>JAGTTD010000003.1:14830622-17424484 GCA_018398585.1 Simmondsia chinensis | reverse complement strand
CCTGTACAAGTTGATTTCCCACCATTAAAACCTATCATACACGGTGTATGATTGATCATACACCACTAATTACTTGAAACACACCTATACAAGTTTATTTTACAGTGTTAAAACTTGTCATACATGGTGCACGGTGTATGATTGATCATACACCACTTATTACGTGAAACACACCTGTACAAGTTGGTTTCACACCATTAAAACCAACCATACACTGTGTGTGATCGATCATATACCCCAAATTACTTCGAGCACACCTATACAAGTTTATTCACACCATTAAAAGCAATCATACATGGTGTATGATTGATTACATGCCACTAATTACTTGAAACACTCCCATACTTGTTGATTTTACACCATTAAAATGTATCCTACATGGTGTATGATTGATCATACACCACTAATTACTTGAAACATACCTATACAAGTTGATTTTACCCCATTAAAACCTATCATACATGTCGTATGAATGATCCTACACCACTGATTACCTGAAAAACATCTATACAAGTTGATTTTATGCAATTAAAACAAATCATACACGGTGTTAGATTGATCATACACTACTAATTACTTGAAACACCTCCACACAAGTTTTTTTCACACCATTTAAACCTATCATACATGGTGTGTGATTGATCATAAACCACTAATTACTTGAAACGCACCAATACAAGTTGATTTTGCACCATTAAGACCTATCACACGTGGTGTATGATTGATCATATACCACTAATTACATGAAACACACCGATACAAGTTGATGTCACACATTTAAAACCTATTATAAACGGTGTATGATGGATCACACATCGCTAATTAAATGAAACACACCTTTACAAGTTGATTTCGCACCATTAAAACCAATCATACACCATGTATGATTGAACATACACCACTAATTACTTGAAACACACATATACAAGTTGATTTCACACCATTAAAACGAATCACACAGTGTTTATGATTGATCCGACACCCCCATTTACTTCAAACACACTTATACAAGATGATTTCATGCCATTAAAACCTATTATACACGGTATATGATTGATCATACACCACCAATTACTTGAAACACACCTGTACAAATTGATTTTACACCATTAAAACCTATCATACATAGTGTATGATTGATCATATGCCACTAATTACTTGAAACACACCTATACAAGTTGATTTTACCCTATTCTAACCTATCATACGTGGTGCACGGTGCATGATTGATCATACACCACTTATTACTTGGAACACACCTATAAACGTTGATTTCACACCATTAAAACATATCATACACGGTGCAAGATTGATCGTACACCACTAATTACTTGAAACACACCTATACAAGTTATTTTGCACCATTAAAACCTGTCATACACGGTGTATGATTGATCATACACTACTATTTACTTGAACCACACCTATATAGGTTGATTTTAAACCATTAAAACCTATCACACATGGTGTATGATTGATCATATACCACAAAATTTCTTGAAACACACCTATACATGTTGATGTTACACCATTAAAACCTATCATACACGGTGTATGATTGATCATACACCACTAATTACTTGAAACACACCTTTACAAGTTGATTTTACCCCATTAAAACCTATCATACATGTTGTATGATTGATCATACACCACTGATTACTTGAAAACATCAATAGAAGTTGATTTCACGCAATTAAAACAAATCATACACGGTGTAAGATTGATCATACACTACTAATTACTTGTAACACACCTATACAAGTTTATTTCACACCATTTAAACATATCATACATGGTGTGTGATTGATCATAAACTACTATTTACTTGAAACACACCTATACAAGTTGATTTTACACCATTAAAACCTATCACACTTGGTGTATGATTGATCATATACCACTAATTACTTGAAACACACCGATACAAGTTGATTTAACACCTTCAAAACCTATTATGCACGGTGTATGATGGATCATACACCGCTAATTACTTGAAACACACCTTTACAAGTTGATTTTGCACCATTAAAACCAATCATACACCTTGTATGATTGAACAAACACCACTAATTACTCGAAGCACACATATACAAGTTGATTTCACACCATTAAAACGAATCACACAGTGTTTATGATTGATCCTACACCCCCATTTACTTGGAACATGCTTATACAAGTTGATTTCACGCCATTAAAACCTATTATACACGGTGTATGATTGATCATACACCACCAATTACTTGAAACACACCTATACAAATTGATTTTACACCATTAAAACCGATCATACACCGTGTATGATTGATCATACGCCACTAATTACTTGAAACATACCTATACAAGTTGATTTTACACGATTAAAACCTACCATACATGGTACACGGTGTATGATTGATCATACACCACTTAATACTTGAAACACACCCATACAAGTTGATTTCACACCATTAAAACTAAGCATACATGGTCTATGATTGATCATACACCACAAATTAATTAGAATGCACCAACACCAAACGATCTCGCACAGTTAAAACCTATCATACACTGTACATGATTGATCATGCAGCACTAATTTCTTGAAACACACCATACAAGTTGATTTCACACCATTAAAACCTATCATACATGGTGTATGATGCATCGTACACCACTAATTGCTTGAAACACACCTATGCAAGTTGATTTTACACTATTAAAACCGATCATACATGGTACATGGTGTATGATTGATCATACACCACTTATTACTTGAAACACCCCTATAAACGTTGATTTGACACCATTAAAACATATCATACACGGTGTAAGATTGATCGAACACCACTAATTACTTGAAACACACCTATACAAGTTATTTCGCACCATTAAAACCTGTCATACACGGTGTATAATTGATCATACACTACTAACTACTGGAACCACACCTATATGGGTTGATTTTAAACCATTAAAACCTATCACACATGGTGTATGATTGATCATATACCACAAAATTTCTTGAAACGCACCTATACATGTTGATGCCACACCATTAAAACATATCGTACACGTTGGATGATTGATCATACACCACTAATTACTTGAAACACACCTTTACAAGTAGATTTCATACCATTAAAACCAATCATACACCACTAATTGCTTGAAACACACCTATACAAGTTGAGTTTACCCCATTAAAACCTATTATACATGGTGTATGATTGATCATATACCACTAATTACTTGAAACACTCCCATACAAGTCAATTTTACACCATTAAAACCTATCATATACGGTGTATGATTGATCATACACCACTGATTACTTGAAACACACCTATACAAGTTGATTTTACCCTTTTGAAACCTATTATACATGGTGTATTATTGATCATATACCACTAATTACTGGAAACACACCTATACATCTCTATTTTACACCATTAAACCGTATCAGACACGGTGTATGATTGATTATACACCACTAATTACTTGAATCACACCTATTCAAGCTTATTTTACCCATTAAAACCTATTATACATGGTATACGATCGATCATGTATAACTAATTACCGGAAACGCACCTCTACAAGTTGATTTCACACCATCAAATGCAATCATACACGGTGTAAGATTGGTCATACACCACTAATTTCTTGAAACACACTTGAACAAGTTGATTTCACACCATTAAAACCAAACATACACGGTGTACGATTGATCATACTCCCCCAATTACTTAAAACACCCCTATACAAGTTGATTTCCTACCATTAAAACTTATGATACACGGTGTATGATTGAACATACATCGCTAATTACTTGAAACTCACTTGTACAAGTTGATTTTACACCATTAAAACTTATCGTACACAGTGTATGATTAATCATACACCACAAATTACTTGAATCTCACCTAGGTAAGATGATTTTACACCATTAAAACCTACGATACATGGTTTATAATTGAGCATACACCACTAATTACATGAACCGCACCTATACAAGTTGATTTCAAACCATTAAAACAAATCATACACGGTGTATGATTGATCATGCACCACTAATCACACAGAATACACCAACACAAAACAATCTTACACTGTTAAAACCTATCGTACACAGTGAATGATTGATCATACGCCACTAATAACTTGAAACACACTTATACAAGTTGATTTTACACATTTAAACCTATCATACAAGGGGTATGATCGATCATGGACCACTAATTTCTTGATACACACTTATACTAGTTGATTTCACACTATTAAAACCTATCATACTCGGCGTATGATTGATCATACACCACGAATTACGTAAAAAACACCTATACAAGTTTATTTTACACTATTAAAACTTGTCATACATGGTACACGGTGTATGATTGATCATACACCACTTATTGCATGAAACACACCTATACAAGTTGATTTCACGTCATTAAAACCAATCATACACCGTGTATGACAGATCATATACTGCTAATTACTTCAAACACACCCATACAAGTTGATTTCGCACCATTAAAACCAATCATACATGGTGTATGATTGATTGCATGCCACTAATTACTTGAAACACTCCTATGGTTGTTGATTTTACACCATTAAAATGTATCCTACATGGTGTATGATTGATCATACATCACTAATTACTTGAAACAGACCTATACAAGTTGATTTTACCCCATTAAAGCCTTTCATACATGTCGTATGATTGATCGTACACCACTGATTACTTGAAACACATCGATACAAGTTGATTTCACTCAATTAAAAGAAATCATACAAGGTGTAAGATTGATCATACACTACCAATTACTTGAAACAAACCCATACAAGTTTATTTCACACCATTTAAACCTATCATACATGGTGTGTGATTGATAAGAAACCACTAATTAATTGAAACACACCTATACAAGTTGATTTTACACTATTAAAACGTATCACACGTGGTGTATGATTGATCATATACCACTAATTACTTGAAACACACAGATACAAGTTGATTTCACACCTTTAAAACCTATTACACACTGTGTATGATGGATCATACACCCTAATTACTTGAAACACACCTTTACAAGTTGATTTCGCACCATTAAAACCAATCATACACCTTGTATGATTGAACATACACCACTAATTAATTCAAGCACACTTTTACAAGTTGATTTCACACCATTAAAACGAATCGCACAGTGTTTATGATTAATCCTACACCCCTATTTACTTGAAACACACTTTTGCAAGTTGATTTCACACCTTTAAACCTATTATACATGGTGTATGATTGATCATACACCACCAATTACGTGAAACACACCTATACAAATTGAGTTTATACCATTAAAACCTATCCTACACGGTGTATGATTGATCATACGCCCCTAATTACTTGAAACTTACCTATACAAGTTTAATTTACATGATTAAAACCTACCATACATGGTACATGGTGTATGATTGATCATACACCACGAATTACTTAGAATTCACACCTATACAAGTCATGTCGCACCATTAAAACATATCATGCACGGTGTATGATTGATCATACACTACTAATTACTTGAACCACACCTATATAGGTTGATTTTAAACCTTTAAAACCTATGACACATGGTGTATGATTGGTCATATACCACAAAATTTCTTGAAACACACCTATACATGTTGAAGTTACCCCATTAAAACCTATCATACACAGTGTATGATTGATCATACACCACTAATAACTTGAAACACACCTTTACCAGTTGATTTCACACTAATAAAACCAATCATAGATGGTGTATGATTGATCATACACCACTAATTACTTGAAACACACCTATACAAGTTGAGTTTACCCCATTAAAACCTATTATACATGGTGTACGATTGATCGTACACCACTAATTACCTGAAAGACACCTCTACAAGTTGAATTCACACCATCAAATGCAATCATACACGGTGTAAGATTGGTCATACACCACTAATTTCTTGAAACAAACTTAAACAAGTTGATTTCATACCATTAAAACCAATCATACACGGTGTATGATGGATCATACACCCCTAATTACTTAAAATACCCCTATACAAGTTGATTTCCCGCCGTTAAAACTTACGATACACGGTGTATGAATGAACATACACCGCTAATTACTTGAAGCTCACCTATACAAGTTGATTTTACACCATTAAAACTTATTATACACAGAGTATGATTAATCATACACCACTAATTACTTGAATCTCACCGAGGTAAGGTGATTTTACACCATTTAAACCTATGATACATGGTTTCTGATTGAGCATACACCACTAATTACATGAAACACACCTAGACAAGTTGATTTCAAACCATTAAAACAAATCATATACGGTGTATGATTGATCACACACCACTAATCACATAAAACACACCAACACAAAACTATCTTGCACTGTTAAAACCTATCATACACGGTGAATGATTGATCATACACCACTAATAACTTGAAACACACTTATACAAGTTGATTTTACACCATTTAAACCTATCATACACGGTGTATGATTGATCATGCACCCCAAATTTCTTGAAACACACCTATACAAGTTCATTTCACACCACGAAAACCTATCATTCTCGGTGCATGATTCATCATACACCACTAATTACTTGAAACACACCTATACAAGTTTATTTTACACTATTAAAACTTGTCATACATGGTAAACGGTGTATGTTTGATCATACACCACTTATTACATGAAACACACCCATACAAGTTGATTTCACTCCATTAAAACCAATCATACACCGTGTATGATTGATCATATACCGCTAATTACTTCAAACACACCGATACAAGTTGATTTCACACCATAAAAACCAATCATACATGGTGTATGATTGATTACATGCCACTAATTACTTGAAACACTCCTATGGTTGTTGATTTTACACCCTTAAAATGTATCCTGCATGGTGTATGGTTGATCATACACCACTAATTACTTGAAACACACCTGCACGAGTTGATTTTACCCCATTAAAACCTACCATACATGTCATATGATTGATCATATACCGCTGATTACTTGAAACACATCGATACAAGTTGATTTCACGCAATTAAAAGAAATCATACATGGTGCAAGATTGATTATACACTACTAATTACTTGAAACACACCTATACAAGTTTATTTCACACCATTTAAACCTATCATCCATGGTGTGTGATTGATCTCAAACCACTAATTAATTGAAACACACCTATACAAGTTGATTTTACACCTTTAAAACCTATCACACGCGGTGTATGATTGATCATATACCACTAATTACTTGAAACACACTGATACAAGTTGATTTCACACCTTTAAAACCTATTATTCACGGTGTATGATGGATCATACACCGCTAATAACTTGGAACACACCTTTACAAGTTGATTTCGCACCATTAAAACCAATCATACATGGTGTATGATTGAGCATACACCACTAATTACTTGAAACACACCTATACAAGTTGAGTTCCCACCATTAAAACTTATGATACACGCTGTATGATAGAACATACACCGCTAATTACTTGAAACTCACCTACACAAGTTGATTTTACACCATTAAAACTTATTATACATGGTGTATAATTAATCGTACACCACTAATTACTTGAATCTCACCTAGGTAAGGTGATTTTACACCATTTAAACCTATGATTCATGGTTTTTGATTGAGCATACACCACTAATTACATGAAACACACCTATACAAGTTGGTTTCAAACCATTAAAACGAATCATACACGGTGTATGATTGATCATACACCACTAATCACATAAAACACACCAACACAAAACTATCTCGCACTGTTAAAACCTATCATACACGGTGAAGGATTGATCATACACCACTAATAACTCGAAACACACTTATACAAGTTGATTTTACACCATTTAAACCTGTCATACACGGTGTGTGATTGATCATGCACCTCTAATTTCTTGAAACACACCTACACAAGTTGATTTTACACCATTAAAACCTATCATACTTGGTGCATAATTCATCATACACCCCTAATTACTTGAAACACACCGATACAAGTTTATTTTACACTATCAGAACTTGTCATACATGGTACACGGTGTAAGATTGATCATACACCACTTATTATATGAAACACATCTATACAAGTTGATTTCACACCATTAAAACCAATCAGACACCGTGTATGATTGATCATACACTGCTAATTACTTCAAACACACCGATACAAGTTGATTTCACACCATTAAAACCAATCATACATGGTGTATGATTGATTACGTGCCACCAATTACTTGAAACACTCCTATGGTTGTTGATTTTACACCATTAAAATGTATCCTACATGGTGTATGATTGATCATACACCACTAATTACTTGAAACATACCTATACAAGTTGATTTTACCCCATTAAAACCTATCATACATGTCATATGATTGATCATACACCACTAATTACTTGAGACACATCGATACAAGTTGATTTCACGCAATTAAAAGAAATCATACACGGTGTAAGATTGATCATACACTACTAATTACTTGAAACACACCTATACAAGTTTATTTCACACCATTTAAACCTATCATCCATGGTGTGTGATTGATCAAAAACCACTAATTAATTGAAACACACCTATACAAGTTGATTTTACACCCTTAAAACCTATCTCACGTGGTGTATGATTGATCATATACCACTAATTACTTGAAACACACCGATACAAGTTGATTTCACACCTTTAAAACCTATTATACACGGTGTATGATGGATCATACACTGCGAATTACTTGGAACACACCTTTACAAGTTCATCTCGCACCATTAAAACCAATCATACACGGTGTATGATTGATCATACACCACTAATTACTTGAAACACATCAATACAAGTTGAGTGCCCACCATTAAAACTGATGATACACGGTGTATGATTGAACATACACCGCTAATTACTTGAAACTCACCTATACAAGTTGATTATACACCATTAAAACTTATTATACATGGTGTATGATTAATCATACACCACTAATTACTTGAATCTCACCTAGGTAAGGTGATTTTACACCATTTAATCCTATGACACATGGTTTTTGATTGAGCATACGCCACTAATAACATGAAACACACCTATACAAGTTGATTTCAAACCATTAAAACAAATCATACACGGTGTATGATTGATCATACACCACTAATCACATAAAACACACCAACACAAAACTATCTCACACTGTTAAAACCTATCATACACGGTGAATGATTGATCATATACCACTAATAACTTGAAACACACTTATACAAGTTGATTTTACACCATTTAAACCTGTCATACCCGGTGTATGATTGATCATGCACCAGTAATTTCTTGGAACACACCTATACGAGTTGATTTCACACCATGAAAACCTATCATACTCTGTGTATGATTCATCATACACCACTAATTACTTGAAACACACCTATACAAGTTTATTTAACACTATTAAAACTTGTTATACATGGTACACGGTGTATGATTGATCATACTCCACTTATTACATGAAACACACATGTATAAGTTGGTTTCACACCATTAAAACCAATCATACGCTATTTATGATCAATTATATACTGCTAATTACTTCAAACACACCTATACAAGTTGATTCACACCATTAAAACCAATCATACATGGTGTATGACCGATCATATACCGCTAATTACTTCAAACACACCGATACAAGTTGATTTCACACCATTAAAACCAATCACATATGGTGTATGATTGATTACATGCCACTAATTACTTGAAACACTCCTATACTTGTTGATTTTACACCATTAAAATGTGTCCTACATGGTGTACGATTGATCATACACCACTAATTATTTGAAACACACCTATGCAAGTTGATTTTACCCCATTAAAACCTATCATACATGTCGTATGATAGATCATACACCACTGATTACTTGAAAACATCAATACAAGTTGATTTAACGCAATTAAAACAAATCATACACGGTGTAAGATTGATCATACACCGCTTATTACATGAAACACACCTATACAAGGTGATTTCACTCCATTAAAACCAATCATACACCGTGTATGATTGATCATATACCGCTAATTACTTCAAACACACCGATACAAGTTGATTTCACACCATAAAAACCAATCATACATGGTGTATGATTGATTACATGCCACTAATTACTTGAAACACTCCTATGGTTGTTGATTTTACACCCTTAAAATGTATCCTGCATGGTGTATGGTTGATCATACACCACTAATTACTTGAAACACACCTGCACGAGTTGATTTTACCCCATTAAAACCTACCATACATGTCATATGATTGAGCATACACCACTGATTACTTGAAACACATCGATACAAGTTGATTTCTAGCAATTAAAAGAAATCATACGCCGTGTAAGATTGATCATACACTACTAATTACCTGGAACGCACCTATACAAGTTTATTTCACACCATTTAAACCTATCATACATGGTGTGTGATTGATCAAAAACCACTTATTAATTGAAACACACCTATACAAGTTGATTTTACACCCTTAAAACCTATCACACGTGGTGTATGATTGATCATATACCGCTAATTACTTGAAACACACCGATACAAGTTGATTTCACACCTTTAAAACCGATTAGTCGCGGTGTATGATGGATCATACACCGCTAATTACTTGGAACACACCTTTACAAGTTGATATTGCCCCATTAAAACCAATCATACACGGTGTATGATTGATCATACACCACTAATTACTTGAAACACATCAATACAAGTTGAGTGCCCACCATTAAAACTGATGATACACGGTGTATGATTGAACATACACCGCTAATTACTTGAAACTCACCTATACAAGTTGATTTTACACCATTAAAACTTATCATACATGGTGTATGATTAATCATACACCACTAATTGCTTGAATCTCACCTAGGTAAGGTGATTTTACACCATTTAAACCTATGATACGTGGTTTATGATTGAGCATACACCACTAATAACATGAAACACACCTATACAAGTTGATTTCAAACCATTAAAACAAATCATACACGGTGTATGATTGATCATACACCACTAATCACATAAAACACACCAACACAAAACTATCTCACACTGTTAAAACCTATCATACACGGTGAATGATTGATCATATACCACTAATAACTTGAAACACACTTATACAAGTTGATTTTACACCATTTAAACCTGTCATACCCGGTGTATGATTGATCATGCACCAGTAATTTCTTGGAACACACCTATACGAGTTGATTTCACACCATGAAAACCTATCATACTCGGTGTATGATTCATCATACACCACTAATTACTTGAAACACACCTATACAAGTTTATTTAACACTATTAAAACTTGTTATACATGGTACACGGTGTATGATTGATCATACTCCACTTATTACATGAAACACACATGTATAAGTTGGTTTCACACCATTAAAACCAATCATACGCTATTTATGATCAATTATATACTGCTAATTACTTCAAACACACCTATACAAGTTGATTCACACCATTAAAACCAATCATACATGGTGTATGACCGATCATATACCGCTAATTACTTCAAACACACCGATACAAGTTGATTTCACACCATTAAAACCAATCATACGTGGTGTATGATTGATTACATGCCACCAATTACTTGAAACACTCCTATGGTTGTTGACTTTACACCATTAAAAGGTATCCTACATGGTGTATGATTGATCATACACCACTAATAACTTGAAACACACCTATACAAGTTGATTTTACCCCATTAAAACCTATCATACATGTCATATGATTGATCATACACCACTGATTACTTGAAACACATCGATACAAGTTGATTTCACGCAATTAAAAGAAATCATACACGGTGTAAGATTGATCATACACGACTAATTACTTGAAACACACCTACCCAATTTATTTCACACCATTTAAACCTATCATACATGGTGTGTGATTGATCATAAACCACTAATTACTTGAAACACACCAATACAAGTTGATTTTGCACCATTAAAACCTATCACACGTGGTGTATGATTGATCATATACCACTAATTACATGAAACACACCGATACAAGGTGATTTCACACCTTTGAAACCTATTATACACGGTGTATGATGGATCATATATTGCTAATTACATGAAACACACCTTTACAAGTAGATTTCGCACCATTAAAACCAATCATACACCACTAATTACTTGAAGCACACATATACAAGTTGATTTCACACCATTAAAACGAATCAAACAGTGCTTATGATTGATCCTACACCCCCATTTGCTTGAAACATGCTTATACAAGTTGTTTTCATGCCATTAGAACCTATTATATACAGTGTATGATTGATCATACACCACTTATTACTTGAAACACACCCATACAAGTTGATTTCACACCATTCAAACTAATCATACACGGTGTAAGATTGGTCATACACCACTATTTTCTTAAAATACCCCTATACAAGTGTATTTCCCACCATTAAAACTTGTGATACATGGTATATGATTGAACATACACTGCTAATTACTTGAAACTCACCTGTACCAGTTGATTTTACACTATCAAAACTTATCATACACAGTGCATGATTAATTATACACCACTAATTACTTGAATCTCACCTAGGTAAAGTGATTTTACACCATTTAAGCCTATGACACATGGTTTATGATTGAGCATACACCACTAATTACATAAAACACACCTATACAAGTTGATTTCACACCATTAAAACAAATCACACATGGTGTATGATTGATCACACACCACTAATCCCATAAAACACACAAACGCAAAACTATCTCGTACTGTTAAAACCTCTCATACATGGTGAATGATTGATTATACACTACTAATAACTTAAAAAACACCTATGGAAGTTGATTTGCACCATTTAATCCTGTCATACACGGTGTATGATTGATCATGCGCCACTAATTTCCGGAAACACACCTTTACAAGTTTATTTCACACTATTAAAACTTGTCATACATGGTACACGGAGTATGATTGATCATACACCACTTATTACATGAAACACACCTGTATAAGTTGGTTTCACTCCATTAAAACCAATCATACACTGTGTATGATCGATCATATACCGCTAATTACTTCGAACACACCTATACAAGTTGATTCACACCCTTAAAAGCAATCATACATGGTGTATGATTGATTACATGCCACTAATTACTTGAAACACACCCATACTTGTTGATTCTACACCATTAAAATGTATCCCACATGGTGTATGATTGATCATACACCACTAATTACTTGAAACACACCTATAAAAGTTGATTTTACCCCATTAAAACCTATCATACATGTCGTATGATTGATCATACACCACTGATTACTTGAAACACATCTATAGAAGTTGATTTCACGCAATTAAAAGAAATCATACACAGTGTAAGATTGATCGTACACTACTAAGTACTTGAAACACACCTATACAAGTTTATTTCACACCATTTAAACCTATCATACATGGTGTGTGATTGATCATAAACCACTAATTACTTGAAACACACCTATACAAGTTGATTTTACACCATAAAACTTGTCACACGTGGTGTATGATTGATCATATACCACTAATTACATGAAACACACCCATACAAGTTGATTTCACACCTTTAAAACCTATTTTACACGGTGTATGATGGATCATACACCGCTAATTACCTGAAACACACCTTTGCAAGTTGATTTTGCACCATTAAATCCAATCGTACACCTTGTATGATTGAACATACTCCACTAATTACTTGAAGCATACATATACAAGTTGATTTCACACCATTAAAATGAATCACACAGTGTTTATGATTGATCTTACACCCCCATTTACTTGAAACACACTTATACAAGTTGATTTCATGCCATTAAAACCTATTATACATGGTGTATGATTGATCATACACCACCAGTTACTTGAAACACGCCTGTACAAATTCATTTTACACTATTAAAACCTATCATACATGTGTATGATTGATCAAACGCCACTAATTGCTTGAAACACACCTATACAAGTTGATTATACACTATTCAAACCTATCATACATGGTGCACGGTGTATGATTGATCATACACCACTTATTACTTGAAACACACCTATAAATGTTGATTTCACACCATTAAAACATATCATACATGGTGTAGGATTGATCGTACACCACTAATTACTTGAAACACACCTATACAAGTTATTTCGCACCATTACAACCTGTCATACACGGTGTATGATTGATCATACACTGCTAATTACTTGAACCACACCTGTATAGGTTCATTTTATATTATTAAAACCTACCACACATGGTCTATGATTGATCATATACCCCAAAATTTCTTGAAACACACCAATACATGCTTATGTCACACCATTAAAACCTATCATACACAGTGTATGATTGATCATACACCACTAATTACTTAAAACACACCTTTACAAGTTGATTTCACACTATTAAAATCAATCATATACTGTGTATGATTCGCTAATTACTTGAAACACACCTGTACAGGTTGATTTCACGCCCTTAAAACTAATCATACACGGTGTATGATTGATCATACACCACTAATTACTTGAAACACACCTATGCAAGTTGAGTTTACCCCATAAAACCTATTATACATGGTGTATGATTGATCATATTCCACTAATTATTTGAAACACTCCCATACAAGTCAATTTTACACCATTAAAACCTTTCACATACGGTGTATGATTGATCATACACCACTAATTACTTGAAACACACCTATACAAGTTGATTTTACCCTTTCGAAACCTATTATGCATGGTGTATTATTGATCATGTACCACTAATTATTGGAAACACACCTATACATCTCGATTTTACACCATTAAAACTAATCATTCACCGTGTATGATTGATCAAACAACACTAATTGCTTAAAACACCCCTATACAAGTTGATTTCCCACCATTAAATCTTGTGATGCATGGAATATGATCGAACATACACCGCTAATTACTTGAAACTCACCTGTACAAGTTGATTTTACACGATAAGCAGTGTATGATTAATCATACACCACTAATTACTTGAATCTCACCTAGGTAAGGTGATTTTACACCATTTAAACCTATGATGCATGGTTTATGATTGAGCATACACCACTAATTACGTGAAACACACCTATAGAAGTTGATTTCACCCCATTAAAACAAATCATACACGGTGTATGATTGATCATACGCCACTAATCACATAAAACACACCAACACAAAACTATCTCACACTGTTAAAACCTATCATACACGGTGAATGATTGATCATACACCACTAATAACTTGAAACACACTTATAGAAGTTGATTTTACACCACTTAAACCTGTCATACATGCCGTATGATTGATCATACACCACTAATTACTTGAAACACATCTATACAAGTTGATTTCACGCAATTAAAAGAAATCGTACACGGTATAAGATTGATCATACACTACTAATTACTTGAAACACACCTATGCAAGTTTATTTCATACTATTTAAACCTATCATACATCCCGTATGATTAATCATACACCACTGATTACTTGAAACACATCTATACAAGTTGATTTCACGCAATTAAAAGAAATCGTGCACGGTATAAGATTGATCATACACAACTAATTACTTGAAACACACCTATGCAAGTTTATTTCATACCATTTAAACCTATCATACATAGTGTGTGATTGATCATAAACCACTAATTACTTGAAACACACCTATACAAGTTAATTTTACACCATTAAAAACTATCACACGTGGTGTATGATTGATCATATACCACTAATTACGTGAAACACACCGATACAAGTTGATTTCACACCTTTAAAACCTATTATACACGGTGTATGATGGATCATACGCCGCTAATTACTTGAAACACACCTTTACAAGTTCTTTTCGCATATTAAAACCAATCATACACCTTGTATATTGAACATACACCACTAATTACTTGAAGTACACATATACAAGTTGATTTCACACCATTGAAACGAATCACACAGTGTTTATGATTGATCGTACACCCACATTTACATGAAACACACTTATACAAGCTGATTTCACGCCATTAAAACCTATTGTACACGGTGTATGATTGATCGTACACCACTAATTACTTGAAACACACCTATACAAATTGATTTTACCCCATTAAAACCTATCATACACGGTGTATGATTGATCATATGCCACTAATTACTTGAAACATACCTATACAAGTTGATTTACCACGATTAAAACTCACCATACATGGTACACGGTGTATGATTGATCATACACCACTTATTACTTGAAACACACCTACACAAGTTGATTTTACACCATTAAAACCTGTCACACGTGGTGTATGATTGATCATATACCATTAATTGCATGAAACACACCGATACAAGTTGATTTCACACCTTTAAAACCTATTTTACACCATGTATGATGGATCATACACCGCTAATTACCTGAAACACACCTTTGCAAGTTGATTTTGCACCATTAAATCCAATCGTACACCTTGTATGATTGAACATACTCCACTAATTACTTGAAGCACACATATACAAGTTGATTTCACACCATTAAAATGAATCACACAGTGTTTATGATTGATCTTACACCCCCATTTACTTGAAACACACTTATACAAGTTGATTTCATGCCATTAAAACCTATTATACATGGTGTATGATTGATCATACACCACCAGTTACTTGAAACACGCCTGTACAAATTGATTTTACACTATTAAAACCTATCATACATGTGTATGATTGATCATACGCCACTAATTGCTTGAAACACACCTATACAAGTTGATTATACACTATTCAAACCTATCATACATGCTGCACGGTGTATGATTGATCATACACCACTTATTACTTGAAACACACCTATAAATGTTGATTTCACACCATTAAAACATATCATACACGGTGTAGGATTGATCGTACACCACTAATTACTTGAAACACACCTATACAAGTTATTTCGCACCATTAAAACCTGTCATACACGGTGTATGATTGATCATACACTGCTAATTACTTGAACCACACCTGTATAGGTTCATTTTAAATTATTAAAACCTATCACACATGGTCTATGATTGATCATATACCCCAAAATTTCTTGAAACACACCAATACATGCTTATGTCACACCATTAAAACCTATCATACACGGTGTATGATTGATCATACACCACTAATTACTTAAAACACACCTTTATAAGTTGATTTCACACTATTAAAATCAATCATATACTGTGCATGATTCGCTAATTACTTGAAACACACCTATACAGGTTGATTTCACGCCCTTAAAACCAATCATACACGGTGTATGATTGATCATACACCACTAATTACTTGAAACACACCTATGCAAGTTGAGTTTACCCCATAAAACCTATTATACATGGTGTATGATTGATCATATTCCACTAATTATTTGAAACACTCCCATACAAGTCAATTTTACACCATTAAAACCTTTCACATACGGTGTTTGATTGATCATACACCACTAATTACTTGAAACACACCTATACAAGTTGATTTTACCCTTTCGAAACCTATTATGCATGGTGTATTATTGATCATGTACCACTAATTATTGGAAACACACCTATACATCTCGATTTTACGCCATTAAAACTAATCATTCACCCTGTTTGATTGATCAAACAACACTAATTGCTTAAAGCACCCCTATACAAGTTGATTTTCCACCATTAAATCTTGTGATGCATGGAATATGATCGAACATACACCGCTAATTACTTGAAACTCACCTGTACAAGTTGATTTTACACTATTAAAACTTATCATGACAGTGTATGATTAATCATACACCACTAATTACTTGAATCTCACCTAGGTAAGGTGATTTTACACCATTTAAACCTATGATACATGGTTTATGATTGAGCATACACCACTAATTACGTGAAACACACCTATAGAAGTTGATTTCACACCATTAAAACAAATCATACACGGTGTATGATTGATCATATACCACTAATCACATAAAACACACCAACACAAAACTATCTCGCACTGTTAAAACCTATCATACACGGTGAATGATTGATCATACACCACTAATAACTTGAAACACACTTATATAAGTTGATTTTACACCATTTAAACCTGTCATACATGCCGTACGATTGATCATACACCACTGATTACTTGAAACACATCTATACAAGTTGATTTCACGCAATTAAAAGAAATTGTACACGGTATAAGATTGATCATACACTACTAATTACTTGAAACACACCTATGCAAGTTTATTTCATACCATTTAAACCTATCATACATGCCGTATGATTGATCATACACCACTGATTACTTGAAACACATCTATACAAGTTGATTTCACGCAATTAAAAGAAATCGTACACGGCATAAGATTGATCATACACTACTAATTACTTGAAACACACCTATGCAAGTTTATTTCATACCATTTAAACCTATCATACATAGTGTGTGATTGATCATAAACCACTAATTACTTGAAACACACCTATACAAGTTAATTTTACACCATTAAAACCTATCACACGTGGTGTATGATTGATCATATACCACTAATTACGTGAAACACACCGATACAAGTTGATTTCACACCTTTAAAACCTATTATACACGGTGTATGATGGATCATACACCGCTAATTACTTGAAACACACCTTTACAAGTTCTTTTCGCATATTAAAACCAATCATACACCTTGTATATTGAACATACACCACTAATTACTTGAAGTACACATATACAAGTTGATTTCACACCATTGAAACGAATCACACAGTGTTTATGATTGATCGTACACCCACATTTACATGAAACACACTTATACAAGCTGATTTCACGCCCTTAAAACCTATTGCACACGGTGTATGATTGATCGTACACCACTAATTACTTGAAACACACCTATACAAATTGATTTTACACCATTAAAACCTATCATACACGGTGTATGATTGATCATATGCCACTAATTACTTGAAACATACCAATACAAGTTGATTTACCATGATTAAAACTTACCATACATGGTACACGGTGTATGATTGATCATACACCACTTATTACTTGAAACACACCTACACAAGTTGATTTTACACCATTAAAACCTGTCACACGTGGTGTATGATTGATCATATACCATTAATTGCATGAAACACACCGATACAAGTTGATTTCACACCTTTAAAACCTATTTTATACCATGTATGATGAATCATACACCGCTAATTACCTGAAACATACCTTTACAAGTTGATTTCGCACCATTAAAACTAATCATACACCTTGTATGATTGAACATACCCCACTAATTACTTGAAGCCCACATATACAAGTTGATTTCACACCATTAAAATGAATCACACAGTGTTTATGATTGATCTTGCACCCGCATTTACTTGAAACACACTTACACAAGTTGATTTCATGCCATTAAAACATATTATACACCGTGTATGATTGATCATACACCACCAATTACTTGAAACACTCCTGTACAAATTGATTTTACGCCATTAAAACCTATCATACATGTGTTTGATTGATCATACGCCACTAATTGCGTGAAACACACCTATACAAGTTGATTTTACACTATTCAGACCTATCATACATGGTACACGGTGTATGATTGATCATACACCACTTATTACTCGAAACACACTTATAAACGTTGATTTCACACCATTAAAACATATCATACACGGTGTAAGATTGATCGTACATCACTAATTACTTGTAACACATCTATACAAGTTATTCCGCACCAATAAAACCTGTCATACATGGTGTATGATTGATCATACACTACTAATTACTCGAGCCACACCTATAAGGTTCATTTTAAACTATTAAAACCTATCACACATGGTGTATGATTGATCATATACCCCAAAATTTCTTGAAACACACCAATACATGCTGATGTCACACAATTAAAACCTATCATACACGGTGTATGATTGTTCATACACCACTAATTACTTAAAACACACCTATGCAGGTAGATTTCACACCCTTAAAACCAATCATACACGGTGTATGATTGATCATACACCACTAATTACTTGAAACACACCTATGCAAGTTGAGTTTACCCCATAAAACCTATTATACACGGTGTATGATTGATCATATACCACTAATTACTTGAAACACTCCCATACAAGTCAATTTTACACCATTAAAACCTTTCACATACGGTGTATGATTGATCATATATCACTAATTACTTGAAACACACCTATACAAGTTGATTTTACCCTTTTGAAACCTATTATGCATGGTGTATTATTGATCATATACCCCTAATTACTGGAAACACACCTATACATCTCGATTTTACACCATTAAAACTAATCATTCACGGTGTATGATTGATCAAACAACACCAATTGCTTAAAACACCCCTATACAAGTTGATTTCCCACCATTAAAACTTGTGATGCATGGAATATGATTGAACATACACCGCTAATTACTTGAAACTCACCTGTACAATTTGATTTTACACTATTAAAACTTATCATACACAGTGTATGATTAATCATATGCCACTAATTACTTGAATCTCACGTAGGTAAGGTGATTTTACACCATTTAAACCTATCATACATGGTGTATGATTGATCATGCGCCACTAATTTCTTGAAACACACCTATGCAAGTTGATTTCACACCATTAAAACCTATCATACACGGTGTATGATTGATCATGCACCACTAATCACATAAAACACACCTATACAAGTTTATTTTACACTATTAAAACTTGTCATACGTGGTACACGGTGTATGATTGATCATACGCCACTTATTATATGAAACACACCTATACAAGTTGATTTCACACCATTAAAACCAATCATACACTGTGTATGATTTATGATATACCGCTAATTACGTCAAACACACCTACACAAGTTGATTTCACACCATTAAAACCAATCATACATGGTGTATGATTGATTACATGCCACTAATTGCTTGAAAGACTCCTGTAGTTGTTGATTTTACACCATTAAAATGTATCCTACATGGTGTATGATTGATCCTACACCACTAATTACTTGGAACACACCTATGCAAGTTGATTTTACCCCATTAAAACCTATCATACATGCCGTATGATTGATCATACACCACTGATTACTTGAAACACATCTATACAAGTTGATTTCATGCAATTAAAAGAAATCGTACACGGTATAAGATTGATCATACACTACTAATTACATGAAACACACCTATGCAAGTTTATTTCATACCATTTAAACCTATCATACATAGTGTGTGATTGATCATAAACCACTAATTACTTGAAACGCACCTATACAAGTTAATTTCACACCATTAAAACCTATCACACGTGGTGTATGATTGATCATATACCACTAATTACGTGAAACACACCGATACAGGTTGATTTCACACCTTTAAAACCTATTATACACGGTGTATGATGGATCATACACTGCTAATTGCTTGAAACACACCTTTACAAGTTCTTTTCGCACATTAAAACCAATCTACACCTTGTATATTGAACATACACCACTAATTACTTGAAGTACACATATACAAGTTGATTTCGCACCATTGAAACGAATCACACAGTGTTTATGATTGATCGTACACCCACATTTACATGAAACACACTTATACAAGCTGATTTCACGCCATTAAAACCTATTATACACGGTGTATGATTGATTGTACACCACTAATTACTTGAAACACACCTATACAAATTGATTTTACAACATTAAAACCTATCATACATGGTGTATGATTGATCATATGCCACTAATTACTCGAAACATACCTATACAAGTTGATTTACCACGATTAAAACTTACCATACATGGTACACGGTGTATGATTGATCATACACCAGTTATTACTTGAAACACACCCATAGAAGTTGATTTTACACCATTAAAACTAATCACACACCACTAATTACTTAGAATGCACCAACACCAAACGATCTCGCACAGTTAAAACCTATCATACACGGTAGACGATTGATCATGCACCACTAATTTCTTGAAACACACAATACAAGTTGTTATCACTCCATTAAAACCTATCATACATGGTGTATGATGTATCATACACCACTAATTGCTTGAAAAACACCTATACAAGTTTATTTTGCACAATTAAAACTTGTCATACATGGTACATGGCGTATGATTGATCATACACCGCTTATTACTTGAAACACACCTATAAACGTTGATTTCACACCATTAAAACATATCATACACGGCGTAAGATTGATCGTACACCACTAATTACATGAAAAACACCTGTGCAAGTTACTTCGCACCATTAAAACCTGCCATACACGGTGTATGATTGATCATACACTACTAATTACTTGAACCGGACCTATATTGGTTGATTTTAAACCATTAAAACCTACCACACGTGGTGTATGATTGATCATATGCCACAAAATTTCTTGAAACACACCTGTACATGTTGATGTCACACCATTAAAACTTATCATACGCAGTGTATGATTGATCATACACCACTAATTACTTGACACACACCTTTACAAGTTGATTTCACACTATTAAACCCAATCATACACTGTGTATGATTGATCATAGACCGCTAATTACTTGAAACACACCTATACAAGTAGATTTCAAGCCATTAAAACCAATCACACACGGTGTATGATTGATCTTACAGGGTGTATGATTGATCATACACAACTAATTACTTGAGACACACCTATACAAGTTGATTTTGCCCCATTAAAACCTATCATACATGGTGGATGATTGATCATACACCACTCATTACTTGAAACACTCCCATACAAGTCGATTTTATACCATTAAAACCCTCCATATACAATGTGTGGTTGATCACACACCACTAATTACATGAAACACACCTATACAAGTTGATTTTACCCATTTGAAACCTATTATACATGGTGTATTATTGATCATATACCACTAATTACTGGAAACACACCTATACATCTCGATTTTACACCATTAAACCGTATCATACACGGTGTACGATTGATTATACGCCACTAATTACTTGAAATACACCTATACAAGTTGATTTTGCCCTATTAAAACCTATTATACATGGTGTACGATTGATCATGTAACACTAATTACCTGAAACACACCACTACAAGTAGATTTCACACCATTAAATGCAATAATACACGGTGTTAGATTGGTCATACGCCACTAATTTCTTGAAAGACACTTAAACAAGTTGATTTCCCACCATTAAAACTTATGATACACGTTGTATGATTGAACATACTCCGCTAATTTCTTGAAACTCAGCCATACAAGTTGATTGTACACCATTAAAACTTATCATACACAGTAAATGATTAATCATACACCACTAATTATTTGAATCTCACCAAGGTAAGGTGATTTTGCACCATTTAAACCTATGCTACATGGTTTATGATAGAGCATACACCACTAATTACAAGAAACACACCTATACAAGTTGATTTCACACCATTAAAACAAATCATACACTGTGTATGATTGATCATACACCACTAATGACATAAAACACACCAGCACAAAACTATCTCACACTCTAAAAACCTGTCATACACCGCGTATGATTAATCATGCACCACTAATATCTTGAAACACGCCTATACAAGTTGGTTTTACACTATTAAAACCTATCATACACGGTGTATGATTTATAATACACCACTAATTACCTGAAACACACCTCTACAAGTTTATTTTACACTATTAAAACTTGTCATGCATGGTACACGGTATATGATTGATCATACACCACTTATTACATGAAATACACCTATACAAGTTGATTTCACACCATTAAAACCAATCATACACTGTGTATGATTGATCATATGCCACTAATTACTTCAAACACACCTATACAAGTTGATTTCATACCATTAAAACTAATCATACATGGTGTGTGATTGATCAAACACCACTAATTAATTAAAACACCCCTATACAAGTTGATTTCCCACCATTAAAACTTGTGATACATGGTATATGATTGACCATACACCGCTAATTATTTGAAACTCACCTGTACAAGTTGATTTTACAGTATTAAAACTTATCATATACAGTGCATAATTAATCATACACCACTAATTACTTGAATCTCACCTAGGTAAGGTGATTTTACACCATTTAAACCTATGATACATGGTTTATGATTGAGCATACACCACTAATTACATGAAACACACCTATACAAGTTGATTTCACACCATTAAAACAAATCATACACGGTGTAAGACTGATCATACACTACTAATTACTTGAAACGCGCCTATACGAGTTTATTTCACACCATTTAAACCTATCATATATGGTGTGTGATTGATCATAAACCACTAATTACTTGAAACACACTTATACAAGTTGATTTTACACCATTAAAACCTATCACACGTGGTGTATGATTGATCATATACCACTAATTACTCGAAACACACCGATACAAGTTGATTTCACACCTTTAAAACCTATTATACACGGTGTATGATGGATCATACACCACTAACTACTTGAAATACACCTTTACAAGTTGATTTCGCACCATTAAAACCAATCGTACACCTTGTATGATTGAACATACACCACTAATTACTTGAAACACACATATACAAGTTGATTTCACACCATGAAAACGAATCACACAGTGTTTATGACAGATCCTACACCTCCATTTACTTGAAACACACTTATACAAGTTGATTTCACGCCATTGAAACCTATTATGCACGGTGTGTGATTGATCATACACCACCAATTACGTGAAACACACCTATACAAATTGATTTTACACCGTTAAAACCTATCATACATGGTGTATGATTGATCATACGCCACTAATTACTTGAAACATACCTATACAAGTTGATTTTGCACAATTAAAATCTACCATACATGGTACACGGTGTATGATTGACCATACACCACTTATTACTTGAAACACTCCCATACAAGTTGATTTCACACCATTAAAACTAATCATACACGGTGTATGATTGATCATACACCACTAATTACTTAGAATGCACCAACACCAAACGATCTCGCACAGTTAAAACCTATCATACAGGGTAGATGATTGATCATGCACCACTACTTTCTTGAAACATACCATGCAAGTTGATTTTACACCATTAAAACCTATCATACACGGTGTATGATGTATCGTATACAACTAATTACATGAAACACACCTATACAAGTTGATTTTGCACTATTAAAATGTATCATACATGGTACACAGTGTACGATTGATCATACAGCACTAATTACTTGAAACAGACCTATAAACGTTGATTTCACACCATTAAAACATATCATACACGGTGTAAGATTGATTGTACACCACTAATTTCGTGAAACACACCTATACAAGTTATTTTCCACAATTAAAACCTGTCATACACGGTGTATGATTGATCACACACTACTAATTACTTGAACCAAGCCTATATAGGTTGGTTTTAAACCATTTGAACTTCTCACACATGGTGTATGATTGATCATATACCACAAAATTTATTGAAACACACTTATACATGTTGATGTCGCACCATTAAAACCAATGACACACAGTGTATGATTGATCATACACTACTAATTACTTGAAAAACAACAATACAAGTTGATTTTACCCCATTAAAACCTATTATACATGGTGTATGATCGATCATATACCACTTATTACTTGAAACACTCCCATACAAGTCAATTTTACATCATTAAAATACGGTGTATGATTGATCATACACCACTAATTATTTGAAACACACCTACACAAGTTGATTTTGCCCCATTAAAACCTATTATACATGGTGTGTTATTGATCATATACCACTAATTACTTGAAACACTCCCATACGAGTCAATTTTACACCATTAAAACCTATCATACACGGTGTATGATTGATCATACACCACTAATTACTTAAAACACACCTATACAAGTTGTTTTTACCCTTTTGAAACCTGTTATACATGGTGTATTATTGATCATATACCACTAATTATTGGAAACACACCTATACATCCCGATTTTACAACATCAAGCCGCGTCATGCACGGTGTATGATTGACTATACACCACTAATTACTTGAAACACACCTATACAACTTGATTTTACCCTATTAAAATCTATTATACATGGTGTACGATTGATCATATAGCACTAATTATTTGAAACACACCTCTACAAGTTGATTTCACACCATTAAATGCAATCTTACACAGTGTAAGATTGGTGATACACCACTAATTTCTTGAAACAAACTTAAACAAGTTGATTTCACACCATTAAAACTAATCATACACGGTGTATGATTGATCATACACCCCTAATTACTTAAAACACCCCCATACAAGTTATTTTCCCACCATTAAAACTTATGATACACGGTGTATGATTGAACATACACCGCTAATTACTTGAAACTGACCTATACAAGTTGATTTTACACCGTTAAAACTTATCATCCACAGTGTATGATTAATCATACACTACTAATTACTTGAATCTCACCAGGGTAAGGTGATTTTACACCATTTAAACCTATGATACATGGTTTATGATTGAGCATACACCACTAATTACATGAAACACACCTATACAAGTTGATTTCACGCCATTAAAACAAATCATACACGGTGTATGATTGATCATACACCACAAATCACGTAAAACACACCAACACAAAACTATCTCACACTGTTAAAACCTATCATACACGGTGAATGATTGAGCATACACCACTAATAACTTGAAACACACTTATACACGTTGATTTTGCACCATTTAAACCTGCCATACACAGTGTATGATTGATCATGCGCCACAAATTTCTTGAAACACACCTATACAAGTTGATTTCACACCATTAAATCCTATCATACAAGGTGTATGATTGTTCATACACCACTAATTACTTGAAACACACCTACAGAAGTTTATTTTACACTATTAAAACTTGTCATATATGGTACACGGTGTATGATTGATCATACACCACTTATTACATGAAACACACCGATACCAGTTGATTTCACACAATTAAGACCAATCATACACTGTGTATGATTGATCATATGCCGCTAATTACTTCAAACTCACCTATACAAGTTGATTTCACGCAATTAAAACAAATCATACCCGGTGTAAGATTGATCATACACTACTAATTACTTGAAACAAACCTATACAAGTTTATTTCAAACCATTAAAACCAATCATATACCTTGTATGATTGAACATACACCACTAATTACTTGAAGCACATATATATAAGTTGATTTCACACCATTAAAACGAATTACACAGTGTTTATGATTGATCCTACACCCCCATTTACTTGAAACACACTTATACAAGTGGATTTCACGCCATTAAAACCTATTCTACACGGTGTATGATTAATCATACACCACCAATTACTAGAAACACACCTATACAAATTGATTTTACACCATTAAAACCTATCATACACGATGTACGATTGATCATACGCCACTAATTACTTGAAACATACCTATACAAGTTGATTTTACACGATTAAAACCTACCATACATGGTACACAGTGTATGATTGATCATACACTACTTATTACTCGAAACACACCCATACAAGTTGATATCGCACCATTAAAACTAATCATACACGGTGTATGATTGATCATACACCACTAATTACTTAGAATGCACGAACACCAAACGATCTCGCACAGTTAAAACCGATCATACATGGTGGAGGAATGATCATCCACCACTAATTCATTGAAACGCACCATACAAGTTGATTTCACACCATTAAAAGTATCATACATCGTGTATGATGTATCGTACACCCCTAATTACTTGAAACACACCTATACGAGTTGATTTTACACCATTAAAACTTGCCATACATGGTACACGGTGTATGATTGATCATACACCACTTATTACTTGAAACACACCTATAAACGTTGATTTCACACCATTAAAACATATCATACACAGTGTAAGATTGATCGTACACCACTAATTACTTGAAACACACCTATATAAGTTATTTCGCACCATTAAAACCTTTCATATATGGTGTTTGATTGACTATACAGTACTAATTACTTGAACCACACCTATATAGGTTGATTTTAAAGCATTAAAACCAATCATACACGGTGTATAATTGATCATACACCACTAATTACTTGAAACACACCTTTACAAGTTGATTTTACCCTATTAAAACTTATCATACACAGTGTATGATTAATCATACACCACTAATTACTTGAATCTCACTTAGGTAAGGTGATTTTACACCATTACAACCTTTGATACATGGTTTATGATTGAGCAACACCACTACTTACATGAAACACACCTATACAAGTTGATTTCAAACCATTAAAAGAAATCATACACGGTGTATGATTGATCATACACCACTAATCACATAAAACAAACCAACTAAAAACTATCTGACACTGTTAAAACATATCATACACATTGAATGATGGATCATACACCACTAACAACTTGAAGCACACTTATACAAGTTGATTTTACACCATTTAAACCTGTCATACACGGTGTATGATTGATCATGCACCACTAATTTCTTGAAACACACCTATACAAGTTGATTTCACACCATTAAAACCTATCATACATGGTGTATGATTGATTATACACCACTAATTACTTGAAACACACCTATACAAGTTTATTTTACACTATTAAAACTTGTCATACATGGTACACAGTGCATGATTGATCATACACCACTTATTGCATGAAACACACCTATACAAGGTGATTTCACACCATTAAAACCAATCATACACTGTGTATGATTGATCATGTACCGCTAATTACTTGAAACACACCTATACAAGTTGATTTCACACCATTAAAACCAATCATACATGGTGTATGATTGATTACATGCCACTAATTACATGAAACACTCCTTTACTTGTTGATTTCACACCATTAAAATGTATCCTGCTTGGGGTATGATTGATCATACACCACTAATTACTTGAAACACACATATACAAGTTGATTTTACCCCATTAAAACCTATCATACATGTCGTATGATTGGTCATACCCCACTAATTACTTGAAACACATCTATACAAGTTGATTTCACGCAATTAATACAAATCATACACGGTGTAAGATTGATCATACACTTAAAACACCCTTATACGAGTTGATTTCACGCCATTAAAACCAATCATACACAGTGTATGATTGTTCATGCACCACTAATTACATAAAACTCACCAACACAAAACGATCTCACGCTGTTAAAACCTATCATACACGGTGAATGATTGATCATACACCACTAATAACTTGAAACACAGTTATACAAGTTGATTTTACACCATTTAAACCTGTCATAAATGGTGTATGACTGATCATGCACCAGTAATTTCTTGAAACACACCTATACAAGTCGATTTCACACCATTAAAACCTATCATGCACGGTGTTTGATTTATCATACACCACTAGTCACTTGAAACACACCTATACAAGTTTATTTTAACCTATTAAAACTTGCCATACATGGTACACGGTGTATGATTGATCATACACCACTTATTACATGAAACACAACTACACAAGTTGATTTCACACCATTAAAACCAATCATACAATGTGTATGATTGATCGTATACCGCCAATTACTTCAAACACATCTATACAAGTTGATTTCACACCATTAAAACCAATCACACATGGTGTATGATTGATTACATGCCACTGATTACGAGAAACACTCCTATCCTTGTTGATTTTACACCATTAAAATGTATCCTACATGGTGTATGATTGATCATACACCAGTAATTACTTGAAACATACCTATACAAGTTTATTTACCCCATTAAAACCTATCATACATGTAGTATGATTGATCATACACCACTAATTACTAGAAACACATCTATACAAGTTGATTTCACGTAATTAAAACAAATCATACACAGTGTAAGATTGATCATACACTACTAATTACTTGAAACACACCTATACAAGTTTATTTCACACCATTAAAACCTTTTATACATGGTGTGTGATCGATCATAAACCACTAATTTTTCAAACACACCTATACAAGTTGATTTTACACCATTAAAGCCTGTCACACGTGGTGTATGATTGATCATATACCACTAATTACTGGAAGCACACCATTAAAACGAATCACATAGTGTTTATGATTGATCCTGCACCCGCATTTTCTTGAAACACAATTATACAAGTTGATTTCACGCCATTAAAACCTATTATACACAGGGTATGATTGATCATACACCACCAATTACTTGAAACACACCTATACAAATTGATTTTACACCATTAAAACCTATCATACACGGTGTATGATTGATCATACGCCACTAATTACTTGAAACATACCTATACAAGTTGATTTTACACGATTAAAACCTACCATACGTGGTACACGGTGTATGATTGATCATACACCACTTATTACTTGATACACACCCATACAAGTTGATTTCACACCATTAAAACTAATCATACAAGGTGTATGATTGATCATACACCACTAATTACTTAGAATGCACCAACACCAAATGATCGTGCACAGTTAAAACCTATCATACACGGTAGATGATTTATTACGCCCCACTAATTTCATGGAACACACCACACAAGTTGACTTCACACCATTAAAACCTATCATACATGGTGTCTGAAGTATCGTACACCACTAATTACTTAAAACACACCTATACAAGTTGATTTTACACTATTAAAACCTATCATACATGGTACACGGTGTATGATTGATCATACACCACTTATTACTTGAAACACACCTATAAACGTTGATTTCACACCATTAAAACATATCATACACGGTGTAAGATTGATCGTACACCACTAATTACTTGAAACACACATATACAAGTTATTTCGCACCATTAAAACCTATCATACACGGTGTATGATTGATCATACACTAGTAATTACTTGAACCACACCTATATAGGTTGATTTTAAACCATTAAACCTATCACATATGGTGTATGATTGATCGTATACCACAAAATATCTTGAAACACACCTATACATGTTGCTTTCACACCATTAAAACCTATCATACACGGTGTATGATTGATCATACACGGTGTATGATTGATCATACACTACTAATTACTTGAAACACACCTTTACAAGTTGATTTCACACTATTAAAGTCAATCATACATTGTGTATGATTTATCATACACCACTAATCACATAAAACACACCAGCACAAAACTATCTCACACTGTAAAAACCTGTCATACACGGTGTATGATTGATCATGCACCACTAATTTCTTGAAACTCAGCCATACAAGTTGATTTTACACCCTTAAAACTTATCATACATAGTGTATGATTAATTACACGCCACTAATTATTTGAATCTCACCAAGGTAAGGTGATTTTACACCATTTAAACCTATGTTACATGGTTTATGATAGAGCATACACCACGAATTACAAGAAACACACCTACACAAGTTGATTTCACACCATTAAAACAAATCACACACTGTGTATGATAGATCATACACCACTAATCACATAAAACACACCTACACAAAACTATCTCGCACTGTAAAAACCTGTCATACACGGTGTATGATTGATCATGCACCACTAATTTCTTGAAACATGGCTATACAAGTTGGTTTTACACTATTAAAACCTATCATACACGGTGTATGATTTATCATACACCACTAATTACCTGAAACACACCTCTACAAGTTTATTTTACACTATTAAAACTTGTCATACATGGTACACGGTGTATGATTGATCAAACACCACTTATTACATGAAACACACATATACAAGTTGATTTCACACCAATAAAACCAATCATGCACTGTGTATGATTGATCATATACCGCTAATTACTTCAAACACACCTATACAAGTTGATTTCATACCATTAGAACTAATCATACACGGTGTGTGATTGATCGAACACCAATAATTACTTAAAACACCCCTACACAAGTTGACTTGCCACCATTAAAACTGGTGATACATAGTATATGATTGACCATATACCGCTAATTACTTGAAACTCACCTGTACAAGTTGATTTTACAGTATTAAAACTTATCATACACAGTGTATAATTAATCATACACCACTAATTACTTGAATGTCACCTAGGTAAGGTGATTTTACACCATTTAAACCTATGATACTTGGTTTACGATTGAGCATACACCACTAAATAAATGAAACACACCTGTACAAGTTGATTTCACACCATTAAAACAAATCATACACGGTGTATGATTGATCATATACCACTAATCACATAAAACACACCAACACAAAACCATCTTACACTGTTAAAACCTATCATACACCGTGAATGATTGATTATACACCACTAATAACTTGAAACACCCTCATACAAGTTGATTTTACACCATTTAAACCTGTCATACATGGTGTATGATTGATCATGCGCCGCTAATTTCTTGAAATACACCAATACAAGTTGATTTCACACCATTAAAACGTATCATACACGGTGTATGATTGATTATACACCACTAATTACTTGAAACACACCTATACAAGTTTATTTTACACTATTAAAACTTGGCATACATGGTACACAGTGCATGATTGATCATACACCACTTATTGCATGAAACACACCTATACAAGGTGATTTCACACCATTAAAACCAATCATACACTGTGTATGATTGATCATGTACCGCTAATTACTTGAAACACACCTATACAAGTTGATTTCACACCATTAAAACCAATCATACATGGTGTATGATTGATTACATGCCACTAATTATATGAAACACTCCTTTACTTGTTGATTTCACACCATTAAAATGTATCCTGCTTGGGGTATGATTGATCATACACCACTAATTACTTGAAACACACATATACAAGTTGATTTTACCCCATTAAAACCTATCATACATGTCGTATGATTGGTCATACCCCACTAATTACTTGAAACACATCTATACAAGTTGATTTCACGCAATTAATACAAATCATACACGGTGTAAGATTGATCATACACTTAAAACACCCTTATACGAGTTGATTTCACGCCATTAAAACCAATCATACACAGTGTATGATTGTTCATGCACCACTAATTACATAAAACTCACCAACACAAAACGATCTCACGCTGTTAAAACCTATCATACACGGTGAATGATTGATCATACACCACTAATAACTTGAAACACAGTTATACAAGTTGATTTTACACCATTTAAACCTGTCATAAATGGTGTATGACTGATCATGCACCAGTAATTTCTTGAAACACACCTATACAAGTCGATTTCACACCATTAAAACCTATCATGCACGGTGTTTGATTTATCATACACCACTAGTCACTTGAAACACACCTATACAAGTTTATTTTAACCTATTAAAACTTGCCATACATGGTACACGGTGTATGATTGATCATACACCACTTATTACATGAAACACAACTACACAAGTTGATTTCACACCATTAAAACCAATCATACAATGTGTATGATTGATCATATACCGCCAATTACTTCAAACACATCTATACAAGTTGATTTCACACCATTAAAACCAATCACACATGGTGTATGATTGATTACATGCCACTGATTACGAGAAACACTCCTATCCTTGTTGATTTTACACCATTAAAATGTATCCTACATGGTGTATGATTGATCATACACCAGTAATTACTTGAAACATACCTATACAAGTTTATTTACCCCATTAAAACCTATCATACATGTAGTATGATTGATCATACACCACTAATTACTAGAAACACATCTATACAAGTTGATTTCACGTAATTAAAACAAATCATACACAGTGTAAGATTGATCATACACTACTAATTACTTGAAACACACCTATACAAGTTTATTTCACACCATTAAAACCTTTTATACATGGTGTGTGATCGATCATAAACCACTAATTTTTCAAACACACCTATACAAGTTGATTTTACACCATTAAAGCCTGTCACACGTGGTGTATGATTGATCATATACCACTAATTACTGGAAGCACACCATTAAAACGAATCACATAGTGTTTATGATTGATCCTGCACCCGCATTTTCTTGAAACACAATTATACAAGTTGATTTCACGCCATTAAAACCTATTATACACAGGGTATGATTGATCATACACCACCAATTACTTGAAACACACCTATACAAATTGATTTTACACCATTAAAACCTATCATACACGGTGTATGATTGATCATACGCCACTAATTACTTGAAACATACCTATACAAGTTGATTTTACACGATTAAAACCTACCATACGTGGTACACGGTGTATGATTGATCATACACCACTTATTACATGATACACACCCATACAAGTTGATTTCACACCATTAAAACTAATCATACAAGGTGTATGATTGATCATACACCACTAATTACTTAGAATGCACCAACACCAAATGATCGTGCACAGTTAAAACCTATCATACACGGTAGATGATTTATTACGCCCCACTAATTTCATGGAACACACCACACAAGTTGACTTCACACCATTAAAACCTATCATACATGGTGTCTGAAGTATCGTACACCACTAATTACTTAAAACACACCTATACAAGTTGATTTTACACTATTAAAACCTATCATACATGGTACACGGTGTATGATTGATCATACACCACTTATTACTTGAAACACACCTATAAACGTTGATTTCACACCATTAAAACATATCATACACGGTGTAAGATTGATCGTACACCACTAATTACTTGAAACACACATATACAAGTTATTTCGCACCATTAAAACCTATCATACACGGTCTATGATTGATCATACACTAGTAATTACTTGAACCACACCTATATAGGTTGATTTTAAACCATTAAACCTATCACATATGGTGTATGATTGATCGTATACCACAAAATATCTTGAAACACACCTATACATGTTGCTTTCACACCATTAAAACCTATCATACACGGTGTATGATTGATCATACACGGTGTATGATTGATCATACACTACTAATTACTTGAAACACACCTTTACAAGTTGATTTCACACTATTAAAGTCAATCATACATTGTGTATGATTTATCATACACCACTAATCACATAAAACACACCAGCACAAAACTATCTCACACTGTAAAAACCTGTCATACACGGTGTATGATTGATCATGCACCACTAATTTCTTGAAACTCAGCCATACAAGTTGATTTTACACCATTAAAACTTATCATACATAGTGTATGATTAATTACACGCCACTAATTATTTGAATCTCACCAAGGTAAGGTGATTTTACACCATTTAAACCTATGTTACATGGTTTATGATAGAGCATACACCACGAATTACAAGAAACACACCTACACAAGTTGATTTCACACCATTAAAACAAATCACACACTGTGTATGATAGATCATACACCACTAATCACATAAAACACACCTACACAAAACTATCTCGCACTGTAAAAACCTGTCATACACGGTGTATGATTGATCATGCACCACTAATTTCTTGAAACATGGCTATACAAGTTGGTTTTACACTATTAAAACCTATCATACACGGTGTATGATTTATCATACACCACTAATTACCTGAAACACACCTCTACAAGTTTATTTTACACTATTAAAACTTGTCATACATGGTACACGGTGTATGATTGATCAAACACCACTTATTACATGAAACACACATATACAAGTTGATTTCACACCAATAAAACCAATCATGCACTGTGTATGATTGATCATATACCGCTAATTACTTCAAACACACCTATACAAGTTGATTTCATTCCATTAGAACTAATCATACACGGTGTGTGATTGATCGAACACCAATAATTACTTAAAACACCCCTACACAAGTTGACTTGCCACCATTAAAACTGGTGATACATAGTATATGATTGACCATATACCGCTAATTACTTGAAACTCACCTGTACAAGTTGATTTTACAGTATTAAAACTTATCATACACAGTGTATAATTAATCATACACCACTAATTACTTGAATGTCACCTAGGTAAGGTGATTTTACACCATTTAAACCTATGATACTTGGTTTACGATTGAGCATACACCACTAAATAAATGAAACACACCTGTACAAGTTGATTTCACACCATTAAAACAAATCATACACGGTGTATGATTGATCATATACCACTAATCACATAAAACACACCAACACAAAACCATCTTACACTGTTAAAACCTATCATACACCGTGAATGATTGATTATACACCACTAATAACTTGAAACGCCCTCATACAAGTTGATTTTACACCATTTAAACCTGTCATACATGGTGTATGATTGATCATGCGCCGCTAATTTCTTGAAATACACCAATACAAGTTGATTTCACACCGTTAAAACGTATCATACACGGTGTATGATTGATCATACACCACTAATTACGTGAAACACACCTATACAAGTTTATTTTACACTGTTAAAACTTGTCATACATGGTACACGGTGTATGATTGGTCATACACCACTTATTACATGAAACACACCTATACAAGTTGATTTCACACCATTAAAACCAATCATACACTGTGTATGATTGGTCATATACCGCTAATTACTTCAAACACACCTATACAAGTTGATTTCACACCATCAAAACCAATCATACATGGTGTATGATTGATTACATGCCACTAATTACTTGAAACGCTCCTATAGTTGTCGATTTTACACCATTAAAATGTATCCTACATGGTGTATGATTGATCATACACCACTAATTAATTGAAACACACCTATACAAGTTGATTTTACCCTATTAAAACCTATCGTACATGTCGTATGATTGATCATACACCACTGATTGCTTGAAACACATCTATACAAGTTGTTTTCACGCAATTAAAACAAATCATACACGGTGTAAGACTGATTATACACTACTAATTACATGAAACGCACCTATACGAGTTTATTTCACTCCATTTAAGCCTATCATATATGGTGTGTGATTTATCATAAACCACTAATTACTTGAAACACACTTATACAAGTTGATTTTACACCATTAAAACCTATCACACGTGGTGTGCGATTGATCATATACCACTAATTACTTGAAACACACCGATACAAGTTGATTTCACACCTTTAAAACCTATTATACACGGTGTATGATGGATCAGACACCACTAATTACTTGAAGCACACATATACAAGTTGATTTCACACCATTGAAACGAATCACACAGTGTTTATGATAGATCCTACACCCCCATTTACTTGAAACACACTTATACAAGTTGATTTCACGGCATTGAAACCTATTATACATGGTGTACGATTGATCATACACCACCAATTACTTGAAACACACCTATACAAATTGATTTTACACCATTAAAGCCTATCATACACGGTGTATGACTGATCATATGGCACTAATTCCTTGAAACATACCTATACAAGTTGATTTTACACAATTAAAATCTACCATACATGGTACACGGGGTATGATTGACCATACACCACTTATTACTTGAGACACTCCCGTACAAGTTGATTTCACACCATTAAAACTAATCATACACGGTGTATGATTGATCATACACCACTAATTACTTAGAATGCACCAACATGAAACGATCTCGCACAGTTAAAACCTATCATACAGGGTAGATGATTGATCATGCACCAGCCCTTTCTTGAAACATACCATACAAGTTTATTTCACACCATTAAAACCTATCAAACACGGTGTATGATGTATCGTATACCACAAATTACATGAAACACCCCTATACAAGTTGATTTGCACTATTAAAATGTATCATACATGGTACACAGTGTATGATTGATCATACACCACTTATTACTTGAAACAGACCTATAAACGTTGATTTCACACCATTAAAACATATCATACACGGTGTAAGATTGATCGTACACCACTAATTACTTGAAACACACCAATACAAGTTATTTCGCACAATTAAAACCTGCCATACACGGTGCATGATTGATCATATACTACTAATTACTTGAACAAAACCTATATAGGTTTATTTTAAACCATTAAAACCTCTCACACATGGTGTATGATTGATCATATACCACTAAATTTATTGAAACACGCTTATAAATGTCAATGTCACGCCATTAAGACCAATCACACACAGTGTATGATTGATCATGCATCACTAATTACTTGAAAAACACCAATACAAGTTGATTTTACCCCATTAAAACCTATTATACATGGTGTATGATTGATCACATACCACTAATTACTTGAAACACTCCCATACAAGTCAATTTTACACCATTAAAATATGGTGTATGATTGATCATACACCACTAATTACTTGAAACACACCGATACAAGTTGATTTTACCCCATTAAAACCTATTATACATGGTGTATGATTGATCATATGCCACTAATTACTTGAAACACTCGCATTCAAGTCCTATCATAGGTGGTGTATGATTGATCATACACCACTAATTACTTAAAACACACCTATACAAGTTGCTTTTACCCTTTTGAAACCTATTATACATGGTGTATTATTGATCATATACCACTAATTACTGGAAACACACCTATACATCCATATTTTACAACATCAAACCGTATCATACACAGTGTATGATTAACTATACACCACTAATTACTTGAAACACACCTATACAACTTGATTTTACCCTATTAAAATCTATTATACAATGGTGTACGATTGATCATATACCACTAATTACTTGAAACACACCTCTACAAGTTGATTTCATACCATTAAATGCAATCATACACGGTGTAAGATTGGTCATACACCACTAATTTCTTGAAACAAACTTAAACAAGTTGATTTCACACCATTAAAACTAATCATACACGGTGTATAATTGATCATACACCCCTAATTACTTAAAGCACCCCCATACAAGTTATTTTCCCACCATTAAAACTTATGATACACGGTGTATGATTGAACATACACCGCTAATTACTTGAAACTCACCTATACAAGTTGATTTTACACCGTTAAAACTTATCATACATAGTGTATGATTAATCATACACCACTAATTACTTGAATCTCACCAGGGTAAGGTGATTTTACACCATTTAAACCCATGATACATGGTTTATGATTGAGCATACACCATTAATTACGTGAAACACACCTATACAAGTTGATTTTACGCCACTAAAACAAATCATACACGGTGTATGATTGATCATCCACCACAAATCACATAAAACACACCAACACAAAACTATCTCACACTGTTAAAACCTATCATACACGGTAAATGATTGATCATACACCACTAATAACTTGAAACACACTTATACACGTTGATTTTGCCGCATTTAAACCGGTCATACACGGTGTATGATTGATCATGCGCCACTAATTTCTTGAAACACACCTATACAAGTTGATTTCACACCATTAAATCCTATCATACAAGGTGTACGATTGATCATACACCACTAATTGCTTGAAACACACCTATAGAAGTTTATTTTACACTATTAAAACTTGCCATATATGGTACATGGTGTATGATTGATCATACACCACTCATTACATGAAACACACCTATACCAGTTGATTTCACACCATTAAAACAAATCATACACTGTGTATGATTGATCATATGCCGCTAATTAATTCAAACACACCTATAAAAGTTGATTTCACACCATTAAAACCAATCATACGTGGTGTATGATTGATTACATGCCACTAATTACTTGAAACACCCCTATAGTTGTTGATTTTACACCATTAAAATGTATCCTACATGGTGTATGATTGATCATATACCACTAATTACTTGAAACACACCTATACAAGTTGATTTAACCCCATTAAAACCTATCATACATGTCGTATGATTGATCATACACCATTGATTACTTGAAACACATCTACACATGTTGATTTCACGAAATTAAAACAATCTATACACGGTGTAAGATTGATCATACACTACTAATTACTTGAAACAAACCTATACAAGTTTATTTCGAACCATTAAAACCAATCATATACCTTGTATGATTGAACATACGCCACTAATTACGTGAAGCACATATATACAAGTTGATTTCACACCATTAAAACGAATTGCACAGTGTTTATGATTGATCCTACACCCCCATTTACTTGAAACACACTTATACAAGTGGATTTCATGCCATTAAAACCTATTGTACACGGTGTATGATTGATCATACACCACCAATTACTTGAAACGCACCTATACAAATTGATTTTACACCATTAAAACCTGTCATACACGGTGTATGATTGATCATACGCCACTAATTACTTGAAACATACCTATACAAGTTGATTTTACACGATTAAAACCTTCCATACATGGTACACAGTGTATGATTGATCACACACCACTTATTACTCGAAACACACCCATACAAGTTGATATCACACCATTAAAACCTACCATACGTGGTACACGGTGTATGATTGATCATACACAACTTATTACTTGATACACACCCATACAAGTTGATTTTATACCATTAAAACCTATCATACACGGTGTATGATTGATCCTACGCCACTAATTACTTGAAACGTACCTATACAAGTTGATTTTACACGATTGAAACCTACCATACGTGGTACATGGTGGGTGATTGATCATACACAACTTACTACTTGATACACACCCATACAAGTTGACTTCACACCATTAAAACTAATGATACACGGTGTATGATTGATCATACACCACTAATTACTTAGAATGCACCAACACCAAACGATCGCGCACTGTTAAGACCTATCATACATGGTAGAGGATTTATTACGCTCCACTAATTTCCTGAAACACACCACACAAGTTGACTTCACACCATTAAAACCTATCATACATGGTGTCTGATGTATCGTACACCACTAATTACTTAAAACACACCTATACAAGTTGATTTTACACTATTAAAACCTATCATACATGGTACACGGTGTATGATTGATCATACACCACTTATTACTTGAAACACACCTATAAACGTTGATCTCACACCATTAAAACATATCATACACGGTGTAAGATTGATCGTACACCACTAATTACTAGAAACACACATATACAAGTTATTTCGCACCATTAAAACCTATCATACACGGTGTATGATTGACCATACACTAGTAATTACATGAACCACACCAATATAGGTTGATTTTAAACCCTTAAAACCTATCACATATGGTGTATGATTGATCGTATACCACAAAATATCTTGAAACACACCTATACATGTTGATTTCACACCATTAAAGCCAATCATACACAGTGCATGATTGATCGTACACTACTAATTACTTGAAACACACCTTTACAAGTTGATTTCACACTATTAAAACCAATCAGACACTGTGTATGATTGATCATACACTGCTAATTACTTCAAACACAATAGTAGATTTCACACCATTAAAACCAATCATACACAGTGTATGATAAATCATACACGGTGTATTACTTGAAACGCACCTAAACAAGTTAATTTTACCCCATTAAAACCTATTATAAATGGGGTATGATTGATAACATACCACTAATTACTTGAAACACTCTCATACAAGTCGATTTTACACCATTAAAACCTATCATATACGGTGTATGATTGATCATACACCACTAATTCCTTGAAACACACCTATACAAGTTGATTTTACCCTTTTGAAACCTATTATACGTGGTGTATTATTGATCATATACCACTAATTACTGGAAACACACCCTTACATCTCGATTTTACACCATTAAACCGTATCATACATGGTGTTTGATTGATTATACACCACTAATTACCTGAAACACACCTCTACAAGTTGATATCACACCATTAAATGCAATCATAGACAGTGTAAGATTGGTCATACACCACTAATTTCTTGAAACACACTTAAACAAGTTGATTTCACACCATTAAAACTAATCATACACGGTGTATGATTGATCATACACCACTAATTACTTAAAACGCCCCTATACAAGTTGATTTCCCACTATTAAAACTTATCATACACAGTGTATGATTAATCATACACCACTAATTACTTGAATCTCACCTAGGTAAGGCGATTTTACACCATTTAAACCTATGATACATGGTTTATGATTGAGCATACGCCACCAATTACATGAAACACGACTATACAAGTTGATTTCACACCATTAAAACAAATCAAACACGGTGTATGATTGATCATATACCACTAATTATATAAAACACACCAAAACAAAACGATCTCACACCGTTAAAACCTATCATACACAGTGAATGATTGATCATATACCACCAATAACTTGAAACACACTCATACAAGTTGATTTTACACCATTTAAACGTGCAATACACAGTCTATGATTTATCATGCACCACTAATTTCTTAAAATGCACCTATACAAGTTGATTTCACACCATTAAAACCTATCATACACGGTGTATGATTGATCATACACCACTAATTACTTGAAACAAACCTATACAAGTTTATTTTACACTATTAAAACTTGTCATACATGGTACACGGTGTATGATTGATGATACACCCATTATTACATGAAACAGACCTATACAAGGTGATTTCACACCATTAAAACCAATCATACACTGTGTATGACTGATCACATACCGCTAATTACATCAAACACACCTATATAAGTTGATTTAACACCATTAAAACCAATCATACCTGGTGTATGATTGATTACATGCCACTAATTACTTGAAACACTCCTATAGTTGTTGATTTTACACCATTAAAATGTATCCTGCATGGTGTATGATTGATCATACACCAATAATTATTGAAACACAACTATACATGTTGATTTTACCCCATTAAAACCTATCATGCATGTCGTACGATTGATCATACACCACTAATTACTTGAATCACATCTCCACAAGTTGATTTCACGCAATTAATACAAATCATACACGGTGCAAGATTGACCATACAGTACTATTTTCTTAAAACACACTTATACAAGTTGATTTCACACCATTAAAACCAATCATACACGGTGTATGATTGATCATACACCACAAATTACATAAAACACACCAACACAAAAAGATATCACACTGTTAAAACCTATCATACACGGTGAATGATAGATCATACACCACTAATAACTTGAAACACACCTATACAAGTTGATTTTACACCATTTAAACCTGTCTTACACGGTGTATGATTGATCATGCATCATTAATTTCTTGAAACACACCTATACAAGTTGATTTTACACCATTAAAACCTATCATACACGGTGTATGATTTACAATACACCATTAATTAATTGAAACATACCTATACAAGTTATTTCGCACCCTTAAAACCTATCATACACGTTGTATGATTGATCATACGCTAGTAATTACTTGAACCACACCTACATAGGTTGATTTTAAACCATTAAAACCTATCACATATGGTGTATGATTGATCATATACCACAAAATTTCTTGAAACACACCTATACATGTTGATGTCACACCATTAAAACCGATCATACGCGGTGTATGATTGGTCGTACACCACTAATTACTTGAAACACACCTTTACAAGTTGATTTCACACTATTAAAACCAATCATACACTGTGCATGATTGATCATACACCCCTAAGAAGTTGAAACACACCAATACAAGTAGATTTCACACCATTAAAACCAAGCATACACGGTGTATGATTGATCATACACCACTAATTACTTGAAACACACCTATACAAGTTGATTTTACCCCATTAAAACCTATTATACGTGGTGTATGATTGATCACATACCACTAATTACTTGAAAGACTCCCATACAAGTCGATTTTACACCATTAAAACCTATCATATACGGTGTATGATTGATCATGCACCACTAATTACTTGAAACACACCTATGCAAGTCGATTTCACCCTTTTGAAACTATTATACATGGTGTATTATTGATCATATACCACTAATTACTGGAAACACACCTATGCATCTCGATTTTACACGGTTAAACCGTATCATACATGGTGAATGATTGGTCATACACCACTAATAACTTGAAACACACTCATACAAGTTGATTTTACACCATTTAAACCTGCGATACACAGTGTATGATTGATCATGCACCACTAATTTCTTGAAATGCACCTATACAAGTTGATTTCACACCCTTAAAACCTATCATACATGGTGTACGATTGATCATACACCACTAATTACATGAAACACACCCATACAAGTTTACTTTACACTATTAAAACTTGTCATACATGGTACACAGTGTATGATTGTTCATACACCACTTATTACATGAAACACACCGGTACAAGGTGATTTCACAACATTAAAACCAATCATACCCTGTGTGTGACGGATCATATACCGCTAATTACTTCAAACACACCTATACAAGTTGATTTCACACTATTAAAACCAATCATACATGGTGTATGATTGATTACATGCCACTAATTAATTGAAACACTCCATAGTTGTTGATTTTACACCATTAAAATGTATCCTACACGGTGTATGATTGATCATACACCACTAATTACTTGAAACACACCCATACAAGTTGATTTTCCCCCATTAAAACCTATCATACATGTCGTATGATTGATCATACACTACTAATTACTTGAAACACATCTATAGTTGGTTTCACGCAATTAAAATAAATCGTACACGGTGTAAGATTGATCATACACTGCTAATTACTTGAAACACACCTATACAAGTTTATTTCACACCATTTAAACCTATCATACATGGTGTGTGATTGATCATAAACCACTAATTACTTGAAACACACCTATACAAGTTGATTTTACAACATTAAAACCTATCACACGTGGTGTATGATTGATCATACACCACAAATTACTTGAAATTAACCTATACAAGTAGATTTCACACCATTAAAACCAATCATACACGGTGTATGATTGATCATACACCACTAATTACTTGAAATACACCTACACAAGTTGATTTTACCCCATTAAAACCAATTATACATGGTGTATGATTGATCACATACCACTAATTACTTGAAACACTCCCATACAAGTCGATTTTCCACCATTGAAACCCATCATATATGGTGTATTATAGATCATACACCGCTAATTACTTGAAACACACCTATATAAGTTGATTTGACCATTTTGAAACCTATTATACATGGTGTATTATTGATCATATGCCGCCAATTACTGGAAACACACCTATACATCTCGATTTCACACCATTAAACCGTATCATACACGCTGTATGGTTGATTATACACCACTAATTACTGGAAACACACCTATACAAGTTGATTTTATCCTATTAAAACCTCTTATACATGTTGTACGATTAATTATATGCCACTAATTACCTAAAACACACCTCTGGAAGATGATTTCACACCATTAAATGCAATCATACACGGTGTAAGATTGGTCATACACCACTAATTTCTTGGAACACACTTAAACAAGTTGATTTCACACCATTAAAACTAATTATGCACAGTGTATGATTGATCATACACCCCAAATTACTTAAAACACCCCTATACAAGTTGATTTGGCACCATTAAAACTTATGATACACGGTGTATGATTGAACATACACTGCTAATTACGTAAAACCCACCTATACAAATTGATTTTACACCATTAAAACTTATCATACACAGTGTATGATTAATTATACACCACTAATTACTTGAATCTCACCTAGGTAAGGTGATTTTACACCATTTAAACCTATGATACACGGTTTATGATTGAGCATACACCACCAATTACATGAAACACACCTATACAAGTTGATTTCGCACCATTAAAACAAATCATACATGGTGTATGATTGATCATACGCCACTAATTATATAAAACACCCCAACACAAAATGATCTCACATAGTTAAAACCTATCATACACGGTGAATGACGGATCATACACCACCAATAACTTGAAACACACTCATACAAGTTGATTTTACACCATTTAAACCTGTCATACACGGTGTATGATTGATTATGCACCACTAATTTCTTGAAATGCACCTATACAAGTTTATTTTACACTATTAAAACTTGTCATACATGTTACATGGTGTATGATTGATAATACACCAACCATTACATGAAACATACCTATACAAGGTGATTTCACACCATTAAAACAAATCATACGCTGTGCATGACTGATAATATACCGCTACTTACTTCAAACACACCTATACAAGTTGATTTCACACCATTAAAACCAATCATACCTGGTGTATGATTGATTACATGCCACTAATAACTTGAAACACTCCTATAGTTGTTGATTTTACACCACTAAAATGTATCCAGCATGGTGTATGATTGATCATACACCAATAATTATTGAAACACACCTATACAAGTTGATTTTACCCCATTAAAACCTATCATACATGTCTTATGATTGATCATACACCACTAATTACTTGAAACACATCTATGCAAGTTGATTTCACGCAATTAATACAAATCATACACGGTGTGAGATCGATCATACACTACTATTTACTTAAAACGCACATATACAAGCTGATTTCACACCAATAAAACCAATCATACATGGTTTATGATTGATCGTACACCACTAATTACGTAAAACACACCAACACAAAAAGATATCACACAGTTAAAACCTATCATACATGGTGAATGATAGATGATACACCACTAATAACTTGAAACACACTTATACAAGTTGATTTTACACCATTTAAACCTGTCTTACATGGTGTATGATTGATCATGCATCATTAATTTCTTGAAACACACCTATACAATTTGATTTTACACCATTAAAACCTATCATAAACGGTGTATGATTTATCATACACCACTAATTAATTGAAACACACCTATGAAAGTTATTTCGCACCATTAAAACCTATCATACACGTTGTATGATTGATCATACACTACTAATTACTTGAACCACACCTATATAGGTTGATTTTAAACCATTAAAACCTATCACACATGGCGTATGATTGATCATATACCACAAAATTTCTTGAAACGCACCTATACATGTTGATGTCACACCATTAAAACCGATCATACACGGTGTATGATTGATCGTACACCACTAATTACTTGAAACACACCTTTACATGTTGATTTCACACTATTAAAACCAATCACACACTGTGTATGACTGATCATACACCGCTAATAAGTTGAAACACACCAGTACAAGTAGATTTCATACCATTAAAACCAATCATCCGTGGTGCATGATTGATCATATACCACTACCTACTTGAAACACACCTATACAAGTTGATTTTACCCCATTAAAACCTGTTATACGTGGAGTATGATTGATCACATACCACTAATTACTTGAAAGACTCCCATAAAAGTCGATTTTACACTATTAAAACCTATCATATACGGTGTATGATTGATCATGCACCACTAATTGCTTGAAACACACCTATACAAGTTGATTTTACCCTTTCGAAACCTATTATACATGGTGAATTATTGATCATATACCACTAATTACTGGAAACACACCTATACATCCCGATTTTACACCCTTAAACCGTATCATACACGCTGTATGATTGATTATACCGCACTAATTACTTGAAACACACCTATACAAGTTGATTTTACCCTATTAAAACCTATTATTCATGTTGTACGATTGATTATATGCCACTAATTACCTGAAACACACCTCTAAAACTTGATTTCACACCATTAATACACGGTGTAAGCTTAGTCATACACCACTAATTTCTTGAAACACAGTTAAACAAGTGGATTTCACACCATTAAAGCTAATTGTACACCGTGTATGATTGATCATACAATCCTCATTACGTAAAACACCCCTACACAAGTTGATTTCCCACCATTAAAACTTATGATACACGATGTATGATTGAACATACACCGCTAATTACGTAAAACCCACCTATACAAGTTGATTTTACACCATTAAAACTTATCATACACAGTGTATGATTAATCATACACCACTAATTACTTGAATCTCACCTAGGTAAGGTGATTTTACACCATTTCAACCTATGATACACGGTTTATGATTGAGCATACACCACTAATTACCTGAAACACACCCGTGCAATTTGATTTCGCACCATTAAAACAAATCATACACAGTGTATGATTGATCATACGCCACTAATTATATAAAACACACCAACACAAAACGACCTCACACAGTTAAAACCTATTATACACGGTGAATGACTGATCATACACCACCAATAACTTGAATCACACTCATATAAGTTGATTTTACACCATTTAAACCTGTCATACACGGTGTATGAATGATCCTGCACCACTAATTTCTTGAAATGCACCTATACAAGTTAATTTTACACTATTAAAACTTGTCATACATGGTACATGGTGTATGATTGATCATACACCAATCATTACATGAAACATACCTATACAAGGTCATTTCACACCATTCAAACCAATCATACACTGTGTATGACTGATCATATACCGCTAATTACTTCAAACACACCTATACAAGTTGATTTCACACCATTAAAACCAATCATACCTGGTGTATGATTGATTACATGCCACTAATTACTTGAAACACTCCTGTAGTTGTTGATTTTACACCACTAAAATGTATCCTGCATGGTTTATGATCGATCATACACCAATAATTATTGAAACACACATACACAAGTTGATTTTACCCCATTAAAACCTATCATACATGTCGTACGACTGATCATACACCACTAATTACTTGAAACACTCTATACAAGTTGATTTCACGCAATTAATACAAATCATATACGGTGTAAGATTGATCATACACCACTATTCACTTAAAACACACTTATACAAGCTGATTTCACACCATTAAAACCAATCATACACGGTGTATGATTGATCATACACCACTAATTACATAAAACACACCAACACAAAAAGATATGACACTGTTAAAACCTATCATACACGGTGGATGATAGATCATGCACCACTATTAACTTGAAACACACTTATACAAGTTGATTTTACACCATTTAAACCTGTCTTACACGGTGTATGATTGATCATGCATTATTTATTTCTTAAAACACACCTATACAAGTTGATTTTACGCCATTAAAACCTATCATACACGGTGTATGATTAATCATACAACACTAATTAGTTGAAACACACCTATACAAGTTATTTCGCACCATTAAAACCTATCATACACGTTATATGATTGATCATACACTGCTAATTACTTGAACCACACCTATGTAGGTTGATTTTAAACCATTAAAACCTATCACACATGGTGTATGATTGATCATATACCACAAAATTTCTTGAAACACACCTATACATGTCGATGTCACACCATTAAAACCGATCATACATGGTGTCTGATTGATCGTACACCACTAATTACTTGAAACACACCTTTACAAGTTGATTTCACATTATTAAAACCAATCACACACTGTGTATGACTGATCATACACTGCTAATAAGTTGAAACACACCTATACAAGTCGATTTCACACCATTAAAACCAATCATACACGGTGTATGATTGATCATACACCACTAATTACTTGAAACACACCTATACAATTTGATTTTACCCCATTCAAACCTGTTACACGTGGTGTATGATTGATCACATACCACTAATTAATTGAAAGACTCCCATACAAGTCGATTTTACACCATTAAGACCTATCATATACGGTGTATGATTGATCATACACCACTAATTACTTGAAACACACCTATACAAGTTGATTTTACCCATTCGAAACCTATTACACATGGTGTATTATTGATCATATACCACTAATTACAGGAAACACACCTATACATCTCGATTTTACACCATTACACCGTATCATACACACACCACTAATAACTTGAAACACACTAATAAATGTTTATTTTACACCATTTAAACCAGTCATACACGGTGTATGATTGATCATGCACCACTAATTCCTTGAAACCCACCTATACAAGTTGATTTCACACCATTAAAACCTATCATACATGGTGCATGATTGATCATACACCACTAATTACTTGAAACACACCTATACAACTTTATTTTACACTATTAAAACTTGTCATACATGGTACACAGTGTATGATTGTTCATACACCACTTATTACATGAAACACACCGGTACAAGCTGATTTCACACTATTAAAACCAATCATACCTGGTGTATGATTGATTACATGCCACTAATTAATTGAAACACTCCTACAGTTGTTGATTTTACACCATTAAAATGTATCCTACGCGGTGTGTGATTGATCATACACCACTAATTACTTGAAACACACCGATACAAGTTGATTTTCCCCCATTAAAACCTATCATACATGTCGTATGATTGATCATACACCACTAATTGCTTGAACCACATCTAAACAAGTTGATTTCACGCAATTGAAACAAATCATACACGGTGTAAGATTGATCGTACACTACTAATTACTTGAAACACACCTATACAAGTTTATTTCACACCATTTAAACCTATCATACATCATATGTGATTGATCATAAACCACTAATTACTTCAAAACACACCTACACAAGTTGATTTTACAACATTCAAACCTATCACACGTGGGGCATGATTGATCATATACCCCAAATTACTTGAAACAAACCTATACAAGTAGATTTTACACCATTAAAACCAATCATACACCACTAATTACTTGAAACACACCTACACAAGTTGATTTTACCCCATTAAAACCTATTATACATGGTGTATGATTGATCATATACCACTAATTACTTGAAACACTCCCATACAAGTCGATTTTCCACCATTAAAACCTATCATATGTGGTGTATGATTGATTATACACCGCTAATTACTTGAAACACACCTATACAAGTTGATTTGACCATTTTGAAACCTATTATACATGGTGTATTATTGATCATATGCCACTAATTACTGGAAACACACCTATACATCTCGATTTTACACCATTAAACCGTATCATACACGCTGTATGATTGATTATACACCACTAATTACTTGAAACATAAATATATAAGTTGATTTTACCCTATTAAAACCTATTATACATGTTGTACGATTGATTAAATGCCACCAATTACCTGAAACACACCTCTACAACTTGATTTCACTCCATTAAATGCAATATGGGTCATACACCACTAATTTCTCGAAACACACTTAAACAAGTTGATTTTTCAGCATTAAAGCTAATCATACATGGTGTATGATTGATCATACACCCTAATCACTTAAAACACCCCTGTACAAGTTGATTTCCCACCATTAAAACTTACGATACACGGTGTATGATTGAACACACACAACTAATTACTTGAAACTCACCTATACAAGTTGATTTTACACCATTAAAACTTATCATACACGGTGTATGATTAATCATACGCCCCTAATTACTTGAATCTCACCTAGGTAAGGCGATTTTACACCATTTAAACCTATGATACATGGTTTATGATTGAGCATACACCACTAATAACATGAAACACACCTATACAATCTGATTTCACACCATTGAAACAAATCATACACGGTGTATGATTGATCATACACCACTAATCACATAAAACACACTAACACAAAACAATCTCACACTGTTGAAACCAATCATACACTGTGAATGATTGATCATGCACCACTATTAAGTTGAAACACACTTATACAAGTTGATTTTACACCATTTAAACCAAACATACACGGTGTATGATTGATCATGCATCACAAGTTTCTTGAAACACACCTATACAATTTGATTTTACACCATTAAAACCTATCATACGCGGTGTATGATTTGTCATACACCACCAATTACTTGAAACACACCTATACAAGTTTATTATAGACTATTAAAACTTGTCATACATGGTACACGGTATATGGTTGATCATACACCACTTATTACATGAAAAACACCTATACAAGTTGATTTCACACCATTAAAATCAATCATACACTGTGTATGATTGATCATATACCGCTAATTACTTCAAACACACCGATACAAGTTGATTTAACACCATTAAAACAAATCATACATGGTGCGTGATTGATTACATGCCACTAATTGCTTGAAACACCCCTATCGTTGTTGATTTTACACCATTAAAATGTATCCTACATGATGTATGATTGATCATACACCACAAGTTACTTGAAACACACCTATTCAAGTTGATTTTACCCCATTAAAACCTATCATACATGTCGCATGAATGATCATACACCACTAATTACTAGAAACACATCTATAAAAGTTGATTTCACACAATAAAAACAAATCATACACGGTGCTAGACTGATCATACACCACTAATTACTTGAAACACACCGATACAAGTTTATTTCACACCATTTAAACCTATCATACATGGTGTGTGATTGATCATAAACCACTAATTACTTCAAACACACCTATACAAGTTGATTTTACGCCATTAAAACCTATCACATGTGGTGTATGATTGATCATATATCACTAATTACTTGAAACACACCGATATAAGTTGATTTTACCCCATTAAAACCTATCATACATGTCGTATGACTGATCATACACCACTAATTACTTGAAACACTCTACACAAGTTTATTTCACGCAATTAATACATATCATATACGGTGTAAGATTGATCATACACCACTATTTACTTAAAACACACTTATAAAAGCAGATTTCACACCATTGAAACCAATCATACACGGTGTATGATTGATCATACACCACTAATTACATAAAACACACCAACACAAAAAGATATCACACTGTTAAAACCCATCATGCACGGTGAATGATAGATCATACACCACTAATAACTTGAAACACACTTATACAAGTTGATTTTACACCATTTAAACCTGTCTTACACGGTGTATCATTGATCATGCATCATTAATTTCTAGAAACACACCTATACAGGTTGATCTTACACCATTAAAACCTATCATACATGGTGTATGATTTATCATACACTACTAATTAATTGAAACACACCTATACAAGTTATTTCGCACCATTAAAACCTATCATACACACTGTATGATTGATCATACACTACTAATTACTTGAACCACACCTACATAGGTTGATTTTAAACCATTAAAACCTATCACACATGGTGTATGATTCATCATATACCACAAAATTTCTTGAAACACACCTATACATGTTGATGTCACACCATTAAAACCGATCATACACAGTGTATGATTGATCGTACACCACTAATTACTTGAAACACACCTTTACAAGTTGATTTCATATTATTAAAACCAATCACACACTGTGTATGACTGATCATACACCGCTAATAAGTTGAAACACACCTATACAAGTAGATTTCACACCATTAAAACCAATCATACATGGTGTATGATTGATCAGACACAACTAATTACCTGAAACACACCTATACTATTTGATTTTACCCCATTAAAACCTGTTATACGTGGTGTGTGATTGATCACATACCACTAATTACTTGAAAGTCTCCCATAAAAGTCGATTTTAAACCATTAAAACCTATCATATGCAGTGTATGATTGATCATACACCACTAATTACTTGAAACACACCTATACAAGTTGATTTTACCCTTTTGAAACCTATAATACATGGTGTATTATTGATCATATACCACTAATTACTGGAAACACACCTACACATCTCGATTTTACACCATTAAACCGCATCATACACGATGAATGATTGATTACACACCACTAATAACTTGAAACACACTTATAAAAGTTTATTTTACACCATTTAAACCTGCCATACACGTTGTATGATTGATCATGCACCACTAATTTCTTGAAACACACCTATACAAGTTGATTTCACACCCTTAAAACCTATCATACATGGTGTATGATTGATCATACACCACTAATTTCTTGAAACACACCTATACAAGTTTATTTTACACTACTAAAACTTGTCATACATGGTACACAGTGTATGATTGCTCATACACCACTTATTACATGAAACACACCGGAACAAGGTGATTTCATACCATTAAAACCAATCACACACTGCGTGTGACTGATCATATACTGCTAATTACCTTAAACACACCTATACAAGTTGATTTCACACTATTAAAACCAATCATACATGGTGTATTATTGATTACATGCCACTAATTAATTGAAACACTCCTATAGTTGTTGATTTTACACCATTAAAATGTGTCCTACGCGGTGTATGATTGATCATACAACACTAATTACTTGAAACACACCGATACAAGTTGATTTTCCCCCATTAAAACCTATCATGCATGTCGTATGATTGGTCATACACCACTAATTGCTTGAAACACATCTATACAAGTTCATTTCAGGCAATTAAAACAAATCATACACGGTGTAAGATTGATCATACACTACTAATTACATGAAACACACCTATACAAGTTTATTTCACACCATTTAAACCTATCATACATCGTGTGTGATTGATCATAAACCAATGATTACTTGAAATACACCTATACAAGTTGATTTTACAACATTAAAACCTATCACACGTGGTGTATGATTGATCATATATCACAAATTACTTGAAACAAACCTATACAAGTAGATTTCACACCATTAAAACCAATCATACACAGTGTATGAATGATCATACACCACTAATTACTTGATACACACCTACACAAGTTGATTTGACCCCATTAAAACCTATTATACATGGCGTATGATTGATCATATACCACTAATTACTTGAAACACTCCCATACAAGTCGATTTTCCACCATTAAAACCTATCATATATGGTGTATGATTGATCATTCACCGCTAATTACTTGAAACACACCTATACAAGTTGATTTGACCATTTTGAAACCTATTATACATGGGGTATTATTGATCATATGCCACTAATTACTGGAAACACACCTATACGTCTCGATTTTACACCATTAATCCGTACCATACACGCTGTATGATTGATTGTACACCACTAATTACTTGAAACATACCTATACAAGTTGATTTTACCCTATTAAAAACTATTATACATGTTGTACGATTGATTATATGCCACCAATTACCTAAAACACCCCTCTACAAGTTGATTTCACTCCATTAAATGCAATATTGGTCATACACAACTAATTTCTCGAAACACACTTAAACAAGTTGATTTTTCAACATTAAAGCTAATCATACACGGTGTATGATTGATCATACACCCTAATCACTTAAAACACCCCTGTACAAGTTGATTTCCCACTATTAAAACTTATGATACACGGTGTATGATTGAACACACACAACTAATTACTTGAAACTGACCTATACAAGTTGATTTCGCACCATTAAAACTTATCACACACGGTGTATGATTAATCATACGCCACTAATTACTTGAATCTCACCTAGGTAAGGTGATTTGACACCATTTAAACCTATGATACATCGTTTATGATTGAGCATACAGCACTAATTACATGAAACACCCCTATACAAGCTGATTTCACACCATTAAAACAAATCACACACGGTGTATGATTGATCATACACCCCTAATCACATAAAACACACTAACACAAAGCAATCTCACACTGTTGAAACCAATCATACATGGTGAATGATTGATCACACACCATTAATAAGTTGAAATACACTTGTACAAGTTGATTTTACACCATTTAAACTAAACATACACGGTGTATGATTGATCATGCATCACAAATTTCTTGAAACACACCTATACAAGTTGATTTTACACCATTAAAACCTATCACACACGGTGTATGATTTATCATACACCACTAATTACTTGAAACACACCTATACAAGTTTATTATACACTATTAAAACTTGTCATACATGGTACACGGCGTATGATTGATCATACACCACTTATTACATGAAAAACACCTATACAAGTTGATTTCACACCATTAAAATCAATCATACACTGTGTATGATTGATCATATACCGCTAATTACTTCAAACACACCTATACAAGTTGATTTAACACCATTAAAACCAATCATACATGGTGCATGATTGATTACATGCCACTAATTGCTTGAAGCACCCCTATCGTTGTTGATTTTACACCGTTAAAATGTATCCTACATGGTGTATGATTGATCATACACCACTAATTACTTGAAACACACCTATTCAAGTTGATTTTACCCCATTAAAACCTATCATACATGTCGTATGAATGATCATACACCACTAATTACTGGAAACACATCTATACAAGTTGATTTCACACAGTAAAAACAAATCATACACGATGTCAAACTGATCATACACTACTAATTACTTGTAACACACCTATACAAGTTTATTTCACACCATTTAAACCTATTATACATGATTGATCATAAACCACTAATTACTTGAAACACACCCATACAAGTTGATTTTACGCCATGAAAACCTATTACACGTGGTGTATGATTGATCATATATCACTAATTTCTTGAAACACACCGGTACAAGTTGATTTCACTCCTTTAAAAACTATTATACACGATGTATGATGGATCATACACCGCTAATTACTTGAAACACACCTTTACTAGTTGGTTTCGCACCATTAAAACCAATCACATACGGTGTATGATTGATCATACACTACTATTTACTTGAACCACACCTATATAGGTTGATTTTAAACCATTAAAACCTATCACACATGGTGTATGATTGATCATATACCACAAAATTTCTTGAAACACACCTGTACGTGTTGATGTCACACCATTAAAACCTATCACACACCATGTATGATTGATCATGCACCACTAATTACCTGAAACACACCTTTACAAGTTGATTTCACACTATTAAAACCAATCGTACACTGTGTATGATTGATCATACACTGCTAATAAGTTGAAACGCACCTATACAAGTCGATTTCACACCATTAAAACCAATAATATATGGTGTATGAATGATCATACACCACTAATTACTTGAAACACACCTATACAAGTAGATTTTACCCAATTAAAACCTATCATACATGTCGTATGAATGATCATACACCATTAATTACCCGAAACACATCGATACAAGTTGACTTCACACCATTAAATGGAATCATACACGGTGTAAGATTTGTCATACACAACTAATTTCTTGAAACAAACTTAAACAAGTCGATTTCACACCATTAAAACTAATCATACACGGTGCATGATTGATCGTACACCCCTAATTACTTAAAACACCCCTAAACAAGTTATTTTCCCACCAGTAAAACTTATGATACACTTTGTATGATTGAACATACACCACTAATTACTTTAAACACCCCTATACAAGTTGATTTTCCACCATTAAAACTTTTTATACATGGTGTATGATTGAACATACACCGCTTATTACTCGAAACTCACCTATATAAGTTGATTTTACACCATTAAAACTTATCATACACAGTGTATGATTAATCATGCACCACTAATTACTTGAATCTCACCTAGGTAAGGTGATTTTACACCATTTAAACCTATGATACATGGTTTATGATTGAGCATACACCACTAATTACATGAAATACAACTATACAAGTTGATTTCACACCATTAAAACAAATCAAACATGGTGTATGATTGATCATGCACCACTAATTACAGGAAACACACCTATACATCTCGATTTTACACCATTAAACCGTATCATACGCGGTAAATGATTGAACATACACCACTAATAACTTGAAACACACTTATACAAGTTGATTTTACACCATTTAAACCTGTCACACACGGTATATGATTGATCATGCACCACTAATTTCTTGAAACACACCTATACAAGTTGATTTCACTCTATTAAAACCTATCATACATGGTGTATGATTGATCATACACCACTAATTATTTGAAACACACCTATAAAAGTTTATTTTACACTATTAAAACTTGTTATACATGGTACACGGTGTATGATTGATCATACACCAATTATTACATGAAACAAACCTATACAAGGTGATTTCACACCATTAAAACCATTCATACACTGTGTATGACTGATCATATACCGCTAGTTACTTCAAACACACCTACACAAGTTGATTTCACACCATTAAAACCAATCATACCTGGTGTATGATTGATTACATGCCACTAATTACTTGAATCACTCCTATAGTTGTTGATTTAACACCATTAAAACGGATCCTGCATGGTGTATGATTGATCATACGCCAATAATTATTGAAGCACAGCTATGCAAGTTGATTTTACCCCATTAAAACCTATCATACATGTCGTATGATTGATCATACACCACTAATTACTTGAAACACATCTATACAAGTTGATTTCACGCAATTAATACAAATCATACATGGTGTAAGATTAATCATACACAACTATTTACTTAAAACACACTTGCACAAGTTGATTTCACACCATTAAAACCAATCATACACGGTGTATGATTGATCATACACTACTAATTAAATAAAACAAACCAACACAAAAAGATATCACACTGTTAAAACCTATCATACACGGTAAATGATAGATCATACACCACTAATAGCTTCAAACACACTTATACAAGTTGATTTTACACCATTTAAACCTGTCTTACACGGTGTATGATTGATCATGCATCATTAATTTCTTGAGACACACCTATACAAGTTGATTTTACACCATTAAAACCTATCATACACGGTGTATGATTTATCATACACCACTAATTAATTAAAACACACCTATACAAGTTATTTCGCACCATTAAAACCTATCATACACGTTGTATGATTGATCATACACTACTAATTACTTGAACCACACCTATATAGGTTGATTTTAAACCATTAAGACTTATCACACATGGTGCATGATTGATCATATACCACAAAATTTCTTGAAACACATCTATACATGTTGATGTCACACCATTAAAACCGATCATACACGGTGTATGATTGATCGTACACCACTAATTACTTGAAACACACCTTTACGAGTTGATTTCACACTATTAAAACCAATCATACACTGTGTATGATTGATCATACACCGCTAATAAGTTGAAACACACCTATACAAGTAGATTTCACACCATTAAAACCAATCATACACGGTGTATGATTGATCATACACCACTAATTACTTGAAACACACCAATACAAGTTGATTTTACCCCATTAAAACCTGTTATACATGGGGTATGATTGATCACATACCACTAATTACAGGAAACACACCTATACATCTCGATTTTACACCATTAAATCGTATCATACGCGGTAAATGATTGATCATACACCACTAATAACTTGAAACACACTTATACAAGTTGATTTTACACCATTTAAACCTGTCATACACGGTGTATGATTGATGATGCACCACTAATTTCTTGAAACACATCTATACAAGTTGATTTCACACCATTAAAACCTATCATACATGGTGTATGATTGATCATACACCACTAATTACTTGAAACACCCCTATACAAGTTTATTTTACATTATTAAAACTTGTAATACATGGTACACAGTATATGATTGTTCATACACCACTTATTACATGAAACACACCGGTACAAGGTGATTTCACACCATTAAAAACAATCATACACTGTGTGTGACTGATCATATACCGCTAATTACTTGAAACGCGCCTATACAAGTTGATTTCACACTATTAAAACCAATCATACATTGTGTATGATTGATTACATGCCACTAATTAATTGAAACACTCCTATAGTTGTCGATTTTACACCATTTAAATGTATCCCACATGGTGTATGATTGATCATACACCACTAATTACTTGAAACACACCTATACAAGTTGATTTTCCCCCATTAAAACCTATCATACATCTCGTATGATTGATCATACACCACTAATTACTTGAAACACATCTGTACAAGTTGATTTCACGCAATTAAAACAAATCATACACGGTGTAAGATTGATCATACACTACTAATTACTTGAAACACACCTATACAAGTTTATTTCACACCATTTAAACCTATCATACATGGTGTGTGATTGATCATAAACCACTAATAACTTGAAACACACCTATACAAGTTGATTTTACAACATTAAAACCTATCACACGTGGTGTATGATTGATCATATCCCACAAATTACTTGAAACAAACCTATACAAGCAGAGTTCACACCATTACAACCAATCATACACGGTGTATGATTGATCATACACCACTAATTACTTGAAACACACCTACACAAGTTGATTTTAACCCATTAAAACCTATTATACACGGTGTATGATTGATGATATACCACTAATTACTTGAAACACTCCCATACAAGTCGATTATCCACCATTAAAACCTTCATGTTTTCAAACCTTGTCATGTAATCTCTAACAGATGTCGTGCCTACTTGTTGAAATTCTCCACCACATCACTAAGATCTTCATCACCATATCACTCACGCATTTTAGTCACAAATCCAAACCACGAGATGGATGGATTGCTACACATGAAACTATAAAACCCCACCTCTTAACAACCATGCAAATAAATAGCAGCCAGCTCAACCTTCTCAGCTTCAGCTATTTGGTAGAAATGAAAATATCTCTCACATTTCCCGATTCAGGACTGAGGTCATGTTCCATCAAAAGGTTCCAATTCCACTTGTGGTTGCCTAAATCCACAACTTTTAGGCCCCACCACACCTTCTCTATTATCACCAGAAACATGAGAATTTGAAAGATCTGGTGGCCTAGCCTAGTGACTAGAAGCTAAAAGCACTCCAGCTCCCACAAAAAAAATTTGTCTGTGTATTTGCTCCTGTAAGTCATTGAGCTGTTCAAATTGCATCTCAAACTTCTAATCCATACTTCTCTGCATCACAGCCATCATCTCCTGCATCTGATTCATAAATTGTTCAAGTGATCTCCTTGTTGAGGTTCTGCAATATCTACAGCATAAGGATAAGAAAATTGTCAAGCTCTGATACCAATTGTTATGATTCAAGGTAATTCTTAAATCATAACCTTTGATAGAAGAGAAATTGAGATGAGAATCAAGATAAGAATCAAGAGAAGAGATGAGAATTGAGAGAATTAGGGCTAAGAAAAGGGGATAATGAGTTCATTCATATCATGAATCTTATTACAAGAGATTACAAGCAATTTATACTAAGAAATCCAACTTAAGATATAAAGAACTTTGACAATTAACCACCACCTTCACAGCCGCCAAAATCGAAACCCGACCTAACTAACAAACCCTCCTTTCTTGCCAAAACCCAACTTCAAACCATTAAATGAGATTTTGCCAGAAAGAAAAGATAAAATCTGAAAAAGTAATATAAGAGCATATTAAAATGAGTAAAAAACGATCCAATCATCAACCCCCCCCCCCCCCCCCGGGGCTAGAATTTAGTTTTGTTCAATCTTGTATTATTTTGTAGTATTTTTGTTCTTTCTCATTATTATCTTTCTTTTGACTTTTAAGTTTTTGTTTCTTAATTTGCATGCAAAATGAAAACAAAAACAAAATAATTCCTTTAAATCCTGAAATTGAAAGAACACTTCAACAAATCAGGAAAACCAAATGAACTGAAATAATGGCTAATGAAAATATTATACTGAAAGAGCCTTAACGGATTATGTTGTCCATACTCTTGGTGGATGAGCTTCTAGCATCTGACGTTCACCCACATAAGCAAACAATTTTGGAATAAGACCCCCGATAATCTAAATGATTCAACATAGTGTTCAATTGAGCTATCTCACTAGTGAGGACCCGAACTTGCATATCAGTAACTTCTTAGAGACATGTGACACATTCAAGCATAATGGTGTCAGTGATGACGCCGTCCGCTTGAGACTGTCCTCGTTCTCACTAAGAGACAAGGCCAAAGCATGGTTAATGTCATTGCCACCAAGTACCATTACCACAGGGGATGATTTGGCACAAAATTTCTTGCTAAATATTTTCCACAAGCCAAATAGGCCAAAATGAGGAATGAAATTACCACTTTTGCATAATACGATATGGAATCATTGTATGATGCATGGGAATGTCAATAAAGAGCTTTTGAGAAGGTGCCCACACAATTGTTTACCAATTTTGATGCAAGTCGAAACTTTTTACAATGACTTGGCACCTAATACCCAAACAATGGTGGATGCGGCTGCTGGAAGAGCCTCAAACAACAAAACACAAGATGAAGCATATGAGTTGCTAGAGGTAATGGCTAGCAACAACTTTGTAAGGACAGCTGATGAACAACAAACAACAACAACAACAGCAACAAACCCTCCAAGGGCTCCTGCATGAGCTAGGTTGTAAGGACAGCTGATCGAACAATGCAAAGGAAACCTACAAGTATTCACGAAGTAGACAAATTAACCGCACTATCCGCTCAAATTTTCATGATTCAGAAATAGTTGGGTAACACAGGTGTTAATTCCATACAATATCCTATACTAACATGCAAGTTTTGTATAGGAAATCACGCGAGCATAAAGTGTCGGATAGGGAACCCCTTTGTTAAGCTTCTTCAAATCACGAGCAATCCAATTTTGTTCAAATTTTCAAAAATCACAACACAATCCCTATTCCAACATTTATAATCTCGAGTAGAGAAACCACCCAAATTTTTCATGGAATAATGAAGGGATTCAAAAACAACCCATTCACGTACAACAAGAAAAGAAAATTCGTCTTGAAGATATGTGTCATGACCGTGAGGAATTTTATGCATTGTTAGTTGATTTTAGTAGTTAAATTCTCAATTGGCTCAATTATAATTCTAGCAGGAAAGGTTGGTAGTGGTGGTTAGCGGGTAGTTGTTGTTTTCGCAGGAAATGCTTGTAATTCGGTTTAAGCCTGTTTTTCATGCCTTAGTTTTAGCCGTCATTCTTCATTAGTATAAATAAGCAAAATATATTGTAATTGGGATTCATGAATAGAAAATTGATCTCTTTCTCCCTCTCAACCCTAATTTCTCCTAATTCTCATCTCTTTAACTTTTTTCTCATCTCATACTCCCTTATCTCAAATTTATGATTCAAGTTTGATCAATTGGTATCAGAGCTTGTGTTTTCTGCCGATTGATTGCTTAATTGATTGATTGGAGCTAGCTGGGCGCAAGAAGATAGTACCAATGGCTGGTCGAGTAACAATTCGAGCAAATGCTGCTACAAATGCAACAAAATTATTTCACTGCTGTGGGTGCAAATGCTGGAGCTAATGTGGAATTCAATCAATCTGAGCAATTTAGACTACAAATGGAAGAAATGTTTGTAAGAATGTAGCAAATGCAAGATCATAAGCTAGCGGAGAAGTTAGATTAACATTCTCAGCACATTAAATCGAAGCTCAATGGATTACAACAGCCGTTGGTGTATTATCAGCTTCTAGTCAGAATGATCGTCCTCCAGATATTCTTCAACCTCAATCATCTGGATTTAGTAAGAATGGAACTACTAGTGGAAGAACTCAAGGATTCAAACAGCCTCATGCAGAAATTGATACATTTGATGGAAAGCAACCTCAATCATGGATTTGGAGATGCGAGAGGTACTTTCAATTTTATAATATTAATGAAATAGAGAAGGTGGAATTAGCCACGGTATATCTTCAAGGAGACCAGGAAGTCTGGTATTACAGCCTGATTTGCAGCAATCCTTCCTTATCTCGAACTAATTTTGTTAATGAACTTTGTGAGAGGTATGTAGAAGAAGATCCATGTGAGGTGATTTATCATTTCAATAAAGTGGCTCAAACATCATATGTGAGGAATATATGACTCGTTTTTAGAACTTAAGAGCTAGAATGTTGGCGGTTAATCCTGAAGCTAACAAGTCTTATTACATATCCAGCTTCATAATTGGCCTCAAGCCAAGAACTAAGAATTTTGTTAAGGCATTGAATCCTCGAACATTGATTCAGGCTTTTTCCAAAGCTAAATTGAAGGAAGCCACTGTCTTGGCTGGTGCTGATGGACCTAGGACAAAGACTTCTCAATCATCATCCCTTCATCAGGCTACTCATGTCAGTGGTTCAAAGACATTTGAAACACTTATTTTAAATGCCTAATCATCTGAACTACAATAGAATTTTCAAGTATCTAATGCTGTCGACATCTAATGTCCCAATACTGTGATGGACTAACTCTTAAGTCTATTCTAACGTTCTAAACATTCTTTTCAACTCAGTAGATAAACCGGCAACAACCTAGGGGACTTTGAGCATCTCCTAGTCCTTAGCTAGTGCAAAGACTTATCATATTAAAGCAAGCCAAGTAGAACCGACAAGTCAGACATACCACTATTGATCACAATGCAGAAATATAACAACTAGTCCAAAATCAAAAAAACTATGAAAGAAGACATATAACATGCAAGATTACTTTTCTTACTTATAGCAAACAATCAAAGTTCGGAGTTCACAATTCGGCGCTTACATGTATGCCATAGCGACTCAATGGAATTGCCCAAAACATCACCCTAGGAAGGCCTAATTGAGATATCAAAAGGGCGAGACCATTTCTCAATCAATATGTTTCCTCGTAATCTATTTACTAAATATATTTTACACACCACTTTTCCTTAAGCCTCTAAGGTCATACAGCAAAGCTCCTCGGGGAGGCTAATGTTGATCGCAGTCAAGTGTACATCGCTACCTTGTGTCCATAAAGTATTCCACATCAGCATGGCTGCATCGGCTTTTCCTGCACATCAGTCTATCCTAATGGACCTGGCCTTGTATTCCACAAATGAACGCTCTCCTCAGGAAGTCATGCCCACCAAGTATATACTGTTAGACTGATAATAGAGGCCACAAGGATTCACATAGAAGCTCACTCCCACTCGATATTTTGAGTTTTGTGAACCTTTTAATAATTTTAGCAAACAAATAAAGCATGGAATCCACCAACCATTTTCTCTGTGAGTGCAACGATGAGCTAACCAATCTACCCATTACTCCATGGGATAGGGGCGTAACAAATTGTCAGTAAAGTGAGAACTATTATCAATTCCTATGGTTCCTAAACATAACCAACTCGCCATTTCTTCCTTGGTCCGTAGGACAATATTGCAATGCTCCATATAAGATTAACATACTATCATAGTGAAGTGTAAACCATTTCTTAGACATTAGTACAAGTAAACTTGATACACCATGGATACGCGTTCATATCTATTTTTTGTATCTCCATCGATCAGAAAGAAGTCTAACCCTATATTCCGTGAAGAAATGCCCTCCTTGAGAAGTAGTGCCTATCCACTATACTATTAAACTAGCAATGGGCACCTTGAGGAATCAACTCCTGAATCTCGCTCCCACTTGAATTTTTAAACGGTGGATCTTTCTTTCAAGCTTGGGCATCTCATAATCAATATTAGAATCACACTCCAAACTTCATTTAACAATTGAATAAAACCCTAATGCAATTAGGTTCTTTTAATAATCCAACCAATGCAATCTAATTTAATTAGATACACTAGGAGAATTTTCCTTTTAAATAATTAAACTTTTTAATTATCAAATCATATTAGATTCATTTGAAAAGTTCTCCCACTTGACAAAATCAAATATTTCACCAAGTTATTTTGCCTTATAACTTTATTCACATCGTACATAATATTTAAAAGATTTAAATATTATTAAACATATGAACAAAATTTAATAAGTACTCTATTATCGAACAATTTAAATAACAATTATTAAGGCCTAAAGGTTGGAACAATTAATAATTTTTCTAAAATACTTTTAGAAAAGATTATCACACAATCTTAATTTGGGATCTCATCCTAATTAATTAATTATTTAATTAATTTATTTAAAAAAAATTTAAAAATTTATAATAGGGGGGTGTGCCCATCACCACCTAATAAACAATTAATTAATTAAATTTAATTTTAATCTCATTACATCGTAAGTCGAGCATCTAATCATATTAGATACTCTTTATTCTTTATTATCACAAAATATTCAACAATTGAATGTTTCAAACCTTTGTTCAAAATCTAATCTTATTAAATTTAATAATCTAAGTTGTTCAACTTTTTTAATATCTAATCTCATTAGATCCAATTTTGAATTACGCACCTTGATTGAATTATGTTTCATCTAAATTTTTAAATAATTTAAAACATGAATAAACCTTCAATCTTGTTGTCGAACTCTTTAACAATAATGTTTAGGGTTAAATTTTTCGTTTAATGAAATACACAATTTCATACTTTTGCGTAATTATGCACTCCAATTTTTTCAACCTTGATATTTTTAATGTCAATTATGTACATATTCAAAGTTGGCTTTGATACCAATTGTTGGGAACATAATTAAAATTTTTTCCATAGATCGGCTTGAGCGGGCGCGGCGGAAAACCAATTTAAACTTCTTAATTTTAAATCTAAAGCTCTGACCTAATTAAACAATTTAGTTTGATCAAGATCTTACTCCAATAAATCAATAATATGACATATAAAAATATCAAATAAAACAAGTATAAACATAATATGTAGAATAAATGAAATTGAGAAAAATAAATTGCATAAAAATACTTAAATTGTACATACATGAAGCGTGAATCTCAACTCTGGCTTAAAGATATGAAATTAGAAGAAAAACATCTTGACACCTCACAGACTTTTTCACAGTGACCTCTTCTAGCATCTGGGGTGTGGGCTCCAAAAAATATTTAACTTGGGAAAAATTTTAGCAAAATTTTTCCTTCAATCTTTTCGAAAAACAATTTTTCAGAAAGATTATGCTGAACTATAATTTAGAAACCTTTTTTTTGGTTAGTCAGTGATAAATTGCCATATACGAGAGAAATATATGTTCAAGTCTACGAGGGGCATACCCTAAGTCATGGCTAGAAAGGACTACATCAATGAATCAAAAAATGAATTAGAAATAAAGCAAAAGCAGCCAAGGTCAACATGACCAACGAAAGGACAAATAAAGCTCAAGGCCAACGAAAATTAGTGCTCGATCCCCCCTCCTACAGAAGTTGAGCACGACGATGAGCATCGCGCAGCGTAGAAGCAGCAATGAGACGGTTGCGGACCAATCATGTTATCTCCTCAATGACAGCAAAAGAAGGTCGGGACTGAGAATGTTGAATCCTCAGATTACAATGGTACCACAGGATGTAGGCCATCGCAGAGAGGTAAAGGCGAGCAAGGATGCGATCCTTCCCATGGCCATAGAGCTGAGTAGAAGCCCACTGAACCAACTCACGCCAAGAAAGCGCAGGCCAAGAGAAGGGGGTGCACGATGACACCCGGAACTGAACAGAAGTGGAGAAGCTGCAGGCAAAGAAAAGATGGCTATGTGACTCATCATCTGAACCGCACAGCACACGAGGACTGGACGCCTGGAACCCAATGTCTCAGCAATCTGTCATAAGTCCAAAGTCACTCAAAGAATGAGGGAATGCCTCGGGGCGTTCAACAAGAACTAAAGAAGATGGTGGATGGAGTCCTCCTCCCTCTTACTACGGATTATCTCCCATGCTGATCTAGTGGTTAATACTCCTGTTCGGTCACTCATCCACCTAACACAATCTGCAACATCTGGCCGGGGCCTGAAATCAACCGACGCCTAAAAAGGCAATAGCTCTACCCTGTCCTGAGGAAACCTCCACTGATCACCCTCATTGATATCCAATACTCGAGAGCCACAATGATTGACCCGAAGAGTGCAAGAGACAGTGTGAGAACCGCTCCACAAGATGCCCGTACGGAAGCCAATAGTCAGCCCAAAGAGTAGTATCGCGGCCATCTCCAATGATATGCCTGAAGGCCATGTAACATAGCGGCCAAACATCGAGGATACTCCTCCAAGACCCAGGGATCAAGCCCTTGGCCTTACTCTCCTATAAGCTCTTCTTTTGAAGTTGGTTGGCATGAATCCACCGAGGCTAGAGGGAATCACAATCTATGAGCAGGACCTAGATGTGCTTCATAATTGAAGCCTGGTTCCACTCAGTCGAGCTCCGAATCCTGAGACCTCCCTCTGTTAGAGGATAACATAAGTGCCTCCAGGCCACCTTCGCTCCCCCAAGGGCCAGCGAGGTGCCCCTCCATAGGGAGGCAGCAAGAGTCGACTCGATCTTCTTGACAATTGTCTTCGAAAGAAAGAAGACGGATGTGCAGAAGACCAGAATATAAAAGAGGCCCGGCCTGATAAGCTGTAATCTCCCAACATAAGAAAGTGCTCACAAAGTCCAAATCCGGATGCCAGACAAGATTCGGTCTAAGAGAGGCTTACAGTGGATGAATTAAAGCCTCGACGATAAAAAAGGAACCCCCAAATATCTAACCGAGCACTGCCCCAATATGAACACATGGATGTCTGCAATAGACTGCTGAAACTCAGAATCAACCCCAGAAACAAAGACAGTGCTCTTTACCACATTCAGGTGCAGCCCCAAAAAGATGACAAAATGATCCAACATCTCACGAATGACTGAGATACTGCCCTCATCTGCCTTATAAAGATCATCAGGTCATCGGCAAAGCAGAGGTGAGTGGGGCGGGTATCACAATGATGGTGAAATCGAAACCACGGATTGGCAACGGCACTACAAAGTCAACCCCGCTGACCCTCCACGGCGATAACGAAAATATAGGGAGAGAGGGGATCTCCCTGTCTGATACCCCGGCTCGTGCTAAAGAACCCCTTAAGCTCGCCATTAATGGCGATTGAGAATCTGGCTATGGAAAGACACTCCCACACCCATCGAATCATAACCTCAAGGATACCCATATAGCACATAGCAGAGAGGATAAAGTCCCATCGCACTGTGTCGAATGCCATACGAATATCGACCTTCAGGGCACATCGAGGGGTCCCTATCTAATAGGTGATAATCACGCATAAGCTTTTGAGCTAACAGAATACCTTCTGAAATCCTCCTCTCGGGCACCAAAGCAGATTGAGAATCGTCAATCAGGTAAGGAAGCACCCCTTTCAGCCTGTTTGCAATGATCTTAGTGATGCACTTATAGATTACATTACAACAGGAGATCGGGCGATAGTCCTTGAAGGTAGAGGGGTTCTCCACCTTTGGGATAAAGCTAATACGAGTAGTGTTCTAGGCGTAAAGCATGCACCCTGACTGAAACAAAGAATACACAGCCCGAACTACATCACGACCCACCACATCCCAGGCCCTCTTAAAGAAGAGGGAGGTATACCCATCAAGACCCGGTGCCTTTTCATCACCGGTAGAGAATAGAGCATCTCTGATCCTTGTATCGAAAATTGGAAAAGTCAACAACCTAGCCTGACCCTTAGAAAGATGAGACTGGAACAACCCTGAAATATCTTCACGAAGCAGCTCACTCGGCTCAAACAATAACTCCTAGAAGTAAGAGACCCTGGCCCCTGAAATCTCCCCTTCATCATAAGTCCTTCTACCGTTTGGATGTACAATAGAAGAAATCTGGTTCCTTGCCTGCCGATGGGCGACTGACTTATGGAAGAACTGAGTTCCCTGATTCCCTAAAGGGAGCCACTAGATGCGAGACTTCTGACGGTAGAAACTCTTCTCATCCCAACATAATCGCGAATACCCCTGATATAGATGACGCTCCTCTGCACGAAGGTCAACACTCCCAGGATCCTTATCCAAAGCCCTTTGTCCTGCGGTCCAGGCGTCCCTCGCCGCCACCACTCGAGTCGAAATGTGACTGAAATGCCTAGTATTAAGGGCCTTCAGCTCACCCTTTAACCTCTTCAGCTTCTGAGTGAGCTGATACATAGAAGTGCCATCAATACTAGTCCCTCAGACTCTCCACACTGCAAGAATGAACTCCTCATGGTTCAGCCAGAAGTTAAAGAACTTGAAAGGGAGCCACAGGGTACAACGCTTTTCAAGTCCTCAAATTATAAAGGGAAAATGATAAGAACATAACTCCCGTGGAAGATGCTCAATAGATGAAGCGGAGAAAGAGCGAAGCCATCCCTCGCTCAGCAAACACCAGTCAAGACACTTCAGAATGAGAGCTCCTCAAGTTAACGTGCCAGACCATGTAAAACGAAGCCCCAAATACAGAAGGTCCATGAGCTTCGACTAGTAGATGTAGTGTCGAAAGTCGTCCATATGGCCAGGCCAATTGTCCTGACCACCGCTTCTATCACCATGATGGAGGACAGTGTTAAAGTCTCCGAGAAGTATCCAAGGCGCACCCTAGAGACTTGCATTGGCTCCTCGAATGTACTGCCAAAGATCCCGACGTGGCCCTGGCTTGTTAAAGCCGTAGAAGAATGCAGCAATAAAGTCCACATCCCCTCAAACATCAGTCACCCAGTAGGTGAGATGCTGATCTCCCCCTGTACTCTCACTACATGGAAGATGCTTGGATCCTAGAGAATGATGATGCGGCACCACCAACCCCGCACCCTACTAAACATATGCTGCCACCCCTCAGTACAATGAGTAAAAAAAGGCTTAATATTAGCAGGGTTGGCCTTGGACTCAACCAAGCCAACCAGACTCAAATGGTTGGAAGAAATCCAACCTCGAACAGCAGCGATAGAATTAGAGTTATTAAACCCCCTCACGTTCCAGCGTCTAATGATTGAAAACTGGAAACTACTGCGAACCACGGCCCGCGGGCTTCCCTGGAGCGTGTAGCAGGATGGGAAGTAGAATCAAGCTACGAAGTACACTCAGAAGTAGACGTCTCCCCCAAGCACTCCACGGCCAAAAGAGCGAACCGATTCGGTGACTCGACAGTAGGCACTATCACGACCGACCCGTTCTCAAAGCAAGCAAGAGGCTCCATGAGACCAATAAGAGCTTCTTGCGCCTCCTCAATCTCGAAAGGCATTGAGGCACGACACAAATCCTCATGCGAACCACTGTCTTGAGCATCATAAGTACAGTCCGAGCCTAAACGAGAGACAAGAGACTCGCTGGTGGGTTAGGCATGGCACTCCTCTAATTGAGGAAACTTTGTGGGTGAAACCGATGTGGTTCGCCCTCCATTGCCCAAGGTCAGGCTGCCTGCCAGTCTTGCCAAAACTGCAGCCACGGGTGGCGGCGGTGGCCCATCATTTTAGGCTAAAGGGGCACTTACCATGCACCTTGGAGAGGAGGCCAGGCCCGTGTTGGGCTTGGCGTGGCTCACGTCCTAGGATGTAACAAGAATAGGGTGGCCCTGCACAGACCCACGCACGGACCAGCATATTGGGCCCAGCCTTAGGTTGGGCTGGGTGGCCCCTCCCTCCCCTTCTTCCAGGGCCTGCGTTTGGCCCTGCTTATCTGGGCTAGCATGGGCCACAAATGTCTCTGGGCCACCACCAGCAGGCGGCCCAGCTCCTGTGAAAGGGGTCACCAGTGCCCCTCTCCCATCTCCCTCCAAGACCCTAACTCCTTTCACCACCACCGGAGCTAGGGCATCAGCTTCCCCAGCCATCGCACCTCCACCCACCGGTTGAGCAGGAGCCACAGGTGCTATGACCCCATCAGTGGGCGCAACAACTGCAACCCCCTTCTTTGTCTTGGTCTTCTTCTTCCTACGATGTCCCACAACCAGGGTAGCCATTGTAGGACCAATAACAACACCAGGGAGTGTGCATGAGTGCCCAAAAACCATGCGAGTCGCACAACGTTTGGGTATCCCCTCACACGTGATGCCAAGCTTATGCCTCACACCATGAGCCGCAACCAAAGTCTCCCTAAGGGTGGGCTCAGAAGCCTTCACTTCAACATAGACTCATATATAGTCCAAACGAGTGCAGTCAGCCGTTACCTTGTCCCTCAACAAGGGTCTAGCAATCGTACTGTACGCAATGATTATACCTACCGGCTTCCATAGAGTCAAAGGAAGCCAAGATATTTGAACCCATAGAGGGGTTGTCTGACAGTCCTTACACACAGTTAGCCCCTCCTTTCATAGATGGAGGAACATGCATATGCCCTTGAAGAGCCAAGGACCACCTAATAGAACACTTTTGGCTTGTGTTCTAGTGCGAAGTCGAAAGAGGTAAGCGACCCCATCTGACAAGACACACTCAAGTCCCTTGTCACCCTAGAGGAAGTGAGCAATCTCCTACGCACAGGAGTAGGCACGTCCCGTGCCAATCGGCCTACCCACCAAGCAATGCTCCCACCTCTCATTACTGGAATCAAGGGCCTCATCACGGATGACCCCAACAGGCTTGCCATCAACAAGAACATGCCGTACATATTGGAGGAACTTTCTGAGAGGTATAAAGATTCCTTGACTGGCAATACTATCACCAACCTAGGAGAGCAAAATAACGCCATAGCATTGAGGGATGGGGACACATTAGAAGAACCACATCAATGTGACATAACCCCCTTGATAAACCCATAACCACAAATGATCGAACCTATCTTGACCGAACCACCACCACCACTGATTGAAACAAAGTGTCAAGCTTGTCTGACGAAGTCAGAGGCTTTTGGAGCCAAGGATGACTTATTGAAAAAATGGAAAAAAGGTCAAAAAGGAAAATTCAAGTTGTAGCACATTAAGCTTAGGAATCCCATCATTAGAGAAGGTGGAGGTGGTCGTGTAAAAAAGAGTACAAAGAAGATCCACGAAAGAAAATGGTCATTGAGGGTGGATGGAGTAAACTCTATTCTCCTTTAAGACATGGGATAGATCATCATCAAAAAGTCGAGCTAACAACTATAACTCTAGCACTTCTTGGGAGGCAACCAAGGGTTCTTATCCTTACTTCATTTATTTTATTTTCCTTTTATTTTTATTATTTTCTCATATATTTTATTCGAACAGGTTTTTGAAACAAGTTTGGGGGTGTCTTGATGACAACGTTCACCACCAAAAAGCAATCCTCAAGCTTGAGAAGTATCTCTCACCTGCTGTTGCATTCTTTTTATTTCTTTTAACATTGAGGACAATGTTAACTTTAAGTTTGGGAGTGGGAGAGATAATTTTTAAAATTTTGAACATTTTTTTTCTGAAACGTTTTCTTGTTTTATCTGTTAGAGTCGGCTTTAGTACCTCCACAAGTTAAGAGCTTTGTATGGGGATGTAGATAGTGTCGGCCAATAAAAAGATTGTCTAATTTCTACAGTTTAGATCATTAGTCATTTTAAAATTTCATTTTGAACCAAAAAAACAAAAGCCAAAAAAAAATAGAGAACTTATCTTCATGCTTTTTAGGCAATTTTTCTACTTTTTTTAGCTTGTTTACTTTAATTAGATTTGAATAACCTAAGAATTCTAATTGCAAAACACGATCTAATCTAAGGCACTATCTTGATAAAATCGTGGTATTTGAGTTCACTAGTTAGCATGGCTGTTTTACCTTTCTTACTGATAAAATAATGTTCAAATTTGAATGGATTGTGTTCAGATGATCATTTGCATAATAGATTTTGAAGAGTTATGCCTAAGTCTAAGTAAAAGAAAAATATGAAAAAAAATAGACAATAAAAAAAAAGATGGAAAGAATCACTAAGCACCGATATCATATTAAAAACGTCCTTCATTTGAATATGTGCTACGGTGTGATGGTTTCGTGCCATGGTACCTCGAGCAAGTAGATCCATAGGGGTGTTTCAACACCTAGTACCCTGGGCCAATGAAAACAGGAGCTGCCACATTGAAAGCTCGCTACAAGAGGCAATTAGAAAGCTGACAAGGAATTGAGCACCTTAAAAAAAAATTAAAAAAATTAATTTCGTGAATAATTTTAGTCTTGGGCATGCTTGAGAAGTCTTGTTATGAGTGGTATGATTTTTGCCTTCTATTCCTTTTGAATATCTTGAGATTACAAAGAACGGATAAACTTAATATGCTTGGCCAACTTTTGAATTTGGTCACCTCGGTGATCGAAGGGTTTTTCCTTGGAAAGATTGTTTTGCATTTAGAACCTTAAAACTTTGAGTATCGATCATTCTTTTCAAATAGAGGTAATCTTGCTTTGAATTGTGATAAATTCTTAAAAAGCATGAGATCCTACACTTTAATGTTTATCCTTGCCCGAGTTTTGTTGTATTTTGATAAGTCCAATTTAGCATATAATTATTCATATTATTTTGATTCATTTTCTAACGATTATACATCAAATTTTTATTGCTATTGCTCTTTTTCTCTTCTATTGCTATTATTTTTTTTTTTTTGCAAAAATACTCATTTTGTGCTAAATATTGTTAGATTTTCTTATCAACATCAACAACTGAGTGCAAGATTCATCAAACAAAAGAAAAAAATGGGCAAAACATAACAATTTACATGGCTAAAGTAAGAACACAAGAAGTTCATGCACAATTCATTTCAACTTCCAAAATGGGGTGGCAAAATGCACAAATCAAGACTAAGGATGGGTTAAACAATGCCTTAACATGTCCAAGTTGATGTAAACTATAAATTTCGGTGGTACAAAGCTGGAAAAAATGAAGAAAAATAGTAAAGAATAGAAAAATACAGACACTGTACAACAACCATGAACAATTCACATCAACTTGCAAAAATGGCCGGCAAAATGAACAAATCAAGTGCTAGGATGCTTTGTACACTTCAATAATAAGTTAATAATGATGACAAGTCTCAGTTTTGGGAGGCAAAAGTAGAAAAAAATGAAGAAAAATAGGCAAGAGCAGCAGCTGTAGAAAATGTACAACAAGCTTGTATAATTCAGTTCAACTTGCAAATTTGGGTGGCAAAATGAATGAACCAAGTGCAAGGATGGAAAAAATTCATTTACACACCCAATATGATGTAAAGAGTAATTTTGGGAGGCTAAAGCAAAAACAAAATGGAAGAAAACAGCAAGTTGATTGAATTCTGCAGTTTTGGACAGTAATGGCAATGTGTGGTGCAATGAGATTAAAGCTTGCAATATTTCGTACTTTAATTAATTCCAACCTGAAATACTATAAATAGGGTTGCTTAGGAGATGTTTTGGCATGAATTAATTTATCCAAAAAAAAAAGTTGGAATTTACGTAAAAATTCGTAGGGAAGGAGGAGAAAAGATGAAGTTTGGTTTGTGATTTCTTATTTTCTAGTTCTTTCCCATCCTTTTCTTCTTCAAGTTCATGAATTTTATCTTAGTTTTGTATTATATTATTTTTACCCTGAACTAATTTTGTTTTTCCAAGGCTACGGTGTAGCCTAAGCTGTAATATACGCTCTCTTCTAATTCAACGTTTTCAAAGTTTGTTTATTGCGTTGTTTGAGTGTTTATCATTGTTCTTTATGAGTTCTGAATGCTTGATCACCATACAAAGCCTATAATGATTCATAATGAGTCCGAGAGGAGATTTATGAGGATTGCTAAGCTGATAAATGCCACAAATTAAGCGAATGCTCGAGAGATTAACGCGATGTGTGTGGTCTTTATTGAAAACAATGGATCTACAAAACTCTTTTCTTATTTATATTCATGAATGAGATTGATGAGTTAATATGTAAAAGAGCATGCTAAATGTTTCTCAAGAGAGAATATTTGGTCAATTAGGGTTTTTGACCATCATCCCGTAATAACAACTTGAATATCGAGAATAGAATGGCTTATTGATGCAACTAGGTCAAATCGGATGCCTTGGATCTTATAAAATCATAAAAGTCATCTAAAAATCAGAAACCTTGATAAAAAAATCAGTAAACAACTTTGTTCTTTTTCATTTAGTTTTGTTTCGTATAAAAAATTTCAATTTTCGGTCTTTCAAATAGTGCTAAAGCTACTAATTTCGGTACTAATTCAATAACAATCCTCCTGGGAATGACACTCTACTCACTCTTTATTACTTAATATGACTTAGTGCACTTGCTTAGCATACACCAAGTAAAGCATCAGACTTGATATAATTACCTAACTGATCCCAATTTTTGTCGTTAATTCTTCGAAGTTTTCAAAGGATTTAAGTCTTTGGTTTTCATAGGTATTTCCTTATATCAACTAATTGAGTAGTCATTCATAAACAATTTATGAAATACTCCTCACTTTCACTCACTTGAACTTTTAGCAGTCCATAAACATTTTGTGAACAAGTTTTTGCAGCTTAGTAGCACTGTTCCCTTTACTCTTGAAGGCATTTTTAGTGACCATTAATTCAAATATGATTCCCATATTGGTTATCATGTTAGTTCTTAATGATCCCATAAGAAAAATCAAACCAGTTATGAATCATATTAAATTAATGTGATTTAAGATCAAGTGACACTTAAGAGCTATATGGGTTGCAGGATATTCTTCTCTTATATGGTTACATAGCCTAGCTTATATTAGACTAATACATTGCCATTAACATAATCTTGATTAAAATTAAGTCAACTATCAAACAATGTACTTTTTAAACAGAAATTTTACTTATATAACTATTGGTCTATTTCTTTTGAAAAATAACTAAAAAACTATTTGAAAACAAATAGTTGGTGGAAATCGAACTTCTAATGTACATTAAGACAATTTATCAAATTAAAAACTACATTCCCTAACTTAAACTACTATCTCTTAATGCTCTTACTGAAAAGCCATTCAACCAGAAAACTAGGGAACCACCTACTAGTCACTACTAGAGGATACAAGATATTAAATGTCTTACCATGTTGGCTTTCAATCTCGGCAGCCATAGTATAAAAGTACCTAGGCAATTCCGTTTCAAGTCCAATGCTATTATAAAAGAGATATAAATATTTTGATTCATGTTTTATTATACCCTCTTGAGGTTCCTGAATCATGAGATTGATGCTTAGACTAAGTGGACTCTTTCCTTAGTTCTCATGACATCTTTTCTCTCAAACTGTACTTTTATCAGTTCATACAATGAGGAATCTCTATTACTCAATGTATCCAGTCTGAATTGATTGAAATTCCTTGATAGATAAGTCAGGATCACATCCTATTGAGGTTGGCTATCAATATTTGCATCAAGAATTCTAGTTCCATAAAATGACTGATCATCATATGACGCGCTCTTGAACTCAACTTTCCAATTGCAATCTTAGGCCTATCATCTTTCCCATTAGTTGTTCTCATGCTACAGTTTTCTAATCAAACGCTTATTTTAAATATCTGGTCATCTCAACTATAGTTGAATTTTTAAGTATCTAATACTAGAAAATGTTCAACATCTAATGTCCAAATATTGTCATGGACTAACTCTTAAGTGTATTCTAACATTCTAAGCATTCTTTTCAACTCAATAGATGTACTAGCAGCAGCCTACATCTTTAGATTTATGAATTTCATTGTGGTGTAAATAATCATATTCACCATCATTCTTAACCTTTAAGACTGAAGGCATGAATCCATCAGGTGACCCTGACTATTGTCAGAATCGGGTTTCTACATAGGATCGGTGAGGGGTACTCAGGATCGGGATCATAGAATCGGATTGAGAATCGTAAAATTCTACTTTATATGTAAAACAATAACTTGTATCCAATAAAATTACATTACAAGCCTCAAATATATAATGAAGAACATCAAAAAAGTCCAACAAAAAAAAAATCAAGCTGAAAATAAATAAAATAAAAATAAGAACAATTACCCAAGTAACTCAATATGCTAGAAGAATAAGAAATTAAACAAAAATCAATGCTTTATCAAAAAGAAAATGAGCTATGTCTGTGTGTGGCCCGTGGGTCAGTGTCAAACCTCGGTGGGTGGCCGGGGCAGTCGGCCCCAATCGGGGGTGGCTAGGGCTGCCGGTGAAGATAAGTGAAGAGTGTGATGTGAGAGAATGATTAGAGTTAGGTTATAGGAGGGGGAGGAGAAGGGAAGGGGGAAAAAATGGGAAAGGGGAAGGGGAAAGGTAAAAAAAATAAGATGAAAAAAATAAATTTAAAAAATAACATGTAGAATTAGTAGAATCGGAGTAGAATCGGGGTAGAATCGGAGTACAATCAGTGTCAGACCTCAAATATGTTATTTTTTATTATTGACTCGGTAGAATAGGTGTAGAATCGGCGATCCTATCGATCTTACCCCGATTCTACCGATCCTACATGATTTCGTTGCGAGTTTACTTTTTTACGATTTTTTACTCGATCCGGGTTGGTAGGGCATAGTGGGATCGTAGGATCGTACGATCCTATGATCCGACTCGCGATTTTGATAACCATGCACCAAAGCTCTTATGTGCTCTGTGTGATAATAACCTGGTTAAAGATATATCTAATACAACATCTACACCATATGTTGTATAAAGCTCTAGAGATACAATACCTCTTATTGTCAAACTCTCCTACACAAGCTATCTGTTGTACTTTTAGAGCACTTTCTCCTTTTACATAACAATCTTTTTGATATGTATATGTGACTCATCATATGAATCATAACGTATTCAATAAAACATAATTGATCCTTTCTACAAGTCTTTATAATAAGGAAGAGTAAGAATTCTCTTGAAACAACCACTTCGATCTACTCAAAGTGACTTGATATAATTTCCTAACAGATCCCAACTTTTGTCTTTAATTTTTTGAACTTTCAAAGGATTCAAGACATCAGTCTTCATAGGTATTTCCTTATATCAACTAATTGAGTATAAACATTTGTGAAATACTCATCACTTTTACGTACTTGAACTTTTGGAAATCCATAAACATTTTGTGAACATGTTTTTATAGCTTAGTAGCTCTATTCCCTTTATTCTTAAAGGTTCTTTTAGTCACCATTAATTCAAAGATAATTCCCATATTGGTTATCATTTTAGTAATTAATGATCCCATAAGAAAAATCAAACTTGTTCGAAATCATATTAAATTAAAATGTGGTTTAAGATCCAGTGGCACTTAAGAGCTATATCGACTTCAGGATATTCTTCTCTTATATGGCTACTGATGTGTTTTTCTATATCTATCAAAATTTTATATGATACCCTAATTACTAAACACATCTAAATTGAATGCAGAGCGAAAGGGGATTGAACCACAGGGACTAACAGTACGTGAATTTATTTTACGACTTAAATTAACTTGAGGAAAGTACGAAATTTTATGTCAATTAATCTAAGGAAACGACAATTAAACTAAGAATTCTACTTCTAAGGGGGAAAAGTGTTTGGAATTGGAACCTAGGGTTTCGAATCCATAGTTAGCCAACTATTCTTTCGTTAACTTTGAAATTGGGATTATTGATTGTCACACGGTACTAGTTTAGGCTGCAAGCTTCAACCTACTAAAATGATGCTGTTAGTATCGCGTATTGACCCTATCTAAATAAGGCATAAGGAAAATAGGCTCTACCTAATGTATTGTTAATTATCATATATTTACCCTGTCTAACTATAGCATAGGAAAAATAGGCTTTAATCAACAATTCGATGAATACTATTACTTAATTAATTAATCCTAAAGCTACAAGCACAAAGAATTAATTTATAAATACCAACATCAATGATCAAAGGTTACAAACTCAATAATCATATCAATTGAATAAACAATAAAAACATAATACCTCAAAGTATTTATCTCAATCAAACAATACATGTAAACAATCAAATTAACCCAAATTTAAAGTAATACAGTAGTAAAAAGGCTAAGACTTCATCTAACCCTAGAGAACAAGTTAGCTCTCTAACAAGGATGAACTGGTGAAGGAGGAGATGCACGAAATCATGTCAGTCTTCACGCTAATTTCGCTCTTTTTCCAATTTAACGAAAAAAAGAAAGAAAGAAAAAGAAATTCTGATAAGAGAAAAAAAGCTCAGCAGCCAAAATATCCAGAGAATAGTACCTCAAAAACAAGCCTCAAATCCAGATTTATATTGACAGTTAACAACCCTAAGCGAGTTGGGCTGTGTGTGCTGTCATGGGTTAAGGTTGTAGGCCGGACTGAGTTGTGCCTGCTGGTGGTTGGACATAGGTCTAGTGTCGATGGTAGTCTTGTGCTGTTGGGCTCAGCGTCGGGGGCCTTGAATTGAAGATGATGGGCCTGAGACGTTGGGTTGGTGCGGAGGTGGGTCGCTGTAGAGGTGGGTCAAGCTTGACTCATATGATATCATCATGATCTTCAATTGACTTGATTTAATTGCCTACACATCCAATTTGTCTTATTTGCACCCAACTTACAATATTCAGAACTTTAATCTTCGAACCTGTAAAACATAAAAATTGTCAAAATGAGTATATAACTATAGTTAAACAGGTGCAAAAATAACTAAAGTGGCAATTAAAAGATGCGTAAATACGAGATGCATCAACACCCGAACACCTAACCTTTGCATGTCCTCGAGCAAAGAATAGGATAAAATCAAATACTTAAGCAATCAACTATCCCGACCTTCACCATGTTTTCCGAGATTAAAAAAATACATTACAATTGAAGATAAGATTCAGTCATCTAGAGCATTCTTCAATTCCATGATTCAGATGATTAAACTTCAAAACTCTTCATAGAATTTCGTTAACCTTGTGTCAATTAATAGAAACCACACAATCAATTTTAGTATACATGTGAAAGTGAATGAGACCTCATGCCATGGAATCTCCTCGAATACTCATATCCATCCAAATATACTAAGATTTTGGACACCTACACTATTGAATCACCTAAACACATGGCCGTACAATGAGAATTCTAAGTGGCATATGAGTGACCACTTTACAACATTTTGATATCGATATAGTATAAAAGAAGAACAACTTTATCATAAATGCACATCAATTTTCACTTTCTTCTTTTTCTTTTCTTTGGAGGAAACCTTTTTTCTTTCTTTCTTTTCATTTTTCATCTATTTTTTTTTGGTTTCCTCTTCCTGTTTTTGTCCAATTTTTTGACTTTCACATAACAAGTACCTCAACATTACAATTGACATTGATCAACCAGTACTTTACATAACATCAAGAGATAAGGATTAGGATAAGCCAACAGAGTAAGCCTGCAAAACTCAAAACATATATGATCATTTACTTAAAATTTTCAGATTTCCATCAACATGAAAGTCCTGTGCATAATGAATATGTGAGCGGCATGAGTAGAACCCATTAATTTCAACAATGATCTACAGCACTCACTAACAAGTATGGAGTAGAATCATTTAATCTCATGGAATAGAGAGAAGGAAATAGACAATTAATCCCACAATTGTCATATAACATATACATCAATCAAGGAAAAACTTGGCTAAAAGGTTATAATGCATGCTCAAAATGCACAAAATAATGTTAAAAATTTAACCAAAAATGAGCACATGCAAATGAGCCTCACCCCCACACCTAAATTAGGCATTGTCCTCAATGCGACAACTTTAATAATTAAAGCACAAGAAATATGTGAGATGGAGCGATACAACCAGACAAGGTAGCGTTAACATGTTTATGTGACTCCTTCAACTTGAGACAAGAACCTGAAAGAGAGAGAAGGAAGACTCTAAACAAATAATTAGCTCAAAAACTAAATTAAAAATAAGAATTAACAAAGCTAGGCTACCTCCTAGGCGTGCTAAGTTTTTTGCCTTCAGCAGGGCGCAATGGATCTAGCGAACATCAAGTAATGGCATCAACCAAAGAAACGATTTCACTGAGCTCACCTAAGACAACATCTACAGCAAAATCAAAACTGTCGCACATGGTTTTAGGAGGGAGAGAGTAGTCGGGTGGATGCCTACTGGGGCCAACAACAAGCATAGATTGAAGCTTTTGAAAAGCTCTTAACCAAGATTCATCGAGCTTAGCTGATATGTCCTTAGGTAGCACACTACTCAATGGTCTAGCTAACTTCTCACAATCCCTTATAGAAACTCGCACGACTTAGAATGGCTCTAACTGGCTTCACAATCAAGGGAGGGGGCAAGTTAGCATTCAAATCTATCTTAGTTTTATCAACTTCAATACCCTCCATAGATAACCTATGACCTAGTACAATCCCCCTGCTTAACCATAACGTCGTGATTCTTCTCCCAACCCAAGACTTCTTTCATGCCCGGGTTCAAACCTTCATTGCATCTCTTTAGAAGGTTTTGCATTCTCATCACGGGGATCACTAACTAAGGTAGAGGGGAGTGTTTGGTCCACCAAATCATCAGCAACATCTACACAGTAACACTCTGACTCGTCCTCACTAGTGGGTTCCGTTGAAGCCTTGAAAATATTTAACCGAATGGTCATGTTTGCAAAACTAACATCCATTACCCCAGGTCTACAGTCAATTATGGAATTAGCCATTGCTAAGAAAGGCCAACCTAGAATGATAGGGATATGGTTTTTCAAATGACTAGAAGGTTCCATATCAAGCACGAGGAAATTAGCAGGAAATATGGCTTTGTCTACCTGTACCAGCACGTTAGTAAGCTCACCACAGGGAATCCTAGCTAATCTATTCACTAACTGCAAGGTCACTGTGGTGGGTTGCAACTCTCCCATGCCCAACTTCTCATAAACGGAGTAAGGAATAATGTTGACACTCGCTCTTAAGTCCAATAAAGCTTTATCGGTGAGGTAGTTTCAAAGTGAACAAGAGATAGTGGGGACACTAGAGCCTTTGTACTTAATTGGAGTGTTACACTTCAGAATGGAGCTCACGTACTCAGTTAAAAGCACTTTCTTAGGTAAATGTGCTCTAGATCACCTCTTTTGTTTCATTAGATCTTTAATGAACTTCGCATAGGCCAGGATTTGTTTAATCGTGTTGATAAGGGGAATGTTTATCTTTACTTGCTTAAATGTCTCCAAAATATCTTCCCATTTCTTGTCCTTCCCATTCAAATGGGGTGCAACTAAAGCCTGGGGGAAGGGCACTCTAAGTACATATGAGGATGGAAGATCAGAGGTCTTAGGAGTAAGAAAAGGGTGCTTAACCTTATCGGTCTCCTTCTCTCTTTCCTCGCTCAATTCTTCTCTCCCGCCACTTATGGGTACTTCACTTTCAGCATGTACCATATTGTCAACCTCCTTCCCACTTCTCAATACTATAATGGACTTTACTTGCTCTTGATGGAGAGGATAGTTGTCTTGCTCATGTGATTCCTAGGGTTCTCTATGGCTTGGCTAGGGAGTCTTCCCTCATCTCTCCTACTCAAAGTGTTAGCTAGCTGACCTATTTGGGGTTCAATCTTTGAGATCGATTGTGTATGGGAGTGGAGAAGTTGGAAATTAGCTTCTAAACCTTTTAACGCACTCAAGACATTCTCTTGAAAATTTGAATTACAGCTGAAATTAGAAGATTGAGAGTAGTTAGAAACATATCCTTGCAATTGAAAACCCAGAGGTTGTGGCATACCAGATTGTTAAGGTTGTGGATTTGGTTGTTGTTGCATTAATTGTCCTTCTCCACCTTGCCTCCAGGAGAAGTTTGGATAGTTTCTACAGCTCGGATTATATGCGTTGGAGTACGGATCGTTCCTTGAGAATCCTTAGGCTGCATTAACCTGTTCATGTGAACACTCAACAAAGGATGAAGCAGAGGGGCACTCAAATGTAGAATGAGGGACACTAGAACTTGAAGAATAAGCCCTATGCATGTTTTGAACATTAAACACAATAGGCATACTGGATGGAGTCAATGTCATCTTAAATAAGTAAGCTGATCCACAGAAGAGGCAAGGGAGTCTACTTTCTTATCTAAGATGGAGGTGTGAGCAATTTTATGTACTCCTCTATTTAACCTAGCAGCATTTAAATTTGCATGTGCGGCATTCTATTGTGAGGCCTCAATAAAATGTTCGAAAAGTTCCCATGCCTCATCCTCATTCTTCCTAATGAACCGACCACCACAAGAGGCATTAACATGTTAAGGTTTCAAAGATTGCTCTTGAACCTCAACCTTGGTTGGGATAGTGAGAGTATGAGATGAGAAAAAATATAGATTTTAGGTGAGATAAGAAGGGAAATGAGATGAGAAGTAGAGGGAGATATCAAAAGATATCAAATTCATTTATCAAAGTTGTTATTGAATACAAGCTAGAGCCATCTATTTATACTACTTCCTCCTAGGATGGCTTAAGACTAAAAATATCTAGAGATACAATGCATGTGGACCAAGCTAACTGACTTAACTGCCATCTGACTAATTAGCCGCCAACCTTGACCGGCCATTGACCACCTAGGCTACATGCCACTAGAGCTCACTTATTACATGACTTAACAAGAGACTTATGCAACTAATTACATCAAGACTCATTCTAGTTACAATCTCAACAAACTAATACATTCTTCCCCCACTCAACTAACACCATATAGCTGCAAATCATCCACCCTAGCAGGCCAACAGCAGCAACACCCACAATAGCAGCTCCACAGCAGCAAGACAACAGCCAGGACTCCAACAGCCAATGATCTGGATTCTCGGTTCATAACATTCCCTTCCCCATGAAAACATTCTTGTCCAAAAGAATAGAAGAGAGTTGTAATAAGGAAGATCATCTACTTGCTGATGTTCTGCACCTGGTAGGACACCTTGAAGCAACTCAATCTGAAATTGCAGCAGTGTGTAACGTATGATGCTTGTTTCGACACAATGTTTGCGTTTGAACGTATAATTCCCTTCAGGAAGTCTGCAATGATCAAACCAAAAATCAACAACACACCCACAACACCTCATGATGCAGTTAACACAGCTCAAAGTGCTATCTTGCTGCTGAGAATCACAAAACGCATCAGTAATTCTGAATTTCTGTTTGTAGAATGTTGTACAACAGATTTTGTATGTCGTTAACCACACAAAAATGCATATGAAGTCCTTTAACAACCTAACATCAAAATCTGCTTGTGGGCATTTCCCATTGCAGCTCAAACAACCCATTTTCTTGATCATGGTAACGAAACACAATGTAATTCCATAAGAATGCAGCTGCAACTCTTTCATCTTGGATCTTATCCAAAATTTGTGTTGCTTAAACATCCACATACTAAAACATCCCAGACCATGCTCAACGAACTCTTGACTGCTTTCCAATTCCACCTGATATGCTGCAGAACTCAGAATTGCAGTAATGCTAAACCGATGCATCACATAGTGACAAATTTTAGCTCGATTTCTGTCCATATGGAAGCATATTGATGCGAACTAGCTATTACATCTTCCCAAAACCTTAATAGCACCAACCACACTCAATCGGGACAACTCTTCCACTGCTGATAGTGAAAGGATTGGAATTCCCCAAGAATTTTAAGCAGCTTCCTTGCATTCTTACTGTCCCAACTCGATCAATTGAGCACTTGTGACTTTGGCTTGAATTTCTGAATTTTTTCTCCACCAAATTAAGCACTCACGGGTCACACTTGAATTCAAGGGACACAAAATCATAACTTGAATGCCCACATCAACCCCATTGACAGATTGTATTCTGCAGCTCACAACTTCTAGCCTGATCTCAAAACTTCCTTAGATCCCATGCTAATCCAACCACCGAACATGCCTCAAATGATCAAGCTTTGCTTTGTTGTCAACCGTCACAAGCATGAGTAACAAATACAACAAGTGGAGACACCAACAGAGCTCTTGAACAGCTGAAAACCTCTTCAAACACAGAGTTGTTCTGTCCCAAACTACTTTACTGATATTCACTCCCATTTCAGCTAGAGTTATCCTTGTTGTTGCTTTGATCTTTTCCATCCAAACATTGAGAAGATATTGAAGCTTGTGCATATGATTTTTTCATTCAGAACAGTCATAACAGGTCACCCCAAACACATGCAGAATCTGTATCTGATCAGCAGGCTTCAGTAGCGGTTTGTTCCAATCTTCAAATGCTATCATCATCATCTTAACTTGGCTTTGCTTACTATCTTTAGTTGCAAACAAGAAGCTCACAACACCATCAAATCCTCCCTGAACTACTTCTACTTCTGCAGCAAAACAACTTGAGAGATCTTGGTTGAATGGCTCAAGTTTAGCTACTGCATTTGTTCCAATCCGCAAGTACTGCACTTCCACATTAAATTCAGGAGGCCTCACATTTGGTTGCCCAATTGGAGCATGCTCTTTGTCCATTGCTTGATTAACACCTAGCCTCAGTTTGGAACTCAATACACTTGCCAATTTGTTACCTAACACTATCAAACCAGACCCAAAACAGAAGCCAAACTTCACAAAAACCTCAAGGGATCTTCCAACTTCAAACATATCAGTTATAGCGCCTGCTGTACTGATTTTGGTCTGATTAGAAATCAGCTCGAGCACATTATTGAATTTATACACCTCCTACAACTTAATTGCTTGTATAGACACAATGCTTCTCCTTTGTTGAACCTTGAAAAGCACTCTTGCGGCTTGATTACTTCTCTTTAGCAGAAAATTGACTCTTTTCGGCTTCATATAAACTTGAGAAGCTTCTCTCGGATCAGGAGGCAACTCATCAAAAGAATGTGTATTTGAATACAACTTTTCTGCACTCAAAAGACGACCTTGTTCTACACCAGGTAGTACCACAGCAGCAACAACGGATTTCTCAATAGAATGTGATAGATCAGGAGTGAAGATGGTTCGAATCTACATACCAGCTTGCCATGGAGTAACACTTAACAGATTTGACGATGTATCCATTGGTATTACAGCAGTATGATCGAATTTCTCAGCAGAATACTTCAGTTTTGCATAACTCTGTACTTGGTTGCTTGCAAGGACTTCATAGTGATCCACTTGTAGCATCGAATCATCCTTAGAAGACCATGACTCAATCATTGACTTGTCATGCTTCAATTTTTGCTTAGTAAACTTCTTTTTCCCCCAAAAATCTTTCAATGCGTCGTCAAGATGATTCCTCTTCACTTTACTCTTTGCATTCCTTATCATTCCCATGACATGAAAATCGTATTCCTTTTCTGGAATCACGCCATGCTGAAGCTCATCATCTTCAAAATGCTCTAACTCTAGCAAAGAGTCCTCATAATGATCATCTTGCTCAAACTCAGGATCCTCTGTCTTGTTTTCATCAACTTCGGCATTGTCATGGTCGAATTCATCTTCAACAACAACCTCTGACTTGTGTTCATCAACTATTGCTTGATTAATTAATCCTTAAGCTACAAGCACAAAGAATTAATATATAACTATCAACATCGACGATCAAAGGTTATAAACTCAATAATCATATCTATTGAATGAACGATAAAAACACAATACCTCAAAGTATTTATCTCAATCAAACAATTCATGTAAACAATCAAATTAACCCAAATTAAAAGTAATACAAAAGTAAAAAGGCTAAGACTTCATCTAACCCCAGAGAGCATGTTAGCTCTCCATCAAGGACGAACCGGCGAAGGAGGAGATGCACGAACTCATGTCGGTCTTTATGCTAATTTCGCTCTTGTTCAAATTTAACGGAAAAAAGAAAGTAAGAAAAAGAAATTCTGACGACAAAGAAAGAGCTCGGCGGTCAAAATATGCCGAGAATAATCCCTAAAAAACAGAGCCCCAAATCTGGATTTATACGGACATTTAATAACCCTAAGTGAGCTGGGATGTGCGTGATGTCATGGGTTATGGTTGTGCGCTGAATTGAGTTGGGCCTACTGGTGGTTGGACACTGGTCTGGTGTCGATGGTGGTCATGGGCTGTTGGGCTCAGTGTTGGTGGGCTTGAGACGTTGAGATGTTGGGCCTGAGACATTGAATTGGTGCGGAGGTGGGTCAAACTTGACTCGTACGATATCATCCTGATCTTCAATTGACTTGATTTAATTGCCTACGCATCCAATTTGTAGTATTTGCACTCAATTGACAATATTCAGAACATTAATCTTTGATCCTATAAAACATAAAAATTGCAAAATGAGTATATAACTATAATTAAACAAGTGCAAAAATAACTAAAATAACAATTAAAAGACGCGCAAATACGAGACGCATCAGTTACGCAGCCTAGCTTATATTAGACTAATACATTGCCATTAACATAGTCTTAATTAAAATTAAGTTAGCTATTTAACAATGGAACTTTTAAATAAACATTTTGCTTATATAATTATTAGTCTATTTCTTTTGAAAAATAACTAAAAAACTATTTGAAAATAAATAGTGGGTAGAAATCAAACTGCTAATGTATATTAAGATAATGACTCGAATCAAAAACTACATTCCCTAACTTAAACTGCTATCTCTTAATCCTCTTACTGAAAAGCCATTCAACCAGAACACTAGTGAAGTACCTACTAGTAACAACTAGAGGATACAAGATATTAAATACCTATCACGTTAGCTTCCAATCTTGGCAACCAAAGTATATAAGTAAGTAAGGAATTCCGTTTGAAGTCCAGTGCTATTATAAAAGAGATAGAACTATTTTGACTCATGTTTTATTTTACTCTCTTCAGGTTCCTAAATCCTAAGATTGAAGCTTAGACTAAGTGGACTCTTTCCTTGGTTCTCATGACACATTTTCTCTCAAACTGTACTTTTATCAATTCAGACAATGAGAAATCTCCATTAGTTAATGTATCCCACCTAAACTAATTGAAACGCAATGATAGATAGATTAGAATCTTATCCTAATGAGATAGGCTATCAATTTGTACATCTGGAATTCATATTCAATAAAATGAGCCATCATCAAATGATGCGCTCTTGAACTGAACATTCCTATCGCAATCTTGCGTCTGTCATCTTTCTCATTAGTTGATCTCATGCTACGAGTTCTCTTATCGAACACTTATTTCAAATATCTGATCATCTCAACTACAATTGAATTTCCAAATATCTAATACTAGAAAATGTTCGACATCTAGTGGCTCAATATTGTCGTAGACTAACTCTTAAGTCTATTCTAACATTCTAAACATTCTTTTCAACGTAGTGGATATACTAGCAGCAACCTAGAGGACTCTGAGCATCTCCTAGTCCTCAGCTAGTGCAAAGACGTATCATATTAAAGCATGCCAAATAGAACAGACAAGTAAGACATACCAATATCGATTGCAATGCAAAAATATAACAACTAGTGTAAAATCAAAGAGCCATAAAAACAAGACATATAACATACAAGATTACTTTTCTTACTTTTAGCAAGCAATCAAAGTTCGGAGTTCACAATCCGGCACTTACATGTTTGCCATAGTGACCCTACTGAATAACCTAAAACATCCTGCTAGTAAGCCCGAATTGATATATCAGAAGAGTGAGAACTTTTCTCAATAAATATATTTTATCGCGAACTCTTTTCTAAATATATTTAAGACACCACTTTTTCTTCATCCTCTAAGGTCATACAACAAAGCTACTCGGGGAGGCTAATGTTGGCTTTAGTCAAGTGTACACCGCTACATTGAGTCCATGAATTATTCCATGTCGGCATGGTAGCACCCGCTTTTCTTGCACTTCAGTCTATACTAATAGATCTGGCCTTGTATTCTGCAAATGAACGCTCTCCTTGGGAAGTCGCGCCCACCTACTGTATACTGCTAGACTGATAATTGAGGCCATAAGGATTCACATAGAAGCTCGCTTGATATTTTGAGTTTTCTGAACCTTTTAATAATTTAGCAAACAATTAAAACTTGGAATCCACCTAACCATTTACTGTGTGAATGCAACGATAAGCTAACCAATCTACCTATTACTCCACTAGATAGGGGCATAACGAATTATCAGTGAAGTGAGAACGACTCTCAATTCATATTGTTCCTAAACATAACCAACTAACCATTTCTTCCTTGGTCCCTAGGATGGTATCGCAATGCTCCCTGTAAGACTGACATACCATCATAGCGAAGTGTAAACCATTTCCTAGATGTTAGTACAAGTAAACTTGATAGACCAAGGATTCGCGGTCATGTCCGTTTTTAGAAGATGTGATCCCCATATTTGAACTATTTTAAAACTTGATAGACCATTTAAAAGATGTGAGCCCCATATTTATCGTATTATGTATTCACCTCAAGAATAGTTATCTCATTAATAAATAATTCATGTCATGAATTCATTTTTAAATATTTTGAAACGATGCTTAAGTTCAGGCTTGCGAAGGGACCTTGGGGACAATTTAACTCCTGCTCCAAAAGGGTCAAATCAGATTATCATAACATGATAACAATTGATTAACATTTATTGAAACTTAATTCCACTAACTAAGTTTTACTGCACTAAATAATTAAATGTATTCACTCAAGAATTTCTCAAATAACTTTTATTTTGGCAATTAACTCCTCTATTCGATATCTGCGAGCAAAAGTAACTTTAACTACTATCGTTACTTTTGTCACATCTCTCACTGTAGTTCCCGACTCGCCTTTCTTGGACAATTCAATAATACCGAAACAATTTTCGTATTAATTCCAAATGTCAAACATATGGAATACTTCAGCTGAAAATTATAGAATATGTTTGTATATTTGCAAATCAACAAAAGGGACATCTTTATCTCATTAGATAGTATAGAATCTAAAAAAAACAACTGTTCCTGCTGCATTTCATGTTGTTACCCGACGCACATAAGATTCAAGTCAATGTACTTTGACTAATCCTTTAAGGACATCAAAGCAACAAACAATCCTTGCATGCGTTCATACTATTTCATGAACTGAGAGTTGTTGTCTTATAAAATTAATTATTTATGATAGTAGTTAAGAAATAAATAATTCAGGTAGTCCTACTTAGTGTTCCAATCATATAAACAACACCAATACAATACTTTTGAATGCCTATCTACAAACATCTTGGACTACGTCCATCTCATGGAACGTTTTAGAAAACAATCACATGCATATTTGACTTGTAAAAATGATCAGACAATAAATAAATAAAACAATTTTATTTATTTAATGTTAAAAGCTAACTAATTAGGTTTTCTAGGACATCAATTCTAATAGTGTATGGTTCTGATAGTTCTTGAATTATGCCACATTCATCACAATGTTTCCTAAATAAGGTGGTATCATACTCACCTCCTCTACCGAACCCTATCCTCATAATCTAATTGGTTTTTAACATCTACCTAATATTTGAGGAACATCTCCTCAGTCTCATCTTTAGAACTCAAGGGACATACCTCGGCGAATCTTAAGTAGTCGTCAACGAAAGTATATAGTACCTCTCACCACCTCTGCTCACAGGGTTCTTAAAGTCACCTAAGTCACTATGCACGAGTTTAAGTAGGATAGATGCTTGATAAGTTTTATTTAGTATACAATTATTCATATTATCTAGGTTCATTTTCTAACAATTTTATATCAAATTTTTATCGCATTTGCTCTTTTTCACTCCTATTGCTATTTCCTTACAAAAACACTCATTTATACAAATTCTTGCTAGGTTCTATCATCAACATCAACAAGTGAATGCATGATGCATACAAAAAAAAAAGCAAAAAATAAGCTAAGCACACCAAAATTACATGGTAATGCATGGAAACAACCTCAAGTACAAGTTGTTGCAAATCTAACTTTTGGGCTGCTAATTGGATAAATCAAGTTCAAGAACATCTTAAACACTTCATGAACACATCCAAATTGATGTAAAGGCAGAGTTTTGGGGTCAAAAAATGGAGTTAAAAATAAAGAAATCAACAAGCTTATGGAAAGGCTAAAATTGGGCGCCAACCATATCAAATGAGGATGAACTTGTGTTAATTTTTTTTTTACTTCATGACTTTCCATCCTCAAATACCATAAATAGATATGTTTGGGAAGTCTTTTAGCATCATTTCATTCTGGAAAAAACCAAATACAAAGTGGAGAAAGCTTAGAGAAACCATGAGAGAGGAAAAGAGTGAAGGAAGAAAGTCTGGTTTGTATTTTTGCATTTTTAAGTTCTTTCTATCCTTTTCATCTTTAAGTTCATGCATTTTTTTTCCCTTATTTTTGCTTTATATTATGTATACCATGAGCCAATTTTGTCTTTCCAAGGTTATGATATGGCCGAAGTTGTAATATACGCTATTTTCTAATTTAATGTATTCAAAGTTTTTTTTTATCATTGTTCATCATAAGTTTTGAATGCTTGATCACCATTCATGGCCTATAATGATTCATAATGAGTCTGAGAGGAGATTTAAGATGAAGCTAAAGTGATAAACACCAAAAATTAAGCAAATGCTTTAAGATAGATTAACGCGATTGTTAGCAACAGTGTCCTGAAATCCAGATTTATTCTTGATGTATTATTTTAATTAATAAATAAGATTGAAGTTCCAGTCATTTCCTAATTGAATTTGTGTAATGCGAGCTTATATACTGCATGTGATTTTATTTTGGGAGACATCCATGAGATGGGTGTAGTCCTCAGACTAAAATTTGCATGTTTGTTCTAAGTGGTTTATGAGACTAAGCCACAGATAGACATAGAACAAATGGTATGGATTGTTGTTTGAAAGACTCGTAGTCGAAGACTAGTTTGGACCACTTGTATGTTAAGACTATAAGGTGACACTTTAGATGACTTTTCTTGGTCATGTGGATGGAGATCCAAAAGTGTTGGGTTGGTGTGCTTAATAAGATTGACACACTGAGTTGGACCATGTGGGTTACTTATTTCTAGACTACTATCGGAGATGAGTGATTCATGTTGTACTGTTTGAACGATGACTCTAAATCCTAAGGGTATTCTGGACTTGTGTATGGAGCGTTAGTCACTTTGGTGTACTATAAGTAAGGTCTAAATGAATGACTGAAATCCCACATACACTGGGTAGCGGCGTGAAGTGTGACAAGGATCAGGTATTAAATAGGGAATCTGCAGTCTCTTACAAGATACAGGTGTCCCCTTAGTTGATTCGCAAATATTTGAGTAGTTTGGAAACTTTGGCCAAAGTATTCCAAGTGTTTCACATTTGGAATTTATACTGTGAATGTGTTCAAGTATAAATGAATTATTCGGTGAAGGTCGAGTCGGTAACTAATGGAGAAGCTGTGAGAAGGATAATGGTAGTGGTTATATTTATCTTTTGTCATGGACATCTAGTGGAGGGGTTGTTGTCATCAATACAGTCTATTAGGGAGATATCGAATAAATAGTTTAAATCTGGAGTGTAGTGAGATTTATTTAATGGAATTAAGTCTCATTAAATGGTAATTAAATTATTTCATGAGGTGATTAATTTAACCAATTTGGAGCTAGATTTAAATTCTCCATGAGGTCCCTGCGCAAGCCTTTGTATTTATTGCCATTGAAAAAATATTAAAGAATTCATGATATGAATTATTTATCCATAAGATGGGTAAATTAAATTAGCCAAACATTATTCGTGAGATGAATAAATTAAAAAATTATAAAATAAAATAATTTTGGAAAATTAAAATTCATAAGACGAATTTTTATATGTGGGAAATAAAGTCAAAAAAAAAAAAACAAAATAGCATATAAAACAAGTTGCGATCCGTGTACTCGCAATCAGGCCGCGACACATGGCATGCGGTGATGGGCCCTCACAGGCGGTTTGTACTATTTCAAAACACGGCGTTTTGAGTTGTATTTTAAATGAAACGACGCATTTTGATGTTAACTGGCGAATCCCACATCGATCAATTTACTATCTTTCGTTGCGATATACTCCTGTAAATAGAGGTGCTTATTTCATTAGTTTGGCATTCAATTCAAACAAATTATTTTGGATTTCTAGAAATTGTTTCGGAGACCTAATTGGAGAGAAAAATTTCCGTTGAATTTTTTCTTTCCACAGTTTAATATTTTTCGGAACCCACCCTCCGGGCAGTTTGAGGTCATTGCGTAGAAGATCATAGGGTCTCGATAATCTTAGTATTCTTTATAATTGGAGAAATTCAAGGTATGTTCTTCTTTCCTTCTTCTTTTAGTTTTTTGCTTTTCTATTTATTTACAGCATTAGTTATTATACCTATTTAAGTTTATGTATTGTTATTAATGCAATAGAGTAAAAGGCCTATAGATCTAAATTAAGAATTTAGATACGTTGATTTAAATTATGAATTTAGGTCAGTTGATTTAAAATTAAGAATTTTAAATCGACCCTAGATTAAGAGTTATGAATTCTAAACCTGTTCCGCTGCGTTAACTTTATAAAACTAGGGAGAATTTTTGAAATTCGTCCCAACAACCGGTATTAGGGCAAAGGGTTTATAGACATACAACTATTCCCGGGAACTCTCGCATGTGAGGTGTCACGAAGCGGGACTCTCCGACCAGGGGCTTAGATAAGAGAAGAATTTCCTACTCTAAGTGCTCTAATAGGTGCCTATTGTTATAACCATAGTTGAGAACTGTGAACCCAATAATCAGCATCCGAGTTTACTTTTACAACAAAATTCATATCTTTTCCCTACAGCGATTTGTGTAGTCTTAAGTGAAAACCATGGATCTCAAAGCTCTTTTATTATTTAAATTCGTGGAAGTGATCGATGAGTTAATATGTAAAAGATCATGCCAAATATTGCTCGAGGGAGAATATTTAGTAAATTATGATTTTCGACCATCAACATGTTATAATAACTTGAATATTGAGAATAGAAAGGAATATTGTTGCAACTAGGTGAAATCAAATGCTTTGGATCTTATCAAATCATAAAAATCATCTAAAATCAAAACATCTTTCATAAAAATCAGTAACAATTTTTATTCCTTTTCATTTTGTTTTGTTTCATATCAAAAACTATAAATTTCGATCATTCAAATAGTGTTGAAACTACTAATTTCATCACTTATTCAATAACAATCCTCATGGGATGATACTCTTCTCTTTTCTATATTACCTTATACAACTTAGTGCACTTAAGCCAACATTAAGCATGAATTTTTTGGCGCCATTGCCAAGGATTGTTCTTATTTTAGTGATATTGATAGCAACAAATTTTAGAACTAATTTGCAGTTGTTTTGTTAAAATTTGTAAATTTTGCTTAAGTTGGAAGAGCAAATTTCTTTTTGTTCATTTATTTAATTCACTTGATTTTATTTGTAAAGTTATTTTGCTTGAAAAATTCGTGTAGCACCACCTTCCCCCCGAAATTGTGTTTTTTTATAAGTTTTGTTAATTTCGTGCTATTTTGTTGTTTTTCTTGTGTTTTCTCTTTATTTTCATCATTCTTCTGCTTATAAGTTCATTTTGATAAAAGTTTTAAGTTAAAATTTTTATTTTTAAGTTTTTCGAAACATTAGTAATAGTACCCCCTTTTAAATTTGGTTTTTGTTAAGTTTTTGTATTTGATTGTTTTATTTTTGAGTTCTCTTCTTGGTTTTATCTTTTTGTCTTTTTTTTACTTTTTAATACACCTAGATAAATTTTTCAAAGCTAAGTTTGTATTTTTACGTTTTTGGTTCATTCTCATTATTGTTATATTTCTTTTGACTTTTAAGTTTGTGTTTCTAGCTTTGTTTACAAAATCAAAATGAAGACAAAATAATCCCTTTGGATCCTGAAATCCAAAAAAACACTCCGACAAATTAAAAAAACAAAACGAATTGAAACAATGGCTAATGAAAATAATGATAATGAAAGAGCTTCAAAGGATTTTGATGTCCTAACTATTGGTGGATGCACTTCTAGCATCCAACATCCACCTCTACAAGCGAACAATTTTGAAATAAAACCTGTGATAATACAAATGATCCAAATAGACTGTTCATTTTGGCAGTCTACCTAGTGAGGACCCGAATTTACATATCACTAACTTTTTTTAGATATGTGATACATTTAAGCATAATGGTGTCAGCGATGATGCCATTTGCTTTAGACTATTCCCGTTCTCACTAAGAGACAAGGCTAAGGCTTGGTTAATGTCATTGCCACCAGGTACTATCACCACATGGGATGGTTTGGCACAAAAATTTTTTGCTAAATATTTTTCACCAACCAAATTAGCCAAAATGGGGAATGAAATTACCTCTTTACGCAATATGATATGCAATCATCGTATGAAGTGTGAGAACGCTATAAAAAACTTTTAAGAAGGTAGTCAGACCATTGTTTACCAGATTGGATGCAAGTCCAAACTTTTTACAATGGTTTGGCACCTAATACCAAAATAATGGTGGACACGACTACAGGAGGGGCCTTAAACAACAAGACACCATATGAAGCATATGAGTTGCTAGAGGTAATGGCCAGAAATACCTGTGTAAGAGTAGCTGATTGAACAATGTAAAGGAAACCAGTATGTATTCATAAATTAGATGCATTAACCACATTATCAATTCCAATTTCGATGATTCAGACATAGGTGTTAATGCCATTCATTCTCTTGAGTTAACATGCGAGTTTTGTGCCGGAAATCATGCGAGCACAGAATGTCAGACAAGGAACCTCGTTGCCACAGGCTCTTCCAATCACGAGCAGTCCAGTTTTGTTTCAAATTTTCAACAATCACAACACAATCCCTACTCCAACACTTACAATCCCGGGTGGAGAAACCACCCAAAATTTTTACGGAGTAACCAAGGGATTCAAAAACAGCCCATTCACCCACAGCCGGAAAAGAAAATTGATTTAGAAGATATGTTCAATAAGTTTATGCAAGAAACAAGAAGTTTCATGCAACATACATAAACAAATTTTCGAAATCAAAAAGCTTTTATTAGAAACCTCAAGACCCAAATTGGACAAATTTCAAACCGACTCTTTGAAAAGTCTCAAGGTTCCTTGCCTAGTAACACAATTATTAACCCATGAGAGCATGTCCAAGCAATTGAATTAAGAAGTGGGAAAACTCTGAATGAACCAACTCAGGTAACCTAGACTGCACAAAACAAACAATCCCCAATCGACATGTCCACAGACACGAACCAAGAGGTAAAGAATGAAAAAGGGAAAAAAGCCCAAAACAAAGATGAACCAAAAAGGGCTAAACCTCAACACTACAAATCGAAGGTATCGTTCCTTCATTGTTTGAAAAAGAAAAAAGTAGAAGAACAATTTGCTAAATTTTTGGAAGTTTTCAAAAAATTACATATTAATGTCCCTTTTGCTGATATGTTAGAACAGATGCTAAAGTTTGCGAAGTTTATGAAGGAAAATCTAATCTTACAAAGGGAGTTGGGAGAATTTGAAACAGTGGCACTAACTGAAGAATGTAGTGCCATACTTCAAAAGAAGTTACCTCCTAAGCTAAAAGATCCAAGGTTTCACTACACCTTGCACTATTAGCACCATTAGCTTTGACAAAGTTTTATGTGATTTAGGTGCAACCATTAATTTAATGCCTCTCTCTATTTTCAAGAAGCTTGGCTTAGGAGAGGTGAATCTAAGTACTATATATCTCCAACTTGCGGATAGATCAATTAAGTATCCAAGAGGTGTGGTTGAAGACATCTTAGTGAAGGTTGACAAATTCATCTTCCCGGCTGATTTCATAGTACTCGATATGGAAGAGGATCGTGAGATACCTATTATTCTTGGACGACCCTTCCTTGCTACAAGAAGGACCCTGATCTATGTGCAACAAGGGAAACTTATTTTAAGAGTGCAAGATGAACCGGTAACCTTCAATGTTTTTAATGCTATGAAATTCCCCACTGACATAGATTCTTATTTTGAGGTTGATATTATAAATAGTTTGGTAGCCAAGAAGTGTAGGGACACATTCCCGAAGTTACCACTTGAAGCATGTCTAACAAAGTCAGGGACCTTAAACACTAAGAATGATTTGGTAAGGGAATGTGTCCAATACCTAGAACATTGCAAACCTGTCGATTCACACCATGAAGCAAGAGTGAAGGACACACAAGTGATTGAAACTCAGTAGAGAATAGGGGAATATGAGCCTCCAAATCTCGAGCTCAAGTCATTACCATCTCATCTCAAGTATGCTTACATGGGCAGTTCTAACACTTATCCTGTTATAATTAATGCTTCTTTAAGTAACATCGAATAGGAAAGGTTGCTTAAGGTTCTATGGGAGCATAAATTAGCCATTGGATGGAACCTTTTAAACATTAAGGGAACTAACCCTGCTATGAAATATGTGGTGAGGAAAGAAGTTGTCAAGTGATTAGATGCTAGGATCATTTATCCCATATCTGATAGTCTGTGGGTAAGCCCTGTACAAATAGTTCCAAAGAAAGGGGGGATAACCGTGGTAGAATATGAGAACAATGAGCTCTCCCTATTAGGACTGTCACAGGTTAGAGGGTATGTATAGATTACTGAAAACTTAATGATGCTACCCGGAAAGACCATTTTTCCTTACCATTCATTGATCAAATGTTAGAAAAATTTGCTAGCCATTTGTATTATTGCTTCCTTGATGGTTATTCAGGATGCAACCAAATTGCCATAGCATAGGAAGATCAGGAAAATACCACTTTTACTAGTGCATATGGTACCTTTTCCTATAAGAGAATGCCTTTTGGATTATGCAATGCTCCTACCAGATTTAAGTGATGTATGATGGAAATCTTTAGTGACGTGGTGAAAGATTTCATAGAAGTATTTATGGACGATTTTTCAGTCTCTGGTGCCTCATTTGATGATTGTTTAGCTAGCCTCTCTATGGTCTTAGAAAGATGCACTAACACTAATCTTGTTCTGAATAGGAAGAAATGTCATTTCATGGTACAAAAAGAGATTGTGTTAGGGCATATGATTTCGAAAAAAGGAATTGAGGTTGATCGAGCAAAAACTAAAGTGATAGAACGATTGCTGCCTCCCACTAATGCTAAGGGCATTTGAAGTTTCTCGGGTCATGCGAGTTTCTATAGAAGGTTCATTAAGCACTTCTCTAAGATCACTAAGCCTCTCTACAATTTATTGATGAAGAATGTCCCTTTTGACTTTCATAGTGACTCTATGCATGCCTTTGAAACTTTAAAGGAAAAATTAGAGGCAACGCCAATTCTTGCAGCACCTGATTGGACCTTGCACTTTGAACTTATGTGCGATGCTAGTGACAATGCAGCTGGGGCCGTGCTAGCGCAACGAACGAACAAAAGTTTTCATGTAATTTACTATGCTATTAAGACTTTAATAGATGCACATGTTAACTATGCTACCACTTAGAAGGAATTACTAGCTGTTATTTTTGCATTTGACAAATTTCATTCCTACTTGCTAAACTCTAAGGTAATTGTTTACACTGATCATTCTTCTCTTAAATACCTCTTTGCAAAATTGGATGCGGAACTGAGACTAATAAGCTGGATTTTATTGCTTCAAGAATTCAATTTAGAAATCTAAGATGAAAAAAGAAAAGAGAATGCTGTGGCGGATCATTTATCAAGCCTTGAAAGAGAGGACAAATGTCCCTTTATCAATAAAAATTTCTTGGATGAAAGTCTTGTGATGGTAAGCAAAAATCCTAATTATCCATGGTACTCGGACAATCTTAACTATTTAGTTGCACTGGAATTGCCTAAGGACATGACATATCAACAAAAGAAGAAGTTCTTTGTTGATTTAAGGCGCTATTTTTGGGAGGAACCATTCTTATATATGCGTTATGCTGGCTAAATCATTAGAAGGTGTGTATCTGAAGAAGAAATGGAAGACATTCTGCGTCATTACCACTCCTTGAAAATTGGTGGTCATTATGGTGGAACAAGGACTGCAGCTAAGGTTTTACAATCAGAATTTTATTGGCCTACACTTTTTAAGGATGCTTTCAAATTTGTTAGTAAATGTTGAAGATGTCAAAGAACAAGACATATTTTCATGAGATATGAAATGCCTATAAACAACATATTAGTTGTGTAATTATTTTACGTTTGGGGGATTGATTTCATGGGTCCTTATCCTTAATCATTTTCTTATAGATTTATTTTGGTTGCTATGGATTATGTATCAAAGTGGATTGAAGCAACTGCTTTTCCTACCAAGGATACAAGAGTTGTGGTCAACTTTCTACGAAATAACATCTTTTCTTGATTTGGAACTCCTAGAGCAATTATAAGGGATGGCGGGAAACACTTTCGTGACCTTCAACATAAAGCTTTATTGAATAAGTATAGAGTCATGCACCACGTGGGTGCGCCATACCATCCTCAAACAGGCTGCCAAGTGGAAGTTTCAAATCGAGATTGAAAACTATTCTTGAAAAGAACATTAGTGCTTCTAGAAAAGACCGGTCAAAAAAGTTAGATGACACACTATGGGCATATAGAACAACATTCAAAACACCAATTAGAATGTCCTCATATCGGCAGGTTTATGGCACGGCGTGTCATTTACTAGTTGAATTGGAACATAAAGCATATCAGGCCATAAAAACTATGAATTGCAACTTAGAAGTTGTAGGAGAGGAGAGATAACTGCAAATCAATGAGATGGATGGGTTTAGGAATGAAGCCTATGAAAATATAAGAATTTACAAGGACCGAACCAAATGATGGCATGAAAAGCACATTCTGAAGAGGGAATTCGTAGTTGGGCAAAAAGTTTTACTTTTTAACTCTTGATTATGACTTTATGTAGGGAAATTGTGCTCCAAATGGTTAGAACCCTTTGTTATAACTCGTGTCTTTCCATATGGTATTGTTGAGATTCATGATGAGAAGAAGAGCACATTCAAAGTTAATGGTCAAAGGCTCAAACCTTGTATGGATGGAGATCTCGATCCACAGAAGTCCTCCATTCATCTCAACAAAGTCGAATGATCTACCCAAAAAGTCGAGCTAACGACTATACTTAAGTGCTTCTTAGGAAGCAACCCAAGTTTTCATTTCCTTCTTCTCTTTTAATTTGCTTTCATTTTTTTTAATTTTTTAACGTTTTGTACATTATGCTCAACATGCTCCTGAAACAAGCTTGGAGGTAACCTGACAACAACATTTTCCATCAAATAAGCAATTCTTGAGCCTGCAAAGTATCTCTCACCTACTGCTTCGTTCCTTGTATTTCTTTTAACATTGAGGACAATGTTAACTTTTTAGTTTTGGGGTGGAAAGGCATTTTGTCACAATTTTTTTAAAATTTCAAGCAAAATTTTTTCAAAAGTTTGCTTCTCTAGTCCTATTTTGTCTTTTAGAGTCGGCTTTAGTGCCTTCAAGAGTTTGGAGCCTTTGTATCGGGATGTAGATAGTGTCTGGCAACGAAAAGATTTTCTATTTTCTATAGTTTAAATTTTTAGTCTTTTGAAATTTTATTGCACATTTTGAACCAATTTAAAATTAAGAAAAAAAAGCTCTTTTGAGATCATCATGATTTTTAGGAAAATTTTATATTCTTTCTAGCTCGTTTACTTTAATTGGACTTGAATAACTATTGAATCAATTGTTTTTGTGTTCCAATTGCAAAACATGATTTGTTCAAAACGCACTATCTCGATAGAGCCATGGTATTTGAGTTTACTAGTTAGCATGATTATTTTACCTTTCTTTCTTGATTAAATGATGCTCAAATTTGAATGGATTGCATTACGATTATCATTTGCATATTAGACTTTGAGAGTTATGCCTAAGTTTAAAGAAAAATATGAAAAAAAAGAGAGAGAAAATGAGGGAAGCATCTCCAGCACCGCTATCCCATTTAAACATTTCAAAATATGTTCTGTGCAACATGAGGGCGTCTTGGTGGTGGCGTCTCTTACCCATGCGGTCATCGTCTAGGGGTCAGGAGTTCAATTCTCACTGGACATATAGTCATGGGCCGGGGTTAGCTAGGGAAGATCAGTCCCCCTTAATAATAATAAAAAAAAGAGGAAGAGAAAATTTTGTGAATAATTTTATTCCTAGGCATACTCGAAAATTCTTGCTATGAGTGGCATAATTTTTGTCATATCTTCGGTTTGAATGTCTTAAGATTAGAAAGAATGGATGAACTTAATTTTTTTGGCCAACTTTTGAATTTGGTTACCTAGGTAATTGATAGGTTTTTCTTTACAAATGATTATTTTGCCTTTAAAACCTTAAGCGAATGATCCTTGGTCATTCATTTCTAATAGAAGTATTCTTGCTTTGAATTATGATAAAATTCTTAAACAACATGAGATCCTGTGCTTTAGTGTTTAGCCTTCCTTGAGGACGAGAAAGATTTAAGTTTGGGGTTACATTGATAAGTCTAATTTAGTATATAATTATTCATATCATCTAAGTTTATTTTTTAACCATTTTACACCAAATGTTGCTTGCTTTTGATCTTTTTTGCTCCTATTGCTATTTCCTCGCAAAAACACTCATTTTATACTAATTGTTGCTAGGTTCTATTATCAAAATCAACAAATGAATGCAAGATATATCAAACAAAAGAAAAAAAGTGCTAAACACACCAAAACTACACAGTAATGCAAGGAAACAACAACCACATGTACAAGTTGTTGCAAATCTCAATTTTGGGCGGCTAATTGGACAAATAAAGTGCAAGAACCTCTTAAACACTTCATGAACACATCCAAATTGATGTAAAGGCTGATTCTTGGGCAGAAAAATGGAGTAAAAAAATAAAAAAATGAAGAAATCAGCGAGTTGATGCAAAGGCTGAAAAATGGGCGGCAATGGGCAACAACCATAACAAATGCGGATGAACTTGTGTTATTTTTTTATTTCATAACTTCACATCCTCAAATAATATAAATAAGGATGTCTATGAAGTCTTTGGGCACCAACTCATTCAGAAAAAACCAAATATAAAGCAGAGAAAGCTTAGGAAAATCGTGAGAGAGGAATGGAGTGAAAGAAGAAAGTTTGGTTTGAAAATTTGCATTTTTAAGTTCTTTCTATCCTTTTATTTTTTAAGTTCATGAATTTTGTCTTAGTTTTCATTTATATTATGCATACCATGAGCTAATTTTGTCTTTCTAAGGCAACGATGTAACCTAAATTGTAGTATACACTCTTTTTCAATTAAACGTATTCAAAGTTTGTTTATTGCGCTGTTTGAGTGTTTATCATTGTTCTTCTCAAGTTTTGAATGCTTGATCTCCATTCAAAGACAATAACAATTCATAATGAGTTCGAGAGGAGATGTAGGATGAATGCTAACGTGATAAATACCACAAATTGAGCGGAGATAGATTAACAAGATTTGTGTGGGCTTAAATGAAAACCATGGATCTTCAAAACTTTTTACTTATTTAAATTCACGCAAGAGATTGATGAGTTAATATGTAAAAGAGCATGCCAAATGTTGTTCGAGAGAGAATATTTAGTAAATTAGGTCTTTCAACCTTCAAGATGTAATAACAACTTGAATATCGAGAATAGAAAGTCGTATTGATGCAACTACGTGAAATTGGATGCCTTGGATCTTATCAAATCAAGTAAATAATAGAACATCTCTCATAAAAATAAGCAACCATTTTTGTTCTTTTCAAATTTTTTTTTGGTCGCCGTGTGTTTTGCACTACTCATGATGTGATGCCCTTCTTCTGGCAGGTCACATGCCATTTGCTGCGGACCAATTTCTCAGATTGGGGGTCCTCGAAAACAGCCTCTATTTAGGGTAGCCCCCTGAAGGGGAAGGCTGCGTACATCTACCCCCCCAGACCTTGCTTATGCGGGAGCCCCTGGAGGCACTGGGTTTGTTTGTTGCTGTTGTTGTTGTTTTATTTTTTTTTTGTTTTTGCTTCATATCAAAACTACAAATTTCAATCTTTCAAATAGTGCTGAAACTACTAATTTCAGTACTCATTGCATATCAATCCTCGTGGAAGGATACTATACTCATTTCTATATTACTTCACATGACTTAATGCACTTGCTAAGCAAACATTAAGCATCAATGTTTGTTCAACTGATTTGTTAAAGGGCCATTTAGGATGCTTGGCCTCAACATATATACCAAATTTGTCAGATTCGGTTGGACTATAATAGGGCATCAAACTCTTGTTTGTGTTTTTTTAGAAGAATTACAATTAATGTGTCTAATCCTCGCATGCCACAAATCCAAAAACTCAACAATATAAGCAAAAGTAGATGCATTCTCAATAATTTCAACATCAAGTGTAAACAGACTCCCATTGCAAAAACCCTTCCCCACAAATTTTGTGTTCTTATTGATAACTAGATTATCAGTGTCAAAAGTCAATTTAAACCAATATTGTCAAGTGATGCACCAGATACAAGATTTCTACGCAGATCAGGCACATGCATCACATTTTGCAACTATAAAACTTTTCTAGGTTTTAGGGTGCCCATCTAGGCAAGAATAGGGACTGGGCTAGAATTACCGATGAACACACAATCCCCCACATCAACTTTCTTAGACACCTGGAATAGGTCCTTATTGGTGCAGATATGCCTCGTTGCACCAGTATCTACAACCCACTTGACCATATTACCAGTCATATTCACCTCGGAGATCATGGCCACAAAGACATCTCCGCCCTGGGTGAGGTTGGCCAGGGGTTTGTGTTCTTTAGGCTTTCCTAGTCCAAATGCCTTCTTGTAGCCTCTTGAGGTGTGGCCTATCCCACCATAGGTCTAGCACATTTCCATGACTCGTTTTTGTCCACCTTTAAGGTTGTTCTAGGGCCTCTTTCCATGAGATTGCTTTTGCTTCATGTTTTAACTCAAGGCTCAGTTGGAACACTTCTTGTTCCATGGCGTCTTAAAATTGTTATTCTTTCTTGTACTCTTTGACTCAACCAAGTTAACAGACAAAGATTAGCGCTCAAAAGGCCTCTCTCTTGTTTTTGGTTCTTTTCCTCTAAGTTAATATGGGAAACTAGCTCTTGTAAAGTCATATCCTACTTTTTTTGCTTTAATTGAGCCCTATAGTTTTCCCACGAATGACACAATTTCTTAACGAGACAATTTGCATGAAACGTCTCACACATTTTCATTCCTTCATTCAATATATCAACACACAAGTTTTCACACTCATGGATCTAGTATAGGACAGGCTTACCATCAGTCATATTAAAGGACAATTTGCAGCATTTGTTTATTGCTTTAATGAGCTAGGCCCACATCAGGAGCTTTGGAGGTATATTCGAGGAGCCAGTGTGGGTCTTCTGGAGGAACCTTAGTTTCTCCATGGAGACTTTAAAACTATCGTTAGTGCTAGTGACAAATGTGGTGTTCAGGTCAGTTGGCCTGGCCACATGGGTGACTTTTGGGACTGCATTTATGAGGCCGGGCTCTACATTTTTCCATATTCTAGGCTATAGTATACGTGGTCTAACGATTTTGATGGATACGCTCTAATTTTTAAAAGCTTGGGCTGGTGCTTGGTGAGTGAGAGTTGGTTATGTGCCTTCCCTTCTTCATCAGTAGGGGTCCTTCCCTATTTGATGTCTGACCATAGACCTTTAGTGGTTAGAGGGCTTGGAGAGTGTCGCACACTTCAGCTCCCTTTCAAGTTCTTTATCTTCTGGACTGACTATGAGGCGTTTCTTCAAACAGCGTAGAGGGTGTAGGAGTCTCGTATTAGGGGTAAACCTATGTTTGTACTCACTCAGACGCTGAAGCGGCTAAAGGGTTAGTTGAAAGCCAGCAATGCTAGGCATTGTAATCATATCTCGGTCACAATAGTGGCGGGGAGGGACGCTTGGGCTTTGGGCCAGAGGGCTTTCAATTTTGATCGTGTGCTTATGACTCCTAGGTGAAGGAGCGCCATTTATCTTGGAAGTATTCGCACTTATGTGGTGATGAGAAGGCTTTCTATCATCAGAGGTCTCATAGTCAGTGGCTTTCTTTAGGGGACTAGAGCACCTTGTTTACACCATAATTTTGAAAGGGGCTGGAACGAAGCCGTTTTGAACAAAGTGCCACTTGCTTAACATGTAATGCTTCTCTTAGGGAGAATTAAGCCTTTAGGTGCTGAGATAGTGGCGTCTTGATCCCAGAATCCTAAGAGAATTATTAGTCTTTAAAAGGTATCAACCACTCAAGGCTTGTGATGATTGAGGGGTGAAGGGAGTTCAAGATCGAGGGACTACCAGTAGGGCTACAAGACAACTGGTTTCCAGGCTTTAGATAATTACTCGGAGTGCAATCTCTGATACTTGGCCACTATGCCTAATCCAAGAGGGCATGGAATTTTTGGAAGGGACTTCCTCTAATATTACCGACGTAAGCACTAAGGATTTCCCTCCAATACTTAATTCACACAAGTTCAATGAAGATTGGTGAGCAAAGAAGAAGCTTTGTTGCCAGATGTGGGTGATGTTGCCATACAAATACGAGCAGCCATTATTTTCAGTTTTTTATAAATAAAGGACTCCATGTCAAAAGAAGTACACACACTCATTATAAAACTTCTTAGTGTTTTCTTTTATAGCGAATTATCAGGACGTAATTGCCGACTGTTCGTCGATGGTCAGAACGAGGAGGCCTAGTGCCCTCGAGCCTGAGGAGCCAGAAGGATTAGCCTTAATTGGGTCCCTACTTAAGCACCCTCTTGGGGAAAGTCCCATATCTTGAAGGCGTGAACCAAGTCATGGCCATGACAGCGAGAGTGGTAGTGATGATGACATCCCAGAGGATGAGTGCATTAGGCTCGATGGCCATTTGCAAGAGTTTTATGGCTATGCTAAAATGCCATTTAGAAGTTGTGGACCAAAGAGTCCAAAAAAAATAAAAATTGAGGGAGTCCTTAGAGAGCGAGCAAGTTGAAACAGAGCGTAATCTAGCAGCTGAGTGTAGAAACTCTGGAGCCTTAAGAGCCTTAAGTATTGATGTTGGAACCTCTATAAACGAAGGGCTGAACAAAGAAACTAATAAGGCCTTCATTGAAATAAACTCAACCTTGTCCGCTACTGCTACCCTTATTGCTTACGGCGTGGCTAGATAGACTGTGGTTGAAGTCAAACCTATCTCGGTTTGTTAGGCTGAGACTCATAATGACTTGGTGCAAGTCGTTAGAGAGGATATTAAGCAGCTTAGGGAGCATGGCTATTCTTTTTCTTAGTAGCTATGAGGTGGGTACTTCTTTATCTTCTTCCTTATCTGCTAACTGAATGGCACCAGTTGGGAGAGTTGGGGGAATATCCTTTAGCTTTTTCTTCCTTGAGCCAATAACTTCAAGGGCTAGTGGAGAGGTTCCTAGTGGGGACTACTCCAGCAACATCTAGGTAAAACTCCTAATTCTAGCACTCCTAAGAGTTCTCTAGACAACTTTTGCTACAAAAAGGAAAAACAAAGATCAGTCTATGCTCAGAACAACCCAAAAATAGAATTGAAGCACAATTTAGGGGTGGCTTTTTACTTGATGGTGCCTTCTATGGCGTTGGCTCAATGCTGATTGGATGGATTTTTCTCCAGCTAGGACCTGCATGCTCTACAGAAGGTATGAAATACCGCTTGGCACCTTTGGCCTATAAACAGGACCAATAGGCTTGGAACCACGCTGCAAAATGGGGTGTGGCACATGGACTATACCTACAGACAATGAGGTACCCATAAAAGGATTTGATTTCTTGATTCAACTCACGAACCTCTCCGTATTGAGGGAGTTGAATGGAGATCCTTTTAGCCCACTAAAGGCTTTTGGTCCCTATACTGGGAAAGGGAGTATTTTTAACCCTACCAAATTGACTGGCAAACACCTGGGGCTGTAAGCATCTACACTAGGATGAGTCCGGTGAAAGAAGAATAGATCTTGAGGGCACAAGATTGCTTGCCGGATCTTTGAGTTGATTTCCATAGTTACATCACAATGAAGGTCTAGTTTTTCAAACCAATGAGGGCCAAGTTTTATCTCCTTAAAGGGAGTTCAATGAGTTCCCTTCTTACCTCGAGCAGACATTAATCTGTAAAGGCGTTGGTCAAAGGCCCATCCTAGGGGTACGAGGACCACATAGCGAGCATACTGCTTCCCAAAGCAAGAAATCCACTCTCTTGTAGGAGCGTAAGGGCCTCGGGATAGAGCTTTGGGAAGTAGGCTAGTGCCCAAAGCTGGACCAGTCGAAAGGGTCCACCTATTAGAATAGCATAGTTCTTAACTCCAATGTCCCTACGGCATCTAAACACTTGGGCCAAGAATAATGCTCCCAAGGCTAATGGACCAGTACTTAAAACTAGGTTAACATCCACAGTCTTGAGAAACTTAAGAACAGAGTTACAGGAATTGGCAAAAGAAACTTATTTAGCTAAAATAGGTAAAATCGTGTGTCTTCTTCTTTGGAACCTTGTCCAAAGTCATGCGGCTTTATGGCAAACATCTTGACAAAGGACTCATAACCACTATGTAAACTGGTGATAGAGAAAGAAGAGGCAAAGGCTTCTACCTCTGAAGAAATAAAATAATCAAGAGCAGCTGGTGCTAAGGTAATACCAAGAAAGCCCATGGGGAGGACAAAAGCATTGTACTAGGTAATACCGATTCTTCTCCTCTTCTAAGTTAAAGACTTGTCAATACCGCTATGTGCTCCAAGGTAATACCAAGGAAGCCCTTGGGGACGACAAAAGCGTTGTAACAGGTAATGTCAATTCTTCTCCTCCTCTAAGTTAAGGACTTGTCAATACCGCTATGTGCTCCAAGGTAATACTAAGAAAGCCCTTGGGGACGACAAAAGCGTTATAGCAAGTGTTCCAACAGCAACCAATGCCGTCATAATATGATGATCATACCTGCGGGCAATGGGGGAAAGCCTGATGGCTTCATAGATGTGGAGGTTCTTCTATTTTTCTTCGTGTGTCAACATCAGCCTGTCAACCCATTTGGTGTACTCCTTTGTTAAAAATATCCATCCTTTGAAAGGTGCCGCTTCTTCGCAGATGTGTCTTCCTCACCGTGATTGACCTACATAGGATGTACGAAGCAAAGGAGCATTGTCTGTGTTTAGAAATAGGCTTGGAAGGCCAGGGACATCGTGAGACGGGTCAAAGATGGGTCCTTAGGGATATGACACGAAAGCAGACGAAGGGTCATTCTCTAGTAACAAAGAAAGATCCTCTTTTATGGCGTTAAGATCAATTGGACTTTGAATCACATCAGAGATCATTGAAGTGTTCGATTGGAGCAAACACATTAGTTGCTCAATAGGGATCAGAGTTCATTAAAGTGTTAGATTGGAGCAAACACATTAGTTGCTCAATAGGGCAGTCAGCTAGGGGAATGGGAGCAGAGACGATAAAAGAAATTTGAGCCATCATTGGATCAGTTTCAAAAGGTGCAAAGGGATGAAAGCAGACTGAATTAAGGATTGAAGTTTCAAAAGCAGTAGAGAGCAAGTTCTTCAATGGGAGCTTGATTCTAGCAAAGAGAGAGAGCATTGAGTAGAAAAGTGGACATTTCATACCCTAACTATCATACTTATAGACACGGGGGAAGGAAGAGCAAATGACAAATGATGTTCTCATGAGCTCCCTGTAGCCGTTGAGGGTCGAATCAGGAGTTTTTACCCACTATAAATTTAAATTTACCAACATCTAAAAGGAAGGAATATGTTTATACCTTAAATTCGACGGGAATGGGACAACGTCGTTTTGAGTAGAGTGCCACATTCTTAACACTTGAGGCCTTCTTTTAGGAGAATTAGGCCATTTGGTGCTAAAGTAACTATGTCTTAAGCCCAGTATCCTAAAAAGAACATGACACTGACAAGGATATCAATCACTCGAGGCTTGTGATAGTTAAAGAGTAAGGAGAGCTCCAGCTAAAGGGGCTTCCAAGAAGGCTATAAGATTAGAGTTTCTAAGCTCTAGATAGTTCCTTGGAGCGCAGTTTAAGATACTTGGGTACCATGCTTAATCAAAGAGAATGTAGGACTTCTGGAGGGGACTTCGGCTACAAATTTAGAACTGGGCTTCAAGGACTTCTCTCCAAAACAAAATCATGAACCTATTCAGTGATCCTTAACTCACATATTGTGGTTACCATGGGCATATTAGGTAACAATGTCCTTTCCAATGGAATTTTAGAAAGACAAAAATGGTTTGGGCCCCAAAAGGATTTTAACCACCAAATGTCAAGCCCAACAATAAAGGACTCAAGAAAATTTGGTAATCAAAAAGTGTTTAAATCATGATAGGTATGTATGAAGATTGGGAGCATGAACCAAAAGTTATACTTGGATAGTGGTTTCTCAAGACATATAACTTGACACAAATCCGAGTTAATCATGTCAAGAAAAGGAAATGTAACTTTTGGAGACAACAAGAAATGAAAAACCATCGGTATTAGTAACATTGTTTCTAGCTCTTCTCCTTGCATTGAAGATGTCTTACTTGTTGAAAGTCTTAAGTATACTATTTTGAGCATTAGTCAATTATGTGATAATGGCTAATGCGAGAACTTTGAGTCATCGAGATGCATAGTTAAACATGCTAAAATGAATGGAATTTTGCTTGTTGGTCTACAATGTGAAATTGTCCATGTGATTGATCTTGATTGTGTAGATTTGTTAAAATGCTTCAGTGTGTCAGACGAAAATAATTCTTAGATTTGGCATAGAAGATTTGGACATGCTAGTATGGACTGGAGTCAACCACAGGTTTTTTGGTTGTAAAACTCCTCAACAAAATGGAGTGGGTGAAAGAAAAAATAGAACCCTTGAAAAAATGGTAAGAACAATGCTTTGTAAAATAATTTGCCAAAATCATTTTGGACTGAAGCTATTTAAATTGAGCTTTAATAAGGCCTACTTTGAAGAGAACACGCTAGACCTTTACAAACAAACAAAGCCAAATATCGCATACTTCAAACCATTTGAGTGTGAATGCTTCATTCACAACAATGGGAAAACAAATTTTGGTAAATTTGATCCATAAGTGAATGAAGGTATTTTTATTGGGCACTCTCTTGCTAGCAAAGCATACAAGGTCCATAATAAAAAGACAAATGTTGTAGAAGAGTCTATGCATGTGGAATTTGATGAGGTTATATATTGTCCTTTAGAATTCCTTGCGATGATGATGATATAGTGATTAAACCAAAAAACATCACACCCGTTGGTAAATCATAATTGAGCTACTTGCTACTGTGGATGGGCAAGTAGGTTACATGGACAATAATTTAGAGAAAAATTTAAAACAACACAATTCACTCAGTAGAAAAACAACGCAATTCTCCCAGTAGAAAAATAACCCAATTCAAGCAGTAGAAAAACAATACAATTCGCCCATTAGAAAAACAACGCAATTCGCCCAGTAGAAAAATAACGCAATTCGACCAGTAGAAAAACAACGCAATTCGCCCAGTAGAAAAATAACACAATTCACCCAGTAGAAAAACAACGCAATTCGCCCGGTAGAAAAACAATGTTACTCATCCATTTTATCTAGAGAAGTAACTAGTGGATATAATTAAACGTACTTATCCAAAAAGACATACTCAACCACAAACACCCTTCCCCTATGAAAGGGAGACACGTTGAGAAGGCAAGGGGAGGTGAACTTCTTCTTCTTCCCCTTCTATGATCTCTAGGATGGCAATGGGGCGGGTAAAACCTGTTACCCGCAGGTATCCACCCCATTTGGGGCGGGTACGGGAATAGATGAGGCGAGTAATTGGTACGGGCAGGGTACACATGTCAATACCCATCACAGGTATGGGGTGGGTAAGGGTATAGGCTTGTACCCTCCCCGTCCGTCCCGCCCCGTACCCGCACCGCCACGTTCCGCCCCGTACTCGCATATACCCACCTTATAATCACATATTGGAGTGACTTGTTGTGTTATTTTATATAAAATATCTTTTATGCAATTTATAGGTACGAATTCATGGTTATTATTGAAGGGAAAAAGAAAAGAATTTATGGGTAATAAGTTGGACATGGATATGTAACAAGGCGGGTATGGGTGAGCAAGGGGCGGGTAATGGGTGCCCGTTAGATACCCGTGGGTAATGGGGCAGGTATGGGTATTGGTTTGTACCCACCGGAGTGGGTATGGGTACCCACTTCATACCCATGACGGGTAATGGGGTGGGTATGGGTATAGGATTTGGGTGGCCGGTACAAGTATGGAGGAGGCGCCCCCCGTACCCTCCCCGCCCCACTGCCATCCCTAACGATCACCTCTCCGAAGTAATAATCATTCAAACGCCTTACTGCTCTCAGGCTATGTAATTTATATCTATTACATTTGTTTATTTCTTGCCCCTATTTACTATTTCATGATATTGATGCTGACTTGAGCGTCGGAGGCGTCCCCCGTGGGTTGCTCCATGGGCCTCTCTAACTAGCCGTTTGATCTTGCAGGGACTATTAAGTTAGGCATGCAGCTATCGCTTGAGTTCGGCTCATCCTAACAAGCCCCACCTCGTGCAAAACTCCAAAGTGATAAATAAGCACACTGACCAAATTCATCACAAACATATTGGCGCCTCTGTTGGAAGGATCATAAGCTTAAGCCTGGCTTGGTGTTCCCTGTAGTATTCAAACATTTTTAATGTCACTGAGGTAATTTTCAGCATTTTTTGGTATTTAGTGCATTTTTCCAACAAAAACGAGCTTATTCAAGCAAAGCAAGTCAAAAAAGCTCTCTACTATTTCGTTGAGCACTTTTAAGCGTATCAATACATCTAAAAGGATATGTTTGTGTAAGTCAAGCGTTGTAAGATACTTTTTACCTCATTCTTATCTTTTATTTAATAAAAAATTTAAAAAAAGGAATATCATAGCTAAATAGACCTATTTAAGAGTTTCATTTTGATATGTAACTCAATCCATAACTATTCACGGATTAAAAGTTACCCTTGTTTCAAGATACACGGTACGTTATACAACAACCACAACCGAAATTCACCCGGTTCATCTTTTTACCTTCTTTTCATATTTTCTTTGATCCAAAGCCTAAAAAATCATTATAGTTATGTAGAACACTTCAAGAGCTTCATTTTGATTGATAACTTAATCCGTAACTCCTCACAAACTAAAAATTATCCTTGTTTTAAGTTACAAGGTACATTATAAAACAACTAGATTCGGAATTTGGCTAGTTCATCTTTTTACCTCCTTTTCATATTTTTTTTTTACCAAAGCCTTAAAAATAATTATATTTACATGGAACTCTTTAATAGCTTCATTTTGATATGTAACTCAATTCATAACACTTTATGGTTGAAAACGTATCTTTGTTTTAATTTACAAGGTACGTTATACAAAATCCACAACCGGAATTCGCTTGGTTCGTCTTTCACCTTATTTTCATATTTTCTTTAATTTGAAGAATTAACAATCTCATACTTACATAGAACTCTTCAAGAGCTTCATTTTGATATGTAACTCAATCCGTAACTCTTCAGGGATTAAAAGTTAACCTTATTTTAAGTTACAATGTACGTTATGCAACAACCACAACTAGAATTCGTCCGATTCAACTTTTTACCTTCATTTTATGTTCTTTTTGATCCAAAGCCTTAAATATCATCATAGTTACATAAAATTGTTCAAGGGAATCATTTTGATATGAACTCAATCCATAACTCTTCACGCTTTAAAAGTTATCTTTGTTTCAAGTTACAAGGTACGTTATACACCAACCACAATCGGAGTTGGTGCAAATGCTAGAGCTAATGTAGAAGTTAATCAAATTGAACAATTGACACTTTAAATGGAGAACATGGAGGAAATGTTTGTAAGAATGCAGAAATCAAAGGGTCAAAAGCTAGTTGAGGAGTTAGATCAACAGTCCCAGCACATTGAATCGAAGCTTAATGGATTACAAGAGCAAATCACAAGGCAGAATCAACCTGCAGGAGCTGGTGTATTGTCAGCTGCTAATTAGCAGGATCATCCTCCAGACATCCTGCAACCTTAATCATATGGATCCAGTGAGAATGGAACTGCTAGTAGAAGAAGTCAAAGATTCAGATAGCCTCATGTGGAAATAGAAACATTTGATGGAAAGCAACCTAAGTTGTGGATTAGGAGGTGTGAGAGGTACTTTCGATTCTATCATATAGATGACACAAAGAAGGTGGAGTTAGCTATGTACCTTCATGGAGATCAGGAAGTTTGGTACTACAGCTTGATACGCAACAATCCATCACTAACTTGGCCTAAGTTCATGAATGAACTTTGTGAGAGGTATGGAGAAGAGGATCCTGGTAAGGTGAATGATCCTTTAGATAAATTGGCTCAAACTTCTTCTGTGAGGGAATATATGACTCTTTTGAGAATTGGAGGGCTAGAATGTTGACAGTTAACCCTGAGCCAATGAATCTTATTACATATCAAGTTTTATAAGTGGCCTCAAAGCAAGAATTAAGAATTTAGTTAAGGCATTGAACCTAGGGCCAAGCTGAAGTTAAGTGTTGGCTCAAGAATTCAATCATGATCTACAATGCAACCTTAGCTGTGGGAATTGGAGGTGTTATTTCTTGTCCAGTTCAGCAAGAACATGATGCTTGAATTTCTGCAGTACCAACAGCAACTCACACAAGGTTACAAGCTGACTTTGCCATGATCACAACAACAATTTGTACAACAACAGTTACAGATTTAGCAACAAATTCATATGAATGCTAAGTTTCAGCCTAGCGCAGTACAAGAACAAGAAAGAGCGAATCTGAATTCTTTTGCAAACTATGCCAGAGCTGGAAGAGATTCGATGTTGAATGTTGAATCTTCCTATCAGATTGTTGTAAAGCCAGATCATCTACCTGTTCGTGAGGATTGATTGGGGAAGTGGATGTTAAGCTTGGTATGTTTAAGAATGAAGCAAAGTAATTGAGCTTGAATCGATGTAAGGATGATCGAGCTACTACTAGATGGTCAAGTAATTCAAAATCAACTTCAAATGATAAAGTAATTGGGGAATGTGGACCTCGAATTAGTGCAGTACAGCCTAAGATTGAGGTGTTACAACCCAAAGAGTCCGAAATAGGTGCATTACAGCCTTAAGTGCATGGTGCGGGATTAAATTCTGGTATTGAGATCCAAACGCAAGTGCAGATTACGATTCTGAGCCTAAGGAAGTCGAGAGTTAAGTTCTCATCTCGGCTTCACAAGGATATTAACCTAGTCATTCACTTAAATCAGAAAAAAAAAAAAAAAAAATTTTTTACTCAAGCAAGATGATGAGAGCAATGGAGAGTCCAATCATTGTTTCCAAAGAAAGTGCTCCGGATTTCTCACAACTTGAAGCAAATGAGGAAGTTCTTGGTAGATTATTTGAGATCAAGAAGTTGGGGTTGAAACAACCTAAAGTGTTGTTGGTATCCATTGGTAGGCTTGGTGATGGTTCTTGGATCCATAAAAGCATCAATAGGGCCAAGAAGAGGTACAAATCTATCACCCGACGCACAAGCTCGACATTAAGTTAGGAAGTTTATGCTGTACAGCTTTCAAATATGGATCAGTCAATGGTTAATTCTAGTGCTGATGCTACTATTAGTTGTATGAAATGCCCTAATTCGTGTTTCGTTACACATTTAGAATTAGAACTATTATTAACTCAGATGCAAGGGCAGTTTGCAGCATTGCTGCGTTTTTGACAGGAGAAATGGGATCAAAGAATGAATGAATTGGATCGGAAGTAGAATCAGCTTTTCCAACAAATACCGCTGTTGACCAATGGCTTAAAAGAACAACTTGATATTAAACTTCCTCAAGGGGAAGCAAGTCCTCAAGAGGAAGTGATATGTAAGGACATTGATCAAGCCCTAAAGGCAACATTACATCTTTCAAATCCAGTTCTGAGTTCATGTATAGATGCTAATCTTATGCTGAACACTGACACGACAAGAGTGGATTCTACTATAAGTTTTGACGCAAGTGTAAAGGAGAAGACATTTGCTCAAGTGGAAATGACCCCTTCACAAAATCATCAAGGGAAATGGTATCAGCTGGGATCTGCAGCAGTGAGGAGTGTCTCCGTGCAGCACACTCAAGAGTTGTCACGAGAATCTGATAATAAAGCTTAAGCCAAGTGCACTAAAGAGGTTAATTCAGCAGTATATCAGACAGGGTTGAGACCCTTTAACCCTAGTAAAGATGGATTAATTGTGTTTGGGAAAGCTACACAACAATTGCAGTAGTTCATTTATAGGAACTCAATTGACAGTTCAAGAATATGTTTGGAATTGGAAGCTGCAGTTGGAAATCAAGGAGTTGACATCATTCAAGGCATTGAGATTTCAATTGAGGAAGTGCAAGTGAACTTCAAAGTTCTAAGCTTCAGATTAAGTGTGGAAGGTATGCCAAGGCTGATCAAATGGGCTAAGATGAAGAGTATGGAGCATCTTCCAAGTGTACAAGCTGTTATGCTTCTCCTAATAGGGGGCATATGAAATAGAGTAAAAATGTAATAAGGGGTTGAATCTAGCCGATTGAATTGTATTAGCTAGTTGATATTGTAATTAAAATAAGTCTTGATGTAATTAGTAGCTTAAGTTTTGGTTAAGTCATGTAATAAGGGAAGTCTAGAGCTTAGTTGTTAATGCCGGTCAATAGTGGCTGCTAAGTAGGTGGTTGGCGCTTATAGTATGAGTTAGATGCAATGTAATAGATCATATCATGTAAGTAGTATAAATAGTAAGGCTTAGGCGTGTAATTTCATATAACATTGATGAATGAAATTGATATCTTTGATATCTCTCTCTACTTCTCATCTCCCTATCACTTTTCATCTCTTTTTAACTCTAAATTCTCTCCTTATCTATTACTTTCACTATCCCAACCAAGGTTAAGGTCTCAGAGCCTTGATTTGGCTTCCGAATCATGCTCTAAATTAGAAAAAAGTCACAAAATCTGACTGATTGTGTTGCAATTAATCAACAAAAATAGGTTGATACTGATTTAGTTAAGTTTTATATGATCAAGAATTCAATTCTGAATTATGATTGCAAAGAGCTTTGTGTATTGCCTTACTGATCAGCAGGACCTGGGAGTTTCTTTCGGTTGGGATAAAATTGATTGAATTACATTGAGGAAAGTATAATTGATCGTTATTTGTTGATTACATTCAACATCAAAGCTGGTTCAGATTGAGTTCAGTAGAGTGGATCAAGCATTAGCTGTTGTAGTTGAGTTGTGAAGCAAAGCATTAGTTGCTGAAGTTGAGTGCTGAAGCATGATCGAATTTGATCAAATAATCACTGGATCAGTTGGAGAAGAAGTTAAGTGAGTTATTGATTAACATTATAATTGATCATAATCAGAAGATCAGAAGCAAGCTGCATTGAGGTTAATTCTGATTCTACAATTCAGTAACTGAGGTTGAAGTAACGGTTTCTGAACTTCAAGTTGCAATTCAATGAGAATTTGTGTTTGTTGCTGGTTTATGATGAAATTGTGTTGATAAGCATAGAAGTGGTGAGAATTCATCAGAATCTGCGTTGATTTTCAAGAATTATATGTTTTTGAGTGGGGATTTGCTTAGGTGAAAATCTCACGTTGAACTGAGCACTGTAAGTGTTGAAATCCGATTTTGTTCTTGAAGATTGCTTTGAATATTGTGTTGAGGACTTGATTGCGATCTAGAATCGAGCTTAATTCAAAATTGTAAGTCTGAATTATTCAAGAAAGCATGGTAGTTAGGGTTTGTTCAAATTCTCTGTGTGCGAAATCTGCATATTGGGGTTTGTATCAGTGGGGATTGTGGAACCGTTAGTAAGTGATTGTTTTATGCGAACGAAGGACTATAATTTCTTTAAGCAATCATCAGTTGAAGTGTTTCGAATTGAATTTTGTTCCCCTGCGAACTAAGTTGGTTCTTATCTCTGCGAACTGAGCTGTTCCAGATAGAAGCACTGTTGTTCATTGCAAATATGGCTGGTATGGATGATGATGGCGCTTGTCAATCAGTGGTGAGTGATTATTGGGAGAAAATTAAGCAAGAATGGAGGTAAGGATGCGAGGAGTTCTGGCAGAAAATGAAACAGGACCTGCAGCGAATTTTTGATCGACAGTATTCAGCTCATCAGTTTACAAACATCAATCGAGATGGTGCCGGTGTTCTTGATGCAAATGAGTTCCTTGAGCTAAGGGATAGTGTTATACAACAAGAGTTCAATGCTGAGCAAAATGAGAAGGTTAGAGTGGAATCGGTTGCCGTTGAAGATTAAGTAGACCATGATAATGCCGAAATTGAAGAACACGGGTTAGAGGAATCTGAGTTTGAGCAAGATGATCAATATGAAAATTCTTTGCTAGACTTAGAGTATTTTGAAGATGATGAGCTACAACATGACATGCTTCCGGAATGGGAATATGATTGTCATGTCAAGGGAATGATAAAGAAAGCAAAGAGTAAAGTGAAGAGGAACCATATAAATGACGCGTTGAAAGATTTTTGGGGTAAAAAGAAGTTGACAAAGCAGAAATTGAAGCAAGAGGTTGTGTTTCAGCCTAGGATGCTTGATGATCAACAAGAACTAACTCAAGATCCTAATTTTACCGATGTATATGCTGTATACAAGGTTCAGATATATATGCTGGTATACAAGGATTGGTTACGGCGGAATCTTTGATTTCAACTGAAACATTAGATGCTACTACTATAATATCGGTGAATACATCATCAAATCTGTTAAGTATTACTCCATGGCAAGCTGGTATGCAGAATCAAAACATCTTCACTGCTGAACAATCAGATTCTGTTGGGAAATCAATTGGTGATGTTGTGGTATTATCCGATGCAGAACAAGGTGTGCTTTTGTGTGGAGAGAAGGTTTATCTAAGTGTAAGTACCTGTGACAAGCTTCCTTTTGATCCGGGAAAGGATGAATTACAAGTGATTGGAGAAGCTAAGCATCTAGTGCTGCTGTTGAATGATGAAAAACTCAGTGCCAGTGCAAGCATTGGTGAAAAAAGGGATAATACATGTTGCAAGTTGCATAATTCTTGTGACATTAAAGTTTTAATTGTTCCAAAATTCGTGTTGCTTCGATTCTTACAAAAACATTTCCTTGAAGGGATGGTAATTGTTGTTAGTTGGTTGATGAATTGTGGATGGTTTGAAGGGGTGTTAGGCCTCTGGTATGACCTCACAGTTAGTGCTCAAAACCAAGTAAAGAAAAAGGTGATAGCACTTGAAAATTGGAACAAACAGCCACTGAAGGTTGCTGATCAGATACTGAATCTGAGTGTGTTTGGGGTGATCTGTTGTGGTTGTTCCGAATGGAAAAATTATATGCACAAACTTCAATATCTTCTTAATGTTTGGATGGAAAAGATCAATGCAACGTCAAGGACAACTCAAGCTGAAATTAGAGTGAATATCAGCAAGGAAGTTTGGAACAGATCAACTCTGAGTTTGAATAAGTTTACAGCTGTTCGGGAGTTCTTTTGGTGTCTCCACTTGTTATATTTGTTACTCATGTTTGAGATGGTTGACAAGAAAGCAAAGCTTGATCATTTGAGGCAAGAGTGGCGGTCGATGAGCATGGGAACAAAGAAAGTCTTGAGAATAGGCCGGAAGTTGTGAACTGCAGAAGACATTCTGTCAATGGGGTTGCTTGGGGTATTCAAGTGAAGACCTTGTGTTTTTGGAAATTAATTGAGACCCATGGGTACTTGATTTGGTGGAGCAAAAGTCCAAAACTTCAGGCCAAAGTCACAAGTGCTCAATTGATCAAGACGGGACAGCAAGAATTCAAGGTAGCTGCTGAAAAGGCTTGGATAATTACAACTCCTTCACTATCAGTAGAAAATGTGCTGCTCAAATGGAGTGTGATTGGTGCTATTAAGGCTTTTGGAAGATGTAATAACTTGTTCGCATCGAGAAGCTTCCCTATGGACGGAAATCGAGCTGAAATCTGTCATTATGTGATGCACCGGTTTAGCACTACTGCAATATTGAGCTCTGCAGCATGTCTTGTGGAATTGGAAGGCAATCAAAAGTTTGTTGAGCATGATCTGAGGTGGTTTAGTAAGTGGATGTGTAAACAATACAAATTTTGGATAAGATTCAAGATGAAAGAGTTGCAGCTGCATTCTTATGGGATTTCAGTGTGCTCTGTTACCAAGATCAGGAAATGGGGCTGTTTGAGCTGTGCTTGGGAATGTCTATAAGCAGATTTTGATGCTTGGTTCACTTGGTTTGAGTTTGGAAGACCACCGGATGAGAGTTCTTCATCTGATGCAAGCTCGGATGAGTATTTCATAATGTTTTACTGCTACTGCAATATTACAGTAAGCTGGAGGCTCTCTTCAGCTAGAAATTCAGCAAGGATTCTACTTGTTTTCACTGCAATTCAGAGATAGTGGTGTTCAAAGACTTCATATGTGGTCTATGGGGTATACCGACATTCAAATTCTGTTGTGCAGCATACTACAAGCCGAAATTCAGAAGTGTTGTTGCGTTTTATGGTTCTCTGCAGCAAGAAAGAGTTTAGAGCTGTATTAACTGCATCGTGAGGTGTCGTGGATGTGTTGTTGATGTTGTGATGGTTTGGTTTGATCAGTGCAGACCTCCTGAAGTGCACAAACAAGAGTCATACTCATAGCTCATCACTGGTTCGTTTCAGCTGCAGCAAAATTCAGCAAGTTCCAGTTGCAGTACAATTAGTTCCTGATCTGCATTATATGTGTTCATAGATGTTGTATTTTTGTAGCTGTAGCTCTGCAACCAATTTGCTTCATGTTTAGCTCATGTTTCCTACTGTGGCACTTGTTGCTTCAACTCTTTTCTTGATTCTTGGGGACAAGAATCTTTTAAAGGAGGGAGTAATGTTATGATTCTCATTATAGGGGGCATATGAAATAGAGTATAAATGTAATAAGGTGTTGAATCTAGCCGATTGAGTTGTATTAGCTAGTTGATATTGTAATTAGAATAAGTCTTGATGTAATTAGTAGCTTAAGTTTTGGTTAAGTCATGTAATAAGTGAAGTCTAGAGCTTAGTGGTCAATGCTAGTCAATAGTGGCGGCTAAGTAGGTGGTTAGCGGTTATAGCATGAGTTAGATGCAATGTAATAGATCATATCATGTAAGTAGTACAAATAGTAAGGCTTAGGCCTGTAATCTCATATAACTTTGATGAATGAAATAGATATCTTTCATATCTCTCTCTACTTCTCATCTCCCTATCACTTCTTATCTCTTCGTAACTCTAAATTCTCTCCTCATCTCATACTCTCACTATCCCAACCACGGTTAAGGTCTCAAGAGTAGTCTTTGAATCTTGACACAAGCTAACATAAGACCTCCGGAATTAGGAGGAAGGTTCCTTGTTAGTGAACTATAGAAGAGATCAAAAGCAAGTTATGATGTTAACATTAGTCAACGCAGTCGGGATAATATATCCATATCTGAAATTGATCTTAATATGCTCTAAGAATTCACAAGCATGGAGGAAACTGATCACCATTTCTTTGACTTTGCTGATTCCTTACACCTTATTGCCGGAGTAATGACAAGTCTAAATAAAGCTTTGGAATGCAGGAAGTAACATTGGGATGAAACTGGAATTAGACGTCTTAAGAAGGAATTGAAATTCGTATGTTGCAAGCTGAATAATTTAGATAGTTAGGTTCTTGTGGGAGCTCAAAACATGACTGAATTCCTTTGGAGTCTTGCTAAGGCATTTGTTAGTTTATCTTGGTTCGATAAAGTTCACAATTCTTGAGCCAATGGTTTAATTGTGCTAGAATATATGCAGACATGGTGCATACAAAGGCATTCTCTTGATTTGCTTAGATTTGTGGTGATAGCCATTGAGTCTTAGACTGAGTATTGAAACAAAAGTAGAATAGCTGCTGTTGGGAATTAGAGACTAGGTTTGTCTTCAAGCATTGGGATCTATTGTGTAAGTATTGCGGCAGCAGGTTGCAATGAATGGGAGAAGTTGATACAAAAGCTTCAATGTCATCTAGATGTTTTAGTGGAAGGATCCTGTGAGAGGTCAACTATAACTCTAGTTGAATTCAGTGTATATCTCAGTGGAGGAGTCAAGAATAGATCTATGCTTGCTCTCGAGTTGTTCACAGCTTTTCTGAAGTTTTAATGGTTTCATAGCCTAGTGTATTTAGCAATCATACTTAAGCTCATTGATACGGGATTAAAGTTTGCTCAATTGAGATGGCTTGACGGACATGGGATATGGGGTTCCTTGAATCTATGTAGCTGCAGCATATCAACTAGATGCACAAAACTCAAGGACGTTCAAACAAGATCTGAAGATCTTGTGAACAATCTGAAAATGGTGAGCTATAGATAGTGGTCAGTCAATTAGGTTACTTTTGGGAATGTTAAGTGGTCAATTGAATGTGCTAGCTTGGCCTTTAGAAGCCTTAGAAATTTGAGAACAAATGTAAGCTTCACTCTGAACGAGGCAAGAGTTTGGTTCAGTATGAGCAGCAGCAGCAAAGCTATTGGGTTTTACATAATTAGACAGTTGAAGTTCAAGATAGGGGTTGTGGCTCCTGTAACTCGTGGGTCTCAACTGCAATATTTAGGGTCAACAGTGCTTCATAAGTTGAAAAAGTGGATGTTTGTCTATTTCTGTTACAGCAAGAGAATCCTAAGAGTGGTTGGTGGTGTTGGTGTTTGGCTGAATTAGTTTGGTTTGGCCAGACCTCTAGAGGGGTGCATTATATCCAAATGCAAACATTATGCAGAAACAATACTCATGTATTGAACTGCATTTCAGATTTAGCTGCACACATGTTCTCTGCAGCTGCAAGTATTAGCAAGGTAGTTCAGAACATTTAGCTTTCTTCCATGGGAATAATTGTTCTTCATGGTTTCAACTCTCTCTTAAGAGGGGAGTGTTGTTATGATTCTAATAGTTGGGGCATGTGAAAGATTGCAATTAGAAAAATTCATTGATGTAATAAGTAGTATAAGCCATTTGATAAGTTATGTAATAGGTGATGTTTAGTTGCTAAGTAGTGATGGTGGTCAAGGCCGGTCAATGTTGGCGGCCAGTTAGTTAAGTCGGTTATAGGGACTTGTGTAGGTGCCTCCAACTGCCATTAGCCTTGGATTAGTATATAGTTGTAATCTCTATCTTGTAAGCTCACAATTTTGATGAATGAAATATCTCTTTGGGATCAATTCTCTCTCTCATCTGATTTTCTCTCTATTATCTCACCTACTTTCACTTCTTTTCTCATCTAAACTCTCAACTATTCTAGGTTAGGATCTGAGATTATTCTCGATCATAACATTGTGTGCCCTCTTATGTTCAAAAAAATGTTGTAAGAACACTTTGGAGGAGTATGTGATGCGTTCTGAGGTATGGAGAGCACCAAGGTCATCTATGCAACAAGTGTTTGGTGAAGAATTTTATGTGACTTGTTTGAAGGATGGCCTCCCTTCCACACTCAAACATTTTATGAAGCCCCTTAATCCTAGTACTTTGGCCATAACATATGGCAAGGCTAGATTGTTTGAGTCATTAATTCTTCCTCTAGTGGAAGAAATTCCTCAATTGGAAGCAAGTCCCCAAGTGGAAGTGACACAATGGGACATTGATCAAGTGTCAAAGAAAGCACCTCACTTTGCAAAACTAGCACCGAGCTTGTGCATAAAGGCAACAAGGCAATCTGTTCAGTTCACTCAAGAATTAGATGCAAGGTTGTTTGATGCAGGCAAAGAAGTGAGCAATGAGGTGTCAAGATTGAAGTCCATCGCAAGTTCATGTGCTAGATGCAAGCTAAGCTCATTCAAGTGGACTGAGATGAAAACAAAGCATACAAAGTGGGATGGTTTGGGTGTTCTTCCAGTAGTACAATCAAATGTGAGGCCTCTGGAATGATTGTTGTTACTTTCCTTAATGCAAAGTGGTAACATGGAGTAAGTTCTTGTGCTTAGCAAAGATGAATTCAGCAGCACTGATGTGTTGGTAGACAAATTTGCTGAGTAACCTCACTTGTGGAGCCAAGGGAGCGAAAGAATTTAGTCCAAGAGTAGCTCCAAGGTGAAGCATAAGGAGAGGAAGTTCCAAAGGATTGGATAAAAAAGTAACCAAGGGAAAATCTTTTAAATTTTTGCTATGGTCAAGCAGGTTCGGCTGGGTTCTTATGCTAATTTAACAAGAAATTTTGATGAAGAGTTAGATGCTTGGGTTGGCCAAGCCAAAAGTAAAGAACATCTTCCTCAAATACAAGCCAATATAAGGCCACCTGAATCCTTGAAATCCATATCTCAATTGCAAGAGGATGTCCTAGGCAAAGCAACAAGTCGCCCTTGGAAACAAGCAATTAACCTTGAAGAAGATGATGATGAGCATTGGCATTTAAGTGTAGTTCAAGACTGCATGCAAGGTGAGGGAATTGATCAGCTTGAAAGCAGTCAACAAAATGCTGATATTGAGGAATTCAGTGTGAGATCCCGAACATTTCAAGCAGATATAGTTTTGCACCTCAGCGAAAGAATAAGAAATACACCAATTTTGAATTAAGAGATGCTCCAAGCTATATTGATGCTTCAGTGTTCTCAAGCCCTATCTTACTTTAATTTCAAACTTGTGTTTGGTAATCTGGAAGATTGGGTTGCTAGGTTTTTTATGCAATCACATTACGTCTTGGCAAGTGAAGGGAGTGGAAGTATGTAGTGAGGATAGCAAGGATTCAAGTCGATCTATGGTTGAATGTGCAAGAGTTTGGGAAAAGGGGGCCGAGATTCCAATAATATTAATTTTCAAACATGATGCGTAGCTAACAGATTTTAGAGAACCTGATGTTAGTTCATTGATTAGCTTAGTGCACTCATTGGAAGCAACACTTAAGGATGCTAATTGGGAAAGGGAATGTGCAAGCTAGATTCCTAGAAGCCTTGGAAACTCAAGAACAACTGAAAGCCTTTCCCTAAGTAGGACAAGAGCTGAGTTCTACAAGGTTAACAGCAGCACAGCACTAGGGTTCCGCAAAGTCAGACAATTGAAATTCACGTTAGGGCCTGGAAGTCTTGGGTCATAGTTGCTGTAGTTACGGTCGTCAGTGCACGTCAACAAGTGATTTTTGGCTGTGCCAGTGGCAACAAGAGATTCTTCAGGGTGAATATTGGCATTAAGGTTTGGCTGCTTGGTTCTTCATGCTTAAGCGGGTGGAAAATAGAAAGCTTTTGGTTGGTAAGGGCATCTTCAAGCTGCATCATCAACTCTAATGCTTAAGCATCTTGATTTCAAGTGTACATAGCTCTGGCGTACAGCAATAACAGCACTATACAACGACAATTTTTAGTATCAGCAGGGAATCTTCAAGTAGCAATGCTCTACTAGGATTCTTGGGACAAGAATCTTTTAAAGGGGGGAGTATTGTAATGATTCTACAAAGTAGGGGGTTTATGGATTAAGTACTAATAAGTCCATGAGTTGTAATAAGTCCTTGAGTTGTAATAATGTAGGATAATTAGCATCTTCTCTTGCTATTGTCAGTCTTCTCTAGTTAATATGTACGGTGATTGTTAGTAATAGGAGTTAAGGCTAGTCAAGATTGGCGGCTAGGACCTAAGTCGGTTAGCTTTAGGTGTCTATGTGTAATGTATCTATTAACCGCTATTAGCTTGAGTATTGTATAAGTATTAGGTGATTCTCTTGTAATCACTTATTGATAAATGATAATTGATTCTCTCTTTCTCTCTCAACACTAATTTTCTCTATCTCTCCTCTCTAATCTTTAATTCTCATCTTAAATCTCTAATTCTCTTTTCTTCTCTACTCTAATTCTGCATCTATCCCAGATTATGATTCAAGATTGATCTCGAATCATAACATATTGACATCTCAATGCGGCCCTAAAGCCGAGAAGTATTGGGGAGTTTGGTTGGGACACCACGGCATACATCTTAGTATGCGATTGTGAATTCCATACCTTGATTGTTTGCTAAAATTAAAAAACGTGTCTATGTATGTTATATGACTTGTTTATAGTATTATTTTTTCAGATTGCTTTTTATTTTATTTTATTTTATAATGCATTGTGATCAATACTTTTGTCCTAGCTGAGTAGAAAATATACTTATATGTTCTATACATAAGGAGAATTGATGATGCTCGTTTGTTCTTGAGATTACTGCTAAAGGGTCTACTAGGTTGAAAGAACATTTTTGAACATTGGCCCAAGCTAATGAGGTAGTCAGGTGATAGACTTGAAAAAACAACTATAGTAGAGATGCCCAATTTTTGAGAAAAATGTTTGATGGGCTATTAGGTAGCATGGGAACACCTTATAAGAAAAATTATTGACATTAGAGTGTGTTAATGATTTTTAGTTCAAGAGTGCGTCATAGAGATGATAGCTCCTTTAATTGAACTGGAATTCTTGACGCAACTATTGATAGCCAATCTTAACTGGATATGATCCTAATTTTCCAATCATGCTCGTTCATTCAGTTCATTATGCATCGCTTAATGGCGATTACTTGTTTGAGTTGATGAAGGTACAAAAAGTGAGAAAAAACAATGCAATGGGTACTAAGTGAAGATTCTACTTAGTGGGCGCAATCATCTTCGGGAACAAGGAACCCCTAAGGGCTAAGTTAAAACAAAAAAGGGATTAGTCATTAAAATTTAGAAGGAGTTGCCCAGAAATTCGTCTATTGGTTGTTGCCAAGGTTTGAAAGCCATCAAAACAAGGTATTCAATATCTTGTTGACTATAATCGAGATTAGTTGGTAGTCTACCAGTGTCCTTGGTGGGAAGAATACAGATAAACTAATTGAGTCTGCAAGGAGTTGTGGATTTTTTAAGTGAGCTAGGAAGCTTATAGATGGCAAGTTATATCCTTCGCCTTAAGGTGATATGAGAGTTTCAGTTTTGGCGCCAGGATTAATGGTTTAAGGTTTTAGTTTTTTTTTTTTTTTTTTAATAACATAGTTTTGATTTTGATTAACTGCCTTCATAAACTAGTCTTATAAAAATTTGATTTCTATTTATGATTTTGTTTATAAAATCGCTTTCAGTTTTTTTTTTTATAAAAAAAACTTAACTGTATATAAATAAAATGTTTATTTAAAAGGTATATTGTTTGATAGTGTTCTAAATTGAAAATTTGTCAGTGGCAATCCTATGTCTAATACAAGCTCGGATGCATTACCATGAGAAAGAAGATTTTACGGAAGTATGTATAACTCTTACTGGCACTTGAGCTTAGGTCACATTAGTCTAATACGATTCAAAGACTAGTTTGATGTGGTCTTTAGCATTGCTAGATTCCGAATGATAACTAGTCTACCAATCTAGTTTGCATAAGTGGTGCCTTAAAGAGTATGTTAGAGTAAAGGCAATGAAGCCACTAAGCTAGTTCAACTTGTTCACAAAATGTTTAGGAACAGATGATTGTTCGAGCAAGAGAAAGCAGAGAAAGCTATAAATGTTTCATCAATTTTTTAGTTGATGACTCAAGTTACTTCGATTATATCAAGGTGGTGGATTTCAGGAGACCTCTTAGTTTTTCCTTATTGCAAAGTGTTGCAGAAAGGTTCAATAATGTGCTATTAAATATGGTACTATTCATATGATGAACCAATCTTGCTACCAAAAGGTTTGTTGTGCAAGAAGTTTAATAAATGGGTAATGGTAAGCTTGTGTTATAGAATTTTACAGTATGAGATACTCTGCCTCAAACGGCATGATACAACTTTGTTTTTATTGATGCATTTAATGTGTACTAAAAGCTAATCTTAAATTGCACTGAATACACGGAAGCCTTAATGTAGTGGGAAGATGATCAGGGTCCTGATTTATTCATCTGATCAGCCTTAACGATTGAGCATGATAATGAATCTGATCCTATAGACTACAATGGAGCTCTTAAGGATATGGTTGTAGACCAATGCGTCATGGCAATAAGAACTAAGTTGGAGTAAATATATTCCAACAAATCTGGGAACTAGTAGAGGCGCCGAAAGGCATTAAATCCGTTAGATTGGATCTAAATGGATCTACAAGAGTTAGAGAGGAGTGGATGAGAAAGTAGAGACCTTCAAGGCAAAGGCATATAACCCTAAAGGAAGGAATCGTCTATGGTGAGACCTTTTGGCCAGTTCCTATGCTTATGTCCGTAAGGATATTGTTGTACATTATATCTTATTATGATAAGATATGACAAATGGAAGTCACGACGAAGCTTTCTGAATGCTCATCTTGAGGGACATATGTATATAATACATGTACACAAGTCTATTACCGAATATTAGGAGCATATAGTATGCAAACTGAGTAAGTCCATTTATGGACTTAAATTGGCATCTTAGTCATTAAATAGTAGATTCAGTGATGATTATCAAATCCTATGGAATTGAACAAATGGTTAATGAACAATAGGTGTACAAGTGACATAATAAGAAAGTAGCGACTTTCTGAGTAATGTATTTGGATTGCATTCTACTCATTGAGAATAGTGTAGAATTGCAATAAGCTGTTGAGATTTGAATGTCCAATTATTTCAAAATAAAAGACCTCAGATAAATCAACTGTGTTCTTAGGTCAAGCTTTTGTGAGATTTTGAGGAAGGATGCTGGTTTGTCAAAGGTTGTACATGTCTTTAATGATTCTTGACTTTGATGTTAGAATTTATGTTTATGCTAGGTGCGGGAGTCATTAGACGGTGAAGTGTAAAGCGGTCTAGTATTGCTCAGTTCACTAGGGAAGCTGGGTACTTAGTAACTCAAGAAGATGTAAAGTAAACTTTTTGACTTCAAAGGTTTCATATAGTTTCGCAACCTATGAGCAAAAGGATGACACATTGAGGCATTAGTATTGAAATTGTTATAGTCAATGAATTAATAGGTCCCTAGATGATAATTATGCAGGGCTAATTGGGTTGAGGACAAGTGGGAGATTATTGGAACTAATATCCTAAAAACCCAATTATTTGTATTCAAATATCAATAAACAAAATTATCTTATCAATTTTATACCTGATTATGGTTTATGGGTCAAATATGCATGTCATTATTTCTAAAACATTCCATTAGATGGACGTATTCCAATATGATATGTGATAGCTCGGTTTAAGTGGTCAATGAGATTAAGCGACGGGTAGACTTAAATCAAAATAGTGATGTGCTGTCAAAGTAAATTCATTGTCGGTGATAGGTCCTAGACAACTTGTGTGATAAGACTATAACATGGTACCATAGATAGCTTGTCTAAGTAATGTGGATAAGGATTAAGAAGAAGCATGTTAATGTTCCTCAATATGTTCGAAACATTGAGCTGGACCACCAGAATTGTTTATTTCTTAACTGCTATAAAAAATAAGTAGTTCTTTATAATTAGGCGATAACTCTAAATTCTAAGATTATCTTGAACTCGAGTACGTAGTATTCGTCACTTTAATATACTCGAAGTGAGGTCCTGCAATGTGACTAATAGTCTACTTATATTGAGTGACTGCATGAAATGTAGTGGGAACAAAATAGTCAACATGGAATCCATAGCCTCTTGTGAGATACAGATTCTATTGAGAATAGTTTTTTGAAAATCCATATTTGTCTTGTTTTACTAATAGAAAAATTGAAGTCCAGTCATTTTCTTGTTAAATTTGTGTAAGGGAGCATATATATATATACTACATGTGATTTTCTTTTGAGTAACGTCCATGAAATGGACATAATTCTTAGATTACATTTTACATTTTTGTTCTAAGTGGATAATGAGATTAAGCCACAGATAGACTTGTTGTTTGAAAAACTCGTAGTTGGTGACAAGCTTGGACTACTTGTCTGTTAAGACTATGACTTGATATTTTACATGACTTGTCTCGGTGTTGTCGATGGAAATCCAAAGGTGTTAGGTTGGTGTGTTTAATAAGATTGATACACTGCATTTGACCATGTGGGTAACTTGTTTCTAGACTACTATTGCAAATGAGTGATTCATGCTGCACTACCTGAACAATGACTCTAAATCTTGAGAGTATTATGGACTTGTGCATTAAATGTTGGTTACTTTGGTGCACTATAAGTAAGGTCTTGATAAATGACTAAATTCCCATGTACACTGGGTAGCGGCTTGAAGTGTGACAAAGATTAGGTGTTCAATAGGGAATGTATACTCTCATATGAGATACAGATATCCCCTCAGTTGATTCATAAGCATTTGAATTAATTTGGAATACTTGGCCAATGTGTTCCAAGTGTTTGACATTTGGAATTTATGTTGTGCATATGTTCAAGTATAAATGGACTATTGAGTAAAGGGCGAGTTGATAAATAATGGAGAAGCAGTGAGAAAAATAATCATATTAATTGCAATTATTTTTCATCATGGATGTCTCATCGAGGGGTGGTTGTTGTAAGAATAGTCTATTTGGGAATTATTGACTAAATGATTTTTAAGTCTAGAGTGAAGTGAGATTTATTTAGTAGAATTAAGTCTCATTAAATGGTAATTAAATTTTATCATGAAATGATAATTAATTAACCTATTTGGTGCTAGATTTAAATTGCCCCTGATGTTGTTGGGTAAGCCTCTGTTTTTATTGCCATTGAAAAATATTAAAAAATTCATGCGAAGAATTATTTATCCATGAGATGAGTAAATTTGATTTGGCTAAACAGTATTCATGAGATGAATAAAAGGTGAAAATTATGAGATAAAATAATTTTTTAAATTGAAATTCATAAGATTAATTTTTGAGATAAAATAATTTTTGAAATTAAAATTCATAAGATTAATTTTTTCATGTGGGAAACAAAATAAAAAAAAATGCACAAGTCGTGATCCATGTCGCGCATATCGGACCAACCAACGCGTGACACGTGTCATGTGCTAGGATCTCTAACATTGGCAATCCATGCCCTTGGGTAGACGGGTAAGCAGCGCAGACCAATTCCACCGCAACACTTGGCACACAATTTGAGCGAATGAAAAATGCGGTGTGTTTTTTTACATTAAACGACGTTGTTTTGTTTCATAACTTTAGATCCCACGTTGACTTTCTTAGTTTTTCTGCAGCGGTATCCTACTATAAATAGGGGCTTTGGAGTAAAGGTTTGGCATTCAAAATAAAATTAAAAGGTTTCTGGAAGTATGCACATTCGCATATCTAATAAGAGAGAAAATTTTCAATGAAATTTTTTGTCTTTAGTTTAATATTTTTCAGAGCCCACTCTCTGGATATTTTCGAAGAGATTGCTACAAGGCTTCTAGGTCTCTAATTCTCAGTATTTTTCTAGTTTTCTTTTATTTTGAGGCATTCTAGTTATTCTTCTTTCCTTTCTCTTTTAGGTTTTTCAATTTTCTATTTATTTATAGAATTCTCATTATTCTATTCTAATTTATGTTATTATTATAAATGTATTAGAGTAGAGGCCTGTACATTTAAATTAAAAATTAAAATATGTTGATTTAAAATTAGAAATTTTAAATCAACTTTAGGTTTTAAATTAGGAACTTTAAACCTTTCTGCTGTGCAAGTTTAAAAAACTAAGGGAAAATTTTTGTAATTCATCCCAATAATTTCACCTTAAGCCGATTCGCAAGTGTTAGGAAGATTCAGAATCTTTGGCCAAAGTTTTCCTAGTGTTCGACGCTAGAATTGATACGAAGAATGTGTGTCATAGAATTATTTGATAAAGGGCATTGCGCAGCTAAGAAGAAGTGGTGAGAAGTAAAATGGTGGTAGTTTTAATTGTTATTTCTCTTGGATATTTAATAAAAGGGTTGATCGTTCATTTATTACAAATTGGTAATTATTGAATAAATGAGTTTAATTCTAAAGTATAGTAGGACTCAATAGTATAATTATGTCCCGATAAATGGTAATCAAATATTATCAAGAGATAATAATTAGTTTTGACCCATATGGATCTGGAATTCAATTGTCTCTGAGGTCCTTGTGGAAGTCCCTAATTTTACACCGTCAGAAAAATATTAAAAGAAATAATGAGATGAATTATTTATTCATATGATGAGTAAGTTTAATTTTTCCAAACAATATTAATTAGATTAATAATATAAAAAATACAAAATAAAATAATTTTGTGGAAATAAAATTCTAAAGATGAATGTTTACACGTGTGAAACAAAAAAAAAGTATAATAACGGGGGATAATCCGCGTGTACTGCAATAGACGAACCAGCATGCAACACATTGTCTCAACCAGCGATCTGTGCCGTACGGCGTGGAGAAATCGGAGCGTGCCACAGGCATGTTCTTGGTGGCGGTTTCAATTTAATTAAAACGGCGTCGTTTTTCTTGTTGTTTTTGTATCCCGCATCAAAATTGTAGGATTTTATCAGTCCAATTGCCTACTACAAACAGGGATCCAAGAATTAAGTTTTAGCTATCAATTAATTTTATTAATTTCCTGAGAGTATTGACTTTTAGAGGATTGAAAAAAAAAAATTTCTGTTAAAAATTTTTCTGTAGTTTAATATTTTTTGGAGCCCACTCTCTAGGTGGTCTTATGAGATTACAATTAAAGGTCTCGCAGTCTCTATGATTTCGTGGAGCAACATTACGATCTACATCCAATATTTTTCTTTCTTATCTTTTCTTTTTAGTATATCACTTTTCTCTTTTTTTACATTATTTACTATGCTATTTATTTTTATGCTATTAGAGTAGAGGCATGTAGATTTAAAATTAGGAACTTTAAGTATGTAGAAATAAAATTAGAAATTTTTAATCACCTGTAGGCTTTAAATCTACGTTAATTAGATTAATTTGGGTAATATTTTTGAGATATATGCCAACACCCTTGTCAAGGGTAATAATCCTCTTAGGATGCTGGGCTTAAGACATTGTTATCTTAGTACCTGAAGGCCTGACTTTCCTCGAGAAGGACCTCACGTCTTGACCATGTTGCACTTTATCCAAAACGATGTCGTCCCAACCCCTTCGAAATTAGGGTGTAAACAAATGTCGGCCTTTTGGCTGTTTTGACCCTCAACAACTATAGGGAGCTTTGAGAGAACATTGTGGCTTGCTTGCTTTTCCTTCCCATGTGTCTATAAGTATGATAGTTAGGGCTTGAAATTTCACTTTTCTAGTCTATTCTCTCTCTTTGTTGTCATTAAGGGCTCTTGCAAATTCTTGCCTTTGTTCTTGAATCGCTTAATCCTGATTCAATATGCTTTTTCCTTTTACTTCCCTCTGATTTGATAATGGCTTAAATCTCATTCATTATCTCTGCTCCCCTACCTCAGGCACACAACCCCATTGAACAACTGACGCGTTTCCTCCAATCAGATCCTTTCATAGTCTCTGATCTACTTCAAAGTCCAATCGATCTCAATACTATCGTGGAGGATCTTTCTTGGTTATTAGAGAATGATCCTTCATCGAACTTGCCATCTTATGTCCTAAGGCCAATCTTTGACCAATCCCATGACATTCCAAGTCTCCAGGGGATACTTCCAGATACTGAAAAATCTCTTCTTCGAAATCTCAATGACATTAGAGGAAACAGCCTCTGAAACAAGACGAAGAAGAAGAGAGTTTTTCAGTTTTTTTTACTGAAAAATCTCTTCTTCTTCGTCTAGTTTTTACAGGTCATTCTAGGGGAGGTAAACGCATTGGCAAGGAAGTGGCACCTTTTAAAGGATGGACATTTCTCACCAAGTGATACCCTGAAAGTGTTGACAAGTTAGTGGTGACTTATGGTGCGAAATAGAAGAATCTCCACTTCTACGAAGCCGTTAGGCTTTCCACCATCACCCTTCGGTATGATTTCCCCATCATGACAACACTCACCTATTGCTGGAATACTTGTTATAACGTTTTTATCATCCCTTAGGGATTTCTTGGCATTACTCTAGAGGGTATAGTGGCCCCACTAGGGGAGAAGAGGTTCCTCTTCACTCCTTTGTTTCTTTAGAGGCTGAAGCTTTTAACTCTTTTTTTTTTTTTTCCTATCATAGACTTACCTTGAGGCTATGAGTCCTTTGTCAAAATGTTGGTGACTAAGGCTCATGATTTTATGCAAGGTTCCAGAGAGGCTGAGGTGTGCTTTTATTTCCTTTGCCTAAACAAGTTTTTCTTTGCGAACTCTTCTAACTCAGTTCTAGAATTTCTTAAGACCATGCCTATCAACCAAGCCTTTAGTACTAACCCTCTATCCTTTGGACCATTGTGTTTGGCCCAGCTATACAGTTTCCCTAGGGAAATCACAGCCAAGAACTATGCTGTCCAAACACGTAGAGCTTTATGGTTGGCCCAACTTTTGGCCTAGGGCTATTTCCTTGAGCTTTGCCCCGGAGGCCCCTGCGCTTTAACAGGTGAGGGGGGTCACTTTTGTTCGCTATGAGGCTCAACTACCCATAGGATGGTCCTTTGACCGATGCCTTGAAAGATCGATGCCTCCTCTAAGTAGGCAAGGGACTCAATGGACTCCCTAGAAAAGAAGGAATGTTGGTCCTAAATGGTCTAGAAAAATGGACCTTCACTAGATAGAAATCAATTCAGAAATCTAGCAAGCAATCTTATGCACATAAGATTTGTTCTTCTATCACCAGACTTCGTCCTGTGGCTTGCAGGTACACACCATATGCTATGCCATGTTTTGAAGCTTGGTTTCAAGGCTATTGGTCCTCCTTGAAGGCCAGAGGTGCCAGGCAGCATTTTGTGCCTTCATTTGAGCTTGCAGGTCCCAGTTAAGGATCAAGCAGGCCAATCAGTCGTAAGCCAACTCCACAGAAGGCATAGCCAGGTAAGTAATAACTCTCAAAACATGCTTCAATCTTTATTAGTGGCATGAGCAAACACTAATCCTTGTTCTTTGCTTTCTTAGCACCTGTCCAATCGACCCCCAGGAGTGCTAGGACCAGAAGCTTTACTCAGATGACGCAAGAGGAGTCCCCTCCATGAATCTCTTCACTAGGCCTTAAGGTTGGTGGCTCAAGAAAGAAAAAGGAGGACGTTATTCCTCTAACTCTCCCTGCTGTAATAGAAGAAGAAGTGGTACCCTTCTCACAATTGGTGAGAAAAGGGCAAGCAAGGCTCCATGTATCATAGGTATTCACTTTTCCCAATTGGTGTTCTCTTTCATCTTTGATAAAGCAGCTTCTAGCATGGCCTTTTACAGCCATAGGAAGAGCCAGCTCCATATATTATAGAGGTACCAAATTCCCCATCTCAAGAAACTGCACCAGCGCCCCATCAGGACACTGAATCATTGAGCACGAGTACTGAAGAAGAAGGTGATGTGCCTACCTTAGTTGTGGACACAATCATAAGTTATCCCCTTCAAGAGGTTTCCTTCCTAGCTATTATGAGCCGGGGTCTTTTGCAAGCTCCCTTTCCACTCTCAGGAGGCCCAATCTCTACTGAAGATATTGTTGAACATAAAGACCTATCTAATTTCCCAATTCTTAACACTTTAAAGGCGTTGCTTTTAACCCTGGTTGTCCTCCAGAGTCAAAATCTTGCCTAACTCTTTTTGTTGTTAAACTTGTGCAGGTCACTCCTCCAAGAGCCACTCCTTCCCTAGGGCAAGGGGGATTGTCTTCTCCTTTCTAGAAGTTTGGAGCAAGTGGTAGATTGACATTTGAGCAACTGGACCAAGAATCTCCTAAACTCCAACGACTGAGAGAAATCTCTCATCTCCCTATTCGGACTCTATCACAAGGGCACCATTTTTCAATAGGCCGTATCTTTAATAAGATCCCTGAAAGAAGATCCATAGGCGGCCAGTCTATTGCTAGGGAACTTGAAGTTCTTGAGGAGGTGCTCTTGAAGGTGAACCAAGAGATTAGAGGAAACGATAATGCCAAGATGCCATTACAAACCAAGGTTGTTTAGCTAGCCAAAGAGGCTTGCAGCTATTATTTGAAGAGCTCTAAGTAGCAAGAAAGATCCAACACCATCAAGCGCATGGGTCAAATTTCAAGAAGACGAGATCCATCGCTTGGAGGAGAGATTAAGTCTCTTGAAGGAAGGGATACTCTCTTTGAGGCAACATCATCTTTCTCAAGGTTTAGTAGTTTGAGGACTTGAAGAGGCCACCATGGAGACTCTGGAGAATAATGAAGCCATTCAAGAAGAAGCTCTCTCCTTAGATCCTGAGCTTAATTCAACTACCAGCCAATTGCCCTCCATAGAGGAATCTTTAGTGAGGATTTAGACTCAACTCTTTTGATTTTTAGTTCTCGTAAAAAGATTTTGGCTGTACATGTAACTCACTTATAATTTTTGTACGTACGCCATGTACTCCCCCTTAATTAATGAAAAACTTATTTTGTCCAATATGTCTCTCAGATTGGTGCTTCTTTTCTTTTCTTTTTATTTTAACTTAAGTACATGAGGTTCAATCTCAAGACATTAATACTGAAATTGATCCCACAACTCTGTGAACCTGTACTGAAGCACTTCTATGCTAGAATCCCAGATTGATGGCACATATTTCTTTAAGAACCTACCATTTATAGCCCTTGGGTGAGTTATTCCATCTAGGACTTGAAGTAAATAGGCATTGCCTCCAAATATCTCTATAAATCTAAATGGGCCCTCCTAGTTTGGAGACCATTTCACAAAGACACAATCCTTCTAGCCAATGGGTAAAACAACTTTCAAAAGCAAATCTCCCAGGTCAAAAGACCTAGGCTTGACCTTTTTGTTGTAGGCTTTGGCTACCCTCTGCTTCTGTTTCTCAAACTTGTGAAGGACATCAAGCCTTACTTAGTTGAAGTTAGTAAGCTTGTCCATCATAGAATGCTTGTATTCATGTTCAGAAAACCTCCCATGATGAGCTAGTCCAATAAATTGAACTGTTATTTCCATTGAAAGCAAAGCATCATGGACATACGTCAAACGAAAGGAGTTGTCCTAGTTGCATCTCGTTTAGAGGTCCTGTAAGCCCAAAATGCATCTAGTAGCAGCTTAGGCCACTTCCTGGGATTATTCTCAAGCATCTTTTCAATGTTGGCCTCTAGAATCGTGTTGGTTGACTCTACCTGGCCATTAGCATGAGCGTAGTAAGGAGTTGAGTTCAGGATTTCTATGTTTAAACTCTTGGTAAACTCTCCAAATTCAGCTTCATTAAACAAATTAGCTTGCTCCACTATAATGGTTTCTGGGATACCAAACCTATATAGGATGTATTCTTTAATAAAATGAATCACATCCTATTGATTGATGTTCCTATATGGCTTAACCACCACCCATTTTGTGAAATAGTTAGTGGCTATAAGAATGTAAGAGTGTTGTTTACTTAAAGGAGGGTCAATCTCCCCTATGATGTCCATTGCCAAACCTCTAATTGGCCATAGTCTGACAATAGCGTGCATGTTAGCTATAGGGATTCTGGGCACATGACCATGTCTTTGGCAATGCTCTGCACCCCTTGGCAGTACTTTATGCAGTCATCCATCATTGATGGCCAATAGTAGCCATAACACCTGATGAGCCAATGCATTTTGTTTCCAGCTAAATGGAATCCATAGATACTCTAAAGGGCAACTACTATAACTAGCATTACTTCATCCAAGTCAAGGCACTTGAGAAGCATTCCACTAGCGTCCCTTTTATATAACTCTCAGGACTCATCATCAAGATGGAATCTGTGAGCTCTAATTTTCATCTTTGTGTCCATAGTGTGGTCTTGAGGGTTCTTGAAGTAACCCAATAAAGGCGTTTTCTAATATTCATGTTGACTTAGGATAGTTTGATTGGCCTCAAAGTACTCTAAATGTTTACTTGGGGTGCCTTCACTACCAAAACTGAATGACTTAGTGTACATCTAGAACCTTAGTCTTGATGACCATGGTTTCTTCACGCCAGGATCTGCGAAATTTGTGCCATGATTCCAAGTGGGCCAAGTCATTGACTGCCTTGTTTTGTTCCCTGAGAATATGTTCAAACTACAAATCCCCCTTAATGATACATTGAGGACTTGAATATCTAGGGGAGTTTGTAGGCAAATTATCAGTGCCTCATACTTCACCATGTTGTTGGAATAGTTACCCACCAAAGTGACAGCTAACTTTGTGATGATCCCAGTGGGGGATTCTATCATAGTTCTAGCACTTAAATTGGTCCTCGAACCATCATAGAATAGTTTCCAAGGAACCACTTCCACTACTAGAAGATGGCCTGGCTCATCATTTAAGCCAGTATGAATGTTTGGGGGGTCAATCACAAAGTCTGCTAAGGCTTGTCTATTTACTGACTTGTATGAAATGTAAAGCAACTCAAATTGAAGTAAAACTATACTCCACCTGTTCATTCTTCCCCACAAAAATGGTCTATTTAGCATGTATACAAGCATATCTATCTGGGCAACTACATATACAGTAAACGCCAAAAAGTAGTGTCTCTATTTTGCTGATGCACAGAATAATGACAGAAATAATTTCTCAATTAAGGAGTGTCTTATTTTACATTCATTTAGGCAATGACTAAGGTATAACACAACTCGTTCAAACCCATGCTCATTGCTTTGGATTCCTCATAAGGGGAGACATAGATCTTCAAAGGCTTGCCCTGCTTTGGTGGAATAAGAGCTAGCGGCCTAATCAAGTACTCCTCAATTGCCTCAGAAGCTACTTGATGTAGCGCTTCCCACTTGAAGTCCTTCTTAGACTTGAGCCTCAGTAGTGCAGAGAAGACTTTTGCTTTTCCTACAACATTCAAGAGTAATTGCCTTAGAAAATTAACCAGCCTAGGGAAGCATTGAAGCTTTTATTTGTTTGAAGATGGTTTGGCCTATTGAATGGCCTTACTTTTATTAATATGCACCCCGATGTCCCATTGGTGCACTAGCAAACCGAGGAATTTTCGAGCCTGTACGCTAAAAGCACATTTTAATGAATTCATCTTGAGGTTATGGGTCCTCAATCTAAGGAATGCACCCTTCAAGTCTTCCAAGTGTTTGACTTAAGATTTTGATTTGATTACAATATCATCTATGTAGACCTCCGCGATCTTCCCAGTGAGGTTATGAAAAATCATGTTCAGGGGTCTCTGATAGGTGGCACCAGCATTCTTCAGACCAAATGGCATAACCACCCACTCAAACATCCACATTAACCACGGACATCTAAATGTTATCTTGTGGCTGCCCTCTGAAGTGATCATCACCTAGTAGTACCAACAATAAACATTTGTAAAGGATAAGGCCTCATGCCTCGAGGCCAAGTCAATGAGCACATCAGCGATAGGCATTGGATATTCATCCTATAGGGTGGCTGCATTCAGATCTCTGAAACCATACAGACCCTGATTTTTCCATTCTTTTTAATGACAGGAATGATATTTGCCCGCCCCTCGATATACCTGGCAGTTTGTATAAATTCGGCCTTTAGGAGTCTTTCGTTCTCTTCCTCGACTAAATCAATAACCTCTTAGGACATACTTCTTCAGGCCTAAATGATGGGCCTTGAGCCTGGCTTGAGAAGAAGCCTATGCTTAACCACCTTTCTATTGGGGCCATGCATCTTGTGATGGTCCCAAGCAAACTAGTGTTTCAATTTGTGACGCAAAGTCAAATACTACTCTCTTTACTCCTTAGAAAGCAGGACACTCAAATAAGTAGGTCTTGGGTCCTATGTCGAGTCCAAATGTACCTTAAGAAGGGGGTCATGAGCTTTGGCCCTCAAATGCTCCATTTAGCCTAGTGCTACTTTTAAGTTACAGAGTTCCAGTTCCTCTTCTTGTGTTGTATGGACTTGGAAACCAATGAATTACTACTTAGTCCAAAGCTGATCTTCAGCGTGCTAGACCACAAGCCTTGCTAATGTTGAGGAAATGGCCTCTTATGCCATTACAAGGAGGTCTTGGAACCTCCGCATTGGGATTTTGGCGTGCTTTGGAAGTCTCCTTCATCATGCATCCCTAGAAGTCTAAGTCTTCAGACTGTATGTCCAATTGATGAGCCTCAGCTTAAGTCAACGGGCTGTTAAGGATGGCTATTGTGTCATGTTGTTGGCCAGATTGTGGAGTGATCCTTTTGGCATCCAGAGGACCCACGCCATCTTCGTAGAACTTTACCTCAACGTAGTTGGCGCAAGCCATGAGTGGTATGTTATCTGCCATAACAACCTCATATTTGTCACCATTCCAGAAGATTAACAACTTGTGAAGTGAAGATGGAATACAGTAATTGGCATGTAGCTAATCTCTGCCAAGGAAGTATAGTTGCTCGAAGTAGTCTGCACCACTAAAAAAGCTGCCAGCTTGATTAAGCTGCTATTATTCAAGTCAATCGGGACTACTCCTTAAGACATAGTAGTAAGTCTAGAAAAGCCGCATATTATAACATTTGAAGTAGTTAAATCATCTCCAAATTTACCAATGACCCCAAACATAATGAAGGTAAGACATTGATGGATTCCCCATTATCCACCAAGATCCTACTCCCCAAACTGCCATCAAATTTAGCCTTTATGGATAAGGGGCTTGATATGTTTATTAGCGGTGTTTGGCCCATCAAGCACCATCTTGATTATGTTAGGTGTGTCAGTAGGCATTTTGGATGTTGTAGCGTTAATTTTAATAGACAAAGGATCATGGTTACCTCCGGTGGTTGCTATCTCAACCATGCGTTCCACTTAGGGCTCCTCGTCTGATGCTGTAACATCACCTTCACCTTCGTAATTGACTCAAGCATTCTCCAAGGAAAAACTGATGGAGGCTACTATCTTTGCCGGATCTGATGGACATAAGATCAAAACTCTTCAGTCTTCATCTATTCAGCAGACATCTCCTGTTGGTCGATCAATGGCATTAAGATTGGAGGAAAAGAAGAATCGAAGATTGTGTTTTAAATATAATCATAATTACTTTTTCGACATAAGTGTAATCCTAAGCTATTAATGACAGTTACTAGAGTAGAGACTTGTGATGACATTGAGATTTAGGAAGTTGAGGAGGTTGCTGGAGATCGAGAAGAAGAAGAGCAGGAAGACTACGAAGAGGATGAAATGGAGATATCTGTAAGAGCTCTAACTAGAAATGGTTCTCATAATACATTAAGAATCAAGGGAGAGGTTGGACACAAGCATATGTTGATCTTGATAGACAGTGGTAGTACGCATAGTTTTATGGACCCAAAGATAGTGAAGAAGGTGGGACATGAGATGATTAAGACCAGTCCATTAACCATGACAGTTGTTGATGGGAATTCAATAATCACTCAAATGAAATGTGAAGGTTTCTATTGGAGGATGCAAGGACACCAATTTGGGTAGGATTTCAAAGTATTTAAGCTGGGGGGATGTGATATGGTCCTTGGGTTGGATTGGATGAAAACCATTAGCCCTTTAATCTTTGATTTTGCTCTGCTATCTGTATCTTTTGAGAGAGAAGGACAGAATGTGACATTGCAAGGAATTATGGAGCATGGACAGTTACAGATGATGAATGGGAAGAGCATTGAGAAGATGGTCAAGAAGGGCAAGTATTAGTGGATTGGGCATTTGTTCTCCATTACTGCTTATACAGAAGCAACTCATGTGAATTCCAACCCTTCTATTGGGAGATTGCTACAAGAGTATGATGATTTGCTTACTTAGCCAACCTCATTGCCACCTAGCAGAGTCTTGGATCATGCTATTCCTGTTAAGGTTAACTCTAGTCCTGTTAATCTAAGGCCCTATAGGTATCCTCACTCTCAGGAAATTGAGATTGAAAGATAGGTTAAAAAGCTTCTAAAGACAAATTTCATTAGACACAGTCATAGCCCTTTTGCTTCTCCTGTGATCCTTGTTAAGTAGAAGGAATCTTCTTGAATGTATCTTGATTACAGGCATCTCAATTCTCTCACAATCACGGATAAGTTTCCAATTCCTATTAATGATGATCTGTTAGATGAGCTTAATGGACCCCAGTATTTTGTTATAGTCTAAGAACAATCTTGAACCATAAGCTATGGAATTGAGAGTATGGGATGAGAAAGCTGTGCAGAAGATGATAAATAGGGAGAAATTAGGGTTGAGAGAAGAGAGGTATCAATTTCAGGTATGAGATCTACAATACACTCAAGCTAGCTTTAAAGAACAAAACAACCAAGAACTAGGAGGGAAAATACAATGCATCTGGAAACCTCCCAAACCGACTAAACTAACACACATTATTGGTGCCAAAAAACACTTTGAATCCTATGGTATTACATCAACACTTTAATACTCAAAATTGAAATAGAATTATAACATATTATATGAAGTTGGATCTAAGGCAGGGATATCATCAGATTCGAGTATTGTACAGTGACGGTCACAAGACTGCCTTCAAGACACATCAAGGGCATTATAAATTTGTGGTTATGGCTTTTGGCTTACCCAATGCTCCAGCCGCGTTCCAGGCATTGATGAATCAAGTGTTCAAGGCCTAAGTGAGGAAGTTTGTGCTAGTATTTTTCAATGACATATTGGTTTACAGTCCTTCACTAGAAGCACCTGTCAAGCACCTGAGGCAGATCTTTCAGATTATGGGCAAAAATAAGTTATATGCTAAGCTTTCCAAAGGCTCGTTTGCTCAGACTCAAGTGGAATACTTGGGACATATAGTTTCAAGTGAGAGAGTGGCAACAAACCCAAGCAAGACATAAGTGCTGAAGTAGTGGCCTGTTCCTCTAAACCTCAAGCAGCTAAGAGGATTCCTTGGATTGACTGATATTATAGGAAGTTCAAAGACGGCTATGGAGTATTGGCAAAACCATTAACTGATCTTTTGAAAAAGAATGCATTCTTATTGTCTGAAGCTTCTCAGGAAGCATTTGAAGGTCTGAAGCTAGCCATGTGTTTAGCACTAGTCTTGATCATGCCTGATCTTGGTGAGCCCTTTTATCGGAGACTGATGCTAGCGGTATGAGAGTAGGAGCCATTTTGTCTCGAAAAGGAAGACCGGTGGCATTTTTCAGTCAGGCCCTTAGTCCAAAAAAATCAGTAGCTCTCCATTTATGTGAAGGAACACTTGGCTATACTTATGGCGGTGCAAAAGTGGAGACATTATCTTGAGGGTCATCATTTTGTCACTCTAACTGATCATCAAAGCCTCTAGTATCTTCTTGAATAGAAGATCACCACTAGAGTGCAATGAAAAGGACTTATCAAGATGTGGGGTTTGAGTTACTCAATTGAATACTGCAGCGGTAAAGAAAATCTAGCTACTAACGCTCTTTCAAGAAGATTGGAGGGTAGTGAATCTGGTTCATGTTCAACCATCTCATGTGTTTTGCCTGATTGGATGGAAGAAGTGTACAAGTCCTATGAAGGAGATAAGTTTGCTACTGATTGTGCCACAACCTATAGCGTGAATAACTCTTAAATTGCAGAAGTTAAAGTCACTGTCATCAGTGGAGTTGTGAGGATTAAGGGGAAAGTGTATGTAGGAGCCTCTATTAACTTGAGAAGAAAGATAACTCAAGCCTTCAATTTATATGCTGGGTGTGGATACTTCAGAATAGATGGCATCTAAAAAAGGCTTAAGTAGTACTTCTGTTGCATTGGGGCTAAGAAGGGTGTTGAAGAGTATGTTCAAGGGTGTGATGTTTGCCAAAGGACCAAGTCAAATCATGTTTTGTATCAAAGGTTATCGCAAGCATTGCTAATTCCTAATAGAGCCTGGCAACATATAAGCATGGATTTTGTGGAGGGGTTGCCTAAAGCTAATGGCAAGGAAGTGATATGGGTCATTGTGGATTGGTTTACAAAATTCAGCCACTTCATTGTTTTGCGTCACCTTATATCTGCAAAAAAAAAAAAATTGGCCAGAATGTTCCTTGATAACATCTATAAGTTGTATGGGTTGCCATAATCCATTGTTTCAGACAGGGATAAGATATTCACCACTCAATTTTGGCGAGAATTGTTCTTGTTATTGGGTTCTACTCTTGCTCTTAGTTCATCATATCACCCTCAGTCAGATGGATAAACTGAAAGGGTGAATCTATGGGTTGAGCAGTATCTGAGGAGCATGACATTCACCGATCCTAAGCATTGGTCATGTTGGTTATCCTTGGCAGAGTTCTAGTATAATACTCATTTTCATTATGCCACAGGGACTACTCTCTTTAAGGCTTTATATGAGTACGATCCTCCTTCTCCAATGGTGCTTCAGGGCATGTCTTCTCAAGTTGCCGCGGCTAATGAACTTCTGCCACAAATGAGTTAATTAGTTCAGCAATTAAAGGACAAGTTACAGCTAGCCCAGTCAAGAATGAAGTATTATGCTGATAAGAAGCGTACTAACAAGTCCTTTGCTATTAGAGACTTGGTGCATCTCAAGCTTCAGCCTTACCGACAAACCCCAGTAGCTGTGCGCAAGAATGTGACGTTGGGAGCTAGTTACTTTGGTCCTTACAAGGTGTTAGAGAAATTGGGAAGTGTGGCTGATAGGTTAGAGCTTCTTCCGGATTCTTTTATTTGCCCTGTGTTTCATGTTTCTTTTTTGAAAGAGCATAGGGCAGAAGGAAAAGATTGCTCATTTAAGCCTCCGAAAGCAATTGGCGGTGAACATTGGCGCAAGCTCCTGCAGCAGTGCTTAGATCTTATCTGGTGCAAAAGAATGGTAAGGCAGTAGAGGAGGATTTGATTCAATTGGTCAATTTGGACACAACAGATGCCAGCTAGGAAAATTTGAAGTTCATTCGAAGCCAATTTCCTTCTTCTTCATTCTTAGGGTAAGCATGTTCTTGAAGAGAGGGTATTGTCATGGCCATGAAAGATTTTAAGCTGTTTTTAGGTATGAAAGTCTCATTGATAGTTTAAATTTAATTAGGCGGGAAGATCGGTTGGGGTTAGTTAGCGAATAAGTTTGGTTTTGGCGGGAAAAGCTGGCAAATCAGTTTTTAGCTTGTTTTGTTGCTTAGTTCTTAGCCGTCCTTCTTCTTAAGTATACAAGCAAAATATCTTGTAATTGGGATTCCTTGAATAGAAAATTGATCTTTTCCCTCTCTCAACCCTAATTTTTCTCTACTTTCCATCTCTTTCACTACTCTTCTCATCTCAAACTCCGTTATCTCAAGTTTATGATTCAAGTTTGATCTTGAACCACGACATAATTCCAAACCATGTTATTCAAAACAGTGACATATTTGCAAGGCTTTATAACCCATAAGGAATTGAACTACAACTACAAAACTCGAAGGCTCGAAGCAGCCCGATAAAATATTTCTAATAAGAAGGTCCAACCTGGACCACACATAATACTCTGCCTGAACAACCCACGCCTCAATTAACTCTTTATTAGTTGGGCACTACTATTGGTTAATAACTTAAGAAAAATAATGCAAGAAGTCGCTTTTATCTGCCTAACTCTGGGCACTTAATAACCACCCACTCAAGAAGAAGAGTCATAAGTTAGTGACGTATGAACATAAATGATAAATCAATAGCAAAAAGCCTTTCAGAGTGTGGCAGTCTGAACAAAAATCTAGGATTGAGATGAACTAGTTCAATATTCGTAATGACCTGCTTGAAGATGACCTTCGACTTTCTTACAGTCCACTTTAAACTCTTACCTTAGCCTATTCAATTCAACAATAGGTGTTTTTTAGCAATAAGTGTCATGACAAGAAGAGATTAAGGGCTAGTCGTTACTAATCCGCTCATTAGACATAAGTGCTTCAAAAGTTAGCAACAGTCTATATGATGAATCACATCCTTTGGGCAATATTCGGGCACAAAGTGCATTATATGAGTACTGCTAATCACTAATCGTGCGATTGTTTAGTTGCAATCATTAAATAGGATACACACCAAATTCATCAGTGCATAGATGAATGCTAGAGGTAAACCAATGCTAGCCAAAGGCATCATTTGAGAACGATATACCACACACTTGATTCACTTCTTTCTTCGCATGTAATAGCCCTTAAGGCATGTTAATTCTGGCACCTTGTCTTCACTTTGATATATGTCCTCGATATACTCATCATCAAACAAGAATACTACACTGTGTGGTTTTACTATTTTGATTATGATTGCTACCTTGACTTTATCAATGTATTCTATGCATGACACTTGACATTTACCAAGTGCGCACGTATCACCATGGTTCACTCGAGTGCAATCATGCGCAACGAGTGCAACATTCATCACTATGGTCTGCCTTGGCGCAATCACAGGCAACGGTGCAACATTCATCACCACAGCCCACCCTGGTGTAATCACATGAAACAGGTGTAACATTCCTCACCATGGTCCGCCCTGGTGCAATCACCCGCAACGGGTGCAACATTCCTCACCATGGTCTGCCCATGTTCAGTCACCCGCAATGGGTGTAACATTCATCACCGTGGTCTGCCCTGATGCAATCACCTGCAGGTGCAACATTCATTTCCATGGTCCGCCTTGGTGCAACCACCCGCGACGATTGCAACATTCCTCACCATGGTCTGCCCTAGTGAATCCCCTGCAACGGGTGCAACAATCATTACCATGGTCCACCCACGTGCAATCATCCGCAATGGATTCAACATTCCTTGCCATGGTCCACCCGGGGGCAATCACCCCAACGGGTGCAACATTCATCACCTCAGTTCGCCCTGGTTCAATCACCTGCGAGTGCAACATTCATCCCCATGGGCCACCCCAGTGCAACCACCCGCAAGGGTCGCAACATTCGTCACCATGGTCTACCCTAGTGCAATCACCTACAACGGATGCAACATTCATCACCATGGTCCACCCTGGTACAGCCGCCCGTAACGGCTGCAGCATTACTCACCATGATCTGCCATGGTGAAATCAACCGCAACGAGCACAACACCGCTTGGGGACATACTTATCATGTTAACTACATTACAATATATTACATACTGCTTACTTGGGTAGTAAACAAACAACGCAATATATTTGACACTTTAATGTTGTTGAGATAGGCTATCCAAATCACCAGTATGCTGAGCCAGTTTATAAATTCAACCACCTCTTGCTCAAGTCAAAATTGTTTTTTTCCAATCAAAATAACATGGGTTTGATGCATCACACCCATCGCTTTATGAATGTTAGAAGCCAAATGCAAATGTACCTAAGGACAAATCATGATAGTAATATCCTTACATGTTTATTACATAGAGCTTGAGTCGCCAATGAACGCGTACTGAAATAAAAGAGAAAAATGCTTGAAAATAAAATACACATGAATGACAAATAAGAAGGGCAAAAATAGAACACTGAATACCTCCATCACTCAAGAAAGTGAGCTACAGTGGCAAACTAAGAACAAGACAGGGCTATCACTTCATGAACGAACTTGGAACGACTGAAGTTCGTTCACGAAGTAGGGGGACCAGTATGTTGGTAAATTATAAATGAGCTGCTTGATACTTTAGATGGGCAATTACGATACACAGACAATCATATAGACAAAAAATTAAAACAACACAATTCAACCAGTAGAAAAAGAACATAATTCGCCCAGTAGAAAAACAATGCAATTCACCCTGTAAAAAAACAACGCAATTCACCTCGTAGAAAAACAACGCAATTCGCCCAGTAGAAAAACAATGCAGTTCGCCCCATAGGAAAACAATGCAATTCGTCTTGTAGAAAAACAACGCAATTCATTCAGTAGAAAAATGACACAATTCGCCCAGTAAAAGAACAACATAATTAGCCCAGTAGAAAAACAACTCAATTCGCCGAGTAGAAAAACAGGGCAATTCATCTAGTCGAAAAACAATGCAATTCGCCCAATAGACAAACTACACAATTCGCCAAGTAGAAAAACATTGCAATTCGCTCTGTAGAAAAGTAATGCAATTTTCCCTGTAGAAGAACAACGTTACTCGCCCACTTTATCTAGGGAAGTAACCAAAGGATGGAATTAAACATACTTATGCAAAAAGACATACACATACACAAACACCCTTCCTCTATAAAAGGAAGGCACGTTGAGAATGCAAGGGGAGGCGAACTTCTTCTTCTTCCCCTTCTACTATCACCTCTCCGGAGCAATAATCGTTCAAACGTCTTACTCTTCTTAGGCTCAGTTTTTTATATATATTATTTCTGTTTATTTCTTGTCCCTATTTACTTTTCATTGTATTGAAACTGACTTGAGCGTCAGAGGGGTACCCTGTGGGTTGCTTCATGGGCCCCTCTAACCGTTCATTTGATCTTGCAGGGAATATCAAGTCATGCATGCCGCTAGAGCTTGAGTTCAGCTCATCCTAAAGAGCCCCACTTCGTATAGAACTTCAAAGTGATAAATGAGCATACTGACTAAATTCATCATGAACAACACCCTCATCCGGGGAGCAAGAAAAGGATAAACTCAGAGCTCTAATGGATGAACCAAAAACAAATGACAAAAATGTAGAATCGAAAGGGGAAGACCTGTCATGAGATTGGAAATTTTTACAAGATCACCCAATGACTCAAATTATTGCTGATCCCACCCAAGTGCAAGAACAAGGCACACCTTGACCGAATATTGCCATCTAGCTCCATTGATCTCCCATGAAGAACCCAAGAACATGAAACAAGCTCTAAATGATGCAAAGTGGATCGCGGCTCTAGAAGAAGAGCTACACCAACTCAAGAGGAATGAAGTGTGGGAACTTGTAGATAGACCCCATGATCATCAAGTCATCGGTACTAAGTGGGTCTACCATAATAATAAAGATGAGGAAGGTGGTGGGGTAAGAAATAAGGCAAGGTTAGTAGCTAAAGCATATAATCAAGAGCAAGGTATAGACTATGAAGAGACTTTTGTACCTATTTGTCATGATTATAATAGTTGGGGCATATGGAAGTGAGTATGAAGAAGTCAAGATTGTAATAAGTAGTAATGAGTCTTAATATTGTCATTTATTAGGCCTGTTAAAGGCAGTTAATTAGTAACTGTCAATGTAAGTCAAGTGGCAGTTAAAATAGGTCAATCTTGGAGGCTAAGGAGTGAAAATCGGTTAAGATGGATGGTTCAAATGCAATGTATCTAGCTTAGGTGAGTCTTAGCTTGAGATTAATATAAATAGGTGAGTCTTTCATTGTAAGCGGATAACTTTGATGAAATGCAAATATCTTTTAGATATTTCTTCCTTTCTCACTTTTATTCACTTCTTTCTTATCGTAAATTCTTCTATCCCTAGGTCATGACTCGAGTTTGATCTCGTATCATGACAATTGGTACCAGAGCTTCGTTTTTAATCAAGAAAAATTGAAATCAGAATTATTTTTTTTTTTGCTGCACAAGAGACTTTAGATGCTTGCATTTGATTTAGTTGAATCAAATTCAACTAAATTGGGTTTGTATCATGTCAAGCTTTGGTGCTGGATGCAAACAATCAACAAAAATAGTAGCGATCAGGTTCAAGCTCAGCAAGTTAAGGTCAGATTGTAATTGATCTGAAATCTCAGCTTGCGTTGAGCTTAAGTGGTAGTGAGATCACGATTTAGAATTAGTGATCTATTGCATTAGGTTTTGCTGCCATTCTATGCCTTAAACCATGAACAAAAGTGCAGTACATTGATCATAATTAGTTTTTGCTTTTGAGGTACAATAAGCTCAGAATTATTCAATTGTTCATCGTGATGCAGTTAAGTTGCAAAATCCTCTGTGTTGCGTTCCTTGCAGAAGTGGAAATCGAAATAGAAATGGAATCTGTGGTTGAAACGATGCAAAGTATGCTAGATTTAAATACTGAGATGAAGCAGTATACTAATGAAGGGTTCGAGCAATATTTTCAAGAGTTATCACAATTGTTTCAAGAGGTAAGGATCTCCACTCAAGCAATTCAGCAACCTGTTGAGCGAAACGCAACTGCGATCAGTGAAAATATGAAAGTCGAAGGAGTAATTACAAAAGTTATCAGCACAAGTGAACTGGAGATTCAGAACGAAAGTCGATCTATTGAACTTCAGAAGCTTAGTGCTGCAGTTTCAACAGAAATTCAAGGATTTAATACCATCCCAAGCTTTGAGATTCAGAAATTTGTTAAGGTTGTTCCAAGGCAGGATGATGAGCTACAGAGTGTTACAACTAAGACACCACAAGCGATCATTAAGGTTATAGGTTGTAGATGGGTGCAATTATTACGGCCTAATTTTGAGGTTAAGTTAGCAATTGGTCTTAGCCACAAGAAGTGCTTTTCAAGCAAGAGATTGAGAACAAAGATCAAGCCTCTCTTAGTTTACAAGGAAGACCTCCTGATTTTCTTCTTCTCAAGTCCAATAAAGTGGTTCGTGACAAGCTTTACATGTTCAAGAACATGAAATTGAGGCATCCTAAGATGGTGTTATGGTCAATTGATAGATTAAGCGCATCTTCTTGGATCAATAGGATGTTGAAGAAGGCAAGGAGAATGAAAAGGATTATCAGTCGTGTTGCAAGTTCAGATAGGAACCAAGATGATTCTGTCACATTGCAACCAAATTCAGTGAAGCAGCTGACTAAACTCAGTAGAGTTGGAGCTCATACTATTATGTATAATGTGGGAAGGCCTACTGATGTGTTGAAGGTTAAGCATTCAGTCACTCCGGAAAAGAAAAAAGTGAAGATAAAGGCCTTGGCTAAACAGCAAATTTTGAAAATTTTAGATGGTATGATGAACTTCTGTTCAGATCTGGAATTACCGTGCAAGGACCCCTTGGTAAAAGGAAATTGTCATGACCCGACTATATTAGTATTGTCAAGATAGAGGCTATGATTTATTATTAGTAACTCAATGACTGTAATAAATAGTAATGAGTCTTATGTTGTCATGTATTAACCTTGTAAGTAGGTAGTTAATTAGTAATTGTCAATGTAAGTGAAGTGGTAGTTAAAATAGGTCAATCTTGGAGGCTAAGGAGGGAAAGTCGGTTAAGATGGATGGTCCAAATGCAATGTATCTAGCTTAGGTGAGTCTTAGCTTGAGATTAATATAAATAGGTGAGTCTTTCATTGTAAGCTCATAACTTTGATGAAATACAAATATCTTTTATATATTCCTTAGTTTCTCGCCTTGATTCACTTCTTTCTTATCTCAAATTCTTCTATCCCTAGGTTGTGACTCGAGTTTGATCTTGGATCATTACAATTAGTATCAGAGCCTCGTTTTAGGCTTCAATTAAGTTAATTGAATGCAATTTGGGTGTATAAGCTTAGGATCAAGGTGATTTGATATCAAATATCCTTGATCACTTTGCAAGTAGATTAAGAGTTCAATTTTGAAGTCTTGATTGATAAGCTTGCGGTTACATATATGAAATTACAACTAAAATAGCACAAAAAGAGTACTAAATTCAGTGACTGTAGTTGTGAGGATAAGCGTTCAGATTGATTGAACAAATACAGCGTGAAGCAAGCAGTGAAGTTGTGCTGAGGGAAGCACGATTTACAACATAAATCCAGCGGTTGGAGATGGAAAAGCTACGATTGAGGCAGTGCAGCTGGAACAAGAAGCTTTTGTACAGCAGCAGGTGCAACAACTCACGCAATGCTGCAAACTCGCCTTACCACAATCAGAACCGCAATATTTGCAAGAGCAGCTGCAAATTCACCAGCAAATTCTTGGAATACAAGATCGAGATAGTGAGAAGGAACATATTCAGTTGTTCACAGGGCAAAAGCTAGAATTTGGACAATGATGGTCAAGTGATTCAAGATTTACTATAAGTGAGGAGGTAATTGGAGAATCTGGACCATGAATTAGTGCAGTACAGTCCGAAATCGATGCAACACAACCTGAGGTGCAAGTTAGGGAACCAAATTTTGGTGTTGACATCAAATCACAGGTGCAAATTAAGATTCTGAGTACCGGGAAGTTGAGGTTGAGGGTTCTGTTGCAGCAGTGTGCGAAATTTAGTTTGATCATTCATCTAAATCGTAAGAAGTGCTACTCTAGCAAGATGATAAGAGTATTAGAGAAGCCAATCTTTGTTTTCCAAGGAGTTGCTCCAAAATTTTTACAACTTGAAACAAATAATGAAAATAATGAAGCACTTGGAAGGCTATTTGAGTGCAAGAAGAGGGGAATGAAGCAACCTAAGGTAGTGTTGATGTCTATTGATAGGTTGGAGCATTCTCTTTCATTCAAAGGAGTATCAAGTGGGCAAGGAGAGGATCTAAGTTTAGCTGCCATACAAATTCAGCCTTAAACCATGTAAATGACGGTGCAAAATTTTCAAATGCAGAACATGTGGCTGATAAGTCTGCTGTTAAAGCTACTGCAGGGTCTATTGCTGAAGTGGGAGTTAAAATTGAAGCCAATCAGTTTGAGCAATTTGGGCTTCGAATGCAAGAGAGGTTAGTTACTATGCAATATTCATGGGAGGAAAGTTTGGATCGGCATTTCAACAGAATGCATCGGCAGCTCGATGACTTACTTGAACAGCTCAATGGACAAGGTTCTGAAGTGGAATTGAGTCCTCAAGGGGAAGTGCTATGTAAGGACATTGATCAGGTGTCCGGAAGGCTCCTTACCTACCACACTCAGTATTGAATCTGTGTATAAATGTATCAGCTCATCAACTTAATGAGACATTAATGTACTCCTTAGATCAAGTAATTCAGCAACAAGATGAGCAGGTTAAGGTGCTAGAGGTTGATAGAAATTCTATTATGAATGTTAGTGCAAGTGTAAATGAAAAGAAGAAGCCAATTGCTCAAAGGTGTGTGACACACTGTCATCAAAAAATGTTTGCGGCAGTGAAAGAGGTTCATGTGCAGCACAATCAGATGTTATTACAGGGCTTTCATAGAGGAGTTCACGCAGGAGCACTCGAGAGGTTAATAGGGTGACTAACTAAGCGTGTTTGAGGCCATTTGACCCCAAAAAGGGAGAATTACATGCTCCTTGGGACAATATTCAGCAATGGCAGCAAAATACTTAGCTGGAAATGGATCGAAACTTCAGTGTTGATGTTGGATTTAGTTGGGGAGCTGGTGTTTACTCATCCTTGGGTACTAATAATAGACCACCTGAACCAATGGACTTGCAGCAAATTGTTGAGTTTAGTAATGGTGAATTCAGCAGTGATACAAACTCAGCAAGACAACAGGAGGGGCTCGTAACAGCACCACCAAAATCAGCAATGAATCAGTCATCATCAAAACCAGCAATGAATTAGCCATTTGCTCGAATTCAGCTAGGAATTATGCAAGACCAGGTTAACTAACAGGATCAATTGAGTGGAATGGGTGTCTTTACAGCTAAGAACATTGGAGGATTATCAAGGAGTTTGGATCAAGAGTTAGATGCTTTGTTTGATCAAGTCAAAGGAAGTTTGTATCTTACCTGGAAAATTTGGGACAAATCTAGCATTAATCCAGGATTGTACCAAGCTGTTCTGAAGTTCCAGCGGCTACTTGGGCTGGGGAAATTTGCATTCATTCTTGTGCTCATTAATAATACATCAAGGTTGGTTCATTTGAATCAAAGCAGCTGCAGAAAAGCATCGGTGCGCAGTTGCCAAAAAGGAGTTCCAACAAGAGCTGAAGACCTTGAACCTAATCTGGAATTTCTGTGTTGCCTCTTGGTGGCTGTTAGTTCAGCTATATCAATGGTTCAATTTATGGTAGAATTTCTTTGAAGTTCAACCAGGCGTCTTGAGTACTTATCTTGGTGGAGGAGAGTTCTGAATTTTCAGGCCAAGGTTCCAATTGCTAGAGAAGTTAAGCTGAAATGTTGCACTGTGATGCAAATTGTTAGATGTCTTCGAACTAAAAGAACATTGAAGACTCACGGTACTACAGCAGCAGCATCACGATAGCATATCACTCACGGTCATCAGTGCACAATAGCTATGGGATATTGTTCTTGGGTTGCCTTAGTTGCAACAAGAAATTCTTCTTGCGGATATTTGGGTTGGTGTTGACTGATTGGTATGGTCTGGTGGACCTCCTGCAGCTGTGATTTCTTCAACAAAATTCAGCAATTCAGCTCCTACTTTTACAACAATAAGTGTTCTTCAATGTTTCAACTCTCTCCTACGATTCTTAAGGACAAGAATCTCTTAAGGGGGGAGTATTGTCATGACCCGACTATATTAGTATTGTCAAGATAGAGGCTATGATTTATTATTAGTAACTCAATGACTGTAATAAATAGTAATGAGTCTTATGTTGTCATGTATTAGGCTTGTAAGTAGGTAGTTAATTAGTAATTGTCAATGTAAGTGAAGTGGTAGTTAAAATAGGTCAATCTTGGAGGCTAAGGAGGGAAAGTCGGTTAAGATGGATGGTCCAAATGCAATGTATCTAGCTTAGGTGAGTCTTAGCTTGAGATTAATATAAATAGGTGAGTCTTTCATTGTAAGCTCATAACTTTGATGAAATACAAATACCTTTTAGATATTCCTCACTTTATCGCTTTTATTCACTTCTTTCTTATCATAAATTCCTCTATCCCTAGGTCGTGACTCGAGTTTGATCTCGGATCATGACTGAAATTCAGCTGTCAATGTTTGTGTCTGATATTGGATGGGCAAGTAAGTCAAGCTCTAAGTTAAGGGTGTGTGTTAATCGAGCTAAGAGCTTAGAACATACTCCAATGGTGCATCCAAATGTGAGACCTCCTGAAGTAGTGCAGCATAAGGAAGGTCGAGTTTTTGTGAAGTCACATTTGCAGTTGTAAAAAAGGCATAAGTTGGAAATTGCTGAACAAATAGCTGGTTTTTGGAGAGTTTGCAAACAGTTTGAAGTAATGATTGATCTATTTGAACTCAAGTATCAAGGAGTGTTGTTTAAAAGGAAAAGCCTGGAGGTGAAGTTTACTTTTGGATTAGAGCTGAAGCAAGACAATCTTGTTCTCTCTCTGCTGTGGCAGCAACATTCAGAAGGAACCTATGCCTTTAGGATTGAAAGAAGCTACGTTCACTCAGTTCCGGAAGCTGTGGGCTTGATTGAGAGGTTAATACAGCAGCACATTTGGAAAATTCTGGGTATTCGAAGGTATAATGCCAAGAATCCAAAGATTGGAATGAGGGAGTTAATTCAGTTCCATGAGACTGTAAGTTTGTATTCAGTTGAAGTTGGAAGTGACTCAATTAGGAACAACCAACAACAGCAAGTGATCAGAGTGCATAGCAGAAGCAATCAATTAAGGATTGGCTTATGGGATTCTCAATCTTTCCTTGTTCAGGTTACATTGGTTGTGAAAATTCAGCTCCAAAGAACATTGAAGATTTGGTAACAGCTAAAGGCTTGGTGTCAGTCAAGAAGAGGGTGGATTTTGTCAAGTATGTTGTTATGAATCGTTAGATTTTTTATTGTATTTTTGGGTATTGTCTTCATTGTTGAGTTGTCATGGTTCAAATGTTAGTTGGTGGTCTTGGCGCCTTTAGTTGGTCGGTTGGAGTCAAGCCAAAGTCAAATCTGGCAGTTGCTGTAAATTGGCGCCAATTTCAGTTAGGAGTCGGTTAGAGTTGTTGGCTAGGTTCAATGTCTCTAATTTTGTATAAATAAGCTCTAAGCATGTAATTTCTTCATTCAATCAAAAAAATTCATATTTTCCTTTGGAATTTCTCTCTATTTTCTTATCTACTTCTCTATTTCTCACCCCCTTTCACTTCTCCTCTCATCTTAACTCTTTCTTCTACAAGGTTAGCCTTTCAATTTGAATTGGAAGCTAACAATTGGTATCACAGCTAGTTTAAGCAATCAATTGATTGATTGAGGCTGGCAAGATCAAAGAAAATCATGATCGAAGGTGTAAGCACTACATCCGGAGCAGGAGGAGTAAATGCACCTGGTCCGGAGATGAACTATGTTGCTGCGGTTGCAGGTCCTAATGCATCTTGTGCGGAGGAAGCTGGTGTAAACGTTACAACTGGACCTAAATATCTTACTACTGATCATCTTTGGGACTTATATGACAATATTGAACGAATGTTAAAAATGCAGCAGTTACTTTTGGAAAAAGATGCGACTAAGGAAGATCGGTTGCAACAAATTGAGGTGATGCTTGTGGAGTTGCAGGAGCAGGTTAATAAGCAAGGAGAATCCAGTGTTAACGCAATCTTTAAGCCAGCTAGTCAGATCTTTCATCCAGTTGAAGTGGATCAGCGGCAAGTTCATGTTGACAAAACTGAAGGTTTGTGCAGGACTCGAGGAAAATCTCTGATGTTGCAGCCTGATATAGGTCCTTCAATCCACATCCCATCAGCTGAGAATCAACCTTCACAACCTGAGATTGCTATAGGAAATCAGGATCGTGCCTCAGGTCAAGCTCATTCCAGATCGAATGGCATAAATGCAGATTACAATTTTAGGCAGCAGCATTCTGTTTTGCTTCACAGATTTGTAGATGATGAGCTCGAACATCCTGATAGGCCACCTGATCGACAATTTCGGCATAGATCAAGGAGTAATGATAATACATCTGGTGGCAGGAGTGGTACTTACAGTCAGCCAAGGGTGGAGATAGATCCTTTTGATGGTAAACAACCGGAATCTTGGCTAAGAAGATGTGACCGGTATTTTCAGTATTATAACATTCAGGAAGATGAAAAGCTTCAGCTAGCTGCAGTACATTTACATGGTGATCATGAGGTATGGTATTATAGTTTGTTGAAGAGCAAACCTAATCTTTCTTGGGGCCAATTCGTAGAAGAAATGTGTGAACGATATGGAGAAGATGAGTCAACTGATGTTGTGGATAGCTTTAACAAGTTGTGCCAAACCAGAACCGTGAGGGAGTATATGATCAGATTTGAAAATTTACGATCTAATTTGTTGTCAGTCCTATCCATTGCTTCGGATGATGCAGAATCCTATTATGTCTCTTGCTTTGTGAGTGGATTGAAGCCAAGGATCAAGAATATGGTGAAGGCCAATGGTCCTAAGACATTGTCTAGTGCTTACAACAAGGTGAAATTGATTGAAGCTACTATAGTTCAAACAAGTGATAAGAGCAAGTTCAAAGGCAACAATTCCAGACCAAAACAGAAAGAGCAATCAGGCTCCAGATTTAAGTGAGCTGTTGACAAGAGTTCAGTGAGGCTATGCTTTCGTTGTAACCAGCCATATCAGCCTGGTCATAGGTGCAAATCTCAGACATTAATGTATGCAAGGGGGTCCCGTGCTGGTGTTGTATCTGGCAGTGAAAATTCAGACGCAGAAGAAGACACTGATGGACCTACTTCACAAGATGAAATGTCTAATGATGAAGCTGAGATATCCATGAAGGCATTGACAGGGAGTGGAGCTCATAATACCATTAGAATCAGATGCAAGGCCTGTATAACCTCTATCATTATTCTTATTGACAGTGGAGCACACATAGTCTTGTTGATCCCAAGTTAATTAAGAAAGTCAGGCATCAAGTGACAAAAACTCACCCATTGGCGGTTATGGTGGCTGATGGCAATTCACTAACAACTCAAAACAAGTGCCTAGCATTTCCGTGGTCTATGCAAGATCATCAATTCACGTTTGATTTTAGGGTACTTCCTTTAGTCCTTTTGCTTCACCTGTGATCCTTGTGAAGAAGAAAGATGGCTCTGCTAGAATGTGCGTCGATTATCGACAATTGAATGCCTTGACAGTGAAGGATAAGTTTCCCATTCCCGTCATAGATGAGTTGCTTGACGAGTTATATGGAGCATGCTTCTTCTCTAAGCTTGATTTGAGACAGGGGTATCATCAAATTAGAGTTCTTGAGTCGGATATATACAAGACTGATTTTAAGACTCATCATGGGCATTTCGAGTTTGTTGTTATGCCTTTCGGCCTAACAAATGCTCTGGCCACTTTTCAAGCGGCAATGAATGATGTTTTCAAACCTTTCTTGAGAAGATCAGTGCTTGTATTCTTTGATAACATACTAATTTATAGCTCCTCTTATGAAGATCATTTCACTCACCTTAGGCAAGTCTTTGTGGTGATGCGGCAACACAAGTTCTTTGCTAAGTTGTCCAAATGTTCGTTTGCTTAGACAAAGCTTGAGTATATGGGCCATGTCATCTCTCAAGAAGGAGTTTCCATCGATCCTACTACGATCCAAGCGATGCAAGATTGGCCAATTCCAACAACCTTGAAGCAATTGAGAGGTTTTTTGGGTTTGACCGGGTATTATAGAAAATTCAATAAAGGATATGGTTCTGTTGCCAAACCTTTAACAAAACTCTTAAAGAAGGATGCATTCACATGGACTGAGAGGTCTCAGGCTACATTTAAAGCTCTTAAGTAAGCTATGTGTGCTGCACCAGTGTTGGCAATGGCAAATTTTACCGAGAGCTTTGTTTTGGAGATAGATGCATGCAGTTCAGGTATAGGGGCTGTTCTTTCTTAACATAGAAGGCCTATTGCTTACTTGAGTCAAGCCATTAGTGCTAAGCATCAAGCTATGTCAACTTATGAGAAGGAATATTTAGCAATTCTTTGAGCCGTTGAAAAATGGAGGCATTACTTGGATGGTCACAAGTTCATCATTCGAACGGATCACCAAAGCCTCAAGCATCTCCTTGAGCAAAAGATTGTGAGGAGAATTCAAAAGAAGGGCCTTATGAAGATGGTTGGCCTTGGTTATGACATTCAGTATAGAAGGGGCACGGAAAATGCTGCAGCCGATGCTTTGTCCAGGAAATTTGAGGATGCTGAAGTTGGTACTGCAGTGCCACAACCATGGTGGTTCCTTCATGGATGGTAGAGGTTTATAAGACATATGAGGGTGATTCTTTTTCCCAAGAGTGTGTAGCTACTGCCCTTGTGAAGGATGCAGGAAAGAATGACAGTTCAGGTGGGATGTTAGTACAAAGAGGTCTGATCAAAGTACATGGCACATTGTATATTGGATCTGCTACTGGGTTAAGGGATCAGATTTTACAAGCCTCTCATGATGCAACTCGGGGAGGCCATGCCGGTATAGAAGGAACTTATCAAAGGGATAAAGCTTACTTTAGTTGGCCAAGCTTGAAAAAGGAAGTGAGTGAGTATGTTAAGGCTTGTGAGGTATGTCAAGAAACCAAGTTGGGAGATCATCGTTACAAGGGTCTTCTTCAACCACTTCCCATTCCGGATGGAGCATGGATCAATATTAGCATGGATTTCATTGAGGGATTGCCAAGGTCTGAGGGCAAGGAAGTCATATGGGTGGTAGTTGATCATTTCACCAAATATGGCCATTTCATTGCTCTTGCTCGACCTATTACTGGTGAAAAGTTGGCAAGAATCTTCCTTGACAACATTTACCAGTTACATGGATTGCCTCAATCCATTGTTTCAGATCGTGACAAGATCTTCACAAGCACATTTTGGAGGGAGTTGTTCAAATTGATGGGTTGGCACTTAGTTCCTCTAATCATCCTCAAACGGATGGCCAAACTGAACTTGTCAACCAATGTGTGGAGCAATACCTCCGGAGTATGGTCTTCTTACGGCCTAAGGAGTGGAATCATTGGCTTTCTTTGGCGGAATATTGGTTCAACACTCACTTTCATGCATCCATTGGCACTTCCCCTCTCCAAGCCTTGTATGGCTACCCTCCTCCTTCTCCAATGTTGCTGCAGCAACCGAGAGCTACTGATTCAGCAACAAGTGATTTAGTGCAGCAGAGGAAGCAGATTTTGCAAGTGCTTAAAGATAATCTTCAACAAGCTCGGTCACGAATGAAATTTTATGCCGACAAAAAGAGGGTAGACAAAAGCTCTAAAGTTGGAGGTATGGTCTACCTTAAATTACAACCGTATAGACAGTCTTCTTTGGCCGTCAGGCGAAATGTCAAGCTAAGTGCCCGTTTCTTTGGTCCATACAAAGTCTTGGAGAAAATTGGCAATGTTACATACAAGCTTGACTTGCCTTCACATTCATACATTCACTCGGTGTTCCATGTCTCTCTACTTAAAAAGCAGGTCAAGAAGGGAACTGAAGTTGCTCGGGAGCCACCTGAAGCAGGGTCTAATGGGATGTTGTAGCTGCAACCAGTTGCTGTCAAGGCTCCGAGAACGCTGCAGGTGGAACATGGTGCATTGCAAGAAGTGTTGGTGCAATGGGCCAACTTGAATAAAAGCTTTGTGACTTGGGAAAATTGCAATTTCTTGAAGAGCCAATTCCCAAATTTTACTCCTTGAGAACAAAAAGTTTCCCAGGAGGGAGGGAATGTTATGAATCGTTAGATTTTTTATTGTAATTTTGGTTGTATTTTTGGGTATTGTCTTTATTGTTGAGTTGTCATGTTTCAAATGTTAGTTGGTGGTCTTGGCGCCTTTAGTTGGTCGGTTGGAGTCAAGCCAAAGTCAAATTTGGCAGCTGCTGTAAATTGGCGCCAATTCGGTTATGAGTCGGTTAGAGTTGTTAGCTAGGTTCAATGTCTCTACTTTTGTATAAATAAGCTCTAAGCATGTAATTTCTTCATTCAATCAATAAATTTCAGATTTTCCTTAGGAATTTCTCTCTATTTTCTCATCTACTTCTCTATTTCTCATCCCCTTTCACTTCTCCTCTCATCTCAACTCTTTCTTCTACATGGTTAGCCTTTCAATTTGAGTTGGGAGCTAACATATGTCTACAAAAGTGCAGCTTGGTGTGGTCTGCAAGAGATTAAGTTTCTACGATTTATGGTGTAGCAGCCAAGACCAGATCTCTCGTTGGATGTCTATGGTAAGATTCATTCCAAACAGTCCTTAATCTGTAACACCAGTTGCAAGGGGATATTTTGCAAGATTGTAAGAGTTAAAGAGTGGACAAGTGGGCTATACCAGCACACAACAATCACATGGGAGTGGCTACTTGACAATGGCAGATTTCTGGGCATGAATCAGGAAGTTTTAAGTTGTTGTTCAGCTGGTCTCATCAAGCTGACAGAACCTATTGGGAAAACTTGTAGAATTGAGCAACCAACTATGGAATCAAACACTGGTGCAAGTTGGAACGCAATTAAGTAGAAGTCAGGGAATTGTGTTCATGCCATGACAATTGGAATTCATGTTGGCATTAAACAAGCTCGAGATTTTCTTCCAGAACCTTACAAATGGAAAGGTATTTGCGAATTGTTCAATTATATTGTCGCAAGTGAAGACACAGTGGTACTTGGTTGTGGAAAGTCCTTGAAGTTGCATCTTCTACAGGTTAATGGTACTTGGCTGGGTTCACTGCATTAAGGGAGCTTTGCAACAACAAGTGTTCAATAAAGACTCTTCTCTTTTAGATTCTTGAGGACAAGAATCTCTCAAGGGCGGAGTAGTGTCATGATTCTAATAGTTGGGGCATATGGAAGTGAGTATGAATAAGTCAAGATTGCAATAAGTAGTAATGAGTCTTAATATTTTCATGTATTAGGCTTGTTAGTAGGTAGTTATTTAGTAATTGTCAATGTAAGTCAAGTGGTAGTTAAAATAGGTTAATCTTGGAGGCTAAGGAGGGAAAGTCGGTTAAGATGGATGGTCCAAATGCAATATATCTAGCTTAGGTGAGTCTTAGCTTGAGATTAATATAAATAGGTGAGTCTTTCATTGTAAGCGGATAACTTTGATGAAATACAAACATCTTTTAGATATTTCTTCCTTTCTCACTTTTATTCAATTCTTTCTTATCGCAAATTCTTCTATCCCTAGGTCATGACTCGAGTTTGATCTCGTATCTTGACACTATTGCTGGATTAGAAGCTATTAGACTCCTATGTACATTTGCTTCATTTAAAAATTTTAAACTTTTCAAATGGATCTATAAAGTGCATGTTTAAATGGTTCCTTTGAAGCGGAAGTTTATGTTGAACAACCACCCGGATTTGAAAATGAAAAATTTACCAACCATGCTTTTAAACTCAAAAAGGCTCTCTATGGATTGAAACAAGCTCCAAGAGCTTCGTATGAGGGATCGAGTTCTTTATAATGCAAAATGGATTTTTAACAGGAAAGGTTGACACAACACTTTTTATCAGACACTCGAGAATATCAAACACTCTAGAAATGATATTCACATTGTACAAATTTATATTGATGATATAATGTTTGGTGCTACCAGTCCATCTCTTTTTGAAGAATTTGGAAATTTAATCAGTAGGGAATTCGGAATGAATATGATGGGAGAACTCAACTACTTCCTTGGCTTACAAATCAAGAAAGGAAAGGAATAATTTTTTCATGAACCAAGCCAAGCAAATCAATGAAATGCTTACGATATTTGGTGCTAAAAATTCCAAGACAAGTGCAACCCCGATGAACTCAACATTCAAGCTAGACTGGCTTGGTCTTATGAAACTCATGTGAAGTAACTCCTCAACTTGTCTCTCAAGTTCTGTCTTTTGGCCATGAGCATAGCGGTATGGCCTAATCTTGACCGGATCAGCATTTGCACGAAGAGGAATGGCATGGTCCACGCTTCTTTGAGGAGGAAGGCTCTTTGGTTGCTTAAACATGTCCTCAAACTCTTCAACCAAGGCCTGAACTTCTGGCTTGATGTCCGGCTGCAGCTCAACAGAAGAGATCACAAACAACTGCCCGAGCCACTGTACTGCTTTCTTCCTGATTCCACCTTGAAGTTGTTTACCTTCATTCAACTTGAGCTGAGCTTCCTCTGATATGCTCGGCAGAGAGACCTTGGTGCCATGAACCTCAAATTCCATGGTCATTTTATCAAAATCAAGCACCACCGGGTTGAAGGTTCTCATCCAATCCACACCTAGCACCATATCACAACCTGCCAATGAGATACAGATGTCGCCTTAGTTGATTCACAAGCATTTGAATTAATTCAAAATTTTTAGCCAAAGTGTTCTAGGTGTTTGACATTTAGAATTTATGTCGTGAATATGTTCAAGTATAAATGAATTATTCAGTAAAGGGTGAGTCAGTAACCAATGGAGAAGCAATGAGAAAAATAATGATAGTAGTTATAATTATTTTTTGTCATGGTCATCTAATAGGGGCTTGTTTTTGCAAGATTAGTCATTTTGGGAATTACTGAATAAATGATTTAAATCTGGAGTGCGTGAGATTGATTTAGTGGAATTAAGTTATTGTGATCCAAGATCAAACTTGGATGATAAGCTTGAGATGTAAGAGTATGGGATGAGAACGAAGTGAAAGAAATGAGAATTAGAGAGGGAATTAGGGTTCAGAGAGAGAATTAGATCAATTTTATTTGAATGAATCCTCAATTACATGATTGGTGCATATTTATACTCAAAAATTAGATGGCTAGCTTAAACAAAGGAAAACAAGCTAAAATCGAACTAAAAGCATTTTTTTAGCCAAAACACCAAACCCGAATAACAAACTTACCTACTATTCCCACCAGAAATAGATTTTGAAATTTGCATCAAGTATCAACTAAAATTGTATAAAATTCAACATGGTCATGACAATACCTGCTCCTTAAAAACATTCTTGCACCAAGAATGAAGAAGAAGGGAATTGGTTGCACAGAAACTTAAAATTCTCCTAGCTGGTTTGTTTTGGATCCAAATTGATCCACTAAATCAAAAATTCCTTCTCAACTATGCCTTGCTGCTGCACCAAACGGGGAGTCTAGAACTACTGCAGGAGCTTGTATCAGAGTTCCATCATTTACTGCTTTAGGAGGCTGACTTGAACACTCTTTCCCTTCTGTCCTGTGTCTTTTCAAAAGAGACACATGAAATACAAGATGAACAAAAGAGTTAGGTGGCAGCTTCAATCGATAAGCTACATTGCCTACTTTCTCGAACACCTTGTGAGGACTAAAGAAACGAGCCCTAACTTCACATTCTTACGAACTGCAATCGAGGACTGCCTGTATGTTTGAAGCTTGAGATACACCAAGTCTTCAACTGCAACAGATTTTTCAGAGTGTTTCTTATCAGCATAAAACTTCATTCTTGACTGAGCAAGTTTAAGATTGTCCTTTAATTACTGAATTAGTTATCTTCTTTGTGGAAGAAGGTCATTGACCCCTGCCATATGAGATGTTAAACCTTGCAGCACTATAGGTCAACAAGGATCGTACCCATATAAGGCCTTGAAGGGAGTGGTCCCTATAGCTGAATGGAAGTGAGTGTTATACCAAAATTCTGCCAAAGATAACCAATGAGACCAGCATTTAAGATAGGTGAAAGTCATGCTTCGAAGGTACTACTCCACAAACTGGTTCGCCCTCTAAGTTTTCCCATCATATTGAGGATAATAGGATGCATTGAGAGCAAGAGTGGAGCCCATCAACAAGAACAACTCCCTCCAAAACTAACAAGTGAAAATTATGTCCCAGTCAAACACAATGGATTGAGGTAGTCCATGTAATTTTGTAGATGTGATCAAGGAGTTCCCGGGCCAACTTGTCAGCAGAGATGGGATGACTTAAAGCAATGAAGTGCTAAACTTAGTAAATCGATCCACAATGACCCAGATTGCCTCATTGCATTCGGCCCTCAGCAAGCCTTCCACGAAATCTATGCTTATGTGTTGCCAGGCCCTATTAAGAATTGGCAAGGGCTGTTAAAGACCTGGGTGCTAGACATGCTCAAACTTAGTCCTCTGGCAGGCATCACAGCTCTGTACAAATTCTTCAACCCCCTTCTTTGCTCCAACCTAGCAAAAGTACTGCTTCAGTCTCTTGTAAGTGCCCTTTATACCAGAGTGACCGCCCCACGCAGAAGAGTGAAAGGCCTGAATGATCTACCTTCTCAAATTAGTGCAGGTTCCAACTAATATCTTGCCTTTAATCCTAACAATTCCATTTAAAACAGTGACTTCAACTTCTGTATTTGATGAATTACTCACACTATAGGCCGTAATGCAATCTATAGCAAACTTATCCCCTTTATATGACCTGTAAACTTCCTCCATCTAATCAGGCAAGATACGAGAAATAGCTGAGCAAGAGCCACATTCACTTTCTTCGAACCTTCAAGAGAGAGCATCAGCAACAATGTTCTCTTTTCCTTTGCGATACTCAATAGAATAACTTAGTCCTAACATCCTCATAAGTCCTATTCTTTGCACTCTAGTTGTAATCTTCTACTCCATAAGATATTTCAGGCTTTGGTGGTCAGTCCTGATAATACAATGATGTCCTTCTATGTAATGCCTCTACTTCTGCACTGCTAACAAAATGGCCAAATACTCCTTCTCATAAATCGAAAGCCGTTGATTTCTTGGACTGAGACCCTGACTGGGGAAAGCTACTGGCCTCTCTTGTGGAGAAACTGGCATTAGTCTCCAGTACAAAAGGCTTCCTAAAATCAAGCACAACTAGAATTGGCGAAGAGCACATAGCCAACTTGAGACCTTCAAATGCTTCCTAAGCCAAATAAGACCAAAAAAATGCATCTTTCCTTAGAAGATCAATCAAGAGCTTTGCCAACACTACATATTATGCGATAAACTTTCTACAGTACCCAGACAACCCAAGAAAACCCCTCAGCTACTTGAGGTATTTGTTATGATTTGGCCTTAGCAGCTGGTCCAGATTGTGTTGTAGCAAGAGAAGATGCTTTAGAGAATATTTTTGTTCATTTGCTTTTAAATGTGCTCTTAGCGAGAAAGTCGGTTGCGAGGTTTAAGTGGTTTGTTTGCCTTGATCTTCTTAAGTCGGTATTCTAGTCAATTTTGGAGGCTAAGCTTGTAAGAGTCGGTCACTTGGGAAGTCTAGATGCAATGTATTTCTTTTAATCTAGGTTTAGTATGAATAGTTCAATCTCTTGTAAGAATCATTCATGAATGAACATATCTTTGGATTCTCTCTCTCATCTTTAATTCTCTCTCTAATTCTCATCTCCTCTCACTTCTTTTCTCATCTAAACTCTACAAACTTAGGGTCTGAATAAAGATTGATCTTGATTCAAAACAATTGGTATCAGAGCTTGAGCTTTGCATACGATCGGATTGACGTTGCTTCAATTTGATTGCAAATGCACCTGCCAAACCTTATATGTTCGATCTTCACTTAGATTGTTCAAATATCTTGCCAAACACAAGAAATCAGCACAAATGGTAGGTGGTGTGACTACGCGAGCTAATGCAGCTAGGGGTGTGCAAAATACGGTTTAAACCGTAATCCAAACCGAACCAAACCGTAAATTACGGTTTGGTTTGGTTAATTTGGTTTATGGTTTGAAAAATTATGGTTAGGTTTAAGAAACTTTTGTTATTAAGATTTACGGTTTAGGTTTGGTTTAAAACCAAACTTAAACCATAAACCATAAAAATCATAAACTAAAGAATCCAATCATTATTTATATCATCAAAATCATGAACAAGTTATATTAGTGGCAAAATTTACTTGATAACTTGATAAAAATAATTAGGATTATTTACATCAAAGGCCTTTGTACTTTTCTGATCTTGTCAACTTAAGCCTTATACTTTTAATTATGTCAATTTAGTCCCTTAATAATTTAGATTATGTCAATTTAGTTATTTGGTCAAATTTAACTTAAGGTAATGATGTAATTTTTAACGACAGAATCATATTGGATGCAATTAATATTACTCGTTGATTAAATTTAACCCAATCTGTGACTGAACTATTAAATATTTCATTAACAACTTAACAAAAATTTTAACAGACTCAATGTTATTGCTGAATTTTCCAAAAAATGTTACTACTTAATTTAACAAACTAATTTTATGTGTTGTTTGTAGTTTTTGTTTATGTAGTATAAACATATATTATACTATTAATTAGGAAAAGAGGTAAAGTTTTCGCATTTTTTTATGTTTTTGTAGTTAATGATGATTTTAATATTGATCAAATTATGTTTATATTAGTGTAATAAAAATTTTTATATTATAATGGTTAAAACCATAAACCGGACCGGACCGGACTAGAATTACGGTTTGGTCTGGTTTGGTTTGTGAGATAAAACGGTTTTGTTTTGGCTTAGAAAATTTTCAAACCATATTTTTACGGTTTGGTCCGGTTTGGTAAACATAAACCGCCAAACCGGACCGTGTGCAACCCTAAATGCAGCTACTAATGCTACTAATAACACTACTACTTATACTACTTCGGTAGTAGGTGTTGATTCATGAAGTAATTAAGGTGATTGGATTGAACAGATGTGGAATCAGATGCAAAACTTGATACAGTCAATGAAGCAAGAAATGGACCAGAGGTTTGATGCACAATCACAAAGGTTTAATACACAGTCACCGCAGCTTGTAGGCTTGCAACAGCAAGTGTATGGCAAAATCCACCAGTTGAAGAGAGTATTCTTCTTCCAGTAAGCCAACAGGTCAGACCCTCGGATCCTAGTCCTCCACCAGGACTAGCTAACAGTGGAGATAGTGTACCAATTGTAAGAAGCAATGAAGTTAAACAGCTAAGAGTAGCATTGGAGCCTTTTGATGGAATAATGACATAGTCATGGGTGAGAAAATGCGAAAGGTACTTTCATCTCTTTAACATAGCTGAGGCCAAAAAGGTGGAATTGGCTGCTGTTTATCTACGGGGAGAATTGGAAGTGTGGTATTATAGCTTACTGCATTCGTGGCATGAGTTTATGGAAGAGCTTTGTGAGAGGTACGGGTGATAGGTCCAGTTTAGTATATAATCATTCATATCATTTTAGTTCATTTCTTAACCATTATACGTCAAATGTTTATTGCTATTGCTCGTGTTTGCTCTTTTTAGATTCTATTGTTATTTTCGTGCAAAAACACTCATTTTGTACTCATTCTTGCTAGGTTTTATCATCAAAATCAACAAGTGAATGAAAGATAAATCAAACGAAAGCAAAAAAATAAAAAGGGCTACATACAACATTTTGCACAGCTAAAGCAAGGACACACAAGAATATGTACAATTTGCTACAATTAGCAATTTTGGGCGGCAATTCAAGCAAATCAAATGCAAGGATGAATTAAAAAATTCATTAACATGCCCAAGATAATGTCAAGAATAATTATGGGTGGCCAAAGCTGAAAAAAAATGAAGAAAAACACGCAAGAACAGCAAGTTGCAGAGAATGAAGAACAAGCCCGTACAATTCCCAACAACTTGTAAATCTGGGTAGCAAAATGGGAAAATCAAGTGAAAGAACCTCTTGTACACTTCTAGAACATGTTCAACTTTATGTAAATGCTGATTTTGGGCGGTGCAAAGCAAGAAAAAATTAAAAATATTAGAAAGTTGGTGAAACCTGCAGAAATGGGCGGCAATGGCATCAATTTGGTGCAATGAGCTTTAAACATACTATATTTTTTATTTTAAGTGATCCCAACCTCAAATATTCTAAATAGGGATGCTTGGGAGGTGTTTTATTATTTGTTCATCCAGATAAAACCAAATACAAAGTAGGAATATAGGTAGAAATTTGTAGGGAAGAAGGAGGACAAAAGAAAAAGTTTGGTTTGTGATTTCTTATTTTATAGTTCCTTTTTTCTATTCTTTTCTAATTTAAGTTTATGGAATTTGTCTTTGTTTTTCTCTATATTATGTTAACCATGAACTAATTTTCTTTTCCAAGGCTACGATGTTGTCTAAGTTGTAATATACCCTCTCTTCTAATCTAATGTATTCAATGTTTTGTTATTATGTTGTTGAAGTGTTTATCATTATTCTTCATGAGTTTTGAATACTTGATCAACATTTAAAGCCTACATGAGAAAGATACTCCACTCGCTCTTTATTACTTCGTAACTAGCACTTGAATGAGTATCGTTCCTACAAGGATTGTTATTGAATGAGTACTGAAATAAGTAGTTTTAGCACTATTTAAAAGATCGAAATTTAATGTTTTTGATATGAAACAAAGTAAAATAAAAAAGAACAACACTGTTTACTAATTTTTATAAAAAGTGTATTGATTTTTTGGTGGTTTTTATGATAATAAGATCCAAGGCATCCGATTACACCTTGTTCAATTAATACATCTTTCTGTTCTCGGTATTTAGGCTGTTTTGACATGTTGATGATCAAAAACCCTAATTTACTAAATATTATATCTCAAGAAACACTTAACATACTCTTTTACATATTAACTCATCAATCTCTTGCATGAATTTAAATAAGAAAAGAGTTTTAAAGATCCATGGTTTTCACTTAAGACCACACAAGTCGCGTTGACCTCTCTCGAGCATTTGCTCAGGTTGTGGTGTTTATCACCTTAGCAGTCATCATAAATCTCATCTCAGACTCATTATGAATTATTATAGGCTTTAAATGGTGATCAAGTATTCAAAACTTATGAAGAATAATGATAAACACTTCAACAACGCAATAACAAAACATTGAATACGTTGAATTAGAAGAGAGCGTGTATTACAATTTAGGCAGCATCGTGGCCTCGAAAAAACAAAATTAGTTCATGGTTAACATAATATAAAGCAAAAAAAAGACAAAATCCATCAACTTAAAGTAGAAAAGATAGAAAAGAACTAGAAAATAAGAAATCACAAACCAAACTTCTTCTTGTCTCCTCCTTCTGCCCTATGAATTTCTACCTATATTCTTACTTTGTATTGTGTTTTTTCTGGATGCATTGAAGATAAAACACCTCCCAAGCATCCCTATTCATAGTGTTCGAGATTGGGATTACTTAAAATAAAAAATATAGCAAGCTTAAAGCTCATTGCACCAAATTCCTACGATTGCAATTTCTACAGATTTCACCAACTGTCTGATTTTTGTTCAATTTTTCCTTGCTTTTCACCGCCCAAAGTCAACATTTACATAAATTTGAAAATGTTCTTGAAGTGTACAAGTTGTTCTTTCACTTTATTTGTCCATTTTTCCACCCAAATTTGCATGTTGAAATGAATTGTGCAGGCTTGTTCTTCATTCTTCGCAACTTGCTATTCTTGCTTGTTTCTCTTCATTTTTTTCCGCTTTGGCAGCCCAAAATCAGTCTTGATATCATCTTGGACATGTTAACAAATTTTTTAACTCATCCTTGCATTTGATTTTCTTGAATTGCCACCCAAAATTACTAATTGTAGCAAATTGTACATGTTCTTCTGCTTCCTTGCTTTAGCTATTTAAAATGTTATATCTAGCCCATTTTTTCCTTTTGTTTGATGTATCTTGCATTCACTTCTTGATGTTGACGATAAAACCAAGCAATATCTAGCACAGAATGAGTGTTTTTGCACGAAAATAGCAATAGAAGTAAAAAAGAGCAATAATGAAAAAATTTTGATGTATATTGGTTAGAAAATGAACTAAAATGAGATGAATTATTGTATACTAAATTGGACACATGAAAATACCCCAAAACTAAAATCTTGCTCGTCCTCAAGCAAGTCTAAACATTAAAGCCCAGGATCTCTTGCTTTTTAGGAATTTATCACAATTCAATTCAAGACTCCTAATAGAAAGGAATAACCAGCACCCAAAGTTTTAAAGTTTTAAAGGTAAAACAATCTTTCCAAGGAAAACCCATCAATCACCTAGGCAACCGAATTTAAAGTTGGCTAACCATATTAAGTTTATCCATTCTTTGCAATCTCAAGACATTCAAACCGAATAAAAGACAAAAATCATGCCGTTCATAACAAGACTTCTCAAGTATGCCCAGTACTAAAATTATTCACCAAATTTTATATTTTTTATTTTATTTTATTTATTATTATTTTTTTTAGGTGCTCAGCTCCTTGTTAGCTTTCTAAGCACCGCTTGTAGCAAGCTTTCAATGTGGCAGCTCCCGTTCCAGTTAACCCAGGGCACCAAGTGTTGAAATGCCCCTACGGATCTACTTGCCCGAGGTACCAAGGCACGAAACTATCACACTGTAGCACATATTCAAATACTAGACGTTTTTAACTGGATAGCCATGCTTAGTGACTCTCTCTCTATTTGTGTTATATTGTATATTTTTTCTTCATAATTTGTTTTCACTTAGACTTAGGAATAAATATTCAAAATCTATTATGAAAATGATAATCTTAATGCAATTGATTCAAATTTGAGCATCTTTGAATTAGAAGGAAAGGTAAAACAGCTATGCTAACTAGTGAACTAAAATACCACGGTCTTACAAAGATAGTGCCTTAGAATATATCATGTTTTCCAAATAGAACATAAAAACAATCGATTCTCAGGTTATTCATAACTAATTAAAGCAAGCAAGCTAAAGATTTCCTAAAAGGCATGATGATAAGATCTCCAAAAAATTTTGTACTTTTTTTTTTTTAAATTGGTTCAAAATATGCAACAAAAATTTTAAAGACCACTAATTGAAACTATAGAAAATCTTTTTGTTAGCCAACACTATCTACATCCCCATACAAAGGCCCCAAACTTTGGGAGGCACTAAAACCGACTCTAAAAGATAAAATAGCACTGACAAGAAACCTTTTTTTTTTTTTTTTTAATGTTGTTCAAAATTTTAAAAATGTGACAAAATGTCTCTCACATCCCCAAACATAAAGTTAACTTTGTCCTCAATGTCAAAAGAAATACAAAGAACAAAGCAGTATGTGAGAGATACTTCTCAGGTTTGAGGATTGCTTTTTGATGATGAATAATGATATCATGCTACCAAACTTGTTTGAAAAACCTATAGATAAAAAATGTACAAAAGCATGAGAAAATAATAAAAATGAAAGGAACACAAGATAAAAGAAGGAAAGAAACACTTGGGTTGCCTCCCAAGAAGTACTAAAGTTATGATCGTTACCTCGACTCGTTGATTGGATCATTCGACTTCGTTGAGATGAATTGAGGATTTCTGCTGCTCGAGCTCTCCATCAATATAAGGTTTCAGCCTTTGACCATTAAATTTTAATGTACCCTTCTTGTCATCTCGAATTTTGACCGTGCCATATGGAAAAATCATGAGTCACAACAAAGGGTCCTGACCATCTGGAGCGCAATTTCCCTGGAACAATCGTAATCGGGAGTTAAAAAGTAAAACTTTTTGTCTGACTACGAACTCCCTATTTAGAATGTGCTTGTCATGCCATCTTTTGGTTCAGTCCTTGTAAATTTGAACATTTTCATAGGCTTCATTTCTGAATTCATCCATTTTATTAATTTGTAGTAACCTCCTCGCTCCTGCAGCTTCTAAGTTGAAATTAAGGTTTCAATGGCCTAGTATGCTTTATGTTCCAATTCTACCGGTAAATGACAAGCCTTGCGATAAACCAGTCCATATGAGACATTTGAATTGGTGTTTTGAATGCTATCCTATATGCCCAAAATGCGTCATCCAACTTTTTCGAGAATATTTTCTAGAAGCACTAACGGTCTTTTCGAGAACAATTTTCAATTCTCGATTTGAAATTTCCACTTGACCACTTGTTTGAGGATGGTATGGGGCACCCACATGGTGTGTGACTCTATACTCAATAAATCTTTAAGTTGACGGTCACAAAAATGTTTCCTGCCATCACTTATTATTGCTTTAGGAGTTCCAAATTGAGAAAAGATATTCTTTCTTACAAAGTTGACCACAACTCTTACATTATTTCTCAAAAAAGAAGCTGCTTTAACCCACTTTGATACATAATCTACATCAACCAAAATAAATTTGTTAGAAAATGATGAAGGAAAAGAACCCATAAAATCAATCCCCTAAGTGTCAAATAATTCAGCAACTAAAATGTTGTTTGGGGGCATTTCATGTCTTTTGAAAATATTTCCTTTTCTTTGACATCGATCACACTTACTAACAAATTTGAAAGAATCTTTAAAAAGTGTAGGCCAGTGAAATCTTGACTGTAAAACCTTAGCTGCAGTCCTTGTTCCACCATAATGACCACCAGTTTCCAAGGAATGGCAACGACACAGAATGTCTTCCATTTCTTCTTCTGGTACACACCTCCTGATGATTTGGTCTGCACGGTGCTTATATAAGAATGGTTCTTCCAAAAAATAGTGCTTAAATCTGCGAATAACTTATTCTTCAATTGATATGTCACGTCCTTAGACATTCATCCAGGAATTTTCATTGATAGAGCGACTTTCGTCCTCTCGTTCGAGGCATGATAAATGATCCGCCACAACATTCTCTGTTCCTGTCTTATCCCGGATTTCTAAATCGAATTCTTGAAGCAATAAAATCCATTTTATCAGTCTCGATTTTGCCTCCTATTTTTCAAAGACGTATTTAAGATTAAAGCAATCAATATAAGCAATTACCTTTGAATTTAACAACCAAGAGCCAAAGTTTTCAAATGCAAAAACAACAGCTAGTAATTCCTTCTTATTGGTAGCATAGTTAACCTGTGCGTCCGTTAAATTCTTACTGGCATAGTGAATTACATGAAAATTTGTGTTCCTTCTTTGCCCTAGCACATCCCATACTACATAGTCACTAGCATCACACATAAGTTCAAAGAGCAAGGTCCAATCAGGTGCTACAATTATTGGTGCCGATACTAGTTTTTTCCTCAAAGTTTCAAACGCTCGCATACAGTCACTATCAAGGTTAAAAGGAACACCCTTCATTAATAAATTGTAGAGATGCTTAGTGATATCAGAGAAGTCTTAATAAACCTTCTATAGAAGCCTGCATGACCCAAGAAACTTCGAATGCCCTTAACATTTGTAGGGGTAATAATCGCTCAATCACTTCAGTTTTGGCTCTATCAACCTCAATTCCCTCTTTTGAAATCATATGCCCTCACACGATCCCTTCTTGCACAATGAAATGACATTTCTCCCAATTCAAAAAAAGATTAGTGTCAGTGCATCATTGCAAAACCATACAGAGGTTAGCTAAACAATAATAAAATGAGGCTCCAAAGACTGAAAAATCATCCATAAATACCTCTATGAACTTTTCCACCATGTTACTAAAGATTGCCATCATACACCGTTGAAATGTGGTAGGAGCATTGCATAATACACAAGGCATTCTCCTATAGGAAAAGGTGCCATATGGACAAGTAAAAGTGGTCTCTTCCGATCTTCCGATGCTTTGGCAATTTGGTTGTAACCGGAATAATCATCAAGGAAATAGTAATACGAATGGCCAGCAATTTTTTCTAACATTTGATCAATGTAAGGTAAGGGAAAATGGTCTTTTCAAGTGCCATCATTAAATTATCTGCAATCTATACATACCCTCCAACCTGTGACGATTCTAGTACGAATGAGCTCATTATTCTCATTTTCTACTACGGTTATTCCCCCTTTCTTTGGAACTAATTGCACTGGACTCACCCATGGACTATTAGATATAGGATAAATGATCCTGGCATCTAATAACTTGATGACTTCTTTTCGTACCACCTCCTTTATAGCCGAGTTTAATCGATATTGTGGCTGCACGGTAGGCTTGAAGCTATCTTCCATGAGAATCTTATGCATGCATAAGGGGGGGCTAATTCCCATGATGTCTGAAAGGGTCCATCCGATTGCTGATTTATGCACCCTTAGAACTCTAAACAACCTTTCATGTTCAACATTACTCATAGAAGCATTAATTATAACAGGATAGGCGTTAGAATTACCAAGGTAAGCATACTTGAGATGAGGTGGCAATGACTTGAGCTCTAGATTTGGAGGTTCATCTTCTTCCATTATCTGCCGAGTTTCAATCACTTGTATTTCTTCCACTCTTGTTTCGTGGGGCGAATAAAAAGGTTCGTAAATTTCCAAGTGTTGGGCACATTCCCTTATTAATTCATTTTCCGTGTCTAAGGTCCCCGACTTTGTTAGACACGCTTCAAGGGGTAACTTAGGGAATATGTCCCCGAATGTCTCTTCTACCAACTCGTCTACAATATCAACCTCAAAACAAAAATCCCTGTTGGAAATTGTATAGCATCAAAAACATTGTAGGATACCTATTCATCTTGCACCCTTAAGATAAGGTTTCCATGTTGCACATCTGTCAAGGTCCTTCCTGTAGCAAGGAAGGGTCAGCCTGAAATGAGAGGTATCCGACAATCCTTTTCCTTATCAAGAACTATGAAATCAGCCGGGAAGATGAATTTATCAACCTTAACTAAGACGTCTTCAATCCCACCTCTAAGAGACTTGATTGATCTGTCCGCAAATTGGAGAGATACTATAGTGGGCTTCACCTCTCCTAACCCAAGCTTCCTGAATACAAAGAAAGGCATTAAATTTATGCTTGCACCTAAACTGCATAATACTTTATCAAAGCTAATAGTGCCGATGGTGCAAGGTATAGTGAAACTCCTTGGATCTTTTAGCTTAGGAGGTAACTTCTTTTTGAGTATGGCACTGCATTCTTCATTTAGTGCCACTATTTCAAATTCTCCCAACTTCCTTTTGTCAGACAGGTTTCCTTCATAAATTTTGCATATCTGGGCATCTGTTCTAACATGACAGCAAAAGGGACAGTAATATGTAATGTTTTGAAAATTTCCAAAAGTTTTGCAAACTGTTCGTCTGCTTTTTTTTTTTTTTAAAGGATAAGGGAATGGTAGAGTATTTGAGGTTGGTATTACTAAAATAAAAAATATAGCAAGCATTGCACCAAATTGCTGCCATTGCCGCCCATTTCTGCAGGTTTCACCAACTTACTGATTTTTTCAATTTTTTGTTTCTTTGCACCACCCAAAATCAACATTTACTAAAATTTGCACATGTTCTTGAAGTTTACAAGATGTTTTTTCACTTGGTTTGTCCATTTTTCCACCTAAATTTGCTAATTGAGGTGAATTATGCAGGCTTGTTCTTCATTCTCTACAACTTGCAGTTCTTGCTTGTTTCTCTTCATTTGTTTTCAGCTTTGGCCACTCAAAATTAGTCTTGACATCATCTTGGACATGCTAATGAATTTTTTGATTCATCTTTGCATTTGATTTGATTGAATTGCCACTTAAAATTTCTAATTGTACCAATTGTACATGTTCCTGTGTTTCTTTGCTTTAGCTGTGTAAAATGTTGTATCTAGCCCATTTTTTTTCTTTTGTTTGATGTATCTTGCATTCACTTTTTTTGATGTTGATGATAAAACCTAGCAAGATTTAGCACAAAATGAGTGTTTTTGAGCAAAAATGGCAATAGAAGCAAAAAAGAGCAAAAGTGAGCTATAGTGATAAAAATTTAATGTATAATGGTTGGAAAATGAACTAAAATGATATGAATAATTATATACTAAATTGGACTTATCAACGGGGATGAAGACGTGAGTGATATTGTGCATAATTTCAATAAAGTGACTAAAGTAATGTCTATGAAGGAACATATGTCCAGATTTGAAAGTCTAAGAGCAAGGATGTTGACAGTGTATCCAGATGCTCCTGTGGCTCACTATGTTTCGAGTTTTTTGAGTGAACTTAAGCCTAAAATCAAGAATTTGGTTAGGGCATTTGATCCTACAACTTTGTCTCGAGTTTATTCTAAAGCCAATAAGGTAGAAAGCACGGTTCTGGTTACTCCTGAAGATCAGAGGGGAAGGAATGCACCACTTGGAGCTTCTTCATCTAGAACCTTTTAGGAAAATAATAGATCTTTGAGCTTGGAAGAAAAGAGTTCTCAGAAGCTTTGTTTCAAGTGCAATCAATGCTATTTCTTTGGCCATAAGTGTGATCCAAAATACCTTATGTTAGCTTCTGGAATAGATGCAGTTGAAATTGAGGAGGAGGACAATGGACATGAATTCATAAAGCAGATAGAAGAGGAAGGTGAGGAGTTAGCTGAAGATGAGGTTGAGATCTCTGTCAAGGCCCTAACTGGGAATGGTTCACATAATGCCATTAGAATCAAGGGAGTAGTTGGATATAAACGCTTATTGATTTTGGTCTATAGTGAGAGTACGCATAGCTTTGTAGATCCCAAGATTGTGAGGATGGTTGGGCATGAGCTGATTAAAACCACTCCATTGACTATTACAGTGGCAAATGGTAATTCAATCTTGACACAGACTAAGTGCAGGAACTTCAAGTGGCTGATGCAAGGACATAACTTTGAATATGACTTCAGAGTGCTAAGATTAGGAGGCTGTGATATGGTCCTTGGGGTTGATTGGATGAAGTGCATCAGCCCTTGTTGATTTTGGTTAATTAATTGTATCATTTGAAAGGAAGGCCAACAAGTTCAGTTGCAAGGAATTAGGGAACAAGGACATCTACAACTGATGAGTGGGAAGGAATTGCAAGGTGTGCTTAAGAAAAGAAATTATCACTGGATTAGACAACTTAATTCTATCAGTGCTACTTCAAAAGAATAGCGGGTGAATTCTAATCCACTTATTGATTCATTGTTACTGAAGTACAAAAATTTATTTGAGAAACCAAGCACATTACCACCAAGGAGAGCATTAGATCATGCTATTCCATTAAAGGGTGGGACAGATCATGTGAACCCTTGGCCTTGCAAATATCCTCACTCACAAGAGAGTGGGATTGAATGGCAAGTTGATGAGTTGTTAAAGACTAAGTTCATGAGGCACATTCATAGTCCATTTGCTTCTCCAGTTTTACTGGTTAAAAAGAAGGATGGTACCTCTCGAATGTGTATAGATTTTCATCAATTGAACTCCCTTACTATCAAGGATAAGTTCCCTATCCTAATCATTGACAATTTGTTGGATGAGCCATATGGATCTATGTATTTTTCCAAGCTGGATCCTCAGCAAGGCTATTATCAATTTCGAGTTCAATAACATGACATCTACAAGACATCCTTTAGGACACATCATGGACACTATGAGTTTGAGGTGATGCCTTTTGGGTTGTCTAATGCCCCAGCTACATTTCAGGCTTTGATGAACTTGGCGTTCAACGCCTTCTTAAGGAAGTTTGTTCTTGAATTCTTTGACGATATATTGGTTTACAATCCTTCCTTGGAGACTCATTTAGATCATCTCAAGCTTGTATTTCAGACCACGAGGTATCATAAACTCTACTTCAAACTTTCTGAATGTACTTTTGGCAAAACGAAAGTGGAATATCTTGGTCATTTAATCTCAGAGAATGGCATGACTACTGATCCAAACAAGGTTAAGGCAATGAGGGAATGGCCAATTCCCAAAACTCTCAAGCAACTGTGGGGATTCCTTAGATTAACAAGGTATTACCAAAAGTTTCATTGCTGGTTATGGGGTAAATGCAAAGCCTTTGACAAATTTTCTCCAAAAAGGTACTTTCCATTGGAATGAATTGGTTGAGGGAGCATTTGAATGTTTAAAGGTAGCTATGTCCTCTGCTCCGATATTGATTATGCCTGATTTTTCCTTGTCCTTCGCATTGGAGACCAATGCTTGCAGCAAAGGAATTGGCACAGTGTTATCTCATAATGGAAGAGCATTAGCCTATCTAAGTCAGGCTTTGAGATACAAAAATCAAGCATTATCCATATATGAAAAAGAATATATTGCAATTCTATTAGCAGTATAAAAATGGAGGCATTTTTTGGAGGGACATCATTTCATAATCAATACAGATCACCAAAGCCGCAAAGATTTACTCGAGCAAACGATCACTACGTGGGTTCAAAGAAAGGGCCTCATGAAGATGTTAGGCTTGCGTTACACTAATGAATATCGAAAAGGGAAAGGCAACCAAGCAGCAGATGCTCTCTTAAGAAGGTTGGAGGATTATGAAGTTGCTAATTGTGTTGTTGTCTCAGAAGTTGGCCCAACTTGGGTGAAAGAATGGGTCAAGTCATATGAGGGAGATACATTTGCTCAAGACTGTATTTCAGCCCATTATGTTCAGGGAACTACGGATTCTGATTCTAAAATTACTGTTACCAGTGGTGTAATAAGGATTAAAGTGAAGACTTACGTAGGTTCAAACTTAAGGAAACAAATTGTGTTGGCCTCTCACAGTTCAGCTTAAGGTTGGCATTCTGGAAATGAAGGCACTTATCAAAAGCTGAAGCAATACTTTCATTAGACTGGTATGAAGAAGGAAGTTCAGGAACTAATTCAGCAATGTGAGATTTGTCAGAGAACAAAAAGTGAGCTTGTGCCATACCAAGGCTTGCTTCAACCCTTGCCAATTCTAGAAAGAGCCGGGCAACATATCAGTATGGATTTTATTGACGGCCTACCTAGGTCTGAGAGAAAGGAAGTTACTTGGGTGGTGGTTGATTTTTTCATGAAATTCAGTCATTTTGTGGCCCTTAATCATCCCTTAATCAAGTTTATAAGCTCCATGGATTGCCCCAATCTATCGTTTCAGATAGAGAAAAGTTATTCACCAGTAAATTTTAGTGTGAATTGTTTATGTTGCTTGGATCTACATTGGCTCTAAGTTCATCATAGCATCCGCAATCAGATGGATAAATAGAGAGAGTAAACCAATGCCTTTAGCAATATTTGAAGAGTATGATGTTAACTCATCTAAAGAACTGGAATAGATGGTTGTCCCTTGCGGAATTTCGGTATAATGCCCATGTTATGATCCTTGGTCAAACTTGGATCATAAACTTAAGATATAAGAGTAAGGAATGAGAAAGAAGTGAAAGAGATGAGAATTAGAGAGAAAATTAGGGTTGTGAGAAAGAATTAGATCAATTTCATTTCCTTGAATCTTCAATTGCATGATTGAAGCTTATTTATACTCAAAATTCAGACGGAAAGCTAAAACAAGAAAATTGAGCTAAAATTACAAACACTTATTCTTGCCAAAACAACCAACCGGCTAACTACTTTCCCGCTAAACAGAATTTAAATCCAAATGAGAACTTAACATCAAAAATCAACTAATAATGCATAAAAAATCCTTCACAGTCATGACAATACCCTCTCCTCAAAATCATTCTTGACCCAATAATGAAGAAGAAGGAAATTGGCTGTGTAAAAACTTCAATTTCTCCCAACTAGTTTGTGTTGGATCCAAATTGATCCACTACACTAGAACTTCCTTCTCAGCTACGCCTTGCTGCTGTACCAAACGTGAGTCCAGAATTACTGCAGGAGCCTGTATCAAAGTTCCATTGTGTGCTGTTGTGGGAGGCTGCTTTGAAAACTCTTTCCCTTCTGCCTTGTGTTTCTTTAAAAGAGAGACATGAAAAATAGGATGCACAAAAGAATTAGGTGGTAGCTCCAATCAATAAGCTACACTTCCCATTTTCTCTAACACCTTGTAAGGGCTAAAGAAACAAGCCCCTAACTTCACATTCTTGCGAACTATAATACAAGACTGCCTGTAAGGTAAGAGATTGAGATGCACTAAGTCCCCAACTAGAAATGATCTATCAAAATGGTTCTTATCAGCATAAAACATCATTCTTGATTGAGCAAGTTGAAGATTGTCTTTCAACTATTGAATCAATTGTCTCCTTTGTAAAAGAAGATCATTAACCTCTGACACATGAGATGTCAACCCTTGTAGCACCCTGGGAGAAGGAGGATCATACCCATATAGGGCCTTAAAATGAGTGGTCTTAATAGCTGAATGAAAGTGAGTGTTGTACCAGAATTCTGCTAAAGATAACCAACGAGACCAGTGCTTAGGATAGGTGAAGGTCATGCTTCTAAGGTATTACTCCACACACCAATTCACCCTCTCGGTTTGCCCATCAAATTAGGGATGATAGGATAAACTGAGGGCAAGCGTAGAGCCTATCAACAAGAACAACTCCCTCCAGAACTGACAAGTGAACATTCTATCTCGATCAGGTGCAATGGATTAAGGCAATCCATGCAATTTATAGATGTTATCAAGGAAGATCTTGGCTAACCTTTCAGCTGAGATGGGATGACTCAGGGTAATGAATTGGCTGAATTTAGTAAATCAATCCACAATGACCCAGATTACCTCCTTGCCTTCAGCCTTTGGATAGCCCTCCACGAAGTCCATGCTTATGTGCCGCCAGGCGCTATCAGGAATTGGCAAGGGTTTTAGAAGACCAGGGTACTGAACATGCTAAAACCTAGTCCTCCGACAGACATCACAGCTTTGCCCAAATTCTTCAACTCCCTTCTTAGCTCCAACCCAGCAAAAGTACTGCTTCAACCTCTTGTAAGTGCCCTCTATACCGGAGTGACCTCCAGAAGTAGAAGAATGAAAAGCCTAAATCATCTTTCTTCTAAAATCAATGGAAGCTCCTACTTATATCTTCCCTTTAATTCTAACAATTTCATTCAAAATAGTGGTTTCAGATTCTGAATTAGATGTATTGTTCACATTATAAGTTGCAATGCAGTCTGCAGCAAACTTATCCCCTTCATATGACTTGTAAAGCTCCTCCATCCAATAAGGTAAAACACAAGAAATAGCTGAACAAGAGGCAGATTCCCCACTTCCAACCTTCGAGAAAGAGCATCAGCAACAAAGTTCTCTTTCCCTTTGCGATACTCAATAGAATCCTCACGAGTCCTTTCCTCTGCACTGTAGTGGTAATCTTCTGTTTTAGGAGATATTTTAGGCTTTGGTGGTTAGTTCTAATAATGAAGTGATGTCCTTTGAGGTAATGTCTCCATTTCTGCATAGCTAATAGGATAGCCAAATATTCCTTCTCATAAATCGAGAGCTGCTGATTTCTAGGATTATGACCGTGACTGAGGAAGACTATTGGCATATCCTATTGAGGGAGCACTACTCCAATTCCCATGCTTCAAGCATCAGTCTCTAGTACAAAAGGCTTTCCAAAATCTGGCATAACTAGAATAGGCGCGGAGAACATAGCTAACTTGAGACCTTTAAAAACTTCTTGAGCTGCATCAGACCATAATAATGCATCCTTTTTAATAAGATCAGTCAAAGGCTTGGCTAAGACTCCATAAAAATTAATAAACTTTCCATAATACCCTGACAATCCTAGGAAACCCCTCAGTTGCTTGAGGGTTTTAGGAATAGGCCACTCCTTCATTGCTTGTATCTTGCTAGGATCTGTGGCTACACGTTCTTTAGAGACTATGTGACCCAAGTATTCCACTTGAGTTTGTGCAAATGAAAACTTGGTCAGCTTAACATACAGCTTGTTCTTGCACATAATCTAAAATACTTTTCTCAGATACCTAATGTGTTCTTCCATGGAGGGGCTATAAACCAATATATCATCCAAAAAAAATTCCAGGCACAAATTTCCTCAAATGAGCTTTAAACACTTGATTCATTAATGCCTGAAAGATTGCAGGAGCATTAGTCAAGCCAAAAGGCATGACCACAAACTCTTAATGCCCGTGATGTGTCCTGAAAGCAGCCTTGTGAATATCTTCATCCAACACTAAAATTTGGTGGTAACCTTGCCCGAAGTCCAACTTTGAATAATACTGTGAACAATTCAATTCATCAAGCAGGTCATCAATAACAGGAATTGGAAACTTATCCTTAGTGGTGAGGGAGTTGAAATGGCTGTAATCCACATACATTCGAGATGAACCATCCTTCTTATTGACGATAATCACCGGAGAAGCAAAAGGGCTATGGCTATGACGAATAAAATTAGTCTTTAATAACTCTTCAACTTGTCTCTCAATCTCACTCTTCTATGAATGAGGGTGTTTATAAGGTCCTAAGTTCATAGCATTAAGAGCCTTAAGAGGAATGCCATGATCTAGCATCCTCTTAGGAGGAAAGGCAGATGGTTGAGCAAACACATCTTCAAACTCAAGCAGCAGTTGTCCAATGTGGGGATCAGAAGTCTTAAGTGTTGTATCAGTATCGGCAGAGATAGAGAACAACTGACCAACCCATTGGCACTTTCCCTTCTTGACGAGCTTCTCCAGGTTCTTGCCTTTCCTCATATGTAACTGTCCTTTCTCCATTATGTCTTGTAGAACCACCTTCTGCCCTTCCTTGTCAAAAGATACTGATAACTGAGTGAAATCAAGATTAAAGGACTGATGGTTTTCATCCAATCAACTCCAAGGACCATGTCACAACCATCTAGCTTGAGTACTCTGAAATCATACTCGAACTGGTGCCCTGGCATTTTCCACCAGAATCCCTTGCACTTCATCTGTGTGATCATCGAATTTCCATCAGCCATTGTAACAGCTAATGGACTGGTTTTTATCATTTCGAGCCCACTTGCCTCACAACTTTAGGATCCACAAAGCTATGTATACTGTCGCTATCAATCAAGATCAACATATGCTTGTGTCCCATCTCTCCTTTGATCCTGATCGTGTTGTGAGAGCCATTACCAGTGAGAGCTCTAATAGAAATCTCCATTTTAGCACTCTCATAGTTACCTGTATCATCCTCATCCAGCCTTTTAAAAACCTCCTCTATCTCCTGATCCTCCATGTCCTCAACTCTAGTCACAGCCATTAGTAACTTGGGATTACATTTAAGTCTAATTAAGTACTTCTTATTGCACTTGAAGCACAATCTTTGATTCTTATTTTCCTCCAAACTCAAACCCGAACCCTCAGGAACACTCACAAAGGTAGCCTGCTATCGAGAAGTTGATTGTGGAACCTTGATCTTAAGCCCATTAGCACCATCCAAGATTGTGGCCTCCATCAATTAAGCCTTTGAAAAGGCCTCAGTTACGGTACCTGGATTCAAAGCTTTAACCAAGTTCTTGATCCATGGCTTAAGACCACTAATGAAAGTGGATATATAATAGGATTCATCAGCTCCTGGAGTAATTGTCAACATCCTTGCTCTGAAATTCTCAAAATGGGTCATATAATCTCTCACATATGAAGTCTGAGTTAGCTTATTAAAATCATCAATCACTTCGGCACGATCCTCTTCTCCATATCCCTCACGTAATTCATTCACAAATTCATTCCATGTCAAGAAAGGATTGCTACGAATCAAATTATAATACCACAGTTCATGATCTCCTTGGAGGTAAACAGCCGCTAATTCAACTTTCTCAGTTTCATCATATGATAGAATTGAAAATACCTTTCACACCTTATTATCCATGATTGAGGCTGTTTTCCATCAAATGTATCAATCTCCATAAACGGCGGCCTGTATCCCTGAGTCCTTTCACTTGTAGAACCATTCTCACCGGATCTAACAGATTGAGGATGAGCAGGATCAGGGGCCGATTATGCTGGCTAACAGCAGATAACACTCCTACTCTCGGAGGTCGATTTTGTCTGGTAATCTGCTGTTACAGACCATGGATTTTCGACTCTATTTGTTGAGAATGCTGATCTAACTTCTCAGCTAGCTTCTAATCCTGCGATTGCTGCATCATTACAAATATTTGCTCTGTTAGAAGTCCAAATTGCCCGAATTGATTGGCGTCTACACCAGCACCAGGATTTGCACCCACAATAGCAGCATAAGTCGTATTTACAGCAGCATTTGCTCGAGTAGTTACTCCACTAGCCATTGGTATTGTCTTCTTGCATTTAGCCAGATCCAATAAATCGATCAAGCAATCAAGCGGCAGCAAACACAAGCTCTGATACCAAATGTTATGATCCTAGATCAAACTTGGATCATAAACTTGAGATATAAGAGTAAGGGTTGAGAAAGAACTGAAAGAGATCAGAATTTAAGAGAAACTTAGGGTTGAGAAAGAGAAAATTATATCAATTTCATTTCCATGAATCTTTAATTACATGATTGAAGCTTATTTATACTCAAAATTCAGACGGAAAGCTAAAACAAGGAAAAACAAGCTAAAAACAACAACAAACACTTATTCCCGCCAAAACAACCACCTGGCTAACTACTTTTCCTGCTAAAACAGAATTTAAATCCATATGAGAACTTAACATCAAAAATCAATTAAAAATGCATCAAAAATCCTTCACAGTCAAGACTACCCACTTTTATTCAGCATTAAACACTACACCATTCAAGGTTTGTATGGATACGATCCACCAGCACCATTAATGTTACAAGGAGCAATTTTACATGTGGTTGAAGTCAATGAGCTGCTAGATCAAAGGAAACAACAGGAGCAGCAGCTCAAGGACAGCTTACAAGTTGCTCAATCAAGGATGAAGTATTTCGCTGATAGAAAAGAACTAACAAAACTTTTGCAATATGTGATTATGTTTTCTTAGAATTATTGCATTATAGGCAATCTTCTATTGTGGTGCGCAAGAATATCAAGCCATGTGCTCGATTCATTGGTCCTCACACGGTGTTGGAGCAGGTTGGAAAGGTTGCGTATAAGCTGGAGTTGCCTCCGGAATCTACAGTTCATCTTATGTTTCATGTTTCGTTGCTTAAGAAATATGTTATAGCTGGTTCAGGTACACCTGCAGATCAACCACAGGCTACATTGTAAGGACTTTTTATACAACAGCCACAAGCAAATTTGGATTCAAGGACAGTGCAGCAGCGTGGAAGGCAGGTCAAGGAGGTACAAGTGCAATGGAGTAATTTGAGCATTGAGAATGCAACATGGGAAGATTGGCATTTCCTTATATCTCAATTTCCCCCATTCCATTCTTGAGGCAAGAATGTTCCCGGGGGAGCATTGTTATGATTTGGCCTTAGCAGTTGGTCCGGATTGTGTTACAGCAAGAGCAGAAGCTTTAGAGCATATTTTTCTTCATTTGCTTCTTCTTGGCAGGAAAGTTGGTTGTGGAGGTTTAAGTGGTTTGTTTGCCTTGATCTTCTTAAGTCGGTATTCTAGTCAATTTTGTCGGCTAAGCTTGTACGAGTCGGTTACTTAGGTAGTCCAGATGCAATGTTTTTCTTTTAATCTAGGTTTAGTATAAATTGTTCAACCTCTTGTAAGAATCATTCATGAATGAAAATATCTTTGGATTCTCTCTCTCATCTCCAATTCTCATCTCCTCTCACTTCTTTTCTCATCTAAACTCTACAAACCTAGGTTATGAATTGGGATTGATCTTGATTCATAATAGTTTTTAGGAATAGGCTACTCTTTCATTGCTTGTATCTTGTTGGGATATGTGGCTACACCATCCATAGAGACTATGTGTCCCAAGTATTCCACTTGAATTTGAGCAAAAGAACACTTGGCAAGCTTAGCATGTAAGCTATTCTTGCATATAATCTGGAACACTTGCCTCGAATGCCTGACATGTGCTTCAACGTAAGGGCTATAAACCAATATATCATCGAAGAAAGCCTGTAAAAACTTCCTTGGATAAGCTTTGAACACCTTGTTCATCAATGCCTAAAAAATTGCGAAAGCGTTAGTTAAGCCAAAAGGCATAACCACAAATTCGTAATGCCCGTGGTGTGTCCTGAAAGAGGTCTTGTGAATATCTTCATCTAACACTCGAATCTGGTGATATCCTTGCCTCAAGTCTAACTAGAATAATACTGGGAACGATTCAACTCATCAAGCAGAACATCTATAACAGGAATGGGAAACTTATCCTTAATGGTGAGAGAGTTAAGATACATGTAATCCATACACATTCGAGCTGAGCCATCCTTCTTCTTGACAAGAATCATCAGAGAAGTGAAAGGACTCTGACTGTGACGAATGAAATTTGTCTTTAATAGCTCTTCAACTTGTTTCTCAATCTCACTCTTTTGTGAGTGAGGGTATTTATACGGTCTTAAGTTCACCACATTGGAAAAAGCCTTAGGAGGGATAGCATGATCCAGAACCCTTTTAGGTGGAAAGGTGGATGACTGTGAAAACACATCCTCAAACTCAAGCAACAATTGTCCAGTGGAGGGATCAGAAGTCCAAAGAGCCGCATCAAGATCAGCAGTGATAGAGAACAATTGACCAATCCACTAACACTTTCCCTTCCTGACAATCATCTCAAGGTTTTTCCCTTTCATCATCTGTAATTGCCCCGTCTCCACGATACTGTTAGGAACAGTGTCCTGAAATCCAGATTTATTCTAGATATATTGTTTTAATTAATAAATAAATTGAAGTTGCTATCATTTCCTAGTTATATTTGTGTATGTGAGCATTTATACTGCAATTGATTTTCTTTTCAGAGACATCCATGAGATGGGTGCAGTCCTAAGACTACAATTTATATGTTTGTTCTAAGTGGTTTATGAGAGTAAGCCACCGATAGACTTGGAACAAATAGTATGGATTGTTCATTGAAAGACTCGTAGTCGAAAGCAAGTTTGGACCACTTGTATGTTAAGACTACAACATGGCACTTTAGATGATTTGTCTTGGTCATGTGGATGGAGATCCAAAAGTGTTAGGTTAGTGTGTTTAAAAAGATTGACACACTGAGTTGGACCATGTGAATTGCTTATTTCTAGACTACTATCGAAGATGAGTAATTCATATTATACTGTTTGAACGATGACTCCAAATCCTGAGGGTATTCTGGACTCGTGCATGGAGCGTTAGTTACTTTGGTGTACTATAAGTAAGGTCTAAACGAATGACTGAAATCCCACGTATACTGGGTAGTGGCATGAAGTGTGACAAGGATTAGGTATTCAATAGGGAATCTACAGTCTCTTATGAGATACAGATATCCCCTTAGTTGTTTGGCAAATATTTGAACAGTTCAGAAACTTTGGCCAAAGTATTCCAAGTATTTAACGTTTGGAATTTATACTACGAATATATTCAAGTATAAATGAATTAGTTAGTGTAGGGCGAGTCAGTAACGAATGGAGAAGCTGTGAGTAGGATAATGGTAGTGGTTATATATATCATTTATCATGGACATCAAGTGGAGGGTTTTTGTCATTAATACAATCTATTAGGGTGATATCAAATAAAAATTTTAAGTCTGGAGTGCAATGAGGTTTATTTAGTAGAATTAATTCTCATTAAATGATAATTAAATTATTTCATGAGATGATTAATTTAACCCATTTGGAGCTAGATTTAAATTGTCCCTGAGGTCCCTGGGTAAGCCTCTGCATTTATTGCCATCGAAAAAATAGTAAAGAATTCATTAGATGAACTATTTATCCAAACGATGGGTAAATTAAATTTGCCAGACATTATTAATAAGATGAATAAATTTAAACATTATAAAATAAAATAATTTTGGGAAATTAAAATTTATAAGATGAATTTTTTCATATGGGAAAAAAAAAACAAAACAATATATATACATATACAGAGGCCGGTCTGTGTGATTACGGATCAACCAACTAGCGCACACCACGTGTGTCGCGCTGGGAAATTGAGGGCTATCCGCTTGAGCACAGGTGGGCCAATCACGACCCGCCACGTGGCAGGCGTTGAGAAAAGGAAAAATCACGCGATTTTGAAAAGTTTTGAAACGCAGTGTTTTGAGTTGTTTTCTAAATGAAACGATGTGTTTTGTTTTAAACTGGGCAATCCCACATCGAAAAAATTTGATTTTTTCGCTCCGGTACACTTCCACAAATAGAGGTGCCTGTTCGGAGGTTTGGTATTGAGTTTTGAAATAAATTATTTTGGGTTTTTTGAATTGTTTCAGAGACCTAACTAGAGAGAAAAATTTTCGTTGAAAATTTTCTTTCCTCAGTTTAATATTTTTCGAATCTCATCCTCCGAGTAGTTTGAGGTCATTGCATAGAAGACCGCGGGGCCTCAATTTTCTTGTTTTCTTTTTTTGGAGCAATTTCAGGTATGTCTTCTTTCATTCACTTTTAGTTTTCACTTTTCTATTTATTTACAATATTTGTTATTATGCCTGTTAGACCTTACGTATTGTTATTAATGTATTAGTGTAAACGGCTTGTATATCTAAATTATGAAATTAGATTTGTTTATTTAAATTATGAATTCAAGTCAGTAGATTTAGAAATAGGAATTTTAAATCAACTCAGGTTTAGAATTATGAATTCTAAACCCCTTTCGCTGCGTAAACTTTAGGGAGAATTTTGAAATTCGTCCCAACGACCAGTATTAGGGCAAAGGGTTTATAGAGATAAATCTATTCCCGGGAACTCTTGCACGTCAAGTGTCACAAAGCATGACTCTCTGACCGGGGGCTTAGGTAGGGAGAAGAGTCTTCTACTCTAAGTGCTCTAATACGTGCCTTTTGTTGGGACCATAGTTGAAAACTATGAACCCAACGATGGGTATCAGAGTTTATTTTTAACAAAAATTCATGTTTTTCCTAACAATTGGTATGAGAGCCAGTCTCTGATTGCATTCATAATATACATGGCTAGATATAATAAGATCGAAACAAATAGATTTGCGAGTTAATAAAATATAGATTTTATTAAGGAAGGAAAAACTTGGTTGATTTAGTGATTTAAATTGTTTAAATCATTAATGTAATTATTTGTTAATTAGAATATTTTAAGGTAACAATTTAAATTATTTAAATCGATTAAAAGAGTTAATAGTTAACTAGTTTATTTAAAATATCGATTTCAATTATTTAAATCGTTAATGAATTAACCATTAATTCGAACAACCTATAAATTTGCGATCATGTTGTTCGTATAATGAGATTATACATTCCCTTTCATGATTTATGAAATTGAGCAAAACTGATCTAATAAGATTAGATTCAAATATTTTTAATAATAATAGATAAAATTGATCTAATGAGATTAGATTCAATTAATTTTAACGAAATTATATAAAGTTGATCTACAAGGATTAGAATCAATGAATTTTACAAGATTGGATAATATAGATTTAATGAGATTATATTCAATAATTGTCTTTAAAATAATTATTTTAATTGAAAAAAAATTTTGGACACTTAGACATCATTGCTGATTTACATAATTATAAATAAATTAATTTATTTAAGAATGAGATTCTAAATTTAGGTTATTTGATAATCTAAGTTGTGAATCAATGTATTTTAAATAAAAGTTATTTTAAATTATTTTAGAATAAGATTCGGAATATACTATATGATAGTCTAAGCTAACTTTATTTTTTCAAATAAAAGTTAAATTTTATTAATTAAATTTTAGAATAAGATTCTAAACTAGACTATTGGATAGTATAGGCTTGTTTAAATTTTGAATGTGATTCTAAAAATAGATTATGGGATAGTCTAAGCACAAAATCGCTATTGATTTTAAATTATTTTAATTTAATTTTGGAATTAAATTTCGAAAAGTAGATTATTTGATAATCTAAATTAGATGTTGGTATTGTTTTTATTGAAATTAATTAATTAATTTTATTGATTGGTTTTAAAATGAGATTCTGATGCAAGATTATGAGATAATCTTTGATGTAAAATGATAGTATTTTAGATAAATTTATTAATTTTGGTTAATTTTAGAATTAGATTTTAAAGGAAATTATGAGATAATCCAGGTTGTAAATGCAAGTTAATTAAAAACCACTGGTTATAAAAATCAAGTGGGAGCGAGGTTTCAATTGTTGTAACCTCACGGTCTCCAATATAGGTTTACCAGTATAGTAGATTGATAAACCTCCCTGCAGAGGATGTCGGTTTGCAGATTACAGGGTTAGGCTTCTGTTGGGATAAACCAAAGTGTAAAGAAGCAATGCTACCACACTGCCGTGGAGTATTTCGTGTATTTGCATTGAGGTTGAGGTAATGGTTCATGCTTGACTAGCATGATGCATTAGCTTCCCTGAGGAGCTCTGTTGTCTCATGTTAGAGACAAAGGTAAAGTAGTAAGTTAATCATGTTTAGTAAGAGTTACAAGAAAATAGGTTAATTGAGAATAGTTCTCACCCAAACAAGCTTCGTGCGACCCCGCTGCCGGGGAGTAAGGAGTGGTGTGTTTGGGTCATCATTGTATGCATGATAGTACAATTTGGTGGGTATCTGACTTATTGTGTATGCTAAATTGAAAGAATATATATCACTGCATTATACATGACTCTTGTTGGATAGTTACACAAATGTTTGCAATTATAGTGTTTCATATGGATAGGGCTACCGAATTTGCTTGATTTTGAATACACAATGTACTCACTGGTCCAAATCCCTTTGCCTTGAAAAATAAATTAGGCTTACTCATTACTCACAAGGGACCTATTAGAAAGAAAGGAAAGGGTAAGGTTGCTATTGTAGCAACTAAGTCCATAAGGAAGTCAGCAAAAGGAAAGTGTTTCTTTTGTAAGAAAACTAGGACACTAGAGAAGAAACTACACTAAGTACGTATCTACTCTTCCTACAAAGACTGCTAAGCCACCTGGTGAAGGTATATTGATATCTCACTTAGTTGAGTCATGCGTAGTTGAGAGTCCACTAGTTTCTTGGTGGGTGGACTAAGGTTCAACAGACCATATCTATAATATGTTATAGGAGCTCAAACTAGGCTAAAGGCTACAGGATAGGTGTTGTACCTAATGGTCAGGGACAGTACAATAATAGTGGTCTTAACTCATTTGCAGTTGGCAAAATCAAAAACAGGGTTGACGGCTTGCTTGAGCTGGTTCACATAAATGCATGTGGACCGATACATGTTCAGGCAAGAGGTGAATATGAGCATTTAATCACATTTAGTGATGATTACGCAAGATATGTATATATTTACCTAATTAGACATTAGTCCGACTCTTTTGAAAAGTTCAAAGAGTACGAAGCCGAAGTTGAAAGGCAATTAGGTAAACAAATTAAATCACTTAGATCAGATCGAGGTGGTGAATATTTTTCAGGTGAGTTTTTGATTTTGCTAACTGCAAAAGAGTTAAGATCTCAGCTTTCGACTATGGTTACATCGCAACAAAATGGCGTTGCAGATAAAAGGAACAAGGACGATTTTTTTTACAGTTTTTTTAATTTAAAAGGTATTTTTGTAAATACACTACAAATTACTTAGAGAAGCATTTTGCAAGTAAGCTACAAAAACAAAAACAAAACAAAATTGTATTAAAGGAAAATGACACTAATTCCAAAAGCTAGACACAACTCAACACATAGTGGATGCATTAAATGCACCTATTGATAGGAACAAAAATGTTCCAGGTACATGAGAGTTTAGGTGTGGTGGGAGGATTATCAGGACACCTAACAGGTTCATGGCGGGAGCCTTAGTGGTTGATCGTGGCATTGAATCTAATCGTTTTGGCCACAATGAAGCAATTAGTTCTTCTAGTTTTGTGCAATCGGTTGCTCGAACCATGCGTGTACAAATGACATTAAGAAAAAGTACCGACTTTCTTAGTGTTATATGTCAACGATATACTACTCATTGAGAATGATGTAGGGGTGCCATTAGCTATAAAGGTTTGGTTGTCAAGAAAGCTCAGTATGAGGTACATGGGAGAAGCCAACTTTACTTTTAGGATTAAGCTTCTGCAAGGTCGCAAGAGCAGGATGTTGGATCTCTCTCCAGCCACTTATGTTGACAAGATTTTATCAAGGTATAGCATGGAGTCCCTCTCTCTTTTGAGTAGTGTTCTAGGATACCTCAAGTGGAGGAGCAATTGAGGAATATTCCATATGCTATGGCAGTGGGAGCCTCATGTATGTCAGGTTGTGCACAAGACTTTATGTCTACTATGCTATGGTATAGTAAGCAGGTGTTAGTCTAACCTGGGCCCAATGGACTAGGTGACAGTGAAGTATTTTCTCGAGTTCTTGGGAAGAACTAGAGATCCTATGCTGATCTTTTAAATTGACGAGTTGGTTCTAGTTGGATAAATTGTTTTAAGACTTCCAGTCAGATTAAAATGATAGAGGTTCAACGTCTAAGCATCTCTTGACCCTTGGAGTGGGAGCCATTAGTGAGAGGATTGTCAAGCAGTATTGTATTGTTGATTTCACAATCGAGTAATTGAGCTCACTAAAGGTTAGACTTAGTAGACCTTTGGTTCAACCTTAAAAGGGGTGATTATGGACTTTGTCATAAATTGGATTTAGGACAAGTGGGAGATTGTTAGAAATAGTGTCCTGGAATCCAGATTTATTCTGGATATATTGTTTTGATTAATAAATAAAATTGAAGTTCCCGTCGTTTCCTAGTTAAATTTGTGTATGTGAGCATTTACACTGCATGTGATTTTCTTTTCGAAGACATCCATGAGACGGGTGTAGTCCTCAGACTACAATTTACATGTTTATTCTAAGTAGATTATGAGACTAAGCCATATATAGACTTGGAACAAATGGTATGGATTGTCGTTTGAAAGACTCGTAGTCGAAGAAAAGTTTGGACCACTTGTATGTTAAAAGTATAACATGACACTTTAGATGACTTGTCTTGGTCATGTGGATGGAGATCCAAAAGTGTTACGTTAGTGTGTTTAATAAGATTGACACACTTAGTTGGACCATGTGGATTGCCTATTTCTAGACTAGTATCAGAGATGAGTGATTTATATTGTATTGTTTGAAGGACGACTCTAAATTCTTAGGGTATTCTAGACTTATGCATAGAGCGTTAGTTACTTTGGTATACAACAAGTAAGGTCTAAACGAATGACTGAAATCCCACGTACACTAGGTAATGGTATCAGGTATTCAATAGGGAATCTACAGTCTCTTATGAGATACAACTGTCCCTTTAGTTGATTCGCAATTATTTGAATAGTTCGGAAACTTTGGCCAAAGTATTCCAGGTATTTGAAATTTTGAATTTGTACTAGGAATATTTAAACTATGAATAAATTATTCAATAAAATGCGAGTCGGTAACTAATGGAGAAGCTGTGACAAGGATAATGGTAGTGGTTATATTTATTCTTTCTTATGGACATCTAGTAGAGGGGTCGTTGTCATCAATACAGTCTATTAGGAAGATATCGAATAAATAATTTAGGTCTAGAGTGTAGTGAGATTTATTTGGTCGAATTAAGTCTTATTAAATGGTAATTAAATTGTTTTATGAGATGATTAATTTGACCCATTTGGAGTTAGATTTAAATTGTCCCTGAAGTCCCTGAGCAAGCCTCTATATTTGTTGCCATCGAAAAAATATTAAAGAATTCATGAGATGAATTATTTATCCAAAAGATGGGTAAATCAAATTTTCCAAACATTATATATGAGATGAATAAAATTAAAAATTCACTAGATGAATTTTTACATGCGGAAAACAGAGCAAAATATATATATATATATACCCATACAGAGGTCGATCCGTGTGATCACAGATCAACCAACTAGCGTGCGACATGTGAGGGCTTTCCACGTGAGCATGGGTGGGCCAATCACAGCCCTCCACATGGCAAGTGTTAAGAGAAAAGGAAAAATCACGCGATTTTGAACAGTGTTGAAACGCAGCTTTTTGAGTTGTTTTCTAAATGAAACAATGTGTTTTGTTTTAAACTGGGCAATCCCACATCGAAAAAATTATATTTTTTCGCTCCGGTATACTCCTATAAATAGAGGTGCTTATTCCGAGGTTTGGTATTGAGTTTTGAACTAAATTATTTTGGGTTTCTAGAATTGTTTCAGAGACCTAATTAGAGAGAAAACCTTCCATTGAAAATTTTCTTTCCTTAGTTTAATATTTTTCAGAGCCTACCCTTCGGGTTGTTTGAGGCCATTTCTTAGAAGACCGCGGGGTCTCGATTTTCTGGTTTTCTTTATTTGGAGCAATTTAAGGTATGTCTTATTTCCTTCACTTTTAGTTTTCGCTTTTCTATTTATTTACAGTATTCGTTATTATGCCTTTTTAAGCTTATGTATTGTTATGAATGTATTAGAGTAAAAGGCATGTAGATCTATATTATAAATTTAGATCTATTGATTTAAATTATGAATTTAAGTAAGTGGATTTAAAATTAGGAATTTTAAATCAACACAGGTTTAGAATTATGAATTCTAAACCCCTTCCACGGCGCAAACTTTCGGGAGAATTTTGAAATTCGTCCCAATGGCCTGTATTTGGGAAAAGGGTTTATAGAGATAAATCTATTCCCGAGAACTCTCGCATGTGAGGTGTCACGAAGCGCGACTCTCCAACTGGGAGCTTAGGTAGAGAGAAGAGTCTTCTACTGTAAGTGCTCTAATAAGTGCCTTTTGTTGTGACCATAATTGAGAACTATGAACCCAACGATCGGTATCGGAGTTTATTTTCAAAAAAAATTCATGTTTTTCCCAATAGATACCTTGCAGAACCACCTCTGTCCTACCCTTTCAAAAGATACAGATAGCTGAGCAAAATCAAAGATTAAAGGGCTGATGGTTTTCATCCAATCAACTCCATGTACCATAGCACAACCACCTAGCTTAAGTGCTCTGAAGTCATACACAAACTGTTGCCCTTGCATTCTCCGCCAAAACCCTTGACACTTCATTTATGTGATCATAGAATTCCCATCAGCCACTGTAACAGCCAATGGACTTGTTTTGATCATTTTGTGCCCTACTTGCTTCACAACCTTAGAATCCACAAAGCTATGTGTACTGCCGCTATCAATCAAGATCAACATATGCTTGTGTCCTATCTCTCCTTTTATCCTTATCGTGTTATGAGAGCCATTACCCGTGACAGCTCTAACAGAAATCTCCATTTCATGGTTCTCATACTCCTTTGTATCCACCTCATCTTGCTCTTTAGGGACCTCTTCTGTCCTCTGATCCTCAATGTCCTCACTAGCCTCATCTGCAGTAACAGTCATTAGCAACTTAGGATCACATTTATGTCCAAAGAAATACCTCTGATTGCATTTGAGGCACAACCCCTGATTCTTCTTCTCATCCAAACACGAACTAGAAGTTTTTGGACCCCTCACAGTGGTAGCCTGCTGTTGAGAAGATGATTGTGGAGCCTTGATCCTAGGTCCATCAGAACCAGCCAAGTCCGTGGTCTCCATCAATTTAGCCTTTCAAAAGGCCTAAGTTAAAGTACTAGGATTCAATTCCTTAACTAAGTTTTTAATTCTTGGCATAAGACCACTAATGAAACTGGATATACAACAGGACTCATTAGCTCCGGGAGTAACTGTCAACATCCTGGCTCTCAAGTTCTCAAAACGAGTCATATGGTCTCTCACAAATGAAGTTTGAGTCAGCTTATTAAAGTGATCAATCACTTCGCCAGGATCCTCTTCCCCATACCTCTCACATAATTCATTCACAAATTCATTCCATGTCAAGCAAGCATTGCTACGAACAAACTATAATACTAGACTTCATGATCTCCTTGGAGATATGCCGCAGCCTCAGCTTCATCAATATGATAGAATCGAAAATACCTTTCGTATCTCCTGATCCATGATTGAGGATGCTTCTCATCGAATGTATCATTCTCCGCATGCGGCTATCTGTATCCTTGAGTCCTTCCACCAGCAGATCCATTCTCACTGGATCCAGAAGACTGACATTGAATAGTATCAGGAGGACGTCATGCTGACTAGCAGCAGACAACACTCCTACTCCTGGAGGTTGATTTTGTCTAGTGACCTGCTGTTGCAATCCATGAAGTTTCGATGCAATTTGTAGAGAATGCTTATCTAACTTCTCAGCTAGGTTTTGATCCTGCGATTGCTGCATCCTTGCAACATTTCTTCCATCTGAAGTCTCAAATGATCGAATTAATTGACCTCAACACCAGCACCAGGATTTGCACCCACAGCAGCAACATAAGTCGCTTTTGCAGTAGCATTTGCTCGAGTAGTTACTCCACCAGCCATTGGTATTGCTTTCTTGCATCTAGCCAGCTCTAATCAATCAATTATGCAATCAACCAGCAGCTAACACAAGCTCTGATACCAAATGTTGTGATTCTAGATCAAACTTGGATCATAAACTTCAGATGTAAGAGTATGGGATGAGAAGGAAGTAAAATAAATGAGAATTAGAGAGAGAATTAGGGTTGGGAAAGAGAATTAGATCAATTTCATTTGAATAAATCCTTAATTACATGATTGATGCTTATGTATACTCAAAAAAAGAAGGCTAGCTTAAACAAAGGAAAACAAGCTAAAATCCAACTAAAAGCATTTTTGCCGCCAAAACACCAAACCCGGCTAACCAACTTACCCGCTGTTCACGCCAAAAACAGATTTTGAATTGAAATGAAAAATTAACATAAAAAATCAACTAAAATTGCATAAGATCCTTCACGGTCATGACAAAAGTCTCATTAAATTATCCCCAAGGTCCCTACGCAATTCTCTATCTTATTTCCATCGGAAAAATATTACAGAATTCATGAGATGCGTAAATTTGCCAAACATTATTCATTGAGATGAATAAAAGTTCAAAATTATAAACATAAATAATTTTAAAAATGAAAATTTCATGGGATAAATTCTTACATGTGGGAAACAAAACAAACCATAGAATTAAAAATTAAAAATTGCAAAAACACGTACAAGGGTCGCAATCCGAGTATAATCAACACGATAGGTTTGCTACAGTGACGAGGCGCGAACCAATCACCGCATACCATGTGGCACACAGTGACATGGCAAAACACGCAGGACGAAAGGCAGCATTTATAGTGTTTTATTATTTCAAACGCTACGTTTTATTTGCTGTACATGCATCCCACATCGCCTATATTGGATTTTTTTGCTCCAGCATCCTACTATAAATAGAAGTACCAATTTCAAGGTTTGGCATCCCATTCAATAAAAGGTTTTCGAAAATGTTGACTTTCAAAGACCTAATTAGAGAGAAAATTTTCCGTGGAAATTTTTCTTTCTTCAGTTTAATATATTTCGGAGCCCACACTCCAGGTATTTTGAGGTCATTGCATAGAAGGCTGCTTTCTCTTAGTTTTCTCAGCAATCACGTTTATTACTTAATTTCACTAAATAAATCCTGCTGCACTCTAGAGTTAAATTATTTATTCGATTATTCCCAAATGGACTATATTGACAACAATAACCCCTGTATTAGATATCCATGAGGAAAAAAATAGCTATTACTACTACCATTATTTTTCTTGCAGCTTTACCATTAGTTCCTGACTTTCCATTTTCTGAATAATTCATTTATGCTTCAACAAATTCACAGTACAAAATTTAAATGCCAAACACTTGGAATACATTGGCCAAAGTTTTAGAATTAATTCAAACACATGCAAATCAACTAAGGGGACATCTATATCTTGTAAGAGACTACGGATTCCATATTAAATACGTGATATTTGACACACTTCTTGCCGTTACCCAATGCACGTGGGACTTTGGCCATTTATTGAGACCTTCTGTATAGTGCACCAAGAAAACTAACATTCCATGCACAAGTCCGGAATACTCTCAGCATTTAGAGTCATCGTTGAAACATTACATTATGAATCACTTATTTCGGATAGTAGTCTAGAAACAAGGAACTCACATGGTCCAACTTAATGTATTTATCTTATTGAACACTCCAACATAGCACTTTTGGATCGCCATCTACATGACCAAGACAGGTCATCTGAGGTTTCACGTTATAGTCTTAGCAGACAAGTAATCCAAACTTGCCACTAGCTACGAGTTTTTCAAATAACATATTATTCCATTTTCTAGAAGTCTATCTATGGCTTAAACTCATAATCCACTTAAAACAAATATATAAATGAAGTCTAAGGACTACATTCATCTCATGGATATTACACAAAAGGAAATCACTTGCAATATATATACTCACTTACACAAATTTAATGAGGAAACAACTAGAACTTAAATTTCATTCTATAATAAAGTAAATATTACATGATAAATTTGAATTTTTAGGACATTGTTCTTAACATGAACTCTAAAGGAATAAGCAAGGCAGTTCTAACATCAACCTGCTCAGGGAGCATCCTGAATTATATTTGGAGTCCTTGATTTTTTTCCTTTTCATGGCTACCATCCATGGGCACATCCTGATCATGATTTTTAGGACTGCCATCATTTGGCATGTCCTATGCTAGAGGTTGGTCCTCTGGATCGACCGCTAGGGCTTGAGGCTATTCAAAATGTTTGGGAAAGTCTTCTTCGTGGAGGTCATTCTTGATATCAAACCATGTTAGGCTAACATGGCCTAGAGGTTTCATTATATTAATGTTGAAAGGGGAGTTTCATCATTAACAAATTTTTGAGCCAGTGAACTCTTAGCAAGCTTGTCCCACAAAGATTGTTGTTCTTCCAAATAGGAGAGACTTGTGCATCTCTTAAGCTTTTTGTGTGGCTTCCTTTTTTTGGAAGTAGCAACATGCTTGGACTCAATTGTTGGTCCTTCAAGATCCGTCGGCCTAGTTTCTTTGCCCTTGCGGACCTTGGCTTCATCATGAGAGAACCTAGCAAAGCAAGTATCGAGTGGAGGCCTTCGCTGAGCTGCTGTTTTTTGTAGTAACCTCCTCTTATGGGTTGAAGTAAGACAAGAGGGAATAACCTCCTCTAGATTGTGTTGGCTCCCCTTGCAGACATTATTAAATTAGACACTATAAGGAAGGTACCCTAACTGTCATGGTCCTTGATTGGTGTCCATGTCCAGTTGGTTGTATTTCGGATCTTCGAAGTAAGACCTCAAGAAGGCCCCATTAGTGATTTCCTTATTGAGGGAGCTCACGTTTTCTATGAGTAAAGGCTGAGCTTCTTCATTTCATATGCAAACTTCTTGCCACAAACCCTACAGATGCGCAAGAGCTTCCCCAATGCCTGCTTCCTGGAGGCAAAGACTGTCTATAAATGGTTGCTAGTAAGGATTCCCATGGCTAAATCTTCATCCTTAGATAGAAGAATAATTCCTTCCTCTAATTACTTTTTAGGAACCTGTTCAACCAAACACAACCGAGTGTCAAATGTTCATTAGTGATGTGCCACTTGCAATAATCTTCTCGAAACTTCATCGATGTTGCTTAGAGTTCATGACTCCAGCAGCCTATCGAACAAAGTGTTGCCTACAACCAGACTGTCTATTCTTATACCCATCCTGCACAGAGATCTGCCAATAGTTTTATTGTTGTGGGAATCGTAAGGGTTTGCTGCCTCAATTATATTAACTTGGGCAGCGCTAGGGTAGGGATCTTTGTCAATACCTATCTTTCCTTCTCCTGGGAAAATAATTCCCTTGCTTCTATGGAATCTTGAACCACGTTTCTAAAGATGACACAGTTCTTCATTGAATGGATCAATGAATTGTGCCATTTATAATATACCTTGCCTTGAGGAGAAATTGGGTTAGGCTTTCTATGTTTACCACTGATCTTGAGTTTGCTATTTTTCTCAAGCCAATTGAATATTACATCGGCTCTTGAGAGGTCAAACTAGTATTTCCTCAAGTCATGGGATTGATAAGACTTCTTGGCTTTGACATCAATTTTAATTAAAGGATTGCAAACCATAGGAGGTACTCTGATGTATTCAGCAACGTCAATCTCAAATAGAGGATCCTAATCCTCTTCAATTAGGTTGTGCACATATGTCTCATACACGTAATGTTTCATCAGGCTTTCTTCTTTTAAGACAACATCATATCTAGCTGTTAATTCTGCTAGTTATAAGAGCATCGTGAAGTTAGAGCCTTCGAATTTATTACTAAATTCAATATCCAAGCCATTCAAGGCTAACTTCGCATATTCAACTTCGGGAATAGCCACAGTATGTTTTAACCTAGCTCTCCCAAATTGGTTAATGTAATCAGTCCACTGATTTACCTGGCTTTTGTCTGATTTAAGTCAAGTCTAACATGGAAGTTCCTAGTTTAATTCTTGGGTACTAAGCCTAGAATTGCCTGGCCATGTCATCCCAACAATAGATGAAATTAGGTGGTAAGCTAATGTATCACTGGAAAGTGGTTCAAGTTAAGGAATTGGGGAACAGTCTGAACTTGAGGTAGTGATAATTAGCCACTTATGCTCGAGGCAAACACAATCCCTTTTTTAGAGAAGAGGGTAAACTTGGGAATTTTGGATCCTCGGGGAAAAGGATAGTCCCTATCTATGTAGTCAGGGTAAGGTTTATTGTGAAGGGGGTTTATTAACCCTTCTAAAGCTTGGCCCATGCATCAATTTGCTAAGGACATGCAATTGGTCTATGAGAAGTAGGTTAGGCACATGGTTATACACCTTCCTTTTGCCCCCAAGTGGGATAGGATCTAGAGGGGGATCTACAGGATACCCCTAAGAACCAATCACAAAGTATGCTCCAGCAGGACCTTGGTTTTACTGCATGCCTAAAAACACACCACTATTAGAAGGCTATTGGTTCATCCTTGCTTGATCAGCCCCAAAATTGTGACCTTGAGGAAGTGGGTGGTTAACTTGCCCCCAATATGATAACCATGGAGAGGTATAGGAAGGAGAGGCTAGATCCCAGAAGTGGGTACTTGTCCAAGCATTCCTACTTCAAGGCCTTGAGTGGGCCTCGAGGCAACCTCTACTACCTGAGGAAGGTATGAATGATTTTTTCCCCTGTCTCGAGGACAGAAAAAGCTGGCACATTGGTGTAGAGAACATTCAAGGCCAAAGAAAAACTCTGATTCGAAGGCTTAGCAACCCCAAGTGGCACATTGTTCCTATGGCCAGATTCCAAGCATGTGACACTTAGGTTAGCCATAACTTGGTTTTTCGTTCTTTTCGAGACAATATAGTGAACTTGTGTCACTAGTAATCGTGAGCACGAAGGAGCCCCACCAGGATATCTAGTTAATGCTGGCGAAAGAGGTGCAGGCCTACGTTGCCTAATATCCTCTCTAACTGCTTGAATAGGCCATTATGAGCCTCAACATGTCTAACTAAGATGGGCTGAATCTCAACTACTGCCAATCTCTTTGTGAACCTTTCATGCTTTGGGGCTCTAACATTATTTATTACAACACTTATTATGACGGAGTTCTCAAGCTGGGCAGGTAGATTGCACTTTGTTTCAGCAAGTTGTCTCCTAAAGGCTTCTCTCATAGTTTGTTTGACTTTTTGGTCCATGATTTCAAGATAGCGTTTAAGCATATCCATGAAACTCTTGTAAGAATGGCCATCCATCCTAATTTTGTTATAGAGGATGCTCAAACAGGGATCCAATCAAGGCTATGGCCGCTGGCTCCTTGTGCTCATGAGCACATGAGGTCCTAATTTTTACCATAGGCCAATACTCTGAAATTACGTCCCGGTAATCCAGGATGGGCAAATGACGATGAAGTCGCATTTTAAGCCTCCCACTGTGGTCTCCAAAAGGTGTGTATGCTTTATTTTGTTTGTAATATAGTGTGATGTGTTCTCCGTAAAAAAAAAAAACAAAATAAACATGTACAAGGGTCTCACTAAATTTGAATTGCACGTCTTTGACCTCATTCATTCAACGTTTTCAGAGAAAAGATTACGATATTTTGGTCTATCTAACTTTCGTTATACTGTGAGTTTAGCTTATGCTTAAATTAAGAAGACTTGGTTAAATATTATGGCAATTTTTTTAATATTTATATTAATAGAAAAATAAAGGGACATGGATCTAACTCAAGTGGCAATTGTTGTGATGGAGCAGGGCCCACAGACACCATTCCTCATACACTTAAAAGTTAAGAACTGGGTGGAGACAAACCCAAGAGCTTAACAGTCCACTTGTAAGCCCTAGTCAGTCATGTTTTTAAGCCTGACAACCTTGACTTATAATAACTTGAAGGAGTTTTGGTCCAACAAGATTAAGATAGAGCAAGTTCGTATTCAGGTCACGGGACTAGGACTAACACAATCAAGGTCAAGCCTTGGCCATCAAAGCTCTAGTCAATGACACAAACCTATGTTCACCTGCCTTATCAAGCAGTGACAGTAGTGATAAGACCAATGCAATCAAGGTCGTGCCTTGGCCGTTAAAGCCTTCAACTAAAGCCTCAATTCTGAACTCGTTGAAATTTGGGAAAAAAGTAAAGCAGGAAGTTTATGCCTGAAATCCAAAAGACTGTATTACTGAAGAAGGAAGTACAACAAGTTGTTGTACACTAAGCTAAGCTGCACTACTCCTAAGAAAAGAGCACAAGTGTGCTGTAAAGAACACTTGAACAAGTTTTGTATTGAGTGTGTGTGTGTGTGTTTTGGACTACAATAGCGTCCTTATTTATAAATAAACAAAATAATGGCTGCCCCCTAACTCTGCGGCATTTTCTCCCCCACTTCAGACCACTAAGCTTCTTCTTGTGCATTAAGGATCAATGAATGTGTCCATGATTCAGTTTCGGAGGGAATTCCCAGAAGCCCACATTCAAATTTCTTTCAAAAGTCCCCTCTAGAAGCCCCATGTCTTATGGGATTAAGCTTAGGGCCCAAGTATCTGAAATTGCGCTCCACAAAACTGTCTCGAGCTTAAAAACCACCTGTCTTGCAACCTTCTTAGAAGATCCTTGAGCTTGAGCTCCCTTTACTCTTTAACCATCTCGGGCCTCGAGTGGTTGATACCCTTGTTAGGGTGACAATCTTCTTAGGATACTGGGCTCCAGACACCATTACTTTAGCATCAAAAGGCATAATTCTCCTCGAGCAGGGCATCACGTTTTAAGCATGCGGTATTTTGCTCAAAAATGATGTTGTCCCAGTTCCCTTAAATTTAGGGTGTAAACAGGTAAAACAAAATCATAAACAAAACCTAGGTTAACAAATTTATTGTCCTCCTACTCCCCAAACTTCAGCCTCCCTACTACTGATGCAGCCCACCTTAACCACTGAGCCACTGGAAAATTGGCCACCAATCACTTACAGTGGTCACCAAGACATTCAACAACCCTCCCCCGCACGCTAGGGTGACACAGTTATTGCTGGCCCGATGGGGTCCCCACCAATATCCACCAATGGACCCTCCCACAAACCCCTTAATGGTCTTCACTATCGTGCGCTAGCGCCTCCAACCTAGAGTTACTGGCAACAGCAAGCCCAAACATCATGCGTGGCCCGCTTGATAACCTAGGTCCAAATCCTCATTCCCCCTGCCCCCTTATCCCCCTCTTCCCAACGCCCACAGGCATCGACTAGTCCCCCAGAACTAGACCCCACTCTGATGACGCATACTCGTAGGTCTCGGTCAATGGGGACCCAAACCGCTCCAATTGCTAACTGCACGCCAACCCTTGTGGGGAACCCACCAATGCCCTCCCAATGCAAACTAGACTCAATGACGGGATTTGGAAACCTAAGTACCCCCTTTCCCTATCCTCCATTACGGTCATCCAGGAACCCACGTGTTACAAACATGCAATTAAAAACTGCAATTACAAGAAATTATGGCTCATGAATTTAACGCACTAATCCAGAATCACACTTGGGATCTTATCCCTTATGACTCTAGTAATAAGCTTCTCAAAAGAACATGGAAATATACGGTAAGTATAAAGCGGATGGATCGGTCGAGCAATTTATAGCCTGACTTGTTGTACAAGGCTTTCATGGGATTGAATACAAGAAAACTTTTAGCCCCTAGTCAAACGCTCCACAATTCACTTTATACTCTCCCTCGCAATAACACATGGTTTGCCTTTTCATCAACTCAATGTCAAAAATGCTTTTTTACATGGTCACATACAAGAAGAAGTACAAATGAAGCAACAATAAGGCTTTATACAACTCATTCCTATCACTTACGTAAAGCTGTATATGCCCTCAAACAAGCACCCCAAGCTTGGTTCCATAGATTCAGTGCATTTCTCTGTAGTCTAGTGTCGGGAATGTATTTCAAAAAAATTTTCCTAAACGACAAGAGCGGAGGCAACGGAAAACCAATTTAAAATTCTTAACTTTAAACCTGATGCCCTGATTTAATTAAACTATTTAATTGGACTTAGATCTCACCCTAATAGGTTCATAATATATCAAATAAAACATGTACAAACATATATAAACATAGTATGTAAAATAAATAAAATAAAGGAAAAGCGCAAATTAAATATCAAATGCTTAATTTAGACATACCTGAAGAAGGAACCTCTTGACACCTCAAGTAAACGCACAAACCTAAGTCTCTTTCTCTCTCTTATATATATATATATATATATATATATATATATATATATATACACACACACACACACACACACACACACACACACACACACATACATACATACATACATACATACATACACCCATACACATACATACATATATACATATACATACATACACATATATGTATATGTATATGTGTATATATATATATACACACACACATGGACCCAGCAGTGACGTCATGAAGGGAAACTCCTCAAAAGGCAGTGTCAATTTTTTTTTATTTTTAAATTTAGAACCACATGTCAGCTCCTGATTGGCAACAAAAAATGTACACGAATACCTAGGGCTATTCTGACAGATTTTTTATTTTTTAAAATTTTCTCATGCATTAAATTTATCTCATGAATATTATTTTGTAAAATTAATTTATTCATTTCATGAGTAAATAACTCATCCCACGAATTAAATTTAAATATTTTCAAAATAATGCTTAAGTTGAGGCTTGGGAGGGACGTCAGGGACAATCTAACTTTAGCTCCAAATGGGTCAAATCCGATTATCGTCTCATGATAATAATTGACTACCATTTAATAAAAATTAATTCAAGTAAAAAAGTTTTACTGTACTCTAGATTTAAATATATTCACTCAAGATTTGTTTCCAAATAATTTTATTATTATTATTGTAACAATTAACCCCTCTATTAAATATCCGTGAGCAAAAACACCTCAACTACTATCGTTATTTTTCTCACCTCTATCACCATAGTTCCCGACTTGCCCTTCGCGAGCAATTCATAATATAGAAACAATTTTTATATTAATTCCAAATATTAAACATGTGGAATATTCTAGCCAAATATTCTAGAATTTGTTAGTATATTTGCAAATCAACTAGGGCGACATCTTACGTTGTAAATTCCTAGCAAAATATCCGTTCCCGCCACACTTCATGCAATTGTCCAATGACGTAAGATCCTAGTTATTCAATTTTAACCTTATTATTTTGGGCATCAATGCAACTAACATTCCATGCATGAGTTCGGACTATTTCCTGAATTTAGAGTCATAGTCTTAACGAATTAATTATTTCGGTTATCAGTAAAGAAACAATTAATTCAGGTGGTCTTGCTCGGTGTTCTAATCTTATTGAAAACACCAACATAATACTCTTGGATCCCTACCCACATGACCAAGGCAAGTCATCACAAGTATCAAATTATAGTCTTATCAGACAAGTTGTCCAAACTTATCACCGACTACGAATATACTTTGATAATATGTTACTAGTTTGATCTAAGTCTTTCCATGGTTCAATCATATTGATCACATAAACTAAACCTGACACATAGTTTGGACAACGTCCATCTCATGAAACTTTTTAGAAAAACAATCACGCATGTTTGACTCGTAAAACATAATTAGATAATAAATAAATAAAATAATTTCATTTATTTAATATTTAAAAAGTAACTAATTGGATTTTTTGAGGACACCTATTCCGACAATCTCCCACTTACCCTAAAACCCAAATAGCTTGCATTGCATAACTACCTGCAGTGATCTGTCAACACTTTGACTATAAGCTTTAACCAATACTTATCTGTCACTGTCTCATGCTTTCATCTACTAAGAACCTTCTGAGCCAACCAGTCTACTCAACAACTCCATAGCTATCAAGTACCCAACTTCCATAATGACGCAAATGATACAAGAGTGCTTCACTCTTCACCACCGAATGACTCCCACTATAAGGGTAAATAGGAATTCTGACGTAAAAAATCTGAACTCCCATTTAAAACAAATGACCCATAATAAACCCACATCCTTTCCTTTGAATCTCGCCAAAGCTTGATCCTAAGAATATAGTTGGTTTATCTTGGGTCTTTGACGTTTAATTAACTGACTGGACAATAAAAACTTAACAGCTCATAACAACTTTACACCATTCTCAATGAGTAGAATGTCATATATATACAACACTTAGAAAGTCTCTACTTTTTTGTTATGTCACTTGTACACAAATGGTTCACTATCCATTGACTCAAATCCCTATGATTCGACTAACCATCATCAAATCTACTATTCAATGAAGAACATGGTCATTTAAGTCTATAAATAAATTTCATCAGTTTGCTTAGTACATGCTCCTGACTCGTTGCAACAAACTTTTCTGGTTGTATCATATACATAACCTTTCAAGATAACTATTTAGAGAACGTCGTCTTTACTTCCATTCCCTAGATTGATCAAAATGAGATACGATGGAAAAGAGTAACCTTATGGACTTAAGCGTAGCACTTGGCTCGAAGGTCCCTTCAAAGATAATTCCTTTCTCTAGAGCATTAATCCACTACCACCAATCTAGCATTAAGGTCTCTACCTTCTTGTCCAATTAACCATTTATGCTTGTAGATCTGTTCAGATCCTATCTAATGGACTTAATGTCTTTCAAAGCCTCCATAAGCTCTAGACTTAGTTTAAATTGTGTTGACTTTAAATTTTATTGCCTAGACCAATCAGTCTGCATCTTTATACTTAAAAGTTTTATTATAGTCTAAAGCATCAGATTCATCATCATTCTTAACTGTTAATACTGAAGACATGAATCCGTCTGGTAACCCTGACCATCCTTCCATTACACCACAGCTGTCATAAACCTTATTTGACAATAACCTAGTTGAAAATATATCTAATACATCATCTACACTATAAATTGTACCGTGCTGTTAAGACATAATATCTCATACTGTCAATCTATCTAATACAAGTTATCTGTTGTACTTCAGAGCACTTTCTAAATCATTTTACATAGTAAACCTTTTGATTTGTAAAAGTGACTCATCATATGAATCATGCCATATTCAATAACATATTATTGATCCCTTCTATTACTCTTTGTAACAAGGAAAACTAAGAACTCTCCTGAACCCATCACTTTGATCTAATAAAAGTGACTTGTTGTAATTACCTAACTGATTCTAACTTAAGTCTTTAACTCTTTAAATCTTTCAAATAATTTCAAGTCTTAGCCTTCGCAGGCATATCCATATATCAACTTACCGAGTAACCATTCATAAACATTTTTTGAAATACTCTTTTGCTTTCACTCGATTTAACTTTTAGCAGTCCATAAACACTTTATAAACAATTCTTAGCAGCTTAGTGGTCCTACTGTCTTTACTCTTAAAGACACTTTCAGTCACCATTAATTCAAACATGATTTCAATATTGGTTATCATTCTAGTACTTAATGATCCATAAGACAAATCAAACCAGCTTTGAATCATATTGATTAATGTGACTTAAGATTAAGTACCACTTAAAAGCTATATGGTTTCTAGAATTTCTACTGTTATATTGTTAACAGTTTGGCTTGTATTAAACTAATAAATCACCATTGATGTAGTCTTAATCAAAATAAGTCAACTGTTTGATAATGCACCTTTTTAAATAAAAACTTTATTTATAAAAATGTTAGTTTATTTTTAAGAAAAATAACTGAAAATCTGTTTCTAAAAAAATAGTAGATAGAAATCAAATTCCTAAAGTACATCAAGATAGTTACTCAAAAAATAAAACTACATTCCCTGACTTCAACTCTTACCTCTTCATGCCCTGACTAAAAACCCATTAAATAGTACACTAGTGAACTACCGACCTATCACAACTAGAGGAGGCATGATATCAAATATATTGTCAAGTTGGCTTTTGATTTTGGCAACAATAGTTTTTAAGTACCTAGGCCATTCCTTTTAAAGTCCAATGCCCTTATAAAAGAGACAAAACTATTTTGACTCATGTTTTATTTTACCTTCTTGAGGTTCCTAATTCTTGAGGTAGATGCTTACTCTAAGTAGACTCTTCCCTTTGTTTTCATGACACCTTTGTTTTCTAAACTATTCGCATGCTATTTGTTCTCTAACCAAACACTTCTCTCAAGTATCTGATCATCTTTACTATAGTTGGCAATTCAAGTATCTAATACTAGAACAAGTTCAACATCAAATGTTCAAATCTTGCATTCGACTAACTCTTTAGTCTAGTCAAATGTTCCTAATGTTCTTTTCAATTTAGTAGATCTACTAATAGCAATCTAAAGAACTATGAGCATCTCCTAGTGCTCTACATGTATTAACACATCATATTATAGCGAACAGAATAGAACATACAAGACATACTAATATTGATCACAATGCATAATTCAAAAACCAGTCTGAAAGCAAAAACTGTAAAACAAGTGATATAACATAAAATATTACTTTTCTTACTTTTAGCAAAAAATCAAAGTTCGGAGTTCACATTCCGACACTTAAATGTATGTTGTGGAGACACAAAAGAGCCACCCAAAACTCCCCGTCGGCAAGGCCAAATTGAGACATCAGAAAGGTGAGAATATTTCTTACTAAATATGTTTTCTTGTAAACTCTTTACTAGACATATTTTACACAGCACTTTTCCTTCAGCCTCTAAGGTCCTACAACAGAGCTCCTCGGGGAGGTTAATGTAGACCATAGTCAAGTGTTTACCATTATTGGGAAAAAAATATAAATTTTTATTGCAAAAATAAACTCTGATACCGATCGTCGGGTTCATAATTTATCAAATGTGGTCATAACTAGGGGTACCTATTAAAGCACTTAAAGTAGGAGACTCTTCTCTCTACCTAAGCCCCCGGTCGGAAAGTCACGCTTTGTGACACCTTACGTACGAGAGTTCCCAGGAGTCAGTTTATCGCTATAAACCCTTTGCCCTAATACCGGTTGTTAGGACGAATTTTGAAAATTCTCTTTGATTTTATAAAGTTTATGAAGCGGAAGGGTTTAATTGTGTTATGACCTGAGAATCCAAAGCATGAGTTGTTGTGTTGTCCTGCTACTGCGAAGCTGTTGCGTGTGCTGTTGCTGTTAGAGTTGCGGATATGTTGATTGTTTAGCTTAAGAAGTTGTAATAGTCTTAGTTAAGTTCTAGTTTTCTAATGTAACAAGCTGCAATATAGTGCAGCGTGGGTTGTAGGATTAATTGGTAGCTAAGCTTGGCACCAAAGTGGTGTGTTTGTTAGTTAGTTACATATTTTAAAATGCTTAGATATTTTTCAGCTTAAGTCGGTTATCAATTGTGTCCCGATACAATGTATTAGTTAACTTCTTAGTCGCTATAAGTAGTATTCAATTGTATTTTCAGACCATTCAATCAAATAACAAGAATTATCTCTTTTGAGATCAAACCTTCTCTCTCTCATCCAACTCTTCTATTTCTCATCCCTATTTCTCTAATTTCTCATCTTAATTCACTTCTTTCTCATCTCATACTCTCAACTATCTCAATTTTTGCTTAGCTTATGTTTGGGATTCAATCCCGAGCATAACAATCGGCATCAGAGCCTCGTTTGGCTTCCAATCGAGCTCTTTATCTAGAAAAAATATTCAAAATCTGATTGTTGTGCTGCGCAGGAGACTTAGATGCTTGCATTTGATTTTGTTGAATCAAATTCAACTAAATTGAATTTGGATGGTGACAAGCTTTGGTGCTAGCTGCATTTAATCAACAAAAAAAATAATTCTGGTGCTGAATTTTAAGTTCAACCAACCGATCGAAGTGCAAGTTCAAATACAAGAACTACAGGATCATAATCAACTCTAATTCAGCAGTTCAGGTACTGTTTTATTGATGATTTAGTTGGAGATTTGAGAGTGTGCAGCGGATTGGTATGTGTTGTCATTAAGTTGTGAATTTAGTGAGCTGAACTTCGCATAGAAGGTGTTCGATTAGTTGTGTTAGCTCAGTTTTAAGCTAAACTTAAACAAATCCAGCTTGTGAAGTTAGTGAGTTGGCCTTACGCAAGAACAGCCTTCATCATGGTTGGTGGAGTAACAACAAGATCTGGTGCAGGAGCTGGTAACCCAGCCACTCTTGTTGATCCTAACAACTCATATGCCGCTGTAGTTGGTGCAAGTGCAACAAAGGAGGCACAATTTGTTACGAATGAACAGCTGAATTCGAAAATTGATGTAATGTTTGAATGGTTTAGAAAAGAGAGCAATCAACAAAGGACTGAAATGTTTGATCAACTTAAGCAAAGTCAGCTAGAAAAAGATCAAAAGAGGGAAGAAAGAATGCTCCAGTTTCTGAGGGAAATGCAGCTAGATAGCAATCAAAAGAGTGAAGAACGATTGTCTCAACATTTGCAGAGAATTAAGGCTAGAGTGGAAGATCGCTTTGCTACCCTGCATAATCAAATGCAAAGACAGAGAACTGATACTGGTGTGGGAGGATTGTTGCCTGCAAGTCAGTTACGAAGGCCGGCTGATGGGATACACCCTCAGGTACTAGATGCTGTAGCTGGACCTCAAGAACGACCTTAAATGGCTAATGTGTGTGTTAGGCCTCAAGTTCACCTCCAACCTGCTGAAGTTGGACCACAAAATCGCATTTCAGAAACTGATTTAACTGCAAGACAGCATGAACATCTAACTGAGCAGGTGCAGGTTCGATCTTCCAGCAAGAATCTTGAACATAATGGACATTCTCAGGATCCTTTAGTGCAATTCAGATAAAAAACAATGGATGCAGGATAGTTTGCTCATCCACCTATTCAAGCACATACTCAACCGGCTTGTTCATTTAGGGAACAATTAGCTCGTCCTCCAGATTAGGTTCGACAGCATTGTTCTGGACAATATGCTTCTGAAATTGGTCCCATTCGAGGCAGTGATGTGACAAGTGGTATTAGAGACAATGGCTTTAGACAACCAAGAGTTCAACATGAAAATTTTGATGGAAATCAGCCACATTCTTGGTTAAGAAGATGTGAACGTTAATTCCACTTTTATTCCATTCCCGATGAACAAAAGGTGGAATTAGCTGCGGTTTACCTTCAAGGGGATCATGAAGTTTAGCTCTATAGCCTATTGAAGAGTAACTCCACTTTAACTTGGGCTGAATTTATGGTTAATCATTGTGAACGGTATGGTGATGAAGATTCTAGTGACATTGTTGACAACTTCAACAAGGTGACTCAAGTCACAACCATGAAAGAGTATATGACAAGGTTTCAAAACGTTAGAGCAAGCATGATAACTGTCTATCCTCAAGCCACTGAGTCATTTTACGTCTCAAGTTTCATCAGTGGATTAAAGCCTAAAATCAAGAACTCGGTGAAGGCAATTGGTCCTACTTCTTTATCCAAAGCTTATGCGAAGGCCAAGTTGTTTGAGGATGCGGTTCTAACATTTAATGATGGGACGAAGCATAGAGGAGAAAGTTCCCAACAACATCAAAAAGGGGGAGATGAACCCAAAGTGAACCGCACCTTTTAGAAGAATGCCATTGAGAAGAGGCCTCAAAGGCTCTGTTTTAAGTGTCGTCAACCTGATGAAATTGGCCATAAATGTAATTCTAAATTCATCATGACTGTTACAGGAGTTAACATTGAAGGGCAGTTCGATAGTGATGGGACCGATGTTGAAAATGAGGATTCTGATCAAGAACTTTTCATTAAGGATGAGGCGGAGATTTCCTTGAAAGCTTTGACAGGGCAAGGAGTTCATAACACAATCAGGATCAAATGAAAAGAAGGCATGCGATCTATTGTCGTCTTGATTGATAGTGGCAGCACACACAGTTTTATTGATCCTACGATAGTGAAGAAAGTGGGACACGAGGTGATTAAGACTCATCCCTTAGCAGTGACCATGGCGGATGGAAACTCTATCCTTACTCTGAGCAAATGTCGAGCTTTTCAATGCTCTATGGAGGAGCAGTTCACACATGATTTCAAAGTCCTTCCCTTGGGCGGATGTGATATGGTGCTTGGAGTGGATTGGATGCATTTGTTCATCCCGGTGTCCTTCGATAATGTTAAGCAAACTGTGTCCTTTCAATGCCAAAAGTCTAGAGTTACGTTGTGAGGCATGGAGGATCACTAGTTTGCATTCTTGAGGACAAGAATGTTCTCAAGGGAAAGGGAATGTTATGACCCGAGAATCCAAAGCATGAGCTGTTGTGTTGTCCTGCTGCCGTGAAGCTGTTGCGTGTGCGGTTGCTGTTAGAGTTGTTGATATGTTGATTGTTTAGCTTAACAAGTTGTAATAGTCTTAGTTAAGTTCTAGTTTTCTAATGTAATAAGCTGCGGTATAGTGCAGCGTGGGTTGTAGGATTAATTGGTAGCTGAGCTTGGCCCCAAAGTGGTGTGTTTGTTAGTTAGTTAGATATTTTCAAATGCTTAGATATTTTTCAACTTAAGTCGGCTATCAATTGTGTCCTGATACAATGTATTAGTTAACTTCTTAGTTGCTATAAGTAGTAGTCAATTGTATTTTCAGATCATTCAATCAAATAACAAGAATTATCTCTTTTGAGATCAAACCTTCTCTCTCTCATCTAACTCTTCTATTTCTCATCGCTATTTCTCTAAGTTCTCACCTTAATTCACTTCTTTCTCATCTCATACTCTCAACTATCTCAATTTTTACTTAGCTTATGTTTGGGATTCAATCCCGAGCATAACAATTTCATAATTTAAAATCTACAAATTTAAATTCACAATTTAAATCTCCAAATCTAAATTCATAATTTAGATCTACAGGCCTTTTACTCTAGTACGTTAATAACAATACATAAGCTTAAATAGGCATAATAATGAATACTTTAAATAAATAGAAAAGCAAAAACTAAAAGCGAAGGAAAGAAGAATACACCTGAATTTTCTTCAAAATAACAAAAACAGAAAGAAATAATAATCTTCAAAAGAATACAAAAATTGAGACCCCGCGATCTTCTACGTAATAACTGCCTGGAGGGTGAACTTCGAGAAATATTAACTATGAAAGAAAAACCTTTAACGGAAATTTTTTCTCTCCAATTAGGTCTCTGAAACAATTCAAAAAACCAAAAATAATTTATTTGAATTGAATGGCAAACCCTTGGAATAGGTGCCTCTATTTATAGTAGGCTACCGGAGTGAAAACAAGCCAATTTTTTAATGTGAGATTCCCTGACTTTAAAGCGGAACGCATCGTTTCACACGGAATAATACCAAAAGGGCGCGTTTTGTCTTTGGCCCAAAAAACGCATTTATTTTTGGATTAAATCTGCCTAACACGTGGCGAGCCGCGATAGGCCCCCTCATGTGCACGCGGATAGCCATACCGGACGTCCCAGCACCGGACATATGTTGCGAGGTGGTTCATCCAATTTTAAACACGCGACTCGCCATGCTGTTGTTGAGAATTTTGTATTTTTTTTTTCTTTGTTTCCCACCTGAAAAAATTAATCTTACGAATTTTAATTTTCAAAAATTATTTTATTTTATAATTTTTAATTTTTGTTCATCTTATAAATAATGTTTCGCAAAATTAATTTACCTATCTTATGGATAAATAATTCATCTCATGAATTCTTTAATATTTTTTTCATGACAGTAAATATAGAGGCTTGTGCAGGAACCTCCGGGACAATTTAAATCTAGCTCCAAATGGGTTACATTAATCATCTCGTAAAATAATTTAATTACCATTTAATGAGACTTAGTTCCACTAAATAAATCTCATTAAACTCTAGACTTAAACCATTTATTTGATATCTCTCTCTAATAGAATTTATTGATGACAACAACCCGTCCACTAGATGTCCATGATGAAAAATAAGTATAATTACTTCCATTATCCTTCTCGTAGCTTCTCCATTTGTTACCGACTCACCCTTCACTGAATAATTAATTTATACTTGAACATATTCATAGTATAAATTTCAAATGTCATACACTTGGAATACTTTGGCCAAAGTTTCTGAACTATTCAAATATTTGTGAATCAACTAAGGGGACATCTGTATATCATAAGAGACTGTAGATTCCCTGTTGAATACCTGATCCTTGTCACACGTCACACCACTACCCAGTGTACATAGAAATTCAGTCATGCGTTTACACCTTACTTGTAGTACATCAAAGTAACCAACGCTCCATGCACAATTCCAGAATACCCTCAGGATTTAGAGTCGTCATTCAAACAGAACAACGTGAATCACTCATCTCTGATAGTAATTTATTCATCTCATGAATTATGTTTAGCAAAATTAATTTACTCATCTCACAAACAACTAACTCATCCCATGAATTTATTTTGAATATTTTCAAACAGTTCATAAGTTGAGGCTTGCGGAGGAACCTTAGAGACAATCTAACTCTAGCTCCAAATGGGTAAAATTTGATTATCATCTCATGATAACAATTGATTACCATTCAATAAAACTCGACTTCACTAAATAAGTTATACTGCACTCTCGAATTAAATATATATTCACTCAAGAATTTTTCAAATTATTTTATTATAATTATTCTGACAATTTATCCCTCTATTAGATATCCATGAGCAAAAACAACCTGAACTACTGTCATTATTTTTCTCACCTCTATCACCATAGTTCCTGACTCGCCCTTTGCAAATAATTCATAATATAGAAACAATTTCCATATTAATTCCAAATGTCAAACATATAGAATACAATTTTAAACTCATCATTTTGGGAATCAAGGTAATTAACATTACATACATGAGTTCAAACTATTTCCCGAATTTAGTGTTATCGTCTTATAGAATTAATTATTTCTGATAGCAGTAAAGGAACAATAATTCCAGTGGTCCTGCTCAGTGTTCGAATTTTACTAAAAACACAAACATAATACTCTTGGATCCCTGTCCACATGACCAAGACAAGTCATCAAAAGTATCATATTAGAGTCTTATCAAATAAGTTGTCCAAACTTGTCACCGACTACGAACATACTTTGACAACATGTCATTAGTTTGATCTAAGTCTTTCTGTGATTCAATCATATTGACCACTTGAAGCAAACCTAACAAGTCATCTTGGACAGCGTCCATCTCATGTAACATTTTAAAAAACAATCATGCATTTTTGACTAGTAAAACATAATCAGACAACAAATAAATAAAATAATTTTATTTATTTAACACTCCAAACTAACTAATTGGATTTTTTCTAGGACACCTACTCCCACATCTAGGATTTATATGTTGTCGAGCTGACCCCTCCCTCTTCATCCATTGAATCAACAACACACATAACGCAACTCAGTAGATAAATTACATAGTTTATTTTAGGGAGTGGCAACTTACCCATTCAGTGACTTTGGACACATGGCTTCTCCTTTATTTTGATCAAATAATTCCAACGGGAATGAACAGTACTTATCTCGACCATCTCATGCACTCCCTCTCCATCAAAATTCAAAACGATGGACCTTAGTCCTTTTAAATACTTTCCAAGTATTGAGGCTGGACATGAGAAATAAGGTGTCTTTCTATCCCAACATAAATACATGGTCAATCTTTTAACCAAGCACAGCCTTCACTATGCAAAACCCATCAAAACACCATTATTGGCATGCTTCACCTATCATTTGAAGAAGGGGAGCTCCTCTCCAACCTTAATGAGTACTGTGGCGTTGTAGGGGCCAATACCTCACTATGACTCGCCTCTACATCTGTTATGCGGTAAACCTTGTCTCTAAATTCATGCATGCTCCTTGAACTACACACTGGCAGGTTGTGAAATGCATACTTCTCTATCTCAAAACAATCCCTTGTTTCGAGTCCCTTGTCTTCTGTTGTTGCTTTTGTAGATGCTAATTGGGGAGGCTGCCCTGATACTCAATGTTCCACCCTCGATCATGCCATATACTTGGGACACAACCTCATATATTGGCAAGCTAAGAAATAACCCACAATTTCCAAATTAACTACCACATCCAAATATCGAGCTGTTGCCCAAGCTGTTGCAGAAAGTGACTAGTTCTGCTACTTCATGAGGCACCTCGTTGTCCGCCGCCCAGGTTTGATTCTTGTCCATTGTGACAATGTCTCGACCTCATATCTCACCGCTAATCCAGTACAAGTGAGCATGTGGATGTCGACTTCCCCTACATCCGAGAAAAAGTCTTGAAAGAAGATCTCTAGGTTCACTACACTCCCACGATGAAGCAAATCGTAAATATCTTCGCCAAAGGCCTTGCCACTATTGCTTTCTTCTTCATAAGTCTAATCTTCACATGACTCCACCCTATTCGGATTGAGGGGGCCTATTAAAGAATACTAGTAGATTAGGGTCTCATGCTTGCTCTCATGTCCTTCACCTACTTTTGCCATTATACCCTTAGGATAATGTTAATCCGAAGGGAAAGTGTTGTCTTTTGCCATTTTATATTTGCCTATATAATCGGCACATTGTCTCACCCTTTCACTCATTCAATAATAAGATCATTGTAACTTCACACATATCAAGTTGACTTATAAAAGTTGACTCTTCTAAAGCTTTCCCTATGGCTCATGTGGCAAGCTTTGAACTGGTAGCTCCCGATCTAGTTGGCTTAAGGTACCAGGTGTTAAACCACCACTGCAGGGTTGCTTCCTCGAGACACATGGGATACAAGAACCAACAAGTCATGGGTACTTACATGATCTGTATAGCCATTGCTGCCTTATTATTTTATTTGTTGCCTTTTTTTAAATAATAAATTCTAGAGAATGAGATAGACTCTTGATTTCAACAATCTGATGTGTAATGTGCTCCGATCTAATTCCTAAAACTATTCCAACTAATATAACTTAATATGAGAGGTTTACACAAGATGAGAGCCAACGAATTACGCTCTTAAACTTGTTTAATGAAAAATATGGTGAAACAATGGTGGAATCTTTGAATAACCGCATTACATAAAGTTCAAAATTTCTTATACTTCTCAAATTTGAACTCAATATAATTCACACAATTCACAGCTTACCATGCAAAAGTTTAACTAATTTAAATTAAATATAGCTAAAAAGATAAGCAATAGTTCAAACTACTCATCCTATCCCCAAACTAAAGCCTTGCACTATCCTTAATGCAACAAATTTAGAAATAAATGAAGGCAAGGGAAGGAAAGAGACAACCTGAGTAGTCATGTATATTGATCCAATACAATCGACTAGGCTTGGTGTGGCGAAGGACATCCCAAAATGGCATGTGAAGAGACAGAGCTACACAATAAGACAAATAAAAACAAATTGACCAAGTAGATTCCTTAAAAGTGTTAGGAAAAAATCAAAGAACACAATCACTTAGTGCATCCGAGAAATAAAGTAGGCTATGGAAAGGGTAACAAAGAGTCCTGAAATAGAAATAGAGGTCAATTCTAAAATTAAAATAAATCACAAAAGAAAAGTAGGATGGATTGCCTCCCTAGAGTCCTAAGTTTGACATCTTCAGCCAAACACAGTGTACAACTCACAATAAGCAAAAATCTGAGGTGATGTACGCAAAGAATCATGTTAAGGTTGTAAGGACAATCACCAAACAAATCAATGTTTCTAGACTTGTGCTGTCAAGGAGGGGAACATGGCCTACATTAAATTCAAATCTCTATCTCCTCATGCTTAGGTGATTAATTATCAATTAATGCACAGTTATCGACATAGACTGCGACATTACTCCATTCAACACTTTTAAGAGAATAGGGTGCACTCAACTCCACCAAAGTATGAACATCACCAACCCAATAATGCTTTAACTCGTCCATGGTCTTAGGATGCTAAGCAATATTCGAGACATTTAATTGCTTCTTGAGGTTTCCAAAAGAATCCTAACACTCTTGTCCTATAACGAAACATAGCATCGGCCATTGCTAAGAACGGTAGGCCTAGAATGATAAGACTGTTGTTCTTTTGCCAAAGAATGGGATCCATATCTAAAATAATGAAATAAACTGGTAAGACAAATTTGTCAACTTCGGCAAGTACATCTTCTAACATCGCTGTTATGATTCAAGGTAATTCTTGAATCATAACCTAAGTTGAAGAAGAATTGAGATGAGAATCAAGAGATGAGAGGAAAATTGAGAGAAATTAGGGTTGAGAAAAGGGGAAATTGATTTCATTCATTAACATTATCTTATTACAAGAGATTGCAAGCTTTTAATAGAAGACAACTTACACTTAAAAAACAAAGAAACAAGACAGCAACAACAAAAGCACAGCCATCACAAAACAAAACGCAAAACAGCTAAAGCAACTCCCAACTGACTTTCAAGACAAAAACGACCTTCAAACCCCTACATGACTTTTAACGGGAACAACTACTTAAATAGCTCCAATTCAGCTCCTGATCATGACAATACCCTCCCCTAATGAACATTCTTGCCTCAAGAATGAAAGGAAGGAAATTGTGTCCTCAAAAAGTGCAAATCTTCCCACGAACACATTTGTGGTTTCAGGTTAGTCCATTGATTAAGCACCTCCTTTTTTCCCTTGCACTGGTGCTGTAACCTTCTTGGTTCTAAGATTGCCAAAGGACCCTACATTAAGATACCATTGGAAGAAGCTGCTGGAGGTTGACCAGAACAGGAAATTCCCTCAGCCAAATGCTTCTTCAAGAGTGAAACATGAAATATTGGGTGGACGCACGAGTCTGTAGGTAAGTCCAGCCTATAAGCCACAAACCCATTCTTCTCCAAGATCTCATAAGGGCCAAAGAAACGAGCACCAAGCTTGACATTCTTGCGCACAGCAACCGAAGATTGTTTATAAGGCTGTAGCTTTAAGTAAACCTGATCACCAACATGAAAAGTTTTATCAGAGCGTTTCTTATCAGTAAAAAATTTCATCCATGATTGAGCCAGTTGCAAATTATCCTTAAGCTGCTGTATCAACTGCTTTCTTTGCTCCCGAAATTCATTAACTTCAGTCACTGTAGCCATAGCTCCTTGAAGGCTCATAGGAGAAGGAAGATCAAAGCCATAAAGAGCCTTAAAAGGGGTAGTTCCTAAGGAAGAGTGGGCATGTGTATTATTCCAAAATTTTGCTAAGGAAAGCCAACTTTGGATTGGAGAAAGTCTTGCCCCTCAAGTATTGCTCTACACATTGGTTAGCTCTCTCAATTTGTCCATCTGTTTGAGGATGATAAGAAGAGCTAAGAGCAAGCGTAGAACCCAGCAACAACAATAATTCCTGCCAGAAATGGCTAGTGAACAACCTATTCCGATCAGATGTGATTGACTAAGGCAATACATGAAGCCTATATATGTGATCTACGAATAAGCGAGCTAATCTTACAGCTGTGATAGGATGATTGAGCCAATTAAAATGCCCAAGCTTAGTAAAATGATCAACCACTACCCAAATTACCTCCTACCCTTCAGACATGGGTAATCCTTCTATAAAATCCATACTAATGTGCTGCCATCCCCTATCCGGAACAGGCAAAGGTTGAAGAAGTCCATGATAAGGAGCATGTGCACTCTTAGTTTGTTGACATACTTCACAAGCTTGTACCAATTTCACCCCATCTCCTTTCATACCATGCCAATGAAAGTAAATCTTCAGCCTTTGATGCATGCCTTCAATACCAAAATGTCCCACACCACTCCCCCCCCCCCCCCCCCCCCCCCCCCCCCCCAACAAGATTATGAGTGAAAGGCTAGAACAATATGTTTCCTCAAATTAGTAGCAATGCCAACATACAACTTGCTTTTGATTCTGATAAGTCCACTATTAATCACCACACCAGAGTCCTCCTCTGCTACAAGTTTTACACTTAAAGCCATGATACATTTTTGTGCAAATTTATCCGCTATATATGAATCCTGAACCTCCTGCATCCATGAAGGTAATGTTACTGAAATGGCACCACAAACTGCAGTCTATCCTTCCTCATGACAATGAGATAAGGCATCTGCTACAATGTTGTCTCTTCCACTTCTATACTCAATTGAATAGCATAAGTCCATTACATTGCACTCTAGTAGAAATTTTCTGTTCCAACAAATATTTTAGGCTCTGGTGATTAGTCTTGATTATAAAATAGTGACCATCCAAGTAATGACTCCATTTTTGAACAGCCAACAAGATTGCAAGGTACTCCTTTTCATAAATCAATAAGCTTGCATTCCTAGGACACAATGCTTGACTTAGAAAGGCAACTAGCCTCCCAGCTTATCACAGAATAGGACCAACTCCAGAACTGCAAGCGTCTGTCTCCAATACAAAGGGCAGCTTGAAGTTAGGCACAACCAACACAGGACCTGCACACATAGCCTGTTTCAGTATCTGAAAAGCTTCATGTGCTGCCTCTGAACAAACAAATGCCTCTTTCCTCAAGAGATCTGTCTATGGCTTGGCTATCATAGCATATCCTGATATAAACTTGCAGTAATAACCTATAAGACACAAAAATCAATGCAATTATTTGAGTGCAATAGCAGCGGCCGCTCCTTCATAGCTTGTGCTTTGGTTGGGTCAGTAGCTACCCTATGTCCAGATATAATATGGCCTAAATACTCCATCTGAGCCCGGGAAAAAGAACACTTAGAGAACTTAGCAAACAACTGATTTTTCCTTATGATCTCAAACGCCAACCTTAGATGCTCCACATGAGTCTCCAAGGAAGGACTATAAACAAAAATATCATCAAAAAACACAAGAACAAACTTTCTCAGTTAAGGCTTGAACACCACATTCATAAGAGCTTGAATGGTAGCCGGAGCATTGGTTAGCCCAAAAGGCATAACCACAAACTCATAATGGCCATGATGCATGCGAAATGTAGTCTTATATATATCAGGATCCTACACTCTAATCTGATGATAACCTTGTCTTAAATTCAGCTATAAAAAGCACTGAAACCCATAGAGTTCATAAAACAGATCATCGATGATAGGTATAGGAAACTTGTCTTTAATTGTATGTGCATTCGACTGCCTATAATCAACACACATGCGAGAAGTTCCATCCTTTTTCTTCTCTAATATCACAAGAGATGCAAAAGGACCGTGGCTATGGCAAATAAAATTTGTCTTCGGCAGCTCATCTACTTGCCTTTCTATCTCACTCTTTTGAGAAGTGGGGATACCTATAAGGTCTCATGTTAACTGGATTGGAACCAACTTTCAGTGGAATAGAATGATCTAGAGATCGCTTTGGAGGAAGAACAAAAGGTTGTTCAAAGAGATCTTTATATTCCATCATAAGTTTGTCAATTAATGGATTCAAGTCCATCGGACCATCCACAACTGGCTGAGCTTCACCAGAGTAGAGGTGGCATATCCATTGATAGCTACCTTTCTTAATGGTTCCTTCCAATCTTTTGCTTGACATCATACACAACTCCCCTTGCTCCACAATGCCCTGAAGCTAAATTCCTTGACCTTCTTTATAAAATGACACTGTCAATTTGTTGAAATCAAACACTATGGGCCTAATGGTCATCATCCAGTCCACCCCTAGGACCATATCACAACCTCCTAATATGAGAACTCTGAAATCATAAACAAATTCATGTCCTTGCGTTGCCCCATTGAACTGCTTGCATTTTGTTTGAGTCAAAATAGAGTTGTCATCAGCCACTGCTAGGGGACTAGTCCTCATGAATTCATGTCCCATAGCTCTCACCACCTTAGGATCCATAAAACTATGCATGCTACCACTGTCAATTAAAATCAACAATGGCTTATGTCTAACTTCCCCTCTGATTCGAATGGTATTGTGTGATCCATTGCCAGTCAAACCTTGAACTGATATTTCCACCTCATCATCATCAAACTCTTCCACATATACCTGCTCTTGCACCTCAATATACTCCTCACTCACTGGCAAATCAGAAACTTCACATGTCTCAGCACTAATGACAGTCATCAAGAACTTTGGATTGCACTTATGACCAAAAAAGTATTTTTGATTGCATCTAAAGCACAGCTTTTAATCCCTCTTCTCCTCTATACTCAAAGTTATATTGGCCACAGGAGGATTTGCTTGAGAGGATGTTATCCCTTGCACAATTCTAGAATGCTAGCTATTTGTTGTTACCAAAATTGTGTGCTAAAAAAGTCTAGCCTTGGAATAAGCTTGAGACAGTGAAAGAGGATTCAATGCCTTAACCAAATTCTTAATTCTTGGCTTCAAAGCACTAATAAAACTAGACACATAGTATCCTACAGTAGCTGCTGGATTTACAGTCATCATTTGAGCCTTTAAATGCTCAAACTTTGTCATGTCATCTTTGATGGAAGTCATATGTGCCACCTTGTTTAAATTCTCTACCACATCACTAAGGTCCTCATCACTGATGCGATTTTTTACTAGCAAGTGCACTAGTCACTTCAAGTAATACAGAGTCAGTAAAGTATCGTTCCCACGAGGATTGCTGATTGAGTACTGAAATTAATAGCTTTAATACTATTTGAAAAATCGAAAAATTAGGGATTTTGACATGAAATAAAGTAAAATAAAATAAAATAAAAATAAAAGTTAAAACTAGACTAGAATGAGCTGACTTAAGTTATTTTTTTTATCAGTTAATAAAGTCTAAGGCATCTGATTTCATCTTAGTTGCATCAATACGCCTTTTCTATTCTTGATATTCAAGTTGTTACTGTGTGTTGTTGGTTAAAAATCCAAATTTACTAAACATTCTCTCTTGGACAACATTTAGCGTACTCTTTAATATATTAACCAATCACTTTCGTGCATGAATTTAAATAAGAAAGGAGTTATAAAAGCTCTATGATTTTTTTTTAAAAACCACACAAATCGCATTAATCTCCCTCGAGCATTCGCCCAATTTGTGGTGCTTATCACCTCAGCAATCACCATAAATCTCCTTTCGGTCTCATTATGAATCATTATAGGCCTTAAATAGCGATCAAGCATTTAAAACTCATGAAGACCAATGATAAACACTTCAATAGCGCAATAACATAAACATTGTATACCTTTAATAAGAAATGAGCGTATTTTACAACTTAGGCAACATCGTAGCCTTAGATTAACAAAATTAGTTAATGTCAAACTTAACATTAAACAATAAAAACATCAAAATACATGAACTAATGAAGAAAAATGATAACACTAACAGAAATAACAAAAACAAATTACCAAAGTACAGGTCAGGGTCCTGCACAGACCCGACCTGTTCTCCACCCTTTTTCACTCGATTATTTTTTGATTTTTGATCTCAAAACTTGAAGATTAAACTCCTTGCATCCTACCTTATTTATAGAAGGATTATTGGGATAAAAATATATGGGTAAAATCTCAAAAATCAGCTCCCATTTGTGCTTCCTGAGCCAGATCTGCAGATCTTGGTATTTGGCCATTTTTCTTGATTTTTTCGGCACTCCACCGCCCATATTCCGCACCAAAACATCATATTGATTTTTTTTTATGCTTTTAAATTGCATTTGGTTAAAAAAAATCGAGTTTTAATTGCCAAAATGCAAGTTTTTCTTGAAAAGCCGAATTCTGCCGCCCAGTTTTCTGCATCAGAATTCCAGCTCGATTTGCTTCATTTTTTCATGAAATCCTCCACCCAAATGCTGCAATAACATATTAAAAAGATGTTAAATAAATTATTCAAGCTTTTTTTCAGTGAATTTAGTTGAATAAAATCAAAAATATCGAGCTTAAAAAATGCTTGCTGCAACAGGCTGCGAGTTGCTGCAACTTGTCATTTTTTTTATATTTTTCGAAATTTTTTTTTTTTTTTTGTTTTTTTATGTAAAAGAATGCTTAAACTATCTTTAAGTAATGTTTAATTGTATTATACAATACATAAAAGCTTGAATTTTAGCTAAAAATTGATGCAAAACTTGTGAAATTAAGTTAGGTGTTCTTGGCAATTTTGTACAATTTTTTGGATTTATCATGCTTTTACTTATTGACATTAATGATAAAACTAGCAATATTTAATAAAAAATAGGCGTTTTTGCTAGAAAATGGGTGAAATAGTCAAAACCGAGCAAAAACGAGCAAAAGCGATAAAAATTAAAGGTTAAATGGTTAAAAATGTATTAAAATGATATAGATAAATATATACTAATTTGAGGTTATCAAAATACCCCCAAACTTAAATCTTGCTCGTCCTCCAGCAAGGCTGAACATTTCAGCACCATATCTCATATTTTTCAAGAATTTTTCTACTATTTAAAGCAAGTGCACTTTAATTCAGAGATGAATAACCGAAAATCGACGCTTAAGGCTCTAAAGGCAAAATCATCATTTCTAAGGAAAAACCTGCCAATCACCTTGGTAGCCAAGATTCAAAAGATAGGAAAGCAAATTAAGTTTATCCGTTCATTCAAATCTCAAGACATTCAAACAGTATAGAGGACAAAAATTCATACCACTCATAACTAATCTTATCAAGTACGCCCAAAACTAAACATTTTTTATTTTTATTTATTTATTTTTTTTTTAGAGGAACTTATTTGCTCAAGTCACTTTCGGCTCATGAGTTTATCTTCAGCGAGAATCAAGCTCCGACTCTTGGGCGATGACCCATAAGTAAGAGAAGCCACCACTTAGATGCCCCCAATATTATCGAGTGAGTATATCTTCAGCGAGAATCAAGCTTCGACTCCTGGGCGATGACCAATAAGTAAGAGAAGCCACCACTAAGATTCATTCTCTATGACTCCCCTGAGTTTATCTACAGTGAGAATCAAGCTCTGACTCCTGGGCGATGACCCATAAGTTAGAGAAGCCACCACTGAGATGTCCTTAATATTGGGTACCACATATCCTTATTTATGCGAGATAGTGGTGCTAGAGATACAATTTTATATATATATATATTATAAGATGATAATCCTTAATGCAATCCATTCAAATTTGAATACCTTTTAATAAGAAAGAAAGGTAAAATAACTATGCTAAATAGTAAACTCAAATACCATGGTTTTATCAAGATAATGCCTTAGATTTTTATTTCACTATTAAAGCACAAGAACAATCGATTCTTAGATTATTCCAATTAAATTATAGTAAACGAGCTGAGAAAGAGTAGAAAAATAGCCTAAAAAGCATGATGATAAGTTTTCAAAATACAAGGGGATTTTTTTTTTAATATATTGCCGTTATTATATTATTATTATTCAAAATCCAGTAAAACTTAAAGCGTAGAAAATCTTTTTGTTGGCCGACCCTATTTGCATCCCCATACAAAGGCTCCGAACTCTGGGAGGCACTTAAGCCGACTCTAAAACTGACAGTAACAGAAAACTTCGTCAAAATTTTACAAAAAAAATAATTCATTAAAATTTTAAAACTTGACTCTCCCACCCCCAAACTTAAAAATTAACATTGTTTTTAATGTTAAAAAGAAATATAAAGAACAAGAGGAGAGAGGTACTTCCCCAGTTTGAGGATTGCTCTTTGATGATGCATGTGGACATCATGCCACCTACAAACTTATTATGAAATACCTGTTTAAACAAAAATAAATATGGGACAAAATAATGAAAGAGAAATAAAATTAGATAAATAAAAATAATAACACTTGGGTTACCTCCCAAGAAGCGCTTAGTTTATAGTCGTTAGCTCGACTTTCTGGATGGATCTAATGTAGATGGATAGAAAAGTTAAGATAAAGTTAAAATTAATCAAAAAACTTTAAAAAAAAATAACAATCTAAAATGAAATAAAATAAAATAAATAAATGAATGAAGATTAATTTTTCAAAATTTCTACAAAATTTACAATCTATTAACAATTTCAATTATAAAGACAAACAAAATAATTGTTTTTTTTTATTTACGAATTTTTTTATTTAATAAATTTTTTTTAAAGAATTATCTTTACAAGTAAAATAAATGAATGAAAATAAATTTATATTTCAAATTTAACAAAATTTATAAATTATTAACAATTTCAAATTAATATCAAAACTATGTGGTATCAATATCACTCAATTATAGACAATCCCCGGCAATGGTGCCAAAAACTTGATGCGATTTTTTACTAGCAAGTACACTAGTCGCTCAAGTAATACAGAGTGAGTAGAGTATCGTTCCCACGAGGATTGCTGAGTGAGTGCTGAAATTAATAGCTTTAATACTAATTGAAAAATCGAAAAATTAGGGATTTTGACATGAATTGAAGTACAATAAAATAAAATAAAAATAAAAGTAAAACTACACGAGCATGAGCCCATTAAAATTTTTTTTTTTTTATCAGTTAATAAAGTCTAAGGCATCTGATTTCACCTTAGTTGCATCAATACGCCTTTTCTATTCTAGATATTCAAGTTGTTATTGCGTGTTGATGGTTTAAAATCCTAATTTACTAAACATTCTCTCTCGAGCAACATTTAGCATACTCTTTAACCTATTAACCCATCACTTTCGTGCATGGATTTAAATAAGAAAAGAGTTATAAATGCTCTATGATTTTCTTTTAAAAACCACACAAATCGCATTAATCTCTCCCGAGCATTCGCCCAATTTGTGGTGCTTATCACCTCAGCAATCATCATAAATCTCCTTTCGGTCTCATTATGAATCATTATAGGCCTTAAATAATGATCAAGCATTTCAAACTCATGAAGACCAATGATAAACACTTCAATAGCGCAATAACATAAACATTGAATACCTTTAATTAGAAATGAGCGTATTTTACAACTTAGGCTATATCGTAGCCTTAGATTAACAAAATTAGTTAATGTTAAACTTAACATTAAACATTAAAAACATCAAAATACAAGAACTAATGAAGAAAAATGATAAAACTAACAGAAATAACAAAAACAAATTACCAAAGTACAGGTCAGGGTCCTGCACAGACCCGACCTGTTCTCCACCCTTTTTCACTCGATTATTTTATTATTTTTGATCTCAAAACTTGATGATTCAACTCCTTTAATCCTAATATATTTATAAAAGGATGATTGGGATAAAAAAATTTGGAAAAAATCTCAAAAATCAGCTCCCATTTGTGCTTCCTGAAGCAGATCTGCAGATCTTGGTATTTGGCCATTTTTCTTGATTATTTCTGCACTCCACCGCCCATATTCTGCACCAAAACATCATATTGATGTTTTTTTATGCTTTTACAATGAATTTGGTTAAAAAAAATCGAGTTTTAATTGCCAAAATGCAAGTTGTTCTTGAAAAGCTGAATTCTGCCGTCCAGTTTTCTGCATCAGATTTCCAGCTCGATTTGCTTCATTTTTTCATGAAATCCTCCACCCAAATGCTGCACTAACAAATTAAAAAGATGTTAAATAACTTATTTAAGCTTTTTTTCATTGAATTTAGTTGAAGAAAATCAAAAATATCGAGCATAAAAAATGCTTGCTGCAACAGGCTGCGAGTTGCTGCAACTTGTCATTTTTTTATATTTTTCGAATTTTTTTTTTTTTTGGTTTTTTTATGTAAAATAATGCTTAAAATATCTTTAAGTAATGTTTAATTGTATTATACAATACATAAAAGGTGAATAATGAGGATAAAAGCTCGAATTTTAGCTAAAAATTGATGCAAAACTTGTGAAATTAAGTTAGGTGTTCTTGGCAATTTTGTGCAATTTTTTGAATTTATCATGCTTTTACTTATTGATATTAATGATAAAACTTGCAAGATTTAATACAAAATTGGTGTTTTTGCAAGAAAATGGGTGAAATAGTCAAAACCAAGCAAAAACGAGTAAAAGCGATAAAAATTAGAGGTAAAATGGTTAAAAATGTATTAAAATGACATAGATAAATATACTAATTTGAGGTTATCAAAATACCCCCAAACGTAAATCTTGCTCGCCCTCCAGCAAGGCTGAACATTTCAGCACCATATCTCATATTTTTCAAGAATTTTTCTGCTGTTTAAAGTAAGTGCGCTTTAATACACAGATGAATAACCGAAAATCGACGCTTAAGGCCCTAAAGGCAAAATCATCATTTCTAAGGAAAAACCTGCCAATCACTTTGGTAGCCAAGATTCAAAAGTTAGGAAAGCAAATTAAGTTTATCCGTTCATTCAAATCTCAAGACATTCAAACAGTACAGATGACAAAAATTCATACCACTCATAACAAATCTTATCAAGTATGCCCAAAACTAAGCATTTTTTATTTTTATTTATTTAATTTTTTTTTTCAGAGGAACTTATTTGCTCAAGTCACTTTCAGCTCATGAGTTTATCTTCAGCGAGAATCAAGCTCCGACTCTTGGGCGATGACCCTTAAGTAAGAGAAGCCACCACTGAGATGCCCCTAATATTACCGAGTGAGTATATCTTCAGCGAGAATTAAGCTCCGACTCCTGGGCGATGACCCATAAGTAAGAGAAGCCACCACTAAGATTCATTTTCTATGACTCCCCTGAGTTTATCTACAGTGAGAATTAAGCTCTGACTCCTGGGCGATGGCCCATAAGTAAGAGAAGCCACCACTGAGATGTCCTCAATATTGGGTAGCACATATCTTTATTTATGCGAGATAGTGGTGCTAGAGATACAATTATATATATATATTATAAGATGATAATCATTAATGCAATCCATTCAAATTTGAATATCTTTTAATAAGAAAGAAAGGTAAAACAACTATGCTAACTAATAAACTCAAATACCATGGTTTTATCAAGATAATGCCTTAGATTTTTATTTCACTATTAAAGCACAAGAACAATTGATTCTTAGATTATTCCAATTAAATTATAGTAAACGAGCTAAGAAAGAGTAGAAAAATAGCCTAAAAAGCATGATGATAAGTTTTTAAAATACAAGCGGATTTTTTTTTTAATATATTGCTGTTATTATATTATTATTATTATTCAAAATGCAGTAAAACTTAAAGCGTAGAAAATCTTTATGTTGGCCAGACCCTATTTACATCCCCATACAAAGGCTCCAAACTCTGGGAGGCACTTAAGCCGACTCTAAAACCGACTGTAACAGAAAACTTCGCCAAAATTTTTTAAAAAAAAAATTCATTCAAATTTTAAAACTTGACTCTCCCACCCCCAAACTTAAAAATTAACATTGTTTTTAATGTTAAAAGAAATATAAAGAACAAGTAGGAGAGAGGTACTTCCCCAGTTTGAGGATTGCTCTTTGATGATGCATGTGGACATCATGCCACCTACAAATTTATTGTGAAATACCTGTTTAAACAAAAATAAATATGGGACAAAATAATGAAAGGGAAATAAAATTAGATAAAAAAAAATAATAACACTTGGGTTGCCTCCCAAGAAGCGCTTAGTTTATAGTCGTTAGCTCGACTTTCTGGGTGGATCTAATTTATTTAGATGGATAAAAAAGTTAAGATAAAGTTAAAATTAATCAAAGAACTTAAAAAAAATAACAATCTAAAATGAAATAAAATAAAAAAATAAATGAATGAAGGTTAATTTTTCAAAATTTCAACAAAATTTACAATCTATTAACAATTTCAAATTATAAAGACAAACAAAATAATTGTTTTTTTTTATATACGAATTTTTTTATTTAACAAATTTTTGTTTTACAGAATTATCTTTACAAATAAAATGAATGAATGAAAAGAAATTTATATTTCAAATTTAACAAAATTTACAAATTATTAACAATTTCAAAATTAATATCAAAACTATGTGGTATCAATATCACTCAATTATTGACAATCCCCGGCAACGGCGCCAAAAACTTGATGCGATTTTTTACTAGCAAGTGCACTAGTCGCTCAAGTAATACAGAGTGAGTAGAGTATCGTTTCCACGAGGATTGCTGAGTGAGCACCGAAAGTAGTAGCTTTAATACTATTTGACAAATCGACAAATTAGGGATTTTGACATGAAATAAAGTAAAATAAAATAAAATAAAAATAGAAGTAAAACTAGACTAGAATGAGCCGATTTAAGTTTTTTTTTATTTGTCAGTTAATAAAGTCTAAGGCATCTGATTTCACCTTAGTTGCATCAATATGCCTTTTCTATTCTAGATATTCAAGTTGTTACTGTGTGTTGATGGTTTTAAATCCTAATTTACTAAACATTCTCTCTCGAGCAACATTTAGCGTACTCTTTAACATATTAACCCATCACTTTCGTGCATGAATTTAAATAAGAAAAGAGTTATAAAAGCGCTATGATTTTCTTTTAAAAACCATACAAATCGCGTTATTCTCTCTCGAGCATTCGCCCAATTTGTGGTGCTTATCACCTCTGCAATCATCATAAATCTCCTTTCGGTCTCATTATGAATCATTATAGGCCTTAAATGGTGCTCAAATATTTAAAACTCAAGAAGAACAATGATAAACACTTCAACATCGCAATAACATAAACATTGAATACCTTTAATTAGAAATGAGTGTATTTTACAACTTAGCCTACATCGTAGCCCTAGATTAATAAAATTAGTTCATGTTAAACTTAACATTTAACATTAAAAACATCAAAATACATGAACTAATGAAAAAAAATGATAAAACTAACAAAAATAACAAAAACAAATTACCAAAGAACAGGTCAGGGTCCTGCACAGACCCGACCTGTTCTCCGCCCTTTTTCACTCCATTATTTTTTGATTTTGGATCTAAAAAATTGATTATTCAACTCCTTGAATCCTCTAATATTTATACAAGGAGGATTGGGATAAAACAATTTGGAAAAAATCTCAAAAATCAGCTCCCATTTGTGCTCCCTGAGGCATATCAGCAGATCTTGGTATATGGCCATTTTTCTTGATTTTTTCTGCACTCCACCGCCAAAATTCTGCACCAAAACATCATATTGATGTTTTTGATGGTTTTAAAATGAATTTGGAAAAAAAAAATCGAGTTTTAATTGCCAAAATGCAAGTTATTCTTGAAAAGTTGAATTCTGCCGCCCAGTTTTCTGCATCATATTTCCAGCTCGATTTTCTTCATTTTTTCGTGAAACCATCCACCCAAATGCTGCAATAATATGTGAAAAAGATGTTAAATAACTTATTTAAGCTTTGGTTCAGTGAATTTAGTTGAACAAAATCAAAAAAATCGAGCTTCAAAAATGCTTGCTGCAGCAGGCTGCAAGTTGCCGCAAATTGTGATTTTTTTTATATTTTTCGATTTTCTTTTGGCTTTATTTATGTCAAATAATACTTAAAATATCTTTAAGTAATGTTTAATTGTATTATACAATACATAAAAGATGAATAATGAGGATAAAAGCTTGAATTTTAGCTAAATATTGATGCAAAACTTGTGAAATAGGGTGTAAGTTAGGTGGTCTTGGTAATTTTGTACAATTTTTGTTATTATTTTGCAATTTTTTTTGATTTATCTTGCTTTTACTTATTGATATTAATGATAAAACTAGCAAGATTTAATACAAAATTGGTGTTTTTGCAAGAAAATGGGTGAAATAGTCAAAACCGAGCAGAAACGAGAAAAAGTGATAAAAATTAGAAGTAAAATGGTTGAAAATGTATAAAAATGATATAGATAAATATATACTAATTTAAGGTTATCAATCACCGTACCGATCACACATTTCACTCACAAATTTAGACCATGAAATGTTTGGATTACTACGAATCATACCAGAAAACCACACCTCATGATCACCACGCAAATACCAAGCAGCTAGCTCCACCTTTTCAGATTCAACAATTTGATAGAAGCGAAAATAGCTCTTACATTGCTGGATCCAACAATGAGGATTTGTACCATCAAAAGATTCCAACTCCAAACGTGGTTGCCCGAATCCATGTTAGGAATATGCCTCAAATTTAGTGTTTTACTATTGATGTTGTTGCCGTGAGCTTGCCGATCGATCGGGGCAAGCGTGCTGGAGAGAAAAGCAGGAAAGCAACAGAGAGGAGTCTATTTTTCATGCAAATATATATATATATATATATATGACCCTAGGGTTCACGTGTTTAGTATCCAATTAAAGTGAGCGCCGCCATCATCCTTGAGAGAGAAAGAGAGAGAAGGGAATTGTAATTCTTCTATTCTCAAATCAATAAGAGTCTCCATCTCCACCCATAGTTTTCTCCCCTCTCGATTGAAGAGGAGTTTCCATGTAAATCATTGTGTTCTTATTTTTGTTCTGTCTTATCCGTATTACTTCTCATTTGATCATAGCATTTTATTCGAATTAAGTACTAGGGATTTCACATTTCCACACAAATTGGTATCAGAGCCCTTGTTGTTTGTTTTTGTACTATGACGTCAGCGATTAAATCTAAAGTAGAGAAGTTTGGTGGTTAAGGGAGTTTTAGTTTGTGGCAAGTCTGCGTCAAATGTCTCCTAACACGTAATGGCTTGAAGAAAACACTGGATGGAAAAGAGAAGAAACTCGAGAGTTTATCCGATGCACAATGGGAGGAGTTAGATGAGAAGGCACTTACAGCTATTGAGAAGTGTCTTACAGATGATGTACTAACAAAAGTCTTGGAGGTGAAAACCACTAAGGAGTTGTGGGAGAAGCTGCAGAGATGTTCTACTTCGAATCGGTCTCCAATAAGCTTGAAGTCGAGCGCCGGTTATTCACGTTTCGTATGTCGGAAGGTACATCTGTTAAGAACCATATTAATGAATTTAACTCTATAATTCACGAGTTAAAAGAATTGGATGATGCTCCTAAAGATGAAGATTAGGCCATGTTGTTATCGTGTTCGCTCTCTAATTCATATAAAGGCTTTGTAGAAAGCATGATATATGGTGATAGGTCAACTATCACAATTGATGAAGTTAAGAAGAGCCCAGTGAGTAAAGAACGAGTAGATAAAGAATTGTCTGACTCTGTGAATGACTCTGGTAATGGTTCTTTTGTGAGAGGTAGAATTGAGAATAGAGGGTCTAATGGTGGAAAGAAGTCAAGATCTAAGTCTAGACATAAGACCTGCCATGTAACTTTTGTCACAAGAAAGGGAACATAAAGAAAAACTACTATAGGCTTAAGAATAAGTAGAAAGAAGATAACAAGAATAACCATAATAGAGGTGATAAGTCAGCTGAGGCCACTGTAGTTGAAGATGAGGGCGATGCTGATATTCTTAAGTAACTGAATCCCAGGCCAGATCCATGGATAAGTGGATCATGGATTCAGGTTGTGCTTATCATGTTTGTCCTAATAGAGACTGGTTCACCACATACAAGTCAATTCAGAGTGGAGTAGCCTTGATGGGCAATGATGCAGCTTGTAAGGTTATGGGTATAGGAACAATCAAAGTTAAGATGTTCGATGGTACTATCAGGATACTTAGCGACGTGAGACACGTCCCAGACTTGAAAAAGAACCTTATTTCTTTGGGTACCCTTGAGTCAAATGGGTATAAGTACACAAATAAAGGTGGAGCTATGAATGTCGGCAAGGGTACATTGATTGTGATGAAGGGTAGAAGGGTAGGAACCGTGTATGAGCTTATGGGTTCTACTGTGACTGGGTCTGTGGCTGTTTCTACACTGTCTATGTCAGAGTCAGATATTACGAAGATGTGGCACATGAGATTGGGTCATATGGGTGATAAGGGTCTGACAGAGCTGAGCAAGAGGGGTTTATTGTGTGGTCAGTCTACAAGGCTGATGCAGTTATGTGAACATTGCACCTATGGAAAGCAGAAGAAAGTCAGCTTCAAGCAGGCAATGCATCAGACTAAAGGAACGCTAGATTATGTTCATTCAGATTTGTGGGGACCATCCAGAGTTGCTTCCAAAGGAGGTTCTAGGTATCTTCTAACATTCACTGATAATTATTCAAGAAAAGTTTGGATCTATTTTTCTTAAGCAGAAAAACAAAGTTTATAAAGTCTTCAAGAAGTGGAAGGTGCTGCTTGAAAAATAGACAGGGAAGCAGATAAAGAGGCTGAGGACTAATAATGGTCTTGAATTTATTGAGGGCAATTTCATGAAATTATGTGAAAATCAAGGCATTGTCCGACGCAGGACATGTACAGGTCGACCACAATAGGACGGAGTGGCAGAAAAACTGAACAGGACGTTACTGGTGAAGGCTCAATGTATGCTATCCAATGCAGGTTTAGGGACAGAATGGTGGGCAGAGGCAGTTAACATGGCATGTTACTTAGTGAACTGATCACCTCATTCATCACTTTAGTTGAAGACTCCAGAAGAGGTATGGCCTAGATCCCCTACAGATTACTCTCATTTAAGAATTATTGGTTGTCCTCCTTATGCTTATGTGAATGATGGGAAGCTAGAGCCTAGAGCTAAGAAGTGTATCTTTCTTGGTTATACGTCAAATGTCAAAGGATTTCGTTTATGGGATTCAAAATCTCATAAATTTTCTGACTACTAGGGATGTTACATTTGATGAGTCTGCCCTACTACATCAGCCACACATGCCCTCCTTAGTTCATGATTTGGGTCAAGCGTAGAAGCCTGATGATAGTCAGATACAGTCAGATAGTTCAGATCAGTAGCAAGTAGTTCAGATTGAGAGTACACAGGCACCTCCAGTGCAAGTATCTGATGAGACTGATGAAATAGAAACAAGCTAGCAGGTCAAACGGTATACTATTGCTGGTAGAAGGCAGAAAAGACTGATTAGGCCACCATAGAGATGGAGATGGTAGCCTATGCCCTTACTACAGCTGAAACAGTGGAAGATTCTGAACCGTCTACACATTCAGGGGTTGTATCTAGATCTGACTCAAAGCATTGGCTAATGGCCATTCATGAAGAAATGGAGTCATTACAGAAGAGCCAGACTTAGCAACTAGTCAAGCCTGAAATAGGAAAGAGAATTATAGGATGCAAATGGATCTTCAAATGAAAAGAAGGCATTCCTAGAGTGGAAGATGCAAGGTACATGGCTCTGCTAGTAGCTAGAGGCTACAGTTAGGTACATGGTGCTGATTTTCATGATATTTTCTCACCTATTGTTAGACATAGTTCCATACAAGCGATTCTTGCCTTAGTAGCCATGCATGATTTAGTGCTTGAGCAGTTAGATGTGAAAACTGCATTTTTGCATGGTGAGGTAGAGGAGAGTATTTACATGCATCAGCCTGAAGGCTTCTTTGTTGAGGGTAAGAAAGACCATGTTTGTTTGTTGACAAGATCTCTATATGGTTTGAGGTAGTCACCTAGGCAGTGGTACAGAAGGTTTGATCCATTTATGACTAGTAATGGGTTCTTCAGGAGTAAATATGACAATTGTGTGTATTTCAAGAAGACAGACTCAGGTTCAGACATTTATCCTCTGTTATGTGTTGACGATATGTTGACTGCAGCTAAGGACATGATTAGTTTAAAAACAATGTTGAAAAGCGAGTTCAAAATGAAGGATTTGGGAGCAGCCAAGAAGATACTCGGTATGGAAATCAATAGGGGCCGAAAAGTAAGAAAGTTATACTTGTCTTAGGAGAAGTATATTGAGAAGGTTCTGGATCAATTTCATATGAAGGATGCTAAGCTTGTTAGCATTCTGTTGGCATCTCATTTCAGGCTTTTAGCATTGAATTCACCTTGGACGGAGGAGGATGTCAGGTAAATGTCACGAGTCCCTTACTCTAGTGAAGTTGGTAGTATTATGTATGCTATCGTATGTACTCGTCCAGATATTGCTTATGCTGTTCGCAAAGTGAGTAGATACATGGCGAATCTAGGACAAGAGCATTGGCACGCTCTTAAATGGATTCTCAGGTACTTATGTGGCACTTTTGATGCTTGTTTGGAGTTTGGGAGGAGTAATTACTGCTTAGTTGGGTATGTTGACTCAGACTACGGTTGAAACCTCGATAAGAGGAAGTCTACTTCTAGTTATGTGTTCTGTTTAGGTGACAGTGCTATCAGTTGGAGAGCATGTATACAGTCAGTTACCGCACAGTTAACTACAAAGGCCGAATATATGGTAGTGACAGAAGCATTCAAGGAAGCTGTTATGTTGAGAGGTTTTGTTAGTGAACTCAGTTTTGATCAGGGCACGGTTGGGGTCTACTGTAATAGCCAATCTACAATTCATCTAGCTAAAGATCAGATGACGTATCATGATAGGACAAAGCACATAGATGTCATGCATCATCTTATTCAAGATCTGATAGATGAGTGCAAGGTGGAGTTGAAGAAGATTGGTACTGAAGATAATCCGGTAGACATGTTCACTAAAGTTCTACTCGGTAGGAAATTCGAGCATTCCTCAAACTTGGTTGGGCTCTCAATTTCTGTTTGTTAACCCCGGTTGTAGGGTGTTAGTGGGGAAGGTGGAGGCACTTTTATTTTGGTGTTAAATTTGTGTCAAGGTGGAGGTTTGTTAGGAATATGCCTCAAATTTAGTGTTTTACTATTGATGGTGTTGCCATGAGCTGTCCGATCAATCGGGTGTTCCACCAATTGATCGGGCAAGCATGCTGGAGAGAAAAGTAGGAAAGCAGTAGAGGCAAGGTCGATCGATCGGGACTCTATTTTTTACGCAAGTATATATATAACCCTATGATTCACGTGTTCAGTATCTAATTAAAGTGAGCGCCGCCGTCATGCTTGAGAGAGAGAGAGAAGTGAATTGTAATTCTTCTTTTGTCAAATCAATAAAAGTCACCATCTCCGCCCTTGGTTTTCTCCCCTCTCGATTAAGAGGGGTTTCCACGTAAATCATTGTGTTCTTGTTTTCGTTCTCTTTTATCCGTATTACTTCTCGTTTGGTCGTAGTATTTGATTCGAATTAAGTATTTGGGATTCCGCATTTTCGCATAATCCATTATTTCTAAGTCACGCTATAGCTTCCCTACTTCTCCCATATTACTGTGAACCAGAGGTTTCAGGAGGCCTAACTAACTGACTAGCAGGTAGAAGCACCGCAGCTCCATTAGATGAATTATGCTTGTTAATTAGTTCCTATAAGCGATTGAGTTGCTGAGATTGATTCTCAAACTTTTGTTCCATCCTCTGCATCGCAGCCATCATCTGTTGCATCTGCATCATGAACTAAGAAAGATCCTCTCCTTGATGAGGAACCGCAGTAACTGCTGCATTAATACCAACAGCTATAGCTGCAGCATAGGTAGCAAGAGTATTTGCAGCATTGTTGGCAGCCTGAGCTCGAGTAGTTACTCCTCCAGCAAGGTTGATCCAACTCAACAACGGAAACAAGAACAACAAAAACTTGTGCAGTTGGTCATTTGATTAAACTGAAGACAATTTCAACTCAATCAGAAGCAATTGATCAAGCTTTGATACCAATTGTTATGATTCAAGGTAATTCTTGAATCACAACCTAAGTTTGAAGAAGAATTGAGATGGGAATCAAGAGATGAGATGAGAATTGAGAGAAATTAGGGTGAGAAAAGAGGAAATTGATTTCATTCATTAACATGATCTTATTACAAGAGATTACAAGCTATTTATAGAAGAAAACTAACACTTAAGAAACAAAGACTCTAGACAGCAACAACAAAAGCACAATTGCCATAAAACAAAACACAAAACAAATAAAAAAACTCCCAACTGACTTTCCCTCCAAAAACAACCTTCAAACCCCTACGTGACTTTTAATGGGAACAACTACTTAAATAGCTCCAATTCAGCTCCTGATCATGACAACTACGCAAGATACGTGCTATAACCTATCACCCAACTGAAGTGTAACACTGATTGGCTTAAGGTTTCCTATACCCAATTCTTAAAAAATTGGGTAAGGGATGAGGTTTGCACTCGGTCCTAAATCTAAAAGGCCTCAACTCATGTAACTCTCCCTAATAACACATGGGACCGCAAAGGCCCTAGGATCTCTAAGCAAGCACGTGGTGTCCGACACAAAAATGCTACTCACTTTTCAGTAAGTCAGGCCTTCTTCAGAGTGCGCTCTTGTGCGCACTTCTTTTTCACACAGAGGTCCTCAAGGAACTTATAATAAATAGGAATGTGTTTAATGGCATTAATCAATGGAAAGTTGATCTTCACATCCTTAAATAAGTCTATGAGCTCAGCCTCTTTGGGTCACCCTTTTCCTTTGGCCTAGCTAAAGCCGAAGGGAAAGGTATGATAGGTTCATATGACCTTTCTTGTGATCCGTCTCCATCATTAGGGGGAGAAGGATCCCTACTCTCCTTCTCAACCACAATCTCCACATCCCTAATGTTCCCCTCTTCTAGCACTTACACAACCTTAACTTGCTTATGAGTGAGCAAGTTCGAGTTAGAACAATTAGCCCCTACTGGTTTCTGAGAGTTTGGGAGGGTAATCTTCCTTTTTCTCTCCTATGAAGTGCTTGGGCCAATTTTTCCATCTAGTTCTCTAATTTGGCAACGTAATGAGAATGACACCAAATCAATTCTGTAGTGTTCTCCATAAAGTAAGGCATATGCTTCTTGAACTGTGAAGTACAACTTTGAGGTGGGGGAGGGGGAGTTAGCATAAGTAACAATAGAGTAAGGTTGAGCATCATACCTTTGCCCTCCCTAAAAATAGGGAGTGTGTGCATTACCTAAAAAGCCGTGCTCATGTTGTCTCGTGGGTGGGTTTTGATGATCGTTCTATGTGCTTAAGAAGTTTGGGCAATTGCACCACCCCAAATTATAGGTGTTCGAATGCGGGTTGTTGTTCCTTGAATATCCTTGCGCTGCATATACTTAATCCTGCACGTATTCAGGGAACTGTGAAGCATATGGACAATCAAACACTGAATCAACATTAATAGAACAAATGCCATAGGGTTAGCGCTATTCAATGATTAAGTTGCATTAACCAGTTGCACGTTAGTAGGATTGGCCTAAATGCTATAATACGATCTATTTTCATTCCAAGTGCTTCAAGCTTAAGCACTATATCATCCCTTGGTGACACCACATAGAAACCATGTGTATCACATCTAACCACCCTATTCGAAGGTGCTTGGTCAAAGGAATGTTTGCTGAGGTGCTCAAAATGTTTCCACCCCTCATCCTCGTCCGTTTGGTTGGTGTTGGAACCAATGTCATGAAAGCCCAATTATTTGGGTTTAAATAGTAATAAATAAAATTGTTTTATGTATTTTATTTCTGTTTGGGCTTTACAGGTCAAATATGCGTGTGATTATTCGTAAAACGCTCCATGAGATGGATGTAGTCCACTATGACATGTCATACTAAATGAAGAGTCCATTTAGTATTAGCATCTATCTAAGGAATTATGAGCCTAAAGCCGGTAAAATAAAACACGAGTCAAAATAGTTTTGTCTCTTTATAATTGCACTGGAATTTGAAAGGAATTGCCAAGATACTTAGACACTATTATTGCCAAGACTGAAAATCCAACATGACAAGGTATATGATATCCTGTTTCCTATAGTTGTGACTAGTAGGTAGTTCACTAGTGTTCTGGTGAATGAGTTTTTAGTAAGGGTATCAAGCGATAGTAGTTTAAGTTAGGGAATGTAGCTTTGTATTTAAGGAACTATCTCAGTGTATTTTAGAAATTTGATTTCGATTCACTATTTTTTGAAATACTCTTTCAATTATTTTCTGGAAAAATAGATGGATAGTTATATAATTAAATTGTTTCTTTAAAAAGGTACATTGCTAGATAGTTGACTTAGTTTGATCAAAAACTACATTAACGGAGATTTATTAGTTAATTCAAGCTAGGCTTTGTAACAATATAAAAAAAAGAATTTTTGGAAGCCATATAACTTTTAAGCGGTACCTAATCTTCGGTCACAATAATCCACTATTATTCAAAACTAGTTTGATTTGCCTAATGGGTCATTAAGTACTTGAATAATAATCAATATGAATCATGTTTGAATTTATCATGACTGGAAGTATCTTTAAGAGTAAAGATAGTAGGACCACTAAGTAGCTAGGACTTGTTCATAAAGTGTTTATGGACTGCTAAAAGCTCAAGCGAGTGGAAGCAATTAGTATTTCACAAAATGTTTATGAATCACTACTCAGTAAGTTAATATATGGATATGCCTATGAAGACTAAAGTCTTCAAATTTTTTGAAAGATTCAAAGAGTTAAAGACTTAAGGTAGAAACAGGTAGATAATTATATCAACTCACTTCGATTAGATCGAAGTGGTGGTTTCATGAGAATTATTATTTATCCTTATTACAAAGAGTTGAAGAAAGGATCAACAATGTGTTATTGGATATGGTATGATTATATGATGATTCAGACCTACATATCAAAAGGTTTGTTATGTCACAAGTTTTAGAAAGTGTTATAAGAGTATAGTAGATAGCTTTTATTAGATAGATTGACAGTATGAGATACTGTGTCTGAACAGCTTGATACAATTTATAGTGTACATGATGTATTGGATATATAATCAACTAGGTTGTTGTAACACAAGATACCTAGGAGCTTTATTGTTGTGTGAGGATGGTCAGGGTCATCCGATGGATTCATGTCTTCAGTCTTAACGGATAAGCATGATGGTGAATCCGATCCTTTAGACTAGAATGGAACTCTTGAGTATAAAGATTCGGCCCAATAGGTTAGAATAACGAAAGTTAAGTTAAAGTAATTGCATTTTAACCAAGTCTAGGAACTTGTAGAAGTGACGAAACACATTAAGTTCATTAGATAGGATCTAAATGGATCTACAAGTGTAAGGAGTTCATTTGGACAAGAAGGTAGAGACCTTCACCTCGGTTAATGCCAGTGGGTTAATACCTTATAGGAAATATTGATCTTTGATTAGGCCTTCCAGCTAGATGCTATGCTTAAGTCCTAAGAATACTCATTCAGTATGTTTCATATGATGAGATATGGGAAAATGGAAATCAAGGCAACATTCTCTGAATGGTCATCTTGAAAGAGTTGTGTATATGATACAAATAGACAGGTTCGTTGCCAAGAGGAAAGAGCATATAGTATGCAAATGGAGCTAGTCTATTTGGAGATTCAAATAAGCATCTTGTTCATTGAACAGTAGATTCGTTGATGGTTAATCAAGTCCTAAGGATTTGAGCCAATGGTTAGTGAACCATTAGTGTACAAGTGACATAACAAGAAAGTAGAGATTTTCTAAGTATTGTATGCAGATGACATCTTGCTCATTAAGAATGGAGTAAAATTGTTATGAGCTAATATGGTTTTATTGTCCAGTAAGTTATTTAAAAGTGAAAGACCTAAAAAGAATCAACTGTGTTCTAAAGATTAAGCTTTGGCGAGATTCAAAAGAAAGGAAGTTGAGTTTATTTTGGGTCATTTTTTTCAAAAGGAGTTTAGACGTTTGACGTCAGAATTCCTATTTACCGTTGTAGTGAGACGATTACATCGTGAAGGGTGAAGCAATCTTGTACTGCTTAATTCATTATGGAAGTCAGGACTTGATAGCTAGGGAGTTGTTGAGTAGACTAGTTGACTCAGAAGGTTCCTAGTAGATGAAAGCATGTGAGCGAAAAATTGAGACAGTAACAATTTAGTAATGGTTAAAGTTTGTTGACCGATCCCTAGTAGATAGTTATGGAATGCAGACTATTTGGGTTTAAGGATAAGTGAGAGATTGTTGGAATAGGTTTCCTGGGAAACATAATTAGTTAGCTCTAAATGTTAAATAAATGAAATTGTTTTATTTATTTATTTTATGATTATGTTTTGCGAGTCACACATGCGTGATTGTTTTTTTCTAAAACATTCCATGAGATGGACGCTGTTCGAGATGACGTGTTAGGTTTGGTTTAAGTGGTCAATAAGATTGAATCATGGAAAGTCATAGATCAAACTAGTGACATGTTGTCAATGTATTTTAGTAGTCGCTGATAAGTTTGGACAACTTGTCTGATAAGACTATAATATGATATTTTTGATGACTTGTCTCGGTCATGTGGATAGAAATCCAAGAGTACTGTGTTGGTTTTTTTTAATAAGATTGAAACACTGAGCAGGATCACCTAAATTAGCTGTTTCTTTACTGCTATCAAAAATAATAAATTATGCAAGATGATAGCACTATATCCGGGAAATAGTACAAACTCATACATGGAATGTCAATTGCTTTGATACCAAAATGATGAGGTTAAAAGTGAATAACAAGGATCTTAAGTCGTTGGGCAATTGAATGAAGTGTGTCAGGAACGGATAGTTTACTAGGAATCTATAATCAAAGATGTCCCCTTAGCATATTCGTAAATACACTATAATCTTTGGCTAGAGTATTCCACAAGTTTGACATTTGGAATTATTACGAAAATTATTTTGGTATTATGAATTGTTCAAAAAGGGTGAGCTGGGAACTATTTTGATAGATGTTAGAAAAATAACGATAGTAGTTATGGTTGTTTTTGCTCGCGGACATCAAATTGTGGCGTTAATTGTCGAAATAAAATTACTTGGGAAATTCTTAAGTGAATTTGTTTAATTCTGTAGTGCAGTGAAATTTATTTAGTGCAATTAGTTGTTTCTTTACTACTATAAGAAATAATTAATCACGTAAGACGATAACTCTAAATCCGCAAAATATTTTGAACTCGTGCATGGAATGTTAATTGCTTTGATGCCAAAAATGATGAGGTTAAAAGTGAATAACCAGGATCTTACTTCATTGGACAATTGCATGAAGTGTGTCAGGAAAGGATAGTATACTAGGAATCTATAATGAAAGATGTCCCCTTAGTTTATTCGCAATTATATGAACAGATTCTAGAGTCTTCGGCCAGAGTATTCCACATGTTTGGCATTTGGAATTAATACGAAAATTGTTTCAGTATTATGAATTGTTCAAAAAGGGCGAGTAGGGAATCATGGTGATAGATGTGAGCGAAACAACGATAGTAGTTAAGGTTGTTTTTGCTGACATACATCTAATTGAGGGGTTAATGGTCGCAATAAAATTACTTGTGAAATTCTTAAGCAACTATACTTAATTCTAGAGTGCAACAAAACTTATTTAGTGAATTAAATTTTATTAAGTGGTAATCAATTACTATCATGAGATGATAATTAGATTTGGTCCATTTCGACCTACAGTTAGATTGTCCCTGAGGTCCTTCCGCAAGCCTTAACTAAAGCACAGTTTGAAAATATTTAAATTAAATTCATGGGATGAATTATTTGTTCATGAGATGAATAAATTAATTTTCTAAATATAATTCATGAGGCGAGTTATTTATTCATAAGATGAATACATAAATTTTACCGAATAATAATCATAAGATACATTTTATACATGTGGAATTTTAAAGAAAAATAAAAAAATAAAAAATTATAAGTGAAAAGCAAACTGGGCTGCATGCGCCGCCCAGCTCACTTTTAACCCAGCACGTTATGCCGCAGACCAATGCCACGATGACATGTGGCAAAGTCTTAATCTGCCCGCACAGCTCGGTCATTTGTGTACTGTGATACTAACCGATATTGTGCCGCCAGGTGTCACTGTTTTATTTATAAATAGCAAGCTTTATATTTTTCCATTAGTGATGTTTTTTGTTTTTAGGTTTTGGAACCTATTTCTCTCCCATTACAAAAATTCTAAAATTGTTTTAGGGTTTTTCTAAATTAATATTTAGCATACATTTTATGACAATTTATTTTTCGGAAAGATTAAAAGAAAAAAATTTGTTATCAAATTTTTCCTAAATTAAATATTTTTGGAACCCACACTCTAGTGCTAATGAGGTCACTGCGGAGAAGGTTTCGAAGTATCAAGAAGCTTTCTTCTTCAAATTTCAGATCTACAAAATTGGAGTTTGGATTTGCTCTTCAGGTATGTCTAAATTAAGTATTTGATATTTAATTTGTTCGTTCCTTTATTACATTTACTCTGTGTACCATGTTTATACTTGTTTTATTCGATGTTTTAATTGTCATAGTTTGAGCCTACTAGAGTAAAATTGAGGTCAATTAAATAATCTAATTAGATCAGGGCATTAGATTTAAAATTAAGAATTTTAAATTGGTTTTCCGCAATGCCCACTCTAGTCGTTCAGGGGAAAAATTTTGAAATACGTTCCCAACAGATAGTATAGTTGACTCTTAGAAAGCGCTTTATCTATGAGGCTAAGGAATAATGGTGAGTTAATTATGTTTAGGAAACATATCAATTGAGAATAGTTCTCACTTATCTAATAACTCGATTCAGCTCTGCCGCTGGAGAGTAGCAGGTAGATTTTGTTAGGTCATCATTGCATACATCGAGAATGGTTAGGTGGATTTCATGCTTTGTTTTGTTTGCTACGGCAATTAGAAAGTTCACTTACTAAAATATCAAGTGGGAGCGAATTTCTATGATTTTACGGCCCCACTACTCGTCTAACAATATAGTACATGGATGCTACTCCTGGCGGATGGCACTCATTTGTGGGTACAAGGTTCAACTTTTTAGAGACAGACTGAAGTGCAAGAAAACATGAGCGACTACGCTGCCATATTTTGTGGACTTGTATCGATGTTTTGGTAGCGGTATACACTTGACTGGGGTAGTATGTTAGCCTTTGCGAGGAGCTCTGTCGTATGACCTTAGAGGCCGAGGGTAATATGGTGTGTTAATTTAGTTTTGTATTAATTTACAAGAAAACAAAATTAATTGAGAAAAGTTATCGCCTTGCCGATATCTCAATGCGGCCCCGTTGCCGGGGAGTATTGGGCAGCTTGGTTAGGACAGCACGGCATACATTTTTGTATGGAATTGTGAGCTTCATACTTGGTTGTTTACTAAAATAAATAAATAAAGAAATAAGTCTATGTATATTATATGACTTGTTTACAGTTTTATTTTTTAGACTGCTTGTGTTTTCAAATTTTATAATGCATTGCGATCAACATTATTGTCCTCTTAAGCTCACTGGAATTATGTGTTCTATACATTAGGTGAACTAAAATGCTCATTTGTTCTCTATTTTACCGCTAAAACATCTACTAAGTTGAAAGAACATTTTTTAAACAATGGCCTCGGCTAAATAGCTAGTAGGGTGCTAAATTTGAACATTAGTAATGAATGTATTCTGGTATGAGATACTTGAAAAATCAACTTTAGGTAGTATGAGAATACCTTATAAGGAAAATGGATTGACTCTAGAATGTGTTAAGGATTTTTAGTTAAGAGTGTGTCATAGAGTTGATATATCCTACAAGTTAACTGGAATTCTTAATGTAGATATGATCATAATTTTCCAATCGAGGTCCTTTAATCAATTCAGTATGCATCGATTAAGGGCAATTACTCGTTGTCTGAATTGATGAAGGTACAATGAGTGAGAAAAAGGAGCGCCATGGGTACTAAGAGAACAGCCTACTTAATGGGAGCAACAATCTCAAGAACTAGGAACCTCTAAAGGGTAAATAAAGACAAAAAAGGGGGACTAGTCATTAAAAAGTTTTAGAACGAGTTGCCTTGAAATTCATCTATTCTTGTTGCCAATGTTTGAATGCCATGAGAACAAGGTATTCAATATCTTGTTGAATGTAATAGAGATTAGTTGGTATTCTACCTGCGTCTTTGTAGAAGGACTGTAGATCAACTGATCGAATTTGCAAGGAGTTCATTTTTATGTAAGCTGGGAAGCTTGTAGACGGCAAGTTGTATCCTTTGCATGAATGAGGTATAAGAGTTTCAGTTTTGGTGCCAAGAATTAATAGTTTAAGTTTTTTAGAACACAGTTTTGATGAACTGTCTTCATATACCAATCTCGTAGAAATTTGATTTCTTTTTCTAGTTTTGGTTATAAGAAATCACTTTCAGTTATTTTGAAAATAAACTGAAATGTATACAAACAAAATGTTTATTTAAAAGGTATGTTAATAGATAACCATTTCTAAGTCAAAACAATGCCGGGGGCAATCTTGTGTCTAATACAAGCTAGGCTGCATTACCATGAAAAGAAGACTTGCTTGAAATCAATATAGCTCTTAATGGCACTTGAACTTAGGCCACATTAGTCTAATATGATTGAAGGACTGGTTTGAGGCAGTCTTTAGGGTTACTAGATTCAAAATGATGACTAGTTTGCCAATCATGTTTGAATGAATGGTGATTTAAAGAGTCTTTAAGAGTCAAGGTAATAGAGCCACTACATTGCTTGAACTTGTTCACAAAATGTTTGTGAATTGATGATTTTTGAGTGAGCGGAAGCGATAAGTATTTCATCAAGTTTTTAGTTGATGACTCAAGTCACTTCGATTAGATCAAGGTACTAGATTTCATGAGAACTTTTAGTTTTTCCTTATAGCAAACTGTTGTAGAAAGGTTCAATAATGTGTTATTGAATACAATAATATTCATATGATGAATCAATCTTGCATACCAAAAGGTTTGCTATGATGGAAGTTTAATATGAGTAATGGTAAGCTTGTGTTAGAAAATTTAACAATATGAGATATTGTGTCTTAACAGCATGATACAACTTCATTTTGATTGATGCATTTGATGTGTACTAAAGCTAATCTTAAATTGTATAGAAATCATGGGAGTCTTAGTGTGGTGGGAGGATGATCAAAGCGCCTAATAGATTCATTTGATCAACCTTAATAGTTGAGTATGATAATAAATCTCATCCTCTAGACTACAATGGAGATCTTAAGGATAGAGATGCATAATAATGCGTCATGGCAGTAAGAGCTAAGTTGGAGTAAATGTTTTCTAACAAAGCCTGGGAACTTGTAGAGGCGCCAAAAGGCATTAAATCCATTAGATTGGATATGAATAGATTTACAAGAGATTGAGAGGAGTGGATGAGAAGGAAAAGACCTTTAACGCAAAGATTGAAGGCAATGGGTTATACCATAAAGAAAGGAATCATCTATTACGAGACCTTCTAGCTGATTTCTATGCTTTTGTCTATGAGGATACTCTTGTCCATTGTATCTCATTACGATGAGTTATGACAAATGGATGTCAAACTGCGCTTTTTGAATCGTCATCTTGAGGGATGCATGTATATGATACAACCAGACAAGTCTATTATTGGCATGAATTTTAAATTTTTTTCCTAATTTAATAAAGTTAATGCAGTAAAGAATTCAAAATTCTTAATTTTAAACCTAAGGCAGATTTAAAATTCCTAATTTTGAATTTATAGATTTAAATTCCTAATTTAAACCTATAGGCCTCTACTCTAATATATTCATAAAAATTACATGAACTATAACTGACCTAATAAAAAACTATAAATTAATAGAAAAGGAAAAAAAGGGAAAGAGAATGAAAGAAGAATGTATGATATTGCTCCAAAATAACAAAACAGGAATAATAATAGCACCAATAAAGCCAAGAAAACTAAGCACCAACTGCCTTCTACGCAATGACCTTAAAACGCTCAAAAAGTGGGCTCCGAAAATATTAAACCGAGGAAACAAAAATTTCAAAGAAAAATGTTCTCTCCAATAATGTCAACACTTTTAGAAACCTTTAATTTTAGAATTTATTGAATGCCAAACCTTGAAACTAGTACCTCTATTTATAGTAGGATACCGAAGTAAAAAGATACAATTTAGTCAGTGTGGGATGTGTGTACAATGGACAAAATGCAGTGTTTTACATCAAAACAAATTCTTGCATTTAACAGGTCAAAACTGCGTCCTTTAACCTTGTCACCGTGTGCCACGTGGCACGCAGTGATTGGTCTGCGCCCGAAGGAGCGAATGCACCCCAGCAACCGGAGTGCTCGACACGTGTCACATGCTGGTTAAACCAATGGCGTACACATGGATCGACCCCTGTGTGCAATATTTTGCTTTATTTTTTTTGGTTTGTTTCCCACATGTAAAAAATTCATCTTATGAATTTCAGTTTTAAAAATTATTTTATTTTATAAATTTCAACTATTATTCATCTCATGAATAATGTTTGGCAAATTTAACATTACTGATCTCATGGATAAATGATTCATCTCGTGAATTATTTAATATTTTTCTGATAGCAATAAAATAAGAGACTGGCACAGGGACCTCAGGAACAATATAAATCTTGCTCCAAATGGGTTAAATTAATTACCATCTTATTATAAAATTTAATTTCCATTTAATGGGACTTAATTCCACTAAGTAAATCCCACTGCACTCTATACTTAAATCGTATATTCGATATTTCCCAAATATACTGTACTAATGACAAGAACCCCTCCATAAGATGTCCAAGACAAACAATAAATATAACTACTACCGTTATCCCTCTTACATATTATCTAGTAGTTACTAACTCGCCCTTCGCTGAATAATTCATTTATACTTGAAAATATTCATAGCATAATTTATAAATGTCAAACACTTGGAATACTTTGGCCAAAGATTCCAAACTATTCAAACACTTGCGAATCAACTAAGGGGACGTATGTATCTCATAAGAGATTGTAGACTCCATATTGAATACCTAATCCTTGTCACACTTCAAGCCGCCACCCGGTGTACATGAAAATTCAGTTATTCATTTAGAACTCACTTATAGTACACCAGGGCAACTAATGTTCATGCACAAGTTCATAATACTCTCAGGATTAGAGTCATTGTTCAAATAGTACAACATCAGAGTTATTCATCTCCGATAGTAGTCTAAACAAGCAACTCACATGGTCTAACTCAGTTTGTTAATCTTATTAAACACCACAACCTAACACTTTTGGATCACCATCTACATGACCAAGACAAGTCATCTAAAGTGTCGAGTCACGGCCTTAACAGACAAGTAGCCCACACTTATACCAACCATGAGTTATTCAAATAGCATTCCATATAATTTGTTCCAAGTCTATATGTGGCTTAATCTCATTATCTACTTTGAACAAACATGTAAAATATAATATGAGGGTTCTGTCCATCTGATGGGCAATATTTAAAAGAACATTAGATGTAGTATATATGCCCACTTACACAAATTTAAAGGGGAAGCAGCTGGAACTTTAATTTTGTTCATTAACTACGTAATATTTACAGAATAAATCTAGAGTTGAGGACACTATGCCTAATAATCTCTCACTTGTCTAAAATACAATTTATTACAATCTTTATACCCCTTCTCTTCAGTGTATGATCCAACGGTCTACTGAGTCAAAGTTTTAGAGAAGTCAATTACTCTATCTGAACCCACATGCCATCTTTACAGCTTCTAAAGCTGTCATGTATTCAACCTCTATGGTGAAGTCTGTAATATAAGACTGCTTGACACTCTTCCCACTAATGGCTCCTCCTCCAAGGGTCAAGACAAGCCCCGACGTTGAACGTCTGGTATCTCTATTTGACTGGAAGTTTGAATCAGTATAGCCAACTGGAACCTTCTCGTCACTTTGAAAGATTAGCATATAATCTCTAGTTCTTCTCAAGTATTTGAGAATATGCTTCACTACCGCCTAGTGTGTCAGACCCGGGTTAGACTGATTTCGGCTTATCATACCGCCAGCATAGCAAATATCTGGTCTTGTGAACAACATGGCATACATGAGGCTTCCACAGCCGAAGCATATGGAACATTCCTCATTTGCTCCGCCTCTTGAGGTGTCTTAGGATGCTGCTCTAAAGAAAGTGTGACTCCACGCCTGCAAGGCAAAAACCTTTCTTGAAGTCCTCCATGCTATACCTTGACAACATCTTGTCAATGTAAGTGGCTTGAGAAAGACCCAAAATCCTACTCTTACATTCTTGCAAAAGCTTAATCCTAAGAATATAGCTGGCTTCTCCTAAGTCCTTCAGATCGAACTGACTTGACAACCAAATATTTACAGCTGACAACACCCCAACATCATTCCCAATGAGTAGTATATCTGCAACATATAACCCTAAGAAAGTCAATGCTTTCTCTTGATATTGTTTGTACATGCATGGTTCGTCAACCTATTGCACAAAACCATAAGACTTAATCGCTTCAATGAATCTAATATTCCATGTGCGTGATGCTTGCTTCAGTCCATATATGGACTTCTTCAGTTTGCATGCCATATGCTCTTGATTTTTGCCATGAAACAGTCGGGTTGCACCATATAGTTGTTTTCTTCAAGATGACCATTCAAAAAATTTCCGCTTCAACTTCCATTTGCCAAATCACATAATGAGTTGCAATGGGGGGAAGTATCCTTATGGACTTTAGCGTGGCTATTGGTGGGAAGGTTTATCATAATCAATTCCTTCCTTTTTGGTAAAACACTTAACAACCAATCTTGTCTCGAAGGTCTCTACCTTTTCGTCCACTCCACTTTTCCTCTTGTATACCCATTTACCACCAATAGCCTTAATGCCAACAGGCACCTCTACCAGATCCCATACTTGATTAGAACTCATAGATCCTCTCTCAGGTTTCATTGCTAAGACCCACTGGTCAACATCATTGTCTTTAAATTCCTTATTAAAGTTGAGAGGATTAGATATAATGTCATGGTCAACCATTAAGGATCCTGCCATGAACTTGTCAGATGCCTTGACAATCCTCCTACTGCGCCTAAGCTCTCGTGTACTTAGAACATTCTCAACCCTATCAGTAGGTGCATGTAATGCATCCACTGCATTCTAAGTTGTGTCTTGCTATTCAGAATTCGTTTCATTTTGTTTTAAATCCTCTAACACTACTTTGCTTTTCCTTTTGTAGTCGACTACAAGAAACCCTCCTCTAAACATTTCACATTTTTTGATCAGAAGGACTATAAAAAAGCCAACCTTGTTTCTTTGGGATAACCCCAAAAACAGATTGGTAAAGTAGCATGACTCATCATAGACCTTACCATCTCTACCAATTCCCTATTCTTTCTTTACGACACCATTCTGCTTCGGTGCACAAGAAGCAAAAGGCTGAGATCTTATCCCGTTTGCAAATAGGAACTTCAGAAACTCACCCGAAAGATATTCTTCAACTCGATCGGATCGAAGCGACTTAACTAGTTCACCCAATTGCTTTTCAACTTCAGCTTTGTACTCTTTGAACTTTTCAAAGGAGCCTTGACTTATGTCTCATAAGGTAAACATATCCATACCTTGAGTAATCATCAGTGAATGTGATGAAGTACTCATACCCACCTCTTGCCTGAACATTCATTAACTTTATCTTCTAGAGTCGGCTTTGATGCCTCGCAAACATCTAAACGTATCCCATTTTTTTATCAGAAGGACTATAGAAAAGATAACCCTTGTTCCTTTGGGATAACCCCAAAAACAGATTAGTAAAGTAGCATAACTCATCATGGGCCTTACCATTTCTGACAATGGCTATTCCTTCTTTGCAACACCATTTTGCTTTGGTGCACCAGAAGTAGAAACCCGACATCTTATCCCATTTACAAGTAGGAAGTTCAGAAACTCACCTGAAAGATATTCACCAACTCGATTTGATCAAAGCGACTTAACTACTTTACCCAATTGCTTTTCAACTTCAACTTTGTACTCTTTGAACTTTTCAAATGAGTCTTGACTTATGTCTCATAAGGTAAACATATCCATAACTTAAGTAATCATTAGTGAATGTGATGAAGTACTAATACCCACCTCTTGCCTGAACATTAATTGGTCCACATACATTTGTGTGAACCAGCTTAAGCAAGTCACTAATCATATTGCCTTTACTCTTAAAGACAGATGTGGTCATCTTTCCTTCTTTGCAAGATTCGCAAACTGGTAATGACTTGAAGTCCAAAGCCTTTTTCGGTCCATGTTTCACTAGTCTTTGGATCCTGTTCGAATTAATGTGACCTAAACATTGGTGCCATGTATAGGCATTATCCTTTTCAGTGTGCTTTTTTTAGGAGATTGAACAAGTGAGCTTCTGCTACAATCATTTAAAAAATATGAGAGTTTTGATTAAGAAATAACATAAATAATCCATCGACACATGTAACTTTGCAAATAAATAATTTATTTAACGTAATAACAGGTTCAAAACCAAAATTGACTGAATAATCATTATTCACTAAAACGAAACACATTAATCAAATTCATGTGCCACACAGGTACAAATCGACAATCCTTTAAAATCGACAGTCTACCATAAAAGACTAAGCTAAGATCTCCTACTCCTAAGACCGCTACTCTTGTATCATCTCCAACCATCAAGTACATCTCTCCATCATTTAGCCCCCTGGCTTGCCAGAGCCCCTGCAACATATTACAGACGTTGTTAGTTGAACCTGAGTCCACACACCGGGATGCTGGTGGACTCTCAACTGCGCATGACTCAACTAAGTGAGATATCAACATGCCTTCACTAGATGGCTTAGCAGTCTTTGCAGGAAGGGAAATGAAGTCCTCAGTGCTGTCCTCTTTCCAGTGGCCCATTTCCCTACAAAGGAAGAACTTTCCTTTGACTTACTGATTATTGCTCATCTCGAATTCCTAAGCACTCCTCATGCGCCACATCATGTCCTCTGTTGCTTGAAGAACTTTCATTAGCTCAGGTAGCGAATAGTTCTTTTTTTTTTTTTTTTTAACATAAAACTTTTGCCTCAACTGAGTGAATGAGCTAGACAAAGAACTGAGTATGATATCCTGCTTAGTTTGACTTTCAAGCTTAACTCCAAGAATTTCTAGTTAAGAAAAACACGTCATTCAATTCATGATGTGTGCCTCAATTGGCAGTACTTCGGACGTCATCTTGTTCAACAACTTCTTTATTAGTTCGTGCCTCGCTGCTTTATATTGCTTCTCGAAAATTTCTCCATAATGTTCAATCATCTTAGCTGGAGTTTGCTTCTCAAGCAACTAATGCTTGAGTACTTCTGACACTAAGGTGAATATATAGCACTTGGCTAACTTATTAGCCCCGTGCCAAGGTTCGTGCTACTCTTTTTCAGTAGCTATGCAATTAGCAGTGAGCATTTGTAGACAAGCTTTAGTAAGAACAAACTCAAGACCCTTGTGTGCATTAACTAAGTCTAACTTATTTTTTCGAGCAAAGTAATTTAGTCCAGTAAGTACATTATGCATTAGAATCAAGTGAAGTTCACTAGCCATATCCATTTTAAAAACACTATGAATGCAAACAGTTGTGTAACTATCTTATATGACTCATGTATAATGTAGAGACATCTATTCTTTTATTTTAGCATATACAATAAGTCGGGTATCTACTAAACTATACTATCATGCATTCAATAATGACCCAAACATAACACTCCTTACTCGGTGGTAGTAGGGTCGTACAAAATTAGTTTGGGTGCTAACTATTATCAATTAATATTTTTTCTTGTAACTCTTACTAAACATGATTAACTCACCACCTTACCTTAGTCTCTAACATAATACAATATAGCTCCTTGGGGAGGCTAATGCATCACGCTAGACAAGTGCAAACCATTACCTAAACCTCCGTAAAAATACACGTAATAGTCCACAACAGCGTGGTCACTTCGCTTCTTTGCACTTTGGTTTATCCAAATAGAAGTCTAACCATGTAACCTACAAACCGACATCCTCCGGGGGGGTCTATTGATCTACTATACTGCTAGGCCGGTAATGTAGATCGTTAGGTTTCAATAATTGAACCTCGCTCCCACTTAATTTTTATAAACTAATGGTTTTTGATTAACTTGCATTTACAAGTTAGATTATCTAATAATCTCCTTTAAAATCTCGTTCTAAAAAATTAATTTAAGTAATAAAATTAATATTTTAAAACATTACCGAGACAACTTGGATAATCTCATAATCTACTTTAGAATCTCAGTCGAAAATAAAATTAATTAATTTTTTTTATGAAATAGTACCAACTTAAAACATAGTTTTTCTCATAATCTACTCTAAAATCTCATTCTAAAATTAAATTAATTAATAAAAAATTAATTTTTATTGATTATGGAAACCAGTACTGATGCCTACACGTCCTAAATTTTTTTACATAAAAAATTACTAATGTCAGCATCACATCAGCGCTGATCACTAATGTCAATGTTAGGCTCTCTTTTTTTAAAATTAAAAATAATTAAAAAATTAATTGATCTAATCTCATTAGATCAATTCACTTGATTTCGTAAATCTTGATTACAAATGTACAATCTTGTCATACGAACAACATAATTGCAAATTAATAAATTAATAGATCAGAATTAACTATTAGTTCAGTATCGATTTAAAACAATTTAAACCGGTAAGTATATTATAATCAATGTCAAATTAAACTAACTTTCCTTCTTAATAAAATCTCCATTTTATTAAATCAAAAGTCTATTTATTGTTATCTTATTATACCTATTCATGTATATTATGAATATGATTAGAGGCTGGGTTGATGCCATTTGTTGGGATAAATTTCAAAATTTTTTTCCTAATTTAATTAAGTTAATGCAGTAGAAGGGTTTAAAATTCTTAATTTTAAACCTAAAATTGATTTAAAATTCCTAATTTTAAATATACACATTTAAATTCTTAATTTAAATCCATAGACCTCTACTCTAATACATTTATAATAATTATATGAACTATAACTAACATAATAAAAAAACTATAAATAAAAAGAAAAGCAAAAAACTAAAAGAGATGGAAAGAAGAATACCTAAAATTGCTCAAAAATAAGAAAACTCGAATAAATACATCTCCAATAGGGCTGAGAAAATTGAGACTCAGCTGCCTTCTATGCAATGACCTCAAAATGCTCAAAGAGTGAGCTCCAAAAAATATTAAACTAATAAAAGAAAATTTTCAAAAATTAAATATCTAAAAGTCAATACTTTCAGAAACCTTTAATTTTGGAATTTATTGAACGCCAAACCTTGAAATATGTACCTCTATTGATAGTAGGATACCGAAACAAAAAATCCAATTCAGTCAATGTGGGACCAGTGTACAGTGAAAAAAAACATAGCATTTGATATGAAAACAAATTCAAACCATCGCGTAAACAGGTCAGAACTGCATCCTTTAATCTTGTCATAGTGTACCACATGGCACGTGGTGATTTGTCCGAGCCCGAAGGTGCTTATCCACCCCAGACGCCTTAGTGTTGCGCACTGGTTGGTCAATCCGCATTTGTGCGGATCAACCCTAGCGCACAATATTTTGCTTTACTTCCTACATGAAAAAAATTCATCTTACGAATTTTAATTTTAAAAATAATTTTATTTTATAATTTTTAACTTTTATTGATCTCGTGAATAAAGTTTGGGAAATTTATATTTACTCATCTCATGAATTTTTTAATATTTTTCAGGCTATAATAAAATTATAGGCTTGCACATGGGCCTCAAAAACAATTTAAATCTAGCTCCTAATGGGCTAAATTAATTACCATATTTTGATAAAATTTATACTTCCATTTAATGGGACTTAATTCCACTAAATAAATCCCACTACACTCCAGACTTAAATCATTTATTTGATATTTCCCAAATAAACTGTATTGATGACAATAACCCCTCCACTAGATGCCCATGGCAAAAAATAAATATAACTACTACTTTTATTTTTTTTACAGCTTCTCTGTTAGTTTTCGACCCACCCTTCACTGAATAAATCATGTATGCTTGAACATATTCATAATATAAATTCCAAATGTCAAACACTTGGAACAGTTTGGTCAATGTTTCCAAACTATTCAAACGCTTGTGAATCAACTAAGGGGACATCTATATCTCATAAGAGATTGTAGATTCCATATTGAATACCTGATACTCACAATTCACGCCGCTACCCAGTGTACGTGGTAATTCAGTCATTCATTTAGAACATACGTATAGCACACCAAAGCGACTAACGTTTATGCACAAGTCCACAATACTCTCATGATTTTAGAGTCGTCATTCAAATAGTACAACATGAATTACTCATCTCCAATAGTAGTCTAGAAACAAGTAACTCAAAAGGTCTAACTCAGTGTGTTAATTTTATTAAATACACCAACCTAACACTTTTGGATGACTATCCACATGACCAAGACAAGTCATCTATAGTGCCGAGTCATGGTCTTAATAGACAAGTAGCCCACACTTATCACCAGCCACTAGTTATTCAAATAACACTCTGTACCATTTGTTCCAAGTCTATATGTGGCTTATTCTTATTATCCACTTTGAACAAACATGTAAACTGCAATCAAAGGACTCTGTCCATCTCATGGATGATATTTAAAAGAATATCACATGCAGTATATATGCTCACTTGCACAATTTTAATAGGAAAATAACTGAAACTTCTATTTTATTCATTAAAAGGGTAATATTTACATAATAAGTCTAAATTATAGAACACTATTCTTAACAATTGCCAAATATCAAGAGCATATAGTATTCAAACTGAGGAAGTCCATTTACGGACTTAAATTAGCATCTTTATCATTGAATAGCAGATTCGATGACGATCGTCAAATCCTATGGGTTTGAGCAAATGGTTAATGAACCATAGGTGTGCGAGTGATATAATAAAAAAATAGCGACTTTCTAAGTGATGTATTTGGAATGCATTCTAATCATTAAAAATGGTGTAGAGTAGCAATAAGCTGTTAAAAATTTGACTGTCCAATTATATCAAATTAAAAGACATAGAATAAATCAACTGTGTTCTTAGGTCGAGCTTTTGAAAGATTGCTAGAAAGAACGTCGTTCTTTTAAAGGTTGCACATGATTTTTAAGTATTCTAATGTCTGAAGTTAGAACTTATGTTTACCCCGGGAGTGGGAGTCAATAGATGGTGAAGTATAAAGTGTTTTAGTATTGCTTAGTTCACTTTGGAAGTTGGGCACTTAATAACTTAAGAAGTTGTAAAGTAAGCTTGTTGACTTTGAAGGTTCCATATAGTTTCAGAACTTGTGAGCAAAATGATGTGATAGTGAGGTATTAGTATTGAAATTGTTATGGTCAATGAATTGACAGGGCCCTAAGAGATAGCTGTGAATTTAAGATTAATTAGGATTAGGACAAGTGGGGGATTGTTGGAACCAATGTCCAAAAAACCAAATTATTTGTGTTTAAATATTAATAAATAAAATTGTTTTATCTATTCTATGTCTGATTATGATTTATGGGTAAAATATGCATGTTATTGTTTCTAAAGAATTCCATGACATTGATGTAGTCCACCGTGACATGTTATAGTTTGGCTTAAGTGGTTACTGAGATTAAGCCATTGATAGACTTAAATCTAAATTGTGACATGTTGTCAAAGTAAGATCATAGTGGTGATGAGTGATGGATAACTTGTCTAATAAGACTGTGACATGACACATTAGATGGCTTGTATAGGTCATGTGGTAAGGGATCCAGAAGTATCGTAGTTAGTGTTCATTAATAAGATTGGAACATTGAGCTAGACCATCGAAGTTGTTTATTTCTTAACTTCTATCAAAAATGAATAGTTCTTTGTGATTAGGCTATAACTCTAAATCTTTGAGATTGTGATAAGTCTAATTTAGTATATAATTATTCATTTCATTTTGGTTCATTTTCTAACCATTTTACCTTAAAATTTTATCGCTATTGCTTGCTTTTGCTCTTTTTCGCTTTTATTGCCATTTCATTGCAAAAACACTCATTTTATGCTAAATCTTGCTAGGTTTTATCATCAACATCAACAAGTGAATGCAAGATTCACTGAACAAAAGTGAAAATAGGGGCAAAACATAACAATTACATGGCTAGAGCAAGAACACAACAAGTTCATGCACAAATCATTTCAACTTGTAAAAAGGGGTGGCCAAATGCACAAATCAGGTGCAAAGATGGATTAAACAATACATTAACATGTCCAAGTTGATGTAAACTCTGAATTTAAGTGGTGCAAAGCTCAAAAATCTGAAGAAAAACAGCCAAGAACAGCAAAGTGCAGAGAATGAACAATAAGCCTGCACAATTCACTTCAACTTGCAATTTTGTGTAGGAACATGGGCAAATAAGGTGAAAGAACTTCTTGTACACTTCATTAAAATGTAATAATTTATGTTAAATCTGATTTTGGGCGGTCAAAGCTGGAAAAAAAAAAATGAAGAAATACAGTAAGGGATAGCAAGTTGCAGAAACTAAAAACCAGCCTGCACAATTCACTTCGACATGCAATTTTGGGTGGCAAAATTGACGAATCAAGCGAAAGAACCTCTTGTGCACTTCAATAACATGTTAAAGTTGATGTTAAGACTGATTTTGGGCAGCCCGTAGTTGAAGAAAAATGAAGTAATCAGTAGCAAGTTGCAAACCTGTAGAATTGGCAGCAGCTGCAGATGTGTGGTGCGAAGAGCTTTAAGCTTGCAATTTTTGTATTTTTTTAATTCCAACCTTATTTACTATAAATATGGACGCTTAGAAGGTGTTTTAGCATCACTCAATCCAGAAAAATCAGATTTAATGTAGAGAAATAAGGTAGAAATTCGTAGGAAAAAAGAAGGAGGAGAAAAGAAGAAGTTGAGTTTGAAATTTTGTATTTTCAAGTTCTTTTCTATCCTTCTCTTCATTAAGCTCAGGAATTTGGTGTTAAATATGTCTTATATTAACCTTATCGTGAACTAATCTTGCTATTCTAAGGCTACGATGTAGCCTAAGTTGTAATATACGTTCATTTCTAATTCAACGTATTCAATGTTTTGTTATTGCGTTGTTCAAGTGTTTATCATTGTTCTTCATGAATTTTAAATGTTTGGTCACCATTTAAGGCCTATAATGATTCATAATGAGTCCGAGAGGAGATTTATGATGATTGCTAAGGTGATAAGCACCACAAATTGAGCGAATACTTGAGAGAAATTAACGCGATTTGTGTGGTTTTTAAGTGACAATCATAGAGCTTTAAAAAATCTTTTCTTATTTAAATTTATGCATGGGATTGATGGGTTAATATGTAAAAGAGCACGCTAAATTTTGTTTGAGAGAGAATATTTAGTAAATTAGGGTTTTCAACCATCGACACGTACTAACAACTTGAATAACGAGAATAGAAAGGCGTATTAATGCAACTAGGTGAAATCGGATGCCTTGGATTTTATTAAATCATAAAAACTTCAAAAAAATTCAGTAAGCTTAGTTAAAAATCACTTAACACATTTTTTTCTTTTTATTTTATTTTATTTCATATCGACATCTCAATTTTTCAGTCTTTCAAATAGCATTAAAGCTATTAATTTCGGTAATCACTCAATAACAATGCTTGTGGGACCGATACTCTATTCACTACTTTATTACTTGATACTACTAGTGAGCTTGTTAATGTATACGCAATGTAAGCATCAAGTTTTTGGCGCCGTTGCCGGGTATTGTCTTTATTTGAGTGATATTGATACCAACTAGTTTTGATACTAATTTGAAATTATTAATAATTTTGAAATTTTATTTAAGTTTAAGAAATTTTTTATTTGATCCATTTGTAAAGATAAATTCTTTGGAAAAAAATTCGTATAAAACATACCCCCCCTAAAAATTGTGTTTTTAAAAAAAAAAAAATTTGCTTGTTTTCTGTTATTTTATTATTTTTCTTAAATTTTGTCTTTATTTTTTTTCTGTATTTTTCTTATAAGTTCACTTTATTAGGGTTTTAAAAGTTAAATTTTGTATTTTAAAGTTTTCAAAATATTAGGGTTACAACCCATTTTTTCTTCAAAATTTATGTTTTCTTAACATTTATTTTTAAATTGTTGTATTTATAAGTTTTCTAGTTAATTTTAACTTTGTATTAACTTTTAATTCACCTATATAAGTTCTTCAAAGTTATGTTTGTTTTCTTTAACTTTTTTAAATCCTTTAGTATTACTGACACCCCTTTCTTGAAACTTAGTTTTCAAAGGTTGTTGGACTCTTAATATTTCTCACTAATGTTATTTTTCCTCTAACTTTTAAGTTTATTTATTCAAAAAAAAAGAGTCCTAAAAGTAATGGACTGCTATAACTTTATGAGACCTCAATATCCAGATGTACCCAGGAGACAATTGAGCATATTTGAAATTAGTACAATATCTACTCAACTCACACTAATTCAAAAACAATTAAATGACATGATTGCTGCTTGTACTCATAGATGTGAATTTTGTGCAGGTAACTATGCTAGTATAAGAATGTCATATGGGTAACAGCTTTTCTTCTTGGGATTTTGAACAAGATACCTACATGTCAAATTATAACCAGCCCCAGTACAATCCTTACTCTAGCACCTACAGTTAAGGATTGATCAAAGCTTCTAATTTTTCATGGAACTATCACGAAGCACTTTAGCCACCCATTCATCCACATCAAGAAAAGCAATATGACTTAGAAGAGATGTTTAGGGAGTCCATGCATGAATGGACACTTTTTACTCAAAAAACTAGGGCTAGCTTTAGAAATCAAGAAGCTTTCATCTGAAATCAAGAAGCATCCATCCAAAATTTAGAAAATCAAGTAGGGACTCTATTAGAGGAACTTTTTGAGAGGTCCAAAGGTTCCTTTCCTAGCAATACCATCACCGACTCAGGGGAACAAACTAACGCCATAACAATTAGGAATGAGAACACATTAGAAGTTCCACCCCAATGTGACATAATCCCCATAGTCAACTTAAGGCCAACAATGACCAAACCTATTTTTACCTGCCCGCCACCACCATTAATTGAAATAGAATGTCGAGCTTGTCAAACATGATCAGTGGTTTTCTGAGCCAAGGATGACTCAGTGAAAAAATACAGAAAAGATTAGAAAAGAAAATTCAACTTGTGGCAAATCAGGCTCAAGGATCTCAGGATTAGAGAAGGTGGAGGTGGTCATGTAAAGAAGGGAACAAAAAAGATCCACAGAAGAAAATGGTCGTTGAGGATGGATGGTGGAAACTCTATTCTCCTTCAGGATACGGGATAGATCCACTCAAAGAGTCGAGCTAACGACCATAACCAAAAGCGCTTCTTAGGAGGCAACCCAAGTGTTTCTATCCTTACTTGTCTGTTTTTTCCTTTCATTATTTTTATTTGTCTCATGTTTATATATATTTTTTTAAACAGGTATTTTGCAGCACGTTTGGGGGTAGCAAGATGTCAACATACACCGTCAGTAAGCAATCCTCAAACCCGGGAAGTATCACTTGTCCCCTTAATCTTTGTAGTTCTTTAAAAGTTTTCCTGTCTATACTTTAGAGTCGGCTTTAGTGCCCCCCCCCCCCCAACCAGAGTTCAGAGCCTTTGCATGGGGATGTAAATAGTATCGGCCAACAAAAAACAAAACCTATCATCATGCTTTTTATGCAATTTTTCAACTGTTTTTAGCTCGTTTACTTTAATTAAATTTGAATAACCTGATAATCAATTGTTTTTGTGTTATAACTGCAAAACACGATCTATTATAAGGCACTATCTTGATAAAACCATGGTATTTGACTTTACTAGTTAGCATGGCTGTTTTACTTTTCTTTCTGATTAAAAGATGCTCAAATTTGAATATATTGCATTAAGATTATCATTTACATAATAAATTTTGAAGAGTTATGCCTAAGTTTAAATAAAAGAAAAATATAATAAAAATAGAGGGAGAGAATCACTAAGCACCGCTATCCTGTTAAAAACGTCTATCATTTGGATATGTGCTACGGTGTGACGGTTTCGTGCCTTGGTACCTCAAGCAAGTAGATCCGTAGGGGTGTTTCAACACCTCGTACCCTGGGCAAACTGGAACAGGAGTTGCTGCATTGAAAGCTCGGGACAAGGGTACTTAGAAAGCTAACAAGGAATCAAGCACCCAAAAAAAAAAAAATAAAAAAGAAAAGAGAGGGAAGTCATAATGAAGGCATCTTAGTGGTGGCTTCTCTTACTTATGAGTCATCGCCCAGGAGTCGGAGCACAATTCTCGCTGAAGATGTACTCACATGGTAATATTGGTGGTGTCTCAGTGGTGGCTTCTCTTACTTATGGGTCATCGCCAAGGAATCGGAGCTTGATTCTCGCTGCAGATATGCTCATGAGCCGAAATTGACTTGAGTAAATAAATTCCTCCAAATAAAAAAAAATGGCGCAAAAGTAATTAGTTTTGGGCATGCTTGATAAGTCTTGTTTTGAGTGGTAAGATTTTTGTCCTCTATTCGGTTTGAATATCTTAAGATTAGAAAGAACGGATAAACTTAATTTGTTGAGCTAACTTTTGAATTCGATTACCTTGGTAATTGATAGATTTTTCCTTGAAAAGATAGTTTTGCCTGTAGAACCCTCAAACTTTGAGCCTCGGTCATTCTTTTCTAATAAGAGTATACTTGCTTTGAATTATGGTAGAATTCTTAAAAAGCATGAAATCCTGCACTTTAATGTTTAGCCTCGCTCGAGGACGAGCAAGATTTAAGTTTGGGGTATTTTGATAAGTCTAATTTAGTATATAATTATTCATTTCATTTGGGTTCATTTTCTAGCCATTTCGCTTTAAAATTTTATCGCTATTGCTCGCTTTTGGTCTTCTTTGCTTTTATTGCCATTTCTTTACAAAAACATTAATTTTGTGCTAAATTTTGCTAGGTTTTATCATCAACATCAACAAGTGAACGCCAGATTTACCAAACAAAAGCAAAAAGAGGGGCAAAACATAACAATTTACATGGCTAAAGCAAGAACACAACAAGTTCATGCACAATTCATTTCAACTTGCAAAAATTGTTAAGATTGGAGACCGATGCTATTCTAAACCGTTAATTCATGACTGGATTTATTGGAGTCTAATAATGGTGACTCTTGGACTGCCAAGAGTTATGAATGTAGAGGCCTATAAATAGGGACTTCTTGTGTATGGTTTAGGTATGGGGTTGAAAGCAAGAGACTAAAGATGTAGTCCAGTGGGAGGTAGAATGTGAGTGAGAAACTCCGTTGTAATACCTCTGTTATAATTGTGAAATTATGTTGCTCCCTCTCCGTGGATGTAGGCTTCGGCTGAACCACGTAAACTTCCCGCGTCTCAATTTTTCCCCATTCCCTTTATTCCGCATTACTATTCCGATTTATGGTTTGGTGATTTTGGGTGGTCTTAACAACTGATATCGGAGAAGGTATTAGTTTTTGTGAAAGGTCCTAACAACTGGTATCAGAGCCCCGGGTGGAACCTAAGTCGAATAAATAGCTGTTTGAGTGGGAGGAGAGGACCGGTGGCTGGATGGTACTATTCCGACAAGGAAAAATTTTTAAAAAAAGGAAGGCGAGCTGGCGGCACGTGGAAATGTGCACGGCGATGTGTGGACGGAGCATGAACAGTGAACGGTGGCGCGTGGCAATGCTAGGCCGAGCGTGGTGGTGAACGGAAGAAAAAAGACTACATTGGTGTACCTGGGTGGTAGATTGTGGCCAGATCTACGGTGACCATGTGACATAGGGCTGGGAAAGCAAAGAGGCAGTGGCGGAGGTTCACGATGGTGGTGCCTCGAGGAGATCTAGTGGTTCTTCGTTCATGCTGTGGTTCAGATCTAGTGGGTTACTGTTTAAAACCACCCCGATCTGGTTGTTTTCGGGCTCGGTTACAGAGACCCGTGGTGGTCGTCGGAAAATCCGACCTCGGCATTGATGGCCTGGAAGTCGAAAAGATCGGTGGTGGTTGTCGGCGTGGTGCTTCGAGTGTGGCGGAGTTGCACATCTTGGGGTGGCTGGCCAGTTCGACGTTGATGTCGGTGGTGGTTGCGAGGTTGACGGTGAAGACGAAGACGACAGTGCCGGAAAATCGATTTCGAGTGTTAACTGCAAAATTGAGGTCGAAGGTGAAGCGACGGCGGTGGCTCCCGGTGAGCGTCGTCGGTGGTGTTCAACACCGACGGCAAGGACTCGATGCTCCGATGGTGGTTCATGGTGAACGACGGCGAGAAAGCCTCGGTGTTGCTCTCGGACGATGGCGGTCAGTGGTTGTCGTGAATTGAGAAGAGAGCGATGACACGGTGAGGATGACGGTTGGAAGCGTCGTCGACGGAGACGAAAGCCGGAGACGGTGGCCGGCGGAACTGCGAGAAGGTGAAAAGACAGAGACAAAAAGATGAGAAGTTGTTGTAGCAGTGCAAAGGTCTCTGGAAGAGAGAGAAAGGAAAGGACAGAGAAGGAAGAATGTGAAGAGGTGCTAGGTTACTTTTTTTTGGGGTCTTGGTCAAAATTGAGTTGACCAAAAATTTAAAGACCAAAATTAAACCTAGTTTTTTCTCTCGTTATATGATATGTCTGGAGTTCGGTTTTAATTTTTCTTTGGGTCCTGGTGTCAACGGGTTTAGGTTGACTGGCTATTGAAGCGGAAAATTTGGACCGGGTCAGAAAAAAAAAATCAGAGCTGGCGCATGTTGATTGCGTGTGAGGGGTGAAGCATGGAGGATTATTGTTACAATGCTGTTTGTGATCCTCAGCAGTCTCCAAGTGGGAGATTGTTAAGATTGGACACCGATGATATTCTAAACCATTAATTCATGATTGGATTTATTGGAGTCTATTGATGGTGACTCTTGGACTGCCGAGAGTTATGAATGTAGAGGCCTATAAATACGGACCTCCTGTGTATGGTTTAGGTATGGGGTTGAAAGCAAGAGACTAAAGATGTAGTCCAGTGGGAGGTAGAGTGTGAGTGAGAAACTCTGTGGTTATACCTCTGTTATAATAGTGAAATTATGTTGCTCCCCCTCCGTGGATGTAGGCTTTGGCTGAACCACGTAAAATTCTGGTGTCTCAATTTTTCCCCATTCCCTTTATTCCGCATAGCTATTCCGATTTATGGTTCGGTGATTCTGGGCGGTCCTAACAGCTGATATCGGAGAAGGTATTTGTTGTTGTGAAAGGTCCTAACAAAAAGGGGTGGCCAAATGCACAAATCAGGTGCAAAGATGGATTAAACATTACATTAAGATGTCCAATATGATGTAAACTCTGAAATTAAGTGGTGCAAAGCTCAAAATCTGAAGAAAAATAGCCAAGAACAACAAAGTGCAGAGAATGAACAATAAGCCTGCACAATTCACTTCAAGTTGCAATTTTGTGTGGCAAAATGGACAAATAAGGTGAAATAACTTCTTGTACACGTCATTACAATGTCATAATTATGTTAAATCTGATTTTGGGCGGCCAAAGATGGAAAAAAAATGAAGAAATACAGTAAAGGATAGCAAGTTGCGGAAACTGAAAACCTGCCTGCACAATTCACTTCAACTTGCAATTTTGGGTGGAAAAATTGACGAATCAAGTGAAAGAACCTCTTATGAACTTAAATAACATGTTCAAGGTGATGTTAAGACTGATTTTGGGAGGGCCATAGTTGAAGAAAAATGAAGAAATCAACAGTAAGTTGCAAACCTGCAGAATTGGCAGCAGCTGCAGATGTGTGGGGCAATGATCTTTAAGCATGAAATTTGTTGCATTTTTTTTAATTCAAACCATATTTAATACAAATAGGGATGCTTAGAAGGTGTTTTAGTATCATTTAATCAAGAAAAATAAAATAAAAAGTAGAGAAATAAGGTAGAAATTCGTAGGAAGAAAGAAGGAGGAGAAAAGAAGAAGTTCGGTTTGAAATTTTGCATTTTCAGGTTCTTTTCTATCCTTCTCTTCATTAAGTTCATGAATTTGGTGTTAAATATGTCTTATATTAAGTTTATCATGAACTAATTTTGTTAGTCCAAGGCTACAATGTAGCCTAAGTTGTAATATACGCTCATTTCTAATTAAACGTATTCAATGTTTTGTTATTGCGTTGTTGAAATGTTTGTCATTGTTCTTCACGAGTTTTAAGTGCTTGATCACCATTTAAGGCCTATAATAATTCATAATGAGTCCGAGAGGAGATTTATGATGATTGCTAAGGTGTAAGAACCACAAAAATTGGCGAATGCTCGGGAGAGATTAACGCGATTTGTGTGGTTTTTAAGTGAAAATCATAGAGCCTTAAAAACTCTCGTCTTATTTAAATTTATGCACGAGAGTGATGGGCTAATATGTAAAAGAGCATGCTAAATGTTGATTGAGAAAGAATATTTAGTAAATTAGGATTTTCAACCATCGACAGATAATAACAACTTCAATAATGAGAATAAAAAGGCGTATTAATGCAACTAGGTGAAATCGGATGCCTTGGATTTTATTAAATCATAAAACCTTATAAAAAATTCAGTAAGCTTAGTTAAAAATCAGTTAACACTTTTTTTTCTTTTTATTTTATTTTATTTCATATCGACATCTCAATTTTTCAATCTTTCAAATAGCATTAATGCTATTAATTTTGGTACTCGCTCAGTAACAATCCTCGTGGGACCGATACACTACTCACTACTTTATTACTTGACACCATTAGTGTACTTGCTAACGCATACGCAAAGTAAGCACTAGATTGTCTAGAACTCGTTCACGTAGTGTTCGCCACTTTAATGTATTCAAAGTGAGGTCTTGTAAAGTGGCCAATAGTCTACATATGTTGGGTGACTACATGAAATATAGGGGGAGCAAAATAGTCAATAGGGAATCTATTGTCTCTTATGAGATACATGTTTCTCCTTAAGTAGATTCGCCAGTGTTCGACAAATTTGGAATCTTTAGCCAAAGTATTCCTAGTGTTCATCACTGTAATGTATACGAAGAATGTGTTCTCCTGTCAAAGAATTATTTGAAAAGGGCGAGTGGGGTACTTAAGGAGAAGTGGTGAGAAGTATAATGATGGTAGTTTTAATTACGACTTCTCATGGATATCAGATACAGAGGTTCATCTTTCAATTACTAGAAATTTCGAATTATTGAACACATAATTTGACTCTAGAGTGCAAGAAGATTTATTTAGTGGAATTATGTCCGATTAAATGGTAATCAAATATTATCATGAGATGATAATGGGTTTTTGACCCATTTGGAGCTAGATTTAAACTGTCCTTGAGGTCCCTGTGCAAGCCTAGAATTTTACACCATCAGAAAAATATTGAAGAATTCATGAGATTAATTACTTATTCCTGTCATGAACGCATCTAATGTCACTAAACAGTATTTATTACATGAATAGTTAAAAATATAAAATAAAATTAGTTTTTCTAAAATTAAAATTCATAAGATGAATTTTTTCATATGGGGAAGAACAAGAAAAAGAAAAACGACGCAAAACAGGTTGCAATCTGTGTCGCACGAATGGACCAACTAGCGTGTGAAACGTGCAGTCCTTAGGGGACAATCCATGCCTTCAGTGAGCACTAATCAGAGTGTGCCACGTCGCACGCTTTGGGACGCTCCAAGGTGTTGATCCTCGCCTTTAGGTGCCGACAAACCAGAAGAAGCCATGCGGCTTGTTCTAAGCTTTTTTTTTTTTTTTTTTTTGTAATTGCCAAAATGTTGTCGTTTTGGTTGGTTTACATGTATCCCACATTGGAAAGTTTTTCTTTTGTCAGTCTAGTAGCCTACTGTAAATAAGAGTACTGGACTCAAGGTTTACCATTGAAATATCAACTAATTTTGATAATTTTATGATAGTGTTAACTTTCAGAAAATTAAAAGACGAGGAATTTCCATTGAAAAATTTCTTGTAAATTTAATGTTTTTTGGAGCCCACACTCCAGGTGATCAGAGAAGATTACATAGAAGGTCTCGCAGTCTCGGTGATTTTTGGGAGCGACACTGCAGTCTTCATCCACGTATTCTTCTTTCCTTTTCTTATAGTTTTTTGCTTTTTTATTTAGATATAGTATTTCTTATACTAGTTATTTATGTTATTATTATGAATATATTAGAGTCGAGGCATGCAAGTTTAAAATTAGGAATTTTAAATCTTTGTATTTGGAATTAGGAATTCTAAGCTGCTAGTAATCTTTAAATTGGAGATTTTAAATCCTTCTATTGCCTTTAAATGAATTAACTTAGGGAAGATTTTTAAATACGTTCCAATAGCTGAATGCTCCTCTGCATGAAGCATTCACCATTTTTTTTATTTGAAGTCGAAAGGCCATCATAAAAGTTATATTCGAAAGCCTACTTGGGTGACCCGTAGTGAGGACAACTTCTAAGAATCTCTTTGAACCTGTCCCAACTCTAATGAAATTGTTCCTGTTCTTTTTATTCAAAATTGTTAATAGCACGTTGTAGGTTATGTTTGTTTGTTATTAAGTGTGAAGTGGTCACCTTAAATACAAATGAAAACACACATATAAAAGGGACTCACCGAGACTAGGGAGTGAGCTCAAATTTAGACTGCACGTCTATGACCTTAACAACTAACCATTTTTGAAGAACAGGTTGTGATATTTTGGTATATCTAGCTTTGATTGCTTCATGAATTCTACTTATGCTTCAATTAGGAAGACTTTTGGGATTTTTTTTTCTTACATTTTTTTATATTTTTGGGCAGAAAATTAAAGGGATATGGACCTAACTCAAGTGGCATTTACTGTGACGGAGCAAGGCCCACAGACACCTTTCCTCGTACACTTAAAAGTTAGGAACTGGGTTAGAGACAAACCTAGGTGCTCAATAGTTCACTTACAAGCCCGAGTCAATCGGGTATTTGACCTTGGCACTCTTAACTTATAATAACTCGGATGAGTATAGGTTTGACAAGATTTAGATAGAGCAAACTATATTTGGATCACTAGATTAGGATCAATGCAATCAAGGTCATACCTTGGCCATCAAAGCCCTAGACAATGACACAAACTATGTTCACCTGAATCATCAAGTACTGACAATAGTGTTAAGACCCCTGCAATTAAGGTCAAGTCTTGGCCGTCAAAACCTTAAGCTGGAGCCTAAATTCTTAACTCATCGAATTAGGGAATGGATTAAAACAAATAGTTCATACCGAAAGCCCAAAGCATTGTATTACTGAAGAAGAAAGTACAACAAGATTTATGCTACGTTAGACTAAGTTAAGTTATGCTACTCCTAAGTAAAAAGCACAAGCGTGCTTTAAAGAGGACTTAGAGAAGTTTTGTATGAGTGTGTGTACTGTCTGTGTGTTTTTTGGACAACAATAGAGCCACCTATAACTAAATGAAGGCTGCCCTCCAATTTCGTATCATTTTCTTCCTAAGTCAGGCCACCAAGCTCTTGAAGGGGGTGAATGATCAATGAACGTGGCATTAATTTGAAGCTCGAGTGTATTTCTTTAAGCCCACGTCTGCATTTTCAGCTAAAGTCCCATCTATATGCTCCACGCTCTCTCGGATTAAGATTGGTGCGCATGCATTTGATATTGCACTCCAAGTAACTGTCTCGAGCTTGGAAGCCACCTTTCACCTTACAACCCTCTTGGTAGTCCCTTGAGCCTGAGCTCCCTCCACCCTTGAACCAGCATATTTATGTTTGCGGTGGGGAGAGAAAAAAAATTAGTTTTTGGTCAAAAATTTTTTTGAGTAGTTTTCTTCTCTAGTTCCACTTTATCTATTAGTGTCGGCTTTATTACCTACAAGATTTTGTAGCCATTACATGAGCATGTAGATAGTGTTGGCCAAAAAAATTCTGTTGTTTATATTTGAAATCATTATCTCTGCAAATTTTTGTTACTTTTTGACATTTAAATCCGTATTGAATAAATCATAAGTATTACTGAGATCTTATCATCATGCTTTTAAAGAAAATTTACTATATTTCTTACCTTCTTTGCGTTAATAGAAATTGAATAACTTGAGAATCATTTTTTTTTGGGTTATAAATGCAATGCATGACCTACTCTATGGCATTATCTTGATAAAACCATGGTATTTATGTTCATTAGTTAGTGTGGTCGTTTTACCCTTCTTTTTGATTGATAGATGATCGAATTTGAAGATGTTGCATTAAAATGTCATTTACATAATAGACTTTGAGGGTTATGCCTAAGCCTAAATAAAAGTAATTATGAAAAAAAATGGGTACCATTGCTAAAAATTGAAGTACCCATGGCTAGTTAAGTTCTTGCAGCTTTATGTCTCAAGTAAATAGATCCGTAGAGGTGTTTCAACCCTTGGTACTCTGAGCCAACTAGATTAGGAGCTGCTACATTGAAAGCTCTTAACATGGGCCATAGAAAAAGCTTAAAAAGAACTAACATAAAAAGTCACAAAAGAAGAAGAAGAAGAACAAGAACAAAAACAAGAATCTCTAAGCGCCGCTATCATATGTAAAAGTTTATCTTTCGTGTATGTTCTATGGTGTGATGGTTTTATGCCTTGGTACCTTAGGTGATTAAGGTATTTAGGGATGCTCTAAAACCTGACAACCTCGATTAACTGGAAGGGGATTATTGACCTCAAAGCCCGCTACAAGGGGTACTTATAAAGCAACAAGGGATGTGTGTTTAGCAAGTGCACTAAGTCAATTTAAGTAAAAAATAGTGAGTAGACTATCGTTCCCACGAGGATTGATTACTGGATAATCACTGAAATTAGTAGTTTCAGTGCTATTTGAAAGACTAAAATTTGAAGTTTTCAATATATAAAAAATGAAATGAAAAAGACGAAAGTTACTGAATTTTTTGAAAACTTTAATGATTTTTAAGATTATGTTGATAAATTTTAATTGAACTGCTTATTACTATAGATGGGCAAGTAGGTTACACGGACAATCATTTAGACAAAAATTTAAAACAACGCAATTCGCCCAGTAAGGTTAAAATCAACACAATTCGCCCAGTAAGGGTAAAATCAACACAATTCGCCTAGTAAAGGAAAAATTAACGCAAATGGCCTAGTAGGGGTAAAACCAACATAATTAGCTCAGTAAGGGAAAAACCAACACAATTCGCTCAGTAAGGATAAAACCAACACAATTCGCCCAGTAGAAAACAACATAATTTGCCTAGTAAGGGTAAAACCAACATAATTCGTCCAATAAGGGAAAAACCAACACAATTCGCCCAGTAAGGGTAAAACCAATGTAGTTCGCCCAGTAGAAAACAACGAATTCACCCAGTAGAAAAACAACACAATTTGCCCAGTAGAAAAACAATGCAACTCGTCCAGCAGAAAAACAATTCAATTCGCCCAGTAAAAAAACAACGCAATTCGCCTACTAGAAAATCAACGTTACTCGCCCACTTTATCTTGATAAGAAATTGAATGATAGAATTAAACATGATTATGCAAAAAGACATGCTCATCCACAAACACCCTTCCTCTATAAACAGGGGGCATGTTGAGAAGGCAAAGGGAGGCGAACTTCTTCTTCTTCCCCTTCTGTTATCACCTCTCCAGAGCAATAATCATTCAAACGCATTACTCCTCTCAGGCTAAGTATTCTTTATCTATTATGTCTATTTATTTCTTGGCTTTATTTACTATTTCATGGCATTGATACTGACTTGAGCATCGAAGGGGTCCCCCGTGGGTTGCTCCATGGGCCCCTCTAACTGTTCGTTTTATCTTGCAGGGAATATCAAGTTGGGCATGCAGCTAGAGCTTGAGTTCAGCTCATCTTAATGAGCCCCATCTTGTACAGAACTCCAAAGTGATGAATAAGCCCACTGACCCAATTCATCACAAACGTATTGGCACCGTCTGTGGGAAGGATCAAAAGCTGATGCTTGGCTTGGTGTTTCCCGTAGTATGAAAACATCTTTAATGGCATTTGAGGTAATTTTTAGCATTTTTTGGTATTTACCACATTTTTCTCACAAAAATGAGCTTATTTTAGCAAAGCAAGTCAAAAAAGCTCTCTACTATTTCTTTGTGCACTTTTAAGCATATCAACACATGTAAAGAGGTATGTTTGAGTAAGTCAAGTATTTTGACATGCTTTTTACCTCTTTGTTATCTTATCTTTGATCAAAAATTAAAAAAAAAAAAAAAAAGCACAGCTAAATATAACTCTTCAAGGGCTTCATTTTGATATGTAACTCAGTCCATAACTCTTCGCGGATTAAAAGTTAACCTTGTGTTAATTTACAAGGTATGTTATACAACAACCACAACCGGAATTCGCCCGGTTCATCTTTTTACGTCCTTTTCATATTTTCTTTGATCCAAAGCCTTAAAAATCATTACATGGAAATCATTAAGTACTTCATTTTGATATGTCACTCAATCCATAACTCTTAACGAATTAAAACTTATCCTTATTTTAACTTACAAGGTACGTTATCCAACCACCACAACAGGAATTGGCCCGTTCCTTTACCTCCTTTTCATATTTTCTTTGATCCAAAGACCTAAAAATCATTATAGTTACATAAGACTATTCAAGGGATTTGTTTTGATAAGTAACTCAATCCGTAACTCTTCACGGATAAAAAGTTATCCTTGGTTTAATTTACAAGGTATGTTATACAACAACCATAACTAGAATTCGCCCGGTTCATCTTTTTATTTCTTTTTCATTTTTTATTTGATCCAAAGCCTTAAAAATCATTATAGTTACATATAAGTCTTCAAGATTTTCATTTTGATATGTAACTCAATTTGTAACTCTTCACTAATTAAAAGTTATCCTTGTTTTAAGTTGCAAGGTAAGTTATGTAACCACTACAATCGGAGTTCGCGCAGTTCATATTTGCAACTCCTTTTCATATTCCTTTTGATCTGAAACTTAACACTTCATCATATTACCTAAAGTACTTCCTAAGCTTCATTTTGACAGTTGATTCGATCCATAACTACTCGTGGATTGAAAGCCATGCTCATTTTAAGTCAGAGGGACAAGCCTAAATATCATTGTAGATATACGAAACTCTTCAAAAGCTTCATTTTGATATATGATTTGACTATAGCTCCTTACGAGTGAAAGGTTATATACACTTGAAATTCCAAAACCTAGCGAATTGCCTACTCGGTGTTTTCCACAACCCGGTGAATTCCACAACTCGGTGTTACCCACAATCAGGTGTCAACCCTACAACCAGGCGTTGTCCCTAACACTTCGCTTACCACACTACAATCACTGTCCCAAGCCGTTGTCATCATTCTCACTAACAACTGTCACTTCCGCAATGCTTGGGACTTCAACCACCATCCTCTTCAAAGTTGCCACCATGTGATGCTTTGCTCATTGCGTGTGAAGCTTCAACTTCCACCACCACTATCAATATTCTCGTCACATGTTGGCATCGGCATAACATCCATATCCACTGCTGCTCTTGGTTGCACAAGAGCTGCACTGGCAAGCCGGTCACCATTGGTCGTTTGCCACCCACCACGGTCAAACCCTTGTTCTCTCCTTCAAACCCAAATTTGGGACAATTCTTATTACAACCTTAGTCTAATTCTACTTTGAAAGATTCATTTTTCTTGCTGTCTTAATTTAATTTAACAGTAAATGGGTCAATTTTTGCTACAATTTCGGTGTACGTCAACCCTAAATGAGCCACTTTTTGTTATAATCCTTGTTCAAATCAACCATAAGCGCATTAGTTGTCGTTACAATCCTAGTTTGATCCAATCTTAATTTGTTCCAATTCTCATTGAAATTAAACCCTAATTGAATCAATTTTCATCGCAAACCTACTTCAGGTCAATGCTAGTTGAGCAAATTTTTTATAATTCTAGTTCAATCTTTAGGTAAGCAAATTTTTTATAATTTTAGTACAATCATCATTTTAAATCTAATTCTTATTGAACTAATACTTGTTGCATCATAGGTTCATTTCAATCCTTTGCTAAGATTTATAGTCTAGACAAACTGTACTTCAACACACTCTTGCTATGACCTTCTGGTCAACTAAGTTATACTTCGTTAGATCCTTCCTATAAATCATCAAATTAACAATTAGATAGAACAATTATAAATTAAAGGAATCGAGTCATCAACCCTATCCTTAATGATTTTGAAATACAAAACGAAAATTATCCAACACCAAAACACGAAAGCAAATCAAAGAGCACATATAAGTGCTGATTTCTAGAATAGTAAGAGTACTTACAACAAAATGGCTAGGTTATACGATTCATTCCAAGGACCTTGTTTGGGCACGTAAGAGACCTCATAAGTCCCTTGGAATTCACAAGGCATGTCTGTTGTCTCTCTCTCCTTCCATGACTAATCCAATTATTCCATGAATTTCTAGCATATTCTATACAGCAGCGAAGAAAATCCAGAAGCAAACAATTCATCAAAGGAAAACTCAATATGCTATTACGGCACAAGCTACTCGTCATGTGCCAACATGGCAATTATTCACCTGCAAAACAGTAGAAAGGTTTATTGAGTAAAAAAAGACGGAATCTCACCACATTCAACTTGCTTCATAAACTGTGCGATATCACCTTCTCTCGAAATCGGATGTGATTTTATGCCAAGTACCTTTTGGAAAATACTGTTTAGCTTGGTAAAATCTAGCAAGATCAAATGTCAAAATACGTTCATGTTAAAAATCATTTCATAAGTGGTGAGAGCCAGAAGATCTCATCTTCATTCATGATTCCTTATCCCAGTGTACAAATCATTTTAAGATCGGGGGGACTTCGTCCCTATTCACAGTCCGAACTTCATTTCAACAATAGATTAAATCATTTTAGAACTGTGGGACTTCGCCTCAGTCATATCATTTCATATCAAAGGTGCTGCAAATAATTTTAGGATTAGGGGATATCGTCCCTATTCACTGACCGAACTTCATTTCAAATACAGTGTAAATAATTTTAGGACTGGGGGACTTTGTCCCTATTCATAGTCTGAACTTCATTTCAACCATAGTGCAAATAATTTTAGGACTGGGGGACTTCGTCCCTATTCACAGTCCAAAATTCACTTCAACGACAGTATAAATCATTTTAGCAATGGGGGACTTCGCCTCAGTCATTTCATTTCATTTCAACAGTGGTGCAAATCATTTTAGGACTGGGGGACTTCATCCCTATTCACAGTTTGAACTTCATTTCAACCATAGTGCAAATCATTTTAGGATTGGGGGACTTCATCTCAATTCACAACTTCAGCCCCTTCTTCTTGATGGCATAAATCATTTTTCATGAGTGAGGGACTTCACCCCCTGTTTACAAGCTAGGCATTATCTTCGTCACAAAGGCTAAATCACTGTAAAATCAAGAAGCTTCACACCTAGTAATGATTGAAAGTACATTCTTTTTGTGCGATGCAAAGCTGGTACGAACAATTACAAGTCATGAATTGCCCATCCATAAGGGAACCCTTTTCAAAGCTAGTGAACTTCGTCCTCGATCGTGCTACGTTACACAACATTATGGTATATCCAGGAGACTTCGCTACTTATCATAAATCAAACTACAACTGTCAAACTTGGTTGCTTATCGCAACTTGACAAAATATTTTCAATAAGAGAATCTGAAACAAGCCGCGATTCTTATTACGCCTCATCAACTCGCACTCCAACCAACCTTCTGCTAAGCTATCTAATACCAAACTTGATCAACAACTTAATAAGGGCAATGTAAGGTATTATCATTGTCTTCTTAGCCACCTTTATAATCCTATACGAACAGTGGTGGCACATAATCGGTAATTCCAAACCACGTTATTCAAAACTGTGACATATCTGTAAGGCTTTATTACCTATAAGGAATCGAATTATGATTAAAAAACTTGGAGGCTCGTCGCAACCCGATAAACTATCTCTAATAAGAAGGTCCAACATGCACCACACTTGTTACTATGCCTGAACAACCCACACCTCAATTAACTATTTGTTAGTTAGGCACTATTGTTGGTCAATAACTTAAGAAAAACAGTGCAAAAGGTCACTTTAATTTGCCTAACTCTAGGCACTTGTTAACCACACACTTAATAAGGAGAGTCACAATTTAGTGACATATGAGCATAAATGATAAAAGTAAAAAGGCTTTCAGAGTGTGGTAGTCTGAACAAAAAGCTAGGAATTAGATGAACTAGTTCAATATTTGCAATGACCTACTTGAAGATTATCTTGGACTTTCTTACAGTCCACTTTAAACTCCTGCCATAGCCTATTCAATCTAACAATAGGCGTTGTTTAGCAATAAGTGTGATGAAAAGAAGATATTAAGGGCTCGTCATTACTAAGCCACTCATTAGACATAAGTTCTTCAAAAGTTAGCAACATTCCATATGAGGAATCACATCCTTCGGGCAATATTTGGGTACAAAATGTATTATATGAATACAACTAATCACTATTCACGCAATTGTTTATTTCTAACCATTAAACAAGAGACATATGTTATGTTCAAGATGAAATCCTGAACTTAGCCTAGGTGACAGAGAGGTTAGATGAGAAGAGAAGTGAAGGAGATGAGAAAATAGAAAGAACAAGAGATATTTTTCATTGAATGAATAAAATCTTACAATCAAAACCCTACTTATACAAATTACAAGAATAAACCACAAATAACGAATCTAGACCAAAAGACTAATAACCAACCAACTTATTACATCAATACAACTGCCAGAATTGGCTAAAGAAAACAAAACAAGACTTAACAAACAAAACTAACTTTGCTTCCAAAAAACCATTTGAACTACTTCCCGCTAACAACAAGGAGTTCGACAAAATTTAGCTAAATCAGCTTGATACCAGCATAGAATCAGCTCTGATCATGACAATACCCTCCCCTCAAGCAAATTCTTGCCTTAAGAATGGAAGGAAGGAAATTAGGATGAAAGAAATCTCCAATTTTCCCAAGTAGCACATCCCGGCCCAAGATTGGCCAACTACACCAGCACTTGCTTCCCATAAACTACCTGATTCTGCACTATCCTGCTGTCAAGAATGGCCACAGGTTCTTGCACCAGCATGCCTTGGGAGGAAGCTTGCAGCACAGTAAGGACATCCTTAATCTCATCGGCTACATGCTTTTTAAGCAAGGAGACATTGAAGACAGGGTGTACCATGCTCTCTGTGGGAAGATCTAACTTGTATGCCACTTTGCCAATCGTCTCAAAAATCTTGTAAGGACCATAGTACTGTGCAGATAACTTGATGTTCTTACGTATAACCATTAAACTTTGCCTGTACAGCTACAATTTGAGATAAACAAGATCACCAACATCAAAATTTCTATCAACCCTCTTCTTATCTGCAAAAAACTTCATTCTGGCTTGGGCTAGCTGCAGATTATCCTCGAGCTGCTATGCTAACTGAGCTCACTGCAACAATATCTCATTGACTCCTCCTATATGAGTAATCATCCCTTGATGCACCAAAGGGAATGGAGGTTCATGCCCATATACGGCCTTAAAAGGTGTTGAACCCAAAAAGGAGTGAAAATGAGTATTGTACCAATGCTCAGCAAGAGACAAGTACTTGTACCATTGTTTAGGATGAGTAAATGTCATCCCTCTCAAATACTGCTCGATGCACTGATTGACCCTTTCTGTCTGGCCATCAAACTATGGATGATACGAAGAACTCATAGCCAAAGTGGTGCCAAGTAGCAAGAACAACTCACGCATGAAGGAGCCAGTGAACAACCTATCCCTGTCTTACACAATAGAGTGAGGACGTCCATGAAGTCTGTACACCTAATCCAAGAACAATCTAGCCAGTTTCTCCACTGTAATGAGATGATAGAGGGAAACATATTGTCCAAACTTGGTAAAACGATCCACAATCACCCGTATAACTCCTCTTCCCTCTGATTTAGGAAGCCCCTCCACAAAATCCAAGCTAATGTGAGTCCAAGCCCCATCCGAATTGGAAGTGGCAGTAATAAGCCCTAGTAAGGAGTGTGCTCAACCTTTTTGTGCTGACAAACTTCACACTGCTGTACAAATTCTTGAATATTTTTTTTCCTCCCTTTCCACTGAAAGTAAAGCTCAATCCTTCGGTAGGTTCCCACTATACTGGAGTGTCCTCCCTAAGGAGAGTCATGTGATGTCCTAATAGCTTGTTTCCTCAATTCATGTCTTTCCCCAATGTATATTTTGCCCTTAACTCTTATGATTCCATTACTCACTGTCACTTCTGTATCAGCATTGGCAAGAGTTTCTTTTCTTCCTTTAGGAACAATGTGTGCTTGAGCAAATGCATCATGCTCATAGGAATAGATTACTTCTGTCATCCACAAGGGAACTACCTGAGTGATGGCTGCACAAGACCCCTCAATTTCTACAACTTCAAGCCTTCTGTATAGAGCATCAGCCATAACATTTAAAGCCCATTTTCTATATTGAATTGCATACTCCAGCCCCAACATCTTCATCAATCCCTTTTCTTTGAACTTTTATTGAAATTCTTTATTCAAGTAAGTGCTTAAGGCTTTGGTGATTTTTCTTGATCACAAATTGGTGTCCTTCAAGGTAATGCCGCCACTTTTGCACAGTAAGAAGTATGGCCATATGCTCCTTCTCATAGAGAGACATCTTCTTATTCTTAAGACCTAAAGCTTGGCTGAGGAAGGCTAAAGGTCTGCCACTCTGAGAGAGCATAGCCCCAATACTAGTACTGCAAGCATCAGTCTCCAACAAGAAGGGCTGGTTAAAATTAGGCATCGTAAGCACAGGAGCCATAGACAAAGCTTGCTTCAAACATTCAAAAGCTTTTGTTGCCTTGTCATCCCATCTGAACTCATCTTTCTTAAGCAAATCTTTCAAGGGCTTCGCAATTATGCCATAGCCTGCTATATGTTTAAGGTAATATTCTGTTAAACCTAGAAAACCCCTTAGCTTCTTAAGGGATTTAGGTTGAGGCCAATCCTTCATTGCCTGAACCTTACTGGGATCTGTTGCAGCACCCTTTCAAGAGATAATGTGCCCAAGATACTCAACTTGACTCTTAGCAAAGGCACATTTGGAAAGCTTTGCATAAAGCTTGTGCTGCCTCATGGTCTGGAGAACCAACTCAAGATGAGAATAATGCCTTTGCAGGGTAGGGCTGTAGACTGAAATGTCATCGAAAAATACTAGCACTAACTTTCTCAAGAAAGGATTAAACACCAGATTCATCAGCGCTTGAAATGTTGATGGTGCATTTGATAGTCCAAAGGGAATTACCACAAACTCATAATGCCCTTGATGAGTTCTAAATGTTGTCTTTTGAATGTCTATCTCTTGCATTCTAATATGGCAGTAACCTTGCCTCAAGTCCAACTCAGAGAAATACCAGGCTCCATGAAGTTCATCCGGCAAGCCGTCAATGATGCGGATTGGGAACTTATTCTTTGCTGTGAGAGAGTTCAATTGGCAATAATCAATACAAATTCAAGAAGTCCCATCCTTTTTCTTCACTAAAATCACTGGTGAAGCATAAGGACTATGGCTATGCCTTATAAACTTTGTTCTCATCAACCCATCAATTTACTTCTCTTTTTCATCCTTCTGTGGGTGAGGGTATCTATAGGGCCGTAAATTCACAGGATTAGACCCCTTCTTCAAGGGAATTGCGTGATCAAGGTCTCTTTTTGGAGGTAAAGTATCTGGTGGCTCAAACAATTCTGCATATTCCTTTAATAAGGCCCTCAGTTCATTACTTGATTCAGTGGACTCAACCTCTGAATCAATTAATTTTCCTTCTTGAGCACCTTTTCCAAGCCTTTACACCTCATCAGTTGGAGCTGGCCATGCTCCAATATCCCTTGGAATTGCACCTGCTTCCCTTTTTTCTCAAAAGATACATGTAGCTGCGAAAAATCAATGAGTATTGGGCTAATGCTTTTCATCCAATCTACTCCCAAGACAATATCACAGCTTCCCAATCTCAAAATCATGAAATCATATTCAAATTTGCGCCCTTGCATGCTCCAACAGAAGTTCTTGCACTTTGTATGAGTCTATATAGAATTCCCATCAGCAACTACAATTGCTAAAGGATTAGTCTGAATCTGTTCTTGCCCCATGGCTCTCACAACCTTTGGATCCATAGAACTGTGAGTCGATCCACTGTCAATTAATATTAGCAACTCTCTTTGTCCTGATACTCCTTTAATGCGTATAGTATTGTGTGAACCACTGCCTGTCAAAGCCTTAACAAATATTTCCAGATCGTTCTCCCCATCAGTGTCAACTGCCACCTCTTCCACTGCTTCTTTGTAGTCTATCTTCAAGTTTTACTGTTTCTTCCCTAGATAAAGCCACTAGGAACTTAGGATCACATTTGTGACAAAAGAAATACCTTTGGTTACACTTGAAACAAAGCTTCTGAGGTCTCTTTTCATCACTGGTACCAACCTTGTTAGTGTTTTGAGCGAACTTAGTGGTAGAAGATCCACTGAAATTGCGTTTAGACCTTTGAGAATCTGAACCTGTCAACATTAAACTCTCATCCTTCTTAGCTTTGGAATATGCTTGAGTAAGGCTACAAGGATCAAAGGCCTTCGCTAAACTTTTGATTCTTGGTTTGAGACCACTTACAACATCTTGACACATAGTATGACTCTGGAGTAGTAGAAAACATAGACAACATCCTAGCTCTCAATCCCTGAAAATGTGTCATGCAGTCCTTTACCAAAGTAGTTTAAACTACCCTGTTAAAATTGACCACAATCTCACTAACATCCTCATCTCCATATCTGTCGCACAGTCCAAGCAATGGTAGGTCTAGTATGCATCAATCTACAGTACCAAGTCTCCATTTCACCACGTAAATGCACAGCAGCAAGTTCTACTTTTCGTGTTCATCAATTTTGTAAAAACAAAAGCATCTTTCACATTTCCTTATCTAAGATTGAGGTAGGTTACCATCAAAGGCCTCTAAATCCACTCTTAGCTGTCTAAATCCTCTGTTAGGAGCACTTGAAGCACTATCATTATTGTCAGATAGAACAACTACAAGATCAAGAGGTCGAGCTTGCTGACTTGCTGACAAGAGAACAGTTCCACCAATTGGAGGTTGCTGCCTGTCCAATCGTTGCTGCGAACTAGTGAACTGCTGAGCAAAATGCTGAGATTGTGTCTCAATTCTACGATCCATGCGATGCACATCTTGCATCAAGTTTTGCATCATCTGCATCATCTTATCCATACGATCTCCCTGCATTTTTGCACTGTCTCCAGCCACAGCTGCAGCATAAGTAGCGGCACCAGCTGCCGCATTAGCAGCAACACTAGCTACATTATTAGCAGCATTAGTAGGTGCCATAGCAGATCTCCTTTTCCTAGCCAGATTGCAATTGTTCCACAACTTGCACATATTCGAACCGAAACTACACAATTCAATCAGACTGAGCTAAATTTCAATCCAATCGAGTGTAATCTCAAGGCTATGATACTAATTGTTAGGTTCAAGATGAAATCTTGAATTTAAATTAGGTGATAGAGAGGTTAGATGAGAAGAGAAATTAGAAAGAACAAGAGATATTTTTCATTGAATGAATCAAATCTTACAATCAAACCCCTACTCACACTGATGTGTTTTTCTACGTCTATCAAAATTTAATATAAAACCCTAAATACTAAACACATCTAAATTATAGTATAGAGCGAGAGGGTGTCAAACCACAGGGACTAAGAGTGCGTGAAATTATTCTATAACCAAAATTGATTTAAGTAAAATTGAGAGATTTTTATATTGATTAATCTAAAGGATTGAAAATTAAACTAAGGTAATCTACTTCTACGCTCAAAGGTGTATTAAATTGGAGCCTAGGGTTACGAATTTATCATTAGCCAATTATTTTTGCGTTAACTCTTAAATTGGGATTATTGATTGTCACACGGGTAGTGGTTTAGGCTACAAGCTTCAACCAACTAAAATAATGTTGTTAATATCGCGTATTGACCCTATCTAACAAAAGCATAACGAAAATAGGCTCCACCTAACGTATTAGTAATTATCACGTATTGACCCTATCTAACTAAAGCATAGGGAAGATAGACTTTAATTAACCATTCAGTTAATACTATTGTTTGATTAATTAATCCTAGGGCTACAAGCTCAAAGAATTAATTTATAATTATTAACATCAACAATCAAATGTTACAAACTCAATAATTATCTCAATTGAACAAACAATTAACACACAATACTTCAAAGTATTTCTCACAATCAAGCAATTCATGTAACAAATAAATTATCCCGAAACTATAAGTAATACAAAAGTAAAAAGGCTAAGACTTCGTCTAACCCCAGAGACAAGTTAGCTATCCATCAAGGATGAGTTGGTGAAGGAGGACATGTAGAAACTCATGTCGATCTTCATGCTAATTTCGCTCCCCTTCCAATTTAACGAAATAAACTAAACTTATAAATAATGAAAGAGAGAGAAATTTGAGAAAAAGCCACACGCAATGCCGTCCAGAACAAAAGCCCCAAAATATAGAACCCTTAAATACCCTCACGACGCTGCTGCTGATGCTCCTCAAAACCCTACAGTCAAGGCTGACGATGGCGGGCCTGGGGTCGGTTGGGCTGGAGGATGACAATGAGGTTGGGCTGGGCCCAAACACAGAGCTGGGCTGCAGGTGTCGGTGGGCTTGAGGGTGATGAACCGGGCTAGACCGAAGCGGGTTGGGTTGGAGATGATGGGCCTGCGTGATGGGCTCGGTACGGGTTTGGGCTTATATATTCCTGTCCCGAATCTCGATTGACTTGATTTAATTGTTTACGCATTGAATTTATCCTATTTGCACCAAATTTGACAATTCCCAAAACTTTAATCTTCAAACCTATAAAACATAAAAATTGCCAAAATGAATATATAACTATAATTAAACTGGTGCAAAATAATTTAAATAGGAATTAATACATGCATAAATATGAGACGCATCGACACCCCCACACCTATCCTTTGCTGGTCCTCGAGCCAAACACAGAATAGACATAACGACTCAAGTGACCAACTACTCTAACTATCCCAACCTTTACCAAGTTTTCCTATATTAGCACCTATATTACAATTCAAGACAAGATTAAATCATCTAGAGCGTTCTCTAATTCCATGAATTCAGATGATTAAACTTCAGAACTTGTCATAGAATTTTATTAGCCCTGTATCAATTAATAGGAACTACTCAAGCAATTTAAGCACACAAGTGAAAGGGAATAGGATTTCATGTCACAGAATTTCCTTGAATTCTAGCTTCCAACCAAATATATAAAGGTTTTATACACCCTCACCATTGAATCACCTAAACACATGCCCATACATAGAGATATTCTAAGTGGCATACGAGTGACCACTTTACAACATTTTGACCTCGATATAGCACCAGAGAAGAATAACTCTATCATGAATGTACGTCAATTTTCACTTTATTCTTTTTCATTTTTTTTTGGAGGAAATTTTTTTTCTTTACTTACTTTTCTTTTTTTTTTTCGTTTCCTCTTCTTTCTCTGTCAAATTTTTAGACTTTCGCATAACAAGTACCTCAACTTTACAATTGCCATTGATCAACAAGTACTTTACATCACATCAAGAGGCAAGGATTAGGATAATCCAATAGGCCAAGCTTGCAAAACTCAAGATATATAGGGTTGTTTACTCAAATTCTTCAGATTTTCCAAAACACGAAAGTCCTGTGCTTAGGGAATATGTGAGCGGCATGAGTAGAACCCATTAATATCAACAATGATCAACAATACACATTAACAAGTATGAAGTAGAATCATTTAACTTCATGGAATTAAGAGAACGAAATTAGCAACTAATCCCATTGTCATCATAACATACGCGCTGATCAGAGAAAACTTGGTTAAACAGTTATAATGCACAACTCAAAATGCACAAAAGATCCCAAAATTTTAAAAATTTGACCAAAAAAATGAGCACATGCGAACAAGCCTCACCCCCACACGTAAATCATGCATTGTCCTCAATGCGACAACGTAAAGCATTAAAGCACAAGCGATAGGTGAGATGGAGCGGTACAACCTGAAAAGGCGGTGCGAACATGTATATGTGACTCCTTCAACACAGGACAAGAACCTGAAAAGAGATAAAACAAGCCTCCAAGAAACTAATTACTTGAAAAACTATATTGAAACAAGAATTAACAAAACTTAGGCTGCCTCCTAGGAGCCCTAAGATTTACGCCTTCAGCCGGGCGCAATGGGTCCAGCGAAGATCAAGTAATGGCATCAACCAAAGAAGTAACTTCACTGAGCTCACCTAAAACACGATCCACAACACAATCATAAGTGTCACACATGATTTCAGAAGGGAGAGAGCAGTAGCAGCAAAATCTGTAGATCGAAGCTTATGAATAGCTTCCAAACAAGACTCATAGAGCTCAATTGATATGTCCTTAGATAGCACACTAGCCAATGGTCTAGTCAACTTCCCACTGTCCTTAAGGAATCCATTATAGAAACTCGCCTGACCTAGGGAGGCTCTAACTTGCTTCACATTTGAGGGAGGGGGCGAGTTCACATTCAAATCTTTCGTAGCTCTATTAACCTCAATACCCTCCTCAGACAACCTATGGCCTACTATAATTTCCTCCTGAACCATAGCATCGTGATTCTTCTCCCAACCCAAGACTACTTTCATGTCTAGGTTCGACCTTCGTTGCATTTCCCTAAGAGGTTTTGCATTTTCATCAAAAGGATTGCTAACTAGGGTAGAGGAGAGTGTTTGGTCCACCAAATCTTCAGCAACATCCACACAAAAACACTCTAACTCGTCCTCACTAGTGAGTGAAAAAGAAGCCTTAAAAATGTTTAACCTAATAGTCATATTTGCAAAACTAACATCCCTTACCCCAGATTTACAATTAATTGTGGCATTGACCGTCGCTAAGAAAGGCCAACCTAGAATGACTGGGATATGGTATTTCGGATGAGTAGAAGGTTCCATATCAAGTACAAGAAAATTAGCAGGAAACATGGCTTTGTCTACTATCACCAGCATGTCAATCAGCTCACCACGGGGGATCCTAGTTGATCTATTTGCTAACTGCAAGGTCTCCATGGTGGGTTGCAAGTCTCCTAGGCCTAGCTTCTCAAAAACTAAGTAAGGAATAATGTTGACACTCTCTCCTAAGTCCAGTAAAGCTTTATCAATCGGGTAGTCTCCAAGTGGACAAGAGATAGTGGGGACACCAGGGTCTTTGTACTTAATTGGAGTGTCACACTTCAAAATAGAGCTCACTTGCTCGGCTAAAAACACTTTTTTAGGCAAATGTGCTCTAGATCGCCTCTTTTGATTCAGTAGATCCTTAATGAGCTTCGCATAGGCCAGGATCTATTTAATCTCATCAAGAAGGGGAATGTTAATCTTTACTTGCCCAAATGTCTCCAAAATATCTTCCCACTTCTTGTCCTTCCCATTTGGATGTGGTGCAACTAAAGCCTAGGGGAAGGGTACTCTAGGTACATATGAGGAAGGAAGATTAGAAGTCATAGGAGTGGGAGAAGGGTGCATGACCTCATCGGCCGCCTTCTCTCTTTCCTTGATCTTCTCTTCTCCCTCACCACTTATGGGTACTTCACCCTCAACACTCACCCCATTGTCAACCTCCGTCCCACTTCTTAACACTGTAATGGACTTTGCTTGTTCTTGATGGGGAGGATAGTTTTTTGGGTTCACACAGTTCCTAGGGTTTTCTACGGTTTGGCTAGGGAGCCTTCCCTCATCTCTCATACTCAAAGTGTTAGGTAGTTGACCTATTTGGGTTTCTAACTTTGAGATCGATTGTGTATGGGAGTGGAGGAGTTGGGAATTAGCTTCCAAACCTTTCAGCGCACTCAAAACCTTCTCTTCAAAATTTGAATTAGAGCTCAAACTAGGAGGTTGAGAGTAGTTGGAAGCATACCCTTGCGGTTGAAAACCGAGAGGTCGGGGCATGCTAGATTGTTGAGGTCTTGGGTTCAGTTATTGTGGCATAAACTGTCCTTCTCCTCCTTGCCTCCAACAGAAGTTTGGATGGTTTCTCCTGCCTAGATTATACGTGTTCGAGTATGGGTCGTTCCTTGAGAATCCTTGGGCTGCATTAATCTGTTCCTCCGACCACTCAATAATAGAGGAAGCTGATGGGCAATCAAGCGTAGAATGAGAGACACTAGAACATGAAGAACAAGCACTATGCATGTTTTGAACATTCGACACATTAGGCATAGTAGAGGGGATCAAGGTCATCTTAAATAAGGAAGTAAGTTGCTCCACCGAAGAGGCAAGAGAGTCTACTTTCTTACCTAAGATGGAAGTGTGAGCAATTTCATGTACTTCTCCTCTATTTAACCAAGCAGTATTTAAACGTGCAAATGCGGCATTCTGTTGTGAGTTCTCACTCAAATGTTCGAACTTTTCCCACGTCTAATCCTCATTCTCCTAAGGAACTGACCACCCTCATGAGGCATCAACAGTTTGTTGAAACTTTTCATTTAACCCATAATAGAGATTTTGGACTACCTACCATTTAGGGATCGCATGATGTGTACAAGCTCGTAAGAGTTTCCTAAACCTATCCCAACTCTAGTGAAACTCCTCGGTAGGGATTTGGGTGAAGGTGTTAATGGCTTTCCTAGCAGTGTTAGTCTTACTAATGGGATAGAATTTCTTAAGAAATTCTTGTTGCATCTGAGTCCAAGTACTAATTGTCCCACTAGGTAAGGTGCCTAACCAATACTTAGCCTTATCCTTCAACGAGAAAGGAAAAAGGCGGAGTAAGATGGCATCATCACTAACGTTAGGAATCCTGAAGGTTGAACAAACCTCCATGAAACTATCCGAGTGTGCGTACGAGTTCACATTACCTAAGCCGTGGAATGAAGGAAGCATTTGTATGGTATGTAGCTTAAGCTCGAACTGATGGGCTACTGGTGGCAATCTAATGCATGAAGGTGAGGCGTATGTGGTGGGAGTAAAATACTCTATAAGTGGACGTGATTGTTGTTCGTTAGCCATTGCGGTTTGTGTCCAGTGTTGGGCTCTAAAGTCTCTTAAGGTCCTTTCAATTTCGGGGTCGAATCTAGTAAGGTCAAGAGAAAAAGAGCGGCGACCGTGCATGAATAAACAACCATGAGAAGCAAGTCCCAACTCAACTAAAACTAGCAAAACAAACAAAACAAACCCTTAAAAAAAAAAATAATAATAATAATAAACTATCCTTTAATATACTTATGCACTAAAATCACAAGAGAAATAATGCTTAAAAAAAAAACCAAACAGAATAATTATTTTTTATTTTTTAAATTTTTTTTGAGAAATCGGCAATAACAATTAAAAACAATTTAAGAAAATTAAAAATCAAAGAAAATCACAAAAATAAAATCACGAACATTGCCTAGTCCCTGGCAACTGTGCCAAAATCTTGATGCGTTTTATACGTCTATCAAAAATTAATATAAAACCCTATTACTAAACACAACTAAATTATAGTATAGAGCGAGAGGGTGTCGAACCACAGGGACTAAGAGTGCATGAAATTATTCTATAACCTAAATTGATTTAAATAAAATTGAGAGATTTTTGTATTAATTAATCGAAAGAAACGAAAATTAAACTAAGGTAATCTACTTCTACGCTCAAAGGTGTAATAAATTGGAGCCTAGGGTTGCGAATTCATCGTGAACCAAATATTTTTGCGTTAACTCTTAAATTGGTATTATTGATTGTCACACGGGTAGTGGTTTAGGCTACAAGCTTCAACCTACTAAAAAAATGTTGTTAGTATCGCGTATTGACTCTGTCTAACTAAAGCATATGTAAAATAGGCTACACCTAACGCATTGTTAATTAACACGTATTGACCCTATCTAACTAAAGCATAGGGAAGATAAGCTTTAATTAACAATTCGGTTAATACTATTTCTTGATTAATTAATCCAAGGGCCACAAGCTCAACGAATCAATTTATAATTATCAACATTGACAATCAAAGGTTGCAAACTCAATAATTATCTTAATTGAATAAACAATTAACACACAATACTTCAAAGTGTTTCTCACAATCACGCAATTCATGTAACAAATAAATTATGCTGAAACTATAAGTAATACAAAAGTAAAAAGGCTAAGACTTCATCTAACCCCAGAGAGCAAGTTACCTCTCCATCAAAGATGAACCGGTGAAGGAGGAGATGTAGAAAATCATGTCGATCTTCACCCTAATTTCGCTCCCCTTCCAATTTAACCAAAAAAACTAATCTAGTAAACAAAGAAAGATAGAGAAATTTGAGAAGAAGCCACACGCGGTGCCGTCCAGAACAAAACCCCTAGAATATAGAACCCTTGATGAATTTAAATACCCTCACGATGCTGTTGCTGGTGCTCCTCAAAACCCTACTGCCTCAGCTGACGATGGCTGGCCTGGGGTCGGTTGGGCTGGAGGATGACTGTGAGGTTGGGCTGGGCCAAAACGCAGAGCCGAGCTGCTGGTGTCGGTGGGCTTGGGGGTGATGAGCAGTGCTGGACTGAAGCTGGTTGGGCTGGAGATGATAGGCCTGCGTGATGGGCTTGGTACGGGTTTGGGCTTATATGTTCTTATCCCGAATCTCGATTGACTTGTTTTAATTGTTGACTCATCGAATTTACCTTATTTGCACCAAATTTGACAATTCGCGGAACTTTAATCTTCGAACCTATAAAACATAAAAATTTCCAAAATGAATATATAGCTATAATTAAATCTGTGCAAAATAATTTAAATAGCATTTAATAAATGCGTAAATATGAGATGCATCATACACTAATTGCAAGAATAAACCACAAACAATAAATCTTGACCCAAAGACTACTAACCAACCGACTTATTACATCAATACATCCGCTAGAATTGACTAAAGAAAACATAACGAGACTTAACAAGAAAAACTAACTTTGCCGCCAAAAAAACATTTGCCCTGCTTCCCGCTAACAACAAGGAATTTGACCAAATTCAGCTAAATCAGCCTGATACCAGCTTAGAATCAGCGTTGATCATGACAACATACCAAGTTCATAGGTGCGTAGATGAATGCCAGAGGAAAGCCAATGCAAGCCAAAGACATCGTTTGAGAATGATATACCATATGCTTGATTCACTTCTTGCTTAGCATGTAACAACCCTCAAGGTGTGTTAATTCTAGCACCATGTCTTTACTTCAATATATGTGCTCGATATGGTCATCATCAAGTAAGAATACTACCCTGTGTTATTTTACTATTTTCGATTATGCTTGCTACCTTGACTTTGTCCATGTATTCTATACATGACACTTAACATTCACCAAGTGCATACGTATCACCATGGTCCGCTCTGCTGCAATCACCCATAATGGGTGCAACATTCATCACCATGGCCCACCCCAGTGCAATCACCTGCAATAGGTGCAACATTCATCACCATGGTCCACCTTAGGGCAATCACCTGCAATAGGTGCAACATTCCTCACCATGGTCTGCCCTGGTGCTATCACCTATAACGGGTACAACATTCACCCTAGTTCGCCCTGGTGTAACCACTCGTAACGACTGCAACATTCCTCTCCATGGTCTGCCTTGGTGAAACCACCCGCAACAATCGCAAGACTCCTCATTATGATATATTACATACTATTTACTTGGGCAGCAAAAAAACAATGCAGTACATTTGACACTTTAATCTTGTCTAGACAGGCTATCCCTATCACTAGTGTATTCACCAGGTTTATGAATTCAACCACCTCAGGCTGTAGCCAAAACTGTTTTTGCCTATCAAAATAACATATGTTTGATGCATCACACCCATCGCTTTATGAATGTTACAAACTAAATGCAAATATATGTAAGGACTAATCATGATAGTAATATCCTTATATGTTTATTACATAGAGCTTAAGTTGCCAATGAACGCCAACTGAAATAAAGGGGCGAAATGCTTAAAAATCAAAATACACATGAATGACAAATAAGAAGGGCCAAAATAGAACACGAAATGCCTCCATCACTCAAGAAAGCGAGGTACAACGACAAACTAAGAACCATACAGGTTTATTACTTAATGACCAAACTTGGAACGACTGAAGTTTGCTCACGAAGTAAGGGGACTAGTATGTTGATAAATTATAATTGAGCTGCTTTCTACTATAGATGGGCAAGTAAGTTATACGGACAATCATTTAGACAAAAATATAAAACAACACAATTGGCCCAGTAAAGTTAAAATCAGCACAATTGGCCCAGCAATAGTAAAATCAACCCAACTTGATCAATAGGGGTAAACCAACATAACTCACCCAGTAAGGGAAAAACCAAAATAATTCCTCCAGTAAGGGTAAAACCAATGCAATTCACCCAGTAGAAAACAACGCAATTTGCCCAGTAAGGGTAAAATCATCACAATTCACCCAGTAGAGGTAAAATCAACGCAACTAGCCCAATAGGGGTAAGACCAACATAATTCATCCAGTAAGGGAAAAACCAATGCAATTCTTCCACTAAGGGTAAAACCAACACAATTCGCCCGGTATAAAACATTGCAATTCGCCCAGTTGAAAAATAATGTCATTCACATAGTAGAAAAACAATGCAATTTGCCCCGTAGAAAGAAAACACAATTTTCCCCGTAGAAGAACAATGCAATTTGCCTAATAGTAAAACAACGCAATTTGCCCAGTAGAAAAATAACGCAATTCGCCCAGCAGAAAAACAACACAATTCGCCCAGCAGAAAAACAACACAATTCGTCCAGTGGAAAAACGTCAAAATTTGCCCATATAATTCACCCAGTAGAAAAACAACACAAATCGTCCCATAGAAAAACAACACAATTTGCCCAGTAGAAAGACAATGCAATTAACTCAGCAGAAACGAAGTTCACGCAGTAGGAAAACAATGTTACTCACCCATTCTATCTAGAGAAGTAACCAAAGGATAGAATTAAACATACTTATCCAAAAAGACATGATCATCCACAAACACCCTTCCTTTTTAAAAGGGTGGCACGTTGAGAAGGCAAAGGCAGTCGCACTTCTTCTTCTTTCCCTTCTACGATCACCTCTCAGGAGCAATAATCATTTAAACGCATTACTCCACTGAGGCTAAGTATTTTATATATATTATGTTTGTTTATTTCTTGCCCCTATTTATTATTTCATGGTTTTGATATTGAATTGATCATCAGAGGGGTCCCTCGTGGGTTGCTCCATGGGCCTCTCTAATTGTTCGTTTGTTCTTCCAGGGAATATCAAGTCGGGCATGCAGCTAGAGCTTGAGTTCAGCTCATCCTTACGAGCCCCACCTCGTACGGATCTCCAAAGTGATGAACAAGCTCACTAACCAAATTCATCACAAATAGATCTAAGGCATCCAATTTCACCTAGTTGCATAGATATAACTTTCTATTCGTGGTATTCAAGTTGTTATTCTAGATTGAAGATCAAAAACCCCAATTTACTTAATACTCTTTCGAGCTATATTTAGCATACTCTTTTAAACATTAACTCATCTATCTCCTGCACGAATTCAAATCAAAAGAGTTTTAATGATTCATGTTTTTCACTTAGGATCATTGAAAATTACGTTATCTATCTCTAGCATTCACTCAATTTGTGGTGTTTATGACTTTAGCAATCATCATAAATCTCCTCTCGAACTCATTATGAATCGTTATAAGTTTTGAAATTGTGACCAAGCATTCAAAACACACAAAGAACAATAATAAACAATTCAACAACCGAAAAAAAAAAATTTAGAATACTTTGAATTAAAAAATAGCGTATATTACAATTTAGGCTATATTCTAGTGTTGGGAAGACAAAATTAATTCATGGTTAACATAGCATAAAGTAAAAATAAACAAAATCCATGAACTTAATGAGGAAAAGGATAGAAAAGAACTCTGGAAATGAAAAATCATGAACACAAATCTTTCTTTTCTCTTCGTTCTCTTCTAAAACGTGACCTCTATGTGTTTTTTGTTTTGAATTGGATGCTCTAAACTGCTCCTTTCTAGCTGTATTTATAGTGTTCTTGATGACAATTACATAAAATAAAATAAAAATTACAAGAACAAGCCTCTCATTTGATGACTTTGCCGCCCAACTCTTTGTAACTTGCTACATTTGCTTTTTTCTTCTTTTGGCCAACCAAAATTGCAACTTGATGAAAGTTCATCATGTTCTTGAAGTGTTTAATTCATCTCTGCTTCATTTTTCTGACCAATTTTGTAACTTGATATAATTTGGTACTTTCTTCCATCTTTCATCTTGCTTAGTAGTTGGTTTGTTGCCATTTACTTATTGATTTCGGTCATCCACCCTTGCAAGCATTAGCATGAAATGAGTGTTTTGTAATGGAATGACAATAAGAATGAAAAAACTGCAAAAAATAATAAATATTAGATGCAAAATGGACAAAAATTGAACCTAAATCATATGAATAGATGCATACAAAATTTGATTATGAAACAAGAAACCAAGCACTTAAAAGGAGATAATTACATAAATGATTACTTGTAGTTTATAGTCTTAGGCATACCTGAAAAATCTTGTACTGACTAGCATGATTATTGTCTACTATTCAAATTGAATATCTTAAAATTAGAAGGAACGAATAAAATTAAATTTGCTTAGCCAACTTGTGCATTCATTCCCGAGGTGATTCATGGGTTTTTCCTTAGAAAGATTGTTTTGCCTTTAGAACCTTAAGCTAAGAATCTTGTCATTCTTTTATAATAGAATTAATCTTGCTTTGAATTGTGATAAATTTCATAGAAGCACGATATTTTACTCCTTTGGCCATGCTCGAGCACAAGCAAGGTTTAAGTTTGGGGGTATTGGATAAGTCTAATTTTTTATGCATATATTCATATGATTTCAGTTTAATTTATTTCTATCTTGCATCTAATTTCTATTGATTGTGCTCTTTTTCACGGTTACTATTATTCCAATACAAAACACATTTCATGCTAATTCTTGTGAGATTAGAACAAAAGAAGCAAGCATACCAAGATTACAACAATGTTGCAAGCAAGGGTGGAAAAATGAACCAATCAAAGCAAGCTAACCAATGTGCTGTCAAAATAATTGAAATTGTGCAAGTTAGGATGGCAACGAAGTGAAAAGGAAGAAAATATACAATGAACACATGAAGTCAAGCAAGCAAATTGACGGAAAAGTACGAGAAGTGGGCGCCAAAAAAGAAAATAAGGAGCAAGAGGATGCGACTTTTAATTCATGAATGAACAAGTTGAAATACTATAAAAGAGGAAGAAGCAAAGGCTTTAGGATCAATTGAATCAATCTTTGGTTTGGTATTCTTCATTTCCATTGTCTTTTTTAATCCTTTTCTCTTTACTTCTGGGCTTTTGTTTTAGTTTTGCTTTATATTATGTTAGTCATGAACTCATTTAGTTTTTCCAAGGCTATGATGTAGCCTAAGTTATGACTTATGCTCTTTTCAAGCTCAAAGTGTTCGACATTTGTTTATTCCATTTTTGAAGTGTTTTTATTGCTCTTCATGTGTTTTGAGTGCTTGATCACAGTTCAAAGCTTGTAATGATACATAATGAGTCAGAGAGGAGATTTAGTATGATTGCTAAACTAATAAACACCATAAGTTGAGAGAATGCTAGAGATAGATTAACGCGATTTTTGTGGTGTTGTATGTCAAACCTAGAAATTTTCTTAACTCTTTTCTAATTCAAATTCATGCAAGAAATTGTTGAGTTAATAGATAAAAAAGTATGATATCTATTGCACGAGAGAGAATATTTAGTGAATTAGGATTTTCGACAATTAACATGGATAAAAGAACTTGAATACTAAGAATAAAATGTCGTACTGATGCAACTAGGTAAAATTGGATGCCTTGGATTTAAAATAAGAAAATTACCTTAAAAATCCGTAAATACTTTAGTTTCTTACTATTTCATTATTTTATACTGAAAACTTTAAAATTCGATCTTCCAAATGGCACTAGAACTTCAAATTTCAGTAATCATTCAATAAAACAATCATCGTGTGAATGATACTCTACTTACTCTTTGTTAGTTGAATCAACTTAGTTTACTCGGCAAATAATCACTCATCAATGTCTCCTCGCGAATGGAAAGGGACTTAACGGACTTGCTTCAAAGAGAGAAATCTTGGCCCTCGTTGGTTTAGGAAGTCGGACCTTCACGATGATGTGTCTGTGGACATCAACTCTCAAACCTGGCAGGTAATCTTGTGCATGATAAGTTCAATTTAGTATATAATTATTCATATCATTTTAGTTCATTTTATAACCATTTTACCTAGAATATTTATTGCTACTACTCACTTTTGCTCTTTTTTGCTTCTATTGCTATTTCCTTGCAAAAATACTCATTTAATGCTAAATCTTGCCAGGTTATTGATAAGCTTCCAGATCAATCTTGAGGTTAACTGTTTGGTTCAAGATGAAATCTTGAACTTAACCTGGGTGAGAGAGAGGTTAGATGAGAAGAGAAGTGAAGGAGATGAGAAATTAGAAAGAACAAGAGATATTTTTCATTGAATGAATCAAATCTTACAATCAAACCCCTACTTATACATATTACAACAATAAACCAAAAACAATGAATCTAGACCCAAATAATACTATCCAACTGACTTATTACATCAATACAGACGCAAAAATTGACTAAAGAAAACAAAACAAGACTTAACAAACAAAACTAACTTTGCCGCCAAAAACCATTTGGACTTCTTCCCGCTAACAACAAGGAATTCGACCAAATTCAACTAAATCATCTTGACACTAGCTTAGAATCAGCTCTGATCATGATAATACCCTCCCATCAAGCAAATTCTTGCCTCAAGAATGGAAGGAAGAAAATTGAGATGAAAGAAATCTCTAATTTTCCCAAGCAACACATTTCGGCCCAAGATTGGCCCACTACACCAGCACTTGCTTCCAATCAACTCCCTGATTCTGCACGATCCTTCCGTCAAGAATGGCCACAGGTTCCTGCACCAACATGCCTTGGGAGGATGGTTACGTCCTTAGTCTCATCGGACACATGCTTTTTAAGCAAGGAGACATGGAAGACAGGGTGTACCAAGCTCTCTGCAGGAAGATCTAACTTGTATGCCACTTTGCCAATCCTCTCAAGAATCTTGTAAGGACCATAGTACTGTGCAGATAACTTGATTTTCATGTGTATAGCCACAAAACTTTTCCCATACAGCTGCAGTTTGAGATAAACAAGATCACCAACATCAAAATTCCTATAAACCCTCTTCTTATCTGCAAAAAACTTCAGTCTGGTTTGGGACAGCTGCAGATTATCCTTTAGCTGCCGTGCTAACTGAGCTAGCTACAACAATAGCTCATTGACTCCTGCTATATGATTAATCATCCCTTAATGCACCAAAAGGGATGGAGGTTCATACCCATATAAGTCCTTAAAAGGTGTTGAACCCAAAAAGGAGTGAAAATGAGTATTGTACCAATGCTCAGCAAGAGATAAGTACTTATACCATGGTTTAGGATGAGTAAATTTCATCCCTCTCAAACACTGCTTGATGCACTGATTGACCCTTCTAGTCTGGCCATCATACTATGGATGATAAGAAGAACTCATAGCCAAAGTGGTGCCAAGCAGCAAGAACAACTCACGCATGAAGGAGCTAGTGAACAACCTATCCCTGTCTTACACAATAGAGTGAGGAAGTCCATGAAGTCTGTACCCCTGATCCAAGAACAATCTGGCCAATTTCTCTGCTGTAATGGGATGATAGAGGAAACAAAGTGTCCAAACTTGGTAAAACGATCCACAATCACCCAGATAACTTCTCTTCCCTCTGATTTAGGCAGCCCCTCCACAAAATCCAAGCTAATGTGAGTCCAAGCCCCATTCGGAGTTGGAAGTGGCTGCAATAGGCCCTTATAGGGAGCGTGCTCAACCTTTGTCTGTGGACAAATTTCACACTGCTACACAAATTCTTGAAGATTTTTTTTCATCCCTTTCCACTAAAATTAGAGCTTAATCCTTCGATAGGTTCCCACTACACTAGAGTGTCCTCCCCAAGGAGAGTCATGTGATGCCCTAATAGGTTGTTTCCTCAATTCATGTCCTTCCCCAGTGTATATTTTGCCCTTAACTCTTGTGATTCCATTACTCACTGTCACTTCTGTATCAGCATTGGCAAGAGTAACTTTTATGCTATCAGGAACAATGTCTGCTTAAGCAAATGCATCATGCTCATAGGAACAGATTACTTTTGTCATCCACATGGCTGCACAAGACCCCTCAATTTCCACATCTGCAAGCCTTCTGGATAGAGCATCAGCCACAACATTTTAAGCCCCTTTTCTATACTGAATTGTGTACTCTAGCCCTGGCATCTTCATCAATCCCTTTCTTTGAACTCTTGTTGAAATTCTTTGCTCAAGTAAGTGCTTGAGACTTTTATGATTTATCTTCATCACAAATTGGTGTCCTTCAAGGTAATGCCGCCACTTTTGTTGAGCAAGAAGTATGACCATATACTCTTTCTCATAGAGACACGGCTTCTGATTCTTAGGACCTAAAGCTTAGCTGAGGAAGGCTAAAGGTCTGCCACTCTGAGAGAGCACAGCCCCAGTACCAGCACCGCAAGCATCAGCCTCCAACAAGAAGGGCTAGTTAAAATCAGGCATCACACGCACAGGAGCCATAGACATTGCTTGCTTCAAACGTTCAAAAGCTTTTGTTGCCTCATCATCCCGTCTGAACCCATCTTTCTTAAGTAAATCTTTCAAGGGCTTCGTAATAATGCCATAGCCTGCTATACATTTGTGGTAATATCTAGTTGAACCTAAAAAACCCCTTAGCTGCTTAAGGGATTTAGCCTGAGGCCAATCCTTCATTGCCCGAACCTTACTGGGATCTGTTGCAGCACCCTTTCAAGAGATAATGTACCCAAGATACTCAACTTCTCTCTTGGCAAAGGTACATTTGGAAAGCTTTGCATAAAGCTTATGCTGCCTCATTGTCTGGAACACCAAATCAAGATGAGAATAATGCCTTTGTAGGCTAGGGCTGTAGACCAAAATGTCATCAAAAAATACTCGCAGAAACTTTCTCAAGTAAGGTTTAAACACTAGATTCATCAGTGCTTGAAATATTGATGGTGAATTGACAGTCCAAAGGGCATTACCACAAACTCATAATGCCCTTGATGAGTTCTAAATGTTGTCTTATGAATGCTATGCTCTTGCACTCTAATTTGGTAGTAAATTTGCCCCAAGTCCAACTTAGAGAAATACCAGGCTCCATGAAGTTCATCCAGCAAGTTATCAATGATGGAGATTGAGAACTTATTCTTGACTGTGAGGGAATTGAAATGACAATAATCAATACACATTCGAGAAGTCCCGTCCTTTTTCTTCACTAAAATCATCAATCAAGCATAAGAACTGTGGCTATGCCTTCTAAACTTTGTTCTCATCAACTCATCAATTTGCTTTTCAATTTCATTGTCTTGTGAGTGAGGGTATCTATAGGGCCGTAAATTCACAGGATTATACCCCTCCTTCAAGGGAATTGCATGATCAAGGTCTCTTTTTAGAGGTGAAGTATCTGGTGGCTCAAACAATTTTGCATATTCCTTCAACTAGGCCTTCAGTTCACTAATGGATTCATTGGACTCAACCTTTGAATTGATTGCAAGTGAGTAGAGTTGTCCTAACTAGCTGTAATTTCCCTTCTTGAGCACCTTTTGCAACCCTTTACCCCTCATCAGGTGGAGCTGCCTATGCTCCAATACCCCTAGCAACTGGACCTGCTTCCCTTATTTCTCAAAAGATGCAGTTAACTACAAAAAATCAATGAGTATTGGGCTAAAGATTTTCATCCCATCTACTCCCAAGACAATATCACAGCCTACCTATCTCAAAACCTTATAATCATATTCAAATTTGTTCCCTTGCATCTTTTAACAGAAGTTCTTGCACTTTGTATGAGTCAATATAAAATTTCCATTTGCAACCGTAACTGCTAATGGATTACTTTGAATCTGTTCTTGCCCCATGTCTCTCACAACGTTTGGATCCACAAAACTGTGAGTTGATCCACTGTCAATAAGTATTAGCATCCCTTAATGCGTATAGTGTTGTGTGAACCACTGCATGTCATAGCCTTAACTAATATCTCCACATTGTTCTCCTCATCAGCGTCAACTGTCACCTCTTCCACTAGTTCTTTACTCCCTATCTCTTTATCCTCTTCAAGCTCTACTGTTTCTTCCCCAGATACAGCCATTGGAAACTAAGGATCACATTTGTGACAAAAGAAATACCTTTGGTTTAACTTGAAACAAAGCTTCCAAGGTCTCCTTTCATCACTGGTATAAGCCTTGTAAGTGTTTTGAGCAAACTTAGTGGAAGAAGATCCACTGAAATTTCCTTTAGACCTTTGAGAATCTGAACTTGTCAACATTGAACTCTCAACCTTCTTTAGCTTTGGAATATGCTTGAGTAAGGCTGCAAGGATCAAAGGCCTTCACTAAACTTTTGATTATTGGTTTGAGACCACTTACAAAAGTTGAGACATAGTATGACTCCGGAGCAGTAGGATACACAGACAACATCCTAGCTCTCAATTCCTCAAAACGTGTCATGTAGTCCTTTACTAAAATAGTTTGAATGACCTTATTAAAATTGTCCATAATCTCACTAACATCCTTATCTCCATATCTGTCACATAGCTCATTTGCAAACTCAGTCTAAGTAATGGTAGGTTTAGTACGCATCAATCCATAGTACCAAGTCTCCATCTCACCACGAAAATGCACAACTGCCAGTTCTACTTTTTTGTGTTCATCAATTTTGTAAAAACTAAAGTGCCTTTCACATTTCCTTACACAATATTGAGGTATCAAAGGCCTCCAAATCCACTCTTGGCTGTCCGAATCCTATGTTAGGAGCACTTGAAGCACTATCATTAATGTTAGATGGAACAACTATAGGATCAGGAGGTCGAGATTGCTGACTTGCTTCCAAGAGAACACTTCCACCAATTGGAGGTTGCTGCTTATCCATTTGTTGCTACAAACTAGTGAACTGCTGAGCAACTTGCTGAGATTGTGTCTCAATTTGGTGAGATTGTGTCTCAATTCAACGGTCCATCCGATGCATATATTGCATCAAGTTCTGCATCATATGATCCATACGATCTCCCTGCATATTTGTAATATCTCAAGCCATAGCTGGAGCATAAGTAGTGGCACCAGCTACCGTATTAGCAGTAACACCAACTACATTGTTAGCAGCATTAGCTCGAGTTGTAGGTGCCATAGCCAATCACCTTTTCCTAGCCAGATTGTAAATGTTCCACAACTTGAAGAAACTCGAACCAAAAGAACACAATTCCATCGGATCGAGCTGAATTTCAATCTAATCGAGTGTAATCTCAAGGCTCTGATAGCAATTGTTAGGTTCAAGATGAAATCTTGAACTTAACCTGGGTGAGAGAGAGGTTAGATGAGAAGAGAAGTGAAGGATATGAAAATTTAGAAAGAACAAGAGATATTTTCCATTGAATGAATCAAATATTACAATCAAACCCCTACTTATACTAATTACAAGAATAAACCACAAATAATGAATCTAAACCGAAAGACTACTAACCAACCGACTTATTACATCAATACAGTCGCCAAAATTGACTGAAGAAAACAAAATAAGACTTAACTAACAAAACTAACTTTGCCGCCAAAAATCCATTTGAACTGCTTCCCGCTAACAGTAAGGAATTCGACCAAATTCACCTAAATCAGCTTGATATCAGCTTTGAATCTGCTCTAATCATGACATTAACCTAGTGGAAGTTGAGATTAAGATGAGAGAAGACGTTAATTGAGATGAGAGATTAGAGAAAGATAGATGAGAGAGAGAGGGAGAGTTAATATCAAAGATATTTTGTATTTGATTGAATGAGGTATTACACTTGAAACAAGACTACTTATACTCAATCAAGTTACAATGAATAAAACCCACCCTAATTGACTCACTAATATCAAGAGCTGCCATAATGGACTCAAGCCTTGACCACAACCGACTTAACTACCATAAAAGAACCTTTGCGCCAAAAGCACTTACAACCTTATGCCAAGAATTACAACATAAAGCAACATTATTACAAAACAGAAGCTTAACAACCATCCTAGCAGCAAGTAAGACATTTGGTTCTTAACGATCCCCTCCCCTTGAAAACATTCTTGTCTCAAGAATGAAGGGTAGGGAATTGGCTTCTAATGAATGACAACTCTACCCACGAAGCATCCTTCTTGTCCAAATTAGATCACCGCGCCAGAACTTCTTTCATTGATCTACCTTGAACAATCTGCAGTCTAGAATCCAAGATTGCAGCAGGCTTCAACAGTAAAGCTCCATTAGAACCAACTTCCAGGGGTTGAGCTGAACTGTCTTGGCCTTTCATCACCTGTTTCATCAAAAGGGACACATGAAACACTAGGTGAATATAAGAATCAAGGGGAAACTCCAACTTATAAGCCACTTTCCTCTTCTTCTCAATGATCTTGTATGGACCAAAGTATCTAGCACATAACTTGACATTCTTTCTAACTTCCACTGAAGCTTGCTGTTATGATCCGAGGTTGATGAGGATTTAAGGGGTTTCGGTTGCTGCTGATATCTGTCTGCCATGGTCCTAATTGGATGTTAATTAGTTAGCGTAAGATTGATGTAATAAGCTAGTCTGTTGCGTGTACTTGCTGATATCTGTTTTGCTGTAGTATTGCTTTCTTTGGCGCCAAAATGGCTTAATAGTTAGTTAGAAGATATTTTAGTTTTGTTAGATATTTCTTGCATAACTCGGTAAGAAGTAGTTGTCTTGATTCAATGTAATAGATTGCTATAAGTATGTAGAGCCTCTCTTGAAGAGCTCATAAATTTTGATGAATGAAAATTCATATCTTTGATAGCTCTCTCTTTACTTCTCATCTCCTTTCACTTCTAACCTCGTCAAAACTCTAAATTCTCTCCTCATCTTATACTCTCACTATCTCAACCTAGGTTCAGATCCAAGAGTAATCTTGATCTTAACAATTGGTATCAGAGCCTCGTTTGGCTTCCAATCAAGCTCATAATCAAGAAAACCTCAAAATCTGGTTGTGTGCTGCGCGAGAGACTTTAGATGCTTTGCATTTGATTTAGTTGAAATAAGATCAACTAAATTGAGTTTGTATTGTGTCAAGCTTTGGTGCTAGTTGCAATTAACCAACAAAAACAAGTTCTGTGCTGATTTAGTTCAGTTTTATGTAATCAATTCTGAATTCTGAATTTGACTGTCATATGCATTTTTGATCTGCAAGTGCCCGAGAATTGCTTTCGGTTGGGATAAATTGGATTGAGTTACATTGAAGGAAGTTTAATTAATCAGTATTTGTTGATTACATTCAACATCAAAGCTGATTTAGATTGAATTCAGCAGAGTGGATCAAGTAGTAGCTGTTGAAGTTGAGTGCTAAGCATATTTGATCTGTTGAAGTTGAGTGCTGAAGCTTATTGATCTTGGTCAAATATTCTTCCAATCAGTTGGAGAAGAAGCTAAAGTGAGCTATTGGATCATCATTACACTTGATCATAATCAAAAGATCATAATAACAAGCTGACTTCAGGTATTTCTGATTCTAACATTCAATTGAGAAATGAAGGTAACTGAATTCTGAACTCAAGTTACATATACGATCAGAACCTGCTTTCGTTGCTGAATTGTGATGAAATTTGTGTTAATAAGCATAGAAGTGGTGAGAATTCAGTTGATTCTTAAGAATTATATGTTATTGAGTTGAGATTTGCTTAGACGGGAATCTGACATTGAACTGAGAACCGAAAGTGTTGAAATATGATTTCGTTCTTGAAGATTCCCTTGAGTATTGTGTTGAGGACTTGATTGCGGTCTAGAGTCGAGCCTAATTCAAAATTATAAGTCTGTTACTCAAGAAGCATCTCAGTTAGGGTTGGGTTTGAGTCCTCGGTGTGCGAAAATCTGCATATTGGGGTTGTTATTCAGTGACGATTGAGGAGCTGTTAGCAAGTGATTGTTTGTGCAAGGGAAGGAGTATAATTTCTTTTAGCATCATTTGTTGAAGTGATTCGAATCGAAATTGTTCCTCTACGAACTGAGTTGGTTCATATCTTTGCGAACTGAGTTGGTTCATTTCGAAACGCTGCTTAACATTGCAAATATGGCTGGTATGCTTGATGATGGCTCTTGTCAATTCATGATAAGGGATATTTGGGAGGAAATGAAGCAAATATTCAGACAAGAATGTGAGAGGTTTTTGCTGGAAGTAAAGCTGGCAATGGACCAAGCGCATCAACAAATTGTGGATCAGCAATGTTCAACTCATCAGTTTGCAAACATCTGTCTAGATTGTGCTGGTGTTCTTGATGCTAACGAGTTCCCTGAGTTAATGGATAGCGTTTTACAATAAGAGTTCAATGTTGAGAAAAAAGAGAAGGTTGATGTTGCTGTAGTAGCAACAATGATACCACCACAAAATGTGTTAAGCACTTCTCCAAGACATCTTATTACTCGAAGCCAGCATTTGATTGGTGCTGATAGCAATGTACTTGATACATTGCAAGGTTCTTGGAGTGGAGAAATGGTGTATTCTAATGCACGCTTCCATGACAAATTCGCAGTCATGATAGGAATTGGTTCTAAAAGCCTTTCCCGGTTACTTTGGTTCAAATGTTAGTTTAAGCGGGTTTGGCGCAAATTTCTGTTATGCTTGCTGAATGATTGTGGTTAGTCGGTTAATATCAAGATTCTTGGTAGGCATTTGTTTCCTTGTTCTTTTCCTCAAATAAGCATTGTATTGCAAGAGTTGGGCATTCAATGAAAAATACAATCCTTTCTTTGTTCATTTCCAATTTTGTTTAATTCTTTACTTGTTCTATCTAGGTTAAGCTCAAGAATTATCTTGAGCCTAACAAGTGGTATCAGAGCTTGACAATTGCATTCAATTGGATTGCATAACCAATTGCATTGTGATCATTCATTCGAGATTCTGCGGCATTGTCTATTACAAACTGGTTATGAAGAAGAGATCAACCATGGCACCAACAACAAGAGCCAATGCTGCTGCGGCTACAGGTTGTATCAATGTTAACTATGCCACTGGTGGGACCTCAACATATGCTGAAGCTATTGTAGCTGGTAATGCCAACAACAGATCGATCGGGTGGAGCAAATGATGCAGAATATGATGTGGATGCAGAGTATGATGCAGATGATGCAACAAGATATGAGTCGAAGGTTTGAGACACAATCGATGCAATTTACTCAGCAGTTCTCCAGTCTCCAGCAAAGGTTAGATCGCCAACAGTCCTCTGGTGGTGATGGAGGGTTCTTTCCATCCAATCAGTAGGATCGGCCTCCGGATCCAACCATAGCTCCATTTGGTAGTACTGACAGTGCATTCACTACATGAACCAATGGATACCGACGGCCCAGAGTCGATTTGGAGGTATTTGATGGCAACTTCCCCCAATCATGGATAAGGAAATGTGAGAAATACTTTCGTTTTTACAACATTAGTGAGAACGAAAAACTAGAAATGGCATCTGTATACTTGAGGGGTGAAATGGAGACTTGGAGTTATAGGTTATTACGTACCAGGCCATCCCTTACCTGCACAGAATTTGCTAATGAGTTGTGTGATAGATATGGTGATGAGGATGTTGGTGAAGTGGTGGATAATTTCATTAAATATGTCCAAACCAGCACCGTGAGGGAATATATGACACGATTTGAAGGCTTAAGGGCTAGAATGTTGTCGATCTATGCGAAAGTTCCTGAATCCTTCTATGTTTCCAGTTTTGTGAGTGGTCTCAAACCACGTATCAAGAGTTTGGTGAAGGCCTTTGATCCTGATAGTTTGTCTCAAGCCTATTCTAAGGCCAAGAAGGTTGAAGGCTCGTTTCTATCGTCTGATATGTCCAAGAATAGGAGCAATGTTCAAGGATCCACCGCCCCAAAGTTCACACCAAATAATAGCAAGATGGCAGCTGGTGATGATAGGAGACCACAAAAGCTTTGTTTGAAAGGCAACCAAAGATATTTCTTTGGACATAAATGTGATCCTAAGTTCCTCATGATAGTGTCCGGGGAAGAGACTATGGAGGCTGAATTAAAAGAGGAAAGAGATGTTTCAGCTGCTGAGGCTGGCGCGCCAGCAGACTTTGAGGAAGAAAACGATGTGGGAATTTTTGTTCAGGCCTTAACAGGAAGCAGTTCCCATACCACAATATGCATCAAAGGCACTGCAGGACTGCGAGAACTACTGATCCCAATTAATAGTGGTTCAACCCACCGCTTTGTGGATCCTCAGGTGGTACGGGCAGTAGATCAAGAGCTTATTCAAACCAATCCCCTGACAGTCACCGTTGCTGATGGCAACACGATCCTGACCCACACCAAGTGTAAGAACTTTGTGTGGAAGATGCAAGGACGCAAGTTTGCGTATGATTTCAGAGTCCTAAGGTTGGGTGGCTGCAATATAGTATTGGGAGTAGATTGGATGAAGAGTTATCGCCCAACACTCTTTAATTTTTCCCAATTATGTGTGTCATTTGATAAAGAAGGAAGAAAGATCCAATTGCAAGGCATTGTAGAGTAGGCACACCTTTGGTTCATGACAGGAAAAAGTTTGAAGAAAGTACTTCAGAATGGAGATTTCAGTTGGGTGGGTCACTTTTACTCGGTTACAGCAGAAGCAGTACCTGATGTAGGTGAAACCAGTGATGAATTAGACATTTCTTCTATGTAGCCCTTGACGTGCACTTTTAGCTTCCTCCCAAGAAGTATATTTTACATGGGCTTCAACTTTTATGGACGAAGTTGAAATGATAACAATTTCCTCAACGATCCCATAGATAGAAAAGACTTGGATGAGAACATCCTTTGTGATAGGATAAAGAAGACCTGTTGCCTTAACCACTAACGTGGCCATCTCACCAAAGTTGTTGAATCATTTGTTGATTATGCCCACTTGGTCGTAACTTCACTTCAATGCGGACTAGAACGTGGCCCTTGATCGCAACTGCTCTGATACCAATTTGTCACAACCTTGCGGATGTGACGGCCAAAGTTCAAGACTTAGGCCCAATGAAAGAGAGGTTTAGATGAGAAAAGAAAGAGAATTAGAGTTTAGATGAGAGAAAGAATTATAGTTAGTTGAGAAAGAGAAGTAGACTTAGATGAGAAAAGAGAATTTAGATGAGAAATGAAAGAGATATTCCTATATTTCAATTGATGCCTTACAAAATGAATACAGTTGCCTATTCATAGAAAATATAAGAATACTAAAATAATACTTGAAATTACTTAATTACATCAATAAAATCAAATAATATCGCAAGGAATCTTCCTAACGGCTAGTTAGGAGCGTCCAAGGCGTGGGCTGAGGTGCGGCACGGCACTGGGAAGCAGCGTTGGGGACACGGCCTGGACACGGGCTTGACAAGGCTGGGGTGCGACTGGGCACGGACCAAGACACGGGCTGGACATTGTCATAACACGGCTGGTGCGCGACTGGGCAGCTACTGTGATAATGTCTTGACATGGCTGGGTCACGGCACTGGCAGTGACCCTGACAAGGCTGAGGCAGTGACCTGAGCACGATCCTGGCATTGTCACGGGCCAGGGAATATCGTGTCCGTGACATTCTCACCCCCTTAAGTTCATCCTTGTCCTCAAGGATGCGATGACGGTACAACCTTTGGCTCCCGGATCTCTTTCATTTGTTTGCCCCTTTGTCACCCTATTATTGCCCATATCCTTTACCTTAGTTTGTCCCCTTGTCTCCCCATTATTATCTATATCCTTTACCTCTATTCCCTGCTTGAACGGATGATCCTTGTCCTCAAGGATCGAAAGCCATGATGGATGACTTGGGTCCTTGAAGATTTTAGTTCCGATCCCGGTTCTTGGGAAGCATTCACATGACCGGCCCTTCTTTTTCTTGGTTTTCAGCCCGGTTCCCTTCTTTATGTGTGACCCACCACGTTGCCGCTGCGTCTCTTGCTGCTGCTGGACTGACCGTGCAACAGCACCACTTGGTGGCCTTAGATTTGGCGCGGAAAGCTCAAGGAAGGGATCCTTAACAGTGGCTTCGGTGCTCGTAACTTGCTCCTTGTCCTTAAGTTGTGGAGGCTCATGGGTCAAGGCCTCTTCAAAAGACTCACGCGTTTCCTCAACGAAGGGGGGCTCTTCCGGTTCATCTTTGATATCAACAGGCAATTCTTGGGAGAATGGTTTGTCCGACGTATGAAGGACATCACCCATCCCCACTTCTTGCGGTTTGACAAGGGCGGTTGGCTCAACCGGTTCTTGCTTAGCCAAAGCTTCCAAAGGAATTAAGTCAAGATCGTTTTTCTTGGGGTCTATTCCTTGGTTACGCATGTATTGCTTCAATTTCCCATTCCAGGAATCGAGGGTTGCTGTCATCACCTTTGTCACACCGTTATAGTTGATGAGTTCTTTGCGGATACATCAATACCTTCTTTAAGAGGCGTCAAGAATTCAATAGCTAGTGCACAACAATGGTCATAGACATTTCTTCTATGTAGCCCTTGACGTGCACTTTTAGCTTCCTCCCAAGAAGTATAGTTTACATGTGCTTCAACTTTTATGGACGAAGTTGAAATGATAACAATTTCCTCAACGATCCCATAGATAGAAAAGACTTGGATGAGAACATCCTTTGTGATAGGATAAAGAAGACCTGTTGCCTTAACCACTAATGTGGCCATCTCACCAAAGTTCTTAAATCATTTGTTGATTATGCCAACTTGGTCGTAACTTCACTTCAATGCGGACTAGAACGTGGCCCTTGATCGCAACTGCTCTGATACCAATTTGTCACAACCTTGCGGATGTGATGGCCAAAGTGCAAGACTTGGGCCTAATGAAAGAGAGGTTTAGATGAGAAAAGAAAGAGAATTAGAGTTTAGATGAGAGAAAGAATTAGAGTTAGATGAGAAAGAGAAGTCGACTTAGATGAGAAAAGAGAATTTAGATGAGAAATGAAAGAGATATTCATATATTTCAATTGATGCCTTACAAAATGAATACAATAGCCTATTTATAGAAAATATAAGAGTACTAAAATAATACTTGAAATTACTTAATAAAATCAATAATATGAAATAATATCCTTAGGAATCTTCCTAACGGCTAGTAGGCGCGGCAAGGGCATCCCAACGACTAGTTAGGAGCGTCTAAGGCGTGGACTGAGGTGCGGCACGGCACTGGGAAGCAGCGTTGGGGTCGCGGCCTGGACACGAGCTTGACAAGGCCTTGACAATGTCATGACAAGGCTGGGGCGCGACTAGGCACGGACCAAGACACGGGCTGGACATTGTCATGACACGGCTGGTGCGCGACTGGGCAGCTACTGAGACAATGTCTTGACATGGCTGGGGCACGGCACTGGTAGCGACCCTGACAAGGCTGAGGCAGCGACCTGGGCACGGTCCTGGCATTGTCACGGACTTGGGAATATTGTGTCCGTGATACAATTCCTTTGAAAGAAGGAGCAGCCCCCGTGAATCTGAGGCCTTACAAATATCCTCATTCTCAGAAAAATGAGATAGAGCGGCAGATTGAAGAGCTTTTGAAGACTAAGTTCATAAGACATAGTCATAGTCCCTTTGCTTCACAGGTTATTTTGGTAGAAAAGAAGGATGGGACCTCGAGAATGTGTATTGACTATCGACAGCTAAACTCTATTACCATCAAGGATAAGTTTCGAATACCTATCATTGATTATCTACTTGATGAATTGCACGGTGCTTGGTATTTCTCTAAACTTGATTTAAGGCAAGGATATTATCAAATTCGAGTTCAAGGGCAAGACATCCATAAGACTGCTTTTCGAACTCATCAAGGGCATTACGAATTTGTGGTAATGCCTTTTGGGTTGTCTAGTGCCCCTTCGACATTTCAAGCATTGATGAGCCTTGTGTTCAAACCTTACCTCAAGATGTTTGTACTAGTATTTTTTCATGACATTCCTGTTTACAGCTCCTCCTTACAACAGCATTATGCACATTTGGAACAAGTATTGCAAACAATGCAGCAGCACAAGTTATATGCTAAACTCTCCAAATGCACCTTTGCCAAGCAACAAGTGGAGTATTTGGGACATATTATCTCCAGAGCAGGGGTAGCAGCTGACCCAAGCAAGGTGCAAGCCATGAAAGATTGGCCACTACCCAAGACATTAAAGCAACTAAGAGGCTTCTTAGGCTTGACAGGGTACTACCGCAGATTTATTGCAGGTTATGGAATAATTGCCAAGCCATTGACAGACATGCTTAAGACTGATAGTTTCCATTGGAGTGAGCAAGCGACTACAGCCTTTGAAAAGCTTAAACAGGCCATGTCCATGTCCCATGTCCTTGTGATGCCAGATTTCAAGTTGCCTTTCGAATTGGAAACTGACGCTTGTAACTTTAGTATTGGAGTTGTTCTCTCCCAGGGAGGGAGCCCCGTGGCTTTCCTTAGCCAAGCCTTGGGTCTAAAGAATCAAGTTTTCGATTTATGAAAAAGAATACATGGCTATTCTTCTTGCCATGCAAAAGTGGCGGCATTACCTTAAAGGGCACCTATTTGTGATCAAAACAGATCACCAAAGTCTCAGGTACCTCCTTGAGAAACGAATCACAACAAGAGTTCAAAGAAAAGGCTTAATGAAAATGTTAGGCCTGGAGTACAAGATTCAGTACCGCAAAGGGGTGGAAAATGTAGCCGCTGATGCTTTATCAAAGCAATTTGAGGAATCTGCAGCTGAAGGCCATTGTGCTGCAATTACTCAAGTAGTGCCCTCCTGGATGAAGTGATCAACTCATATGAACATGATGCCTTTGCTTAATCCCACATTATTCCTGACTGTCTTCAAGGTAGTTCTCCTGCAGGTTAAGTTGGTTCTCCTGCAGATCAAGCTGGAGTGACTGTAAATTAGGGAATTATCAGAATTGGTGGGAAGATTTACATTGGGGAAGGTCTTGGACTGAGGAAGCAGGTCATTAGAGCTTCACACGACTCACCTTAGGGTGGGCATTCAGGGATAGAATGCACTTACAGAAGATTAAAGTTGCACTTCCAGTGGGCTGGTATGAAAAGGGATGTACAAACCTTTGTGCAACACTGCGAAGTCTAACAGCAACCCAAGGTGGAGCATACCCCTTACAAGGGATTATTACAACCACTTCCCATTCCGGAGGGTGCTTGGAGACATATTAGTATGGATTTTATCGAAGGGCTACGCAAATCAGATGGGAAGGAGATCATTTGGGTAATTGTGGATCGATTTACTAAATTTGGTCACTTTATAGCACTGCATCACCCCATTACCGCACAGAAGTTAGCAAGAATATTCTTGGATCAGGTGTACAAGCTCCATGGGCTCCCCCAGTCCATTATTTCTGAACGTGACAGGTTGTTCACCAGTTAATTTTGGCGTGAGCTGTTCTTGCTGCTGGGAACAACACTAGCTATGAGCTCCTCATATCATCCTCAGTCTGATGGCCAAACTGAGAGAGTAAATCATTGCATTGAGCAATATCTCCGTGGTATGACATTCACAAATCCCAAGCATTGGAATAGATATTTGTCACTCGTTGAGTATTGGTATAACACTCACTTCCATTCTTCCTTGGGAGCCACGCCTTTCACGGCTTTGTGTGGCTATGAGCCACCTTCACCATTGATTCAACAAGGGGTAGTATCTCAGGTTGAAGATGTTAATGTCATGTTGTAGCAGAGGGTTCAGTTGGCAAGGCAACTTAAGGATAATCTACACTTGGCACAGGCTTGGATGAAATTCTTTGCAGACAAAAAGAGGGTTGACAGGAATTTCAATGTGGGGGATCTTGTTTACCTCAAATTACAGCCTTATAGGTAAAGCTCAGTGGCTATCCAAAAAAATATCAAGTTATCTGCACCATTTTATGGCCCTTACAAAGTTCTTGAGAGGATTGGTAAAGTCGCTCATAGATTGGAGCTGCTTGAGGATAACCTAGTCCATCCGGTCTTTCATGTTTCCTTACTTAAAAAGCATGTTTCTGATCCATAGAAAGGGGCAATAGCTGTCTTATAAGCTTCCAAAGGAGAATTAATCCTCGCGCCTATAGCTGTTTTGGCCAGCAGAAATGTGCAGAAGTTGGGAAAGCCAGTTCTGGTGCAATGGGAAAATCTCGGGGCTGGCAGTACCTCATGGGAGAACTGGAAGTTTATTAAGTCACAATTGCCATCTTTTCATTCTTGGGGCAAGAATGTGCTGAAGGGGAGGGTATTGTCATGATCGGAATTGGTTCTAAAAGCCTTTCCCGGGGACTTTGGTTCAAATGTTAGTTTAAGCAGGTTTGGTGCCAATTTCTATTATGCTTGCTTTCTGTTATCAACTCAATGCTTTGTGAAGCTAAAAAGAGTCGATGCCCTGCTAAAACGAAGTAACCAAGCTGCCAAAGTGCATTTTAAGGTTCAACAAAGGTGAAGCATTGTTTCTGTACAAGCAATTGAGTTGATGGAGGCTTACAAATTCAGTAATGTGCTGGAGCAGAACTCTATTCAGACCTACTGCAGTTCAGTGGATGTTTGGCAGGGTTCTTGGGCTGAACGAAGGGTACTTCGGGCTGCAACTTCTTATGATCAGCTTCCCCTTGATCCAGGAAAGGTAAATCAAGATCATAGCAAGTTGGAACATGAGGCTGAGTGGGAGAAAAGAGTCAATCCAACTGCCAAGGTGATTCGGCAGATGGTTAACTTGAATTCTGGAAGAAAGTTTGACATATTAGAAGCTCACAAGATGGGTACTGATCTGAGAATTATGTCTGATCAGCCAACATCTGGAAGAGTTAAAGGTCTTTGGGTAATGTTTGATATGGGAAGACCCCTTGAAGTGTTGAATGAATCTGGGTTCTGCATTTGGGCTGGAATGACAGTGTTGGACAGTAATGAGGCAAGTGCATTGAGCTTCAAATTCAAATTGTGCAATAATCAAGCTATGGGCAAAGAACAAGCGCCATTAGTGCAGGCACATGTGAGACCTCTTGAGTTTAAAGTGGAAGTGCAGTACTTGATGAATGGGACACATTCAAAGGTTTAAATTGAGCAGTTCAGCCAGGAAATTGAATCTGTTGACAGGAACTCAATGCAAGCTCACTTAGAGCAAGATTGGTGGCTGGAAAAGCTGGGAATTTAAGATCTTTCGAATGGAGATAGCTGCAGCAACATGTTGGAATGTAGAAAGTTCAAGATGGTCCAAACTAAAGCTGAAAGATTTGTGAACCATTAGAAAAATGGAGGCTGCAGAATTAAATCTGTCAATGGGGTTGCTTTGAGAATTCAAGTGAAGACTTTGTGTCCTTGGAATTCAATTGTGACCCATGAGAACTTAATTTGGTGGAGCAAAAGTCCAAAACTTGAAGCCATAGTCACAAGTGCTCAATTGATCGAGATGGGACAGCAAGAATTCAAGGTAGCTGCTGAAAGGGCTTGGAGAATTACAACTCCTTCACTATCAGCAATAAATGAGTTGCTCAGATTGAGTCTGATTGGTGCTATTATGACTTTGGGCAGATGTATTAACTTGTCCGCAGCAAGAAGCTTCCATATGGACAAGAATCGAGCTGAAATCTGTAATATCCTCAGCTATGTGTTGTCTTGGTTATACACAGCTAAATTCTTAAAGTCTGCAGCACATCATGTGGAATTGGAAAGCAATCAAGTGTTTGTTGAGCTTGGTCTGATATGGTTTAGTAAGTGGATGTTTAAGCAATAGAAATTTTGGATAAGATCTAAGATGAAATGGTTGCAGCTGCATTCTTATGGGATTTCAATGTGTTCTATTTCCAAGATTAGGATATGGGGCTGTTTGAGTTGCACTTGGGAATGCCTACAAGCAGATTTTGATACTTGGTTCACTTGGTTTGAGTTTGGAAGACCTCGAGATGAGAGTTCTTCATCCGATGCAACATTGCAGGAAGCTTTGGCTAATGATGTCAGGCTAGTTTGGTTTGATTCGTGCAGACCACCGGAGTAGAATTCTCCAATTTAGAAGCTAGTAATGACAACAGGGCCTTGGGCTGGAATTACTTCAAAATCTGCTTTAACAAGGTGTTCTTCAGCTGCATTTAGACCCTGCTACACACATGTTCCCTGCAGGTGCATGAATTTTCAAGGCAGTTCAGCACATTCAAGCTTTCGTCTATAGCAACAAGTGATTTTCAAAGTCTCAACTCTCTTCCATTCTTGAGGACAAGAAAGTTTTCAAGGGGAAGGGAATGTTATGCTCTGAGGTTGATGAGGATTTAAGGGGTTTCGGTTGCTGCCGATATCTGTTTGCCGTGGTCCTAATTGGATGTTAATTAGTTAAACTAAGATTGATGTAATAAGCTAGTCTGTTGCGTGTAGTTGCTGATACCTGTTTTGCTGCAGAACTGCTTTCTTTGGCGCCAAAATGGCTTAATAGTTAGTTAGAGGATATTTTAGTTATATTAGATATTTCTTGCATAAGTCAGTAAGAAGTAGTAGTTTTGATTCAATGTAATAGATTGCTATAGGTATGTAGAGCCTCTCTTGAAGAGCTCATAACTTTTGATGAATGAAAATTGATATCTTTGATATCTCTCTCTTTACTTCTCATCTCCTTTCACTTCTTACCTTATCTAAACTCTCAATCCTCCCCTCATCGTACACTCTCACTATCTTAACCAAGGTCAAGATCCAAGAATAATCTTGAATCTTAACACTTGTCTGTATGGCTAATGCTTCAAGGAAAACATATCTCTTATTTCATAAGCATTGTTCACACATTTCTTATCTACATAATACTTCATCCTTGTTTGAACTTGATGAAGATTATCATTCTAATGTTGTACCAACTATCTTCTTTGCAGCATCAAATCAGCCACTTTAGGAACTGATGTCACTAGCTTTTGCAACATCAAGGGTGAAGGAGGATCATAGCCATACAAAGCCTTGAATGGTGTGGTGCCAATTGTAGCATGAGCGCGTGTGCTATACCAGTACTTTGCCAATGATAACAATCTTCCCCATACTTTAGGATGACTAAATACCATGATTCGGAGGTAATGTTCTATACAATAATTAATTCTTTCTGTTTGGCCATTTGTCTATGGATGGTAGGAAGAGCTCAAAGCCAAGGTTGTGCCCATGAGGATGAACAACTCCCTCTAGAAATGACTGGTGAAGAGCTTGTCCCGATTAGATACTATGGATTCTGGTAATCCATGAAGGTTATAGATGTTGTCAAGGAATACTCTTGCAAGCTTCTCTGCTATCATAGGTCTAGCCATTGTAACAAAATGACTGAACTTGATAGAACGATCTACCTCTACCTAGATAACTTCCTTGCCCTCTGACTTTGGCAAGCCTTCAATAAAGTCCATGCTTATGTTATGCCAAGCACCCTTTGGAATAGGTAGAGGTTGTAGAAGTCCCTGAGACATGTGATCGCCAACCTTGGTTTGCTGACAAGTCTCACAATCTTGCACAAATTCCCTCACTTCCTTCTCTCACTTCCTTCTTCATACCAGTCTAACTTAAGTATGCTTTGAGCCTTTGATAAGTACCATCAATACCTGAGTGGCCTCCCTAAGCTGAATCATGAGAAGCACTGATGATTTGTTGTCTCACATCATTAGAGGATCCAATGTACAATTTCCCTTTCAATTTGATGATTCCCTTGACAATAGATACATCTGCCTCAGGAGCATTATTGCTAGATCTGTTGATGCTGAAAGCAGTTATACATTCTTGTGCAAAATTGTCATTCTCATAGGACTTGTACACTTCCTCAATCCAAGTTGGAAGAATAACTGAAACAGCCCCACAATAACCTCTCTCAGCATCTTCTGATCTTTGAGATAAAGCATTAGCTACTTGGTTTTGTTTTCCCTTGTTATACTTAATAGCATAATCAAGTCCTAACATCTTCATTAAGCCGTTCTTCTAAATTCTTGCATCAATCCTCTGCTGAAGTCGATATTTTAGGCTTTGATGGTCTTTCCTGATGATAAAATGATGACCATCCAAGTAGTGTCTCCACTTATCAACTGCCAGAAGGATTGCAAGATACTCCTTCTCATATGTGGACAACTCTTGGTGCTTAGGACTTAATGCCTAGCTATGGTAGGCTATTGGCCTTCCTTTCTAAGACAATACATCTCCAATGCCACTCCCACAAGCATCAATTTCAGAAATAAACTCCTCTTCAGAATCTGGCCCTACCAAGACTGATACTGCCCACATGGCTATTTTCAAGTCTTTAAATGCTTCCCGTGCCTTATCAGACCACTTGAATGCATCCTTCTTCAGCAGATCAGTTAGGGGCTTGGTAATGGCTTCATAACCAGCTACAAACTTCCTATAATGGCCAGTTAATTCCAAGAACCCTCGCAACTGCTTCAATGTAATAGGAATTGGCCATTCTTTCATTCCCTGAACCTTAGAAGGATCAATACAAACCCCACTGATGCTTACTTTGCATACGCGTTAGCAAGTTCACTAGTCACATTAAGTAGTATCGAAATGAGTAGAGTATCATTCCCACGAGGATTGTTATTGAGTGAGTACCAAAATGAGTAGCTTTGATGCTATTTGAAAAACCAAAAAATTGAGATATTGATATAAAATAAAATAAAAGCAAACAAATTTCGTTTGTTAAATTTTATCTACAGTTTACTTTTTTTGTGGTTTTTATGATTTAATAAAATCTAAGGCATCCGACTTCACCTAGTTGCATCAATACTCCTTTCTATTCTCGTTATTTAAGTTGTTATTACGTGTTGATGGTTGAACACCCTAATTTACTAAACATTCTCTCTCGAGCACCATTTAGCATGCTCTTTTACATATTAACCTATCACTCTCGAGCATTCACTCAATTTGTGGTGCTTATCACCTTACCAATCATCATAAATCTCCTCTCAGACTAATTATGAATCATTATAGGCCATAAATGGTGATCAAGCATTTAAAACTCATGAGGAACAATGACAAACACTTCAACAATGCAATAACAAACAATAAATATATTGAATTAGAAATGAGGGTATATTACAACTTAGGCTACATCGTAGCCTTGGAATAACAAAATTAGTTCTTGATAAACTTGATATAAAGCATAACTAACACAAAATTCATGAACTTATTAAAGAAAAAGGACAGAAAGAACTAAAAATACAAAAATACAAACCAAACTTTCTTCCTCACTCCTCTTTCTTTCCTTCACCCATTTTCTTCTTCTTTTTGTATGAGTTTTTGTTGAATGAAGGATGCTTTAAACTCATCCCAATCTCCCCTATTCATAGTACATTTCATGTGATAAAAATAGGGAGAAAAATTCATCAAAATTGCATCTCATTTGCTAGAACTTGCGGCTCACATACAACTTACAAGCTTTGGCTTATTTTATGCATTTGTTTTCTTCATCCACCGCCCAAACTAATATTTCAGACCAAGGTGATGATGATTAAGTAATATACAATGAATTTGAGTAAAAAAAGTATGAAAAAAATAGCCGCCCAAATCAAGTTGTGCAATATTTTGTGTTATTTTATGTGTTCATGCCTTTTAGCCGTGCAACTTTGGTGTTTTTGTTATTTTTTTATTTTTATTTGATGTATCTTGCTTTTGCTTGTTGATGTTAAGGAAAAAACGCAGAAGGATTTAATATATAATGGGTGTTTTCACAAGAAAATAGCAAAATAGTTCAAAACCGAGCAAAAGCGATAAAAAGTTGATGTAAAATGGTTAAAAATATATTAAAATTGTACAAATGATTATATACTAAATTAGAATTATCAAAATACTCCCAAACTTAATTCTTGCTCATCCTCGAACAAGGCTAAGCATTAAGGTGCCGGATCTCGTGCTTTTTAAGAATTCTTCCATATTTTAAAGCAAGTGCACTTTTATTAGAAAAGAATGACCGAGGATCAAGGTTAAAGGTTTTAAAGGCAAAACCATCTTTTCTAAGGAAAAACCTGTCAATTATCTTGGTGACCGAGTTCAAAGGTTAGCTAAGCAAATTAAGTTTATCCATTATTTCTAATCTCAAGACATTCAAACTGAATAGAGGACAAAAATCATATCACTCATAACATGACTTATCAAGTATGCCAAAAACTAAATTTTTTTTTTCCTGAGGAATTTATTTGCTTAAGTTAATTTCGGCTCATGAGTACATCTTATGTGAGGATCAAGCTCCGACACCTAGGCGATGACCCATAAGTAATAGAAGCCACCATTGAGATGCCTTCATTATGACTTCCCGTGTATATCTTTGGCAAGAATCAAACTCCGACTCCTGGGCGACGACCCATAAGTAAGAGAAGCCACCACTGAGACGTCCTCATAATGGGTAGCACATGTCTTAAAATGTTTATAAATGGGATAGCGGTGCAAGAGATGATTTCCTCTCTCCCCCCCCCCCCCCCCCCCCCCCCCTCTCTTTTTTGGGTGCTTGGTTCCTTGTTAGCTTTCTAAGTGCCCCTTGTAGCGAGCTTTCAATGCGGCAACTCCCGTTCTAGTTGGCCCAGGGTACCAGGTGTTGAAACACCCCTACAGATCTACTTGCTTGAGGTACCAAGGCACGAAACCATCACACCGTAGCACATATCCAAATGATAGACGTTTTCAATAGGATAGCGGAGCTTAGTGATTCTCTTCCTCTATTTTTATTTCATTTAGACTTTGGCATAACTCTTCAAAATCTATTATGTAAATAAAATTCTTAATGTAATTTACTCAAATTTCAGCATCTTTTAATCAGAAAGAAAAGTAAAACAGCCATGCTAACTAGTAAAGTCAAATACTATGGTTTTATCAAGATAGTGCCTTAGATTAGATCGTGTTTTGCAGTTAGAGCACAAAAACGATTGATTATTAGGTCATTCAAATCTAATTAAGGTAAACGAGCTGAAGAGAGTAGAGAAATTATCTAAAAAGTATGGTGATAAGTACTTACTCTTCTTTTTTTTTTTTTAATGAAATTTTTAAAAGACTAATGATTAAAACTATAGAAAATAGGCAATCTTTTTGTTGGCCGACACTATTTACATTCCCCTACCAAGGCTCCGAACTTTGGGAGGCACTAATGCCTACTCTAAAGCATAAAACATGGAAACTTTTCAAAAAAAATTTGTTTCAAAATTTTTAAAATTGCTTTTCCACCCCCAAACTTAGAGTTAATATTGTTCTTAATGTTAAACGAAATACAAAGATTAAGTGAGGCGAGAGATACTTCCCAGGCTTGAGGATTGCTTGTTGATGGTGTATGTTCACATCTTGCTACCCCAAACTTGTTGTAAACTACCAGTTTAAATAAAATATACATGAACATGAGACAAATAAAAGTAATGAAAGGAAAAAATAGATAAGTAAGGATAGAAACACTTGGGTTGCCTCCTGAGAAGCGCTTTAGTTAGAGTCGATAGCTTGACCTTCTGAGTGGCTTATTCGACATTGTTGAGATGAATGGAAGTTTTCTAAGGCTCGAGATGTCCATCAAAATAAGGCTTCAGTCTTTGCCCATTGACTTTTGAGTACCCTTTTTCTCATCCTGAATCTCAACCGTTCCATATGGTAAAACACGGTTTACAATAAAGGGTCCTGACCATCGAGAGCGCATCTTTCCTGGAAAAAGTCGTAAGCGGGAGTTAAACAGTAGAACTTTTTGTCCCACTACGAAGTCTTTGTTCAGAATGTGCATATCGTGCCATCTTTTGGTTTTGTAAATTCGAGCATTTTCATCAGCCTCATTTAGGAACTCATCTGTCTCGTTGATTTGTAGCAATCTCATTTCGCCTGCAGCTGCTAAATTGAAGTTTAAGGTTTTTGTGGCCCAGTATGCTTTGTGTTCCAATGCTACTTGTAAATGACATGCCTTGCCATAATCCAGTCGATATGGAGACATTCCAATAGGTGTTTTGAATGTTGTTCTATATGCCCAAAGTAGGTCATCTAACTTTTTCGACCAATCCTTTCTAGAGGCGCTAACTGTTTTTTCAAGAATAACTTTCAATGCTCGGTTTGAAATTTCCACTTGTCCACTTGTTTGAGGATGGTATGGAGAACCCTCATAGTGTGTAACTCCATACTTACTCAATAAAGCTTGAAGTTGGCGGTCACGAAAATGTTTTCCGCCATCACTTATAATTGCTCCGGGAGTTCCAAACCGAGAAAAGATATATTTTCTAACAAAGTTTACAACAACTCTAGCATCATTGGTTGGAAAAGCAGCTGCTTCGCCTCATTTTGACACATAATCTACAACAACTAAAATAAATCTTTCTGAAAATGATGAAGGGAAAGGACCCATGAAATCAATCCCCTAAATGTTAAATAATTCAACAACCAAAGTATTGTTGAGGGGAATTTCTTGATTTATGGAGATGTTGCCTGTCCTTTGACATCTATCACATTTACTAACAAATTTTAAAGCATCTTTCAAGAGTGTAAGCCAATAAAGCTCAGATTGTAAAACCTTAGCTGCCGTTTTTGTCCCACCATGATGGCCACCAGTTTCAAGAGAGTAATAGTGGTGCAAAATGTTCTCCATTTCCTCCTCAGGTACACATCTTCTGATAATCTGGTCTGCACAATGCTTACACAAGAATGGTTCTTTCTAGAAATAATGCTTTAAGTCAGCGAAGAACTTCTTCTTTTGTTGATAGGTCATGTCCTTAGGCAGTTCTTGTGCAACCAGATAGTTAACAATATCAGCGTACCATGGACAATTAGGATTATCGCTTACCATCATAAGACTTTCATCCGGGAATTTTTGGATGGTGGAGGGACCTTCTTCCTTTCCTTCGAGACGTGACAGATGATCTGCCGCAACATTGTTTGTACCCTTTTTATCCCAGATTTCTGAATCAAATTCTTGAAGCAAGAGAATCCGTCTAATTACTCTCGGTTTTGCATCCTGTTTTGCAAAAAGGTATTTTAGACCAAAAAGGTCAGTGTAAACAATTACCTTTGAATTGAGAAGGTAGGAACAAAATTTATCAAATGCAAACAGTACAGCTAGTAATTCTTACTTGGTAGTAGTATAGTTAATCTGTGCATCTGTCAAACTTTTACTAGCATAGTAAATTACATGAAAATTTTTGTTCCTTCTTTACCCCAGCACAGCCCCTATAGCATAATCACTAGCATTGCACAAAAGTTCAAAGTGTAAGGTCCAATTGGGTGCTACAATTATTTGTGCTGATACTAGTTTCTTCTTCAAGGTTTCAAAGGCATGCATGTAGTCATTATTTTAGTTAAAAGGGACATCTTTCATCAACAAATTGCAAAGAAGCTTAGCGATCTTAGAGAAGTCCTTAATGGACCTTCTGTAGTAACCTGCATGTCCTAAGAAACTTTGAATTCCTTTAAAATTAGTGGGGGGTGGTAATCGCTGTATTACTTCAATTTTTGCTCTGTCAACCTCAGTTCCTCTTTCTGAAATCATGTGCCCTAACACAATTCCTTATTGTACCATAAACTGACATTTCTCCCAATTCAAGACAAGACTAGTGTTGGTGCATCTCTGCAAAACCATGGAGTGGTTAGCTAAACAATCATCAAATAAGGCTCCAAAGACTAAAAAATCATCCATAAACACCTCTATGAAATTTTTCACCATATCACTAAAGATTGCCATCATACATCTTTGAAAATTCGCAGCGGCATTGCATAACCAAAAAGGCATTCTCCTATAGGTAAAGGTACCATAAGGACAAGTGAAAGTGATCTTTTCCTGATCTTCTGGGGCCATGGCAATTCAATTGTACCCTAACTATCCATCAAGAAACTGTAATACGAATGACCCGCTAAATTTTCTAAGATTTGATCAATGAATGGTAAGGGGAAGTGGTCTTTCCGGGCGGCATCATTAAGTTTTCGATAATCTATGTAAACCCTCCACCCGGTGACAGTCCTTGTAGGGATGAGCTCATTGTTCTCATTTTCTACTACAGCTATCTCCCCCCCCCCCCCCCCCCCCCTCCTTTTTTGGAACAACTTGCACTGAGCTAACCCATGGGATATCAGCTATGGGATAGATGATCCCGGGATCTAATAATTTGACAACTTCTTTTCTTACTACCTCTTTCATGGCAGGGTTTAACTGCCGCTGAGGTTGCGCAAAAGGTTTGAAGCTATCCTCCATGAGAATTTTGTGCATGCATATGGAAGGGCTAATTCCTTTGATATCCAAAAGGGTCCATCCGATTACGGTTCTATGCTCTCCAAGAACCCTAAGCAACATTTCATGTTCAATATAACTCAATGAGGCATTAATAATAACACGATAAGTGTTAGAATTACCAAGATAGGCATATTTGAGATGTGGTGGCAATGACTTGAGCTCTAAGTTCGGTGGCTCTTCTTCTTCCATTCTCTGCTGAATTTCAATTGCTTGAATGTCTTGCACTCCTGTTCCGTGGTGCGAATCAAAAGGTTTGCACCTTTCCAGGTATTGGGCACATTCCCTTATTAACTCGTCTTCCGTGTCTATGTTCCCTGACTTTGTTTGACACGCTTCAAGGGGTAACTTGGGCAATGTGTCCCCGAACGTCTCAGTGACCAACTCATCTACAATATCAATCTCATAACAAGAATCCGTGTGAGAGGGAAATTGAATTGCATTAAAGACGTTAAAGGTTACCTGTTTATCTTGTACCCTTTGGATCAGCTTTCCTTGTTGGACATCTATCAGGGTTCTTCTTGTAGCAAGGAAGGGTCGGCCTAGAATAAGAGGTATCTCATGATCCTCTTCTATACGAAGCACCATGAAGTTAGCTGGGTAGATGATGTTAAGATCGAGATTGAATCTTGATCTTAACCTAAAATTAAGGGAGTTTGGGATGAGAAAGAAGTGAAGGAGATGAGAAAATAGAGAGAATTAGATAAGAGAATGAAGGTTAATCTCAAAGAGATTGATTGATATTTTCATTGAATGAGTAAGAATTACACATGATCATCCTACTTAAAGAAATTACAAGATATGATCCAATACATTGGATCTGGACATCACAACCAACCAACTTACCAAAATATCTAAAGCGTATGGAAATATCTACTAACTAACTTCTAGCTTATTTGGCGCCAACATTACAATTCAAACATTACACACATTATGCAGTCAGCTGCTGCAACTTATTACTAACGCTGCTAATTGAATACAACTAACATGATTAAGCTATTACATTACCCTTAGGCTATACCAACAGCCCCTAACAGCAGCAACACAGCAGCAGCTGCCGAACACAGCACACAGCCCCCACCAGCTTATGCCTCGGATTCTCGCATTCATAACATTCCCTTCCCCTTGAAAACATTCTAGTCCTCAAGAATGGAACAAAGTTGGAATAATGCAAATCACTTAGCTTATGAAAAGATAGCTGAAGAGTTGAGCTTCTTGCTGAATTTCTGCAGTTGGAAAGACATCTGAAACACCCCATATGAACTTGATAATCACTTGACATGCAATAGAAACTGACTTGAGTGTGCTGACTACCTTGCAATATCATACAACAGCAAGAGCACGTATGTAACCCGTGCAGATCAAGAACAAAATGGTACTGCAACTGGTCCTGCTGAAATCTGTTGCAACTGAAATGAGCCCATACTTAACTGACTCTGAATTGCAGGAGGTACATGAGTATGTCTCTTGTTACAACAATATGTTTGTGCTTGAATGAATAATCCTCTTCAGGGGGTCTGCACTGATCAAACCGGACATTAACAACACACCCAAAACACTTCCTGAAATTCTGCTTATAGTATGCTGCACAACAGAGTTTGAATGTCTGAAGACCCATTCGACTGCATATTAAATCCTTTAACACCTCAGGAGGCCTTCCAAACTCAAACCAAGTGTCAAAAACTGTTGGTAGACAGTCCCAAGTGCAGCCCAAACTGATCACCTGAGGAAGAAGCAATCTGTAACTACTACTGCTATTAATTTCAGTTCGTGTTGGGTTCAGAAAGAAGCTTCCCGCCATCAGCAAGTTCATAAGACCTCTCAAGATCACAGTTGTACCATCCATGAGTCTACTTAACACCTGATATGTAGCTGACAGTGAAATAATTAAAATTCCCAAAGAATTTTCAGCAGCTTCCTTGCATTCTGGCTGTCCAAACTTGATCAATTGAGCCCTTGTGACTTTGGTTTGAATTTCTGAACTTTTGCTCCACCAAACTAAATACTCACGGATCGCACTTGAATTCCAACGACACAAGGTCATCACTGGAATGCCCAAAGCAACCCCATTGCTAGATTATGTATTGCAGCTCACAACTTCCGGCCTGATCTCAAAACTTCCTTGGATCCCATGCTCATTCAACCACCAAACATGCCTCAAGTAATCAAGCTTTGCTTTCTTGTCAACCATCACAAGCATGAGTAACAAATATAACAAGTGAAGACACCAAAAGAACTCTTGATCAGCTATAAACTCTTCCCATTCTGGAGCTAATCTTTTCCAAGCTCCCTTGCGGATTTTCACTTTAACTTCAGCAAGAATTATCCTCAAAGTTGCACTGACCTTTTCCTTCCAAACATTAAGAGAATATTGAACCTTGTGCATATAATTTTACCATTCAAAACAACCACAACAGATCCCCCCAAACATGTTCAGGATCTGAATCTGATCAGCAAGCTTCAGTCCCTATATGTTCCAATTTCCAAATGCCATCACCCTTGTCTTTACTTGTAATTCATTCCTTCCTGGCTCCAGGGGCCTGCCATCATCAATTTCAGCATTTAAAGCACCCATTGTATTGAAGTGGAAATGATCAGAGATCTGCCTCCCCACATTTCAACCTTTGTACACATCCATCCACTCAATTGCTTGCATAGGAACCAAGCTTTGTTTGTTGTGAACCTTGAAATGCACTCTCGCAGCTCGAGTGCTTCTTTTAAGCAAAAATTTGACTCCTCTCAGCTTCATATAGTCTTGAGAGTCTTCTCCCAGATCAGAAGGCAACATATCACAAGAACTTGCACTTGGATAAGTCACAACTCCACTCAAATAAAGAAATAGAACATCCCGAGCTTGCCGATCGGCACGCCGACGGTGCATTGCTCCTGCTCTAAGTTCGTAACCATTCTCCCAACACAAGAGACCTTGCAAAGCATCCAAGATAATATTGTTCTGGACCTGAGTTAGCACAACAGCATGCCCAAAGGTGAACTTAGACACACCCTGATTTGTATTTGATGATTCTGCAGCATCAACAGCAGATTTCTCCACAGAATGACATTGCTCAGCAGTGAAAGCACTTCGGTTCTGCATATAAGCTTGCCACGAAGTCATACTTAACCGATTTGGTGATATACCAACATATACATCGGTAAAATCACTTTCTTAAGTTAGTTCTTGTTGATCAACAAGCATCCTAACTTCTACCGGGGAATCATCCCGATGTTCCATAACTGAATTGGACTCGATTAAGGCAACCATAGATTGTCTATTGTTCTGTTCTTGCAAATTCAGAAGCTCCTTAGGCTGACACACAACCTCTCGCTTCGATTTCTTCTTTGTAATCTTCTTTGCTTCCCAAAAATCGTTCAATGCGTCATAGAGTTGCCTTCTCTTAGCTTTACTCCTTGCTTTCTTTAACATTCCCTTGACATGAAAATCGTATTCCCATTTCGGAAACATGTCATGTTGTAGCTCATCATCTTCAAAATACTCTTGGTCTAATTCATCTTCAACTACATTAAGTGGCTCCACATTGTGCACCTCAGCTACTGCGGTTCTAGTGGCCTCACAATGCACCTGATGATTCAATTCTTCAAAAGACCTCACTGGTTGAACAACAGGAGAATTTGGCCTTCTAAATTGTTCTCAAATCTCAGCTAATTTCACTTCAAGTTGCTGCATATGTTGATCAAAATGCATGTTAAACCTTTCCTCCAATTCTTGTGATTGAAGAACGACCTGGTCAGATCTGTTTACTTCAATCGGCTGAACTTGCTGATCAACCTTACCATTGAATTCCCCATTCATCTTTCGATCCTGTTCTTGCAATATTTTACACAATTGTTCCTCAGATCTTTGCTCCCTTTCTAGTTGATCTTGTGATTTCTCCACTGAATTCTGCGGTTCTGCAGCAAGAACTACTCGCGTGCATCTGGCTGGAGTGATTACACCTTCATCTTGCATCAGATCTTGAGTAGACTGCAGAGGAATGCCATTTTTAGCCACAGATTCCACTTGTTGATGTAGTTCATTTATATTTTGACCAACCCCTTGCACCATTTCTCTAAGTGATTGCCTAAACCAAACCATAAATTCTTCCAACTTAATTTCCAATTGACCACATGTAAGAACCTCCTGTTCTGCTGCGAAACTCATAGAAGATATCATGCTTGATTCCTTGAATCAACGATCTATAATTTCTGATTCTGCTAAAGTAATGACTGCAGAATCCCAAACCCTAACTGATGAACTTCGAACAGAGGAAACTCGAACAAACCCTAACCGCAATGTTAGTTGAGTAATTCGACTTGCACTGCTGAATTAAGTTCAACTCTAACTCGCAATCAAGTCCTCAACACAATACTCAAAGCGATCTTCACGAACGAAATTGGATTTCAACCCTTTCGTTTCCCAGTTCACTGTCAGATTTCGCCTGAGCAAATCTGCACTCAATAACATATAATTTTTCGGAATCAAACGCAGATTCTGATGAATTCTCTTCACTTCTATGCTTATCAACACAATTTCATCACAATTCATCCAGACTAACCTTTTCTCCCTCGAGAGGGGGAAAATGGTTCTCAGTGATAATTGAAAGGCATGAGTGGCTAACCACAATTCTAAGCTTTTGGTCAATGAAAAAATATTGGGATTCCTAAGACTGGTACGCACACTAGATGATGGAATATGACGCTGGCATATCACTGAATGCCACTCCATATTCAGGTGTGCCGTTCATAAGAATTTGTTGATCAAGCTTGACAATAGCTCCATAATTATGCTAACAGTGGTAGAGGAGTTGGCTATGGAGATCAGTAGCAACCAGGGATCCACTCAAAGTCCAAATAGTCGGGAGAAAATGCTTCATGATCTAGAAAGAATATCGTATACAACATGTTTGGAATGCTGCAGGAAAACATAAGTTGCGATGAGGAAACTTAGGTTGCTTCCTCAGCATATTTCCCCCACTGATCCTCTTTCAAAACTAAAGATGCCATCCGAGAAACCTCGAATAAGTGATCCTGTTGAGGACTCTCCCTTGAAAAATCATATCATAATGGGGACAAGGCATCACATGAGGCATCCAAAGTACACCTTAGTGGACATGGACACTAGTCTGGCACCACGATAGTCAGGATATCAGCCTTCTAGTGTTTGGTTTGGTGACATCTGAAGGAGGAATCTCCTTGATCAAGAGGGAGTTCATCCTTCCAACTTTACTAGAACCCAGAAAAAGAGACAGTTGTGCCAAAATGAAACTAAGTGAAGGATTGCGCTTGATTCCTGCTTGGCTAGGCTTACTCAAAAAGAGTCCAGGGTCCAAAATGACTAGTGAACCAAGCATTTGGATCTTAATGATCTAATGGCTGAGATCAAACCTTTTGATATAGGAAAGGGCCAGCATGCAAGAGGCTCGAGAGATGGGCTAGTTGTTCATCAATTAAAGGGTGAGAATCTTGGTGGGATTAGCTTGTCAAGGACACCCTCGTACTAAAATTTGCTAAGCACGAGGAGGAATACTCCCCTCTCAGCATTGACTTAGTGGAACCTCTGGGCCATGTTTACCCAATGTTGTTTGACATCGAGAATGATTTCCACGAAGAAGATTTCTGCCAACCTACCGTGGAATCATGAACCCAAGGGCCTACGTCAAGGAAAGGACATGGTAACTAACGGCAGTCCTCAACAGCAAAGCAGGATATATCCATGGTGACAACCCTAAGAAGGGAGCAGCAGACGGGATCCAGATAAAATTTGGGACGCCCCCTGAAATGTTTTATGTCAAAACTGCCTTACTCCTTCCCTTGGAGTTCATGGCAGCCAATTTTCAAGAAGGTCTTGAGGGTGATGTGATAGCATCAGATGAGGAGCCTCAAATGGAGCTTGTGGCTAAAGCAACAGCCACTAAAGTTACACTCAACCGTTTTTTTTAAGGTTAATGCTACAACATCAAAATTGCCTGATGATTCACCTGGCAAAATGAAGATGGTATTTGATGGGCCTAATACGACCAATAAACACATCAAGCCCCCATACATCATGGCCAAATTTAATGACATTCAGTTGAATACGGTCTTAGTGGATAATGGCACAGGCATCAATGTGTTAACTTAATATATGTTGTGGTTCATTGGCAAGTCTTGAGAAGACTTAATCACTTCAGATGAGGCAATCTATTGCTTTTCTAGAGCTACAACAAAATCTAAAGGAGTCATCCCTATTGACTTAACTATCGGTGGTTTAAACAAGCTGACAGCTTTCTTTGGGGTGGAAACTACCTCGAGCTATATTGCTTTGCTCGGTAGGGATTGGCTACAGGCCAATTATCATATTCCATCTTCCATTCAGCAGCTGCTAATCTTCTGGAATCGTGATAAATATGAGGGTGTAATGGTAGATAACAGGCCATTCATGGCTTGCCCCAATTGCATTGAGAAAAAATTCAATGAAGATGGCATGGGCCCTTAAAACATCAAAGGGACCACTCCGCAATCTGATCAACAGCAAGACACGATAGCCATCCATGAGTGCCCACTTACGGAAGCTGAGATTAATCAAGCAGATGTCGAGTATGAAGACTATGGCTTCTACAAATGCAAGAGGGCCCTTCTTGATGAAGGAGACTTCGATAGCACACTAAAACCCCAATGCGGAGGCACCAAGAACTCCCAATAATGGCCCGAGAGGCTATTTCATCGGCATTAGCAAGGCCAGTGGAGTGGTGGGCTGAGGATCTGCTTTGGAATAAACAGCCATTAAATGGTTTCTAAGTCTATAGAGCACAAGAAAAGAGCTGGAGCTCTCCGATTTAAGAGCAACATAAGCCAAAATGGAGGATCTCAGGACTTAAGTCCAAGATACATCCTTGAGGTTTGTTTAGGTTCAGCAGAAGGCCCAAGACCTACTTATATGAGCACTCTGCTTTTTTAGGGGTAGAAAGAGCAACACCTAACTTTGCTTCGCCAATTTAAGGACTGCTTCGCTTGAAACCATCATGAAATGCCTAGCCCAGACTGAAAGATGGTTGAGCATAAGCTTCCCAATAAGCCAGGCTTAAGGCCCATCATTTTGGCCTAGGAATTATGTCCCAAGAAGTCGTTCATATGGTTAAGGAAGAGATTTAAAGACTCCTATTCGCCAAATTCATCATAACTACCAAGTGTGTTGAGTGGCTGGAAAATATCATCCCCGTCATTAAAAAGAATGGCAAAATTAGGTTTGTATGATTTCAGAGATCTAAATGCAATCACACCCAAATGACAAATGCCCAATGGGTATTGCTGATGTGGTCATAGACTCAACCTCGAGGCATGAGCTTTTGTCGTTGATGGATGGCGACTGTGGATGGTACAAAGTTATGATTGCATTAGAAGATACCACAAAACAACATTCAGGTGTCTAGGGCCGATAGGGATGTTAGAATGGGTGGCTATGCCCTTTGCTTTGAAGAAAGCTAGAGCAACTTACTACAGAGCTATAAACATGATCTTTCATGACGTCATTGGCAATACCATGGAAGCCTATATAGTCGGCATCGTGGTCAAATCAGAATCTTCGGTCAAATACCTGAAGGACTTGAGGGGCGCATTTCTTAGAATGAGGGCCCATAACCTCAAGATGAATCCATTAAATGTGCTTTTGGCGTACACGTTGGAAACATTCTTTGTTTTCTAGTACACCAAAGCGGCATCGGGATGGATATTAATAAGATTAGGGCCATCCAACAAAACCAGCTGCCTTCGAACAAAAAGGAGCTTAAATGTTTCCTTGGCCTATTTAACATCCTAAGGCATTTTATCTCAAATGTCGCAGGAAAAACAAAAGTCATCTATCGACTGCCAAGACTCAAGTTTGAAAAGGACTTCAAGTAGGGGGAACCACATGAAGCAGCATTCGAGGTCATCAAATAGAATGATTGGGTCCTTAGTACTTATTCAGCTAAAGCTGACTAAGTCTTTGAAGATCTATGTCTCTGCTTCTGAGGAATCTATTGGTTGTTTTCTTAGATAAGACAATGGGAATGGTCTTGAACAAGTTGTGTCCTATCTTAGCTATTGCCTAAATGAATGTGAAATAATGTATTCCATAATTGAAAATTTGTGTCTGTCACTGTTCTATGCATCAACAAAATGGTGACATTATTCCTTGGTGTTTAATATAAATAGTTACCAAGATAGATGTCCACAAATATATGCCAGATAGACCATTTATGAGAGGGAGACTTAATAAGTAGAGCTTTGCTCTACTTTGGTTTGAGTCGGTTTATATCTAATAAGAGTTAACAAAATGGACAAGCTTTAGCAGACTTCTTAACTGACCACCTAACATCCATACTAGGTTAAACAATGAGCTAGAATAGCTTCTAGTGGTAGATCTGGTTCCTTGGAAACTATTGTTTCACTATTCGAGGACTAATTCAAGTGCTCTAGTTCAAATTGTGACATAATTCCTTTATGGGATCAGCACTAAATTTGCTATCACCTTGGTGGGTAAATGTTCTAACTACATGGCAGAGTTTGAGGCATCGATAATTTGCTTTCGTACTCTTCTGGAAATGCAAGTCCTCAATGTTATCATAAGCAGGGTTTCACAGTTGGTAATTTGCCAAGAAAACGGAGGAATTTTAATGTTTGAGTGATACCTCGAATTAAGAACTATCAATAGTGGAAATGCTAATGAGTAAATCAATGGTGTGCTGTTTGAACATATTCCCAGGGAATAGAATAAGGTAGCCAAGAACTTGGCTCAGTTGGCATTTGGGTACAAATTGTCAGAACATGGTGTAAAAAAACTGTGGTCATTAAGACAAAGGTTCTTGATCATGACATTGGGTACACTTGAGTCCTTTGCCCTCATAAGTGAAGACATGACAAGTAGAAACTTGGAGTGCTATGAGGCAAATCTAACTATCCTAAGGCAGCAAGAGGATTGGAGGAAGCCTTCGGTGGATTACTTTAAGAATCCTCAAGATTACATTACGGACAGAAAGATGAAAATGGGAGCTCACATATTCTAACCCGATGATGAGTCTTCAGAGTTGTACAAAAGGGACGCTAGTAGACTGATTCTCAAGTGTCTTGTCTTTGATAAAGCAATGCTAGTAATGGCATTTCTACGGATCGCATCTAGCTGGCAACAAAATGTGTTAGCGCATTAGGCACTATGGCTACTACTGGCCATCAATGATGGATGATTATGCCAAGGGATACAGAAAGTGCCCAATTTATGGACATGGGCCAAGAGTCTCTGCAGCTGAGATGCATGCTATTAACAAACCATGGCCATTCTGGGGTAGGGCAATAGGTATCATAGGGGAGATTAACTCTCCCTCCGTTAAACATCACTCTTATAATATGGTGGCTACTAATTACTTCACAAAGTGGTGGAATCTAAACCATGTATAGAAATATCAATAAGTAAGATGTGATTGTGTTCGTCAAACAGCACATCCAATTTAGGTTTGTTTTCCCCGAAACCATCGTAGTGGACCAGGCTAGAGTGTTTAACAAAGCTGAGGTTAAGGAGTGTACCAAGAGTTTAAACATAGAAATCATAAACTCGATAGCTTATTATGCTTAGGAAAATGGCCCGGCGGAATTAACTAGTAAGATTTTGAAAGCTAATATTGAAAAGATGATTGAGGATAATCTCAGGAAGTGGCATAAATTGATGCTAGATGCCCTTTGGCCTTACAAGACATCTGAACAAGATAAAACTGGAACAACTCCCTTCCATCTGACGTAGTGCCATGATGTTGCCCTCCAAATTAAAGTAACAACTCAGTCTATTAGACTAGCTCATCAAGGGAGGTTTTCTAAAATTGAGTATGAGCTGTCCATGATAGACGAGTTACTGACTTAAGCCAAGCGAGGCTTGATTCTTTTCCGAAGTTGGGAACTGAAAAGAAGAGGGATGCCAAAGCCTAAAACAAAAAGGTCAAACCTAAGTCTTTTAACTAAGGGGATCTCATCTAGAAAGTGGTTTTACCCATTGGCCAGAAGGGTCGCGTCTTTGAGAAATAGTCCCCGCACTGGGAGGGCCCTTTCAGAGTCATAGAGGTATTTGGAGGTAGTGCCTATTTGCTCAAAGACCAAGATGGAAGGCCTAGAGGTATTTGGGCTTACTAGAGTCCCTGCTGCCAAGATCCGTGCTATTGTCAAACCAGGGCCATTCAAGGGTTGGGCAATGCACATTATAGGGGAGATTGACCCTTCTTCTAGTAAACACTTTTATATTCTTATGGCTATTGTCCACTTCTAGTAAGCACATCCTATGTAGGTTTGATATCCCAGAAACAATCATAGTGGACCCAGCTAGAGTGTTTAATGGAGCTGAGGTCAATAAGTTTATCAAGAGTTTCAACACATAAATCTTGGACTCAAAACCTTATTATCCTAAAGTTTATTGCTAGGTGGAATCAACTAGCAAGATTCTGAGAGCCAACCTTGAAACGTTTATTGAAAATAATCCTAGGAAGTGGCATGAATTGCTGCTAGATACCCTTTAGGCTTATAGGACATCTAAACAAGATGCAACTAGAGCAGCTCCCTTTCATTTGATGTATGGCCATAATGTGGTGCTCCCATTAGAAGTAATAGTTCCGTCCATTACACTAGCTCGTCAAGGGAGGTTTTCTGAACTTGAGTATGAGCAGTCCATAAGGGACAAGTTGGTTGTTTGTGTCATTTATTTCAAGATCAAGTAAAAGGACTTCTTCTTGAAGGGCTTGATTGTTCCTATCAGCCTCAATGATGGCCCCAGCGAGTCCTCGAACCACTGAACCTTAGGAGGTATGTTGTTGTCTCAAAGAGAGCAGCTCTTCTTCAAGGTGACTTAGCCTCTCCTCTAAATGATGGATCTCATCGTCCAGACTTCTGATCCCTTGAGCTTGATGTTTTTATATCCTTCTTGCTGCTTGGAGCTCCTCAAATAATAGTTGCAGGCCTCCTAGGTTTGCTGAATGTCCAAGGTTTCGAATGGCATCTTGGCAATCCGTTTCCTTTGAAGAATGGTTGGGACATCTTGTTTCACCTTCAATAATACATCATTAAGGACTTCGAGTTTCTTGGCAATAGAGGGAGCCGCCTTTGGATTTTCTTTTAGGGATCTTATTGAAGGAAGTAGCATCTTGAAAGGTGGCCCCCCCCCCCCCCCCCCCCCTCTCTCTCTCTCTCTCTCTCTCTCTCTCACACTAAGGATAAACAGGGAGATGTGTGATTATTCTCAGCAATTGCAGTTTGGGGGATTCTTGGTCCAGATGCTATAAAGCCAATCTGCCACATGCTTTCTTTAAAGGAGAAGAAATCCTTGTAGCCTTAGAGAAGGAATGGCTCTATGAAAAGTGACCTGCAAATGGTCAATGACGAAAGAGTTAGGTTAGATTTTTACTTTAGAGGGCAACCAAGGTTAAAAAAAATGCCTTTACCTCTGTAGCCTCAGTTTGAGGTGTAGAAGGGGCCGCTATTGGCATTACTATTATGAGAGCTTTTGGTGGCACATCCGTCATTGAAGTTTCAACGGGTATCTCAACCACTGGAACTGTTGCCGGCTCTTCAGCCATTGATACACCTTCCACGAGAGGAGCTTTTTGAGAATAAGGCTTGCATGTTACAACAAAACACGGTTTGAAACACCAAGAATTGGAAAACTAGAGTGGCCTTTACCTTCATCAATCTCTTTAGTAGAGATTGGGCCTCCTAAGAGTAAAAAGGGAGCTTAAATAAGACCTTGGGTTAAGAGTGTTGGCAAGGAAACATTTTCAGGGGGTGACTTACAATTTGCTCTATAACTGAGACAACCATATCAACTGCTTCCTTAGTACTCAAGCTTAATTACTAAGTGCATTGATGAGGCTCAGAGGCAGTTTCCTAAGATGGAGAATCTGGGATCTCAAGAATATACGAAGCTGGCATTTCCTGTGGCTATTGAAGGCCATGTTAGAAGTTGCTTTAGCAAAGATAAACTAGAACACCAATTGAGAAAGGCAAATACCTCTAGTACAGGGAGCTTGGCTTGTCTTTTTCTCTCTAGTTGTGAAATGAGTGTCTCGTCTTCTTCTCGTTCTTCTGATTAAACAGGAAGGGTTAAGGGAATATCATTATTTTTTCTTTTTCTTGAGCCACCAACCTTGAGGGCTGGTGAAGAGGTTCCTGGAGGGGATTCGTCTTGTAACATATGAGTGAAGCACCTTATCTAGCACTCCTAGGGGTTACCAGGACAGTTGCTACAAAAAGAAAGGAATAGAGGTCAGTCTTTGTTCAACCACTAAAAAGACTAAAGCATGTTTTGAAAGTGTTTGCTTACCTAACCGTGCCTTCTGGGGGTTGGCCTGATGCTGAATGGCTAGCTTCTTCCTAAGCTGGAACATGCAAGCATAGATGAGGGCATAAATCTTGCTTAGTGCCTCTGGCGTCCAAGGAAATCAAATAGGCTTGGTACCAAGCTGAAAAACTCGGAGTGGCATATGAAATATACCAACAAGCCACAGCGTACCCATAAAAGGGGTATGATTTACTGATTCAAGGTACGAAGCTCTGGAAACCGAGCAAGTTAAAGAGAAGTCCTCATAGCCCACTAGAGGTTCTTGGTCCTTAGGCTTGGAAAAGGTATATCTTGGACCATATCGAATTACTTTCCATATAACCTAGTCCTACATATCTCTATACCAGGGTGAGTCTCGTGGTAAAAGAAAAAATCTTAGGGGTCTAAGATTGCTTGCCAGATTTGGGGGTTGATGTCCACAGAGACATCATTGTGAAGGTCCAGTTTCCTGAACCGTTCAGGACTAAGATTCGTTCTCTTGAAGGGAGTCCATTGAGTCCCTCACCTACCTCGAGGGGACATCAATCTCTCTAGGCATTAGACAAATGACCATCATAAAGGCAACTACACTTTAGTGCGAGTAAACTACTCAACAAAACAAGAAACCCCCCCCAACTTTGGGAGCCTACGACCTCTGGGTACAACTCGAGGAAATAGTCATGGGCTCAAAGTTTGACCAGCCATAAGAGACCTCCTACATGGCCATCATAGTTTTTGGCTATGATGTCTCGGAGCGAACAATTTACCTAGGAAAAAAACAATCTTCCCAAGGATAAAGGACCACTATTAAAAGCTAGGTTAATGGCCATGGTCCTAAGGAACTTAAGGACTGAGTTAGAAGAGTTTGCAAAGAAAATGTTGTTTAACCAAAACAAGTGGAAGCACACCGCCTCCTCTCCGGAACCCTGCCCAAAGTCAGGAGCCTATGTTTTCAAACTTTTCGACCAAATAGTCATAACCTCCTGGCAAGTTTATGATAGTGAAGGACGAGGCAAAAACTTTAGCTTCTGAAGAAACAAAATAATCGAGTGGCAACTCTTCTACCCTAGGGAAAAGAACCTTAGGGCCATTATGTCCTCTGGAGTGATTTCTAAAAAGCCTTTAGAGAGGAAAAAAGCATTATAATCAGTATTCCAATAGAAAGTTAGTGCATTAAATCATACTTGAGAATGGTGGTAGGGAGCCTAATGGCTTCGTAAGTGTAAAGACGCTTCCATTTCTCACCATCCATCATCATCAGCCCATCTACCCATTCAGGGTGTCGCTCCGCTAGAAATGTCCATCATTTAAAGGGCACCACTTCCTTACACATGCGCTTGCCTCCCTAAGAATGTCCTCAAGAGACTGCACGAAGAAGAGGTGACTCATCAATATCTGGGAACAATCCCTCAAGATTGTGAATGTCATGGGACAGGTCAAAAATGGGCCCTAGGGCACAAGATGGCAGGTTTGATGAAGGGTCATCCTCTGACAACCAGGAAAGATACTCTTGATAATCTTGAGATAGTTGGGCTCTAAAGGACATCATAGACTATCAAATGGTCAGATTGAAAGTAGAGTTTCATTTGTTCAATAGGACTGTCCACCTGAGGAGGAGGAATAGAGCTGGAAAATGAGATTTGCGCCATTGTCAGATCAAAAGGAAGCAGAGGATGAAAAGCGCAACGAATCAAGGGCAAGAGACTCAAGATCAACAACAAGAAGTTGTAGGAGTGATTGATGACAATAAAGAAGAGAGAACAGAGCAAGAAAGTAGGAATTTTGAGCCCTCACCATCATTATTATAAACATGCGAGAAGGAAAAGCAAGTGACATACAGTGTTCACTAGAGCTCCCTGCAGCCATTGAGGGTCAAATCCGGCAAATTTTTAACCATTGCAAATTTGAATTTACCAACAGCTAAAAGGGGAGCATTTGTCAACACCCGAAATTCAAAGGGCCGAGCCGAACATGTTTTTCGGCAAAGTGCCACGTGCTTGACACGTGAGGCTTCCCTTTAGAGAAATTAAACCTTTAGATGCTGACATAATGGCGTCTCAAGCCCAGCATTCTGAGCGAATTATTACCCTTGATAGGGGTATCAACCACTCAAGGATTGAGATGAGTGAGGTGTGAAGTAAGCTTGAGCTCGAGGGATTGTTAGGAAGGCTACAAGGCATATGGTTTTCAAGGTTAAGGCAGCTACGTTGAGCCCAAATTCAATTACTTGGGCATTCTAGAAGGGACTCAAACTAAGTTTAGGAACATAGGCACTAAGTATTTCAACTAGTTACTAAATTTAGGACACATTCATCAAGGATTGGTGTGCATAGAAGAAGCTTAGCTTCCAAACGTTGGTGAAGTTGCCGTAGAAATAAGAGCAGTTGTTATTTTCAATTTTCTATAAATAAAAGACTCTGCACCAATCTGAGGGAATACACACACTCATCACAAAATTTCTTCAAGTTTTCTTTTACAGCACACTTGTGCTTTTTCCTTAGAAGTAGTGTAACTTAGCGAGGCATAACGTAATGTAGATCCTTGTTGTACTTACCTTCATAGTAATATAGTTCTCGAGCTCCAGGTGTGACTTTCTAGTTTTAACTATTGCCACAAAACGGCAAGTTAAGATTTTGAGGATTTAGTTTAAGGCTTCGACGGCTAAGGCGTGTCCCCTGATTACATTGATTTTAACACTACTGTCACTACTTGATAAGTTTGGTGAACTTAGGATCGTGCCATTGGTTAGGGCTTTGATGGCAAAGGATTGTCCCTCGATTGCATTAGTCCTAATCTAGCACATGAATACGGTTTGCTTCATCTTAATCTAGTCAAACCTAAACTCGAGTTATTATAAGTCAAGGGTGCCAGGCTTAAAAACTAGATTGACTCGGGCCATAAGTGGACTGCTAAATCTTGGGTTTGTCTCCATCCTAGTTCCTGACTTTCAAGTGTCCGAGGAAAGGTGTTTGTGCTCCATGCACCGTAATTGTAACTGCCACTTGAGTTAACTCCATATCCACTAAAAAAAAACTTTTAACAAAGTCTTCTTAATTGAAGTGTAAATAGCACTTATTTAAACAAAATCAGATATACCAATATATCACAATCTTTTCCTCAAAAATGGTGATTGGTTGAGGTCAAAGACGCACGGTTCATAATTTGGCTTAGTCCCTTGTGGCAGTGAGTGCCTATTGAATGTTTGTTTGTTTTAACATTTATGGTGACTGCACACACATAACTTGAAACAAAATAAAGAAAGCACCTTGCACACCTACTTCGTGGCTCTAGTTAGGCCTCGAGGCAGCCTCGTCGGCGTGGGGAGGGTACCAACGGTTATTGCCCTTGTCTCAACTTCAAGTGTGACTTGAACATTGGTGTTGAGGTCCCTTTAAGGCAAGTATATCCTTGGTTCAAAGGGTCAACAAACCAAAAGGTTATGCAATTAATCCTGTGGTCGGAGTTCAAGTGAGTAGCTCCTAGGTTAGCCATAGTGAGATTTCTCATTCTCTCCGTCACTGTGTTGTTAACCTAGGTCACTGGACATTGTTAGCTCGAAGGAACATCACGAGCCTATCCAGTGGAAAATAAAGGAGAAGAAGCAGGCCGTAGTTGCCTACTGTCATCTTTAATGGCTTGAATTAAGCTGTTATGATTCTTAGCCTGTAATATAGGCTTGACTGCGACTACTGTCTGTCTCGCTATAAAAAGAGAAATAAAAGACGGGGTTAAGTTCACTTCGACTAAGACTCTGTCAATTTCTTTGTGAAGTCTTTCATTCCTCGAGGTCCTAATGTCATTGATGTTAGCCCTCTTTGCGCCAGAGTTTTCACACTGAGATGCTAGAATACTGATGTGCCTTATATTTTACTTATTTTAGAAATATTCCTATGATATTTTTGACGAATACATGTGTGGAATTTCATAATTTGTTTGTATTTGGGCTTGGAATGGGTTAGAGCATAGGCATCTTGAAAAGCGGCGGAAAACGGGATCAAATGGAGAAACATGGAAACCACATTCAGAAACTTGACCAAATGTAGAAAAAAAGTACCTATTGGGTAAGGATTCGGTCAGAATAAGTTTTTCCTTAGACGCACGAATTGATCATGCACTTTGGAAATCGGTCAAGTTTAAAATGAGCATTTGGTTAAAGAAGAGTATTTATGACCCAATAATATAAAATTTCGGGGTACACTCGAAGCGTGGCCTAGGACGCGCCCCACCTATGAAAAAGGAAGGAGACCAATTTGTTTATACTTTTTACCCTATTTTCTCTTCTCCTCCATCCCCGAGCCACCAAGAGAGACCAAGATTTTCTCGAGGGCTGAAGCTCAAGTGGTTGGAGTACTGGGGATCCAAGCAAGAGTCAAGTCAATATCAATCATGGGAGTCTTCAATCTATGAGTTTTCTCTTCTCATTTTCTTTTGAATTTGTGATGTATAAAACTCTTATGGAGGAGTAGATTTGTACTTTCAGGGTGAAGGATGGGAAGCCGTCCAGATCCGGGATTAATGTTTTATCTACGATAATCACTTTTGTTGTACTACTTTCGCGCCCCTCTGTGGAGTTTTATACTGTAAGAATGGCTTTCTCATTATGTTCATGTGGCAATGCTTTGATTTCCATTGTCATTTGTGTGTTAATCTTATTCTTGTAACCTGGACTGTAGTATAACATGCTCTTCATGAGTGCTAAGGGTTGAGGGTGTACTCAACCTCAAACGCAATCTTTATACAAACTAGTAGTTAATTAGGAGTGACAATGGAATTTGTTGGTGCTAATGAGATAAACCATGTTGCACCTAGAATGATAAGGTGGGTTATGCCCTTAGACTAGTTCACTACTCTAAGGACTAACTCAAATATTAATCCAGGTTTAACACAAAATTAGGTGTGATGAAAAAATTTAGTAGTGATATTGAGATAATCCATAGTACGCCTATAGTGATTAGATGGGTTATGCCTTTAGAATAGTTGATTATCCTAAGCCCTAGTTTAAAGTTAACCTCGGTTTAGAGCTTGTAACTTAAACCTTTTGCAGTGAAAAAAATATGATGATGGGATTCGATTTAGGCCAACCCCAAATACCCTAAATTATCCTTCATTTATTTGAGAACTTTCATTTACCGTTTTAATTCTGTTAATTTAGTAATTCACTCTCTCTAACAACAACAACAACAGCAACAGTCTCAGTGCCTCGCGGCTCCCGCAGAAAGCAGGGTCTGGGAGGGGTGATGTACACAGCCTTACCCCTTCCGGGTGGAAAGGAGGCTGTTTGCGAGGACCCCCAACCTGAAGTAATTGAGTGCCTACAAATAAACCACCAATTAATTGCCAATGCATTTTCAGGAAAAAAAAAAAAAAAAAAAAGAAGGAGAAGAAGAAGAAGAAGAAGAAGAAGAAGAAGAAGAGGAAGGAGAAGCATGATCAAAGACTAAACTAGCCTATAAGTGCTTCACCTGAGGTTATGCCTGCCTAAGGATCTTAAACTACCAGTCCCTCCCCGCACTAATCTACTCTGCCATCTCCGCTACCCTTATGCTAGCCCTCCATCGTGCCCTATCTGAGGCCATCTCCTCTCTTAGGTCTCTTAGGTTTAGGTGGGTAAGGTCGTGACGGATCGTCTCCAGTCAACTCTTCTTTGTTCCGCCCCTCCCTCTTTTGCCTAGTGTTGTGTGAAGTTGTTCACACCTCCTGACTGGGGCTGTAGTCGGTCTCCTGCTAACATGTCCAAACCATCTTAGGCGGTGCTCCCTCAATTTATCCTCGATCGAGGCTACACCCAACTTACCTCGTATCACAGCATTCCTAATCCTATCCTTCCTTGTGTGACCATACATCCAACGCAACATCCTCATCTCTGCCACCTTCATCCTCTGTGTTTGATTTTGTTTCATTGGTCGACACTCTGCCCCATATAGCATAGTCGGTCTTACTACCTTTCGATAGTATTTTCCCTTTAACTTTAGTGGGAACTTTCTATCACACAGCACCCCGGATGCCATCCTCCACTTTTGCCAGCCTACTTTAATCCTGTTGCTGACATCTTCATCCACTTCACCATTATGGTGTATCATGGATCCCAGGTATTTGAAACTCTCCTTACTCGGTATGGTTTCATGTTCTATCTTAACCTCCTCTGTACTAGTCGCGGTGGAATGATCGAATTTGAATTCCACGTACTCGGTCTTAGATCTGCTAATCCTTAAAGCCCTCGATTCTAAAGCACCTCTCCATAAAACTCAATTTTAACTATTTGATAAACATTGATTTAAACTTTATATTGGTTCCCTAAGGATATGACACCCATATACACAACTTAGGTACGACGAGCGAGTATGCTTTCGAGCACATGATTTTAAGATTCTCTCAAACCGCACAAAGGTTTTGGCACCGATGTTGGGAAATTGGTAGGCAAAGTTTGATTTAGTAACTGATACGATTTTTTAAAATTTTTTATTTTTTTTTTCAAATTTTTTTTGTTATTTTTCATTTTCTTTCTACATAGCGTTTGATTGTGATCAGGCTCGATTTAGCTCGTTCTATAATGCATGCACAGTAGACGTTCGCCCAATCCCTAGTTTATGTCCCTCGATCTAGAAATTAAGTTCACGCTTTCCACTTTGAGGCCTTACAAAGCAAGTGCAAATTCAACTCGAATCACGGCCAACGAAGTACCACGCAAGATTGGGGATCACTTTGTTCCCGAAACGTACATTCCACCCGAAGGAGTTGCATTGCCTACTATGGCTAATGCAAAATTTTAAATCAAGCCCACGATCATCATCATGCTCATTGTTTGGGAAGCTGAATTAAAGCCCGTACAAACAAGTTGATGCTTCTCTAGAAATTTTAAGAACATGTCATTATCATTGTTTCTCGAATAACAAGGTTAGGCTACATATATTTCCGATCTCACTAAAAGACACAGCCAAACGATTGTTTCAATCGATACTGAGACGTGAAATCACTACCTGGAATGACCTCCAGTGACAACTCCTAGCAAATTTTTTTCCTAAAGCCAAAACCATGGCTTTTTGATGCATGTTTACACCCTATTTTCGAGGGAGCTAGGATGACGCTGTTTTGGGCAAAGTTCCACGAAGAGAATTAGACCTTGAGGTAGCAAGATAACAACATCTAGAGAGCTTTATCGCCCTAATAAGGGTGTCAGCTACTTGAGACTCGAGTTGCTGAAGGGTGAAGGGAGGTCGAGCTCAAGGAACTGCTAAGACGGCTGCAAGATAAGTGGTTTCCAAGCTCAAGAAATACTTGTACTGCAGTTTCGGATGTGTGGGAGTCAAGCTTAATCGAAGAGAATATAGAGCATCTGGAAGATATTTCAACATAAAATGCAGACGTAGGCTTCAATAAATACACTCGAACAACAAATCAAGTGCAAATTCATTCAGCATTCATGCACTTAAAGAGCTTGGTGGATTGATGTGGGAGGAAAGTGCCGCAAAAATAGGAGGCAACTGTTATTTAGTTTTTCTATAAATAAGTCGCTTTGTTGTAGTTAAAAAAAAAACAACATGAAGAGAACGCACACTCATATAAAACTTCTCATGTTTTTATAGCACACTTATGTTCTGTACCTAGGAGTACTGATGTTTACTTTGAGCATGCATCAGGAAGTGCAATAGTCATATCAAGTAATAAAAAATGAGTAGAGTATCGTTCCCACGAAGATTGTTATTGAGTGAGTACCAAAATTAGCAGCCTTGATGCTATTTGAACAACCGAAAATTGGGATGTTGATATGAAATAAAAAAAAAGAAAAAGAAACACCATATGTTGACTGATTTTATGAAGTTTATATGATTTAATAACATCCAAGGCATCCGATTTCACCCAGTTGCATCAATACGCCTTTCTATTCCCGTTATTACGTGTCGATGGTTGAACATCCTAATTTACTAATTATTCTCTCTCGAGCAACATTTAGCATGCTCTTTTACATATTAACCCATCACTCTTATGCATCAATTTAAATAAGAAAAGTGTTTTTAAAGCTCTATGATTTTCATTTAAAAACCACACAAATCGCGTTAATCTTTCTCAAGCATTCGCTTAATTTGTGGTGCTTATCACCTTAGCAATCATCATAAATCTCCTCTCAGACTCATTATGAATCATTATAGGCCTTATATGGTGATCAAGCATTTAAAAATAATGAAGAACAATGATAAACACTTCAATAACGCAATGACAAAACATTGAGTACTTCGAATTAGAAATAAGAGTATATTACAACTTAGGCTACATCGTAGCCTCGGAATAACAAAACTAGTTCATGATAAAATTAATATAAAACATAACAAAAACAAAATTCATGAGCTTAGGAAAGAAAAAGGATATAAAGAACTAAAAATAGAAAATTACAATCCAAACTTTCTTCCCTCCTTTCCTTCTTTCTTCCTCTCGTTTTCGTCTTCTTTCTTTCACTTTGTATTTTTTTTTGTTTTTTTTTTGGGCTGAATGAAGGATGAAAAACTCAACCCAAAAAACTTCTATTTATAGTGTTTGAGGGGTGAATAAAGAATGTAAAAATTAACTTCAAACTTCATCCTCATTTGCCAATTCTCACAGTTCACCCACAACTTGCAGAGCTTGGTTTATTTTATGTATTTTCTTCACTTTTCACCGCCCAAACCTGCAAGATCAGCTCAATTTGATGTTGTTTGTGTGTTATGCAATGTATTTGAACTAAAATAATTGAATAATCTTGCTGCCCAAAGCAACTTGTTTGCAAAAAGTTTTATTTTATGTAGGTTCATGTATGAACCATGTATTTTGGGTTGATTTTGCTATTTTATTGCTTTTATTTAATGTATCTTGCATTTACTTGTTGATGTTAATGACGAAACCTAGCAAGCAAAAAGTAGCAATATATTTGAAAATGAGTAAGACCGAGCAAAAGCTACAGAAGTTTGATGTAAAATAGTTAAAAATATATCAAAACAATATAAATAATTATATACTAATTTAGACTTATCAAAATACCCCCAAACTTAAATCTTGCTAGTCCTCAAGCGAGGCCAAATCTTGAAGCACAAGATCTCATGCTTTTTAAGAGTTCTTCTACAATTCGAAGCAGGTATACTCCAAATTACAGAAGAATAAATGAGGCTCAAAGTTCAAGGTTTTAAAGGCAAAACCATCTTTTCCAAGGAAAAATTTATCAATTACCTAGGTAATTGAATTCAAAAGTTTGCTAAGAAAATTAAGTTCATCCGTTCTTTCTAATCTTAAGATATTCAAACCGAATAGAGGACAAAAATCATACCACTCATAACAAGACTTACCAAGTATGCCCAAAAATAAATTTCATTTTTTATTATTATTTTCTGAGGAATTTATTTGCTCAAGTCAATTTTGGCTCATGAGTATATCTTCAGCGAGAATCAAGCTCCGACTCCTGGGCAATGGCCCCGAAGTAAGAGAAGCCACCACTGAGATGCCTTCATTATGACTTCGCGAGTATATCTTAAGTGAGAATCAAACTCCGACTCCTGGGCGATGATCCATAAGTAAGAGAAGCCACCACTGAGACGTCTTCATAATGGGTAGCACATATCTTAAAATGTTTATAAATGGGATAGCACTGCTAGAGATGATTTCCTCTCTCTCTCTCTCTCTCTCTCTCTCTTTTTTTTTTTTTGGCGCTTGGTTCCTTGTTAGCTTTCTAAGTACCTCTTGTAGCGAGCTTTCAATGCGGCAACTCCCGTTCTAGTTCGCCCAGGGTACCAGGTGTTGGAACAACCCTACGGATCTAGTTGCTCGAGGTACCAAGGCACTAAACCATCACACCATAGCACATATCCAAATGATAGACAATTTTTAACAGGATTGCGGTGCTTAGTGATTCTCTCCCTCTATATTTATTATATATATATTTTTTTAGATTTAGGCATAACTCTTCAAAATCTATTATGTAAATAATATTCTTTATGCAATCCATTAAAATTTGAGCATCTTTTAATCAAAAAGAAAAGTAAAATAGCCATGCTAACTAGTGAAGTCAAATACCATGGTTTTATCAAGATAGTGCCTTAAATTAGATCGTGTTTTGCAATTAGAACACAAAAACAATTGATTATCCTGTTATTCAAATCTAATTAAAGCAAATGAGCAAAAAGAGTAGAAAAATTGCCTAAAAAGCACAATGACAAGTTCTTTCTTTCTTTCGCTTTTTTTTTTATATAAAATTTTTGAAAGACTAATGATTAAAATTGTAGAAAATAGACAATCTTTTTGTTGGCCGGCACTACTTACATCCCTATACAAAGGCTCTGAACTCTGGGAGGCACTAAAGCTGACTCTAAAGCATAAAACAGGAAAACTTTTTGAAATAATTTTATTTCAAAATTTTAAAAATGGCTTTTCCCACCCCCAAACTTGTAGTTAACATTGTTCTTAATGTTAAAAGAACTACAAAGATTAAGTGAGGTGAGAGATACTTCCCAGGTTTGAGGATTGCTTGTTGATGGTGTATTTTGACATCTTGCTACCCCCAAATTTGTTGTAAAATACCTGTTTAAACAAAAATATACATAAACATGAGATAATAATTTAGTTATAGTCGTTAGCTTGACTTTCTGAGTGGCTTATTCGACATTGTTGAGATGAATGGAAGTTTTCTGAGGCTCAAGCTCTCGATCAATGTAAGGTTTTAGTCTTTTCCCATTGACTTTGGAAGTAACCTTTTTCTCAGCATGAATCTCAACCGTGCCATATGAAAAAACACGAGTTACAATAAAGGGTCCTAACCTTCGAGAGCGCAGCTTTCCTGGGAAAAGTCATAAGCGGGAGTTAAACAGTAGAACTTTTTGTCACACTACGTACTCTTTTTTCAAAATGTGCTTGTCGTGCCATCTTTTGGTTCAATCTTTATAAATTCGAGCATTTTCATATGCCTCATTTCTGAACTCATCCATCTCGTTGATTTGTAGCAACCTCTTTTCGCTAGCAACGTCTTTTTGCCTGCAGCCACTAAATTAAAATTTAAGATTTTTATGGCCCGGTATGCTTTGTGCTCTAATTCTACTGGTAAATGACATGCCTTGCCATAAACCTGACGATATGGAGACATTCCAATAGGTGTTTTGAATGCTGTTCTATATGCCCAAGTGCGTCATCTAACTTCTTCGACCAATCTGTCCTAGGGACACTAATTTTTTTTCAAGAATAACTTTCAATTCTCGGTTTGAAATTTTCACTTGACTAGTTGTTTAAGGATGGTATGGAGCACCCACATAGTGTGTAACTCCATACTTACTCAATAAAGCTTTAAGTTGGCGATCACGAATATATTTTCTGCCATCACATGCAATTGCTTTAGGAGTTCCAAACCGAGAAAAGATATATTTTCTAACAAAGTTTACTACAACTCTAGCATCATTGGTAGGAAAAACAACTGCTTCAACCCATTTTGACGCATAATCTACATCAACCAAAATAAATCTGTTAGAAAATGGCGAGGGCAAAGGACCCATGATATTAATCCCCCTAACGTCAAATAATTCAACAACCAAAATGTTGTTTAGGTGCATTTCATGTTTCTTGGAGATGTTACCTGTCCTTTGACATCTGTTACATTTACCAACAAATTTAAAAGCATCTTCAAAGAGTGTAGGCCAATAAAACCCAGATTGTAAAACCTTAGCTGCAGTTTTTGTCCCACCATAATGGCCACCAGTTTGAAGAGAGTGACAGTGGTGCAGAATGTTCTCCATTTCCTCCTCAGGTACACATCTTCTGATAATCAGATCTGAACAATGCTTATACAAGAGTGGTTCTTCCCAGAAATAATGCTTTAAGTCTACGAAGAACTTCTTCTTTTGTTGATAGGTCATGTCCTTGGGTAGTTCCCGTGCAACTAGATAGTTAACAATGTCAGCGTACCATGGACAATTAGGATTCTCGCTTACCATCATAAGAATTTCATCAGGAAATTTTTCGCTGATAGAGGGACCTTCGTCCTCTCGTTTGAGACGTGACAGAGGATCTACCACAACATTTTCTGTACCCTTTTTATCCCGGATTTCTAAATCAAATTTCTGAAGCAAGAGAATCCATCTAATTAGTCTTGGTTTTGCATCCTGTTTTGCAAAAAGGTATTTTAAAGCAGAATGGTCAATGTAAACAATTACCTTTGAATTGAGCAGGTAGGAATGAAATTTATCAAATGCAAACACTATAGCTAGAAATTCTTTCTCGGTAGTAGCATAGTTAATCTTTGCATTTGTCAAAGTTTTACTAGCATAGTAAATTACATGAAATTTTTTTTTTCATTCTTTGTCCTAGCACAGCCCCTACAGCATAATCACCAGCATTGCACATAAGTTCAAAGTGTAAAGTCTAATCAGGTGCTGCAATTATTGGTGCTGACACTAGTTTCTTCTTCAAGGTTTCAAAGGCATGCATGCGATCACTATCAGAGTTAAAAGGGATATCTTTCATCAATAAATTGCAAAGAGGCTTAGCCATCTTAGAGAAGTCCTTAATGAACCTTCTGTAGAAACCTTCATGTCCTAAGAAACTCCGAATGCCTTTGACATTAGTAGGGGTGGTAATCACTCTATCACTTTAGTTTTTGCTTTATCAACCTCAATTCCTTTTTTTGAAATCATATGCCCTAACACTATTCCTTCTTCTACCATAAAATGACATTTCTCCCAATTCAAGACAAGATTAGTGTCAGTGCATCTTTGCAAAACTATTGAGCGGTTAGCTAAACAATAATCAAATGGGGCTCCAAAGACAGAAAAATCATCAATAAACGCCCCTATGAATTTTTCCACCATATCAGTAAAGATTGCCATCATACGTCTTTGAAAAGTCACATGGGCATTGCATAACCCAAAAGGCATTCTCTTATAGGCAAAGGTACCATAAAGACAAGTGAAAGTGGTCTTTTCCCGATCTTCCAGGGCTATTGTAATTTGATTGTACCCTGAATATCCTTCAAGAAAATAGTAATACGAATGACCCGCCAGGTTTTCTAACATTTGAGCAATGAAAGGTAAGGGGAAGTGGTCCTTTTGGGTGGCATCATTAAGTTTTCGATAATCTATGCAAACCCTTCACTCGGTGACAGTCCTAGTAGGGATGAGCTCATTGTTTTTTTTTTCTACAACAATTATCCCCCCCCCCCCCCCCTCGGTATTGGAACTACTTGCACTGGGCTAACCCTTGGGCTATCTTATATGGGATAGATGATCCTGGCGTCTAATAATTTGACAACTTCTTTTCTTACTACCTCTTTCATAGCAGGGTTTAACTGCCGTTGAGTTGCACAGAAGGTTTGAAGCTATCCTCCATGAGAATCTTGTACATGCATATGGAAGGGCTAATTCCCTTGATATCAGAAAGGGTCCATCCGATTGCTGATTTATGCTCTTTTCGAACTCCAGGCAACCTTTCCTCTTCAACATTACTCAATGAGGTATTAATAATAACAGGATAAGTGTTAGAATTACCAAGATAGGCATATTTGAGATAAGGTGGCAATGGCTTGAGCTCTAGATTTGGAGGTTCATCTTCTTCCATTCTCTTTTGAGTTTTTTGTTGCTTGAATGTCTTCCACTCTTGTTTCATGGTGCAAATTGAAAGATTCGCAACTCTCTAGGTATTGGGCACATTCCCATATCAACTCGTTCTCTGTGTCTATGGCCCCTGACTTTGTTACTCATGCTTCAAGGGGTAACTCGGGGAATGTGTCCCTGAATGTCTCAGTAACCAACTCATCGACAATATCAATCTCAAAATGTTGAAGGTTACCTGTTCATCTATAATATCCATGTTAGAGGGAAATTGAATGGCATTAAAGACATTGAAGGTTACCTGTTCATCTTGTACCCTTAGGATTAGCTTTCCTTATTGTGCGTCTATCAGTGTTCTTCCTGTAGCAAGGAAGGGTCGGCCTAGAATAAGAGGTATCTCATGATCCTCTTCCATATCAAGCACTATGAAGTGAGCCGAAAAGATGAAATTATCGACCTTCATAAGGACGTCTTCAATTACACTTCTAGGATCCTTGAATGATCTGTCCGCAAGTTGGAGAGATACAGTGGTGGGTTTCATTTCTCCTAACCCAAGCTTCCAGAAAACAAAGAGAGGCATTAACTTTATACTTGCACCTAAATCACACAAAACCTTATCAAAACTCATGGAGCCAATGGTGCAAGGTATCGTGAAACTCCCTAGATCTTTTAGCTAGGGAGGCAACTTCTTTTGCAGTATGGCACTGCATTCTTTAGTAAGTGCTACCGTTTCGAACTCTCCTAACTTCCTTTTGCTAGACATGATTTCTTTCATAATTTTTGCATATTCGGGCATCTGTTCTAACATGTCAGCAAAAGAGATATTGATATGTAACTTTTTGAAAATTTCAAAAAATTTAGCATATTGTTCGGCCGCTTTTGTCTTTTTCAAACGTTGAGGGAAGGGGACTTTGGGTTTATAGGGTTGAGGTTCAGCCCTTTTTGCTCGTTTTGCTCTTGGACTTTTGTCCCTTCCTCATTTTCCAATTCTTGATTTGCATCAGTGGACAGATCAATTATGGGTTGTTCAATTGGCATGGTTTGGTCTACCTGAGTTGGGTCTTTTAAAATTTTCCCACTTCGTAATTCCATTGCTTTTACTTGCTCTTGTAGGTTAATAACAGTGTTACTAGGTAAAGAACCCTGAGATCTTTAAGAAAGATTATTTGAAATTTGCACAATTTGGGACTCAAGGTTTCTAATGGTCACTTCTTGATTACGAATCAAGATTTCTTGATTTCGAAGAGTTGCGTCAGTGTTTTGCATGAAACTTCTAATATCTTGCATAAACTTACTCAACAATTCCTCAAGATCAGTCTTTCTTTCAGGGGGCTAAAAAGGTTGTATTTGTATCCCTTGATTATTCCACGAAAAATTTGAATGGTTTCACCACCTGAGATTATATGTGTTGGAATAGGGATTATTTTTTTTAAAATTTGAAACAAAATTGGCTTGTTCATGGGTTGATGGAGCGAAAGGATTTCCTGTTTGGCATTCTATGCTAAGATGACTCCTTGCACAAAATTCACACGTGAGTACAGGAGAATTTATGGAATTCACGTTCATATTCATCTACTTTTGAAGCATTGAAACCTGGGCAGTTTACTTTGTTATTGCATCCAGCTCATATATTCCTGCAGGTTTCTTTTGTTCAGTTGCCCTTGCATAGTTATTGCTAGAAATTACTTCTAGCAATTCATACGCTCCATCTTGGGTTTTGTGATTTGGGGATCCTCCCACAACCGTGTCTACCATCGTTTTAGTATTAGATGCCAACCCATTGTAAAAAGTTTGGACTTCCATCCAAACTTGCAAACCATGATGTGGGACCTTTTCAAGAGTTCTTTGTAACGTTCCCATGCCTCATACAAAGATTCTGTATCGTATTGCACAAACGAGGTAATGTCATTCCACATCTTAGCTGATTGGGCTGGTGGAACATATTTAGCAAGAAATTTTTGAACCAAATCATCCCAAGTGGTGATTGTTCTTGGTGGTAGTGACATTAACCATGCTTTGGCTTTGTCACTTAGTGAGAACGGAAACAGTCTTAAGCGAATGGCATCATCAGTGACACCGTTATGCTTAAATGTATCGCATATCTCCAAGAAGTTAGCGATATGCAGGTTTGGGTCCTCACTAGGTAAACCGCCAAATTGGACAATTTGTTGAATCATTTGTATAATAGCATGTTTAATTTCGAAATTATGTGCTTGTATTGGTGGACGTCGAATGCTAGAAGTGCACCTCTAACAGTAGGTATAGCATAATCTTTTAAGGTCCTTTCATCATCACTTCCGGCATTATTAGCCATGGTTTCAATCCTTTTTGTTTTCCTGATTAGTCGAAGTTAATTTTTTTTTTTTTTTTTTTTTAGGGTCAAAAAGAGTTATTTCTTTTTTGTTTTGGTTTTGCATACAAAGTAAAAATAAACCACTACAAAGTTAAAGGCAAGGATAACAATAAAGAGAAATCTTTTAAATGTTACAAAAGTATAACGCAAAATTTTAACAAAGCCAAATTTTAAGGGGAAAATAGGTACTACTAAAGGTTTTGAAAAACTTAGAGATAACAAGTCTAACTTTCAAAAACCTAGTTGGATGATAAAATAAAATTAAAATAAAGTTGCCATTGATCAGAAAGCCTAAGAATACAACAATATGAAATAAAGGTTAACAAAACGCAATTTTAAAGAAAAAGAGGGTAGTAACACTAATGTTTTTGAAACCTTAAATTTATACAACTTAACTTTTATAAATCCTTACAAAGTGAACTTAGTAGCAAAATAAAGATAAAATAAAGACAAAACATGAGAAAAATAACAAAATAACACAAAACTAAAAAGAATTTATCTTTGCAAATGAATCAAATGAAGATTTACTTAAACTTAAATAAAATTTATAAATTATTAACAATTTCTAATTAGCACCAAAACTAGTTGGTATCGATATCACTCAAATAGAGACAATCTCCTGCAACGGCGCCAAAAACTTGATGCTTACATTGCGTATGCGTTACCAAGTGCACTAGTCATATCAAGTAATAAAGAAAGGAGTGGAGTGTCATTCCCACGGGGATTGTTATTGAGTGAGTACCAAAATTAGTAGCTTTGATGCTATTTGAACAACGGACAATTGGGATGCTGAAATGAAATAAAATAAAATAAAAAGAAAATGTTAATTGATTTTATGAAGTTTGTACGATTTAATAACATCCAAGGCATCTGATTTCACCCAGTTGCATCAATACGCCTTTCTATTCTCGTTATTAAAGTTGTAATTACGTGTTGATGGTTGCATCTATGCGCCTTTCTATTCTCGTTATTAAAGTCGTAATTACGTGTCGATGGTTGAAAACCCTTATTTACTAAATATTCTCTCTCGAGCAACATTTAGCATGCTTTTTTACGTATTCAGCCATCACTCTCGTGCATGAATTTAAATAAGAAAATAGTTTTTAAAGCACTATGATTTTCACTTAAAAACCACACAAATTGCGTTAATCTCTCTTAAGCATTCGCTCAATTTGTGGTGCTTATCACCTTAGTAATCATAATAAATCTCCTCTCGGCCTCATTATGAATCATTATAGGCCTTAAATGGTGATCAAGCATTTAAAACTTATGAAGAACAATGATAAACACTTCATCAACACAATGACAAAACATTGAGTACTTTGAATTAAAAATAAGCGTATATTACAACTTAGGATACATCGTAGCCTTGGAATAATAAAATTAGTTCATGATAAACTTAATATAAAACATAACCAACAAAAAATTCATGAACTTAGGAAAGAAAAAAGTAGGGAAAGAACTAAAAATACAAAATTACAAACCAAACTTTCTTCCCTCCTTTCCTTCTTTCTTCCTTTCGTTTTCTTCTTCTTTCTTTCACTTTGTATGCATTTTTTTTGTTCAATGAAGGATGAAAAAGTCATCCCAAAAAACTTCTATTTATAGTGTTTGAGGGGTGAATAAAGAATGTAGAAACTAACCTGAAACTTCATCCTCATTTGCCAATTCTCACAGTTCACCCGCAACTTGCAAAGCTTGGTTTATTTTATGTATTTTCTTCACTTTTCACCACCCAAACCTGCAAGATCAGCTCAATTTGATGTTGTTTGTGTGTTATACAATGTATTTGAACTAAAATAATTGAAATCCTGCCGCCCAAAGCAAGTTGTTTGCAAAAAGTACTATTTTATGTAGGTTCATGTATGAACCATGTATTTTGGGTTGATTTTGCTATTTTATTGCTTTTATTTGATGTATCTTGCATTTACTTGTTAATGGTAATGATAAAACCTTGCAAGATTTAGCATAAAATAAGTGTTTTTGCAAGAAAGTAGCAATATAGTTGAAAACGAGCAAAACGAGCAAAAGCGACAGAAGTTTGATGTAAAATGGTTAAAAATATATCAAAATAATATAAATAATTGTATACCAATTTAGACTTATCAAGTACCGTAACTTAACTTAGTCTAGTGTGGCGTTCATCATGTTATACTTGCTTCTTCAGTAATATAGTGCTTTGGGCTTCAAGTACGAACACTCCACTTTAATCTATTCCCAAATTCAATGAGTTAGGACTTGAGGCTTTAGTTTAAGGCTTTGATGACCAAGGCTTGAATTGACGGCATTGGTCTGAACAGCATTGTCACTACTTGATAAGTCAGGTGAACTTAGTTTTGAGACGTTTTTTTGGTCTTTGACATCCGAGGCGTGACCTTGATTGCATTTGTCCAAATCTAGTGACCCAATTACGATTTGCTTCATCTAAATCTTGTCAAACCTAAACTCATTGGAGTTATTATAAGTTAAGGGTGCCGTGCTTAAAAATTTTATTGACTCTGGTCAGGAAGTGGACTGCTGAGCTCTTGTGTCTGTCTTTACCCTAGTTCCCGATTTTTAAGAGTACGAGGTGTTTGTTTTATTTTATTTGCAGTTAAGTTTGATATGGTCACCATAAAATATTAAACAAGACAAATGTGCAAAAGGGACTCACCGTGACTATGAAATGAGCCAAATTACGAACCGTACATCTTTGATCTCAACCACTCACCACTTTTGATGAAAAGGTTGTGGTATATGTTGCTGTATCTGACTTTGGTCGTACTATGAGTTCTGCTTATGCTTCAAATAAGAAGACTTTTGGTAAGTATTTTTGTTGATATATATATATATATGTGTGTGTGTGTGTGTGTGTGTGTGTTGACGGAAACGTAAAGGATATGGATCTAACTTAAGTGGTAGTTACCGTGATGGAGCAGGGCCATTAGACACCTTTTCCTCATACACTTAATAGTTAGGAACTAGGCTGTAGATAAACCCTAGAGTGCAGTAGTCCACTTACAAGCCCAATTCAATTAGGTTTTCAAACCCAGCATCCTTGACTTATAATAACCCAAATTAGTTAAGGTTTGACAAGATTAAGGTGGAGCAAACCGTCTTTAGGTCACTGAGTTAGGACCAATGCAATCAATGTTATGCCTTCACCGTCAAAACCCTAAACAATGGCGCGAACATAGGCTCACCCGATTTATAAAGCAGTGACAGTAGTGTAAAGACCAACGCAATGAAAGTCAAGCCTTGGTCGTCAAAGCCTTAAACTAAAGCCTCAATTCTCAACTCGTCGAAGTTTGGGAACAGATTGAAACTAGAAGTTCATACCTGAGACCCGAAAAATTTTATTACTGATGAAGCAAGTACAACTAGTACTTTTTTGTTGAGTGCATGTGCTCCTTTGGATTGGCACAAACTCCTTTATTTACAGAACTGAAAAACTAGTAGCTGCTCCAATTTTTGTGACAACTTAATCCACGTCTGGCTGCTACGCTTCTTCTTTGTGCATGCAAATCTTCAATGAATGCATCCTAAATTTCAATATTAGATGTAAATCCTTGGTGCCCGTATCCGTAATCTTAGCGGAAGTCCCTTCTAGAAACCCCAAGTCCTCTTAGATTAAGCTTAATGCCCAAGTATCTGAGATTGCACTCCATGTAACCACCTCGAGCCTAAAAACCGCATGTCTGACTACCTTCATGGCAATACCTTAAAGTCGAGCTTCTTGAACCCTTCAACATCTTGAGTCCTTGAGTGGTTTATACTCTTATTAAGATGATCATCTCTTTAAGATAATGGCTCAAGATGCAGTAACTTCAGCACCTAAAGGCTTGATTTTCCTCAAGAGAGGTCTCACGTGTTAATCAAGTGGCACTTTGCTCAAAACGGTGTCGTCCCCGTGCTTTCAAAATCAGGGTGTAAACATGAGGAATGGTGTCTGTGGGCCCTGAGTGTCACATGATGGGATGAACCCAGCCACTACCACAGCGTTGAAAGCGGTGGTGATGATGACATTTCAGAAGATGAATGCATTGGGCTTGATGACCATTCTCAGAAGGATTTCGTGGCCATACTCAAATTTCATTTAGAAATCGTGGAAAAAAGAGTTTTACAAACCATGAGAGAGGCCTTTGAAAAACAACATGTTGAAACAGAGTGCACTCTGGCATCCCAGTGTGAAAAATCTGCCACCATGAGAGCCATGATGAATGACACTGAAACCTCGATGAATGAAAGGCTTCATCGAGAAACTGATGGAGTCATAGTTGAGATATACTCAACCTTGCCCCCTACTATTACCCTTATTGCTAAGGACATGGGATGACAAATAGTAATTGAGGTCCAGCCTATCTTAGTTAGATAGGCTAAGGCTCATAATGGCTTATTATAAGCTATTAAAGAGGACATCAAGCAACCCAAGCGTGTACTTCCTCCGTCAGTTCTAAATGGATACCCACGTGATGCTCCTTCAAGCTCATGGCTACCAGTTGCTCAAGTTGACTATATAATCCTATAGAGAGTGGAAAACCCAACGGTGGCTAACCCAAGTGCTGCACACTTGGAATCGAGCCATAGGAATGACAAAGTGCACCATGGGGTTGAAAGACCTCGAATAAAAGATTCTCTCTGGCGTTGAGGGATCTCAACACCAATGTGCCAATGTCACAGAGTGGAAAATCCAACTATGGCTAACCCAAGTGCTACACACTTAGAATCAGGCCATAGGAATGATAATGTGCCCCATGGGGTTATGGGACCTCGAATTAGGGATTCTCTCCGGCTTCGAGGGATCTCAACACTAATGTGCCAATGTCACATGTCCTTGAGAGAGGGGGAGAGGGGGGGGGGGGGGTAATAAACGTTCATACCCTCCAAAAGTTGGAGAGGTTGCCTTCGAAGCCCACTGAAGGCCATGAAATAGGTGTGTAAGGACAAGAACCCACTTATGGGGACTAGGCCTTTCCTATAAGACCTCTTCATACTCATCACATTGGGGGGACAAGCTAACCACCCACGTCCTCAAGATCATATCATGGGGACTAATCAAGCAAAGATGAACTAATAGACTGCCAATGTTGGTGTGCCCTCAGGCAAGCCATACAACTTAGGGTCTAATGGAGCATACTTCAGGGCCAATCAATTGCATGGCCAAAATAATTAAGGGCATTACCATGGGTATGGGGGGGCGACAATAGCTCCCACTGTTCGGTGGGAAACTTTAATTTAACAAAATAAAAGTACATCCAATGATAATATCTAGTGCAGCAGAATCATGATTTAAAATTTTCAATTTTAAATACATACAAGTCTTCAACTCTAACAAGACATAACAATGCATAGCATAGCTCACATACCCATGAAAAACAATGAAATACAAATTTAAGGAGCAAGTCGTGAAATCTCTTGTAGACCATAGGTATAAAGATGCCCCAATGGTGCCTCTGAGATCTTCTTCGCAACTCCCCTTAAGCACAAAATGTGTGGGCATCGTTAAATCGAGTAATTCTAAAAATAGTTTTTAAAAATTAATTAGAAAAGACATTTTCCTTTTTAATACTCTATTTAAATTGGACGAAAGCCGAGCAATTAATAAAATTAAACCCGAATGAGTTAGGCTATTATTTATATAGGCATCCAAAACCCAACTCATTCATTTATGAAATAAAAATAAAAAATAGAATTGTATTTTTGATTGACCAAAACACATAAAATAATTACCAAAAAACACATAAAATCCCACTCCTCACAATATCTGCGTCGCAGGGTGCCATCTGGCATTGGTTTGCATCATAAGGCGTGCATCAGGCCAAATACAAACCCCCAGCACACAACACGCATCGCGCGATGGTTGGCCCTCAGGGCGATACGGATCGCTTCTTGTGCTAGTGAGCTAGTGCAAATTTTTTTTTGTTGTAAAAATTCATCTCATAAATTTTTGGATTTAATAAAAAATAATTTATTCAACTTTTAAATAAATAATTTATCCCATAAATTCTCTTGATTTCTTTAGGTGCATAATTCAAAGGCTTGTGCAGGGACCAAAGGCAAAATTTTATTCTTTGCTCCAAACGGGTCAAATCTGATTACCATATTCAGATAACAATTGATTGCCGGTTACTAAAGCGTAATTCAGCTAAATAAGTTTTATTGCACTCTAGAAACAACTATATTTTTTATTAAAATTCTCCATAATGGTTTACTCGTAATTAACCTCTCTACTAAATGTCCATAAAAAAAAGAACTCAAACTACTATTGTAATTCTTTCTCGCCTTTCCTTCTTAGTTCCCAACTCATCTTTTTCGAATAATCCACTAATAGGGAAAAACATTTCTGTATTAATTCCAAATGACACAAATAAGGAATGCTCTAGTGAAAGTCTCTGGAATGAATTCGAATACTTAGCCAAAGTTCCACGTGCATTGGGTAGTGGCATGAAGTGTGACAGGGATTAGGTATACAGTATGGAATCTATTGTCTTTTATGTGATACATATGTCCCCTTAGTTGATTCACAAGTGTTTCAATTAATTTGGAAATATTGGCCAAAGTGTTTAAAGTGTTAGACATTTGAAATTTATACTGTGAATTTGTTCAAGTATAAATGAATTATTCAGAAATAAGGCGAGTCAGGAACTACTAGAAAAGTTGTTAGAAAAATAATGTTAGAAGTTATAGTTATTTTTTCTCATGGATATCTCATAGAGGGGTTGTTGTCAATATAGTCCATTTGGGATTACATTGAATAAATAATTGAATTCTAGAGTGCATTGGGATTTGTTTAGTGGAATTAAATTCCATTAAATGGTAATTAATTTAAACCTATTTGGAGCTAGATTTAAATTGTATTTGATGTCTTTGCGCAAGCCTCTGTTTTAAATACCATCAGAAAAAATATTAAAGAATTCACGAGGTGAGTAAATTTAAATTTGCAAAATAGTATTCATTAGAAGAATAAAAGTTTAAAATTATAAAAAAAAGTTTAAAATTAAAATTTATAAGATGAATTTTTACATGTGGGAAACAAAATAAGTTAAAGAAATTGAAAAAGGGAAATTGAAATCCACGTATAACGCCGGTGGCCTTGCGCTGGTGGCCACAAGGGATCGATCCTCGCCTTTGGACGCTGACCAATTGGAGCGTGCCATGTGCTGGGTGCCCCAACAAGGCGATCTGCGCCTTTAGGCGCGGACCAATATTGAGCTGCCACGTGGCACAGATGACGTGTCAAATGTACAGGGTTCGAAACGACTTCATTTTGTATTGTTTTTGCACTGTTTTGCTGAATCCCGCATTGATTTTGATGAGTTTTTTTGCTCTGATAGTCTACTTTAAATGGGGGTCCTAGAATCAAGGTTTGGTATCAATAAATTTAAAATTAAAGGTTTCCCGAAAGTGTTGACTTTTGGAGATCTAAAAAAATGAAAATTTTCATTGAAATTTTTCTCTTAAGTTCAATATTTTTCTAAGCCCACGCTCCGGGTTTTTGAGGTGATTGCATTGAAGCTCTTTGGGTCTCAGTTTTTCTTTACTAAATCATTTTCATGTATTCTTCTTTCCTTTTGCATTTAGTTTTCACTTCTCCATTTATTTACTATATTTTATTATGCCAGTTAATATTCATGTTATTATTATGAATGTCTTTAGAGTAGAGGCCTGTTGATTTAAAATTAGGAATTCTGAGTTTGTAAATTTAAAATAAAGAATTTTAAATCGTTCCCTGTATTAACTTAATTAATTAGGGAAAAATTATTGAAATCCATCCCAACATAATTGCCAATGTAGAGAATTGGTTGATAATCAGTATCTCAAAATTAGGTTGCTCCCTAGTTGTTCAACAGGGATCGCCTAGCCTGGCACCTAATTCCATTTACCGCCGGGTTGTAATGGCAAGGCAATTCCAGGCCCATTTCTTTAGAACGGAGCAAGGGACATCCATGTCTGACTCGAATGAAACAAGAACCCGACGAATTAGTGGAAGATTACATTTGCCGGATCAAGAGTGCTGGGTTAAAATGTAGTGCCGCCCTTCTTGAAGTTGAATATGTTGGAAAAAAAATTTATTTTAATGATTTAAAAATAATTTATTCTTTATATTATTTTTCTTGTGAAAATAGATTTTTAGAAAAGAATTTTACTTTTAAGTGAAATGCTTAATGCTTATAATTTAAGAGAGATTAAAAATTGATGTTTAATGACTTGAATTACTGAGCCGTTTCCCACCGTTGGCACTTAGCAAGAAATTCATTTCATTGACCAAGCTTATGTACGCTTTAAGGAAAAAAAGAATTAAGCGCACATTTTGTGTGTATATATATAAGAATGAACTTGGAGAAAAAATGTGTACAAGATAAAAATATTTTACTCTTTCAATTTTTCCTACTCTTAAAAAAAATAGCGAGCTTGGTAGTTGTAGTTTGGGGATCTTTCATTGTTACACTGATAGAGGTCCAATGGGTCGTTGAATCCTGGGAAAGGAGCGTGATTAAGCATAATAGCAATACTCGTGCAGCAGGAGCGTTTCCTTTCTAAAGAGAGCGTTCTCACGCGCCTCAACCAAATCAAGATATGTCTTCTAAAACCCCTTACTCTATTTAGTTTGCTTTTTGTATACATAATTATTCTTTGCATTGAGATGTCGATCCATGATCGGATAAAAAATTTTGATGATGTTATATTGTTTTTTTTGGTTCTATAACTATTGATGTATTGGTATTATTTCTTTGTTGACATAAGTTAATATATTTTTCATGTTATTAGTGTATTATTTGATGAATATTAGAAATATTTCCAACAGTCTTAGAAAGGAAAATCCTGCTTACCTTGATCAATTGAAGCCTCTAAATTGTAGATCTCACAATACCAATTTTTATTACATTGATAGTTTATTTCATGGGAATAGAATTTGTTATATTTCTTTATAGAATCATGTATTCTAGTATGTGCTAGCCTCTGGATGATTTCGCACTAGTGTTTTAATGACTTCGCTATACGTAAGTGATTTATATGTACTTCATGTGCCTCATGCATGAGATATACATCTTTACAAAAATTTAAAAAAAAAATAACTCTTTTGTAAGAGGAATCAATGTTTTACAGCTACTTGAACCCATAACTTGATTGAATTATGTATTTGTGGAAAGAAAGACTAATATTTATGATTGAATCCACAACTCAATGTATGACATGCACTTACATGTTTTGATGAATCACATCCAAGTATGGTATGATGCTTGCATGTATATGAACCTAGCATTGAGCAATCAAAATGTGGGAGCAATCTTCTTTCGTAGGAACCAAAAAAAAAAAAAGTTGTTTTATGTTTTTTATTCCTTTCAATTGGACTATAATTTCCTTGTTATTTATTAAAAATACTCTGGTATTGCTCGTTATCACTCGCTTGTATAAATTCATTATGGATGATTATCACTTAAGGTTTAAAAACAAGAATTATGTTATTATGTCCCGTATATCTTGAGTATTGAATATTTTAAAAAAAAATTTATTTGAATTAGCATATCTCCTAATATGCCTTATAAACAATATATATTTGATGCAAATAAAAATTATGGAAAGGGAATTACTATTTTATGTAGTTTTGCTAGTTCGGGAGTTTTTCATGGCTTTGGAGCCTGATGGCTTGAAGCTCACTTTAATATTTGCATCATCTAGGTATTCACATTTTTAAAGCTAGAAAAGGTTGAGCTCTTTTTCATCTCGTAGATACATGTGCAACTATAACAACATGACACTAATTGGTGGTAGAAGGTGTGGCGTTTGGTCTGTTGAGAAGGGAGGAAAGTAAAAGTAATCACAACATGAGTACTCTCAATTGCAATATATTGATTTGTTTGAATAAACATGAAAAGTATATAGCCAAATTATTTTTCATTGTCGTGATTTAAAATTTATCTACTAAGTAAAAGGGAAAGATTATTTTATAGAAATTTGAGTTTCTACGATCAAGGTTGTTAGTGGTTTTGAAAATATTATGGCTAATTTGATGCCTTTTAAGGAAAGTAGAATGAGTTTAAAATTATGTTTTAGTAGACAGTGGTGAAATAAAAAAAAAAAATTCAAAAACAACAACTATAGTCGCTCGCTAATAGTACACCTTATGCTTTATCAGATTAATTATTAAAAAAATATATATACTTTTATGTGCATATATATAATAGTATCTTGTGAAATAAGTTATCCATATTTTGATTGTTTGAGTTAAATACTTTTTGAGACATATATTAAGGTAGCGAAACATTATGAAGCCTTTTTAATCCCCATGTAAGTTCCTGCATATGATGCAAAAGTCATGTTAGGCTTTATGAAGGGTTTGCTCAAAGTATGAGTTGAAGACTTTACCCTATTTTTATTTGCGTATGCATTATACATCTAAAAAGAGAAATAATATATTATGAACATGATATGTTAGTGGCATACATATATTGTGACCATTACTTCAATTAAGTATGATATTGACATGCATTTTTTGACATGACTCTCTAAATGTGGGGTAGTCTATTTCTTTAAAAAAACTATATGATTTATGTTGCAACCAATGGAGCATGTGTGTTTGTGTTAATTATGAGTACTTTGATAAGCAGTAGCATTAAACCCTAGTTTAACATGGACTTACTATTTGTGATGTATTTCGTTCTTGGCAACTACATAATGGTTGCTTAAAATCTTTGGACTTTTTCTCGATTGACAGGCTGTAAAGGTAGTTTTGTTGTTGAATATGGTATGTGTTTGATGTTTTAAAAAGTGAGAATTTGTTAAGTAAAAAGCTTAACCATCGGATTTGTGGAATTTCAGAATATAGTTGATTGTAAGAATTGAACTTAAAATTCAAGTTTGAGAAAAAAAAAAAAAAAGAGCCAAAAATTTGAGCAAAACCTTTATCTATAATTTTGCTTGTGCAATATATACTTTGGGCACAACCAATTCGGTTTTGATAGATTGAGAAACCTACTTCGAATCAGTTTTTATTCGGTTCTAACTAATATTTGCCGTTCTCTATTTAGCCTATGAAACCATAATTTGTGGTTCTTTAAAATATAGTTTTGAACTCATGACTTGATAGATTTGATGGTCCAGTTGATATTGTGATCTTAATTGGGTTTTATATTAATTTGAACCGGTGTGGCCAATACTGAGTAACGATTATTTTATAAAAATTATGAATGAACAAATTGCTTTGAAGATGAATTGAATGGTTGGAAATGGAAAGCACTAGATATATTAGTGCTATTAGGAGATGAAATACTCTGTATTATATCAAAGACAAAATGCCTTAGAGAAAGGCATTTAGTCATTTCTTTATCAGTTTGATTAAAGTCATTCATTACGAGTTGTATTATGTTAAATGCCTTAGATTGTTGCATATTTGAAAGGCATCATACATGTCTTATACTAAAATGGCTTTTACTATGTTCTAAAAAGCATAGAGTTCTAATTGATATTTGATTCAGGTGGATAAAGATGATCATATTTAGCAGTGGTGTGCTACGCTATGGAACTCCACTTAATGGATGGATGACCAGCTTGCTCTACTATATAGTTGAAAGAAGAAATTGCCTTCATACAAAGACCGCTCTATGACAAATGCAATAAGTTATGATGCAAATTAACTTTAGAAAGTATAAAGTGAATTCACTTACAAAGGGGCAGACATGCCTATGTGTTGTTATTCATTGAGGGGAGTGGGACTAAAGCCCATAAAATTAATCACCATAGTGGAAACCCGTCCTCAACGGTATGGTGATCCTATGAATGGGGTTCAACGGGTAAAAATGAAACTGAAGGGTGGTTGAAAGAGCATAAATTATATTATTTATCGCAAGGTATTCCTAGGTCCCATTCCTAAGGTGAGATGCGTTTTATTGTGATGTTTAAAGCGGAGTTATTAAACTCTAAATGAACCTAACGACAAACTATTAGCGGGGTGTTGATCACAGATCACCCTTGGAGTGTTCACCTACGTTAGTGTGGTGGTGGGGCCACCACTGCGGGCAATGGCTATTCCCTAATGACACTCATGAGACTGTATTTCGTGCGCATGACAGTAACGTGCCCCACCTATAGAACTTTACAACTGCCGATATTCTGTGTGTGTGATGAGTCTAGACTAGGCTACAAGGAGCCTAGTTCAAAGTTCTTATGCTCCTATGGTTTCTTCTATTTGAAGCTCATTTACACTGAGTGTTGGTTCAAAGCCAAAAGGTACCCACATGTAATAATGGAATACAATATTCACTAAATTTTAAATTTTTTAAATCATGTGGGGAATTGTTAGAAAAATTGTTTAATTTAATGATTTAAAAATAATTTATTCTTTATATTATTTTTATTGTGAAAATAATTTCTTAGAAAATAATTTTATTTTTAATTGAAATACTTAGTTCTTAGAATTTAAGAGAGATTAAAAATTGATGTATAATGACTTGTATTATTGAGCCGTTTCCCACCGCTGCCATTTAACGTGAAATTCGTTTCATTGACCAAGCTGATATATGCTTTATGGAAAAAAGAATTACGTACACATTTTGTGTGTATATATATAAGAATGAGCTTGGTGAAAAAATGTGTACAAGATAAAAATATTTTACTCTTTCAATTTCCCCTACTCCTAAAAAAAATAGTGAGCTTGGTAGTTGTAGTTCGGGGATCTTTCATTACTGTACTGATAGAGGTCTGACAGGTTGTTGAATCCTGGGAAAGGAGCGCATTTAAGCTTAATAGGAATACTCGTGTAGGAGGAGCATGTCTTTTCTAAGGAGAGCGTTCTTAAGCGCCTCAACCCAATCAAGATATGTTTTCTAAAAGCCCTCGCTCTATTGAGTTTTTTTTTCCGTATATATAATTGTTATTTGCATTGAGATGTCAATCCATGAACTAATGAAAAATTTTGATGATGTTATGTTGTATTTTCTGGTTCTACACTATTAATGTATTGGTATTATTTCTTCGTTGACATAAGTTAATATACTTTTCCTGTTATTAGTATATTATTTCATGAATATTAGAAATATTTCCAACAGTCTTAGAAAAGAAAATCCTACTTATCTTGATCAATTGAAGCCTCTAAATTGTAGATCTCACAATACCAATTTTTCTTTCTTAAGGCTAGAGGGACCTGTATGATCTTGCTTGAGGTGGTTTCTTCTCCAAACATTACAAAAACAAACTGTACAAAGCTAGTGCATTGACTATCATGGTCCCTGGCTAGTATCCACATCATGTAGGTGGTATTTTGGATTTTTCTTCGGGTGCATAGTCCTCATGACTATATGGGTCCTTGAAGTCAGACCCCGAGAAGGTCCAATCAGTGGCATGTTCTTAGAGGGAGCTAGTTTTTCCCTTGGATAAAGGCTCAGCTTCTTCATCTCGTACACCAACTTGTGACCACAGCCTCTTCAAAGGTCACGAGTAAGGCGCATGAGCTTCCTTGACTCATGCTTCTGAGTAGCAAAGGCAGTTTGCTAGGGGTCCTCAATGAATATGCCCTTGGCTAACTCTTCTTCTTTTGAGAGGAGGATAGTTCTTTCCTCTAATTGCTTTTTCAAGAGTCTGCTGAAGGGGGGCACAATCACGTGTTGAATATTTAGCTGCGATATGCCACTTGCAAAAATCACTTGATATTTCAATTGTGTCCCCGTCTCCAGCAGCCAGTCAAACAAAGCATCGGCTACTGCCAAACAGTCTTTGTCTACGGTTCTATTGCATAGAGATTTATCATTAGTTTGGCTATTATGGGTACTACGAGGTTTTACTGCCTCAACTATATCGACTTGGATAGCTCTAGGGAAGGGGTCTTCATTAATGACCATCTATCCTTCTCTAGGGACGATTAGTACCCTTGTGTCAACGGCATCTTGGACCACGTATATAAAGTGATGGAATTGGTGTCCTAAAAGTCCAATTAGTTAGTTTTAAATATTAAATAAATAAAATTGTTGTCTTTATTTTTTTTTTTCTAAATATGCTTTACAAGTCAAAAATGCATGTGATTTATTTTCAAAAATGTTCCAAGATATGGATGTTGTGTAAGATAACATGTCGGGTTTAGTTTAAGTGGTCAAAAAAATAAAATCACTGATGGACCTAGATCAAACTGAGGATATGTTGTCGAAGTATATGTTCATAGTGGGTGATGAGTTTGGAACCCGCGTCTGATGAGATTGTAATATAATACTTTAGATGACTTGTCTTTGTCATGTGGATAGAGATCCAAAAGTATTATAATGGTGTTGTCTATATGATCAGAACACTGAGCATAACCACCTGAATTAGTTGTTTCTCCAGTTCTACAGAAACAATTGATTCTGTAAGATGATAACTTTGAATCCATAAAATAGTCTAAATTCGTGCGTGGATTGTTCGCTGCTTTAACATACCCAAAGGATTGATCAAAGTTGGTTGGCTTAAATCTTACGTGCATTGGGTAACAACTTGAAGTGTAGCGGGAATAGTTGTTTTACGTGGAATCTATAGTCTCTAACGAGAAAAGAATGTCCCCTACTTCATTTACAAATATATGAACAGATTTCATAAACTTTAGCCAAAGTGTTCCATAAGTTTAACATTTGGAATTAATATAGAAGTTGTTTTCTATATTATTGAGTTATTCAAGAAGGGCGAGTTGAAACAATGATTTGAGATGTGAGGAATTAAGCGATAGTATTTAAAGTTATTTTCCCTCACGGATATGCAATAGAGGGGTTGATTGTCACAAATATGGTCATTCGGGGATTGTTGAATAAATACATTTATTTCTAGAGTGCAGTAATATTTATTTAGTAGATTAAATATTAGTAAATGATAATCAATGTTATCAAGTGTTGATAATTAGATTTGATCCATTTGGTGTTAGAATTAATTTGCCCCGGAGGTTCCACTGTAAGCCTCTAGAAGTACACCGTTTGAAAATATTTAAGTTGAGTTCATGTAATAAATTATTTATTCATAAGATGAATTAATTAATTTTGCTAGACATAATTCATGGGACGAATTATTTATTCACAAAATGAATAAATCAATTTTTACTAAATGGTACTCATGGGATGAATTTTATAATGTGGGAACTTAAGCCAAAAAAAAAAACTTGTAGAAACAGGCCCACAATCAGCTCCTAACGCTAGTGCCCGATCAAGAGGCACCTCGTGGCACTTGGCTCATGTCATGGTCATGACACTATCAGTTTTCCTTTACAGTGTCTAGATACTAGCAGGTGTCCGTGGTCCGTGCTGGTCGCTGCCAAGTTGCTGTCCATTTCGCGCCCAGGCTTGTCAAGGTCTTGTCCAGTTCGCTGCCTTGTTCGCACCCCAGGCTTGTCAAGCCCGTGTCCGGTTCAGGCCCCAGCCCTTGTTTGTGCCGTGTCCCCAGCGTACCTTCCTAGCACCGTGCTGCACCTGAGCCTGTGCCAAGGACTCCCCTCCTAGCCGTTAGAAGGCCGCTCCACTAGCCGTTAGAGGCTCGCTCCTCAACTAGCCGTTAGGAATATTCTCAAGATATTATTCTAGATTTATTTGATGTATTTTATAGTTTTAGATATTATTTTTAGTAATTCTTGCAATTCTATAAATAGGTATTTTGTAATCAATTATCAAATTAATGAAATATCTCCTTCATTTTCTCATCTAACTCTCTCAACTCTCATCTTATTCTTCTTCTTCTCATCTTACTCTAACTCTTTCTCTCATCTAAACTCTATTTCTTTTCTCTTACTTAACCGCTGTCACTAAAACGGGCTTAAGTTCTGCACTTGGGCTGTCACAATCCTCAAGGTTGTGGCGAATTGGTATCAGAGCACGTTGCGATCACGAAACTGGCGATTACAAGAAACAATCGAGCTTCCAACATGTCTTCATCTGAGGAGACTTCGGGTTCACAAGAACGAATTATGGCTATTGAAAGGAGATTGGATAAGCTTGACACGTTGGTCCAAGACCAAAATGTGGTGAGCGACGGGTTGAAGTCCTCAGTGGACAACTTGACCACTGAAGTCACGAGCATTGGACGCAGCCAACGTGGGTTCGAAGCTTCAATGGCATCCTTGGCCAAGACCATATATTGATGAACCAAGAGAAGCGACGCGAAAGCGTTCCTGTGGCAGCACCCGAAGTTGCAACCCATGGTGAGCAAGTTGGATCGGGTAACTATATGCATGTAGTGGGTTTGGGAATTCTACCACCACCACCCCCACCACCTCCTGTCTGTGTGCCTGAGCAAAGAGAAGTAAGGCATCAACTGAGATCCGAAGATGGGGAACACAGCCGCAATGACTATAGCACTCGTTTGTGGTCCTCCCATCATAACCCAAAGATTGATCTCCCAACCTTCAGTGGTACGAATCCCAGAGTTTGGATACGTAAATGTTTAAAATACTTTCGTTGGTACCAAACTCCGGCTGAAGAATGGATCAATATTGCCTCGTCACACTTACATGAGTATGGGGACATTTGGTTCCATGCTCTAGAACTAAGCAACCCGAACATGACATGGCAATTTCTTATAGACGAATTATGTAAAAGGTTTGGAGATACGTCTTTACAAGATGTGGTTGAACAATTTAATAAAACTGCTCAAACCGGCACCGTGGAGGAATATGAGGTTCGATTTGAGGAATTACGAAGTTGGATGATGATTTATCATCACAACCTAAGTGAATCCTATTTTGTCTCGAGCTTTATTGGGGGTTTAAAGCCCGCAATCCGGGCTGCTGTTAAGGCCAACTATCTATCCGATATGAATTCCGCCATCGAGCAATCAAAACTCCCAGAAATCACTATATCAGAGATTAGGGGAGCCATGGTCCCTAGACCCTCATACAGGCGGCAACCGCGTGGGACCAAAGCTGGGTCCTCATTCCAGTCATGCCCAGCAGCACCATACGAGTCCGGCACTCAGGCCCCTACGGGCGCGACCCAGACCGTACCTCCAAAGCCAGCACCTTGCACCTCGGCAGTGCCCAACGTGCCTAGGCGAGACCCGGGACAGTGCGACCGTTTTCATGAACGGTATTTTCCTGGACATATATGTAAAAACAAACAGCCCCAAAGTATGAAAGGCCAAGAGGAAGTGAATGATGAACTCGAAGATGTAGAGGTAGAACTTCCCCAAGAAGAAGAGGGTGATGGTGTCATGGAAATCTCTTTGAATGCTTTGTCCGGACGCATCACCCATAACACATTGAGGTTGAAGGGCTCAATCAACAAAAGGCCTATCACGATCCTAGTAGATAGTGAGAGTACCAACAGTTTCTTGGACACAAGCATTGTTCAAGAGCTCAAGCTCGACACTGTGCCTACAATGGTAATGACGGTGACGGTTGCAAATGGAGAACACTTGGTGAGCTGCCAAAAATGCCCAACATTGAAGTGGAAAGTGCATGGTAACATCTTTTCCGATGACTTACCAATACTTGATTTAATAAGAGGAAGTGACATGGTCTTAGGTGTGGATTGGCTACAAAGGTATGGCCCGGTTACTTTTTATTTTTCTAACCTTAAATTCTCATGTTTTAAGAATGGACCACCTATTCATTTACAAGGCACATCCGATAACATGACCTTACATGCTATGCCCGAAAAAGGCCTGACATGGTTTCTTAAAAAGAAAGTTCATAGTTTAGTAGGTCACTTATTTTTGGCTATTGGAAGTGAAGAAAAAGTAACTTATGCCCATCCGGACCTTGAGCCTATACTTAAAAAATATGAGGATGTATTTGATATCCCTAGGACACTACCACCTAATCGAGCCAATGATCATGCTATTCCCACCTAACCCGATGCTAAAACTGTATCTATAAGACCGTATCGCTACCCTCATAGTCAAAAGAATGAAATTGAAAAGCAAGTTAAGGAAATGCTTTCCTCTTCTATAATTCAACCAAGTCATAGCCCATTTGCTTCACCCATTTTGCCAGTGCGTAGGAAGGATGGAACTTACCGTTTTCGTGTTGATTATAGACAACTTAATAGTATAACAATAAAAGATAAATTCCCCATCCCCGTTATTGATGATTTACTTGACGAGTTGCATGGAGCCCGTGTATTTTCTAAGATAGACTTAAGAGCTGGATACCATCAGATTCTTGTCCGAGATGAGGATTGCCACAAAACGGCTTTTCGCACGCATCAAAGACATTACGAGTTCAAGGTGATGCCTTTTTGACTCACCAACTCACCGGCCACTTTTCAAGCTTTAATGAATGAGGTCTTCTCTTCTTTCCTTCGTAAATTTGTTTTAGTCTTTTTTGATGATATTTTGGTATATAGTCCTGGCATGAAAACTCACATTAGACATTTAGGAGAGGTCCTTGAGACACTACTAACTCATCAATTATATGCTAAAAGAAGTAAGTGTGCATTTGGTATTGACCATGTCAAGTACCTAGGACATCTTCTTGAATCTAGATCAAGTACCCCTAAGATTCCAGAGACTGAGGGAACTTGCACATCTTCTTGTTTTGACCATAGCTAAAAGGGCTAACTCCCACGAGACTGTGGCTTTGTTGAAAGCCTTAAAGGGGGACACTAAGGTGGCTCCTACCATCGTCAAAGAACTTAAAGACCTAGAGGACATGATTGTGAGGGTGAACATTGAGGTCCCAACCCTTCACCAACAAAAGCGGTGCTGGAAAGATGCCATAAGGAACTCCGGGCTTTTAGCTAACCTTAGTGGCCTACAACTTTTGTTTAAAGAACTCGATGTAGCCAAAAAGACCCAGAGCTAGCAAGCTAAAGAGATCAAGGGCCTCATTGGAGGAGAGATTAGGTCACATTAGGGGAGAACTACTTTCCCTGAGACAACAACATTTCTCCAAGGCATGGTGGTTGGAAGGCTTGAGGAAGTTACCGTGGACGCCCAAATAAGCAACCAAGTTCTCGAAGAGGAAGCTCTCTCCTTGGACCACGAGCTGAGCAATGTAACCAGCCAGTTGTCTTCTATAGAGAAATCCTTGGTGAGGATTGGGAGTCAACTATTTTAGCTTCAATTTTATAGACAGCTTTTTGGCCATACAAGTTGCTCGTATTTCTTTGCATATAAGCCATGTACTCTTTAATAACATTAATGAAATACAAATTTTTGTTCAAATATGTCTCTTAGCATGATGGTTCATTCTTTCTTATTCTTTATTTTCTTATCCTAAGGATCATGGAATTGATCCTTGAGACATTGACATTGAAATTGAGACCATAATTTAGGGAATCTATAATTTAAGACTTCTTTGTTAGAATCCCAAATAGATGGCACATATTTCTTTAGGAATCTTCTATTAATAGCCCTTGGGTGAGTTCTTTCATCTAGATCTTAGAGTAAGTAAGCATTGTCTCCAAAAACCACGATGACTCTAAATGGGCCCTCCCATTTTGGGGACCACTTCCCAAAAGACAAGATCTTTCTGACCAACGGGTAGATCCACTATCTAGGCTATATCCCCCAAGTAAAGAGACCTGAGTCTGACCATTTTGTTAGACGCTTTGGCCACCCTTTTCTTGGTCAAGCATAAAATGGTATAAGTTAGTTAGTTTGTCCACCATAGCCTGCTCATATCCAAGTTCAAAAAACTTTCCTTGGTGAGCCAACCTAATACACTAAACTTTCACTTCCATTGGGAGCATCGCATCGTGGCCATGTGTCAAATGGAAGGGAGTTGTCCCAATTGCATCATGTTTGGATGTTCTGTAAGCCCAAAGAGCATCAAGTAGAAACTCATGCCACTTTCCGGGGTTGTCTTTGATCATCTTGTCAATATTGGCCTTCAGAATCTCATTTGTTGACCCTGCTAGGCCACTGACTTGTGCGTAGTAAGTAGTTGAATTTAAGATTTCGTTGTTGAAACTCTTGGTGAACTCCTTAACCTAAACCCCCTTAAACACCCTAGCATGGTCCACAGTTATGGTTTCAGGGATACCAAACCTACACAGGATGTATTCTTTGATAAAGTCAATCATGTCATGATGATTGATATTTATGTATGGTTTAGCTTTCATCCATTTTGTGAAGTAGTTTGTGGCCAAAAGGATATAGGAATGTTTCTAGCTAGAAGGGGGGGTCGATTTTCCTTATGATGTCCATTGTGCAACCTCTGAAGTGCCACGGTTTAACGATAGCATGCATCTCAGCTGCAGGAACGCTTGGTACATGTCATTTCTTTGGCATGCTCTGCATCCTTGGCATATTTTATGCAATCATCCATCATTGATGGTGATTAATAGCCATAATGTCTGATGAGCCAATGCGTTTTGTTGCCAGCTAGATGGGATCCACAAATACCCCTATGGGATCCTATCATTACTAGCATTGTTCGTCCAAGTCAAGGCACCTGATTAGCACTCCACTAGCATCCCTTTTATATAATTCTCCAAATTCATCGTCTAGATGGAATCTGTGAGCTCTTATTTTCATATTTTGTCCTTAACATAATTTTGAGGGTTCATAAAGTAATCCATTAAAGGCCTCCTCCAACTCTCATGTTGGTTTAGAATAGTTTGATGGGTTTCCAAACAATCGAAGTGTTCACTTGGCATAGCTTTGCTCTCAAACTTGGAAAACATAGGGAATTCAATGTCATGGTCCAAGACCTTAGTCTTGATGGCCATGGTCTCTTCGCACCAAGTCCTGGGAAATTCATACCTGGAAGCTAACTGAGCCAAGTCATTCGCTGCTTTGTTTCGTTTTCTAGGGATATGCTTAAACGGCACATAATTGAACTTATCCAAAAGCTTTTGAACTATTGAAAAGCATATGTTCAAAGTGTTGCTCAAATATTGAAACTCCTTTTTTATTTGGAAAATCACCAGCTGAGAATGGAGATGAGGATGTTGCATTGGATGTGCGGACACACAAGAAAGGATAGGATTAGGAATGACGCCATAAAAGGCAAATTGCGCGTAGCCTCGACCGAGGATAAATTAAGGGAGCATCGTTTGAGGTGGTTTGGACATGTTAGGATGAGACCGACCACTGCTCAAGTCAAGAGATGTGAACGAATCCATACTACACTAGGAATGTGGGAGAAGTAGGCCAAAGAAGAGATGCTTGAAGACGATCCGATAAGCCCTCACCCACCTAAACCTAAGGGAGGAGATGACCTTAGATAGAGCTCCCTGGAGGGCTAGCATAGGGGTAGCCTATGTAGCGGCTTAGAATAGTGCTATAAATTATAGTTAACACTTGTGTGACTAGGCGTTTATGACCTCATGTGTTGTACTTATTTGCCCATCTGTTTATTGGTCGATAATTTGCCTTGTAGTTGCCTTCTATTGAATTTTGAATTTTGCATCGTGGCACTTGCTTTGTGCTATGTCCTGCTTTTATGCTTTGTTGCTTCATGCTTACAGGCTGATATGCTTTCATGACGGCACGCTTCTTGGGTTGGGGGTCCTTGGAAACAACCTCTTTTCTGGGTAACACCCTGAAGGGGGAGGGCTGCGTACATCTACCCCCCCCACCGGGAGCCTGCTTTTGCGGGAGCCCTTGAGGCTCTAGGACTGTTGTTTTTGTCGTTGTACCAACTGAGAATCCTCTTTAATAACGACATTAAGGACTCGTATTTCTAAAAGAGTTTGTAGTCCTATTATTAGTGCCTTATACTCATCTATGTTATTGGAGTTTGTCAATGAAAGTAACAGCTAAGTTAGGTGTGATCTCGGCAAGGGAGAAGTAGAGCAATACTCCACTTATTTAATCAAACTCTCATTAAGGGACTCTCTAACATATTTTGAAGGACATTTGTTTACGTAACAATGTATATGATAAATTCTATGAAGTAATGTCTCAATTTTACTGATGCATAGAATAAAAATAGACACAATTTCTCAATTGAAGCGTATTTTATTTCACAATCATTGAAGCAAAGGAAAAGTTATAGCACAACCTATTCAAATCCTTGCTTGTTGTCTTGTACAAACAAGAAACCTATATTCCTCACAAGCAGAGACATAAATCTTTCAGGGTTTGGCCAACTTGGTGGAATGAAACTGGTAGCCTAATTAAGTACTCCTAGATGGCCATGAAAACTACTTGATGTGGCTCCTCTCACTTGATGTTGTCCTCAGTCTTGAGCCTAAATAATTGAGGGAAGATTTTTGTTTTTTATGCGACATTTGAGATGAAACGTCTTAGGAAGTTAACCTTCCTGTGGAAGCGTTGGAGCTCCTTTTTGCTTGAAGGTGGTTTGGCCTACTGAATGGACTTAGTCTTATTAACGTCCACCGTAATGCCCCTCTGGTGTACTAGAAAACAAAGATACTTCCTTGCACTTATCTTAAAGGCATATTTCATCAGATTCATCTTAAGGTTTTGTGTCCTCATTCTAAGGAACCCACCCCTCGAGTCTTCCAAGTGTTTGACTTGAGACTTTGATATGACAACAATGTTGTCAATGTGGACTTCCATGGTCTTGCCAATGAGGTCATAAAAGATCATGTTCATGGCTCTTCTGTAGGTGGCACCAACATTTTTCAAATGAAACAGCATAGCCATTCGTTCAAAGGTTCCTATTGACCCAGGACACCTGAATGCTGTCTTATGGGTATCCTCCATAGCAATCATAACTTGGTAGCAACCACTGTAAACATCCATAAAAGACAAGACCTCATGTCTCGAGGTTGAGTTGATGAGCACATAAGCAATTGGCATTGGGTATTCATCTTTCGGGGTGGCTACATTAAGATCTCTCGGATTTTTCCATTTCTCTTAATGACAGGAACATTGTTTGCCAACCGTTTAACATACCTTGTAGTTCTGATAAATTTGGCCTTTAAGAGTCTTTCGGTCTCTTCATCAACCAACTTAATGACTTGTTGGGAAATTCTCCTCTGGGCTTGAACGGTGGGCCGCGAGCATGGCTTGTTGGGAAGCCTATGCTCGACCACCTTTCTATCTAGGCCAGGCATCTTGTGGTGGTCCCAAGCAAATCAATCCTTGAACTCCCAGAACAAGGTCAAATACTGCTCTCTCTGTTCCTCATAAAGCAGAGCGCTCAGATACACAGGCCTTGGGTCTTTTATTTAGCGCAAGTAAACCTCAACTAGGGGGCCATAAACTTTAGCACTTAAATCCTCCATGTTAGCTGGTGCTGCTCTTAAGTCAGAAAGTTCCAACTATTTTTCTTGGCTCACTTGGACATCGAAGCCATTGAATAGCTGTTCAGCCCAAAGTTAATCCTTAACATGCCAAGCCACAACTTTGTTATCCCTTAGTGGGCGGTTTCAACTCCCTTACATGATGGTTCTTGCATGCCTTCAAGATATCCTTCTTCAAGAAGGGCCCTCTCACATCCCCAAAAATTAGAGTCCTCAGACTCGACCTCAACCTGACCAAATTTAGTCTTAGTAAGTGGGCTGCCAAATGATACACATTGTGTCTTGTTGTTGGGCAGACTGCGGAGTGGTCCTTTTGACATCAAGTGGTCCCACACCATTGTCATGAAACTTTGCCTCCACACAATTGGAGTAAGCAATAAATAGCCTGTTATTTGCCATAACAACCTCATACTTGTCATGGTTTTAGAAAATTATAAATGGTGCAATGAAGACTAAATGCAATAATTGGCATGCAACCAGTCTCTCCTGAGCAAAATATTGTAGCATGATGTAGTATCCACTACAAAAAAAGCTGTTAGCTTGGATAAGCTACCAACAGTCAACTCAATTGGGAAGACCTCTTCAGACTAAGTGGTAGCTCCAAAAAAGCCACAAATTGCAACATCTGAAGTAATGAGGTCATCTCGAAATTTTACAATGACCCCCCAAAATCTAAGAAGGCCTTGATGTGTTTATTGTGTTGGGTGGGTGATTTTAATTTCATAAACAAAAACCATACAACGATCGTATCTGGCATAGCAAAATACCGATTTAAAATTCTCAAATTTTAAATTAAATATAAGTCTTTGACTCTAAATGGGCATAACAATGCACATCATAGGAGACATACCCCCGAAAAACAATTAAATACAATTATAAAAGTATAAGCTGAGAAATGGCATGCGTCATTGTAGACCGCACGTGAAAGATGCTCCTATTGATGCCTCTGAGATCTTCTCCGTAATTCCACTGTTTGTAACGAATGCATGGGTGCCATGAAATCAAGTTAATCTTAGAATTATTTTAAGAATCAATTGGGAACAATTTTTCTCTGTATTAATTCTCTAATTAATTGATAGAAAACTGAGTGAATTTATTAAATTCGAATGAGCCAAGCACTCGTATTTATGAAAACTGACTAATTCAATTAGAAATACAAAGTAAAAGGTAAATTTTGTTTTAATTAGAGCAAAGTACATCCAAAGACAACCAAACCGTTGCCCTTTTAAATCAGCCACTCGTAGGGTGCCACGTGCCACCCCGTTATTCATCCGCGCTCTAGTTAGTCAGAGTGGGGGTGCAGATCGCCCCCTCTTTTGACCATTGCACGCTGATCGGCTAGAGCAAATTTTTTTTCTTTTTTCTTTTTTTTTTGTTTAACCATGTTACCTCTTTTTTTTTTTTTTTTTTGTCTTCCAAAAATTCATACAGAGAATTTTTAAGATTTAAAAAAAATAATTTTATTCAACTTTTGTATCAAATAATTCATCGCATGAATTCTATTGATTTCTGTAAGTGCATAATTTTAGTGGCTTACGCAGAGACCTTAGGGACAATTTATCTTTAGCTCCAAATATGTCAAATCTGATTATTATTTTATGATAACAATTAACTACCATTTAATAGATCTTAATTCCACTAAAAAAGGTTTACTGCACTCTAAAAATAAATATAGTTACTCGTTAAATTTCTCTATAATAATTTACTCATAATTGACCCCCTAATAAATGTCTCTGAGAAAAATAACTTAAACTACTATTGTCAATTTTTCACACTTTTCCTTCTTAGTTCTCAATTCCCCCGTCTTGAATAATTCAGTAATACAAATAAACACTTATGTATCAATTCCTAATGTCCAACATAAGGAATGCTCTAACCAAAGTCTCTAGAATCAATCCGGATACTTGCAAATTAACTAATGGGACATTTCTAAAGTGGATTCCTTATAAAATATCAGTTCCCGCCACAATTCATGCAATTGCCCAACAAACATAAGAACTTGGTTCTCACTTATAACCTTGTCATTTTAGTGCATCAAAGCAATGAACACTCCTCTAGATTAAGAATCATTGTATAAACAAAAATATATGACTCGCTCAATTCTGATAGTAGTACAGACCCAAGCAAATCACGTGATCCGATTCAGTGTAACAATCTCATTAGAACACACAAACACAACATCTTGGATCGCTATCCATATAACCTAGACAAGTTATCTAAATGCCATGTAATAGTCTTAGTAGATAAGTAGACCAAACTCATCACTGCCTATGAACTAATTATTAAATAACATTCTTATATGTTATTTAGCCCCTTTGTGAAATAATCTCATTAATTCAGTAAAAATAGATATGCCAAATGTCATTTATGTACTTTGTCCATCCCATGGTACATGCTTTGATAGAGAACAACATTATATGTATAAAGACTTGTGAATAAAATAGATGATAATGCTAAACAATTTTTATTCACTAATAACTATGTTATAAATTGGGTTCCGTAGGACACCAGCTCTAATAATCTCCCACTTGTCCTAGACCCAATTTGCCATACAACGCATTTCCATCCTATCTAAATGTGAATCAAACGACTTTTGAGTCAATTTTTTTGTAAAAGGATCTACTAAGTTGCTTGAGGTATCTATCTTCAGATTTCAAATCTCTCGTTTCTCCATAAATCCTCGAATGAGGTGACATTTTCTTTCGATATGCTTGGACCGAATGTGTTGCCTTGGTTCCTTTGAGTTAGCTACTGCACTCGAGCTGTCACAATAAATGGCAACAGGTGTAAGCCCCTCCTTTATAACCTCTAGATCCATAAGGAACTTCCTTAGCCAACAAGCCACCTTGACAGATTTCGAAACTGCCGCATATTTGGATTCCATGGTGGAGTCAACAATACAAGTTCGTTTGACCCTTCTCCACTTTATGGCTCCACCACTGAGGGTGTAGACATATCCTAATGTGGAACATCTAGCATCTATATCTGACTAAAAATATGAGTCAGAATAGCCCACTAGAATTAGTTCATCACCATGAAAACCCAACATATAATCTCTAGTGCTGAAAAATATGCTTCACTGCCATCCAGTGCATTTCACCTAGATTGGACAAATGTCTACTTACCATACCAATGGCAAAATACACATCAGTCCTAGTACATAACATGGCATACATAAGGCTTCCCACAACCGAAGCATATGGAACACTCCTCATATGTTCTTTCTCTTAAGGTATCAAAGGACGATGTGCTAAAGAAAGAGGCACTTCATGCCTGAAGGGAAACAAACCCTTTTTGGAGTCTGTCATGTTAAACTTAGACAATATCTTATCTATATAGGCATCCTAAGATAGACCTAACATCCTACTGATCTTACAATCTTGCAGAAGCACAATCCCAAGAATATATTGGCTTCTCCTAGGTCTTTCATATCAAATTGACTTGAAAAACAAATCTTAATAGCTGGTAAAACTCCTACATCATCCCCAATGAGTAGGATATCATCCACATGCAACACCAAGAAGTTGCTGCTTTCCGTACGTTGCGTTTGCACACACATGGTTCATCAACCAATTGAGCAAAACCATAGGACTTGATTGCTTCATTGAATCCCTTATTCCTTGAGCAAGATGTTTGTTTAAGTCCATAAATAGACTTTTTCAGTTTGCACACCATCTGCTTTTGATTCTTACCGATGAACCCATCTTGTTGCACCATAAAGATGTCTTCATCAACACTACCATTTAAAATGGATGTCTTAACATCCATCTACCATATCTCATAATCAAAATGAGCTACAATGGATAAGAGTATCTTAATGGACTTAAGCATGGTCACTAGTGAGAAGGTTTTGTCATAATCGATACCTTCTTTCTATGTATAAAATTTAGCAACCAGCCTTGCCTTACAGGTCACTACTTTCTTGTCTACTCTTCTTTTTTTCTTCTAGACACATTTACAACCTATGGGTTTAATGCTAGGTGGCGCCTCTACTAGATTCCAGACATGATTATAATATATAGATTCTATTTATGCTCTCATTTCTAAGAGCCATTGGTTAGCATCCTTGTCTCCAAGTGCTTCGTTATAAGTGAGAGGATCATATACATCTTCTGATTCTACCATTATAAGGAACCAGCCATGTATTTGTCAGATTGCCTGACAATCCTCTTACTATGACAAGGTTCCCGTGTACTGGGAATCGTCTCAGAATGACCCTCAAGTGTATCTAATACGCCTATTCGGCTCTAAGGCATATAAAACTTTTTATAAGTAGTGTCTTCCTTAATTAACTACTCTAACATTATTTGACTTTAACTTCTATAGTCCATCATAAAGTTGTCCTCAAAAAATTTGGCATTTGCGCTAGCAAACACCTTTTAGTCTGAACGACTACAGAAAATACAACGTCCCTAGGGTAACCTGCAAATACGCACACTTCTGATCCAGATTCCAACTTGTCAGAGCTCTTTTCCAACACATGTGTTCCGCATCCCCAAATATGAAGGTATCCTAAACTAGGCTTGCGCCCATTCCATAACTCCACAGTTGTCTTAGGAACCGACTTCATAGGAACTAAATTAAAAACATAAGTTACTGTTTCTAAGGCATAACCCCAAAAGGAGATCGGTAAAGTAGCATGACTTATCATGGACCTTACCATCTCAAACAATGTTCTATTTCTTCTTTTTTGCAACGCCATTCTACTACAGTGTACCAGGTGTCGAAAGCTAAGTTTTGATCCCACTTGCAACTAGGAAATCTAGAAACTCTCCTGAAACGTACTCACCACTTTTATATGATAGAAGTGATTTGGTATGTTTAGCCATATGATTCTTGACTACAACCTTTAACTCGCTGAACTTTTCAAAAGAATCAGACTTTTGTCTCATCGAGTAAACATAACCATACCTCAAGTAATCATCAGTAAAAGTGATGAAATAGTCATAGCCTTCTCTCACTTGAACACTCACTGGTCCGCATACATCTGTGTGAACCGGCTCATGCAAGTGATCAACTCTATTTCCTTGACTCTTAATGAAAGACTTAGTCATCTTTCCTTCTATGCAGGATTCGTAGACCGGTAAAGATTTCAAGTCTAAACACTCAATTAATCCTTCATTTATTAGTCTTTGGATCCTAATGGAATTAATATGACAAAGGCATTGGTGTCATTTGAAGCCATTGTCTATTTACGGGCTTTTTCGTTTAAGAAGAACAATTAGTTTAGTAGTGGTGGATTCGAACATGCAATTAGTAGAGTTTTGATCGGGTGTCAAGATAAAGAAACCACCGACAACAACACTTTGCAAATAAACATTTTATTATGCCGAACAACAAAATCAATTCCAAAAAGTAATAGAATATCCATCATCGACTAATCGTGAGACAGAAATCAAATTCTGGTGTCGTGTAGGTACATAAAGGCAGTTCCTTTAAATTAAAACACGACTCCTAAATACTAAGCTAATATCTCCCACTCCTGAGACTGAAAGCTGCCTCCTGCCTCCTACGATTAGGTCCAGCTGTCCACCATGCAGCTTCTTGGTTAGCTTGAGTCTGCAACATATTACAGACATGGTTAGTTGAACCTAAGAATCTTGGTGGACTCTCAATTATGCATGACTCAATCAAATAAGATATCTCCATGCCTTGTCCTGATGGTTTCTTTTGCTTAGCAGGAAGACTCGATAGGTACTCAGGGTAGTTCCTCTTCCAGTGGCCATCCTTCCTCGAAAAGAAACACTTTCCTCCTGCTGATGGCTTCTTTTTCATTGGCTAAGCTACCACCCTAGCAGCTTTGCCCTTGTTGTTCTTCATTCCTAACTTTCTATTAGATGTTTTTCTATTCCCTGTCTGGGTGCCTCAGTTAAGAGGACAGTCCCCTTAGTCTTCATCACCCGTCAGCAACTTGCAGCTTCTTCATTAACTCAGGTAATGAATAATCTTTATTATTCATTGTATAGTTCAGCCTAAACTGAGTGGAGGACTCTACCAACGTGCCCAATATTATGTCTGTCTAAGATTGACTATAATCTTAGCACCTAGGAATTCCATTTCATTTAGATAAGCCATCATTTTCAAAACATGTTCCTAAACTCGACTTCCCTCAGGCATTTTCATGAACATAAGTTTACTCATGCCTTGTCGTACTATCTTGCCCACCAAACATCTTCTTAAGATGTTCTTTCATTTCCGCTACTATCTTCATACGGAGGCCAAGATGTAACACCGATTTAAATCATTAGACTAAATCCAGCAGTCATAAGGTTCCTTGACAGCAGCAGTGGCACTATTAGTAGGCATAGGAGGACAAGGTTCAGTTGACATAAATTTATATCCCTCTTGGATTAGCACAATGTCTAGGTTCATCTCCTAGTTTGGGTAATTTGGTTTAGTAACAAGGTTATCCTTTAGTATGGAGTGCAATGCACCAGCATTCGTCATGATTAAACTAAAAATATGGGGGAAAAAAAAATACATGTGAGTCATGCATATACATGACATTAATTATTTCAAAATTATTAAAACAAAAGCAATGATAATCCAAACTATCCACTCGTTACTCCTCGTCGGTGAGGCCGCAACAAGCTCAGCTCTGTTGAGAACATTTCTCTATTATTATATTTTCTTGTAAAGTCTTTTTACTAAATATCAATAATTCACCATTTTGTCCTTAGTGTTTAAAATAGTACAACAGGGCTCCTCGGGGAGGCTAATGTAATATTTTAGTGAAGTGTAAATTATTATCTGAACATCCGTACAAGGTCTCAATATACTTCACGTCAGCATGGCCGTACTCAATTTCTCGGATTTTAGTCCATCCTAACAAAAGTCTAACCCTGTATTCCACGGATCAACATCCTCCTTGGGGAGTAATGCAGACCCACTATATTGCTATACTAGTAATAAAGACTGTGAGTTTAAACCCTTAAACTTTGCTCCAACTTTATTTTTAAAATAAATTAGGGGATTTTTTTAACATTAAGTTATCTCATAACTTAAAAAAATTGATATGAAAAGAATAATTTAAATTCCTATTATGATCCAATCAAGACTAATAAAATTATTTACCATGAACAATCATATCATTAAAACTCCTTTTCATAACAATTTAAGTCAAGGTATAACTTTAATTTATTTGTATACACTTTTGGAAAAATGATGACTATTACATATTCCCATTTAGAACACATTATAAAATAATAAAAAAAAATATTTTTTTTTATTATTATCTGACGTCAGGCCTACTAACGGCAACAGGTCTGGAGAATTTTTTATTGATTTTTGATAAAAAAAAAAAATTGTAGTATTTTAATTGGCAATAATCTCATTACATCGATTTATCTTATGCAATCCTTTCAGATAACTTACATGAAGAACTCGGCTTGTCATGAAAATCTTATTTTCATAACTGTAAACCAAAACTATACCAACATTGATGAATACATTCCTTTTAATTTAGCTTTAAACAATTTAAAAAATCAAACATATAACAATTTATACGAATATATTCAACAATGTTATAATACTACTTTCACGTGATCTCATCATTAAATTGTATTTAAAAGATTTTTCAATCATGTCAACTAATGACCTCATGCACATCATGAATAATCAAAATCCAGCTCTGAAATCAATTGTTGGGTGGGTGATTAATAATTTTGTACACTAAAAACATGCATCGATCATACCTAGCGCAGCTGAATACTGATTTAAAATTCACTATATTAAAATTAAATATAAATCTTAAACTCCAATTAGACATAACAATGCAAAGCATAGAAGACATACTCGAGAAAAAAAAATTAAATATGAACGTAAAAGTATAAGATGAGAAATCATATACCTTATTGTTGACCGCAAGTGAAAAGATGCTCCAAACGATGCCTCCGAGATCTTCTCCACAATTCCTCTTCTTACACTGAACGAGTGGGCATCGTTAAATCAAGCAATTCTTCAAACTATTTTAAGAATTAATTGGGAATAATTTTTCTCTTTATTAATTCTGTGATTAAGTGAGAGAAAACCGAGCAAATTTATTAAATCCGAATGAACTAGGGACCCCTATTTGTAGGAGACTCAAAAATGACTATTAGCCACTCTGTATTGGCCATCCCATCATGTAACACGCATCACATGTTTGTTTCCTAGAGGGATGGGGCGCGAATCTGCCCCCCTTATGGCGATTCAGTGCGTAGCATGGTTAATTTTTTAATTTTTTTTTAACAACCATTTTCCCTCTTTTTTATAAAAAAAATATTTTCTTGTAAAAATTTATCCCATCAATTTTTAGGATTTAATGGAAATAATTTTATTCAACTCCTTGAATAAAATAATTCATCTTATGAATTCTCTTGAATTCTAGAAGTGCATAATTTTAGAAGTTTGCGCAGAGACCTCAGGGACAATTTATCTTTAGATTCAAATGGGTGAAATCTGATTATCGTCTCATGATAACAATTGACGACCATTTAATAAAACTTAATTTCACTAAATAAGTTTTACTCCACTCTAAAGATAAATATATGTACTCGTTAAATTTTCCTGTAATAATTTACTCACAATTCCCTCCTCTAATAAATGTCCATGAGAAAAATAACTTAAACTACTATTGTCATTCTTTCACACTTTTCCTTCTTGGTTCCCAATTCGCCACTTTCGACTAATTTACTAATATAGATAAACACTTCTATAATAATTCCTAATGTCCAACATAAGGAATGATCTGGCCAAAATCTCTAATATCAATTCAAATATTTACGAATTAACTATGGGGACATTTCACAAAGTCGATTCCTAATAAAATATCCATTCCTGCCACACTTCATGCAATTTCCCAATGAACGTAAGACCCCGGCTATTGCTTATAACATCATCATTTTAGTGCATCAAAGCAATCAACATTCCATGCACAAGTCTGGATATTTCCCAGGTTAAGAGTCATTGTATAAAAAAAAAAATATACATGAGTTGCTTAATTCCAATAGTAGTACAAACCCGAGCAAATCACGTGGTCTTGTTTAGTGTAACAATCTCATTGGAACACACCAACACGACATCCAGTATTGCTATCCATATAACCAAGACAAGTTATCTAAATTTCATGATATAGTCTTAGCAGAGAAGTAGCCCAAACTCATCATTAACTGTGAACTGACTATTAAATAACATTCTTATATGTTATTTAGTCTATTTGTGGAATAATCTTGTAATTTCACTAAAAATAGATATCCCAAATGTCATTTAAGGACTTCATCCAACTCATGGTACTTGCTTTGATAGAGAACAACATCGTATGCATAAAGACTAATAAATAAAATAGACAAAAATGCTAAATAATATTTATTCACTAATAAAAGTGTTTACATAAATTGGGTTCCCTTAGGCACCAGCTCTAGCATATTGGCGGTATTAGGCCCCTCAAAAATCATCCTCATTATGTCAGGTGAATCATCAGACCATTTGGGATATTTGGGTATTATCTTTAAAATACTAAGGATTGGAGTTAACTTTGGTGGCTGCTACATATACCACAAGTTTCACTTGGGGCTCCTCGTTTGCTTCTATGACATCCCCCTCGTAGCCCTCTGGAGTGCTTGTTGCCATGAAATCCAAAGGAAAGAGCAGGGCAGTTCTAACAGCAACCTTTTTAGGGAGTGTCCTGAATTGTACCTAGACCCCTTGATTTGTTTCCTCCTTAAGGCTACCATCCATGGGCATGCGCTACTCATGATCTTAAGGATTGCCATCAGTTACCATGTCATGTGCTGAAGGTTGCTCCTGTGGATTAATCATTTGGGTTTGAGGCACCTCCATGGGTTGGGGGAAGTCTTCTTCGTAGAAGTCATTCTCGATATCAGACCACGCTGGGTTTACATGGCCTAGAGTTTCCATTATGTTAATGCTGAGCGGGGAATACTCCTCTTCATCATGAACATATTTTTCCTTTTTGTTTGGTTGCCCTTTTTTGGCTATAGTAATAGGTTTTGACCCTGCTATTGGGTCTTCAAGATCCACGGCCTCAGCTTGCTTCCCATTACGGACCCTAGCTTCCTCTTGACAGCACCCGGTTAAGCAAGTATCAAGTAGAGTCCTTCGCTTAGATGTCTTTTTCATTAGTTTCCCCTTCTTCTGGGTTCGAGTAAGACAAGAGGGACCAATCTCCTCTTGATCGAGGTGGCTTCTTCTCCAAACATTTCCAAATCTGACCTCGAAAGGTTGGTACCCTGATTGCCGTGGACCTTAACTGGTGTCCAAGTCTAGTAAGTGGTATTTGGGATTTCACCTTGGATGCGCAGTCCGCATAATGATTTAGGTCTTTAAAGTGAGACCTTGATGAGGTCTCGTTAGTGATTTATTGCAAAAGGAAAAAAAGTGCCCATTACTAATGTCTTTATTAAGGGAGCTAGCTTTTTCTTCCGATAAAGGCTCAACTTCTTCATTTCAAGCACCGACTTGTGGCAACAACCCCTACAGAGATCGTGTGTAAAATGCACGAGCTTCCTTAACTCCTTTTTCTCTGAAGCAAAGACCGTCGACCAATGGTCGTTAGTAAGAATTCTCATGGCTATCTCTTCTTCCTTGGAGAGAAGAATAATTCCTTCTTCTAATTACATTTTGAGGAACCTGCCGAACATAACGAAGTCGGCTATCAGATGTTCAGCTGTGATGGTCCACATGCGATAATCTTCTAGCGATCTCACCGAAGTTCGGGGGAACCTCAAGGTTCCTGACTCTAGTAGCCCGTCAAACAAATTGTTTCCTATAACCAAACAATCTTTGTCTATAAGCATCTTGCACAGCAATTTGCCATTAGTTTGGCTGTTATGATAATTGTGAGGCTTTGTTAGCTCAATTATATTAACTTGAGCACGCCTAGGGAAGGGGTCTTTCTTAACCCCCATCTGTCCTTCCTCCAAGAAGGTTAATTCCCACGCTTATAAAGACAACGCAATTCTTTATTGTATGAGTTAATGAATCGTGCCATTTACAATATGCCTTCCCTGTAGTAGAATTTGGGACGGGTTTTCTGTTTTTGCCTTTAATCTGGAGCTTCTTAGTTGCCTCAAGCCAATCAAATATTACGTCAGCTCTTGAGAGGTCAAACGAGTATTTCCTCAAGTCTTGGGAATGATGAGACTTCCTTGCTTTGATATTCTTTTTAACCAAAGGATTGCTGATGCGTCTCGTATTTACGCAGCTTTTAAATATTATTTTAATTATTTTGCACCTATTTAATTATAGTTCTACACTCATTTTGGCAATTTCTATGTTTAACAGGTTTAAAATTAAAGTTTTGGAAATTGTCAAATTTTGGTGCAAATGAGGCAAATTTGATGCGTAAACTATTAAATCAAGTCAATAGATTCTGGACAAGAACGTTTAAGCTTGACCTGCTTCGACCTGAACAAGCACTGTTCACCGTCCCCAGCAGCAGCCCATCACCACCTAGACCACCAGCAAGTCCACCAACCCCCAGCCCATCAACCCCAAGCCCACGAACAGCCCAGACCGACACCAGCTCAGCCCAACTGACACTAGACCAGCAGCACCGGCCCACCAGCACTGTTCCGGCCCCACCCAAACCAGCAACACCGACCCAGCTCAATTCAGCATCACCTTCCAAGTTCACCAGCCTGATTCGTCGCTAGCCCACTAGCGCCAACCGCGGCCCAACACCCAGACCACAGCCCAGATCTGCTAGGGCATAGAGGAGATGCAGGGTCAGTGTTTGTGTGGATATAAGGGTCTTTGGGGGGTTCATCGTCCCTTGTTTTTGGGAGAGGCACCATCGCCCCTAGTTTTCTCTCTCTCCTCTCAGCTTTCTCTTTCTCTCTTTCAGAATTTTTTATTTTTACTTTTCCTTCTTTTTTCATTAAATTGGAACAAAAGCGAAATTAGCGGGGAGATCAACATGAGTTTGTTCAACTTCTTCTTCACCGAATCATCCTTGATGGAGACCTAACTTGCTCTCTGGGGTTAGATGAAATCTGAGCCTACACTTTTGTTTACATTTAATTCGGGTTAATTTGATTGTTTACATGAATTACTTGGTTGAGATAAATACTTTGAAGTATTATATTCTCATTGTTTATTCAATTGATATGATTATTGAGTTTGTAACCTTTACTTGTTGATATTGTGCTATGACCTGAGAATCCAAAGCATGGGCTGTTGGTGTCCTGGTTGCTGTCTTGCTACTGTTGTGCTGCTACTGCTTGTGGTTGCTGCTGTTGGTTACTCATTTGGCTTAAGTAAATGTAATAAGGTGTAGAATACAGCGTTTTGAGTTGAATTAGCGTGTGGATATTGTAACTAGAATAAGTCTTGATATAATTAATTGCATAAATCCCGTGTTAAGTCATGTAATAGGTGAAGTCTAGAGATTGTTAGCTGCGGTGGTCATTGCCGGTCAATAGTGGCGGATAGTTAGTTAGTTGTTGGTTGAGTCGGTTAGTCCTTGTGTCTAGGATCATTGTATCTCTAGATATTTTTAGTCTTAAGCCATCCTAAGGATTAGTAGTATAAATATGTAGGGCCTCTCTTGAAGAGCTCATAACTTTGATGAATGATAATTGATATCTTTGATATCTTTCTCTCTACTTCTCATCTCCTTTCCCTTCTTATCTCCTCTAAACTGTACATTCTCTCCTCATCTCATACTCTCACTGTCTCAACCTAGGTTAAGACCCGAGAGTAATTCTTAAATCTTAACATTTGGTATTAGAGCCTTGATTTGCTTCCGAATCAAGCTCTAAATCTGTAAAAAAAATTACTAATTCTGATTGATTGTGTGCAATTAATCAACAAAAAAGTTTTGATACTGATTTAGTTCAGTTTTATGTGATCAAGAATTCAATTCTGAATTTTAAACATGAAGAGTTTATTGAACTGCAAGTGCTTGGGCGTTGCTTTCGGTTGGGATAAATTTGATTGAGTTACATTGAAGAAAGTTTAATTGATCAGTATTTGTTGATTACATTCAGCAGCAAAGCTGATTTAGACTGAGTTCAATAGAGTTGATCAAGCATTAGCTGCTGTAGTTGAGTTGTGAAGCAAAGCATTAGCTGCTGAAGTTGAGTGCTCAAGCATGATCGAAATTGATCAAATATTCACTTGATTTGTTGGAAAAGAAGCTTAAGTGAGCTATTGGATCAACATTACACTTAATCATAATCAAAAGATTAGAAAAACAAGTTGATTAAAGTAGTTCTGGTTCTGACATTCAATTGAGGAGTGAAGGCAACTGTTCTCTGAACTTCAAGTTACATTTTCAATCAGAGTCTGCGTTGTTGCTGATTTGTGATATAATTCGTGTTAATAAGCATAGAAGTGGTGAGAATTCAGTTGATTCTTAAGAATTATATGTTATTGAGTTGAGGTTTGCTTAGACAAATCTGACATTGAACTGAAAACCGAAAGTGTGAAATCTGATTTTGTTCTTGAAGATTGCTTTGAGTATTGTGTTGAGGACTTGATTGTGGTTTAGAGTCAACCCTAATTCAGAATTGTAAGTCTGTTACTCAAGAAGCATCTCAGTTAGGGTTTGGTTCGAGTTCTCTCTTTTTCGAACAGCAGAAAGTTAGGGTTTGCACTCTGCGGCGTTCGTGGAGCAAAGGAAAAAAAAGCAAACTGTGTGGTTAGTGTTGTTCGAAATTAAGCTGAAGGATATTCGAATTCTGGAATTTTGGTTCAAGCTAGGGCTGTGAAGTGTTGATTCTTTGTTGTGAATGTTCGATTCTCATCGTCAAAAGCAGGGTAACTCTGTTGAGGAAATTCTCAGATGTTTGTTGATGAAATGGCTGCTAGATTCGCTCAAGGATCTACATGCTTGGTAAAGGTCGCGAATACTCGTCATATCATCACCAAGGATGTCCTTGAGGAAATGTTTGATGCCTATGCTGACTTTGAAAGAGTTAATATTGTTTCAAAATCGAACTTCGAGGTTGAAGCAAAAGTGACTTATACGTCAAGCTTACAAGCTGAAAGAGCACGTGGGGTATTACTAGAAGACAAGGTCTATGACCATTGCCATGTGTTGGATATCCAACATTTCAATCCTTGTAAGGATGTTAGGCAAGAAATGAAGATGCCGGCTCTCATGGAAACAATTAGGAGTACGAAAGGCTCAAATAAAAGCAGTGGGAGTGTGATGCACCACTGGAATAAGATTGATCGTGCTTGGGCTGACGATTCCAACATCACTTGGAAACAAGTGAAACATGAAGAAAAGCAGATGATGTAAGATCAATTTTCACCAAAGTTTGTGGCACTAGGAAATGAGCTGGTATTGAATGAAGAAGCAGAATGATGAGTGATGCTAGCTCAGATTTGGGAGTGTTACAACAACAACTTGATCTGGAAGTTCAAAGTGTGTTTGAAGAAGTAGTAGTGGTGGATGGTGCAGCTGTAAATCATGAAGTAAACATCACACCATGCTTTGAGATTCAAAAAAACCTTCATATTCTAGAATTCAGAAGTTGTTGCAGCTCAATTCTGCAAGGGAAGCACCATTTCAGGGTAAAAGAGAATCATTGCAAGTGTTAGAGCCATTAAATGTTGCAGCAAGAAAATCACAAGTGTGCGTAGAGATCTTAAGCGATCGAAAGTTGAGATTTAAGAAGTGTTTCTCAAGTAAAAGAGTGAGATCAATGGAGAGACTAAGAGCTTCTTCATGGATCAAGAAAATTCTTAAGAAAACTAGGAGTAAAGTTATTTCCAGTAGTAGTGATTCACACGATGTGCAAATTGAGGTTTCAGCCAGCAAACAAGAGTATGGTACTGTAGAATTGAAATGTATTGTTGAAACATTAGATGCTACTGCTTTAGTTTCAGTGAATACATCCCTAAATCTGTTATGTACTACTCCATGGCAAACTGGTATACAAAATCGAAGCATCTTCACTGCTGAACAATCACATTCTGTTGGGAAATCAGTTGTTGCTGTCGTGGTATTATCTGATGCAGAACAAGGGGTGCTTTTATGTGGAGAGAAGGTTTATCTAGGTGCAAGTACTTGTGACAAGCTTCCTCCTGATCCGAAGAAGGTAGATCATGATTATAACAAGCTGAAACATGAGGCTGAGTTGGAGAAAAGGTTAAATCAAGCTGCCAAGGTTTGCTCCCAAGTTCAGCAGAGACCAAGTTTCATTTCTAGAAAATTTTTTGAAGCATTAGAAGTTCACAACCTGGGTCATGAGCTAAAAATTAAGTCCGTTCAGCCAAGATCCAGTAGAATCGAAGAACTTTGGGTTATGTTTGAAGTTGGAAGATCCCCCGATGCCTTGGTGGAATCTGGCTACTGCGTCTATTTTGGAATGTTAGCTACTGCGTTGGGCAAATTGTTCGCACACCCTCAGGCTTGGGAAGTGCAAGAAGTTCGAAAGCTTGGTTTGGAAAAATGTGGTACATTGACAGATGTTAAATCAACAACGAGTAGTAAGAATCAGATGCAATTCAGAAACAGATGCAGATCCAATTCTGATGCAACCCAAGCACCAAAATCACATGCTGATTCTCAACCTGGTTTGCACAAGCTTTGGTTGTATGTGAGCAAGAGCAGGCAAGTTGTTGAATTGAATGCATCCAAAGATTGGTTATTTCGGCAAGTTGCTGTAAGAATCTCTGGAAGACCCTACACGGATCAGGAACGTGAGATGAAGCTTGAGTTTGGTTTTGTTATTGCTGCTAAGTCCTTAAAACTCTATGGAATCAAGCATTCCAGGAGCCTGCATACATTCGCCAAAAACTAAAAGGACCTTATGATGACACCTTGCAATTGGGAGGACATTTGCAAGTTGTTTGTCTGCAGGGCTTCAGCTGAGGACAAGGAAACCACTCAAGTTTTGAGGTTACAGCTGCTGAAATTTTGGGCATCAGTGTACGGTCATTGTAACTTATTGAGAGTCTGTTGTGTAAGCATTGTTGCAGCGGGTTACATCGAATGTAAGTGTCAGATGCATCTGCTACAATGTTATCACAACGCCTTAGTTCAAGACAGCAACAGGAGATCAAGATTAACTCCACCAGAAATCATTAGATGCTTTAGCAGAGGAGTTAAAAACATATCAGATCTTGAACCAGAATTATGCACAGCTGCTTTGATGCTCCATTGGTTTCATGGGCTGGTGTACTTTGCAAGCACACTTTTGCTCATTGTTAAGAGATCTACGTTCGTTCATTTAAGAAGAAAATGGGTTCAAAACGAGCCTAGATTACAGGGTTCCTTGAACCAACATTGCTGTAGAATATCACTTATACCAAGGAAGCAAAATGAGATACAAGCAGGAGCTGATGTTTTGGTGAACAATCTGGTATTGGTATACTGCAAATTATGGGTTGTGAGTTCTGCTAAATTGATAGTACAAATGGTGACTTTGTTTGCTTGGAGAGCGATTGATACTTTTGAAGACTTAGCTTTGTGGAAATCATTCAAGCTCATAATCAAGTTTGTGTTGTTGAATTACGTTAGCCGTAATTGGACGTCTTCTAAAGTGTGTTGTTGCTCTGTTCAATTGGTTTGAGTTTGGAAGGCCTCCCGAGATGTTCAAGGACTACATATGCAGCCTTATGGGTTTCACGACATTCAAACTTCGTTATGCAGCATACTACCAGCAGAATTTCAAAAGCGTTGATGCGTTTTATGATTCTGTACAGCAAGTTAGAGTTTTGAGATGTATTAACTGCATCATGAGTTGTCGTGGATGTTTTGTTGATGTTGGGATGGTTTGGTTTGATCAGCGCAGACCTCCTGAAGAGTACTAGGCATTCAAACGCAACATTGTGTCGAAACAAGGGTCATGTATCTACTGCATTTCAAAGTCAGGCATCATTGGCTCGTTTCAGCTGCAACAAATTTCAGCAAGTTCAATTGCACTTTAACTCTCTTCCATCTTGAGGACAAGAATGTTTTCAAGGGGACGGGAATGTTATGACCTGAGAATCCAAAGCATGGGCTGTTGGTGTCCTGGTTGCTATCTTGCTGCTGTTGTGCTGCTGTTGCTTGTGGTTGCTGCTGTTGGTTACTCGTTTGGCTTAAGCAAATGTAATAAGGTGTTGAATATAGCGTATTGAGTTCAATTAGCCTATGGATATTGTAACTAGAATAAGTCTTAATGCAATTAGTTGCACAAGTCCCTAGTTAAGTCATGTAATATGTGAAGTCTAGAGCTTGTTAGCTGCGGTGGTCAATGCCGGTCAATAGTGGCGGCTAGTTAGTTAGTCGTTGGTTGAGTCGGTTAGTCCTTGTGTCTTGGATCGTTGTATCTTTAGATATTTTTAGTCTTAAGCTATCCTAAGGATTAGTAGTATAAATATGTAGGGCCTCTCTTGAAGAGCTCATAACTTTGATGAATGATAATTGACATCTTCGATATCTTACTCTCTACTTCTCATCTCCTTTCCCTTCTTATCTCCTCTAAACTCTACATTCTCTCCCCATCGCATACTCTCACTATCTCAACCGAGGTTAAGACCCAAGACTAATTCTTGAATGTTAACATATTGATATTTATAAATTAATTCTTTGTGCTTGTAGCCTTAGGATTAATTACTCAAGCCACAGTATTAACCGAATTGTTAATTAAAGCCTATCTTCCCGATTCTTTAGTTAGATTGGGTCAATACATAATAATTAACAATACTTTAGGTAAAGCCTATTTTCCTTATGCTTTAGTTAGATAGGGTCAATACGCAATACTAACAACATTATCTTAGTAGGTTGAAGCATGTAGCCTAAACCACTACCCGTATGACAATCAATAATCCCAATTTAAAAGTTAACGCAAAAGTAATTGGCTAACGATGGATTTGAAACCCTAGGTTCCAATTTAATACACTTTTTCGATTAGAAGTAGATTACCTTAGTTTAATTGTTGTTTCCTTAGGTTATTTAATATAAAAACCTCTCAATTTTATTCAAATCAATTTAAGTCATAGAATAAATTCACACACTCTTAGTCCCTGTGGTTCGACACCCTCTCGCTCTACATTTCAATTTAGGTGTGTTTAATAGATAGGGTTTTGTATTAAATTTTGATGGACGTAGAAAAGCACATCAAGATTTTGGCGCCGTTGCTGGTGACTAGGAAACGTTCGTGATTTTATTTTTGTGATTTTCTTTGATTCACGGAATTCATGGAATCGGAGAATGCTCTAAATGATTTAATCTTGGCTTGAATTGTAATGTAGGTGTCAATCTCGGAAAACTAGGTGAAGGTTAGGATGGTTGGGGTAGTTGGTCACTTTATTCTATATGTTAAATCATATACTTTGCTCGAGGACTAGCATAGGTTAGGTGTGGGGTTGTTGATGCGTCTCATATTTACGCATCTTTTAATTGTTATTTTAATTACTTTGCACCTATTTAATTTTAGTTCTACACTTATTTTGGCAATTTTTATGTTTAACAGGTTTAAATTAAAGTTCCGAAAATTGTCAAATGTTAGTGTGAATGAGGCAAATTCGATGTGTAAACAATTAAATCATGTCCATAGATTTGGGACAAGAACGTATAAGCTCAACCTGCTTCGACCCGAACAAGCACTGTTCACCATCCCTAGCAGCAGCCCACCACCACCCAGACCACCAGCAAGCCCACCAACCCCCAGCCCATCAACCCCAAGCCCACGAACAGCCCAAACCGACACCAACTCAGCCCAACCGACACCAGACCAGCAGCACCGGCCCACCGGCATTGTTCCGTCCCCACTCAGACTAGCAACACCAACCCAGCTCGACTCAGCATCACCTTCCAACTTCATCGGCCCGATTCGTCACTGGCCCACCAGCGCCAACAGCGGCCCAACGCCTAGACCATGGCCCAGATCCGCTAGGGCACAGACGAGACGCAGGGTCGGTGTTTGTGAGGATATAAGGGTCGTTGGGGGGTTCACCATCTCTGGTTTTCGGGGGAGGCACCACCGCCCCTAGCTTTCTCTCCCTCCTCTCAGCTTTCTCTTTCTCTCTTTCAAATTTTTTTATTTTACTTTTCCTTCTTTTTTTCGTTAAATTGGAACAAAAACGAAATTAGCGTGGAGATCAGCATGAGTTTGTTCAACTTCTTCTTCACCGGATCATCCTTGATGGAGAGCTAGCTTGCTCTCTGGGCTTAGATGAAATCTTAGTCCTTCCTTTTGTTTACTTTTAATTCGGGTTAATTTGATTGTTTACATGAATCGCTGGGTTGAGATAAATACTTGGAAGTGTTATATTCTTATTGTTTTTTCAATTGATATGATTATTGAGTTTGTTACCTTTAATTGTTGATATTGATATTTAAAAATTAATTCTTTGTGCTTGTAGCCTTAGGATTAATTAATCAAGCAATAGTATTAACCGAATTGTTAATTAAAGCCTATCTTCCCTATGCTTTAGTTAGATAGGGTCAATATGTAATAATTAACATTACGTTAGGTAGAGCCTATTTTCCTTATGCTTTAGTTAGATAGGGTCAATGCGCAATACTAACAATATTATCTTAGTAGGTTGCAGCTTGTAGCCTAAACCACTACCCGTGTGACAATCAATAATCCCAATTCAAAAGTTAACGCCAAAGTAATTGGCTAACGATGGATTCGAAACCCTAGGTTCCAATTTAATACACTTTTTCGATTAGAAGTAAACTTTAGTTTAATTGTTGTTTCCTTAGATTAATTAATACAAAAACCTCTCAATTTCATTCAAGTCAATTTAAGTCATAGAATAAATTCACGCACTCTTAGTCCCTGTGGTTCGACACCCTCTCGCCCTGCACTTCAATTTAGGTCTATTTAATAGATAGGGTTTTCTATTAAATTTTGATAGACGTTGAAAAACACATCAATTGCAAACCATAAGAGATACCTTGACCTATTTAGCAATGTCAATCTCAAAAGGAGGATGTCCATCCTCTTCAATTAGATCTTGTATGAAAGTCCCATGCATGCTATTTTTTTTCAAGCTTTCTTCTACAAAGACAGCCTCATGTCTAGTGGCACATTCCACCAGTTTTAAGAGAATCGTCAAGTTAGAGCCTTTGAATTTCTTCTTAAACGCAATACCGAAGCCATTCAAGGCTAGCTTGGCATATTCATCTTTAGGAAGTCCAACAGTTCTTTTTAACCTGGCACTCCTTGAACTGGTTAATTTAGTCTTCCACTGATTCTCCTGGCTTTTATCTAATTCGAGCCAAGTAAGACATGAAAGTTCTTAGTTCCATTCTTGGAAACTAAGCCTGAAATTTCCTTGCCATGTCATCCCGACAATAGATGGAGTTGGGTGGCAGGCCAATGTGCCACAGAAAAGTAGTCCTGGTTAAGGAGCTGTAGAACAACCTTGGCTTAAGATATTGATTATCATCTGCTTCTCTGCACTAGAAATTAAATCTTGTCAAGTGTTCGAGGGTAGACAAAGTTCCTTCTCCTAAGAAGAGGGTAAACTTAGGGATTCCATGTCCTTGAGGAAAATTTCACCGAGAAACAAAAGGTATTTTAATTTTTTTATAATTAAGCCATGGTTTTACCGAAACTGAGTGGGAAAAATTTCAAGTCGATTGGACAAGTCCAATCCTTCAGAATTGGATGAAGCATTTACTGCATAATAAATCGTGAGCAGCTTCAACTATTTCTTCTGATGGTGCCCTAATTTTTTATTTTTACGGGTGCTTCTCGTCAGGTCTATTTCTTTTTCTATGCGAAAATTCTTTAGCTACCTTATTATAATGCTTGAGATTGGATTTATATCTCGGAATCCTCTAGTTTTTTTTTGCCTGTACTTTGTTGACTAATGGATTCCCATTAAAATTGTCAGTATGAAATCATTCAGGACTTTTTCCCATCCGCTTAAGCTTTTGACACGGTTGGTTGCTTGTCATGGGACTAGAGCCTTGTTGACCTAGAGGATATGGTTCGAATCCCAACTGCCCATGATGTTAGGTGGGCGCATGAAGGAGCATGTTAGAGTGTATAACCATTTTCAGGATTTCACTCATCAACTTAAACTTCTCAATAGTTGGTTCCTTGACAAAAAAATTGTAGAACAATGTTGTCCCTATTTATGTAGTCAAGGTAAGGTTTACTATATAAGGGTCTATTCACCTTGATGAGGTCTAGCCCATACATTTGCTCTATGAGGGTATCTAGTAAGTCTTGGAGGGGTAGGTTAGGCATATGGTTATGCGCTTGCCATTGCTCCTAAGTAGGCTAGGATCTTGAGAGGGATCTGCAAGATACCCCTAGGCACCCATCATAATTGGGTGTGGGAATGGTTGTTGCCCCGAACACAGGGTAACCCCCTTAATCAATATGGCCATGCGCTTCGTTGGCCATGAAGTATGTCCAAGCATGACCTGGGTTATACAGCATGTCTACGAGCGCACTAATATTAGCAAGCTATTGGATCATCCTTGCTTCATCAGTCCCCAAGTCATAGTCTTCAGGAAGTGGGAGATTAACTTACCCCCCAGTGTGATAGGTATGGAAAGGTCTAGGAAGGAGGGGCTACTTCCTAAGAGTGGGTACCTTTCCTTGGATTCCTACTTCATTGCCTTGAATGGGCCTCGAGGTTACCTATACTACCTAAGGAGTACGAACAGTTTTGCACCCTATATTGGGGACAAGTAACACTGGCACATTAGCATTGAGGTCCCTTGATGTTTGAGAAAAAATCTGATTTGAAGGGTTAACAATCCCAAAGGGCGCATCGTTTTTTACAGTTGGATTCCATGTGTGTGACACTCAAGTTAGCCATAATTGGTTTTTTCGTTCACTCATGGAAAATATAGTCAACTTGAGTCATTAGTAATCGTGAGCTCGAGGGAGCTTCATGAGGATGCCCATTTTGTGTTGATGGAGGAGGTGCAAGCCTAAGGTGGCTGATAACCTTTGTAATGGGCTTGAACAAGCCATTATGAGCCTTAGTCTGTCTAACCAAGTTAGGCTCAACCTTAACTATTGTCTATCTCGCTGTGTCCATGGCAATAAGTGTAGCAGTAGAAGACAAAGTTGAGTTCATTTCAGCTAAGACTCTGTCAGAGTTTTTGTGAAGCCTGTTACGTGTCGAGGTTCCAACATTGTTTATTACAGCTCTCATGGCGTCGGAGCTTTCATGCTGAACCACTAGATTATGCTCCATTTCAACAAGTTGTCACTGAATGACTTCTCTTATTATTTGTTGGACTTTTAGGTCCATGATTTCTTAATGGAGTTTAAGTATAGCCATGAAACTCTTGTGAGAATAGCCATCTATATCTTTTCATTCATTCTTCGGGACGTCATCCTCACCACCGCTCTCACCACTGTGGTTATGACTTGGTTCATCGTTTTGTCTTATAGGGCCTTGTTCAAGAGGATGCCCAAGTGAGGATCCAATCGGCGCTAAGCCCTTTGGCTCCTCATGCTAAATAGCATTGGACCTCCTTGTTCTAACTGTTAGGGAATGGCCTAAAATTTGTTCATGATTAAGTGTGATGTGGTCGCCATAAAATGGTAAACAAAGCAAAAGTGCGAAAGGGACTCACTGCGACTACGGAGTGAGCCTAAATTCGAATGGCATGTCTTTGACCTCAACTGCTCACCATTTTCAGAGACAAGGTTGTGATATCTTAGTGCATCTAACTTCAACTATATTGTGAGGTTTGCTTATGCTTCAATTAAGAGGATTTTGTTAAATGTTTATGTGGATTTTTTAATATACATATATATATATTGAGTGAAAAGTAGAGGATATTTACCTAACTCAAGTGGTAGTTACAGTGACGAAGCAGGGCGCATGGACATCTTTCCTCATACACTTTAATGTTAGGAACTAGGGTGGAGGCAAACCCAAGTGCTCATCAGTCCACTTACAGGCCCGAGTCAATCAGGTTTTTAAGCTTGGCACCATTGACATATAATAACTTGAATGGGTTTAGGTTTGAGAAGATTAAGGCGGCACCAACTGCATTCGGATCATTGGATTAGGACCAATGAATTCAAGGTCAAGCCTTAACCATCAAAGACGTAATCAATTGTGCGAACCTAAGTTCTCCTGACTTATCAAGTAGTGAAAGTAGTGTTAAGACCAACGTAATCAAGGTCAAGCCTTGGCCATCAAAGCCTTAATCTAAAGCCCCAATTCTCAAGTCGTCAAAATTTGGGAACAAATTAAAACAGAAAGCTCATACTTGAACCTCGAAAGGCTGTCTTACCAAAGAAGCGAGGACAACAAGTTGATATTTGTTAAGCTATGCTATGTTAAGTTGCACTACTCCTAAGAAAAAGTAAAAGTGTGATGTAGAGAAAACTTTAATAAGTTTTGTATTGCCTCTGTGTGTGTGCATTTGGACTACAATAGTGTCCTTTATTCATAAATGATCTAAATAATAGTTGCTCCTATTTGCACTGCATTTTCTCCCCATGTCAGGCAACGAAGCTTCTTCTTGCGTCTTAAAGATCAATGAACATGTATGTGATTTAGTTTTGGGGGAAATTCCTTGAAGCCCATGTTAGAATTTCTAGCTAAAGTTCCCTCTAGATGCCCCATGTTCTCTTGGATTAAGATTTCCCAAGAATCTGAAAGTGCGCTCCAATTAACAATCTCGAGGTTGAAAACTGCCTGTCTTGCACCCTTCTTAGTGCCCCTTGAGCTAGAGCTCCCTTTTGCCCTTTAACCATCTCGAGCCTCGAGTGGTTGATATCCTTGTTAGAGTTATGATCTTCTCAGGATATTGGGATTGAGATGGTGTTACCTCAGCACCTAAAGGCTTAATTCTCCTCAAGAAAGGCCTCACCTATTGAGCACATGGCACTTTGCACAAAATGACATCGTTCTAGTCCCCTTGAATTTATGGTGTGAACAATTGTAGTTGCCAAAGGTAACCTTTATCCTGTGTCTTTTAAAATTACAATACCAAAATCCTAGTCAATAAATGATACACCTAACATAATGAAGATGATGTTTGATGGGCCCAAAACATCCAATAAATGCATCACGCCTCCATATATTAAGGCCAAATTCGATGGCCTTTTGGTGAATAGGGTCTTGGAGGATAATGGCACTGCCATCAACATCATACCTTCATATATGTCAAGGTCATTGGTAAATCTTAAAATGACTTGATTACTTCATATGTTGCAAACTGCGGCTTTTCTAGGGCAACTACTAAGTCTAAAGGGGTCCTCCCGATTGAGTTAACTGGTTGCAGCTTATGCAATCTAATAGCCTTATTTATATTGGATACTACATTGAGCTCCAATTCTTTTCTTGTAAGAGATTGGCTGCATGCCAATTATTGTATCACTTTTTCACTTTAGCAGATGTTAATCTTCTAAAACCATGACAAATATGAGGTTGTCAGATAGCTTCCCCTAATTATGTTGAGGCAAAATTTGCCGAAGATGACGTGGGACCACTTAATGCCAAAAGGACCACCCCTCCATCTGTCCCACACCAAGAAGTTACAACCATCTTTGATAGCCCACTTATTGAAGCTCATGTTGATCAAATGGACATAAAGCCTGATTTGAAGGTCCAAAGAGCAACCTAAGAGGGGAGTGAATTTGGCTCTTTCTTGATGCAATGAAAACTAAAACTATGAGAAAAAAAAAAAAAAACTAAAAGCCAAACAATGACTATGGAATGTAAAAAAATAAAGGAAAGAAGAAAAACAATGCATAAAGATTTTTAGAGTGGTTCACTTCCAACCTCGAAGCTAGTCTACACCTCAAGTGCCTACTCTTCATTACTTGTGCCTTTAACTATGCTTGATGATCCTTTTTAAAACTAGGCTTAGGATCCAACCTTGACAACTAATCATTTTTTATGTAGGCTCAAGACCAAACCTTTACAACCAACACTTTTGTAATCCAAAGCTAAGATATGCCAATTAATCAAAGATCAATAATAAAGAGAATAAGTGAAGCTCAAGAAAACTTTTAGAGAAACTCGAAATTAAAATGTTAAACCACAAGAGAACAAGAGCCTTCTAATCAATGAATGCTTTGAGAGAATTGGATGAATTAAAACAAAGCATTCAAGCCCAATCTATAGGAAAATGAGAGGCTAGTGGACATTTTAAATGTTTGAGAAAATATTTGGAATGAAATCAAATCAAAAGTACCAATTTGGAGCCTTTTCTGGACTGTGTGTCAACAGACAGGTGTTGTGTGTTGACATACAGAGGCTTTGGATGGCTATTATATGTCTGTATTTTGATACATCCCTTCTATGTGTCAACACTCAATATGCTTGGTTGGATTTTTAATAATTTTGAATATTTAGCTTGATTGATTGATTCATTGATTACCATATTAGCTTAATTTTTTTAATCAGCTTCCATGTTTGTCTTGGTTATTTGAATGGTTGATTGATTCAGTCGAGCTAAAATATCACTCTAATAAAATTTTATCTCATTATTTATTGGCCTGCTTTTCATATACCAATCTAAAAAATTCTTTTATTCACAAACTATATTGGCTTGAATTTGACTTGAATGTTATTCAAGTAATATTTGAAAATCAAATTTTAAAAATAGTTTTGTTAAAGCATCATATATCAATATTGAGATTTGACTCAATTGATATATCTCGAACCTAAGCACTAATAAATAAAAATAAATGACTCAAAGTGCTTGGACTCAGATCTCGTTCTCTTCATTTTGGATAAATCTTATTTTCAACTTTGATCTCTTATCCTCTTGATCCATCTTCTTAAAAGGCTTGGTATCCTCTCGTTCTCTTCATTTTGGATAAATCTTATTTTTCCTAACTTTCTTATGAGTCACATTGAAACAAGATTTGAACAATTTAAGCATAATAGCTCACTAAGTGATCAATAATATCAAAATTACAATGTAAATTGCTTTTAGGGCCAACAATCTCCTCCTTTTGATTATGACAAACATTTTGTTTTTTCTCTTAAAAATATGAAAGTTGAAGTACATAATTCACCATTAAAATATTGACTACTCAGATCATATAAATTCTTACTTTGCATGAATTCTTGGAGTTATGTATAACATGTTAAAAGTTGAAAATCAATTGTCTCCCTCGATGTTGGTGCATCGTAAGAATCACACACTTAATAGCTTAACATCAACATCAATTTTACCACAGCTCAAGCAAGCACAAACTTCTCTCCTCCGTTGATATCAACAAAAAGTTAATAAATCAATTTAATGCAATGTGTTTGATATTTCTCTCCCCTTCACGATATAGCAAGTATTTTCATAACGAATGATTTGGCAATGTTCAACTGACATAAACAACACCAATCTCTCTCCCCCTTTGTCATCAACAAAAAGTGATAAGGGCGGGGATTTATAGATTGAAGTTTAAAATGTAAAAATAGTTTTTTCATATGTAGCTCAATATGTTAAGGATAGCTTCACCTCAAATGTATTTTTTTTTTTGGATGTAATGTTTCGCCCTTTTTTTTTACTAATACTTCCATATGCCTCAATAAGGTGAACATTAATAATTTTTCACAAAGCAAGATTTTTAAATTTGCATTAAGCTTTGCAATTCCCATAACACATTTATAACTTTGATCAAAATTATGAAAAAGAATATGAGAGAATATTCAAGTTAACAAACATTGGAGAGATTATGTTCAAAACAGAGACCGAAGGTAACTTAAGTTTAGTATTTCCTTTAAAAAAAATTTTCAAGTACTAATATCCATTGGATTAGACAAGAACACTTCGAAAATTGTGCTATATCATGTTAAATCTTTGAGTGCCATTTTCACCATGTCAATCCTTCTTTTAGTGTCACCCAAAGAGTTCCACATAGAGGCCTAATAACAACGTTTAGTCAGTGATCATTTGGGGGGATAAATTTAAAAATGACATCTTCTATAAGAACATGATCATGAATGATATGATCTCTACCTTTATATGATTTGTTCTAAAATGTTTAGCCGCAGTTTTAGCTAAGCATATTGTAATAGCAGTGTCACATATAATAAGAGCATGATTAATGAAAATGTGTTAATCAAATTCATGCATTAGCAAGATGTTTGAGCACAATGACTTGCACAACCAATGTATTTGACCTCATCAGTTGATGAGGCAAGGTTCTCCCCCCCCACCAACCATGGCATTAAAGCATGACCAGTAAATAGACAAATTCCATAATTTTGATTTCTTGTCCACTTTTGAATCAAGTAACATCCAAATCACTATATCGAACTAGATCTACGAAATCCCACTCGGGATAGAACAAGTCGAAGTACCAACTAGGCAACAAAAAAATTGTTTTCATGGCATAATATTGTAATTCTTTTGGACATGCATGAAATCAACCATATACGCACACAATAAACAAGATATCAAAGTATACTCATGGAAAGGATAGAAGGGATCGAATCATACCTCTATTTAGATTTTAAATCCACCTTTTTCATCCATGTCTATCTTGAGTGCTGAGCTCATTGTTGTTGCAAATGCCTATAAATTTTCCATGCCAAACTTCGTACCCAAATTTTCTTGGATCCTTTGTTTTTAGTCTTTAAATTTGGAGGTCGAGATTCCTTTGGAACCACAACCATCTTGGTTTTTCTCAAGTTCTTCTTAAAAGGACATTGATGCACAATAAGCCCATGATCACTACAATAATGACATCTTATAGAGTTTATCGATGGTGAGGAGGCTTTGGCAAAAAGAATATTTTAATCTTTTTCCTTTGAGAATTCCACTATAGCCAATTCCCTATTTATCATAAGTGGGTCTTACAGAAGAGAGTATTTTTTTCAAATGTTTCTCGACCCTTGAGAAACTTTGAAATTTGTGAGAGTTCTTCTACTTATTATTTAAAAGACTCATTTTCTTTAAGCAATAATTCAACTTCCTTAGATTCTTCATTTTACATTCATTTTAAAGGAGCTTTTCTACTAAGAATTGTTTTTCATTAATCAATGTTTCAACTTGATCATTTAATGATTTATTTTTGCTTTCAAAGATTCATTTTCAAGCTTAAAAAGTGAACATTGTTTTGACTCTTTTTGTAGCTCCTTTTTTCTCAAAAAAGTATCTGGTTTTCAATTTTTCAAGCGCACCATAGAACTCATGAAAACTACCCATGAGCTCATTATAAGATAAATCATTTACTTCATCTTTTTCATGATCTTCTTCTTCTTTAGATTTAATGGCCATGAGACACAAATCCACTTTCTCCTCTTCACTTGTATGAGCGGATTCTTCATCAGACTCTCTTTCAAATGTGGCTTCCAGTTTGTCCCAAATCTCCTTTGTGAGCTTTAGCATTTTTCTCAGGCTTTGTCTTGTCATGTTGAGTAAGCTCATTTTCAAATTAATCAAGAGTTGCATTTCCTTTATTTATTAAAGGAAAAAAATCACAATTTTTTGTGATTAGCCACAAGTTAAAGTCAATGGCCGTAATAAAAAGTCACATCCTAAGTTTCCAATAGAAAAAGTTTTTACTGTCAAAAAGTGGAGGCTTCTCGGTTGATGGACCCTCATCCAAATAGGTTCAAATTTTGGCATAAGGATCACTCTAAGGTTGTTAGACCAAATAAAAAATGAGTAATAGCTCAGATACCAATTGGAAGTCTAAAGAGCAACCTATGAGGCCAGTCAATTAAGTTGTTTCTTCATAAAATGAAAAATTAAAACATCAAGAACCAAAAAAAAAAAAAAATTAATATTTGAAGGCTAAACAATGAATATGAAATGGTAAAAATGAAGGAAAGAAGAAAAACGATGTACAAGGTTTTTTATAGTGGTTCACTTCCAACCTGGAAGCTAGTCCACTCTTCAAGTGATTACTCTTTGTCAATTGAGCCTTTAACTATGCTTTATAATACTTTTCAAACTAGGCTCAGGCTCAAACCCTGACAACCGGTATTTTTGTATATAGGTTCAAGACCCAACCTTTACAACTGACCCTTTTATAGTTGTTGGCTCAAGATTCAACCTCCATCAAAATGAATTAAAGTAATGAAAGAATTAAGCACTGAAATTCTTCACTCTCTCATGAGTGAATTGACAATAAATCAAGCTTAGCCAAAGCTAAGGATATGCCGATTAGATTCAAAATCAATAATAAAGAGAACAAGAGATGCTTAAGAAAACTTTAAAAGAAACTCAAAATTAAGACGTTAAAGCACAAGAGAACAAGAGCTTTTTAATCAAAGGATGCTTAGAAAGAATAAGATGAATTAAACCAAAGCATTCAAGCTATATTTATTGGCAAATGAGGGGCTAGGGGGCATTTGAAATGTTAGGGAAAAGATGAGGAAAGAAATCGCATCAAAAGTAGCCATTTAGAGCATTTTCTAGTCTGTGTGTCGACACATAAAAGCTCAAGATGGTTACTATATGTCTTTGTGTCGACATTTAGTATGCCTCAATGGATTTTAAATATTTTTGACCATTTAGCTTGATTGATTGACCACCATATTAGCTTAATTTTTTAATTAGCTTCCATGTTTGCCATGATCATTTGAATTGTTTATTGATTAAATCAAGTTAAAATATAACCCTGTTAAAATTTGATCTTGTTATTACTTTTGGCATGCTTTTCGTAATACCAATTTGAAAAATATTTTTAATCACAAGCTACATTGGCTTGAATTTGACTTGACTATTTTTTGAACAAAATTTGGAAATCAAATTTCAAAATTATTTCAAAGATATTTTTGTTAGAGTATGATATATTGATGTTAAGATTTGACTCAATTGATATATCCTGATCCTAAATCCTAAAGAAATAAAAATAAGGGACTTAAAATGTTTGGACATGGATCTTGTTCTCTTCATTTTAGATGAATCTTCTCTTCAACTTTGATATCTTTACCTCTTGGTTCATTATCTTGTAAAGCTTGCTACCAACATTATTAGCCTTGATTTTTCCTAGTTTTCTTATGAGTCACTTTCAAACAAGATTAGAATAATTTAAGGATAATGACTTACTAAATGATTGTTATCATCAAAATTATAATATAAATGGCTTTTAGGGCCAACACGAAGACTTTGACTTCTAAGAATGCATGAGAGCCCTTCTCAATGGAGGAGCCAAGACCACCTTGTAATGGCTCACAAGGCCACGTCCTTAGACATAGAAAAGCTCATCGCATGGCATGTGAGCATATATGCTGCATGTGATTTTCTTTTAAGTGTCATCCATGAAATGGACAGAGTCCTCACATTACAGTTTACATGTTTGTTCTTAGTGGATAATGAGATTAAGGCACATATAGACTTGTAACAGATGGTATGGAATGTTATTTAAATAACTCGTTGTATGTGATACGTTTGGGCTGTTTATCTATTAAGACCATGACTCGACACTTTGGTCATGTGGATGGTGATCCAGAAGTGTTAGGTTGGTGTGTTTAATAAGATTGACATATCGAGTTGGACCATGTGAGTTGCTTGTTTTTAGACTACTATTGGAGATGAGTGATTCACATTGTACTATTTAAATAGTGGCTCTAAATCCTGAGACTATTCTGGACTTGTGCATGGAATTCTAGTTACTTTGGTGTATTATAACTAAGTTCTAAACAAATGGCTGAATTCCCATGTGCACGGGGTAGCGGTGTAAAGTGTCACAAGGATTAAGTATTCCATATGGAATCTACAGTCTCTTATGAGATACAAATGTCCACTTAGTTGATTTACAGGTGTTTGAATAGTTTTGAACCTTTGGCCAAAGTGTTCCAGGTATTTGACATTTAGAATTTATACTATGAATATGTTCAAGTATAAATGAATTATTTAGTGAAGGGCAAGTCGGGAACTAATGGAGAAGATGTGAGAAGGATAATGGTAGTTGTTATATTTATTCTTTGTCATGAACATCTAGTGGGGGGGTTGTTGTCCTCAATATAGTCTATTAAAAAAATATCAAATAAATCGTTTAAGTTTGGAGTGCAATGGGATTTATTTTGTTGAATTAGGTCCCATCAAATGGTAATTGAATTTTATGTTGAGAAGGTAATTAATTAAACTCATTTCGTGCAAGATTTAAAAGCCTATGTTCTTATAGCCATTGGAAAAATATTAAAGAATTTATTAGATTGGTAAATTTAATTTTTGCCAAACATTATTCATGAGATGAAAAAAATAATAAAATAAAATAATTATATTTTTTAAAAACTAGAATTCATAAGATAAATTTTTACATGTGAGAACAAAGCAAAATAGAAAAAAGATTGTAAAATCGCAAAACTTAAGTCACGATCCGCGTGCTTCGAATCGGACGAACGTGTTGCACACTGGGACATCGACTGTGGCAATCTGCACCCACATCGGCAGGTGAATAAGAAGGTGACGCATGGCATGCGTTTTATGGTCACAATAACATGATTTAACCTGTGCACTGAAACGTGTCATTTTAATTTTTTTACCAGGAAATGCTGCGTTTTGCTTTGAGTTCGCGAATCCCACAGCAAAAAAATGTGATTTTTTTGCTCCGCTATCCTGCTATAAATAGAGGTATTATTTTTATGGTTTGGCATCCAATTCAATGTTAAAGGTTTCGAAAGTATTGACTTTCGGAGACCTAATTAGAGAGAAATTTTTCTGTTAAAAATTGTCTCTCTACAATATAATATTTTTCGGAGCCTCCTCTCAATGCGTTTCAACGTCATTGCATAAAAGGAAACTGGGTCCGGGTGTTCTCTCAGTTTACTTACCTTTCTTGGAGTAATTTATTATCGTTCTTGTATTCTTTATTATTGGAGCAATTATAGGTATTCTTCTTTTTTTCCATTTCACATTTTTTGATTTTTTATTTGTTTGTTATTTTTCTTACTTTGCCGGTTTTAAGTTCATTTTATTGTTATGAATGTATTAGAGTAGTGGCTATAGATTTAACTTAGGAATTTTAATTTGTAGATTTAAAATTAGGAATTGAAATCAACCTTGGGTTTAAATTAAAAATTATAAATCCTTTCGTTGTGTTAACTAAATCAAATTAGGGAAAAAATTTTAAATTCATCCCAACATGCTCTACTTCAGTTTTAATTGGTACACGTGTATCAAAAGTTAGTCAATGGCCAAGCCTTAGTAGACTTTTTAGTTGACCATCCGAACATTTATACTAGCTTGGATTAAGAGCTAGACTTACTCTTGGTCTTGGGCATAATTGTACGTCAATGGATCATGGACCAATCCAAGTGTTGGAGTTGGGATTGTGATTGAATCCCCTACCGGGATCATCACTAAGTTAGATGTTACCTTGGTTGTCAAGTGCCCTAACAACATGGAAGAGTATGAGGCATTGATTATAGGCCTACAAACTCTATTAGAAATGTAAGACCTTAATGTTATCATAAGAGGGGATCCACAGTTGGTCATTTGTTAAGTAAGAGGGAAATTTCAGTGTTTAAGCGATACCTTGAACATGCATCTCAATTGTGCAAAAACTATTAAGTAAGTTTGATGGTGTTCAGCTTGAACATATTCCTCAAGGACAAAACAAAGCAGCCAATGACTTGGCTCCGTTAGTCTTAGGGTACAAGTTGCCTAGGGCTTGGTGTAAAGAAACCATGGTCACTAAGACTAAAGTTTTAGACCATGGGCTCGTAATCATCTAGTCTTTCATTTTCAAGAGTGAAGTCATGCCAAGTGAACACTTGGATTGCTTTGAGATACATCAAACTGTCACTTACAAGGTGAGGATTGGAGGAAACCATTAACGGATTACTTCAAGAACCCTCAAAACTATGTTCAGTACACAAAGATGAAGATGTGAGCTCATTCATCTAGATGATGAGTCTAGAGAGTTATACAAAAGGGACGCTAGTGAAGTGCTTCTCAAGTACCTTGCCTTAGACAAAGCGATGCTAATGATGGTAGGAGACCATGAGGGTACCTATGGATCCCATTTAGTTGACAATAAGATGCATTGGCCCATCAAGTCTTATGGATGTCATTGGCCATCTATGGTGGATGATTGCATTAAGTATCTCAGAGGGCGTAGAGCATGCTAAAGACATGGCAATGTACCAAGAGTCCCTATAGCGGAGATGCACGCTGTTAAAACACAGCCCTTTAGAGGATGGGAAATGGACCTCAAAAGGGAGATTAACCCTTCTTTTAGCAAGAAGCAATCTTACTTTCTTGTGGCCATAGACTAGTTCACAAAATGGGTGGAGGCTAAACCATATAGGAATATTAATCAGTAAGATGTGATTGATTTTATCAAAGGGCACTTCCTATATATGTTTGGCATCGCTAAAACCATTACTGTGGACCAAGGTAAGGTGCTCAATTGGGCTAAGGTTATGGAGTTCACCAAGAGTTTGAATATAACTCAACCCTTAATATGCTCAAGTTGCCAGGCATAGTGTACCAACAAGATTCTAAAGGCTAGTATTACGAAAATGATTGAGGGTAATCCCAGAAAGTGGCAGGAACTGCTACTTAATGTCCTTTGGGCTTACGAAATGTCCATACATGATGGAATGGAGACAACCCCCTTCCATTTAACATATGGCCATGATGTTCTACTCTCACTGGAAGTTGCAGTTCAATCTATTAGGATAGCTCATCAAGGGAGGCTCTCTGAACTTGAGAATAAGCAAGTTATGATGGATTAGCAAACTCATCTAGACAAAGTAAAGCCTGATGCTCTTCACAAGCTAGAAAACCAAAAGAAGAGGGCAGCAAAAGCCTATAACAAAAAGGTCAAACCTAAGTCTTTTGACTTAGGAGATCCAGTCTAAAAGTGTTTCTACCCATTGGCTAGAAACATTGCATGTTTGAGAAATGGTCCCCAAATTGGGAGGGTCCATTTAGCATCATAGAGGTATTTGGAGGAAATGCTGGCTTACTCAAAGACCTAGATGGAAGAACTCATGCAAGGGCCATTAATGGAAGGTTCCTAAAGAAATATGTGCCATTAATTTGGGGTTCCAATATGGACGTCGTTAAGTTTAAATTCCTTGAATTGTGGGCATAATTTTAATGTCAATGTCTTGAGGATCAACTTCATGATCCTTGAGTTAGGTAAACAAAAGAAAAAGGAACTGCTAAACTGAGAGACATATTTGACAAAACTGCGTATTTCATTAATAATTTTAAGAAGTACATGGTTTACACAAAACTATGTAGGCTAGTGACTTTTATGGCCAAAAATATCTTTACAAACGAAAAGAGTTAGGTTTTTTTTGGTAAGTCAGTGTGAAATACCATATATGAGGAAAAATATATATGTACAAGTCCATGAGGGGCATACCCCAAGTCATTGCCAGGAAGGCCTACATCAATGAATAAAAAAATTGAATTAGAAACAAAGCAAAAGTAGCAAAGGTCAACATGACCAACAAAAAGGAAAAACAAAGCCAAAATCCAACAGAAACTAATGCTCAATCCCTAACTCCTGCTGAAGCTGAGTGTGACGGTGAGCACCTTGGTGCGTAGGAGCAGCAATGAGCTGGCTGCGGACCAATGTGATCTCCTCAATGGCAGTAAAAGAAGGTCTGGACTGAGAACATTGGACCCTCAGTTTACGCTCGTACCAGAGGATGTAGACCGTCGCAGAGAGGCAAATGCAGGCAAGGATGTGATCCGGCCACGGCCACGGAACTTAGTAGAAGCCCACTGAACCAACTAACGCCAAGGAAGCGTAGGCCAGGCGAAGGAGGTGCGTGATGACATCCGGCACCAAATAGAGCTGTAGGTGAAGAAAAGATGGCTATGTAACTCATAATCTGAAGCACACAACACACATGAAGATTGGACGCCTGGAACCCGATGTCTTAGCAATCTATCACGAGTCCAAAGTCGCTCATAGGAGGCAAGCCAACGATTGAAGGACTGGCCCGGAATGTGCAACCGAAACTAAAGGAGGTGGTGGATGGAGTCCTCCTCCCTCCTACTACGGATCATCTCCCATGCTGATCTGGTGGTGAATACTCCCGATTGGTCGCCCATCCATCTAACACAATCTGCAACACCCGGCTGGGGCCTGAAATCAAAATATGCCTAAAAACGCAGTAGCTCAATAATATCCGATTCTCAAGAGCCCCAATGATGACCGGTGGAGTGCAAGAGGCAGTGTGAGAACTGCCCCGCGAGTGTCCGCAAGGTAGCAATTTCTTATGCTCGGGATTGAACCACAAGCGTAAACTAAGTAAAATAGGGATATGTTGAGAGTTTGAGATTAGAAAGAAGTGAAATTAGATGAGAAATAGAGAATTTAGAGTTAAGATGAGATAAGAAGGAAAAGGAGATGAGAATTAGAGAGAGAGTTAGATGAGAGAGAGAATATTGATCTCAAAATGAGATTTGTATTTGATATTTCTTGAATGAATTCTGAACATTACAGCCATTCCTTATTTATAAGCTAGCTTAAGCAAGAAATACAATGCATCAAGACCTAATTGGCTAACCAACTCAAGCTAGGAAATAACTAGCAGTTTCTAGAATACTGCTAACTAATATTTGAATTATTGGAGCCAAAATTAAGGGAGATAACAACAGCAACAACTCAGCAGCAGCAGCTCACACGCCACAGCAGCAGCAGTACAGCAGAAGCAGCATAACAGAATTTAACAAAATTTTAAACACCAACCACTAATCCCGCCATTTTCAACAAATTAAAACTATGCCTCGGATTTTCAGTTTATAACATTCCATTCCCCTTGAAAACATTCTTGTCCTCAAGAATGAAAGAGAACGAGACTTGGAAATCACTTGTTGGAGGCATTTCCCTTTCGAAACTGGAGTTTTTTGGACTTGTACAACTTCATAGTTAGGTCGTGTAACTCCTTCCTTCGGGCTATTGGATCCACTTCATCTTCACTGCCATTGTCCTAATCTGACCCCTCCATTTCAGCGTCACATTCATCACTTTCAAATTTTTCTTCAACATCAACTCCTCTAGCCATCATGAGAAGCTTAGGATTGCACCTATGGCCGGGTACATAAGGTTGATGGCAATTAAAATAGCGGTTTCGGGGCTCTTTCTCAATGTTTCGGGAATCTTTATGCTCATCCAATCTCTTGTGGTCTAACCCCTTGTGATGATGTTGGAAGTTTTCTTCCCGATGCGTGGGCCGATCAAGAAATGCTAAATCTGAAGCCTCAATCAGTTTTGCTTTTGCAAAAGCTTGAGACAAGGAAGTAGGATCAAGAGCCTTCACCAAATTCTTGATTTTAGGCTTTAATCCACTGATGAAGATCGAGACATAGAAGGACTAGGGGGCCCGAGGTGCAATTGTAATCATATTGGCCCGGAGATTTTCAAATTTCGTCATATAGTGCTTCACGGTAGTGACTTGAGTTAATTTGTTGAAGCTTTCCACGACATCACCCACTTATTCATCACCATAGCGCTCACATAACTCGGTCATGAACTCGTCCCAAGTAAGAGCGGGAGTGCTCCTCAATAGACTGTAAAACCAAACCTCGTGATCCCCTTGGAGATAAACCGTGGCCAATTCCACCTTTTGATCATCAGGAATGGAGTAGAAATGGAAAAATCGCTCACATCTTCTTATCCAAGAGTGAGGTTGCTTTCCATCAAATTTTTAAGTTGAACTCGAGGTTGTCGAAAGCCATTGTTTCTATTCCGGTAAGAGACTTCATTGCTGAGGTTAGGGATAATATCAGCTGCATATTGCCCATGTTGATGCCGTTGAACCGAAGCTGCAGGAAGAACGAAGTGCCCAACAAGCTGCATGTGTAATGTATCCCGCTGCCCTGCATTCTACTGTTCAGATCTGGTATGTACAGCCGGATCGGGAGGTCGACCTGGATAAGCTAAAAGTACATCTTCCTAACCAACATTCATGTTCACAAATCGCCTTTGCTCTTGATCTTTTGCTTGCACTTGCAGGTTATCAAATTCTGCGGCACCCGAGGTCAGAGTTAAAGATCTGTCACTACTTGACAGCGGCATCTGATGGCTTGCATTCGCATGAACAACTTGAGGATCAACTTGTGGATGAGCTCCAACGTTGGGTGTTTGTGTTTGAGGCAAATTCCAGGCTCTAAAAATCTGACTCAAAGGCATCAATCCCCCTCCATTTGCACCTACATTCATCCTTTGCACCTGATTTTGCAACGTGGCCAATTGTTCACTCACTCGAGCATCAATTGCTTGTTTGTTAACTCATTAAACCTCTCTTCAAAATTTTGTGATTGTCGGTTTAAATGAGCATCAATCCTTCCATGAATTTCTTGAAGTTGATGTTGCACATTATCACTAATCTTTTCTTCCCAAGCTTGCAATCTTTGTGCCGCAAGATTCTCATTGCCTTGCTCATTTCCTCCTTGTTTGTCCACTTGATCTTGCAGGTGCTCAAGCTTCTTCTCAATTTGTTGCAATCGAGTTTCCTTACTAGCATCTCGGTCCGAAATATGTTGCTGCATTTGCGACATTTGCTCGATGCTACTTTGTTGCTTCTCGATCTTGGCATTCATTTGCTCAATTCTATCATAAAGCTACTGAGGATGATTTCTTGATGTTTCAGAATTACGACCAGCAAGGATGGCAGCGTAATTCATGTCTACTCCCGAAGCAATGGATCTTGCAGCTCCCGATCTGGTTCGGACTCCCTCTGTCATGCTTTGTGCTGATTTTTCTCAGTCAGTTCAGCTTGATACTCCTGATTCACTGCCGTACTGATTTCTTGGTAAAATCTCAATGTGATCAATCAAATTATGATTTTCCAGGTCAATCTTTGTGGAGAAAAACCTGAGTTAATCTTGATCAAGTTGTTGTGACTGATCGGATCTTGAACTGGATTATGCAATCATGATCGGTATGAGCTAAATACTGAACAATGCTGACTGATCTTGATCGTTCTTGATCAGGTTGCTTCGCTGCAGATGGGACTGAGTTGAACATTGATCTTGATCGAAATCTGCAGTTGCTGCCGTGAGTTGTTGCTGCTGAATATTGAGCTAAACAATCTGAACAAACAACTCAATTCACTGTAATTTTTTCCTCTGAATTTCCAGATCAAGATTTGTTCAACAAAACTAATTGATCTATGATCTGAACTAGATCTTACTGAACTAGTTGATTAACTGCAGAATTGATTTGATTTGGTGCTGGACTGGAATTCGAACTGCAACACTGGATTTGAACTTCTAAAATATATAATTTTTTTTGATTACACACTCAGTCGGAAGCCGAACGAGGCTCTGATACCAATTGTTACGGTCGGGATTGAACCACATGCGTAAACTAAGTAAAATAGGGATAGGTTGAGAGTTTGAGATGAGAAAGAAGTGAAATTAGATGAGAAATAGAGAATTTAGAGTTAAGATAAGATAAGAAGTGAAAGGAGATGAGAATTAGGGAGAGAGTTAGATGAGAGACAGAATATTGATCTCAAAATGAGATTTGTATTTGATATTTCTTGAATGAATTCTGAACATTACAGCCATTCCTTATTTAGAAGCTAGCTTAAGCAAGAAATACAATGGATCAAGACCTAATTGGCTAACCAACTCAAGCTAGGAAACAACTAGAAGTTTCTAGAATACTACTAACTACTATTTGAATTATTGGAGCCAAAAGCAAGGGAGATAACAGCAGCAACAACTCAGCAGCAGCAGCAGCTCACACGCAACAGCAGCAGCAGTACAGCAGAAGCAGCATAACAGAATTTAACAGAATTTTAAACACCAACCACCATTTCAGCCATTTTCAACAAAATAAACCTATGCCTCGGATTTTCGGTTTATAACACAATTAGCCAGCCCAAGGAGCAGTATCTTGGGCATCTCCAATGCTATGCCTGATGCCCATGTCACGCAGCGGCCGAACATCAAGGATACTTCTCCAAGACCAAGCAATTGACCCATTGGCCTTAATCTCCAATAAGCTCCTCCCCTGAAGTCGGTTGGCATGAATCCACTGTGGCCAGAGGGAATCAGGATCTGTAAGCAGGAACCAGATGTACTTCATAAGTGAAGCTCGGTTCCACCCAGTCAAGCTTCGAATCCCAGGACCCCCTTCTCAATGAGGATAACATAAGTGCCTACAGGCCACCTTCAGTCCCCCCAGCCCCAGCAAGGTGCCCCTTTAAAGCAAGGCAGCAAGAGTCGACTCATTCTTCTAGACAATCACCTTCGCAAGAAAGAATACGGATGTCCAGAAGACCTAAATAGAGAAGAGGACCAATTTGATAAGCTGTAGTCTCCCAACATAAGAAAGTTCTCACGAAGTCAAGAGCTGGACGCAAGATTGAATGTGGCCCAAGAGAGGCTTCCAGTGGATGAACTGAAGCCTCAATGATATAAGCGACACCCCTAGATATCTGACCAGACACTACCCCAATATGAACCCTTGAATGTTCGCAATAGACTGCTGAAACTCAGGATCGATCCTACATATGAAGACGGTACTCCTTGCCACATTCGAGGACAACCCCGAAAGTACGGTAAATTGATCCAACATCTCACACATAACTGAGACATTGCCCTCATCTTCCTTACCAAAGATCATTAAGTCGTCACCAAAGCAAAGGTGAGTGAGGCAAGTACTATCACAACGGCAGTGAAATCGAAACCGTTGATTGGCAGTGGCACTACAAAATAAGCCCTGCAGACCCTTCATGGTCATAACGAAAAGAGTTAGGTGTTAATTCTAACTAAAGATTTTTTATAGCTGACAACTGGCTAGTTGCTTCGTTCAGCTACTAGTTCAAGGGAAGTGCCTCTTTCTGAAAAGCTTGGTTGCTCCTTTGGGCCTTAGTGGCTTTTTTGAGCTCTCCAACTATCGAGCCTTGAGACGTATGCTGCTGTCTAAGAGAAGGTAGATGTCCTTGAGATGACTTTCTTTCTTCTCCAAGTGATGGATTTCATATTCTAAGAATTTAATGTCCCAGGCTTTTGTATTATAAACTCTCTTAGCTGCTTAGAGTTCTTCAAATAAAAGCTCTATGCCTTCTATGCCAGCTGAATGTCCCAGGTGTCTAATAGCATCTTGACAGCACTGTTTCTTTTGAAGAAGTGGTGGGACCTCCTGATTCACTTTCATAAACACCTCCTCCAGAGCCTTGAGCTCTCTTATAGTAGTTAGATCTACCTTATGATTTTACTTTAGGGCCTTCATCAGAGAAGTAGCTTCTTGGTAGGTGGCTCCTTCGATCAGTGCAAGGACAGAGAAGTGTGCAATCTCTCTCAATTTATGATGTCTTGGAGATACTTGGCCCAATAGCTGGAAGGCCACTCTCCCACTTACTCCTAGCTTCTCAATTGGGGATGGCATCCTTTTTGAGATTGGTGGAGGAATTACTCTCAGTGGAGTCACCTAAAAGAGGCAACATCAGAAAGAGTTAGATCAAGTTCTAACTTTTGAAATAAACTACAATGTGAAGGGACTATTTTTACCTTTTAAATCGCACTTGAAGGGGCAGGAGGAACCTCTTCCGGCACTTCAGCCACTAGAACGCCAACCTTTGGAGGGATTTCTGTAAAACAATGTTTATATGTGAGAACGAACAGACAGTTTAGACATCAAGGATCAATGAGCAAGAGAATGAGATCATACCTTCAAAGATCTCTTAAATGGTTATAATGGATGCTTCTGGAACAAGGTGTGGAGCTTGCCTAAGACCCTGGTTCAAAGGGGGTAGGAGTAAAGCTTCTCCTAGGGGTTCACGTATAATTAGCTCTAGAGCAAAGGTAGCATTGTCTCCTCCTTCTTTAGTGCATGAGCTCAGTGATTCAGTTTCTTAAGGGAGCTCTAGCACAGGTTTTAGAGGTGAAGAGTCAGGAATCTCCATGAAGACTGGACCTGTTTCTCTTTTGACTGTGCAAAGCCAAGTCAAAAGTAGTATGAAAACGATAAATGGACGAAACAACTATGTGAAGCTAACACCTCTGCTTCAGGAAGTCTGGTTCTCCACTTTCTCACTAAGTGTGAGATGGGTACTTCTTCATCTTCTTCTTATTCCTCCTCTACAACTTGCATGGCTTGGGTTGGGAGAGCATAGGCGACATCTTTCTTCTTCCTTTTCTTTGAGCCACCAACTTCAAAAGCAGGTGGAGAGGTTCCTAGAGGGACCTTCTCCAGCAACATCCTAGTAGAACTCCTGGTCCTTGCACTTCTAGGAGTTGTAGAACTCCTGGTCCTAGCACTTCTATGAGTTTCGTAAACTGCTATATCACAAAAGAAAGCCATCTAAAAAAAAAAAAAAAAAGAACTTAAGTATACTTCAAGGGTGGTTGTTTACTTGATAACGCCTTCACGAGAGTCTGCTTGATGCTGGCTGGCTGATCTCCTCATAAGCTGGGACTTGTAAGCTCAAATGAAGGCATAAAATTTTCCTTGGTACCTTTATCCTCCAAAGAGGACCAATAGGCTTGGAACGAAGCTATAAAATGGGGGTGTGGCACATGGGGAGTAGCTACAAACAACTAGGTACCCATAACGCAATTTGACTTCTCGGTTGAAATCACGAAGCTCTGGACATTAGGAGAGTTGGTTGGGGATCCTTTCAGCCCAACAAAGGTTTCGAGTCCTTAGACTTAGAAAAGGGATGTCTTGGATTATTCCAAACTTCCTGGAAAAAATCCTAGACCTATAAGTCTCTAAACCAAAATGAGTCAGGTGATAGAAGATGAGACCCTGAGTGCACTAATGCTTACTTGGTGTATGCTTAGCAAGTGCACTATGTTGGATCACGTAATACAGAGTGAGTGGAGTATCATTCCCGCGAGGATTGTTATTGAATGAGTACCGAAATTAGTAGTTTCAACATTATTTTAAAAAACAAAATTTGTAGTTTTTTGTTATGTAGTAAACAAAAGGAAAAGAACTAAAGTGGTCACTGATTTTTCTTTTTAAGGTTTTCTAATTTATTTATGTCCAAGGCATCCAATTTTACCTAGTTACATTAATACGCCTTTCTATTCTCGGTATTCAAGTTGTTATAACATGTTGATGGTCGAGAACCCTAATTTACTAAATATTCTCTCTCGAGCAACATTTAGCATCTCTTTTGCATATTAGCTCATTATTCTCTTTTGTGAATTTGAATAAGAAAAGAGTTTTGAAGATCCATGGTTTTCACTTAAGACCATTCAAATCGGGTTAATTTGTCTCTAGCATTTGCTCAATTTGTGGTGTTTATCACTTTAGCATTCATCATAAATCTCATCTCAGACTCATTATGAATCATTATAGGCTTTGAATGGTGATCAAGCGTTCAAAACTTATGAAGAACAATGATAAGTACTTCAACAATGCAATAGACAAAACATTGACTACGTCGAATTAGAAAATAGTGTAATTTACAACTTAGCATACATCGTAGCCTCCGAAAAGAAAGATTAGTTCATGATAAACATAATATAATCCAAAACTATGACAAAACCCATAAACATAAAGAAGAAGAGGATAGGCAAAAAATAGAAATTGAGAAATCACAAACCAAACTTCTTCTTTTCTCCTCCTTCTTCCCTACGAATTTCTACCTGATTCTGTACTTTGTGTTAGCTTGTTTTTTTTTTTTTTTTTCCTGAATGAATGATGCAAAAAACTTGCAAAACCTCTCTATTTATATTACATAAGGTTGGGATTACTTAAAAAAAAAATTATAGCAAGCTTAAAGCTCATTGCATTAACACACTGCCACTGTCGCCCAGTTTTTGCAAGTTGCTAAGTTACTGCTAATTTCTTCAATTTTTTTCAGCTTTGGCCGCCCAAAATCAGTATTTACATAAATTTGAACATGCTCTTGAAGTGTACAAGAAGTTCTTTCACTTGATTTTTGTCCATTTTGCCACCCAAATTTTCAAGTTCAAGAATTGTGCAAGCTTCTTGTTCATTCTCTGCATTTTGCGGTTCTTGCTTATTTCTCCATTTTTTTCAGCATTTTTCACCCCAAAACTCATCCTTGAAATCAACGTGAACATGCTAATGTATTGTTTAATCCATCCTTGCTCTTAATTTGTGCATTTTGCCACCCATTTTTGCAATTTGAAGTGAATTGTGCATGAACTTGTTGATTCCCTTCCTTAGCCGTGTAAAGTGTGTCTTTTTTGCTTTTTTTTTTCTTTTTTTATGTATCTTGCATTCACTTTTTGATGTTGATGATATAACTATTATGAACCAAATGTCTTACTTGCTATTAGGATGGTTGTTAAGCTTCTGTTTTGTAATAATGTTGCATTATGTTGTAATTCTTAGCATAAGGTTGTAAGTGCTTTTGGGGCCTAGGCTCTTTTGTGGTAGTTTGTTAAGCTTCAATTCAAAGATTGAAGTTAACTTGTGAAAGAGAGAGATTAAGTGAGAAGAGATTTGAAAGTTAGATGAGAGATTACAGAAGTAGATGAGAGTTAAAGAGAAAATATCTCAAAAGATATTATGAATTTTCATTAAATGAATCAAAAACTTACACTTGACCAAGCTATTTAAAGAAATCTAAAGACATTGCATCAAGACAAAGCACTAACCGACTTAGAACAGCCAGCCACCACAATTGACCCAACCTTGACCATTTAATCGACTTAAACTAACATTCAAAAGCTTTGGCGCCCGCTAACGATAATACAAACACTTAACAAAAAAGAACGCTTTGCTAGCCCTTAAGATAACCACTCTAAGCAAATTTTACAGTAACAAAGCAACAATAACAATCCTCAACAGCTAGATCATAACACTCCCCTCATCTTGAAAACCTTCATGTCCTCAAGAAGAAAATGTGGGAAATAGACTCTTCAAAAATGGAAATTCTTCCCATGTTGCAAATTGCTTGTCCAAATTAACCCATTGCACCAATGCTTCTTAAATTATCCTGCCATTGAACTTCATCTACCGAGAAGCAAGCAGAGCAGAAGGTTACAGCAGCATTGTTCCATTTAAACTAGCTTCTGGTGGTTCCTTTGTGCTTTTATAACCTTTCTTCACCTGTTTCTTAAGTAATGACACATGGAAAACTGGGTGAATGTATGAGCTAGGAGGTAAATCGAGTTTATATGCTACTTTACCAATCCTTTCCACAATCTTGTATGGACCAAAGAATCAAGCACTTAGCTTGACATTCTTCCTCATAACTATGGTGGATTGCCAATATGGTTGGAGTTTGAGGGAAACCATATCTCCAACATCAAAATTCTTGTCCACACGTTTCTTGTTAGCATACATCTTCATTCTTGCTAGGGCTTGATGAAGATTATCTTTCAATATTTGCATCAATTGCCTTTTTTGCTACACCAAATCAGTTACTTCTGGAACTGGGGATACTACTTTTTGCAGCATAAAGGGATTGGGAGGTTCATAACCATAAAGTGCCTTGAAAGGAGTAGTCCCAATCAAAGCATGAGCATGGGTGTTATACCAGTACTTTGCTAAGGACATCCACTTATTCCACTCCTTTGGATAAGTGAACACCATGTTTCTGAGGTATTCTTCGACGCATGGATTGACCATCTATCTAACAATCTATCTGAGGATGATAGGACGAGATAAGAGCCAAATTTGTCCCCAACAAGTTGAATAATTCCCTCTAAAAGTGACTGGTGAAGATCCTATCACGATCAGATATAATCGATTGAGATAATCCATGTAATTTGTAAATGTTGTCCAAGAAACATCTAGCCAACTTCTCTGCTGTGACAGGCCGGACCTAGGCAATGAAGTTTAACCACTACCAAACTCACCTCCTTGCCTTCTTACTTGGGCAATCCCTCTATGAAATCCATACTTATGTTCACCCAGGCTCCTTCAGGAACCGGAAGAGGTTGTAAAAGACCATGATACCTATGATCTCCAAGCTTGGTTTGTCGACAAACCTCACATGCTTAAACAAAGTCTGCTACTATCTTTTTGAATCTAGGCCAACTGAAATAAGCTTTGATTCTTCGATAAGTGCTTTCAACCCCTGAGTGTCCACCCCCAGTAGAATCATGAGAAACACTAACAATCTAATCTCTCAAGCCAGTACAGGAGCCTATGTACAGCTTCCCTTTCAATCTGATTATCCCTTTTGTCACCGAGATCTCTGCATCTATAACAACATTGCTCTACCCCTTCACACTGAAGGCTGTAATGCACTCTTGTGCAAAAGAGTCATTTTCATAAGATTTGTACACCTTTTCTACCCAAGATGGAAGAACAATGGACGTGGCTCCACAAAATCTTTGCTCACAGTCCTCCATTCTGCATGATAATGCATCTGTAGCTATGTTCTCTTTTCCTTTTCTGTACTCAACGACATAGTCAAGGCCCAACATCTTCATTAACCCCTTCTTCTGAATTCTAGTAGCAATCTTTTGCTTTAGAAGATGCTTTAAACTCTGGTGATCAGTCTTAATAACAAATCTGTGCCCATCAAAATAATGTCTTCACTTATCTACAGCTAGAAGTATCACCAAGTATTCCTTCTCATAAGTAGACTCTGCTTGATGCTTGAGACTTAGAGCCTGACTGAGGTAGCCAATTGGCCTCCCATTCTGTGATGTGACTGCTCCAATGGCAGTTCCACTTGCCTTTGTTTCAAGAATGAACTCGTCAGCAAGGTTTGGCATTGCTAAGACTGGAGCCTCACACATAGCTAATTTCAGAGCCTCAAATGCTACCTAAGCTCGATCTGTCCATCTAAATGCATCCTTGTTAAGTAGTTCTGTTAAGGGCTTGGCAATAGAACCAAATCCAGCTACAAACTTTCGATAATAGCCCGTCAAACCCAAGAACCCCCGCAACTGCTTTAGAGATACTAGAATGGGCCATTCCTTCATGGCTGGAACCTTGGAATGATCTGTTGAAACTCCCTTGTGTGATATCACATGGCCTAAATACTCTAATTGTGTCTGACAAATAAGCACTTAGTCAATTTTGCATAGAACTTGTGATTGTGCATTACCAAAAATACCTCCCTCAAATGCTTGAGATGATCTTCAAAAGAAGGACCATAAATAAGGATATCGTCAAAGAAGGCCAACACAAATCTTCTCAAGAATGATTTGAGGACATCATTCATGGCAGCTTGGAAAGTTGCCGGAGCATTGGTTAAGCCAAATGGCATCATCACAAATTCATAATACCTGTGATGTGTTTGAAAGGCAGCCTTGTATATGTCATGCTCAAGAACTCTGATTTGATGATAACCCTGCCTCAGATCAAGTTTGGTGAAGAAATGTGCTCCATATAACTCATCTAACAAGTCATTTATGACAGGAATAGGGAACTTATCGTTTAATGTCAATTAATTTAGCTGCCTATAATCGATGCACATCCTAGCGGATCCATCCTTCTTTTTGACTAATATCACAGGAGAAGCGAAAGGGCTGTGGCTTGGCCTGATGAAACATGTCTTGAGCAACTCCTCAACTTTCTTCTCAATCTTGGTCTTGTAAGCATGAGGATATTTATAAGGCCTTAGCTTTACTGGCTCAGAATTAGACTTAAGAGGAATGGCATGATCAAGGTTTCTCTTTGGAGGTAAGGTCTTAGGCTATTCAAATATGTCTTCAAACTCCTCAATCAATGATTGCACCTCAGGCTGAGGAATGACTCCCAAATTAGTTGGAGAGATTGTAAACAGTTGGCCAATCCACTGATAGGCACTCTTCCTGAATCCACCCTATAAGCTCTTGCCTTTAATCAACTATAGCTGGGCTTGATCTGACATGCCTTGTAAGACAACCTTAGAACCCTGAATCTCAAAAGTCACTGTTAATTTTACAAAATTAAAGATTACTGGACTGAAGGACCTCATCTAGTGAACTCCTATAACCATATCGTATCCACCCAAGGGAAGAATCCAGAAATCATAAGTAAACACGCGCTTCGGCATAGACCACTGAAATGCTTGGCATTTGTTCTAAGTGAGGATCGAATTCCCATCTGCTACTGTCACTGCCAAGGGATAAGTCTTGATCACCTCATGTCACACTTTCTTTACCGCTTTAGGATCAACAAAGCTATGAGTACTTCCGCTACCAATTAGGACAATGGTTGATCTCTTGCCTGCCTTTCCTTTCATTCTTATGGTGTTTTGTGCTCCATTCCTAGTCAGGGCCTTCATGGAGATTTTAATTTCATCATCAATAATTTCCTCTGGTGACTCTTGGTCAGAACTATCTTCATCAGCCTTAGATTCATTACTATCGGATTGCATACCAGCTTTAACACCTCTAGTAGACATCAAGAACTTAGAACTGCCCTTGTGCCCTGGTCATTAAGGCTTATTACACTTATAACACAGTCTTGAGAGCTTCCTCTCAACAGAATGAGATGCCTTGGACCCAGCTGAAGCCTTCTGATAAGATTTGGAACTTCCTCCTTCGAAATTAGTTCTATCACTTGAAGTGAGGGCAGTAGCTTCAACAAGCTTGGCTTTATTTTTTATTTTTTTTGGTAATTCAGCGAATTATATAGAAAAGAAATAAATGTTTTTACAAGCTGCAAAGGGCATACCCCAGGACACGACCGAAGCCTACAAAAAAGAACTAACATCCAAACAGAGTCAAAGCTTGGCTTTTGTATTAGCCTGGGATAGAGTTCTAAGCCCATTTGCTTTCACAAGATTTTTTATTCTTGGCTTCAAACCACTTATAAAACTTAAGACATAATATGCCTCCATTGATTGAGGATAATTTCCCTTTTGCAGCAAGGATCTTCATGCGCATGAGATCTGGGCGATTGGGGCCCGTGAGATTTGGGCTATTTTTTGCCAGGCACTAGGGCACGCGTGTGTGGGCGCATGTGGTGTCGTACAAGGGTGGGTCTGGTGGCACTGCATTCATCGGTGCCTCCACTTCCTGGTGGTGGTGTCCGCTGGTGATTCCGGCAACCGTAGGAGGGTGAAAATCGAGAGAGAGGGTACTAGAGTTTTGTGGCAGCTGGTGATTTATGTAGGATGCGGGGGCTCTATTTCGGCAAGGCAATCACCGACGTCTTGTCCTCGGTGGCTCGCCTTTTTCTGTTTGTCCTTCTGGTGGTTGCCCTGATGTCCCTGGTGATTGTGGGTGGTGGTGGCTGTGTTTTCTCTCTCCTCACGGGCTTCTCTCTCCACCCCATTTTTTGGAGCAAACGCACGTAAGTCCTCTTGGTTCCTTTGCTGGTTGTCTTTGCTGGGTATTGGTGGCTGGTTTCCTACCGGTTGTTTAGCGAGTGAGGTTGGCGGTGGCCGGTGCTTGGGTGGTTCATTTGCAACCTTCATTTTCTAGGTTTTTTTTCCTTGTTCTTTACTACTTTGATTCATGCACCATGTCTGGGGTGCGTGACGCTATGGGTGGGGGTTCGGGTCCGATGGGTGGTGGTGCAGCTGCTATCACTTGGGCTGACCGGGTTTGCTCCACTGATTTGAACACCTTGCAATACTTTGAACCCGTACTTGTTGATGGCAAGCCTTTAGGGGTTGCCCCTGATGAGGTCCTTGACTCTGCCAATGATTTATGGGAGCGTTGTTTGGTGGTTAGACTCATTGGCACTGGTTGGCTTACTCTCATGCCCAGGAGATTGCTAACTTTCTCTGAGGGAATAAGGGCCTTGAATATGTCCTATCTGATGGAGAGGTTTATTACTTTCGGTTTCACACTAGGGCGCAAGCCGAGAACGTGTTGTTAGGTGGTCCTTGGTTTTTCAAGGATATTTGCATGTCCCTCCAGCTTTGGAAGGAGGGACTTACAGTGCATGGGGATAGCCAAACTGCTCCTGTTTGGGTCCGGATATCGGGTCTTCTTTTGTCTCTTTGCAAGCCCGCGGGGATTAGCTATGCTAGTAGTACCGTTGGTAAGCCTTTGTTCATGGACAAAGTCCCGGCTGAGGGTACTTGTTTGGGATACATTCGAGTATGTGTTGAGGTGAGGGCCATGGCTCTTGTGCAGCGGGAGACCCTCATTGAGGTGCGTGGTGCTCGGGTCCACCTTGGTATCATGTGTGAAGGAATGCCGAAGCGTTGTCTGACTTGTATGGTGTTTTGGCATGATTGTTCTCCTCCGGCTACTCGTGAGGCTCCTAGTAACACCGCTCCAGTGCTAGGGCGTAGAATGAAGAAAAAATCTAAAAATAAAAATGGTGCCGAAACTTCGGGTGGCCTCACGATGTCGGTACCGGCGCCGGCGCCGGCGTCGGTGCCTGCGGGTATCACGGATGTTGACGGGGGAGGGGCTGGTGCCATGGCTATTGCCGCTAGACCGGTGGAGGAGTGGAGAGTCGTTGGTGGGGAAAGAGAGAGTGGACCGCCTGTTGGTGGCGGTCCTGACCAGCCTGCGGCTCATACTAGGACCAATTTGGGGCCACGTACTATCAGGCCCGTGCTGGGCCCTACACCGGCCCACACCTCTCATTCTACAGTTGATTCATCCGCTGATGGTGAGGAAGCTAGCTCGACGGAGGATCTGAGTCGGGCTCTTGTTCCTACGGAGGTGTCATGATTCCAATAGTTGGGGCATATGGAAGTGAGTATGAACAAGTCAAGATTGTAATAAGTTGTAATGAGTCTTAATATTGTCATGTATTAGGCTTGTTAGTAGGAAGTTAATTAGTAATTGCCAATGTAAGTCAAGTGGTAGTTAAAATAGGTCAATCTTGGACGCAAAGGAGGGAAAGTCGGTTAAGATGCATGGTCCAAATGCAATGCATCTAGCTTAGGTGAGTTTTAGCTTGAGATTAATATAAATAGGTGAGTCTTTCATTGTAAGCGGATAACTTTGATGAAATACAAATATCTTTTAGATATTTCTTCCTTTCTCGCTTTTATTCACTTCTTTCTTATCGCAAATTCTCCTATCCCTAGGTCATGACTCGATTTTGATCTCGTATCATGACAGGAGGTTGAGGAGGCTCAGGATGCTCTTTTGGGGATTTACGAGTCCCTTGCTTGTGTTGAGAGCCGGCCCGCGGAGATAGTTCCTAGTAGCGAGTCTATGAATCGGTTCGCTCTTCTGGCTGAGCGGAGGTCTGGGGAGGCCTCCATGTCGGATGCTCCTCCCAACCCTGCTCCAGATGTTTGTGTTACGTGCTATACTACTGCTTTTGTTGCTCTGGGTATTCAGGCTACTCGTGGTGCTTATGATGCTCTGGGTACTCGTGGTGGCCGTAAAGGCCGTAGGGGTCCGCGATAGTTCTCCAGTTTCCCATGATAGAATGCTGGAATGTGAAGGGGTTTAATAACCCCAATACTATCAGTTCTGTGCATCGCTAGATCTCTTCCAGTCGTTTGAGTCTAGTTGGCTTGGTTGAGACAAGGACCAACCATGTTTTTGTTGAGTCTGCTGTTACCGGCTGTGCTGAGAGGTGGCAGCTTCTGATTAGTGGGGTGCAACCCCGTGGGTGTTGCATAATTGTTTTATGGGATATGACTTTCTACCGTGTAGTGAGAGTATAAGGTGGAGATTAGTATCTCACTTGCCGAGTTTCTGATACCCGAGGTGCTGTGGACCTCACTACTACATTTGTCTATGGCTTTAACGAGCTGGGACAGTGTCGGGAGCTATGAAGGTATGTTCGAGGAAACAGCGTGGGTCTTATGGGGGAGCCTTGGATACTCCTTGAGGACTTTAACGCTATCCTCAGTTCGAGTGACAGGAGAGGCGGTCAGGACTCTTGGCCTGGCCACATGGATGACTAAAGGGACTGTGTTCATGGTTCTGAGCTCATAGTTCTACCATTCTCTGGGCTACGTTACATAGTCCAATGGGTTAGATGGGGACGCTCTCATTCTGAAGCATGTCGACTGGTGCATGGTGAGCGAGGGCTTGCTTCGAACTTATTCTTCCTCATCTGCTGAGTCCCTTCTACGGGAGTTATGCTCAGACCATTGTCCCTTTGTAGTTAAATACCTTGGAGAGCGCCAAACATCGCGGCACCCTTTCAAGTTCCTTAACTTTTGGGCTGACCATGAGGAGTTTCTGCCTATTGTGAGGAGGGCTTGGGAGACTAGTATTGAGGGCACGCCTATGTTTCAGCTCACTCAGAAGCTGAAGAGGCTGAAGGGTAAGCTAAAGGCCCTCAATGCTAGACATTATAGCCACATATTGGCGCGGGTTGTGGCAGCGAGGGATGCCTGGACGGAGGCCCAGTGGGCTTTAGATGATGGTCCTGAGAGTATATTACTTCGTGAGGAGGAGGGTCGTCTGTCTCGGGGGTACTCGCGGTTGTATAAGGATGAGGGGGATGGCTATCATCAGAAGTCTCGCATCCAATGGCTCTCTTTGGGAGATCAGGGCACCTGATTTTTCTCGAAGTCTGTCACGCATCGGCAGGCCAGGAGCCGGATCTCTTCTATCATTCGTGCTGATGGCAGGAGGACGTACGATGACAGTGAGGTTTGTCAGGCAGGAGTCTCCTATTTTCGAGACTTATCGACAGAGCCAAGTGGGCCGCTTCATGAGGATATTTCAGAGCTCTTTCAGACCTGTCTTCTTGAGGATCAGGCTCTTCTGCTATCCATTCCAGTTACTGATGTTGAGGTGAGAGATTCACTGTTCTCCACTAGTGATGATATGGGGCCTGGCCCTAATGGATAGACCTCCCTCTTTTTTAAGAGGGCTTGGGACGTGATGGGGAGTGATGTTTTTCGGGCTGTCTGATCTTTCTTTCAGTCAAGGCGCATGCTTGGTGCTCTGAACTCCATTCGTATCAGCTTGATCCCGAAGGTGGAGAATCCCTCCACTTTCGCAGACTTTCGCCTGATCTCCTGTTGCAATGTGATCTATAAGTGCATCACTAAGATCATTGCAAACAGGCTGAAGGGGGTTCTTCCTTACCTCATTGATGACTCACAGTCTGCTTTCATTCCTCGGCTGAGGATATCTGATTGTATAACGTTGGCTCAGGAGCTTCTGCACGACTATCACCTTCAGACGCTTTCGCCTCGATGCACTCTGAAGGTTGTTCTTTGCTAGGCTTTTGACATGGTGTGTTGGGAGTTCATTCTTACTGCTATGCGCTGTATGGGTATACCTGAGGTCATGATTCGATGGGTGTGAGAGTGTCTTTCCATAGCCATATTTTTAGTCGCCATTAACTACGACCTTCATGGTTTTTCTGGAACGAGCAAGGGCATCAGGCAGGGGTATCCTCTCTCGTCCTACCTCTTTATTATTGCCATGGAGGGCTTACGGGGTTTGCTTCGCCGTGCATCTTCTGATCCGAGGTTTCACTTCCATCCTCGTTGCCAGAGTACTAGCCTTACTCACTTGTGCTTTGCTGATGACCTTATGATTTTTACCTCGGCTGATGAGGGCAGTTTGTCAGTTATTCGTGAGAATTTAGATCATTTTGCTGCACTGTCGGGTTATCCTTGAATGCAGCAAAGGGCACCATCTTCATTACTAAGGTAGACTCTGAGCTTCAGCAGACTCTCCTTGATATTTTGGGGTTTCGGTTAGGTCAGTGCCCGGTCAGGTATTTGGGAGTGCCACTCATCACAACGAGGCTACGATTCATCGAATGTAAGCCTCTTTTAGACCACATCCTTGCTCGCATCCAGCTTTGGACATCTCATACTTTATCTTATGCCGGGCGCTTACGGCTTATCTGATCGGTCCTGCTCTCTATTCAGGTCTTCTGGTCATCTGTCTTCATTCTCCCGAAGCTGATGATCAAGAAGATTAAGTCGACTCTTGCAACCTTTCTCTGGAAGGGTGCTTCTTTGAGCTTGGGTGGGGCCAAGGTCTCCTGGGAGCATCTCTATTACCCTCGCAGGGAAAGCGGTCTCGGGGTTCGGCGCCCGCATGAGTGGAACCAGGATTCTCTCATGAAGCATATTTGGGTTCTACTCACTGATCGTGACTCTCTCTGGCCTCAGTGGATTCATGCCAACCAACTCAAGGAGAAGTCCTTCCGGAATATTCAACCGAGCGGTTCAATTTCATGGTCTTGGAGGAGCATTCTCGGTGTTCGATCGCTTTGGCTGGGGCTTTTCGACATGTCATTGGTGATGGCCAGGACAATGCTTTGTGGTCCGATTACTGGATGCCGTGTGGACATCTGGAGGGGCTGTTCACTTTCGGCCTCCTCTATTCCACTGGTCATCGTTTGGGCTCTCAAGTTTCAAATATTATTAAGGACAATTAGTGGCGTTTCCCACTGGATATTGATGAGCTGCTTCCTATATGGGATTCTGTTGACTTCAGGCCCCGACCAGGGGCAACTGACAGTGTACGATGGATGAGGGACCCATTTGGGGTTTTCACCACTAGATCAACATGGGAGACGATTCGCAGTCGGGGGGAGGAGGACTCCATCCATCATCTCCTTTGGTTTCAGCTTCATATCCCAAGGCACTTCTTCATTTTCTGGCTTGCCTCCTGTCAGCGACTATGGACATTTGGCAGACTTCTAAGACATCGAGTGCAGGATGCAAATGCTAAATTGTTTGAAACTACGGCTCATGCATCAAGTGATGGGCCTAGGTACAAAGGTGGAAGTGTTACGTTTGTGATTGATTCACAAATGTAAGCTAAGATAAAGAGAATATGGGATGAGAAAGAAGTGAAGGAGATGAGGAATTAGAGAGAGTTAGATGAGAGAGAGAAGGTTATCTCAAAGAGATTGTGTTGTATTTTCATTGAATGAATTTCGATTACACATTATCACCCTTCTTATATGAACTAGATACATTGAATCCATGCTAACCGACTTAAACAGCCGCCAAAAACGACTAACTACACCTAATGGCCAAAAATAGATTTTGGCGCCCAAAATAGAATTCAAAAGCTACAAGCTTATTACATCCAAACAAGTAAGATTCATAACAATCCCCTCCCCTTAAAACATTATTGTCCTCAGGAATGAAAAGAAGGAAATTGACTCAACAAAAAGCACTTGTCCTCCCATGTGGTAAAAGCTTCATCCAAATTGCACCAGCTAACACGCAATTTATGGCCTTTGGCTTCATTTGCTGCTGCTTGCTTCACTTCCATTACTGCAACCGGCTGCAACGTCAATGAACCTTTGGAACCTACCTCTAGAGGAGCTGAGGAAGGTCTGTGACTCTCTTGAACCCGCTTTTTAAAAAGTGACACAAGAAAAACCGGGTGAATGTAAGAGTCGGGTGGAAGCTCTAATTTGTAGGCCACCTTGCCAATTCTCTCCAACACCTTGTAAGGCCCAAAAAACCTGGCACAAAGCTTGAAATTTCTTCTCACTACTACTATTGATTGCCTATATGGCTGTAATTTTAGGTATACCATATCTCTTACATCAAAATTTCAATCAACTCTCTTCCTATCAGCATACCATTTCATTCGGGCTTGGGATTCGCTGAGGTTATGCTTCAGCTGCTGCATAACCTATTTCCTCTGGTGCACTAGCTCACCTACTTCAGCCACATCTTCCCCATCCCCTTATAACATCAAGGGAGTTTGAGGATCATACCCATACAATGCCTTGAAGGGTGTAGTGCCAATTGAAACATGGAAATGAGTATTATACCAAAACTCTGCTAACGATAGCCATCTTGCCCACACTTTGGGATGACTAAACACCATGCTTCTAAGGTATTTCTCAATGCATTAGTTGACCCTCACTGTCTGACCGTCAGTTTGAGGGTGGTAGGAAGAACTAAGGGCCAAAGTCGTTCCCAAGAGTCTAAACAACTCTTTCCAAAACCGACTTGTGAAGAGCTTGTCTCTATCAAAAATTATGGATTGGGGCAATCCATGAAGCTTGTAAATGTTGTCTAAGAACACACGGGCTTACTTTTCTTGCAGTCACAGGTCGAGCCAATGCAATAGAATGCCCAGATTTGGTGAACCGATCAACAACTGCCCAGATTAACACTTTCCCTTCTGATTTAGGCAACCCTTCGATGAAATCCATGCTTATGTGTTGCCATATACTATCAGGAACAGGCAAGGGTTGGAGAAGTCCTTGGTATCTATGATCAACAAGTTTAGTTTGTTGACAAACCTCACACCTTTGCACAACGCTAGTCACTTCCTTCTTCATCCCGGGCTAACTAAAATGAAACTTCAATCTCTGATATGTCCCCTCAATGCCTGAGTGACCTCCCCATGAAGAATCATGAGCAGCACTGATGACTTGGTGTCTAAGATCATTAGAGTTGCCAACATACAACTTCCCCTGGAGTCTGATAAGCCCCCGGGTCACAGAAATTTCAGCACCAGAAGCCAGATTGCACGCCTTGTCTATACTAGCAACAGCTATACATTCTTACGCAAATGAGTCATTCTCATAGGACTGATGTAACTCTTCCATCCAAGCAGGAGAAATCACGGAAACAGCCCCAAGGAAACCCTGCTCATAGTCCTCAAACTTGTGTGACAATGCATCTGCAGCTAAGTTCTCCTTCCCTTTCTTGTATTCAATGTCATAATCCAACCCCAACATCTTCATCAGCCCTTTTCTTTGTATCCTTATGACAATTTTCTACTCTAACAAGTGCTTAGGACTTTGATGATCAGTCTTAATGATGAAATGATTCCCATCCAAGTAGTGCCACCACTTATCAACAACAAGCACGATTGCAAGGTACTCCTTCTCATATGTTGAAAGAGCTTGATGCTTTACACTCAATGCCTGGCTGAGGTCTGCTATTCCCCCTTGAGAAAGTACTGCACCAATTTCACTTCCACTTGCATATGTCTCGAAAATGAAGCTTGAAGAGAAATCGGGCATTGCCAAAACTGGAGCTCTGCACATTCCACCTTTGAGACCATCAAAAGCGTTTTGAGTTTCATCCGACCATCAGAAGGAATCCTTCTTAAGTAGATCTGTCAGTGGCTTGGCTAAGGCACCATAGTTAGCTACAAACTTGGGGTAACAGCCAGTTAACCCCATAAATCCCCTCAATTGTTTCAAGGTAACCGGGACAGCCCATTCCTTCATGGCTAGAACTTTTGAAGGATCAGTTGCAACTCCACCACAAGAGATCACATGGCCAAGATATTCCAGAAGTGTTTCAGCAAAAGAACACTTGGCCAACTTAGCATACAATTTATGCTCACGCATGACCAAAAATACCTCCTTCAACTGCTCCAAATGCTCCCCAAACGATGCACTGTAATTGAGGATGTCGTCAAAGAAAACCAACACAAATTTCCTAAGAAACTGTTTGAAGACATCCTTCATAAGAGCCTGGAACGTTGCTGGTGCGTTGGTCAAGCCAAATGGCATGACCACAAACTCAAAGTTTCCATGATGCGTTCGGAATGCAGTCTTATACACATCATGCTCTCCCACTCTAATCTGATGATATCCTTGCCAAAGATGCAGCTTGGAAAAGACTTGAGCTCCATATAATTCATCCAACAAATCATCTATAACTGGTATAGGAAACTTGTCCTTCACAGTCATAGAGTTGAGTTGCTTATAATCAATACACATATGAGCTGTACCATCTTTCTTCTTGACAAGAATGACCGGAGAAGCAAAGGGGCAATGGCTTGCTTGTATGAAGTTAGTCTTAAGCAATTCATCCACTTGCTTCTCAATCTCTGTCTTCTGAGTGTGAGGATATCTATAAGGTCTTATCTTCACCGGTTCTGCACCCTCTTTGAGAGGAATTACATGATCCGAACTCCTCTTGGGAGGTAAGGATTTAGGCACCTCGAATACATCCTCGATCTCAGTAACTAGAGCCTGTACTTCTGGTTCGGTAATGTCGACCATTTTAGCAGAGGAAATAGCAAACAACTGGCCCACCCACTGGTACGCACAGCTATGCAGGCCCTTCTTCAACTTACTTTCCTTCATAACTTGAAGTTGAGCTTGCTCCGCAATGCCATGTAGAGTGACTTTGGAGCCTTGAACTTCAAAGGAGACCGTGAGATTTGCATAATCAAATAGAACAGGGCTATGAGTTCTCATCCAATCAACCCCGAGCACCATGTCACAACCTCCTAGAGGAAGGATCCTGAAGTCATAGTTGAACTTACGGCCTTGCATCAGCCACACAAACCCCTGGCACTTGTTTTGTGTCGTGACAGTTTTACCATCAGCCACGGTAACAGTAAATGGGTGAGTTTTTATCACTTCATGACCCACCTTCTTGACTACTTTGGGATCAACAAAGCTAAGAGTACTCCCACTATCAATGAGAATGATAATAGACCTTTTTCCAGCCTTCCCTTTGATTCGGATCGTGCTATGAGCCCCATTACCGGTGAATGCTTTCACTGAAATCTCTACTGCAGCATCCTCCAAATCTTCTTCGATTTCCTAATCAGAATCAATATTATCCACAACAATTTCTTCATTATCAGAGAGCTCACCAGCATTAGTTCCTTCAACAGCCATGAGGAACTTGGGATTACACTTGTAGCCAAATTGGTAAGGCTGATTACAACGATAACACAATTTCTGCTGTGGTGTTCTATTTCTACTCGAACCTTGCTAAAATTTGGAACTACTACCACTAGGTCTGGAAGCATCACTTGCTGCTAGGCCCGTGGATTCATAAAGCTTGGCTTTAGCAAAGGCCATAGACAAACCAGTAGGATCAACGGATTTAACCAAGTTCTTCAACTTAGGCTTCAAACCACTTATTAAAGCTGATACATAATAAGACTCGGAGGCCTCAATTTCAGTCACAATGCTACCCCGGAGGTTCTCAAATCCGGTCATGTACTCCTTCACAGTCGTCTCTTACTTCACTTTATTGAATTTATCCACAATATCACTATCATCCTCATCACTATACCGGGCACACAAAGCCTTGGCAAATTCATTCCATGAAATGGAAGGTTTACTTCTTATCAAACTATAGAACCACACCTCATGATCACCAAGCAAATACATAGCCGCAATTTGTACCTTCTCCAATTCATCAATGTGATAGAAGTGGAAATAACGCCCGCACCTTCTTTGCCAAGAGTGAGGTTGTTTACCTTCAAATGCATCGATCTGCACCCAAGGTTGTCTATGGCTATTATTTCTGCTATTGGATGACTCCTCATTACTTCCTGATCGTTGCTGCTGCCAAGAATCAGGTGGTCGATCCAATTGATCAGCATTTACTTCTCGAGGTCTGAAAGTATTCTCCATTCCCTGAACTCTGTCACCGGATACAGCATTCCAGTTTGGAGGTTGAGATTGTACATGCTCGCTGTGCCTTCGTCTGTCAGTAATATCAGCTTCTTGTGCTCTAACCAGAGCTCCAGCTTCACCCTCATGATTTAATGTCTCAGCTCTCAATGATGGATTAGCTTGTAGCACACTCGTTGGTATCAATGGATCCGATATAATAGAAGGATTTGGCCTCCTGAATTGCTCGCGAATTTTAGCAAATGTTGCTTCCAACTGCTGCATTTCCCGATCAAACCTCAAGGTAATCCTTTCCTCCAATTCTTGTGCTTGCCGTGTGAACTGATCAGAGACCATAAGTTCAGTCTGCTGAGATCATTGATCAAGCTTCACATCCAAGTGCTGATGTAGCTGCTGACTTATATCGGCATTAGCTTCCTTGATTTGAACAAGCAAGTGAGCACTAATCGCCTTCAATTGACTGTCCAATTGCGCATTTGTGACCACATCCTGTCCTGTAACATCATTGCCTCCAACCACATCAGCATACGAAGATCTGGCAGCTGCCGTAGCTGCTGCCAATCTGGTGGTGACTCCACTGCTCAATGCCGCCTCGGTTAAGTCCATGGATAATTGATATCAAATCCGCTTGAATTGAAAGCCAAACGAGGCTCTGATACTAATTGTTACGTTTGTGATTGATTCACAAACGTAAGCTAAGATAAAGAGAATATGAGATGAGAAAGAAGTGAAGGAGATGAGGAAGTAGAGAGAGTTAGATGAGAGAGAGAAGGTTATCTCAAAGAGATTGTGTTGTATTTTCATTAAATGAATTCAAATTACACAAGATCACCCTTCTTATATGAACTAGATACATTGAATCCATGCTAACCGACTTAAACAGCCGCCAAAAGTGACTAACTACACCTAACAGCCAAAAACAAATTTTGGCGCCAAAAATAGAATTCAAAGGCTACAAGCTTATTACATTCAAACAAGTAAGAATCATAACAGGAAGCTTTAGTCAGCAACAGAAGGGATCAGTTTGATCTAAAGCTACTCGCCCTGTTCAGAAGAAGGTTCAGCGACTGCATTAAAAATGCAATCAGCCTTACCAATTAGGTCACAAGTGCAATCCAAAGTTCCTCATGACAGCAAGAGGAGTTATTGCTATTGATCAATCTGAAGAAGATGAAACAGAGGCTGAGTTGGACAGTTTTGATCATGAATCTCAAGAAGAGCTTCTTAAAGATGAGGTGAAGATCTCTATGAAAGCCTTGATAGGAAATGAGGCTCATGACACCATTAGGATCAAAGGACAAATTGGCAAGAAGTCCATTGTTATTCTGAGTTACAGTGGTAGTACTCACTGCTTCATTGATCCAAAGGTGGTGAGAAATATTGGAAAGGATATGATCAGGACACAACCATTAGCTGTGATAGTGGCCAATTGGGAATTACATTCTTACTCATACCAAATGCTAGGATTCAAGTGGACTATGGCAGATCACAAATTTGAGTATGACTTCAGGATCTTGCCATTGGGTGGTTGCGAAATGGTTCTCAGTGTGGACTGGATGAGATCCTTTAGCCCAATGGTCTTTAATTTTGCTAAGCTGACAATAACTTTTAAAAGGCGAGGATCTACTATGAACTTGTAAGGCATGACAGAACAAGCTCATTTACAGTTGTTAAAGGGCAAGAGCTTTGAAGGTGGATTCAGGAAGGGTGCTCATCAGTGGGTTGGGCAGTTATTTGCAATCTCACGTACTAATTTGGGAGAGCCAGCTCATCCTAGGGTGCAGGCACTGATTGATAAGTTTGAGGATCTGTTTGAGTAGCCAAAGACTTTACCTCCCAAGAGGAAATTGGATCACACAATTCCTCTCAAGCCTAAATCAGAACCAGTGAAGTTAAGGCCATACAAGTACCATCATTCACAGAAGACAGAGATTGAGAAACAAGTGGATGACTTACTCAAGACTTGCTTTATTTGACAGTTACGTCTCTTGCAATATTGGTCAAGGAGAAAGATGGCTTGGATAAAATGCGCATTGCCTATAGGCAGCTCAACTCCCTTATAGTCAAGGATAAATTTCCAATTCCGATCATTGATGACTTGTTGGAAGAGCTACATGGTGCACAATTCTTTTCCAAGCTTGATTTGAGGCAAGGCTATCGTCAAATTGGGGTGATAGTGCAAGATGTTTACAAATCTTCCTTTAGAACTCATCATGGGCATTATGAGTTCGGTGTCATGCCTTTTTGCTTTACTAATGCTCCAGCCACTTTTCTGGCAGTAATGAATGATGTCCTCAAGATGTTCTTGAGGACATTTATGTTGGCATTCTTTGATGACATCTTAATTTACAGTTCCACCATGGCGGAGCACTTGAAGCATCTGAAGGAAATGTTTTTGGTGATGCGCAATCACAAGTTGTTTGCCAAATTGACTAAGTGCTTTTTTACTCAGACTTAACTTGAGTACCTAGGTCATGTGATCTCTCATAGTGGGTGATAAGTCTAATTTAGTATATAATTATTTGTATCATTTTAATATATTTTTAACCATTTTACTTCAACTTTTGATCGCTTTTGCTTGTTTTGAACTACTTTACTATTTTCTTGTGAAAACACCCATTTTATATTAGATCTGGCTAGGTTTTATCCCTAACATCAACCAGTAAAAGCAAGATACATCAAATAAAAATAAAAAAATAACAAAAACACCCAAGTTACAAGGCTAAATGGCAAGAACACATAAAATAACACAAAATTTTGCACAACTTAATTTGGGCAGCTATTTTGTGAATTTTTTTTTACTCAAATTCATTGTATACTACGTAATCATCATCACCTTGGCCTGGAATATCAGTTTGGGCGGTGGATGAAGAAAAAAAATGCATGAAATAAGCAAAAGTTTGCAAGTTGTATGTGAGCCGCAAGTTCTAGCAAATGAGATGCAATTTTGATGAATTTTTCTCCATATTTTTATCACATGAAATGCAGTATAAATAGGGGGGATTGGGATGAGTTTAAAGCATCCTTTATTCAAAAAAAACTCATACCAAAAGAAGAAGAAAACGGGTGAAGGAAAGAAAGGAGGAGGAATAAAGTTTAGTTTGTAATTTTGTATTTTTTGTTCTTTCTATCTATTTTTCTTCAATAAGTTCATGAATTTTATGTTAGTTATGCTTTATATCAAGTTTATCATGAACTAATTTTCTAATTCCAAGGCTACGATATAGCCTAAGTTGTAATATACCCTCATTTCTAATTCAACGTATTCAATGTTTGTTATTGTGTTGTTGAAGTATTTATCATTGTTCTTCGTGAGTTTTAAATGCTTGATCACCATTTACGGCCTATAATGATTCATAATCAGTCCGAGAGGAGATTTATGATGATTGGTAAGGTGATAAGCACCACAAATTGAGCGAATGCTCGAGAGAGATTAACGCGATTTTTGTTGTTTTTAAGTGAAAATCATAGAGCTTTAAAAACTCTTTTCTTATTTAAATTCAGGCATGAGAGTGATGGGTTATTATTTAAAAGAGCATGCCAAATGTATCTCGAGAGATAATGTTTAGTAAATAGGGTTTTCAACCATCAACACATAATAACAACTTGAATAACGAGAATAGAAAGGCGTATTGATGCAACTAGATAAAATCGGATGCCTTGGATTTTATTAAATCATAAAAACCATAAAAATAAAAAAAAGTAAACTTTAGGTAAAATTTAGTAACCAAATTTTATTTCATATCAATATCTCAATTTTTCGATTTTTCAAATAGCATCAAAGCTACTCATTTTGGTACTCACTCAATAGGAATCCCCGTGGGAATGATACCCTACTCATTTATATATTACTTGATACGACTCGTGCACTTTCTAACGCATATGCAAAGTAGGCATCAAGTTTTTTGCGCCATTATCGAGGATTGTCTCTACGTGAGTGATATCGATACCAACTAGTTTTGGTACTAATTTTAAATTGTCAATAATTTATAAATTTTATTTAAGTTTAAGAAATTTTTCATTTGATTCATTTGTAAAGATAAATTCTTTTTAGTTTTGTGTTATTTTGTTATTGTTCTTATATTTTGTCTTTATTTTTATCTTTATTTTGCTATTAAGTTCACTTTGCTAGGGATTTCAAAAGTTATATTTGATAATTTAAAATTTTCAAAAACATTAGGGTTACTCCCCTCTTTTTCATTAAAATTTGTGTTTTGTTAACTTTTATTTTATAATGTTGTATTTTTAGGTTTCTGATCAATTGCAACTTTATTTTAATTTTACTTTATCATCCAAATAGGTTTTTCAAAGTTAGACTTGTTATCTCGAAGTTTTTCAAAACCTTTAGTAGTACCTATTTTCCTCTTTAAATTTGGCTTTGTTAAAATTTTGTGTTATACTTTTGTAACTTTTAATAGATTTCTCTTTATTGTTATCCTTGCCTTTAACTTTATAGTGGTTTATTTTTACTTTGTATGCAAAATTTAATTGAAAAAGAAATAACTCCTTTTGACCCTGAAATCGAAAGAACTCTTCGACTAATCAGGAAAACAAAAAGGACTGAAATCATGGCTAATAATGCTGGAAATGATGATGAAAGGACCTTAAAATATTATGTTGTACCTACTATTAGAGGGTGGACTTCCAACATTCGATGGTCACCAATACAAGCAAACAATTTCGAAATGAAACCTGCTATTATACAAATGATTCAACAAACTATCCAATTTGGCAGTCTACCTAGTGAGGACCCAAACCTGAATATCGCTAACTTCTTGTTGATATGCGATACATTTAAGAATAGCGGTGTCAGTGATGATGCCATTCACTTAAGACTGTTTCCATTCTCACTAAGAGACAAAGCCAAAGCATGGTTAATGTCACTACCACTAGAATCTATCACCACTTGGGATGATTTGGCTCAAAAATTTCTTGCTAAATATTTTCCACCAGCCAAATTAGCTAATATGAGGAATGACATTACCTCGTTTGTGCAATACGATACAAAATCTTTGTATGAGGCATGGAAACATTACAAAGAACTGTTGAGAAGGTGCCCACATCATGGTTTGCCAATTTGGATGCAAGTCCAAACTTTTTACAATGGGTTGGCACCTAATACTCAAACGATGGTAGACGCGGCTGTGGGAGGATCCCTAAATCACAAAACCCCATATGAAGCCTATGAATTGCTAGAAGTAATGTCTAGCAACAACTATGCAAGGGTAACTGAGCAAAAGAAACCTGTGGGTATGTACGAGCTGGATGTAATAACATAGTTAACCGCCCAGGTTTAAATGCTTCAAAAACAGATAGGCAACATGAATGTGAATGCCATAAATTCTCCTGTGATATCGTGTGAATTTTGTGCAGGGAATCATCCTAGCATAGAGTGCCAAACAGGGAATCCTTTTGCCTCATCAAGCCACGAACACTCTAATTTTGTTTCAAATTTCCAAAAACAACAAAATAATTCCTATTCCAACACTTATAACCCCAGGCGGAGAAACCATCCAAATTTTTTGTGGAATAATCAAGGGATTCAAAAACAACCTTTGCAACCTCCAGAAAGAAAAACTAATCTTGAAGATTTGTTTAGAAGTTTTATGCAAGAAACACAAACAAATCTTTGAAATCAAGAAGCTTCAATTAGAAACCTCGAGACCCAAGTTGGACAAATTTCAAACCAACGCTTTCAAAGGTCTCAAGGTTCCTTGCCTAGCAACACAATCACTAACCCACGTGAGCGCATCCAAGCACATGAATTAAGAAGTGGGAAAACTCTGAATGAACCAACTCCGGTAACCAAGACCACACAAAATTCGCAACCCATAATTGACATGTCCACATATACTAATCAAGAAATTGAAAATGAGAAGGGACAAAAATCCAAAATGAAGATGAACCAAAAAGGGCTGAACCTCAACCCTACAAACCAAAAGTCCCCTTCCCTCAACATCTAAAAAAGACAAAAGCAAATGAACAATTTGGTAAATTTTTGGAAATTTTTAAAAAGTTACACATTAATGTCCCTTTTGCTGACATGTTAGAACAGATGCCCAAATATGCAAAATTCAGGAAAGAAATCCTGTCTAACAAAAGGAAGTTAGGAGAGTTCGAAACAGTAGCACGTACTGAAGAATGCAATGTCGTACTGCAAAAGAAGCTGCCTCCCGAGCTAAAAGTTCCAGCGAGTTTCACGATACCCTGCACCATTGGCTCCATTAGTTTTGATAAGGTTTTCTGTGATTTAGGTGCAAGTATAAATTTAATGCCTCTCTCAGTTTTCAGGAAGCTTGGGTTAGGAGAAGTGAAGCCTACCACTATATCTCTCCAACTTGCGAACAGATTAATCAAGTATCCTAGAGGTATAATTGAAGACGTCCTTGTAAAGTTCGATAAATTCATCTGTTATGAATGCGAGAATTCGAGGCATGAGCTAGTGGGGGCTGTGTGCTGTGTTCGGTAGCTGCTGCTTAACTGTCAACAATGTGATCCACACATGCTTGAATTCAAGGACTCACAATCGATCAACAATTGAACCTCTTTTTATGTGTTTTTCAAGTAACTTTTCTTTGTAATTTACAATAGAATTCAGAACTGAATTCTTAAGCAAATTGCAATGCAATCAAAGGATATTTGATATCAAATCACGGTTGATTTGGAAGCCAAATGAGGCTCTGATACCAATTGTTAAAATCGAATTAAATCTTGATGTTAACCTAAGACTAAGAGAGTTTGGGATGAGATAGAAGTGAAGGAGATGAGAAAATAGAGAGAATTAGATAAGAGAAAGAAGGTTAATCTCAAAGAGATTGATTGATATTTTCATTTAATGAGTAAAAATTACACATGATCATCCTACTTATAGGAATTACAAGATATGATCTAATACATTGGATCTAGACATCACAACCAACCAACTTACCAAAATATCTAAAGCATATGGAAATATCTACTAACGAACTTCTAGCTTATTTGGCACCAACATTACAATTCAAACATTACACACATTACGCAGCCAGCTGCTGCAACTTATTAGTAACGCTGCTAATTGAATGCAACTAACATGATTAAGCTATTACATTACTCTTATACTATACCAATAGCCCCTAACAGCAGCAGCATAGCAGCAGCTACCGACATAGCACACAGCCCCCCCCAGCTCATGCCTCGGATTCTCGCATTCATAACAATATCTTTGCCAACCGTCTCAACAACATTGACCTGATGAGAACTAGAGAAGGGGTCTTTTTTTACACCCATTTGCCCTTCGCTTGGGAAGCTCAATTCCCTTGCTTCTATGGCATCTTGAACCACATTTCTAAAGATCACGGAGTTCTTAGTTGAATGGGTAAATGAGTCGTGGCATTTACAGTATACCTTCCCCTGTCAAAGTTGGAATCAGGTTTTCTGTGTTTACCCCTAATCTTGAGTTTGTTATTTGTCCCAAGCCAATAGAATATTACATCGACTCTAGAGAAGTTAGGTGAATATTTTCTCAAGACTTGGGACTGATAAGACTTCTTGGCTTTAATATCCCTCTTGATCAAAGGATTACAAATCATAAGAGGTCCTTCGACGTATTTGGCAATGCCAATCTTGTATGGAGGATCTTTTTCTTCCTTTGTTAAGTTACGCGTGTAAGTCCTATACACGCTATTATTCTTAAGGATTTCTTCTTTTAAGACAACCTCGCATCAAGCAGCACATTCTGCCCACTAAAGAAGCGTCATAAAGTTAGAGCCTTCAAATTTCTTTCTAAATTCAATACCCAAGCCATTTAGAGCCAGCTTGGCATACTCAAGTTTAGGAAGGGCTATAGTGCATTTTAACTTGGCTCTCTTGAACCAATTAATAGAGTCTTCCACTTACTTGCTGGCTACTATCTCCTTCAAGCCAAGTCTGAAATGGAAGTTCCTAATTCCATTCTCAATGAATTGGGCCTATAATTACCTTAATAAACAAAATTAGGGGGCATACTAATATATCATTGGAAAGCGGTCCCTGTTAATGAGCTAGGGAATAACCTTAATTTAAGATATTGATTATCTACTGCTTCTCTATATTGGCAATTAATTCTTGCCAAGTGCACAGGGGCAGAAATAGTCCCTTCCATTTTAAAGAGGATAAACTTGGGGATCTTATATCCTTGGGGAGGAGGGTAATCCCTATCTATGCAGTGAGGGTAATGTTTACTATACAAGGGTCTGTTGATCCTTGTGAGACTCGGCCCATACATATGCTTAATGAGGGGGGCCAATTGGTCCTAGAGGGGTAGGTCAGGCACATGATTATATGCATGCCATTGCCACCCATGTTAGTAAGGATCTCATAGGGGGTCTGCAAGTTATGCCTAAGCACCCATCACATTCGGGGGTGGGAACTATTGTTGCCCTGCAAACCCTTGGTAAACCCCTTGATCATAATGGCCATGCACTTAATTGGCCATGAAGTATGTCCCAATACGATCTGGGTTACATGGCATGCTTGGAAGCAAACCACTGTTTGCTGGCCGTCGGTTCATCCTTGCCTAATGAATCCCTAAGTCATGATCTTGGGGAAGTGGGTTATTCCCCCCCACCACCCCCCATAAGTATGGAGAGGTCTAGGATTAGAAGTCTAGTTCCCGAAAGCAGAGAACTGAACTTGCACTCCAACTTCGAGACCTTGAGTGGGCCTTAGGGCAACTTCTATTACCTAAGAAGGGTACAAACAATTATGCCCCCCGTCCTGAGGATAAGAAACACTGACGCAATAGCATTGAGGTCCCTCGTCCGAGAGAGACTCTGATTCGAAGGGCTTGCAGCTCCAAGTGGAACGTTGTAACTTCTATGGTTGGGTTCCAGTGTTTAACACCCGGGTCAGCCACAGTTGGGTTTTTCGTTCTCTTAAGGGCCATGTAGTTAACCTTAATAACTATTAACCATTAGCTCGAGGGTGTATCACATGGATAACTAGCTAGTGCTAATGGAAGAGGCATGGAAGAGGCACAGGCCTGAGATGCCTGATACCCTTGCTAACAGCTTAGACCCAGCCATTATAAGTCTCAGCCTGTCTAACGAAGATAGGTTCACTTCAACATTAGTCTTTCTAGCCGCGTCCTTGGCAATAAGGGTAGCAGTAAAAGACAAGGTTGAGTTCATTTCAACTGAGACTCTATCAGTTTCTTTAAGAAGCTATTCATTTATAGAGGTTCCAATGTTAATTATGACTCTCGTGGTGGCAGAGTATTCATGATGAGCCGCTTGATTGTGCTTTGTCTCATTGTTTGTTGGACTCTTTGGTCCAAAATCTCAAAACGACGTTTGAGCATAGCCATGAAACCCTTGCAAGAATGGCCATCGAGCCCTACACATTCATCACCTAGGATGTCTTCATCACCACTATCGCTACCGTCTATGTGGTCTGGTTCATCCCTTCAAGGTATGGGACTTTGCTCAAGCAAGGATCCAATCAAGGCTAAGCCTTCTGGTTCCTCATGCCCAAGAGAACTAGACCTCCAGGTCCTGACCATCGATTAATGGCTGGCAATTATGTTATGGTAATCCACGATGGGCAAAAGACAATGAAGTCTCCTTTTAAGCCTTTCGCTGTAGTCGCCAAAAGGCATGTTTGCTCTATTTTGTTTTAAGCTCTGTGTTTGTGGTCGCCGTAAATCTTAAAAAAAAAAAAACCTGGAAAAGGGACTCGCACGAAAAGGGAATGTGCGTAATTACGAACCACACATCTTTGACTTCGATCACTCACCGTTTTCTAAAAATTGGCTGTGATATGTTGGTGTATTAGACTTTGATTTATACTGTGAGTTCTTCTTATGCTTCAAATAAGAAGACTTTGTTAAATATTTTTTTTTTGATTTTTATGCATTTTTATGATTGAAAAGTAAAGGATATGGACCTAACTTAAGTGACAGTTACAGTGACAGAGTAGGAGCCACTGATACCTTTCCTCGTACACTTAAAAGTTAGGAACTGTGATAGAGAAAAACTCAAGTGCTCAGTAGTCCACTAGCAAGCCCAAGTCAATTGGGTTTTTAAGCCTGGCACCCTTGACTTATAATAACTCGAATGAGTTTAGGTCCAAGAAGCTTACGACAAGCAAATCGCATTTAACTCACTAGATTTAGACCAATGCAATCAGAGTCAAGCCTTTTCCGCCAAAGCCCTAATTAATGGCCCGGACCTTAACTTATAAGTAGTGATAGTAGTGTTAAGACTAATGCAATCAAAGGCCAAACCTTTGTCATCAAAGGCTTAATCTAAATCCTTAAATCTCAAGTTGTTGATTTGTGAGAACAAATTAAAACTAGAAAGTCATACCTAAAGCCCAAGAACTATATTACTGTAGAGGTAAGTTCAACAATGATCTACATTACACTACACCTTGAGACAAAGCACAAGTGTCCTATAAAAGAAAACTTGAAGAAGTTTTTTAATGAGAGTGTGTACTCCTTTGAACGGACACATAGTCCTTTATATATATAAAACTGAAAATAACAGCTGCTCCATTTCTGCGGCAACTTCACCCACGTGTGGCCACTAAGCTTCTTTGCATGCCAATCCTCAATGAAAGTGTCCTGAATTCAGTATTGGAGGGAAATCTTTTGTGCCCACTTATGTAATCTTAGCAGAAGTCCCTTCTGAAAACCCCACATTTTCTTGATTTAAGCTTAACATCAAAGTGACTAAAATATGGCTCCAAGTAACTACCCTGAGCCTGAAAACCACCTGTCTTATAGCCTTCCTGATAGTTTCTCGAGCTCGAGCTTACTTTAACCCTCAACCATCTCGAACCTAGATTGGTTGATACCCTTGTTTAAGGTAATAATTCCCTCAATATGTTGGGCTTGAGACACCATTATCTCAGCATCTAAAGGCTTAATTTCCCTCGAGGCAAGCCTCACATGTTAAGCATGTGGCACTTTGGTCAAAAACGGCATAGTCCCAACCCTTTGAAATTGGGGTGTAAACACAAGGGCAAGTTCCCAATGCTATGACCAAGGTCCTCCTTCTAGGCCTCTTTCCACATGTGAGACTTTGGGGCAAGCTAACTTCCTGAATCATTAAGATAAAACCTTAGGAATTGATCTGGTAAGAGTGGTTGAACTACATGTTAATGTAGGTATGCGTTCAAGCATGCCACATATGCAATTATTACTATCTTGCCCATTGGTACATACTTCATGGCCAACCAAAGAAATGGTCTGAATGATCCACGAAGTTACTATCCCGCCTATGTGGGACAATAGATCCAACATCCAATTGTTATGGTAGGTTAGTGGTATCTTGCTAATCCCCCACGAGATCCTTAACCACTTGGAGGGTTGTGGCAGGCACATAACCATATAACAAACCTATGTCTTCAAGGTCAACTGGCCGCCCTAATTGAGCAAATGTATGGGCAGTGTCTTAGGAGGGTTAATAGACCATTGTATAGCAAACCATATCCTGACTATGTTGATAGGGATTGCTCTTTCCCTCGAGCACACAAAATCCCTGGGTTCACCCTTTTCTCTGGGGAAGGAAGTGTGTCCACTCTTGAGCTTTCGGCAAGATTCAACTGCCAATATAGGGAAGCAATCGACAACCCATACTGAAGTTGTTCCCTTGTCCTTTGATAGGGACTGCCTTCCAGTGATATATTAGTTTACCACCTAAAATCGGTGTATGAACATAGTTACTCGAAATCCAAACTATGTTCCTTGAAAACAACATCACTTAGTGCCCATACTGAAATGCTTGTACCAATATCAAGTGATGAATACAACATGCCATTTAAAACTTCCTGTTTTGCTTTATAATTCTGCAACACCATGCAATTGTGATTAGTTAATCTACAATCCACCCACCAGGACATTGGTGGACTGCCAGCCAATAACGACTAGAGCAGACAAGATATCAAATACCTTATCTTGTTGGCTTTCCTATTGTAGGGAACAATTGCAACTAAGTACCTAGGCAATTCCCTTTGAATATTAATGTCCAAAAACTTTGTAAGAGTGGCTTATGCTATATTTTACCCTTTAGAGTTTTCTAATTCCATGAGACAAATGCTTACACTAAGAAGATTCTTCCCATAGTAGTCATGACACCTTTTTTTTTTTTTTTTTTTTTTTGTCAAACTATTCCTTCATTGGTTTAGACAATGAGTAATCTCTATTATTCGATGTACCCATCCTGAGCTGAAAAAAACATTTGGTGTGCAAGTCAGGGTCATATCCTATTGAGTTTGACTATCGATATTTACATCAAGAATTCTCGTTCAATTAGGTAAGTTATCATTATAATGACAAGCCATTGAACTGAACTTACCTAACACAATCAAGTTTTTATCATCTTTATCATAAGTTGTTCTCATGCTACCTTTTAGCTCACTAAACATTTCTTTCAAATGTCTGAGCATCATCTTTATAGTTGTCATTTTTAAGTATCTAATACAAGAACACATTTGACATCTAATATCTGAATCTTGCATTTGAATAACTCATTAGTCTAGTCAAACATTTCAAATGTTCTTTTAAGTTAGTAGACTTATAAGCAGCAAACTAGAGAACTATGAGCATGAACTAGTGCTCCATATTATGACATATGAATTCTTTTCTCATGAGTATGACAGGACTAATGGATAATACATATTAGTATTAATAATAATGCATCGTTAAAACAAAAATAAGCAGTCTAAAAAGAAAGCTGTAAACAAGTCACACAACATTCATGGACACTTTTTTTTAATGTGAGCAAAAAGTCAAAGCATGGAGTTCACAATCCCATACTAATGCATGCCTCTCTAAAAGAGGAGAACATAACTTCAGGCAATAGCATCCTAGTTGACGGCATTCCTCTCTGCCTTTTTCCATCTTATCAACTGCCTTGCTCCTCGGCTCAACTTCTGACCCTGGTCCTAGCTTAACCACACTAAGACTTATTCTATCTAATTGGAAGACTGCTATGGAATCAGCTTTTGCCAAAAACCATTCTTTCAAAATCCACTTAGTGATTCTAGCAAAAGTCCACGCTTAGGATAAAAAAAGGGAAACGGAGCTTCTCCCCATTCCACCGGAAAGAAATAAAGCGCATCCACAATTGCCGCTTTCTTCCCCCTAAAAATGCCAGTTCCACCATCAGGGCCCAACAAGCAGCATAATTCCGGTGACCCATCCAAACTAATATATTTTCTTGTAAACTGTTTATGAACATAAATTTTTTTTATCAATCACTAAACATAATTAACACACCACACTTCTCTCAGTCTCTAAGGTCATACAACAGAGCTCCTTGGATAGCACCCCACTCAAGCGTATATCACTACTTAGACATCCATACAAGTCCACAAAGTGCTCCACGGCAGTGTGGTCGTACTTGCTTTCCTACACTTCAATATTCCTCTAAGAAGTTGTTTTACACCCTAATTTTGAGAGAGTTAGTACAACGTCGTTTTAGGTAAAGTGCCTCGTTCTTATCACATGCGGTCCTCCTCAAAGAAAGTCAGACCTGTAGGAACTCATATGACGACATCTTGAGCCCAACATCTTGAGAAGTTTATCATCCTAATAAGGGTATCGGCCACTCGAGGCTCGAGATGATAGAACGGTAAAGCGAGCTCGAGCTCAAGCGACTACCAAGAAGGTTGCAAGATATGTGGTTTTCAAGCTCAAGACAGTTATTTGGAGCGTAATTCAGATGCGTGGCCACCAAGCTTAATCCAAAAGAACGTCTAATGTCTAAAAGAGACTTTAGCTAAAAAGCAGGCATGGGCTTTAAGAAATATGCTCGACCACCAAATCAAGGGCATGTTCAATGATCATTCATGTGCATAAGGGGCCTAGTGGCCTCATGTGGGAAGAAAATGCCATGAAAATAAGGGGCAGCAAGTATTCTGTTTAATAAGATATGATATTATAGTCCAAAAGTAGTACACAAACTAATATAAAACTTCTTAACGTTTTCTTTACAACACATTTGAGCTTTTTACCTAGGAATAGCGTAACTTAACTTACTCTAGGGTAGCGTAGGTCTTTCTGTACTTGCTTCTTCAGTAATACAGTGCCTCGGGCTTCGGGTATGAACTTTTTGTTTTAATCAGTTGCCAAAATTAAGAAGTAAAGAATTGGGGCTTTAGTTTACTGGTTGGATCGGAAGGGCTAAACCTTGATTGCATTAGTCTTAACAATACTGTCACTGCTTAATGAGTCAGGTGAACTCAAGTTTGCACCATTATTTATGGGCTTTTACGGCCAAGGTATGACTCTGATTACATTGGTCCTCATCCTGTGACCCAAATACAATTTGCTCAATCTAAACTTTGTTAGACCCTAACTCACTAGAGTTATTATAAGTAAAGGGTCCAGGCCTCAAAATTTATAGACTCGAGCTTGTATGTGGATTGCTAAGCTCTTGGGTTTGTTTCCACCCTAATTCCCAAATTTTAAGTGTACAAAGAATGGTGTTTGTGGGCGTTCCTTTTCTTAATTGAATCATAACTAGAAGTCACGTATTAACCCAAGTCAAATACACAAAAACATCACTTCCTTTTCCCCGAAAACGAAAAGTGGTTGAGGTGAAAGACGTGCAGTCCGAATTTAGGTTCACTCCCTTGTCGTGGTGAGTCCCTTTTGCACATTTGTTTACATTTATATTTATGACAACCACATCACACTTAATATAAAACAAATACGGCAAACATGCCTTATGACCATAGTGGTATACTTCAAGCAGACTTCATTGCCTTGAAAGTCATAGTAGATTACCAAAACGTAATCACAGACAATTCACCAATTGTCAAAACCAGGAGATACAGTGCTCTTGAGCATGAGGAGCTGGAAAGGCTAGCCTTGATTGGGTCCTCACTTGAGCACCTTTACAGAAATGCCCTATTTCATGCCTGAGGGGATTACACTAGTCACAACCACTGCAATGAAAGCAGTAGTGACGAAGACTTCTAAGAAGATGAGCGTATAGTGCTTGATGGTAATTCTTGAATGTGTTTCATGGCCATGCTCAAACTTCATTTGGAAATTGTGGACCAAAGGGTTGAACAAGCCATGAAAGAGGCCTTTGAGAAACAACGCATTGAAACAGAGCACACTCTAGTAGCCCAACATGAAAACTATACCGCCATAAGAGTTATGATCAATGACATTGGGACCTCAATGAAATGAAGGCTCCATAGAGAAATTTATAGAGTCATAGTTGAGAAGAACCCAACCTGTTCTTCTACTACTATCCTTATTGCTAAGGACATGGAAAGATATATAGCAGTTTAGGTCGAGCCTTCCTTTGTTAGGCAAGATGAGGCTCATAATGGCCGAGTCCAAGTCATTAGAGAGGATATTAAGAAACTCAATCTTATACCTCCTCCGTCTGTTCCTATTGGATATCCAAGTGATGCCCCCTAGAGCTCACAGATTCCAGTCGCTCAGGTCGACAACATAGTCTGTTAAATCTCTAAGTGATCTATAAGGTTAACATTGTGAAAGAGAGAGTATAGATGAGGAGAGAAGTGAAAGAGATAAGATAATAGAGAAAGTAAGATGAAAAGTAGAGAAATATCTCAAAGAAATAGTTTGTCTATTTGATTGAGTGAATGACATTACAATAATTGAGCTACTTAAACTTGATCGAAGTACATTGCATAGAGACTAAGCCTTTAACCGACTATCTAACCAAAGCAGCCAATATTGACCACAGCTTGACCACTAACCGACTTAACCACAAAATACAAACTCTTGGTGCGAAACACTTGCTAGACACATAACAACATATGGATAAAATGCAACACTTTGCTATGCTTACTACAGACGAATCAAACAATAACAAAAATAGCAGCAGCAGCAAAACTAAATTTCCTTTTGATCAACTTCGGGTCATAACATTCCTCCCCTCTTGAAAGCGTTCTTGTCCTTAAGAATGAAAGTAAAGAAATTGACTCTTCAAAAATTTAAACTCTTTCCAAGTTGAAACATGTTCATCCAAGTTAGTCCATTGCACAAGAACTTCCGTAACTGTTCTGTTGGCAACCTTTATTTCTCGTGAGTCAAGCACAGCAATAGGTTGCAGGAGTCAAGCACCACTTGAGCCAATGTCCGGAGGATGGAGTGAACTTTCATGGCCCTTTTGCACCTATTTCTTAAGAAAGGAAACATGAAAAACAGGATGAATGTAAGAGTTAGGAGGTAAATCAAGATTGTAAGCCACTTTGGCAATCTTCTCAAGGATCTTATATGGCCCAAAAAACCTTGCACACAACTTCACATTCTTCCTCACCGCCACGGTTGCTTGTCTATAAGGTTGCAATTTTAGGTAAACCAAATCTCCAACCTCAAAATGTCTGTCCATGCACTTCCTGTCAGCATATAACTTCGTCCTTGCTTGTGCTGGTTGCTTGTCTATAAGGTTGCAATTTTAGATAAACCAAATCTCCAACCTCAAAATGTCTATCCACACGTTTCCTATCAGCATATAACTTCATCCTTGCTTGTTCTTTATGAAGATTGTCTTTCAATAATTGCATCAATTGCCACCTTTCTATCACCAAATCAGTAACTTCAGGAACAGAAGACACCAATCCTTCGAGTATCATTGGTGTTGGAGGATCACAACCGTATAGAGCTTTGAATGGAGTCGTCCCAATGGAAGCGTGAGCATGTGTTTTGTACGAGTGTTCTGCTAGAGATAACCACTTGTTCCACACTTCGGATAAGTGAACACCATACTTTTAAGGTATTGTTCAATGCACTGATTTACTCTTTTCGTTTTCTCATGGGTTCGAGGATGGTAAGATGAGCTAAGAGCCAATGTTGTCCCCAAAAGATTAAACAATTCTCTCCAAAAGTGGCTGGTAAAGATTTTGTCACGATCTGAAATAATAAACAGTGGTAAGCCATGAAGCCTGTAGATATTATCTAAGAAACTCCTAGCCAACTTCTCAGTTGTAACAGGTCTGACCAATCCAATAAAATGACTGAGTTTGGTAAACTAATCTACCACAACCCAGATTACTTCTTTTCCTTCTGATTTTAACAATCCTTCAATAAGGTCCATGCTTATATTTTACCAAGCACCCTCCAGAATGGGTAAAGGTTGAAGGAGACCTTAATACCTATGATCACTAAGCTTAGTTTGTTGACAAACTTCATAAGATTGCACGAATTCAGTCATTGATTTCTTCAGACCAGACCATCTGAAATCATCCTTAAGCCTTTGATAAGTTCCTTCCACACCAGAGTGACCTCCCCAAGCTGAATCATGGGAACCTTTAATGATTTGCTGCCTCAAATCTGTGGAAGAACCAATATATAACCTGCCTTTCAACCGAATGACACCCTTCACCACAGAAACATCTGCATCTACCACAGGCTGACTTGTTCTGTTCACACTGAATGCTGCAATGCAATCCTGAGAAAAAGTATCACCTTCATAGGATTTGTACAACTCTTCAATCCAAGTAGGAAGTATCACAGGTATTGCTCCACAAGATCCTTGCTCACAGTCCTCTAATCTGCGTGACAAAGCATCAGCAACAACATTTTCTTTTCCTTTTTCGTATTTAATGAGATAATCCAGCCCAACATCTTCATTAACCCCTTCATCTGAATCCTTGTCACAAGTTTCTGTTCAAGAAGGTGTTTCAAGCTTTGATGATCAGTCTTGATCCTAAATCGATGCACATCCAAGTAATGTCTCCATCTATGTATAGCTAGTAAGATTGTTAAGTATTCTTTCTCACATGTAGATAATGTCTGATGTTTTGGGCTCGAAGCCCGACTAAGATCGGCTATTGGCCTACCCCCTTGAGATAAAACAACACCAATTCCATTTCCACAAGCATCAGTCTCCAAAATGAATTCAGCAGCAAAATCTGGCATAGCCAGAATAGGAGCTCCACACATTGCAGTCTTTAAGGATTCAAAAGCAGCTTGGGCTTTCTATAACCATTTGACTGAGTCTTTCTTCAGTAAGTCAACTAAAGGTTTGGCTATGGAATCATAACTAGCAAAAAACTTCCGATAATAACCAGTCAAGCCCAAGAAACCTCGCAATTGCTTCAAAGTTACTGGTTTAGGCCATTCTTTCATTGCTTGAACCTTTGAGGGATCAGTAGAGACTCCTTCTTGAGAAATAACATGGCCCAAATACTCCAATTAAGTCTAAGAAAAAGACCTTTAGTCAATTTTGCAAATAGCTTATGCTTGCGCATGATTAGGAAGACTTCTCTAAGATGCATTAAATGGTCTTCAAGTGAGGAACTATAGATCAATACGTCATCGAAGAAAATGAATGCAAATTTCCGCAAAAACTACTTGAACACCTCATTCTTTGCTGCTTGGAATGTAGCTGGAGCATTAGTTAAGCCAAAAGGCATAACCACAAACTCAAAGTGGCCATGATGTGTCCTAAAAGCGGTCTTGTACACATCTTGCTCCAATACTCTGATTTGATGATTACCTTGCCTCAGATCAAGCTTGGAAAAGATACTAGATCATCTATGACTTAAATTAGAAACTTGTCTTTCACTGTCGATGAAGCTACAGGTAATCGACACACATCCCAGCTGTGCCATCTTTCTTCTTAACTAGAATGACTGGTGAAGCTAATGGGCTATGACTTTGTCTCACAAAGCATGTCTTGAGCAAATCATCTACCAGCCTCTCAATCTCAGTCTTCCGAGCATGGGGATACTTGTAAGGCCTTAGCTTAACAGGCCAAGAATTTGGCTTCAAAGGAATGGCATGGTCCAACTGGCTCTTAGGAGGTAATGTCTTTGGTTGTTCAAAAAAAATCTTCAAACTCTTCAATTAAGGCCCCAACTTTTGGCTGAAGATTGTCTCCCAAATCAGTAGGAGATATAGCAAACAACTGGCCCACGCAATGATAAGCACTCTTCCTGAATCCTCTTTTTAACTTCTTGCCTCTGATTTTTGCGATTGAGCTTGATCTGCTATCCCTTGTAGGACAACTTTGGAGCCTTGAATCTCAAATGTCACGGACATATTTGCAAAATCAAACATCACAGGACTGAAGGATCTCATCCAGTCTACCCCCAAAACCATGTGACATCCACCCAAAGGTAGAATTTTGAAGTCATAATCAAACTTACGGTCCTACATCATCCACTGAAACCCTTGGCATTTGTTCTGAGTCAAAATGGACTTCCCATCAACAACAGTTACTGCTAAGGGATGAGTTTTGATCACCTCATGTCCTATTTTCTTCACCACTTTAGGATCAATGGAGCTATGAATGCTTCCACTATCAATCAAGATAATCAAAGACCTCTTGCCTACCTTTCCTTTGATCCTAATCGTATTGTGAGCTTCATTTCCTATTAAAGCCTTTACTGAAATCTCAGCTTCATCCTCAATCAATTCCTCTTGTGATTCTAAATCTGAACTGTCACCCTCAGCTTCAGATTCATCACTATCAACTAGTTCTTTAGCATTGATTCCTTGAACCGACATGAGGAATTTTGGATTGCACTTGTGCCCAAACTGATATGGCTAATTGCAGTTGAAGCAAAGCCTTTGAGCCTTCTCTTCGTGTGTCGGATTAGTCCTGAATCCAACAGGTTTCTTCTGTTGTTAGAATCACTACCTCTATATCTTGTTCCATCATTGGAAGTAAGAACTGTTGCTTCATAGAGCTGAGCCTTAGCATAAGCCTTGGACAAAGTTTTGGGGCCAACCGCCTTAACAAGATTCTTAATTTTGCACTTTAGACCACTAATGAAGCTTGAGACATAATATGCCTTAGAAACTTGAGGATAATTAGTTATCATGTTAGCTCTAAGGTTCCCAAACCTTATCATATACTCCTTCATGGAAGTTTCTTGTATTACTTTGTTAAATTTATCAACAATGTCACTAGAGTCTTCATCACCATATTGCTCACAAAGTTCTTTCACAAAATCGGCCCAAGATAGTGTAGGATTGCTTTTCAATAAATTGTACAGCCATACCTCATTATCTCTTAGGAGATACACAGAAGCTATCTGCACCTTTTCAGCCTAATCAATGTGATAGAAGTGAAAATAACGATCGTACCTTCTCAACCAAGAATGAGGTTGCTTTCCATAAAACAGAACAATCTGAACTCTTGGCTACCAATGACCATTGCTTTTGTTATTGGATGTTGCATCATTACTCCCTGAACGTTGCTAATGCCACTGATCAGGTGGCCGATCCAATTGTTCCACAATCAAGCTGGCATATCTAAGCTGACTTGCTGGATCAGGAGGATGATCGCTCTGTCCTGGATTCATACTTACATATCGTGAATGAGCTGGATTAAGTGACTGATCCTGTGCTTTGGTAGTTAGCTCAACTTATTGAATTTGATCTTGCACTCTAACTTCAGCTATTATAGCTCGGTCTTGTGTTCTAACTGTCATGTGAGGCCTTTGAAGATTCACATCTTCCGGAGGTCTCATATGCTGATTTGTATGCAACATACTGGCAGGTATTAAAGGTTCTAAAGCTGCTGCCACTTTTTGTCTCCTGGATTTCTCTAGTAGTTCAACAAATTTCTCCTCAATCTGTTGCATTTACTGACTAAATCAACTGTTAAACCTTTCCTCAAACTCTTGTGATTGTTGATTAACGCAATCAGAAATCTTTTCTTCAATTTGCTGAGCTCAATGATCAAATTGATCCTTAAATTGCTTATTAAACTGAAGCAAGAAATCACTTTGCGACTACCTTAATGCTTTAATTTTTGACTGCTGAAACTGAACAAAGAACTCCTTCATCTGGAAGCTCAATTGTGCATTCGTGACAAAATCCTAGTCTGCTGTAGCACCAGCACTAACAACATCAGCATATGAAGGATTAGCTGCTGCTCTAGTAGCTCCTGATCTTGTTGTAACTCCTGGTACCAATTGACTTGCCATTGTTTTTCAACTTTTTCTAATCAATTCAGTATTTATGTTTTCAATTAGGATATTTGATATCAAATCACGTTTGATTTGACAGCCAAACGAGGCTATGATACCAATTGTGAAACCTCTAAGTGATCAAGAAGGTTAACATTGTGAAAGAGAGAGTATAGATGAGAAGAGAAGTGAAAGAGATGAGATAATAGAGAAAGTAAGATGAGAAGTAGAGAAATATCTCAAAGAGATAGTTTGTATATTTGATTGATTGAATGAAATTACAAGAATTGAGCTACTTATACTTGATCTAAGTACATTGGATAGAGACTAAGCCTTTAATCGACTAACTAACCAAAGCAGCCAATATTGACCAAAGCTTGACCACTAACCGACTTAACTGCCTAATACAAACTCTTGGCGCCAAACACTAGCTAGAGACATAACAACATATGGATAAAATGCAACACTTTGCTATGCTTACTATAGATGTCCATAAGCAAATGAAACTAGGGGCAAGCGAATCACCCATGTCCATAAGATCAAACATTGGAGATTGATCAAACAAGGATGCACCAATAGCCCGCTAATGTAGGTGTGCCCTCAGGCATTCCATGTAACCCAGGGTTTGCTAGAGCACACTTTGTCTCCAATTAAATGTATGGCCAAATTGATGAGGGGGTAACCCTAGGTTTTTGGGGCAACAACCGGTCCCACACCCGATTGTAACGGGAGCTTAAGGATATCCTGCAGATCCCTGATGCAGACTTTGCGTATGTGTTAGTAAGTGCACTAGTCGTACCAAGTAATATAGAATTCAGTAGAGTATCGTTCCCACGAGGATTGTATTGAGTGAATACCAAAATTAGTAGCTTCGATACTATTGAAAGACCAAAAACTTTAGGATTTTGATATGAAATAAAGTAAAATAAAATTAAAAGAAATAAAAGTTAAAACGAGATTAGAGTGAGCCGATTTCTGTTGGTTTTTATCAATTTATAAAGTCTAAGGCATCCGATTTCACCTTAGTCGCATTAATACACCTTTTCTATTTTCAATATTCAAGTTGTTAATGTGCGTTGATGGTTGAAAATCCTAATTTACTAAATATTCTCTCTCGAGCAACATTTAGCATACTCTTTAACATATTAACCCATGACTCTCGTGCATGAATTTAAATAAGAAAAGAGTTTTAAAAAGCTCTATGATTTTCTTTTGAAAACCACACAAATCATGTTAATCTCTCTCGAGCAGTCGCCCAATTTGTGGTGTTTATCACCTCGGCAATCATTATAAATCTCCTCTCGGACTCATTATGAATCATTATAGGCTTTAAATGGTGATATAGCATTTAAAACTCATGAAGAACAATGATAAACACTTCAACAACACAATAACATAAACATTAAATACTTTGAATTAGAAATAAGCGTACATTACAACTTAGGGTACATCGTAGCCTTAGAATAACAAAATTAGTTCATGATAAACTTAATAGTAAACATTCAACAACAACAACAACAATCCCAGTGCCTCGCGGCTCCCGCTAAAGCAAGGTCTGGGAGGGGTATATGTGCACAGCCATACCCCTTCCGAGTGGAAAGGAGACTGTTTCCGAGGACCCCCATCCTGAAGTACGGGAGCGCCCGCAAATAAAACCATCAATTTATCGCCAAATGAGTGAAGGAAATAGACATGCAAGCATTTAAGTATGTATGTAAGCCAAGAAAACAGCCGAGTCATCAGAGGATAAACTAATCAGCATATAAGTGCACCACTTGCGGCTATGACTGCCTAGGAATCTTAAACTACAAGTCGCTCGCTGCCCTATTCTACGCTGCCACATCTGCTACCCTTATGCTAGCCCTCCATCGTGCCCTATTTGAGGCCATCTCCTCTCTCAAGTTTAGGTGGGTTAAGTTGTGACGGATCGTCTCCAGCCAACTCTTCTTTGGCCTTCCCCTCCCTCTTCTACCTAGCATCGTCTGAAGCCGTTCACATCTCCTGACTAGGGCTGTAGTCGGTCTCCTGCTAACATGTCCAAACCATCTTAATAGTAAACATTATAAACACAAAATTCATGAACTTAGGAAAGAAAAAAGGCTAGAAAAAACTAAAAATATAAAATTACAAACCAAACTTCTTTCCTTCTTCTTTCCTCTATCTCACGATTTTTCTCTCCTTTCTCACTCAAATTTTGTGATTTTTGTTTTGAAATCTAATGCGTCAGCCCCCTTACCACCTTCCCTATTTATACTAGTTGAGCCAAGATAAAAAATTGCAAAAAACTACATAAAAAATGCTTCTTATTGGTCGTTCATGTTGGCTGCTGTAGGATGATGCTGAAGCTCCGTTCTTGCTCCTTTTTCTTCAATTTTGTTTTGCATTCCACCACCCAAAATCTTCTCAAAATCATCAATTGCATGTAATATAAGGTGTGTCAATGAATTTGAGCTAAAATATTGCATAATGTAGCCGCCAAGAATGAAGAAAGTAAGCAAGTTGTGCACATATCTGATTTCTGCATCTGCTGCAAGTGGGGTTCACCTTTTTTTTCATTTTTTTTTTTTCTGAATTCCACCACCCAAATCTTGCAAAATATGACTTAAGGCATGTCAAATTAAGTTTATAAAATGAATTTCGGTAAAAATCATTGAGTTTTTGCGGCAAAATGTAGCTTGAATATGATTGCACCACCCCCAGCCACTGTCGCCCAGTTCTGCAATGGCTGCTTCCATTCGATTTTTTTAATTTTTTTTTCTTTTTGAGCACCGCCCAAAATCAGCTTTAACATCAATTAGGATATGCTATTGAAGTGTTCAAGAAGTTCTTTCATCTTATTTATCCATTTTCCACCCAAAATTTCAAGTTCAAGTGAATTATGCAAGCTGTTTTTTCATTTCTGCATTTTTTCTGTCCTAGTTGTTTTTCTTCAGAATTTTGAGCTTAGACCCACCTAAATTCAGAGTTTACATCAACTTTGACATGTTAATGCGTTGTTTAGTTAATCCTTGCACTTGATTTGTGCATTTTGTTACCCATTTTTGCAAGTTGAATTAAATTGTGCATGAACTTGGTGATTTCTTGCTTTAGCCATGTCAATTATTATGTTTTGCCAATTTTTTGCTTTGGTTTGGCGTATCTTACTTTTAATTCTTGATGTTAATGATAAAACCTAGCAACATTTAGCATGAAAAGAGTGTTTTTGCAAGACAACGGCAATATGAGCGAAAAAGAGCAAAATTGAGCAAAAGCGATAAAAATTTGATGTAAAATATTTAAAAATATATTAAAATAATATAAAAAACTATTTACGAATTTAGATTTATCAAAATACCCCCAAACTTATATCTTGCTCGTCCTTGAGCAAGGCTAAGCATTAAAGCGCAGGATCTCATACTTTTTAAGAATTTTACCATAAGTCAAAGCAGGTATACATCAAATTAGAGAAGAATAACTGAGGCTCAAAGTTTAAGGTTCTAAAGGCAAAACTATCTTTTACGAGAAAAACTCTGTCGATTACCTAGGTAATAGATTTTAAAAGTTAGCTAAGCAAATTAAGTTTATCCGTTCTTTCTAATCTTAAGATATTCAAACCAAATAGAGGACAAAAATTATACCAATCATAACAAAACTTATCAAGTATGCCCAAAACTAATTATTTTTGTACCAATTTTTTTTTGTTTTTTTGAGGAATTCTTTTACTCAAGTCAATATAAGCATGTCTGTAGCGAGAATTAAGCTCCGATTCCTGGGCGATGACCCATAAGTAAGAGAAGCCACCACTGAGATGCCTGTATTATGACCTTCCGAGTATATCTTCAGTGAGAATCAAGCTCCGACTCCTGGGCGATGACCCATAAGTAAGAGAAGCCACCACTGAGATGCCCTCATAACGGTGCTTGGTTGCTTGTTAGCTTTCTAAGTACCCCTTGTATCGAGCTTTCAATGCGGCAACTCCCGTTCCAGTTGGCCCAGTGTACCAGGTGTTGAAACATCCCTACGGATCTACTTGCTCGAGGTACCAGGGCACGAGACCATCACACCATAGTACACATCCAACTGCTAGAATTTTTTTTTAACAGGATAGCAGTGTTTAGTGATTTTCTCCCTCTATTTTCATTATATTTTTCTGTAGATTCAGGCATAACTCTTCAAAACCTGTTATGTAAATGACACTCTTTATGCAATCTATTCAAATTTGAGCATGTTTTATTCAGAAAGAAAAGTAAAACAGCCATGCTAACTAGTGAAGTCAAATACCATGGTTTTTATCAAGATAGTGCCTTAGATTAGATCATGTTTTGCAATTAAAACACAAAAACAATTGATTATCAGGTTATTCAAATCTATTTTAAAGTAAATGAGCTAAAAAAAGAGTAGAAAAATTGCCTAAAAAAGATGATGATAAGTTCTTTCTCCTTTTCTTTTCTTTTGAAATTTTTGAAAGATGAACGATTAAAACTGCCGAAAATAGACAATATTTTTGTTGGCCGACACTATTTACATCCCCATACAAAGGCTCCGAACTCTGGGAGCCACTGAAGCCGACTCTAAAACATAAAACAGGAAAACCTTTCAAAAAAATTTTTTATTCAAAAATTTTAATTATTTATTATACTTATTATTAATATTACTTTTCCCACCCCCAAACTTTATTTTAAAAAAAGAACTAAAAAGATAAATTGGGAGAGAGATACTTCCCCGGTTTGAGGATTGCTCTTTTGATAGTGCATGTGGACATCTTGCTACTCCCAAATTTGTTTCAAAATACCGGTTTAAACAAAAATATATTTAATATGAGACAAATAAAAAATAGAAATAAAATGAAGAAATTGAGGAAGAGAACACTTGGGTTGCCTCCCAAGAATCGCTTTTGGTTATAGTCGTTAGCTCGACTCTTTGAGTGGATCTATCCCGTATTCTGAAGGAGAATAGAGGTTCCACCATCCATCCACAACGACCATTTTCTTCCATGGATCTTTTTTGTTTCCTTCTTTACACATCCACCTCTACCTTTTCTAATCTTGAGAACTTTGAGCTTGATTTGCCACAACTTGAATTTCCTTTTCCGATTTCTTATGCTATTTTTCTTTGAGCATCCATGGGTCCGAAAATTTATGACCATGTTAGATAGGCTCGACAATCTATTTCAATGACTGGTGGTGATGGGTCAGTAAAGATAGGGTTGGTCCTTGGTGAAACTGAGTTGACTAAGGGGATTATGTCATATTGAGGTGGTTTTTCTAGTGTGTCTTCGTACCTCAATGTTGTGGCGTTAGTTTGCTCCCCTAGGTCAGTGATGGTATTGCTCGGCAGGGATTCTTCAATCCTCTTTGACTGTTCCTCTCTTGTAGTCCCAACTTGAGGTTCAGGATTTTGGATTGAGGTTCTTTGGTTCTTTAAGTCACTCACAGTTTTCTTGAATTCCCTACATGTCGCTTCTAAGTTATAGTTCTTTTCTTGAGATGGATAAGTGGGTGACCAAGATGCTTCGTTATGATTCCAAGAAGGATCCATCCATTCTTGACTATAGGTGCTACAGTAGGGAATATACAGGGGTTGGTTAAAATTTGACATGTAATTACCTTGTTCAAAACCCCATGAGGGAAAGCTATTACCTAATTGACATTCCATACCAGCATGGTTACCTGCACAAAATTCATATCTAGGAGCACGATAACCAATCATTTCATTTAATGTTTCTTAAATTTGTGAAAGTTGAGCAGATAATTCACTATATTCACTAATGCTCAGTTTTCTTTTTGGTATAGCGTGATATTGAGTCTCATAAAGTTATATTGCTCATAATCTGATGAAGAAAAGCTATTACCTATTTGGCATTCCATACTAGTATGACTACCTGCGCAAAATTCACATCTATGACTACTAGCAGTAATCTTTTCTTCAATTCGTGAAAGTTGAGGAGATAATGCATCAAATACAGCTTGGTATTGAGGTCTTATAAAGTTGTAGCAAGCCATCACTCTTAGCACTCTTCTCTTTTTTCTTTTTTGAATAAATATATAAATAAACAAATAAACTTAAAAGTCAGAAAAAAAATAAAATTAGTGACAAAGATTAAGAATACAATACCTTTGAAAACCAATTTTTAAGAGAGGGAAGTCAATAATACTGAAGGTTTTGAAAAACTAAAAGAAAACAAACCTAACTTCAAAAAACCTAGTTAAATGATAAAATAAAATCGAAATAAAGTTAAAACTAATCAGATATCCTAAAAATACAACAATCTAAAATAAAAGTGAAGAAAACAAAAAATTTAAAGGAAGAGAGGGGGTAGTAACCCTAATGTTTTTAAAAACACAAAAAAAAAAAGTAACAAAGTGAACTTAAACCAAAATAAAGATGAAAATAAAGAAAAAAAAAAAAAAAAACAAAGTAATACAAAACAAAATTTTTTTTTTTTTTTTGTATACGATTTTCTTATTTAAATTTGTTTTTTTAGAATTATCTTTACAAATAAACTAAATGAATGAAAAGAGATTTAATTTTCAAATTTTACAAATTTTGAAAATTATTAACAATTTTCAATTAGCACCAAAACTAGTTGGTATCGATATCACTCAAATAGCGACATTCCCCGGCAACGGCGCCAAAAACTTGATGCTTGCTTTGCGTATGCATTACCAGGTGCACTAGTCGTACCAAGTAATATAGAAGTGGGTAGAGTATCATTCCCACTAGGATTGTATTGCGTGAACACCAAAATTAGTAGCTTCGATACTATTTAAAAGATCGAAAACTTTAGGATTTTTATATGAAATAAAGTATAATAAAATGAAAAGAAATAAAAGTTAAAACGAGATTAGAGTGACCCGATTTTGTTTGGTTTTTATCAGTTTATAAAATCTAAGACATCCGATTTTACCTTAGTTGCATTAATACACTTTTTCTATTCTTAATATTCAAATTGTTATTGTGTGTTGATGGTTGAAAATTTTTATTTACTAAATATTCTCTCTCGAGCAACATTTAGCGTACTCTTTAACATGTTAACCCATCACTCTCATGCATGAATTTAAATAAGAAAAGTGTTTTAAAAAGCTCTATGATTTTCTTTTGAAAACCACACAAATTGCATTAATCTCTCTCGAGCATTCGCCCAATTTCTAGTGCTTATCACCTGAAAAATCATCATAAATCTCCTCTCAGACTCATTATGAATCATTATGGGCTTTAAATGGTGATAAAGCATTTAAAAATCATGAAGAACAATGACAAACACTTCAATAACACAATAACATAAACAATTGAATACTTTTAATTAGAAATAAGTGTATATTACAACTTAGGCTACACCATGGCCTTAGAATAACAACATTAGTTCATGAAAAACTCAATATTAAACATTATAAACACAAAATTCATGAATTTAGGAAAGACAAAAGGATAGAAAGAACTAAAAATACAAAATTACAAACCAAACTTCCTTCTTGCCTTCTCCTTTCCTCTTTCTCACAATTTTTCTCTCTTTTCTCACTAAAATCTTAGGATTATGGTTTGAAATACGATGCCTCAACACCCTTATCACCATCTATATTTATAATAGTATAGAAAATTGCAAAAAAAAGATAAAAAATGCTTCTTATTGGTCGTTCATGTTGGCTGCCGTAGGATGATGCTGAAGCTTTGTTCTTGCTCCTTTTTCTTCAATTTTTTTTTTCATTCCACCCCCCAAATTCTGCTCAAAATCATCATTTTCATATAATATAAGGTGTATACAATGAATTTGAGCTAAAATATTGCATAATGTAGCCGCCAAGAATGAAGTAAGCAAGCAAGTTGTGCACAGATCTGATTTCTGCAGTTGCTGCAAGTGGTGTTCTTCGCCCTTTTTTTCTTTTTTCTTTTTTTTTTTCTGAATTCCACCACCCAAATCTTGCGAAATATGACTCAAGGCATGTCAAATTATGTTTATAAAATTAATGTGGGTAAAAAAACATTGATTTTTTACTGCAAAAATGAAACTTGAATCTTATTGCACCACCCCCTGCTACTACTGCCCAGTTCTGCAATGGTTGCTTCCATTCGATTTTTTTTAAATTTTTTTTTCTTTATGTGCACTGCCCAAAATCAGCTTTAACATCAACTAGGACATGCTAATGAAGTTTTCAAGAAGTTCTTTCATCTTATTTGTCCAATTTGCCACCCAAATTTGCAAGTTGAAGTGAATTGTGCAAGCTGTTTTTTCATTCTCCGCAGTTTTTCTGTTCTTGCCATTTTTTGTTCAGATTTTTGAGCTTAGACCCACCTAAATTCAGAGTTTACATCACATTTGACATGTTAATGCATTGTTCAATTAATCTTTGCACTTGATTTGTGCATTTTGTTACCCATTTTTGCAAGTTGAATTGAATTGTGCATGAACTTGGTGATTTCTTGCTTTAGCCTTGTCAATTATTTTGTTTTGCCAATTTTTTGCTTTGGTTTGGTGTATCTTGCTTTTACTTATTGATGTTAATGATAAAACCTAGCAAGATTTAGCATAAAATGAGTGTTTTTGCAAGAAAATGGCAATATGAACAAAAAAGAGCAAAATCGAGCAAAATGGATAAAAATTTGATGTAAAATATTTAAAAATATATTAAAATAATATAAAAATTTATATACTAATTTAGACTTATCAAAATACCCCAAACTTAAATCTTGCTCGTCCTCGAGCAAGGCTAAACATTAAAGCGCAGGATCTCATTGATGTGTTTTTCTACGTCTATAAATATTTAATATAAAACCCCATCTATTAAACACACCTAAATGTAAGTGTAGGGTGAGAGGGTGTCGAACCACATGGATAAAGAGTGCATGAATTTAATCTATGATCTAAATTGATTAAAGGAAAAGTGATATCTTTGTGTTAATTAATCTAGAAAACGACAATTAAACTAAAGTAATCTACTTCTAATCTGAAAAATATATTAAATTGGAACCTAGGGTTTCGAATCCATCATCATTAGCCAATTATTTTTGCGTTAACTCTTAAATTGGGCCTATTGATTGTCACACGGGTAGTTGTTTAGGCTACAAGCTTCAACCTACTAAGATAATGTTGTTAGTACTGCGTATTGACCCTATCTGACTAAAGCATAAGGAAAATACGTTTGACCTAACGTATTGTTAATTATTACGTATTTGCCCTATCTAACTAAAGCATAGGGAAGATAGGCTTTAATTAACAATTCGGTTAATACTATTGCTTGATTAAATAATCCTAAGGCTGCATGCACAAAGAATTAATTTATAAATATCAATATCAACAATTAAAGGTTACAAACTCAATAATCATATCAATTGAATAAACAATGAAAATATGATACTTCAAAGTATTTATCTCAACCAAGCAATTCATGTAAACAATCAAATTAAGCTGAATTAAAAGTAAACAAATGTACAGGCTAAGATTTCATCTAACCCCAGAGGGCAAGTTAGCTCTCCATCAAGGATGATCCGGTGAAGAAGAAGTTGAACAAACTCATGTCGGTCTTCAGGCTAATCTCGCACTCGTTCCAATTTAACAAAATAAAAAATAAAATAAAAAAATAGAAGAAAAGAATTACAATTTGGGAGAGAGAGAGAGATAAAGCTGAGAGAAAAAGAATGAGAAAAAACAGAGCCTGCCGGTGTTGAACCAGAGGAGAGAGAGACGGTGAACCCTCGAACCAGAGACGACCCCCGCAATCGACCAAAAAAAACCCCTTTTAATGTGACGACCTGCTATGTCGTCAACCCTAACGTCGGTGCTGGTGGTGGGCCAGTGATGATGGGCTGTGTTTGGGCCGGGGTTGGTGATGGGTCGAATAGGGGCGCTAGGTTGAGGTGGAGATGGCGGTCGATCGGGCTAGATGCTGGGCCGCTACTGCTGTTGTTGGGCCGGTGAACTGGTCAGAGCTGGTTGGTGGTGTCGGTGGGCTGGAGAACAGGGCTGTTGGGCTGGGCCGGAGTTGGTGCGGGACGATGGTGGGTTGTTGGGTCTGGATGTAGGGGATGATGAACAGTGCGGGTTGGGTACTGTAGTGGTGCTGTTCGAGCTTTTACGTACTTGTCCCGAATCTCGATTGACTTGAATTAATTATATACGCATCAAATTTGACTTGTTTGCACCAAAATTTGACAATTTTCGAAACTTTAATTTCTAACCTGCTAAACATAAAAATTGCCTAAATGAGTGTAGGACTATAATTAATCAAGTACAAAATAATTAAAATATCAATTAAAAGATGCGTAAATATGAGACGCTTCAACACCCCCGCACCTAACCTTTGCTAGTCCTCGAGCAAAGTATATGATTTAACACAAAGACTAAAGTGACCAACTATCCCATCTTCACCCAGTTTTCCGAGATTAACACCTATATTACAATTCAAGACAAGATTAAATCATCTAAAGCATTCTCCAATTCCATTAATTCAGATGATTAGACTTCAAAACTCGTCATTGAATTTCATTAACCTTGTATCAACTAATAGGGACTACTCAAGTAATTTAAGCGCACATGTGAAAGTGATTAGGATTTCATGTCACAGAATCTCCTCAAATTTTCGCTTCCAACCAAATATATATAAAGGTTTTGTGCACCCACACCATTGAATCACCTAAACACATGCCTATACAAAGAGAAATTTTAAGTGGCATATAAGTGACTACTTTTCAACATTCTGACCTCAGTATAGTACAAAAGAACACCTTTGTCATGAATGTACACCAGTTTTAACTTTTTCTTTTTCTTTTAGAGGAAACCCTTTTTTTCTTTTTGTTTCCTCTTTCTTTTCTGTCCATTTTTGGGGGTTTTTTTTTTTGACACGTACTTTATCATTGCAATTAATATTAACCAACCAGTACTTTACATAACATCAAGGGCAAGGATTATGATAAGCCAATCGGGTAGGCTTGCAAAACTCAAGATATATAAGGTTGTTTACTCAAATTCTTTAGATTATCCGCAACATGAAAGTCCTGTGCTCAGTGAGTTTGTGAGCGGCATGAGTAGAACCCATTAATACCACCAATAATCAACAACACTCATTAACAAGTATGAAGTAGAATCATTTAATTTCATGGAATTAAGAGAACAAAATAAGCAACTAATCCCACTGTCATCATAACATAAGTGTCAATCAAGGAAAACTTGGCTAAACGGTTATAATGCCTGCTCAAAATGCACAAAAAGGTGTTCAAAATTTTAAAAATTTGACCAAAAATGAGCATATGCAAATAAGCCTCACCCCCACACCTAAATCATGCATTGTCCTCAATGCAACAACATTAATCATTAAAGCACAAGAGATAGGTGAGATGGAGAAATACAACCTGACAAGATGGCACGAACATGTTTATACGACTCCTTCAACACGGGACAAGAACCTGAAAAGAGATAAAACAAGTCTCCAAGAAACTAATTAGTTTAAAAACTAAACTAAAACAAAAATTAACAAAACCTAGGCTTCCTCCTAGGAGCACTAAGTTTTACACCTTCAGCCGGGCCCAATGGGTCCAACGAAGATCATGTAATGGCATCAACCAAAGAAGCAACTTCACTAAGCTCACCTAAAACAAGATCTACAACACAATTAATAGTATCACACATGATTTTAGGAGGGAGAGAGTAGTCGGGTGGATGCCTAATGGGGCCAACAACAAGTGTAGATCGAAGCTTATGAAAAGTGTCTAACCAAGACGCATTGAGCTCAACTGATATGTCCTTAGATAGCACACTAGTCAATGGTTTAGCTAACTTCCCACGATCCTTAAGGAATCCCTTATAGAAACTCACATGATCTAGAAATGCTCTAACTTGTTTCACATTTGAGGGAGGGGGCGACTTCACATTCAAATCTATCGTAGCTCTATCAACCTCAATACCCTCCTTAGACAACCTATGGCCTAGTACAATTTCCTCTTGAACCATAACATCGTGAGTCTTCTCCTAACCCAAGACTTCTTTCGTGTCCGGGTTTAACCTTTGTTGCATCTCTTTAGAAGGTTTTGCATTTTCATCAAGAGGGTCATTATCTAGGGTAGAGGAGAGTGTTTGGTCCACCAAATCATCAACAATATCCACACAAAAACACTCTGACTCATCTTCACTAGTGGGTGACAAAGAAGCCTTAAAAATGTTTAACCTAATAGTCATGTTCGCAAAACTAACATCCATTACCTCGGATCTACAGTAATGGTAGCATTGGCCGTCCCTAAGAAAGGTCGACCTAGAATGGTAGGGATATTGTTTTTCGAATGACTAGAAGGTTTCATGTCTATCACAAGAAAATCAGCAGGAAACAAGGCTTTGTCTACTCCCACTAGCACGTTAATCAGCACACCACGGGGGATCCTAGTTGATCTATCCTCTAACTGCAAGGTCACCATGGTGGGTTGCAACTCTCCTTGGCCTAACTTCTCATAAACCGAGTAAGGAATAATGTTGACACTCGATCCTAAGTCCAGTAAGGGTTTATCGATCGGGTAGTCTCCATGTGAACAAGAGATGGTGGGGACACCAGGGTCTTTGTACTTAAATAGAGCGTCACACTTCAGAATAGAGCTCACTTGCTCGGCTAAAAGCACTTTTTTAGGCAGATGTGCTCTGGATTGCCTCTTTTGGTTCAGTAGATCCTTAATGAACTTCGCATAGGCCGGGATCTATTTAATCGCATCAAGAAGGGGAATGTTAATCTTTACTTGCCTAAATGTCACCAAAATATCTTCCCATTTTGATGTGGTGCAACTAAAGCTTAGGGGAAGGGCACTCTAGGTACATATGAGGAAATAAGATCAGAGGTCCTAAGAATGGGTGAAGGGTGAGTGACCTCATCGGTTGCCTTTTCCTTTTCCTTTTCTTGCTTTTCTCTTCTCCCTCACCACTTATGGGTACTCCACTCTCAACACTCACTACATTGTCAACCTCCGTCCCACTTCATAACACTATAATGGATTTTGCTTGTTCCTGATGGGGACGATAGTTGTCTTGCCTTACACAGTTCCTAGGGTTCTCTACAGCCTGGCTAGGGAGTCTTCCCTCATCTCTCCTACTCAAAGTGTTAGCTAGTAGACCTATTTGGGTTTCTAGCTTTGCAATCGATTGTGTATGGGAGTGAAGGAGTTGGCAATTTGCTTCCAAATCTTTCAGCGCACTCAAAACCTTCTCTTCAAAATTCAAATTAGTGCTCAAATTAAGAGGTTGACAGTAGTTGGAAGCATACCCTTGCAGTTGAAACCGACGGGTCGTGTCATACCAAGTGAGTGAGGTCGTGGGTGAGATTGTTGTGGCACAAATTATCCTTCTCCTCCTTGTCTCAAGGAGAAGTTAGGATGGTTTCTCCAGCCTGGATTGTACGTGTTAGAGTATGGGTCATTTCATGAAAATCCTAGGGCTGCATTGACTTGTTCCTCCGACCACTCCACTTAAGGTGAAGCAGAGGGGCAGTCGTGTAGAATGAGAGACACTAGAGCATGAAGAGAAAACACTTTGCACATTTGAAACGTGAGACATATTAGGTGCAATAGAGGGGGCCAGTGTCATCTTAAATAGGAAAGTTAATTGCTTTACGGAAGAGGCAAGAGAGTCTACTTTCTTATCTAAGATGGAGGTGTGAGCAATCTCATTTACTCCTTTATCTAACCTAGTAGCATTAAGACGTGCATGTACGGAAGATTGTTGTGAATTCTCATTCAAAAGTTCAAACAGTTCCCAAGCCTCATCCTCATTCTTTCTAAGTAGCTGACCACCACACGAGGCATCAACAGTTTGTTGACCCTTCTCGTTTAACCCATAATAGAAATTTTGGACTAGTTGCCATTTAGGGATAGCATGATGCGGACAAGCTCGTAAGAGTTCCCTAAACCTATTCCAACTCTCGTGAAACTCCTCAGTAGGAAGTGGGGCGAAGGTGTTAATGGCTCTCCTAGCGGTGTTAGTCTTACTAATGGGATAGAATTTCTTAAGAAATTCTTGTTGCATTTGGGTCCAAGTACTAATCGTTCCACCAGGTAAGGTACTTAACCAATATTTAGCCTTTTCCTTTAAAGAGAAAGGGAAGAGGTGAAGCAAGATGGTGTCATCACTAACGTTAGGAATCCTAAAGGTTGAGCAAACCTCCATAAAACTGTCCAAGTGTGTGTACAGGTTCTCATTACCTAAGCCGTGGAATGAAGGAATCATTTGTATAGTATGTGGCTTAAGCTCGAACTGATGGGCTACGGGTGGAAACCTAATGCTGGAGGGTGAAGCATATGTGGTGGGAGTAAAGTAGTCCATAAGTGTACGTGGTTGTTGTTCCTCAGCCATTACGATTTGTGCTTGATGTTGGGCTCTAAGGTCTCTTAAAGTTCTTTCAATTTCAGGGTCGAATCTAGTAAGGTCCAGGGACAAAGAGCGACAATCGTGCATGAACAATTAACCACACAAAGCAAGTAATTAAAATTAAATAAGCAAACAACACAATAACATAAACATTGAATACTTTTAATTAGAAATAAGCGTATATTACAACTTAGGCTACATCGTAGCCTTAGAATAACAAAATTAGTTCATGATAAACTTAATATTAAACATTATAAACACAAAATTCGTGCCTAGGAAAGAAAAAAGGATAGAAGAACTAAAAATACAAACTTACAAACCAAACTTCCTTCTTTCCTTCTCCTTTCCTCTTTCTCATGATTTTTCTCTCTTTTCTCGCTCAAATCTTAGGATTTTTGTTTTGAAATATGGTGCCTCAACACCCTTACCACCTTCTCTATTTATACTAGTTGAGCCAAGATGAAAAATTGCAAAAAAATACATCAAAAATGCTTCTTATTGGTCGTTCATGTTGGCTGCTGCAGGATGATGCTGAAGCTTTGTTCTTGCTCCTTTTTCTTCAAATTTTTTTTTTTTTTTTTGCATTCCACCACCAAAATTCTACCGAAAATCATCATTTTTATGTAATATAGGGTGTATACAATGAATTTGAGCTAAAATATTTCATAATGTAGCCGCCACAAGTGAAGAAAGTAAGCAAGTTGTGCATAGACTGATTTCTCCAGCTACTGCAAGTGGTGTTCTTCACCCTTTTTGTTCAAAATTTTTTTTTTCCAAATTCCACTGTCCAAATCTTGCAAAATATGACTTAAGGCATGTCAAATTATGTTTATAAAATGAATTTGGGTAAAAATCATTGAGTTTTTGCTACGAAAATGAAGCTTAAATCTGATTGCACCACTCCCTGCTACTGCCACCCTGTTCTACAATGGCTGCTTCCATTCGATTTTTTTCAATTTTTTTGTTGTTGTGAACCACCCAAAATCAGCTTTAAAGACAACTAGTACATCTCAATGAAGTGTTCAAGAAGTTCTTTCATCCTATTTGTCCATTTTGCCATCAAAAATTGCAAGTTGAAGTGAATTGTGGAAGCTGTTTTTCATTCTCTGCATATTTTCTATTCTAGCTGTTTTGTCTTCAGATTTTTGAGCTTAAATCCTCCTAAATTCAGAGTTTACATCAACTTTGACATGTTAATGCATTGTTTAATTAATCCTTGCATATGATTTGTGCATTTTGTTACCCATTTTTGCAAGTTGAATTGAATTGTGTATGAACTTGGTGATTTCTTGCTTTAGCCTTGTTAATTATTATGTTTTCCCCATTTATTGCTTTGGTTTGGGAGTTGTTTTCGAAAATAATACTGAAAAATAAAAAAATAAAAAAAATAATGCTGGAAAAAAAATAACTCCAAATCTACTGTTGAACCGCGTTTACAAAATGCGGTTATGGTAAAACGCGTTAATAAAACGCATTTCATATGAAATAAAACCGCGTCTCGTTTTACCTTAATAAAACCGCGTCTTAGTAACGCGGTTTTTTTAATGATAAACCGCGTCTTGGTAACTCGGTTTTTTTAGTTATAAACCGCGTCTTTGTAACGCCGTTTATTGTAAAAAACCGCGTTATTAAGACGCGGTTTATCACTAAAAAAACCGCGTCATATGAACGCGGTTTAATATGGTAAACCGAATGAATCGAGCCGAGCTCATTATCGAGCCCAATCGAGTTTAAAATTAACGAGCCGAGCTTTATAAGTTATTATCGAGCCATTATCGTACTATTTTTGAACCAATACCAATTGTTATCGAGCTCATAATGAGCCCTTAACGAGCTCGTATTGAGCCCCTTAACGAGCTCTTGTCGAGCCCTTACTAAACTGTTCGTGAACATTAGCGAGCCGAGCACCCCCTGTTCGAACTCGACTTTTTAAGCTTATCAAGCCTGCTTGAACTCGGCTCGTTAAGCTATCGAGCTCTCCTAATGAGCACAAACGAGCCCTAATCGATTTTGAACATGAGTAGTTCATTGAACGCTCAGTTCGTTTACACCTCTACTCACCGCCGGTCATGTCGTCCGCCACCGCCCTTCTTCTGCTTTATACGCCGGAGATCTTTAAGTATCATTGTCGTAGCTATTTGATCACTACTGAATTAATAGCCTTTTATTGATAACTTTTTCTGATTTCTTACCACCTCCACTTATAATGTTGGAGCTTCATTGAGAGGAACATGGGATCAATGTGACGATCATCACGAATTGTGGCATAATGGCGACTATAAGCGATGAAAACGGGGTTTATGTGTACTGCGGGTAAACCGCGTTTATTAAACGCGGTTTAGGGTTAAAACCGGGTTATGGGAACGCGGTTTATGATAAAACCGCGTTTATATAATGCGGTTAATTCTGATATGAACCGCGTTTTCGGAATGCGTTTTACATTAACAAGAAACGTGTGTTATAGACGCGGTTTTTCATTATTTAAAACGCATTTTATTAACGCGGTTTACTATAACCGCATTTTGTAAATGCGGTTCAACAGTAGATTTGGAATTATTTTTTTTCCAGTATTTTTTTTATTTTTTTATTTTTCAGCATTATTTCCGGAACCGACTCTTGGTTTGGTGTATCTTGCTTTTACTTCTTGATGTTAATGATAAAACCTAGCAAGATTTAGCATAAAATGAGTGTTTTTGCAAGAAAATGGCAATATGAGCGAAAAAGAGCAAAATCGAGCAAAATCGATAAAAATTTGATGTAAAATGTTTAAAAATATATTAAAATAATATAAGAAATTATATACTAATTTAGACTTATCAATCTCCCCTGAGATCCTCAACCACTTGGAGAGGTAATGGAAAATGCATAACAATGAGCTTGGCCTACCCCTCAAAGACCAAATGGCTGCCCTTATTGAGCAAATGTATGGGATTGGCATAATGAGGGTTAATAGTCCCTTGCATAATAAACCATACCCTGACTATATTGACATGGATTACCCTTTCCCGCAAAGATACAAAATCCCTAAGTTTACCCTTTTCTAAGGACAAGGAAGTTCGTTTTCCCTCTAGCATTTGGCAAGGTTTAATTGCCAATGTATAGAAGTGGCTGACAATCAATATCTTAAACTTGAGCTAATCCCTTGTTCCTTAATAGGGACCACCTTTCAATGGTACATTATCCTACCACCTAATTCCATCTACTTTTGTGATGACATGACTAGGCAAGGTCTAGTTTCCAGGGATGGAGTTAGGAATCTCCATGTCCAACATAGCTCGAAGGAAACAAAAGTCAGGAGAGTATGTGGAGGATTAAATTAATCAATTCAAGAGAGCCTGGCTAAAATGCACAGCAGCTCTTCTTGATGTTGAATACGCAAAGCTAGTCTTCAATGTCTTGGATATTGAATTTAGGAAGAAGTTTCAGGTTTTAAAGTTCACGACGCTTCTACAGCGAGTAAACTATGCCGCTATATATGAAGTTGTCTTAAAAGTAAGAATGCCTCAAGAAAAACAGTGTGTTTGGAACCTACGTGCATGACTAAATTGACAAAGATGAGATTCCTTCTAATAACATTGACGTTGCAGAGTATGTCAAAGGACATGTTTTGGTTTGCAATACTTTGGTTAAGAACGATATCAATGCCAGGAAGTGATATCAATCCCTAGACTTGAGGAAGCACTCATTTGACTTCTTAAGAGCTAATGTCATATTTGATTAGCATGAAGCAAATAATAAACCCAAGATTAGAGGCAAAGACATAAAACCTGATCCTAGTTCAACAAAGGGGAAGGTGCACTATAAATGACATGATCCGTTGACTCACTCAACGAAGAACTGCATGATCTTTAGAAGTATCGTCCAAGTTGCCATTGAGGCAAGGGAACTGATGTTCTCTTAAGAAGGACAGATGGGTGTTGATAAGGACTCCTTCCCTTTTTCTGTACAAGTTAGTATAATTATAGCAATAAAACCTTATAGTACCCTTGATAGCCAAACCAATGACAAATGCCTATGTAGGATGAGCAAAGACAAGAGAGTTTGGAATTGGACAGCGCTTTGTTTGACAAGCTGCTGGAGAGAAGGGCACTCAAGTTTCCCATGACCTCAATAGAATTAATAAATGATTACCTTAACTAGCACATCTTTACTAAACATTTGACATGTGACTTTGCCACCATCAGTAGATTATTAAAGAAATATCCAGAGAAAGGAGCTATTATCTTGTCTAGAGAAGAAGAGTTAGCCATGAATCATTGGTAAACTTTCTTTGTACTAAGAGGCATGCATTAAGAAAGGTTATACACCTCAATCGTTACATTTGTGGAGGCTGTGTTCACAAGTTGGTGTCTGAAATGATGAAGCTGAGTCTTTACCCAAGGAAAAAGCCAGCTCCCTGGAAGAAGGCATCACTGATCTGACCTTCTCGAGGTCTCACTTCGATGGCCTAGATTGTCATAAGGACTAGATACCTAAAGAGAAATCCAAAATACAACCTGCTTGATGCGGACACCAATAAAGTACCATGGTAGTAAGGACACCAGCCTTTCAGGGGTTCGTTTTGGCAACGTTTTGAGAAGGAATCACCTCAAACAAAATGATGTAGGTCCCTCTAGCCTTACTTGAGCACAAACGATAAGGTAGCTACGAAAGAAAGCAGCACAATGAAGAGCTCTGCTTGACTAGGCTCTCTAAAGAAGAGGACAAAGTCCGCAAAGGCAGGCACAATAATCCTTTGGGTTTGGAGAATACTGTAACTAAGTCTAAACCTTATACTACTGTTAGTAAAGGTGAGCATGTTATAGTCCAAGTAGGATCTTGGCTATATAACCTAGGTGAAGAAGAGGTTAGATGAGAAAAGAAGGGAAAGAGATGAGAATTTGAGAGAAATTAAGAGATGAGAAGTAGAACAACAAGATATTTTTCATTGAATGAATGAATCTTATAAGAAGGCAACTATTTATACTCTTATAAGATATGAGCTCGACCAATGAATCTAAATATGTAATAAACAAGAACTACCGACTTAGAAATTGAACTGGGTGCCTCATTAGACCAAGAATTAATCGCTAATGACCAAACACTCAACTAACATTCCCGCCTTTTTTCTAATTAAATAGCAAAGCACCTTCAGCTATGACATTACTCTCCCCTTCAGCTCATTCTTGCCTCAAGAATGTAAAGAAGGGAATTGAGACTTCAAGAACCACCAATTTTCCCAAGAAGCATTCTCTTTTCCTAAATTAGCCCACTGAACCAAAACTTACTTAATGTCTACTCCTTACTGCTGCATTGTCCTCTTACCTAGAATAGCTACTGGTTCCTTTAGCACACTGTCCTAAACTGAAGCTAGCAATGGTTTTGTTGCACAAACTAACCCCTTTTCCACATACTTCTTGAGTAGAGTGATTTGGAACACAGGATGGACTAAGCTGTCTGAAGGAAGCTCAAGCTTGTAAGCCAACCTACCAATCTTTTCTAAGACTTTGTAAGGTCCAAAATATCGGGCACACAGCTTGACATTCTTGCACACTGCAACAGAATTTTGTCTAGAGGGCTGCAGCTTAAGATACACCAAATCCCCTGCTTCAAAACTTCTGTTAACTCTTCCCTTATTAGCAAAATACTTCATTCGAGTTTGTGCAATCTGAAGATTGTCCTTAAGCAATTGAACTAGCTATTTTCTCTTGTTAAGATGCTCATTGACAGAATCCATATGTGAAGTCAAGCCTTGGCTCGTCTAGGGTGATGGTGGATCATACCCATATAAGGCCTAGAATGAAGAAGTGCCCAAGGAAGCATGTGAATGAGTATTGTACTAATACTTTGCGAGTGACAGCCACCTATTCTAGTTCTTAGGATGTAGAAATGGCATTCCCCATAGATATTACTCTATGCACTGATTCACCCTCTCATTATGTCCATTAGACTTAGGGTGATAAGAAGAGCTAAAAGACAAGGTGGTCCCCAATAACAAGAACAGCTCACTCAAGAAGTTCATAGTAAATAACCTGTCTCGATCAGAAACATCCGATTGAGGAAGGCCATGTAACTTGTAAATATGGTCCAAGAATAGCCTTGCTAACGTCGCAGCTAAAATTGGATGAGAGAGAGCAATGAAATGCCCGAACTTGGTGAATTAATCTACAATCACCCAAATGATCTCTTTACCTTCGGATTTAGGCAATCCTTCAATAAAATCCATGCTGATATGAGTCCAGGCTCCATCTAGAATCACTAAAGGTTGCAATAAACCCTTATAAGGTGTGTGATCCACCTTAATCTGCTGACAGACTTCACAGTGAAGAACATGTTCTTACACTTCCTTCTTCAACCCAGGCTAATACAAGTACTATCTAACCTTTTCATAAGTACCATCCGTTCCAGAATGTCCCCCCCAAGGAGAATCATGAGAAGCTTCCTAGATCTGCTTCCTTAGTTCTGTGCTACTGCCAATGTAAATCCTCCCTTTAACTCGAATAATGCCTTGTTTAACAGTCACCTCAGCTTCTTCCCCTGCAGTCTCTGGCTAAACATAGCTGGGAATGACATATTTTTGAGCATAACTGTCATTCTCATATGATTTAATTACTTCGTTCATCCACAGAGGAACCACTTGAGACACTGCATCCAATTACATCTTCCTCTTGTCTCTTGGATAGAGCATCTGCTACTAGATTTTCTGCGCCCTTCTTATACTTAATGGTATAGTCTAAACCGAGCATCTTCATTAAGCCTTTCCTTTGCACTCTAGTAGAAATTCGTTTCTCAAGCAAATTCTTGAGGCTTTGATGATCAGTCTTAATCACAAAATATGCCCTTCCAAATAGTGCTTCCATATTTACATAGCTAAGAGGATTGCCATATACACCGTCTCATAAATTGACAATTTCTGGTTCTTGGGACCCAAAGCTTGACTGAGATAAGCTAATGGCCTCCCATTTTGTGAAAGAATTTCTCCAATTCCACTGCTGCTAGCATCAGTTTCTAGCACAAACAAGAGATCAAATTTTGGCATCACTAGAACTGGGGCTAAAATCATGGATTTCTTAAGCTGGTTGAAGGCTTCCCTTGCGGAATTATTCCAATGAAGAGAATCTTTCTTCAAGAATTCTATCAAGGGTTTAGCTATCAACCTATATCCAGCTATGAACCTTCGGTAATAACTAGTTAAGCCAAAAAATCCTCTTAATTATTTAACTAATTTTAGCTCTGGCCAATCCTCCATGGCCTTGGTCTTGTTTGGATCAGTTGCAACTCCATTACCAGTGACAATGTGACCCAAATACTCCACTTGAGACTTGGCAAAAGTGCACTTGGAAAGCTTGCAAACAATTTGTGTTGCCTCATGATCTGAAACACCATCTCTAAATGAGTTAAGTGCTTCTGCAGTGTATGGCTGTAAACCAAAATATCATCAAAGAACACAAGTACAAACTTCCTCAAATATGGCTTGAACACTGAGTTCATCAGAGCCTAGAATGTAGCAGGAGCATTGGATAGCCCAAAAGAAATCACAACAAACTCATAATGGCTGTGGTGAGTTATAAAAGCTGTCTTTGGAATGTCTTGCTCTTGAACTCGAATCTGATAACATCCCTGCCTGAAATCTAACTTGGAAAAATACCAAGAACCATGAAGTTCATCCAAAAGATCATCTATGATAGGTATAGCGAACTTATCCTTGACTGTCATAGAATTAAGTTATCGGTAATCGATGCACATTTTGGAAGATCCATCCTTTATCTTTTCCAATATTACCGGACAGGCAAATGGACTGTGGTTGTGCTTTATGAACCTTTTCTAAAGCATCTCCTCCACTTGCCTTTCTATCTCATTCTTTTGAGAATGAGGGTACTTGAAGGGCCGCAAGTTCACTGGATTGGATCCTTCTTTCAAAGGAATTACATGATCAAAACTCTTTCATGGAGGTAGAACTACAGGCTGCTCAAAGATGTCACTATACTTCTGCATCAGAGAATCTAGGACAACATTGAAATCATCTTGAGGCGCTTCAGGAGCAACTGCGATGGAAGAAAGATGTCCAACCCACTGATAAGCCCCTTTCTTGAGCAACTTTTGTAGGCCTTTACCCTCCATCAACTGAAGTTATCCCTACTCAACAATGCCCTTCAGTTGAATCTACTCACCATTCCTCTCAAAGGACACAACAATCTGATCAAAATCAAAGAGAATGGGGCTAAAAGACCTTGTCCAATCAACCCCCAATACCATGTCACATCCTCCCAACCTCAACACTCTGAAATCATACTCAAACTTGTGCCCTTGTGTCATCCAACTGAACCCTTTACACTTGGTAGGAGTCAAGATGGAGTTGCCATCAGCAACGGTGACAGATAAAGTACTGGTCCTAATCAATTCTTGCCCCACAGCTCTAACCACCTGAGGAACAATGAAGCTGTGTGTGCTACCACTATCAATAAATATCAATAATTCCCTTTGTCCCATTATTCCTTTGATCCAGATGGTGTTGTTTGTTCCACTACCTGTTAAGGCCTTCACAGAGATCTCAACACCATTCTTCTCCTCAGATTCTCCATCATGTTCCTCTTTGATTTCTAGAGTCTCATTAACATCACTTGCGTCTCCTTCTTCAGCAGCCTCAACTCCCGAAGCTACCATAAGATACTTGGGATCACACTTGTGTCCAAAGAAGTATCTCTCATTACACTTGTAGCAAAGCTTTTGAGGATTCTTCCCCTCAATACTGCTAATTCTATTGAAGACTTGAGGAGGTCTTGAAGAAGAATTTCTAGCACCAAAAGTTTTCCCTTTAGAAGAATCATGAGGAATCATCATAGTATTTTCCACCTTCTTAGCTTTTGAATAAGCTTGAGACAATGTTGCTGGTTTGAAAGCCTTCACTGTGTGCTTGATCTTAGGCTTGAGTCCACTCACAAAACTAGAAACAAAGTATGACTTCAGAGCCTCTGGATAAACACTGAGCATTCGAGCTCTCAATCCTTCAAAGCATGTCATGTAATCCTTCACCTAAGAAACCAAGATCACTTTGTTGAAATTATCCACTACCTCATTCACATCTTCATCTCCATATCTATCATAAAGTTCATTCGCAAATTCAGTCTAGGTTAGTGCAAGATTGCTTCGCATCAAACTGTAATACCAAACCTCCAATTCACCACACAAATATACTGCAGCCAGCTCTACTTTCTCATGCTTGACAATATTATAAAATCGAAAGTATCTTTCACACTTCCTCACCAGAGATTGAGGCAATGAACCATCAAAAGGCTCTAAATCCACTCGAGGTTGTCTAAAGTTGCTGCTCCGTGAGCTAGAAGTACCATCACTACTTTTAGCAGGCGTTGGCCTCGGTTCTGGAGGTCTTACTTACTGGCTAGCAGGCCCAAGTACGCCTACTCCAAGAGGCTGCTGCCGCCTCTCCACATTCTGCTGAAAATTGGACATATGCTGCGATATGTGCTGGGAGATGTGTTGAGATTGTGTCTCAAATCTCTGCTCCATATTCTGTTACTTAGTGTGCATCATAGTTTGCATTGTTGCCATCATTTGATCCAAGCGATCACTCTGATTGACCCCACCATCAGCACTAGCCACTGCTGCAGCATAAGTAGCAGGATTTCCAGCAACATTGTTTGCTGCATTTTAAGTAGCATTTGCACGAGTTGCAGCTCCACCAGTCATGTGATAAGATCATCCGTGTCTAGCCAAATTGCACGATCAAGCCTAAAATCCTTGCCACTCAATCGAATTGAGCTCAATTTCAATCAGATCAACGATGAACGCAAGGCTCTGATACCAAATTTATAGTCCAAGTTGGATCTTGTCTATAACCTACGTGAAGAAGAGGTTAGATGAGAAGATAGATGAGAATTAGAGAGAAATTAAGAGATGAGAAGTAGAACGAGAAGATATTTTTCATTGAGTGAATGAATCTTACAAGAATACAACTATTTATACTCTTACAAGATATAAGCTCAACCAATGAATCTAGACATATAAAAAACAAGAACTACTGACTTAGAAGTTGAACTTGCCGCCACATTGGACCAAGAATTAAGCGCCAATTACCAAACCCACAATTAACACTCCCACCTTTTCTTCTAATTGAATAGCAAAGCACCTTCGGCTATAACAGAGCCATGTAAGAAGCTTGAGAGATGGACTAGTCTCTAATCTTTTGAAGGGAAGGAATCTTAGTGGGATCAGCTTGCCAAGAATTCATTGGCTCGAAGGTCATCAGATGATGAGGAGGAAAAAAGTCCCCTCAGTAACAATGTAGTGGAACTTAAGGTTCGTGTTAAGCCAACAAGGTCTGAAATAGAGAAGAATTTCCATGAAGAAGATTTACCCCCAGCTCATGGAGGAATCTCAAACACAAGGGGTTGAGCCAAAAGACCAACCTCTTGACTAGGACATGCTAACTAATGGTAGTCCACAAGAGTAAGATCAGGATGGGCCAATGGATGTAAGTCCTAAGAAGGAAACAAACCATGGGGTGCAAATACAATTTGGAATGCTCCTTGAGAAGGTTAATCTTAGATTTGCCCTGCTCTTTCAGTTAGAGTTTATGGCAACTAATGCTCTAGAAGGCCTCGAGGGAGATGAGATAGCATCAAAGAAAGATCCCCAAATAGAACTTGTAGCTAAAGTAGACTACCAAATGTAACCCTAATTCTTTGACTTTTAAAGTTAAAACCCAACATCCTGGTCAACTAATGAAACTCCAGACATAATGAAGATGTTGTTTGATGGGCCTAATATTGTGAATAAACACATCGAGCCTCTTTATATTAGAGCCAAATTTTATGACGCCTTGGTGAATAGGGTCTTGGTGGATAATGGCGCTGCCATCAACATTTTACCTTCATATGGTTGGGGGTCATTGGCAAATCCCAAGATGACTTGATTACTTCAGATGTTGCAGTCTATGGCTTTTTTGGAGCCACCACTAAGTCTGATGGGGTCATCTCGATTGAGTTAATTATTCGTAGCTTAAGCAAGCCAATAGCCTTCTTGGAGTGAATACTACCTCAAGCTATAAAGCTTTGCTTGGAGAGATTGACTATGTCCCTATTAATTTATCCCTTCTTCACTTCACTAGCTATTAATCTTTTGCAACCATGACAAATATGAGGTTGTTAAGGTAGATGACAAGCCATTCATGGCTTGCTCTAATTACATTTAGGACAAATTCTTGGAATATGGCGTGGACCTACTTGATGTCAAAAGGAACACACAGTCTGCTCTACACCGAGGAATGATAGCCATCATTAACAGCTCACTTAGTGAAGCTGAGCTTGATTAAGTGGATGTAGATTCATAAGTCTCTGACTTCTAGGAATGCATGAACGCCCTCCTTAATGAAGGAGAACACTGAGGCACACCGAAAACCTTTTGCGGAGGAGCCAGGACCTCTTGGTAATGGCCCAAAGAGCCATTTCCTAAGCCATAGCAAAGCTCATGGTTTGGCATGCTAAGGACCAACTATAGGCTAAGTAGCCATTCAACGAAAATGGCTTTGAAGTCCAAATAACACAAGAAAAGAGTTGGAGCTATAGAACTTAAGAGAAGCACTAGCTATGATGGAGGATTTAAGGGCAGAAGTTCAAGAGCCCCTCCTCGAGGTCAACTTGGGCTCAATGGAGGACCCGAGACCTACCTATCTTGGTGCTCTGCCTTCTGAAGAGCAGAAGAAGCATTATTTAACCTTGCATTGTGAGTTCAAGGACTGCTTTTGTTGGGATCATCATGAAATTCCTAGCTTAGATAGGAAGGTGCTTGAGCATAGCTTCATATCAAGCCAGGCTCAAGGCCCATAATTCAGGCCTAGAAAAGGATGTCCTAAGAAGTAATTGATTTGGTCAAAGAAGAGATTGAGAGACTCTTGAAGGCCACATTCATCGGGACAGCCAGGTATGTTGAATGGTTGACAAACATTGTTCTTGTTATCAAAAAGAATGGCAAAATCAAAGTCTGTAGTGATTTCACGGATTTGAATGTAGCCACCCCTAAGGATGAATACCCGGTGACAACAGTTGATGTGCTCATTGATTCAGCCTCAAGCAATGATGTCTTATCCTTTACGGATGGCTATTATGGGTACTACCAAGTTATGATTACTTCGAAGGATGCCCACAAAACGACATTTAGATGTCCTGGTTCAATAGGGACCTTTGAGTGGTGGCTATTCCAGTTGACTTGAAAAACACTGCTTCCACTTACAATAGAGCCATGAACATGATCTTTCATGATCACATTGGCAGGACCATGGAAGTCATCATAGATAACATTGTGGTCAAATCAAAGTCTCAAGTCAAACACTTGGAAGAACTAAAAGGAGCATTCCTTAGAATAATGAGCCATAACCTCAAGATGAACCCATTAAAATGTGCCTTTAGCGTGGGCGCGGGATACTTCCTTGGTTTTCTGGTACACCAGAGGGGCATTGAGGTGGACATTAACAAGACTAAGGCCATTCATGAGGCCAATCAGCCTTCGAGCAATAAGGAGCTTCAATTGTTCTTAGGTAGGTTAATTTCCTAAGATGCTTCATTTCGAATGTCATAGGGAAAACCAAAGTCTTCTTTCCATTGCTGAGACTTAAGTTTGAAAAGACTTCAAGTGAAAGGAGTCACACCGAGCTGCTTTTGAGGCCATCAATAAGTACTTGATTAGGCCGCCAATGTTGATTCCTCCATAGTACAAAAAACCTCTGAAGATTTATGTCTTTTCCTAATGAATCGATTGGTTGCTTGCTTATATAAGACAATGAACAAGGGTTTGATCAAGAGTTGTTCGACCCAAGTTGCTATTTGAATGAATGTGAAATAAAATATTCCTCTATTTTATGCATTTGTAAATTTAGGACATTACTTCTTAGCATTTACCATATATATGGTGGCTTAGACAATTGTCCTAAAGTATATGCCAGACAGACCTCAGATGGGAGGAATATTAAACAAGTGGCATATAGCTCTACTTTAGTTTGAATTGGTGTATGTGTCACAAAACAATCAAGACTATGCCTCAGCAGACTTTTTATTTGACCATCCGAACATTCATTTTTCCTTGGACTATGAGCTAGACCAGCTCCTAGCAGTGGAAATGGCCCCTTGAAGCTATGCCTTAATGGTTTAAGGACAAATTCAAGCGTTGGGATTGGGATTGGGATTGTGATTGAATCCCCTATTGGGATAATCACCAAGTTAGCTGTCACTTTGGTAAGCAAGTACTCCCATACCATGGCAGATTACAAGACATTAATCATAGGATAATAGACTCTCTTGGAAACATAAGTTCCTAATGTTACTATGAGTGAAGATTTGTAGTTGGTCATTTATCTAGTAAAAGGGGAATTTCAGTGTTTAAGCAATACTTCGAACAAATACATCTTAATGGTGCAAGAGCTATTAAGTAAATTTGATGGTGTTTAGTTTAAATGCATACCTCGAGAGCAAATCAAAGCAGCCAATGACATGGCTCAGTTAGCCTAGAGTACAAGTTACCCAGGACATGGAGAAAACCCTTAATTAGTAGCTGGCAATGCTACTGAGTCCTTTAGTTTTAAGAGCAAAGTCATTCCAAGTGAACCCTTGAGTTAATGAGTCCTTCGGTTCAACGAGCAAAGTCATTCCAAGTGAACACTTGAGTTGCTTTGAGTTACTTCAAGAATCCTCAAGATTGTGGTAGAGACAGAAAAATGAAAATGAGAGCTCATAGATTCCATCAAGATGATGAATCTGGAGAATTATGTAAAAGGGATGCTAGGTGGAGTGCTTCTCAAGTGTCCAGACTTATACAAAACAATGCCAGTGATGGAAGGAGCCCATGAGGGTATCTGTGTAACCCATTTGGCTAGCAATCGGATGCATTGGCTCATTAGGCATTATGGCCATTATTGGCCATCGATGATGGATGATTGGGTTAAGTACACCGAAGGATGTAGATCATGCCAAAGACATAGTCATGTACAAAGAGTCCCTACAGTGGAGATGCATGTTATTGTCAAACCATGACTCTTCAGAGGATGGGCAATGGATATTATAGGGGAAATCAACCCTCCTTGTAATACACACTCTTACATTCTTGTGGCCACATATTACTTCACAAAATGGGTGGAGGCTAAACCATATATAAAGACCAATAAGCAAGATGTGATTGAATTTATTAAAGAATATGTTCTTGTGCCCACATATTATTGTGGACCAAGGTAAGGTGCTCAATGGGGCTGAGGTTAAGGATTTTACCAAGAGTTTTAACATACAATTCTTGAACTCAACCCCTTACTATGCTCAAGTAAATGGCCAAGTAGAGTCTACTAACAATATTTTAAAGGCCAATATTAAGAAAATGATAAATGAATCCCAGAAAGGTAAAGCTTATAGAACGTCCAAACATGATAAATTTGGAACAACACCCTTCCATTCAATGTATGGCCATGATATTGTACTCCCAATGGAAGTCAGTTCAATCTATTAGGCTGGCTGATCATGGGAGGTTTTTCGAACTTGAGTATGAGCGAGCTATGATGGATGAGCTAACCAACTTGGACCATGTTAAGCCTGACGTCCTTCACAATCTAAAGCCACAAAAGAAGAGAGTGGCCAAAGCCTATAACAAAAAGGTCAAACCTAGGTCCTCTAACTTGGGGGAATTAGTATGGAAAGTGGTCCTGCTCAGCCCATTGCCCAAAATGATCGCATCTTTGGGAAATGGTCCCCAAATTTGGAGGGTCCACTTAGAGTCATAGAGGTATTTGGAGGAAATTCTTACTTACTCCAAGTCCTAGATGGGAGAACTCACCCAAGAGCCCATTAATGAATGTTTCCTTAATAAATATGTGCCATCAATTATGGAATCTAAAGGAAGTCCTTAAAATTTGGTTCCTTGAATTTTGGGTTTAGTTTCAAAATTAATATCTTGAGGATCAACTATGATAAGTCTAATTTAGTATATAGTTATTCATATCATTTTGATTCATTATCAAACCATTTAACATCAAACTTTGCTCGCTTTTGCTCTTTTTCACTCCTATCATTATTTTCTTGCAAAAACACTCATTTTATACTAAATCTTGCGTGGTTTTATCATCTACACCAACAAGTGAATGTAAGATGCATCAAACAACTGAAAAAATAGGTGGCAAAATGGGCAAATCCAATGGAAGGGTGCATTGTATACTTCAAGAACATGTTTATGGTGATGTAAGGACTGATTTTGGGCGGTGGATTGATGCAAAATATGAACAAAATCAACTAAAGCTAGCAACTTGTAAGGGATGGGTGGCAAGGGTGGCCAAATGAACAAATGAGAATGAACTTGATGTATTTATTTATTCATTTTTTTTTTTTTGGAATTTGCTGAAGTACTACATATAGCGGTGTTTGGGACATCCTTAGGCATCAATTCCATTAGCAAATATCAAATAGAAAATAGAGAGAAGGGAACAAAATTGAGAAAAACAAGAAGGAAGGAAGAAGAAGTTTGGTTTTTAATTTTGCATTATTAAGTTCCTTCTATCCTTTTCTTCTTTAAGTTCATGGATTTCATTTTAGTTTTGCTTTATAATGTGTCTACCATTAACTAATTTTGTCTTACCAAGGCTACGATGTAGCCTAAGTTGTAATGTACGCTCGTCTTCAAATCTCTTATCTTATTTAAATTCGCAAGAAATTGATGAGCTAATATGTAAAAGGGTATGCTAAGTGTTGCTCAAAAGATATTTAGTAAATTAGGGTTATCGACCATCAACATGTAATAACAACTTGAATGCCGAGAATAGATAGCCGTATTCATACAACTAGGTGAAATCGGATGCCTTGGACTTATTTAAATTAGAAAACTTACAAAAAATTCAGTAACCTAGTTTAGCCCTTTTCATTTTACTTGTTACCTATTCAAAATTTCAATTTTCAATCTTTCAAATAGTGCTAAAGCTACTAAATTCGATACTTATTCAATAAGCAATCTTCGTGGGAACGATACTCTACTCACTCTAAATACTTGATATGACTTAGTGCACTTTCTAAGAAAACACTAAGTAGGCATCAAATTTTTGGCACTGTTGGTGGGGATTGTTCTTATTTGAGTGACATCGATACCAATTAGTTTTGATACTAATTTGAAGTTGTTTTGTAAAAATTTGTACATTTTGTGTACATTTGAAGTAGAATCTTTTATTTCATTTATGTCATCACTTCGTTTATTTGGTAAAGTTCTTTTTTTAAAATTCGCATATGACACCCCCTCATAAAATTGTGTTTCTGTTAAGTTTTGTTAAATTTGTGTTATTTTGTTATTTTTGTTGCATTTTCTCTTTATTTTCATGTTTCTTTTACTTATAAGTTCACTTGTTAAATTTTTAAACCTAAAATTGTCATTTTTAAGATTTTTAAAATATTAGTGTTACTTACCACCCCCCCCCCCCCCCCCCCCTCCCCATCCCCAAAATTTTGTTTTATGCTATATTTGTGTATTTTTGAGCTTTCTTATCATTGTAATCCTTGTTTTGACTTTTAAGGTTTTTTTTTTCTTACTTTGTATGCAAAATCAACAAGAAAATGAAATAATTCCTTTGGATCCTAAAATCAAAAGAACACTTCGACGAATCAAAAAAACCAAACGAACCGAAACAATGGCTAACGAAATAGCTTTAAAGGATTATGCTGTCCCAACTGTTGAAGGATGCTCTTCTAGCATCCGACATCCACGCATACAAGCAAACAATCTTAAAATTAAACCCGCGATAATACAAATGATTCAACAGACTGTTTAGTTTGGCGATCTACCTATTGAGGACCCGAACCTACATATTGATAACTTCTTAGAGATATATGACACAGTTATGCGTAACTGCGTCAGTGATGATGCCATTCACTTAAAGCTGTTTCTATTCTCACTAAGAGCCAAGGCCAAAGCATGGTTAATATCATTACCACTAGGCACTATCACAATATGGGACGATTTGGCGCACAAGTTTCTTGCTAAATATTTTTCTCCAGCAAAATCAACTAAAATAAGGAATGTCATTACCTTTTTTATGCAATATGATATGGAATCGTTGTATGAAGCATGGGAATGCTATAAAGAGCTTTTAAGAAGGTGTCCACACCATGGTTTACAAGTTTGGATGTAAGTCCAAACTTTTACAATGGTTTGGCACCTAATACCCGAATGATGGAGGACACGGCTGCTGGTGGAGCCCTAAACAACAAGACAGAAGAAGAAGCATACGAGTTTCTAGAAGTAATGTGTTCTGATCAAGCCTACTTATATCAGTTTTAACTTATTAAAATTGTGAATTGATGTCTACAGGTTGTAATTAGTCAAAGAAATTGTAATTTGTTTTAGCGGGAAGGGTGGTTTGGTTAGTTAGTTGTTCTTAAGAAGGGATGTTATTGTTATTTTGCTGTTAGCATGTGTTTCTAGCTGAATCTTTCTTTCATCTTAGTTCCATAGTATAAATAAGGGTTGATTCCTTGTATTGAGGGTTATGAATGAAAATATCTTATTCTTCTTTCCCTCAACCCTAATTCTCTCTATTTCTCATCCCCTTCTTATACTTCTCATCTCAATTTCTACTTTTCTCTTAGGTTGTGATTCAAGAATGATATTAAATCATAACATTTGGTATCAGAGCTTATGCTATTACATTCGATCGAATTTGATTGTATTCAATTTGACTTAATTAGCATTTTATCAAGCTTAGAAAAGTTATAATCACCGGCTCAAGTTGTTGAAGTTGCAAGGTGCTTGCGATTGAGGTATAATTTAGGATCGATTTAGCAAGGGGATAGTTATATTGTAATGGCTGGTGGAGTTACCACTAGAGCCAGTGCTGCTTTATATGCTGCAGCTGCTACAGGAACTGTTGCTAATGAGGGATGTAATGCTAATAGTGGTGATCAAGCTGAAATAATTGCTAACATTGCATGACAAATGCAAGCTATGCTTGTAGCATTTTAGCACAACCAAGAAGAAACTTAGAACCTTCGACATCAAATCGCTAGAATGCAACAACAATTGGATTGGCAAGTAGACCAGGTGGAGTTGGATTCTTATCACCAGCTAGTTAGCAAACTAATTCAACAGCACCATCTTTATCTGCTGAAAGTGGAGATGGATGGATTGTATCAAGAAACAATGGTTTTAGGCATCTTCAAGTTGATATGGAGCCTTTGGATGGAATGCAATCTCAGTCATGGACTAGAAGATGTGAGATACTTTCAGTTCTACAACATTACTGAGGCTGAGAGAGTTGAACTAGCTGCAACGTATTTGCGTGGAGATTAGGAGACTTGGTACTTTGGATTGATGAGCAGTAGATCTCAATTACATGGCCTGAATTTGTGGAGGAATTGTGTGAACAATATGGTGATGAAAATCTTGGCGATATTGTGGACAACGTTAATAAATTGACACAAACAACATAAGTTAAGGAATACTTGACACGATTTGAGAATTTGAGAGCAAGGGTGTTTATAGTAAATTCATGAGTTACTGAGGTGTATTATGTCTCAAGTTTCATCAGTGATTGAAAGCTAAAATCAAGAACCTTGTTAGAGCATTAAAGCTTGCCTCCTTTTCTCAAGCTTACTCTAAAGCAAGGTTGCTTGAGAACACTATCTTAACTGTCTCTGATAGTTCTCAATTAAATAGTGGATAAGGTGCAACTTCATCACCATCAGCCCTCTCGGTGAGCAATAAACACCTCAGTTTAGAGGAAAAGAAGTCTTAACAGTTGTGTTTTAAATGCAATTAAAAGTACTTTTTTGGCCATAAATGCAATCCCAAGTTCCTTATGGCTGTTATTAGAGCTAATACTGAAGAAGAGTTAGAGGAATTAGATGCTATAGTAGTCCCTACAGCTCAGGAGCAAGAGTTGGTTGTAGAATTAGATGAGGATCATATGGAGATTTCTATCAAGGCTTTAACAGGCGTTGCTTTCACAACACCATCAATGTCAGAGGTGAAGTAGGCCATACACCCTTTCTAATCTTAATTGATAGTGGGAGTATGTATAGTTTCGTGGATCCTAAGATTGTTAGAGCTGTGGATGATTGAAATTCTATATTAACATAGACCAAGTGCAAACAATTCTCTTGGTTGATGCAGAAGCATAGTTTTACTTATGATTTCAGAGTCTTGAGGCTGGGAGGGCGTGATATGGTCCTTAGAGTGGACTGGATGAAGACCATAAGCCCCATTGTGTTTAATTCTGCTGAGCTAACAGTGTCTTTTGAAAGAAATGGTCCGAGAATTCCGTTACAAGGCATTGTTAAGCAGGGACAACTGCAAGTGATGTTAGGGAAATGATTAGAAGGAGTCATCAAGGAGGGAGCTTATCAATGAATTGGTCATTCATTTTGTATTGATGCCAATTTAGAGGAAACTCAGGATAATTCCAATCCTATAATAGACAACCTTACTCATGACTATAAGGATCTTTTTGAGGAACCAACTATCCTTCCTCCTAAGAGATATTTGGACCATGCCATTCCTTTGAAAGTAGATGTAAGTCCTATGGATCTCAGGCCTTATAAGTATGCTCATTCCCAAAAGAATGAGATTAAGAGGCAAGTGGAGGACCTTCGGAAGATGAATTTCATTAGACATAGTCAAAGTCCTTTCGCCTAACCTGTGATTTTGGTTAAGAAGAAGGATGGGACCAATCGGATGTGCATTGATACTCACCATCAAAGACAAGTTTCCAATTCCTATTATAGATGATTTACTCAATGAATTACATGGTTCTTGCTATTTTTCGAAGCTGGATTTGAGGTAAGGTTATTATCAGATTCGAGTAATGGACCGAGACATTCACAAGATTGCATTTCGCACACACCATGGACATTATGAATTTGTAGTGATGCCTTTTGGATTGTCCAATGCCCTAGCCATGTTTTAAGCTTTGATGAATGCAGTGTTCAAACCCTTCTGGAGAAAGTTTGTTCTTGTATTCTTTAATGATATTCTGGTATACAGTCCTTCCTTAGACATCCATTTGGTGCACTTCAAACAGATGTTTGACGTTATGAGGCAACATAAGTTGTATGCAACACTCTCAAAGTGCTCATTTGCTCGTCCTCAAGTTTAGTATTTGGGCCATATTATTTCTGGAGACGGTGTGGCAACAGATTGCTCCAAGGTCTAAGCAATGAAGGATTGGCCAACTCCTGTTACTTTCAAGCAGCTGAGGGGGTTCTTGGGTGTGACAAGGAATTACTGCAAGTTTATTTCAGGCTATGGAGTGCTGGCTAAACCTCTGACAGACCTTCTCAAAAAGGATGCTTTTGGGTGGTTAGAAGTAGCTCAAGAGGCGTTCTAGCACCTGAAGTTAGCTATGTGTGCTGCCCCTATGTTAGCCATGCCAGATTTCAAGTTACCTTTCATATTGGAAACTGATGCTAGTAACAAAGGCATGGGAGCTGTTTTGTCTCAAGCAGTCAAGCCTATAGCTTACTGGAGCCAAGCCTTATGTCCAAGGGTCTCATGAAGATGTTGGGATTGGATTATTCCATTGAGAACAAACGTGGTAGAGAGAATGCGGTAGCAGATGCTCTATCTAAAAGCCAAGAGGAGAAGCAGCTTGCAAATTTTCATGCCGTTTTAGTGGCGCTGCCCTCTTGGATGGAAGATTTACAGCAAATATATTAGGGGATAATTTTGCTCAGGATTGTATCACTTCTTTCAGTATTGAGCTTGCATCTAGTGAAGAATCTGGGGTGACAATATGCAATGGTTTGATAAGAATCAGAGGAAAGGTTTACATTGGTTCTAGCACTGACTTAAGGAAATAGATCACTTCACCCCTCCATTCTTCTGCTTAGGGAGGACATTAAGGGCACTTATTAGAGATTGAAGCAATATTTCTTTTGGACAGGCATGAAGAAAAGTGTGGTAGATTGTGTGCAAGTATGTGAAGTGTGTCGGCATCATAAAAGTGACCATGTGCGCTACCACACCCCTACCAATTCCAGAAGGGCTTGGTAGCACATAAGCATGGACTTCATAGAGGGATTAGCTAAGTCTAAAGGCAAGGAGGTCATTTGGGTAGTGGTGGATCGCTTCACCGAGTTTGGGTATTTCATAGGCCTTAATCATCCCATCTCAGTTGCCAAACTTGCTAAAGTATTCTTGGATCGCATTTACAAACTTCATCGCTTACCTAAATCCATCAAATTTGACTGAGACAGACTCTTTACCAGCAATTTTTGGAGGGAATTGTTTTGCTTGCTTGGTGCCACTCTTGCCTTAAGTTCTCTGAAAGGGTTAATCAATGTGTAGAGCAATACTTAAGAGCCGTGACCTTTTCACATCCTAAGCAGTGGCATAGTTGGCCAGCTTTGGCTGATTATTAGTACAATACCCATGCTCATTCAGCTCTTAAGACAACACCCTTTAAGGAATAGAACTGATAAATCTTTTCCTATTGGTGATCAAGTTTACTTGAAATTACAACTCTATAGGCAATCTTCTATTGCAGTATGCAAGAATGTCAAGCTCTGTGCTCAATATTTTGGCCCTTACATGATCTTGGCAAGGATAGGAGATGTAGTTTACAACCTAGATTTACCTCCTAATTCATACGTGCACTTGGTGTTCCATGTCTCTCTCTTAAAGAAGCATGTGGCTGATGGTATTATAGTTCTGCAGCACCACCACCAGCACCTAGCATGTTATGATCTTGCAAGAGCCTGTGGCTATCTTGTGTCCAAAGCATGTTCAACAAAAAGATTAAGGCAAGTAAGAGGTGCTTATTCAGTGGGCGAATTTTGACAGCAAGCAAGCTACTTAGGAAGACTTGAACTTCATCAAAGGCCAATTTCCTCTATTTCATTCTTGAGGCCAACAATGTCCTGAAGGGGATGGTAATGGCATGATCAAGCCTGCTTATACTTGTTACAATGGCGAATTGATGTCCAAAGCTTGTAATTAATCAATGAAATTATAATTGGTTCTGGTGGGAAGGTTGGTTTGGTTAGTTATTTGTTCTTAAGAAGGGATGTTATTGTTGTTTTGCTGTTAGCGTGCGGTTCTAGCTGAATCTTTCTTTCATCATAGTTCCTTTGTATAAATAAGGGATGATTCCTTGTATTGAGACTTATGAATGGAAATATCTTGTTATTTTTTCTCTCAACCCTAATTCTCTCTATTTCTCATCCCCTTCTTCTACTTCCCATCTCAATCTCTACTTCTATCTTAGGTTATCATTAGAGATTGATCTTGAATCATAACATAATCGCTAGCAACAACTATGTATGAATAGTTGATCAAAGGAGACCTGCAGGTGTTCACGAAGTAGACGCATTGGCCATGTTATCCGCTCAAATTTCAACGATTCAGAAACAATTAAGTAACATGGGCATTAATGCCATTCATGCTCTTATGTTAACATGTGAGTTTTGTGTAGGAAATCATGCTAACATAGGATGTCAGGCAGGGAACTCTTTCGCCACATTAAGCCATAAGCAAGCGAATTTTGTTTTGAATTTCCAAAAATCACAACATAATCCCTACTCCAACACTTACAATCTTGGGTGGAGAAACGAACCAAAGTTTTTGTGGAATAACCCAAGGATTCAAAAACAAGCCATTGAACCACCACCAGAAAAGAAAATTGATCTCGAATAAATGTTGAGTATGTTTATGCAAGAAACGAGAAGTTTTGTGCAAGCAACACAAACAAATCTTCGAAATCAAGACGCTTCTATTAGAAATGCCAAGACCCAATTCAAACAAATTTCAAACCAAATCTCTATAAGACCTTAAGGTTCTCTACCTTGTACCACACTGACTAACCCTAGAGAGCACGTAAATGCAATTTCTTTTGAAAGAACACCTAGGGAGGACAACCCAAACAAAACCGCCATCACCACATCACACCTACAACTTGAACGAGTAAGTGAGTCTAAAAACCAAGACGTGACTGCAGCAAAGAGGGCTAAACCTAAGCCCTACAAACCAAAAATCCCATTCCCTCAATGATTGAAAAGGAAAACACATGGATAATCAATTTATGAAAACTTTTAACAAATTACCTGTTAAAGTCCCTTTTACTCATATGTTAGAGAAGATGCCCATAAATGTAAAATTCTTGACAAGACTGGAAGGATTCAAAACCATTGCACTAAACGAAGAATGTACTGCAATACTGCAAAAGAAGCTTCCTCCTAAATTCAAAGATCTAGGGAGTTTTTCAATACTTTGCACCATTAGCACTAGTACTTTTAATAACATGTTATGTGATTTAGGTGCAAGTATAAATTTGATGCCATTCTCTGTTTTCAGAAACCTTGGTCTAGGCGAAGTAAATCCTACCATGGTATCACTCAAAATTGTGGACTTGTTTATTAAGTATCCACAATGAGTGATAGAAGATGTCTTGGTGAAAATAGACAAGTTCATTTTTGTAGTTGATTTTGTAGTGCTTGACATAGAGGAGGTTAAAGAAATACCTCTTATTCTAGGCCGACCCTTCCCTGCTACAGGAAGTGCTTTGATAGAAATACAGAAAGGAAAATTGATCTTAGGAGTAAAAGATGAGCAAGTAACCTTAAATGTTTCCAAACCAATAAAACTTTCATCAGAGAAGGATACTTGTTTTCAAATTGAAGATCAAGTTTCTCCAACTAAATTAGAGGCTTTGAGAGCAAAGAATAATTTACTAAAGAAAGGCACCAAAATTATAAAAAGAAAACTCTAGGAGTGGCGCATTAAAATTAAGGATCTCATAGCTGGAGAAGGTACAAGTGGTCATGCAAAGAAGGGCACAAAAAAGGCCCATGGCATTTGAGTTCCCTAGTTAGCATGGCTGTTTTACTTTTCATTCTGATTAAAAGATGCTAAAATTTGAATGGGTTGCATTAAGATTATCATTTGCATAATAATCTTTGAAAAGTTATGCCTAAGTCTGAATATAAATATGAAAAAAGAGAAAGAAAATGAGGAAGCATCTCTAGCACCGCTATCTCATATAAACATTTTAAGATATGTGCTGCTCAACATGAGGACGTTTCAGTGGTGGTGTCTCTTATGCATGCGGTCATCGCCTAGGGGCCAGGAGTTCGATTATCACTGAAGATCTACCATTAAGTAATAATGAGGGTGTCTCAATGGTGGCTTCTCTTACCCATGTGGTCGCCGCTTAGAGGTTAAGAGTTTGATTCTCGCTGAAGATATACTCACGCTATCATATTGAAAGCATTTTAGTCGTAGCTTCTCTTGCCCATGCAGTCATCGCCCAGGGGTTAGGAGTTTGATTCTCGCAGAAGATATACTCATGAGCCAGGGTTGACTGGGGCAGATCAGTACCTCATAATTTAAAAAAAAATTACAAAAAAAGAAGAAAAGAGAAATTTTTTTTGAATAACTTTAATTCTTAGGCATACCTTAGAAGTCTGATTATGAATGGCATGATTTTTGTCATCTATTCGGTTTGAATGTCTTGAGATTAAAATGAACGGATAAACTTAATTTCCTTAGCTAACTGTTAAATTCAGTCACCTCGAAGATTGATGGGTTTTTCCTAGAAAATTTTGCCTTTAGAATCTTAAACTTTTAGCCCTAGTCATTTGTTTCTAATAGAAGTAGTCTCGCTTTGATATATGAGAAATTCTTAAACAGCATGAGATCTTGCGCTTTAATGATTTAGCCTTGCTCGAGGACAAGCAAGATTTAAGATTGGGGGAATTTTGATAAGTCTAATTTTATATATAATTATTCATATCATTTTGACTCATTTTAAGCCATTTTACATCGAACTTTTATTGCTTTTGCTCTTTTTTGCTCCTATCATTATTTTCTTGCAAAAACACTCATTTTATGCTAAATCTTGCTAAGTTTTATCATCTACACCAACAAGTGAATGCAAGATACATGAAACAAATGCAAAAATAGGCAGCAAAATGGACAAATCCAATGCAAGGGTGCTTTATACACTTCAAGAACATGTTCATGGTGATGTAAGGACTTATTTTGGGCGGTGGATTGATGCAAAATTTGAACAAAATCTACTAAAGGGAACAACTTGTACGGGATAGGCGGTAAGGGTGGCAAAATGAACAAATGAGAATGAACCTGATGGGTTTTTTTTTTTTTTTTTATTTACAACCACAAGTACTATATATAGGGGTGTTTGGGAGGTCCTTAGGCATCAATTCCATCAAAAAAAATCAAATAGAAAGCAAAGAGAGAGGGAGGAAAACCAAGAGGAAGAAGAAGAAGGAAGGAAGAAGAAGTTTGGTTTGTAATTTTGCATTTTTAAGTTATTTCTATCCTTTTCTTTTTTAAGTTGATCGATTTTATTTTAGTTTTGCTTTATATTATGTCTATCATGAACTAATTTTGTCTTTCCAAGCTTACGATGCAGCCTAAGTTTTAATATACACTCTTTTCTTATTCAATGTGTTCAAAGTTTGTTTATTGTGCTGTTTGAGTGTTTATCATTATTTTTCATGGGTTTTGAATGCTTGATCACCATTCAAAGCCTAGAATGATTTATGATGAGTCCAATAGGAGATCTACGATAGATGCTAAAGTGATAAACCCTACAAATTGAACGAACGCTTCAGATAGATTAACGCGATTTGTGTGGTCTTAAGTGAAAACCATGAATCTTCAAAACTCTTTTCTTACTTGAATTCATGTAAGAGATTGATGAGTTAATATGTAGAATGGTATGCTAAGTGTTGCTCAAGAGATAATGTTTTAGTAAATTAGGGTTTTTGATCATAAACATGTAATAACGACTTGAATACCAAGAATAGATAGCCGTGTTGATGCAACTAGGTGAAATCGAATGTCTTGGACTTATTTAAATCGGAAAACTTACAAAAAAAAATTACTAACCTAGTTTAGTCCTTTCATTTTATTTGTTACATATTCAAAATTTCAAATTTCGGTCTTTTAAATAGTGCCAAAGTTACTAATTTCGGTGCTGATTCACTAAGCAATCCTCGTTGGAATGATACTCTACTCACTCTGTTTTACTTGATATGACTTAGTGAACTTGCTATGCAAATACCAAGTAGGCATCAAACTCCATGATCCTTGAGCTAGAAAAATAAAAGAAAAGGGACTTCCAAACTGAGAGACGTATTTAACAAAAATGTGTATTTCATTGATAATATTGAGGAGTACATGGCTTTTACAAAAACAATACAAGTGGCTTGTGCGGCCAAATAGCGTCTTTACAACATCAAGTAAAATAAAGTCGTAAGTGTAATTGGGGACTTTTTCTGAGGATGTTCCTATGGGATATGGATGATAGCCTCTTTCTCCTAGTGGCCAAGGAAGCTAGTCCGTCCTGGAAAGGATCTCAAGGCTCTTACGAATACCGGATCAGATCTTCATGTTTTGAAGTTCAAGAATTCTTAAGAAATGTAAGGGAAACATGGTCGAGTTAGTATACCCTTAAGGTTCTAAGCGTATGCTTAGATGTGGAAAAGACTTACTTACCTCATTTAAGCTAGGTGAGCCGTGAAAGTTAGACTTTTGATACTTATAGATCCTTGAGGCAATACATGATATTACTCTGATCCTATGTTAGATTTCTTGCAAAATTATCTAAAAATAATACGGGCAAGACGTATAATCTAATAGATAGATGCTTGGGACTTCGAGGAGGGTTTCCCACTAGTAGACTTGGAATCCACAAGGGTGTGGACTTGTGGACCTACTGTGCAATAACACGATGGCAGGGAACACAGTCACTTCAATAAGTGAGTAGATATACTACCCATACCGGAGGTGTGGAGAGGTAGTGCGCCTAATTCAAGAGTCATGGAAGGTTGTCCTCCCAATTCATAGAGAAAAATCTCCCGCTAGCACGTGGCTTTTTGAAAAGATCTATAAGCCCCAACACCGAAACCTATCAAGAGGGTTTCACATATTGAAATGGAGGTTGAACCTCTTTGCCACTTGGTTTGCTAGTTCCATACAAGCAAGAAAGATCTTCCTTGATGGCACCAACATTAATAGGGCTCTGAAGCTTATCAGAGACCGTTGAAGAGTCCAATTGAACCAGACGTGCCAATTGCTCGATGGTGCTATCGATTTGAGGAATGGAGGCAGAGATGGTACAAGAGATTTCAACCATCATTGCTTAATTCGAAGAAATGCAAACAATCAGGGAACATATTAGCAACAAAGATAAGAGATTCAAGAACAAAGAGCAAGTGTTTCCAAGATGCTTGGTTATTGCAAAAAAGAAGCACGGAGCTGAGAAAGTGAAGATTTGAAGCCTTAGCTATCATCCTTACAGACATGAGAGAAAGAATGTCAAATGTAAAATGGTGTTTTGTTGAGCTTCCTATAGCCATTGAAGGTAAATCAAGCAAACCTTTTTACACATTCTAAATTTGAATTTACCAATGGCTAAAAGTGGAAATTGTTTACATACTAATTTCGAGAGAGCTGGGATGATGTTGTTTTGGGTAAAGTGCATGTGCTTATCATGTGAGGTCATTGAGGAAAGTCAGACCTCTAGGTACTAATATAACGGAGTCACGAGCCCAACACCACTCAAGGCTTGAGATGGTTGAAGGGGAAAGGGAGCTCGAGCTCAAGGGATTACATTAAAGACCACAAGACTAGTGGTTTCCCAGCTCGAGATAGTTACTTAGGGCACAATTTTAGATGCATGGGCACCAAGCCTAATCCAAGATAACAAGGAGCACCTATAAGAGACTTCAGCAGAAAACGAAGATGTGGCTTTAGAATATATGCTTGAGCACCAAATAAAAGGCATGTTCATTGATCATTCTTAATCTTAAGGAGCCCGGTGGCATAACATGGGAGAAAAATTCCCCGAAAATAGGGGGCATCCATTATTTAGTTTTTGCTTTTAATAAGAGACGATATTGTAGTCCAAAGTACACACATCATACAAAACTTCTTCAAGGTTTCTTTACATCACACTCATGCAGAAAGCATAGGTCTTGCTGTACTTGCTTCTTGAGTAATATAGTGTTTCGGGCTTCAAGTATGAACTTCTCATTTTGATATGCTCCCAAAATCGAGAAATTAAGAATTGAGGCTTTAGTTTAAGGCTTTGATGGCTAAGTCATGACCTTGATTGTGTTGGTCTTAACACTACTGCCACTTCTTAATTAGTCAGCTGAACTTAGGATTTGCCATTGTTTAAGTGCTTTGACGGCCAAGGCATTACCTTGATGGCGTTGGTCATCATCTAGTGACCCAAATACAATTTGCTCTATCTAAATCTTCTCAAACTAAAACTCATTTAAGCTATCCTAAGTGGAGGCTGCCAGGCCTAAAACTCTGTAGACTTGGGCTTATAAGTGCACTGCTAAGCTCTTGGGTTTGTCTCCACCCTAGTTCCTGAATTTTAATTGTACGAGGAAAGGTGTATGTGGGCCTTGCTTCATCACTATAACTGCCACTTGAGTTAGCTCCACATCCCTTTAGGTTATTATTATTTTTTTTTAAACAGCATAACAAAAAATCTAAGAAAAAATATCAAAAAAAGTCTACGTAATTGAGGCATAACTAGAACTCACATATTAACCGAAGTAAAAAAAATAAAAAATCACCTTCGTTTCCCCGAATATTGTGGGTGGTTGAGGTTAAAGACGTGTGGTCTGAATTTAGTCTCACCTCCTAGTCACTGTGAGTCCCTTTTGCACATTTATGTATATTTGTATTTACTTCGACCACAACACACTTGATGTGCTTCGTGTTTATTCTTAGCAAGTGCACTAAGTCGTATCAAGTAATATGGAATGAGTAGAGTATTGTCCCACGGGGATTGTGTTAACTTCCAATCCAAGAATTGAAAGTTAACCTTGTAGAAGAAAGAGTTAAGACGAGAAGAGAAGTGAAGGGGATGAGAAATAGAGAGAGAATTTCCAAAGGAAATTATGAATTTTATTGATTGAATGATGAATTTACATGATTTGAGCTTATTTGTACTAGATCTAGTTACATTGAACCAAGGCCCAAACTATAACCGACTTAAACCAATTCTGGCGCCAATATCTTGAACTAGCCGCCACATTTGACTTAGTTTGACTCCCTAACCGACATTGGCACCTAATTGACCTGCCAACTAACATTTGAATACAACACCAATGTAGCTCTAAAGCAACACATGCAATACAAGACCAAATACAACCAAAAATTAAAGGAATCATGACATTCCCTTTCCCTTGAGAAGCTCCTTGTCCTCAAGGAGAAAATTGTGGAAATTGACTCTTCAAAAATGCAAGGTTCTCCCATGTAGCAAAATTCTTGTCCAAGTTACGCCATTGAACCAAAACTTCTGGTTCAGCCTTGTGATCTACCTTCATCCTTCTGTTTGCTTTAATAGCTACTGGATGCAGCAACAATGCTCTATGAGCTCCAACTTTTGGTGCTTCCCTTGAGCTCTTAGCTCCTTTCTTCGGCTGCTTTTTAAGTACTGATACCTGGAACACTGGGTGAATGTATGAATTAGGAGGTAAGTCAAGTTTGTATGCAACTTTGCCAATCTATTCCAAAATCTTGTATGGGCCAAAGAAATGAGCACTTAGCTTGACATTCTTCCTGACAGCCAAAGTAGACTATCTATAAGGTCGCAATTTGAGGTAGGTCATGTCTCCAACTTCATAATTTTTGTCTACCCTCTTTTTATTAGCATATAATTTCATTCTTGCTTGTGCTTGGAGAAGATTGTCCTTGAGGACTTGCATCATGTGCTTCCTCTGCTGTAAGAATTCAGCTACTGCAGATTCAGATGGAGTGGATTGCTGTAGCATAAAGGAAGCAGGAGGAGCATATCCATATAGAGCTTGGAAGGGAGAAGTGCCAATAGATGCATGAACATGCGTATTGAACCAATATTCTGCTAAAGAAATCCATCGGTTCCACTCTCTAGGCTATGAGAAAACCATGCTCTGGAGGTACTTCTCAATACATTGGTTAACAGGCTCAGTTTGTCCATCTGTTTGGGGATGGTATGATGAACTAAGTGCCAATGTGGTACCCAGTAGCTTGAACAATTCCCTCCAAAAATTGCTTGTCAAGATCTTATCCCGATCAGATACAATGGATTGAGGCAATCCATGTAACTTATATATATTGCCAAAGAAGCTTTTGGCCAACATCTCTGGTGTAACAGGCCATATGAGTGAAATGAAGTGGCTATATTTGGTGAAACAATCCACTACAACCCATATGACCTCCCTACTGTCCGACTTGGCCAAACCCTCTATGAAATCCATGGTAATATTGATCCAAGCTCCATCAGGAATGGGAAGAGGCTGAAGAAGTCCCTTGTACCTATGATCTCCCAACTTGGTTTGTAGACAAACTTCACAAGCTCTAACATAATCAGTCACTGTCTTCTTCATGCTTGGCCAGCTAAAATAAGCTTTAACTCTCTTATAAGTACCCTCTATACCAGCATGTCCTCCCCAAGCTGAATCATGTGAGGCACTAACAATTTGATCCCTCAAATCTGTTGAAGAACCAATGTAAGGCTTATTCTTCAATTTGATGATGCCTTTTTGCACTGATAGATCAGCACTACTATCCTCCTTTTCTGCATTTTTCACCAAGCTTGCAGTCACACAGTCCTGAGCAAATGAATCACCTTCATAGGACTTATAAACTTCATCCATCCATAATGGTAAAACAATGGACATTGCACAACACAAGCCTTGTTCAGCATCTTCAAATCTCCTTGACAATGCGTCTGCAGCTGCATTTTCTTTTCCTTTTCTATATTCAATAGTATAATCAAGGCCTAGCATCTTCATTAATCCCTTCTTTCGAATTCTAGTCACAATCTTTTGCTCTAGGAGGTGCTTAAGGCTTTGATGGTCAGTTCGAATAATGAATCTATGACCATCCAAGCAATGCCTCCATTTCTCGACTGCTAGAAGAATAGTCAAGTATTCCTTCTCATAAGTTGACATGGCTTGATGCTTGGGACTGAGTGCTTAACTCAAATAAGCAATAGGCCTCCCCTTTTGAGAGAGAACAGCTCCAATTCCTGACCCACTCGCATCTGTCTCCAGAATGAAGACTTCAGCAGAATTATGCATGGCTAAGATTGGGGCTGCACACATGGCTGTCTTGAGAGCTTCAAAGGCTGCTTGAGCCTTTTCTGTCCACTTGAAAGCATTTTTTTTAAGGAGTTCAGTTAGGGGCTTTGCAATATACCCTTAAATGAACTTTCTATAATAACCGGTCAATCCAAAGAATCCCGTCAATTGCTTCAAAGTCATTGGAATAGGCCAATCTTGCATTGCTTGAACCTTGGAGGGATCGGAGGAGACTCCTTCATGAGAAATTACATGGCCCAAATACTCAAGCTTGGTCCGAGCAAATGAGCATTTAGACAACTTGGCAAAGAACCTGTGCTGCCGCATCACAACAAATACCTCTCTAAGGTGAATGAGATGATCCTCATAAGAAGAGCTATATACCATTATGTCATCGAAGAAGACCAACACTGATCTCCTTAAATAAGGCCTAAAGATGTCGTTCATAGCAGCTTGAAAGGTGGCTGGAGCATTTGTTAGGCCAAATGGCATAACAACAAACTCAAAATGCCCATGGTGAGTCTGAAAAACAGTTTTATATATATCCGGCTCAAGGACTCTGATTTGATGATATCCCTACCTCAAATCAAGCTTAGTGAAGAAGTGCGCTCCATATAACTCATCAAGTAAGTCATCTATAACAGGAATAGGGAACTTATCTTTTATTGTCAAGGAATTCAACTGACGATAATCGATGCACATCCTTGTTATCCCATCCTTCTTCTTCACTAGAATCACAGCAAAGGCAAAAGGACTGTGGCTTGGTCTAATGAAGCTCATTTGAAGCAATTCATCAACTTGCTTCTCAATTTTTGACTTCTGAGCATGAGCATACCGGTATGGCCATATCTTCACTGGATCAGAATTAGCTTGAAGTGGTATGGCTTGATCTACACTCCTTTGAGAAGGGAGGCACTTTGGCTGCTCAAAAATGTCTTCAAACTCTTCAATCAGAGCTTGAACCTCATGCTGAATTACTGACTGAAGTCCTGCAAGTGAGATGGCAAACAATTGCCCAAGCCACTGAATTGCATTCTTCTTGAATCCACCATGTAAACTCTTGCCATTGATCAACCGCAGTTGGGCTTGATCAGAAATACCCTGTAGTGTGACCTTAGTGCCATGAACTTCAAAAGAAACTATCATTTTATCAAAATCAAACACCACCGGATTGAATGATCTCATCTAATCTGCCCCGAGCACCATATCACAACCTCCCAAGGGAAGAACTCTGAAATCAAAAGTGAATTGATGATCTTGCATAGACCATTGGAATGCATGGCACTTATTTTGAGTCGTAATGGAGTTGCCATCAACCACCATCACAGCCAAAGGATGGGTCTTAGTCACCTCGTGTCTCACTTTCTTTACCAATTTGGGTTCTACAAAGCTGTGAGTGCATCCACTATCAATAAGAATGGTAATGGAAGTCTTACCAGCCTTCCGCGTGATGCGAATGGTATTGTGAGCTCCATTCCTAGTCAAGGCTTTCATAGAGATCTCAATTTCATCCTCCGTCAACTCATCTTGTGAAGAATGCTCAAAACTGTCATCATTAGCTTCTGAATTCTCACTATCTGAATTAACTTCTACTCGTGAACCTCTTGCAGACATCAAAAATTTGGAATTGCATCTATGTCTGGGCTGGTAAGGCTGGTTGCATCTGTAACATAATCGCACAGATCTCTTGTCAACAGCACGACCAGATTTGGAGCCTGATGCATCTCTGTGATGAGATTTGAAGTTACTGCCTTTATGTTTACTCTTATCACTAGAAGTTAGCTTCAATCAACTTAGCCTTGTTGTAAGCATTAGACAAAGTCTTAGGACCAATGGCCTTCACCATGTTCTTGATCCTTGGCTTCAAACCACTAATGAAACTAGAGACATAATATGCCTCTGAAGCTTGTGGAGTGATGGATATCATACTAGCTCATAGGATCTCAAACCTTGTCATGTATTCTTTCATTGTGGTCATTTGATACACCTTGTTAAAACTGTGAACTACATCACTTGTCTCTTCTTCTCCATAACGCTCACATAATTCATCTACGAATTGGCCCCAAGAAAGGTTTCGTTTGCTTTTCAACACACTATAGAACCATACCTCATGATCTCCATGAAGGTGCACTGCTGCCAGCCCAACTTTTTCAGCTTCACTTGTGTTATAAAAATGAAAATACCGCTCACACCTTCTCAACTATGACTCAAGCTGTTTGCCATCAAAAGGCTCAATTTGCACTCTCGGTTGCCTGTGAGCATTGCTCCTGCCACCAGAAGTAGCATCATTACTCACTGACCTTCGCTGACGATGCTGATCAGGTGGCCTATCCTGATGCTCGAAGTCATCAAATGAGTTTCTGTGGTCATTAACAGAATCAGGTGGTTTGGAATTCAGACCTGAATTCTGGCCAGACAAAAGGGAATGAGCTTGATCTGTGGTTCGATTATGAGCTCTTGCAGCAACATCAAACTCTGGAGGTCGATCATCCGCTGATCTAATTTGAACTGAAGGTTCAGCCTCTGTTTGAATCATAGGAGATTCATCGCGATTCCTTTCTAAACTCTCAGTTTTGCTAATGTGAACTTGCGCTTGAACCACTTCAGCCGGAGGAATGATCTGACTAGAAGGTTTAAGAATCGCATTAACTGATGATTCACCTTGCTTCTTAATCTGATCCTACAAATTCATCAGCTTAGCCTCAAATTGCAGCAATTGTTCTTCATTTCTCTGGTCACTATCCATCTGTAACCGCTGCACCTTATGAAGCAAACGATCTTCAGCTTGTTCTATTGCTTGCTTTTGAGAATTGTTAATGTGATCATGTAAGTCCTTTTGTGAATTGCTAATGTGATCATATAGATCCTTAAAGTGATCAGTAGTAAGATACCAAACTTCCTTTGTAGCCTTTGCACCATCAACATCAGCATATGACAAATCAGGACTAACTGTTGTAGCTATGCTTGCACCACTAGTTCCCGATCGAGTTCTCACTCCATCAGCCATATTTTGTTTATTTTTCTTTTGTTTTGCCAGCTCTGATCAATCAATTGATTGCTTGAACTGGCTTTGATACCAATTGTTAACTTCCAACCCAAAAATTGAAAGTTAACCTTGTAGAAGAAAGAGTTAAGATGAGAAGAGAAGTGGAGGGGATGAGAAATAGAGAAGGGGATAAGAAATAGAGAGAGAATTTTCAAAGGAAAATCTGAATTTTATTGATTGAATGATAAATTTACATGATTTGAGCTTATTTATACCAGATCTAGTTACATTGAGCCAAGACCCGAACTATAACCGACTTAAACCAATTCTGGCGCCAATATCTTGAACTAGCTGCCACATTTGACTTAGTTTGACTCCCTAACCGACATTGGCACCTAATTGACCTGCCAACTGACATTTGAATACAACACCAATGCAACTCTAAAGCAACACACGCAATACAAGACCAAATACAACAAAAAATTAAAGGAATAGTAACAGATTGTTATTGATTGAGTACTAAAATGAGTAGTTTTAGCACTGTTTGAAATACCAATATTTGTGGTTTTTGATATGAAACCAAAAAAAATAAATGAAAAAGAACAAAAATGTTTACTAATTTTATGAAAGATGTGCTATTTTTAGAAAATTTTTATGATTTAATAAGATTCAAGGCATCCAATTTCACCTAGTTGCAACAATATGCCTTTCTATTCTCGATATTCATGTTGTTATTACGTGTTTAAGGTTGAAAACCCTAATTTACTAAACATTCTCTCTCGAGCAACATTCAGCATGCTCTTTTATATATTAACTCATCAATCTCTTGCATGAATTTAATTAAGAAAAGAGTTTTGAAGATCCAGGGTTTTCACTTAAGACAACACAAGTCGTATTAATCTATTTCTAGCATTCGCTCAATTTGTGGTGTTTATCACTTTAGCATTCATCATAAATCTCCTCTCAGACTCATTATGAATCATTATAGACTTTGAATGGTGATCAAACATTCAAAACTCACGAAGAACAATGATCAACACTCAAACAGCACAATAAACAAACTTTGGATACGTTGATTGAGAAAAGAGCGTATATTACAACTTAGGTTACATTGTAGCTTTGGAAACCCAAAATTAGTTTGTGGTATATATAATATAAACCAAAACTAAAACAAAATCCCTGAACTGAAAGACGAAAATAATAGAAATTAAAATTGTAAAATTACAAACCAAACTTTCTTCCTTCACTCCTTTCCTCTCCTGTCGGTTTACCAAAGCTTTTCTACTTTATAATTTTTATTTTTTTCTGGATGAATGGTACATAAAAATCCCCCCAAAACCCCGATATATAGTACTTGAGGTTGGAATAACATGACATAAAAATTTTTGCAAGCTTCACTCTCATTTGTCTTCTTGCCACCCATTGTTACCCACCTTTGCAACTTGCTGCTTTTTGCTGATTTTGTTCAATTTTTACATCTTTCCACCACCCAAATTCAGTTCTTACATCAACTTGAACATGTTCTTGAAGTGTATAAGAAGATTTGATTTGTCCACTTTGCTGCCCAAAATTGCAAGTTGAAATGAATTGTACATGAACGTGGTGTTTCCTTGCTTAGCCAGGTGAAACTGATGTGTTTTGCCCATTTTTTCTTTTTGTTTGATGTATCTTGCATTCATTTGTTGATGTTGATGATAAAACCTAGCAAGAGTTAGCATAAAATAAGCATTTTTGCAAGGAAATAACGATAGGAGCGAAAAGGAGCAAAAGCGATAAAAGTATGATATAAAATAGTTTGAAAATGAACCTAAATTATATGAATAATTATATACTAAGTTGGAATTATCAACACTTAATAATAAAAAAATATTGCAAACATAAGTCTAACCCTATTGTTTGCAATGGAATGCCCTCCTCAAGGAGTAGCACCCATATACTATACTGCTAGATCGGTAACGAAGGCTGTGAGCTTTCATTTATCGAAGCGCTCACCCACTCGATGTTTTGAGTCTAGTGAAAGTTTTAATTAAGATTTAGCTGGAAAAAAAATTATGGAACTCACCTAACAATTCTCTGTGGGTAGAACGATGACCTAACTAAGCTACTCGTTAGTCCCAGGCGAAGGGTCATACTTAGATGTTGTTATTGTGAGAACTATTTTCAATTAATATGCTTCCTAAACATGATTAACTCACCATTTCTACCTCAGCCTCAAAGATAATATCTTAATGCTCCCTCGGAGCCTAACATACTCTCTTAATAAAGTGTATACCAATGCTTAGATTTTAGCACAAGTCGACAACAAACTCCAAGGAAGTGTGGTCACATCCATTTTCATGTACCTCTATCTATCCTAATGAAGCCTGATCTTGTATTTTGTAAACAAACACCCTACTCAGTGAGTGGGGCCTATCTACTATACTATTAAATTGGCAATGGAGGTCGTGAGGATTCAACTCCTAAACCTAGCTCCCGCTTGAAATTTTTAAGTGGTGGATCTTTCTTTCATGTTTGATTATCCCATAATCTGTCACAATCCTTGTCCTTGGCCCAAATCTAGTACCGGCCCAACCCAACCAAATATTCTAGAAAACACATAAAAAAATACCTTAGCATTTAACTTAGGCACATGAATGATTTTCCCACCTTTTCCCTTGTGATTTTCCGCACATGACATTGGAAAGGCCACACGTTGCCTTGATGCTTGGAGTGTATTTAATTAGGTTCAGGTATTGGCTGAGTAGGCTAATGTTATATTTTACTATAAATATGAGCTCTTAGAATGTAATCTTCATCCAATTGTCAAATCAATGAAATATCAAAGTCAAGAGTAATTCTCTTGCTTTTTTCTCAATTCTAATATTCTCTCTCTCTCATCTAGACTCAAATTCTCTTTCTCATCTAAATCTAATCAAGAAACTCAAGCTGTCAACACTACCTACCGCTGCTATGACCGTGACCATGGCCAATGGGTAAACCTTGATGAGCTACTTCCATTGCCCCAAAGTTGAGTGGAAGGCACAAGGGAAACGTTCCTAGATAATCTACAGGCATTGAACTTAAAGGGCCATGACATAGTGCTTGGGGTGGAGTAGCTTCAAAAGTATGGACCGATCACCTTTGACTTTGCTGCACTAAGGCTCACCTATCACAAGGAGGGCAAGGAAATCACACTGCAAGGATAGAAGGAGAAGGCCATCTTACACTCATTGACTAGCAAGGGGATAGTCAAAACTATCAAGAAGAAGGTTGGGCAAGTGATGAAGCAACTTAAGAGGACCAAGACGAAGGAGAACACCACCTTTGAGCCCACAAGAGTCCTAGAGCAGCGTTGGGACAAGCACAAAGAAAGGAGGGTACCCAAGATCTGGGTGCACTAGCCCAACTGCACAGAGGACAGGGAAACTTGGGAAGACTTGTCCTTTATTCAGGGGCAATTTTCAAAATTTGATCCTTGAGGTCAAGGATCCTTTCAAGAGGACGACATTGTCACGATCCTAGACCGTGACCTTGTCATGACAACACACCTAGACGCCTATTAGTATTTTATTATTATGACTTAAGTTTAGCCATTATATGAGAAAAAAATAGCTAAGGATTATTGGGATGTCATAGCCTTGTCCTAGGCCTAGCCCACCTTATCAGGTCCTTGTCAAGGCCGTTGCCGTAGCCCAGCCTAGGTCGGCGCCTCATGCCTTGGCCCGGCCCAAAGCCCAGCCCAATTCGCATGTCTTCGCTGGCCCATTTTGCCACACGGCTTTTTGGCCCAAATCTAATGATGTGTTCTAGAATATTACTTAGAAAATATCTAGGATAGTTGAAGAATTTTCCGTCCATTTTTTCCTTGTGTGTTTCCCGCCCTTGGCTCACGGTTTGGGGAATTGGGTTGCATTTAATTAGGTTCATGTATTGGCTTAGTAGGTTAATGTTCTAGTTTAATATAAATATGCGCACTTAGAATGTAATATTCATCCAATTATCAAATCAATGAAATATCAAAGTCAAGAGTGATTCTCTTGCTTTTTCTCATCTCCAATAATCTTTCTCTCCCTCATCTAAACCCAAAGTCTTTTTCTCATCTAATTCTATCTCTAATTCTATCTCTCATCTAAATCTATTTCACCATCACGAGCTTTGGTTCGTGAATATCCGGTCACCAACTCACAGGTTCGTGACAAAGTGGTATCAGAGCCATATTTCGATCGGAGGCTAGTTATATAAAAAAAATAACAATAATTTTTGCTGCATTTTATACATCTTGAGATTGAGGACCTCATTTCCGAATTTAAAAAAAAAAAAAGTTTTCCGATGCTTTCCTACTGATTAAAAAAAAAATTAATTTATACTCAATCTCTTCGAGTTTCCAACAAGATTACACTCCTTGTTAAGGTTTCTGAGACTCTCTATCCCATCACCGAAGATGTTCTCCGTAGAGTCTTCTGTCTATTTGGCTGCACTAAGGAAATTAAGTACACCTTAGTGACTTCCTTAGGAGTTGAAGTTCAAATAACATACACATCAAGGAAGGATGCTGAAAACGCTTGCAAATGTTTGCATGAAAAAGACCTTCAAATCTCCATGCCATACAAAGAAGACATAGTCAAGGGACAAGCTGGGGCAACCACGTTTTCATTCAAGTAGAAGCAAGATGAGGACCGCAATGAGTTCGACTCTATCCTTAGGCACTTAATAACAACCGTGGACTCCTTGTTCAAAGATTTAAAGAAATGTGAAAAGAACACTAGTGGGGACATCATAACGATTGAAGACACTGGAAGAAACTACGAGGAGCTCAAAGATGGCCTTGATGAGGAAGTGGACATAATAACCATTGAGGAGGGTAAATTGGTTCAAGAATCCATGCCTGAAGAAACAACCAAGCCAAATGTAACTGCTACATTGGAGCCTGAGGATGACTTCGATAAAGACACCGTGACTAACAATGTAGACGTTGACATCATTACAGACACAACGGATGAGATGTTGGTAGCGTAGCAAGTAAATAACAGTCCTTAACCTGACTTAGGCACAGCCCTAACTAGTAACAAACAGCAGCGCAGCGATCTGAGGCACAAGGAACCGAAACAAACTCCGCACAACAGTCTACAAGAAGAGAAGACCAACCGAGGAAAGACCTCCGCAGCCAGCCACTATGCAAAAGCATGTCAAGCACACCTTCTCAAGCCTAAGATCACAGGAAGAGACATCAAGAAGAACAAGGTCAAGGCAGGGGTGTGGGAGTGAATTCCTTGGATCGGAATTGGCACAAGAAGTGCCACTCGCATGAACCTACCTCATTTTCATTTGTTTGTAAGGCAAGGGATCGAGTAGGAGACATGTAGTATACTCAAATACTTAATAGCTAGTACGATGTAATAGATCCAAGTACTTAGCATATGAAACTAGTTATATTTGTACTAGGGAAATATACATGTAATCGTTGAGAGATAATATCGCCCTTATGGACAAGAACAAACTGAAGGGGAAGGGATTATCACGATCCGTGTCCTTGGTCCAAATCCAATACCGGTCCAACCCAACCGAATATTCCAGAAAACACTTAAAAAAATATCCTAGCATTTAACTTAGGCATATGAATGGTTTTCCCACCTTTTCCCTTGTGATTTTCCACATGTGACATTGGAAAGGCCACACGTTGCCTTGATGCTTGGAGTGTATTTAATTAGCTTCGTGTATTGGCTTAGTAGGTTAATGTTCTAGTTTACTATAAATATGAGCTCTTAGAATGTAATCTTCATCCAATTATCAAATCAATAACATATCGAAGTTAAGAGTAATTCTATTGCTTTTTCTCATCTCCAATATTCTTTTTCTCTCTCATCTAAACTCAAATTCTCTTTCTCTAATTCTATCTCCCATCTAAATATATTTCACCCTCGCGAACCTTGGTTCCTGAATATCCCATCACCAACTCACAGGTTTGTGACATAATCATTATTAGAATCATATTCTTAGTTTTATGTAACAATTAAATAATGTCTTAATCATATTAGGTTCCCTTAGTTATTATTGGATTAATTTTTATTTAACAATTAAATGATATTCTATAATTGCATTAGATTCCTTTAATTATCCAACCTTTACAATCTAATTTCACTAGATATTTTAAGGGAATTTTCTTTCCTTATAATTAAATCAAATGTTTCAAAAAGTTTGCATATTTAGATTGGCTTCTAACTTTATTAACATCAATCATAATATTTAACTCATAAAAATAATACTAAACATTTGAATAAAATTTAATAAGTACCATGTTATCAAACCATTTAAATAACATCACTTAAGCCCTTACAAGGTAAGGAAAATTCTAGTAAATTTCTAAATATATTTACAAATAATTATCACGTGATTATTATTAGAATATCACTCTAAAAATTATTTATTTGTTTGAATAAAATAAAATAAAATAGAAAAAAATTTTAAAACGGCATCGTATAATGTCGACCAAAATGCATGTGATGAAATTGCAAGTCAGACCTTCCTTTTAAAAGCTGACTTCGCCACGTGGCGGAAATGTATCGGGCAAAAGTGTTATGCTCAGGTGGGCGTTGAATGTGCCACGTGGCGCACTGGAATAGGCTGTGTCCGTTGGACGCGGAGAGCATAGTCTGGTGATACGCACGTTAATAAATAAACATTGTGGATCTTATTCAATACCTATATATTTTGGATCACTTAGAAATAAACAGCCAAATAGACTGAATTAGAATTCATCCTAATTTGAATTACTAAATTTTTTGATGAATACAAAATCTCGTTATAAAACTCTTTTAATAACATTATTAATAAAATAAATAATTTTTTATCTTAATCTCATTGGATCAGTTTATTTTATCTTATCCCAACGTCCGATCTCATCAAATACTAACAACCAGAATGTATGTATCTAAATTATTGAATATTAAAAAATCAAATTTCCTTGAATATATTTCAAAGTATGCTGTTAAGTGAGGAGACTATTCATTTTCGGTAACCGTCATTAATCATGGCCTGATTTATTAGGGGCTCAAGTTAATGACATGACTTTCGGTTTTTCAGCGATTTCGATTGTAAGAGGCCTATTCATAGGCGCTCTTTGGGTGGTGTAAAATGAGACCAAAACACAAGTGAGGAAGAGAGAACAAAGATTGTAATCCTCGGTTATAATAGTGAATATTTTGCTTCCCCTCCGTGGATGTAGGCTTTGGCTGAACCACGTAAATTCCGGTGTCTAATATTTTTCCCATTCCCTTTTCATTCCACATTTGCTATTTTGATTTAATGTTTGGTAATTCGTGGGTGGTCCTAACAACTGGCATCAGAGCCCAAGGTGGAACCTATGTTGGAGAAATAGCTGTTTGAGTGGAAGGAGATGATCGGTGGCTAGTGTTCCTGTTCTGACGAAGCAGTCATCAGTGTTAAAGAAGCGGCGCGCGGTTAAACACGCCATAGGAAGAAAATTCTGGCAACGGGTGGGCGGCGCATGTGGTGGCATGTGGCAGTGCTAGGCCGCGCGTGATGGTGAATGGAGGTGATAAAATACTGGATCAGGTTGCCTAGGTTATAGATCTGGTGGCTCCGGAGCGAATCGATGAACGGTGAACATCGGTGGGAGCTCGACAGTGGCACGGTGGTGGTTCTGCGGGAAATCGAAGACCGGGGGTTGAAGACAATAGTGAGCGAAGCATTGGTGGACTCTCAAAGGCGGAACAGGGATCGGCGGTGAAGATTCTGAGGCGGTTCTAAGGTCTTGGTGGTTCTGCGTGTTCGGTCGTGCCTTTGGAAGGCCGGTGTGTGGCGGCAGACGTCGGTGGTTCGCTAGTGTTGTGCTCATCGGCGGAGCTCCTGTGGCCGGCCGCTCGCTGTTCCAGTGAAAGAAAGAGAAGGCGCAGAGAGAGAGAAACTGAAGGGAGATAGAGAGACACAGATAGTGACAGGAGAGAGAGAGTGGTGTGCAGTAGTGGTAGTGTAATTGCGGTCAATTATTATTAGTTGACCAAAATTGCAAAAATTAGATCTGATTTGAATAAAAAAAATTCAGTGTTCGAGGTGATTAAAATTAGGAGTGTTCATTAATGGCGATTGATGAGGTGAAAATTTCCAGTATTGAGAAATTTGATGGGACTAATTTTGTAAATTGGTGGATGCAGATTGAGGATTTTCTATGTACGAAAAAGTTGCAGTTGCCCCTATAAGGGAAGAAGCCCGAGAATTTGGAGGACGAGGAGTGGAGCTTGTTCGACCGGCAAGTTTTGGGTGTCATTAGACTTACTCTATCACGGACTGCAGCACACAATGTTGTCAACGAGAAGACAACGGCAGGTTTGATGGCAGCTTTGTCAGGCATTTATAAGAAACCATTGGCAAACAACAAGGTGCACCTAATGAAGAAGTTGTTCAATCTGGTGATGACGAAAGGTGGTTGTATTGCCCAGCACTTGAATGCTTTTAATACGATCGTAAATCAGTTGATGTCGGTCGAAATTAATTTTGATTATGAAATCCGAGCACTTGTGTTGTTAGCGTCTTTGCCCAATAGTTGGGAGGCCATGAGAATGTCGGTTAGTATTTCTGCCATGAGGGAGAAATGAATTACGATGACATATGTGATTTAGTATTAGCCAAGGAGGTGCACCAATGAGATTCCAGTGAGAATCACACCTTGAGCGTGGAATCCTATGGTAGGGGTTTAGAAAGATCACATAGCGGCAGAAGCAGCAGTAGGACAGGCCTGAGGGGGCCGTGTTGGCACTGTGGAAAACGGGGACACATGACGAGAGAGTGTAGAGTCTTGAAGCGGTTAGACCCAGATACAACCAATGTTGTGACTGAAGAGATAATACATGATGCTTTGGCTATTACCATACATTCGCCAGTGGATGAGTGGATTTTAGATTCGGGGGCTTCATTTCACGCTACAAAGTGCAGGGACGTGATTTAAAATTTTATGGCTGGGGATTACGGTACAGTGTATTTGCTGAGTGGACAGCCGCTAGAAGTTGGCCGTATAGGTGATGTCAATATTTTGTCACCGCATGGGTCGAGGTGGACTTTATGTGGTGTGAGATTTGTGCCCGAGTTGAAGAATAATCTGATATCGGTGGGGCAGCTCAATGACACTAGGTATTCTGTCAGGTTTTCGGGAGGAAAGTGGGTCGTCTCGAAAGGGGAGTTAGTGATAGCTCGTGGTCTAAAGTTAGGCACACTGTTCTCAATGTCGAAGGCAGCTGATGGTGAGTTTACTGCAGGAAACTTAGCTTTGCGGAGGTCATAGTGTGTCAGTTGGAAGCCACTTCCTGAAATGTCATGTCAATCCAGAAAGCCGATGGGTAAAAAGATTAGTCAGAAGGGTCGTTCTGATGTGAGGTTGAGTACACATGTTAAGTGGGAGCTAGTAGTGGGAGCTGAGACAAATTCCCGGTTCAAGAAGACAAGTGGGAGAATGAATCCAGTAGTTCTGCTAAAGAAGAGTGTACTGCCCGATATACTGAAGCCGGGGTGGGCTTTAGGTGAAATGATTGCATGATGAGGGGGGAAGCATGGAGGATTACTGTACGGTATCCAAGTGGGAGATTGTTAAGTGTCGAAACTGTTCATTTTTGGTAACCATCATTAATCATGGCCGGATTTATTAGGGGCTCGAGTTAATGGAATGACTTTTGGTTTTTCGGCGGTTTCAATTGTACGAGGCCTATTTATAAGCACTCTTTGGCTAGTGTAAAAGGAGGGCAAAACACAAGTTAGGAAGAGAGAACAAAGATTGTAATCCTCAGTTATAGTAGTGAATATTTTGCTCCCCCTTCGTAGATGTAGGCTTCGGCTGAACCACGTAAATTCCGTTGTCTAACATTTTTCTCATTCCCATTTAATTTCGCATTTGCTATTTTGATTTAAGGTTTTGTAATTTGTGGGTGGTCCTAACATATACTACAGCTGATTAATCAATACTACAATTTAAAATTCAGGTGGTCAAACTGAAATGTTATTTGAACTCACTCAATCAACGATTTTTTAGGTTCTATTCCAATTTAGAATGATCTAAATTTCAAATTTTTGCTGACCTATCTATTTTTCCTTTATTATGCTTGATTTTTGCCTTATGTACATTATCAATATAATCAGAGGTTGGCATTGATGTCAATTGTTGGTAAATTTTTAAAAACATTTCTTAAATTAAATGAAATTAACACAGCAAAAATCTGATTTAAAATTCTAATTATAAATGTATTGGGCTCTTCACTAATACATTCATAATAATGGTATGGCAACAAGTAGCATAATAAACATTGTAAAATAACTAGTCAAACGAATCATAAAAGAAAATGAACAGAAATCATGCCTGATTGTAGACTGCAGTATCGCCAATGAGAAATCAACGAGACAGCCAAGAGCTTGTCCACAATTCCTCTTAACACCATATTGTGGGCTCCAAAATATTAAAGAATAATTTTCAACAAAGAAAATTCTTATTTTAGTTCTCTAAGAAACTATTTCATTGAGAAGTGTAATATATTTTTTTATGTATCTTATACTAAACAGAGTAATGTAAAAGGGCCCCTATATATGGAAAAAATAGGTACTTAACGAATCTCAAGTAAAATTGAGGGATTGGAAATGATAACTTAAGACGCGTTTTTATGAATACAAAAACCGCAACCAGGTTTTAATAGGTGAAAATGCCACGTGTCAATCAAACGCAACTGTGACACGTGTTGCACTATCATTTGTCCGTGCCAAATGGCACGAATTACCCTCAGATGCCCAATTAGGGCATGAAGTGTCAGCGGAAGGCACGATTGCCCCTTGATATCGATGCGGGTTTATTTTTATTTAAACTCCCATATGTATAAATTCATCTCATTTGTTATACGCTTAGCAAAAATAATTTGTTCATCATATGAAAAAATAATTCATCTCATGAATTCTTGTAATATTTTCATATGGTGTAGATTATAAAGGCTTGAGCAAGGATTATAATGATAATTTTACTTTACAAATGTATTTATCATCTCATGATAATTTGATTACCATTTAATGAAACCTTGTTCATCTAAATAAGTCTTACTACACTCTAGATGTTAATATATCATTCAATAATTCCTAGATAACTTTATATGAAGAATTAACCTCTCTATTTAATATCCATGAGAAAAAATAACTCTAACTACTACTGTTTTTTTTTCTCATAGCTTTTCCTTAGTTCTCGGCTCGCCCTTCTCAAATTCATCAATACAGAAACACAATTTCTATATAGATTCCAAATGTCAAACACCTCGAATACCTCGACTACAGTTTTTCCAAGTTTCTTGAAATACTTATGAATCAACTAAGAGGACATTTTAATATCGTAAGTGGTTATAGATTACACGTTGAACCCCTGTTCCTGCCACACTTTATGCTGTTACCCAATCTATGTAAAACTTTGGTCACTATTAGTAACCCAACGTTTGAGTACACCAACTAACATTCCATACATAGGTTTAGAATGTTCTCAGGATTCAGAGTTATTGTTTAAACAGCACAAGTTGAATTACTTATTTTTGATATAAGTCTAGATACAAGTAATTCATGTGGTCCAGTTCAATGTAGCAATCTAATTGTAAGCACCAATTTAACACTTTAGGAACCCGATCCACTTGACAAAGACAAGTCATATACAATCTCATATTATAGTCTTATATGATAAGTTGTCCAAACTTATCACCGACTATGAACATAATTTGACGACATATAACAATTTTGATTTAAGTCTATTTATGGCTCAATCTCATTGATCATTTAAACCAAACTTTTAAATGTCATTACAAACTACGTTTATCTCACGAAACGCTTTAAAGTAATAGGCGCATGTATATTTGACTCATATTACATAATCAAACAATAAACAAATAATATAATTTTATTTATTTAATATTTAAAAATAAAATAATTCGGTTTTTTGGATACTGGTTCCAACATTGAGCAGTTTCTAAGATAAGTTCAAGAGAAATAACACATGGAGACTGAGCATACTCTAGCTGGTTAGTGTAAAAACAAAACCATTCATGGACTATTGTAATTAACGTTGGGACTTTAATCAATCGCAGACTACACAAAGAGACCAATAGGTTCTTGGTTGAGATGAATGCAACCTTATCTTCCACGGCTAGCCTCATAGCCAAAGACGTGGAAAGGCAAATAGTAGTAGAGGTTGAAACCATCTTGGCAAGGCATGCTGAGACGAACAATGGGCATGTTCAAGCTAGGGATGCCATTGGACTATTCAGGGCAGTCTATTCTCCCACAATCTTCACTGGTTATCCTTGAGGCATTCCCTCGAGTGCACGATAACAAGTAAGTGGTGATGTCAATACCACCTCCGAAGGGAGGGGTAATAACACCAAGCCTAATCTAGTCATTATACAGCTGGACCCAAGCCTAAGGAATAAAAGTATGGAACGTAAGGACCCTTGAATCAAGAGCAAGCCTTGACTTAAAGGGACCTAAACACCTATGCCCAAGCCATGCCTTCCTATGGAACTGGGGGGACAGGGCTATACTTATCGATGCCACGCTTGAGAGCCCATCTCAAGGCCTGAATAGAGCTCCGGGATTAATGAGTAAGGGCAGGTAGCCACCAAAAGGGACCAATACCTTCCTCCTAGGTGCATTCTGGTGTATTTGGAGGGTAGTCAAATGCACCACGTCTTGGGGCTGGATCAAAACATAGTTGCTCATCATCCCTTGAGCACACGAGTGCCTCTAGGGATGCCTTGGACCCAAGTGTTTGCTGGTTCTTATTCTTAGGACAAATGCAAGTATTTTTCCTTAATTTAATAAAGTTAACACCGTGGAAGGATTTAAAATTTCTAATTTCAAATTTACAAATTTAAATTCGTAATTTAAATCTACATGCCTCCACTCTAATACATTCAAAACAATTACATGAACTATAACCAGCATATTAAGAAAACTATAAATAAATAAGAAAAGCAAAAAACTTAAAAGAGAAGGAAAGAAGAATACCCAGAATTGCCCCAAATTAAGAAAACAAAAATAAGAAATAGCTCCAAGAAAGCTCAGAAAACCTAGAACCAGCTGCCTTCTATGCAATGACCTCAAAACGCCCGGAGAGTGGGCTCAAAAATATATTAAATTGTAGAAAGAAAAATTTCAACGAAAATTTTCTCTCTAATTATATCTCCGAAAGTCAACACTTTCAGAAACCTTGAATTTTGAACTGATGGAATGCCAAACTACAAAATCGATGTCCGCATTTATAGTAGGATACCGGAGTGAAATACAAAAATTTCGATGTGGGACAAGCACAAAATAAACAAAATGCAGTGTTTTAAACAAAAATACAACCGAAATGAAGCGTTTCAGTTGCCGTTCAAAACTTGTTCTTTTAATTCATTCCAAGTGCCACGTGATGGCTAGCGATTAGTCCGCATGCATGCATTGGGATTACTCCCTTAGGGTCGTGCACGCTGGTTGGTCCATTCGCAAATACACAGATCCCCAACCCTATGCGCGTTTTTGTGAATATTTTTTTATTTTGTTTCCCACAAGAAAAAATTCATCTTATGAATTTTAATTTTAAAAAAAATTATTTTATTTTATAAATTTTAACTTTTATTCATCTCATAAAGAATGTTTGGCAAATTTAAATTTACTCATCTCTTGAATAGATAATTCATCTAATTAATTCTTTAATATTTTTTCACTGGCAATAAAAACAGAGGCTTGCGTAGAGACCTTGGAGACAATAAATCTAGCTATAAATGGGTTAAATTAATTATCATCTCATGATAAAATTTGATTACCATTTAATGTGACACAATTCCAATAAAAATCCCACTACAACTCTAGACTTAAATCATTTATTCGATAATTCTCAAACAGACTGTATTGATGACAACAACTCCTCCACTAGATGTCCATTACAAAAATAATTACAACTACTTCCTTTATTTTTTTCGCAGGTTATCCACTAGTTCCTAACTCGCCCTTTTCGGAACAATTCATTTATACTTGAATAAATTCACAGTATAAATTCCAAGTGTCAAACACTTGGAATGTTTTGACCAATGACTCCGAATCATTCAAACATTTGCGAATCAACTAAGGACACATCTGTATCACATAAGAGACTGTAGATTCTATATTGAGTACCTGAGGTCACATTTCATGCCACTACCCAGTGTACGTGGAAATTAAGTCATCCAAACCTCACTTACAGTACACCAAAGTAACTAACATTCCATGTAAAAGTCCAGAATAGTTTCAGGATTTAGAGTTGTTGTTCGAACAATACAGCATAAATCACTCATATCTGATAGTGGTTTAGAAGCAAGCAACCCACATGGTCTAACTCAGTGTATCAATCTAACTAAGATCACCATCCACAAGATCAAGACAAGTCATCTAAAGTGTCACGTTATAGTCTTAGCATACAAGTAGTCCAAACTTGTCTTTGGCCATGAGCTTTTCAAACAATACTCCATACCGTTTGTTCCAAGGGCTACACCCATCTCCTGGATGTTACTGAAAAGCAAATCACATGCATTATATATGCTTGCTTACACAAATTTAACAAAGAAACGTCTGGGACTTTAATTTTATTGATTAATAAAATAACATTTATAGGACAAATTTGGATTTTTAGGACACTATTCCTAATAATCTATCACTTGTCCTAAATCCAAATTACTATAAACTTTATACCCAGCCCTTCTATGTTTTATTCAAAAGTATTTCCAGTAAAAATATCTAGAGGGTTGTAGTTCATATTTACCACGAACTTTCTGAGCCGAAAAGCCTCCTTTGCAGCTTCCGAAGCTGTAACATATTGGTCTTCCAAGGTGGAGTCAGCAATACAAGGCTGCTTGACACTCCTCTAACTAATGGCTCCTCTCCCAAGGGTTAAGAGATATCTAGACGTTGAACATCTGGCATCTCTATCTGACTAGAAGTCTGAATTAGTATAGCCAACTGGAACCAGCTCGTCACTTTGAAAGATCAGCGCTTAATCTCTTGTTCTTCTCAAGTACTTAAGAATATGCCTCACTGCCACCCCAGTGTATCAGACCAGGGTCAAACTGATACCTACTTGCCATACCAACAGCATAGCATATATTTGGTCTCGTGCATAGCATGGCATACATGAGGCTTCCCATAGCTGAAGCACATGGAACATTCCTTATTTGCTCCTTCTCTTGAGGTGTCTTAGGACATTGCTCTAAAAAAAGGGGGACTCCATGCATGAATGGTAAAATCCCTTTCTTAGAGTCCTCCATGCGATACCTTGACAATATCTTGTCAATATAAGTGGCTTGAGAAAGAACTAACATCCCACTCTTACGATAATGCAAAAGCTCAATCCCAAGAATAGAGCTGGCTTTTCCTAAGTCCTTCATATCAAACTGACTTGACAACCAAGTCCTTATAGCTGATAACACCCCTACATCATTCCCAATGAGTTGTATATCATTGACATACAGTACTAAGAAAGTCACTACTTTCTCTTGACGTTGTTTGTACATGCATAGTTCATCAACCAATTGCTCAAACCCATAAGACTTAATCGTTTCATTGGATCGAATATTCCATGAGCGTGATGCTTGTTCAACTCATACATGGACTTCTTCAGTTTGCATACCATATGCTCCCGATTTTTGCTTATAAAACTGTCTGGTTTGCACTATATAGATGTCTTCTTCAAGACGACCTTTTAGAAAGTCCATTTTGACGTTCATTTGCCAAATCTAATAATCATAAAGAGCTGCAATGGATAGTAGTATCCTTGGACTTAGCATGATTGCTGATGAGAAGGTCTCGTCATAATCGTTTCTTTCTTTTTGGGTAACCCTTAGAAACCAACCTTGTCTTGAAGGTCTCTAGCTTCCCATCCACTCCTCTTTTCCTTTTGTAGAGCCCTTTACATCAAACGAGCTTAATACAAATAGGCACCTCCACAAGATCCCAGACCTGATTAGAATACGTAGATCCTATGACATCATTCATTGCTAAGATCCACTGGTCAGCATCCTTGTCCTTAATTGCCTCATTGTAACCAAGATGATTAGATGCAGTGTCACGATCAATCATTAAGGATCCCGCCATGAACCTGCAAAGTGCCCTGACAATCCTCCCACTACGACTAGGCTCTCGTGTACTTGGAACATTCTCTACCCTATCAATAGGTGCATCTAATGCATCCACTGTGTCCAGAGTTGTGTCTAGCTATTCAAAACTAGTGTCATTTTCATTTAATTCCTCTAAAACTACTTTGCATTTGCTTTTGCATTCTACTACAAAATCTTTGTTTAAAAATTTTGCATTTACAATTACAAAAACCTTTGATCTGAAGGATTGTAGAATGGACCACACTTGTTCCTTTGGGATAACCCAAAAAGAGATTGGTAAAGTAACATGACTCATCATGGACTTTACCATCTCTACCGATATTCTAGTCCTTCCATTTAAAACACCATTTTCCTGCGGTGCACCCGAAGCAAAAGGCTGAGATCTTCTCCTATTTGCACTTAGAAAAATCTCGAAACTCACCTGAAAGATATTCACCACCTTGATCTAATCAAAGTGACTTAACTTGTTCACCTAATTGCTTCTCTATTTCAGCTTTGTACTCTTTGAAATTTTTAAAAGAATCCGACTTATGTCTCATTAGGTAAACATATCCTCACCTGGCGTAATCATTAGTGCATGTGATGAATTACTCTTATCCACCTCCTGCTTGAACGTTCATTGGTCAACATACATTTGTGTGAACCAGCTCCAGCAAGTCACAAACCCCATTGCCTTTAATCATAAGGACAGATGATAATTTTATTTTAGTATATAATTATTTGTATCATTTTGATATATTTTTAACCATTTTAATTCAAACTTTTATCACTTTTGCTCGGTTTTGCTATTTCTTACTTATATTGCCATTTTATTGCAAAAACACTTATTTTATTGCTTAATCAGGCTAGGTTTTATCATCAATATCAAAAAATGAATGAAAGACACATCAAACAAAAGCAAAAAGTTGGCAAAACACATCAAAGCACATGGCTAAAGCAAGAACACAAGAAGTTCATGCACAATTCATTTCAACTTGCAAAAAGGGTGGCAAAATGAGCAAATCAAGTGCAAGGATGGATTAAACAATACATTAACATGTCCAAGTAGATGTAAAATTGTAATTTAGGTGGTGAAAAGCTCAAAAATCTGAAGAAAAATAGCAAGAACAGAAAAAATGCAGAGAATGAAGAACCAGTTTGCACAATTCAATTGAACTTGCAAATTTGGGTGGAAAAATGAACAAATCAAGTGTAAGGATGAATTAAAAAAATACAATAACATGTTCAAGTTGATGTAAATGCTGAGTTTTGGGCGAAAAAGCAGCAAAAAATGAAGAAAAATGAGCAAGAACAGCTAGTACAGAGAATGTACAACCAGCTTGAGAAATCCATTTCAACTTGCAAATTTGGGTGGAAAAATGGACGAATAACATGAAAGAACTTCTTGTACACTTCATGAACATGTTCAAATTTATGTTAAAGCTGATTTTTGACGGTGAAAAGCAAGAAAAAATTGAAAAAAATCAACTTGTATCAGATCTGCACGAACTGGGCGGCCAAAGCAGAATGGTGGTGCAATGAGGTTTTAGCTTGCAATATTTTTTATTTTGAGCAATTCCAACCTTATGTACTATAAATAGAAATGAATGGGCGGTCTTTAACCAACCCTCAACCCGCTAAAAACCAAATAGTAAGTAGAGAATAGGAGAGAAAATGTGAGGGAAAGAAGAAGGAAGTAAGGAAAGTTTGGTTTGTAATTTTGTATTTTTAAGTTCTTTCTATCCTTTTCTTCGTTGAGTTCATAGATTTTGTCTTTTTTTTTTCTTTATATTATGTTAATCATTAACTAATTTTGTTATTCCAAGGCTACAATGTAGCCTAAGTTGTAATATACGCTCTCTTCTAATTCAACATATTCAATATTTTGTTATTGCATTGTTGAAGTGTTTATCATTGTTCTTTATGAGTTTTAAATGCTTGATCACCATTTAGGGCCTATAATGATTTATAATGGGCCCGAGAGGAGATTTATGATGATTGCTAAGGTGATAAGCACCACAAATTAAGCGAATACTAGAGAGAGATTAACGCGATTTGTGTGGTTCTAAGTGAAAATAATAGATCTTTAGAAACTCTTTTCTTATTTAAATTCATGCGAGTGATGGGTTAATTTGTAAATGGGTATGCTAAAATGTGGCTCGAGAGAGAATATTCAGTAAATTAGGATTTTCAACCATCAACACTTAAAAACAACTTGAATACCAGGAATAGAAAAGCGTATTAATTCAACTATGTGAGATAGGATGACTTGGATCTTATTAAATCGTAAAAACCTACAAAAAAAATCAGTAACCTTAGATGACAATTTTTGTTTCCTTTTATTTTATTTTATTTTATATCAAAAACCTCAATTTTTAGTTTTCCAAATAGTATTAAAGCTACTAATTTCGGTACTCGCTAAATAACAATCCTCGTGGGAACGATGCTCTACTTACTACTTTTTTACTTGATATGACTAGTACACTTGCTATAGCATACACCAAGTAAGCATCAAGTGATTGGCGCCGCTGCCAGGGATTGTCTTTATTTGAGTGATATTGATACAAACTAGTTTTTGATGCTAATTTGAAATTGTTAATAATTTGTACATTTTATTTAAGTTTAAGAAATTTTTTATTTGATTTATTTGTAAAGATAAATTCTTTGGAAAAAAAATTTGAATAAAGCATACCCTCCCCAAGAATTGTGTTTTTTTTTAAAAAATTGTTTGTTTTAGGTTATTTCACTATTTTTCTTATATTTTGTCTTTATTTTCATCTCTATTTTGCTTATAAGTTCACTTTGTTAGGATTTAGAAGTTAAATTTGATATTTTAAAGTTTTCGAAAACATTAGGGTTACTACCCCCCTTTTTTCTTCAAAATTTGTGTTTTCTTAACTTTTATTTTAGATTGTTGTATTTTTAGGTTTTCTGATTTATTTTTACTTTATTTTAATTTTTTTAATCCATCTACATAGGTTTTTTAAAGTTAGGTTTGTTATCTTTAAGTTTTTCAAAACCTTTAGTAGTACTCATTTCCCCCTTTAAAATTTGGCTTTGTTAAATTTTGTGTTATACTTTTGTAACTTTAAAAGTTTTCTCTTTGTTGTTGTCCTTTCCTTTAACTTTGTAGTTGTTTATTTTTACTTTGTATGTAAAACCAAAACAAAAAAGAAATAACTCCTTTTGATACTGAAATCGAAAGAACATTTCAACTAATCAGGAAAACAAAAAGGACTGAAACAATGGGTAATAACAATAATGCAAATGATGACGAAAGGCCTCTGAAAGATTAAGCTGTACCTACAGCTGAAGGGTGTACTTCCAGCATTTAACGTCCACCAATACAAGCTAACAATATTGAAATTAAACCCGCTATAATACAAATGATTAAACAAACTGTCCAATTTGGTGGTTTACCTAATGAGGACCCGAACCTACATATCGCTAACTTCTTAGAGATATGCAATTAAGCATAATGGTGTTAGCGATGATGCCTTTTGCTTAAGGCTGTTCCCATTCTCACTAAGAGACAAAGCCAAAGTGTGGTTAATGTCATTACCACCAGGAACCATCACCACTTGGGATGATTTAGCTCAAAAATTTCTCGCTAAATATTTCCCACCAGCTAATACGATATAGAATCTTTGTATGAAGCATGGGAACATTGCAAAGAACTTTTGAGAAGGTGCCCACATCATGGTTTGCAAGTTTGGATGCAAGTCCAATCTTTTTACAATGGGTTGACACCCACAAAACCCCAGAAGAAGCATATGAATTGCTAAAAGTAATATCTAGCAATAACTATGCAAGGGCAACTGAGCAAAAGAAACATGTGGGAATGTACAAGCTGGATGCAATAACAAAGTTAACCACCTAGGTTTCAATGCTTCAAAAACAGATAGGTAACATGAATGTGAATGCCATTAATTCTCCTGTGCTAACGTGTGAATTTTGTGCAGGGAATCATCCTAGCATATAGTGCCAAACAGGGAATCCTTTTGCCCCATCATGCCACGAACAAGCAAACTTCATTTTAAATTTTCAAAAACAAAATAATTCCTATTCCAACACTTATAATCCTGGGTGGGGAAACCATCCAAAATTTTTGTGGAATAATCAAGGGATTAAAAAACAACTTTTTCAACCACAGATAGAAAAAATGATCTCAAGGAATTGTTCAGTAAGTTTATGCAAGACACCAGAAGTTTCATGCAAAACACTGAAACAAATCTTTGAGATCAAGAAGCAGCCATTAGAAACCTTCAGACCCAAATCGGACAAATTTCAATCCACCTCTCTGAAAGGTCTCAAGGTTCCTTATCCAGTAGTACTGTCAATAACCCGTGAGAGCAGTAAAGGCAATAGAGCTACTAAGTTGGAAAACTCTGAAGGAACCAACTCCAGTAGACAAAACCACGTAAGATGAACAACCCATAATTGACCTGCCCATAGATGCCAATCAAGAATTGGAGGATGAGGAAGGGACAAAAATCGAAAATGAAATTGAAGCAAAACGGGATGAACCTCCACCCTACAAACCAAAGGTCCCATTTCCTCAATGCCTGAAAAAGACAAAAGTGGATGAACAATTTGCTAAGTTCTTAGAAGTTTTCAAAAAGTTACACAGTAATGTCCCTTTTGCTAGTATGTTAGAACAGACGCCCAAATATGCAAAATTCATGAACGAAATCTTGTCTAACAAAAGGAAGTTGGAAGAATTTGAAACAGTGGCGCTAACTGAAGACTGCAGTGCGTTACTCCAAAAGAAGTTATCTCCCAAGCTAAAGGGTCCAGGGCGTTTCACGATACCTTGCACCATTGACACCATCACTTTTGACAAGGTTTTATGTGATTTAGGTGCAAGTATAAATTTAATGCCTCTCTCTGTGTTTAGGAAGCTTGGCTTGGGAGAAGTGAAGCCTACCACTGTATCTCTCCAACTTACGGACAAATCAATCAAGTATTCTAGAGGTGTAATTGAAGACGTCCTAGTGAAGGTCAATAAATTCATCTTCCTGGCCAACTTCATAGTGTTTCATACGGAAGAGGATCATGAGATATCTTTTATTTTAGGCCGACCCTTCCTTACTACAAAAAGAACCCTGAGAGATGTGCAACAAGGAAAACTTATCTTAAGGGTGTAGGATGAATAGGTAACCTTTAATGTTTTCAATGTTATACAATTTCCAACTGACATGGATTCTTGTTTTGAGGTTTATATTGTAGACGAATTGGTAGCCGAGGCATTTAGGGACACATTCCCTAAGTTACCCCTTGATGCGTGTCTGACAAAGTCTGGGACTTTAGACATGGAGAACGAGTTGATAAGGGAATGCGCCCAACACCTGGAAAGCTGCAAATCTTTCAATTCACCCCATGAAACAAGAGTGGAAGACATTCAAGCAATTGAAACTCAATAAAGAATGGAAGAAGATGAACCTCCTAATATAGAGCTCAAGCCATTGCCACCTCATCTCAAATATGCCTATCTTGGTAATTCTAACACTTATCATGTTATTATTAATGCCTCATTGAATAACATTGAATAGGACAGGTTGCTTTGAGCTCTAAGAGAGCATAAATTAGCAATCAGATGGACCCATTTAGACATCAAGGGAATTAGCCTGCCCTTATGCATGCATAAGATTCTCATGGAAGATAGCTTCAAACCTACCGTGCAACCCCAATGTCGATTAAACCCTACCATGAAAGAGGTGGTAAGGAAAGAAGATGTCAAATTATTAGATGCCAAAATCATTTATGCCATATCTGATAGTCCATGGGTGAGCCCAGTACACATAGTTCCAAATAAATGGGGAATAACCGTAGTAGAAAATGAAAACAATGAGTTCATTCCTACTAGGACTGTCACTGGATGGAGGGCGTGTATAGATTATCGAAAACTGAAGGATGCAACCCGAAAAGACCATTTTCCTTTGCCATTCATTGATCAAATGTTAGAAAAACTGGCAGGCCATTCATATTATTGTTTCCTTGATGGTTATTGAGGATACAACCAAATTGCCATAGCACCGAAAGATCAGGAAAAGACCACTTTCACTTGTCCATATGGTACCTTTGCCTATAAGAGGATGCCTTTTAGTTTATGCAATGCTCCTACGACTTTTCAATGATGTATGATGGAAATCATTAATGATATGGTGGAAAATTTCATAGAAGTGTTTATGGATGATTTTTCAGTCTTTGGGGCCTCATTTGATGATTGTTTAGCTAACCTCTCCATGGTTTTACAAAGATGTACTAAGACCAATCTTGTTTTGAATTAAGATAAATGTTATTTTATGGTACAGGAAGGAATTGTGTTAGGGAAAATGATTTGAAAAAGAGGAATTGAGGTTGATAGAGCAAAAATTGAAGTGATAGAATGATTGTTGCCCCCTACTTAAAGTCATTAGAAGTTTCTTGGTCATGCCGGTTTCTATAGATGGTTTATTAAGGACTTCTCTAAGATCATTAAGCTTCTTTGATATTTATTGATTAAGGATATCCCCTTTAACTTTGATAGTGACTGCATGCATGCCTTTGAAAGCTTGAAGAAAAAACAAGTTTCAGCACCAATAATTGTAGCATCCGATTGGGCCTTACACTTTGAACTTATGTGCAATGCGAGTGACTATGCAGTAGAGGCAGTGCTGGGACAAAGTAGGAACAAACATTTTCATGTAATTTACTATGCTAGTAAGACTTTAATGGATGCACAGGTAAATTATGCAACAACAAAGAAAGAATTACTAGTTGTAGTACTTGCATTTGACAAATTTTGTTCCTACTTGCTAAACTCAAAGGTAATTGTTTATACTGATCATTCTGCTCTTATGTACATTTTTGTAAAACAGGAAGCAAAACCAAAGACTGATAAGATGGATTTCATTACTTCAACAAATCAATTTGGAAATCCGGGATAAAAAGGGAACAGAAAATGCTGTGGCAGATCATTTACCACGCCTTGAATGAGAGGACGAAAGTCCCTCTATCAACGAAAAATTCCCGGATGAAAGTCTTATGATGGTAAGGGAAAATCCTAATTATTCATGGTATGCTGTCATTGTTAATTATTTGGTTCCACTAGAACTGTCCAAGGACATGACATATCAACAAAAGAAGAAGTTCTTCGCTGATTTAAAGCATTACTTTTGGGAAGAGCCATTCTTATATAGGCATTGTGCATAACAAATCATTAGGAGGTGTGCACCTGAAGAGGAAATCGAAGACATATTGCGCCATTGCCACTTTCTTGAAACTGGTGGCCATTATGGTGGAACAAGGACTGCAGCTAAGGTTTTGTAATCAGGTTTTTATTGGCCTATACTGTTTAAAGATGCTTTCAAATTTGTTAGTAAATGTGATCGATGTCAAAGGATAGGAAATATTTCCAAGTGACATGAAATGCCCTTAAATAACATTTTTGTTGTTGAAATATTTGATGGTTGGGGGATTGATTTCATGGGTCCTTTTCCTTCATCATTTTCTAATAGATTTATTTTAGTTGAGGTAGATTATGTATCAAAGTGGGTCGAAACAGCCACTTTTCCGACCAACGATGCTTGAGTTATGATAAAATTTGTCAGTAAAAACATCTTTTCTCGATTTGAAACTCCTAGAGCAATTATAAGAGATGAGGGAAAACATTTTGGTGACCGTCAACTTAAAATTTTATTGAGTAAGTATGGAGTCACACACCATCCTCAAACAAGTGGTCCAGTGGAGATTTCAAATCGAGAATTGAAAACTATTCTTGAAAAGACGATTAGTGCTTCTAAGAAAGATTGGTCGAAAAAGCAAGATGACGTGCTTTGGGCATATAGAACAACATTTAAAACACCGATTGGCATGTCTCCATATCGATTGGTCTATGGTAAGGCACGTCATTTACCAGCAGCATTTGAACATAAAGCAAATTGGGCCACAAAAACCTTGAATTTCAATTTAGAAGCAACAGGAGAAAAAAGGTTACTGTAAATCAATGAGATGGATGAGTTCAGAAATGAAGCTTACGAAAATGCTTGAATTTACAAGGACCGTACCAAAAGATGGCATGACAATGAACAGGGAATTCGTAGTGGGACAAAAAGTCTTGCTTTTTAACTCCAGATTGCGACTCTTCCTAAACAATTGCGCCCCAAATGATTAGGACCCTTTATTGTAATCCGTGTTTTTTTTATATGGCACAGTCGAGATTCAAGATGAGAAGAAGGGCACCTTCAAAGTTAACGGTCAAAGGCTGAAACCGTATATTGATGGAGAGCTCAAACCACAAAAGACCTCCACTCCTCTCAACAACGTCGAATGATCCACTAAAATAGTCGAGCTAACGACTATAAATTAAGCACTTCTTGGGAGGCAACCCAAGTGCTCTTTGCCATACTTCTTTTATTTTATTCTCTTTTTATTTTCATTTTCTTATGTTTCAGTGCATTTTTGTTCGAATAGGCATTTTGAAACAAGTTTCGGGGTGACCTGATCACAACATTCATCAACAAATATCAATCCTTAAACTTGGGAAGTATCTCTCACCTACTGCTTCATTCTTTATATTTCTTTTAACATTGAGGACAATGGTAACTTTAACTTTGGGGGTGGGAGAAACAATTTTTAAAATTTGGAGCAAAATTTTTCGAAAAGTTTCCTTGTTTTGTCTTTTAAAGTCTGCTTTAGTGCCTCCCAAAGTTCAGAGCCTTTGTATGGGGATGTAGATAGTGTCAGCCAATAAAAAAGATTATCTATTTTCTACAATTTTGGTCATTAGTCTTTTTAAAAATTCATTAAAAAAATTAAAAATAAAAAGAACTTATTATCATGTTTTTTAGGAAAATTTTCTACTCTTTTTAGCTCGTTTACCTCAATTAGATTTGAATAACCTAATAATCAATTTTTTTTTTGTTCTATTTACAAAATACGATCTAATCTAAGGCACTAACTTGATAAAACTATGGTATTTGAGTTCACTAATTAGCATGGCTATTTTATTTTTCTTTCTGATTAAAAGATGCTCAAATTTGAATGGATTGCATTAAAGATTATCCCTTACATAATAGACTTTGAAGAATTATGCCTAAACCTAAAAGAAAAATGTGAAGAAAAAGAGAGAAAAAAAAAAAGAAAAAAAAAAGAGAAAAACATCTCTAGCACCACTATCCCGCATAAACAATTTTAAGATATGTGCTACCCATTAAGTGGACGTCTCAGTGGTGGCTTTTCTTACTTACGGGTCATCGCTCAGGAGTCGGAGCTTGATTTTCACTGAAGATATACTCGGGAAGTCATAATGAAGGCATCCCAGTGGTGGCTTCTCTTACTTGTGGGTCATGCCCATGAGTTGGAGCTTGATTCTCGCTGAAGATATTCTCACATGGTACTATTCTGGGTGTCTCAGGGGTAGATTCTCTTTCTCATGGATCATCACCAAGGAGTCAGAGCTCGATTCTCGCTGAAGATATACTCATGAACCAAGATTGACTTGAGCAAATAAATTCCTCAAATAATAATTTAAAAAAAAAAGAAGAAAAAGAAAAAGAAAAAAAAAACCTATTGTGAAAAATTTTAGTTTTGGGCATACATGTTAAGTCTTGTTATGAGTGGCATGATTTTTGTCTTCTATTCGGTTTGAATATCTTGAGATTAGAAAGAACGGATAAACTTAATTTGCTTACCTAACTTTTGAATTCAGTTACCCTGGTAATTAACACGTTTTTCTTTAGAAAATATGGTTTTGCCTTTAGAACCTTAAATTTTGAGCCTCGGTTATTTTTATTTTTTTCCTAATGAGAGTGCCCTTGCTTTAAATTGTGGAAATAATTCTTAAAAAGTATGAGATCCTACTCTTTAATGTTTAGCCTTAATCAAGGATAGGCAAGATTTATGTTTTGGGGTATTTTTATAAGTCTATTTTAGTATATAATTATTTTTATCATTTTGATATATTTTTAACTATTTTACATCAAACTTTAATCGCTTTTGCTATATCTTACTTATATTGTCATTTTCTTGAAAAAACACTTATTTTGTTGCTGAGTCTTGCTAGGTTTTATCATCAACATAAACAAGTGAATGCAAGATAAATTAAACAAAAGCAAAAAGTTGGCAGAACACATCAAAACACATGGCTAAGGCAAGAACACAAGAAGTTCATGCACACTTCATTTCAACTTGCCAAAAGGGGTGGCAAAATGAAGAAATCAAGTGCAAGGATGGATTAAACAATACATTAACATGTCAAAGTTAGTGTAAACTCTAAATTTTTGTGGTGACAAGCTCAAAATTTGAAGAAAAATAGCAAGAACAACAAAAATGCAGAGAATGAAGAACCAGCTTGCACAATTCACTTGAACTTGCAAATTTGGGTGGCAAAATAAACAAATCCAGTGCAAGGATGAATTAAAAAATACATTAACATGTTCAAATTTATGTCAAGGTTGAGTTTTGGGCTGCAAAAGCAAAAACAAATGAAGAAAAATCAGCCAGAACAACTACTGCAGAGAATGTACAACCTGCTTGAGCAATCCATTTCAACTTGCAAATTTGGGCCGAAAAGTGGACGAATAACGTGAAAGAACTTCTTGTACACTTCATGAACATGTACAACATTATGTTAAAGCTTATTTTGGGCGGTGTAAAGCAAGAAAAATTAAAAAAATCAACTTGTATCAAATCTGCACAAACTGGGCGGCAGAAGCAGAATGGTGGTGCAATGAGGTTTTAGCTTGCAATATTTTTTATTTTAAGCAATACCAACATTATGTACTATAAATAGGGATGCTTGGGAAGTCTTTGAGCATCCCGCAACCAGCAAAAAACCAAACAAAAAGTAGAGAATAGGAGAGAAAATGAGAGGGAAAGAAGAAGGAAGGAAGGAAAGTTTGGTTTGTAATTTTGTATTTTTAAGCTCCTTCTAAGCTTTTCTTCTTCAAGTTCGTGGATTTTGTCTTAGTTTTACTTTATATTACTTTAATCATGAATTAATTTTGTTATTCCAATGCTACATTGTAGCCTAAGTTGTAATATACCCTCTCTTCTAATTCAACGTATTCAATGTTTTGTTTTTACGTTGTTGAAGTGTTTTTTATTGTTCTTCATGCGTTTTAAATGCTTGATCACCATTTAAGACTTATAATGATTCATAGTGAGTCCGATAGGTGATTTATGACCATTGCTAAGGTGATAAGCACCACAAATTGAGCGAATACTTGAGAGAGATTAATGCAATTTGTGTGGTTTCAGGTGAAATTCATAGATCTTAAAAAACTCTTCTTATTTAAATTTATGCACGAGAGTGATGGGTTAATATGTAAAAGGGTATGCTAATTATTGCTCGAGAGTGAATATTTAGTAAATTAGGGTTTTCAACCATCAACACGTAGTAACAACTTGAATACCGAGAATAGAAAGGCGTATAAATTCAACTAGGTGAAATCATATGCCTTGGATCTTATTAAATAGTAAAAACCTACAAAAAAAATCAGTAACCTTAGTTAACAACTTTTGTATCCTTTTATTTTATTTTGTTTTATATCAAAAACCTCAATTTTTGGTTTTTCAAATAGTATTAAGGCTACTAATTTTGGTACTTGTTCAATAACAATCCTTATGGGAACGATACTCTACTTACTATTTTATTACTAGATACGACTAGTGCACTTACTAAAACATACGCTAAGTCAGCATCAACAGACATGGTGTTTTTACCTTGTATGAAAATACACATAAGACGCCATTGCAGCACGTTCGCGTCTCTTCTGCACACTTAAGTTTATTTTAATAGAAGTTCAACCCTATAACTTGCAAACAAATATCCTCCATGGGGAGGCCTATCGATGTACTAGACAGTTAGACATGTAACGGAGACCGTGAGGTCTCAACAATTGAACCTCACTGCCACTTGATGTTTATAAAGTAGTGGTTTTAGTTCACTTGCATTCATAATTTAGATTTTCTCTTAATCTTCTTTAGAATCTCGCTCTAAAAATTAAATTAACTAATAAAATTAATTAATTATTGTTTTAAAATTTAAAACGGTATCGACTTACAACTTAGATTATCTCATAATCTAATTTAGTATCTCATTCTAAATAAAATTAAGATAATTAATACAAACTAAATTTTTTTCTTTATATATTACATTACTGCAATTTTAAAAAATTGCTTTTTAATTTGAAAATGCAGCGCCACACCATCGCCACATTAGTGACATGTCATCGCCATGTCAGGATCGACATCATCACAAACTTTATATAGAAATTTTTATTATATTTTTAATTAAATTAATTGAAAAAAAAAAATTGAATATAATCTCTTTAGATCAATTTAACCGGTTTTGTAAATCTTGATTAAGGGTTCATTTACCTCGTACTAAGGCACCTTATTCCATTAGAACTTCGATGTTAAGTGTGCTTGGGCGAGAGTAGTTCTAAGATAGGTAACCTATGGGGAAGTACTCGTGTTGCTAATCCTATAAGGTTGGGGATCCTCGGAAATAGTGATGCATATTTTTTACTAGCAAGTGCACTAGTCGCTTCAAGTAATATAGAGCGAGTAGAGTATCGTTCCCACGAGGATTGCTGAGTGAGTAATAAAATTAGTAGTTTTAATACTATTTGAAAAATCAAAAATTTTGGGGATTTTGATAGGAAATAAATTAAGATAAAATAAAATATTAATAAAAAGTCAAAACTAGACTAGTGTGAGCCGATTTAAGATTTTTTTTTTTTTTTAGGTAATAAAGTCTAAGGCTTCCGATTTCACCTTAGTTGCATCAATACGCCTTTTCTATTCTCGATATTCAAGTTGTTATTGTGTGTTGATAGTTGAAAATCCTAATTTACTAAACATTCTCTTTCGAGCAACATTTAGTGTACTCTTTAACATATTAACCCATCACTTTCGTGCATGAATTTAAATAAGAAAAGAGTTATAAAAGATCTATGATTTTCTTTTAAAAACCACACAAATCGCGTTAAGCTCTCTCGAGAATTCGCCCAATTTGTGGTGCTTATCAGCTCAGCACTCATCATAAATCTCCTTTCGGTCTCATTATGAATCATTACGGGCCTTAAATGGTGATCAAGCATTTAAAACTCATTAAAAACAATAATAAATACTTCAACAACGCAATAACATAAACATTGAATACCCTGAATTAGAAACGAGCGTATTTTACAACTTAGGCCACATCGTAGCCTTAGATTAAAAAATTTAGTTCATGTTAAACTTAATATTAAATATTACAAACATCAAAATACATGAACTAATGAAGAAAAAGGAATAAACAAACAAAAAATTAAAAAAAAATGAAAATTACCCAGAACAGGTCAGGGTCTGCCTGCACAGACCCGACCTGTTCTCCACCCTTTTTCACTCGATTTTTTTGTATTTTTTGGCCTAAAAAATTTATCCTAAGCTCCTAGAAACATAAACTATTTATACAAGTAGTATTGGGATAAAAAAACTAAGAGAAAATCTCAAAAATCAGCTCCCAATTGTGCTTCCCAGCTGCAGCTGCTGTCTGTCTGCGAGTTGCTGATTTTTTTATTGATTTTCTTGATTTTTTCTACACACCACCGCCCAAATTCTGCTCCAAAACATCATATTGATGTTGTTTCATGTTTTTAGAATGAATTTGGCTAAAAAAAATTCCCAAAATGCAAGTTGCTCATGAAAATGCTGAAATCTGTCAAAAGTTTCTGCAACCTGATTTTCAGCTCGTTTTTCTCCATTTTTTCACGAAATTCTCCACCCAAATGCTGCATAAACATGTTAAAAAGATGTTATATAACTTATTTAAGCTTCGTTTCAGCGAATTCAGTAAAAAAAACATGCTAAAATCGAGCTGCAAAATGACCTTCCTGTGCAGACTGCAAGTTGCTTTGCAACTTGTAATTTTTTTAATATTTTTCGTTTTTTTCCTTTTTTTTATGTAAAAGAATGCTTAAAATAGCTTTATGTAATGTTAGATTGTATCATACAATACATAAAAGATGAATAATGAGGATAAAAGTTTGAATTTTAGCTAAAAATTGGTGCAAAACTTGTGAAATAGGGTGTAAGTTAAGTGTTCTTGGTAATTTTGTACAATTTTTGTTATTATTTTGCAATTTTCTTATTTATCTTGCTTTTACTTGTTGATATTAATGATAAAACTAGCAAGATTTAATACAAAATTGGTGTTTTTGCAATAAAGCAGCAAAATAGTCGAAACCGAGCAAAAACGAGCAAAAGTGATAAAAATTAGAATTAAAATAGTTAAAAATGTATTAAAATGATATAAATAAATATATACAAATTTAAGGTTATCAAAATACCCCCAAACTTAAATCTTGCTCGTCCATGAGCAAGACTGAATATGTCAGCACCATATCTCATGTTTTTCAAAAAATTTTCTACTGTTTAAAGCAAGCGTACTCTGATTCAAAATTGAATAACCGAAAATCAATGTTTAAGGCTCTAAAGGCAAAATCATCTTTTCTAAGGAAAAACCTATCAATCACCTAAGTAGCTGGGATTCAGAAGTTAGGATAGCAAATTAAGTTTATCCGTTCTTTCAAATCTCAAGACATTCAAACAGAATAAAGGAAAAAAATTCATAACACTCATAACAAATCTTATCGAGTATGTCCAAAACTAAAACATTTTTTTCTTTCTTTTTCATTTTTATTTATTTATTTATTTATTTAAATTTTTTTTTTTGGAGGAACTTATTTGCTCAAGTCACTTTCGGCTCATGAGTTTATCTTCAGCGAGAATCAAGCTCCGACTCCTGGGCGATGACCCATAAGTAAGATAAGCCACCACTGAGATGTCCCCAATATTACCGAGTGAGTATATCTTCAGCGAGAATCAAGCTCCGACTCTTGGGCGATGACCCATAAGTAAGAGAAGCCACCACTGAGATTCCTTCTCTATGACCCCCCTGAGTTTATCTACAGTGAGAATCAAGCTTCGACTCCTGGGCAATAACCCAAAAGTAAGAGAAGCCACCACTAAGATGCCTTCAATATTGGGTAGCACATATCTTTATTTTATACGAGATAGTGGTGCTAGAGATACAATTTTGTCCACTTTTTTTTCATATTTTTTTTAGATTCAGGCATAACTCTTCAAAGCTCATTATAAGATGATAATCCTTAACACAATCCATTCAAATTTGAATATCTTTTAGTAAGAAAGAAAGGTAAAACGGCTATGCTAACTAATGAACTCAAATACCATAGTTTTATCAAGATATTGCCTTAGATTTTTGTTTCACTATTAAACCACAAAAACAATCGATTCTTAGGTTATTCCAATTAAATTACAATAAACAAGCTAAGAAAGAGTAGAAAAATACCCTAAAAAGCATGATGATAAGTTTTCAAAATACAATGGGATTTTTTTTTTTTAAATATATTGCTGTTATTATATTATTGTTATTCAAAATGTAGTAAAACTTAAAGTGTAGAAAATCTTTTTGTTGGCCGACCCTATTTACATCCCCATACAAAGGCTCCGAACTCTGGGAGGCACTGAAGCCGACTCTAAAATAGACAGTAACAGAAAACTTCGTCAAAATATATATATATATATATTTTTTAAAATTCATTAAAATTTTAAATCTTTGACTCTCCCACCCCCAAACTTAAAAATTAACATTGTTTTTAATGATAAAAGGAATATAAAGAACAAGTGGGAGAGTGGTACTTCCCCAGTTTGAGGATTGCTCTTTGATGGTGCATGTGGACATCGTGCCACCCCCAAACTTTTTGCAAAATACCTGTTTAATCAAGAATAAATGTGAGACAAAATAAAAATAAAAAAATAAAAATGAAAATTAGATAAATAAAGATATAAACACTTGGATTGCCTCCCAAGAAGTGCTTAGTTTATAGTCGTTAGCTCGACTTTCTGGGTAGATCTAATTTATCTAAATGGATTTAAAAATTAAGAAAAAGTTAAAATTAATCAGAAACTAAAAAAAAAAAAATTAACAATCTACAATAAAATAAAATAAAGATTAATTTTTCGTATTTTCAACAAAATTTACAATCTATCAACAATTTCAAATTTTAAAAACAAACAAAATAATTTTTTCTTTTTATATACGAATTTTTTTATTTAATAAATTTTTTTTTTTTAAAGAATTATCTTTACAAATAAAATGAATGAATGAAAAGAAATTTGTATTTCAAAATTAACAAAATTTACAAATTATTAACAATTTCAAATTAGTATCAAAACTAAGTGGTATCAATATCGCTCAATTACAGACAATCCCCGGCAACGGCGCCAAAAACTTGATGCATATTTTTTACTAGCAAGTGCACTAGTCGCTTCAAGTAATACAGAGTGAGTATAGTATCGTTCCCACGAGGATTGCTGAGTGAGTAATGAAATTAGTAGTTTTAATACTATTTGACAAATCGAAAATTTTGGGGATTTTGATAGGAAATAAAGCAAGATAAAATAAAATAAAAATAAAAAGTTAAAACTAGACTAGTATGAGCCGATTTAAGATTTTTTTTTTCAGTTAATAAAGTCTAAGGCTTCCGATTTCACCTTAGTTGCTTCAATACACCTTTTCTATTCTCGATATTCAAGTTGTTATTGTGTGTTGATGGTTGAAAATCCTAATTTACTAAACATTCTCTTTCGAGCAACATTTAGTGTACTCTTGAACATATTAACCCATCACTTTCGTGCATGAATTTAAATAAAAAAAGAGTTATAAAAGCTCTATGTTTTTCTTTTAAAAACCACACAAATCGCGTTAATCTCTCTCGAGCATTCGCCCAATTTGTAGTGCTTATCACCTCAGCACTCATCATAAATCTCCTTTCGGTCTCATTATGAATCATTACGGGCCATAAATGGTGATCAAGCATTTAAAACTCATTAAAAACAATGATAAACACTTCAACAACGCAATAACATAAACATTGAATACCTTGAATTAGAAACGAGCGTATTTTACAACTTAGGCTACATCGTAGCCTTAGATTAACAAAATTAGTTCATGTTAAACTTAATATTAAACATTACAAACATCAAAATGCATGAACTAATGAAGAAAAATGAAAAAAAAAAAAATTAAAAAAAAAAAATTACCCAGAGCAGGTCAGGGTCTGCCTGCACAGACCCGACCTGTTCTGCACCCTTTTTCACCCTATTTTTTTGTATTTTTTGGCCTAAAAACTTGATACTAAGCTCCTTGCAACATACCATATTTATAAAAGTAGGATTGGGATAAAATACTGAGAGAAAATCTCAAAAATCAGCTCCCAATTTTGCTTCCCAGCTGCAGCTGCTGCCTGTCTGCGAGTTGCTGATTTTTTATTGATTTTCTTGATTTTTTCTACACTCCACTACCAAAATTCTGCTACAAAACATCATATTGATGTTTTTTCATGTTTTTACAATGAATTTGGCTAAACAAAATCGAGTTTTAATTGCCAAAATGCAAGTTGTTCATGAAAATGCTGAAATCTGTCAAAATTTTCTGCAACCTGATTTTCAGCTCGTTTTTCTCCATTTTTTCAAGAAATTATCCACCAAAATGCTGCTTAAACATGTTAAAAAGATGTTAAATAACTTATTTAAGCTTTGGTTCAGTGAATTTAGTAAAAAAAAAAAAAAAGCTAAAATCGAGCTGCAAAGTGACCTCCTGAGCAGACTGCAAGTTGCTTTGCAAATTGTAATTTTTTTAATATTTTTTGGTTTTTTTTTTTTTTTTACGTAAAAGAAAGCTTAAAATAGCTTTAAGTAATGTTAGATTGTATCATACAATGCATAAAAGATGAGTAATGAGGATAAAAGTTTGAATTTTAGCTAAAAATTGATGCAAAACTTGTGAAATAGGGTGTAAGTTAAGTGTTCTTGGTAATTTTGTACAATTTTTGTTATTATTTTACAATTTTCTTATTTATCTTGCTTTTACTTGTTGATATTAAAGATAAAACTAGCAAGATTTAATACAAAATTGGTGTTTTTGCAATAAAGCAGCAAAATAGTCGAAACCGAGCAAAATTTAGCAAAAGTGATAAAAATTAGAATTAAAATAGTTAAAAATGTATTAAAATGAAATAAATAAATATATACAAATTTAAGGTTATCAAACAGCCTCTCGGCAGGGTTACACCCTGAAGGGGTAGGGTTGTGTACATCTACCCTTCTCAGACCCCGCTTATGCGGGAGCCCTTGAGACACTTGGTCTGTTGTTGTTGTTGTCGTAAACCTTGATTAAGAACGCACAATCTCATCATACGAAAAGCATGAATGCAGACTTTAATTAATCTACAGTGACATATCTTAATTAACTAGTAATTCATTAACGATTTAAACAATTTAAACCATAGCCTTAAACATTCTTTCCTTCTTATTAAAATCTCTATTTTATTAAATCGCAAGTCTATTTATATCTATCTTATTATACCTATTCATGTATATTATGAAAGTAATCAGATGCTGGATCTGATACATTTTATTCGGACGAATTTTAAATTTTTTTCCTCTTTTAATAAAATTACCGCAACAGAAGGGTTTAAAATTCTTAATTTTAAAACAAGGGTTGACTTAAAATTCCTAATTTTCAATCTATAGATTTAAATTCCTAATCCTCCACTCGAATACATTCATAACAATTACATGAATTAGAACAAGCATAATAAGCAAACTGTAAATAAATAGAAAAACATAAATTTTAATTGTCATTTAATGGGACTTAATTCTACTGAATAAATCCACTGCACTCTAGACTCAAATCATTTATTCGTTAAGTCCCAAATAGACTGTATTGATGACAACAACCTCTCCACTAGATCCATGATAACAAATAATTATAACTACTACCATTATTTTTCTGATAGCTTATCCATTAGTTCCCGACTCGCCCTTTCCCTAACAATTCTTTTGTACCTGAGCAAATTCACAGTATAAATTCCAAATGTCAAACACTTGGAACACTTTGGCCAAAGATTCTGAATCATTCAAATACTTGCGAATCAACTAAGTGGACATCTGCATCTCATAAGAGACCATAGATTCCATATAGAATACCTGATCCGCGTCACATTTTACGCCGCTAAGTAGTGTATGTGGGAATTCAGTCATTTGTCTAGACCTTACTTACAGTACTCCAAAGTAACTAACGTTCAATGCACATGCTAAGATACTCTCAGGATTGAGAGTTGTCATTCAAATAATACAACATAAATCACTCTTCTCCGATAGTAGTCTTGAAACAAGCAATTCACATGTTCCAACTAAATGTATCAATCTAATTAAACACCATCTAACACTTTTGGATCACCATCTACATGACCAAGACAACTCATCTTAAGGTGTCACGTTATATTCATGGTATACACGTGGTCAAAACTTGTCTTTGACTACAAGTTTTTAAACAACAGTTCATACCATTTGTTCCAAGTCTATCTATGGGTTAGTCTTAGAAACCACTTAGAGCAAACATGTAAATTGTAGTATGAGGACTAAACCCATCTCATGGGTGTTACTAAAATCAAAATCACATGTAGCATATATGCTCGCTTATAGAAATTTAACAAGGAAACGATTGGCACTTCAATTTTATTCATTAATAAAATAATATTTCCAGAACAAATTTGGAATTTTAGGGCACTATTCCTAACACTTATATGGTGCTTAATCAACCAAAGAGCCATATAGACAAAGGAAGGCGTAACCTTTCTTATGCAGGCGGACACCCATGTTATGGGGGCTTAGGGATATCCTGTTGACCACACTAGAGATACACAACCCCTTGGGGAGCAATGGCAAGCCCACAACCAAGCACTAAACCTAGCCCTCCATGACTAATTGGCCATCCTTACTGAGCAAATGTACAGACCGTGCCTTCAAAGGGTCAACAGACTCATTTGCAATAAGTCATACCCAGATTATGTTGATGAGGACCACCCATTCCCTAGAGGGTACAAGATACACGAGTTGCCCTTTTCTCACAAGAAGGGAACGTATCTGCTCTTGTGCACTTGGCAAGGCTTAACTGCCCATGTAGAGAAGCCGCTCATAATCCTCACTTAAAGTAATGGTTGTTGCCTAGTTCTCTAACAGGGACTTCTTTTCAGTGTTCTATAAGCTTGCAACCTAACGCAATCCATAATTGGGGGTGATATGGCCATGTAATTTCTAGCTCAGCTCCCAAGGATAAAAATTAGGAACCTCTATGTTGGACGTGGCTTGACAGAAACAAAAATATGTAATGGAATATGTTATTCAGTTCACAAGAGCTTGTTAAAATATATTGTGGCTCTCCCCAAGCTCTAGAATGCCAAGCTGGCTGTAAACGGAATGGATGTTGAGTTTAGGAAGAAATTTAATGGATTAAATTTCACTAGTTTACTCCAACTAGCGCAATATGCCGCTAGATACAGGGTTGTCTTAAAAGAAGAAACCTTTTAGGAAACATAGGGTGTATGGAACCTAGATGCACGAAGTCAAAGATGAGGAAGGGATTCCCCCTTATGAAATTGATTTCGCTACATACCTCAAAGGACTTTCTCGTTTGGAAAAAAAGGATGTTAGGGCTAGGAAGTTTAACCAGTCTCGTGATCAAATAAATAGTCATTTGACCTATAATAGATGACATAATATTTGATTGGCTCCTTTAGGGGATGAAAATGGATAAAAAAAGATTAGTCGTGGAAGATTTCCTAATCGAAAGATTGTTAGAGCAAGGAACGCTGAGGATTCCTAAGAGCTTTTTTAAACTAGGGAATGAGTTCTGCAAGTGGCATATCACAATGGAGCATCCAACTTGTGATTGCACTGCCTTCTAAAGGTTCCTAAAGAGGCTGTTAGAGAAAGGGACCATTCTTCTATAAACAGGAGAAGAAATATAAATGGGCTTAACTTTTAATGAGTAGGGGCAAAAGAGGTGATGAAGATGCTTATGGAACGTACCCGCTGTTCATGTGTGGGTTTGCGGGGATAAACTTGTAGTTGTGATGAAATGGGAAGAGTTGTACACCAAAAAGATATCAACTGCCACAAAGAAAGTCCCTTTTTTCACCAAATGAGGGATTCCTTCTCAAAAGCTTAGCTGATTATGAGGACGGGACATCTCAAAAGGAATCCAATGTACCACTTGGATGGATTGGAAACTAATCGTGACCCACTACTGGGAGAGAAGCTCTTCGATGTCCACTTTGGTAACATTTGGAAAACAGACCAAGCTAATCAAGGGAGTGGTGGACTTGCCAAGCTTGCCACAACACAAAAAGGACGTTGTTTTGTAAGAAGGAAGTAAAGAAACAAGCTGAGCTTGAATATTGGCTGGTAAAGGATCTTTTTGAAAAAAGCTCTAACAGTAAGAACATTGGGAAGAGTGGCTCAAAGCCCATGGATCTTAAGATTCCAAATGGAAGGAAGCACCTAGGGTTCACAAGGACAGAAAAGAGCACCATAAAAAACCCAAGATATGGGCTAGTCCTTCATCCTTAGATGGTAATGAGTCTCGTCAGGACCAGTTTGCCACAAATTCATGGACTCAGAAGTTGTCAGACTATTTGCTCATTGTGTGTGGTCGCCAAAAATACAAAATCAAACAAACTTATCAAATAAAATAAACATGCAAAAAGCGAGTCTAATTTACAAACCACAAATGTTTGATCTACCTTAATGACCTTGGAAAGGGTTTATACTTTTGGCGAATTGACTTCAGTTTGTAATTGTGACAAGGATTCTACACTTGCTCCAATTAACGAGACTTAAGTTATATATTTTTGTTCATTTTTAGGATTTAGTTATATGACAAAAAATAAAAAGATATGGACCTGGAACAAGTAGAAGTTGGGGTTGTGGAGTGGAGCCCACGGGCAACTTACCTTGTACACACAAAACTTAGGAACTAGGTTGGAGACAGGCCTAATACCTCAATAATCAACTTACAAGCCGAGTCAATAGAATTGCAGGCTTGGCACCCTTGAATTTTAATAACTCAATGAGTTAAAGCTCGACAAGATTAGGTGGAGATGTTTACACCCTAAATTTGAGGGAGTTGGGATGACGACATTTTGAGTAAAGCACCATACGCTTGTCACAAGTGACCCTTCTCGAGGAAAATGAAGCCTCTTAGAGTTAATGTAAAGGCATCTCCAGTCCAACTTCTTGAGAAGTTTAATACCCCGATAAGGGTATCCGCCACTCGAGACTCGAGATGGGTGAGGGGTAAAAGGAGCTCGAGCTCAAGGGATTTCCTAGAAGGCTGCAAGAAAGTCATTTTCATGCTCGAGACAGTTACTTGGAGTGTAATTTTAGAATGCATGAGCATCAAGCTTATCCAATTGAATGTTGGGCATCTAGAAGGGACTCAAGCTGAACAGCTAAACTGAGGTTTCGAGAAGGACGCTTGAGCACACCAAATTAAGGGTTAATTCACTGCTCATTCATGTGCTGAAGAAGCTTTGTGGCTTATGTGGGAGGAAAATGCTGCGGAAAAGGGGGCAGTCGTCACTTTGTTTATTCTATAAATAAGAGACACTGTTGTTCTAAAGTGGCCAACACTACCCATACAAAACTTCTTCTAGTTTTGTAACAACGCACTTGTGCTTTTTTCTTAGAGTAGGGTAACTGAGCTTAGCATACTGTAGCGTACGTCTTTCTCTGCTTGCTTTTTCAATAATACAGTGCTTCAGGCTTCATGTATGAACTCTTCATTTTAATTTGTTCACAAAATCAACAAGTTCAGAATTGAGGCTTTAGTTTAAAGCTTTGACAGCTATGGCTTGATCTTGATTGTGTTCGTCTTAGCACTACTATCACTAACTAATAAGTTAGTGAACTTGGGTTGCACCATTGTTGAAGGGCTTTAATGGGCAAGACTTGGCCTTGATTATGTTAGTCCTCATCTAGTGACCCAAATACATTTTGCTCAACTTAAACCTTTTTAGACTCTAACTCATTTGAGTTTTTATAAGTCAAGGGTGCTAGGCCAAAAAATCTGATTGAATAAGGCTTATAAGTGGACTGTTAAGCTCTTAAGTTTGTCTCCACCCTAGTTCCTGACTTTTAAGTGCACTAGGAAAGGTGTTCATAACTGCCACTTAAGTAAGATCCATATCCTTTTAATTTTCTACCATGAAGTATATATCAAGAAGTCCACAAATAAATATAAATAAAAGTCTCCTTAATTCGAGCATAAGTAGAATCCACATGTTAAATAAACGAAGTTGGATACAACAAAATATCACCTCCTTTTCTCCGAGAAGGTGGGTAGTTGTGGTCAAAGGCCCACTTCCTAGTCGCGGTGAGTCCCTTTTCCATGCTATTTTACATTTGTATTTTTGTTGACGACATCACACTACTAACAAAGAAATAAAGCAAACACGCCTTTTGGCAACCATAGTGGGAGGCTTAACATAAGACTTAGTTGTCTTCAACCCCATCGTTGATCATCAAAACATAATCTCAAGCAATTCACCAATGGTTTGAACAAGGAGATCTAGTGCCCTTGAGCATGAGAAACTTGAAGGCCTTGCCTTAATTAGGCCCCCACTTGAGAACCCACTTGAATAGAATCCTGTATCATGAGGGGATGAACCCTGTGAGCGTATTGGGCTTGATGGCTATTCTCGCAAACATTTTAATGGCCATTCTCAAGCATTGTTTGGAAATCATGGATCAAAGGTTTCAAAAAGCCAAGAAAAAGGCCTCCAAAAAACAATGTGCTAAAACAAAACACAATCGAGCTACCAAGCGTGAAAGCTCTACCGCCATGAGTGCCGTAATCAATGACGCTATGACCTCGATGAATGAAAGGTTCACAGAGAAACTAATAGATTCCAAGTTGAGATGAACATAACCCTGCCTTCTATTGCTACCCTTATAGCTAAGGACATGGCAAGGCAGATAGTAGTTAAAGTCGAGCCGATCATAGTCAGGTGGGTTGTGATTGATAATGGATCAGTCCAAGCCGTTAGAAAGGATATTAGGAAACTTAAGCCTATTCCTCCTCCTTCAGTTCCAACTGCATACCCTTGTGATTCTCCCACGATTTCTCAGTATCTAGTTACTCAGGTTGACCACACAATCCCCGAAAGAGCGGGAAACCCAATTGTAGTTGACCCAAGTGTTACTCAATTGGATCCTTGCAATAGGGTTGACATTGCACCCCTTAGGGTTGTTGGACCCCTGAATGAGGGATTTTGTCTTGGTTCGAGGGATCTTAACAGCAATGTGTAAGTATATTTTGTCCTAGAGGAGCATAACTGTTCATACCCTCCTCAAGTTGGAGAGGTTGCCTTAAGGCCCACTCAAGGTGTTACAGTAGGTGCGTAGGGACATGTACCTAGTTTTGGGGACCAACTCCTTCCACCTAGACCTCTTCATACTTTTGAAACTAGCGAGCAAGCTATCCACCCCACGTTCTCAAGATGAAAACTTAGGATAGATTAGGTTAGGATGCACCAACAGCCTTTCAATGTAGGTGTGCCCTCAAGCATGCCATATAACCTAGGATCTATTGGAACATACTTCGTGGCAAATCATATGCATGGACTAAATGATCATGGGGGTTACCCTTCGTGTGTGAGGCAACAACCATTCCCACATCCAATTGTAATGGGACCTTAGGTGTATCGCCGTGATCCCCTTCGAGACCCTCATCCACTTGGGGGGCAATGACAGGTGCAAAACCAAGTGCCAAACCTGCCCCTTCAAGACCAATTGGCTGCCTTTATAGAGCAGATGTATGGGCCAGGCTTCATGAGGGTAAGTGGACCCTTGTATAGTAACCTACACCCTTACATTGACAGCGATCACTCTTTCCCTTGAGGATACAAATTTCCTTAGTTTACCCTTTTCTCAAGGGAAGGAAGCATGTCTACTCTCGAGCATTTGGCACGGTTTAACTGACAATGTAGGGAAACAGTTAACTATCAATATCTCAAACTCAGGCTGTTCCTTAGTTCTTTGACAGAGACTCCGTTTCAATGATACAATGCCTACTACTTAATTCCATCTATTGTTGGGATCACATGTCCAAGAAATTCCTTTCCCAGTTACTAAGAATGGAGCTAGGAATTTTCGTGTCTGACTTGGCTTGAATGAGATGAAAGCCAAGTGAATCTGTGGAGGATTACATCAACCGATTCAAGAGAGCCAGGTTGAACTATATCGTAGCTCTCCTTGAAGATGGATATGCAAAGCTAGCATTAAATGACTTAGATATTGAATTTAGAAAGAAGTTTGAAGGTTCAAACTTCACAACACTTCTGTAGCTAGAAAAATTTACCGCTAGGTATGAGGCTATACTAAAAGAAGAGGGCCTTAAAAAAATAGTGTGTGTAGAACTTACGTACACAATTCGATTGATGAGGACAAAGATCCTCTACATGAAATCGATGTTGCTGAGTATGTCAAATTGACCTCCTATGCTTCGTAATCCTTTCATCAAGAAGGATGACAAAGCGAGGAAGCCATATCAATCCTAAGACTTGAGGAAATACTCGTTTGACCTCCCAAGAGTTGATGTTAGATTCGATTGGACTAAGGCAAATAATAAGCTCAAGGTTAGGGACAAACATAGAAAACATAACCCCAATTTAGTAATGTGAAAGGTATACTATAAATGGCATGATTCGTTGACTCATTTAATAAAGAATTACGTGATCTTCAGAAACATGGTCCAAGATGTCATCGATGTAATGGAGTTAATCTTCCCTGTAGAAGGAAAAAATGGGTGTTGAGAAATACCCTTTTCCTAGTCCTCTTTGAATTAACATTATTGATACCTTTGCTTGGAGTGATCAATGTATTGTTCAAACTAATTCGTTCCCCCTTTTCAAGAGAACAATGGTATTGAACGATACTCAAAAGGTAAGTATCGCAAATGACCACTTCCATAAGTTGGTGCTCAAGGGAATATTATTATTCGCATCATTGGAGCGCGCACTGGATGATTAAATATGGCATTAGCACATCACCGAGCTCCATCCCATGAACATTAAAGTCAGCAACAAGTTAGCTATTACCATGTCTGTGGAAGAAGAGTTAGCTATGGAAATTAGTAGTGATCATTAGGGCAACTTAGGCCTTACAAATCGAGTAAGTATATCTTTGTTATATGAAGAAGGTATCCTACAAGGCATGCCGCCATTGCTGTGGGGGGATATAAGCATTAATGAGGAAACTCAGGATACTTCCTCAATATGTTTCACTTGCTGACCCACTCTCGGAATTGAAGATGCCATTCTTGAAGACCAGCAGGTATAAGCCTATTAAAGATTCCCCTTCAGAGACTCAAATCATCACGAGGACAGGATACCAAAAGAAGAATGAAAAGCACCACCTGCTCCATGTGGACGCCCATCACAAACCATGATAGCAACCTTCAAGGGTCTTGTTTGGTAATGTATGGAGGAGTAGGAACCACGAGCATGAAGATGTGGGTTCCTACAACCTTACACAAACCTAAAAGATGAGACAGCTATGAAAGATAACGGCTCATGGAAGCACTCTGCTTGACACTTGGTTTACTTCGCTCTCTCAAGATGAGGATAGAGTGTGCAAAGACAGGTGCACTGAGTGCATGGATCTTGACGATCTAGAGACAAAATCGAGACCTTTAACCACCATTGCTAAAGCTAAGCCATGCAAGAAGCTTAAGTGATGGGCTAGCCTCTCATCTTCTAAGGGTAAAAAATCTTGGTGGGATCAACTTGCAAAGAATTCATGGGCTCAAAGAATCTCTAATGAAAGTAGAACTATAGTCCCGTTAGCCCCAAGTTAGTGGAACCTTTGGACCCTGTTAAGCAAACACGGTTTGACATATAAACTGACTTCCACGAAGAAGATTCCCCCTAACCAATGGAGGAGTCTCATATCGCATAGGTTGAACTAAACGTTCAACCTTGAAATCCTGATTTGTTAACTGATAGCAATCCCCAACCTCAATATGAGGATATGCCAACAGATGGTAGTCCTAAAGAAGAGACAAGCTATAGGGTCAAGATACAGGTTGGGCACTCCCTGAGCAGGTTGATGTAAGAATTGCATTGCTCCTTCATTTGAAGTTCATGGTAAGTAATCCATAGGAGGCCTCTAAGGGGTTGTCATAGCATCAATGAAGATCCCCTAGTGGAACTTGGAGCTAATGTGGCAGTTTTCAGAGGTAATCTTGATCCTTTTTCTTTTAAAGTTAAAACACCAAGATCAAAGTCAATTGATGACACTCCTGACATAATAAAGATGTTGTTTGATGGGCCTAATACTACCAATAAGCCCATTAAGCCTCTATATATCAAGTCCAAATTCGATGGCATTTTGGTGAATAGAGTTTTTATGGATAATAGTGCAGCCATCAATGTCCTACCTTAATACATGTTAGCGGTCATTAGTAAGCCTCACGATGACTTGATAACTTTTGATGTGAAAATCTGTTGCTTTTCAGGGGACACCACTACGTTTGAAGGGGTCATCTCGATTGAGTTAAATGTAGTAAACATGAGCGAGCTAACAGCTTTCTTTTTAGTGGATACTACCTCAAGCTATAATGCTTTGCTTTGGAAAGATTGGCCACATCCCAATTATTGTATCCCTTCCTCACATCACTAGTTGCTAATCTTTTAGAACCATGACAAGTATGAGGTTGTTATGGAAAATAACAGGCCATTCATGGCTTGCTCCATCTATGTTGAGGAGGAGTTCTAAGAAGATGGCGTGGGATCACAAGATGTCAAGAGGACCACTCCTCAAACTGCCCAATGCCAGGAAAAAATAGCCATCCTTAATAGCCTGGGCACTAAAGTTGAGTTTGATCAAGTTGATGTGGAGTCAGAGAACGCATACCATGGGATGCATGAGAGCCCCTCTTGATAAGGGGGGCCTTCATGGCACACCAAAAGTCTTATGCAGAGGAGCCAAGACCTCCCACTAAAGGCCAAGTGGGCTATCTCTTCAGCCATTGCAATGTTAGCGGCTCGGCATGCTGAGGATCATTTGTGGGCTGAGCAGCCCTTTGTTTCAAAAAATGGCCTTAAGCTCTAGTTGATACTTGAGAAAGAGCTAAAGTTTTTTTACTTAAGAGTAACACCAGCTAAGATGGTGGATCAATGAGCTAAAGTTCAAGACCCCCTCGTTGAGATTAACTTGATGTGAACAAAGGACCTAAGGCCTGCATATCTTAGCACTCTACTTTCTAAAGAGTAGAGGAAGTAGTACCTAACCTTGCTTCCTGAGTTCAAGGATTGCTGTTCTTGGGACAATCATGAGATAACTGGCCTAGACAGGAAAGTGGTTGAACATAGGCTTCCAATCAAGCCAAGTTCTTGGCCAATAATTCAAGCCCAGAGAAGATGTCCTAATAGGACATAGATTTGGTTAAAAAGGAGATTAATAGACTCTTAAAGGCCATATTCATCAGGAACGTATGTTGTGTGGTTTGCAAATATAGTTCATGCTATAAAAATAAATGGCAAAATTAGGGTCCATATTGATTTTAGAGGTATAAATGCAGCCACAGCAAAAGATGAATATCCAATACAAATAGTTGATGTCCTCACTGATTCAACCTCGAGGCATGAGGTCTTATCCTTTATTGATGGCTACTGTGGGGTACTAGCAACTCATGGTTGCTTCAGAGGATACAGATACGACAACATTTAGATGCCCTGCATCAGTAGGGACATTTGAGTCACTACTACATAATGGGTTATATGCACCAGGTTTTTTGCTGCGGTTCTGAAACTGTTACATATGCCTATGTTTATGCAGCGGTTTTCTTGCGGTTACAAAATCGTTGCATTATATGATAATATGTGTCAGTTTTTGCCGCAGTTTAGAAACCGTTGCATCAGGATCTGCTTATGCAGCGGTTTTGATAAATTTATGCAGCGGTTTTGACAACCGTTGCATAAAACTAGGCTAGCAGCGGTTTAGAATCGTTGCATAAAGTAGAACATATGCAACGGTTTTTACAACCGTTGCATAAGAGGTAGGTTATGCAGCGGTTTTACAACCGTTGCGTAAGACCTCGTTCGCATCGTTTTTAAACTGCAGCATAAGGTCAAAAAATTTTATTTTTTATACGCGCAACAACCAAACACTACAAAAAGTGACTTTAGATAACACTTAAATTTAAGCATTTGATTAAAATATTATCGTAGGCAGTGTTTAGGTAATACTTTTTTTTATTATTATTATTGCATTTGATTGGTACCTAATGTAATGCTTCAGAAGAACTGTTGCATTTGTTTGATACTTAATGTAACATTCTACAAAAACTGTTGCATAAGCCATATTATAGGCAACACTTTTTGTAAAGTGTTATATTTTTTATATTTTTGCAACACTTTAAATCCATTAGCTTAACATTTCTTATTTTTTAATAATTTATCGTTTGGTATATGAGAACCAAATAGTTTTAAGATTAAAATTTTTAGGGCAAATTACATAATAATGCTATGAGATTTTTTGTATTAATTATTGTACACAAATTTTGTGGAATAGCATTTTAGTTCAATAATTTACATATTTTAATAAAATAGTTAAAATTATGATATCTAAGCATACAAACTTGGCTTTTTTGTAAGTAAACTCACAATCCTCTTGATATACTGCCTTGATTATGTTTTTGAACTATAAGTTTATTGCTAATAAAACTATGTTACATTCTTATACACTGCTATTTAGGCTATTTTTTTAAATACATTTTACTTTTAGCTAAAATATTATTTAAAAAAATTATGGGCTAAAAAAATTAATATATCAAATTTTAAAATATTAATAGATAAATTAATAAAATTTTATCAAGAAATTTAATTTTACTAAAATATTGGGCTTAAGTAATTAAAAAAGAAAATAAACTTGAGGTTCAAAATTAACCTACCCACCCCTTTCTCACTTCCCTATCTTGTTCATCTCTCTCCCTCCCCCTCCACACCCCCCCTCCCCCCCCGGGCGACTCAAAACGCCCCACCACCTCATCGCTGTCGCCGCTCACCACCCGGTCGCCGTCGCCATTCACTGTCCATCCTCCTTTGCTGCTCCCTCACGGCTCCTTTCTCTCCGTTGGCACCTTTCTCTCTCTTTTTTGTTAGTTTTTCCTTGTATTTTTGTTGATTTTTCATATTATTACTGGTTATGTCTTAAATTTGAACCCTAGACACTATTTTAAGGTCAAAAGAAGGGAACCCTAGACCTGTTTTTTTTAGGTTACTCTTTATTTTTGCTAATTTAAGTTGAAACAGCTCCCAAAACTACTAAATCAACATTGGTGCTGACCTCTTAATGTTGCTGTTTTCTCCTCTTGTGATAAGCTTATATCTATTGGTTGTGAATTTGAGTTATAGATTTCAATTGTTTGAATGTACTTGACCTATATAGTAGTACATTAAGTTCATGATATACAATCTATTTAGTTGAGCTAGAACCTTGCTTGGTTAGTTGTGAATTTCATAGTTTTTGGAGTAATGTTCTGACTTATATGAACTTTGAATTGACCTTCGCAGGTTAAATTCTATTCTGATAGATTATTTGTAAAACAATTCCAGATCAGATTGTCAACCATTAGGTTAAGATTTTTGAGAAATTGAATGCTTTAAAGCTGAACTAGGGCGTTATCAAAGGGTTAAGAAAGATTTGATGCCTTAATAGCTATGCTATGAACCTTAGATGTAATTAAGAGAAGGGACTGTCATGTTTAACAAACTTCAAAAGAATTATGAACCTTATAAGCTTTTTAAGTTTTTTTTTGTTTTTGGGATCCTTTAAAATGCGTCCTTATCTCTAAATTGTAGATGCCAAGCTATTCTTTGAATCACTTTGTGAAGAGGAGTGTTTATGTTTCCTACCCATATCTTGTCAAATCAAGAAGGGATGAAATAGAATGTTGAAATGCATTTGACTGCAAAGAATTAAAAGACAATGATATGATGAAAATGATCAAGGGAGATAGTTGTTGGTTGATAAATCTAATTAAAGTTGCATTGACCATCTTTTGATTGCAACTAGGAATGATTGTACGAAGACACTGAAAAAGATTAGAGCTCAAAACTTATGTATCTAGAGAGGAATCCTGGCATTGAATAATCAAGAACTATACCAAAGTATGTGTAGCATATTGAGGACATTATTGGTAACTGAAAGAAAGACAAGGAAACTCTAAATGACAAATGGTGCTAAGGGAAAAATATGAGGGAGTTTTGAGGCCATGTGATGCATGTTATGAACCTTTAAGTAGTTAAGAGAGAGATAGGATCATGGTTAATGAATCTTAAAGAGTCATGAACCTTATAAGTTTCCTAAGCTTTTATAATAGATCTTTGATAGTGCTTTTTAAAATTAGCTATGGCATCTCAAATCTCCAAATTAACTACATCCTAAATTTTCACATTTCTATGATTTGTGGTGTAATGAGTTTCGATTTATGTATAGTATTGTTGAACTTATTGTTTTCATCATTGCTCAGCTCCGATTGAGGAACCAACGGTGGTGCTACACTGGCCAATTGCATGGAGTAGTCTAACCCCAAGTTTGCAGTATGTATTTTCTACTTAATCTCTATTGATCAATTAATATTTTTTTGTAAAAAGTCTTTTATTTCTTTCTAAATTAGATAGTTTCATTCTGTAGAGTATTTTTAAAAAGCATACCTATTAAATTTCCATCGGGCCTTGAGGCCTGACCCACGGAGTTGGAACACATGAGATCCACATATAAGCCCAAATGGGGTTCCATCCTAAAACTAATTGGCAATAGATGGAGTAACTCACTAGGCTTATAAAGTGATATCTTATCTCTCACAACTCCAATGTGCGATTCTAATTATTAGACTCACACGTGGAGTCTCAAAACTCCCCCTCACATGTGAGTCTAATTCAAACGCACCCCCACCTTCTCCGATCCAACGGGATCCAGCATACTAGAGAGGCCCTCGAAGAAACAAATTCAAAAGCACCCCTCTTTAAGAGGACATAATGCAACATATAAGACATCGGGATAATCAACCTGCTCTGATACCATGTTAAAAATATAAAATCGAACATAAAAATAACTCAAGAACATCTTAGATTCAGACAAAACATGAAAAAAAAGTAATTCAAAAACATCTTGAATTAAACAAAGATAAGAACCCACAAAATTGAATGAGACTTTGATCAAAATTTCCAAGACTTAGATAAGTATTTCTCTTGATCCACACACTTGGATCAACAATATAAAAGAAACAAAAAATTTAGAAAGAATAGAGACTTGATACTTTGGTTCCAAAATACTTGGATGATCTTCATCCATCAATTTACATCATATTTATAATGCAAGACTAGAATACAAAAGGTCTAACTTATTACTAAAATCCTAAGAAAAAGAGACTAAGTAAATGACACAATAATGCTAGAGATTAAAGCCATTATGGACGATTACAATAGGAAGACAAAGGAAGGGGTAATTTCTTACTAAATACTGTAGTAAATGCTAGATGCTAGTATACTATATGCAAGATACTAGAGAATATTCTAAGTATGAAATACAAGGAATAAATACAAAATATATTTAAATACAAGAATATTAGAACTCATATTTCAACAATACCAATTGTTTGCTTTTCGATCAATTTTATGCTAGTTGCTTTAATATAGTATTTTTTCTGCTGTATTTTTTGTTTTTTTGCTTGGTTTATGGTGTGTCTATGCTGTTTATTGCTGATTTTCATATGATAACAAATATCTAACATGAGTGTCGTGTTTAGTTCTTTCAGGTGTTGGAGGACTGTACTTCAAATCATTGTTTTTGTTTGAACATTTATTGAACCTTTGTTGGATTTGTAATGTTTGCTAGTTGTTCGATTACAAATTTTATGGTGTGTGATTTTAGTGCCTCTTGGATATAAATTGATTTTTGTGAGTACTTGAATATTTAATTTTCAATGACATCTTTAGTTTTTATTTGAATTTGTTTCTACAGTGAATGGTATATACAAGTCATTTTTGTAAGGTTATATTATATTATCGTAAAAGTGTTATAACTGATGTGAAATGTTGTTATACTTTGTTGATCACTGCTACAAAATAGGGTTACGCCAACTGTTCAAAACTATTGCGGTAGACTCAAAACTGTTATCGTAGGTCTATGGCAGCGGTTTTTGAACCGTTTAATATGCGGCCGTTGTTGTAGCCTATGGCAACAGGTTTTTTGCACAACAGCAACGATATAGGAACTGTTGCAGTAGATCTATGAATGGCAACGATTTTTGAATTTCATATGACAACGGTTATATTTATTTAAGGCAATGGTTTTTGTTGAAATAACACCAGTTTTTGGGCACCTGTTGTGACGGTTTTTTTTATAATGGCAATAATAGTTATGTTTAGTTTTGTTTATTGCAACATTTTTTCATAAACTATAACAATTTTGGGCACATTTTACAACAGTTTTTCCCCCTATGGCTAGAGTTTCCATGAGTTCTATGGCAACGCTTTTTTACAATTAAACATAACGATTTGGGATATATATTACAATAGTCTTTTTCTCTATGGCAACAGTTGTTTAGCAAACAACCCAAAGATTTGAAAAACCTATTGCAACAGTTCATTACCTATGACAATCGATCCATATATGTTTGTAATCCTTCATTGCAATAAAATTCGTCGTCCAGTACACCTGTTTCAAGCAAGAAATATGGCAAAGTTGATTTTCGAAACAAATAATATTCAACTTCATTCATTGATAACAAAATTACTACGTACCGATTGTCAACAAAATAACATACATCACGTCCAACATAAAGCCAATTAGTTTACACGACAACCTATCAAAGCACAAAATAACCTAATACACTCCGTTGTTACTTACAAAAATACAGATGACCTTACATTTTTGAGGTTAACTACATAATAATCTGAAAAAATCCTCAACATCGTCTTCATCATCATCTTCAAGATCATCATCATCTACCTGTCATAAGAAAAAATTAAATCCTGAAAACAAAGTTAGGAGCAACATTTAATAAAGGACACATTCCATCTTTATATTGACAACAAGGTAATATTCACCTATAAAGCCCAACAAAAAACCCAATTTAAAAACTTGAGAACTTCATAGCAACAAATCTCAAGCCACATTCTAAAAAACCAAGAAAAAAATAATAGTCTTAAGCAATGTGAACATAAGTCATATTGTGTCTCATTTATCAATCGGTCTCTAATCTCTATTTGAAGCCCACATTTCTCACACATTCTATGGCCTTAATATATAAAGTAGACCACAGTACTAAACAATTATATGAACTAAACAAAATGAAGCATGCATTTCTCATACATTACAACAATAACAACACACCCAGTGCCTGCAAAGGGCTCCCACAAAAGCAGGGTCTTCAGGGGGGGGGGGGGGGGTAGATGTACGCAGCCTTCTCCCTTCAGGGGGTACCTTGAAGAGAGGCTGTTTCCGAGGACCCCCAACCTGATAGGTTGGTCCGTAGCCTAGTGCATATGACCTGTCAGTAGGAGATCATCAACGCATGAGTAAGACAGGACACATAGCAAGCAAAAGACAAACTTAAGCAAGCCACATCAAGCAAAAAGAAAAAACCAAGCGGAAATCACAGGATAGGTAGGCAGGTAGGCGGGCAAGTAGCAGCTCATGCGAACATGTACACACCTAAGTGCGCCTGGAGGCTGTCAAGGCCTAGCACCAGTAAGCTAGACTACCCTACTCCAACTGGAGCATCTATAACCCCTATACTAGCCCTCCATTGGGCCCTATCAAAGGCCATTTCCTCCCGAAGGTTTAGGTGGGTGAGGTCTTGTTGGATTGTCTCCATCCATCTCTTCTTTGGCCTGCCTCCCGCTGCTGCCTAGTGCAGTCAGGGGCTGTTCGCACCTCCTAAATGGAGCGTCATCCGGTCTCCTCCTAACATGTCCGAATCACCACAAACATCACTCCCTCAATTTATCCTCAATGGGGCCTACGCCCAATTTGCCTCTTATGACGTTGTTTCTGATCCTATCCTTCCTTCTGTGTTCGCACATCCACCTCAGCATTTGCATCTCCGCCACCTTCATCTTTTATGTGTGCTGTTGTTTCATCGCCCTGTACTCCGCCCCATAGGTCATGGCTGGCCTCATGCATTTCTCATACATTCTCTAGCTGAAATACATAAACTACACCACAATACCCAAATATAAGTCATATTGTATTTCATTTATCACGTGATCTCTAATCTCTTATTGAAGCACACATCTTCTAAAATGTTCTCTAGCCTAAATACATAAAGTAGACCATAATACCCAAATAAATTTCATAAAATGCTAAAGCACCAAACTGATTTCCTCAGTTGATCAACATAATTCCCAAACCTGAAAGCACATTCCATTAACAATATCACAAAATCTCAAGCCAATATCAAGCTACATGACCCTAAGAGGGAGAGAAGCAGAAACATAAATTGAAGAAGCACACCTTATTCTGTCGAGGATTTCTAGCACCAGGTGAAGAAGCACCATCTTGATTGAAAGCACTAGCAGCATCACCGGGTGATTCAACTAATCCTTGTAGCACTTCAAATCCACGATTATAGATCTAAGATTCAACTAATCAGGGATAACTCCTCTAAAGCGGTTATCCCAGCTGGTTGCATCGTCTTCATGATTGTGACAATGATCTTGCTTCAGGTCATGCTTGTATGACCTCCATGCAGAACTCACTTATGGTAACACCCACTTTTGACTACATGATGGAATCATATACTATTTCGTAAATTTAATATGAAGAGTCAAGACAAGTATTAGTAAATTAAGATAGTAAACAATTAAAAACTGGACCTCTATATAGCCCAATATACATAGCTTGGGTACTTTTACTCCTATGGGTATGACTTAGTGGGAAAATGCCAGGATCTTGGCCTATTGTTTCTAAGAAACTACTAAATTCATCAACCATTTTATCCGATGGATCAACAACTTGGTTATATCCATTCACAAATATGTGAACTTTATCCACTGAAGATCGAGCATGAACATGTTTCATTTTAGTGGTTATTTACCATGAAAATATGCATGAAATCAATTTAGAATAAACTCAAATGAACTTAAACCTCAACACACAAAAATTGCAAAGCTATTCATGTCCATTTTCGATTATTTACTACGAAAATATACACGAAATCAATTTAGGGAAAACACAATGTCATGACTCGACTATATTAGTATTGTTAAGATATGGGATGAGATTTAGTATTAGTATCTCAATGATGTATTAAGTAGTTTAAGTCATGTCTTAGCTTGTGTTAGCTTATGTTGGTTGCTCTTCATGTCAAGGTAGTTAGTGATGGTCAATGTCAGTTGTTATTTAGTCAATAGTGGCGGCTGGCCAAGTAAGTCAGCTGCCTTAGAGTTGTCTGGGTGCAATGTATTTCATTAGTGAAGCATTAGTATACGTAGGTAAGTCTCTCTTGTAATCCACATTATTGATGTATGAAAACATTTGATTTTTCTCTCTCGTCTCTAATTCTCTCTCTATTTCTCATCTTCTTCCCTTCTTTTCTCATCTAGCTCTATCCTATCTTATGTTTTGATCTGGTCAGGGTAGAATTAAAGATTCCTTGGGAAATAAAATAGCCACTGCATCGAGAAACTGAGTTTGAAGTGATACAAAATGATGTTGATAGTGTTGATTTCAGTGGAAATTTAAGAGCTGCAGCTGTAATTCATGACAATACTAATGTCAAGAAGAGGATCAAACTGGCAAGGGAGAGATGGAATCAACTCAGCAAGAATGCAAATTTAATAGGAACTCAGGGAGTTTCCATTGCAATCCACGCAACTCCTAACAAGCCACTTTCGGTTCTAGATTTAATGTATACCATAGGAACATTTCAGTTAGCAACAGAAGCATTTGAGCTGAGAGATCAGCAAGGTCCGAGCAAAGTGCAAAATAAATTGCTTAGAGCTGATGTGAATACATTCAAAAACGTTGAAAGTAGGCCTCTTGACCTAAAGCAACTGCAACAAACTGATGATTTCACAAAGAAAAACTTAGCAGTAACTATATATTGTTTAACAACTTGTTGGCTACCTTCATTCTCGGAGTCAAAAGGGCTGGAGGAACTGAGGTAAAAGGAAGCTCCAAAATGAAAAGCAAGGAGAGTAAAATTCAATGGATGGACTATAAGAAAAATCAAGGGAAGCTATTTGGAGACAAAAAGTTATTTGAGCTGATTGTGTTGGGTTCTGTATAGCAGCAAGACATTAATCAGTTTCTGGAAGCATTTGCTAATGCAAATTCTTGGCTTTTGCTCAACATTTCTTGGCTTTTGCTCATCATTTCTTGAAATAGCTGCAAAATTTATGACCTAAAGTCCTCAAAAATTTCTTGAAGTGAAGTATCTGCTTCAGTCTTGTTTTTCACTGCCGCAACGTTTGTTAGCTCCATAGCATAATCGTCATTTCCCTTACAAGGATTAAAGACTTAAATATCTAACGTACAATAATAGTTGTAGATGTTTCTGGCTTGTAACCATTTGCGTGCTCTTTCAGCATCTTGCCTAGTAATGTGGGACACGTGAGCTTCAATCTCTAAAGAAGGTAATTTGATTTCAATTTTCTCAATATAACCTTAGGGCTCAAACACTTGACTAAGGATCTCTTTAGTGATTGGATAGATGACATTCACAACTTTCACCAATAGGGTAGCATTGTTGGAGATTTGGAGAGCTTGGGTATCCATTTTTTCAAGTGTTCTGCAGCAAGTTAACCACTGAACCAAGCTATTTAATCGTTAAATTAGAACAATTGAATCAGCTCAAGGACAATTCTGAATCATGCTTACGCACTAAATAGCTAAATCTCCCACAATGTTACAGCTAAGCTCTTGTTTTGTTCTGCTGCAAAGCAATTCCCAAGATGTCAACTCAACTTTGCCCAACCAAAACGTGAACTAATTGCAGCTATTGCGCAACAAATCCACAACTAAGATCAGATTTTGTTGCGCTGAACCTTGATCACCGGCGATCTCATCATGTGATGCTAATTCAAGCTAAAGTTCTTGAACCAGATCAGAAGTTCAGCTAATGATCTCAAAAGCAACAGCTTGTGTACTGAATCTGGATTAAATTTAGTCTGGACATTAGAATTTGATCTCAACATAGCACGATTAGGTGTAAGGATGCAGCAGAGAAGTAGATCCAATGTAACCGCAACTAGCTTGAACAAATCTTTTGAACAATATCCGTGAGCAATTGCAATTAGATCAAATCTAGATATCAAATTTAACTTGATTTGGAATCAAATCAAGGCTCTGATACCAATTGTTATGATTCAAGCTCAAACTTGGATCATAACCTTGGGATAATGTGAATTAGACTTGAAGAAAGAGATCTAATTGAGACAATCAAGATACTAAGATGAGATTGAAGTAGAATTAGATGTGATTGAAGAAGATTAGGGAGAGATTGATAGAGATTCAAGAAGAGAAGAGAAGATATTTGTTAGAGATATTTGTTGGAGCTCTAGAGAGAATTGAGAGATCAAGAGAAGGAAAATATCATTTCATTGTTCATCATCATATGTGTTTACAAGGGAAACTACTCTTATTTATACTACTTAAGACTAATGGTGGCTGAAGCAACATCCAAAGTATCTGGACAGCAACTAACTAACCTTACACCGCTGCAGCCTGCCAAGATTGACCATACTTCTAACGATATTGACTTAAGCTAGACCAAAGCAACACCTAAGCTACTAAACATCATCCTAACAACACCTTATGGCATCTAAAAGCTCAACATCCCTTATTACATGACATACTCAAGACTTATACTACTAGAATAATATGTACAATCATAACAAGGTAAACTTAAATGAACTTAAATCTCAACTCACGAAAATGGAGAAGTTGTTCACTTCCAATTTAAGTTATTTATCCTGAAAATATGCAGCAAATCGGATTAGGTCAATATCATATGAACTTAAACCTCAACTCCCAAAAATTGCAAAGCTATTCATGTCCATTTTGGGCCATTTACCATGACAATATGCACGAAATTAACTTAGGTCAAACACAAGTGAACTTAAACCGCAACATACAAAAAATACAAAGCTATTCTTGTCTATTTTAAGTTATTTACCATGAAAATGTGCACCGAATCGAATTAGGGCAAACTCAAATGAATTTAAACCACAACACACGAAAACGGAGAAGCTATTCATGTCATTTTAGGTTATTTACCTTGAAAATGTGCACAAAATCAGATTAGGGCAAACTGAAATGAACTTGAAGCACAAAACATGAAAACGGAGAAGATATTAAGTCATTTACCTTAAAAATGGAGAACGGAAAAGAGAGTTACAAAAAAATTGAACAAAAATAGAGCAAAGTGAAGTGAAGCTTACGAGGAGAAGCTGAGAGTGTGAAGCGAAGCGAAGCTGAGAGTGATGAGAAGGAGATGGAAACACCTGAGAGAGAGAGAGAGAGAGAGAGAAGGAAAGCTGTAGGAGAAAATTGCAGATTGATGAAATTGCTTTTTGAATTTTTAATATTTAATTTAACATTTTTTTACCAATTAGAACATAGTACGTAATTTTGTTATTCAAAATTTTGGCGGCAAAATTTATAAATTTGGCAGTATATTAATTAAATTTTAATTTACCCCCTTTTTTTTATCTTTTGCAATGTAATTTGTGATGAGTAAAATCTCAAAATTTACAACGAGCAATCAATATTGTCACAAATTATGCGCGGTTTTGTAATTTTCCAACAACTGATATTTCCCGTCATAATTGCGCTATGATTTACGATGCTTTTTACTGCTTGTCGTGATGAGTGGTCATAAATAAGTATCAAATCGAGTTAATCATTAGGTACCAATCGAGTCGAGTATTAAACAACTTGACTCATACTCGTTTATTAGTTACGTACATATTATTTGATACTCGATCGAACTCGAATTAGGGTATAAATGGAGGAGATAATGTTGATAAAAAAAAATTAACTAAATGGAGGAGATAATAGCTCAAATAGAAATTAGAGAGAGTACCAAAAAAAAATTACCATAACAAATTTTTTAAAAAAAAAGAGCATTTAACTAAGAAAATTTTAACATTTTCACCACGGGATTATATAACTGTTGGCAATCACTGTAATAAGTGCCATTTTAAAAAACCGTTGTAGCAAACCTTTGCCGTATGTAATTGTGTGCAGTGGTTACTTTTTCGTTATGAAAACTGTTGCTATAGCTGTCCTTATGCAACGATTTTAGAACCGTTGCAGAACTGTTGCATAAATGTATCTTATACAGCGGTTTTTGAACCATTGCAAAACAACCTTTGCCATAGGCTTATTTTGTAGTAGTGGATGTACTAGGGCTATAAACGACCTCAAAATTATTCTTAGTCCATGTGATTAGGGACAATGTATTTGATTATCAACAATATAAATTGTGTTTGGACTATTAGTGGTTTTGATGTCTTGCAAGATCTTCTGAAAGTTTGAATGTGTTAAGAAATTGTTGTCATACGCTTATGGATTCATTAGAGGTGCTGGTTTAAAAACTTGTAATGTATGTTGAAATTGAATCATTAAAACATGTTGCTCCAACTTTGTAAAAGCGCTGCATAAGCTTTTAAAAACCGCTGCATTAGCGATTTGAAATGGCTGCATTAGCTCCAATAAAATGCTGCATTAGTTAAGAAAAGGGATCCATTACATTAACAACCGTTGCATTGACTTACAACAGCCATTGCATTAGGTATAGTAAAACCACTGCTATACGTTCAAAAAACTGCAGCTATAGATTCAAAAAACCGTTGCATTAGGTGTAACAAAACCGCTGCCATTGGTTCAAATTGCATTAGGTATAGTAAAACTACTGCTATATGTTTAAAAAACCGCAGCTATAGGTTAAAAAAATCGTTGCATTGGGTGTAATAAAACCACTGCCATAGGTTCAAAAAACCGTTGCATTAGGTGTAGTAAAACCGCGGCTTTAGGTACAAAAAACCGTTACATTAGGTGTAATAAAACCGATGCGATAGGTTCATTTAACCATTTCATTAGCTATCAAAAACTGTGGCATTAGCTGTAAATAACCGTTGCATTAGCTATGGAGGAACTGCTGCATTAGCAAACGAAATGCAATAATTTCTTACCCACTGCAATAGTTCTATAAACTACTGCAAAAGGCTAATGCCATGGCTGCGTATGCGATGGTTCAAGAACCGCTGTATTAGATGTAGTGCTTTTAAGAAAGATTGGTCGAGAAAGCCAGATGACGTGCTTTGGGCATATAGAATAGCATTTAAAACACCGATTGGAATGTCTCCATGTCGATTGATCTATGGCAAGGCATGTCATTTACCAGTAGAATTGGAACATAAAGCATACTGGGCCATAAAAACCTTGAACTTCAATGTAGAAGCTACAGGAGAAAAAAAGTTGCCACAAATCAATGAGATGGATGAGTTCAGAAATGAAGCTTACGAAAATACTTGAATTTACAAGGACCGTACCAAAAGATGGCATGACAATGAATAGGGAATTCGCAGTGGGACAAAAAGCCTTGCTTTTTAACTCCAGATTACGACTCTTCCAAAAAAAATTGCGCTCCAGATGGTCAAGACCCTTTATTGTAATCCGTGTTTTTTTGTATGGCACAGTAGAAATTCAAGATGAGAAGAAGGGCATCTTGAAAGTCAACGGTCAAAGGCTAAAATTGTATATTGATGGAGAGCTCGAACCACAAAAGACCTCCACTCTTCTCTTCAACGTCGAATGATCCACTTAAAGAGTCGAGCAACAACTAAAAATTAAGCACTTCTTGGGAGGCAACCCAAGTGCTCTTTTCCTTACTTCTTTTATTTTATTCTCCATTTATTTTTATTTTCTTATGTTTCTGTGCATTTTTGTTCAACCAGGCATTCTGAAACAAGTCTGGGGTAACCTGATCACAACATTCCCCATCGAATGTCAATCCTCAAACCTGGAAAGTATCGCTCGCCTATTACTTCATTCTTTATATTTCTTTTAACATTAAGGACAATGTTAACTTTAAGTTCGTGGGTGGGAGAAACAATTTTTAAAATTTTGAACAAAATTTTTCAAAACGTTTCCTTGTTTTGTCTTTTAAAGTCGGCTTTAGTGCCTCCCAAAGTTCAGAGCCTTTGTATGGGGATGTAGATAGTGTCAGCCAACAAAAAGGTTGTCTATTTTCTACAGTTTTAATCATTAGTCTTTTTAAAATTTCATAAAAAAATAAAAATAAAAAGAAGAACTTGTCATCATACTTTTTAGGCAATTTTTCTACTCTTTTTGGCTCATTTGCCTCAATTAGATTTGAATAACCTAATAATCAATTATTATTGTGTTCTAATTAAAAAACACAATCTAATCTAAGGTACTATCTTGATAAAACTATGGTATTTGAGTTCACTAATTAGCATGGATGTTTTACTTTCTTTCTTATTAAAAGATGCTCAAATTTGAATGGATTGCATTAAGTATTATCATTTACATAATAGACTTTAACGAATTATGTCTAAATCGAAAAGAAAAATATGAAAAAAAAGAGAGAAAAAAAAAAGAGGAAAGCATCTCTAGCATCACTATCTCGCATAAACAATTTTAAGATATGTGCTACCCATTAAGAGGACGTCTCATTGGTGGCTTCTCTTACTTATGGGTCATCGCCCAGGAGTTGGAGCTTGATTTTCACTGAAGATATACTCGGGAAGTCATAATGAAGGCGTCTCAGTGGTGGCATCCCTTACTTATCGGTCATCGTCCAGGAGTCGGAGCTTGATTCTCACTAACGATATACTTGGGAAGTCATAATGAAGGCACCTCAGTGATGGCTTCTTTTACTTATGGGTCATCGCCTAGGAGTCGGAGCTTGATTCTTGCTGAAGATATACTCACATGGTACTATTTGGGGTGTCTCAGTGGTGGCTTCTCTTTCTTGTGGATCATCGTCTAGAAGTCAGAGCTTGATTCTCTCTGAAGATATGCTCATGAGCCGAGATTGGCTTGAGCAAATAAATTCCTCAAATAATAATTTAAAAAAAAAGAAAAAGAAAAAAAAAACCTATTGTGAATAATTTTAGTTTTGGGCATACTTGTTAAGTCTTGTTAGGAGTTGTATGATTTTTGTCTTCTATTCGGTTTGAATATCTTGAGATTAGAAAGAACGGATAAACTTATTTTGCTTAGTGAACTTCTGAATTCAGTTATCTAGGTAATTTACAGGTTTTTCCTTAGATGATTTTGCCTTTAGAACCTTAAACCTTGAGCCTCGGTTATTTTTAATTTTTTTTCCTAATAAGAATGCACTTGCTTTAAATTGTGGAAAGAATTCTTAAAAAGCATGAGATCCTACACTTTAATGTTTAGCCTTGCTCGACGACGAGCAAGATTTAAGTTTGAGTGTATTTTTATAAGTCTATTTTAGTGTATAATTATTTGTATCATTTTGATATATTTTTAACCATTTTACATCAAACTTTTATTGCTTTGGCTATTTCTTACTTATATTGCCATTTTCTTCAAAAAAAACACTTATTTTGTTGCTAAATCTTGCTAGTTTTTATCATCAACATCAACAAGTGATTGCAAGATAAATCAAACAAAAGAAAAAAGTTGGTAGAACACATCAAAACACATGGCTAAAGCAAGAACACAAGAAGTTCATGCACAATTCATTTGAACTTGCAAAAAGGTGTGGCAAAATGGACAAATCAAGTGCAAGAATGGATTAAACAATACTTTAACATGTCCAAGTTGATGTAAACTCTAAATTTAGGTGGTGAAAAGCTCAAAAATCTGAAGAAAAATAGCAAAAACGGCAAAAATGCAGAGAATGAAGAACCAGCTTGCACAATTCACATCAACTTGCAAATTTGGGTGGAAAAATGAACAAATCAAGTGCAAGGATGAATTAAAAAATACATTAACATGTTAAATTTGATGTCAAGGCCGAGTTTTGGGCAGCAAAAGAAGAGAAAAAATGAAGAAAAATCAGCAAGAACAGCTACTGCAGAGAATGTACAACCAGCTTAAGCAATCCATTTCAACTTACAAATTTGGGTGGCAAAATGGACGAATAATGTGAAATAACTTCTTGTACACTTCATGAACATGTTTAACTTTATGTTACAGATGATTTTGGGTGGTGTAAAGCAAGAGAAAATTGAAAAAAATCAACTTGTATCAGATCTATAGAAACTGGGCGGCAGAAGCAGAATGGTGGTGCAATGAGGTTTTAGCTTGCAACATTTTTTAGTTTAAGCAATCCCAACCTTATGTACTATAAATAGGGATTCTTGGAAGGTCTTTAAGTATCCCTTAACCAGCAAAAAAACCAAATATAAAGTAGATAATAGTAGAGAAAATGTGAGGGAAAGAAGAAGGAAGGAAGGAAAGTTTGGTTTGTAATTTTGTAATTTTAAGTTCTTTCTAACCTTTTCTTCTTTAAGTTCATGGATTCTGTCTTTGTTTTGCTGTATATTATGTTAATCATGAACTAATTTTGTTATCCCAAGGCTACAATGTAGCCTAAGTTAAAATATACGCTCTCTTCTAGTTTAACGTATTCATTCTTTTGTTATTGCGTTGTTGACGTGTTTGTAATTGTTCTTCATGCGTTTTAAATGCTTGATCACCATTTAAGGACTATAATGATTCATAATGAGTTCGAGAGGAGATTTATGATGATTGCTAAGGTGACAAGCACCACAAATTGAGCGAATGCTCGAGAGAGATTAACGCGATTGGTGTAGTTTTAAGTGAAAATCATAGATCTTTAAAAACTCTTTTTTTTATTTAAATTCATGCACGAGAGTGATGGGTTATGTAAAAGGGTATGCTAAATGTTGCGAGAGAGAATATTTAGTAAATTAGGGTTTTCAACCATCAACACATAATAACAACTTGAATACCGAGAATAGAAAGGCGAATTAATTGAACTAGATTAAATCGGATGCCTTGGATCTTATAAAATTGTAAAAACCTAAAAAAAAAAAAAAAAAAAAAGTAACCTTAGTTAACAATTTTTGTTTCCTTTTATTTTATTTTGTTTTATATCAAAAACCTCAATTTTCAGTTTTTCAAATAGTATTAAAGCTACTAATTTTGGTACTCATTTATTAACAATCCTCGCAGGAATGATACTCTACTTACTATTTTATTACTTGATATGACTAGTGCACTTGCTAAAACATATGCCAAGTTAGCATCAACAAACTTGGTGTTTTTACCTTCTATGAAAATGCTCATAAGACTCCACGGCAGCATGGTTGCGTTGCTTCTTCACACTTAAGTTTATCTTAATAGAAGTTCAACCCTGTAACTTGCAAACCAAAATCCTCCACGGGGAGGCCTATCGATGTGCTCGACGGTTAGACATGGTACACAGACCGTGAGGTCTCAACAATTGAGCCTCACTGCCACTTGATGTTTATAAAGTATTGGTTTTAATTCACTTGCATTTATAATTTAGATTATCTCGTTTTCTTTTATAGAATCTTGTTTTAAAAATTAAATTAAGTAATAAAATTAATTAATTATTGCTTTAAAATTTAAAACAGTACCAACTTACAACCTAGATTATCTCATAATCTACTTTAGAATCTCATTTTAAATAAAATTAAGCTAATTAATGAAAAAAAAATATTTTTGTTATGTAATATAGTACTGCAATTTAAAAAAATTTCTTTTTTAAATTAAAAATGTGGCGCGACACCATCACCACATTAGTGACACATCATCGCCACATCAGGGTCGACGTCATCACTGACTTTATTTAGAAAATTTTATTATATTTTTTTATTAAAATAATTGAAAAAAGAGAATTGAATCTAATCTCTTTAGATCAATTTAACCGATTTTGTAAATCTAGATTAAGGGTTCATTTACATGGCACTAAGCCACCATATCCTATAAGAACTTCGAAGTTAAGGGTGCTTGGGCGAGAGTAGTACTAGGATGGGTGACCTACGGGGAAGTCCTCATGTTTCTAACCCTTTAAAGTTGGGTGTCCTCAGAAACAACCTCTCGGCAGGGTTACACCATGATGGGGTAAGGATGTGTACATCTACCCTTCCCCGACCCCGCTTATGCGGGAGCCCTTGAGACGCCTGGTCTGTTGTTGTTGTTGTTGTTGCTGTAAATCTTGGTTAAGAATGCACAATCTCGTCATACGAACAACATGAATGCAGACTTTAATTAATCTAATTTGGCATATCTTAATTAACTATTAATTCATTAATGATTTAAACAATTTAAACCATAACCTGAAACAGTCTTTCCTTGTTATTAAGATCTCTATTTTATTAAATCGTAAGTCTATTTATTTCTATCTTATTATAACTATTCATGTATAATGTGAATGTAATCAGAGGCTGGATCTGATACATTTTATTCGGACGAATTTTAAATTTTTTTCCTAATTTAATAAAATTAACACAACGGAGGGGTTTAAAATTATTAAATTAAAAACAAGGGTGGACTTAAAATTCCTAATTTTCAATCTACAGATTTAAATTCCTAATCCTCTACTCGAATACATTCACAACAATTACACAAATTAGAACTAGCATAATAAGAAGACTGTAAATAAAGAGAAAAACATAAAATTTAATTGTCATTTAATGAGACTTAACTCTACTGAATAAATCCTACTGCACTCTAAACTCAAATCATTTATTCATTAATTCCCAAATAGGCTGTAGTGATGACAACAAACACTCCACTAGATCCATGATAACAAATAATTATAACTACTACCATTATTTTTCTCACAGCTTATCCATTAGTCCCAACTCGCCCTTTCCCTGACAATTCTTTTGTACTTGAACAAATTCACATAAATTCCAAATGTTAAACATTTGGAACACTTTGGCCAAAGATTTTAAATCATTCAAACACTTGCGAATCAACTAAGTGGACATTTGTATCTCATAAGAGACCATAGATTCCATATAGACTACCTGATCCATGTCACATTTCACGCCGCTAACTCATGTACGTGGGAATTCAGTCATTTGTCTAGACCTTGCTTATAGTACTCCAAAGTGACTAACGTTTCATGTACAGGCCAGGATAGTCTCAGGATTTAGAGTTGTCATTCCAACAATACAACATAAATTACTAATCTCCGATAGTAGTCTAGAAACAAGCAATTCACATGGTCCAACTAAATGTATCAATCGAATTAAACACCACCTAACGCTTTTGGATCACCATCCACATTACAAAGACAAGTCATCTTAAGGTGTCATGTTATAGTCTTGGCATACAAGTGGTCCAAACCTGTCATTGACTACAAGTTTTCAAACAGCAGTCCATACTATTTGCTCCAAGTCTATGGGTTAATCTCAGAAACCACTTAGAACAAATATGTAAATTGTAGTATGAGGACTACACCCATCTCATGGGTGTTACTAAAATGAAAATCACATGCAGCATATATGCTTGCTTATCAAAATTTAACAAGGAAACGATTTGTACTTCAATTTTATTCATTAATAAAATAACATTTATAGCACAAATTTATAATTTTAGAACACTATTCCTGACACTTGTATGGTGCTTAATCAACCAAATAGCCATATAAACGAAGGAGGGCATAACCTTTCTTATGCAGGCGGACACCCATTTCCACCTTCAATGGTTATGGGGGCTTAGGGATATCCTGTTGACCCTGCTAGAGATACACAACCCCTTGGGGAGCAATGGAAAGTCCACAACCAAGCACTAAACCTAGCCCTCCATGACCAATTGGCCGCCCTTACTGAGCAAATGTACAGGCCATGTCTTCGAAGGGCCAACAGGCTCATTTACAATAAGTCCTACCCAAATTATGTTGATGAGGATCACCCATTCCCTAGAGGGTACAAGATACCCAAGTTGCCCTTTTCTCACAAGAAGGGAACGTATTTGCTATTGTGCACTTGGCAAGGCGTAACAGCCAATGTAGAGAAGCAGCTCATAATCCTGGCTTAAAGTAATGGTTGTTTGCCAAGTTCTCTAATAGGGACTTCTTTTCAGTGTTCTATAAGCTTGCCACCTAACTCAATCCATAATTGGGGTGATATGGCCATGTAATTTCTAGCTCAGCTCCCAAGGATCGAAATTAGGAACCGCTACGTTGGACGTGGCTTGAACGAAACAAAACTCTGTAGAGGATAATGTTATTCGGTTCTTGAGAGCTTGATTAAAATATATTGTGGCTCTCCCCAAGCTCTAGAATGTCAAGCTAGCTGTAAACGGTATGGATATTGAGTTTAGGAAGAAACTTAAGGGATCAAATTTCACTAGTTTACTCCAACTAGCACAGTGCGCCGCTAGATAGAAGGTTGTCTTAAAAGAAGAAAGATTTTAGGAAATGTAGGGTGCATGGAACCTAGATGCATGAAGTCATAGATGACGAAGAGATTCCCCCTTATGAAATTGATGTCGCTAAATACCTCAAAGGACTTTCTCCTTTGGAAAAAAAGGATGTTAGGGCTAGGAAGTTTAACCAGTCTCGAGATCTAATAAAATAGTCATTTGACCTGTAAATGATGACATAATATTTGATTAGCTCCTTTAGGGGATGAAAATGGATAAAAAAGGATTAGTCGTGACAGATTTTCTATTCAAAAGACTGTTAGAGCACGGAATGTTGAGGATTCCTATAAGTTTTTTTTAAACTAGGGAATGAGTTCTGCAAATGGCATATCACAATGGAGCATCCAACTTGTGATTGCACTGCCTTCTAAGGCTTCCTAAAGAGGCTGTTAGAGAAATAGACTATTCTTCTAAAAAAGGAAGAAGAAATATAAATGGGCTTAACTTTTAATGAGCAGTGGCAAAGGAGGTGATGAAGATGCTTATGGAACGTACCCGCTCTTCGGGTGAGGGTTTGCGGGGATAAACTCGTAGTTGTGATGAAAAGGGAAGAGTTGTACACCAAAAAGACATCACCGGCCACAAAGAAAGTCCCTTTTTTTTAGCAAATGAGGGATTCCTTCCTGAAAGCTAAACTAATCATGAGGGCGGGACATCCCAAAAGGAATGCAATGTACCATTTGGATGGATTGGAAACTAATCGTGGTCCATTCGTGGGACAACAGCTCTTCGATGTCCACTTTGGTAACATTTAGAAAACAGACCAAGTTAATCAAGGGAATGGTGGATTTGCCAGGCTTGCCACAACACAAAAAGGACGTCGTTTTGAAAAAGGAAGCAAAGAAAGGAGCTGAACTTGACTATTGGCTGGTCAAGGATCCTTTTGACAAAGGCTTTAACAGTAAGAATTTAGGAAGAGTGGCTCAAAGCCCATGGATCTCAAGATTCAAAATGGAAGGACGCACTTAAGGTTCACAACGACTAAAAGAGCACCACAAAAACCCAAGAGATGGGTAAGTCTTTCATCCTAAGATGGCGATGAGTCTTGGCAGGACCGGTTTCCCACATATTCATGGGCTCAGAAGTTGTCAGACTATTTGCTCATCGTGTGTGGTCACCATAAGTGCAAAATCAAACAAACTTATAAAATAAAATAAACATGCAAAAAGCGAGTCTAATTTACAAACCACAAATGTTTGTTTTTGCTTTTGGTGAGTTGAATTCAGTTTGTAATTATGACAAGGATTCTACACTCGCTCTAATTAACTAGACTTAAGTTATCTATTTTTGTTCTTTTTTATGATTTAGTTGCATGACAAAATATAAAAAGGATATGGACCTGGATCAAGTGGAAGTTGGGGTTGTGGAGCGGAGCCCACAGGCACCTTACCTTGTACACATAAAAACTAGGAACTGAGCTTGAGACAGGCCTAATACCTTCATAATCAACTTACAAGCCCAAGTCACTAGTATTGTAGGCTTGGCACCCTTGAATTTTTAATAACGCAATGAGTTTAAGCTCGACAACATTAGGTGGAGATGCTTGCACCCTAAATTTGAGGGAGTTGGGATGGTGACATTTTGAGCAAAGCACCACGCCATTGTCACGAGTGACCCTTCTCGAGCAAAGTGAAGCCTCTTAGTGTTAATGTAACGACATCTGTAGTCCAACTTCTCGAGAAGTTTAATACCCCGATAAGAGTATCAGCCACTTGAGACTCGAGGTGGGTGAGGGGTAAAAGGAGCTTGAGCTCAAGGGATTTCTTAGAAGGCTGCAAGAAAGGTGGTTTTCAAGCTCGAGACAGTTACTTGGAGTGTAATTTTAGAATGCGGGAGCATCAAGCTTATCCAACTGAATGTTGGGCATCTAGAGGGGACTCAAGTTGAAAAACCGAACTTAGGTTTCGAGAAGGACGTTTGAGCACACCAAAGTAAGGGCTAATTCACTGCTCATTCATGTGCTCCAGAAGCTTTGCGGCTTATGTGGGAGGAAAATGCCGCGGAAAAGGGGGTAGTCGTTGCTTTGTTTTTTCTACAAATAAGAGACACTATTGTTGTAAAGTGGCCAACACTATCCATACAAAACTTCTTCTAGTTTTACTACATCACACTTGTGTTTTTTCCTTGAAGTAGGGTAACTAAGCTGAGCATAGTATAGCCTACGTCTTGCTCTGCTTGCATTTTCAATGATACAGTGCTTCGAGCTTCATGTATGAACTCTTCATTTTAATTTGTTCACAAAATCGTCAAGTTCAGAATTGAGGCTTTAATTTAAAGCTTTGACAGCCAAGGTTTTATCTTAGTTATGTTTGTCTTAGCACTACTGTCACTAACTAATAAGTTAGTGAACTTAGGTTGCGCCACTGCCGAAGGACTTTAATGGCCAAGGTTTGACCTTGATTATGTTGGTCCTCATCTTGTGACCCTAATACATTTTGCTCAACTTATATCTTTTTAGACTCTAACTCATTTGAGTTTTTATAAGTCAAGGGTGCTAGGCCAAAAAATCTGATTCAATAAGGCTTATATGTAGACTGCTATGCTCTTAAGTTTGTCTCCACCCAAGCTCCTGACTTTTAAGTGCACTAGGAAAGGTGTTTGTAACTGCCACTTAAGTAAGGTCCATATCCCTTTAATTTTCTGCCATGAAGTATATATCAAAAATTCCACAAATAAATATATATAAAAGTCTCCTTACTTGGAACATAAGCAGAATCCACATGTTAAATAAACGAAGTTGGATACAACAAAATATCACCTCCTTTTCTCTGAGAAGGTGAGTAGTTGAGGTCAAAGGCCCACTTCCTAGTCGTTGCGAGTCCCTTTTTCATTTTTTTTTTACATTTGCATTTATGGTGACTACATCACACTACTAACAAAGAAATAAAGCAAACACGCCTTTGGCAACCATAGCAGGAGGTTTAACATAAGACTTAGCTGTCTTCAACCCCATCGTTGATCATCAAAACATAATCTCAGGAAATTCGCCAATGATTAGTACAAGGAGATCTAGTGTCCTTGATCATGAGAAAGTCGAAGGCCTTACCTTAATTGGGCCCCCACTTGAGAACCCTCTTGAATAGAGTCCTATATCATGAGGGGATGAACCCTATGAGCATATTGGGCTTGATTGCTATTCTCGCAAACGTTTAATGGCCATGCTCAAACATTATTTGGAAATTGTGGATCAAAGGTTTCAACAAGCAAAGAAAAAGGTTTTCGAAAAATAATGTGCTGAAACAAAACACAATCTAGCTACCGAGTGTGAAAACTCTGCCGCCACGAGAGCCATAATCAATGACACTGTGACCTCGATGAATGAACGATTCATAGAAAAACTACTAGATTCTGAGTTGAGATGAACTTAACCCTGCCTTTTACTGCTACCCTTATAGCTAAGGACGTGGTAAGGCAGATAGTAGTTAAAGTCGAGCCGATCTTAGTCAGGTGGGCTGTGACTCATAATGGATTAGTCCAAGCCATTAGAAAGGATGTTAGGCAGCTTAAGCCAAGTCCTTCTCCTTCAGTTCCAAATGCATACCCTTGTGATTATCCCACAAGCTCTCGATTTCTAGTTGCTCTGGTTGACCACACAATCCCTGAAAGAGCGGGAAACCCAATTGTGGCTGACCCAAGCGTTACTCAATTGGATCCTTGCAATAGGGTTGAAATTGCACCCCTTAGGGTTGTTGGACTCTTAAATGAGGGATTTTGTCTTGGTTCGAGGGATCTCAAGAGCAATGTGCAAATATATTTCGTCCTCAAGGAGCATAACTGCTCATACCCTCCTTAAGTTGGAGAGGTTGCCTTAGGGCCCACTCACGGTGTTACAGTGGGTGCGTAGGGACATGCACCTAGATCTGGGGACCAGCCTCTTCCACTAAGACCTCTTTATACTTATGAAACTTACGAGCAAGTTAACCACCCACGACCTTAAGATGAAAACTTAGGATAGATCAGGTGAGGATGCACCAATAGCCTTTCAAAGTAGGTGTGCCCTCAAGCATGCAATATAACCTAGGATCTATTGGAACATACTTCATGGAAAATCAAATGCATGGCCTAAATGATCATGGGGGTTACCCTTCGTGTGTGAGGCAACAACCATTCCCACATCCAATTGTAATGGGACTGTAGGGGTATCCCCGTGATCCCCTTCGAGCCCCTCAACCACTTGGGGGCCAATGATAGGTGCAAAACCAAGTGCCAAACCTGCCCTTTCATGACCAATTGGCTACCTTTATAAAGTAGATGTACGGGCCAGGCTTCACGAGGGTTAGTAGACTCTTGTATAGTAAACTACACCCTTACATTGACAGCGATCACTCTTTCCCTCGGAGTTAAAAATTTCCTTAGTTTACCCTTTTCTTAAGAGAAGGAAGACTATCTACTCTCGAGCATTTGGCATTGATTAACTGCCAATGTAGGGAAACAATTGACAATCAACATCTCAAACTCAGGATGTTCCCTAGTTCTTTGATACAGACTATGTTTCAATGATACATTGCCTACCACTTAATTCCATCTATTGTTGGGATCACATGTCCAAGAAATTCCTCGCCCAGTTACCAAGAATGGAGCTAGGAATTTTCGTGTCTTACTTTGCTCGAATGAGATGAAAGCCAGGTGAATCTATGGAGGATTAAATCAACCGATTCAAGAGAGCTAGGTTGAACTATATCGTGGCTCTCCTTAAAGATGATCATGCCAAGCTAGCATTAAATGGCTTGGATATTGAATTTAGAAAGAAGTTTGAAGGTTCAAACTTCACAACACTTCTGTAGCAAGAAAAATGTACCGCTAGGCATGAGGCTGTGCTGAAAAAAGAGGGCCTTACAAAATTAGTGTGTATGGAACTTACATACACAATTTGATTGATTAGGATGAAGATTATCCACATGAAATTGATGTTGCTGAGTACGTCAAAGGACCTCCTATGCCTCGTAATCCTTTCATCACTAGGGATGTCAAAGCATTGAAGCCAAAACAATCCCAGGACTTGAGGAAATACTTGTTTGACCTCTCAAGAGTTGATGTTAGATTCGATTGGACTGAGGCAAATAATAAGCTCAAGGTTAGGGACAAACATAGAAAACATGACCCCAATTTTGTATTGTGAAAGGTATACTGTAAATGGCATGATTCGTTGATTCATTTAAAAAAGAATTATGTGATCTTTAGAAACATGGTCCAAGATGCCATTGTGGTAATGGTGTTAATCTTCCCCGTAGAAGGAAAAAATGGGTGTTGAGGAATACCCTTTTCCTAGTCCTCTTTGAATTAGCACTATTGATACCTTTGCTTGGAGTGATCAATGTATTGTTCAAACGAATCCATTCCCCCTTTTCAAGAGAACACTGGTATTGAACGATACCCAAAAGGTAAGGATCGCAAACAACCACTTCCATAAGTTGGTGCTCAAGGGAATATTATGATTCCCATCATTGGAGTGTGCGTTGGATGATTAAATATGCCGTTGGCACATCACTGAGCTCTATCCCACGAACAAGTGTTTAGTTTTCAAAACTTACTAATTAAACTCAGCAACAAGTTAGCCATTACCATGTCTGTGGATAAAGAGTTAGCTATGGAAATTAGTAGCAATCATTAGAGCAACTTGGGCCTTACAAGTAGAGAATGTATATCTTGTGATCTGAAGAAGGTATCCTACAAGGCATGCCGCCATTGCTATGGGAAGATATAAGCATTAATGAGGAAACTCAGGATACTTCCTCAATATATATTCCCTTGCGGACCCACTCTTAGAATTGAAGATGCCATTCTAGAAGACCGACCAGTATAAGCCTATTAAAGATTCCCCTTTAGAGACTCAAATCATCATGACGACGGGATACCAAAAGAAGAACCCAAAGTACCACCTGCTCCATGTGGATGCCCATCACGAGCCATGAGAGTAACCTTCAAGGGTCTGGTTTGGTGATGTATGGAGGAGCAGGAACCTCGAGCAGGAAGATGTGGGTTCCTCCTACCTTACACAAACCTAAAAGATGAGACAGCTATGAAAGATAACGGCCCATCAAAGCACTATGCCTGACACTTGCTTTACTCGGCTCTCTCAAGAAGAGGATAGAGTATGCAAGGACAGGTGCACTGAGTGCATGGATCTTAAGCATTTGGAGACAGAATCGAGACCTTTAACCACCTTTGCTAAAGCTGAGCCGAGCAAGAAGCTTAAGTGATGAGCTAGCCTCTCATCTTCTGAGGGTCAAGAATCTTGGTGGGATCAACTTGCAAAGAATTCATTGGCTCAAAGAATCTCTAATGAAGAGTAAGACTATAGTCCCGTTAGCGTCAAGTTAGTGGAACCTTTGGACCATGTTAAGCAAACATGGTCCGACATAGAAACAAACTTCCACGAAGAAGATTCCCCGTAACCAATGGAGGAGTCTCATATTGCATAGGTTGAACTAAAGGATCAACCTTGAAATCCCGATAGCAATCCCTAACCTCAATATCAGGATATGCCAACAGATGATAGTCCTAAGGAAGAGACAAGCTATGGGGCCAAGATACTGGCTGGGCACTCCCTAAGTCAGTTGATGTAAGAACTACATTGCTCCTTCATTTGGAGTACATGGTAAGTAATCCATAGGAGGGCCTCGAAGGGGTTGTCATAGCATCAATGAAGATCCCCTGGTGGAACTTGAAGCTAATGTGGCAGTTATAAGAGGTAATCTTAATCCTTTTTCTTTTAAAGCTAAAAAGCCAGCATCAAAGTCAATTGATGACATTCCTGACATAATAAAGATATTGTTTGATGGGCCTAATACTACCAATAAACACATTAAGCCTCTATATATCAAGTCCAAATTCGATGGCATTTTCGTGAATAGAGTTTTTGTGGAGATTGGTGCAGCCATCACTGTCCTACCTTAATACATGTTAGCGGTAATTAGTAAGCCTCGCGATGACTTGATAACTACTGATGTGAAAATCTGTTGCTTTTCAGGGGACACCACTATGTTTGAAGGGGTCATCCTGATTGAGTTGAATGTAGTAAACATGAGCGAGCTAACAACTTTTTTTTTTAGTGGATGTTACCCCAAGCTATAATGCTTTAGAGAGATTGGCCACATGCCAATTATTGTATCCCTTTCACTGGTTGCTAATCTTTTAGAACCATGACAAGTATGAGGTTGTTATGGCAAATAACAGGCCATTGATGGCTTGCTCCATTTATGTTGAGGAGAAGTTCTAAGAAGATGGTGTGGGACCACTGGATGTCAAGAGGACCACTCCTCAAAATACCTAATGCCAGGAACAAAAGGCCATCCTTAATAGCTTGGTCACTAAAGGTGCGGTTGATCAAGTTGATGTGGAGTCAGAGAACTCTTACCATGGGATGCATGAGAGCCCTTCTTGATGAGGGGGACCTTCATGGCACACCAAAAGTCTTATGCGGAGGAGCCAAGACCTCCCACTAAAGGCCAAGAGGGCTATCTCTTCAGCCATTGCAAAGTTAGCACCTCGGCTTGCTATGGATCATTTGTGGGTTGAGCAATGCTTTGTTTCAAAAAATTGCCTTAAGCTCTAGTTGATACATGAGAAAGAGCTAAAGATTTTTTTTGCTTAAGAGTAACACCAGCTAAGATGGTGGATCTATGAGCTAAAGTTCAAGACCCCCTCCTTGAGATTAACTTGATGTGAACAAAGGACCTAAGGCCTGCATATCTTAGCACTCGACTTGCTAACGAGTAGAGGAAGTACTACCTAACCTTGCTTCCTGAGTTCAAGGATTGCTATTCTTGGGATAATCATGAGATAACTGGCCTAGACAGGAAAGTGGTTGAACATAAGCTTCCAATCAAGCCAAGTTCTTGGCCAATAATTCAAGCCCAGAGAAGATGTCCTAATAGGTCATAGATTTGGTTAAAAAGGAGATTAATAGACTGCTAAAGGCCATATTCATTAGGAATGCCACGTATGTTGTGTGATTTGCAAATATAGTTCATGCTATGAAAATAAATGGCAAAATTAGAGTCCATATTGATTTTAGTGATATAAATGCAGCCGTAGCAAAAGATGAATATCCTATATAAGTAGTTGATGTTCTCACTGATTCAGCCTCGAAGCATGAGGTCTTATCCTTTATTTATGGCTACTGTGGGTTACTACCAAGTCATGATTGCTTCAACGAGAATAGACAAGACAACATTTAGATGCCCTGCATCAATAGGGACATTTGAGTGTGGGTGGCTATACCATTTGGTCTAAAGAACACTGGTGCCACCTTCCAAAAAGTTGTGACTATGATCTTTTATGATATCAACGACAAGACCATGGAAGTCAACATAGACGAGATCGTGGTCAAGTCAAAGTCCCTAGTCAATCCCTTAGAGGACTTGTGAGTAGCTTTCCTTCGAATGAGGAGCCAAAACCTAAAGATGAACCCAAAAAAATGTTCCTTTGTTGTGCATGCTGGGAACTTCCTAGAGTTATTGGCACACCAATGGGGTGTTAAAGTTGACATTAATAAGACTAAGGCCATTAAGGAGGCCAAACTGCCTTAAAGTAAAAAAGGAGCCTTAACGCTTCTTGGAGAAAATTTAACTTCTTAAGACATTCAAATGTCGTAGGGAAGACCAAAGTCTTCTCTCTAGTATGTAGACTCAAGTTTAAGAAAAACTCCATGTAGGAGGTGCCACATCATGTACCCTTTGAGGCCATCTAGGAATACTAGGTCATGCCACCAATATTGATTCCACCTAAGCAGGGCAAACTACTAAAGAATTATGCCTCTGCTTTTGGTGAACCAATTGATTGTTTACTTGCATAATACAATGAGCATGAGTTTGAATAACTGATGTCCTACCTAAGCCGTTGTTTAAAGGAATGTGAAAAAAAAAAATTCATTCTTTAAGAAATTATGTCTATCTCTGTTCTAATGCATCTGTGAAATTAAGACATTACTTCTTAGCATTTACCATATACGTGGTTGCTCAGAAAGATGTCCTTAAGTACATGTGAGATAAGTCTCTAATGAGAGGAAGGTTAAACAAGTGGAGTATGGCTCTGCTTCAGTTTAAATTGATATATGTGTCGCAAAAATTAGTCAAAGGCCTAGGCTTTTTTAGCTGATCATCCAGACATCCTAACTGGCTTAGACTATGAGCCAAATTAGCTCCTGGTGAAAGAGATGGTCCCTTGAAAGCTATATTTCGATTGATCAAGGACTAATTCAAGCGTTGGAGTTGAGATTGTGATTGAATCCCCTGTTGGGGCTATTATTAAGTTTGTTGTAACCTCAGTTGGCAAGTGCTCCAACAACATGGAAGAGTATGAGGCATTGATCGTAGGCTTATAGCCTCCCGTAGAAATGGATGTCCCCAGTGTTAACATAAGAGGGGATTCACAGTTGGTCATTTGCCAAGTAAAGAGGGAGTTTCAGCATTTAAGTGATACCTTGAACAAGTATATCTCAATAGTTCAGGAGCTATTGAGAAAATTTGATGGTGTCGAATTTGAAAACAAACCTTAAGAGTAGAATAAGACAGCCAATGATTTTGTGCAACTAGCCTTAAGGTATAAGCTGCCCAGGACAAGGTTTGAGGGGACCATGTTTATTATGACTGAAGTTTTAAAATCATCGCCTTCAATTCACTGGGTCCTTCAGTTCTAAGAGCAAAGTAATTATAAATGATGTCATGTCCCAGAATATGTAGTTCTGAAATTGTTTTGTGGTGGGAAAGTTAGTTGAAGTTGTAGGCACTTGTCCGGTTGATGTTTTGGTCTTGTGCTAGATATAAGAGGCTAGTTGAGTTGTAAGAATCACTCATTCAATAATAAACTCAAAATATCTTAGATATTTTCCTCTCTATTCTCTCATCTCCTTCCCTTCTTTTTCTCATCTCAACTCTCTCTCCTAGGTTAAGATCAAGATCTTGATCTTGACACTTAACAATTGGTATCAGAGCCTCGAGCTAGGCATTTGATCGGATTATTTTTCACTCCAATTTGATTGATTGAGCACTTTTGATTCGCCTTCGAGTTGAATTGAGCTGAATTGAGTTTGATTCAAGTCTGGCTAAGAAAAGAAGATCGGATATGGCTCCTACTACTTGTTCCATTACAGCTAACAATGCATCTAATACCGTGCCTAATGTTGCACCTAGTAGTGCAGCTGGTGGAGTCCCTACTTATGTTGCTGTTGCTGGAGCTGATGGAGGCAATGTCCAAGGAATGCAGATGATACAGAACATGCTACGGAATTTCCAGCAGGATATGGAGCACAAGCTGGATCAAAAGTTAAACAATCAAGCTCAGAGGTTGGATCAGAAAATTAAGAATCAATCGTAACAATTCTCTCAACATCTCTTCGATTGGCAAAGGAGAAGTGAATCTCAGCAGCCTAGTGGTGGAATTCTCCTTCTTGCTAGCCAGAAACCATTCTGACAGCCAATTAGACCACCAGATTCCAATTCTTTAGCTACTGATTCGAGTGACAGTGCCTCTAATACATGAAATTATGCTTACAGACAGCCTCGGGTTGATTTGAAACCATTTGATGGTACTTTGCCTCAATCATGGTTGAGAAAATGCGAAAGATACTTCAAGTTTTATAGCATTGATGAGCACGAGAAGGTAAAGCTTGCAGCAGTTTACTTGCATGGTGAGATGGAGACATGGTACTATGGAATGTTACGCACTAAGCCTCACCTCACTTGGACTACATTCTCGAATGAATTATGCTCAAGATATGGTGATGAAGATGTGAGTGAGGTCGTTAATAACTTCAACAAGCTGGTGCAATCTGCTTCTGTTAAGGATTATATGGCACGTTTTGAAGGATTGAGAGCTAGAATGCTCTCCATTTATCCTGATGCTCCTGAAACCTTTTATGTGTCCAGCTTTGTGAGTGGACTCAAACCACGTATCAAGAGCTTGGTGAAAGCTTTTGAACCTGAAAACTTGACTCAAGCATACACCAAAGCTAGGAAGATGGAGAGTCCTATGTCGTTGAATGTGGATACTTTTAAGGTGAAAGGGAACTTTCTTGGTTCTTCATCCACGCGAGCTACACAGCCTAGCAATAAGAATGGAAGCTCTGGTGATAAGAAGCCTCAAAGGTTATGCAACAAATGCAATCAAAAGTACTTCTTTGGTCACAAGTGTGATCCAAAGTACTTAATGACAGTCAATGGAGAAGAGAATGAGGATGATGAGCCAGATGAAGAGGTTCTTCAAGAACCACACTTGGAGGAAGAAGATATAAACGCCGATGATGACAATTCTATTAAGATCTCCATGAAGGCTCTAACTAGCACTGGTTCTCACAACACCATTCAAATCAGGGGAGTTGCTGGGCAGCAGGCATTGTTGATACTGATTAACAGTGGGAGTACACACAGCTTTATTGATCTAAGGTTGTGCGAGCTTTGGGACAAGAGATCATCAAGATAAACCCTCTGGCAGTTACAGTGGCTAATGGAAATTCACTCCTAACACACACTAAAAGTAAGAATTTCAGCTAGAAGATGCAAGGCCATAAATTTGTTTGTGATTTTCAACTCTTGAGACTTGGAGGCTGTGACATGGTTTTAGGGGTGGATTGGATGAAGTCTTTTAGTCCAATACTCTTTGATTTCTCGCAATTGGCAGCATCCTTTGAGAAAGATGGTCTCAAGATCAAGTTGCAGGGTATAGTTGAGCAAGGCCAGCCTCAGTGTGTGAAGGGCAAACAGTTGCAGAAGGTCCTAAAGAAGAGTGATTTCCATTGGGTAGGACAACTCTACTCAATTGCTCCTGCTGCAGAGCATGATTAGGAAGAGGCTAGGGCTCCTTTGAATTATTTGTTAGATCAGTACCGAGATTTGTTTGAGCAGCCTGAGGAATTACCTCCAAGAAGGGCACTTGATCACTCAATTCCACTCAAAGATGGGTCTAATCAAGTTAATATCCGACCTTACAAATACCCCCATTCTCAGAAAGATGAGATCGACAGGCAGGTTGATAAATTGCTAAGGACCAAGTTCATAAGACATAGCCGTAGTCCTTTTGCATCCCTGGTGATTTTGGTGAAAAAGAAGGATGAAACATCAAGAATGTGCATTGACTATCGACAATTGAGCTCCCTTATAGTCAAGGACAAGTTTCCAATCCCTATCATAGATGACCTGCTTGATGAACTCTATGGAGCATGCTACTTCTCCAAGCTAGATCTTTGACTGAGGTATTATCCGATAAGAGTGCAGGAAAGGGACATTCACAAGACAACCTTTAGGACTCATGAAGGGCATTATGAATTTGTAGTGATGCCTTTTGGATTGTCCAATACACCGGCAACTTTCTAGGCCTTGATGAATCAGGTGTTCAAGACCTATTTGAGGAGGTTTATTCTCGTTTTCTTTGATGACATACTACTTTACAGCCCCACATTATAGCAGCACTTTGAACACTTGAGGATAGTTTTCCAAACTATAAGCGATCACAAGCTTTTTGCTAAGCTCTCCAAATGTGCTTTTGCCAAGACTCAGGTTGATTATCTGGGTCATATTATTTCTGCAAAAGGGGTTGCTACTGATCCTAGTAAGGTTTAAGCCACGGAGAGTTGGCCAGAGCCCAAATCACTTTAAGAGTTGAGGGGATTCTTAGGCTTAATAGGTTATTACCGCAAGTTCATTGTTGGTTATGGCTTGCTTTCCAAGCCTTTAACAGGTTTGTTGAAGAAGGACAGCTTCCATTGGAATAAATCAGCTATAGAGGCTTTTGAATCACTAAAGCAGGCTATGACTCAAGCTCCAGTCTTAGCTTTGCCGGACTTCAGCCAACCCTTCACACTTAAAACAGATGCTAGCAGCTACGGTATTGGGGCTGTGCTTTCACAAGGTGGCATACCCTTGGCTTATCTAAGTCAAGCTTTGGGACCCAAGAACCAAAAGTTTTCTATCTACGAGAAGGAGTACATGGCAATACTTTCAGCAGTTCAAAAATAGCGACATTACTTGGAGGGCCATCAATTTGTGATCAAAACTGACCACTAAAGCCTCAAGTATCTGTTAGGGCAGAGTATTTTCACAAGAGTTCAAAGAAAAGTGTTGATGAAGATGTTGGGGCCGGAGTATACCATTGAGTGCAAAAAAGGGGCTGAGAACATCGTGGTTGATGCACTTTCTAGACGTGCTGAAGAAGGGGAAATAGAAGGCTGTGAGAAGGCGATGTGTGCTGCAGTTACTCAAGTAATACCCCTGTGGATGACTGAAGTAATTAAGTCCTATGATTTTGATGAATTTTCCCAATCACACATTGTTCCTCACTACATCCAACCGTTATCTGCAAGTTTTGATGGCAGTGTGTCTGTTAGCAAGGGAATAAGTAGGATCAATGGCAAGATCTAAGTGGGTGGCAGTAGTGAATTGAGGAAACAAATTATTGCAGCTTCCCATGACTCTTCATGGGGTGGACATTCTGGAATGGATGGCACCTACCGGAGAGTCAAGCAATACTTTCAGTGGGTAGGGCTAAAGAACCATGTGCAGGATTTTGTGCAAGAATATGATACTTGTCAACAGATTAAGGATGAGTACATGCCTTATAAGGGGTTATTACAAACTCTACTAGCTCCTGAGGACTCACATTAGCACGGATTTTATTGAGGGGCTACCCAAATCTGAAGGCAGGGAAATCATTTGGGTGGTCATTAATCGTTTTACTCGATATGGACACTTCATTGCTCTTCATCACCCCATTACTGCTGAGAAACTTGCTTGATTGTTCTTAGATCACATATACAACTCCATGGGCTTCCTCAAACAATAGTTTCAGACAGGGACAGATTGTTTACCAGTAACTTTTGGCGTGAGTTTTTTCTATTGCTTGGGACTACATTAACTCTGAGTTCATCCTATCACCTGTAGTCTAATGGGAAAACTGAGAGGGTAAACCAGTGTGTAGAGCAGTATTTGCATGGAATGACATTTTCACATCCCAAACATTGGCATAAATGGGTCTCCCTTGCAGAGTATTGGTACAATACTCACTTTCAGAGTTCCTTGGGGACTACTCCCTTTAAGGCCGTCTATGGGTATGATCCTCCCTTGCTCAATCAAGGAGTGGTGTCTCATGTGCAAGGAGTTAATGAGCTACTTCAGCAAAGAATTCAGCTAGCTCGACAGCTCAGGGACAATTTGCAATTGGCCCAAGCTAGGATGAAATTTTATGCTAATAAGAAGAGGATTGATAGAAGTTTCAATGTGGGAGACTTGGTTTTTCTTAAATTGCAGCCTTACAGGCAGAGTTCAGTGGTAATACGCAAGCACATTAAGTTGTCAGCTCGATTTTATGGTCTTTACAAGGTTCTTGAACGAATTGGTAAGGTAGCATACATATTGGAGCTTCCTCCGGACTGCTTGTTTCATCCTATTTTTCATGTCTCCTTGTTGAAGAAATAGATAACAGACAGGTCCAAAGGAGCAGCAGGTACTAATAGGGGGGCAGCAACTAGCTTACAAGCTGGAAATGATGGGCAGTTGATCTTGGAACTTAAGGTAATCCTTGGCAGTCGCTTGGTGAAGCAGCAAGGAGTTCATACTAAACAGGTTTTGATCCATTGGACCAATTTGGGTCCTGCACAGGCTACATGGGAGAACTGCAGCTTCATTGTTTCCCAATTTCCTTCATTCTATTCTTGAGACAAGAATGAGTTGAAGGGAAGGGAATTGTCATGTCCCGAAATATGTAGTTTTGAAATTGTTTTGTGGTGGGAAAGTTAGTTGAAGTTGTAGGCGCTTGTCCGGTTGATGTTTTGGTCTTGTAATAGCTATAAGAGGTTAGCTGAGTTGTAAGAATCATTCATTCAATAATAAACTCAAAATATCTTAGATATTTTCTTCTCTCTTCTCTCATCTCCTTCCCTTCTTTCTCTCTTTCTCCTAGGTATAAGCTGCCCAGGGCAAGGTTTGAGGGGACCATGTTTATTATGACTAAAGTTTTAAAATCATCGCCTTGAATTCACTGGGTCCTTTAGTTCTAAGAGCAAAGTAATTATAAATGAGCACTTGGATTGCTTTGAGATACATCTATTCGTCACAAGTCAACGTGAGGATTAGAGGAAGCCCTTAATGGATTACTTCAAAAACCCTCAAGTCTATGTCAAAGGTAGAAAGATTAAACTAAGAGCTCATAGATTTCATCTTAATAATGAGTCTAGAGAATTAACAAAAGGGACGCTAGTGGTGTGCTTCTCAAGTGTCTGGACATAGACGAAGCAATGCTAGCAATGGTAGGAGCCCATGTGGGTACATGTGGATCCCATTTGGCAAGCAATAAGATGCACTAGCCCATCGAACATTATGGCTATTACTTGCCATCAATGATGGTTGATTGTATAAATTATGCCAAAGACATGGTCATGTACCAATGGTCCCTGTAGCTAAAATGCATGCTATGGTTAAACCATGGCCCTTTCGAGAATGGATAATGGATGTATAGGGCAGATTAACCCTTCTTCTAGCAAGCAGCATGCTTACATTCTCCTGGCCACATATTATTTCATAATATGGGTGAAGGCTAAATCAAATAGGAATACCAATCCGCAAGATGTGAAAGAATATATTTTATGTACGTTTGGAATCCCAAAAACCATTACTATGGACCAAGAAAAAGTGTTCAATGGAGCTGAGGTTAAGGAGTTTACCAAAAGTTTCAGCATTAAAATCGTGAACTAAACCCCATATTATGCTCAGGCTAATGGCCTGAAAAGGTCTACCAATAAGATTCTTAAGGCCAATATTGAGAAAAGAATTCAAGATAATCCCCGTAGCATGGAATGCTGCTTGATGCCTTTTGGACTTGTAGAACGTCTAAACGTGATGCAGCTAGTATAGCTCCTTTCCATTTAACATATGGCCATGATGTTGTACTCACAATGTAAGTAATGGTTTAGTCTATTAGGTTGGTTACAACATTATATTGCTAACTCCATCATAGAGGCCGAGTACGTTGCAGCTGCAGAAGCTCTAAAGAGGACATTGGTTCAGATAGAATAATTGACTTAAAAGACCTTTGGATCATGCATAGAAGGGATGGGTATAAAGTTTGCAATAAATTGGATCTTGTACAAGTGGGAAATTGTTTGGAATAGTGTCCTAAAATCAATATTTGTTTTGTTAATATTATTCCATTAATAAATACAACTGAAGTTCCAGTCATTTTCTTGCTAAATTTGTGTAAGTGAGCATATATACTGCATGTGATTTTCTTTTAAGTATCGTCCATGAGATGGATAGAGTCCTTAGATAACATTTTACATGTTTGTGCTACGTGGATAATGAGATTGAGCCACGTATAGACTTAGAACAAATAGTATGGTATGTTATTTGAATAACTCGTGGTCGGTGATACGATCGGGCTGCTTGTCTATTAAGATCTTGACTTGATACTTTAGATGACTTGTCTTGGTTATGTGGATGGGAATTCAAAAGTGTTAGGTTGGTGTGTTTAATAAGATTGACACACTGAGTTGGGCCATGCGAGTTACTTGTTTCTAGACTACTATCGGAGATGATTGATTCAAGTTGTACAGTTTGAACGATGACTCTGAATCATGAGAGTATTATGGACTTGTGCGTGGCACATTAGTTGCTTTGTTGTACTATGAGTAAGGTCTAGACAAATGACTGAATTCCCACATACACTGGGTAGCGATGTGAAGTGTGACAAGGATAAGGTATTCAATAGGGAATCTACAGTCTCTTATGAGATACAGATGTCCCCTTAGTTGATTCACAAATATTTGAATAGTTCATAAACTTTGGCCAAAGTATTCCAAGTTTTGACATTTAGAATTTAAACTATTAATATGTTCAAGTATAAATGAATTATTCATTGAAGGATGAGTCGGTAACTAATGGAGAAGCTGTGAGAAAAATAATGGTAGTAATTATATTTATTCTTTGTTATAGACATCTAGTAAAGGGGTTGTTGTCATCAATACAGTCTATTCAGGGAATATCGAACAAATGGTTTAAGTCTAAAGTGCATTAGGATTTATATAGGAATTAAGTCCAATTAAATAGTAATTACTTTTAATCAGGAGATGGTAAATAATTTAACCATTTGGAGCTAGATTTAAATTATCCCCAAAATCTATGTGCAAGCCTCTATTTCTATTGCCATCAGAAAAATATTAAAGAATTCATGAGATGAGTAAATTTAATTTTGCCAAATATTACTCATGAGATTCGTAAAAATTAAAAATTAAAAATTTTAAACTAAATAATTTTAAGAAAATTAAATTTCATGAGATGAATTTTTACATGTAAGGAAAAAAAAAAGGAAAACGTAGTTAAAATGCTGGCGATCCACGTTGCATACACCGAGCTAACACGTGTCGTGGTCTAGGTGGTCCTAGGAGAGGATCGGCGCCTTCTGGTGCAGACCAATCCACATGTAGCACTTGGAATGTATTTTTAATTTCAAAAACAAGCGCCTTTCCCAGCATTTGAAACACGGAGTTTCAATGTTATTTGTATATGAAACGATGCGTTTTGTTTTAAAAGTATGCGCCCCACATGAAATTTTTGGATTTTTTGCTCTAGTATCCTACTCTAAATAGGGTATTGATTTCAAGGTTTGGCAATGAATAAGTAGAAATAATTTGAGGGTTTTAGAAAGTGTTGACTTTCGGAGTCCTAATTGGAGAGAAAAATTTTCGTTGAAAATTTTCTTTTGTTAGTTTAATATTTTTCGGAGCACACTCTTGAGGCGGTTACGAGGTCATTGTATAGAAGGCTGCTGGTTCTTAGTTTTTCCACTTTCTCGGAGTAATTTATTATCCTTCTGATATCGTTATTTTGGAGCGAATCTCGGTATGTCTTTCTTTCCTTCTATTTTAAGTTTTCGCTTTTCTATTTATTTACAGTTTTCTTATTATACTTGTTACAGTACACACAATTATTAAGAAAGTATTAGAGTAGATGCCTGTAGATTTAAATTATGAAATTAGATATATAGATTTAAAATTAGGAATTTTAAATCAAGCTCAGGTTTAAAATTAAGAATTTTAAACCCTTTCGATGCGTTAACTTTGTTAAATTAGCGCAAATTTTTTAAATTCGTCCCAATAGGGACCACCCCAGGCCCGCTTGAAATGTTGTCTTGCGCAGAGCCGTGCCATGCCCTGGCCACCAGCACGCCTCATGTCTCTCGTTTTGACTTCAATTCTAATGCTGGTACTCAGGGGAGTTTTGGTTAATCAAAGGAGTTGGATCGTGCCATTATTCTTTATGAGACTGAGGAGGGGCAGGATGCTCTTGTTGGTATCCTCAAGCCTGCTAGTTATTGCTTATAATACTGCCTCGATATCCGCTTTCCTATATGCCCACAACCCAGAATGAGTGCCCCTGAGCCAAGCATCCACGAGCTCACAAGTCTGGACACTCAATACTCGGGCACCCAGCAAGGGGCGCCCAGCAAGAGGGTGCCCAGGCCCTGTACCGTTTCTATATAAAGGGGGGAGACCCCTCACATTGGGGACACACTCTCTGCCACGCTTTCTCTCAGGACAAGACCTCTCCTCTCTCACGGCAAGCCTCATATAAGGCAGACCATCCCATGCCTCAACCTCCGTCATCATTCACATTCATCTCTCTAGAGCAATAACTACTCCAACCTTCCACTCCTCTCAAGCCATGTCCTCTATATCTATTATATGTATTTATTACATGCTTTTGTTATTATTTCCTGAGATATATACTGACTTGAGCATCAGAGGGGTCCCCTGTGGGTTATCCCGCGGGCCCCTCTAGCCGTTTTTTGAATCTTACAAGAAATACCAAGTCGAGTGTGCAGCTAGTGCTTGAGTTCAGCTCGTTCTTGCGAATCCCATCTCATACCAAACTTGTTTACGCTGAATAAGCTCACTGACCAAATTTGTGGAAAACATAATTGGCACCATATGTGGGAAGGACCTCAAGCTCACGCTTGGCATGATATTTCTTCTAAGGTTGAAGCATTTTAAGGGTCAAGCAAGGTAATTTTCACTATTTTTTGGGTTCCATGGCCTTCTCTATGATGGCCCATCCCAACAAAAATTCATAAACAAAGTTTAATTGAATAAGTTTTTTTTTTTTTTTTTTTCTTTGGGCAAAAAATCTGAAAAATCATCATAAACACCAAGAGCTCTTCATGGGCTTCATTTTGACAAAAATTCGATCCGTAACTCTTCACGGATTGAAAGTTATGTCCATATTAAGTTATAACGTAAGTTATACGGCTTCCGTGGATTTAGCACACCCAAATCATTTTCTAGGTACTTTCTTTCAACAAACGTCCAAAACATTTCTACAGGTGCTTAGAACCCTTCAAGAACTTTGTTTTGATGTAAAATTTGATCTGTAACTCTTCACGAATTAAAAGTTATGTCCATTTCAAGTTATATGGTAAGTTATACACCTTACCTGCGTTTAGCATGCCCAAATCATTTTTTGGGTATTTTCTTTCATCAAACGTTCAAAAACATTATATGGGTGCTTAGAACCCTTCAAGAGCTTCATTTTTGTAAAGAATTTGGTCTGTAATGTTCACGGATTGAAAGTATGCACGTTTTAAATTGCAAGGTAAGTTACATACCATACCTTGGTCTGGCACGCCAATACCACTTTTCATGTACCTTCCTTCCTCAAAAGTTTGAGAAATTTCCGTAGGAACCTAGAACTCCACAAGAGCTTCGGTTTGATATAAAATTAATTTTTAACTATTCACAGATCTAGAGTGACGCATGTTTTAAGTTATACGATTAGTTACCTAGCCAAAATGGGCGGTTTCCTAGCCTTATTAGACTTTTACCTGCTTTCTTTGATCCAAAAGCTCGAGAAATCATTCTAGTTATGTAGAAATCTTCAAAAGCTTTGTTTTGAAGGGTAATTTGGGTCGTAGATCCTCAAGTGTTAAGAGTTATGTTTGTAGAAGTCTCAGGGTCAACTTATATAAGACGCAAATCACTACCAAGTTAAGGAAACACCCACCATGTCTATGTTATCTCTTCTTTAAACCATGAGAAATTATGAGAGTTGCGTAGAGAACTTCGAGAGCTTCATTTGGGTATGCAGCTCGCATTCTAATTCTCAACGGTTTAAATTTATGTCCATTTAAAATTACAAGATACCTTAAAAAAATACATGCAATAAAAAAAATGAAGCTTTGACCACCCTTTGATGTTTGACCATCACCTTCCTCACATAACCACTCTGCCCTACAGCTCATCCACGCCAACACCAGGACCGCCAAGATCTAGTTCGCCTGACCTTGCACTCCCAACCATTGGCTCGCCCCTAAGTCTCGGCTCACCATAAACATGGCTCGCCCGTAAACTCCGTCTCGCCCTAAGTCTTGGCTCACCACAACCTCGGCTCGCCCCTAAACTCGAGCTTTCCCTAAACCTCGGCTCACCACTACCTCGGCCCACTGTAAGCCTCGACTCACCATCACCTCGGTTCGCCCCAAACCTCCGGGTCGCCTTAAGCCGTGGCTCGCTGTGGTCCATTGCTCGCCTCGTGGCAATGCCACCAGGATACAGGATTTTAAATCTGTAGAATCCCGATCACAATCCAAACTAAGTAATAGAGTTTTAAGGGAGAAAAGAAATAGAATTAGGGGGAGAAGATAGAGTTTGAAGGGAGAAGAGAAGGGAGATAGTTGAGGGAGAAATGTAATGATTTCATTGATAGCATAAAACCTAATCTCATACATCACTCCTACATATATATATATATATATATATATATATATATTAGGATTAACCAAAATTAAAGGAAATTGTAAAACGAAATTAAATTAGAAATTCTATCTATTAATTCCTAAAATATCTGTAATTAACTCTGCCTGCATCACGTGCCGCTCGCATGCTTGACCCGCCAAAAGCTTCCTGCCAAATTCAAACTCCAGTGGTCGAAACTGCAACCGAACTTTTATGTTCTTGATTTTCCTGTATCAACTACTACCTCCTTGAAATCACCCTTATCCTTAAGGGTGAAAGTTTCACTCATGTCTTCAGGAATACAACCAATTGTTGTAGGGCTGGCACCAGAATTATAATAGGTGTCTGGTGGTCTACCGCTGTCAACTTTTATTGCAATCTTTGTATAATTCAATCCAAAAGAGTTGACTTTTATTACAATCTTTGTTTAATTCAACCCTAAAAGGATCAATTTTTCTTATCATTTTTGTTTAATTTAATCTTAAAAGGGTCAACTTTTATTACAATTTTTGCTTAATTCAACCCTAAAAGGGTCAACTTTTATTACAATCTTTATTTTATTTAACCCTAAAAGGGTAAACTTTTATTACAATTTTTGTTTAAATCAATCCTAAAAGGATCAACTTTTATTATAATCTTTGTTTAATTTAACCTTAAAAGGGTTAACTTTTATTACAATCTTTATTTAATTGAACCCCAAAAGGGTCAAGTTTTATAATAATCTTTCTTTAATTCAACCCTAAGAGGGTCAACTTTTATCACAATATTTGTTTAATTCAACCCCAAAAGGGTAATCTTTTATCGCAATCTTTGTTTAATTCAGTCATAAAAGGACCCATTTTTCATTACCAACTTAGTTTAACCTAAACCTAAGGTGTTCATTTCCATCATAACCTCTACTCCATTCAACTTTAGCTTGGTTCAATTCTACTACAGCTATAGGGTAATTTAGCCTTAAAGGGTTAGTTTTTGTCACAATATCAATTTAGCTCAACCTTGATTGGGAAAATTTCCGTAGCAATCTTTATTCAACTTGACTTTGATGGGGTCAATTTGCATTGCTATTTTGGTTAATTCAATCTTAAATAGGCTAGTTTTCGTCAACTCTAATTGAACCTGTGGTTTTTACAATTTTAATTTACATCAACTCGGACTGAGCAAATTTTCTTTACAATCTTAGTTTAGTTCAACCACTAAATTCCATTCAATCCCAAAGGATTATTTTTCATTGCAATCCCTACTCGTTTGAACCCTGCATGCATGATTTTTTGTCCACCCTAGTGGAACCAATTTTTACTATCGTCTTAGTTTAACTCAACCCTAATGGGGGTCAGTTCTTGTCACAATCTCAATTTGGTTCATCCCCATTCGGATTAATTCTCGCAATAATGTCAATTTGCTTCAACCACTTCCTGTTACAATATTCGTGTTTTATTCAACTTTTTTTAAACCAATTCTTTTTACCATAACATCTTAATTTGACCCTAGTTGAGTTAATTCTCGTCATAATCACAATTTAGTTTAATCCTTTTTGAGCTAACTCTCTTTGCAAGCTCAGTTTTGTTCAGCCCTTGCTTAACCAGTTTTCGTTGCAATCATAATTTAAAATAAACCTTTATTGGATCATTTTTGTTGTAGTCTATGTTGAATACAACCATGACTGAACCCATCATGTTACAATCTCTTTCCAGTGAATCCTAAATGGGTCAGTTTTCTTTACAATCATAAACTATTCAAACCCTAATATTCATACATATTATACTCATTAACCAGCCAGTAGGAAAGCTTGTATGTGCTTGCCTACGACCATATCGAGCAACCAATTTTTCTCTAATACATCTTTCATACAGGGAACCATACTTCGCTAGATCCTTACCTGCAAATTGTCAATTTAGCGGTTAAGCGCAACAGTTTTGAATAGGTTTACTAAAGGAATGAAGTCATCAACTGCACCTTTTATAATTCCATATACAAAACATACACAATCCAACACCGAGACACAAGTGCAAATCAAATTATACAAATAAGCACCGAATTCATAAGTGGCAAAAGCACTAATAACAAGACGACAAAGTTACGTGATTCATTCCAAAGACTTTGCTTGGACAAGCAAGAGACCCCCTTGGAAATTGCAAAACACGTCTATTATCTCTTCCAATCCGTAACTAATCCAATTACTCCATGAATTTCACATCCACATATTTTATTCAACCATGAAGCAACCGCAAAGCATACAATTCATCAAATGGGAGGCACAAACTAAGCTACCCACCATGTGCTAACATGCCCGTTATTCGCCAACAAGGAGCTAGCAAATGTCATTTAATCAAAAAAATGGAATCTTTGTTAAGATTCAAGAGGTGATCTTGAGCGTAACCTAGGTGAATAGAGGTAAGATGAGAAGACAAGTGAAAGGAGATGAGAAAAAAGAAAGTAATATGAGATATTTTCATTCAATGCCTCAAATCATACAATCCAACCCTTACTTATACGAATTACAAGATTAAACCATTAAAAATGAATCAAGACTCAAAGACACCACTAACCGACTTATTACATCTGAATTGGCCGCCAATTTGGACTCAAAACAACTAAACAAGGCTTAACTAACGAAACCAACTTCGCCGCCAATACATTTGAACTGTTTTTCCTGCCATCAGCCAAAAGCACCGATAAAATCAACTCTGATCACGACAATACCCCCCTTCAAGCACATTCTTGCCTCAAGAAAGGAAGGAAGGGAATTGAGATGTGAGAAACCTCCAATTTTCCCATGTAGCACATTCAGGACCAAGGTTGGCCCACTGGATCAACACCTGCTTGCTATCAACCCCTTAATCTTGTACCATCCAACTATCAAGAATTACTGCAGGTCCTTGTAACAGCAGCCCGTGGGAAGAAGCCTGTAGAACAGCATACCTCCCTTGACCTTGTCTGGCACATGCTTCTTAAGCAAAGAGAAATGGAAGACAGGGTGCACCAAGCTCTCCTTAGGAAGATCTAACATGTATGCCACCTTGCCAATCCACTCAAGTACCTTATAAGGGCCAAAGTATCTTGCACATAACTTGATGTTCTTGTGTACAGCCACTGAACTCTGTCTATGCAGCTGGAGCTTGGGATAAACAAGATCTCCAACATCAAAATTCCTATCAATCCTCTCCTTATTTACAAAAAATTTCATTCTGGCTGGAGGCAGCTGAAGGTTGTCCTTAAGCTGCCATGCTAGTCGAGCTCTCTGTAACAATAGCTCATTGACTCAACCAACATGAGAAACCATCCCTTGTTGCACCAAGGAAGATGGAGGTTAATATCCATATAAAGTCTTGAAAGGGGTTGAACACAAAGAAGAGTGAAAATGAGTATTGTACCAATACTCAGCATGAGGCAAACACTTATACCACTGCTTAGGATGAGTGAATGTCATCCCTCTCAAATATAGCACGATGCACTGATTAATCCTCTATGCCTGGCCATTAGATTGAGGATGATACAAAGAACTCATATCCAAAGTGGTACCCAGCAATAAGAACAACTCCTACCAAAATGAGCCAGTGAACAACCTGTCCTTATCTGAAACAAAGGACTGAGGAAGTCCATGAAGCCTATACACCTGATCCAAGAATAGCCCGACCAATTTCTCTGTTGTAATGGGGTGATAGAGGGTAACAAAGTGTCCAAACTTGGTGAAGCAATCCATAATCACCCAAATGACTTCTCTCCCTTCAGACTTAAGCAGACCCTCAACAAAATCCAAGCTAATATGAGTCCAAGCCCCATCTGGATTCGAAGTCGCTGTAACAAGCCCTTGTATGGAGTATGCTTAACTTTTGTCTTTTAGAAAACTTCACACTGCTGCATAGATTCTTGAACATCTTTCTTCAACCCTTTCCACTGGAAGTAGAACTTAATTCTTCATTAGGTTCCTTCTATACCAGAGTGTCCTCCCAAGTGACGCTCTAATGACTTGTGTCCTCCATCCATGACCTTCACCAATGTCAATCTTACGCTTAACTCGAATAATTCCATTGCTCGCTGTCACTTCTGCATAAGCTTTGATAGGAGTAGCTTGTATGTTGTCAGGAAGAATGTACAACTGAGCAAACGTATCATTCTCAAAGGAACGGATCACTTCTGTCATCCACAAGGGAACTGCTTGAGTAATGGCTGCACAAGACCCCTCAGCTTCTAAATCCTCAAGTCTTTTGGACAGAGCATCAGCAACAACATTTTTAGCTCCCTTCCTATACCGAATTATGTACTCCAACCCCAACATCTTCATTAACCCTTTCCTTTGAACTCTTGTTGAAATCCTTTGCTCAAGTAGATACTTGAGACTTTGGTGATCTGTCTTGATCACAAATTAGTGCCCTTCAAGATAATGTCGCCACTTCTGAACTACAAGAAGTATAGCCATATAATCTTTCTCATAAATGGACAGCTTCTACTTCTTAGGACCTAAGGCCTGACTGAGAAAAGCGAAGGGCTTCCCATTCTGAGAGAGCATAGAGCAAATACTAGTACAGCAAGCATCAGTCTCCAACAAGAAGGGCAAGTTGAAATCAGGCATTCACTACTACATATTGGGTCATATGCAATGGTTTAAAACTGTAGCAAATGGGATAAAACCGCTGCATTAAATCTGATGCAGCGGTTCATAAACAGTTGCATACGCGTCCGTGGCATTAGCCTTTTGCAACGGTTTTTTTTACTATAGTTGCGGATAATAACTGTTGCATTTGGGTAGCTAATGTAATGGTTATTTGACCTATGGCAACGGTTATTGGAAACCTAATGCAACGGTTATTTGACTTATTGCAATGGTTAATGGAAGCCTAATGCGACGATTACTTTGACCTATAGTAGCGGTTTATGGGACATCTAATACAACGGTTATGATGACTGATAGTAGCAGTTTATTCAATATGTATCGCAACGATTTTTTTACCTAATGCCGTGGTTTATTGATGATCTAATGCAGCTGTTATATGTACCTATAGCGGCGGTTTTTGAGATATGTAATGCAAAGGTTATTTTCACCTAATGCAACGATTATTTTAACCTAATGCAGCGGTCTGTGATGATCTAATGCAACAATTATTTTCACCTAAAGTAGCGGTTTATAATGAGCTAATACAACGGTTATTTTAACCTATGCAGCTGTTTATGATGACCTAATGCAGCGGTTTTTCGTCCTATATCAGTGGCTTATAGATACCTAATGCAACGGTTATATTATATTTTGCAGCGGTTTATTGATGAACTAATGCCGCTGTTTGAAATCGCTAATGCAACGGTTTGTACAAAAACTAGTGTAGTTATTAATTCAGTTTTGACATATATTGCAAGGATTTTTTAAACCAACACCTCTTAATCCATAAGCATATCTTAACACATCCATACCTTCAAAAGATCTTGCTCGATATCAAAACTAATAATAATCCAAATACAAATTACATAGTTGATAATCAAAAGAAACCACTGAATCAAATGCATAGCTGCTAATCACAAAAGTATAGACCTTAAAATATATCAAGCTTTACATATTAAAGCCAAAAACGTCCTACACCCACAAAAGTCTATCACTACCAAGTCAATATAAAAAAAACACAATTTACATTCAACCACATCATGTACATTGTTCATAACCATAAACTCCACACTATGTTCCTTTATTGGCCGCGTGTCCATCAACATTCTCGAGATCCTCAGCACCCTGACCCTAAAAACATATAAAATGAGCATAAGTAGCAGTATTAGAGTCTTATACAACGAGAGAGATGTGGGAACCAATGACTTCTGTAGTTTTACATGAAGAATCATTGAGATATATGATCATTTTGAGTTAAGAATAGAACTAAAGCACTAATATACCTCATTTGCAGCACCTGATGAAGAAGCAACATTTCGAGTAGTACTGTGACCATTTCTAAGTGATTCTTCTACCAAGGTTTGAAGTACATGGGGATCAAGATTTCTTAAACTTGGGATTACTGAGGCAAGTCCAGAGACCAGTTCCTGCACAACTTATTTCGTCAGTTCAGCTTTAATGTCAGCCTTCATGGACTCCATATCCTCTTTTGGAACTTGAACTCCACACACTTGAACCTTCTCTTTAAGATCTCTCTGGGTAACACCCCTCCCAAATAGACGGATATGACTCGGATGCTCATCAGCAATTACTTCATCAAATGCAACTGTACTTTGGCTATTTGATCCTCCCCTAGAATCAATCTTGGATTGATGTTCCTCAACTTCTCTGTACATCAAATAAATGAAGTAAAAAGTTATACCTTATTTATAATGTCATGCCATAAACTAACTCAATATTAAATCACTTAAATAAATTTAGAAAAATTCAGGACCAATAAAGTTAATAACTCTATTTAATTTATAGTACTTAAATGTATCTTATGTTTTTTCACTTAAATCACTTAAAAGAATCCCCTCACTCTAAAAACTTCCTTATCCATAAATGCCCTAGAGTTCAAGGGTGACAATCAGGTATCAAGTAAAAAATGATACAATAAGGCAACATCAATTTAGAGTTACTGTTGAATTGATATGAAGTTCAGCATATTAATTTTTCAGATAAAGTTGATGTTTGTGGTTAAGTGAGTCAAATGTTGAGTCAAGAATGGTGGTTAAGTCAGTCAAATGTTAGTTGCTTTAAGTGCTAATATTATGTTATGATTATAGATATTATGCTAATATTATGTTATGATTACAAGTACAGGAGCCATAGCCATAGCTTGTTTAAAACGTTCAAAAGCTTCTCCTGCTTTGTCATTCCATAAGAACCCATCCTCCTTATGCAGATCTGTTAAAGGCTTCGCATTAATACCATATCCAGCTATATACTTACGGTAATATCTAGTTAGACCTAAGAAACCCCTTAGTTGCTTGAGGGTTTAGGCTGAGGCAAATCTTTCAGTGCTTGGACTTTGCTTGGATCTATTGCAATACGCTCCCTCGATATTATATGTCCAAGATACTTAGCTTGTCTCTTGGCAAAGGTACAATTGGAAAGCTTTGCATAAAGCTTGTGCTGCTTCATGGTCTGGAACACCAACTCAAGATGAGAATAATGCTTATGCAGGGTAGGACTATAGACCAAAATATCATCAAAAAACACTAGCACAAACTTCCTCAAGTAAGACTTAAACAGAAGATTCATCAATGCTTGAAAGTTTGATGGTGCATTAGACAACCTAATGGGCATCACAACAAACTCATAATGCCCTTGATGAGTGATGCAAACTTTGCGTGTGCGTTAGTAAGTGCACTAGCCATACCAAGTAATACAGAAGTGAGCAGAGTATCGTTCCCACGAGGATTGTAATGAGTGAATACAAAAATTTGTAGCTCCAATACTATTTGAAAGACCGAAAAATTTAGGATTTTGATATGAAATAAAGTAAAATAAGATAAAAAGAAATAAAAGTTAAAACGGGATTAGAATGTACTAATTTTTTGTTGGTTTTTATCAGTTTATAAAGTCTAAGGCATCCGATTTCACCTCAGTTGCATCAATACGCCTTTTCTTTTCGCTATATTCAAGTTGTTACTGTGTGTTGATGGTTGAAAATCCTAATTTACTAAATATTCTGTCTCGAGCAAGGCATACTCTTTAACATATTACTCCATCACTCTCATGCATGAATTTAAATAAGAAAAGAGTTTTTCAAGCTCTATGATTGTCTTTTTTGAAAACCACACAGCTCGCATTAATCTCTCTCTAGCATTCGCCCAATTTGTGGTGCTTATCACCTCAGCAATCATCATAAATCTCCTCTCAGACTCATTATGAATCATTATAGGCTTTAAATGGTGATCAAGCATTTAAAACTCATGAAGAACTTTGATAAATACTTTAACAACACAATAACATAAACATTAAATGCTTTGAATTAGAAATAAGCGTATATTACAACTTAGGCCACAGCATAGCCTTAGAAAAACAAAATTAGTTAATGATAAACTTAATATTAAACATTATAAACAGAAAATTCATGAACTTAGAAAAGAAAAAAGGATAGAAAGAATAAAAAACACAAAATTACAAACCAAACTTTCTTCCTTCCTTCTCCTTTCCTCTTTCTCACGATTTTTCTCTCTTTTCTCACTCAAATCTTGTGATTTTTGTTTTGAAATCTAATGCTTAAACACCCCCACATCATCCCCTATTTATAGTAGTTGAGCTAGGGTAAAAAAAATTGTAAAAAATCTTCAAACTTCATCCTCATTAGCTAAAACTTGCGGCAGCTGCAGCTCTGTTCTGAGGCCCTGTTCTCCCTCATTTTTCTTCAATTTGTTTTACATTCCACCCCCTAAAACCAGTAAAAAAGTATCATGTGCATGTTTTATAAGGTGTATACAACGAATTTGAGCTAAAATATTGCGTAATATAGTCGGCCAATGTGGAGAAAGTAAGCAAGTTGTGCAAAATTGTCAATTTTCTGCAGCAGCAGCAGTGATGCTTGTTCATCAATTTTTTTTTATTTTGTTTTCAATTCCACCGCCCAAAACTTGCAAAGGATGAGTTAGGACTTGTTAAAGTATGTTTTTAAAATGAGTTTGGGTAAAAATCATTGATTATTTGCTCCCAAAATGCAAGTTGAAGCTGATTGCACCACCACCTGCACCCTTGCCCCCTGGATTCTGCAATGGTTGTTCAACTTGATTTTTTTCATTTTTTTATTGCTTTGCACTATCCAAAATTAGCTTTAACATCAACTTTAACATGTTATTGAAGTGTGCAGGAAGTTCTTTCATGTTATTTGTCCATTTTGCCACCCAAAATTGTAAGTTAAAATGGATTGGTCGAGCATGGTGCATTTTCTCTATTCTTGCTGTTCTTCGCTGATTTTCTTCAAATTTTTGAGCTTAGACCCACCTAAATTCAGAGTTTACATCAAATTTGACATGCTAATGCATTGTGTAATTAATCCTTGCACTTGATTTGTGCATTTTGTTACCCATTTTTGCAATTTGAATTGTATTGTGCATGAACTTGTTGTGTTCTTGCTTTAGCCCTGTTAATTATTATGTTTTGCCCATTTTTTGCTTCGTTTTGGTGTATCTTGCTTTTAATTGTTGATATTAATGATAAAACCTAGCAAGATTTTGCATAAAACGAGTGTTTTTGCAAGAAAATGGCAATATGAGCAGAAAAGAGCAAAATCGAGCAAAAGCGGTAAATATTTGATGTAAAATGTTTAAAAATATATTAAAATAACATAAAAAAATTATATACTAATTTAGACTTATCAAAATACCCCCATACTTAAATCTTGCTCGTCCTCGAGCAAGGATGAACATTACAGCACCAGTTCTCATGCTTTTTAAGAAATTTACAACAAGTAAAAGCAGGTATACTCTAAATTAGAGAAGAATAACTAAGGCTCAAAGTTCAAGGTTCTAAAGGCAAAACCATCTTTCCCAAGGAAAAATCTGTCAATTACCTAGGTAATCGATTTCAAAAGTTAGCCAATCAAATTAAGTTTATCCGTTCTTTCTAATCTTAAGATATTCAAACCGAATTGGGGACAAAAATTATACCACTCATAACAAGACTTATCAAGTATGCCCAAAACTAATTATTTTTGCATCATTTTTTTTTGGAGGAATTTATTTACTCAAGTCAATATAAGCATATCTGCAGCGAGAATCAAGCTCCGACTCTTGGGTGATGACCCATATGTAAGAGAAGCCACCACTGCGATGGTTGTATTATGACCTCCCGAGTATATCTTTAGTGACAATCAAGCTCCGATTCCTAGGCAATGACCCATAAGTAAGAGAAGCCACCACTGAGACGCCCTCTTAATGGGTCGCACATATCTTATTTATGTGGGATAGCGGTGCTAGAGATGTTTTCCCCTCCAAATTTTTTTTTTCGGTGCTTGGTTCTTTGTTAGCTTTCTAAGTGCCCCTTGTAGTGAGCTTTCAATGTGGCAACTCCCGTTCTAGTTGGCCCAGGGTACTCGGTGTTGAAACACCCCTACGGATCTACTCGCTAGAGGTACCAAGGCACGAAACCATCACACCATTGCACATATCTTGACATTTTTATAGGACAGCGGTGCTTAGTAATTCTCTCCCTTTATTATTTTTCTTGTATTTAGACTTAGGCATAACTTTTCAAAATCCATTATGTAAATGATACTCTTTATGCAATCTATTCAAATTTGAGCATCTTTTAATTAGAAAGAAAAGTAAAACAACCATGCTAACTAGTGAAGTCAAATACCATGGTTTTATCAAGATAGTGCCTTAGATTAGATCATGTTTTACAATTAGAACACAAAAACAATTGATTATTAGGTTATTCAAATCTAATTAAAGTAAACGAGAAAAAAAGAGTAGAAAAATTTCCAAAAACAAGCATGATGATAAGTTGTCTCTTATTTATCTATTTTGTCTTTATTTTTTTATTTTAAATTTGTTTTCTTGAAAGACAAACGATTAAAACTGCATAAAATTGACCTTTTTTTGTTGGCCGACACTATTTACATCCCCATACAAAGGCTCCGAACTCTGAGAGGCACAGAAGCCGACTCTAAAGCATAAAATATGAAAACTTTTTTGAAATAATTTTCTTTCAAAACTTTAAAAATTGCATTTCCCACCCCCAAACATTATTTTTTGAAAAGAACTAAAAACATAAATTGGGTGAGAGATACTTCCGAGGTTTGAGGGTTGCTTTTTGATGGTGCATGTTGACATTGTGCTACCCACAAACTTGTTGAAAATACCTGTTTAATCAAAAATAAACATGAGAAAAATAAAAATAATAAAAGGAGAATAAAATTAGATAAATAAAGATATAAACACTTGGGTTGCCTCCCAAAAAGCACTTAATTTATAGTCGTTAGCTCGACTTTCTGGGTGGATCTTTCCCGTGTCCTGAAGGAGAATAGTGTTTCCACCATCCATCCATAATGACCATTTTCTTCCGTGACTCTTCCTTGTTCTCTTCTTTACACGGCCTCCTCCACCATCTCAAATCTTTGGATCTTTGAGCCTGATTTGCCACAGCTTGAATTTCTTTTTCTGATTTCTTCTGCTATTTTTCTCTGAGGTATCCATGGTTCCAAAAATTTCTGACCATGTTAGATAGGCTCGACATTCTATTTCAATGACTGGTGGTGATGGGTCAATAAAGATGGGGTTGGTCCTAGGTGGCTTCGAGTTGACTAAGGGGATTATGTCATATTGAGGTTGTTTTTCTAGTGTGTCTCCATCCCTCAATGCTATGGCGTTAGTTTACTCCCCCAGGTTGGTGATGGAATTGCTAGGAAAAGAATCTTTATACCTCTTAGAAATTTCCTCTATTGTAGTTCCTACTTTAGGTTCTGGATTTTGGATGGAGGCTTTTCAGGTTTTTAGGTCGGCCACGGCTTCCATGAACTACCTAAATGACATTTCTATGTCCTATTTCTATTCTTGAAATTGATAAGTGGGTGAATAAGGTGCTTCGTAATGGTTCCAAGAAAAGTTAGAAGGGTCCATCCATTCTTGACTATAGGGGCTACAGTAGAAAATGTACTGGGGTTGGTTAGAATTTGACACGTAATTACCTTGTTCTAAACCCCATGAGGAAAAGCTATTACTTAATTGACATTCCGTACTAGCATGGTTCCCCGTACAAAATTCACATCTAGGAGCACGAGCTGCAATAATCTCATTTAAGATTTCTTGAATTTGTGAAAGTTGAGCAGATAATTCACTATATTCACGAATGCTCAGTTTTCTTTTCGATATAGCTTGATATTGAGGTCTCATAAAGCTATAATGCTCAAAACCTAATTAAGAAAAGCTATTACCTATTTGGCATTCAATGCTAGTATGGTTACCTGCGCAAAATTCACATCTAGGAGTACTAGTAGTAATCATGTCTTCAATTAATAAAAGTTGAGTAGATAATGCATCAAATACAGCTTGGTATTGAGGTCTTATAAAGTTATAGCAAGCCATCCTCTTTTTTTTCAATGAATAAACAATTAAAATAAATAAATAAATAAAGTTAAGTGTTAGACGAAGAAAAATAATAAAATTTGTGAGAAAGATTAAGACAACAACAACATTTGAAAACTGAGCTTTAAGAAACGAGTATTAGTAATACTCAAGGTTTTGAAAAACTTTAGGATAACAAACCTGACTTTGAAAAACCTATCTAGATCACTAAAAAAAAAATAAAGTTAAAATTAATCGGAAAACTTAAAATACAACAACCTAAAATAAAAGTTAAAAAAACAAAAATTTTAAAAAAAGGGGGGTTAGTAACCCTAATGTTTTCGAAAAATTTAAAAATATCAAATTTAACTTTTTAAAACCCTAACAAAGTGAACTTATAAGCAAAATAAGAATTAAAATAAAGACAAAATATAATAAAAATAACAAAATAACACCAAACAAACAAGTTTTTTTAGGGGGGTATATACGAATTTATTTATTCACTTATTTATTTTTAAGAATTATCTTTACGAATAAATAAATGAATGAAAACAGATTTATATTTTAAATTTAACAAAATTTACAAATTATTAACAATTTCAATTTAGCACCAAAACTAGTTGGTATCGATATCACTCAAATAGAGACAATCCCCTGTAACGGCGCCAAAAACTTGATGCAGACGTTGCGTATGTGTTAGCCAGTGCACTAGTCGTACCAAGTAATATAGAAGTGAGTAGAGTATCGTTCCCATGAGGATTGTATTGAGTGAATACAAAAATTTGTAGCTTCAATACTATTTGAGAGACCAAAAAATTTAATATTTTTATATGAAATAAGTAAAATAAAATAAAAAGAAATAAAAGTTCAAACGAGATTAAAATGTGCTAATTTTTTGTTGGTTTTTATCAGTTTATAAAGCTTAAGGCATCCGATTGTACCTTAGTTGCATCAATACACCTTTTCTATTATCGATATTCAAATTGTTACTGTGTGTTGACGGTTGAAAATTCTAATTTACGAAATATTCTCTCTCAAGCAACATTTGGATATTCTTTAACATATTAAACCATCACTCTCGTGCATGAATTTAAATAAGAAAAGAGTTTTTAAAGCTCTATGATTTTCTTTTTTGAAAATCACACAAATCGCATTAATCTCTCTCGAGCATTCACCCAATTTGTGGTGCTTATCACCTCAACAATCATCATAAATCTCCTCTCCAGCTCATTATGAATAATTATAGTCTTTAAATGGTGATCAAACATTTAAAACTCAGGAAGAACAATGATTAACACTTCAACAACACAATAACATAAACATTGAATACTTTGAATTGGAAATAAGCGTATATTACAACTTAGGCTACATCATAGCGTTAGAATAACAAAAATAGTTCATGAAAAACTTAATATTAAACATTATGAACAAAAAATTCATGAAATTTGGAAATAAAAAAACGATAGAAAGAACTAAAAATACAAAATTACAGACCAAACTTTCTTCCTTACTTCTCCTTTCCTTTTTCTCACTATATTTCTCTCTTTTCTCACTCAAATCTTGTGATTTTTGTTTTGAAATCTTATGCCTAAACGCCCCCACACCATCCCCTATTAATAGAAGTTGAGCTAGGATAAAAAAATTGTAAAAATTCTTCAAACTTCATCCTCATTAGCTGAAACTTGCGGCAACTGCAGCTGTGTTCTGAAGCCCTGTTCTCCCTTTTTTCTTCAATTTTTTTTCCATCCTACTGCACAAAACCCTGTGCAAAAGAATCATGTGCATGTTGTATAAGGTTTATACAATGAATTTGAGCTAAAATATTGCATAATATAGCCGCCCCAAGTGGAGAAAGTAAGCGAGTTGTGCAAAGCTGTCAATTTTCTGTAGCAGCAGCAGTGATGCTTGTTCATCCATTTTTTCTCATTTTTTTTGAATTCCACCGCCCAAAACTTGAAACGGATGACTTAAGACATGTTAAAGTATGTTTTTAATATGAATTTGGGTAAAAAGCATTGAGTTTTTGCTCCCAAAATGTAAGTTGAAGTTGATTGCACCACCACCTGCACCCTTGCACCCTAGATTCTGCAATGGTTGTTCAACTTGATTTTTTTCCTTTTTTTATTACTTTGCACAGCCCAAATTAGCTTTAACATCAACTTGAACATGTTAATGAAGTGTTCCAGAAGTTTTTTCATGTTATTTGTCCATTTTTCCATCCAAAATTGCAAGTTGAAATGGATTGGTTGAGCTTGGTGCATTTTCTCTATTCTTGCTGTTCTTTGCTGATTTTCTTCAAATTTTTGGGCTTGGACCCACCTAAATTCAGATTTTACAGAAAATCTGACATGTTAATGCATTGTTTAGTTAATTATTGCACTTGAGTTGTGCATTTTGTTACCCATTTTTGCGAGTTGAATTGTCTTGTGCATGAACTTGTTGTGTTCTTGCTTTGGCCATGTTAATTATTATGTTTTGCCCTTTTTTTCTTTGGTTTGGTGTATCTTGCTTTTACTTGTTGATGTTAATGATAAAACCTAGCAAGATTTAGCACAAAACGAGTGTTTTTGCTATACAATGGCAGTATGAGCGAAAAGAGCAAAATCGAGCAAACGCGATAAAACTTTGATGTAAAATGTTTAAAAATATATTAAAATAATATAAAAAAGAATATACTAATTTAGTCTTATTAATGTGTTCTAAAAGCTATCTTATGAATGTCTTGCTCTTGAACTCTAATCTGGTAGCAACCCTTCCTCAAATCCAGCTTAGGGAAATACTAGGGTCCATGCAATTCATGTAACAAGTCGTCTATGATTGGAATTGGGAACTTGTATTTGACTGTGAGAGAATTCAAGTGACGATAATCAATGCACATTCTAGAAGTCCCATGTTTTTTCTTCACTAAAATTACAAGAGAGGCAAAAGGACTGTGACTATGTCGTATGAACTTTGTCTTCAATAGCTCATTAATTTGCCTTTCAATCTTATCCTTCTGTGAATGAGGATATGTATAGGGCCGCAGGTTCACAGGATTAGACCCTTCCTTCGAGGGAATAGCATGATCAAGCTCCCATTTCAAAGGTAAGGTGTCTGGCTACTCAAATAATTCTTCATACTCTTCAAGCAAAGCATTCAATTCATCACTGGATTCAATGGACTCATCACCTGAATTAGCTGTAAGTGAGTAGAGTTGTCCTACCCAGCTGCAATCAACCTTCTTGAGTACCTTTTGCAAGCCTTTACTCCTCATCAATTGGAGTTGGCCATGCTCTAAAATCCCCTGCAATTTGATCTTCTTTCCATCTTTCTCAAAAGACACAGTTAGTTGTGAGAAATCAAAGAGTATTGGGCTAAAGTTCTTCATCTAGTCCACTCCCAAGACTATATCATAGCCTCCCAATCTCAAAACCCTGAAATCACAGTCAAATTTGTACCCTTGCGTATTCCAATAGAAGTTCTTGCATTTTAGGTGTGTCAATATCGAATTCCCATCAGCAACTGTACTTGCGAAAGGATTACTCTGAATCAGTTCTTGTCCCACAGCTTTCATAACCTTTGGATTCAGAAAACTGTGAGTAGGTCCATTGTCAATAAGTATCAGCAATTCTCTTTACCCTACTATTCCCTTAATGCGTATAGTATTGTGTGAACCACTCCATGTCAAGGCCTTAACAAAGATCTGAACATCCTTTTCTTCATCAGTATCAACTGTCATTCTTTCCTCAGGTTCCTTGCAGTCAATCTCTTCATCCACTTTAGTCTCAAAAGCATCTTCTCCAGATGCTACAATCAGGAACTTAGGATCACATTTGTGACTAAAGAAATATCTTTGGTTGCACTTGAAGCAAAGCTTCGGTGGTCTCTTTTCATCACTAGTTCCCACTTTGCTACTGTTCTGAGCTATCCTATTGGAAGAAGATCCATTGAACTTGCTCTTGGGCCTTTGAGAATCTGAACTTGTCATCACTGAGCTCTTAACATTCTTAGCTTTGGAGTATGCTCGAGTGAAGCTATAGGGATCAAAAGCTTTCAGTAAACTCTTGATTCTTAGCTTAAGGCCACTTACAAAACTTGACACATAATATGACTCCGGAGCCACAAGATATATAGACAACATCCCAGCCCTTCAATCCTTCAAATCGTGTCATGTAATCTTTCACTGAATTAGTTTGAACAACCTTGTTAAAATTTTTCACAACTTCACTGACATCCTCATCACCATATCTGTCGCAAAGCTCATTGGTGTATTTAGTCCAAGTGATGGAAGGCCTAGTATGCAGCAAACCATAGTACCACGTCTCCATCTCTCCTCACATATGCACAACTGCCAATTCTACATTTTCAGGCTCCTCAATTTTGTATAAACAAAAGTACCTTTCACATTACCTTATCCAAGATTGAGGAAGAGTACCATCAAAAGCCTCCAAGTCCACTCTTGACTTCCTAAATCCTTTGCGTCCAGCACTTGAAGCACTCTTTCCACTATTTTTTGGAGCAATTACAAGATCAGGAGGTCTAGTTTGCTGACTTGCAGCTAAGAGTACACTACCACCAGCTGGCGTTTGCTACCTTTCCATTCTTTGCTGTAGACCAGAAAATTGCTGAGATTGAGAGTCAAATCTGCAATCCATGTCTCTTTGCAGTGTTCACATCATATTCTGCATCATAAGCATCATCTGAACCATACGATCTCCCTGAGGATTAGCACTGTCACCAACAACAGCTACATTATAAGTAGAGGCTCCTGCAGCGACAGTGTTAGCAGCATTACTAGCTGCATTGCCTGCAGCATGAGCTCGAGTTGTAGGTGCCATGGTAGATCACTTCTTCCTGGCCAGATTGTAGGTGATCCACACAATGCAAAAATTTCAAACCGAAACAACATAATTCAATCGGAATGAAGCTTGAATTCAATCCAATCGAGTGTAATCTGTAGGCTCTGATACCAATTGTTAAGATTCAAGAGATAATCTTGAACTTCACCTACGTGAAGAGAGGTAAGATGAGAAGAGATGTGAAGGAGATGAAAACAAAGAGAGTAATGGGAGATATTTTCGTTCAATGCCTCAAATCTTACAATCAAACCCTTACTTATACTAATTACATGATTAAACCACAAACAATGAATCTAAACTCAAAGACACTACTAACCGACTTGTTACATCTGAATTAGAGGCCAATTTGGACTTAAAACAACTAAACAAGGCTTAACTAACATAACCAACTTTGCCGCCAGCACATTTGAACTGTTTTTCCCACCATTGGCCAAAAGAACCGATAAAATTAGATAAAATCAGTCTGATCATGACAATCTCACCATACTGAAGCTACATGGTATGTTGTGCGACATGACCATCTCTCAAAATTGAATGTTGCTAAAGGCTAAGCATGTTCAAGAGATATTGAGTTTACAAGAAATTCAAAACAAAAACCTTCTCGTAAAAAATGAGAACTAATAGAGTTTGTCTTTGCCCATGATCTCCCTTCATAGAGGTGTGTAAATCCTTTTATGACTGGGGGACTTTGCGTCAGTCATTTCTTTAACGGTGGCATAAATCCTTTTAAGACTAGACGACACCGCCCCAGTCGTTTCCTTAATGATGGTGCAAATTATTTTAGGACAAGGAAACTTTACCCCATTTCATAACTTAGACCTCTTTATTTTTTTGGCGTGGATTATTCTCAAATATTAAGGGATGTCATGCCTAGGTCGAAGGCTAGACATCATTTTTGTCACAAATGATGAACTAATTCAAAATCGAGTGGCTTAATCATCAACAACAAGTGTGAATACGTTTATTTTGCACGATACAAATCATCCTAGAGAAGCTACAAGTCAAGAACTACCCCTCCATAAGACGAAATCCCTCTCAAAGCTAGTAAACTTCACCGTCAATCATGTCATGTAACACAACAAAGTGACATACTTAGGAGACTTCATTATTCACTACAAGTTAGAAATCGAGCTGTAATTAACCAACTTAGGCTATTATCTTGACCCAATAATACATTTCCAACTGAAAAGTCCAACATGGACCATGCATATTACCGTACCTGAACAGCTCACACTTTAATCAACTTTCTGCTAAGCTATTTAGTACCACCGTAAGTCAACCGCTTGGTAAGACCCGTATAAGACATCATTTTCATCTACTTAGCCGCCTTCACAATCGCATACATTCTGTGGCGGCACATAGTTGGTGCTTCCAAACCTTGGTAACAACTTCATAACAATCATGACAACTCAATAGTAAAAACCCCTTCAGAGGGTAAGAATGGGAATAAGTAACAACAAGGAAAAAAAATTAGTGCAATACCGTACTTTAAGGTTGTCTTGAACTTTCGCACAAATAAACTAAAACTCCTTTCACAGCCAATTCGATCTAGTAATGATTGTTGGCAACAAGGGAACACACAATAAAGGATCACCGAGTTCTTAGAAATAGTTCCCGATCCGTAAGGCTAGAATAACAAGATTAATATGTACCATGGAATGTGTATGCCATATCAGTGGCATCCTTTGAGGTCTTTCATCATGAACACCCTATAAACTCACCCTATAGAATTTTCTATATTCATTCCAACATAGGCAATCCACCACATGTCATCCAAAACTCATCTTTGGTAAGTCATACATTGCACATAAATGCCTGTCATCCCAGTATTAGCAAGGGTTCATATGGACTATAGATAACCAATTAAAATAAGCCATGCCAAGCTCGTTAGTTCACAAATAAACATCTAGGACCAACGAACATTAGCCATGGACATCGTTTGAGGATGATATACCAATTTTTTTTTATGTCGCGAGTAATGGCCTTATAAATATATTATTTCTAACAACATTGTCTTTATTTTTATATTTAAGCTTGATGTATCCGTTATCAAATAAATGTGTTACAACTGGCCTATTTGGTGTGCATGATTTTATTCAGGTATTTTTGCACGTAACACCTGACTGTTATTCACATACATAACAATCACCATGGTCTGCCCCTGTGCAATCACCCGTAACAGGTGCAATTCTTATCAAAATGGTCTAACTTGGTGCAAGCACTCGCACCGGGTGCAATTCCTACCACCATGGTCCGCCCTGGTGCAATTACCCACAACAGATGCAATGCCTATGACTATGGTCGGTCCTAGTGTAATCGCACGCAAGGGATATGATACCTGACGCCATGACTTGCTTAAGGGTTATCTAAAGAAAGAACATTAAGCACCAGTATCTACTTTTCATTTGATATATGTGATATATAGCTTATTACATAGGATCTGCACATTTAAAAGATGCGCTAACCTTCATGACGTACACAACAATAACATGCCCATTCCTACTAGACTCATATCATCCTTGATTCTAGAGTATTGGGGTATACTCACTGTATTGATCTCATTCAAATATGTGGCATATGGATATCATTATGACGGAAAAGTAAACACGAAATACTTAACACTTTAACGTTATCCAGGTGTCTTACACATATCGCCTACAATTTAAATGAAATTGTCCGCCTGGAGCTCCGACCAAAACATCGGAATGCATCATACTCACCACTTAATTGATATTACAAACTAAATGCGCACATAACTAGTGGCTAGTCATAATAAAGATACCCTCATATGCTTATCGCATGAAAGTCAAAAAGCTGCTAGTGGTTTTAGGAATAAAAGAACAAAATGCTGTAAATGCTCTAAAGTTTAGGAATCCCCAGAAGCTCAGATTCCCCTCAACATTCCTACACAAGTGAAAACTGCTCCATTCAAACAAACGAATAGATAAAGCGTTCTATTAAAATCCCCGAGGGACTAAACGCCTTTTTAAAGTGAATAATGCACTAAACATTTGGTAAGATCTATGATTGAGCTAAACACCTTTCTAAGGTTCAGGAAAGGTCATGCGCCTAGCTACAAGTTGTTACGATTTGAACATCCTATTAAGTTTCAAATTCATCGATATAAATCTTAGTTAGGTTACACGCCCTATTTATTAAAAATACACATAAGTGGCAGTTACCAAAAACTAGGGCATAACGATGAAAACCTCCATCACTAGGGTAAAGATTGTGCACTAGCAAGTCACGTTTAAGGATTGATGCATAATCCATTCCATGGCCAAACTTGGAATGACCGCCCATGGAGTGGGAAGACTATATGTTTATAATACTAGTTCGATATCCACTCGCCCAGACAACTAAAGCCTATAACAAGTGCCCCAGAGCCAAGCATCCAGGAGCTCACAAGTCCAGATGCCCAAGGCCCGAACGCCCGGCAAAGGGCGCCCTGTATGAGGGCATCGCATCCAGGCTGGCAACCCAGGCCTCGTTCCCTATCTGTATGGGGGGGGGGGGGGGGGGGGGGGGGAGGGGGGGCAGACCCCTCACATTAGGGACACACTCTTCTCTCCGGGATAAGACCTCTCTCTCCCCTAAGGCAAGCCTCGTCTGAGGCAGACCACCCCATGCCTCAACCTTCATCATCCTTCACGTTCATCTCTCTAGAGCAATAACTACTCAAACCTTCTACTCCTCTTAGTCCATTATATCTATTTTATGTAATTATTGCATGCTTTTATTATTATTTCATGAGATAAATACTAACTTGAGTGTTGGAGGGGTCGACCATGGGTTACCCCGTGGGCCCTTCTAACCATCTATTTGAATCTTGTAGGAATACCAAGCCTGGCATGCAGCTAGAACTTGAGTTCATCTCGTCCTTATGAACCCCATCTCATACCAAACTCCTATACGATGAATAAGCTAATTGACCAAATTTGTCGAAAACACTTGTATTGTGAGCCAATCGGCATAGATGGTACCTAGTGTGGTGTTGCTGAATCGGTATGCCCCTTTGTTTGATGATCGTATGGGTGAGACTTCTACCTTTGGTAGTTTTTCGCGTCCGTTGTGGCCCGTGCCGGTCGAGGGGGCTGTGGGCCAAGTTAGCTCTCATGTTTCTGATGATGGGTTGTTCGTATGTCCAAGGGTTTAATAACCCCAACTATATTCATTTTGCTCATGTTCTCATAATTGCCTTAGTTTGGTTGGTTCGATTGAGACCAAACTAGCCCTGTTGATGTTGAGTTGACTATTGCTTGTTCTACTGATGGGTAGCAGTTTATGATTAGTGGGATGCGGAGCTCTTATTGGCTCACCATTGTTGTTTGGAATCCTGCTATTTATCGTGTTTGGAGAGTTCAAGATGGTGACTAGCATTTGACTTGCAGTGTTTCCAATCTTCGAGGGGATGTGAGCTTCGTGGCTACGTTTGTCTATGGCTTCAATGAGCCAAGGCCATGTCAAGAACTTTAGGGGTATATTCGAGGAGCTGCTGTGGGTCTTTAGGTTTCTTGGATAGTCTTTGAAGAGTTTAATGCTATCCTTTGTCCTAGTGATAGTTGTGGCGGTCAGGATTCTCGGTCTGGCCACAATTATGATTTTCAGGACGGCATTGCGAGGCTGAGCTCACTGTTTTTCCATATACACGATTGCATTACATGTGGTCTAATAGGTTGGATGCTGACGCTCTTATTCTTAAGCGTCTAGAGTGGTGTTTGTTGAGTGAGGGTTGGCTGCGTGCTTTTCCAGCTTCACCAGTTAAGTTTTTTCCCTGTGCAGTGTTCTATGATCATTGTTCTTTTATAGTTAAAGGGCTTCGAGAGCCTTCCCATGTCATGGATGCCTTTCAAGTTCTTTAACTGTTGGGCTAATCATGAGGGGTTTCTGCCTACGGTACGGAGTGTGGGAGTCTCGCATTGAGGGTTCACCTATGTTTCAAGTCACTCAGAAGCTCAACGGGTGAAGGGTGAGATGAAGGCCCTTTGTGCTTGACATTATAGTCATATATCTACCAGAGTGGTGGTGGTAAGAGACTCCTGAGCTGTGGGCTAGAGGGCTTTGGATGCTAATTCTGAGCGTATGACACTTCGGGCAGCGGAGCGCTGTCTACCTCGGGAGTATTTGCGGCCGTGTCAGGATGAAGAGGCTTTCAACCGTTAGAAGTCTTGCATTCGGTGGATTTCCCTAGGGGAACGGGGCACCCTGTTTTTCCATGACTCTTTGGTCCATTGGCAGGCTATGAGCCGTCTCTCTTCAATTATTAATCCCGACAACGTGGGACCAATGATGAGGGAGAGATCTCGGCAGCTAGGGCTTCTTACTTTTAGGAGGCCGCTTCATGAGGATATCTCAGGTCCCTTTCGGGCCCATCTATTGTAGGATCAAGCTAGATCGTTGACTCTACCAATTTCTGATGCTAAGGAGAGAGATGCTCTCTTCTCCACAGGTGATGACAGGGCTCTAAGTTCTAATGGCCAAACTTACCCTCTTCTTTGAGAGGGCATGGGATATTTTGGGGCATGATGTAGTGCGAGCTGTTTGCTCGTTTTTCTGGTTAGGGCGCATACTAGGTGCCTTGAACACCACTTGTATCAGTCTAATTTTTGCAGTGGAGAATCCCTCCACCTTCATTGACTATTGCCCGATCTCCTGTTGCAATGTGATCTATAAGTGTATCAATAAGATCATTGCAAATAGGCTGAAAGGGATGCTTCTCTTTCTGAATGATGACTCGCAGTTTGCCTTCTTTCATGGGAGAAGGATTTGAGGCAGTATTTTGCTACCTCAGGAGCTCATGCGCGACTATCATTGTCAGGTGTCACCTCGATGGCCCTGAAGGTTGATATTCGCAAGGCCTTTGAGACAATTCTGTGGGACTTTATTCCATCTTTTATGCATTGTATGGGCATCCTAGAGGTTATGGTTTTCTAGGCGCGGGAGTGTCTCTCCACTATTCAGTTCTCTGTCGCCATAAATGACGAGCTTTAAGGGTTTTTTTGGACACTAGACGTGGCATTCGTCGGGGGGGGGGGGGGGGGGGGTCCTCTTTCCTCCTATCGCCATTAATATGGAGGGTTTATGGGGTTTAGTTCTTCATGCCTCTTTTCATCCACGGTTTCGATTTCATACGCAGAGCTATAGTACACGCCTCAGGCATCTTTGCTTCACTGATGATATGATGATTTTTAGTCAAGCTATTGTGGGTAGTGTTTCAGTTATCCAAGAGACTTTGGATCGCATTGCTTCTCTTTCAAGGCTCTCCTAGAATGCAAAGAAGTTCACCGTTTTCATTACCGGGGTTGATCATGAGACTCATAAATCTATTCTTAATATTCGGGGTTTCATATTGGGGCAGTGTTGGGTCAGATACTTGGGAGTGCCGCTTAGCTCTTCACAGCTTTAGCTCATCAACTGTAAACCTCTCTCGGATTGCATCTTGGCTCTTATTTAGCTCTGGACTTCTCATGCTCTATCATATGCTCGGCATTTGCAGCTGATCTGGTTGGTGTTTTCTCAACTCAGGTCTATTGGTCGTCTATTGTTAAGGTTCAAGGACAACCTTGAATCTTAACCTTGTGGATAGAGAGTTGGAGATGAGAAAAGAAGTCAAAAGAGATGAGAGATAGGGAGAGAGTAAGATGAGAGAGAGAATCAATATATTTCTTGTTATTTCATTGAATGAATCAATGCAAGATGAATCAAGCTTTTGTATAAACTCCCTAAATCGGCTAAGATACATTGAAACAAGACTCAATTCAACCGACTTAACTAACCCCTGCCACTACACTTGACTTTGCTAATTGACAACTAACCGCCTCAACCACAATTCGACATAAGGCACCAACCACTTAACTAAGAAAGAAGGCTATAGATGACAACACAACACTATAATGCTAATCCAAAGCTTATTACATTTAACATGAATACAAGATATATGATGGACTCACAACAGTTCCCTCCCCTTGAAAGCATTCTTATCTTAAGAATGGAAGGATGCGAATTGGCTCGTCAAGAGCTACATCCTTTCCCAAGTAGCATCTTGCTCTTCCAAGTTAGCCCAATGAACCAACACTTCTTCCACTGATTTTCGAGAGAGCTGCCGCATTCTGGAATTCAAGATTACTGCTAGAGCTTGCAACAATCCTCCACTAGTACCAACTTCAGGTGGATGAACAGAACTTGATTTGCCTTTCTTGACCTGCTTTTTCAAGAGAGAAACACGAAAAATCGGGTGAACATAAGAATCAGTGGGCAATTCAAGCCCATAAGCCACCTTTCCCAGCTTTTCAATAACTTTATAATGTCCAAAATATTGAGCACAAAGCTTAGTGTTGCTGCATACTGCCACAGATGCTTGTTTGTAAGGCTGAAGTTTCAAGTAAACCAATCACCCAAATCAAAGGACTTATCAGCTCACTTCTTTTCAGCATAATACTTCATCTTTGATTGAGCTTGTTGTAAGTCATCCTTGAGAAGTTGTACCAACTCTCTTCTTTGCAGCAAAAGATCAGACGTTTCTGCAACTGAAGAAGCAATTCTTTGCAAAACCAAGGGTGAGGGAGGATCATTCCCATATAGAGCCTTGAAAGGAGTAGTTCCAATTGAGAAATGAAAGTGAATATTGTAACAATACTCTGACAAAGATGGCCATATGCCCCATGCTTTAGGATGACAGAAAACCATGCTCCTCAAATACTGCTCAATGCATTCATTTGCGCATTCTGTTTGGCCACCCGTTTGGGGATGGTAAGAAGAGCTCAATGCCAATGTAATACCCATAGGAACAAAATATTCTTTCCAAAAGTGACTAGTGAAAAGTTTGTCCCGATCAAATATTATGGATTGTGGTATTCCATGAAGCTTATATGTGTTATCAAGGAACGCCTTTGCAAGTTTTTCAGTTGTAATTGGTCTTGCTAAGGCAACAAAGTGGCTGAACTCAATTAAATAATCCACAACCACCCAAATAACCTCCTTGCCTTTTGATCTAGGCAAGCCTTCGATGAAATCCATACTTATGTGTCGCCAAGCACAATCAGGAATTGGTAGGGGTTGGAGAAGACTTTGATACTTACTGTTACCAGTCTTGCTGTGACGACAAACCTCACAAGCCTGCATAAATTCCTTTACAACTTTCTTTAACCAGTTGAACCGAAGTGTCCTTTTTATGTACCCTTAATGCCAGATTGATGTCGCCAAGCAGAATCATGAGAGGCACTAATAATTTGCTGTCTCAAATCAGTGAAGGATCTAATGTGCAGCCTTTCCTTTATCCTGATGATACCTTTGACAACATATACTTCAGCATCAAATGCAGGAAAACTGGTCCTGCTAATGCTGAAAGCAGTCCCACAATCCTGGGAAAAGCTATCATTCATGGGATTTATAAACCTCTTCAATCCAAGCCGGAAGTACAACAGATACAACCCCATAAAAACCATACTCAGATTCTTCTAATCTTTGAGACAATGCATCAGCTGCTTGGTTTTCCTTTCCCTTGAGATACTCAATTGCATAATCTAAACCAAGCATGTTCATCAGTCCTTTCTTCTGAATTCTAGTCACAGTCCTCTACTTAAGCAAATGCTTTCAGCTCTAATGATCAGTTCTGATGACAAAATGATGGCCCTTTAAGTAGTGTCTCCATTTCTCAAAAGCCAAGAGGATAGCGAAGTACTCCTTCTCATAAGTAGATAACTCCATGTGCTGAGGACTCAATGCTTGGCTAAGGTAGGCTATAGGCCTCCCTTTTTGGGATAATACAGCCCCAATACCTCCTCCACAAGCATCAGTTTTTAGCACAAATTCCAAGTTGAAGTCAAACATTGCCAAGAATGGAGCTGCACACATAGCAGCCTTTAAAGCTTCAAACGCATCCTGAGCTTCGTCTGACCACTTGAAGGCAACCTTCTTTAAAGGATTAGTTAATGGCTTAGCAATTACTCCATACCGAACCATGAACTTCCTGTAATAACCAGTCGACCCTAAAAATCCTCTTAATTGCTTGAGTGTGACAGGAACTGGCCACTCTTTCATGGCTCGAAATTTAGAAGGATCTATGGAAACTCTTTCATCGGAGATCACATCTCCTAAGTACACAACTTGTGCTTGAGTAACTGAGCACTTAGACAGCTTGGCATAACGTTTGCGGCCGCGCATCACCATTAATACCTCCCTCATATGTTCCAAATGTTCCTTTAATGAAGCACTGTAAATCAAAATGTCATCAAAGAACACCAAAACAAACCTCCGCAAGAACTATTTGAACACATCATTCATGACTGCTTGAAAGGTAGCTGGAGCATTCGTTAAGCTAAATGGAATTACCACAAACTTATAATGACCATGGTGAGTTCTAAAAGCTATCTTGCACACATCTTGCTCCATAACCTAGATCTGATAGTACCCTTTCCTCAGATCTAATTTAGAAAAGAAGTGTGCACCATGAAGCTCATCCAGAAGATCATCAATGACTGGAATAGGAGTCTTATCCTTGAGTGTAAGCGAATTAAACTGCCTGTAGTGAACGCACATCCGAGCCATGCCATCCTTCTTCTTAACCAATATGACTGGAGAAGCAAAAGGACTGTGACTCTGTCCAATGAAACAAGTCTTAAGCAGTTCCTCTACCTGCCTTTCTATCTCAGTCATCTGAGAGCGTGGATACTTGTAAGGCCTTAGCTTCACTTGTTCAGAATTACACTTGAGGGGTATTGCAAGATCCAAGCTTCTCTTATGAGCAATGAATCTTGTTGTTCAAACAAGTCCTTGAACTCCTTAGTTAAAGACTGAACTTTAGGATGAGATAATTCTCTCAACTTGGAAGATTTAATTGCAAATAGCTGGCCAACCCATAGATAAGATCCTTTCTTGATTCCATCTTCAAAACTTTTTCCTGTAAGCAATTAAAGTTGAGCATGTTCAGCCATTCCTTGCAACTAGACAGTGGTTCCTTGCCTCTCAAATGAAACTGTCAGCTGAGAAAATTCAATGGCAATTGGACGTCAATATCTCATCCAATCCACACCAAGAACCATGTCACAATGTCAAGATCCTGAAATCATACACAAACTAGTGACTCTACAATGACCAACTGAATTCCTGGCACTTGGTTTGAGTAAGGATAGAATTCCCATCTGCCACCGTCACTGCTAAGGGCTAAGTCTTGATCATTTCGTGCCCAACCTTGCTAACCACTTTAAGATCAATGAAAATATGAGTACTTCCGCTATCAATCAAAATAACAATAGCCTTCTTCTTTGCTTGCCCCTTAATTAGGATAGTACTATGAGATCCATTTCCTTTCAAAGCCTTAACAGATATCTCCACTTCATCCTCGTGTGATTCATCTTGTGAATCTTGTCTTGAGCTATCCATTTTAGCTTCCCTTTCCTCTTCCTCAGAATCATCAACTGCAATAGTTCCCCTTGCTGACATGAGGAACGTAGAATTACATTTGTGTCCCAAGAAATAAGGCTAATACATCTGAAACACTACTTTTGGACCTTCTTTTCATTAGAATGACCAGACTTGGACCTTACTGATCCCTTTTGTTGCTGCTGGGAGCTATTACCTCTGTTCCTAGGTCCATCATAGGATGCAAGAACCATAGCCTTAAACAGTTTACCCTTGTATAAGCTTTAGACAAGGATCTAGGTCTAATGGCCTTGACAAGAATTTTAATCATTAGTTTCAAGCCACTAATGGAACTTCAAATATAGTATGACTCAGTTGCATTCGGATAAGCAGAAATCATGCTTGCTCTCAAGTTCTCAAATCTAGTCATGTATTCTTTCATCGTGGTAGTTTGCACCACTTCGTTGAAATTATCCACAATATCACTTGAATACTCTTCACCATATCTCTCAAATAGTTTCTCCGCAAATTTAGCCCAAGACAATGAAGGATTGCTTCTCAAAAGGCTATAGTACCATACGTTTAGATCTCCTTGAAGATAAATAGCTGCTAATTCCACCTTCTCAGCCTCTGAAATGTGATAAAGATGAAAATATTGTTCACTCCTCTTTATCCATGATTAAGTTTGCTTTCCATCAAAATGTTCCACTTGAATCCTTGGCTGCCTAAAACCACCCATTCTGTTGCTGGCTGAAGCATCACTTGTTCCAGAATTTTGTGTTGCAGCTGATCTGATTAATGATCTAACTGTCCACTTGCAAAACTTACGGCTCGAGGTTGCACTAATTTAGGTGGATGATCTGATTGGCCAGCTACCACATGAGCTGACTGCAATTGCGCAACCTCTAGAAGACGAACCTATTGGCTAGAAGCTAATAAGACTCCAGTGCCCGAATGCCTTGTGATTTGCTGCTGCAAACCTAAGATCTTCTCTTAGATCTGTTAAGAATGCTGAACCAAATGATCTGCAAACTTCTGATCCTGACTTAATTGCGACTGTTGCATTTGAGAGAACATTTCTTCCATTTAAAGCCTCAATTAATCAAATTGATTAACCTTAGCTCCTATTGCTGCATTAGCACCTACAACTAAAGCATGAGTGACATTTGCAGCAGCATTTGCAATAGTATTTGCAGCCTCAGATTGAGTTGTAACATCACCAGCCATTGGTAGTTTCTTCTTGCATCTCGCTAGCTCAAATCTACCAAAGAATGATCAATCGGCAGCAACACAAGCTCTGATACCAATTGTTAAGGATCAAGAACAATCTTGAATCTAAACCTTGTTGGTAGAGAGTTGAAGATGAGAAAATAAGTGAAAGGAGATGAGAAATAGAGAGAGAGTTAGAAGAGAGGGAGAATCAATATATTTGTTGTTATTTCATTGAATGAATCAATACAAGGTGAATCAAGTTTATTTATATGCTCCCTAAACTGGCTAAGATACATTGGAACAAGACTCAATTCAACCGACTTAACTAACCCTAGCTGCCACACTTGATTTTGCTAATTGACCACTAACTGCCTCAATAACAATTAAACATAAGGCGCCAACCACTTAACTGAGAAAGAAGGCTGTAGATGACAACGCAACACTATAATGCTAATCCAAAGCTTATAACAATTGACATGAATACAGGATATAAGATGGATGCATAACATCTATCCTTCTTCACCCGAAGACAATGATCAAGAAGATTGAGTCAATGCTTACTGCCTTTCTGTAGAAAGGCACTTCGTTTACTCCAGGGGGAGCGGAGGTTTCCTAGACGTATCTTTGTTACTCTCGCAGAGAGGGTGGTCTCGAGATTCTCTGCTTGACTAAGTGAAACTAGGATTCTATCTTGAAAAATGTCAAGGTTCTGCTCATGGATCGTGATTCTCTCCAGGCATGGTGGATTCATGCCAACTGACTCTAGGCGAAGAGCTTCTAGGAAATTAGGCCCACGGGGTCCATTCCTTGGTCTTGAGGAGCATCCTTAGTGTTCGGCCTTTGTGGGATGAAATGTTCAGAAATATCATTAGTGATGGGCATGACACTTTGCTTTGGGAGGACTACTGGTTTCCTTATGGACACTTGCAGGGTCTCTTCATGACTGCTTTTTAACCCCTACTGGTCACCTCTTGGGTTCCCGTGTTTCTGATATTATTTAGGGTAATCAGTGGAGGCTCCTACGAGAGAGGGTTGAGCTGCTACCTATCTGGGATACTGCTAAGTTCAGGCCTCAGCTTGGAATAGTAGACCATGTTCCGTGGATGGGTGATCGTTGAGGGATATTCACCCCCAGATCGGCTTGGGAGATGATTCGTAGCAAGAAAGAGGGAGACTCCATCCATCATCTCCTTTGGTTCCAGTTGAACATCCCGAGGCATTCCTTCCTTTTGTGGCTTGCCTCCTTTGAGCGACTTTGGACTAGCGATAGATTGCTGAGACATCAAGTTTTTGGCACTCAGGCTTCTTGTGTGCTGTGTGGGTTAGATGATGAGTAACAAAGCCATGTCTTCTTTCCTACAGCTTCACCACTTGTATTTACTCCAGGGTGTCATTGCACACATCCCTTGCCAAGCTTGCTCTTCTTTGGCAGGAGCTATCTTCTTCAGCTACTTCTCGGCTCTGTGGACATGGGATGGATCATGCTCTAACCTGCCTTTGCTTCTCTGCAACGGTTTACATCCCCTGGTGTGAGCATAACCTAACAATTCAGTGCTTTGTATCCAAACCTTCTTCTGCTGTTATTGAGGAGATCACCGGATTGGTTCATAGTCATCTCGTTGCTGCACCTACGCTTTGTGGAGCGCACCGTGATTCATAGCTTTTGCAGGAGGGGCGGATTGAGCACTAGTTTTGTTCCGCCTTTCGGCTTTGATAATTATAATTTGGTATATATTTATTTATATAATTTTGGTTCATTTTCTAGCCATTTTACCTTAATTTTTTTATCGCTATCGGTTTTGCTCTTTTTCGCTTCTATTTCCATTTCTTTGCAAAAACACTCATTTTGTACTAAGTCCTGCCAGGTTTTGTCATCAACATCAACAAACAAATTCAAGATTCACCAAACATAAACAAAAAGGGGGGCAAAACATAATAATTTTCATGGCTAAAGCAAGAACACAACAAGTTCATGCACAATTCCTTTCAACTTGCAAAAAGAGGTGGCCAAATGCACAAATCAAGCGCAAGGATGAATTAAACAATTCATTAACATGTTCAAGTTGATTTCAAAGCTGAGTTTTGGGCTGAAAAAGCAGAAAAATGTAGAAAATTCAGCAAGAGCAGCTAATGCAGAGAATGTACCACCAGCTTGAACAATCCATTTCAACTTGCACATTTGGGTGACAAAATGGATAAATAAGGTGAAAGCACTTCTTGTAAAATTCATTAACACGTTAGCATTTATCTTAAAGCTGATTTTGGGTAGCCAAAGCTGCAAACAAATGAGGAAAAAAAAACAAAGAATAGCATGTTGCAGAAACTGAAAATTAGCCTGCACAATTAACTTCAACTTGCTATTTTGGGTGGCATAATTGACGAATCAAGTGAAAAAACCTCTTGTAAACTTCAATAACATGTTCAATTTGATTTTAAGACTGATTTTTGGAGGCCATAGTTGAAGAAAAATGAAGAAATTAGCAGCAAGTTGCAAACCTTCAGAATTGGCAACAACTGCAGATGTGTGGTGCAATGAGCTTTTAGCTTGCAATTTTTTTATTTTAAGTAATTACAACCTCATGTACTATAAATAGGGAGGTTTTGGAAGTGTTTTAGCATGATTCAATGCAAAAAAATTGAATGCAAAGTAGAGAAATAAGGTAGAAATTCGTAGGAAGAAAGAAGGAGGAGAAAAGAAGAAGTTTGGTTTGAAATTTAGCATTTTCAAGTTCTTCGCTATCCTTCTCTTCATTAAGTTCATGAATTTTGTGTTAAATATGTCTTATATTAAGTTTGTCATGAACTAATTTTTTGCTTCCAAAGCTACGATGTAGCCTAAGTTGTAATATATGCTCATTTCTAATTCAACAAATTTAATGTTTTGTTATTGCGTTATTGAAATGTGTATCATTGTACTTCATGAGTTTTAATTGCATGATCACCATCTAAGGCCTATAATGATTCATAATGAGTCCGAGAAGAGATTTATGATAATTGCTAAGGTGATAAGCACCACAGATTTTGCGAATGCTTGAGAGAGATTAACGCGATTTATGTGGTTTTTAAGTGAAAATCATGGAGCTTTAACTCTTTTTTTATTTAAATTCATGCACGAGTGTGCTGGGTTAATATTTAAAAGAGCATGCTAAATGTTGTTCGAGAGAGAATATTTAGTAAATTAGGATTTTCAACCATCGACGCGTAATAACAACTTAAATAACGAGAATAGAAAGGCATATTGATGCTACTAGGTGAAAACGGCGGCCTTAGAGTTTATTAAATTAGAAAAACCACAAAAAATCAATAAACTTTAGATAAAATTCAGTCGCCAAATTTTGTTTCCTTTTCTTTTAATTTGTTTTAAATCAAAAATCTAAATTTTTGGTCTTTCAAATGGTGTTAAAGCTACTAATTTCGATACTCACTCAATAACAATTCTCATGGGAACGATACTCTACTCACTACTTTATCACTTGATACGACTGGTGCACTTGCTAAAGCATACGCAAATTAAGCATCAAGTTTTTGGCGCCGTTGCCAGGGATTGTCTTTATTTGAGTTATATTGATACCAACTAGTTTTGATGGTAATTTGAAATTATTAATAATTTGTAAATTTTATTTAAGTGCAAGAAATTTTTCATTTCATTCATTTGTAAAGATAAATTCTTAGGAGAAAAATTCGTATAAAACTGTTAAGATTCAAGATTACTCTTGGATCTTAAACTAGGTTGAGATAGTGAGAGTATGAGATGAGGAGAGAATTTAGAGTTTAGAAGAGATAAGAAGGGAAAGGAGATGAGAAGTAGAGAGAGAGAGATCAAAGATATCAATTATCATTCATCAAAGTTATGAGCTTTTCAAGAGAGGCTCTACATATTTATGCTACTAATCCTTAGGATGGCTTAAGACAAAAAATATCAAGAGATACAATGATCCTAGACACAAGGACTAACCGACTCAACCAACAACTAACTAGCTGCCGCTAAGACCGGTATTGACCACCTAAGCTACATACCACTAAAGTTCACTTATTACATGACTTACGAAGGGACTTAAGCAACTAATTACATCAATACTTATTCTATTTACAATATCAACACGCTAATACAACTCAATCAGCTATATTCAAAACCCTATTACATTTATACTCTATTTCATATGCCCCCTATTATGAGAATCATAACATTACTCCCTCCTTTAAAAGATTCTTGTCCCCAAGAATCATGAAAAGAGTTGAGGCCTTCAAGAACACTTATTGTTGTGGAAAGGAGAGCTGAAATTGATGAACTCATGTTGAAGTCTGCAGTTAAAGACATCTGGGTGCTGAACGTGGGCTGAACATGAAGCAAAAGGAGAGCTGAAATTGATGAACTCTTGATGGAGTCTGCAGATAAGAACATCTGGGTGCTGAACATGAGCTGAACGTGAAGCAAATTGGCTCTGCAGCTATGAATTTCAGCATCTATGAAAAACTCAATGCAGATCAGGAACTGAATTGTACTGCAACTGGACTTGCTGAAATTTGTTGCAGCTGAAATGAGCCAATGATGAACTATGAGTATGACTCTTGTTTCGACACAATGTTTGCATTTGAATGTGTAGTACTCTTCTGGAGGTTTGCACTGATCAAACCAAACCATCCCAACATCAACAACACACCCACGACACCTCTTGATGCAGATAATACAGCTCGAAACTCTTTCTTGCTGCAGAGAACCATAAAACAGATCAACACTTCTGAAATTCTGCTTGTAATATGCTGCACAACAGAATTTGAATGTTGTTCAACCAATAAGACTGCATATGAAGTCCTTGAACACCTCGGGAGGACTTCCAAACTCAAACCAAGTGAACCAAGGATCAAAATCTGCTTGAAGAAACTCCCAATTGCAGCTAAAACATCCCCATATCTTGATCTCGGTGACAAAACACATTGAGATTCCATAAGAATGCAGCTGCAACCATTTCATCTTGGATCTTATCCAAAATTTGTATTGCTTAAACATCCACTTGCTAAACCATCTCCGTCCCAGCTCGACAAACTCTTGATTGCTTCCCAATTCCTCATGTTGTGCTGCAGAGCTCAAACATACAGCAGTCGATGCACCACATAGTTGTGGATATGGCAGATTTCAGCTCGATTTCTTTCCATATGGAAGCTTCTTGATGTGAACAAGTTATGACATCTTTCCAAAATCATAATAGCACCAATCCCACTCCAATTGAGCAACACATTTACTTCTGATAGTGAAGGGAGTGCAATTTTCCACACATTTTCAACAACCACTTTGAAGGCTGTTATAAGCATCTTTAATTTGAACTTAAGTGTTCTGGAATTTTCAGCTTCCTCTTCCAGTAATCTTGCATAGATCACACCATAGGCTCCCATTCTTTGATCTTGACAAAACATAGAGAGGATGCACCAGAAATTTCGAATACATTGCTGTCCAATCTTGTTCACTTGAACATTTGTGACTTTGGCTCGAAAATCTGAACCTATGCGCCACCAAGTTAAGAACTCATGAGGCACAATGGAATTCTAAGGACACAAGGGCTTCACTTGAATCCTCAAAGCAACCCAACTGACAGAATTTATTCTGCAGCCACCACCTTTCAGATGGTTCACAAATGTTTCGACTATTGACTTAAAAAACAACTTGAATTCTCAGCTTTTCCAGCCACCAATCTTGCCTCAAATGATCAAGCACTCTTGAACAGCCGTAAACTTCTTCAAACTTAGAGTTGATCTATTCCAAACTCCCTTGCTGATGTTGACTCTAATTTCAGCTGGGGTTATCCTCATGTTGCACTGATCTTTTCCATCCAAACATTAAGAAAATATTGAAGCTTGTCATATAATTTTTCCATTTGGAACAACCATAATAGATCACCCCAAACACATTCAGGTTCTGAATCTGATCAGCAATCTGCAGTCGTTGTTTGTGCCAATTTTCAAGTGCTATCATCTTTGTTTTTAATTGGCTTTGTGCTCCAGCTGTAAGATCATACCAGAGGCCCAACACCTCTTCAAACCATCCACAATTCATCAGCCAACTAACAACAAATACCATCCCTTCAAAGAAATGCCTTTGTATTAACCGAAGCAACACCAATTCTGGAACAATTGAAACTTCACTGTCACGAGAATTATGCAGCTTGAAACATGGACAATCCCTTTCCTCAAAGCTTGCTTTGATGTTAACTTCGCAATGATCCACAGCCACTACCATTTTTTCACCAATGCTTGCACTGGCACTGAATTTTTAATCATCAAATAGCAGCACCGGATGCCTAGCTTCTCTAATCACTTGTAATTCATCCTTTCCCGGATCAAAAGGACTCCCAACATCCATTACATCAGCTAAATCATCTATTGTACATATTTTGGTCTGAATAGAAATCTGTTTCAGCACTTTACTGAATTTATACACCTCCAACCTTTGTTGAACCTTGAAACGCACTCTCGCAGCTCGATCACTTATTTTCGATAGAAAATCAACTCTTTTCAGCTTCATATAGTCTTGAGAATCTTCTCCCGGATCAGGAGGCAACTCGTCGTAAAAATGTGTATTTGAATACAACTTTTCTCCACTCCAAGAACCTTGCAATGCATCAATTACATTACTGTCAGCACAAATCAAATCAGGAGCTTTAGTCAGTTCTTGCAAATTCTCAAGCATCTTAGGCTGAAACACAAGCTCATGCCTCAATTTCCGCTTTGTCAACTTCTTTTTACCCCAAAAATCTTTCAATGCTTCGTTTAGATGGTTCCTCTTCACTTTACTCTTTACTTTCTTTATCATTCTATTGACATGTCAATCGTATTCCCATTCCGGAAGCAAATCTTGTTGTAGCTCATTATCTTCAAAATGCTCTAACTCTCGCACAGAGTCTCCATAATGATCAACTTGTTCAACTTCAGATTCTTCTAACTTGTTTTCATCAATTTCCGCAATACCGTGGTCTAACCCATTTTCAATGTCAACAGAATTTTGCTTAGCATTGAACTCTTGTTGTATAACGCTATCCATTAGCTCAGGGAACTCATTTGCATCAAGAACACCAGCACCATCTTGATTGATGTTTGCAAACTGATGAGTGGAACATTGCTGATCCACAATTTGCTGATGCGCGTGGTCCATCGCCAACTTAACTTCCAGCAAAAACCTCTCGCATTCTTGTCTGAATATTTGCTTCAGTTCCTCCCAAATATCCCTTGTCACGAATTGACAAGAGCCATCATCAACCATACCAGCCATATTTGCAATGTTAAGCAACGTTTCGAAATGAACTAAACTCTGTTCGTAGAGGTATGAACCAACTCAGTTCGCAAAGGAACAATTTCGATACGAATCACTTCAATAGATGATTGCTTAAAGAAATTATACTCCTTCGCTTGCACAAACAATCACTTGCTAACAGCTCCTCAATCGTCACTGAGTACAAACCTTAATACACAGATTTTCGCACACAGAGAACTCGAACCAAACCCTAATTGAGATGCTTCTTGAGTAACAGACTTACAATTCTAAATTAGGCTCGACTCTAGACCGCAATCAAGTCCTCAACACAATACTCAAAGCAATCTTCAAGATCGAAATCAGATTTCACACTTTCGGTTCTTAGTTCAATGTCAGATTCGCGTCTAAACAAATATCAACTCAATAACATATAATTCTTAAGAATCGACTGAATTCTCACCACTTCTATGCTTATTAACATGAATTATATCACAAATCAGCAACAACGCAGACTCTGATCGAAAATGTAACTTGAAGTTTAGAATTCAGTTACCTTCATTTCTCAATTGAATGTCCGAATCAGAAATACCTCAAGTCAGCTTGTTATTCTGATCTTTTGATTATGATCAAATGTAATGTTGATCCAATAGCTCACTTTAGCTTCTTCTCCAACTGATCGGGTGAATATTTGATCAAGATCAATAAGCTTCAGCACTCAACTTCAATAGGCAATGCTATGCTTCAGAACTCAACTTCAGCAGCTAATGCTTGATCAATTCTACTAAATTCAATCTGAATCACCTTTGATGATGACCATAAACAACAAATACTGATGAATTTAACTTTCTACAATGTAACTCAATTAGATTTATCCCAACCGAGAGCAATTCCCAGGCACTTGCAGATCAATAATGCATATGACAGTACATAAACTCTTCAAGTTCATAATTCAGAATTGAATTCTTGATCACCTAAAACAGGACTAAATTAGTATCAAACTATTTTTTTGTTGATTAATTGCAACACAATCAATCAGATTTTGCATTTTTCCTGATTTTGAGCTTGATTCGGAAGCAAATCAAGGCTCTGATACCAATTTTTAAGATTCAAGATTACTCTTGGATCTTAACCTAGGTTGAGATAGTGACAATATGAGATGAGGAAAGAATTTAGAGTTTAGAGGAGATAAGAAGGGAAAGGAGATAAGAAGTAGAGAGAGAGATATCAAAGATATCAATTATCATTCATCAAAGTTATGAGCTCTTCAAGAGAAGCTCCACATATTTATACTACTAATCCTTAGGATAACTTAAGACTCAAAATATCTAGAGATACAATGATCCTAGACACAAGGACTAACCGACTGAACCAACAATTAACTAACTAGCTGCCACTAAGACCGGCATTGACCACCTAAGCTACATACCACTAAAGTTCACTTATTACATGACCTACCAAGGGACTTAAGCAACTAATTACATCAAGACATATTCTATTTACTATATCCACACGCTAATACAACTCAATCAGCTATATTCAACACCCTATTACATTTATACTCTATTTGATATGCCCCCTATTATGAGAATCATAACAAAAACATACCCCTGAAACTGTGTTTTTGTTAAAATTTGTTAGTTTTGGGTTATTCTGTTGTTTTTCTTGTATTTTTTCCTTACTTTCATCTTTATTTTACTTAAAAAGTTCATTTTGTTAAAATTTCAAGAGTTGAAATTGTTTTTTTTTAAGTTTTTCAAAACATTAGTGTTACTACACCCCCCCCCCCCCTTTTCTTTTTTTCCTAAAACCATATTTTTCTCAACTTTTATTTTAAACTTGTTGTATCCATAAGTCTTCTGATTAATTTTAATTTTGTTTTGACATTTAATTCACCTATATAAGTTCTTCAAAGTTAAGTTTGTTTTCTTTGAGTCTTTCAAAACCTTGAGTATTACTGACACCCCTCTCTTAAGACTTGGTTTATTGTATTCTTAATCTTTCTCACTAATTTGATTTTTCTCTAACTTTTAAGTCTATTTATTTATTTATTCAAAAACAAGAGTGCTAAGAGTGATGGATTGCTACAACTTTATGAGACCTCAATATCCAGCTGTACCAGGGAGACAAATGAGCATTTGTGAAATTAGTACAATATATGCCCAACTCACACTAATTCAAAAACAATTAGATGACATGATTGCTACTAGTACTCCTAGATGTAAATTTTGTGCCGGTAACCATGCTAGTATTGAATGTCAAATGGGTAATAGCTCTTCCTCATGGGATTTTGAACAAGATACATACATGTCAAATTATAACCAACCCCAGTACAATCCCTACTCTGGCACCTACAGTCAAGGATGGATAAATGCTTCTAATTTTTTATGGAACCATTGCGAAGCACCTTGGCCACCAATTCATCCACATTAAGAAAATAAATATGACTTAGAAGAGATGTTTAGGGAGTCCATGCATGAATTGACACTTTTTACTCAAAAAAATCAGGGCTAGCTTTAGGCATCAAGAAGCTTCCATCCAAAATCAAGAAGCATCCATCCAAAACATAGAAACTCAAGTAGGGACTATATTAGTGGAACTTTTTGAGGGGTCCAAAGATTCCTTGCCTAGCAATGCCATCACCAAGCCAGGGGAACAAACTAACGCCATAACATTGAGGAATGAGAACACATTAGAAGATGCACCTCAATGTGACATAATCCCCTTAGTCAACTCAAGGCCAACAATGACCAAACCTATTTTTACCTACCCACCCCCACCACTTATTGAAATAGAGTGTCAAGCTTGTCTAACGAAGTCAGAGGCTTTCAGAGCAAAGGATGACTTACTGAAAAAATGGAGAAAAGATCAGAAAAGAAAATTCAAACCATGGCACATTAAGCTCAAGGATCCCATCATTAGAGAAGGTGGAGATGGTCATGTAAAGAAGGGTAAAAAGAAGATTCATGGAAGAAAATGGTTAAAGGGTGGATGCAGGAAACACCATTCTTCACCAGGACACGGGATAGATCATTCTCAAAAATTCGAGCTAACGACTATAACTTAAGTGCTTCTTGGGAGGCAACCCAAGTTTTCCTTTCACCACTTATTTTCCTTAATTTCCTTTTGTTTTTATTATTTTCTAATATTTTGTACCTTTTGTTCAACAGGTTTTTGAAACAAGTTTGGGGGTAACTTGGTCACGACATTCGCCATCAAATAAGCAAACCTCAAACCTGGGGAGTATCTCTCACCTACTACTTCATTCCTTATATTTCTTTTAACATTGAGAACAATGTTAACTTTAAGTTCGGGGGGAGGACAGACCATTTTTAGAGTTTTGAGCAAATTGTTTTCGAAAACATCTACCTGTTTTATGCCTTAGGTTCGGCTTTAGCGCCTCCAAGAGTTCGGAGCCTTTGTATGGAGGTGTAGATAGTGTCAGCCAATAAAAAGATTGTCTATTTTTTACAGTTTTGATCATTAGTCTTTTTTTTTTTTTTTTTAAATTATCATCATGCTTTTTAGGCAATTTTTCTACTCTTTTTAGCTCGTTCACTTTAATTAGACTTGAAAAACTGGATAATCATTTATTTTTGCGTTCTAATTGCAAAATACGATCTAATATAAGGCATTATCTTGATAAAACCATGGTATTTGACTTCACTAGTTTGCATGGCTGTTTTACTCTTTTTTTTTTTCTGATTAAAAGATGCTCAAATTTAAATGGATTACAATACGATTATCATTTACATAGTAGACTTTGAAGAGTTATGCCTAAATCTAAGGAAAAATATGAAAAAAAGGAAAGCATCTCTAGCACCACTATCCCACATAAACAATTTTAAGATATGTACTATCCGTTAAGAGGGTGTCTCAGTGGTGGCTTCTCTTGCTTATGGTTCATTGCCCAGGAGTCGGAGCTTGATTCTCACTGAAGATATACTGGGGAAGTCTTAATGAAAGCATCTCAGTGGCGGCTTCTCTTACTTATGGGTCATCGCCCAGGAGTTAGAGCTTGATTCTCGCTGAAGATATACTCACATGGTAATATTGGGGGTATCTCAGTAAAGCCTTCTCTTACTTATGGCTCATCACCTAGGAGTCGGAGCTTGATTCTCACTGAGGATATACTTATGCGCTAAGATTGACTTGAGTAAATAAATTCCTTAGGAAAAAAAAGAAAAAGAAAAAGAAAACGACACTTTTTTTGAATAATTTAGTTTTAGGCATACTTAATAAGCCTTGTTATGTGTGTTATGATTTTTGGCTTCTATTCGATTTGAATGTCTTGAGATTAGAAAGAATGTATAAACTTAATTTGCTTAGCTAACGTTTGACTTTGGTTACGCAGCTAATTGATAGTTCTTTCCATAGAAAAGATGGTTTTACCTTTAGAACATTAAAACACTGAGCTTTGGTCATTCTTGAGATCCTTTGCTTTAATGTTTAGCCTTACTCGAGGACGAGCAAGATTTAATTTTGGGGGTATTTTTCTAAGTCTAATTTAGCATGTAATTATTTATATCATTTCGGTTCATTTTCTGACCATTTTACCTCAATTTTTTATCACTATTGCTCGCTTTTGCTCTTTTCCTCTTCTATTCCTGTTTCATTGCAAAAACACTCATTTTATGCTAAACCTTGCAAGTTTTTTTCATCATCATCAACAAGTGAATGTAAGATTCACCAAATAAAAGCAAAAATAGGGGCAAAACATAACAATTTACATGGCTAAAGCAACAACACAACAAGTTCATGCACAATTCATTTCAACTTGCAAAAAGGGGTGGCCAAATGCACAAATCAAGTGCAAGGATGAATTAAACAATTCATTAACATATTCAAGTTGATGTCAAGGCTGAGTTTTGCGCAGCAAAAGCAGAAAAAGAAAATGATGAAAATTCAGTTAGAGCAGCTAATGTAGAGAATGTACTACCGGCATGAACAATCCATTTCAACTTGCACATTTGGGCGCCAAAATGGACAAATAAGGTGAAAGAAATTATTGTACACTTCATTAACATGTTAGAATTTATGTTAAAGCTGATTTTGGGGGCCAAAGCTGGAAAAAAATGAAGAAAAACAACAAAGTATAGCAAGTTACAGAAACTGAAAAGCAGCCTACACAATTCACTTCAACTTGCCATTTTGGGTGGCAAAATTGGCGAATCAAGTGAAGGAACCTCTTGTACCCTTCAATAAAATGTTCAAGGTTATGTTAAAACTGACTTTGGGCGGCCATAGTTGAAGAAAAATGATGAAATCAGCAGCATGTTGCAAACCTAGCGAATTGGCAGCAACTACAAATGTGTGGTGCAATGAGCTTTTAGGCTGCAATTTTTTTTTATTTTAAGTAATTCCAACCTCATGTACTATAAACAGGGAGGTTGTGGAAGTGTTTTAGCATGATTCAATCCAAAAAAATCAAACACAAAGTAGAGAAAAAAAGTAGAAATTCGTAGGAAGAAAGAAGGAGGAGAAAAGAAGAAGTTTGGTTTGAATTTTGCAATTTCAAATTCTTTTCTATCATTCACCTCATTATGTTCATGAATTTTGTATTAAATATGTCTTATATTAAGTTTATCACGAACTACTTTTGTTATTCCAAGGCTACGATGTACCCTAAGTTGTAATGTACGCTCATTTCTAATTCAACATATTCAATGTTTTGTTATTGGGTTGGTGAAGTGTTTGTCATTATTCTTCATGCGTTTTAAATGCTTGATCACCATTTAAGGCCTATAATGATTCATAATGAGTTTGAGAGAAGATTTATGATGATTGTTAAGGTGATAAGCACCACAAATTGAGCGAATGTTTGAGAGAGATTAACGCGATTTGTATGATTTTTAAGTGAAAGTAATAGAGCTTTAAAAACTCTTTTCTTATTTAAATTCATACATGAGAGTGATGGGTTCATATGTAAAAGAGCATTCCAAATGTTGCTCAAGCGAAAATATTTAGTAAATTAGGATTTTCAATAATCGACACGTAATAACAACTTGACTAACGGGAATAGAAAAGCATATTGATGCAACTAGATGAAATCGGATGCCTTGGATTTTATTAAATCATGAAAACCACCAAAAATCAGTAAACTTTAGATAAAGTTCAGTAAACAAAATTTTGTTTCCTTTTGTTTTAATTTATTTTATATCGAAAACCTCAATTTTCGGTCTTTCAAATAGTGTAAAAGCTACTAATTTCTGTACTCGCTGGATAATAATCCTTGTGGGAACGATACTATACTCACTACTTTATAACTTGATACGACTAGTGCACTTGCTAAAGCATACTCAAAGTAAGCATCAGGCTTGGTTAGCTTTTGCTTTTGATGGTTATGTTGACCTTGTTGCTTTTTAGCTTGTTGATTCATTGTCTTTTACTTTTGATTCTTTGATGTAGGCCATCTAGCCATTACTACGGGTATGCCCCTCGTAGGCTTGCACATATATTTTTCCTCATATGTTATATTATACTTATTGTCAATAATAATAATAATAAATCCAAGAGCTCGAAGGAACATCATGAGGGTATCCAGAAGGGACTGTTTACACCCTAAATTCGAGGGAGCTGGGCTCAAAAAAGTTCCATGTGCATGACATGTGAGGTCATCGTCGAGGAGAATTAGGCCTTTAGGTGATGAAATAACAATGTCTTGAGTCTAGTTTCCTAAAAGGATAATCATCCTCATAAGGGTACTAACCAATCGAGGCTCGAGATTGTTGAAGGGTAAAGGGAGTACAAGCTCAAGGGACTACTAAGAAGGATTGAAGACAAGTCGTTTCCAAGCTCAAGATAGTTACTTGGAGTGTAAACTTGTATGTTTCTGCACTAAGCTCAATCCAAGGGACGGTGGGGATTCTACAGGGGACATTAGCTAGAAATTCGGACATGGTCTCCAAAGTATTCCTTCCAAAACTGAATCATGGACATGTTCAACCATCATTCACGCACAAGAAAGAGCTTAATGGCTTGACGTGGGAAGAAAATGTGGCGGAATTAGGAGGCATCCATTATTTTGTTTTTCTATATATAACAGACTTTGTGATAGTCCAAAGTAGTACACACACTCAATATGAAACTTCTTTAAGTTTTTTTTTTTTTTACAGAACTCTTGTGCCCTTTTCTTAGGACTAGCATAACTTAACATAGCATAGTTTAGAATACAACTTGTTGTACTCGCCTCTCAGCAATGCAGTCATTTGGGCTTCAGGTATGAACTTCCAGTCTTAATTTGCTCCCAAATTTCAACTAGTTGAGAATTGTGGCTTTAGTTTAAGGCTTTGATGGCCAAGGTTTGACCTTATTTGTGTTGGTCTAAACACTACTATCACTACTTAATAAGTCAGGTGAACTTAGGCTCGCGCCATTAATTATATCTTTGACGGCCAAGGCTTTACTTTGAATTCGTTGCTCCTAGTCCAATGGCTTGAATATGATTTGCTTCACCTTAATCTTGTAAAAACCTAAACTCATTTGAGTTATTATAAGCCAAGGTTGCCAGGGTTGAAAACCTAAATAACTCAGGCTTGTAAGTAGACTGCTGAGCTCTTGGGTTTATATCCACCCCAGTTCCTGACTTTTAAGTCTGCGAGGAAAAGTGTCTGTGGGCTCTGCTTCAGCACTGTAACTATAATATATTTATGAAAATCCACAAAAATATTTGACCAAGTCTTCTTAATTAAAGCATAAGCGGAACTCGTGGTTTAACTAAAATCAAATACACCAAAATATCAGAACATTTTCTCGGAAAACGGTGAGTGGTTGTGGTCAAAGACTTATGGTTCGAATTTAGGCTCACTCCCAAGACACTGTGAGTCCCTATTGCTAGTTTGTTTTGTTTTCAGATTTGCAACAACTACCTTTCACTCAATTACCAAAAAAGTAAAGCAAACATGCCGTTTAGCGACCACAGTAAGTGGCTTAAAACAAGACTTCATCGTCTTTTCCCCATCGTGGATTACCAGGATGTAATTGCAGACCATTCATTGAAAGCCAAGACCAGGAGGTCTAGTGCTCTCAAGCTTGAAGAACTAGAAGGCGTAGCCTTTATTTGATCCCCACATAAGCATCCTGTTGAACAAAGCCCTTTAAGGTGAAGGGATGAACCAAGTCATAGCCACGATAGTGAGAGTGGTGGTGATGTTTCAGGACCCAAGGTGGTCTTGGAATATGACTAAGAGAATTAGAGTTTGGGGAGAGGAAAGATTGAGAAGGAGATGAGAAGTAGAGGGATCGAGAGAAGTAAAGAGAAACAGAGAAGATTACGAGAAGTATTGAGATGTTTCTATTCACTGGATGATTATTACAAAGTAAGAACAACTACATATACTACAAGCAAGAGCTCAACTGACTAACAACATTCAATCAAAATATCTAAGCTAGAACCATCCTTCCCTAACTAACTAACTAACCAACTAATACTCCCTCTTAAACCTACATGGATAGAATGAACATACAAGCATAGCTAATACACTAATTAACTAATACTAATGACTTGTCCACTTAATCTAATTATTAGAATCATGACATTACATACCCCTTTAGAGATTCTGGTCCTCAAGAATCTTATTAGAGAGGATTGAGAGTTGACTCAAAAATTGCAGTTGGAAATGCTGAATTTGGGTGCAGACTTTTGTTATTGATGCAGTAAGTTGCAACCTTGAAAACCTTTGATCCCTGACACCCATTTGTAAACCATTGTGCTGCATAAGTACGTATGTTTAAATATCTCACAAATCTTTTCCCACTTGAGAATTTTTACTATGAAACACCCAAAGCTGTTGTACAAGACTATTGTGGTCTTGGAGCCTTGATGAATCACACGAGCTTACACAACCTCTTCCATCTTCCTCTTCAATTCCTTACATTCTGCTATAGCAATGACTTCCAATTTCCTTCCCCACTGGTATACTGGCTGTAGGAGTATCATTCCAAGGTATTCGGGGGGTCGAATAGTAGCTTGTACTTTGGGCAGATGTCCTTTGCTCTTAACTTGGCCAATACAAGCTGCTAACTTGTCCAATTCACTGTTGAATTCCCCTTTGTTGATCTAAATGGCAACCTTCAATTCTAACTTGCCCAATTCTCTTTGATCAAGGGGCCTATTGTTACTATTCTTTGCTGCAAAAACCTCAGCTTCACTCATTTGAGCCCACCTTTGGACCTTATCTAACCAAAATCTCGGCTGAATTAGAGCATCTCCATGCACTAAGATAAGATCATAACACTTCTGCTGCAATTGGAGCTTACAAATCTCTATCATCACCTTAAGATGTCTTGTTTTTGGACTTTGGACAATGCACATTCCTCTCCTGGGATCAAGTGGCCTCAATTGAGCTTGATTCATTGCTGTACCTTCAACCTGATTATACTTGAACTTATCTTCCATATTAGCCTTCATTCTCACTACTGCAACACCTGATTGCATCACCCAATAATCTGGTAAAACAAATTAAAATGTCGTACGACCAATCTCATCTAGCTCTTCCAAGTCTTGCTGCTGAATTGGTAACAATTTCACTACCGTAATGTTCTTGTACATAAATTTATCTTGATCAGGCTGTAAATCTGCTCCATAATCTTGAAACGATGTTGCCTTATTCAACTTTGGAAGTCAATCTTGCACTTTTGAAGGTCCACGCACCACGTTGAACCCTACTGTTACATTAGTAGCAACCCGGTTCCTTGCTGAGTGTGATTGCGCAACAGTATTAACATCCAGATTCCTTGCTGAATTTATTGTAATGAGCTTCTTAAAAGCTGCTAGATCAGCCTTGGACCCTACTGTTACATCATTTACTTATAGCAATGAAGGATCAAGTGCACATTAAACTGATGCTACATCTATCTTGTCCTGAATTTTAGAATCATGATGCCATTGTAACAATTCTATCTGATTCCCTAAATGCAATGATGCATCCTTCACCGAATTTGCTACTGAAAAATCATCCTTCTTATGTGAAGGTTGATCTAATAACGTAGAACTTGGTTCCTTTGCTTGACTCTCAGTATGACTTATCACCCCTAGCTCCTCTTCCACATCATTACACATCTTGATGTAGCTTATGTCTAAAACACAACATCCATCATATATATTTCTCCTACGTAATGAATAGAAGGCTGAGTTGGCATTCATTCTCATATAATAGCTAATATGAGCAATAACCTCACTAGTGGAAGAGGAGATCACCTTGATACTTACAAGAGAACCATAAGGCCAAAACACTTGGTCAAGAATATCCTCATTAATAGGTGAATGGAGCTTCGAGACTTTAGTCAAGAGCCTAGCAATTAATGGAAGGTTGGAACTGAACATCATCCATTCTGATCTAACACAATTCCATAACTTCGGGAACTGCAAGCACTCAGATTGGTACCATAAGCACCATGTTCTTGATCAAATGCTCGATTAAATGCAAAATTTCATAAGCTTAAGATCGAGCTTTGACACCAATTGTCATGACCTGAGGTGGTCTTGGATCATAACTAAGAGGATTAGAGTTTGGGGAGAGCAAGAATTGAGAAGGAGATGAGAAGTAGAGAGAAGCAAAAAGAAATAGAGAGGATTAGTAGAAGTATTGAGATGTTTCTATTCATTGGATGATTGTTACGAAGTAAGAACAACTAGTTATACTACTATCAAGAGCTCAACGAACTAACAACATTCAATCAAAATATCTAGGCCATAACCAACCTGCCCTAACTAACTAACTAATACTCCCTCTAACACCTACGAGGATAGAACTAACATATAGGCATAGCTAATACACTAATTAACTAATACTACTGACTTACCTACTTAACCTACCTATTACAATCATGACACAATGATGACATCTTGAAAGATGAATGCATTGGGATGGAAGGTCATTCTGGCAAGAGTTTCATGGCTATGATAAAATGCCGTTTAGAAATTGTGGACAAAAGAGCACAACAAATAATGAGAGAAGCCTTCGAGGGTGTTATGAATCAAGATCAATCTTAAATCATAACCTAAGATTGATGAAGAAATAAAGTAGAGAAAGAGAGAGAAGAGAATAGAGTTAGAGATTAAAATGAGAAATAGAGAGTATAGAGAAGAGAAGTAGAGATAGAGAGAACTAAGGTTGAGAGAGAAAAGAGATCAATATCATTCAACAATGAACCTTTACAAGAGAGTCATCTACTACTTATACAAACCTCAAGCTAAAGGCAGCTAAGCTTGATACATTGCACATGGACTCCTTATGCTAACCGACATTAACCATCCGAGCCACCATTCTTGACCTTCAACACATATTTGACTCATTTGACTTGCACAAGAGGCTAAAAAAGCTAATTAGGATAAGACTAAAGAATTATACTAGTTATTTGCAAGCTTATGAATTATTGGTACTGAACTCCATGAGCCCCATTTGGTAGAATCTTGACAGTACCCCCCTTTAAAAGATTCTTGTCTTCATGAATCTAAGTACAGCATTGACAATTGTTTTTAAGAACCACGAAGTCCCTGCTATTAATGAAGAGCATGGCCAAGGGTGAGCTGTTGTTGCATAGTGCTCTTATTGCTGTATACCTGCGGCCACCTTTTTAATTCTAAATTTTGAATGCCAAACCCTTGGAATAGGTGCCTCTATTTATAAGATTATACTGGAGCAAAAAAAACTGATATTTTCGATGTGGGATGACCCAGTTAAAAACAAAACGCATTGTTTAATTAAAAACATAACACAAAACGCTTCGTTTCATAACAGTTAAAACCGCATGATTTTTTAATTTAAAACGTGTGCCACGTGTCAGCACACTATTGGTCCGCCCCCGAAGGTGCGGATCGTGGCCCTGGTAGTTGCGCACTAGTTGGCCGGTATGCATATACACGAATGCTTATCCTTTTAACGTGATTTTCCATTTTTTTGTTTAGCTTTGTTTCCCGCATGTAAAAATTCATCTTATGAATTTTAATTTTCCAAATTTATTTTATTTCATAATTTTCAATTTTTATTCATCTCATGAATAACGTTTGAAAAAATTAATTTACCTATCTTATGGATAAATAATTCATCTCATGAATTCTTTAATATTTTTTCGATGGCAATAAATACGGCAACTTGCACAAGGATCACAAGGACAATTTAAATCTAGCTCCAAATGGGTAAAATTAATCATCTCATGAAGCAATTTAATTACTATTTAATGAGACTTAATTCCACTAAATAAGTCTTACTGCACTGCAGACTTAAGCCATTTATTCGATATCTCTCTAATAGACTATATTGATGACAACTATCCCTCCACTAGATGTCAATGACAAAGGATAAATATAACCACTACCATTATCCTTTTCACAGCTTCTCCATTAGTTACCGACTCGCCCTTCACTGAATAATTCATTTATTCTTGAACATATTCATGGTTAAATTCCAAATGTCAAACACTTGGAATACTTTGGCCAAAGTTTCCGAACTATTCAACTATTTGTGAATCAATTAAGGGGACATCTGTATCTCATAAGAGACTATAGATCCCCTATTAAATACCTGATCCTTGTCATACTTCACGCCGCTACCCAATGTACATGGGAATTTAGTCATGCATTTAGACCTTATTATAGTACACCAAAGTAACTAACGCTTCATGCACAATTCCAGAATATCCTCAGTATTTAGAGTCGTCATTCAAATAGTATAACGTGAATCACTCATCTGCGATAGTAGTCTAGAAAAAAGTAACCCCCCTGGTCCGACTCAGTGTGTCAATATTATTAAACACACCAACCCAAAACTTTTGGATCTCCATCTACATGACCAAGACAAGTCATCAAAAGTGTCACGTTATAGTCTTAGCATACAAGTGGTCCAAACTTGTATTCGACTACGAGCCATTCAAACAACAGTTCATACCACTTTTTCCAAGTCTATCTGTTGCTTAGTCTCAAAAACAACTTAGAACGTACATGTAAATCATAGCTTGAGGACTATACCCATCTCATGGATGTCTCCCAAAAGAAAATCACATGCAGTATAAATGCTCGCTTGCACAAATTTAACAAGGAAACGACTCGAACTTAAATTTTATTTATTAATTAAAATAATATAGGCAGAATAAATTGGATTTTAGGACACTGTTCTGAGCAATTGATTACCATTAAGTGAACTTAATTCCACTAAAAAAGTTTTACTGGACTCTAAAATTAAATATATTCACTCAAGAATTTTCCAAATAATTTTACTAACGATAATTAACCCCTCTATTAGATATCCGTGAACAAAAATAACTTTAACTATTATCGTTCCTTTTCTCACAGCTATCGCTGTAGTTCCCAGCTTGCCTTTATCCAACAATTCATAATGCAAAAATAATTTCCATCTTAATTCCAATTGTCGAACATATGGAATACTCTAGCCAAAAATTTTAGAATCTGTTTATATGATTTTGAATCAACTAAAGGGACATCTTACATTATACATGCCTAGCAAAATATCCATTCTCGCCACACTTTTATCAACTGCCCAACGAACATCATATCCTGGTTATACTCAATGTCCACATCATTTTAATGCTTAAAAGCGATTAGCTTTCCATGCACAAGTCTTGGCTACTTCCAAATTTAGATTTATCGTCTTACAGAATTAATTATTTCTGATAGCTGTTAAAGAAAACTAATTCATGTGGTCCTACTCAATGCTCCAATCTTATTGAAAATACCAACATAATACTCTTGGATCCCTATCCACATTACCAAGACATGTCATCAAAAGTATCATATTATAGTCCTACCAGACAAGTTGTCCAAACTTATCACCGACTTTTACAACTTGTCACTTGTTTGATCTAAGTCTTTCCATGGTTCAATATTATTGACCACTTAAACCGAACGTGACGTTTCATCTTAGAGAACATCCACCGCATTGAAATTTTTTTAGAAAAACAATCACGCGCATGTTTGACTCATAAAGCACAATTAGATAATAAATAAATAAAATAATTTTATTTATTTAATATTTAAAACTATTTTTTTGGTAAATTAGTATGATATACCATATATGAAAAAATATATATATATATGTAAAAGTCTATGAGGGGCATACCCCAAGTCATGGCCAGAGAAGCCTACATCAAAGAATCAAATTCAAAGACAACAAATAAAAAAAACGAAGGAATCAAAGGCCAACAAGACTAACAAAGGAAAAAGCTAAACAAAAGCCAAAAGCCAAAAACAAGCTAATGCTCAATCCTCTACTCCTACAAAAGCTGAGAATGACGATGAGCACCACGGAGCGTAAGAGAAGCAATGAGACGACAGCGAACCAATCTTGTGATCTCCTTAATAACAAGTGAAGAAAGTCTGGAATGGGCGCACTGAATCCTTAGGTTACGCTCGTACCAAATGATGGAAAATGTCACAGAGAGGAAAAGGCGGTCTAGAACACGATCTACCCCACGACCATGGAGTTGAGTAGCAGCCCAAGAAACTAGCTCACGCCGAGGAAGCGCAACCTAGGAAAAGGATGTGCACGATCACACTATACAGAAGCTGAGAAGCTGTAGGCGAAGATGAGATGGCTATGCGACTCATCATCTGAACCACACAGCACACCTGAAGACTGGGCTCCTTGAACTTGATGCCTCAGCAATCTATCATGGGTCCAAAGTTGCTTACAAGAGGTAAGCCGTAGAATGAATGAGTGCCTCAGAATCTGCAGCTGGAACCAAAGAAGATGATGTGTGGGGTCCTCCACCTTTCTGCTACAAATCATCTAGCAAGCAGATCTTGTGGCGAATATCCCTGAATGGTCACCCATCCACCTGACATGGTCAGCTACACCTGGTTGAGGTCTGAAGTCAACAAAATCCCAAATAGGTAGCAACTCAACCCTCTCTTGTGAAAACCTCCACTGATCGCCCACAATAATGTCAAAGTTGCATGAGCCCTATAGGTGACCAATAAAAGACAAAGTACAGGTCATGCACCAACCCATCAAACGCCCACAAGGAAGCTAGTAGTCAGCCCAAATTACAATGTCATGCCCATGTCCAATGATGTGTCTGAAAGCTCCATCGCACAAGGATTGAACATAAAGGATGCTCCTCCATGACCAATGCATTGACCCTGTCGGCCGAATCTTCCAAAAGCTCTTCCGTTTGAGTCGGTTGGCATGAATCCACCGAGGCCTACGATAATCTAGATTAGTGAGTAGAACCCGCATGTGCTTCACAATTGAAGCTTCGTTCAACTCAATTAGGCGGCCAATCCCAAGAACTCCTCTCTACAAGGGTAATGGAGATGCCTCCAACAACCTTCGCCCCCCTAGGGAAAGCGAAGTTCCCCTCCCTAGAAAGGCAGCAAGCATCGACTCAATCTTCTTGATCATTTCATTCGGAAGAATGAAGACAGATGACTAATAGACTTGAAGAAAACAACACCGACTAGATCAGCCACAAATGCCCAGTGTAAGAAATAGCCCTTGCAGCGTAGAGCTGAATGCAAGCTAGGATGCAATCTGAGTGAAGCTTACAGCAGATGAACTAAAACCTCGAAGAGATAAGTTGCATCCCCACATATATGACCAGACACTGCCCTAATCTAAACCCTAGAATATCTAGAAGAGACTATTGGGACTCAGAATCAACCCCGACGACAAAGATGATACTCTTTGCCACATTCGAGGACAGCCCTGAAAGTACAGCAAATTAATCCAACATCTCGCGAATAAACAAGACACTTCCCTCATCTTCCAGACTAAAAATCACCATATCATCAGCAAAACAAAGGTGTGTGACTCGAGTAATTTAACAGCGCGAGTGGAATCAAAACCGCAAAGCGGCAGTGGCACTACGAAGCAGACCTCGCATGCCCTCCGTGGCAACAATGAACAAGAAAGGGGAAAGGGGATCCCCCTGACGAATACCCTGGCTCGAGCCAAAAAACCCCTGAAGCTTGCCAATAATGGCAACCGAAAACCTGGTTGCGGAAAGATACTCTTGCATCGAACCAATCATAGCCTTCGGGATACCCATACAATGCATAGCAGACAAAATGAAGTCTCAATGCACTGTTGCAAAATCCTTGCGAATATCAACCTTCAGAGCACACCGAGGCGACACTGTCGGAAGGTGATAGTCGCGCATGGGTTCTTGAGCGGGAAAAATACAATATGAGATCCGTCTCCCAAGAACGAAGGCAGACTACGACTCCTCAATTAGAAAGAGAAGAACCCCTTGAGCTTATTTGCAGTGATCTTAGTGATACACTTATAGATCACATTGCAACAGGAGATCGAAAGATACTTGGCAAAGGTGGAGGGGTTCTCCACCTTTTGAAGCAGATTGATATGGGTAGTGTTCAAGGTGCCCAGCATGAGCCCTAACTGGAAGAACGAACGGACAGCCTGCACTACATCACGACTCATAATATCCTAGGCCCTCTTAAAGAAGAGGGAGGTATAGCCATCAGGACCAAGAACCCTGTCATCATCGATGGAGAAAAGAGCATCTTGCACCTCAGCATCTGAAATCAAAAGAGTCAACGGTCTAGCCTAATCCTCAGAAAGACGGGCGTAAAAGAGACCCGAGATATCCCCATGAACCGGCCCACTCGGCTCAGTCAACTACTCCTGAAAGTAAGAGACCCCGGCCTCCGAAATCTCCCCCTCATCATTGATCCTCACGCCAAAAGGATGAACACTAGAAGAAAGTTGACCCCTAGCTTGCCGATGGACGATAAACTTATGGAAGAACTGGGTACCTGTTAGTATCAAGATGGATCTTGATACTTAACGTATGAGAGAGAGTTGAGATGAGAGAAAGAAGGGAAAGGAATGAGAAAATAGAGGGAAAATATCAAAGATATTTTGAGTTTTGTTATTGGATGATTCATTCTTACATCACACTAGCTTCTTATAGCAATTACAAGCTACAGGACACAATCAAGGAACATAACTAACTTTCCCGCCCATTTACACCTTCAAACTAATTTTCCTGCCAAAATACAATTTTGCTTATTACATGTTTCGAGACATGACAATTCCCTCCCCTTCAATTCATTCTTGTCTCAAGATTGGAATGAAGGGAATTAGGACTCAATGAAGATGCAATTTTCCCACGTAGCTTGTGTAGAATCCAAATTGGTCCACTGGATCAAAACTTGCTTAGTATCAACTCCCTGCTGCTGCACCACCCGACTGTCAAGGATGGCTTCAGGTTCTAGGATCAGCTGCCTATCAATCCCAACTTGTAAGCTTGCTGCTGCCCCCTGAACAGTACCAGCAACTCCATCTGACTTGGCTATTATTTGCTTCTTCAGCAAGGAGACATGGAAAACAGGGTGAACCAAGCAATTCAGAGGAAGCTCCAACCTGTATGCTACCTTTCCAATTCGTTCGAGGACCTTGTAAGGGCCATAGAATCTAGCTAATAGCTTGATGTTTTTGCGTATTGCCATTGAACTCTGTCTGTAAGGCTGCAATTTAAGATAAACAAAGTCTCCCACATTTAAGCTTCTATCCATCCTCTATTTATCAGCATAAAATTTCATCCTAGCTTGGGCCAACTGCAAGTTATCTCTGAGGTGTCGAGCTAGCTGAAGCCTTTGCTATAGTAAATCAATAACTCCTTGCATATGAGATACCATGCGTTGATTAAGCAAGGGAGAAGGGGGATCATACCCATAGAGTTCCTTGAAGGGAGTAGTTCCTAAGGAACTATGAAAGTGGGTATTGTACCAATACTCAGCAAGGGATAGCCATATGTGCCATTGTTTGGGATGTGAGAATGTCATGCCACACAAATACTTCTCTACACACTGACTTACCCTCTCAATTTGCCCCGCCGACTGTGGGTGATAAGAGGAACTCAAAGCCAATGTAGTACCCAACAAGAGGAAAAACTCACGCTAAAAAATACTGGTAAACATCTTGTCTCCGTCTAATACTATTGTCTGAGGAAGCCCATGGAGTTTGTAAATGTGATCCAAGAACAACCGAGCAAGCTTCTCTACAGTAATGGGATGATGAAGAGCAAGGAAGTGGCCATACCGTGCAAAACGATCAATGACCACCTAAATAATTTCCTTGCCTTCGGATTTTGGTAGTCCCTCAATAAAATCCATGCTAATGTGAGTCAAAGACCCCTCAGGAACTGGTAGAGGCTGTATCAATCCCTTATAAGGCGTGTGCTCAACTTTAATCTGCTGGCAAGTGTCACACTGATGCACAAAGTCTTGAACCTACTTCTTCAGCCCGGGCCAATGGAAATACTGCCTGATCCTCTAATATGTGCCTTCCATTCCACAGTGACCACCCCATGGAGAGTCATGAGATGCTATAATAATCTGGTTTCCCAGTCCACTACTATTACCCACATAAATCTTACCATTGATCCTGATTATACCCTTACTAACAGAAATGCTGGAATCAGGGCTTGCAGACAAGGGCTGGATGCGATGAGGGACAGTGTAGGATTGGGAAAATTCATCAAGCTCATAAGACTTGATCACTTCAGCCATCCATAGAGGTACTACTTGAGCCACTGCAGCGCATTGAGCTTCCTCTATTCCTTCGGTTCTTCCTTCTTCAGCACGTTTGGAGAGTGCATCAGCCACTGTGTTCTTAGCCCCTTTTCTGTACTCAATGGTGTATTCCAACCCCAACATCTTCATCAAGCCTTTCCTTGGAACCCTTGTGGTGATCCTTTGCTCTAACAGATACTTAAGGCTCTAGTGGTCTGTTTTGATCACAAATTGATGACCCTCCAAATAATGACGCAATTTCTGCACAGCTAGGAGTATTGCCATGTACTTCTTCTCATAGATGGAAAGCCTCTGATTCTTAGGTCCCAAAGCTTGACTCAGGTAAGCCAATGGTCTGCCTCCTTGAGAAAGCACAACACCTATTCCCAAACTGATTGCATCTGTTTCGAGAGTGAAGGGCTGATTGAAGTCAGGCATGGCTAAGACTAGTGCCTAAGTCATGACCTATTTTAATGATTCAAAAGTGCCGCAGGTGGATTCATCCCAATGGAAGCTGTATTTCTTCAACAAATCTGTCAATGGTTTAGCAAGTAAGCCATATCCCACGGTGAACTTGCGGTAATAACCAGTTAAGACCAAGAATCCCCTCAATTCTTTAAGAGATTTGGGCTCCGTTCAACTTAACATAGCCTGAATTTTACTGGGGTCAGTAGCAACCCCCTCAGCTACGATGATATGACCCAGATATTCAACCAGAGTCTTGGCATAGGCACATTTGGAAAGCTTAGCAAACAGCGTGTGATCTCTCATGATCTGAAAAACCAGCCTCAGATGCTCCAGGTTCTATTGTAGTGTAGGACTGTAAACAAATATGTCATCAAAGAAGACAAGGACAAACCTCCCCAAATAAGCCTTGAACACCTTGTTCATCAAAGCTTGGAAGGTTGCTGGTGCAATGGACAGCCCAAAGGGCATTACCACAAATTCATAGTGGCCGTGATGGGTCCTAAAGGCTGTCTTGTGAATGTCTCCTTCTTGCACTTGTATCTGATAGTACCCCTGCCGGAGATCTATTTTGGAAAAATAACAAGCTCCATAGAGTTCATCAAATAAGTCATCAATGACAGGGATTGGAAACTTGTCTTTGACCGTAAGGGAGTTCAATTGTCGATAATCAACACACATTCTTGATGTTCCATCTTTCTTCTTCACCAAAATCACCGGGGATGCAAAAGGGTTGTGGCTATGTCTTATGAATTTGGTCCTTAGCAATTCATCAACCTGTTGTTCAATCTCATCTTTCTAAGAATGAGGATATTTGTAGGGGTGTAGGTTCACTGGATTGGCCCCTTCTTTGAGTGGAATTAAGTGATCGAGTGCCCTTTTGGGAGGCAATCCTTTAGGCTGCTTAAATAAATCTTGGTGCTCATCTAACAGGACATTCAAAGGACCTCTGGCATCCTCTTGATCAGTTGCTGCAACGGGAGCAATTGAGTAGAGTTGTCCCACCCAATGATGATCACTTTTCCTGAGGACCTTTTGCAGCTACTTGCCTTTCATATACTGAAGTTGTTCCTGCTCGACTATACCTTGCAACTTGATCTTGAAACCATCCTTCGCAAAGGAAACTCTCAATTGTGAGAAATCGAAGAGTATTGGACTAAAAGATTTCATCCAATACACTCCTAGTGCCATATCGTAGCCACCAAGTCTCAAGAGTCGAAAATCAAAGGAAAACTTATGTCCCTGCATTTTCCAGCTGAAATTCTTACATTTAGTGTGAGTTAGGAGGGAATTCCCATCAGCCACAGTCACGGCCAGAGGGGTGGTTTTGATGATTTCTTCTCCCACAGCTCGCACAATCTTAGGATCATCAAAGCTGTGTGTGCTCCCGCTATAAATGAGTACCAATAATGAATGCTGTCCTACAACCCCCTTGACTCGAATGGCATTGTGAGAACCAGAACCGGTTAGAGCCTTCATGGAGATCTCAACAGAATTGTCATCATCAGCATCTATTCCCTCTTCCTCCAGGTGTGGTTCTTGAAGAAGCTCTTCATCTGGCTCATCTGCCTCAGTCTCTTCTCCAATGACTGTCATCAAGTACTTTGGATCACACTTGTGACCAAAGAAGTACTTTTGATTGCATTTGTAGCATAGCCGCTGAGGTTTCTTATCATTAAAGCTGATATTCTTGCTTCTAGGTTGTGTAGCCCGTGTGGATGAGGAACCAGGAAAATTCCCCATCACCTTAAGAGTATCCACATTCAATGACAGAGAGCTCTCTACCTTCCTAGCTTTGGTGTATGCTTGAGTCAAGTTTTGAGGTTCAAAGGCTTTCACCAAGCTCTTGATGCGTGGTTTGAGTCCACTAACAAAACTAGACACATAAAACATTTCAGGAGCATCAGGATAAATGGAAAGCATTCTAGCTTTCAATCCTTCAAATCGTGCCATATAATCCTTAACAGAAGTGGATTGCACCATCTTGTTGAAGTTGTCAATGACCTCACTACATCTTCATCACCATATCTAGAGCACAATTCATCCGAGAATGTAGTCCAGGTGAGATTAGGCTTAGTGCGTATCAATCCGTAGTACCATGTCTCCATTTCACCACGCAAGTAAACTGTAGCAAGTTCTACCCTCTCATGCTCCTTAATGTTATAGAACTTGAAGTATCTTTCACACTTTCTCAACAATGATTGAGGCAAAGTACCATCAAACTATTCCAGATCAACCCGAGACTGTCTGTAAGTGTAATTTCTTGCATTAGAAGCACTGTCACTCGAATCAGTAGCTGGAGGATTGGGATCTGGTGGTCTGACCGGCTGTTGAAAAGGCTGTTGGCTAGTTGGAAGGAGAATTCCACCACCAGGCTGCTAAGATTCACTCCTCCTTTTCCAATCAAAGAGGAGTTAGGAAAATTGTTGCGATTAATTCTCAATTTTCTGATCCAACTTCTGAGCTTGATCGTCTAACTTCTGATCCAACTTTTGATCCAACTTGTGCTCTATGTCTTGTTGGAAATTTCGGAACATGTTCTGCATCATCTGCAGAACCTGATCCATTTGCATTCCTTGGCCATTACCTCCCTCCGCTCCAGCAATAGCGGCGTAGGCAGGGGCTCCACCAGATGCACTTTCAGGCACAACATTAGGCACGATATTAGTTACATTAGCAGCTGCATTGGAACGAGTAGTAGGAGGCATATTCAATCTTCTTTCCTAGCCAGACTTGAATCAGATTCAATTCTGTTTGAAGGCGAATCAATAATGCTCAATCATTAGAATTGGAGCGACACAATCCGATCAAAGTTTCCCAGCTCAAGGCTCTGATACCAATTGTTAAGTATCAAGATGGATCTTGATACTTAACCTAGGAGAGAGAGCTGAGATGGGAGAAAGAAGGGAAAGGGATGAGAAAATAGAGGGAAAATATCAAAGATATTTTGAGTTTTGTTATTGGATGATTCATTCTTACATCACACTAGCTTCTTACAGCAATTACAAGCTACCGGACACAACCAAGGAATGCAACTAACTTTCTTGCCCATTTACACCTTCAAACTAATTTTCCCGCCAAAATACAATTTTGCTTATCACATGTTTCGGGACATGGCAACGACACTGCTTGAAGAAACCCTCACCAAACCAGGAACTTGCCATATTCCAATTGCTTAAGCATGAAGAACTCCTAAGATCCACAAACTTTGATTGACCTCTTGTAAAGCCCACACACAACTTATGCCCAGTATACTTGCATCTAATTTGAAGAATTTACTTCGGGAGGTCTGCCAATTTCATACCAGATCAACCAAACTCTTGCACTAACAACCACAATAAAGAACCCATGTTGCAAGTAGTACAGCCAAACATCAATATCTTGCTATAGAGGTGCAATGATGGCTAAGATTATAGTAGCTGTAACCCAAGAACTTCAGACCTCAACTTCAATTTCAATTGCCTAATCATTCTTACGCAAAACCACTGTGTTCTTCTAATGTTAACCTTGCAAAACTTAGTCCTTTTCTTGCTTTGGAAAAGGCTCTCAGCTGATCTCAAGTTCTAAAGTCTCTCTGGAACCTAACTTGCATAACCCATTATTCTTTTGGCCTCCAAAAGTGCTACTTCCCACGATTCAAATGAGCTAACAAATGAACTAACATTGGCCTTTTTGAAATCTGATAGGCGCATACCAGATGCGACCTTGGGTTTCAAAAACATCTCAAATTTCCTAGCCCAAGCATTTTTGTCCTCAAAATCTAGTTGATATTGAACCTTGCTACCAACATTATTCACTTCCACTAACATTTTTTTGCTAATAGATAATGGAATTACTCAAGAGCCCCTTAAGAAACCAAGCCTCCAAATTTCCTTGGGTGGGAATTGCAGCACACTTTAACATTTGTAATTTCTCAACCTTACGCTGGATTGAAGTGGAATGTTTGATAAAACCGCTCTAGCCTCAATTATTCGCTCTAATTCAGACTTAGGAAACTGATTAAATTCCCATTCATGATGTCTCACTTTCATGTTTTTGTTCTTATCAACACTCAGCTCGCCCAAACCTGCTTCAATCATTGTACAGATTCCAACTTCCTTTACTTGCACAATAACACTATTTGGTATTCCCACAAGCTGTGAAAGCTCTGAGTCTGGTAGCAGTTGCCAATTAGTAATTATTGTGGCCCATTCTAGTAGCTGCAGATGAAGTTGAGCCCCTTTTTCAGCCGAATTAAGCCCAACATCCGTTCCAAAATACCACCAAACTTGTTTCATATGCTTAGTCCTCATGGAGATTTGCTCAAATTTACAACTTTGCATTGAGAAAAGAGACAATAACCATTCCGGAGGCCTCACATCTGGATGCATTGCAGGAAAAACACTAGGACCAACCCACACTTCACGCTTTCTCTTAATCCTAGCCCACTTTAATGTCCTTTGCATGCCTCTACCACTTAAACTTGTTGTGGAATTTAGTCTTCACACTCTATTGCTCAATAACTTTGCTGCTGCCAACAGCCTTGTATCGAGTTCTTGAATGAAATTTACCGATTACCTTGTTGTCTCCATACTCAATATTGAAGCTGTGTTGAGAAAGTGAGGAGCTTCATTTGAAACTTTATCAATTTCCACTTAGGGAGGCGTCAAGGACTCAAACAACCGAGGTTTAGCATATGCTATAGCTAAAGTGCTAGGATTAAGGGCCTTCACTACGTGCTTGAGTGTGGAGGGAATTCCATCCATGAAAAAAGTCGCGCATTATTCTTCACGAAGTTCTTGTTGCATAGACAACCTTGTTGTTCTCCATTCCTCAAACGCATCACATACTCTCTTAAAGAGTTCTTCTGCAGCAATTCCTCAAGCATATGAGGTTGCACAACCTTAGGTGGTTGAACTTGATAACTAACATGTAAAAAGAATCCAATTCCCGCAAGTACATGCTATCTATTGAGCTATTCTTGCATGCCATTGATCCGCAATTGCCAATGTTGGAAATGTTGATTCAATTTCTGATTTAATTCCTCATCTCAAGAATGTTGCACTACTGCAAGCATTTCTTGCATTTGATATACTTCAGCTTTGGTTCTAACTACAGCACAACAACTAGTAGTAATGTTGACACCATCAACAACAGCACCTTGTTCTGTATTTGGTAGGTATGTAGTACAATTTTCTTGGCTCACTGCTGATCTCGTGACTTGGTTGCTAGCATTGTATCTCTTCTTGACCTTCCCGATACTTCTTTGGATCCAAGAGAATGCTCCAAGCCTATCAATAGACATTAATAACACTTTAGGCTGCTTCATTCCCAACTTCTTACTCTCATATAACCTTTGAAGAACCTCTACATTTTCCACAAGTTTTAAGAAATCTGGTGCACTTCCTGCATACACCAAAATTGATCTTTCCTTCTCTATTAATTTCGTACTTGAGTAACCCTTTTCCGGTTAAGGTGAATTATCATACTAAGCTCAACATTCTGATCCTCAATTTCCTCACACTGAGGAGCTCAATTTGTAATTGAGATTTGAGTGCAGCAAGGAAATTTCATTCCCCAACTTGTGATCCTTCAATTTTTTATTGAATTGCACTAATATCATATTGTAGTGCTCCCAATCCAGACCGTTCTGCTCCCAGAGCATTCACATATGAAGTAGAACTTGTCTTTGGTTATTTGACAGTTGCTTAATCAGTCATAACTCGATTTCAACTTAATTGCTCTGGTTTATTCTCTAATGCAGCAAGCTTGGCACCAAAATTCCCTAGCAATCCATCAATAACAACTTGTTGGGCTGAGTCTGCATTACTTTGACTCACAACAACAAAATTCCAGATTGTACTTACTTTAATTCTAACAGAATCTGTGAAAAAGCTTCGAATTGTTCCTCCTAGTCTATAAGTTATTCTCGGACTGTGATCAGTAGAGATTCTGCATTCTAATGGATTTGTCGCTGAATTTGCAGTCATGTTTGCACATACTACTGCTGTGATTGCTGCTATGTAAGCCTGAATTCTTACGTGAGCTGCTGCATGTGCTGCTGAACTCGAGCCATCTGTTCTTGCTGAATCGGACTAACAGCAACATCTCCTGCTCTAACTGCTAGGCTCGTGTTGTAAATCATGCTTGATTTAATACAAACTAAATTTAATTGAAGTAAATTCAACTAAATCAAATGCAAATTGTCAAGCTTCTCAAACTTAGTTGCTTAATTTAGCTAATAACAGCACACTACTGAATCACAAATTCGAATACTGAAATCTTGATCAATTGCAAACTCATCAATGATCTTGATATCAACTTAAGCTTGATTTAATGCTTATGCAACCAAATTGAACTCAATCAACTTAATCAGAAGCAAAATCACATGCTCTGATAACAATTGTTATGATTCAAGATCAATCTAGGATAGATGAAGAAATTCAGCAGAGAAAGAGAGAGAAGAGGAGAGAATTAGAGATTAAGATGAGAAATATAGAGAATAAAGAAGAGAAGAGAAGTAGAAATAGCGAGAATTAGGGTTGAGAGAGGAAGAGATCAATATCATTCAACAATGATTTTTTACAAGAGAGTCATCTACTACTTATACTAACCTCAAGCTAATGGCGGCTAAACTAGATACATTGCACATGGACTCCTAATGCTAACCGACATTAACCATCCTAGCCGCCATTCTTCACCTTCAACTATCATTTGACTTGCTTGACTTATGCAAAGAGCTAACAAAGCCAATTAAGCTAAGAATAAGAAATTATACTAGTTATTTACAAGCATATGAATTAATGGCACTTAATTCCATGAGCCCTATTTTGTAGAATCATGGCCTTGGTTGTCATGACTGCAAGGCTTTTGGAGCTAGTATCTTAGTGAATTGTTGTGATTTTGCTTTTGTTCATTCAAATGTCATTTTGGCGGGAAATGGAGTTTAGATGGTTAGCGGGTGAAGTATGTTTTAACCCCTACTTTAGTTAAGTCAGTTTAGGTGGTTGTCTTGGTTTCATGTTTTAGCCGTCTTAAGTTTGTGCATAAATAAGCAAAATATCTTGTATTCTTCATTCATTGAATATAAATTGATCTCCTTCCTCTCTCAACCCTAATTTCTCTCTATTTTCTTATCTATTTCACTTCTTTCTCATCTCATACTCTCTTGTCCTTAGGATATGATTCAAGATTTACCTCGAATCATAACAACTGGTATTGGAGCTTGTGTTGCTGCCGATGGATTGATAAGTGATTGATTAGAGCTAGCTAGACTTACAAAGAAGGTACCAATGGCTGGTGGAGTTACAACTAGAGCAAATGTTGCAGATGTTGCTGCTAATGCTACTTATGCTGCTGTTGCTGGTGCAAATGTTAGAGCTAATGCAGAAGTTAATCAATTTGAGCAGTTGAGACTCCAAATGAAAGAGATGTTTGTAAAAATGCAGCAGCATTATCGGCTGCTAGTCAACACGATTGTCCACCCTATATTCTACAATGTTAGTCCTCAAGAGCCAGTGAAAATGGAACAGTTAGCAGTAGGAGCAATGGATTTAGACAACCTCGAGTTGAAATTGAACCATTTAATGGCAAGCAACCTCAGTCTTGAAGTAGGAGGTGCGAAAGGTACTTTTGATTGTACCATGTAGATGAAGCTGAAAAGGTAGAGTTAGCTGCAGCATATCGACATGGAGATCAAGAGGTCTAGTATTACATTCTAATATGCAGCAATCCATCCCTGGCTTAGACTGTGTCCATGGATGAACTTGGTGAAAAATATGGAGAAGAGGATCCTGGTGATGTGATAGATCATTTCAATAAATTGGCTTAAATGACTTCAATGAGGGAGTATATGATTCCCTTTGTGAATTTGAGGGCTAGGATGATGTCAGTTAACCCGAGAGCCAAGGAGTCCTACTATGTAGCATGCTTTATCAGTGGCCTCAAGCCAAAAATTAAGAATCCAATAAAGGCACTGAATTCTTAGACATTAACTCAGGCCTTCTCTAAGGCAAAATTGATGGAGGCTATGGTCTTGGCTAGTTCTGAGGGATAAAGGACCAGGGCTCCACAATCGTCCCCTACTCAGCAGATAATATTTGCTAGTGGTTCAAGAACCTTAAGTTTTTAGGTCAAGAAGAATAAGAGATTGTTTTTTAAGTATAACCAGAAGTGTTTCTTTGGTCATAAGTGTAATCCAAAGCTTCTAATGACAGTCACTAGAGCTGAAGCTGATGATGACCAGGAGATTCAAGAAAGTGAGGAAATTGTTAATGATTAGGAGGTAGAAGTGCAATAGGACCCTGAGGATGATGCGATGGAGATATTAGTGTGAGCTTTAACAGGAATGGTTCCCACAACACAATAAGAGTCAAAGGAGAGGTTGGTCACAAGCGCATACGAATGTTGATAGACAGTGGGAGCACACATAGTTTTGTGGATCCGAAAGTAGTGAAGTTGGTGGGGCGCGACATGAACAAGACCAGCCCTTTAGCTGTTATCGCTGCTGATGAAAATTCCATGATAACTCAAATGAAGTGCACAGGATTTGCGGGAAGATGCAAGGACACCATTTTGAGTATGAATTCAGAGTGCTTAGGTTGGGGGCTATAATATGGTCCTAGTGGTGGATTGGATGAAAACCATTAGCCTTTTACACTTTGATTTCGCTCATTTGTCTGTTTCCTTTTAAAGAGAGGGCCATAGTGTGACAAATCAAGGAATTATGGAGTTTCGACAATTACAAATGATGAAAGGGAAGACACTGGAAGAAGTGGTCATGAAGGGCAAATATTAGTGGTTTGGCCAAAAGTTTTCCATCAATGTCGTTGCTGAGACAGCTCAGGTGAATTTTGATCCTTCTATTGGCAGATTGTTAAATGAGTATGAATATTTGTTTACATAGCCAACTACATTGCCTCCTTAGAGGGTCCTAGATCATTCTATTCCTCTCAAGCTTAACTGTGATCCAGTTAATCTAAGGCCCTATAAGTGTCCTCACTCTTAGAAAAGTGAGATTGAAAGGTAGGTGGAAGATCTTCTGAAGATAAATTTCATTAGACATAGCCATAGCCCTTTTACCTCTCCAATGATCCTTGTTAAGAAGAAGGATAGCTCTTTTCGGATGTGTATTCATTACATGCATCTCAATTCCTACACAATCAAGGGCAAATTTCCAATTCCAGTCATTGATGATCTGCTAGATGAGCTAATGGGTCTTAATATTATTCCAAGCTAGATTTGAGGCATGGATATCACCAGATCAGAATGCTGGACAAGGACATCCATAAGATTGCTTTCAGAACACATCATGGGCATTATGAATTTGTGGCTATGCATTTTTGTTTAACCAATGCTCCAGCTACCTTTTAGGCATTGATGAACTAAGTTTTCAAGGCTTATTTGTGGAAGTTTGTGTTGGTATTCATTGATGATATCTTGGTTTACAGCCCTTCATTGGACTTAGATGTCAAGCATTTATGGTAAGTTTTTTAGACTATGCGCAAGAATAAGTTGTATGCCAAACTTCCCAAATGTTGTTTTGCTTAAACCCAAGTGGAATACTTAGGCACATCATTTCAAGTAAAGGTGTGGCAATAGATCCAGGCAAGATACAAGCTATGAAGCAGTGGTGAGTGCCTCTTACTCTCTAGCAGTGAAGAGGATTCTTGGACTAATCGGATATTACAGGAAGTTCACAGCTGGATATGGAGTATTGGCCAAGCCATTAGCCATTCTTTTTAAAAAAGATGCTTTTGTATGGTTTGAAGCCGCACAAGAGAAAATTGAAGGTCTTAAGCTAGCCATGTGTTGAGCACTAGTCTTGATCGTGCCAGATTTTGATGAGTCTTTCGTTTTAGAAACTAATGGGACCAGTTTTGGAATAGGAGTAGTGTTGTCTCCGAAGGGAAGGCTGGTGGAATTCATTAACCTGGCTCTCAGTCCAAAGAACCAACAGCTCTCCATTTATGAAAAGGAATACTGGCAATACTTATGTCATTGAAGAAATGGAGACATTATCTTGAGGGCCATCACTTCATTATCAGGACTGACCATCAAAGCCTCAAATATCTTCTTGAACAGAAGATTACTAGTGGAGTGCTATGAAAAGGCCTTATAAAGATGCTGGGAATGAGCTATTCCATTGAATACTGCAGTGGTAGAGTAAATGTAGTAGAAGATGCCCTTTCACGAAGATTAGAAGGAATGGAATCAGCCATTTCATTTTCTTTGCCTAATTGGATAGGGGGGGTGTACAAATCCTATGAGGAAGACAAATTTGCTAAAGAATGCATCACAACCTGCAGTGTGAATAATTCCTCATCTTTAAGAACAGAAATCAAATTTGTTAATGGAATTGTGCAAATAAAAGGGAGACTGTATGTAGGAGCAACCACTGAATTGAGGAGACATATAATCCAAGCCTTCCATTCTTTTGCTTGGGGTGGTCATTCCGGAATTGATGATACTTATAGGAGTCTTAAGCAGTATTTCTATTAGACTAGAGCTAAGAGGGGTGTTGAAAAGTTTGTCCAAGGATGTGATGTCTACCATAGGTCCAAGACAAATCATGTTCAATATCAAGGTTTACTTCAGCCTTTGCAAATTCCTGACGGGGCTTAGCATGGATTTCATAGAAGGGTTAACTAAATCTGATGGCAAGGAGGTGTTGTGGGTCATTGTGGATCGATTCACCAAGTTTAGCCACTTCATTGCTTTAAGTCATCCCATTTCGCCAAAAATATTGGCTAAAATGTTCCTTGACAGGATCTAGATGTTGCATGGTTTGCTTCAATCAATTGTTTCAGATAGGGATAAGATGTTCACAAGTCAATTTTAGCTAGAATTGTTCCAGTTGTTGGGTTCTACACTTGCTCTCAGTTCATCATATCACCCTCAGACAGATGGACAAACTGAGAGGGCAAATTAGTGTGTTGAGCAGTATTTGCAAAGTATGACATTCGCCTATCCTAAGCATTGGCTTCAATGGTTACCCTTGGCAGAGTTCTGGTGTAACACACATTTTCATTCCGCTATAAGGACTACTCCTTTCAAGGTACTATATGGGTATGGACCTCGCTCACCTATAGTACTTCAGGGTGTAACTTCACATGCTGTTGAGGTCAATGAGTAGCTGTCGTAAAGAAGGCAATTGATCCAGCTACTAAGGGACAATTTGGAATTAGCTCAATTAAGAATGAAATACTTGGCTGATAGAAAGTGTACTGACAAGTATTTTCCTATGGGAGATTTAGTTTATATAAAGCTTCAACCTTACCGACAGTCCACAATAGCTGTGCGCAAGTATGTCAAGCTATGTGCTTATTATTTTGGGCCTTATAAGGTGTTAGAAAAGTTGGGAAGTGTGGCTTATAGATTGGAACTTTCTCCCGAGTCTTATGTTCACCCTGTGTTTTATGTTCCCCTTTTAAAAAGACACAGGGCAAAAGGAAAAGGATGCTCACCTAGTCCTCTAGAGGCAACCAACAGTGGGAATTTATTGCAAGCTCCTACAGCAGTGTTAGGCTCATGTCTAGTGCAGCAGAATGGCAAACCGGCGAAGGAAGTCTTGATATAGTGGGCTAATTTGGATCCAGTAGATGCAAGTTGGGAAGATTTGAAGTTCATTCGATGCCAAATTCCTTCCTCTTTGTTCTTGAGGCAAGAATGATCTCAAAGAGGGGGTATTATCATGGCTGTGAGGCTTTTGGAGCTGCTATCTTAGTGAATTGCAACGATTTTGCTTTTGACCATTCAAATGCCATTTTGGCAGGAAAAAAAGTTTAGTTGGTTAGCAGGTGAAGTATGTTTTGGCACTTAGTTTAGTTAAGTCGGTTTAAGTGTTTGTCTTGGTTCAATGTTTTAGCCATCTTAAGTTTGTGTATAAATATGGAAAATATCTTGTACCTTAGATTAATTAAATAGAAATTGATCTCTTTCCTCTCTCAACCCTAATTTCTCTCTATTTTGTCATCTATTTCACTTCTTTCTCATCTCAAACTCTTATCCTTAGGTTATGATTCAAGATTTAGCCTGAATCATAACAAGATAGTACGCTGAAATGGAGCGCAATCTAGCAACCTAATGTGAAAATTTTGCCGCCATGAGGGCTGTAAGAAATGACATTGGAAACTTAATGAATGAAAGGCTTCACAAAGAGACAGACATGGTCTTTATTCGAATGAACTCAACATTGCCTTCTACGTCTACCCTTATTACAAAGGACGTGGCAAGACAAATAGTAGTTGAGGTTGAGCATATCTTGGTTAGAAAGGGTGAGGCTCATAATGGCTTGGTTTAAGCTGTTATAGAGGATAACAGGAAACATAGGCCTACACCTCTTTCTTCGGTACCAACTAGATATCCTTGCAAAGCTCCTTTGAGCACGAGTGCCAGTTGCTCAGGTTGATTGCACTGTCCCTGAGAGAATGGAAAAACCAGTATGGCTAACCCAAGCCTCACAGGCTTGGAATCTGGCCATAGGAATGAAAATGTGCCCCTTAGGGTTGCTAGGCCTTCAAATCAAGGTTTTTCTCTAACTTTAAGGGATCCAAATTCCAATGTGCCAGTGTTACCTATCCCTTAGACTACGGGGGGCATAACCGCTCATACCCTCCTCTAGTTGTGGAGGTTGTCCCAAGGCCCACTCGAGGCCAAGAAATAGGAGTGCAAGGACAGGCACTATTGGAATTAGTGTCCTGAAATACCCAATTCGTTAGTTTTGCATATTAAATAAATGAAACTATTTCATTTATTTATTTTTGTATTAAGTTTTATGAGTAAAACAGGCACGTGATTGTTTTCTTAAATATTCCCTGAGATGGACGTAGTCCAAGGTAACATGTCATGAGTTGTTAAGAGTTTGTTGTCTTGTTAGGTTAAAAGTAAAAGAATCACGACGAGCACACTATGTTCTTAAGTTTAAGCTTTAGTCAAGAGCCGGACATTTTCTCTAGACATTTGGGGGGACGAAGCAAGGTCCACACAAAGTGCGACATTAGGGCACGCATTACCTGGTGTGGCAACTGGCATTCCGGGTCAGGCTCAGCAATAGCAAAATCACCGGCATCCCTGCTTCTTAGTGGCGGCACCGGTGGCTGCCCTTGGTGACCGGAGGAGGGTGAATTAGAGAGAGAGAGGGTGCTAGGCGTTCGGGTGTTGGTGATTGTTATGTCGGATGTGTGGGCCCCAATCGATGGCCCCTTCACCGGCAACGGACCCTGAGGCAGGAACATCATCATGCAATTGCGAGGGTTCTTCGACCCTCGCGATATCTTATCTCTTCCTTGCTTGGGAGCATTGGCTTGTAAGACTCTTTCAACCCTTTACCTGCTTTGTGTTGTTGGCATTTGGTGGTTGTTTTCAGCTGTTTTTGAGTCGGTGGGGTGGCTGACATGGCACGGTTGTGGCACAAGCAGAATCCCTTTTTTTTAAGGATTTCTTTCCTTCGCTTTTATTGCTTTGTCTGTTGTTTCGTGCACCAGGTCTGAGGTGCATGACGTTTTGACTATTACGGGGGTTTTGGGTTCAGTCGGTGAGGGTGCGGCTACACCAACTTGGGCTTATCGTGTTCGCTTCTCTGATTATAAGACCCTCTAATATGTGCAGCCTGTTCCTGTTTATGGCAAGCCTATGGGATCAATCTGCTAGAGGTTTTTGCATCGGCTAATGAGAAATGGGAGCAATGTTTGGTGGGTTGATTGATTAGCACGGGTCTTGCTTATTGTCATGCCCATGAGATTGCTAGCTTCTTTTGGGTTGAGAGGGGACTTGAGTGTGTTCTTTCCGGTGGGGAGGTTTTTTTCTTTTGGTTTCACCACTAAAGCGCAAGCCGAGGGTGTTTTGTTTTGCGGTCCTCAGTTTTTCGAAGGCGCATGCATGTCCCTCCAACTCTGGAAAGAGGGGCTAACTTGTGTAAAGACTTTCTGACTCTTCCTATTTGGGTTCGGATGTCTAGGCTTCTACTGACTTTGTGGAAGCCTGCTGGGATCAGTATTTCTTCTGGCACGATTGGCATTCCCTTGTTCATGGACAAGGTAACGGTGGATTGTACTCGCCTAAGGTATATTCGAATTGGTGTGGAGGTGGAGGCTAAGAATTCTATCCCTAAGGAAGCCTACATCGATGTTGATGGCATGAGGATCAAGGTTGGTATCACGTGTGAGGCATAGCCTAAACAAGGTGCGACTTGCTTTGTCTTCTGGTATTCTTCTATGCCCTTAAGTCCTTGTGGTGGCCCTACCATGAGTGCCCCAGGGTGGGGGAAGAAAAGGAAACATAAGAGCAAGAGAAATAAAGGTGTTCGGTCTACGGGTTGTGTGCCGGGAGCCGCGCCCGTTGCGGCGCCCTAGCTGGCGGTTATGTCGACAAAGGTGTCCGGCAGGGGCGCTGCGTCTGGTGCTAGGGTAGTTGACGCCTTGAGACCTGTGATCGTCGGAAGAGTCGCAGTCGTGGCGGAAGGAATGATGAGGGTGCTGGAGACCCTTTTGCAATGAGCTGGGCCACCTATTGGTGACAGCCCAGTAGTGCCTGCGGCCCAAAATGGGACCATGCCATCGAGGCCCAATTTTTTTTTGGGTGGGGGGGGGGGGGGGGGGGGGGGGGGGAGGGATGCCCCTCCAACACCCATCCCATGCTGTCAGGGCCTACGCAAGCCCACGCCGGGCCTTATGCAATCCTGGATGCAGGTTGGGCTTGGCTCTCGTAGAGGGGGACACAAGAGGTGTCCCCCGGCCCACAAAGGTGGGCAGCCACAGCGATGCTTTTCTACGGCAGCGGCTGCGACTGTGTTGCTGAGTAGCCCGATCCTGGATAATGGAGGGCAGGCCACATTGGCTTCACCCACAGAGTTGCCTCATCATGGGCCACGCCATGCTCAACCCACCAGTGGGTAGCGTGTCTCTTGTTCCGGCTTGGATTCATCTATTGGCGTTCATGAGAGTGGCTCACTCAAGGATTTCAAGATTGTGTAGGCTTAAAATGCACTTGTTGGGATCATTGTGCTTATCGCATGCATTAAGAACCGATCGGCTCAGAAGGTGGTGAGTGTTGAGTCGCCAAACTGGTTTTCCCTTTTAGCTGGGGAGCGTATGGGTGAGACATCTACTTCAGATAGTACATCATAGCCTACTAGAATTTATCGTTGTGTTGCGCTAGTTGTCTAATTTATGTGATGATTGGTTGCCGGAATGTGAGGGGGTTTAATAACCCCATTTCCATCTGTGCGGTGCATGACTACATTACCTCTAGTTACTTGAGTTTGGTTGGCTTTGTTGAGACCAAATCCAACCCAGCTGATGTTGAGTCTATTGTTACCCATTATGCTGAGGGGTGGCAGTCTATGTTTAGCGGTGTGCGGAACTCTCGGTGCCGCATCATATTTCTTTGGCATCCTATGTCTGCCATGTTGTGAGAGTTAAGGGTGGGGATCAACATCTCACTTATAGAGTTTCTAATCTTCGAGGGAATGTGGACTTTGTTACTACATTCGTCTACGGCGTTATTGATCTAGGGCCGCATCGGGAGCTTTGGAGGTCTATTCGAGGAGCCAGCGAGGGTATTCAGGAGGGGCCTTGGATACTTCTTGGATATTTTAATGCTATCCTCAATCCTAGGGAAAGGTGTGGTGGCCAGGACACTTGGCTCGGTCATATGAATGATTTTCAAGATTTCGCCTATGAGTAAGCGCTTACTGTTCTACTGTATACTGGGCTACGCTACACGTGGTTGAATAAGATGGATGGGGACTCTCTATTCTGAAGTGCCTCGATTGGTGTGTGGTGAGTGAGGGGTGGCTCCGTTCTTTCCCAGCCACATCTATTGAGCTCCATCCGTGGGAGATCTCTTTCGACCATTGTTCGTTTGTAGTTAGGGGTCTTGGAGAGCGCCACACATCGCAACTCCCTTTCAAGTTCTTTAACTTTTGGGCTTATCATGAGCAGTTCTGTTATGATTCAAGCTAAACTTGAATAATAGACTAGGGTTTTAAGAGTTTAAAGTTGGAATATAGTGAATTTAGAGGCGAAAATAGAAAAATAAGATGAGATTAAGAGAGAACTAGAAGAGAATTAGATGAGATTAGAAGAGATTAAAGATGAGAAGTAGAGAAGACGTAAGAGCTAGAAAGAATCTAGAGAGAATTTAGAGAGAAAGAGAACCATTCATCCAACATATGACATTACAAAGGAAGAACTGACCTACTTATACTAAGGACTAGGACAAATACATTGAACTTGGACGCGATTCACCAACCAACTCTCCTACACACTAACTGACTCTTCACCTCTTAGCCGCCAACCTTGACCTTATTAACCAATAATTGACTTCATCCTTGACTTATACAAGCTATAGTTTATTACAAGTCATGAATTATTATGAGCTATTAGTATTTATCCCATATCATAGAATTATGAAAACACTCCATCCTTTAGAGATTCTTGCCCTCAAGAATTCAAGTAGAGAAGTTGTAGCTTCAATCAATCGATGCTAGTGTCACTTGATGCTGAATTTCCAGCTTGAAGTAGAAGCTCAAATATCCTTGATCAAGCTTATCAGTAGCTTACACATCAATTTGCATTGCTCCAGCAGCAACTATTGTAAAGAACTTGTAAATCTCCTCCTGCTTGAGAATTTTTACTCTGTTGTACATAACTATATTGGTCTTGGAGCCTTGATGATACAGACAAACTTGCATACCATTCCATTGCGGCTCCACCTATTTTCAATGAAAGAAAGACGAAAGCTTCCCTGCAATTCTTAATAGCATCAGATAGAAACGCCTTCTAATTGCAGCGAATATGGAACCGCAAAGCACCACTTCTTGATTACGGCCTTCAGTTCACTTCACAACAGCAGCATTCTTACTGATTTTACCATACACTTCCCGCACTCCCAAGGCTAGTATCTTCATCAATCCGTCATCAGATGCATTAGCAGAAGACTGAGTTGAGTCACTCACTTCTTGAGCGGTCAATGAAAACCAATTCTCTTTATTGTGCCTACAATTCATGAGTTCCATTTCCTGCTTAAAAACATAAGATTTTGGTTAAGTTTTATGTTGTTTTCTAAAACTTAGAGAATCCTTGATTACATCTTTAAAGGTAGGCTCACTTTTTTCTTCTAAGTCCCGTTAAACTAATTCCTAGTGCGGATTACAATGCTTGGCAGCTTGAACATCCTAAGAACATGTGAAAAATTGCTTAACGTCTCACAAGCTTCAGTTGAATGTGACACTTCCAGCAACTGCTCTCTTGTAACAATACCCTTTTGTTCCCTGTGTCCATCAGTTCCTTTCTTGAATGATTGTGTCCAAGGAAATCAGCTACATCAGCTTGATCTGTTGCTTGCTGTTTAACCATTGACCCAAAGCTTTTAACAGGCCTAACACTCAGAAGCACCATGGGAAACAACTCTTCATTCCTTACTTGTACAAGAAAAATCAAGTGTTTATTGATATCTCATTGTCTTGGAATATTTCATTTAAAACAACTTGCAGAAAAGTTTCCCTGTGCCTTTCTATGCTTTTACTGCAACAACATCTACTTCAAACCATACCTCATGACTTTCACTCGACTGTACTACTTGACCTTGTCTTTAATTGGCAGTACTTTGCACCTTAGGCAGTGTTGCATCAATTCGTGATTGAAATGCACCTACTTCAGATTGTAGTGCCCCATATTCAACTTAATAGGAGTGTTTTGCATCAAATTTTTTCTTTGCTTCTTCATCACTTGCCTTATGAGTATCTGATGGAGATTGTATTTCAATACGTTCCTCCATATTCTCTACTAAACTGAAGTGTATTGCAACAAGATTTTGCTCCATTTCTTGATAATTTTGTTGTTGCGTTGCTAAGCTTGTGATCATCATCTCTTTAAAAGTTTGCCTTGTCTTCAAGAAATATTGATCACAAAGTTCTTTAATCGATGCTTCCATCTCTTGTCTTATTTCCCCCATTTCTTGATGCGCATTACCCACTCCCAACTCTTCATTTGCTTCTCACATTTCCTTACAAGGAGTGAACAATTGAATTTCTAATGTACAACTATAGCCGTAGACATTTCTTCCATGTAACCATTTGCGGGCTCGTTCAGCATTTTTCCTTGAAGTATAGGTCACTTCAGCTTCAATCTCTGAAGAAGATGTTGAGTTGACTTCAATTTTCTCAAGGTTTCCACAGGGAGAGAAGACTTGGTTCAGCATTTCCTTGTTAATAAGACAGATGACATTCACAATTTTAACCAAATGTGTAGCAGCATTGGAGACTTGGTGAGATGAAGCATTCATTTTGAGCTTTGTGTACAGCAGCTAATTAATTCTAAACTTCCACATACAGGCAGCCAATAACTAAATGCTTATACTCACTGAAGCTGAGATCCTAAGTTCAGAACCTAACTTGAGTGGAATCCAGTGAGATTGAGTGCAATCACAACTAAATTTGAAGTAGTCAAGCTTAATTCGTGGTTAATTATGCAAGTTTAATATAGATGCAGATGATTTTTGAATATAAATCTTGTAGGATAGATGAATCAATTGCGCAAGGCACCAGATTAGCTACAAGATCACCTGAACAGCAGGCTTTTGTACTGAAGTCGTGATCCTGCGCAGCAAAATGGCACAATTCTGATTTTGATTTACACGATCAAGTATAAAAACCACAAGCTCCTCAATCGAGAATCCACTTGCTGAACTCCAATTGTCAAAAGCAATGTGGTCAAGAACTTGACATCAATTTAAGCTTGATCTAAAGCTTATGCAATTAAATTGAACTAAATCAACTTAATTTGAAGCAAAATTCAAAGCTTTGATTCCAGTTGTTATGATTCAAGCTAAACTTGAATCATAGACTAGGGTTTTAACAGTTTTAAGTTGGAATAGAGTGAATTTAGATTAAGAAATAGAAGAATAAGATGAGACTAAGAGAGAATTAGATGAGATTCGAAGAGATTAAAGATGAGAAGGAGAGAAGAAGTAAGAGATAGAAAGAATCTAGAGAGAATTTTGAGAGAAAAAGAATCATTCATTCAACATATGACATTACAGAGGAAGAACTCGCCTACTTACACTAACTAATGACTAGAATAAATACATTAAACTTGGGTTCAATTCACCAACCGAATTACCTACACACTGACCAACTCTTCACCACTTAGCTGCCAACCTTGACCTTATTTAACCAACAATTGACTTAATCCTTGACTTATACAAGCCATACTAGTTTATTATGAGCCATGAATTATAGTATTTATCCCATATCTTAGAATCACGATAAGTTCCTCCCTACGATTCGGAGGGTTTAGGGGACTAGATTTGATGGAACACCTATGTATCAGCTCACTTAGAAGTTAAAACAGCTAAAGGGTGAGTTGAAGGCTCTTAATGCTAGGCATTACAGTCACATCTTGGCTAGAGTTGTGGCGGCAAGGGACACCTGTGCTGCCGGTCAGAGGGCTTTAGATGTCGATCATTAAAGCATGGCCCTTCAAGCAGAGGAGCATCACTTATCTCAAAAGTTTTCGAGGTTGTGCAGGAATGAGGCGGCTTTCTACAATTAGAATTCTCATGTCCAGTGGCTTTCCTTAGGGGATCTGGGCACCCGGGTTTTTCGTAAGTCGGTCATCCAGCAGCATGCTAGGAGTTGCCTTTCTTCTATTGCTTGTCCTGACAGCATGAGGACTTATGATGAGGGGAAGACTTCGCAGAATAGGATCTCTTACTTTCAAGAGCTGTTGACTGAGCCAAGTGGGCTACTTAGTGAGCATGTCTAGGGTCTCTTTCAGGCTCATCTTTCTGAGGATCAGGCTAGGCCGTTGACTCTTCTGATTTCTGATGCTGAGGTGAGAGATGCTCTTTTCCCACTTGGGGATGAAAGAGCGCTTGGTCTGGATGGCTACACCTCCCTCTTCTTTGAGAGGGCTTGAGATGTTTTGGATTATGATGTCCTACTCGTCGTTCGTTTGTTCTTTTAGTCAGGGCATATGCTTGGCGCCCTTAACACTATTCGTATCAGTCTGATCTCGAAGGTCAAGAATCCCTCCACCTTCACTAACTATTGTCCAATCTTCTGTTGTAATGTGGTATATAAGTGCATCACTAATATAATTGCAAATAGAGCAAAAGGGGTTCTCCCCTTTCTGATTGATGAATCACAGTCTGCCTTCACGCCTGGACTGGAGGATTTCAAATAGTATCTCGTTGGCTAAGGAGCTTATGCATGACTATCACCTTCTAATGGCGATACCACGATGTGCTCTAATGATTAATATTCACGAGGCGTTTGACATGGTGCGTTAGGACTTTATCCTCTCTGCCATGCACTGTATGGGTATCCCCTAGGTTATGATTTGATGGGTGACGGAGTGCTTTTCCACAGTCAGATTTAATGACGAGCATTAGGCATGAGCCGGCATATTCATCAGGGGGGTCCTCTTCCCCTTACCTATTCTTTATCGCCATGGAGGGCTTGTGGGGTCTTCATTATAGCGTCATTGCCGATGCACGATTTTGCTTTTATCATCATTGCCTTAGTACCCGCTTCACTCACCTCTGCTTTGCTGATGACCTGATGATATTTAGTGAGGCTGATGAGGGCAATGTCTCTATTATTCCTGAGATGGTGGATCGATTTACTGCACTTCTGAGGTTGTCCTCGAATGCAGCTAAAAGTACCATTTTCATTGCCTAGGTTGATTATGAATCTCATCAGTCTATTCTAGATATTATGGGGTTTAGATTGGAGGAGTGTCCAGCCTGATATCTGGGGGTTCTGCTTATCACTTCGAGGCTTCAGTTCATTCATTGTAAGCTTCTCTTGGATCGCATCATGGCTCGCATTTAGCTCTGGATTTCTCGAGCTCTTTCTTATGTTGGGTGCTTGCAGTTGACTAGATCAGTGTTGTTTTCTATCTAGGTCAATTAGTCATCTATCTCCAATCTTCCCAAAGCAATGATCAAGAAGATTAAGTCAACGCATGCTACATTTCTATGGAAGCGCACCTCACTAGCTTTTTTTTTTTTTTTGGGGGGGGGGGGGGGTGTGAAGGTAGCGTGGAGGCGTCTTTGTTACCCTCGTAGAGATGGTGGTCTTAGGATTCGCTGCCTAACTGAGTGGAACCAGGCTTCAATCATAAAGCATATATAGGTTCTGCGCATTGATCGTGATTCTCTTTGGCTTTGGTGGATTCATGCCACTGACTCCAGGGGACGGGTTTTGGGGAGATTCAGCCGACAGGGTCAATTTCTTAGTTATGAAGGAGTGTCCTTGGTGTTCAATCCTTGTGTGTTGGAGAATTTAGACACATCATTGGAGATGGACGTGACATTATTGAAGGGTTCACGTTTGCAAGAGTATCACTAGCTGCCTTACGGGCATTTGCAGGATCAGTTCACAACGTGCAGAATGACTTCAGCTTGTCACACATGGGGTCTTCGTGTATCTGACATTATTGAGGGTGATCAGTGGAGGTTTCCTTAGGAGACGGTTGAGCTGCCACCTATTTGGGATTCTGTTGACTTCAGATCTCAACCGAGTGTAGCTGACCATGTTAGGTGGATGGGTCATCGTTTATAGATATTCATCACTAGATCGGCTTACGGGATGATCCGTAGCAGGAGGGAGGATGACTCCATCCATCATCTTCTCTAGTTCTAGTTGCACATTCCGAGGCACTCGTTTATTCTGTGGCTTGCCTCATGTGGGTGACTTTGGACCCATGACAGATTGTTGAGACATCAGGTTCAGGGAGTTCAATTTTAATGTGTGTTGTGTGGTCCAGATGATGAGTCGCATAGCCATCTTTTCTTCGCCTACAACCTCTCTACTTCTGTTTAGACTAAGGTGTCATCCCGCACATATGTTTCCTGGCCTGCCCTTCCTTGGCAAGAGCTAGTTCAGTTGGCCTCTACTCAACTCCGTGGACCGGGAGTGGATCATATCCTCGCCTGCCTTTGCCTTTGCCTTTGCCTACTCTAGACCTTCTTCAGCTGTTATTAAGGATATTACAGGATTGGTTCGCAGTTGTCTCATTATTTCTGTGCATATTGACTTTCTCAGCTTTTGTAAGAGTGGGGGATGAATTCTTCATCTTCTTATCCTTCCCCTTTCCTTAACCTTGCCAAGTGCTCGAGAGTACACACGTTACCTTTTCAAGAGAAGAGAGTGGACTCAACTTTCTTACACCCTTTAGGGAATAGGTAATCCTTGTCAATATAATCGAGGTATAGTTTGCTATTATATGATCTACTGACCCTTTTATGGCCTAGGCTATACATTTGTTCAATGAGGGTAGCTAATTGGTCTTAGTGGGGTAGGTTCAGTGCTTGATTATGCACTTGCCACTGCCCCCAAAGGGGTGGAGCATGCCCGGTACCCCTAAGCTCCCATTACCAGTGGTAGAGGAAAAAGAGGTTGGCCTGCATAAGCAGGATTGTACCCTTCTTTCTTTGTGTTGCTAACTAGTTGGCTAGCTGCTATATATGGGCCAACAGAACCTTGAGCTGGAGGAATGCCTGACGGCAACCCCATGCCTAGTGGTTGTTGTGTAACATTAGACTAGACCATCCCCAAAGCATAATTTTGGGGACATGGTGCATTGAACTTCCCCTAAGTCTCATACGTCATAGAAGGCCTTGGAGGAGGGTATTGGTCTCCATGAAATGGCACCAGCCCTTGTCCACTGACCCTGAGGCTTTGCTCAGGCCTCGCGACAACCTATCCTACATGAGGAAGATATGTACGGCCTTGCCCCCAAGTTTTAAGGGTAGGAAAAGCCTAGACAGTGGCATTGAGGCCCTCAAAAACCAAGGCATACCCTTTATTTAGGGGTCTAGGTACTCCATACTTCATGTTTTTTATTTCTAAGGCTTTGGTCCAAGTCTATAACCCCTAGCCTAGCCAAAATGTTATTCCCTATCCCCTCCGGGGTAACATTTGTACCCAGATCATAGGCAATCGTGAGATCAAGTAAACATCACTACGGAATCAAGTGGGAATTAAAGAAGGAGGGACAAGCCTCCTTTGCCTAAGGTCCTCCTTAACAGCTTCGACTAAGCCATTATAAGTCTCAACCTCCTTGGTAAGATAGGCTTAACTTTAACTATTGTTTGCCTTCACATCAAGGATAAAGTTGCATTCATTTTAATTAGGACTCTATCCATTTCCTTGTGTAGTCTTTCATTTTAGAATTACCAACATCATTAACAATAGTCCTCACAGGGGCTACATTTCCACTCTTGCCTGCAAGAGCTCATTCTGTCTTTGCATGTCGTTTTTCTCGAAGTTCTCTTAGAGATTGCTAAATTCTTTAATCTACGAGTTCCATGCAAAGTTTGAGCATGGCCATAAAACGGTTTCGAGAATAGCCATTGAGCTTGATATATTCATCTTCTACAATGTCCTCCTCACCTCTGCTTTCAATACCGCATTTCTAGCTAGTTTCATCCCCTTGAGAAATAGGACTTTGGTGCGAGTGGTGTTTGAGTGGCGGCCCAATTAAGGCAAACCCTTTAGGCTCCTCTATCCCAAGTGTGTAGGCTCTCCTAGTTTTCAGCATTGGTGAATGGTCTGAGACTTTGTGATGATAATCCACGATGCGGTTAATGATTGTAAAGTCTTGTGTAGTGCCTCCCACTGAGGTCGCCAAAGGAGTGTGTTTGCCTTTTTTTTTTTTTCCTGTTCAGTGCATGTGTGCTTGCCAAAAGAACAAAAATAAAACAAACGTACAAAATTGGACTCGTACAGAGTTAGGAGTGAGCCTAATTTATAAACTGCACTTATTTGACCTCGATCAACCACCTCTTGTGAGCATTGATGCTTTTGGTTGATCCAACTTTTGTTTGCAATAATAATGTGGATTTTGCACTTTATCTAAGTAAGGGGACTTCAATTATATATTTTTGGTGTTTTTGTAGGATTTAATGTTTGACAAAAAATTAAACGGATATGGGCCTAGCAAAAGTGGCGGTTTGGGTGATAGAGTGAAGCCCATAGACACCTCACCTCATACTTGTAAAAGCTAGGAAGTATGGCGGAGGCAAACTTTAGATCTTAGCAGTCCACTTTCAAGCCCAGTATGCAGATTTTTAGGCCTAGCACCGTTGACTTGTAGTAACAAAAATAAGTTAAGGTTTTGCAAGATTTAGGTGGAGTGAACCGTATTTGGGTCACTGGATTAGAGGCACGTAATCAAGGTCAAGCCTCGACTGTCAAAGCCCATAAATGTCGACTCAATCATAAATTTCACCTAACTTACCAAGCAGCGACATCAATATTAAGACAAATGCAATCAAGCTTTGTGCTTGGCAGTCGAAGCCCTAAACTAATGACTCAAATTTCAACTTGTTGATTTTTGCAACAAATTAAAATGAAGAGTTCCTACCTAAAACCCGAAGATTATAATGCCTTGAAGAAAGACAAACAAGTACAAATTAGGCTACGCTAGGCTAGGCTAAGTTGCGCTACTCATAAGAAAATAGCATAAGAGTGATTTGAATAAAAACTTAAGGAAGTTTTCTATTGGTACTGAACAACTTGCAATGACAATAATGCCTCTTATTTATATACTAAATTCTAAATGATACAACCTAAAAAATGGCATATGAGCCCTATATTCTGCTTCAATGCTCCGTTCTCGCACTGAATTGGAGTTGAACATGCTTTAAGACATGTGCTCGAGCTCTTTCTAGATGCCCTATTTTCATCTGCTTCCTTCTAAATATGCTTGAGACCCTTGCAACTGGATATGCACTCTAAATAACAGCCTCGAGCATAGAAGCCTCCTTTCTCACAACTTCATGGTAGTCGGTCGAGCTCGAGCCTTGTTTACCCCGTCCAGCCATCGTAAGAGGCAATTTATCTTTTAAGGGTTTTTAACTCATAAGACAATTGGATTCGAGACATTGTTATTTTTGTCCTCAAAGGCTAGTTATGCCTCGAGCATGACCCCACGTGGAAAACAAGTGTCCTTTTTTCTTTAAACATTGTTTTCCCAACTCCCTCGAGTATGGGTGCAAACACATACCATCCCAAGAGTGAAACATTTTCATCTGAACACTATTTGACCCCCACTAGTTAGTTTACAGAAGAACACAATCCAAAAAAATTATTTTCTTACCCAAATTAAGGCAACCTACGCATTTATAGGGCTCTTGAGCCACGTGCTAGCATCATCAAGCTATGCTCATTGACTTTGGATGATCACCACAACAATATTTCAGCCATAATCAATTCCCACAAGCGAGCCCGAATTAGTGAACCTTGAGGGAATCACAATATTTGCAAGTGATTATGGTCAAAGACTATATCACATACGCTCTCAAGTGCCACAAAATCCGGATAATTAAATGTCTCCTACTTTCCTAAGCCATTTAACTTTTCCACCTTGACTTTAGAAGTCAAATTCTATAGTACAGGTTTGATAAAGAAATCTCGGGGTACGACAGCACTAATTAGCCAAACCACATAGCCATTAGAATAATAGTTCTCATCAAAATTATATACATAACCGACATCAAAATATCCCACTAACATAGCAGGGAATTTATTATAACATAAACCCCAATCCATAGTACTTTATTGTACCTTAACTATGTGATTAGAGAACCCAAATACTCATTATTTGGACAAGGTATATAAGCCAGATCTATTAATGACATATGATATACAAGGATGAGTGTTGTTCATCAAAACATAATGCTATGAATCATCCTAGTGCATTCAGCTATGACACAATATCATTTTTGCTCCACTTCAAGTGAGTACTCGGGTCATATAGCATGTCAACAAAAATCAACAAACTCTCCATGTATTTTCTCCACATAATCAAGAGTTAAACCCTTCAAATGTTCTAGTGATTTTCACACCACGTATCACGTCGGCCTCACATAGGTTGTCCATATCAAACATAAACACAAGAAGGACCAGAGTATTTACAATATTCACACTCGTGCCTTTAAAACATCACCCTGAAAAAGTTTATACATGATTGAGGACAATCCAATTGACTCTACTATCTAAGGGTTTGGTTAAGACCATACAAGGAGTTTCCAATGTAAACCCTCTATTTTTTTTATTATTTAGCAACCTCAAAAACCCTCGGGTTGTTCCATAAAACGTTTCGCAGTTTTGGTATATTTGTTTGTCATTAAGTGTGACGTGGTGGCCATAAGTACAAATGTAAACAAACATTCAAAGGGGACTTACCACTTCTATGATGTGATCCTAAATTCGGACCAACATCTTTAACCTCAACCAATAACTATTTTTGAGGAAAAGGAGGTGATACTTTGGTCTATCTGACTACGGTCAATACACAGTTCTACCTATGCGTCAATTAAGAAGTCTTTCTTTAATTTTTTTTGTGGATTTTTTTATATGTGTTTTGACAGAAAATTAAAGGGATATGGACCAACTCAAGTGTCAGTCATAGTGACAGAGCAAGGCCCACATACACCTTTCCTAGTACACTTAAATGTCAGGAACTGGGGTAGAGACAAACCCAAGAGCTCAGCATTCCACTTATAAGCCCGAGTCTAGAGATTTTTAGGCTAATCACCCTTGACTTATAATAGCTCGAATCATTTAGAGTCTAACAAAATTTAGATGGAGCAAACCGTATTTGAGTGACTGGATGAGGACCAATGCAATCAACGCCATGCCTTAACCGTCGAAGTTTTTAAATAATGGCGCAAACCAAAGTTCACCTGACTTATTAAGTAGTGAGAGTAGTGTTATGATCAGTGCTATCAAGGCCAAGTCTTGGCCATCAAAGCCTTAAACTAGAGCATCAATTCTTAACTTGTACATTTTTGTAACAAATCAAAATGAGAAATTCATAACTGAAGCCCCAAGTGCTAGATTACTGAAGAAGCAAGTACGACAAGATTTACTCTGTGCAAGAATAAGTTAGGCTATGCTACTCTTAGGTAAAAAGCACAAGTGTGCTATAAAAAACCTTGAGGAGGTTTTATATGAGTGTGTGTAGTATGTTTTGTCTACAATATCGTCTCTAATTAATAGCAAAAATGAAATAATAGGTTCACCTATTTTTGGAGCAATTTCTTCCCATTTCAAGCCACCAGGCTCCAGAAGCGCATGAATTATCAATGAACAGTGCTCGAGCATATTTCTTGAAGTGTTTTGCACGAGCATCAATGCAGCCTAAATTGTAATATATGCTCTTTTCTAATTCAATGTATACAATATTTGTTCATTGCCTAGTTGAAGTGTTTATTATTGTTCTTCATGCATTTTGAATGCTTAATCACCATTCAAAGCCTATAATAATTCATATTGAGCCCAATAGAAGATTTATGATGATTGCTAAAGCAACAAGCAGCACAAATTGCATGAGTGCTAGATATAGATTAATTGGATTTGTGTTGTCTTAAGTGAAGACCATGAATCTTCAAAACTTTTTTCTTATTTAAATTCATGCAAGAGATTGATGATTTCATATATAAAAGAGTTGTTAATGTTTCTCGAGACAGAATATTTAGTAAATTATGATTTTCGACCATCAACATGTAATAACAACTTTAATACCGAGAATAGAAAGGCGTATTAATACAACTTGGTGAAATCGGATGTCCTGGATCTATAAATAAGTAAACTCATTTCAGAATCAGTACACCTTTTCTTAAAAATCAATAAACATCTTTACTTCTTTTCATTTTATTTGTCACATATCAAAAACTACAAATATCGGTCTTTCAAATAGTGCTAAAACTACTAATTTCAGTAGTCACTCAATAATAAATCCTCATGGTAATGATACTCTACTCACTTTGTATTACTTGATGTCACTTAGTGTACTTCCTAAGCAAACACAAACACACCAAGTTTTTGGCATCGTTGCCAGGGATTGTTTTTATTTGAGTGAGATTGATACCACCTAATTTTAGTAATAATTTGAAATTGTTTTGCTCAAACTTGTAAATTTTCCTTAAATTTGAAGAAGAATCATCTTTTCTTTCATTTATTTCATTAACATTGTTTGTTTTGTGATGTCATTATTATTTATTTTTTTAATTCGTATGCGCCCCCCCCCCCCCCCCCCCCCCCCTCTCTCCTCTTCTTAAATTGTGTTTTTGCTAAGTTTTGCATTATGTTGTTGTACTTTATCATTGTTTATATCTTTCTTTCAAATTTAAGTTCATTTCGATAAATTTTTAGTAAGTAAAGATTGTTGTTTTTAAAATTTAAAAAAAAACGAACAAAAAACTTTAGTAGTTTTGATGAGTTTGTTATGTTTTGAGAAACGTTTTGTTAAGTTGGTGTTATTTTGTTGTTTTTCTTGTGTTTTCTTTTTATTTTCATCTTTGCTTTACTTATAGGTTCACTTTGATATAATTTTCAAAGATAAAGTCATTTTGAAGTTTCTTAAAAATAGTAGTGTTACTACGCCCCTCCCCTCTAAAATTCATTTTTTCTTAACTCTTTGTTCTATATTGTTGTATTTTTGTGTTTTCTGATTAATTTTTCTTTCTTTTAAGTTTTTAATTCACCCAGATAAATTTTTGAAAGCCAAGTTTTTTTTTTTAAGTATCTCAAAACATTAGTATTATTACCCCCTCACCAACCCCCCACCCCCTTATACTTGGCTTTTGTTAAGATTTGTATTCTGCTGTTATTTTTTGGTTCTTTCTCATTATTTTTATCTTTCTTTTAAATTTTAAGCTTATTTTTCTTATTTTGTATGCTAAGATTGCAATAAGGAGATATTTCTTCCGTAGATTCTAAGATTTAACAAATAATGCTGCTAGAGATGATGGCTAGCAACAACTATATGAGACCTTAATACCAAGATAAACCAAGAAGACCAATTGCAATTCATGAAGTTTTCGCATTCACGACATTATCTGCTAAAATCTCACTAATTCAAAAGTAATTGGATAACATGAGTGTCAAAGCTGCTCATACTCTGATAAGTCCAATTTAGTAGATTTGGTTCATTTTCTAACCATTTTTCCTCATGTCACCACCACTCACTTTTGCTCTTTTTTGCTTCTATTGCTATTTTCTTGCAAAAGTACTCATTTTATGCTAAATCTTGCTAGGTTATGTCATCAACATCAACACATGAATGCAAGATACATGAAAAAGAAACCAAAAAATGAGCAAAAAGACAAACTTTACATGGCCAAGGAAAGGAACCACCAAGTTCATGCACAATTCACTTGGAATTGCAAAAATGGGTAGCAAAATGCACAAATCAAGAGCAAAGATGGATTAAAAAATATATTAACATGTTTAAGTTGTTGTCAAGGCTGAGTTTTGGGTGAAAAAAGCTGAAAAAAATGGATAAAAAAGGCAAGATCAGCAAAATGAAGAGAATGAACAACAAGCATGCACAATTCACTTAAATTTAGGTGGCAAAAGGACAAATCAAGTGAAAGAAGTTATTGCACACTTTAAGAGCATGTTAAACTTATGTAAATACTGATTTTGGGTGATCAAAGCTATAGAAAATTGAAGAAATTAGCAGCAACTTAACAACTCGTATAAACTAGGTGGCAATGGCAGTGTGATTGATGGTGCAATGAGCTTTAAGATTGCTATATTTTTTTTATTTTAAGTAATCCCAACCATATGCACTATAAATAGGGAGGTTTTCGAAGTGTTTTGTCATTCATTCAGGGGAAAAAAAACCAATATAAAGTAGAGAATTAGGAAGAAATTCGTAGGGAAGAAGGGGAAGAGAAGAAGTTTGGTTGGTGATTTTTTATTTTCTAGTTCTTTTCTATCCTTTTCTCCTTTAATTTCATTAATTTTGTCTTAGTATTACTTTATATTATGTTTACCAAGAACTAATTTGCTTTTCCAAGGCTACGAGGTAGTCTAAGTTGCAAATTACGGTCTTTTCTAATTGAACGTATTCAATGATTTGTTTATAGCGTTGTTGAAGTGTTTATCATTGTTCTTCATGAGTTTTGAATGCTTGATCACCATTCAAAGCCTATAATGACTCATAATGAGTCTAAGAGAAGATTTATGATGAATGCAAAAGTGATAAACACCATGAATTGAGCAAATGCTAGAGATAGATTAGCGCGATTTTTGTGGTCTTAAGTGAAAACCATGGATATTCAAAACTCTTTTCTTATTTAATTTCATGCAAGAGATTGATGATTTAAATATGTCAAAGAGCATGCTAAATGTTGCTTGAGAGAGAATATTTAGCAAATTAGGATTTTTGACATCAACATGTAATAACAACTTGAATACCGAGAATAGAAAGGCGTATTAATGCAACTGATGCCTTGGATCTAATTAAATTAAAAAACCTTAAAAAAAAATAGGACACCTCTCAATTCTTTTTCTATTGTTTATTATGTAAGAAAAAATTACAAATTTTGGTTTTTCAAATAGTGTTGAAACTACTAATTTCGGTGCTCATTAAAAAAAACAATCCTAGTGGGAACCGTACTCCACTTACTTTTTATTACTTGATATGACTTACTGCACTTGCTAAGCATAAACCCCAAGCATTTGAGTTTTGGCGCCGTTGCCAGGGATTGTTCATGTATCGATACCAACTAGTTTTGGTACTAATTTGAAGTTGTTTGTTAAAACTAGTAAATTTTGTTTAAGTTTGAAGAAGATATTTCTTTTCTTTCATTAATTTCATTCACTTGATTTTATTTGTAAAGTTATTTTTATATTGGTATACAACAAACCACCCCCCCCCCCCCCCCCCCCCCCCTCAAAAAAAAAGATTGTGCTTTTGAAAAGTTTGGTTAAATTTATGTTATTTTGTTGTTTTCCTTTTGTTTTCCCTTTAATTTCAACTTTCTTTTACTTATAAGTTCACTTTGAAAAAAGTTTGAAAGTAAAAATTGTTACTTTGAAACTTTTCAAAACATTAGTATTACTACCCCTCCCCCCCCCCCCCCCCCTAAAATTCTTTTTTTTTCTTAAAAATTTATGTTATATTCTCATATTTTGGTACTTTCTCATTATTTTGATATTTCTTCTAACTTTTAAGTTTGGTTTTCATACATTGTATAGATTGCAATAAAAAGACATTACTCAGACTATGAGTTTAACAAAGAATTTTGTTAAAGGTGATGGCTTGCAACACCTATATGAGATCACAATATGAAACTGTACTAAGAAGACCACTAGGAATTCCTAAAATTAAAGCATTATTTGCTCAACTCTCACTAATTCAAAAACAACAAGATAACATAAAATTTGTTAGTACTCCTAGATGTGAACTTTGTGCAGGTAACCATGCTAGTATGGAATGCCAAGTGGGTAGCAGTTTTTCCTCATTGTGTTTAGAACAGTACAACTACATGTGAAATTATCAAAAAGTCCAGCACAACTCTTATTTTAACACTTACAGTCCCGGATGGATGAACCTCTCTACGTTTTCTTGAAACCATCACAAAGCACCTTGGTTACCCACTTATCCATCACAAGAAAAGAAACAAGACTTAGAAGAAACATTTAGGGAGTTCATGTAGGCAATTCAAGAGACCAAGGCCAAATTTAGAAACCAACAAGCCTCCATCAAAAATTTAGAAACTCAAGGATGGACTATATTAGAGGAACTTTTTAAGAGGTCTAAAGATTTTTTGCCTAGCAATATTGCCATCGACCTAGGGGATCAAACTAACGGCATAACATTGAGGAATGAACAAATTAGAAGAACCACCTCAATGTGACATAACCCCCTTGATTGACCCATCGCCACCAATGACTAATCCTATTTTGATCGACACACCACCGCCAATGATCAAAATAGAGTGTCAAGCTTGTCTAACGAAGTCAGATGCCTTCAGAGCAAAGGATGACTCAGTGAAAAAAAGCAGAAAAGATCGAGAAAGGAAATTCAACTTGTGGCACATCTGGCTCAAGAATCCCATCATTAAAGAAGGTGGAGGTGGTCGTATAAAGAAGGGTAGAAGTTAGGTCCATGGAAGAAAATTGTCATTGAGGGTGGATGGAAGAAACTCCATTCTCCTTCAAGACACAAGACAGTTCATCGTCAAAAAGTCAAGCTAACGACTATAACTTAAGCGCTTATTGGGAGGCAACCCAAGTGTTTCTTTCTTTACTTCTTTTACCTTATTTTCCTTTCATTTTTATTATTCTCTCATGTTTCTATTCATTTTGTTCAAACAGGTTTTTGAAACAAGTTTGGGATTGACCTGATTACAACATTCACCATCAAAAAACAATTCTCAAACCTAGGAAGTATCTCTCACCTACTGCTTTGCTTTTTGTGTTTCTTTTACATTGAGAACAATGTCAACTTTAAGTTTGGGGGTGGGAGAGACATTTTTTCGCATTTGTTTTAAATTTTTAACAAAATTTTTCAAAAACATTTTCTTGTCTAGACCTACTTTATATTTTAGAGTCGGCTTTAGTGCCTCCTAAAGTTTGGAGCCTTTGTAAGGGGATGTGTATATTGTCAGCCAACAAAAATATTTTCTATTTTCCATATTTTAAATCAATAGTCTTTAAAATTTTTTTCTTGCATATTTTGAACCAATTTCAAACCTATAAAAAAATTAAAAAAATTGGAGATCTTATCATCATGCTTTTAGGAAAATTTTCTACTCTTTTAGCTTGTTTATTTCTATTTGATTTAAATGACCTGAGAATCAATTGTTTTATGTTCTAATTGCAAAACATGATGTATTCTAAGGAACTGTCTTGATAAAACCATTGTATTTAAGATCATTAGTTAGCATGGCTATTTTGCCCTTCTTTCTGATTAAAAGATGCTCAAATTTGAATGGATTACATCAAGATTATCATTTGCATAATAGACTTTGAAGGGTTATGCCTAAGTCTAAAGAGAAATATGAAAAAAAATTTTAAGAGAAGTAGCTTTAAGCACCGCTATCCCATGTAAACATTTTAAGATTTGTGCTGCCTATCATGAGGGCATCTCAGTGGTGGCTTCTCTTACCCATGCGGTCATCGCCCAAGGGTAGGATTTTGATTCTCACTGAAGATATACTCAAGCAGTCATAATGAGGGTGTCCTAGTGGTGGCTTCTCTTAACCATGCGATCATCGCCCAGATTTATTCTCACTGAAGACATACTCATCGGCTGGCTTGACTGGGGCAGATCAGTCCCTCAATAAAAAAAAAAATAGAGAAGAAAAGAGAATTTTTTGTGAATAACTTTCAGTCTTTGGCATATCTGAGAAGTCTTGTTATGAATGGCATGATTTTTTTCATCTATTCGGTTTGAATGTCTTGAGATTAAACATAACGGATAAACTAAATTTGCTTAGCCAACTCTTGAATTCCGCTACGTAGGTGATTGAAGGGTTTTTCCATGGAAAGATTGTTTTGCCATTAGAACCGTAAAACTTTGAGTCTCGATCATTCTTTTCTAATAGAAGTAGTCTTGCTTTGATTTGGGACAAATTCTTAAAAAGTATGAGATCCTACGCTTTAACGTTTAGCCTTGCTCAATGACGAACAAGATTTAAGGTTGGGGGTATTTTGATAAGTCCAATTTATTATATAAATATTCATATCATTTTGGTTCATTTTCTAACCATTGACCTCAAATTTTTGTCGCTACCACTCACTTTATCGCTTTTTCGTTGCTGTTCCTATTTCCTTGCATAAATACTCATTTCGTGCTAAATCATTCTAGGTTATATAATCAACATCAACACATGAATGCAAGATACATCAAACAAAAGCCAAAAATGAGCAAAAAGAAACACTTTACACTGCTAAGGAAATGAATCACCAAATTCATGCATAATTCACTCGAAATTGCAAAAATGGGTGCCAAAATGCACAAATCAAGAGCAAAGATAGACTAAACAATAAATTAACATGTTCAAGTTGATTTCAAGGCTAAGATTTGGGTGAACAAAGCTGAAAACAATGGAAAAAAAAAATAAGAACGGCAAAATGCAGAAAATGAACAACAAGCATGCACAATTAAATTCAACTTGCAAATTTTGGTGGCAAAATGGACAAATGAAGTGAAAGAAATTCTTGTGCACTTCACGAGAATGTAAAAATGTATGTAAATGCTGATTTTGGGTGGCCAAAGCATAAGAAAATTGAAGAAATCAGCAGCAACTTGTAAAAACTGGGTGGCAATGGCAGTGTGTTGGTTCAATGACCTGTAAGCTTGCTATGTTTTCTATTTTAAGTAATCCCAAACTTATTTACTATAAATAGTGAGGTTGTGGAACTGTTTTATCATTCATTCAAAAAGAAAAAGAAAAAACCAATACAAAGTAGGGCATTAGGTCGAAATTCAAAGGGAAGAAGAAGTTTGGTTTGTGATTTCTTATTTTCTTGTTCTTTTCTATCTTTTTCTTCTTTAAGTTCATTGATTTTGTCTTAGTTTTGCTTTATATTATGTTTACCTTGAGCTAATTTTTTTCCAAAGGCCACAATGTAGCCTAAGTTGTAATATACGCTCTTTTCTAATTCAACGTATTCAAAGTTTGTTTATTGCGTCATTTGAGTGTTTATCATTGTTCTTCATGAGTTTTAAATGTTTGATCACCTTCAAAGCCTATAATTATTCATAATGAGTCCAAGGGGAGATTTATGATGAATGCTAAAGTGATAAATATCACATATTGTGCAAATGCTAGAGATAGATTAGCGCAATTTGTGTGGTCTCAAGTGAAAATCGTGGATGTTCAAAACTCTTTTCTTATTTAAATTCATGCAAAAGATTGATGAGTCAATATGCAAAAGGGTATTCTAAGTGTTGCTCAAGAGAGAATATTTAGTAATTAGGGTTTTCGACCATTAACACATAATAGGACTTGAATACCAGGAATAGAAAGGCGTGTTGATGCAACTTGGTGAAATTTGATGCCTTGGACTTATTTAAATTAGAAAACCTACTAAAAAAATCAGTTGCTGAGTTTAGTCCTTTTTATTTTATTTGTTACATATCAAAAGCTTCGGTTTCAGCCTTTCAAATAGTGCCAGAGCTACTAATTTTGGTACTCACTCAATAATCAATCCTCGTGGGAACATTACTCTACTCACTTTGTATTACTTGATAAGACTTAGTGCACTTGCTAAACAAACACCAAGTTAACATCATACTTCTATTGTTAGATGTGAATTTTGTGCAGGTAATCATGCTACTATGGAGTGCCAAGCGGATAACACTTTCGCGTCATTGGGTTGTGAACATTATAACTACATGTCAAATGATCAAGAAGCCCAACTCAACACTTACTTTAACACCTACAATCAAGGATGTATGAACCCTCCTAGCATTTCTTTGAACACTCACGAAGCACATTGGTCATCCATTCATCCACCTCAAGAAAAGAAATATGACTTAGAATGAGAATATTTTTGAAGTTCGTGCATGAAAGGACAACTTTTATTCAAGAAACCTAGGCTAATGTTAGAAACCAAGAAGCCTCCATCCAAACTTTAGAAGCTCAAGTAGGGATTATGTTAGGGCACTTTCGAAGAGGTCCAAAGATTCCTTACCTAGCAATATCGTCACCAATCCAAGGGAACAAACTAACGCTATAACATCGAGAGAAGGGAACACCTTAGAAGAACCACCTCAATGTGACATAACCCCCTAAGAAATAGTGCTGATTGCACTTGAAACAAAGCTTGTGAGACCTATTTTTCATCCAAGCTCAAGGATCTATTATTTTCCTAAAAGTTTCTAGATGAAGAAGCTCTAATTAGTGCATTCCTTCCCCATTGAGCTTCAAGAGCAGCCAGAGCCGTGCTTTCTACCTTCCTAGCTTTAGAATAAGCTCGAGCCAAAGTTGTAGGATCAAATGCCTTAACCAAATTCTTTATTTCAGTCTTAAGTCCACTTACAAAACTTGAAACATAGTAAGCCTGAGGTGCTTCTGGATACACTGTCAACATCCTTGCACTCAGACTTTCAAATCTGGGCATACATTCCTTCACAGTTGTTACTTGAGTCGCTTTATTGAAATTATCCATGATATCATTGACATCTTCATCCCCGTACCTCTCACAAAGCTCTTTTACAAACTCAGGCCACGAAATTGTAGGGTTGCTACGCAATAAGCTATAATACCACACTACCAATTCTCCATGTAGATAAACAGCATCCAGTTCCACCTTTTCAACCTTAGCTATGTTATAGAAACAAAAGTACCTTTTGCATTTCCTCAACCAAGACTGTGGCATTGCTCCATCAAAAGGCTCCAATTGCACTCTTGGCGATCTAACTCCATTACTTCTTGCTATTTATACACTATCTCCATTGTTAGGATCCAGAGCTCTGACTGTAGGCTTGCTCTGACCTGTTGGCTTGCTGGAAGAAGAATACTCTCCCTAATAGGCGGATTATGCCTCTGCACTTGTTGTTACGAGTCTACAAGCTGCTGTGGCCATGTATTAAACATTGGTGATTGTGCATTAAACCTCTGATCCATGTCTTGCTTCATTGACAGTATCAAGTTTTGCATCTAAGTCCACATCTGCTTAATTCGATCACTTTGATTACTTCCTGATTCAACACCTCCTACCGTAGCAGCATAAGTAGCAGTGTTATTAGCAGCATTAGCAGCTGCATTAGCTCACGTAGTCACAGCACCTGCCATTTGTGCTGATTTCTTGGGTCTAGCCAAATTTACGAAGAATCCAAGCAAATATTTAACAGATCAGGCTTGGTAGGTGCAATTGTAATCAAATTGAAGCAATGTTAATCCAATCGTATGCAAAGCTCAAGCTCTGATACCAATTATTATGAATTAAGATCAATCTTGATTCATAACCTAAGTTTGTAAAGTTTTGATGAGAAAAAGAAGTGAAACGAGATGAGAATTAGAGAGACAATCCAAAGATATTTTCATTCATGAAATGGTTCTTATAAGAGATTGAACTATTTTTACTAAACCTAGATTAAAAGAAATACATTGCATCTAGACTTCCTAAGTAATCAACTCTTACAAGCTTAGCTGCCAAAATTGACTAGAATACAGACTTAAGAAAGTCAAGGCAAAGAAACCACTTTAACCGCAACAACCCACTTTCCCACCAAGAAGACCTTTAAAAGAAAATGAACTAAAATATGCTTTAGTGTAACTTCTCTTGCTGCAAACTCATTTCAGACCAGTTGCTAAGGCCAAATCATAATAGAATGGTGGCCTACCAATGGCTCCAAAAGAGTGACGACAGAGCACAAGCGCCCTAGGAGCGGCGACCTACCAACGGTGCCAAAAGAACAGCGACCTAGCATAAGCCTCCGAATAATGGGGACCTACAAATGGCATCGAAAGAGCTACAACCTAGCATAGGCGCCCTAGGAGCCGCGACCTAGCATATGCGCCCTAGGAGCAGTCACCTACCAATGGCGCCCAAAGAACGGCGACCAAGCTTGGGCGCCTAGAAGCAAGCAGCTAGGAACCTCTATATAAAGGAAGGATGAGAAAGAATTACGAGAACGAGAAAGTTATCCCAGTGGAGAAAGGAATTATGGTGGTTTCTTTTCCTCCGAGAGCTTGAGTTCAGCTCATTCTTTCGAATTCCATCGCACACCAAACTCTATTATGATGATTAAACACACTATTCAAATTTGTCATAAACAAATACATAAAACAAAAGAAAAAAATGAGCAAAAAGGCACAAAACACACGGTAAAGGGAGCATGAACAAGAACATGTACAACCTCAAATTGCAATTTATGGTGACAAATCTAGCAAATAAAATATAAGAATCACTTAAGAAATTCAAGAACAAGTTCAACTTGATGCAAATGACTAATTTTTGGAGGCCAAATTATATGGGAAACAATTGCAAGTGCAAGCAAGTTGAAAGGATGGGTGGCAATAAGAGCAAATGAAGAAAAAGCTTATGTAATTTTTCGTTTCATGTATTTCCAACCACAAATACTATAAAAAGGGATGGTTGGGAAGTGTTTTAGATTATTCAATCATTCAAACAAAGTTCAAAGTACAAACTTAGGTAGAAACCATGAGGAAGAGAGAAGAAAAGAAGGAGGAAAGTTTGGTTTTAATTTTGTCCTTTTCATGTTCTTTTCTATCCTTTTCTTCTTTAAGTTCATGAATTTTTCCTAGTTTTATTTTATGTTATGTCTACCATGAACTAAGTTTATTTTTCCATGGCTATGATGAAACCTAAGTAGTAATATACGCCCTCTTCTAGTTCAATGCATTCAAAGTTTTTTTATTGCATTGTTTGAGTGTTTATCATTGTTCTTCATGAGTTTTGAATGCTTGATCACCATTCAAAGCCTGTAATGATTCATAATCAATCTGAGAGAAGATTTATGATGATTGCGAAAGTGATAAACACCACGAATTGAGCGAATGCTAGAGATTGATTAACGCGATTTGTGTGATCTTAAGTGAAAACCATGAATCTTCAAAACTCTTTTCTTATTTAAATTCATGCAAGAGATTGATAAGTTAATATGTAAAAGAGTATGCTAAATATTATTTGAGAGATAACATTTAGTAAGTTAGCATTTTCGACCATCAACATGTAATAACAACTTGAATACCGAGAATAGAAAACCGCTTTAATACAAGTAGGTAAAATCAGATGCCTTGGATCTTATGAAATCATTAAACTCATCTGAAAAAAAGTAAATTTTTCTTTAAAATAGTAAAATCTCAGTTCTTTTCATTTTATTTGTTTACATATCAAAAACTTTAAATTTTAGTCATTTAAGTAGTGCTAGAACTACCAATTTCAGTAGTCACTCAAGCGCATGAATGATCAATGACCATGCCCTTGATTTGGTGCTCAAGCATATTTTTTGAAGCCCACTTCTACTTTTTCAGCTAAAGTCTCTTTTAGATGCTCCACGTTCTCTTGGATTAAGCTTGGTGCCCATGCATCTGAAATTGTGCTCTAAGTAACTATCTCGAGCTTGAAAACCACCCGTCTTACGGCCTTCTTGGCAATCCCTTGAGCTTGAGCTCCCTTTTCCCTTCAACCATCTCAAGCCTTGTGTGATTGATACCGTAGTTAGGGTGATAAACATCTCAAGATGCGGTGCTCAAGATGCCGTTATCATAGTTCCTAGAGATTTGATGTTCCTCGAGGAGGACCTCAAGTGATAAGCATGCGGCACTTTTCCCAAAATGGTATCATCCCTACTCTCTAGAAATTAGGCTGTAAACAAATGCCCCCCTTTTAGCCATTGATATATTCAAATTTACAAGTAAAGAAGTTTGCTTGATTTGACCCTCAATGGCTACTAGGAGCTCAAGGGAGCACTATTTGACGTATGACCTTTATTCCCACGTGTCTCTAAGAATGATAGTTAAGGCTTCGAACCTTTTCTCTACTCTTTGCTCTCTCTTTGTTGTAACCAAGTGCCTTGAAAACAGTTGCTCTTAGTTCTTGAATCTCTAATCGTCATTGCTAATCTATTCCCTATTTCTTTGCATCTCTTTAAATCAAGCAATAATAGCTCAAATCTCTTATGTCATCTTGGCCCCCATTCCTCAGGCGGATAGCCCTATCAGGTAGTTGAAACATCTTATTCAACCAGACACATCAATGGTCTCTGATAGGCTTCAGAGCCTTATTGATCTTGGTGCTACCAAGGAAGATCTTTCTTACTTGTATGGAACTAGCAAACCGAGCACCATTTGGTTCGCCCTCTACTTCAATATGTGAAACCCTTTTGACAGGTTTCAGTGTCCGTGCATATGGGCCTCTTCAAAAAGCCACATGTCAGCGGATACTTTTCTTTCCAAATTGGGTGGATGACATTCCATGGCTCATGAATTCGGTGCACTACCTCTCCACAGCTCCGGTCTAGCGTTATTCTTGCTCACTTATTGAAGTGATCATTTTTCCTACCACCGTGTTAATGCACGGTGGGTCTGCAAGTCTACTAATGGCAAATCCTACTTGATGTCCCAAGCATCTATCTGCCTGATCCAACATCATTCCTTTTTGATTTTTAGAGAATTTCCTAAGAAATCCAACATCGCCTATTCCCTTAAGGGTCTTTAAGCATCAAAAGTTTCACTTTCACAGCTCACCCAGCTTGAATGAGGTAGGCATACTCTTAGAACCATAAGGGAACACTAATGCAACCATATTTCCCTCACATTACATAGGAATTCCCTAAACTTCAATACAGGAAGATCTAATCTAGTATCAGTAAGTGCTTTGGGCTCCTTTCCAATAGAGACCAGCTTCCTTGAGCACAGAGGAAAGAGTCCAAAATTAGGGTTAGGACTTTATTTCAATAGATGTTGTAAACATGTTATTTAGCCCTACAAGCAACCTACTTGTATTGTTTTGTACAAGCCATGTACTCCTCAACATTATCAATAAAATATGCATTTTTTTAAATATGTCTCTCAATTTTGAATTCCCTTTTCTTTTATTTTTCTAACTCAAGGATCATGGAGTTGATCCTCGAGACATTGATATTAAAATTGAGCTCATAATTATGGGAATCTTGATTTAAGGACTTCCTTACTAAATCCCAAATTGATGATATACATTTCATTAAAAACCTTCCATTAGTGGCCCTTGGGTGAGTGCTCCCATCTAGGTCTTGGAGTAAGTAAGCATTTCCTCCAAATACCTCTATGACTTTGAATGCACCCTCCTAATTTGGGGACCATTTCCCTAAGTCGCAATCATTTTGGCTAATGGGCAAAATGACTTTCCAAACTAAGTCCCCTAAGCCAAAGGACATAGGTTTGACCTTTTTGTTATAGGCTATGGCAACCATCTTTTGTTTTTCTAGCTTGTGAAGGGTGTCAAGCTTAACTTGGTCCAACATAGTTAGCTCATCCATCATTGCTTGCTATACTCAGGTCTATAAAACCTTCCTTGACGAGCTAGCCTAATAGACTGAATTGTTACTTCCATTAGAGGTACAATATCATTGCCATGTGTTAAATGGATGGGGGTTATCCTTGTTGCATCACATTTGGACGTTCTTTAAGTTGGGGGGTCAACAAGTAGGAGTGGGATTATCCTCGATCATTTTCTCAATATTGGCCCTTAAAATATCAGTGGTAGACTCTGCTTGGCCATTAGCTTGAGTATAGTAAGGGGTTGAGTTTAATATTTCTACGCTGAAACTATTGTTGAACTCCTTGACCTCGGCCCTAGTGAACACATTAGCTTGGTCCATAGTAATGGCTTCTGGGATTCAAAACCTACAAGGATATATTCTTTCATAAAGTCAATCACATCTTGCTAATTGATGTTCCCATATGGTTTAGCCTCCACCCATTTTGTTAAGTAATATGTGGTTATACGACTGTAAGAGTGTTGCTTGCTAGAAGGAGGGTTGATTTCTCCTATGATGTCCATTACCCATCCTCTAAAGGGCCGTGGTGTAAATCTAACACGCGTCTTAGCTGCATTGACTCTTAGTACATTACCATGTCTTTGGCATGCTCGGTATCCTCTAGCTTACTTAACGTAATCATCAATCATTGATCACCAATAATAGCCATAATGCCAAATGAGCTAATGCATCTTATTGCTAGTCAAATTGGATCCATAGATATCCTCATGTGGTGCTACCATCACAAGCATTACTTCATCTAAGTCTAGACACTTGTGAAGCACTCCACTAGCATCCCTTTGGAATAATTCTCCATATTCATCATCTAGATAGAATCTGTAAGGTCTGATTCACTTTTTTGTCTTTAACATAATCTTGAGGGTTCATGAAGTAATCCGTCGAGGGTTTCCTCCAATCCTCACATTGACTTGTGATAGATTGATGTATCTCGAAGCAACCTAAGTGTTCACTTGCAATGACTTTGCTCTACGAACTGAAGGACTCAGTAAATTCCATGTCATGGTATAAAACTTTAGTTTTAAAGACCATGGTTTCATCACACCAAATCCTGGGTAGCTTGTACCATGAGGCTAACTGAGCCAGGTCATTGGCTGATTTGTTTTGCTCTCGAGGTATGTGTTAAAACTGAACACCATCAAACTTAATCAATAGCTCTTGCACCATTGAGAACACTGAAAGTCCCCTTTTACCTTGCAAATGACCAACTACAAATCCCCTCTTATACTAACATTAGGAACTTGCATTTCTAAGAGCGTCCGTAGGCTTTGATTAATGCCTCACTCTCTTCCATGTTGTTGCAGCACTTACCAACCACGGTGACATCTAACTCGGTGATGATCCCAGTAGAGGATTAATCAAAATCTCAACCCCAAAGCTTGAATTGGTCCCCAAACCATCAAAATATAGCTTACAAGGGACCATTTCCACCACTCGGAGATGGTTTGGCTCGTAGTCCAACCCAATTTGAAATGTTTGGATGGTTAGTTAAAAAGTTTGCTAAGATTTGGCCTTTAACTGACTTTTGTGACCCATGTACCAATTCAAACTGAATTAGAGAAATACTCCACTTATTTAATCTTACTGTCATTAGAGATCTATATAGCATGTACTTAAAAACATTTGTCTGAGCAACCACTTACATGGTAAATGCTAAGAAGTAGTGTCTCCATTTCACAAATGCATAAAATAAAAATATACATGATTTCTCAATAGAGAAATATTTTATTTCACATTCTTTCAAACAATGGCTTAGGTAGAACACTGCTTGTTCAAACCCTGGCTCATTGTCTTGTGCAAGAAAACAACCAATTAATTCATCAGAAGCATAAACATACATATTTAGAGGTATGGCCTACTTTTGGTGGAATCAACAATAGCATCCTAATCAAGTGCTCGTTGATAGCCTCAAAAGCTACTTGGTGTGGCTCCTCCCACGTAAAGTCTTTCTCATACCTGAGTCTCAACAATGGAGAGAAGACTTTTTATTTTCCTTGCGATACTTGGAATGACACATCTCAAGAAATTAACCTGCCCTAAGAAGCGTTGAAGCTCTTTTTCGCTTGAAGGCAGTTTGGCCCCTTGAATGGCATAGTCTTGTTTAAGTCCGTCCCAATGCCCCTCCGGTGTACTAGAAAACCAAGGAACATTCTAGTGCGCACGCTAGTGGCACATTTTACTGGGTTCATCTTGTTGCTATGGGTCCTCATTCTAAGGAACGCTCCTCTTAAGTCTTCCAAGTGTTTGACTTGGGGCTTTGATTATAACACAATGTCATCTTTGTAAGCTTCCATTGTCTTATGAATGAGATCATGAAAGATCATGTTCATAGCTATCCGGGAAGTGGCACCAGCATTTTGCAAGCCAAATAACATAATCACCCACTCAAAGGTCCCTATTGATCAAGAACAACTGAATGTTGTTTTGTGGGCATCTCCAAAGCAATCATAACTTGGTAGTGCCCACAATAGCCATCCATAAAGGATAAGGCCCCATTCCTTAAGGCTTAGGCAATAAGCACATCAGCTATTGGCATCAGGTATTCATCCTTGCGGGTGGCTGCATTCAAATCTCAAAAATCAAAACAGAAGATGATTTTTCCATTCTTTTTGATAAAAAGAATAGTGTTTGCCAACCATTCAACATACCTGGCAGTCTTGATGAATTTGGCCTTCAAGAGTCTCTCAAACTCTTCTTTAACTAAATCAATTACTTCTCCGAACATCCTTCATTTTGCATGATTTATGGGCCTCGAACCTAGCTTGATAAGAAGCCTATACTCAACCACTTGTCTGTCTAGGCTAGGCATTTCGTGAGGATCCCAAGCAAAACAGTTCTTATACTGACAAAGTAAGATCAAATACTGCTTCCTCTGCATTTCAGAAAGCAGAGCACTCAGATAGGCAAGTCTTTGGTCCACTATTGAGCCCAAGTTAACCTCAAGTAGGAGGTCTAAAAGACCACCCCTTAAATCCTCAATCTTAGCCGGTGCTGTTCTCAAGTCGGATCTCTTTTTCTTGTGTCATTTGGACTTTAAGGCCATTTTAATAAAATGGCTGCTCACCCCATAGTTGGTCCTCAGCATGCCAAGCCACAAGCTTTGCTATGGCTGAGGAAATGACCCTCAGGGCCCTTAATGGGAAGTCCTGGCTCGTTCACAAAGGCTTCCAGTGTACCTTAGAGGTCCCCTTCATCAAGCAAGGATCTCGTGCATTGCCAGAAGTTAGAGTCTTCTGACTCCAAATCTACTTGATCAACGTCAACTTTAGTAGGCGGGTTGTTAAGGGTGGCTATCATTCCTTGGTGTTAAGTAAGATGAGGAGTGGTCCTTCTTACATCAAGTTGTCCCATGCCATCTTCATAGAACTTTGCCCCAATATAATTAAAACAAGCCACGAATGGCTTGTTATCTTCCATAACAACCTCATATTTGTCATTATTCTAGAAGATCAACAACTGGTGAGTGAAGAAGGGATTCAATAATTGGCATGTAGTGAATCTCTCCCAAGCAAAGCATTGTTGCCCAAGGTAATATCCACTCTAAAGAATGATCTTAGCTTGCTTAAGTTGCCAATAGTTAACTGAATCGGGATGACCCCTTCAAAATTAGTGGCGGCTCAAGAAAAGCCATAGATTTCAACATCTAAAATAATCAAGTCATCTCAAGATTTAGCAATGACTCCCAATATATAAGAAGGTAATTTTTTTATGGCAGCACTGTTATCCACTAAGACCCTATTCACAAGGATGCAAACAAATTTAGCTTTGATGTATAAAGGAATGATGCATTTATTAGAAGTATTAGGCCCATCAAAACATCATCTTCATTGTGTCAGGAGTGTCATCAGTTGACTTGGATGTTGGGGTTTAAGCTTTAAAAGACAAAGCATTAGAGTTACCTTTGGTATCTGCTACTTCAGCTACAAGTTCCACCTAGGGATCTTCATCTCATGCTATCACATTTCCCTCGACGCCTTCTAGTGCACTAGTTGCCGTAAACCCCAAGGGAAAAGCAAGGCACTTCTAAAATCAACATTCTCAATGAGTATTCCAAACTGTATTTGGACCCCTTGGTTTTTTTCCTTCTCAAGGCTGCCATCCATTGGCAAATCCTGATCTTGCGCTTATAGACTGCCATCAGTTAGCATGTTCTGGTCTAGAGGTTGGTCCTTTGGCTCAACCCCTAGAGTCTGAGATTCCTCCATTGGTTGAGGCAAATCTTCTTCATTGAAATCATTCTCTATGTCAGACCATGTTGGCTTAACATGGTCCAAAGGTTCCACTAGATTGATGCTGAGGGGACTATATTCCTCCTCATCATCAAATGGCCTACGAGCCAACGAATTCTTGGCAAGCTAATCGCACCGAGATTCTTTTGCTTCAAAAGACGAGAGACTAGTCCATCTCTCGAGCTTCTTGCGTGGCTCACCATTATGAGTAGTGTCATAAGGTCTAGACTCAGTTACTAGATTCTCAAGACCAATAGGCATAGTGTGCCTACCCTTGAAGACTTCGTCCTCTTCTTTAGAGAGCCTAGACAAACAAGTGTCAAGTAGAGCTGCTCATTGTGCTACTTTCTCTTGCAGCAACCTTCTCTTCTGAGTTTGAGTAAGGCTTGAGGGACCTGCGTCTTGTGTTTGAGGTGATTCCATCCCCAGAAGGCTGGTGTTCGGACAATCGTGGTCCCTGACTAGTGTTCACATCAAGTAGGCGGTGTTTTCAATCTATCTTTAGGTGCCTAGTCCTCATGTTAATTTGCACCTTTGAAGAGGGATCTTAAGTAGGATTGTACATGCGATACTTCTCAAATACATCTTTAATTCCAAAAGAGGATTAAGAAGGGAAATGTACTGGGGGACCAGCATGTGTTTCCTTATTGCTCCTTTTATTTTCCCATAACAATGGTGGAATGCCTTATAGGATAACCTTGTCCAGAACTTAAGATATTTTCTTTCAATTTGTAAGGCTTAAAGTACCCCGTGATCACTATTGATTTCCATGGCTAACTCTTCAACCGGTGAAAGCGTAATGGCTGATTTGTTGTGGAGTTTGATAAGTAAGTTCTTAAAAATTGAGCTCTTATTCTTGGGATGATGCTCAGTAATGTGGCATTGGCAAATTCCATCATCCATTGTGCACACAAGTGATGAAAACCTTAGCATTCCCTTAATGACCAATATTTGAAATAGGTTGTTTGCCACCCTTTCTTTTTGAGTGTCGTTCAAAACCATCTTCCTCTAGAAGAGGGGGAAAGGATTAGGTTGGAGACTACAATGATCCTCTTTTGAAAGAGTGTTAATAACATTTACTTGAAGAGGACTAAGGTAGGTCTCTTTATCAACACCCACCTACCCTTATCATGGGAAGATTAGTTCCCTCACCTGAATGGCATCTTCGGCTAGGTTTTTAAAGATCACGTAGTTCATTGTTGAGTGAGTCAACGAATCATGCCATTTATAGCATACCTTTGCCTTTGTTAAATTGGGGTAAGATTTTCTATGTTTGCCCATAATCAGAATTTATTATTTGCCTTAAGGTAGTCAAATATGACATCAGCTATTGAGAGGTCAGATGAGTACTTCCTCATGTTTTAAGATTGATATGACTTCCGGGCTTTGAAATCCTTCTTGACCAAAGTTTTTTAAACTGAAGGAGGTTCTTCAATGTACTCACAACATCAATGTCATATGGAGGATCCATATCCTCGTCAGTTAAGTCACGTACGTGGGTTCCATACACATTGTTTTTCTTAAGGATTTCTTCTTTTAAGGTAGCCTCATATCTACTGGAACATTCTGCCAGCTTTAGAAGTGTCGTGAATTTTGAACCCTCAAACTTCTTTCTAAATTCAATATCCAAGCTATTCAAGGCTATCTTTGCATATACAAATTCAAGAAAAGCTACTATGCATTTCAACGTGGCTCTTTTTATCCGGCTAACATAATCCTTTGTAGACTGTCCTTGCTTTTATTTCACTCGAGTCAAGGTCAGACATTGAGGTTCCTAACTCTGCTCTTGGGAATTGTGCCTAGAATTGCCTGGCCATGTCATCCTAACAGCTGATGGAATTAAGTGGTAGTGCGATGTACTATTGAAAGGTGGTCCCTCTTAAGGATTTACGAACGGCCTAAGTTTGAGATACTGATTGTTAACCGTTTCTCCACAATGGCAATTAAACCTTGTCAAATGCTTGAGGGCAAACGCGCCTCCTTCTCCTAAGAATAGGGTAAACTTGAGGATTTTGTATCCTCGAGGGAAAGGGTAATCCCTATCAATATAGTCAGGGTACGGTTTACTATACAATGCCATACTGACCCTCATGAGCCCAGGCCCATACATCTGCCTAATAAGGGCAGTCAATTTTTCTTCGAGTGCTAGGTTAGTCACATGGTTATGTGCTGGCCATTACCCCCCAAGTGAATGAGGATCCCGAGGGGGATCTCCAGGATACCGCTAAGCTCCCATTACAAACAAGTGTGGGAACAGTTGTTTCCCTCCATACCCTGGGTAACCCCTTTGATAATTTTTGCGATGCATTTGATTGGCCAAGATGTATATTCTTGTAGACCCGGAGTAATATGACATGCCTGGGGGCACACTTATATTAGCAAGTAGTTGGTTCATCCATGATCAATGCCTAAGGCTTGATCTTGAGGATGTGGGTGGTTAGCTTGCCCTCTAATTTCATAGGCATAAAGAAGTCTAGGAGGAAAGGCATGTTCCCCAAAGTTAGGTACCAACTCTTGGACACCTATTCTAAGTTATGTGACATTTGTACATTGGCATAGCATTCCCTAAAAGCTAGAGAAAACCCCTGATTTGAAGGGCGAACAACCCCAAGCGGCACATTGTCAGTCCTACAGTTGGGTTCTAATTGTGTAACACCTGGTTAGCCAAAGTTTAGTTTCCCATTCTCTCAGGGATGATATGGTCAGACTGAGCATCTGGCAACCGTGAGCTTGAGGGAGCATCACGTGGATGTCAAATTGGAACTAACGGATGAGGTACAGGCCTGAGTTGCCAGATATCCTCTACAATAATTTGGACTAAGCCATTATAACCCTCAGCCAGCCCAACTAAGATAGGCTTGACATCATCTACTGTTTGTCTTGCCACGTTCTTAGCAATAAGGGTAGCAGCAGAAGACAAGGTTGAGATCATCTCAACTAAGAATCTATTAGAATCTCTAAGAAGCCCTTCATTCATTGAGGTCCTAAAGTCATTGATCGCAACAGTCACGGTGGCAAAGTTTTCACGCTAGGCCGCAAGAGTGCGCTTTGTTTTAGCACATTAATTCTCAAAAGCCTCTTTCATGGCTATTTGATTCCTTTGGTCCATGATTTCTAAACAAAGCTTGAGCATGGCCTTGAAACACTTTCTTAAATAACCATCAAGCCAATTACACTCATCTTCTGGGATGACTTCATCATCACCGCATCCATTGCCGCAATTGTGAATGGTTTCATCCTCTCATGATACAAGGCTTTATTTAAGAGTGTGCTGCGGTGAGAACCCAATCAAGGCTATGCCTTCTTGTTCCTTATGCTCAAAAGCCCTAGATCTCCTGTTTTTGACCATTGGTGAATGGTTTGAGATTACGTTTTGGTAATCCACTATGGGGTTGAAGAAAATGAAGTCTTGCTTTAAGCCTCCCACTATGGTCTCCAAAAGGCGTATTTGCTATATTTGTTAGTTAATAATTATGATATTGTCACCATAAATACAAATGTAAACAAACATGCGAAAGGGACTCACTACGACTACGGAGCAAGCCTAAATCTGGGCCACACATCTTTAACCTCAACCAATAACCCTTTTTGGGGTAAGAAAGGGTATATTTTAGTGTATATGACTTTGGTTAATGCTTGAGTTTTACTTATGCTCCAATTAAGAAGACTGTTTTTAATATTTTTCATGGATTTTTTGACGGAAAAACAAATGGATATGGACCTAACTAAAGTGGCAGTTACAGTGATAGAGCAACGCCCATAGAGACCTTCCCTCGTGCACTTAAAAGTCAAGAACTAGGATGGAGACAATCCTAAAAGCTCAGCAGTCCACTTATAAGCCCAAGTCATAGATTTTTAGGCTTAACACCCTTGATTTATAAAAATTCAAATGAGTTAGAGTCTGACAAGATTTAGATGGAGAAAACCATATTTGGGTTGCTAGATGAGGACCAATGCAATCAAGGGCATGCCTCGGCCATCAAAGCCCTAAACCAATGGCCCAAACCCAAGTTCACCTGACTTATTTAGCAGTGACAGTAGTGTTATGACAAATGCATTCAAGGTAAAGCCTTGGATGCCTATGTCCTAAACTAAAGCCTCATTATGAAGTTGTCGATTATGGGAACATATAAGAATGAGAAGTTCATATCTGAAGCTCGAAGAACTATATTGCTGAAGAAGTAAGTATACATGATCTACACTACGCTAAACTTGGTTAAGTTGTGCTAGTGTGTTGTAAAGAAAACTTGAAGAGGGTCTATATAAGTTTGTGTACTAATTTTGGACTACAATATCCTCTCTTTTTGTACTAAAAAATAAATTACGGATGTCCTCGATTTTTGTGGCATTTTCTTCCCATGTCAGGCCACCAGGCTACTTAAGTGCCTGATCTCTTTCGATTGTGATCAAGCACTTTTAACACTTGCTCTTAGCTTTGGATCCTTCATTCTTCATTGCAAACTTCGTTCTCAGAGTCTTTAGAATCTCTCAAACCACGGACAATAGTTCAAATCTCTTATGCTCTTTCTGCTTCCGTCCCTCACAATTATAGTCCTATGGAGCCATTGACTCATCTTGTTCAATCAGATGGTTTAATGGTCTCAAATAGGCTTCAAAACCCTATTGACCTCAGTACCATCGAAGAAGATCGTTCTTAGATGACTGAGAACTATGAACCATGTGCCCTAGGGCCAATTTCTTACTCTTCTAAGGATGTCCATTATAATATAATTGAGGTTTCCTCATTAGCATCTATGGATTTCTTAGGAAAACAACACACTAGTGAGGAGCCAATCCCTTATGAATTAGATGGATAACCTTTCACAGTACATGAATCGGGTGCATAAACTTACTACCTTTTAAAGGTGTACATTTGCTTAGTATTTAGGTGAACGTTTTCCCTGCCATATTAACATATGGCAAGTCCCCACTGCAGCATAGGTCTATACCATAATGGTTTGCATTGTAGCCAAAGACAACTCCCTCCGTAGCACAGGTCCCTTATTAATTGGATCATATAACCCACTTTCGAATTTAAAAAATCCTCTAATAGGTATCAAGTGACATCGCATATTCTCCTAAGGATCCACAAGCATCAAGATTACATATTTCATTCAAAAATTCCTCAACCAAGGTAAATGGGCTTCCCCCAAATCTTGATATATCCTCAATGCCTTGAGAGAATATTGACGTGACTCTATTTTCCTTATGCCTCTTAGGTATTGTTTCTCATTTTAAGGTTTGGAGAACCAAAATGTTTAGCAGCAGAAACCCGAAAAGCCCAGCAAGCCCTTCAAGAGGAAGCCATCTCCATGGACCAAAGGCTGAATGAGGCTACCAACCCCTTGTCATCCATAGAGAAGTCCTTAGTTAGGATTAGGATTTAACTTTCCTGCTAATGTATTGACTTTTTAGGCCGTACAAGCACCTTACTTAGGTTGTTTTGTATTTTCCATGTACTTCTCCGAAATCATTAATGAAATACGCATTTTTATTAAACGTGTCTCTCAGCTTGGTAGTTCCTCTTACAAACTCATTATTTCAACTTCTTAAAGATCATTGAGTTAATCCTCTAGACATTAATACTGAAACTGGGCCCACAACACATGAAACCTAAACTTAAGGACTTCCTAATTAGAATCCCAAATTGAAGGCACATTTTTCTTAAGGAACCTTCCAATAATGGCCTTAAGGTGAGTCCTTCCATATATATCTTGGCGTAAGTAAGTATTTCGTCCTAACACGTCCATGACCATGAATGGACCCTCCGAATTTTTGGACCATTTCCCAAAGACAAGCTCTTTTTGGCCAATGAGCAATACCCCTTTCCTGACTAAGTCCACTAAGTCAAAGGACCTTGGTTTGACTTTTTTGTCGTAGGCTTTAGCCACTCTCTTCTTTTGCTTTTCAACTATGAAGAGCATTACGCCTATAGTGGTCTAGGTTAGTCCATTTGTCCATCATAGCTTGCTCATACTCAAGCTCAGAAAGTCTCCCTTGAAGAGCCTGTTGGGAACATATTTGAAAAATATTTCATAGAGCGAGTGCAGTGAAAAAATGAATTTGAAATTCTTAATTATATCTAGATCTTACTCTAATAGGTTAATAATATAACAAATGAAAAAAATTGAATAAAATAAATATAAACATAGAATATAAAATAAACAAAATAAAGGGAAAACAAACAAAATATCACATATTAAACAAACATACCTAAAGCGCAAATCCTGATTCAGACTTGAAGATCTGAAATTAGCAGAAGATTTCTTGACACCTCAAAGTCTACTTGGCAATGACCTCTTCTAGTACTAGGAGCATGGGCTCCCAAAAATATTTAACACTGAAAAAATTTCGGAACAAAAGTTTTCCTTTTAATCTTTCCGAAAAAGAATTTTTCAGAAAAATATGGTGAACTATAAATTTAAAAAACTCCTACAATAATTTTTAGGGTCTTCGTCGTGGGAGAAAATCAGGTTCCAAAACCATGATTATTTCACAGTAAAAACTCATACATCCAGCAATGCTTCCCAGTCATCATGTTTATATAAAAAATAATGATATTCGTTATGTTATACATGACATCACCCCGACTAATTTTGCCCGAAACACGCGTTTTGAAATTTTCTCCTTTCTGTTTTGTTTTTAATTTAAAACTATATCATGTTATATATTCATCTTATGAATATTTATTTAGCTTAAAAATTAATTTAAGCCATAAATAAAAAATTAATCTCATGAATTCTTTTTTTAAATATTTTCAAAATATGCTTAAATTGAGGCTTGCGAATGGACCTTAGGGAAAATCTAACTCTAGCTCGAAATGGATCAAATTTGATTATCATTTCATTATAACAATTGATTATCATTTAGTAAGACTTACCAAAGAGGGCACCAACACGTTGTCACCGGATCCCATTAGAACTCCGAAGTTAAGCGTGCATGGGCGAGAGTAGTACTAGGATGGGTGATCTCCTGGGAAGTTCTCACCCTCAGGTTGGGGGCACTGGGAAACAGTCCCTCTTCAAGTTAACACCCGGAAGGGGAACGGCTGCGTACATCCACCCCCCCCAGACCCTGCGTAGGCGGGAGCCCTTGAGGCACTGGGTATGTTCCTTTTTTTTTAAAGTAAGACTTAATACCACTAAATAAGTTTTACTATACACTAGAATTAACTTTATTCACTCAAAAATTTCTCAAATGGCTTTTATTGTGATAATCAACCCCTCTTTCAGATATTCATGAGTAAAAACAACTTCGACATCTATGATTATTTTTCACACACCTTTCATCATATTTCCCGACTCCCTCTTCTTGAACAATTCAATAATACAGAAACAATTTATGTAGCAATTCTAAATGTCAAACACATGGAATAATTTGGCGAAAGATTCTAGAATATGTTTATATGCTTGTGAATAAACTAAGGGGACATCCTTATCTCATTAGAGACTATAGATTCCACTTAAAATAACTATTCCCGCTACACTTCATGTCTTTACCGAATGCAAGTAAGATTGAAGTAAATGTGATGTGACTAATCCTATTGGCACATCAAAGCAACGAACAATGCATGCAAAAGTTAAGACCACTTACTAGATTTAGAATTATTGTCTTACAGAATTAATTATTTTTGATAGTAGTAAAGAAAGAACTAAATCAGGTGATCCTGCTATGTGTTCCAATCTTATTGACAACACTAACATAATACTCTTGGATCTCTGTCCACATGACCAAGAAAAGTCATCAAGTACATCATATTACAGTCTTATCAGACAAGTTGTCCAAACCTATCACCGACTACGAACAAACTTTGACAACATATCAGTAGTTTAGTCAAAGTCTATCTGTGGTTCAATCTCATTGACTACTTAAAGCAAACCAGACATGTCATCCTCGACTACATCCATCTCATGAAACGTTTTAGGAAACAATCGCATGCATGTTTGACTCATGAAAACATATTCAGATAATAAATGAATAAAACAATTTCATTGATTTATTATTTAAAACTAAATAAATGGGTTTTCTGGGACACCAAATCCAATAGAGTCGACATAATGGATTGAACCATAAATTCCATTGGAAATACAACATCATGGCCATATGTTAATGGAAGGGACTTATCTGAGTTGCATCACGTTTGGACACTCTATAGGCCCAAAGAGCATTCAAGTAGCAATTCATGCGTCTTCCTGGGATTGTCCTCAATCATCTTTTCTATGATTGCCTTTATAATCTTTTTTGTAGACTAAGCTCAGCCATTTACTTCTGCGTAGTAAGGGATTGAATTTAAGATCTTAATATTGAAACTCTTGGTAAACTGATTAACCTTAGCTCCATTAAAGGCTAAAGTTTTGTCCACAATTATGGTTTCAAGGATCTCAATCCTACATAGGATACATTCTTTAATAAAATTAATCACATCTTGTTGATTGATATTGCTACTATTAGAATTGGTGTCCTTGGAAACCCATTTCATGTGAATGGTTTTATTATTGAAAGAAATTTATTTATTTTCGTCTTTTGGTTTGTGAGTTTATTATAATGCGTGTCATGTTATTGTCTTTCAAGTAATGTTCCAATAGATAGACATAGTCCTTAAATGACATTTGTAATATTTTTTTTAGTGGATAATGAGGTTATGCCACATATAGACTAATTAAATATTAAAATGGTATTTAATAATTTGTAGTCAGTGATAAATTTGGACTACTTCTTTTCTAAGAATATAATACAACATTTAGATAACTTGTCTTACATATGTTCATGGTGATCCAGAATGTTATATAAGTGTATTTAAATGAGATTGTTTCACTTAATTGGACCACGTGATTTGCTCGTTTTCACATCACTATCAAAAGCGCGGAACTTATTTTATTATGTTTAAACAATGACTCCAAATATGGGAAATAGCCTGAACTCGTGCATGGAATGTTAGATACTTTGATGCGATAAAAGGATGAGGTTACAATATGCAACTGCGATCTTATGTTCATTGGGTAAATGCATGAAGTGTAAAAGGAACAGATATTTTACTTGGATTGTATAGCTTTAGATGTCCCTTTAATTGATTCTCAAGTATTCGAATTGATTCTATATACTTTGCCTAGAGCATTGCATATTTTTGATTTGGAATTAGTACAGAAGTATTTCTATATTAGTGACTTATTTGAGAAGGATGAGTTGGGAACTAAGAAAATAATGTGAGAAAAAATAATAGTAACAGTTCATATTATTTTTCTTACGGACATTTAATAGAGAGGTTAATTGTAAGTAAACAATCATGGGAAATTTAACGAGCAAATATATTCATTTCTAGATTTCAATAAAACTTATTTAGTTTAATTAAATTTTACTAAGTGGTAATCAATTGTTATCATGAAAAGATAACAAGAATTGACACATTTGGAGCTAAAACTAAATTATCCCTGAGTTCTCTGTGCAAGCCTCTAAAATATGCAGCTTAAGAAATCAAGATAATTTATTAGATTAATTATATATTCAGTAGGTGCATAAATTATTTTTTTATTGTTTCTACTAAATCCAAAATTCATGAGTTGAATTTATACTAGAAAAATAAAAATTAAAAAATAAAAAAAATTGAAAGTGCTTTTGGCCAATCTGCGGGCAAAGGGTGATCTTCTTCTCCGTCCTCCCCCAAGCCAACAAGCGAGTGGTACGTTTCGTGCGCTGTTGGGGTAAAAGTAATGACATGGATCAATCACATGGTGCCACATGGCACCCTGTGATGCAATGGCTGGGTGAATTTTCACGCATTTCTATTTTTTTTCTTTTTGGACAAATGTCTAAGTATTTTGACCTGTCAAGTATCTTAATTTTTAAGGTAAATTATATATTAATATCCTGAGGTTTAGTGCATGATTTTTTAGTCCACAAACTTTGTGATATAATATATTAGTCCAAAAAGTTTTGTGTAATTAATAAAATAGTCCAAGCAATGATATGAACTAAAGCGAGGCCTGTTTTGCACCTTTACACATTTCTATTTGGATTATTTTATTAACTATATGTAACATTTTGGACTAAAAGTTTATTTCACAAAGTTTGTGGACTTTAAAAGTAATACACCCTTACTTGGGGCACTATATATGTAATTTACCCTAATTTTCATTCAAATTTTATTTTAAAATTAAAAGTTTGATTTTAGGCTTTATATATAAATAGAATATGATTTTTCAAGTGAATCATAGTTTCTGACATAGTTCTCCAATTACATAATTGAAGTGACAAACAGTGCTCTTGCTCTAAAAATAGGTCTTAGAGTTCTTGATTTCACGACGCCTACACATCCTGGGCTCAAGGGAATTTCGGTGAACACCTCGAAGGTGACATTTGTTCATCTTCTTACACTTGCAGTCTACATCGGGGCACGTGAGTTCTCAATTAATACTTTTAGATTCGTACTTAATTTGTTTTCACATTATACCTATCATGATATGCGTTGTCGTGTATAATTGGAATAGAAACCTTTAATTGTTAAAAATTTAGAATGTTAAATTATAGTCCCACTACGCTTTGGAAAATTTTATTTTACGAAATTAAAATTATTCTCCCAACAATTGATATCAGAGCTGAACTCTGATTTTCATGATGTGCATGAGGACATTGCTAGGCATAATTGAGAAGCTAGCTATGAATGCGAATTCATGATAAGTTCATATTAAGAGTAAGATGTAATTATTGCTGAATATGTTCATAAAACGCGTTGTAGGTTTAATTGATTATTTTAAACTATTTAAAATTTTAATTAAAAAGATTGTGTTCATCCGTTTTTACCTTGATTTGAATTTTAATGTGAAAATTAGATTTTCATGCCTAGTTAAACTTCTCCAAATAATTATATAATGAGATTACATAATTGATATCATATGATTATGATCAATTAAATATGGAATTATTTTTTAATAAAACATTATTTCTAACACATGTTGACGTCACTACATAATGTTAGTGTGGCGTCTGATGACGTTAGCCAATTAAAGAAAAGTCTTTTTAAAATTCTAGAATGAGATTTTAAAAGAGATTATTTGGTAATCTAATTTTCTAAATGCTTTTCGAAAAAAAAATTTAAATCTTTTAGGACTTGGAATGAGGTTATTAAAATGAGTTTTAAAAACAAGTTTAATAGGAATGAATAATATAAATGGTTCTAATTAGATTATGATGGTAATTTAATTATTCTAACAGTATTAAAATAAGGACAAAGCTTATAGTGTGGCAACTAAGCCAATGAAGAAGAAGCCATCAAAAGAAAAGTGTTTCTTTTATGAGAACGATGGCCACTTGAAGTGGAACTGTACTGAGCACTAAGCTACCGCTCCTACTTAGATAAAGAAGCCATATGGACAAGGTATGGAGATATCTTATCTGATGGAGTCCTGTGGAATTGTGAGTCCACCAGGTTTCTGGTGTGTGCACTCAAGTTCAACTAACCGTGTCTACAATATGTTGCAGGGACATAGGCCGGCCAGCAGGCTATAGAATGGAGAGATGTACCTGATTGTAGGAGACGGAAGGTGCGTTTTAGTCTTAGAAGTGGGAGATATTAGTTTAGTTTGTAGTAGTAGAGTTTTAGTTTTAAAGAGCCGTCTTTATGTACCTACTTTTCACATGAATTTGATTTTTGAGTGTCATTTGGTCAATGATGGTTATTTAGTTATTTTGAGAGCCAATTTTGCTGTTAAGCATAATACAAGGTTTATTTAAAAAGATACAATAGTCAATGGTTTATTTATTTTGATGCCTAATGCAAACTCTACTGATTGCATGTTAGAATCCAACACTAGTAGGCATAGTGTATCTCTTAAAAGGAAAAATCCAGAAATTGATAATCCCTTCAAATGGAACCAATGTCTTGGTCATATCAATTCAAGTATTACCCAAAGACTAGTTCAAGAAGGACTAGTAGAGTCTTTAGACTTGAAGTCCTTATTAGTCTACAAATGCATAGATGAAAAAATGATAGCCTGTATTTAAGAGTAAAGGAAACAGAGTTAGTGACTTACTTGAGCTAGTTCACACTAATGTATGTGGACCAATGGATGTTCCTGTGAGAAAAGGTATGACTATTTCATTTCCTATACTGATTATTACTCAAGGTATGGTCAAGTTTACTTGGTGAGACAAAAGACTAACTCTTTCAAAAAGTTCATAGAATTTAAGCCACTTCATTCTAATCGAGATGATGAGTACCTTTCATGAGATTTTCAAGATTTTTTTAATTTCAAGTGGCATTAGATCTCAGCTTTCTGCACTAGGTACACCATTGTAGACTGGTGTTGTAAAAAGGATAAATAGGATGCTATTAGAGATGGTAAGGTCCATGGTGAGTCATGCTATTTTACAAGTCTCTTTTCGGGTTCTGCTTCGTAAACGACAGCTTGTTATGTTTCAAGATCAATTTTGAATCATAACCTAAGACAATTGGAGAATTTGAGATGAGAAGGAGAGAATTGAGATTAAGATAGAGAGAGTTAGGGCTTGAGAGAAGAATCATGATCAATTTCATTGAATGAATCTTATTACATGAATTAGCTCGCTATTTGTACTAATTGAGCAAAAGGAAAATACAATGCATTAGGGCACTCACTTAACCGACTTTAGCTAACTTTACGGCCAAAACTAATACAAACTCCTAACTACCCTTCCCGCCAAGACATAACAAAACCCTTACGCAATATTCTGCTGCTTTATTATTGGAATATCAGTAAGAATATGACGAATCATAACACAGCTTATGTTCCCAACTTGAGGCCTTCAAAGTCAGTTCCTAAAACACCTATGAAGTTATGGATTGGGCGTAAACCTAGCTTTGGATATCTTCAAATTTTGAGATGTCCAGCACATGTGTTTAAAAAGAATCTTGACAAGCTGGAGTCTAGGACAAAAGTGTGTTTCTTCATAGGCTACCCGAGTAGTACATGTGTTGGTCTTTTCTATGCTTCTTTAGATCAAAGGATGTTTGTTACTGCAAATGCAAGATTTTTGGAGGAGGATTTTCTTATGGACTACAACTTAAGAACCAAATAATGTGGGGGAAATTAAGTAAGAATGACACTACTTCATAATAGTTTGATATGTCTTGGGATCAAGTAGATGTATTAAATACATCTGCGGTTTGTTCTAAGACAATTCCAAGTACACGGGAACCACAGCAGGAGGATTGTTAGGCAACCTGACAGATACATGTCTGGAACCTTAGTGGCTTAAAATCATAATGTATCTGATTTTCTTAGTTATGTTGAGGCACTCAAGGACAAGGTTGTTGACCAATGGGTCTTAGCAATGAAAGCTGAAGTAGAATCTATATATTCTAATCAATTCTAGAATATTATAGAGGTGCCACTAGGCATTTAGCCCATTGGATGTAAATGGGTCTACAAGAGAATGAGAGGAGTCGAAGAGAAGGTAGAAACCTTCAAGGCAGGGCTGGTTGCTAAGTGTTATACCCAAAAGTAAGGTATCAATTATGACGAGAACTGCTCACCAATAGCCATGTTGAAGTCCATTAGGATACTCTTGTCCATTGCTACTCATTATGATTACGAGATTCGAAAAATGGATGTCAAAACGGCCTTTTTGAATGGTAATCTTGATGAAGATATTTATATGGTGAAACTAGACTGGGTAATTAGCAAATATTAGGAGCGTAATGTGTGCAAACTGAAAAGGTATTTATGTACTTAAACAAGCATCTTGCTCATGGAATAGAAGATTCATTGAATCAATAACATCCTACAGATTTGAGCAATCAGTTGATGAGCTGTGCGTGTACAAATGCAATATAAAGAATGTGGTGGCTTTCTTAGTATAGTATGTGGATGACATCCTACTCATTGGGATTGAGGGGGGAGTTTTATTAGGTATTAAAATTTGGTTGTCAAGTTAGCTCAATATGAAAGACTTAGGAGATGCCAGCTATATTCATGGGATCATACTATTGCGAGATCGTAAGAATAAGGTGTTGAGTTTATCTCAGGCTCCCTATATAGACATAGTGTTAGCTAAGTGTAACATGGTAGACTCCAATAAAGTTTATTGATTTTTAGGAATGGAGTGCCTATTTTTTTAGGGCAGTGTCCCAGGACTCCTTAAAAGAAAGAGTATATAAGGGATGTTCCATATGCTTCGGCTATAGGATGCCTTATGTACGCTATGTTATGTCTAGACCTTATATCTGTCTTGTTGTGGCAATGGTGATAGACATTTGCGAAGCCCATGTCTTATTCATTGGGTGACAAAAAATCATATTCTCTAGTACTTAACAAGGATTAGAGATCATGTGTTTATTTTTCATAGTGATGAGCTCATTCTAGTGAGCTACTCTAACTCAGAGTTTTAGTCAGACGTAGATGCTAAACATTCGACATCTCGATATGTTTTTACCTTTGGAGGTGGAACTGTTTGTTGGAGGACGGTCAAGCAGTCTTGCATTGCCTACTCCACCATGGAAGCTGAGTATGTGGCGGCATCAAAAGTTGCTAAAGAGGCTTGTTGGCGATGAAAGCTCATTATGGATCTTGAGGCCATTAGAGAGGGGCTTACACCTGTTGCCATTTTTTGTGGCAACTCGGGTGCGATGGCTAACTCTAAGTAACCTAGGATTCACGATCGGTCCAAGCACACTGAAAGGAAGTGTCACCTCAAGCAATTTGGCCGATCCTTTCACAACGACTTTAACTCAAAAGTTGTTTGAGTGTCATTTGGATAAGATGGGAATGTGATGTATAGCTAATTGGGTTTAGAAAAAGTAGGAGATGGTTAGAATTGTTGTCCTGTGAAACCCAATATATGTGAATAATCATGTTATTGAATGAAATTTATTTATTGTCCTCTTGAAATTTACGAGTTCATTATACTACATGTGATACTGTAATCTTTCATGTTACATACCATAAGATGGACGTAGTCCTTAAATTACATTTGGAATATCTGCTTTAGTGGATAATGAGATTGTGGCACATATAGACCAATAACATATTAAAATGCTATTTAATAGTAGATTCGTAATCTAGGATAAGTTTGGACTACTTGTCTGCTAAGTCTAAAATATAACATATAGATAACTTGTCTTGGTTATGTGGATGGTGATCGAGAATGTTATGTTTGTGTATTACAATGAGATTAATACATTGAGTTGAACCACTCTACTTGCTCGTTTATGCACTATTATCAAAAGTGAGCAACTCATTTTACTATGTGTATACAATGATTCCAAATCTAAGAAATAGTCTGAGCTAGTGCATGGAATGTGTCATGAATCATCATGATCCTTGCTGGTTTTTCAAGAATAAGGGTCAATATTGTGTAATGGTTAGTTTAGCATTTGAACCACAATTTGGCGATAATGGTTGTTAAGTGGCCGCAAGAGTATCTTGGCTGTGGAGTGGTTAAGTCGGTTAATTGAGTGTCCACATGCATTTTATCCTTCCTTGGCTAATTTAGTATAAATAGGGAGCTAATACATGTAATAGGATTCATTCAATAAAATTGATCTTGATTCTTTCTCTTAAACCCTAATTCTCTCTATCCTCATCTTAATTCTTCTTATTCTCTTTTCAAATTCTCGTATTATCCTAGGTTACGATTCAAGATTGATCTTGAATCCTAACAATTGGTATTAGAGCTCGAGTTTTTGCTTGCGTTTGATTGTTAATCACTTCAATTACAACTGGCTAGAAGGAAGAAAGCTAAGGCAATGGCTGGTGGAGCAAATGTTGGAGTTGACACAAGAGTTAACGCTAGAGCTAACCCGAAAGCTGAAGTTGGAGCTAATATAAATGTGACTTAAGCTGATCAAATCTAAAAATTAAAACAACAGATGCAAGAGCTTATGACTAGCTTTTAACAATCACAGCAGCAATCTTCGTAGCATTTTAATCAACAATTGCTTAGAATGCAGGACCAGATTAATCGCTAAGCCATTCCACCGGGAGCTCGAATTCTTTCTGCAGCTAGTCCGCATGCAAGGCCTCATGATCCTGTGCAGCAATCTAGGACGGCTGATGTGAGCTTAGATGATGCAAATCAAAGATGGAATTCTGGATTCAAAATACCAAAGGTGGACATAGAGCCATTTGATGGAATGCAGCTGCAGTCCTGGATTCGAAGATGTGAGAGATACTTTCGATTTATCATGTGGCTTATTCAAAGAGGATTGAACTTGCTGCAGTTCATTTGAAGGGAGATCGGGAGATGTGGTTTCATAGTTTGAGGGTGAGCAATCCTGCCATCACTTGGCCTGAACTCATGGGTGAATTGTGTGAGAGGCATTGGGATGAAGATCTTACTGATGTGGTGGATAGTTTCAACAAGGTGTCTCAAGCGACTTCGGTCAAGGAGTATATGACACGATTTGAAAGTTTGAGAGCTCGAATGATGACAGTCAATCCAGGAGCTAGTGAACCTTGTTATGTCTCAAGCTTTGTTAGTGGCCTTAAACCTAAAATCAAGAGTTTTCTTAATGCCTTAAATCCTTCTAAATTGTCGAAGGCTTATTCTAAGGCCAGGCTATTTGAGTTGTTTTTGAGGGCCAACACAGCAACATTGGTCAGACAACTACTGCATTGAACAACAAGAACCTGAGCATTGAGGAGAAGAAGGCTTAGAGATTGTGTTTTAAATGTCATCGGATATATTTCATGGGGCACAAATGTAATCGAAAGTTTCTCATGGTAGTGACTATAACTGAAACAGAAGATGAGTCCAAGGATCTGATTGGAAAGGCTGAGGCTGGTATCCAAGAGAAGGAGTTGTCAGGAGAGCTTGATGAGGATGCAATCGAAATTTTAGTTAAGCCGTTGACAAGGAGTGGTTCTCACAACACTATCAGAGTAAAGGGAAATGTTAAAGCCATGCCATTATTGATTCTAATTGATAGTGGTGGCACACACTTTTTTGTTGATCCCAAGCTTATGAAGACACTGGGGCATGAAATGATCCAAACAAGCCCATTAGCAGTGGCAATAGCTGATGGAAACTCCATTTTGTCACATACTAAGTGCAAACAGTTTCGATGGCAGAGCAGGGACGTACTTTTGTTTACGATTTCAGAGTGCTGAAATTGGGAGGCTGTGGCATGGTGTTGGGGGTGGATTAAATGAAAACAATTAGCCCAATTGTGATTGACTTTGCTACAATTATCAGAGTCATTTGAAAAAGAGGGCCAAAGTGTCAAGTTGCAAGGCATCTTAGAATAAGGGTAGCTTCAAATGATGAAGGGTAAGAGGTTGGAAGGAGTTATCAAGAAAGGCGCTTATTAGTGGATTGGTCACCTATTTTCTGTCAAATTTAGGCGGAACTGCTCCGCTTGAACTGCTGAATTTGCTCCATTCTTTATGTACTGCACCTCTTCTTCAAATTTAGGTGGCCAAACCTTTGGCTGCACCATTGGAGCTAGTTGACCATAGCTCCATTAAGACACAGCCTAAGTATAGAGCTTAATTCACTTGCGAATCTGCTGTCTAACATTGTCATTTTAGACATGATTTAGTTCCCAGAGCTCACCAAAGCATCAGGGGGTCTTTCAACTTCAATCATATTCCAATGACCTTCAACTCTACTGGATCCTGTCTGAACTAGCCTAATTTCCAGCTCATTACCCAGCTTCTGAACTACTGATGCTTCAAACACATTTTCAGGAACAAAACTTTGCCTCTGATGAGCTTGTGAGTAAACTTGAGTCGCTTGATTAATGTATTTCTCCAACTCATCCATTTGTTTCAGCTCCATATGACCCTGATCTTCTTCTCCCAGTTCAGGAGGAAGGTTGTCATAAGAGATGGTGCTTTGATAAGTCACATCTCTTCTTGAAAATGGACACAGAACATCCCGATCATGCAAATGCCTCAAATGACATTGTGATTCAGCTGGCTTAAGTACATACATTGCTTCTGCCAGTTCAATTGCCCCTGCTGCTAACTGAAGTGTCTCTGCAGTACTCAAAAGATCAGCTTCTAGCTCTTCAAACCAAAACTTATGCAGCATAACTTTAGAAGGACGTACACTAGGTTGTATCTTTGGCGTGTGTTCCTTGCTTGTATCATGATTAACACTCCTACTTAGCTTATAACGTGAATTGCTTGCCACTTTGTTTACAGACACATGCATTGACAGCCTTGATTTCTTGTTACTCAGCACCCCAAGCATTTTAAGTCTCAATCCTTTAGTATATCTTTTTACAATCATAACAAAGGAGCTTTTGAATTGGCATTTTGAAGTAAGTGTGGATAGTAGTTTCACTTTGTTTTGAGCTTGTATCTTGCTAGGTCTTCTGATGTGTCATGGCATGCAGGCTATATTTTGTTTTGTTTTGGTTTTGTATTACGAGTCTTCGCTTTTATCAAAAAAATGTCACTCTTCAGTTGTTTGAAATTGTTGATGCGTTTGGATTGTATGATTGAGATCTATGTGAGTTTGAGATTTGTGGATTTACAACTTTGTGTTTCAATATGGAGTTAAGAGATTAAAATCATTTTGGTATTCATTAAGAACACATTATTGAGTTGAGTTATTTGGAAGAGTTGTTGAGTTTGGACTCTGTGATTGAATTCTACATGGAGTGTAAGAATGTTTTGAATTTGTTGAGATCTATAATGTGGTGATAAGATTTGCCATTGTTTTGTATTAAAAAGCGTATGAATTGTTTCTTTTTTAGCCAATTTTATATTGATTACTTTAATATAGTCTTTATATGTTGTATTTTTTGTTTTATTGCTGGTCGGTTGTGCGTCTGTACTATTGATTATTGATGCTCAGGTGACAAGAATTTCCCAACATGAGTGTTGTATTTATTTTTCGGGTGTTGGAAGATTGCACTGCATATTCTTGTTTTTGTTGGAACTTTTATTTGTGAACTTTTGTCGGATTTGTACTTTTTGCTAAATTGTTAGGCTGTGAATTTGACAATGTATGCTTTTAGCTGTTTTTGTATTTAAATTGGCTTTTGTGAGTACTTGGATATTTAAGTTTCAATAACATCTTTATTTTTTTACTAGAATTCATTGCTACATTGAATGATATGTAAGAGTTATTTTTGTATGGTTATACAGTACTATTCTACAGGTGTTATAAATGAAATGAAATGTCATTATACTACATTTATATACAGGTGTTATGGACAACCCGAAAATTGTTCTTATATGGATGTATAGATGTTGTAGACAACTAGAAAATTATCATTATATGACATAAATGCACAAGTATTTGTGAATATGTACATTGTACCATATGAATGTACAAAGTCTTTAACGTTGATAAATATTTTTGGTTATCATTGTTCTTGATGGAGGAAGCATTTTTAACAACAGTTTTTCTCATCATTAATTGGTGGAAAATGTTTTAACTCTTATTTATTGTGGCTATTTTGTATCAACGACGGTCTATATTATCGTTACTATTTTCAATTAGTAGCGCAAAAATTTTAAAAATGGTTTTTGTTGTCGTTAAAACTTTTTCCTATATGGTAGTAAATGTCTGTAAAACCGACAATTGTTGTCGTTATTAATCAACTCTTTAATGACAGTGCCACCTGACGTTAAAGAATTTACTTTTAATGACAACCTGTGCTGTCCTTATTTATTTCACTTTTAACGACATACATAGTATACCGTCGTAGATACTTTTTAACGACGGCTCGGTTTAGCGGTCGTTGATGCCAAATAGTATTAACATCGGAAGCAATAACGATAAACAATGACGGGAAGTTTCCCCCGTCGTTAATAGCATTAACGACGGTAAACTAAGCTTTTAACGACGATAATCACAGTTGTTAATAACCTTTTTCTTGTAGTGTTGATTGCATGCATCATTCTCAATCTCAAAAGGGTTCTTTAAAAACTGGCATCCGGTGCTAAACACATAGCCAACTTGAGGCTTTCAAATCCTTCTCATGTTGTAGAGGACCATAAGAAGGCATCCTTCTTAAGAAGATCATTTAAAGGCTTAGCAATGACTCCAGCCTTGAATGAACTTTTTGTAGTAGCCAGTCGGCCTCAAAAACCTTCTCAATTGTTTTACTGTAGTGGGTGTTGGCCATTGTTTCATAGCTTAAGCCTTGGATGTATTAGTTGCTACATCTTCATAAGAGATTACATGCCCCAAATATTCTATTTGAGTTTGGACAAAAGAACATTTGGATAGTTTGGAAAATAACTTGTGTTTGCACATGGTATGAAAAACTTGGTTTAAATACTCAACATGATTCTTCAAATTTGAACTATGAACTAAGATATTATCAAAAAACACAAGGACAAATTTCCTAAGGGCGGGCTTAAAAATTGAGTTCATTAATGCTTGAATTGTGGCAAGAGTGTTTGATAACCTAAATGGCATAACCACAAATTCGAAATGGCCATGAAGTGTTATGGAGGCTGTTTTGTATGTCTTTTTCTATCGCTCAAATTTAATAATATCCTTGCCTCCATTCAAGTTTTGAGAAGTAAACAACACCATGAAGTTCATCTAATAGGTCATCAATAACAGGAGCTGGAAATTTATCTTTGATGGCTAAGGAATTTAGTTGTCTGCAATCAATACACATGCGAGATGTTCCATCTTTCTTTTTAAAAAGAATAACTAGGGAAGCAAATGGACTATGGCTATACCTGATAAAATTTGTTCTCAAAAGCTCCTCCACTTATCTTTCAATCTCATTCTTTTAGGAATGTGTGTATTTGTATAGTCTTAAATTGATTAGATTGGAATTAGCTTTGAGAGTTATATCATTTTCAAGCGATCTTTTAGGGGGCAAAGTAGTAGGAAACTCTAATAGATCTTTAAAGTCATGCAATAACTGCGTAACATAGGGGTCAAAGATCACCTTAACATCATTTGGTTCTACACTAAGAGAAAACAAATGACTAATCCATTGCACATTGCTCTTCTTTTGGCACTCCTTGCAGCTTCTTATAACTCATGACTTGTAAGCTCCTTTGCTCAACCAATCCTCGCAGCTGAATTGGCTTACCTTCCCTCTCAAATGACACAGTGAGCTGCATAAAATCAAAGACAGTACGACTAAAAGTTTTATCCAATCCACTCCTTGGAACATGTCACATCCACCTAACTTCAAGATTTTAAATCATAGGTGAATGAATGTCCTTGCATCTCCCACTCAAACTCCTTGCACTTTATTTGAGTTAAACTTGTGTTACCATCAGCCACCGTTACCAATAACGGATTGGTTTTAATGAGTTCATGTCCCACCAATCTAGCTATTTTGGGATCCAAGAAGTTATGAGCGCTTCCACTATCTATCAAAATCAATAAGGGTTTGTGGTTTGAACCCCTTAATTCTAATAGTGCTATGAGTTCCACCTCCTGTTAAGCCCCGACTGAGATCTCAGCCTCATCCTGTTCCTCAACCACATGTTATACTTCCACCAGCACATCCTCACAGTTTGCAGGAACCTCTTAATCATCATCTAATTCCTCACTGCCTATAACTGTCATTAGTTGTTTTGGGCTGCATTTGTGACCACATAAGTACCTTTGGTTGCATTTGAAGCACAATTTCTGTGCCTTCTTTTCCTCTAAACTCAGAGGTTTAGATGAACTAGGGGCTTTCTATCTAGCTTCATAAGAGATTGATGCTGATGATTCGAACAACCTAGCCTTAGATTATGCCTTAGACACTATGGGAGGATTGAGAGCCTTAACCATATTTTTGATCTCGGGCTTAAGTCCACTGGTGAACTTAGAAACATAATACTCTTCACTTGCCCCGAGATTAATTGCCATCATTCTTGCTTTCAAATTCTCAAATCAGGACATATACTCCTTGACACTCCCCACTCATGAGACCTTATTGAACTTATCAATTGCTTCTCCAATGTCCTCATCCCCATACCTTTCACATAGCTCATCCACAAACTCTTTCCAAGTGACAGATGGAATCCCAAAAATCAGACTATGGAACCAAACTTGTTGATCACCTTGCAAGTGAAAGGCTGCAAACTCAGCTTTCTGAGATTCAGCAATTGTATAAAATCGAAAATACCTCTCACACCTCCTTATCTATGATTAAGGTTATAACCCATCAAAGGTATCAATCACAACCTCGGCTAACGAAAACTTGAATTCGTAGTACTTTACCGTGGTCCTCAATGGGTTTTGTGGCAGCAAGATCAGGAGTCTCCCTTGATGAAGACTTGGAGGAAGAATTCCAGCACTAATCAGCAAGGACTATCTATGAATTAGTTCCTACATTCCATCCAATCTCTGTTCCATTTTCTGTTTTGATTGGACTAACCGCTGATGATTGGAATTCATTACTCGAAACATGTCCTACATTTGCTGCCGCTGCTGGGCAAATTGATGATTCTGACTCCCTTCAGTAGTTGAATTCCCAACCATTGAAGCTTGTTTCTTATTCCTGACCAGTGTGATCAATTGTAGAGTAAGCCAATTAAAGACATTTGTAGGCTTTGATACCGATTGCAATGATTCAAGATGAATCTTGAATCAAAATCAAGGTACAAATAGGTTGATTGTCTTGCATTTCATTGGATGATTCTTCATAACAACAATCAACCTATTTGAATCTTGGCAATAACCAAAGAATATTTGTAACTCAAAATATCATACTTTTCCCTCCCTTTAGCTATTGGTATATAATAGTACACGTAAGATCAAGTAATACAAGACAATACAAGAAGTAACTAGTGTAATGCATGACAATTTATGACATATAAACCTAAGTCTACAGATTTTTAAGCCTAGCACTCTTAACTTATAATATCTCCAATGAGTTTGAGTCTAATAAGATTTAGATGGAGCAAACCGTATTTAAGTCACTAGATGAGGACCAACACAATCAACGTCATGTCTTAGCCATCAAAGCCTTTAAACAATGGTGTAAACTTAAGTTCACTGACTTACCAAGCAATGACAGTAGTGTTAAGATCAATGCAATCAAGGTCAAGCCTTGGCCACCAAAGCCTTAATTCTTAACATATCGATTTAGGGAACATATCAAAACTATAAAAATCATACATGAAACTCGAAGCACTGTATTCCTGAAGAAGTAAGTATAACAAGATCTACGCTGCACTCGACTAAGTTAAGTTACGCTATTCCTAGGTAAAAAGGACAAGTTTGCTGTAAACAAAACATGAAGAAGTTTTGTATGAGTGCAAGAATGATCAATGAACGTGCGCTTGATTTAGTGCTCAAGCATATTTCTTGAATTCCACCCCTGCTTTTTTTATTGAAGTCCCTTCTAGATGCTCCACGTGTTAGGAAAAAAAAAGTAAATTTTGCTGGAAAAATAGGCTCTGATGCCGACTATTAGGTTCACTGTTTTCAACTGTGGTCACAACAATAGGCACCTATTAAAGCACTTAGAGTAGGAGACTCTTCTCTCTAACTGAGCCCCCAGTCGGAGAGTCACACTTCATGACACCTCACGACCAAGAGTTCTGGGAATAGGTTTATTTCTATAAACCCTTTGCCCTAATAATAGTTGTTGGGACGAATTTCAAAAATTCTTCCTAAAGTTTACGCGGCGGAATGGGCTCAAAATTCATAATTTTAAACGTATGGTTGATTTAAAATTCCTAATTTCAAATCTAAAGGTTTAAAATCATAATTTTAATCTACAAATCTAAATTCTTAATTTAGATCTTTAGGCCTTTTACTCTAATACATTTATAACAATACATAAACTTAAACAAGTATAATAATGAATACTGTAAAAATAAAAAAAGCAAAAGCTAAAATAGCAAGGAAACAAGAACATACCTAAAATTGCTCCAATTTTAAAGAATTACTAAAAAAAATGAGACCCCGCGATCTTCTACGCAATGACCTCAAACTGCCCAGAGGGTGGGCTCTAAAAAATATTAAATTGAGGAAAGAAAATTTTCAACGGAAATTTTTCTCCCCTATTAGGTCTCTAAAACAATTTCAGAAACCCTAAAAAGTTTGTTTCGATTGAATGCCAAACCCTTAGAATAGGTACTCTATTATACAAGGCTACCGGAACGAAATAAGCTGAAAATTCGATGTGGGATTCGCGGTTAACAAGCAAAACACAGCCTATCATTCAAAATCAAAGTAAAACGACACATTTAATTCTAAAGGAAAAAATGAGTTTATTTTAAATTAAATCCGCGTGACAAGTGGCGGGTCATGATTGGCCCGCTCGCGTGCAAGCGAATAGGCACCAAGCGTCCCAGTGCGAGACACGTGTCTCTAGCTGGTTCGTTCGATCCTAATCAAGCAGAAAGCTGAGCTGTTTTTTTTTTCCCCGTTTTTTTGCCTTATTTCCCACATGTAAGAATTCATCTTATAAATTTTAATTTTTAAAATTTTTTTATTTTATAATTTTTAATTTTATTCATCTCATGAATAATGATCGGCAAAATTAAATTTACCCATCTTATGGATAAATGATTCATCTCATGAATTTTTTATTATTTTTCTGATGGCAATAAATACTGAGGCTTACGTAGAGACCTCAGGGACAATTTAAATCTGGCTCCAAATGAGTTAAACTAATCATCCCATGAAATAATTTAATTACTATTTAATGAGGCTTAATTCTACTAAATAAATCACACTGCACTCCAGAATTAAACCTTTTATTCGATATCTTCCTTTTAGATTGTATTGATGACAACAACCCCTCCACTAGATGTCCATGATGAAGAATAAGTATAACGACTACCATTATCCATCTCACAGCTTCTCCATTAGTTACCGACTCGCCCTTCACTGAATAATTCATTTATACTTGAACATATTTACAATATAAATTCCAAATGTCAAACACTTGGAATACTTTTGCTAAAGTTTTCAAACTATTCAAATATTTACGAATCAACTAAGGGGACATCTGCATCTCGTAAGAGACTGTAGATTTCCTATTGAGTACCTGATACTTGTCACACTACATGCCGCTACCCAGTGTACGTGGGATTTTAGTCATTCCTTTAGACCTTACTTATAGTACACCAAAGTAACTAATACTCCATGCACAATACCTTAAGAATTTAGAGTCCTCGTTCAAACAGTACAATGTGAATCACTCATCTCCGATAGTAGTCTAGAAATAAGTGATCCCCATGATCGAACTCAATGTGTCAATCTTATTAAACACACTAACCTAACACTTTTGGATCTCCATCCACATGACCAAGACAAGTCATCTAAAGTGTCGCGTTATAGTCTTAACATACAAGTGGTTCGAACTTATCTTCGATTATGAGTCTTTTAAACAACAATCCATACCATTTATTCCACATCTATCTGTGGCTCAGTCTCATAAACCCTTTAGAACAAACATGTAAATTGTAGTCTGAGGGCTACACCTATCTCATGGATGTCTCCCAAAAGAAAATCACATGCAGTATAAATGCTCACATACACAAATTTAACTAGGAAATGACTGAAACTTCAATTTTATTTCTTAATAAAAATAATATATCCACAATAAATCTAGATTTAAGGACAATATTCCTAGCAATCTCCTACTTGTCCTAAATCCAATTTATGCCAAAATCCATACTCACCCCTTTTGAGTTTGAAACAAAGGTCTACTAAGCCTAACCCTTAGCGAGCTCAATTATTCTATTGTGAAGTCAGTAATACACTACTGCTTGACATTCTTCTCACAAATGGCTCCTGCTCCAACGATCAAGACATGCTTAGACGTTCAACGTCTATCATTTTAGTATGATTGGAAGTCTTAAATCAGAATAGCCAACTGGAACCAGCTCGTCACTTTAAATGATTAGCATAGGATCTTTTGTTCTTCTCAAGAACTAGAGAAAACACTTCACTACCACCTAGTCCATTGGACCCAGGTTAGACTAACACCTTCTTACTATACCATAGCATAGCAGACATCAAGTTTCATGCACAACATGGCATACCTGAGGCTCCCACTGCCAAGGCATATGGAATATTCCTCAGTTGCTCCTCTTCTTGAGGTGTTCTAGAACACTACTCAAAAGAGAAAAAAGGGACTCTATGCCTAAAAGATATTAAAAAAAAAAAAAAAAAACCCCTTCTTAGAGTCCTCCATGCAATACCTTGACAATATTTTGTCAATATAAGTGGCCGGAGAAAGACCCAACATCCTACTCTTATGACCTTGCAGAAGCCTAATCCTAACAGTAAAGTTGCCTTCTCCCATGTCCTTCATATTGAACTTTCTTGAAAATGAAATCCTTCTAGGTAATGACACGCCTACATCATTCTCAATGAGTAGTATATCGTTAACATATAACACTAAGAAAGTCACTGCTTTCTCTTAATGTCGTTTGTACACGCATGGCTCGTTCAACCAATTGCTTAAAACTATAAGACTTAATTGCTTCACTATGGCAAAAAAGATCATATTCAATGCCACGGTCAACCATTAAGGCTCGCGCTATGAACCTATCAGGTGTCTTGACAATCCTCCCACCATACCTAAGCTCTCGTGTACCTGGAACGTTCTCATTCCTATCAGTAGGTGCATCTAATGCATCCACTACGTCTTAAGTTGTGTCTAGCTATTCAGAATTATTGTCATTTTCCTTTTTAATGCTATTTTTTTTTGCTTTTGTAGTTTACTTGAAAAATTCTTCTCTAGGTATATCGCATTGTTCACATATATAAGGAGAACAACATGAATAAATCATAAACACACATTCCTTAGTAACTAAAAATTTTATTTCTTGTAATAAAGGTTCACAACCATATTCAAACTGAATAACAATTATTCTTCAAACCACATAAATCAAATTCCTGTCCAATGCAGGTACAAAATAATAAGAATGTTTAAGAAGCAAAAAAAAAATCTAACACTAAAATCTAAGCTATCGCTTCCTACCACTAAGACTGCTGCTCTTGTATTGCCTTCAGCTGTTAGGTACAGCTCCCATCATGTAGCCTCATTGTTGGCCTGAGCTCCTGTAACATATCATAGACTTGGTTAGTTGAACCTGAGTCCACACACCAGGAATCTGGTAGACTCTCAACTACACAAGACTCAAATTAGTGAGCTATCAACATACCTTTACCAGATGGCTTAGCAGTCTATGCAGGAAGAGTAGCCATGTACTTTTCGTTGTTTCTCTTCTAGTGGCCCATCTTTCAGCAAAAGTAGCACTTTCCTTTTGGTAGGCTTTTGTTAGGATTAGTCGTGACAATAGCAACCTTGCCTTTGCCTTTCTTTCCAATCGATCCCTTGTTTAGCTTGCTTCCACTAGCCCTTGATACCTGAGTCAAGTGGACACTCCCCTTGGCTCACATAACATTCACTGCTACTTGTAGGTCCTTCATCATCTCAGGCAATGAATAATCCTTACTATTCATTATATAGTTGAGCCTGAACTAAGTAAAAGAAGAGAGCTGAGGGTGATGTCCTACTGAGACTGACTATCAATCTTAGCACCTAGAATCTCCAACTAAGACAAGCACACCATCATTTTCATGATGTGCCCCTGAACTAGCGACCCTTCCGACATCCTCATGTTCAAGAGCTTCCTCATCAACTCTTGCCTAGCTGCTCTATGTTGACCATCAAACATTTTCTACAAATGTTTAATCAGCTCAGCTACTGTTTCCATCTCAAGCAACTGATGATTGAGTACATTGGTCACAAAGGCCAAAATATAGCATCTGGCTAACTCATTAGTCTTGTTCTAATGTTCATAACGCTCTTTAATACCAGCTACAAAATTATTAGCAGGCACCGTAGTTCGTGCTTCAGTGAAAACAAACTTATGACCCTCATGTATTAATACTATGTCCAGGTTCATTTTCCAAGTGAAGTAATTCGGTCCAGTTAAGGCATTATCTCTTAGAATTGTGTGAAATGCACCAGTCTCAGCCATTTCAAAAATGGTAAATGTAAATAAATGTGTAACTATCTTATTAAAGTCATTTATAATGCAGTGATATGTATTCTTTCTATTTAGCATATACAATAAGTTAGATATCCACCATACTGTGCTATCATACATGCAATGATGACCCAAACACACCACTCCTTACTCCCCGGCTGCAGGGTCGCACGAAGCTAGTTCGGGTGAGAACTTTTCTCAATAAACATATTTTCTTGTAACTCTTACTAAATAAGATTAACTCACCACTTTACCTTAGTCTCTAACATGATACAATAGAGCTCCTCAGGGAAGCTAATGCACCACGCTAGTCAAGTGTAAACCATTACCTAAACCTCCATATAAATACACGAAATACTCCATGGCAGCGTGGTCACATCACGACTTTGCACTTCGGCTTATCCCAACAGAAGTCTAACAATGTAATCTGCAAACCGACATCCTCCGCATGGAGGTCTATTTATCTACTATACCACTAGACCGATAATGGAGGCCAAGAGGTTACAACAATTGAAACCTCGCTCCCACTTGATTTTTATAGCTAGTGATTTTTTAATTAACTTGCATTTATAACCCGGATTATCTCATAAACCCTTTTAGAAGCTCATTCTAAAATTAACAAAAATTAATTAATTAATTTATTCAAAACATTATCGTTTTAAAGCATGGATTATCTCATAATCTTACTTTAGAATCTCATTCTAAATTTATTCAACAAAATTAATCAATTAATTTTACTTTTAAAAATGGTACCATAGATTATCTCATAACCTATTATTTAGAATCCCAGTCTAAAAACTAAATAAATTAATATGAATTAATATAATTTTTTTAAGTTAAAATAATGCCAAAATTTAGATTATCTCATAATCTATTTTTAGAATATAATTTTAAAATTAAATTAATTACTAAAATTATTTTTATATAAAATTAGTAACGTCTTAAAAATTTGGACTATTACATAGTCTACTTTAGAATCTCATTCTAAGAGTTAAATTAGCTTAGACTATCAAATAGGATAGTTTAGAATTTTATTCTAAAATTTAATTAATAAAGTTTAACTTTTATTTTAAAAATAAAGTTAACGATTTAGACTATTTCATAGTTGATTTTAGAATCTTATTCTAATATAATTTAAAATAATTTTTATTTAAAAAAATACTGATTCACATCTTAGATTATCTTATAATCTAATTTAGAATCTCAATATAAAAGGAAATTAATTAATATAATAATTAATTTATAATTATTATGCAAATCAATACTGACGTCAACATGTCCAAAAAATAATAATATTTTTTTTATTTTTTTAATTGCTGACGTCAACGTCTGCTGATAATTTTTTGTACAAAAATTTTAAATTAAAATAATTTAATTCGAAGTGAATTATTAAATCTAAATTTATTAGATTAATTTTATCCAATTTTGTAAAATTAATTAAATCTAATCTCATTAGATCAACTTTATCCAATTTTGTAAAAATTAATTGAATCTAATTTCATTAGATCAACCGTACCCAATTTTGTTAAAATTATTTGAATGTAATCTTATTAGATCAATTTTGTCCGATTTCATAAATCATGATTGAGAACGTACAATCTCATTATACGAACAACATAATTGCAAATTTATGGGTTGTTCCGAATTAATGATTAATTCATTGATGATTTAAACAATTTAAATCATTACTATAAACAACCTAGTTAACCATTAAATCGTTTAACCGATTTAAATAATTTAAATTGACACTTTAAATAACCTAGTTAACTATTAAATCTCTTAACCGATTTAAACAATTTAATCGATACTTTAAATAACCTAGTTAACTATTAACTCTTTTAACCGATTTAAACAATTTAAATCATTACTTCATACAATCCAATTAACAATCAATTCATTAACGATTTAGAGAATTTAAATCATTACTTTAAATAATCTTTCCTTCTTAATAAAATCTCCATTTATTTCAATCTTATTATACCTAGTCACTTATATTATGAATGTAATTAGAAGCTGGCTCTGATACCAATTGTTGGGGAAAAAAAAAACAAATTTTGTCGAAAATCTAAACTCCGATGCCGACTATGGGGTTCACAGTTCTCAACTATGGTTACAACAATAGGCACCTAGTAGAACAATTAGAGTATGACACTCTTCTCTCTAACTAAGCCCCGGTCGGAGAGTCACACTTCGTGACACCTCACGTACGATAGTTCCCAGGAATAGGTTTAACTCTATAAACCCTTTGCCCTAATACCAGTTGTTGGGATGAATTTCAAAAATTCTCCCTAAAGTTTACGCAGCGGAAGGGGTTTAGAATTCAGGGTTGATTTAAAATTCCTAATTTTAAATCTACAAATTTAAATTCATAATTTAAATCTACAAATCTAAATTCTTAATTTAGATCTTTAGGCCTTTTACTCTAATATATTCATAACAATACATAAACTTAAATAAGTATAATAATAAATACTGTAAATAAATAAAAAAGCGAAAACTAAAATAAGATGGAAAGAAGAACATGCCTGAAATTTCTCCAATTATAAAAAATTACCAAGAAAATCGAGATCCCGCAATCTTCTATATAAGGACCTCAAACTGCCCGGAGGGTGGGCTCCGATAAATATTAAACTGAGGAAAGAAAAATTTCAACAGAAATTTTTCTCTCTAATTAGGTCTCTGAAATAATTTCAGAAACCCTCGAAAATTTGTTTTGATTGAATGCCGAACCCTTAAAATAGGTACCTCTATTTATAGTAGGCTATTGGAACGAAAATAAGCTAGAAATTCGAGGTAGGATTCGTAGTTAACATGCAAAACGCAGCATATCACTCAAAAACAAAGTAAAATGTCGCGTTTTAATTACAAGGGAAAAAACACGTTTATTTTAAAATAAATCTGCGTGACACATGGTTGCCTGGATTGGCGTGCTCGCGTGCACACGGATAGCCACCAAGCGTGCACCCTGGTTCGTTCAATCATAATCACGTGGATCGTTGAGCTGTTTTACGTTTTTTTTCCTTTATTTTTTTTTTTGCTCTATTTTCTACCTGTAAAAATTCATCTTATGAATTTTAATTTTTTAAAATTATATTTTTTTATAATTTTTAATTTTATTCATCTTATGAATAATGTTTGGCAAAATTAAATTTACCCATCTTATGGATAAATAATTCATCTCATTAATTTTTTAATATTTTTCTGATGACAATAAATATAGAGGCTTGTGCAGGGACCTCAGAGACAATTAAAATCTAGCTTCAAATGGGTTAAACTAGTTGTCTCATGAAATAATTTAATTACCATTTAATGAGACTTAATTCCACTAAATAAATCTCACTGCACTCCAGACTAAAACCATTTCTTCGATATCTCCCTTATAGATTGTATTTATGATACCAACCCCTCCACTAGATGTCCATGACGAAGAATAGGTATAACTACAACTATTATCCTTCTCACAGTTTCCCCATTAGTCGCCAACTCGCCCTTCAATAAATAATTTATTTATACTTGAACATATTCACAATATAAACTCCGAATGTCAAACACCTGGAATACTTTGGCCAAAGTTTTCGAATTATTCAAATATTTACAAATCAACTAAGGGGACATCTGTATCTTATAAGAGATTGTAGATTCCCTATTGAGTACTTGATCCTTGTCACACTTCATGCCGCTACCCAATGTATGTGGGATTTCAGTCATTCATTTAGAACTTACTTATAGTGCACCAAAGTAACTAACGCTCCATGCACAAGTCCAGAATTCCCTCAGGATTTAGAGTCGTCATTCAAACAGTACAATATGAATCACTCATCCTGAATAGTAGTCTAGAAATAAGTAATCCACATGGTCCAACTCAATGTGTCAATCTTATTAAACACACTAACCTAACACTTTTGAATCTCCATCCATATGACCAAGACAAGTCATCTAAAGCGTCACATTTTAGTCTTAACATACAAGTGGTCCAAACTTATCTTCGACTACGAGTCTTTCAAACAACAATCCATACCATTTGTTCCGCGTCTATCTATGGCTTAGTCTCTTAAATCCCTTAGAACAAACACGTAAATTGTAGTCTGAGGACTACACCCATCTCATGGATGTCTCCCAAAAGAAAATCACATGCAGTATAAATGCTCACATACACAGCTTTAACTAGAAAATGATTGGAACTTCAATTTTATTTATTAATTAAAATAATATATCTAGAATAAATCTGGATTTCAGGACACTGTTCCTAACACCATGTTCTCTTGGATTAAGCTTGGCACCCACTTATCTAAAATTGCGCTCCAAGTAACTGTCACAAGTTTGGAAATCACCTGTCTTGCAACCTTCTTGGAAATCCGTTAAGCTCAAGCTTCCTTTACCCTCCAACCATCTTGAGCCTTGAGTAGCTGATACCCTTGTTAGGGTGATAATCTTCTCTACACGGTGGGCTCAAGATGCCGTTATCTTAGTACCTAGAGGTCTAACTTTCCTCGAGGAGGACCTCTCGTGATAAGCACGTGGTACTTTGTACTAAACGGCGTCATCCCCACTCTCTCAAATTTTGGGCGTAAAAAGTTATGATAACATGATGTTTTATATTTCCCTCCCATTTTTCACTGTGGAACTTGATTTACGAGAAATACATTAATCATGCTTTTCTTGATCATTGTTGGCATTATATTCTGTGAATGCTGGCATTGTCAAGTTTTATGTTTGCAAATCAAGCCGGATTGGATATGCTAGAGACCTCCTTAATTGTACTGCAATACATTACTTTGGAAAACATTCCCAACCATGGTGGAAGGAAAACACTTTTTCTGAGTTATCACTTGTAATTCAACAAGTCTATGGCTTTGAATCAACATAAAGAGACAACAAAAAAATTAGTATTTTTTTTGTTGCTTGGTTACTTCACTATTTAATAATGTAAGGAAAAATAACAAAGGAACACTAAAGTAGCCTTATATAATTTCTAATTTTTTTTAGCACTCCACTTGCAATGTTAAAAGGAAATGTATTGTATTAATTAATCAATTATTTTGGCATCAAACTACACATGAGTGAACTTTTAGCATTTTATGGTTGGGCTAGGCCGCATTTGAAAGCCACGTTCACTACAAGAAAACGGATTTTTCGCGACAAGATTTAGCAAGTTGTTGGCAAATACTAATCTTTTGCAATGAAAAAAAACATCGCTGCTAAAAATAAATTATTAGCAACGACAATATAATCTGTTGACAAAAACATATTTTTCGCGACGACATATATTGTCGTTGCAAAAGCAAACTTGTTTATTATCAACGACAATAATAATTCGTTGCCATAGCCTTGTCTTTAGCAGCGATATTGATCACACATTGCCAAAAAGCATGTATTTGGCGACGACAAGAATTTTCGTTGTGAAAACTGCTACTTTAGCAACGCCTTTTAGCAGCCATTGGAGAAAATCATGATATTTAACCACGACATTATATTATCGTTGCCAAATATATTTTATTCTTCACAAGTTTAATAATTAAAAGTTTGCCGCCATTACTAGCTTTCACAATATAAAAATTAAGTGTTCAAAAAAAAAAAAAAAAGAATAATTAAGTAATGAATTTTAAGATTTTATACTATATTTTAGATTCACATGTCAGAATTTAATAATTTCAGTTAAAATTCGATCAATCTTACTATAAATATTTACGACAACTAAGTAATAAATTTACAAATTTTATTGTAATATAATATTTTCAAATTCTCAAACTAAAATAATAATATTTTGACACAATTTTTATTCCCTCCAAAACCCACTTTTCAATTTCTTTTTCCTACTTCCATTTTTATTTTCCCTCTTCAATTTCTTTTTCCTACTTCCAAAACACAAAACATGAATTAAAGAAAATTTTGTGATATTTGTAATTGACTACAACACACTCCAGGTACTTTTAATGTCAAAAAAACTAAAAAAAAAATTACAAATTTAAAAATTGAAAATGAATACTGAAATTTTTTTTTTTTAGACATTGAAAAATAAATTTTAAAAATATTATTATATTTTTTTATGCTTTTTCCAAAAAAATATTTTTGAATAATTTGTTTTAATTTGTTTAAAAGGTGTGTTATGGTTAGTAACAAAGTTAATGGGTAAGTTGTATATAATAATAAAATTCAAGGGGCTATTTTTTGCAATCAAAAGTGGGAGGAGGGGGGTGTATTTTATTTAATTACAAAATTAAAGGGGCTATTTTTTTAAATTAAAAGTGCAGGAGATGTTTTATGGTTACGGTAAAGTTCAAAGGGTCTTATTATAATCCATATTTTTACTAATTTAAAAATATTATGGTATTTTTCATTATTTTTAAAAATATGAAGTACTAAAATATAAATAATCTAAATTTAATTACAATTTTTTTTCAAATTAAAAAAAAAAACCCCAATCCAAAACACCCCCCCCCCCCCCCCTCCACCCCAGCCTGTCCCCCCCAAAACCCCACCCCCAAACCCATTTTCACTCCATATTTCTCCAATGTTAAACCTCCCTTAAGCTCTTTTCCTAAGTGAGAGACGAAATTGTGGTTTTGAGACACGAAAGAGAAGGTCAATGAACTGTATTTTTGATTTTTTTGTTTTGATTATTTTCATTTTCACTTTTAAGTCAAACCCTAAGTGCATCTTTGTTTTTCCATTGTGCTAGTCTCTCTCCACCGGTTCCTGCTGCATCTCTGCCATTGTACCTCTCTCAAGCCGGGCTTAGGTATTTTGTTTTACAATATGAAATTTTGAAAAAAGTGAAATGATTGAGAAGTTTGATATTATGTAAACTAGTAAAAATATATATGTTTATTTCTTACGTGACAAAGATTGCAATGTTTGAGTACCCATTTTGTTTAAAATTTCACATATTTTGGAATCAATTTTTTCATATTTTCAGTTTAAAATTTTATTATTTGAGTGCTTATTTTGTTGTTCTTGTTTAATAAACTTGTGGGTCTAAATTTCTTTTGCTTTGCTCATGATGATTTTGGGGGTTCTTCATGCTTGGTTTCAATATGAATGATGTCTAAAAAGTCCTCTTTTTATAAGAGTTGATGAATTACATGTACTTAGTCCTCGTAATCAATTATATCAGCATAAGTCTATTACAACCTAATACCCCTTTTCTAATGAAATTGAAGAAGCAGAGCTACTAAAGTCCTAATAATTTATCATATTACAATTTGGTTTTGTGGTTACTTTATTGGTAGTTATTCTCTTAATACTTAAATACATGCTAAATTACATTATTATAATGATTTTAGGACATGATGGTAGACAAGAAGTGGATGAAAATAAAAGATCGAAGAACATGCGAGTATTTACACGGTGTTGATAGTTTTCTTGACTTTGCATACGAAGCCTTAGCCTTACGTGATAATGGCAAGATTGGATGCCCTTGTAATAAATGCCGAAATACTTCTGTGAAAGAAAGATGTAATGTCCGATATGATTTATTGAGGTATGGAGTTTTTCAACAATAGACCATATGGAATTTATATGATGAAAAATTTAATGATATTGAGAACTCAAATTCCGAGGATGAACATAATAGTACTGATACAACTTCTCATAATTATATGCCCGATATCTTACAAGCCGCTTGTGGTGTGGCATGAGTGGGTTTACAAATAGGTAATATAGGTAGTGAACATGATGATATTGGGCCAAATGTGGGTCAACAAGTTCCAAATAGTGAGGCGGCAAAGTTTTATCACCTATTAAAAGAGCACCAAGACCCATTAACCATTGAGGATAAAAAGATGTCAAAGCTAACTTATTTGGTGAAGTTGCTTCAATTGAAATGTGATAGCTCATTCACTTCCTTGCTCCAATTTCAAAATGACACATTGGGTCTACAACTTCCTACATCATATTATGAGGCCAGAAAAATTATTACAGATTTGGGCCTCAAATATGTTAAGATTGATGCTTGTAGAAATGATTGTATGATATATTGGGAGGAGCACATTGACGCAGTGGATTGTCCTACTTGCCACCTGTCAAGGTGGAAGGGAAAGAAAAAACCTAAGGACAAAACATTCCTTACAAAACTTTTTGGTATTTTCCAATTACTCCTAGACTCCGAAGATTTTATATGTCAAGTATGACTACTAAACATATGTGATGGCATAAAGAGGATCAGATAGATGATGGGGTAATGAGACATCCTGCTGATTCTCTTGCTTGGAAATCATTTGATGAGATTTATGATTCATTTGCTTCAGATGCTCATAATGTAAGGCTTGGCTTAGCTTGTGTTGGTTTCAAACCTTTTAGAAACGCAGAACATAGTGTTTGGCCAGTTGTACTCATCCCTTATAATTTGCCTCCATGGATGTGCATGAAATCTTCTTCATTTATGCTAACAGTACTTATCCCTGGAGTTGAAAAGTGTCCAGGAATGGATATAGATGTGTATATGCAACCAATGATTGAAGAGTTAAAAATGCTTTGGGAGGTTGGTATTGAAACATATGATGCCCACTTAAAACAAAATTTTGTGATGCATGCAGCTGTTTTGTGAACAATAAATGATTATCTTGCATATGCGGATTTGTCTGGCTGGTCAACCAAAGAATATTTTGCTTGTCCTTGTTGTCATGGGGAAAAGGAGTCACATCATATAAATAGCAAAATGTGTTATATGGGTCATCAGCATTGGTTGCCACAAGATCATAGGTGGAGAAAAAATTCTGAAGCTTTTGATAACACGGAGGAAATACGGTTGGCTCCTCAACTTTTGTCAGGTGATGATGAGTAGAAACATTATGAGAAATTCAAACAAGCACCATTTGGTAAGAGTAAGAAGAGAAAACATGATGATCCCACTTTTAATTTATATGGATGGCGAAAGAAAAGCATTTTCTTTCAGTTGCCTTATTGGAGAAAGCTAAAGTTGCGTCATAATGTTGATGTCATGCACACAGAGAAAAACGTTTCTGAAAATATCCTTTTTATATTGATGAACACAGCGGGTAGGTCTAAAGACACCATAAAAGCTCGACTTGATCTTGTTGCAATGAAAATAAGGAAGGAACTGCATCCTATTATAGAACGAGAAAAAGTGTGTATTCCCACTGTGTGCTACACCTTCGGTTCTGATGATAAAAGAGCAGTTTGCGAAATGTTTATGAATTTGAAGTCTCCTGACGGCTATCTATCAAACATTTCTCGTTGTGTAAAGAGTGATAAAATCTCACAAATGAAGAGCCATGATCATCATGCATTCATCGAACAACTCCTTCCCATTGTGGTTCGTGGATGCTTACCTAGAAAAGTATGTGAACCATTAATTGAGTTGAGTTACTTTTTTCGGAATTTATGCTCCAAAAATATAACATTGAAAGATTTGGACGATCTTCAAAAGCAAATTCCTTACACTCTTTGCAAGTTAGAGATGGTGTTTGCACCTGCATTCTTTGATGTCATGGTGCATTTGGTGGTTCACTTAGCAGACAAAGCAAAGATTGCCGGACCCGTTCGATATCGGTGGATGTATCCAATTGAGAGGTACATTATTCTTATTATTTTTAATTCTTACATTTGACTTAGCGAAAGCTTTCTAACGTGAAAACGAATATGGTGTAATAGGTATTTACGAAATTTAAAATCATATGTTCACAACAAAGCACGTCCATAAGGGTCAATTGCAATGGGGTACTTGGCCGATGAGTGTCTCACATTTTGTTCTAGATTTATGGATGATGTTGATACTAAATTTAATCATAAAGCAAGAACCGATGATGGTGATGTTGAGGCACATCCAAGCAGTGACTTGGAGACATTCAGATCTATTGGTCGTCCTCTAGGAAAGGATTCCCAGCATCATCTATCATTGGAGGATTTTGAGCAAGCTCATTTATATGTCCTACACAACTGCAATGATCTTTTGGATTTTATTAGGTAACTTCTGATACATTTATTTGTAAAAGTCTTTGTTATACCAAACTATTTTCAATTTCTTCCAATTCATCTTATTAGGGAACACAAGTTGGAATTAGAAAGAGAAAATCATCGGAATGTTGAAAAGAGGCATAAGGAGCAATTTGCAAAATGGATATACAACCATGTACGTGTATTTATGTTGATCATATATTTAATAAGAATAACTTCCTTTTGTAGATAACTTAAGTTATTTTTGTCCTTCTTAATAGGTGAAGCAAATGCATAAATATGGACTTGTGGGTGAAGATCTATATAACCTAGTATGCTATCGTTCGGGCATTGCGAAGCGGTATAATGGGTATATTTTTAATAGTTTTAGATTCCACACGTTAGATCTTCAAGAAACTAGGAAATGTCAAAATAGTGGTGTAATGGTACGTGGTGATGATGAATCTGATAAAGAATACTATGGGGTATTGAAAGATGTCTATGAATTGCAATATGGGGGAAGAAATCGTGTCTTTGCTTTCAAATGTGATTGGTATGATGTCGAACACCGCGATCAGGAATACAAAGTAGATGCATACGGTATAATAAGTGTTCGCAAAGAAAGAAGGCTAAAGACGAACGAGCCTTTTATTCTTGAATCACAAGTGCAACAGGTCTTTTACGTGCAAGATCCTCAAGTAGATCATTGGTTAATTGTTGTAAAGACACAACCTCGAGATCTATACAACATGACGACAATAGAAATTGATGACTTGAATGAGGAAGTTGAAGATGATGCTTGTCAGGATGATGAGGTTGATGTTGATACATTACACAACATATCTACGCCACTTGATAATGATGATGAGATCGGTTGTTTGGTTGGAACTGGGGTTTCAATTGAAAGAGGAGCTAATATTGTTAAATTGGTTAAAGAGACTTTTAAGAAAATTAAAGAAAAGGATAAAGAAGCTAGGGGCAAAAAAGAAGATGATAATCTTTGTTCTTTAAGTAATAATGAATGATTACTCAATTATTTCCTCACATTATTCTTGGTTAGTGCCTCCTTTCTCTCCTTTCTTTTGCTTATGATACCATTCAATTTGGCCCTAATTTTAGTTATGACATGCGAGCTTATTGTTATTTACTTGTAGGCTAAAAGCATAGTTGTAGTCTTGTTTGATGTTTCATTCAACTTGCACAATCTTCTTTGGGGACTTATTTATTAACTAGTAAGGCTATACTTGAATTGTATGCACACTTAATTGTTGTTGAGTTTGTATGGTATTGTTGTTTTATGATGTTAAGCTAGAATTTGATTTAAATTTATAAGAATAGTTGGTCGAGGAAAGGGTAAAACGACGCGCCCACAAATATAGGTGGATGAGGCCAAAAGGGAAGGGAAATTAGACCCTCTCACTCTACTCATAACGACATTCTCCACGTTGCGAATGATGAGCTTGATGCAAGACCATCTTTAAGTGACTAGACTCAGAGACACTCTATGGATACACCAATCCAAAGAGGTAATCATAAATAATGTTCTATTATCTTTTTCGTCTATTTAATTAAGAAAATTAATACAAGCTAACATTACAGGGCAAGCAAAAGGGAAGACCAAGTTCGTCAATAGAATCTCTACACTTTTGGATGTTCATGGAGTAGCTAATCCCGCTCCTAGGTCCGATGCGAGTTTGTCTCGAACAAATAATAGTAATATTGTAGAAGAACCAATAGCAGCCTCTCCAAGTAGTCAAGGTAATTCATCCAAATTTCTCAAACCTTATTTATTATGTTATGTGAAAAATATTAATGTAATTAATTTTATTGTGTATTTGCTTTTTGTAAGGGATTAACTACAAGCAAGAAAAGAAAGAGAGGAGAAAGAGGGAAGTACAAATCCATTTTGGTGGATATGAAAACTTGCGGTGGAAAGTCGAAGCTCCAAATTGAAATACCTGATGATATTTTGTGAGCAGTTGGTGAAAACGCATGACAATTGGTGAATTATTGTGGTTATGTAGTTAGAACATCGGCTCCTGTGAATGTTAAAAACTATAAGGAAGCATTTCAAATTGCTGGCGACATTATGTGGAAGAAAGTGCAGGTTTATGCATGTTTATAATTTGAAATGTCTCTATTTATGTTATGATTTCTTTGTTATTTCTCATTCTTGTTTTAATAATTTTTGTCAGGATTACTTTAAATTGAAAAATGATCATAATTGAGAGGCTATAAGATTGCAATGTTTTGTATTGGATGTAATGCAAAGATTGTATATGGGTTGGAAGGCCCATTGCATACACACTATAAAAAATGTGGAAAATCAGATGAGGAACGATTGAACAATCTTCCTGAGAATTGTCCAATTGATGAGTGGCATTACCTTGTAGAGTTATTTGGCTCAGAAGAGTTCAAGGTCTCAATTGTTAAAATAATTGTTATGTGATGTCATATATATTTTACTTATCCACTTTTATTGTTGTTATTTGGAATCAGAAAATCAGTGAAAGGAATTCAAAAAATTGTCGCTCAGAAAACAGGTGTACGCATACAACTGGTAATTTGTCTTTTGCTGAAGTTGAGCACATGTTGGTAAGGAAGTAACATATTTTATTCATGTATTTTCATTGTTATTTTTTTAAAATAAATTTTTAATAAAAGCATGATTTTTACAGGCATTGAACAGCAATGGAGATAAGCCCACTGCTGATGTTATTTGGCTTGCTGAGCACACACGCCCAAGTGAAGGAGTGTTAGAGTGGGCATATGAAGATCTCTCCAAACAAGTTCATGTATGTGCTTTAATTAATTTAAATGTTCAAATTAGAACATATATTATTCTTATTATGATTTTGATCTACTTTAATTACAGGAAAAACTTCATAAGTTGGTTCAAAATCGATCGGCAGCAGGTGCCCTCCAAACACAAGAGGAGATGTTGCTGTATTTTGTCCTCGATCTGGATATGTTTGAGGAAAGGGTACCGGTTTGAAGGACTATACAAAAGGACGATAGTAATTTGAACAAAGTAAAAAGAAAATTTGGTAAAACGATATAGTTGAATATCAATACCAAAAAATCGAATCTCAGGAGAAATAAATTGAATCGCAAAAAAAAACGCATTGAAGAACATCGAAAGGAAATGGAGGATTTTCAAAAACATAAGAATGAGATCAATGAGTGGAAACAAATGATGGAGGACATGATGCGAAATATTCGCTAACTATTGGAGGTAATTATAAAAGTAGATGGTTTATCATTGACACATGATGTGGTAATACCTTTTTTGTGGCTTTGGGTTACTTTATAACGTCCAACCTAATTAAATTAGAATCGGTATAACAATATGTGAAAATTAGGATATTTAAATTAGGGTAAAATTCGATATTATTTAGATTAGGTTCCAAAATAAAACTAAATAAACAAATAAATATACAAGATAACCAGGAAAAAGGAAAAAGAAAAGAAAAAGGAAAAAGGAAAAGAAAATAATAATAATAAAGCACAAACTTTTACCCCCCCCCCCAACGTTTTCTCCCTCTCTCCCCGGTACACCCGCCTCCCTCTCTCCCTCTACCGCCTCCCTTTCCCTGCCGCCTTCTCCCGCAACCTTTCTCTCCTCTACGGCCTCTAGCGTCGTCACCCGTGCAGCTAGGCCCTCGCCGATACCGCTATTGCCTCCTCCTCCACATGGTACGTGTCTTACTCTTCGTTCACTTCTCTCCTCTTAACTGCCTCCACCACCGCACTACCGGGACCACCACAGTACCCCCTGACTCACACAGTACGACCTCGACCTCCACAGTACCGTTTGACCCATGCGGTACGACCCCGACCACCGTGGTAACTCGGTACCGCCTCCCACTACCATGGTACCGCCTCCCACCTCACAGTACCGCCTGACCTCCTGGGGTCTATAAGTACCCCTTAGGCCTCAACCCTCAAACCTCACACCACCACCCAACTCTCTCTCTCTCCTCTCGGTTCTCTCTCTACCACCCACGATTTTCTCTCTCCTCTCCTCCACTGTCGCCACCTTGCCGGTACAGCTCCGGCTGTCCCTCCGGTGCCGCCACCATGCTGGAACAGCTCCGACCACCTTGCCGGTAACGCCATCTCATCAATTTCAAAGCTAATCAACTATAGGAACAAGGTTTTTGGATTAAAAGCTAGTAAAGGTAAGTATACCACTTCCCCTACTTGTTTGTAAAGTATGAAAATTGCTTTAGATGACTTGATTTGTGAGATTTATATGTTAAATGATTTATTGGTTTGCTAAAATAGGATTGGGCATATGTGTTTATGTGATTATGTGATTTATACTCTTATGAGTTGAATTATATTGGTTTATACGTTGATTTAACATGTGAGTTTCGAAGGAAATTGCACGAATATATGAATTTTGAAGGAATTTGTACAAATACGTGAATTTCGAAGGAGTTTTTACAAATACGTGAGTTTCGAAGGAAATTATTGTGAACTTGTGATTTGAATTTGAAAAGGTTTTATAGAGCTTACAAATTACTACGTTGACCCTCCGGGATCTATCAACTATGGAATACAAAAGTCAATTACGACCCTGTCACAGGAATAATACCGGCACGTAGTCTCCGATCGTCTATTAGTTCTTCTGAACTAACAGATACTATGTTTTGATCCAAGCGGATCTGTTGACTTGGAACCGGTTCGAATACAAAATACGAACGTCGATTACGACCCTGTCGAGGGAATAATACCGGCCGTAGTTTTCGATGCATCTGTAAGTTTACCAAAAAGCTTTTGTGAAATGAACTGAGTTATGAAACAATGTGATTTTCGAAGATATTTGATTTTACTGGTTTTGATTTGGTGTTTATCCGATTTCATTATAGTACGGCCATGTAACGCCCTTTTTACTTAAGCCTATTCTGTATTAAAGTTGGGGGTGTTACAGAAGTGGTATCAGAGCGCCATTACGAATTTTGGGGAAATTTGAGTGTTAAAGTGAGGACCCGGTTATGAACTTTGGAGAAATTTAAGTGCGGAAAGCTGAACATTTGGTTATGAATTTCAAGGGAGATTTTAGTATTAGGATAAGAGCAGATGAAAGCCCTAGGTTATGAAGGAATTTAAGATTTAAAGTGAGAGCCTTAAGTTGAGAGCCTTGGGAAATTTCGCGGATGAGATTAGAACTTAGTTTATTATTAAGGAACAAAGTTTTCAGTGCTGAGGAAATATAGTTGATTATTTGAATTAGTAACTTCAACTATATTGGAGCTTAAAAGTTGTTTAACAACATAGTTTCTTATGTAATTTGAGTGAAGGTGAAGATGAGTGACATGAGCGAAACATTGGCGTCCCTGAAAAGAAGGACTCTGAAGGGAAAAAGCAGGGTTCCACCCCCGATCGAGGAGCACCTTAGTGAATCGGAGAATGATGCAGAAGAGGAGCACCCTGATGAGGAACGTGTCCCACGGCAGAACAAACCCACTGGACAAAATTGCCAGAACTCAGGTGACTCCTCTAATCAGTTTGATGTTGCAACAATGCACCAGCTCCTGGTTAATCTTTTGCAACATAACAACAAGCTCAAGCTGTGCCTCCCCTCACTCGATGCAGTGAAGAGACCCCCTTTGAAAGTTTGTCAAAATTGAGAGCCCTAAAGTTTGAAGGAGCAGATGGCCCTCTAGAAGCTGAAAAATGGATACGAGAATTGGAGACCTTGTTTAAGGCCATGTCAATAGCCTATGATGATAAGGCTCGAGCAGCCACCCCTTTTCTTAAGGGGAATGCAGAGTTCTGGTAGACTACAGTCAACGTGGCATATCAGAATGCTACTGAACCTTTGGCTTGGGAAAGTTTAAAGAGACCTTCTACAACCAGTTCTTTCCTGAAGCACTCAGAATGACGAGAGAAAATGAATTCTACGAGCTAAGACAAGGAGAGCAGATGACGATATTGCAATATGCTAACAAGTTTCATGAATTGGGACGTTTCAGCCTAAGCATCATGGCATCAGAGACAAGTAAAGCAAACAGGTTTGAAAGGGGATTGCTTCCTCGCATTAGGAGGCGTCTGTCAAGTGTCATCTTTAAGAGATACAAGGAGGTCCTTGAACGTGCCGTAAAGGTCGAAGCAGTTCGGAAGTTGGAAGAGCAGGAATGTGCTGCCAAGAAAAGGTCATCAGGCGGCAAATTTCAGGAAAGAAAATCTAACCAATCTAGTGACAATGGCAAAAAGTTTCGTACTACGAATGAGCAGAACTCTAACATTAGGTTCAAAAAATGCGAGCACGGTGGTGGGGAACATTATGGTGAATGCTACAAAAAGTTAGGGTTGTGCTTTGAGTGTAAAAGGAAAGGACACATAGCCCATAACTATCCTCTCAAGAAGAGATGAGCAGCAAATACCAAAAGTTATTCGAAAATGAAGGTCAGTTTCGAGGTCGAAACTTTGTTTAAGGGGGTGAGGATATAACGCCAAGCCTAATTAAATTAGATTCGGTATTACAATATGTGAAACTTAGTATATTTAAATTACGATAAAACTCGATATTATTTCAATTAGGTTCCAAAATAAAAATAAATAAACAAATAAATATACAAGATAACCAGGAAAAAGGAAAAAAAAAAAGAGAAAAAGGAAAAAGGAAAAGAAAATAATAATAATAAAGTACAAACTTTTACCCCCCCCCCCCCCCCCAACATGTCTTCCCCCTCTCTGCCCAGTACACCCGCCCCCCTCTCTCCCTCTACTGCCTCCCTCTCCCTACCGCCTTCTCTCTCACGCTTTCTCTCCTACACGGCCTCTACCGTCGTCATCCGTGCCGCCAGGCCCTCGCCGGTACCGCTACCCTACCGCCTCCCCCTCCAGACGGCACGTGTCTTACTCTTCGTTCTCTTCTCTCTTCTTAACCGCCTCCACCACCACACTACCGGGACCACCACAGTACCGCCTGAGCCACGCGGTACGACCCCGACCTCCGCCGTACCGCTTGACCCACGCGGTACGACCACGGGACCTCGGTATCCCACCACCACGGTACCGCCTCCCACCCCACAGTACCGCCATACCTCCAGGGGTCTATAAATACCCCTTAGGCCTCAACCCTCAAACCTCACACCACCACCCAACTCTCTCTCTCTCTACCACCCACGATTTTCTCTCTCCTCTCCTCCACTGTAGCCACCTTGCCGGCACAGCTCTAATCGTCCCTCTGGTGCCACCACCTCGCCGGAACAGCTCCGACCACCTTGCCGGTAATGCCATCTCATCAATTCCAAAGCTAATCAACTATAGGAACTGAGTTTTTGGATTAAAAGCTAGTAAAGGTAAGTATACCACTTCCCCTACTTGTTTGTAAAGTATGAAAATTGCTTTAGATGACTTGATTTGTGAGATTTATTTGTTGAATTATTTATGGGTTTGGTAAAAACGGATTGTGCATATGTGTTTATGTGATCATGTGATTTATACTCTTATGAGTTGAATAATATTGGTTTATACGTTGATTTAACCTGTGAGTTTCGAAGGAATTTGTACAAATATATGAATTTCAAAGGAATTTGTACGAATATGTGAATTTCGAAGGAGTTTTTACAAATATGCGAGTTTCGAAGGAAATTATTGTGAACTTGTGATTTGAATTTGAAAAGTTTTTATGGAGCTTACAGATAACTACGTTGGCCCTCCGGGGTCTATCGACTATAGAGTACGAAATACGAAAGTCGATTACGACCCTGTCGCGGGAATAATACCGGCACGTAGTCTCCGATCGTCTGTTAGTTCTTCCGAACTAACAGATACTACGTTTTGATCCTAGCGGATCTGTCGACTTGGAATCGGTTGGAATACGAATACGAACGTCGATTACGACCCTGTCGTGGGAATAATACCGGCCATAGTTTTCGATGCGTCTGTAGATTTACCAAAAAGCTTTTGTGAAATGAACTGTGTTATGAAACAATGTTTTGTGATATCTTAACATGATTTTTCAAAGATAATTGATTTTACTGGTTTTGATTAGGTGTTTATCCGTTTTTAATAATATGCCTGATCCTGGTAGGGAGTGTGCTATGTTTACTGAGCGCGTTGTTTGCTCACCCAATTCGTTTATTTCTTTTTTTCCCAGATTAGTAACCCATGGCAAGTTCCTGAAGGAAGAAAAGATGGAGCAGCTCACTCCATAATTAGTTATTTTGTATAGTTGTATAATATCTGAATTTTGTTGTAGCATATCAGTGACCGTCGAGGATGTTGTATTTCAAGCTTCTGCACTGCTAGTTTTAAATTGTTAGTTTTGATGTATATGGGAACTGTGTTATATATATTATAAGAAAGGTATATAAATTTTGAGGAATTTTGATCAAAAGATGTTGGGCTTCGTACTATGATGAGGGATTTCATTATAGTACGGCCATGTAGCGTCCTTTTTACTAAGGCCTATTCGGTATTAAAGTTGGGGGCGTTACAACTTGGTCTTATAATTAATTTGTTTTATATTCATTGTTGTAGGAAATTGAGAGTTACAAGTGGGAAGCTCTAGGTGATCACCTAGATTTTGAGGAAAGCGAAAACATATGTCAGTTTTAATGTGATTTTTTTTTGGAATTATGTAATGTTTTAAGATTACAATACATTGATTGTAATGTTTTTGGATTATAATATGTTGATTGCACTAAAACCGCTATGTATATACCTTTTGGTACTATAATTAGGATGTTTTGTATGTTTGTATGGATTATTAATATTGGAGCTATGTACAATTGTAATGGAGTGTCTCCCTGTAAATGAATTTTCTTTAGTATTAATATTTCATGTAAGACACCTTCTATGAGTTAAAATGTAAATTATATTTGACAGCTTTTAAGAATATAGTAAGAATGATATTAGGAAATACCAAATATCTATGGCAATGACAATTTTTCTTGAAAAATAAAATAATCTTTGGCAACAACAATTGTTGTTGCAAAACATAGTAGTCTTTGGCACTAGTTGCCAAAAGAAGGTGTTTGGCGATGACATCACTTGTTGCCAAAAAGAAATTTTTGGCGACGATAATTGTTGTTGCGAAAGATAGGCCTTTTTTTTGGCAACGCCCATGTTGTTGCCAAAACATATTGTCTTTCATAGAGACAATTGCTGTTGCCAATAAAACTTACTTTTTGCAACGAAAACTGTTGTCGCCAAAAAGCATTATATTTGGCAACGATAGTTTTCATTGCCAAAAAGCTTTCACAACAAGATCATGTGCAACAACCTCGCAACGACAATTGCCGTTGTTAAAAGTATATTTAGCAACGGCAAACTATTTTTTGCAACGACAATTGTCGTTACCGAAGGTTGTCTTTTTTGTAGTGGTGCCACTTGTCCATTCCTAGAGTGCTGAACAAATTCAAAGTGTAACCTGGTGGCAAAAGTTTCATTAAATCAAGTGCATCTTTCTTTTTATTTTCGCAAATATAGTACTAAAACAATTCATATATGATCAATTTAATGTTTTTTTTTTAATTTTTTCCTTAATATTAAACACATCTAGGTTATTGAATAAAAACTTTGGTATAAAATTTTATGAAATAGAAAGTAATTTTGTGAAAAGAAAAACAACAAATTATGCAAAGTCAAACACGCTGATGGACTGAACAATAATTCTTATGCCATATTCTTCTAAGATAAAAGAACACCATGCCAAATTAAAGAGGCAGTCAACCTTACATGTTGTCATGTCTTCATGACTACCAAGTAGTGGGCTGCCTTTTTTTTTTTTTTTTTTTAAAACACAGGTAGTGGGCTTCGTGTTCATAGTATTCAACAACTCTTATTAAATCTCATCTTGTGTGTGTATATATATGTGTATAAGTATATTTGTAGCATCACAAATCAACAAGGAAAAAATAGCCTGTAGCCTTAAAAAATGGATATCAAAACTTTGAATTTGTCCTTCTCAATCTCATTTGTGCTTCTTGCGATTGCAGCCCATGTGTCATTATTCCCAACATTAGCATTGGAACAAGACTTAGAATATGATTACTACAACTCCACGTGTTTAGATTTTGAAGCAATTGTGTCAAGGAAAGTCTACAAATGGTTTCAAAATGATTACACTATTGCTGCCAGCCTTCTCAGATTGCACTTTCATGACTGTGCTGTTCGGGTACGATGCTTTAGATACATGTGAAAATTATATCCATTGTATCAATTTGTACTTATAATTCAATTAGAACTATTATAATTCAAATAAACCGCTTTGAATCTTTTTTGGTTTTTGAAAACAACATAACCTCAACTGTCAGTTTAAGTAAACAATATATTTTTTAGAGTTTGATCACAAATTCGATACACTATTACATTTCCGTTCAAATCGTTTAATTTTTCATGTTACTAAATCACATGTACAATGCTTGATTAGAATGAAATAGACTCAATATGTTCGATTACGGGATTTTGGTTGTTAAATGAGTTTGAAAATCATATAGAAATTGGGGTTGAGGAACTAATTAGTCGAAAAATAATAGTTTGATGGTTTACTTGATAAATTAAAAGCTAAGGGGTTTACTTCAGTTTCAAGTGATACTTCCAAGAGACTTGTATCACTTTTGTACATTTAACGATTATATTTAATTGCTATATACTTCAAAATAGGACAAAATATAGTAAACACATAAGGTAGATAAATTTACTTCAAAATGTCATAGTGTGTCAACTTTGTGTCAAAATGGAATTGTCTCTTGTTCTAATTTCTTCTTATAATTTCATTAATTTTTTTTACGTTATATTGTTGTCATGCTTTGTCTAATGTGACTTTTGAAAGAAGTTCGTCTCTATTACTATTATAATGATTTATATATGAAGGAATCAATTATTCAATTTGTGAACACGCTTGAGTTTCCACTCAACAATTCACGCTAAATGCCTCATGATTGAAGAGAAATTCAGGACATCATACATTCAACATGAAGTATTACCTCAATATGAATTATAAATATCCATATGTATTTTCCTCTCCCTCCCATTAGAAAACCACAGCTAGCTTATTGAGCTGGAATCAACGCCCTCTAATTTTAATTTTCTTGATATTAACAAAATATACTTGCTAAATTGAGAATCTTTTGTCCATTTATTAGCAAAGTTGTGTATATATATATTTTTTTCAACATTCATATTAGCATAAGAATACCAATATAATAACTCTGGACCCAGAAAAAAAAAATGTGGATAATTTTATTTGAAGCATTCTTGTATATAATCTACGATTAAACAGAATATCGATGAAGAAACAAATTACATAATATTAAAGTAATTCCTTTTCCTAATTCTTGACAAGTTTCTGAACCTGATTTATAGGGATGTGATGCATCCATCCTATTGGACCATGCTGGGAGTGAAAGGAGAGCATACGCCAGCAAATCTTTGAGAGGGTTTGAAGTGATTGATGAAATCAAGGCAGAGCTGGAGAAGAAATGCCCCAAAACAGTATCTTGTGCCGATATTCTCACTGCTGCTGCTAGGGATGCCACTGTTTTGCTCAAGGGGCCATTTTGGGCAAATCCTTATGGTCGCAAGGATGGGCTTGTATCTAACGCAGGGGAGGCTGACAGAGTGCCAAAGGGCCACGAGAATGTTACCTCCTTGATTGAGTTCTATCAATCCAAGGGATTGAATGTGCTTGACTTGGTTGTTCTTTCAGGTACTTAACGTTTTCTCTCAACTTCTGTATTGTTATTATATGTTCATACAAAAATTAATTTCCTACGAATTGTATCAAAGTCATGTAATGATTATGAGTTTGAGCTTGATGCACCAAGTGCCTTGGAGAAATTTTAGCACAAGGGAAGGGGTGCATTTGAGCTGGATGCATGCATCGTGGGCCTCCCAAGAAATGAAAGTCGTGATAGACCTCTAGGTATCACAAGAAATTAATTATACCCTATAATGGAGTTCGAATAACGGCCCTAACTCTTTACGAGATAGGTCAAGTCATCTTATCACATGGTCTAACCCTTGGAAATTCATAAATGCAGATACGAAAAAGCTAAATATAATCACATGAATTCAAATAATTCAACAGTTTATAGTCCTCACAAGCGTTTGTCTCGCCTCATTTGAAATGATAATATAGGAGCACATACAATAGGGAGGAGTACATGCGGAGCAATCCATAGCCGGCTGTACAACTACAAAGGAACTTCTCGGCCAGACCCGTCGATAGCACCCAGGTACTTGAACTACTTGAGAAGGAAGTGCAGGAACCCGGCCTCTTATATTGACCTGGACGCCACCACACCTAGGGTGTTCGACAACAAGTACTACGCCAACCTTCATATGAACATGGGCGTGCTGACCACAGACCAACTCTTGGCAACCGATCCAAGGACTTCACGTCTCGTCACTACCTTTGCTTCTCAACCATATGTTTTCCCCTATATGTTCTCTGCGTCGATGGTCAAGCTTGGGAACATTGTGGACGATGACGAGGGTGAAGTGCGGGTGCAATGCAGTCGAGTCAAGCATGCTTATTGATTTTCATTGATTTAGAATTTGCGATGGAGAAAACTCAAGTATGAAAGAAAGTTTGTATTCTACTTTATTGCTCAATATATGGCAAAATGTTTTTCGATCACTAATTTGATTATAAATATTTTATTACAACCTAATGATTCTAATAATTTCTATTGTGTCATAAAATGGATCGGCAAATTGATTTCATAAGCATTTCTTGTCCCATACTTTATACATGCTTGCAGAAGTATATGAAATTTAGAAGAATTACAGTTGCACATATGGAGAAGAGGAGAAGAGGAGAGCAAAAGATCTAACTTGATTCTAATAATTATATGGGACGTAAGAAAATATCTAATCTAACGAAAAATCTAGCTAATCACACTGCCTAAATTAAATGTACCTGTCCACTAAACTGACTACAGTAAGCAATTAAGAAACACAATGACCCCAAAAGTCATAGCAACCAAAATGAAATTGATGCGGCGCAGATAAGAAAAAAATGAGAACGGAAGGTTCAACAGCCTTTCTTTAAACTCTTACTGCTAAAACAATTAAATGGTAAAGGGGAAATAGCTAACTCTAAGCCTCACCCAGAGAATAGAGGAAAACACATAAAAGAGAAATAAAACTTATTAAAATTGAGTGTTTCAAATTATTAGATTTCCTCTTCCTTCAATTCAGAAACTAATTGATTTAGAATAAAAACTAAAAATTAAAGACATAAATACACAAATAAATAATAAAATCAACATATCTGAACTAATTTTCCTACTTGACATTAATCTCCTCTAGCTCGTTCACCCCTGTCGCGCGACTCACCATCTTACCAAGCCTCCCCTTCTCGCCAAGAAGCCCGCCAAGTGTAAAGGCATGGTTGCATCATCCTCTTCTGGTTGGAGAGAATTCGCCATCGAATTCGCCAACTGTCACAACAATGAAATAAGTCTTTGCAACACTAAATTTTAACTTTTGATACGATAAAAAGCTTCCTAGCCATTTAGGGACAATTACACAACAGTAGTTGTAGGCTGTGAGGCTACAGGTACACTTTACATGAGCGACAATATAGTATAAAAAAGCATATCTAAGACGTGACGCTTACGTTGTTACACATTTAGCATCTCTAAGCATATTAGTTTTACGACACCTATTAGCATCGGTAATCCCTCAGAGATAAATCAACATGCAATACGAGCACTTTTCAAATATTTGTAAGAATTCATAATCTTCAAAGAATCATTCTATTGACGTTGTAGTCAACAAATGCAAATATACAATTACACTAATTAATACATCAAGTCAAACAAATAAACTTGAACTAAATACGACATTTTATTCCACAAACCCATGATAAAATACATGTTAACATCGCATATCATACAACGAACCCAGGCAACATGCAAGGCATAGTTATTACATAATGTATGTGATGCAGCGTGTGATAGAGCAATAGGTGGGGATAGGAATGTTCAATGGTCTTCCCTTTGTATTTTATTAAGAATGGTAATATAATCAACAAAAAGAGGTAGAACTTGCTCGCTCACACCTCGATGAGTCAAAATCACTAGGAAAATAATTCAGAATTCAAATTTCAAGTCTCCCTCTAAGCCTATCCTAGCCTCCTTTATATAGAGGAGGAATTTTAATTTTAAGTAAAACAATACTAAGAGATAATTAAAAGGCCTAAAGATAACATAAACAATAAAGATTTAAATCTAAAAATAACTAAACTAATCCTAAATAAACTCAAACATTATCTTCATCAACTTCCACGTCTATCTTCACCAACTTCCACGTCCACTAGCCCGTCACGTCAAGTCGTTGTTGCCGCCAAGAATAAGCCCGTGTCATACCAAGGCCACCAAGCTATGCGCCAATCGTGGATGCAAGGCCATTTCCTGTCTAATCTTGGTGTCCTAATCCCACTTATTTGTTATGATCCGGGAATCCATGGCATGAGTTGGTGTGCTGCCATGCTGAGGCGTTCTAAGGGTTTAAACTGCTGTTGTTGGTTATTGTTATATTGGTGTAGTTTAGCTTAAGAGTGATGTATTAGCTCTAGTTAAGATATTGCATTCCATAAGCTACATTACAATAGCTTCTGTTAGTTGTTGTGCAGCATGTGGTAGTTGTTTTGGCGCCATGAGCTTAGTAGTTAGGTAGTCAGATATTTTCCCTTAGTAAGTCGGTTGCTTGATTTGTATAGATTCCATGTTCTAAGTTGCTTATAAGTAGTAGTTCAAGTGTAATAATAATCATTCAATGATAATCACATAATATCTCAATTTGAGATCAACCTCTCTCTCTCATCTAACTCTCTCTATTTCTCACCTAACTTTTTCTAATCTCTCATATATATTCACTTCTCTTCTCATCTAAACTCTCATCTATCTTCATCTATCTTAGGTTATGACTTGAGGTTCAATCCCGAGCATAACATTATTCCGGTCTCGCTCACCTTGACCCATTTGACCTGCCAAAAGCTACTTGGGCGCTGCATCATTCTCTCCGGCTTGGAGAGAATTCGTCCTCGAATTATGAGCAATGTTTGCTTGATTAGCCTTGTTAGGTGGTCTCCCCGTATCATCCGTTAGCCTCTTCAAGCCCTTGCTTGGTTTTGCCCTCTTTGGCTCGTCCCGCCTTAGTGTAGGCGTCATCATCCTCCCTGAATGAGGGAGAATGTGTCCTCTAGTCGTCAACCCAACAACTCAATCCGTTCTTACCTGCACGCTTGAGGTCACTACATTCATGACGTTGGCTTTACTGCCAACTTGCTTCCCATGCGATTCATCTTTCCGTGGCAATGGTATTGTGCACATTACTCTCTCTTCAAGGTTTGGGTTCTCGGATGTCTTAGTTTCCGGTATGTCTTGGCTCGTCTTCGGATCCTTTTCTTCTTTTACCGCCGAATCAGACTCCGGATCCTCTTCATCTTGACGTGTCTCTACTTGTTGGTCTTCCTCCTTGGTGATGCCAACTAGTCATGACGCCAAGGCGGTGTCGCCAATTGTGCTTGAGGCTTGCTCTTTTGGCATTGGATTCTCAGTATCTGTCGCACACGGTATCGCGACTGTTCGTGGCAGCAAGCTAATCAAGATCCCCTCAGAGTTGAAGGTAAATGTGTTCTATTCTTCATTATAGATGACGTTTCGATAGTCCATCCATGGCCTTTCCAACATCACGTGGTAAGCGTCCGTGGACATCACATCAAACCAAACCCTCTCTTGATACCTCTTTCCAATTGAAAAATTGACCAAGCAAAATTCACGTGGGATATTACCTCTTCTGGATGTAGCATAGGGAATTGGATAATCGGTCATCCTCAGCCCTAACTTCTGGATGACTGCTTCAAAGATGGTGTTAATACATCTTCCGAGATCGACGGCTTGGAGGCAATTTTTCTCACCTATGGTGCATGTCATCTGGAAGGTGGATTGCTGACGCTGTTCTTCTCTGTTTTGTTGGATAGCGCCCAGTTTTAAGGGCGTTGGGGTAGAGATCTTGGCGCAAGATCAGGATGTGCCCCGGTTTGAATCAAGCCATGCTCGATTTGCCAAAAATTCTCTTCCTTCGCCACTAACTTCCTCTCGGCCTGCGGTTGATCTCCACGGTCACGAACATCTCTAGCAGCAGCGTAACTCGGTCACCCACGGGCCATATCAAAAAATGTCTCGAGCTCTGATACCAATTGATGCAGCGCGTGATAGGGCAATAGGTGGGTACGAGAATATTCAATGGCCTTCCGTTTGTATTTTATTCATAATAGTAATAAAATCAACAAAGAGGGGCACAATTTGCTCGCTCACACCTCAAGGAGTGAAAATCTTCGGAAAAATAATTCATAATTCAAAGTTCAAGTCTCCTTCTAAGCCTAGCCTCGCCTCCTTTATATAGAGGAGAAATTTTAATTTTAAGTAAAACACCAAAAGATAATTAAAATACCAAGAGATAATTAAAAAAGCCTAAAGATAACATAAGCAATAAAGATTTAAATCTAAAAATAACTAAACCAATCCTAAATAAACTCAAACATTATCTTCATCAACTTCCACGTCTATTTTCACCAACTTCCGCGTCCACTAGCCCATCACACCAAGTCATTGGTGCCACCAAGAATGAGCTCCTGTCCTGCCAAGGCCACCAAGCTATGCGTAATTCGTGGATGCGAGGCCATTTCCCGTCTAATCTTGGCATCCTAATCCCACTTATTCCTGTCTCACTCGCCTTGACCCTTCGGACCAGCCATAGGCTATTTGGGCTCTGCATCAGTATGTCCCATACTATTTACCACAAACGAAACCACAAATTTCTTCGAGTTTGATATGTAGAATCCATTCTACGTGCCTGCAAATAAGGAGAACAATAATATGGTAATTCAATAAGATGCTAGCTTGTTAGAATGCTATCTTTAGCGAAAAAGGATACAAGTCATCATCTCATGGAGTCAAAAATTGACCAAGAATGAGCGAGCAATTTTAACTCAGAAAAAATAAACATGTAGCAAAGGTCCATGTGCTCCCAAAACACTTGAATCGAGAAGCAATTTTACACGCGCGCATAAACTACTACAATTCTATCCTTCATATAAACTAAAAAACCTAATGTCAATCATATTTTAGCAAGTTATGCACACAAAATCTTCTTTTCAAGAGAAAGGCCCTCCTAGTAAGCAGCAAAGTTCTATGGTACAATTATTTTGTATAACCATATTGTTAGAATATATTGTATATGGTAAATATGGTTAGAATATATTGCTAGAATATGTTGTAATATGATTAGAATATTTAGAATATGTTTCCATAAATTGTAAGTATATGTATTCATTATATATACGAAAGGGCTCCCATTCTAGGGGCATAAATCATTCCATAATTCCTTTCTTTCATGGTATCAGAGCTAACCCTAGCTCTCTCGTAAACAAAGGCAAACCCTAGCCGTCTTTCCTTCAACGAAAAAAAAAAGAGGCGCCGCCACCCAGCAAATCCTAGCCGCAGCCCAGCTTCGCCGTCATCTTCTTCTTTCTCTCATGGCAGACAAAACCTCATCCACCACGGCTCCTCCTGATGCGAGGCCATCCCTTCCTGCCGGTGGTCTCTCTCTTCCCACACCGTTTAGTGTATCCAATATTCGACATCAGATTTCTTCAACCTTATATCTAAACGATCCATCCACGTAACTTGTTTGGCGCAAATCTTTTCTCTCTGCCTGTAGAGGGTATGCTGTGGATGATCATCTTGATGACACTTCGTCTCAACCTGCTACGTTAGATCCCCACTATCGATATTGGAGACAGGTTGATAACCTTCTAATCTCCTGGATACTCGGTACTATTTCTCCCTACCTTGTTAGTGCTGTATGTGGTAACGATGATGATGTCACTGCTGCATCACTTTGGAGTTCTATCACATGCCTTTTTACTAATTTCGCCCAATCACGTCAGTTGCAATTTATGCGTGAATTGACTAATATTAAAAAAAGGCAATCTCTCTATGTTAGGCTATCTCACAAAAATTAAATCCCTGGCCGATAATCTCAAGTCTGTTAGTGCCTCTTTTACTGATGTTGATATGGTTCTGGCTGCTGTGGATGGTTTTTCTGATGAAAAAGATTTCAATGCTGTGTGTACATCTATTACATCTCGTGTTGCTTTTCCATCTTTCATTGAGGCTCGATCTATGCTGATGAATGAAGAAAGTCGTCTTAAGAATGCTAATGTAGGTACTTCATCCGTTCTTCTCTCAACCGGGAACACCGACGCTCACACGGCTCCGCCGCCGGTCACGGCTGCGCTAACCGTGCCAGCACCACCAGCACCGGTTGCCCCTTAGCAACCATCCGCCTTTCCTGTCCAACAGCAGCAGTCCAGTTTTGGACATCAGTATGGTAATGGTTGTGGTAAGGGCCGTGGTCGTGGAGGTCGTGGTAAAAATGGCCGAGGCTATGGCAATCAGTGGATGCCAAGTATGTGGGGCTCGAATTATAGGATGCCATACATGCCACCGTTCAACATGCAATTTCGGCCTCCTCCATTTGCTCCATCGGGTGGTAACATTTCTAATCCACAATTTCATCCCGCAAATAATGTATATACCACTGGCTATGGCTTCTATCCAAGTTTTGATGCAAATCAGTTCTCTCCACAATATTATACCACACCTACCCTTGACCCCTCTTAGGTCATGGATAGTGGGGCCTCCTCCCACATGACAAATAATCTAGGTATCCTAACATCCTTGTATCCATATACTGGGTCTGATAAAATTCTTGTTGGTAATGGTGCTTGTCTCTCTATTGCTGGTATTGGGTCCGGTTTCATATTGACTCCTGCAGGTCGCTTTACTTTAAACAAAGTTTTATTTGTTCCTGGGCTCTCCAAAAATTTACTTTCTGTGCATCAATTCTGTTCCGATAACACTTATATTCTTGAATTTGACTGTTTTGGTTTTTCTGTCAAGGATCCTAAATTGAAGTCAACTATCATCCGTTGTGTCAGTTCGGGGCCTCTCTTTACAGTACCAGGATCACCTACCATCAATACATCGTTCGTTGCTTCACAAGTCTCCTCTTCTCTTCGGCACTGTTGCTTAGGCCACCTAGGAGAGCCTGTGTTACTCTCGGGCTTGAGCCACGAACGTAAACTAATATAATTTGGGACAGAGTTGAGAGTATGGGATGAGAAAGAATATAGAATTTAGATAAGAAAGAAGAGTTTAGAGTTAGATGAGAGAAAGAAGGGAAAGGGGATGAGAAAGAAGACTTTAATCTCAAAGGAGATTGAATTTCAGATATTTCATTGATTGGATTTCCATTGAACAATACATCATCACCTATTTATAAGGACTTGAGCTAGCCTTACATTGAATCAAGACACAACACTACACATCTTATTAGTAGAAACATCTAGAAAAATCTAGAAATTAATCTAACTAATATGCAAGACAATTATTGGCGCCAAAACAGATAACAGCAACAAGTAGTACGCAGCACCAGCTAAGACAGCCAAATAACAGCAGCAGCAGCTCAGGCATGGTACAAACAGAACAGTAGCAACATCAAACACAGCAGCCCAATAACAGATTTTAACAGCTTTTTCCTCCAATTAGTTTTCCCGCCCATTTCATCAAATTAAACTCTAGCCTCGGAATTTCGGTTTGTAACATTCCCTTCCCCTTGAAAACATTCTTGTCCTCAAGAATAGAAGAGAATCGTAACATTGGAGAACTATAATTGTAAACGAAATTATAACTGAAGGGATGAAGTTTTGCTGAATTCTACAGAGCACCTTGGATGTTGTTTATCTCGCTGCAATGTCTGCGTTTGAGTACGTAATACTCTTTTGGAGGTCTACATCGATCAAACCAAACATCAACAATACTTTCACGACACCACGTAATCCAGTTAATATAGCTCACAACTCCTTCTTGCTGTTGAGAGTCACAAAATGCATTCATGTTTATGTATTTCTGCATATGGAAGGCTGCACAACTATTTTTGTATATCTTTACTCCAATAAAGCTGCATACGAAGTCCTTTAACATCTCGGGAGGCCTTCCAAACTCAAACCAAGAGAACCTAACATCAAAATTTGTGTGTAAGCATTTCCCATTGCAATTCAAACAGCCCAATTTCTTGTCGATGTACACTAATGGCCAAAATTTCAGCAGCTGTAACTTCAAAAATGCAGTGGTTTCTTTGCCCTCAGCTGAGACCTCAGTGACAAACGTCTTGAAAATGTCTTCCCAATAGCATAGCTTCATGATAGGGTCGCTATTAATCAAATCTCTTTTCCCGAAAAGAATTAAATCATGCCGAACTTGCCGATCGGCATGCCGACACTGCATATTTGTTACTGGAATCTGATTTCTGGCTGAACCAACGTGCTCTGCAGCAATGACAAAGCTTGCAACATTGTTTTTATCAAACATTTGGATGTTGTGAGTTTGAGCATTCAAACAAACAGGACGTGGACAATCTTTCTGAACAAAATGCATGCTAACAGATAGAATATGCTCTTGATCAGGTGATCGTTCACGTGGACTGTTAGTTCTTTCAACTTCAGGAACATGATTTTGAGGCCTATCTTCATCTAATTGAAGATGAACTTAAGGACTAACATTTACATTAGCAACTTGAGATCCTTCTTCAACCAACGTCTCCTCACGCTTCATCTTCTTCTTTGTAATCTTCTTTGCAAAGATTGTTCAATGCATCATTGAGTTGGCTTCTTTTAGCTTTACTCCTTGCTTTCTTCAACATTCATTTGACATGAAAATCGTATTCCCATTCCGGATACGTGTCATATTGTGCCTCAACGTCATTAAGATACTCTAACTCTAGCAAAGGATCTTCATAAGGATCGTCTTGTTCAAACTCAGGTTCTTCTAACTTGTGTTCTTCAATTTCGGCATTGTCATGGTCGAGTTCATCTTCAACAACAACAGATTTTACCTCCTCTTTTTGCTCAACAATCAACTCTTGTGGTAGGACTACTTCCATTGTTGGAATAATCTGGCTAGAAGGCTCAATTTTTTGCACCCGATCTTCTTTATGCACATCCTCACCCAAAAGCTTCCCCGACAATTGTTGAATGCTTTCTGTTTGGTTTCTGGCTTCGACATTATGCCGCTTGAGTTCGACAATTTGCTGATCCAACTTAGCGTTCAGTTGTTCCATTATATCATTAAGCTTTTGATGCTTGTCAATGGAAGCATCCGCACTCAAACCGGCACCATCAGCACCTGATCTGGACCTTATTCCTTCGGCCATATTTGCAAATGAACAACAACTTCGATCTGAATCAACACCTTCGCAGAGTACAATTTCGAAATCGCAGAAATGTAAAACTTGTTTCACAACTCTTCAACAATCGATTACTTAACGAAATTCTACTCCTTCGTTCGCACAAACAAGCACTTGCTATCGGTTCTATGCTCGTCAGTGATTATAATCCCTAACTGATGAATTTCGAATCGAACATCAAACAAACCCTAACCACGACGCTTTCTGACAGAGATGCGGATAATTGCGACTAAGGATTTGAAATTGGTTCGATTTTGGTCTGTAAAGATGATTTAAGCTCACAATACACAACAATCTTCAAGAACAATATTGGATTTCAACACCTGAGTTCGCTTGTCAGAATTCGCCTTTTATCAGAATTTCGCCACCTTGTCATAATTTCACCTTGCTGACAAAAATCTCGATTGAACTTGAAATTTGCACTTTGATCAACACAATATGATTGTTTGAAATCTGCACAATCTGAGGAACACTAATTTGATGTTTCAAATTTTTTTTTATTTTAATTTTTGATTACGCACTCGATCGGATCGAGGCTCTGATACCAATTGTTACGCTAGGCCTTGAACCACGAACGTAAACTAATATAATTTGAGATAGAGTTGAGAGTATGGGATGAGAAAGAATATAGAATTTAGAGGAGAAAGAAGAGTTTAGAGTTAGATGAGAGAAAGAAGGGAAAGGGGATGAGAAAGAAGACTTTAATCTCAAAGGATATTGAATTTTAGATATTTCATTGATTGGATTTCCATTGAACAATACATCATTACCTATTTATAAGGACTTGAGCTAGCCTTAGATTGAATCAAGACACAGCACTACACATCTTATTAGTAGAAACATCTAGAAAACTCTAGAAACTAATCTAACTAATATGCAAGACAATTATTGGCTCCCAAATAGATAACAGCAACAAGTAGTACGCAGCAGCAGCTAAGACAGAACCAAATAACAGCAGCAGCAGCTCACGCATGGTACAAACAAAACACCAGCAGCATCAAACACAGCAGCCAAATAACAGATTTTAACAGCTTTTCCCTCCAATTAGTTTTCCCGCCCATTTCATCAAATTACACTCTAGCCTCGGAATTTCGGTTTGTAACATTCCCTTCCCCTTGAAAACATTCTTGTCCTCAAGAATAGAAGAGAATCGTAACATTGGAGAACTATAATTGTATATGAAATCATAACTGAAGGGATGAAGTTTTGTTGAATTCGACAGAGCACCTTGGATGTTGTTTATCTCGCTGCAATGTCTGCATTTGAGTACGTAATACTCTTTTGGAGGTCTACACCGATCAAACCAAACATCAACAATACTTTCACGACACCACGTACTCCAGTTAATACAGCTCACAACTCCTTCTTGCTGTTAAGAGTCACAAAATGCATTCATGTTTATGTATTTCTGCATATGGAAGGCTGCACAACTGTTTTTGTACATCATTACTCCAATAAAGCTGCATACGAAGTCCTTTAACATCTCGGGAGGCCTTCCAAACTCAAACCAAGAGAACCTGACATCAAAATTTGCTTGTAAGCATTTCCCATTGCAATTCAGACAGCCCAATTTCTTGTCGATGTACACTAATGGCCAAAATTTCAGCAGTTGTAACTTCAAAAATGCAATGGTTTCTTTGTCCTCAGCTGAGACCTCAGTGACAAACGTCTTGCAAATGTCTTCCCAACAGCATAGCTTCATGATAGGATCCCTATTAATCAAATCTCTTTTCCAGAAAAGAATTAAATCATGCCGAACTTGCCGATCGGCATGCCGACGCTGCATATTTGTTACTGGAATCTGATTTCTGGCTGCACCAACATGCTCTGCAGCAATGACAAAGCTTGCAACATTGTTTTTATCAAACATTTGGATGTTGTGAGATTGAGCATTCAAACAAACAGGACGTGGACAATATTTCTGAACAAAATGCATGCTGACAGATAGAATATGCTCTTGATCAGGTGATCGTTCACGTGGACTGTTAGTTCTTTCAACTTTAGGAACATGATTTTGAGGCCTATCTTCATCTAATTGAAGATGAACTTGAGGACTAACATTTACATTAGCAACTTGAGATCCTTCTTCAACCAACATCTCCTCACGCTTCATCTTCTTCTTTGTAATCTTCTTTGCTTCCCAAAGATTGTTCAATGCATCATTGAGTTGGCTTCTTTTAGCATTACTCCTTGCTTTCTTCAACATTCATTTGACATGAAAATCGTATTGCCATTCCGGATACGTGTCATATTGTGCCTCAACGTCATTAAGATACTCTAACTCTAGCAAAGGATCTTCATAAGGATCGTCTTGTTCAAACTCAGGTTCTTCTAACTTGTGTTCTTCAATTTCGGCATTGTCATGGTCGAGTTCATCTTCAACAACAAAAGATTTTACCTCCTCTTTTTGCTCAACAATCAACTCTTATGGTAGGACTACTTCCGTTGTTGGAACAATCTGGCTAGAAGGCTCAATTTTTTGCACCCGATATTCTTTATGCACATCCTCACCCAAAAGCTTCCCCGGCAATTGTTGAATGCTTTCTGTTTGGTTTCTGGCTTCGACATTATGCAGCTTGAGTTCGACAATTTGCTGATCCAACTTAGCGATCAGTTGTTCCATTATATCATTAAGCTCTTGATGCTTGTCAATGGAAGCATCCGCACTCAAACCGACACCATTAGCCCCTGATCTGGACCTTATTCCTTCGGCCATATTTGCAAATGAACAACAACTTCGATCTGAATCAACACCTTCGCAGAGTACAATTTCGAAATCGCAGAAATGTAAAACTTGTTTCACAACTCTTCAACAATCGATTGCTCAATGAAATTCTACTCCTTCGTTCGCACAAACAAGCACTTGCTATCGGTTCTATGCTCGTCAGTGATTATAATCCCTAACTGATGAATTTCGAATCGAACATCAAACAAACCCTAACCACGACGCTTTCTGACAGAGATGCGGATAATTGCGACTAAGGATATGAAATTGGTTCGATTTTGGTCTGTAAAGATGATTTAAGCTCACAATACACAACACTCTTCAAGAACAATATCGGATTTCAACACCTGAGTTCGCTTGTCAGAATTCGCCTCTTATCAGAATTTCGCCACCCTGTCATAATTTCGCCTTGCTGACAAAAATCTCGATTGAACTTGAAATTTGCACTTTGATCAACACAATATGATTGTTTGAAATCTGCACAATCTGAGGAACACTAATTTGATGTTTGAAAATTTTTTTTATTTTAATTTTTGATTACGCACTCGATCGGATCGAGGGTCTGATACCAATTGTTACGCTCGGCCTTGAACCACGAACGAAAACTAAGATAATTTGGGATAGAGTTGAGAGTATGGGATGAGAAAGAATATAGAATTTAGAGGAGAAAGAAGAGTTTAGAGTTAGATGAGAGAAAGAAAGGAAAGGGGATGAGAAAGAAGACTTTAATCTCAAAGGAGATTGAATTTTAGATATTTCATTGATTGGATTTCCATTGAACAATACATCATCACCCATTTATAAGGACTTGAGCTAGCCTTACATTGAATCAAGACACAGCACTACACATCTTATTAGTAGAAACATCTAGAAAACTCTAGAAACTAATCTAACTAATATGCGAGACAATTATTGGCGCCCAAATAGATAACAGCAACAAGTAGTACGCAACAGCAGCTAAGACAGAACCAAATAACAGCAGCAGCAGCTCACGCATGGTACAAACAAAACAACAGCAGCATCAAACACAGCAGCCAAATAACAGATTTTAATAGCTTTTCCCTCCCATTAGTTTTCCCGCCCATTTCATCAAATTACACTCTAGCCTCGGAATTTCGGTTTGTAACATTCCCTTCCCCTTGAAAACATTCTTGTCCTCAAGAATAGAAGAGAATCGTAACATTGGAGAACTATAATTGTCTATGAAATCATAATTGAAGGGATGAAGTTTTGTTGAATTCCACAGAGCACCTTGGATGTTGTTTATCTCGCTGCAATGTCTGCATTTGAGTACGTAATACTCTTTCGGAGATCTACACCGATCAAACCAAACATCAACAATACTTTCACGACACCACGTAATCCAGTTAATACAGCTCACAACTTCTTCTTGCTGTTGAGAGTCACAAAATGCATTCATGTTTATGTATTTCTGCATATGGAAGGCTGCACAACTATTTTTGTACATCATTACTCCAATAAAGCTGCATACGAAGTCCTTTAACATCTCGGGAGGCCTTCCAAACTCAAACCAAGAGAACCTGACATCAAAATTTGCTTGTAAGCATTTCCCATTGCAATTCAGACAGCCCAATTTCTTGTCGATGTACACTAATGGCCAAAATTTCAGCAGTTGTAACTTCAAAAATGCAATGGTTTCTTTGTCCTCAGCTGAGACCTCAGTGACAAACGTCTTGCAAATGTCTTCCCAACAGCATAGCTTCATGATAGGATCCCTATTAATCAAATCTCTTTTCCAGAAAAGAATTAAATCATGCCGAACTTGCCGATCGGCATGCCGACGCTGCATATTTGTTACTGGAATCTGATTTCTGGCTGAACCAATGTGCTCTGCAGCAATGATAAAGCTTGTAACATTGTTTTTATCAAACATTTGGATGTTGTGAGATTGAGCATTCAAACAAACAGGACGTGGACAATATTTCTGAACAAAATGCATGCTGACAGATAGAATATGCTCTTGATCCGGTGATCGTTCTTGTGGACTGTTAGTTCTTTCAACTTCAGGAACATGATTTTGAGGCCTATCTTCATCTAATTGAAGATGAACTTGAGGACTAACATTTACATTAGCAACTTGAGATCCTTCTTCAACCAACGTCTCCTCACGCTTCATCTTCTTCTTTGTAATCTTCTTTGCTTCCCAAAGATTGTTCAATGCATCATTGAGTTGGCTTCTTTCAGCTTTACGCCTTGCTTTCTTCAACATTCCTTTGACATGAAAATCGTATTCCCATTCCGGATACGTGTCATATTGTGCCTCAACGTCATCAAGATACTCTAACTCTAGCAAAGGATCTTCATAAGGATCGTCTTATTCAAACTCAGGTTCTTCTAACTTGTGTTCTTCAATTTCGGCATTGTCATGGTCGAGTTCATCTTCAACAACAACAGATTTTACCTCCTCTTTTTGCTCAACAACGAACTCTTATGGTAGGACTGCTTCCGTTGTTGGAACAATCTGGTGAGAAGGCTCAATTTGTTGCACTCGATCTTCTTTGTGCACATCCTCCCCCAAAAGCTTCCTCAACAATTGTTGAATGCTTTCTGTTTTGTTTCTGGCTTCGACATTATGCTACTTAAGTTCGATAATTTGCTGATCCAATTTAGCGTTCAGTTGTTCCATTATATCATTAATCTCTTGATGCTTGTCAATGGAAGCATCCGCACTCAAACCGGCACCACCAGCACCTAATCTGGACCTTATTCCTTCGGCCATATTTGCAAATGAACAACAACTTCGATCTAAATCAACACCTTCGCAGAGTACAATTTCGAAATCGCAGAAATGTAAAACTTGTTTCACAACTCTTCAACGATCGGTTGCTTAATGAAATTCTATTCCTTCCTTCGCACAAACAAGCCCTTGCTATCGGTTCTATGCTCGTCAGTGATTATAATCCCTAACTGATGAATTTCGAACCGCACATCGAACACACCCTAACCACGACGCTTTCTGACAGAGATGCGGATAATTGGGACTAAGGATCTGAAATTGGTTCGATTTTGGTCTGTAAAGATGATTTAAACTCACAATACACAACAATCTTCAAGAACAATATCGGATTTCAACACCTGAGTTCACTTGTCAGAATTCGCCTCTTATCAGAATTTCGCCACCTTGTCAGAATTTCGCCTTGCTGACAAAAATCTCGATTGAACTTGAAATTTGTACTTTGATCAACACAATCTGATTATTTAAAATCTGCACAATCTGAGCGACACTAATTTGATTTCTGAATTTTTTTTTTATTTTAATTTTTGATTACGCACTCGATCGGATCGAGGCTCTGATAGCAATTATTACGCTCGGCCTTGAACCACGAACGTAAACTAATATAATTTGGGATAGAGTTGAGAGTATGGGATGAGAAAGAATATAGAATTTAGATGAGAGAGAAGAGTTTAGAGTTAGATGAGAGAAAGAAGGGAAAGGGGATGAGAAAGAAGACTTTAATCTCAAAGGGGATCGAATTTCAGATATTTCATTGATTGGATTTCCATTGAACAATACATCATCACCTATTTATAAGGACTTGAGCTAGCCTTACATTGAATCAAGACACAACACTACACATCTTATTAGTAGAAACATCTAGAAAACTCTAGAAACTAATCTAACTAATATGCAAGACAATTATTGGCGCCAAAGCATATAACATCAACAAGTAGTATGCAGCAGCAGCTAAGACAGAACCAAATAACAGCAGCAGCAGCTCACGCATGGTACAAACAGAATAGCAGCGGCCTCAAACACAGCAGCCCAATAACAGATTTTAACAGCTTTTTCCCCCAATTAGTTTTCCCGCCCATTTCATCAAATTAAACTCTAGCCTCGGAATTTCGGTTTGTAACATTCCCTTCCCCTTGAAAACATTATTGTCCCCAAGAATAGAAGAGAATCGTAACATTGGAGAACTATAATTGTAAACGAAATTATAACTGAAGGGATGAAGTTTTGCTGAATTCTACAGAGCACCTTGGATGTTGTTTATCTCGCTGCAATGTCTGCGTTTGAGTACGTAATACTCTTCTGGAGGTCTACATCGATCAAACCAAACATCAACAATACTTTCACGACACCACGTAATCCAGTTAATATAGCTCACAACTCCTTCTTGCTGTTGAGAGTCACAAAATGCATTCATGTTTATGTATTTCTGCATATGGAAGGCTGCACAACTATTTTTGTATATCTTTACTCCATTAAAGCTGCATACGAAGTCCTTTAACATCTCGGGAGGCCTTCCAAACTCAAACCAAGAGAACCTAACATCAAAATTTGTGTGTAAGCATTTCCCATTGCAATTCAAACAGCCCAATTTCTTGTCGATGTACACTAATGGCCAAAATTTCAGCAGCTGTAACTTCAAAAATGCAGTGGTTTCTTTGCCCTCAGCTGAGACCTCAGTGACAAACGTCTTGAAAATGTCTTCCCAATAGCATAGCTTCATGATAGGGTCACTATTAATCAAATCTCTTTTCCCGAAAAGAATTAAATCATGCCGAACTTGCCGATCGGCATGCCGACACTGCATATTTGTTACTGGAATCTGATTTCTGGCTGAACCAACGTGCTCTGCAGCAATGACAAAGCTTGCAACATTGTTTTTATCAAACATTTGGATGTTGTGAGTTTGAGCATTCAAACAAACAGGACGTGGACAATCTTTCTGAACAAAATGCATGCTAACAGATAGAATATGCTCTTGATCAGGTGATCGTTCACGTGGACTGTTAGTTCTTTCAACTTCAGGAACATGATTTTGAGGCCTATCTTCATCTAATTGAAGATGAACTTAAGGACTAACATTTACATTAGCAACTTGAGATCCTTCTTCAACCAACGTCTCCTCACGCTTCATCTTCTTCTTTGTAATCTACTTTGCTTCCCAAAGATTGTTCAATGCATCATTGAGTTGGCTTCTTTTAGCTTTACTCCTTGCTTTCTTCAACATTCATTTGACATGAAAATCGTATTCCCATTCCGGATACGTGTCATATTGTGCCTCAACGTCATTAAGATACTCTAACTCTAGCAAAGGATCTTCATAAGGATCGTCTTGTTCAAACTCAGGTTCTTCTAACTTGTGTTCTTCAATTTCGGCATTGTCATGGTCGAGTTCATCTTCAACAACAACAGATTTTACCTCCTCTTTTTGCTCAACAATCAACTCTTGTGGTAGGACTACTTCCATTGTTGGAATAATCTGGCTAGAAGGCTCAATTTTTTGCACCCGATCTTCTTTATGCACATCCTCACCCAAAAGCTACCCCGACAATTGTTGAATGCTTTCTGTTTGGTTTCTGGCTTCGACATTATGCCGCTTGAGTTCGACAATTTGCTGATCCAACTTAGCGTTCAGTTGTTCCATTATATCATTAAGCTCTTGATGCTTGTCAATGGAAGCATCCGCACTTAAACCGGCACCATCAGCACCTGATCTGGACCTTATTCCTTCGGCCATATTTGCAAATGAACAACAACTTCGATCTGAATCAACACCCTCGCAGAGTACAATTTCGAAATCGCAGAAATGTAAAACTTGTTTCACAACTCTTCAACAATCGATTACTTAACGAAATTCTACTCCTTCGTTCGCACAAACAAGCACTTGCTATCGGTTCTATGCTCGTCAGTGATTATAATCCCTAACTGATGAATTTCGAATCGAACATCAAACAAACCCTAACCACGACGCTTTCTGACAGAGATGCGGATAATTGCGACTAAGGATTTGAAATTGGTTCGATTTTGGTCTGTAAAGATGATTTAAGCTCACAATACACAACAATCTTCAAGAACAATATTGGATTTCAACACCTGAGTTCGCTTGTCAGAATTCGCCTTTTATCAGAATTTCGCCACCTTGTCATAATTTCACCTTGCTGACAAAAATCTCGATTGAACTTGAAATTTGCACTTTGATCAACACAATATGATTGTTTGAAATCTGCACAATCTGAGGAACACTAATTTGATGTTTGAAATTTTTTTTTATTTTAATTTTTGATTACGCACTCGATCGGATCGAGGCTCTGATACCAATTGTTACGCTAGGCCTTGAACCACGAACGTAAACTAATATAATTTGGGATAGAGTTGAGAGTATGGGATGAGAAAGAATATAGAATTTAGAGGAGAAAGAAGAGTTTAGAGTTAGATGAGAGAAAGAAGGGAAAGGGGATGAGAAAGAAGACTTTAATCTCAAAGGATATTGAATTTTAGATATTTCATTGATTGGATTTCCATTGAACAATACATCATTACCTATTTATAAGGACTTGAGCTAGCCTTACATTGAATCAAGACACAGCACTACACATCTTATTAGTAGAAACATCTAGAAAACTCTAGAAACTAATCTAACTAATATGCAAGACAATTATTGGCTCCCAAATAGATAACAGCAACAAGTAGTACGCAGCAGCAGCTAAGACAGAACCAAATAACAGCAGCAGCAGCTCACGCATGGTACAAACAAAACACCAGCAGCATCAAACACAGCAGCCAAATAACAGATTTTAACAGCTTTTCCCTCCAATTAGTTTTCCCGCCCATTTCATCAAATTACACTCTAGCCTCGGAATTTCGGTTTGTAACATTCCCTTCCCCTTGAAAACATTCTTGTCCTCAAGAATAGAAGAGAATCGTAACATTGGAGAACTATAATTGTATATGAAATCATAACTGAAGGGATGAAGTTTTGTTGAATTCGACAGAGCACCTTGGATGTTGCTTATCTCGCTGCAATGTCTGCATTTGAGTGCGTAATACTCTTTTGGAGGTCTACACCGATCAAACCAAACATCAACAATACTTTCACGACACCACGTAATCCAGTTAATATAGCTCACAACTCCTTCTTGCTGTTAAGAGTCACAAAATGCATTCATGTTTATGTATTTCTGCATATGGAAGGCTGCACAACTGTTTTTGTACATCATTACTCCAATAAAGCTGCATACGAAGTCCTTTAACATCTCGGGAGGCCTTCCAAACTCAAACCAAGAGAACCTGACATCAAAATTTGCTTGTAAGCATTTCCCATTGCAATTCAGACAGCCCAATTTCTTGTCGATGTACACTAATGGCCAAAATTTCAGCAGTTGTAACTTCAAAAATGCAATGGTTTCTTTGTCCTCAGTTGAGACCTCAGTGACAAACGTCTTGCAAATGTCTTCCCAACAGCATAGCTTCATGATAGGATCCCTATTAATCAAATCTCTTTTCCAGAAAAGAATTAAATCATGCCGAACTTGCCGATCGGCATGCCGACGCTGCATATTTGTTACTGGAATCTGATTTCTGGCTGCACCAACATGCTCTGCAGCAATGACAAAGCTTGCAACATTGTTTTTATCAAACATTTGGATGTTGTGAGATTGAGCATTCAAACAAACAGGACGTGGACAATATTTCTGAACAAAATGCATGCTGACAGATAGAATATGCTCTTGATCAGGTGATCGTTCACGTGGACTGTTAGTTCTTTCAACTTTAGGAACATGATTTTGAGGCCTATCTTCATCTAATTGAAGATGAACTTGAGGACTAACATTTACATTAGCAACTTGAGATCCTTCTTCAACCAACATCTCCTCACGCTTCATCTTCTTCTTTGTAATCTTCTTTGCTTCCCAAAGATTGTTCAATGCATCATTGAGTTGGCTTCTTTTAGCGTTACTCCTTGCTTTCTTCAACATTCATTTGACATGAAAATCGTATTCCCATTCCGGATACGTGTCATATTGTGCCTCAACGTCATTAAGATACTCTAACTCTAGCAAAGGATCTTCATAAGGATCGTCTTGTTCAAACTCAGGTTCTTCTAACTTGTGTTCTTCAATTTCGGAATTGTCATGGTCGAGTTCATCTTCAACAACAAAAGATTTTACCTCCTCTTTTTGCTCAACAATCAACTCTTATGGTAGGACTACTTCCGTTGTTGGAACAATCTGGCTAGAAGGCTCAATTTTTTGCACCCGATATTCTTTATGCACATCCTCACCCAAAAGCTTCCCCGGCAATTGTTGAATGCTTTCTGTTTGGTTTCTGGCTTCGACATTATGCAGCTTGAGTTCGACAATTTGCTGATCCAACTTAGCGATCAGTTGTTCCATTATATCATTAAGCTCTTGATGCTTGTCAATGGAAGCATCCGCACTCAAACCGACACCATTAGCCCCTGATCTGGACCTTATTCCTTCGGCCATATTTGCAAATGAACAACAACTTCGATCTGAATCAACACCTTCGCAGAGTACAATTTCGAAATCGCAGAAATGTAAAACTTGTTTCACAACTCTTCAACAATCGATTGCTCAATGAAATTCTACTCCTTCGTTCGCACAAACAAGCACTTGCTATCGGTTCTATGCTCGTCAGTGATTATAATCCCTAACTGATGAATTTCGAATCGAACATCAAACAAACCCTAACCACGACGCTTTCTGACAGAGATGCGGATAATTGCGACTAAGGATATGAAATTGGTTCGATTTTGGTCTGTAAAGATGATTTAAGCTCACAATACACAACACTCTTCAAGAACAATATCGGATTTCAACACCTGAGTTCGCTTGTCAGAATTCGCCTCTTATCAGAATTTCGCCACCCTGTCATAATTTCGCCTTGCTGACAAAAATCTCGATTGAACTTGAAATTTGCACTTTGATCAACACAATATGATTGTTTGAAATCTGCACAATCTGAGGAACACTAATTTGATGTTTGAAATTTTTTTTTATTTTAATTTTTGATTACGCACTCGATCGGATCGAGGCTCTGATACCAATTGTTACGCTCGGCCTTGAACCACGAACGAAAACTAAGATAATTTGGGATAGAGTTGAGAGTATGGGATGAGAAAGAATATAGAATTTAGAGGAGAAAGAAGAGTTTAGAGTTAGATGAGAGAAAGAAAGGAAAGGGGATGAGAAAGAAGACTTTAATCTCAAAGGAGATTGAATTTTAGATATTTCATTGATTGGATTTCCATTGAACAATACATCATCACCCATTTATAAGGACTTGAGCTAGCCTTACATTGAATCAAGACACAGCACTACACATCTTATTAGTAGAAACATCTAGAAAACTCTAGAAACTAATCTAACTAATATGCGAGACAATTATTGGCGCCCAAATAGATAACAGCAACAAGTAGTACGCAGCAGCAGCTAAGACAGAACCAAATAACAGCAGCAGCAGCTCACGCATGGTACAAACAAAACAACAGCAGCATCAAACACAGCAGCCAAATAACAGATTTTAACAGCTTTTCCCTCCCATTAGTTTTCCCGCCCATTTCATCAAATTACACTCTAGCCTCGGACTTTCGGTTTGTAACATTCCCTTCCCCTTGAAAACATTCTTGTCCTCAAGAATAGAAGAGAATCGTAACATTGGAGAACTATAATTGTCTATGAAATCATAATTGAAGGGATGAAGTTTTGTTGAATTCCACAGAGCACCTTGGATGTTGTTTATCTCGCTGCAATGTCTGCATTTGAGTACGTAATACTCTTTCGGAGGTCTACACCGATCAAACCAAATATCAACAATACTTTCACGACACCACGTAATCCAGTTAATACAGCTCACAACTCCTTCTTGCTGTTGAGAGTCACAAAATGCATTCATGTTTATGTATTTCTGCATATGGAAGGCTGCACAACTATTTTTGTACATCATTACTCCAATAAAGCTGCATACGAAGTCCTTTAACATCTCGGGAGGCCTTCCAAACTCAAACCAAGAGAACCTGACATCAAAATTTGCTTGTAAGCATTTCCCATTGGAATTCAGACAGCCCAATTTCTTGTCGATGTACACTAATGGCCAAAATTTCAGCAGTTGTAACTTCAAAAATGCAATGGTTTCTTTGTCCTCAGCTGAGACCTCAGTGACAAACGTCTTGCAAATGTCTTCCCAACAGAATAGCTTCATGATAGGATCCCTATTAATCAAATCTCTTTTCCAGAAAAGAATTAAATCATGCCGAACTTGCCGATCGGCATGCCGACGCTGCATATTTGTTGCTGGAATCTGATTTCTGGCTGAACCAATGTGCTCTGCAGCAATGATAAAGCTTGTAACATTGTTTTTATCAAACATTTGGATGTTGTGAGATTGAGCATTCAAACAAACAGGACGTGGACAATATTTCTGAACAAAATGCATGCTGACAGATAGAATATGCTCTTGATCCGGTGATCGTTCTTGTGGACTGTTAGTTCTTTCAACTTCAGGAACATGATTTTGAGGCCTATCTTCATCTAATTGAAGATGAACTTGAGGACTAACATTTACATTAGCAACTTGAGATCCTTCTTCAACCAACGTCTCCTCACGCTTCATCTTCTTCTTTGTAATCTTCTTTGCTTCCCAAAGATTGTTCAATGCATCATTGAGTTGGCTTCTTTTAGCTTTACGCCTTGCTTTCTTCAACATTCCTTTGACATGAAAATCGTATTCCCATTCCGGATACGTGTCATATTGTGCCTCAACGTCATCAAGATACTCTAACTCTAGCAAAGGATCTTCATAAGGATCGTCTTATTCAAACTCAGGTTCTTCTAACTTGTGTTCTTCAATTTCGGCATTGTCATGGTCGAGTTCATCTTCAACAACAACAGATTTTACCTCCTCTTTTTGCTCAACAACGAACTCTTATGGTAGGACTGCTTCCGTTGTTGGAACAATCTGGCGAGAAGGCTCAATTTGTTGCACTCGATCTTCTTTGTGCACATCCTCCCCCAAAAGCTTCCTCAACAATTGTTGAATGCTTTCTGTTTTGTTTCTGGCTTCGACATTATGCTGCTTAAGTTCGATAATTTGCTGATCCAACTTAGCGTTCAGTTGTTCCATTATATCATTAATCTCTTGATGCTTGTCAATGGAAGCATCCGCACTCAAACCGGCACCACCAGCACCTAATCTGGACCTTATTCCTTCGGCCATATTTGCAAATGAACAACAACTTCGATCTAAATCAACACCTTCGCAGAGTACAATTTCGAAATCGCAGAAATGTAAAACTTGTTTCACAACTCTTCAACGATCGGTTGCTTAATGAAATTCTATTCCTTCCTTCGCACAAACAAGCACTTGCTATCGGTTCTATGCTCGTCAGTGATTATAATCCCTAACTGATGAATTTCGAACCGCACATCGAACACACCCTAACCACGACGCTTTCTGACAGAGATGCGGATAATTGGGACTAAGGATCTGAAATTGGTTCGATTTTGGTCTGTAAAGATGATTTAAACTCACAATACACAACAATCTTCAAGAACAATATCGGATTTCAACACCTGAGTTCACTTGTCAGAATTCGTCTCTTATCAGAATTTCGCCACCTTGTCAGAATTTCGCCTTGCTGACAAAAATCTCGATTGAACTTGAAATTTGTACTTTGATCAACACAATCTGATTATTTAAAATCTGCACAATCTGAGCGACACTAATTTGATTTCTGAATTTTTTTTTTATTTTAATTTTTGATTACGCACTCGATCGGATCGAGGCTCTGATAGCAATTATTACGCTCGGCCTTGAACCACGAACGTAAACTAATATAATTTGGGATAGAGTTGAGAGTATGGGATGAGAAAGAATATAGAATTTAGATGAGAGAGAAGAGTTTAGAGTTAGATGAGAGAAAGAAGGGAAAGGGGATGAGAAAGAAGACTTTAATCTCAAAGGGGATCGAATTTCAGATATTTCATTGATTGGATTTCCATTGAACAATACATCATCACCTATTTATAAGGACTTGAGCTAGCCTTACATTGAATCAAGACACAACACTACACATCTTATTAGTAGAAACATCTAGAAAACTCTAGAAACTAATCTAACTAATATGCAAGACAATTATTGGCACCAAAACATATAACACCAACAAGTAGTATGCAGCAGCAGTTAAGACAGAACCAAATAACAGCAGCAGCAGCTCACGCATGGTACAAACAGAATAGCAGCGGCCTCAAACACAGCAGCCCAATAACAGATTTTAACAGCTTTTCCCTCCAATTAGTTTTCCCGCCCATTTCATCAAATTAAACTCTAACCTCGGAATTTTAGTTTGTAACAACCTGTTGTATCATCTTTAGTCAAACAAAAGTTTATTTTCTATTCAGGTCCTTTAGAGTCCAGTCTGTGTCATGCTTGCTAACTCGGTAAGCATAGTCGTTTACCTTTTTAAAAGTCAGTTTCTAGTATTAAGCACCCTTTTGATATTGTTCATTCTGATGTATGGACATCACCTGTCCTTAGTTTCAGTGGTTATAAATATTATTTGTTATTTTTGAATGATTTTTCTCACTTTGTGTGGATTTACCCGATGCGCTTTAAATTTGTGGTGTTTGATCTGTTTCTTGCATTCTGTGCTCTTATTTTAAATCAGTTTGGTATGGAAATCAAACAATTTCAGTGTGACAATGGGACATAATACATTAATCGTGACTTTAATGGACTTTTTATGCAATGGGGTATTCTAAACAGGGTCTCGTGCCCTCTCACATCCCAACAAAATGGAAAGGCTAAACGTATGCACAGAACTATTGGTAATATGATGCGCTCTTTGCTTTTTCAATCCTGTATGCGTTTGGAATATTGGGTTGAAGCTGTTTCTGCTGCTACTCACATTATCAATTTATTGCCCTCTACTGCCATTAAGAAAAAGATTCAATATCAATGTTTGTATAAACAAAAGGTTGATTATGATTACCTTCGTGTTTTCGGAAGTGCCTGCTATCCCAACTTGAGTGCGATTACTGCACATAAACTTGCTCCTCGTTCTACTTTGTGTGTTTTCCTGAGCTATCCACCGAGCCATAAGGGCTACAAGTGCTTAGATCTTTCTACTAACAAAGTCATTATTTCGCGGCATGTTGTGTTTGATGAAACAGATTTTCCTTTCGCTTGGTTGGGTGCTTTCTCTCAAGCTATGATCAGTCGTCTTCATCAGGTGTTCGCATCACCTCTCACTTTCTCTCCTTTTGCTAGTAGCATGCCCGCCCCACCACCCGAGATAATTCAACCGCAGCCGGGTTCCCCAGCCGCGGGTGCACCGCCACGGGCACCCGTGCTTGCACCGCTACCGCCTCTTCGCCACTGCCCCATCCATCGTCACTGCCCAGTTCACCGGCTGCCATGGTTGAGCCCACCGAGACCTGTGAGCCTCGCGGTCCCTCGACCCGGTCTCATCATCCTATGCTCGCACGTTCCAAAGCTGGTATTGTAAAACCTCTTATTCGACCTTCTATGCTTGCTCATCATATGTGGCCTGAGGTTCCTTTCTTCTATAAGCAGGCTCTTGCAGATGAGAATTGGAAGAATGCTATGTAAGATGAGTACAACGCTCTTATTCATAATCAGACGTGGGATCTTGTTCCTCCACCTTCTCATGGTAACGTTGTAGGTTCGAAATGGATTTTTCACATTAAGCAGACTCCTACAGGTGAATTTGAACGATATAAAGCTCGTTTGGCTGCTCAAGGTTCACACAAAGATACGGCATTGATTATGATGAGACTTTCAGTTCTGTTGTCAAGCTAGCTACAGCTTGCACAGTTCTCGCTCTAACTACTTCTCGTCAATGGCCTATTCATCAACTCGATGTTAAAAATGCCTTTTTGAATGATTATCTCAATGAAGAGGTTTATGTGAAGCAACCTCCAGGTTTCCTCAACTCTCAATTTCCAGATCATGTGTGCAAGTTAAACAAGTCCCTTTATAGTCTTAAACAGGTGCCTCGGGCATGGTATAATCGCTTCGCCTCCTTTCATATACACTCGGTTTCACGGGTTGTAAGTTTGACTCTTCACTATTTATTTTACGCCGTGGTGGTGACATGGCTATATTATTGGTTTATGTTGATGATATCGTTCTCACTGCATCGTCCACTGTGCTACTTCAAGCTTTGCTTCGTTCTCTATGTTCTGAATTTGATATGACTGATTCGGGGCGGCTTAATTATTATCTTAGCATCCCCTTCTCAGACTCTTCAGATGGTCTTTTCTTATCTCAGTCCAAGTATGCTCACGATCTGCTTGATAAAACCAACATGCTCTCCTGCAAGCCAATTGCTACACCTACAGATTCCAAGTCTAAGCTTTCCATAGATGATGGTGATCTCATGCCTAACCCTACCTTGTATCGATCTACAGTTGGTGCTCTTAAGTATCTCACTTTCACTCACCCCAATATCTCCTACGCTATGCACCAAGTATGTTTGTTTATGCATGCTCTGCATTTACCTCATTGGATGACCGTTAAACGCATTCTCAGATACATCAAGGGCACTATTACTTATGGATTGACTATTGCTGCTTCTCGTGTGGATCAACTTGTCGCATACTCAGATGCAGATTGGGCTGGATGTCCTGATACTCATCGGTACACATCTGGGTTTTGTGTCTTTCAAGGAGGTAACCTTATTTCTTGGTCCTCCAAACGTTAGCCTACAGTTTCTCGATCCAGCGCTGAGGCTGTGTATAGGGCAGTAGCTGATGCCATCTCTGAGTGTTGTTGGCTTCGTTCTCTTCTTGGTGAGCTTGGTCTTATTCTTCCCCGTGCCACCTTGCTTTATTGTGACAATATTTCTGCTATATACTTGTCCACTAGCCCAGTGCAGCACGTTTGAACCAAGCATATTGAGATCAACATTCATTTTGTTCGAAAGCGCGTCCACAAGGGTCTTGTTCGGGTTCTCCATATTCCCACGTCACAACAAACAGCTGACATCTTCACAAATAGTCTACCGCGGCAACTCTTTCTTCTATTTAGACACAACCTTCGCATTTGTTTCCCTCCTGCTTCGGTTGAGGGGAGATGTTAGAATATATTGTATATGGTAAATATGGTTAGAATATATTGCTAGAATATATTGTAATATGATTCGAATATTTAGGATATGTTTCCATAAATTGTAATTATATGTATTCATTATTTATACGAGAGGGCTCCCATTCTAGGGGCACCAATTATTCCATAATTCCTTTGTTTCACATATCTTCTTTACTAATAAAACTATTAACTCCCTTTTGGCAAAATTACCATCTGTTCAACATTCAAACTTCATTTGGCGGTCAAATTCTTCTATATGCTCTTCTAATTGTGACAAGGCTTTATAAAAATACATGACCTACAGCAAGTAGGAACACAAACAAGGATTTAATGTTGCACAAGCCTCCAATAGACAACCCTTGTACACCTAAATAAATAAATAACATTTTCAAACTTGTGACTCCACAGGGGCTTGGTGGTTGTCATCTCTTAGGCAATACAACAAAGACCGCATACCTGACAAGAAGTTTTAAAGCATCAAAGGTTTTAATTATCTATGTTAACTGTGCAACAGGGACCTGCTCACGAAATTAGTCTCATGAAAGACAAGGATTCTTTTTTCGATAATTATGAAGGACAAGGATGGATTGAGCTTTTTACAAGGATGGAGTAAGGCGGTATTTGGCCAGTTCTCTTGTCATTTTCTCTCTTGCTCTATCAGTTTGTGGTCTCCCCTACTCCGAACCCATCACTCTCAATGCTGTTTAGCCATGGGGTGCATGTTCTCGTTCTTTTGTGCATTTTTTTTGGTTTTGCCCTGCTTTCCTATTTTCTTGTTTCTACTTCCCAATTTATTTGGGTTCTCTCAGGCCTCGATTGCTCGAGTCACCAGTGTTGTATCGCTACTATGTTGTTAATTATCAAAAAAATATGAAAGATAAATAAACCACACCTATTTCGGAAGTCAACTAACAACGTCTATGTATTGTCGAAGGATAAAAATGACTATCAACTGATATGCAAACGGTCCAAGCATGTGAAGTACTGCACAACACCAAGAAAGACTATCGCGCATCAATATAACAAATAGTATGGTACAGATTATTGAGAATGATTAAAATAAAGCAACTTGTCTATGACAAATATTGAAGAATGGCATTTAATTCTCCAAAAGCTCATGAATTAGCTTATCAAACAAGGTAGTACCTTACCGGTCGGGAAATATGCAGCACGGCCTTCTGCATCTACTATTTCTACAGGGGTCCAGCTTTAATTATGATTTTAATACTAAGCTCCAACCCATTATCCAAATGCTATAGATCCAAAAAGATATTAATAGAAGTGACACGAAACACATGAAAATGGTTTAACTTGGGCTTCAAAACAAATAAAAAAAAATGTGAAATCTAAAGACAACTGCTCAATGCAACAACATATGTTCAATCTTAGGAACATGTAAACCAGCAAGAAGACATAACATGCTGAAACGGCTTCTAGCACTTGAAAATTACCCCAATTTACGACAAATATCATGAAATGGAAAATTTTATGTGTTGTCCAACCATACTCATGAATTCTCAGCTCAATCCTAATAAGTTGAATCTACACCTGGAAACAACTCAATCAACACAAAACTAATAGGCCGAGGAACTTCTGCATTTCAACAACTATGCTGCTGAAGCCATAAAATCTAATAGATGGAAAACCCCCAAAAAATCCCATGATAAGAACCCAAGGATTATGCCTTGGTGCCCGTATGTAAGCTGCAATCACATTCGATTCGATTGGTAAGCTTTAACTAGACGTTGTAAGTAAAATTTATAAATGAAATACTGTTTTCTTCGACATTGCTGGTTTCCTACGTGGTAAATGTGAAATTCGATATGCCTAAAGCCAACCGAGGAGTTATGACACCAACATACTAGCCCAAGTAAATTTCCATTCCCAAGCCAATTAATTTTGGATTGAAGTTTGTTGTAGGCTTATTAATCTTATTCATCAATACTGAATCATTCATCTCTAAAGACTTAACATTCACTTAGAAGGTTTACTTACATCGTATTTAACATATTAGAAACCAAATCATACATGGACTTCAGTCAAGGCTTGCATCTCTATTTTTGGCTTGTAAAAACAAATCCTTAGCCCTCTTTCCTTGGGAAGTTAACCATGAAGTTGGTTCATCCATGTGCTCAAATCTATGAGTGACCAAAGCACAAGCAAAAGGCAGGAGCAACTATGGCCCTCTTAGGGTAGCCACCACTCTGGTTATAGCATCAAAGAATGTACACTACTACTTAGTTAATTCACATTAAGAGAATTTCAAACCTAGGCTTGATGGTTGTACTTCCATTTTTTTAAGAGGGCTTGGAAGGTGGTGGGTGGTGAGGTTATCCGAGTTGTGCAGTCGTTTTTCACTTCAGGGTGCATGCGGGGAGCTCTGAACACCACCAGGATCTGTCTTGTGCCAAAAGTGGAGAATCCCTCTACTTTTGGTGACATTCACCCTATCTCTTGTTGCAATGTGATCTATAAGTGCATCACTAAGATCCATGCAAATAGTTTGAAAGGCGTCCTTCCACGGCTGATTGATGATGGACAGACTGCCTTTGCCCCGGGTAGCCGGATCTTATATAGCATTTTTTTGACTCACGTAATTGCATGACTATTACCTTCAAGTTTCGCCGGACTGTGCACTGAAGGATGTTATCCGCAAAGCCTTTGATATAGTTCGTTGGGACTCCATCCTAGCAAGTACGAGGAGTATAGGGATTCCTAAGGTCTTGGTTGGTTGGGTCCGAGAGTGCCTTTCTATAGCCTACTTTTTGTTGCCATTTATGGTGAACTCAGAGGGTTTCTTTCACTACAGTCGAGGCATTCGTCATGGTGACCCGCTCTCTCCTTATCTGTTTGTTTTTTCAATGGAAGGTCTCCTCGGTTTGCTTCGCCGGTTATTGATGATCCGTGGTTTCATTATCACCCATGCTGTCATCGCACTAGCCTCACTCACCTTTGCTTCTTCAATGACCTGATGATTTTCTGCAGGGGTGATTTGGCCAGTGTTACGGTAGTTCATGAGGTTTTGGATTGCTCTGCTGTTCCTTTGGGGCTTTCCTCAAATGCTGGGAAGAGCTCTATTTTTCTAACTGGAGTTGATTCTACGATGTAGAGTGATATTCTTGGCATTCTGGGATTTAGTTATGGGCAGTGCCCGGTTCGGTATTTGGGAGTGCTGCTTGTTACTTTCCGGCTATGGTTTGTTGACTACAAGCCTCTTCTGGATCGCATCCTCTCCCGTATCTGGTTATGGACCTCTCATTTTCTATCATATGCTCGCTGCCTGCAGCTCATTAGGTCAACTCTCTTTGCTATGCAAGTCTACTGGTCATCCGTCTTCATGCTCCCGAAGACGAAGATCGAGTCGACCTTAGTGGCTTTCCTTTGGCTTGGCACTTCACTAATTGGGGGGGGGGGGGGGGGGGGGGGGGGGTGGTATGGGCGAAAGTTGCATGGAGGCATCTTTGCTATCCAAGGCTCGAGGGTGGTCTGGGACATCGTTGTCTTGCCGAGTGGAACCAATCTTCGATTATGAAGCACGTCTTGTTCCTCCTTTCTGATCCTTCCTCACTTCGGCCTCACAGGGTTCATTCGCACCGCCCTTGAGGGAGGAGTTTTTTGACACTTCGTGTGATGGGTTCAGCATCATTCTATCAGTTCATCATCTGTGCTCTGGAGTGTTTCGTCATGTCATAAGTGATGGGCTTGATATAGCCTTATAAACCAATTATTAGCTGCCTTGCGGTCGCCTCTCGGAGCGTCTCCCTGCTGGGTTTTGTGGGATTCTCGAGTCTCAGCTATCAATTGAGGGTGATCAGTGGAGATTTTCACAAGGACATCTAGAGCTCCGACCCATATGGGATATGATTGATTTTAGCCCTTGGGCTGGTGTAGCAGATTCTGTCAAATGGTTGGGTGACCCTTTAGGGAAATTTACCACCAAATCCACTTGGGAGATGATCCGCAGTTGGATGGAGGAGGACTCTACACATCATTTGCTGTAGTTTCAGCTTCAAATTCTGAGGTCCTCCTTTCTTCTATGGCTTACTTCTAGAAAGTGGGTATGTACTCGAGATAGACTTTTAGAGATTTGGAGCACATGGAGTTTTCAGTGGTTCGGCTGATGAGAGTCGTAGGCACCTTTTCTTCAATTGTCCCTTTTATGCCATTATCTAGAGCTACATTACTCCGCACACTTATGTTTCTTGGCTTGCCCTTCCTTGGGGTGACATCGTTCCTTGGATTGCTCAGCACCTTAGGGGCCGAGAGATTGACAGCATTATCGCTCGACTCTGCCTCTCAGTGACCGTACATGTTCTCTGGTATGAGTGCAACCTTAGGGTTGAGCGTTCTCAGTCCAGACTGTTTGAGGCAATGGGAGAGAAGATTATGGGTTTGATCACGAGCCACTTGCTTGCTGCTTCTTCATTAAGAGAGCACATCATCATGCCTTCTTGCTTAGGCAATGGGGCCTCAAGATTTAGCTTTCTTTTTGTTTCATTTCAGATTCTGTTATGATTGTCTTTGTTGTTGGACTTTGTTGGACTCTGTTAGACTTTGTTTGACTCTGTTTTATCATTGTAAGCTCCGGCAGTGTCCGGGGGTAATGCCCCTTGTAGCTGTATTCTTCTCATTGCATTTATGTATTTCATTGACTTACCCAAAAAAAAAGGCATTTCAAACCTTTTACGATCAATGTTATGCCTTCATCTAAGGACCCATATCAAATGCCCTCCTTTTATAAACTATGAAATTGCTCCTTTGCATCTTAAGGGTGTACCACTACATGTTCAAGAACATAACGAAAGTATTTGTCAATTTGAGTGGAAGAACTCGACTATGGCATCAACCTGGAAAGAAAAAGAGCAGCCAATCAAGTTACAGGGGAGTTGATTTTATTCAAGTCAACCATTGCTATCAAACGCAACTGTTCAACTCAAAAAGTTAATTTTGAGAATTACCACAACGATGAACAAGGCCCAAGACAATGACAATCTAGAAATCAAATTTGGCTACTCGTCCACTTTATGTCAATGGTTCACCACTGCTTTATGTTTTTCTTTTCAAACAATATATTCTCCAATATAAGGAAATTTGTGACATTCTTGATCTTTTTGGCAATTACCAAGCCACGGCCTATTTATGATAGATTTGAGAGTGCATGGGTAGGATAAGCCAAACTCGAGCATGAGAATCTGGACCTCAAGGATCTCCCTCTTCCTTTCTGTCTTAGTTTTTTCTTGATTCTTTGGCTAAGGGCACGCCTTGAAGTTTTTTTTTTAATCTCTCTCCTCTTCTCCCTTGGGCCCCGCCTCCTCCTTTAGGACCAAAATTATATCCTTTTATATAATATGCAGAGAGGGGCGTGCGTACATGCTTTGGCTATTTTAGATTGCCTGCCTTGGAAATGCCCATCCTGGCTCGTTCGTATCTAGCTCGCCTATTATCTGGCTCACCTGCCTCTGGCTCGCCTATTTTCTAGCTCGTCCATCTCCTGGCTTGCCTATCCTTGGCTCACTCATTACTTGGCATGCCCATTACCTGGCTCGCCCATTATCTTGCTCGCCCATCCTTGGTTCACCTAGTAGGCGCCATTATAAACATAATAGGCCCCTACTTTTCAAATAAGTAACATTTATTCTCCTAGAAAGTGCATTCTTACATCATCCCTTACCCCCCATATGTCCAATCTTGAGTTCTAGTGTATATATACGTGTGTGCTTTTAGGCTACTTTCCTGGGTTCCTTCACTTTTATTTTTTACTTCCTCTACATTGCCTCCACATTTTATTCCTAATCTCGTTTTTATGGAGGTATTTTTCAAGGACTTACTTTTTACCATACTCTTCTGGCTTTCTACTAAAATTTTGTGTCAAGGTTGCATCATTTCTCTATTTTTCCGAGGGCTTTTCCTTCAAGAGGATTTTTTGAGGGAGCAAGCTCTAAATTGCTTTAAGCGTCATGCAGATGGAATCTTGATACAAAACGAGTATTGGCCACTTCATAGGGAGTATGTGGAGTCTTATATTCTGGATGACTCCCATCCTTCTGCGTGTGTGCTTCATGGTTCTTATCCGAGGAGAAAGAAATTGTAAAAATCAGCTATGGTTTAGTTGTATTTGGAGTCACCCATTACTTCGGGTCCCGAGCATTAGAAATATGTAATCTGGCTACACAAACTTACTTCCCTATCTTCCTCCCCGATGAGTTTCAGTGTTTGGGTTCTTCCCTAAAAATAGTTTTCACTTGTCTTGACGATGCTTCGTTGAATCCTTTTAATTACCATATATTTCTCTTCTTCCTAAATATTGATGCTACCTTTTGAGAGCACTACTGGCCTTAGCAAGATTGGTACTCCGTGTACTATTTTGACAGTGGGGCCTGGAGTTATAAGATGCTCATATGTACTGGTGGTAGTTCGGAAGATTTTACAAAATCAATGTTTTGTGACAACACTCTTTATTTGCTATTGGAGCACAATGAGTCGTTCTCTCTTGACACACTTTAATTTAACCCTCGGTAGCTTGGAATGTTGTAGAGGACCTTAATTACCTATTGTTTTTGCCACCTCGTGTTCACACTAAAGCAGTTTGTTCCCAATTGTAAGGTATTTTCTGCCTTAATGATCGTTTGTGCTTGGCTGCTCTTCACAGTCTTTCTCTTACTCTATGGGTGCTGGAGGATAAACCAGATTTTGAGTCCTGGGTGTGGTTTCAGTGCACATTCTTCAACATATGGCGTCCTAAAGGGCAGCGAAATGTGAGGATTACATGGTACTTAGTGACAGATCATTGTTTAGTTTTCTGTACCAATTTTAAGGTGTATTGCTATCACTTTTCAGGCCTTGACCATCAATAGCTTCAGAGGGCATGACTTCGAGCGTATTGGGGTTCGTTTCCCTATAGGTTCCCAGGGACTACTCTTCGACAATCGAGTTTGAGGGACTTTTGGCTGGATTTGGTTATGTGGTTCCAAATGCCAGATTGATTTGTGTTTGTAAGTTTTTATCCTTCTTCCTTGTACATAGTTTTATAGTGTTTGTTGCTTATGGTTGTTACTATGTATTGTAGTATACTTTCACCTTGAGTACTTTTTGGGCCCTTCCATGCTAAGCGTATTTTGCAATTCCCATGTATTGGCTATGGTACTTTTACTAGAGGATTTTCATGATATAAGAAAAGTCTTTATTTCTAGTATTGTTATTAGGAAGGTTTCATGACAATTGTGGATTTGGAGCATTAGTTTGTGTTAATGCTTTCGTCCCCCAAAGAGTGTGCCATGCAGTCCTTAGTATAAGCGCGAATCATATTATTCAAGTTGGGCTTAGGGGACGTGCTATATAGTCCCCGATGTAAATGCGATTTATATTGCCCAGGTTGAATCTAGGGGTGTGACATATAATGCCTTGTATAAACATAACTTATGATGCCTAAATCACACCTAGGGGCACGCCACACAACCCCTAGAATAAACACAACTTAAAATGCCTTAATCACACCTAGGGACGTACCACACATCCCCCGGCATGAACACAACTTTTAACACCTAAATCACACCTAGGGGCATGCCATTCAGGCCTTGGTGTAAGTACGACTTATAATAGCACCTAAATCAACCATCGGGGCATGCCACACAGCCCCAACATAAACACAACTTATAACGCCGAAATCACACCTACGGGTGTGCAACATAGCTCCCGGTATAAATAGGACTTATAATCACACCTAAATCAAAACTAGGGGCGTGCCACACAACCCCCCATATAAACAGAACTTGCAACACCTAAATCACACCTAGGGACATGCCACACAACCTCTGGTGTAAGTACGACTTATAATAGCACCTAAATCAAACTTAAGAGTGTGCCACACAGCTCCCGGTGTAAGTACAACTTATAATAGCACCTAAATCAAACTTAGGGGCGTGCCACACAAACCCCAGTATAAACACAACTTATAACACCTAAATCACACCTAGGGGCATGACACACAACCCCCGGTGTAAGTACGACTTATAAAAGCACCTGAATCAAACTTAGGGGCGTGCGACACTGTAGAAATATTTGTATCAATCATCAGGTATGTCTCAGCCATCATTTTTATTAGTAGCAACAACAAAACTACATACTAGAGCAACACCGTTGCTGCCATCACACAGCCATCCATACTTCACTCCCCTTACTGGTATTGCTATCCTCTTGCTTGTCCTAAAGTGTGATTCACCTATACTTTTGGCTCACTTAGGTGGTGATTCGCCCTGACCTGTCACTCACCCTGTCTCGTAGCTCATGAAAGCCGTGGCATGCCCTCACACGTGCTCGACCTGCTTCGTGGCCCGCCCTGGTTTAATTAGAATCCTATGGATACAAGGCACTCCACCTGGCTCGATCATCCGCCCAAATTCTTCCCTCCTATATATAGTGCTTTTTTGTTTTCTTTACTTTTGACCATGATTTAAACCCTACAGCTTTTGCTGGGACCCCTGATTTCTTGTTCTTTTTTGTGACTGGTTTTTGCACGCGTTCCTTCTTTCCTCACTCTTTTCTTACCTCATTTTTCGGTTCTTCTCCACTTCCTTGTCATCTCTTGTACATTGCCTTCTTGAGGTATTTATTTTATCTCCATTTCCATCGCTTTCTTTTTTTCTTTTGGGTTTCTAGAATTTGTAGTTTAGAGATACATTAAATTGTGAGGCCAGAGGTGCTTTTTTAGCATGATGTGTTCTACGTGTGGTTGTTGATGTGTGCATTAGCCCGATTTCTTAAGCATAAGGTTAGTTTATGTTTTTAATCCCAAATTCATGACCTTAAGCTGTTTTGTTTGGGCATGGTGTGAACTTGGTGATGGTGAGATTTTGGGTGTGTTTGCATGAGATTTTGGGTGTGTGAAAGACATAGTTTAGTGGTAGCTTATTAGGATTTGGATAGGAGATGTTTGAAGAGCCATAATTTGAAAATTCCAATGGTTAACCCTAGCCTCATATTCTTAGTTCGTCAGTGTGGGCCACGAGGTGTGCAACGAGGTGCGCTAGGATGCGTTTACCTAATTTGAGTAGTGATTTTACATTTTGAGTTGTGATTTTACAGAAAAAGTGGAATTTCTCCCCTTTTATGAACTATCACTTGCTTAGATTTTACTTGTACTAGGTTTTCCCCCTGTTATTGATAGTCTTTTGGTGATTTTCCCCCCTGTTTTCCTCTTCCTTTGACTACGTTTGTTTCCTCTCTTCTCTCTTCTCTCTCTCTCTCTCTCTCTCTCTCTAAGTACCCCAAAGTGTTGAACAGGATGCATTCAAAAACTCAGGGTCCTAGTAGCAGCTCTAGCTTTCAACACCTTTTAGAAAACTCGATGTTAACAGAGCAATTAGAGGACTTCTTAGCCCCCTTTAACCAATATACCTCTGACTTCCTGCCTTTACCTGCTTTTGCTCATGGCGCTGTGTGAGCCCATAAATGTATGTTCTTTTTACTTTGTCTCTTACTTGTGATACTTATTAGGAAAAAATTATTGTAGATTAAAAGGGTGCAGGGTAGGGATCGGACAAGAAGTTCGACACCACGAGCTCGCAAGGGCAGTGGTGCTCCTTCAGATATCCCTTCGCATTTTAAACCCAACACCACTTTGTTTAATGTCTATACTAAACTCCAAGCCTGATTCTCCAATGCCGCAAATGCTAGGCCCTTAAATTGGTTTCTTCTTAAATATCAAGGGGAGGCGAGGATGCAAGCTTTTCGTGAAAAATATTATTTTCCATCTGGTCAAGATATTTTGCTTCCAACTGAGACTGAATCACCATTGTTCCCTTCTCGTCAGGGTTGTTTTGTAGTTTTTATCTAGGGTTTGAACGTGGGACTCCGATTCCCCCTTCCCCCTTTTATATCGCGCATCATGTCATGTTACTCGTTGTGTCCTTCTCAGTTAACTCCAAATGGCTTGAGGAACATCTATGGGCTTGTTTTGGCATGTTTTGTAAATGATTTTGAATTAGCCAACCCTATTTTTGACTATTTATTTAAGTTCAAACAAACTCAAAATAACATTGTTCTTCAAATTCGGGTCGGCTCAATTTTTATATTGGACAACCATTCAAACGTTAAGAATAGGCTGACTAAATGCATATAGGTTCGTCCCCCTAGTCTCCCCGATTACCCAGTAGCTTAGCATGACTTATCCCGCCCCCACAAGCCATGTACTAACGAGTTTACCGATGCGGATTGGGCGATAATTTGTTATTTTGATAGAGACGTGAGCGAAATTCGATTTTTTGCCACCTGGGCTGTTCTTAGGAAATAGATTGTGCTTGTTAAGGTAGGAATTAGTACAATGCCTTTCCTGGGTACGTTTCTGTTCATGTTGTCATAGAGATCCTGATGAGCTTTCTATCATTATTCACCATTCTTCATTCATTTTCTTTCTTTTTTCTTTCTGATCGTGACCTTTAACCTTTTCTTGATTTTTAGTTGACAAATTTGCTAACACTGATATCACAATTTCTTCAGTCCGAAACCTGCTACAAGTGGTTTTTATCCAAATCACGTCGATACTGATTGAGCGCTCCCAATGGTGGTTAATCAAGCCTCGCTTGTGGATTGTTCTTCGCAACATTCTACGGAGAGCGGGCACGTTAGACCTCAGCGTTATCAATTGATGGGGTTATCCCGATCTTCTTTCAGGGCCCCTTCTTCTCATCCAAGTGCCTCCTACTTCCTAGGAAACCTAGAAGAAAGACAAGGTCGTAGTCGCTTTGCAACTCCTGTAGCTTCTTCTATTCCAATTTTCAAGACTCATAGTGCTCCAGCTCCCGTTCCTTCCAGGCCCATTTCGGTTTTTCCTCCCGAGGAAGATCTTGAAGTTAAGACTACACCCACAACTGAGGCAGTGGATGTCCCCAACATAGTTGTTACTCCATTCTTCCATCCCTAACTTCGAGGCTTTACGTCGTATTTTTGAGATGATTTTACTAAAACTTTGGGCCTCTCAAGCGTGTTCTTCTCCCATGATCAAGGTAATCTTTGGTGTTTGTTAAATTAATTCTTCATATTTATATGTATTAATGTGTATGCACTTTACCTTGTTTATATCTTTTGTTGCGTTTTCTTATTTTTGACAGTGTGTTGCAGCTTTTGCCTCAGTATGCATTGCTAAGATTCGAGGTGAAGAAGCTATCCATCAACTTCACAGATTATAAAAAACTTTTCAGGTCAAACCTAAATACAAATGACTTCAAAGCCAAGACTAAACCCAAATAACCTTCAAGTTGAACCTTCCCAAATACAAATCAACCTAAAATGTCTCCCTAGACTTAAACCAATTAATCAGCTAGTCATCTCATCGATTGATTAAATATAAATATTTCATCAGTAGGAATCAAAAGGTATTCTCCCAAGGGATATGTAATTAAGGGTGTACATCACCTTGAATCGGGTTGTTTTCTACTTTAGTAAAAACCTATGTACACTTTATATATAGGAAAATTCATGTTTTGCAAACTTCAAATTTTTGGTCAACATAATTTTTGGCACGCTTGGTGGGACCCTATTCTTCTTTTCATCTCTAATTGAACCCAAATTTCCACTAACCACTAGTGTGATGCTATGCTGGAACAATGGCACCACAAGTGATAATCACGTTTAGTGAGCTTCCGGCCACTCTCATGGTCAAAGGAGGGCTTATCCGCCAGAAGAAGAACTTTACGGTGCTTCATAAGGTAGGATCAAATTTGCTTGCTGCTGAGATCTAACTAAAGAATTCCCGGGAACTATTGAACAAGGTGGATGGGACGTTTGTCTGAATGCACGCTACGTTCAAGCCAATAATCCCAAGAAAGGAAACAAAGAGCACCAAGCGAAATGCACGGAGGACTGCGAAATTAGTAGTTCCCGCACTATTTGATTTGTTTTTTAAAATGAAACAAACTAAATGAAAGAACTAAATTAGATTACTGATTTTTTAGAAAGTTTTCTGATTTTTATGATTTAATAAGATCCAAGGCAACCGATTTCACCTAGTTGCATCAATGCGCCTTTCTATTCTCGATATTCAAGTTGTTATTGCGTGTTGATGGTCGAAAACACTAATTTACTAAATTTTCTCTCTTGAGCAACATTTATCATGCACTTTTACATATTAACTCATCAATCTCTTATATGAATTTAAATAAGAAAAGAGTTTTGAAGATCCATAGTTTTCACTGAAGACCACATACATTGCGTTACGATATCTCTCGCATTCACTTAATTTGTGGTGTTTATTACTTTTGCAATCATCATAAATCTCCTCCCGGACTCAATATTAATCATTATAGGCTTTGATGGTGATCAAGCATTCAAAACGCATGAAAACAGTAATAGACACTTCAATAATGCAATAAACAAATTTTAAATATGTCAAATTAGAAAATAGCATATATTATAACTTACGCTACATCATACCCTTGGAAAACAAAATTAGTAGACATAATATAAAACAATATTAAAACAAAATCAATGAACTTAAAGATGAAAAGGATAGGAAACAACTTGGAAATGAGAAATCATAAACCAAACTTCTTCCTTCTCTTCCTTTCTCCTTCCTCACGGTTTCTCTAAGTATTTTTCCTTTGAATCTTGTTTGAATGATGCTAAAATACTTCCCTAACATGGCTATTTATAGTACATGAGGTTGGGAATTTATGAAATAAAAAATATCAAATACTTCATCCTCATTTGACCATCTTGCCGCCCATGTTTAACAAGTTGCAACAAGTTGCTATTTTTTTCAATTTTCTTCAATTTGGCCTCCCAAAATCAGTCACATGCATCAAGTTGAGGTTGCTTATAAATTGGTCAAGTGATACTTGCAATTGATTTGTTCAAAGAACTGTCCAAAATTGCAAGTTTAACAACTTGTATATGATCTTGTTCGTTGAAGCATATGATTTGTTCAAAGAATTGCCCAAAATTGCAACTTGTAACAACTTGTGCATGATCTTGTTCATTCTCCCTTAACCATGTAACTTTGATGTTATTTGCCCCCCCGCCCCACCCCTTTCTTTTTTTTTCTTTTTTTTGTTGCTTTTGTTTGATGCATCCCGCTTCCATTTGTTGATGTTGATGATAAAACCTAGCAAGAATTAGAATAAAATGAATGTTTTTGCAAGAAAATGACAATATGAGCAAAAAGAGCAAAAGCGAAAAATTAGATGTAAAATGGTTAGTAATTAAACCTAAAAGACATGAATAATTGTACAATAAATTGGAATTATCATACCTCGAGCTGCAATGCTTTGCTTAGGATAGATTGGTTACATGCCAATTATTGTATCCCATCTGCACTTAACTAATTATTAATTTTCTAGTACCATGACAAGTATGAGGTTTTTATGGCAGATAACACGCCATTCGTGGCTTGCTGTAATTATGTGGAGGAAAAATTTTACAAAGATGGCGTGGGACCACTTGATATTATGAGGACCGCTACACAATCCGCCCAATGGCAGGACACGATTGCCATCCTTAATGGCCCATTAGCTGAGGCTGAGGCTGGTCAATTGGATGTCGAGTCTTAAGACTCTAACTTCTGGGGATGCATGAGGGCCCTTCTTGAAGAAAGGGGCTTCCAAGGCACGCCAGAACCCTAATGCAATGGTGTCAAGACCTGCCATTAATGGACCATGAGGCCATTTTCTCTGCATTAGAAAGGTGATTGGCCTAGCACGCTGTGGATTAGCTTTGGACTGAGCAGCCTTTCAAGGGTTTCCAAGTCCATAACGCATAAAAAGAGGAGCAAGAACTCACTTAGTTAAGAGTAGCACCAAACAAAATGGAGGATTTTGAGGCCTGAAGTCCAAGATCCCCTCCTTGAGGTTAATTTGGGCAAGACAGAAGACACAAGACCTGACTATCAAAGCGCTCTACGTTCTCAGGAGCAGATACAGTAGTACCTGACTTTGCTTCACGATTTAAAGGACTATTTTGCTTGGGATCATCACGAGATGCCTGGCCTAGATAGAAAAATGGTTGAGCCTAGGCTTCCTATCAAGGCAAGATCAAGACCCATCATTTAGGCATAAAGGAGAATGTCCCAACAAGTTATCAATTTGGTCAAGGAGGATATCGAAAGGCTTTTAGAGGCCAAGTTTTTCAGGATTGCTGGGTATGTCGAATGCTTGTCAAATATTTTTCTGTTATTAAAATGAATGGAAAATTAGGGTTTCTAACTACTTCGGGTATCTGAATGCAGCCACCTCGAAAGACGAATACCCAATGCCTATTGCTGATGTGCTCATTGACTCAGCTTCGAGGCATGAAGTCTTGTCTTTCATGGATGGCTACTATGGGTACGACAAATAATGATTGCTCTTAAAAAAGATTTACGCAGGACGGCATTCAGGTGTCCTGGGTCAATAGAGACGTTTGAGTGGGTGTCTATGCCATTTTGTTTGATGAACGCTAGTGCCACCTACCAAAGAGCCATGAACATGATATTTCATGATCTCATTGGCAAGACCATGGAAGTCTATATAGATTACATCATGGTCAAATCCAAATCCCAAGTCAAATACTTGGAATACTAGAGGGGTGCATTCCTTAGAATGAGGATCCATAACCTTAAGATGAATCCATTGAAGTGTGCTTTTGGTGTGCAAGCTGGAAATTTCCTCGGTTTTCTAGTGCACCAAAAGGGCATCAAATTGAATATTAATAATACTAAGGCCATCCAATTGACCAAACCGCCTTCAAATAAAAAGGAGCTTCGATGCTTCCTTGGACAGGTTAATTTCCTTAGACGTTTTATCTCAAATGTCATAGGAAAAATGGAAGTCTTCTCTCCGCTATTAAGGCTCAAATTTGAGAAGGACTTGAAGTGGGCACATCAAGCAACCTTCGAGGCCATGAAGGAGTACTTGATCAGGCCCCTAGTACTTATTCCACCAAAGCAAGGCAAACCTCAGAAAATCTATGTCTCTACTTCTGAGGAATCTATTGGTTGTTTGCTTGTACATGACAATGAGCAAGGGTTTGAACAAGCTATGTTCTACCTTTTCCGTTACTTATATGAGTGTGAAATGAAATACTTCTCGATTGAGAAATTATGTCTGCCATTATTCTATGCATTAGTAAAATTGAGACATTACTTATTGGCATTTACTATATATGAAGTTACTTAGATGTCCTTAAATACATGCTAAATAGAATGTTTATAAGGGGAAAGACGAACAAGTGGAGTACAACTCTACTTCAGTTTGAGTTGGTTTATGTATCATAAAAGACAGTAAAGGGTCAACCCATAGAGGACTTTTTAGTTGACGACCCAAACATTAATACCGGCATGGACTATGAACCAAACCAACTCTTGCTAGTGGAAATGGTCCTTTGGAAGTTATTCTTCGATAGATCAAGAACCAATTCAAGTGTTGGAGTTGGAATTGTGATAGAATCTCCAATTGGGATCATCACCAAATCGGCTTGTATGATTCAAGATCAATCTTGAATCATAACCTACGATAAATGTAGAATTTGAGTACAAAAAGAGAAAGAAGAGAAGAGAATTAGAGATTTAAGATGATAAGTAGAGAGAAATTGAGATGAGAGAAGAAGAGAATCAATTCATTATCATTCAATACCTTTTATGATGATGAACCTCCCCCTATTTATACAATCAAGCTCAAGTAAGAACAAGAAGAAAATATCTAACTATGCAATGCACCCAAACAATACAAGAATCACCACCAACTAACTAATAACCAACATTCCCTCCAACTAGACTCTTAAGGCTGTTGTTAAAAGAAGCTAAACGGCTAAACAACTAAAGAAAGTACTAATTTGACTCATGTTAAGACTTACACTACTAGATTATTACAAATGAGTTATTACTATCTTATCAAATATTTCACAATCATGAATACACCCCCCTTTAGATATTCTTGTCCTCAAGAATCTTATTAGAGAGTTGTTGATGCAGATTGTAGAAATTGGTAGCTGAAATTTGCAGATGCTCTTATTGTGGTAGTATGTACACTGAGCTATGAATAATGGAATCTGAATTGCAGCTTGTAAACTAGTTGACGTTTTGAATTACTACAGGTGCTGAAGTTACAGCTAAATCTTATTGAACCAAGTAACTTGCAACCCTCCAACTTGCTTTGGCTTGTGAACTTCTATAAATTTGCACCTATACATCTGCCCAGTGCTTCTTTGCTGCTGCAATATGAGTAAATAACTTGCAAATATCTTCCCATTTGCAAAGTTTCACTCTGAATTGCTCATTGCTGTTAAACATGACATAAATTCTCTTGAAACCCTGATGAATTCCACAAGCTTGCATAACCTTTTCCATCTTCCTCTTCAATTCTTTACAACATGCTGCAGCAAGACTACCAACAGATCACATCTTGTTTTAGACTTTGAGTCTTTTCCTCAACTACAACTTTCCTTCTTTCATTGCCATACTCAGTCAAAGCCTCAACTGCCAACTTTTGCATCAATTATTTGCTTGGATTATTAGCCTTAAATGCATACAATGCACAGGCATCATCTTCGAATTACTCCCTGGTGCAAAATAATATCAAAACAGCTTGGAACATGCCTCGATCAATGACTGATTTGTTACTGATTCCCTTGCTGAGCTGCAGAACTATATTAGTTGGAAATGAGCGTGATTGCTCACCGACTTTCTGAATAGATGCATTTTCGTGATTGTTATCAAGCTAGTCAATTTTCTCAACTTGTGTGTAACCTTAACCCACTCTTAAGTGATCATTCCCATCACAATCCATTTCAAAATTGGCTTGTTGTTTCTAAGGAAACTTGTTGCTTCCTCACGAACATTCCCTTGCAGTTGGAATATAGTACCAAAGGATTCAGGAGGCCTTACAACGGCTTGTATTCTTGGAGGATGCCCTTCACTCTTAGCATGACTAAATTAAGCATCTAACACTTGTTCAACTTCCTTGCTAATTCAGATCTAGAAGCCACTAAAATCAGCTTGGCCTCATCACAAAATCCAAAGATTTTCCCTTGATTGCTCATATATCTTCTCCTTTGGAACTTCCTCTCCTTATACTCCACCTTGTATCTACTTTTGGACTAAATTATTCCACTCCCTTGGCTCCAAAAGTGAGGTTGGTTAATAAACTTATTTACCAACACATCTGCGCTGCTGAATTCATCTCTGCTAAGCTCAATAACTTGCTCTATATTCTTTGGTTTAGGTGTTCTATTTTTAGTACTCAAGGATGAGCAAACATCAACTCCACACATTTGTGTCTGCATCTAAATCTAATCTAGCCCACTACTCAGCTGAATTGGAACATCTCCTTGCACTAGAATAAGATCAGACCACTTCTCTGTTGTGTTTGCTTGTACTGCTGCAGTATCATTCCTTGCTAATTTAATTGTCCTTTTGAGCCCTGAACAAATGTCAACCTGCTTCTTTGCTGGAATTAATTGTGCAGCAGTACTATCATCCTAAATAATAGCTAATTTGGCATCCTCGCTGATAGAAGTCCTTCTTTTTCTTCCTAACTTGATCATTTTTTTGATCCAAGAAAATGCCCTTAGTCTATCTATTGACCACAACACCATCTTAGGTTGCCCCATATTCATATTCTTGAGCATGTTATGCTTGTCAAGAATCACCTTATTTGACTTGAACAGAAGAAAATCTGGAGGTCACCTCTTATAGACCAAGATCGGCTTCATCAAAGCTCTTAATCTCTTGCTTGCATAGCATTTCTTGTGACTAAGTCTAATACCAACTTGATCTCATTTATAGGCTGTAAGATCAATGCAACAATCTAATGCTTAGAACTTCAATGTGTACTTGCAATTTCTTTGTTGCAGCATTTAGAGGCTTTTCAACTTGCAATTTCTCTGCTGCAAAAATTGGAAGATCTACCTTCACCATATGTTGCCCCGCTTTTGAACTTTGGGCATTACACAACCATTTCCCTAGATCATGAGGTCTCAATTGAACCTAATTTGTAACTATGAACTTAACCTTGGACCTTATTATTACGTCATTTACTTGTAGTAATGAAGGATCAAGAACACGTTATACTGCTGGTACATCAATCTTATCTTGAATTTTCAAATCATGTTGCTGTTGCACCAATTCAACTTGATCCACTGAGCACAATGCCGTATCATTAATCTGATTTGCTGCTACAGCTTCCTGATTCAAGCTAATTCTAGCACTATCAGTCGCGTTTTGCTCAACTTCTTATTTAAACACCTTAACTACTTCAACCATTGATTCATTAACACTTATGAATCTCAAAATGTCATTCTCTTTGGAGAAGATTGATCTAATGACATAGATCTTGGCTCCTTAGCTTGATAATTAGTAGGTCCTATGACCTCTCGCTCCCCTTCCATATCATCGCACATCTTGAGTTATTTTCTGTCTAAAACACAACATTCATCATATATGTGTCTTATGTGTAATGAATTGAAGGCTAAGTTGGCACTCCTTCTCGTATAACAGCTAATACGAGCAGTGACCTCAAAAATGGAAGATGAGACCACTTTGATACTTTCAAGGGACCATAAGGCCAAAATACATAGCAAAGAATATCCTCAGTTATAGGGTAAAGAAGCTTCAAGACTTTGATCAAAAGCCTAGCATCCTTAGAAGGTTTGACTTGAATCGAAGCTGGATTAAACTAATGCGGAATTGTATATTGTGACATTTTGTCAACACCTTCTGTGTGCATTACTTGAAGTTCACTTCTTCACTTAAAAATCAGATTTGGACCTCTGAATTCAGACCTAAACACAAAAGCTTCCTCGCATTATCGGGAATATGTAAGCAACTGCAGCCAACTCGAAGAGGATCTCAACTAGCTAATGCAAGATCACTAGATTTGAATGTAATGTAGTCACTTAGCTCAGTAATTCAACATGATCAGATGCTAAGATCGAGAGCAACTTCAGCCAGAATGAAGTACTGAAGCTTGATTCGAACTTAATTCAACAAGTTCAACTATAGGTTCAGCTAAACTGAATGCAATGTTAGCTGGACCTTCGAGCTTTTGCACCAAATCACAAGAGGACAAGATCAGTGAATTTAGCTAACAAGAACTCAAGGGTGCAGCTTAATTCGATATTAATTTAATACGTGTAATATGTAAACAGCTGAATTGAATCCAATTCCTGGTTGATTGATGATTTGAGATCACAAAAAAAAAAAAAAAAAAAAAAAAAAAAATTCAGCGACCAAACAAAATAACAGCAAGCCTTGAACTAAAATCTTGATCCAATGCAATCTGAATCACCAAAACCGGATATCTTGATAGCACAATCAAAAAATCTGAACAATTTAGCATGACTACTTGATTAAACAAAACTTGATCAAGAGTTTATTATCATTAAACTTGATCCAATGCTTTGCAATCAAATTGAACTTAATTCAACTAAATTGGAATCAAATTCACAAGCTCTGATACCAATTGTTATGATTCACGATCAATCTTGAATCATAACCTAGGATAGATGTAGAATTTGAGTAGAAAAATAGAGAGAAGAGAAAAGAATTAGAGATTGAGATGAGAGGAGAAGAGAATCAATTCATTATCATTCAATACATTTTACAATGTTGAACCGCCCCCTATTTACGCAATCAAGCTCAAGTAAGAACAATAAGAAAATATCTAACAATGGAATGCACATGGACAATACAATAATCACCACCAACTAACGAATAACCTACATGTTGGGAAAAGGATATGAATTTTGTTGGACAATAAACTCTGATGCCGACTATTGGGTTCACAGTTCTCAACTATGGTCACAATAACAGGTACCTATTAGAGCACTTAGAGTAGGAGACTCTTCTCTTTACCTAAGCCCTCGGTCGGAGAGTCACGCTTCGTGACACCTCACGTTCGAGAGTTCCCGGGAATAGGATTATCTCAATATTCCCTTTGCCTTAATACCAGTTTTTGGGGTGAATTTCAAAAATTCTCCCTAAAGATTATGTTGCGGAACAGGTTTAGAATTCATAACTCTAAACCTAGGGTTGATTTAAAATTCCTAATTTTAAATCTACTGACTTAAATTGATAATTTAAATCATCAGATCTAAATTTTTAATTTAGATCTACAGGCCTTTTACTCTAATATATTCATAACAATACATAAAGTTAAACAGGTATAATAACAAACACTTGTAAATAAATAGAAAAGCGAAACTAAAAGAAGAAGGAAAGAAAAACATACCTGGAATTGCTCCAATAAAAGAAAAAATAGAAAGAGAATAATATTCTTCAAAAGCGAGACCCCGAGACCTTCTACGCAACAACCTCGAACTGCTCGGAGGGTGGGCCCCGAAAAATATTAGATTGGATCTCCGAAACAATTTCAGAAACCCTAAAGAAATATTTTGATTCCAATAATAAACCTCAGAATAAGCCCCTCTATTTATAGAAATATACCGGAGGGAAAAAATATAATTACAATCAAAAGAGGATAAAAAATATAATTATAATCAAAAAAGGATTGCGCAGTTTAACACAAAACACACCGTTTTTCGCTTTAAAATAGGTAAAACGTAGCGTTTCGTTAGACAGTGCACGCATTTTTTAAACCTGTCATCGCGTGCCACGTGGCACAAGGTGATTGGTCCGTGCCTTAAGGCATGGATCATCATTCATTGCCCCAGTGCTGGCTGGCTACTACGTGCACACACGGATTTACATTGTTATTTTTGCAATTTTTCCTTTTTTTTTGTCTTTCACATGCAGCTTATGAATTTTAATTTTTCAAAATTATTTTATTTTATAATTTTTAATATTTACTCATCTCATGAATAATGTTTGACAAAATTAATTTACCCATCTTATGGATAGGTAATTCATCCCATGAATTCTTTCATATTTTTCCAATGGCAATAAATACAGAGGCTTGTGTAGGGACCTCGGGGACAATTTAAATCTAGCTCCAAATGGGTTAAATTAAATCATCTCATGATATTAATTTAATTACCATTTAATGAGACTTAATCCACTAAATAAATCTCACTACACTCTAGATTTAAATTATTTATTCAATATCTCCCTAATATACTGTATTGATAATAATAACCCCTCCACTAGATGTCCATGACAAAGGATAAATATAACTACTACCATTATCCTTCTCATAGCTTCTCCATTAGTTACCGACTCGCCCATCACTGAATAATTCATTAATACTTAAACATATTCACAGTATAAATTCCAAATGTCAAACACTTGGAATACTTTGGCCAAAGTTTCCGAACTATTCAAATATTTGCGAATCAACTAAGGGGACATTTGCATCTCATAAGAGACTGTAGATTCCCTATGGAAAACCTGATCCTTGTCGCACTTAACTTCGTTGCTCAGTGTACGTGGGATTTCAGTCATTCGTTTTAGACCTTACTTATAGTACACCAAAGTAACTAACGCTCCATGCACAAGTCCAGAATACCCCCAGGATTTAGGGTCGTCGTTCAAACAGTACAATGCGAATCACTCTTCTCCCATAGTAGTCTAGAAATAAGTAATCCACATGGTCTAATTCAGTGCGTCAAACACACTAACCTAACACTTTTAGATCTCCATTCACAAGACCAAGACAAGCCATCTAAAGTGTCACGTTATAGTCCTAACATACAAGTGGTCCAGACTTGTCTTCGACTACGAGTCTTTCAAACAACAATCCATATCTTTTGTTCCAAGTCTATCTGTGGCTTAGTCTCATAAATCACTTAGAACAAACATGTAAATTGTAGTTTGAGGACTACACCAATCTCATGGATGCCTCCGGAAAGAAAATCACATACAGTATAAATGCTCACAAACACGAATTTAACTAGGAAGCGACTGGGACTTCAATTTTATTTATTAATTAAAATAATATATCCAAAATAAATTTGGATTTCAGGACACTATTCCTAATAATCTCCCACTTGTCCTAAATCCGATTTATGACAAAGTCCATACTCACCCCTTTTACCTTTGAACCAAAAATCTACTAAGCCTAACCCTTAGTGAGTACAATTACTTTATTGTGAAGTTAGGAATACAATACTGCTTGACATTCCCCTTACTAATGGCTGCCACTCCAAGGATAAAGACATACTTAGACGTCGAACGTCTATCATATTAATCTGACTGGAAGTCTTAAATCAGTATAACTAACTGGAACTAGCTCATCACCGTGAAAGATCAGCATAGGATCTCTAGTTCTTCTGAAGAACTGGAGAAAAAATATTTAACTGCCACCTAGTCCATTGGACCCAAATTAGACTAACACCTGTATACTATCCCATAGCATGGCAGACACCAAGTCTCGTGCATAACATGGCGAACCTGAGGCTCCCACTGCCAAAGCATATGGAATATTCCTCAATTGCTCCTCCACATATTGAGGTGCCCTACAACACTACTCAAAAAGAGAGGGGCTTCATGCTATACCGTGACAACATCTTGTCAATATAAGTGGCTAAAGAAAGACCCAATAACCTACTCTTACGACCTCGCAAAAGCTTAATCCTAAGAGTAGAGCTGGCTTCTCCTATGTCTTTCATATTGAGCTATCATGACAACCAAATCTTTACAGCTAATGACACCACTACATCATTCTTAATGACTATTATATCGTTGACATATAACACTAAGAAAGTCCCTACTCTCTCTTAGTGTCATTTGTACACGCATGATTTAAGCAACCAATTGCACAAAACTAGAACACTTTATTGCTTCAATGTGGCTAAAAGGATCAGATTCAATGCCACGGTCAACCACTACGGCTCCCGCTATGAACCTGTCAAGTGTCCTGACAATCCTTCCACTACACCTAAGCTTTCGTGTACCTGGAACATTCTTTTTCCTATTAGTAGGCACATCTAATGCTCCCACTATGACATAAGTTGTGTGTAGCTATTCAAAATTATTGTCATTTTTTTTTAAAACTATTTTGTTTTTGTTTTGTAGCTTACTTGCAAAAACCTTCTCTAAGTATTTTGCATTGTATTTACAAAAGACCTTTTAAATCAAAACTATAGAAAAATCGTCCTTGTTCCTTTTATTTGTAACACCGTTCTACTGCGGTGTAACCAGAGCAGAAAGCTGAGATCTCATCTCATTTTGCAGTTCAAAAATCCAAAAACTCGCCCGAAAAATATTCACCACCTTGATCTAATCGAAGTGATTTAACTTGTTTACCTTATTGCTTTTCAACTTCAGCTTTATGCTCTTTGAACTTTTCAAAAGAGTCCGATTAATGTCTAATTAGGTAAACATATCCATGCCTTGAGTAATCATCATTAAACGTGAATAAGTACTCATACCCACCTTTTTGCCTGAATATGTGTTGGTCCACATACATCTATGTGAACCAACTGAAGCAAGCCACCAACCCTGTTGCCTTTACTCTTAAAGATAGAATTGTTCACCTTTAATTCTGTGCAGAATTTGTAAAATGGTAATGACCTCAAGTCCAAAAACTCTATCAGTCCATCTTTCACCAGTCTTTGGATTCTGTTCGAATTAGTGTGACCTAAACGTTGGTGCCATGTGTAGGCAATATCACATTCAGGGTGTTTTCTTTTAGAAGACTGAACAAGTGAACTTACGTTAAATCCATTTAAACCATTATCATAGTTTTGATAAGGAAATAACATGAATAAACAATTTATTCTTGTATATGTGCAAATAAACAATTTATTTCTCATATTAAAATTTTCATTATCAAAATCAATTGAATAACAATTATTCATAAAACAAGACATAGAAATCAAATTCCTATACAAAGAAGGTTTAAATAATCAATCCTTTAAAACAAAACTCTATCACTAAAGTCTAAGCTAACATCTCCTACACTTAAGACCACCATTATTGTACTGTTCCTGACCATCAGGTACAACACCCATCGTGTAGCCTTTAACCTAGCTTGAGCTCCTGTAACATATTACAGATATGGTCAATTGAACCTGAGTCCACCCACCAGTAAACTGGTGAACTCACAACCACACAAGACTCAAATCAGTGAGATATCAACATACCTTCACCAGATAGCTTAGCAGTCTTTGTAGGAAGAGTAGCTATATACTTACTGTAGTTTCTTTTCCAATGGCCTATAGTTTTCTTGCAAAAGAATTTCTTTTGCTGACTTCCTTATGGACTTGGCTATTACAATAACAACCTTGCCCTTTCCTTTCTTTCTAGTAGGTCCCTTGTGAGTAATAACTAAGTTTAACTTATTTTTTAAGGCAAAGTAATTTGGTTTAGTGAGTACATTATGTATTTAAAGAAAAGGAAAGTTCGCCAGCCCTATCCATAAAAAATATTGTAAATGCAAACATATGTGCAATTGTCTAACAAGAGTCATGTATAATGCAGTGATATATATATATATTCTTTCAATTTAGCATACACAATAAGTCATATATCCACCAAGCTGTACTATCATGCATACAATGATGACCCAAATACACCACTCCTTACTCTCCGGCAGTGGGGTGGCACGAAGCTAGTTCAGGTGAGAACTATTCTCAATTAACCAGTTTTTCTTGTAACTCTTACTAAACATGATTAGCTCACCACTTTACCTTAATCTCTAACACGACACAACAGAGCTCCTTAGGGAGGCTAATGCATCACGCTAGTCAAGTGTAAACCAATACCTAAACCTCCATACAAATACACGAAATACTCCACGGCAGCGTGGTCGCATCGCTTCTTTGCACTTTGGTTTATCCAAAAGAAGTCTAACCCTGTAATCTACAAACCGACATCCTCCGCAGGGAGGTCTATTGATCTACTATACTGCTAGACCGGTAATGGAGACCGTGAGGTTACAACAATTGAAAACTTGCTCCCACTTGATTTTTATAGCCAGTGGTTTTTAATTAACTTGCATTTACAACCTGGATTATCACTTAATCCCCTTTAGAATCTCATTCTAAAATTAAACAAAATTAATTAATTAACTTATTCAAAAACACTATCGTTTTCAAGCATAGATTATCTCATAATCTCGCATTAGAAATCTCTTTCTAAAACCAATCAATTAAATTAATTAATTAATTTTAATTAAAATAATACCAATATTTAATTTAGATTATCATATAATCTACTTTTAAAATTTTGATTTCAAAATTAAATTAAAATAATTTCATTTAAAATCAATAGCGATTTTGTACTTAGACTATCCCATAGTCTATTTTTCAGAATCTGATTATGAAATCAAACAAGCTTAGACTATCCAATAGTTTAGTTTAGAATCTTATTCTAAAATTTAATTAACAATATTTAACCTTATATTTTAAAAATAAAGTTAACTTAAGACTATCTTACAGTCTTTAACTTAGACTATCTTATAGTCTACTTCAGAATCTTATTCTAAAATAATTTCAAATTACCTCTATTTAAAATTACACTGATTTACAACTTAAATTATCTAATAATTTAATTTAGAATCTCATTCTAAAAGAAAAATTAATTAATAAAATAGATAATTAATAATAGTTATGCAAATCAGTAAATAAATTTTTTTTTTAAATATTTGACACTAACGTCAGCATGACTTCAGCGTCAGCCTAAAGCTGACAAAACTCGGCAGAAAATTTTTTTTTAAAATTTTAAAATTAAAATATTTAATTTTGAAATAAATTGAATTTAATCTCATTAAATCAATTTTATCCAATTTCATATAAAATAATTAAATCTAATCCTATTAATCAAATTTGTCCGATTTCGTAAATCATGACTGAGAAAGTACAATCTCATTACATGAACAACACAATCGCAAACTTATGGGTTGTTCCGAATTAATGATTAATTCATTAACGATTCAAACAATTTAAATCATCACTATAAACAACTTAGTTAACTATTAACTCTTTTAACAGATTTAAACAAATTAAATCGATAGTTTAAAATATTAAAAATTAACTACTTTAATGATTCAAACAATTTAAATCACAAATACAAACAATCATCTGAATTAACTAATAATTCTTTACTGATTTAAACAATTTAAATCAAATCGTCAAATTAAACTTACTTTCCTTTTTATTAAAATCACTATTTTATTAAATCGCAAATCTATTTATTTCGATCTTATTACACCTAGTCATGTATATTATGAATATAATTAGAGGCTGGCACTGATACCAATTGTTGGGGAAAAGATATGAATTTTGTTGGAAAATAAACTCTGATGCCGACTATTAGGTTCACAGTTCTCAACTATGGTCATAATAATAGGCACCTATTAGAGCACTTGGAGTAAGAGACTCTTCTCTTGACCTAAGCCCCCCGTCGGAGAGTCACGCTTCGTGATACCTCACGTGCGAGAGTTCCTGGGAATAGGTTTATCTCTATAAACCCTTTGCCCTAATACCAGTTGTTGGGATGAATTTCAAAAATTCTCCCTAAAGATTACGCAGTGGAACAGGTTTATAATTCATAACTCTAAACCTAGGGTTGATTTAAATTTCTAAATTTAAATATACTGACTTAAATTCATAATTTAAATTATCAGATCTAAATTCTTAATTTAGATCTACATGCCTTTTACTCTAATACATTCATAACAATACATAGACTTAAACAGGTATAATAACAAATAGTTGCAAATAAATAGAAAAGCTAAACTAAAAAAAGAAGGAAAGAAAAACATACTTGAAATTGCTCCAATAAAAGAAAAAACAAAAAGAGAATAATATTCTTCAAAACCGAGACCCCGAGACATTCTACGCAATAACCTCGAACTGCCCGGAGGGTGGGCTCCAAAAAATATTAAACTGGATCTCCGAAACAATTTCAGAAACCCTAAATAAATATTTTGATTCTAATAATAAACCTCAGAATAAGCCTCTCTATTCATAGAAATATACCGGAGCAAAAAATATATAATTATAACCGAAAAAGGATTGCACAGTTCAAAACAAAACACACCATTTTTCTCTTTAAAACAAGTAAAACGCAGCGTTTCATTAAACAGTGCACGCGTTTTTTAAACCGTCACCGCGTGCCACGTGGCACACGGTGATTGGTCCGTGCCTTAAGGCAAGGATCATCATCCGTTGCCCCAGCGCGCGACACGTGTCACGCGCTGGTTGGCTGCTACGAGTGCACACGGATTTATACTGTTATTTTAGCGATTTTTACTTTTTTTTTGTTTTTCACATGTAAAAATTCATCTCAGGAATTTTAATTTTTTAAAATTATTTTATTTTATAATTTTTAATATTTATTCATCTCATGAAGAATGTTTGACAAAATTAATTCACCCATCTTATGGATAGATAATTCATCTCATGAATTCTTTAATATTTTTTCAATGTCAATAAATATGGAGGCTTGTGTAGGGGCCTCGGGGACAATTTAAATCTAGCTCCAAATGGGTTAAATTAAATCATCTCATGATATTAATTTAATTACCATTTAATGAGACTTAATTCCACTAAATAAATCTCACTGCACTCCAGACTTAAATTATTTATTCGATATCTCCATAATATACTGTATTGATAACAACAACCCCTCCACTAGATGTCCATAACAAAGGATAAATATGACTACTACCATTATCCTTCTCACAGCTTCTCCATTAGTTACTGACTCGCCCTTCACTGAATAATTCATTAATACTTGAATATATTCACAGTATAATTCCAAATGTCAAACACTTGGAATACTTTGGCCAGAGTTTTCGAACTATTCAAATATTTGCGAATCAACTAAGGGGACATCTGTATCTCATAAGAGACTGTAGATTCCCTTTTGAATACCTAATCCTTGTCACACTTCACGCTGCTACCCAATGTACGTGGGATTTCAGTCATTCGTTTTTGACCTTACTTATAGTACACCAAAGTAACTAACGCTCCATGCACAAGTCCAGAATACCCTCAGGATTTAGAGTCGTCGTTTAAACAGTACAATGCGAATCACTCATCTCCGATAGTAGTCTAGAATAAGTAATCCCCATAGTCCAACTCAGTGTGTCAAACACACTAGCCTAACACTTTTGGATCTCCATCCACATGACCAAGACAAGCCATTTAATGTGTCACGTTATAGTCTTAACATACAAGTGGTCCAGACTTGTCTTCGAGTATGAGTCTTTCAAATAACAATCCATATCATTTGTTCCAAGTCTATCTGTGGCTTAGTCTCATAAACCCCTGAGAACAAACATGTAAATTGTAGTCTAAGGACTACACCCATCTCATGGATGCCTCCCGAAAGAAAATCACATGCAGTATACATGCTCACAAACACGAATTTAACTAGAAACGACTGGGACTTCAATTTTATTTATTAATTAAAATAATATATCTAGAATAAATCTGGATTCCATGACACTGTTCCTAACACTACATTCCCTCCAACTAGACTCTTAAGGCTACGGTTAAAGGAAGCTAACAGCTAAACAACTAAAGAAAGTACAAATTTGACTTATTTTAAGACTTATACTACTAGATTATTACCAATGAGTTATTATTATCCTATCCAGTATTTCACAATCATGACATGGCTGCTACTTCGGTTGGCAAATGTTCCAACAACATGGCAGAGTATGAGGCATTTATAAGAGGCCTACAAATTCTCCTGGAAATGCAAGTCCTCAATGTTATTGTCAAGGAGGATTTACGGCTGGTAATTGGCCAAGTAAGAGGCGAATTTCAATGTTTAAGCAATACCATGAATTGATACTTATCAGTGGCACAAAAACTATAGAGTAAATTCGATGGTGTGCAGTTAGAACGTATTCCTAGGGAGTAGAACAAAGCAACCAATGACTTGGCTTAGTTAGCGTCAGGGTATGAATTGCCGTAGACTTGGTGTGAAGATATCATGGCCATTAAAACCAAAGTTTTGGACAATGAGATCGAGTCTTTCAGTCTTGAAAGCAAAGCAATGCAAAGTGAACGATTGGAATGCTTTGAAACCCATCAAACTGTGCTGAGTCAACATGAGGACTAAAGGAAGCCTCTAATTGATCACTTCAAGAACCCTCAAGACTATGTTAAGGACAGTAGGAAGAATATGAGGGCTTATAGATTGCATCTTGATGAATCTGGAGACTTATATAAAAGGAATGCTAGCAGAGTGCTTCTCAAGTGCCTTGACTTGGATGAAGCAATGCTAGTAATGGTAGGAGCCCATGAGTGTATTTGTGGATCCCATCTAGCTAGCAAAGATATGCACTAGCTTATCAGACGTTCTAGCCATTACTGGCCACCAATGATGGATGACTGCATAAAGTACGCCAAGGGGTGTAGAGCATGCCAAAGACATGGCCATGTGGCAAGGGTCCCTGCGGTTGAAAAGCATGCCATTGTCAAGCCCTAGCCATTTAGAGGTTGGGCAATGGACATCATAGGAGAAACTAACCCTCGTTCTAGTAATCAACACTCATACATCCTCGTGGCCACAGACTATTTTACAGAGTGGGTGGAGGCTAAGTCATATCAGAACATCAATTAGCAAGATGTGATTAATTTTACAAAAGAATACATTGAATGTAGGTTTGGTATCCAAGAAACCATTATTCTGGATTACGCTAGTGTGTTCATTGGAGCTGAAGTTAAGGAGTTTACCAAGAGTTTTAACATATAAATCTCGAAGTCAACCCCTTACTATACTCAAGCCAATGGCCAAGCAAAGTCAACTAATAAGATTTTGAAGGCCAATATTGAAAAGATGTTTGAGCATAATCCCATGAATTGGCACGAATTGCTACTAGATGCCCTTTGGGCCTATAGGACCTCTAAACGAGATGCAATAGGGATAACTCCCTTCCGTTTGACATATAGCCATGATGATGTGCTCCCAATGGAAGTAACGGTTTAGTATACTAGATTAGGTCATCAAGCGAGGCTTTCTGAACTCGAGTATGAGCAGGCTATGATGTACGAACTAGCTAACTTAGACCAAGTTGGGCTGGATGCTCTTCACAAGTTGGAAACCTAGAAGAAGAGAGCGGACAAAGCCTATAACAAACAGGTCAAGCCCTGGTCTTTAAACCAAGAAGATATAATTTTTTGGCTAGTGGTTTTACCCATTGGCCAGAAAGATCATTTCATTAGGAATTGGTCCCCAAACTAGGAAGGCCCATTTAGATTCATCGGGGTGTTTGGAGGTAATACTTACTTACTCAAAGAACTAGATAGAAGAACTCACTTAAGAGCTATAGATGGTAGGTTCCTAAAGAAATATGTGCCATTAATGTGGGATTCTAACAAGGAAGTTCTTCAGTATAGATTCCCTGATTTACAAGCTCAATTTCAGTATCAATGCCTTGAGGATCAACTCAATGAGCCTATGGATAAGGAAATAAAGAAATAAAAGAAAGAGAAACCACCAATCTGTGAGGCATATTAAACAAAATGTATATTTGATTAATATTGTCAAATAATACATGGCTTACATACAAAAGACTACAAGTAAGTAACTTGTACAGCTAAAATCTCTTGACAAGGGAAAAAAAGAAAATCAAAAGTGTTAAGACCTAATCCTCACTAAGGATTCCTCTATCAAGAACAGTTGGCTGGTTGTGGCATTCAGCTCTCGATCCAAGGAGAAAGCTTCTTCTTGAATGGCTTGGTTGTTCCTTTAGGCCTCCATGGCAGCTTCTTCAAGTTCTTCAACTACTAAACCTTAAGAAAGATGTTGTTGTCTCAAGGAGAGTAGCTCTTCCTTCAGGAGACTTAACCTCTCCTCCAAGGGATGGATCTCGTCTTCTACACTTTTGATCCCCTGAGCTTGATGGCCCTAGATTCCTCCTGCTGCTTGGAGCTCTTCAAATAATAGCTACAAGCCCCCTAGGCTAGTGAATGCCCTAGGTTTCTAATGGCATCCTTGCAATGCCATTTCCTCTAATGAAGGATTAGGACTTCTTAGTTCACCTTCGAGAGCACCTCCTCAAGAAATTTAGGTTCTATGGTGATAGAGGGAGCCACTTTTGGATCTTATTTTAGGGATCTTATCAGGGTTATGGCCTCTTGAAAATGACCCTCTTGGCCAAAGTCAAAACAAGGAGATGGGTGATTTCTCACAACCGTTGGAGTTTGGGAGATTCTTGGTCCAGTTGCTGGAAAGCCAATCTACCACTTGATCCAAACTTCTCAAAAGGAGAAGACATTCCCCTTATCCTTAAGGAAGGAATGGCTCTCGAAGGATTAACCTACAAAAAGTTGACAACAAAAGAGTTAGTCAAGCTTTTGACGCTGGAAAACGAACCAAGGTTAAAAGAATTGCCTTTACCTTTGTGGCCTTAGTTGGAGGTGAAGAAAGGACCTCTATTAGCATTGCTGCCTTGGGAGCTTCTAATGGTACATCTGTCATTGGTTATGATCGGGGTCGATTCCCAAACACAAGCTAAGTAAAATAGGATAGATTGAGAATTTGAGATGAGAAAGAAGTGAAATTGAGATGAGAAAGTAGAGATTTTAGACTTAGATGAGATAAGAAGGGAAAGGAGATGAGAAATAAAGAGAGTTAGATAAGAGAGAAAAGCTTTGATCTCAAATGAGATATTTTTCAGATATTTGATTGAATTCCCTAAATTATTACACTTCCTACTACTTATAGGCAAACTAAGAAAACAAATACATTGAATCAAGACTCTAACTAACTAACCGTCTCCCACTAAAAATATCTAAAGTATTGAAAATATTTAACTAACTAAAATAACTACCTAAGGCTTAAGTGGCGCCAAGACACATCAGTTATTACTAAAATGCAGCATTAAGCTAACCAGCAGCAGCAGCCCACATCAGAACTAACTTCTTGTGCAGCCTATTACAACATACGCTAGCTAAGGCTAATACTTCATTCCTTTAGCTGACCAACCACACCCAACAGCAACTAGAGCAGCAACCAAATGTTACGAATTACTTAATTTTTACTTGTAATGCAATTTTATTTTTAGTATTACCTTTTATTAGAGTTTATATGATGTAACAACAATTAAAATTCCACTAGTAAAATCGGCTTAAGGCTACCCCCAGCACGTGCTGCTCACGTGACAGCAGCTGGACCAATTTATGCAGAATTCAGTTACAGGTTGTTACATTTCAGTGTCCATTGCGGCTGTACAGCTTAGCTAGGGTTTGTTAGTTGATTCCTTGTATAAATGGAAAGCTATTAGTGTAATTTTGAGATATCCAATGAAATAAATGCCTATTCCTAAGGGAATTCTCTATTTCTCATCTCTTTTCTCTACTTTCTCATCCCTTTCCCTTCTATTCTCATCTCATACTCTCTTCTACAAGGTTAGCTTACCAAATTAATTTTGGAAAGCTAACAATTGGTATCAGAGTTGGTTTTATCAATCATCAACGTTGATTGAGCTGTTAAAAAAAAAAAAAAATTCCAGCAAAAATGGCGGATGGAGTTAGGACAAGATCAGGAGCTGGAGGAACAAACGTAACCGGGTCCAATCTTGATTTCGTTGCTGCTGTTACCGGGAACCCCACGGTGGGACCTCAAAATTTTACTAAGGAAGATCTTCAAGAGATGAAACAAGGGTTTAATCAAAGAATGGATCAGATTTTGGCATTATTGATGGATAAAGATGTTAAAGATGCCAAGGTGCAAGACCGATTGCAACACATTGAGGAAAAACTTGAACACTTGCAAGAACAAGTTAACAAACATGGTCAATCAAGTGTTGAGGCCATCCTCAAACCCGCAAGTCAGATTCACCAGGCAGTAGAAGTCGATCTGCAGCAGTCGGGAAGCGTTCAGCATCAGGTCAGCCCGGACAGACCTCAAGAAGGAATGCACACCCGAAGTAAATCTCCTATGTTACAACCTGGTGTAGGACCCTCAATTAACATTAGATCAGCTGCGAATCAACCCATTCGACCTGAAATTAATATCGAAAATCATGATCGAGTATTCGGACCTGCTAACTACTGGACCAATGCTGAAAACTCAGTACCGAACAGCAGGCGCTATGATTCGGTTATGCACCAAAATGTATCAGACGATGTGTTCGATCACATTGACAGACCACCTGATCAACCTTTTCAACATATGACCGTGACCAATGAAAACACTACTGGGGGTAGGAGTGGTTCTTACAGGCAACCAAGGGTAGAAATCGACCCTTTTGATGGAAAGCAACCAAAATCTTGGCTTAGGAGATGTGATCGATACTTTTTATATTATAGTATACCTGAGAAGGAGAAGCTCCAGTTAGCCACAGTCCATCTTCATGGTGATCATTAGGTTTGGTACTATAGTTTGTTGAAAAGCAAACCACATCTGTCTTGGGGCCTTTTCGTAGAAGAGATGTGTGAACGCTATGGTGAAGGAGAATCAACGGATGTTGTGGATAACTTTAACAAGTTGGTCCAAACATCAAGTGTGCGAGATTACATGCTTAGATTTGAGAATTTGAGAGCAAATTTGATGTCAGTTCTGGCCATTGCTCCAGAGGATGCCGAATCATACTACGTTTCTTGCTTTGTGGGTGGCCTTAAGCCTAGGATCAAAAACATGGTGAAAGCCATTGGTCCTGAGACTTTGTCAAGCGCTTACAATAAGGAAAAATTGATTGAAGCAACTCAAGTACCTTCATATGACAAAGGGAAGTCGCACACCAGCAGCAAACCGAGACCTGCGCAACAGAACATGAATTTCGGCAGTAAAAACAGTGAGAGATTTTCAGCCAAACTTTGTTTTCGATGCAACCAACCGTATCAACCCGGGCATAGGTGCAAAACACAAGCACTTATGTATGCAAAAGGGAGCCGAGTACCGGCTGGAAGTGAGGCTGACAGTACCGATTTGGGTGCTGATTTAGAAGAGACCGAAAGCAATTCACAAGGCAACTCAAGTGAGGACGAGATCGAAATCTCCATGAAGGCTCTAACTGGAAGTGGGGCTCATAACACAATCAAAATCAAGGAACGAGCTGGAAAATGCTCCATTATTATCCTCATTGATAGTGGAAGCACTCACAGTTTCGTTGACCCGAAGTTGATTAAGAAGGTCAAACACGAAGTGACGAAAACTCATCCGTTGGCAGTCATGGTAGCTGATGGGAACTCTCTGACAACACAAAACAAGTGCATAGCCTTTCCTTGGTCTATGCAAGGCCATCAGTTCACCCGATTTCCGAGTGATTCCCTTGGGTGGTTGCGACATGGTGCTCGAAGTAGATTGGATGAGGACCTTTAACCCGGTTGTCTTTGATTTCGATAAAATGATCGTGGCTTTTGAAGTTCATGGCACCAAGGTGTCCTTGCAAGGCATTCCGAGGAAGCTCAGCTCAAATTAATCGAGGCAAAGGATGTGCAAGATGGAATTAAAGAGAAGGCGATACAATGGATCGGACATTTATTCATGGTGAGCTTGGTTATACAGCAACCGATTCACCCTCCTGCTGTTCAGACCTTAATTGACAATTTCGGGGAGATCTTTGAAGAGCCTAAGAGTCTTCCTCCTCAAAGGAGTGGGGACCACGCCATACCTTTACGAGGGAATGCCGAACCATTCAAAATTAGGCCATATCGGTATCCCCATGGCCAAAAAGCCGAAGTAGAGAGGCAAGTGGAGGAGTTACTTCGGTTGAGCTTCATTAGACCAAGAGGAAGTCCTTTTGCTTCACCCGTGATCCTGGTAAAGAAGAAAGATGGGACAGCCCGTATGTGCATCGATTACCGCCGTTTGATACACTAACCGTGAAGGACAAATTTTCGATACCGGTCATAGAGGACTTGCTTGATGAGCTTCATGGGGCGTGCTTCTTTTCCAAGCTGGACTTAAGGCAAGGATATCATCAGATCCGAGTTCTCGAATCAGATATTTACAAGACCGCTTTTCAAACTCATCATGGCCATTTCGAGTTCGTTGTTATGCCTTTTGGTCTAACAAATGCTCCGGCCACTTTCCAAGCGGCTATGAATGGCGTCTTCAAGCCTTTTTTGAGGAAGTCGGTACTGGTATTCTTCGACGACATACTGATCTACAGTCCCACATATGAAGCTCACCTCACACACCTTCGACAAGTATTCATCTTGATGCGACAACACCGGTTGTTTGCAAAATTGTCCAAGTGCTAGTTTGCTGAAAAAAAGCTCGACTATCTGGGTCATATCATCTCATCAGAGGGTGTAGCTATTGATCCTAACAAGATCCAAGCAATGCAAGAATGGCCAACCTCGATCACCTTGAAGCAATTGCGAGGATTCTTGGGATTGACCGGATATTATCAAAAATTCATAAAAGGTTATGGTTCCATTGCCAAACCTTTAACGGAGCTCTTGAAGAAGGATGCTTTTGGGTGGAATGAGATGTCACAGGCTGCTTTTGAAGCTCTCAAAGCTTCTATGTGTACAGCACCGGTTTTGACAATGCCGAATTTCACCGAAGGCTTCGTTTTAGAGACCGATGCAAGTGGTACGGGTATTGGGGCTATTCTCTCTCAAAGAGGAAGGCCCATCGCATATCTAAGTCAAGCTTTAAGCCCCAAACATCAGGCGATGTTGACTTATGAAAAGGAGTACCTCGCAATTCTCCTAGCCGTGGAGAAATGGAGGCATTATTTGGAGGGTCATAAATTCATCATTCGGACGGATCACCAAAGCCTCAAATACCTCCTCGAGTAGAAGATCGTGTCAAGAATTCAAAAGAAAGGCTTGATGAAAATGTTAGGCCTTAATTACGACATCGAGTATAGAAGTGGCAAAGAAAACGCAGCTGCAGATGCACTGTCAAGGCGTTTCGAGGACACTGTTTCGGGCTCGTGCTCAGCCGTTTCAGTGGTAATTCCTTCCTGGGTTGAAGATCTACACAAGTCCTACGAGGGAGACCCAATTGCTCGAGAAAACCTCACTGCTGCAGCTCTCCAGACAGGCGCAAAACCGGTTGCAGATAACAGCAACCTGACAGTGAACCGGGGGCTGTTACGGGTTCAAGGCAAGCTATATGTGGGAGCTGCTACCGACTTGAGAAAACAGGTCATCCACGCCTCACACGACCCTACTTGGGGAGGTCACGAGGGTGTGGAAGGCACCTATCAACGAATTAAAGCTTATTTCACGTGGCCAAGCATGAAAAAGGATGTAAACCATTATGTGAAATCTTGTGATGTTTGCAAACAAACAAAATTGGGAGATCTGCAATACAAAGGACTTCTTCAACCTCTTCCCATTCCAGACGGTGCTTAGGTTCACATTAGTATGGATTTCATTGAGGGGCTACCGAAATTCGAAGTCAAGGAAGTCATATGGGTCGTTACGGATCGCTTCACCAAATATAGTCATTTTCTTGCTCTTAACCGACCTGTTACTGCGGAAAAGTTGGCTAAGCTCTTCCTTGACAACATCTACAAGCAACATGGATTGCCCCAATGCATCATGTCGGACCAGGACAAAATCTTCACCAGCAACTTTTGGAGGAAATTGTTCAAGCTGATGGGAACCACGTTGGCTCTTAGTTCTTCCTACCATCCTCAAATGGATTGGCAAACCAAAAGAGTCAACCAATGTGTGGAGCAATATCTCCGGAGCATGGTCTTCTCGAAGCCTAAGGAGTGGAACCGTTGGCTTTCCTTAGCCAAATTTTGGTTCAACACACACTTTCACACAACCATTGGCACTACGCCCTTCCGAGCATTGTATGGATACTCTCCACCTTCTCCTATGCTGATCCAACAGCCCAAAATCACTGATTTAGCAGCCACGCAGCTTGTGCAAGAGAGGAGACAGATCTTGCATTCGCTGAAGGAAAATCTCCAACAAGCTCGGTCCCGTATGAAGCATTATGCAGATAAGAAGAGGGTAGACAAGAACTATGAAGTCGGGGACATGGTCTACCTCAAATTACAACCCTATAGACAATCAACCGTGGCTGTTCGACGCAACGTCAATTGTGTGCTCGTTACTTTGGTCCTTACAAAATTCTGGAAAAAATCGGCAATGTGGCGTACAAACTTGACTTACCCTCACATTCTTACATTCACCCCGTGTTTCATGGGTCCCTTCTTAAAAAACAGGTTAAGAAAAATGCCGATACAAGCCAAAACCCGCCCATAGCTAAAGCAAATGGCGTTTTACTGCAGCAACCACGATCTGTCAAATCTGAACGAGTGATGCAGCTGCACAAAGGGAAGATTCACCAAGTCCAAGTCACTTGGAGCAACTTAAATGAGCACTTTACAACATGGGAGGACTACAATTTCTTGAAGAGTGTATTTCCAAGCTTCACTTCTTGAGGACAAGAAGCTTTTCAAGACGGAGGGATTGTTACGAATTACTTAATTTTTACTTGTAATGCAATTTTATTTTTAGTATTACCTTTTATTAGAGTTTATATGATGTAACAACAATTAAAATTTCACTAGTAAAATCGGCTTAAGGCTACCCGCAGCACGTGCTGCTCACGTGACAGCAGCTGGACCAATTTATGCGGAATTCAGTTACAGGTTGTTACATTTCAGTGTCCATTGCGGCTGTGCAGCTCAGCTAGGGTTTGTTAGTTAATTCCTTGTATAAATGGAAAGCTATTAGTGTAATTTTGAGATATCCAATGAAATGAATACCTATTCCGAAGGGAATTCTCTATTTCTCATCTCTTTTCCCTACTTTCTCATCCCTTTCCCTTCTAAAGGTTAGCTTACCAAATTAATTTTGGAAAGCTAACACCAAACAACCATAGCAGGACACAGCAGTAGCAGACATAGCAGCAACAGAACGCACAGCAGCAGACTCAGCACAGCAGCAGCAACTCAGCATCAGCAACATTACGCAGCCCAAACCTGGAATTCTTGGATCATATCATTCCCTTGCCCTTGAAAACATTCTTGTTCTCAAGAATGAAAGAGAATGAGACCTTGAAAATCAATTATTGATGTAGGAGACATCTTGTTGAAATCCACAGCTGTAAAGTGCTTCAAGATACTGAAATTTTGCAGCACACTTGTTGAAGTAGATTTTGATGTATTTCCAGCCCAAGGTCCTGTTGGCATTGCTTGCATCTGAAGAGGAGCACTCATCCGGAGGTCTACCCAGATCAAAACACATCAGCTTGGCCCCAATCACAGCTTCCATCCAGAATTTGTAATGCCTGAACTTCTTTTTACTCAGTCCAAGCTCTCTTTTCCTATTAGATGGCCTGAGATGCACATTAGTAGCTTGAGTCACATGTTCCAGTTGTCTCACCTTCTTAAAGCCTTGAACTTCTTCACCCGGTTTAGGAGGAGGTTTTACACTCATGTTTGCACTTAGATAAACCAAAACTCCACTCACAAAAGGAACTAGATCATCCCGATCTTGCCGATCGGCAAGCCCACAGTGCATTTCAGCTACTTTAAGTTTGAAATTATTGACCCAACACAAGAAAACTTGCAAAGCATCCATTGTTTTTTATCTGAATTACACTGGAGGATCCTGAGAATGTCCATTCAGTTCAAAATTCTTACTGGAAAATTGAACCTGCACCTGCTTAGTCAAATGTTTGTGCTGTCTGGCATTTAAATCAGTTTCTGAAATGCAATTTTGAGGTCCAATTTCAATAGGTTGGAGGTGAACTTGAGGCCCAACATACACATTAGCCATTTGAGGTGTTTCTTTAGGTCTGACAACTATTTCCACTTCTGAAATTCGATTTTGAGGCCTATCTTCATTTGATTGAGGATGAACTTGAGGACTAACATTTACATTAGCAATTTGAGATCCTTCTTCAACCAACGTCTCCTCACGCTTCGACTTCGGCTTTGTCAACTTCTTTGTACCCCCAAAATCTTTCAACGCTTCACTTAGATGATTTCTCTTCGATTTACTCTTTGCTTTCTTAATCATTCTTTTGACATGTGAATCATATTTCCATTCCGGATACATGTCATATTGTGCCTCAACGTCATCAAGATATTCTAACTCTAACAGAGAGTCTTCATAAGGATCGTCTTGTTTAAACTCCGGTTCTTCTAACTTGTGCTCATCAATTTCGGCATTTTCGTGGTCGAGTTCATCTTCAACAACAACAGATTGTACCTTCTCTTTTCGCTCAACAACGAACTTCCGGTGTCTAACACTATCAGCTAACTCCGGGAACTCTTTTGCATCAAGAACACCAGCACAATCACAACTGATGTTAGCAACCGGTTGAGCTGAATATTGTTGTTTCTCCATTAGCTGCTTACATTCTTGTCTCCATTCTTGAAATACTTGTCTCCATTCTTGTATCCATTCTTCATGTGCTTGAATCCATTCTTGTCTCTGTTTTATTAAATTCTCCAGCTGCTCTTTCAACTCAGCCATATCGAGAATTAACAACTTCAATCTTGAACCACCTCAGTTCCTAGAATATAAGTTTGAAAATCGCAGAACTGTAAAACTTATTTTGCAACTCTTCAACAATCGATTGCTTAACAAAGTTCTACTCTTCGTTCGCACAAAAAATCACTTGCTATCGGTTCGACAATCGTCACTGGCTACAAACCCTAGCTTGTAGATTTTCGCGCACAAAGTATTCGACAAACCCTAACTTCGAACGATTTCTGACAGCAACGTTTAGTTGAGTAATTCGACCTTCAATTCTGAATTAAGCTCGACTCTAACTCAAAATCAAGTCCTCAACACAATACTCAAAGCGATCTTAACCAATGAAATCGGATTTCAACACTTTCGCTTCTCCTTTCACTGTCAGATTTTTGCCATCGCTGTCAGATGTTTCCCCTAAGCAAATCTCCACTCAATAACATATAATTCTCAAAATCACCATAGATTCCGATGAATTCTCACTACTTCTATGCTTATCAACACAATTTCATCACAATCCAAAAACAAACACGAATTCTCAATGAATTGCAACTTGAAGTTCGGAAAACCATTACCTCAACCTCTACTTCTGAATTGTAAAATCTGTAATCACTTCAATTCAGATGATTTCTGCTATTTTGATGATGATCAAGTATAATGTGGATCAAATAGCTCAATTATAACTTTTTCCTCAACCGATCAGATGGATGATCGATCAAGAACAGCATAGCTCAGCAACTGATATTTGCTTCTGCTTTAACATTCAACAACTAATGCTTGATCGAATCTACTGAATTACAATCTGAATCAGCTTAAATGTTGATTGTACTTAACAATTACTGATCACTGAACTTTCTTCAATGTAATTTGATCACTTTAATTTCCAACCGAAAGCAACTTCGTAGGCCTTGGTGATCACTAATGCAGTAACAGCCAAAAACCATTTCAAAATTCATATTTGAATTCTAATCACCAAATCTGAACTAAATCCGTATCAAACCTTTTTTTGCTGATTAATTGCAACACAATTAATCATATTTTGTAATTTTTTTTCGGATATGAGCTTGATTCAGAAGCCAAATCAAGGCTCTGATACCAATTGTTATGTTCGAGAACGATTCCCAAACATAAGCTAAGTAAAATAGGATAGATTGAATTTGAGATGAGAAAGAAGTGAAATTGAGATGAGAAAGTAGAGATTTTAGACTTAGATGAGATAAGAAGGGAAAGGAGATGAGAAATAGAGAGAGTTAGATGAGAGAGAGAATCTTTGATCTCATATGTGATATTTTTCAGATATTTGATTGAATTCCGTAAATTATTACACTTCCTACTACTTATAGGCAAACTAAGCAAACAAATACATTGAATCAAGACTCTAACTAATTGACCGTCTCCCACTAAAAATATCTAAAGTATTGAAAATATCTAACTAAAATAACTACCTAAGGCTTAAGTGGCGCCAAGACACATCAGTTATTACTAAAACGTAGCATTAAGCTAACCAGCAGCAGCAGCCCACATCAGAACTAACTTCTCGTGCAACCTATTACAACATACGCTAGCTAAGACTAATACATCATTCCTTTAGCTGACCAACCACACCTAATAGCAACTAGAGAAGCAACAAAACTACCGCAGCAGGACACAGCAGCAGCAGACATAGCAGCAACAGAACACAAAGCAACAGATTAGCAGCAGACTCAGCATAGCAGCAGCAACTCAGCATCAGGAACATTACGCACCCCAAACCTCGAATTTTCGGATCATAACACATTGAAGTTTTAGCAGGTATCTCAACTGTTAGAGCTCTTGCTGGCTCTTCAGCCGTTGATGCACCCTCCTGATGATGAACTTCTAGAGAATAAGGCTTTCATGTTAGAGCCAAAGATGGTTTCAAACATCAAGAATTGGGAAACAAAATAGGTCTTTAGCTTCAGCAATCTCTTCAGTAAGATTGGCCTCCTAAGAGTAGAAAGGGTGCTCGCACAAGACCCTAGCCCAGAATAGCTGGGAAGGAAACCTCTTCAAGATGATAACTTATGATTGGCTCCGTAACTGAGGTAGCCATATCACCTTCCTCCTCAGTACTCATGATCAATGATTCAGTGTCATTATGGGGCTTTAGCACAGTATCTTGAGACGAAGAATCAAGTATCTCTACAACAGACGTACAATAGATGGAGCTAGCTCTTCCTGTTGCTATAAAAGGCCATGTTAGAAGCCGCTTTAACAAAGATGAACGATAACACCAATTGAGAAAGGCCAATACCTCTGATACAGGGAGCTTGGCTCTTCTTTTTCTCACTAACTGTGAGATGGGTATCTCTTCTTCTTCTGCTTCTGTTGCAACAGGGAGAGTTGGAGGAACAACATCCTTCTTTCACTTTCTTGAGCCACTAACCTCAAAAACTGCTGAAGAGGTGCCTGGAGGGGACTCTTCTAGTAGTATTTGAATAAAACTTCTAGTCTTAGCACTCTTGGGGGTTTCCCGGACGGATGCTAAAAAAGTAGGAACAAATATCAGCCTTTGTTCAAGCCACTAAAGTAAGTCTGAAGCATACTTTAAAGGTGGTTGTTTACCAGAGCGTGCCTTCCATGGGGTTGGCCTGTTGCTGATGGGTTAGCTTCTTCTCGAGCTGGGATCTACAAGTTTAGAAAAAGGAAAAAAGTACTGCTTAGGACCTTTGGCCTCCAAGGAGGACCAATAAGCTTGAAACCAAGCTGTAAAACATGGTGTGGCACACAGGGTGCACCTACGAACAATAGGGTGCCATAAAGGGATTTCACCTCTTGGTTTAGCTCGCGGAGCTCCCTAAGCTAGACAGGTTGGATGGAGAAACTCTTAGCCCATCGAAGGTTCTTGGTCCTTAGACTAGGAAAACGGACATTTTGGTCCTTACCAAATTGCCTGACAAACAATCCAGGCCTATACGTTTCTACAATAGGATGAGTCTAGTGATAGAAGAACAAATCTTGGGGAAATAAGATTGATGTCCAGATTCGCAAATTGATGTCCACAAAGACATCATAATGATGGTCCAGTTTCTTGAACCAAAGTGGACCAAGATTCCTCTCCCTAAAAGGAGTCCATTGAGTCCCCTTCCAACCTCAAGGAGACATTAGTCTCTCAAGGCATTGGTTAAAGAACCATCCTAAGGGTAGTTGGACATCACAACAAGCGAAATACTCCCTAGAACATGAAACCCCCTAACTTGTGGGAGCATAGGGGCCCCTAGGGTAGAGCTTAGTAAAATAGGCTTGGGCCCAAAGTTGGACCAACCACAAGGGACCACCAGTTTGGACAACATAGTTCTTAGCTATGATGTTCGTAAGGCCTCCTTATACTTGAGCTTAGAAGAATGGAGTCAGGGCCAATGGACTAGTGCTAAAAACTAAATTTACAACCATGGTCTTTAAAAACTTAAAAATTGAGTTGCAGGAGTTAGAAAAGAAAAGCTTATTTAGCCAAAACAAGTAAAAGCTTGCCTCTTCTTCTCTTGAACTGTACCCAAAGTCATAAGCCCCTGTTACAAACATCTTAACAAAGGACTCGTAACAACTGGACAAATCGATTATGGAGAAAGAAGAGGCAAAAGCTTCAACCTCATTAGAAATAAAAGAATCTTGAGGCAAATCCTCTCCTCCTAACGAAAGACATGTTATGACCGCTATGTCCTCTAAGGTAATGCCAAGAAATCCCTCAGGGAGGATAGGCATTGTAATAGGTGTTCCAATAGCAAGTGAGCGCCGTCATTATAGGGCAATCATACTTCAGAGCAATGGCGGAGAGCTTGATGGCTCTGTAAATATTGAGATTCTGCTATTTCTTTTCATGGGTTACCATTAGATTGTTCACCCACTCGGCTTATCACTTTGTCAACAAATTCCATCTTTGTAAGGGCACCACTTCCTTTAAAATCGTGCTTAAGATGGGAAGGAAGAACCTGCAGAGATTGTGCAAAGTAGGGGAGACTTGTCAGTATCTGGAAAAAGTACCAAAATACTTGGAGCATCTCAGGAAGGGTCAAAGATAGGCCCTAGGGCATAAGACTGGATGGAAGACGAAGTATCATTATCTGATAACCAAGTAAGATCCTCACTAACGGTGTTAAGATCGATTGGGCTCTAAAGCACATCAGAGGCTATCAAAATGTCTGATTGAAGCAGACGTGGTAATTGCTCGTCAGATCAAGGAAGCGAAGGATGGGAAGCAGATTGAATCAATATTCAAAGATTCTAAGAACAAAAGCATGAATTTGCAAGGGTGCTTAGGAGAGAAAACAGAGCATGAAAGTGAAAGTTTTGAGTCCTAACTGTCATACTTAATGACACGCAGGAAGGAAGAGCGAGCTACGCACACTGTTCTCTCGAGCTCCCTGTACCCGTTAAGGGTATTTGGACATCACAACAAGCGAAATACTCCCTAGAACATGAAACGCCCTAACTTGTGGGAGCATAGGGGCACCTAGGGTAGAGCTTAGTAAAATAGGCTTGGGCCCAAAGTTGGACCAACCACAAGGGCCAACCAGTTTTGACAATATATTTCTTGGCTATGATGTTCGTAAGGCCTCCATGTACTTGAGCTTAGAAGAAAGGAGTTAGGGCCAATGGACTAGTGCTAAAAACTAAATTTACAACCACGGTCCTTAAAAACTTAAAAATTGAGTTGCAGGAGTTAGAAAAGAAAAACTTGTTTAGCCAAAACAAGTAAAAGCTTGCCTCTTCTTCTCTTGAACTGTGCCCAAAGTCATAAGCCCCTGTTACAAACATCTTAACAAAGGACTCGTAACAATTGGACAAATCGGTTATGGAGAAGGAAGAGGCAAAAGCCTCAACCTCATTAGAAATAAAAGAATCTTGAGGCAAATCCTCTCCTCCTAGCGAAAGACATGTTATGACCGCTATGTCCTCTCAGGTAATGCCAAGAAATCCCTCGGGGAGGACAGGCGTTGTAACAGGTGTTCCAATAGCAAGTGAGCACCGTCATTATAGGGTAATCATACTTGAGAGCAATGGCGGAGAGCTTGATGGCTCAGTAAATATTGAGATTCTGCTATTTCTTTTCATGGGTTACCATTAGATTGTTCACCCACTCGGCTTATCACTTTGTCAACAAATTCCATCTTTGTAAGGGCACCACTTCCTTTAAAATCGTGCTTAAGATGGGAAGGAAGAACCTGCAGAGATTGTGCAAAGTAGGAGTGACTTGTCAGTATCTGGAAAAAGTACCAAAATACTTGGAGCATCTTGGGAAGGGTCAAAGATAGGCCCTAGGGCATAAGACTGGATGGAAGACGAAGTATCATTATCTGATAACCAAGAAAGATCCTCACTAATGGTGTTAAGATCGATTGGGCTCTAAAGCACATCAGAGGCTATCAAAATGTCTGATTGAAGCAGACGTGGTAATTGCTCGTCAGATCAAGGAAGCGAAGGATGGGAAGCAGATTGAATCAATATTCAAAGATTCTAAGAACAAAAGCATGAATTTTCAAGAGTGCTTAGGAGAGAAAACAGAGCATGAAAGTGAAAGTTTTGAGTCCTAACTGTCATACTTAACGACACGCAGGAAGGTAGAGCAAGCTACGCACAGTGTTCTCTCGAGCTCCCTGTACCCATTGAGGGTCAAATCAGTCATACGTTTTACCTATTTTGAAAGGGCTGGGACGATGCCGTTTTGTGCAAAGTGCCATGTTCTTAACACTTGAGGCCTCCCTCAAGAAAGAATCAAGCCTGAGGTGCTGAACTAATGGCATCCTGAGCCCAATATCTTGAAGAGTTGATCGCCTTGACAAGGGTATGAACTAGTTGAGGACTCGAGGTGGTTAAAGGGTTAAGGCACTTGCGTTAAAGGGACCGCCAAGAAGGCTACAAGACAGGTGGTTTCTAGGGTCGAGGTGGTTACTTGAACGTAATCTCAGATATCCCTAAGCTAAATCCAAGAGGATGTGGGGTTTCTAGAAGGGACATCCGCTAAGATTATGGATGTGGGCGCCAATGGTTTCCCGCTAATACTAGATTCAAGACACAGTCATTTAAAATGTGTGTGTGCAAAGAAGGAGCTTAGTGGAATGACCTAGGTGAAGTTGCCGTAGAAATAGGAACAACCGTTATTTTTTATTTGCTATAAATAAAGGACCCTGCGTCAATCCAGAGTACGGCAGACACTCAATAGAAAACTTCGTCAAGTTTTCTTTATTGCACAATTGTTCTTTTTCCTTAGGAGTAGAGTAAATTAGCTTCATTGGTAATGTAGTTTCTAGGGTTTTAGGTATGGCCTACCAGTTTTAATCTATTCCTAAATTTGACGAGTTGAGAGTTGAGGCTTTGGTTTAGGGCTTTAACGGCCAAGGCTCGACTTTGATTGCATTGGTCTTAACGCCACTATCACTACTTAATAGGTCAGGTGAACGTAGGAATTAAGAGATAAGTGTTAGAGGATTTTGCAGTAGACTACAAAAGTAAAAGTAGATAGTGTTAGAGGAATTAAGAGATATTGTCACTATTTCGAAACAACTGGAGACATCTCTCGACACAGTCGAAGTATTGGATACACCTAGAGATACAATTGAGAACGCTTCGAGTACATGAGATCCTAGGCATAATGCGAGGATTGTCAGGGCACTTGACAAATTCATGGTCGGGGCCTTAATGGTTGACCATGACATTTAGCCTAATCCCTTAACTAAACTGAGGCACTTGAAGACAAAGATGCTGACTTACGAGTCTTGGCAATGAAATCTAAGATAGAATCCATGTTTCTAATCGGGTCTAGGAACTTGTAAAATAGCCGGAAGGCATTAATCCCATTGGATGTGAATGGTTATACAAGAGGGAGAGAAGAGTGGATGGGAAGGTAGCCACCTTCAAGGCATGACTAGTTGCTGAGGGTTTTACCCAAAATGAAGGTATCGATTATGATAAGACCTTCTCACATGTGGCCATGCTAAAGTCCATTAGGACACTATGGTCTATTAGTACTCATTATGACTTTGAGATTCAGCAAATGGATGTCGAAATGGCCTTTTGAATGGTCGTCTTGATGAAGACGTCTATATGGTGCAACCAAACGGTTTCATTCACAAAAATCAGGAGCATATGGTATGGAAATTGAAGAAGTCCATTTATGGGCTGAAACAAGCATCATGCTCGTGGAATATTAGATTTAATAAAGCGATCAAGTCCTTTGGGTTTGAGCAATTGGTTGACAAACCATGCGTGTACAAGAAAAATCATGAGAAAATATTGACCTTCTTAGTGTGATTTGTAGATGATGCACTACTCATTGGGAATGATGTAGGTGTCTTATTAGGTGTAAAGATTTGGTTTTTAAGTCAATTCGATATGAAGGACCTAGGAGAAGCCGGCTATATTCTTGGGATCAAGCTTTTGCGAGATCGTAAGAGTATGATGTTAGGTTTATCTCAAGCTGCTTGTATTGAAAAGATATGGTCAAGGTATAGTATGGCGGACTCTAAGAAGGGGTTATTACCATTCTGGCATGGAGTCCCTCTTTCTTCATAGCAATGTTTAAGACACTTCAAGAGGAAGAGCAGATGAGGAACGTACGATATGCTTCCGCTGTGGGAAACCACATGGGTGCTATATTCTGTAAGAGACCAGATATTCGCTATGTTGTTGGGATGGTGAATAGATACTAGTCTAACCTGAGTCTTTTGCACTGGGTGACAGTGAAGCATATTCTCAAGTTCTTGAGAAGAACTAAAGATTATATGCTAATCTTTCACAGTAACAAGCTGGTTTAAGTGGGATGATTCAGAATTTCAGTCAGATAGGGATACTAGATATTCGATGTCTGGATATTTCTTTACCCTTGGAGGTTGGGGCATTAGTTGGAGGAGTGTCAATCAGTCTTACATTGCTGACTCAACCATGGAGGCTGAATATGTGCAACTCCAGAAGCTAGAAGGATCTTGTGGTTGTTAGAGATGGTCTTTCACCTATCACGGGCTTTTGTGACAACTCTGGTGCGGTGGCCAACTCTAAATAACCTAAGAAGATGTAAGACTTCCAATCACATTGAAAGAAAGTACCACCTCATTAGAGATTTCGTGGAGACGAGTGAGATAGAAATATTGATATTTGATAAGTACAATAACCTTGCAAATCTTTTCACAAAGACATTGTCTCAGAAGACTTTTGAGTCACACTCAGAAGGGATCGGGATGAGGTGTATGGTTTATAAGGTCTAGGACAAGTGGGAGATTGTTTGAGAACTGTTATGATTTGGCCTTCGTAGCTGATCCGGATTGAGTTTGCAGCAAGAGAAGTAGCATTAAAGCATAATTTAGTTGATTTTCTTTTAAATGTCTTCTTGGTGGGAAGTTCGGTTGTTGCGGTTAAAGTGGTTGTTTTCCTTGACTTTCTTAAGTTGGTATTCTAATCAATTTTGGCCGCTAAGCGTGTAAGAGTCGGTTACTTGGGAAATCTGGATGCAATGTATTTCTTTTAATCTATGTTTAGTATAAATAGTTCAATCTCTTGTAAGAATCATTTCAGGAATGAAAATATCTTCGAATTCTTGCTCTCATCTCTAATTCTCTCTCTAATTCTTACTTCCTTTCACTTCTTTTCTCATCTGAACTCTACAAACCTAGGTTATTAATCAAGATTGATCTTAATTCATAGCAATTGGTATCAGAGCTTGAGCTTTGCATACAATTAGATTGACATTGCTTTAATTTTATAGCAATTTCTCCTGCCAAGCCTTATCTGATCGATCTATGCTTAGATTGTTCAGAAATCTAGCCAGGCACAAAAAATTGGCACAAATGGTAGGTGGTGTGACTACGCGAGCTATTGCTACTAATAACACTGATACTTATGCTGCTGCAGTACCAGACGTTAATTCAGGAAGTAATCAAGGTGATCGGATTGAGCAGATGTGGAATCAAATGCAAAACTTGATACTATTTATGAAGCAAGACATGGACCAGAGGTTTGATACACAATCACAGGGGTTTGATACACAGTCACAACAGCTTGTAGGCTTGCAATATCAAGTGCAGAGGCATAATTCACCTGTTGGAGAGAGTATTCTTCTTTCAGCAAGCCAGCAGGTCAGACCTCTGGATCCTAATCCTCCACCAAGACCTGTTGATAGTGGAGATAGTGTATAAATTACAAGAAGCAATGGAGTTAGATGGCCATGAGTGGAATTGGAGCATTTTGATAGAGCAATGCCATTGTCTTGGGTGAGGAAATGTGAAAGTTACTTTCGTTTCTATAACATAGCTGAGGTTGAAAAGGTGGAACTGGCTGCTGTTTGTTTATGTGGAGAATTGGAAGTGTGGTATTATAGCTTAGTGCATAGCAATCCTTCAATTTCTTAGCCTGAGTTTGTGGAAGAGCTTTTTGATAGATACAGGGATGAAGATGTGAGTGATATCGTGGATAATTTCAATAAAGTGACTCAAATAATAACTGTGAAGGAATATATGTCCAGATTTGGAAGTCTAAGAGCAAGGATGCTGACAGTGTATCCAGAAGCACCTAAGGTTTACTATTTTTCGAGTTTTGTGAGTGGACTTAAGCCTAAAATCAAGAATTTTGTTAAGGCATTTCATCCTACAACTTTGTCTCGAGCTTATTCTAAAGCCATGAAGGTAGAAAGCACGGTTCTGGCTGCGTCTGAAGCTCAGTGGGGAAGGAATGCACCAATTGGAGCTTCTTCATCAAGAACATTTCAAGCAAATAATAGATCCTTGAGCTTGGAAGAAAAGAGGACTCAGAAGCTTTGTTTCAAGTGCATTCGCTGCTATATCTTTGGACATAAGGGTGATCCAAAATACATTATGTCAGCCTCTGGAATAGATGCAGTAGAAATTGAAGAAGGAGGAAAATGGACTTGAATTCGGAGAGCAGATAAAAGAGGAAGGTTAGGAGTTAGATGAAGATGAGGTTGAGATCTCTGTCAAGGCCTTGACTCTGAATGGTTCACATAATACCATTTGAATCAGGAGAGAAGTTGGACATAAATCCTTATTGATTTTGATCGACAGTGGCAGTAGGCATAGCTTTGTAGATCCTAAGATTGTAAGGATGGTTGGCCATGAGCTGATTAAAACCACTCCAATGGATGGTACAGTGGCAGATGGTAATTACGTCTTGACATAGACTAAGTGTAGGAACTTCAAGTGGATGATGCAAGGACATAACTTTGATTATCACTTCATGGTGCAAAGATTAAGAGGATGTGATATGGTCCTAGGGGTTGATTGGATGAAGACCATCAACCCTTTACTCTTTGATTTTGCTCAATTGACTGTATCATTTGAAAAGGAAGGCCAGCAAGTTCAGTTGCAAGGAATTAGGGAACAAGGACATCTATAAATGATGAATGGGAAGCAATTGCAAGGTGTGCTTAAGAAAGGAAATTATCACTGGATTGGACAACATCATTCTATCAGTGCTACTTCAGAAGAAGAGCAGGTGAATTCTAATCCACTTATTGATTCATTGTTATTGAAGTACCAAGATTTATTTGAGCAACAAAGCACACTACCACGAAGGAGTGCACTAGATCATGCTATTCCATTGAAGGGTGGGTTAGATCCTGTGAACCTTCGCCTTACAAATATCCTCACTCACAGAAGAGTGAGACTAAATGGCAAGTTGATGAGTTGTTGAAGACTAAGTTAATCAAGAACAGTCATAGTCCATTCGGTTCTCCAGGTATACTAGTTAAAAAGAAGGATGGTGCCTCTTGAATGTGTATAGATTATCGTCAATTGAACTCCCTTACTATTAAAGATAAGTTCCCTATCGTAATCATTGACAATTTGTTCGATGAGCTATATGGATCTAAGTACATTTCCAAGCTTGATCTTCGGCAAGGCTATTATTAAATTCGAGTTCAGGAACATGACATCCACAAGACTGCTTTTAGAACACACCATGGACACTATGAGTTCGTGGTGATGCCTTTTGGGCTATCCGATGCCCCAGCTACATTTCAGGCTTTGAAGAACTTGGTGTTCAAGCCCTTCTTAACAAAGTTTGTTCTTGTATTCTTTGATGATATACTGGTTTACAATCCTACCTTGGAGACTCATTTGTATCATCTCGAGCAGATATTTCAGACCATGTGGCAACATAAACTCTTTGCCAAACTTTTTAAATGTTCTTTTGTCAAAATGCAAGTGGAATATCTTGGTAATTTAATCCTAGAGAATGGCGTTCCTACTGATCCAGGCAAGGTTCAGGCAATGAGGGAATGGCCTATTCCTAAAACTTTCAAGCAATTGCGGGGATTCCTTGGATTAACAGGGTATTACCGAAAGTTCATTGTTGATTATGGGGTAATTGCAAACCCTCTGACAGATTTTCTCCAAAAAGATGCTTTCCATTGGAATGAATTGGCTGAGGAAGCATTTGAACGTTTAAAGGCAGCTATGTTCTCTACTCCGGTATTGATTATGCCTGATTTGTCTGTGCCCTTTGTATTGGAAACCGATGCTTCCAACAAAGGAATTGGCGCAATGTTATCTCAGAATGGAAGACCATTGGCCTATCTAAGTCAGGCTTTAAGTTACAAGAATCAAGCATTATCCATATATAAAAAAGTGTATATTGGAATTCTAATGGCAGTACGAAAATGGAGGCATTATTCGGAGGAACATCATTTCATAATCAAAACTGATCACCAAAGCCTCATATATTAAGTTGAGCAAAAGATCACTACGAGGGTTCAAAGAAAGTGCCTCATGAAGATGTTGGGCTTACATTTGAATATCAAAAAGGGAAAGATAACCAAGCAGCAGATGCTCTCTCAAGGAGGTTGGTGGATTCTAAAGTTGCTAATTGTGCTGCTGTCTCAGAGGTTGTCCCAACTTGGATGAATGAAGTGGTCAAGTCATATGAGGGAGATACATTTGCTCAAGACTATATTGCAGCTCTTTGTGTTCAGGGAACTATGGATTCTGATTCTAAAATGGTTGTTATTAGTGACTTAATATGGATTAAAGGGAAGATTTATGTGAGAGAAGGTTTAGAATTAAGGAAACAAATAGTGTTGGCCTCTCATAGTTCAGCTTGGGGTGGGCATGGAATTGAAGGCACTTATCAAGGGCTAAAGCAATACTTTCATTAGACTAGTGTGAGGAAGGAAGTTCAGGAACTAATTCAACAATGTGAGGTTTGTTAGAGAACAAAAAGTGAGTAGGTGCCATACTAAGGCTTGCTTCAACCCTTGCCAATTAAGGAAAGAGCTTGGCAACATATCAGTATGGATTTTATTGAAGGCCTACCTCGATCTTAGGGAAAAGAAGTTATTTGGGTGGGGCTTGATCGTTTCACGAAATTTAGTCATTTTTTGGTCCTTAATCATTCCATTACTGCTGAAAGATTGGTAAGACTCTTCCTAGATTAGATTTATAAGCTCCATGGATTGCCCCAATCCATTGTTTCAGACAGAGACAAGTTGTTCATTAGAAACTTTTGGCGTGAATTATTTGCGTTGCTTGGATCTACATTGGCTCTAAGTTCATCATACCATCCATAATTAGATGGTTAAAAAGAGAGAGTAAACCAATACCTTGAGAAATATTTGAGGAGTATAACGTTTACTTATCTAAGGAACTGGAATAGATGGCTGTACCTTGCAGAATTCTGGCATAACACCGACTTCCATTCAACATTAAGAGCTACACCGTTCAAGGCCCTATATGGATACGATCCACCATCACCATTAATGCTACAAGGAGCAATTTCGCATGTGGTTGAAATCAATGAGCTGCTGGATCATAGGAAACAACTGGAGCAGCAACTCAGGGATAACTTACAAGTTGCTCAGTAAATGATGAAGTATTTCACTGATAGAAAAAGAACTGACAAAACTTTTATAATTGGTGATAATATTTTCTTAAAATTACAGCCTTACAGGCAATCTTCCATTGCAATGCACAAGAATATCAAGCTATGTGCTCGATTCTTTGGACCTTATAAGGTGTTGAAAAGGTTGTGTACAAGCTGGGGTTGCCTCCTGAATTTGCAGTTCACCCTGTGTTTCATGTCTTGTTGCTAAAGAAATATGTTACAGCTGGTTCAAGTACACTTGCAGATCAACCACTGGCTACATTGGAAGGACTTTTGGTACACTAACCACAAGCAATTTTAGATTCAAGGACCGTGCAGTAGCAGGGAAGACAGGTCAAGGAGGTATTGGTGCAATGGAGTAATTTGAGCTTTGAGAATGCAACATTCCCTCATTCCATTCTTGAGGCAAGAATGTTCCCCCCTGGGGGGGGGGGGGGGGGGGGGTGGGGTGGGCCGGGGGGGTTGATGGGGATTGTAATGATTTGGCCTAAGCAGCTGGTCCGGATTGAGTTTGCAGCAAGAGAAGTAGCATTAAAGTATATTTTAGTTCATTTGCTTTTAAATGTCTTCTTGACAGGAAAGTCGGTTGTTGCGATTAAAATGGTTTGTTTGCCTTGACTTTCTTAAGTTGGTATTCTAGTCAATTTTGGCGGCTAAGCTTGTAAGGGTCGATTACTTCGGAAGTCTAGATGCAATGTATTTCTTTTAATCTAGGTTTAGTATAAATAGTTCAATCTCTTGTAAGAATCATTTCAGGACTGAAATTATCTTTGGATTCTCTCTCTCATCTCTAATTCTCATCTCATTTCACTTCTTTTCTCCTCTAAACTCTACAAACCCAGGTTATGAATCGAGATTGATCTTGATTTATGACAGGAACAGTGTCCAGAAAATCCAATTTTTTTGTAAATCTTTTCGTTAGAGAATAAAATTTAGTCATTTTCATTTTCTTTATAATTGTATCTGTGAGTTCACTATACATGTGGTTTTCTTTTAAATATCCATGAGATAGATGTAGTCCTCAAATAATGTTTCAATGTTTGCTTTAAGTGGGTAATGAGATTATGCCATAGGTAGACTTAAAACAAATGGAAAGACATGTTATTTGAAGATTCGTAGTCAGTGACAAGTTTGGACTACTTGTCTTCTAAGGCAATAATGTGACACTTTAGATGACCTATCTTGGTCATGTGGATGGTGATCCAAAAGTGTTATATTGGTGTTTACAACGAGATTGATACCATGAATTGGACCAAGTGAATTACTAGTATCTAAGCTACTATGGGAAAGGAGTGATTTATAATTTATTTTTTGAATGATGACTTTAAATCCCGAGGGTATTCTGGACCTGTGTATGGAGTGTTAGTTATCTTGGTGTACTAAAAGTTAGGTCTCTAGATGTGATCGAAGTCTTATGTTCATTGGGTAACGACATAAAGTGTCGCTGGGATCAAGTGTTCAATACGAATCTGTAGTCTCTTATGAGATGTCCCTTTAGTTAATTTGCAAGTGTTTGAATAAATTCGAAAACTTTGGCCAAAGTATTCCAAATTTTTGACATTTGGAATTTATACAATGAATTTATTCATGTATAAATGAATTATTCAAAGAAGGGCGAGTATGGAACTAACGGAAAGGCTGTGAAAGAAATAATGATAGTAGTTATAATTATTTTTATCATGGATATCTCACAGAGGCATTGTTATCAGAATAGTCTATATGGATATTATGGAATAAATAAGTTTAATTCTGGAGTGCAATAGGACTTATTTGGTGGAATTAAGTTATGTCATGAGATGATAATTAGTTTTGACCCATTTGGAGTTAGAATTAAATTGTCCTTGAGGTCCCTGCGCAAGTCTCCATACTTACACCATCAAAAAAAATATTGAAAGAATTCATGAGAGGAATACTTTTATTTTGCTAAAATAAAATTGAAGAGGTGAATTTATACAAGCAGAAAACAAAACAAAAAGGAACAAAATGCATGAAAAACCGATGGTAATTAGTGACCAATGTGCTCATCCAATCACGGCGTGACACGTGTCGTGCCGTGACTAGTAGAGGCGCGATTTGTGCCTATAAGGGCAGGAAAATTAGTGCACGACCGATCCAAGATACCAATCCACCGTTAGGCACAAGCCAATCGGATTGCGCCACGCGGCGCTTATGGTGTGGCTTAACATAGGACGATTCCTTGCCTAAATGACATCGTTTTGTTTAAAAAATTCGTCTCCCACAGCGAATTTTTACATATGTTTTTACGGAATAGCCTATTATAAATAGGGACCTTGGAATTAAGGTTTAGCCATAAAAAGAAAATAAATAGTTTTCTTAAGAGTATGGACTTTCAGAGAATTGAAAGAGGAAAAAAAATTTCTTTTGAAATTTTTTCTCTTTAGTTCAATATTTTTTGGAGCTCGCACTCTCGGTGTTCGAAGAAGATTTCATAGAAGGTCCTGCGCTCTCGGTGATTTCTACGAGCAACACTACAGTCTTCATTTAGGTATTTCTTTATCTTTTTTTCTTTATTTTCGCTTTTTAATTTATTTAAAGTATTATTATGCTAGTTTTTCCATGCTATTATTATGAATGTAAGAGTCAAGGCCTATAAGTTTAAAATTAGGAATTTTAAACCATTTTGCTGAGTTAGTTCTGAATCATTTAGGGAAAAAATAACTCTGATGCGAATTGTTGGGTTTACAGTTCTCGATTATGGTCACAACAAAAGGCACCTATTAGAGCACTTAGAGTAGGAGAGTCTTCTCTTTGCCTACGCCCCCAATCAGAGAGTAATGCTTCGTGAAACCTCACGTGTGAGAGCTCCCGGGAATAGGGTTATCTCTATAAATCCCTTTGCTCTAATACCGGTAGTGGGGAAAAATTCTTCCTATTTTTATAAACTTTACGCAGCGGAAGGAGCTTAAAATTCATAATTTTAAATCCACATATTTAAATTCCTAATTTAAATTTACATATTTAAATTATCTTCAGGCCTTTTACTCTAATACATTCATAACAATACATAAACTTAAATAGGCATAATAACAAATATTATAAATAAATAGAAAAGTGAAAACTAAAAGTGAAGGAAAGAAAACATGCCTAGAATTGCTCCAATATAAGAATATCAGAAATAAAATAATCTTCAAAAGAAACCAAAATCGAGACCCCATGATTTTCTACGTAATGACCTTAAGCTGCCCGGAGGGTGGGCTTCGAAAAATATTAAACTATGGAAAGAAAAGTTTCAACAGAAAATTTTCTCTGCAATTATGTCTACGAAATAATTCCAGAAACACTGAAGAATATTTCAACTTGAATGCCAAACCCTTAGAATAGGTACCTCTTTTTATAATAGGCTACAGGAGCAAGGAAACCCTGACATTTTGATGTGGGATTGGCCAGTTTAAAATGAAACGCATCGTTTCATCCAAAATAGAGCCAAAAATGCAGCGTTTAGTTACCAGGCCAAAACGTGCGTACAAAACCCTTACAGAGCGTGCCACGTGGCGGGCCATGATTTGCTCGTACATGTTGCCACCGATCGACCCTGGGGCTATGTCGCGCGCTGGTTCGTCTGTTTGCGTATCCACGGATCGCTCTACCCTGTGCGATTTTCGGTGTCTTTTTTTTTTTTTTTTGCTTTGCTTTATTTCCCATATGTAAAAATTCATCTTATGAATTTTAATTTTCCAAAATTATTTTATTTTATAACTTTTAATTTTTATTCATCTCATGAATAATATTTGGTAAAATTAAATTTACCCATCTCATGGATAAATAATTCATCTCACAAATTCTTTAATAATTTTTTGATGGAAATAAATACAAAGTCTTGCACATGAACCATAGGGACAAATTAAATCTAGCTCCGAATGGGTTATACTTATCATCTCTTGAAATAATTTAATTACCATTTAATAAGACTTAATTCCACTAAATAAGTATCATTACACACTAGACTTAAACCATTTATTGGATATCTCCCTAACAGACTATATTGATGACAACAACCCCTCCACTAGGTGTCCATGACAAAGGATAAATATAACTATTATCATTATCCTTCTCACAGCTTCTCCATTAGTTACCGACTCGCCCTTCACTGAATAATTAACTTATATTTGAACATATTTATAGTATAAATTCTAAATCTCAAACACTTGGAATGCTTTGGCCAAAGATTCTTAACTATTCAAATATTTGCGAATTAACTAATGGGACATCTATATCTCATAAGAGACTGTAGAATCTCTATTGAATACCTGATCCTTGTCGCACTTCACGCTGCTACCCAGTGTACGTGGGAATTCAGTCGTGCATTTAGACCTTGCTTAGAGTACATCAAAATGACTAACACACCATGCACAAGTCCAGAATACTCTCAGGATTTAGAGTTGTCATTAAAACAATACAACGTGAATCACTTATCTCTGATAGTGGTCTAGAAGCAAGTAATCCACATGGTCCAACTCAGTGTGCCAATCTTATTAAACACACCAGCGTACCATTTTTTGGATCACCATCCACATGACCAAGACAAGTCATCTAAAGTGTCACGTTATAGTCTTAGCATACAAGTGGTCCAAACTTATCTTTGACTACGAGTCTTTCAAACAACAATCCATACCATTTGTTCTAAGTCTATTTATGGGTTAATGTCATAAACCACTTAGAACAAACATATAAATTGTAGTATGAAGAGAACACCCATCTCATGGATGTTTCCAAAAAGAAAATCACATGTAGTATAAATGCTCACTTACACAAACTTAACATGGAAACAAATGGAACTTCAATTTTGTTCTTTAATAAAATATTATTAACCGAATAAATCTGACTGTTAGGACACCATTCCTAGCAATCTCCCACTTATCCTAAATCCAATTTATTATGAACTTTATATTTATCCTTTCAATGTATGAACCAAAGGTCTAGCGAAGTAAAGGTCTTAGTATCGACAACTACTTTATTTGAAGCTACCTGCCCCTCTTTGCAACTTCTGAAGCTACAACGTATTTAGCTTCTATGGTAAAGTCAACAATACAATACCGCTTGACATTCCTCCTACTAATGGCTTATACTCCAAGGGTGAAGACATGCCCAGACGTCGTACGTCTAACATCTTTATCTGACTGGAACTCTGAATCTGTATGGCCAACTAGAACTCGCTCACCAAAACTTTATAGCTGATAACACCCCTACATCATTCCTAATGAGTAGTATATCATCAACATACAATACTAAGAAAGTCACTACTTTCTCTTGACGTTGTATGTACACGGATGGTTCGTCAACCAATTGCACAAACCCTAATACTTAATCACTTCATTGAATCTAATATTCAATAAGCATGATGCTTGCTTCGATCCATACATGGACTTCTTCAGTTTGCATACCATGTGCTTCTGATTTTTACAAATGAAACTACCTGGTTGCACCACATATATGTATTCTTCATGACGACCATTCAAAAGGGCCATTTTGGCTTCCATTTTCCAGATCTCTTAATGAGCTATAGTGGATTAGGAGTATCCTTTTGGACTTTAGTATGGCTACTAGTGAGAAGGTCTTATCATAATGAATTCATTTCTTTTGGGTAAAACCCTTAGCAACTAGTCTTGCCTTGAAGGTCCCTACCTTCCTATCAACTCCTATTTTCCTCTTGTACACCCATTTACAGCCAATGGGGTTAATTCCCATGGGCGCCTCTATAAGATCCCAGACCTGATTAGAATACATAGATCCTATCTCAGTTTTCATGGCTAAGTCCTATTGGTCAGCATCTTATCTTTAATTGCCTTATTGTAGCTGAGAGGATCAGATTCAATGTCACAATTAACCATAAAGGATCCCGCCATGAACCTATCAGGTGCCCTGACAATCATCCCACTACATCAAGGCTCTCGTGCACTTAAAACATTCTCAACCTTAACAGTAGGTGCACCTAATGCATCTACTATATGCCTAGTTGTGTCTAGCTTTTTAGAATTAGCGTCATTTTCTTTTTAACTCCTCTAACACTATTTGTTCTTCTCTTTTATAGTCTACTATAAAATCTTCCTTTAAAAATTTCGCACTAACATTTATTAAAAACTTTTTATTCAAAAGAACTATAGAAGAGACCATCCTTGTTTCTTTTGGGATAACCCCAAAAAAAAGAGATTAGTAAAGCAACATGATACATCATGGACCTTACCCTCTCTAACAATGTCCTATTTCTTCTTTTAGCAATATATTCTACTATAGTATTCCCGGAGCAGAAAGCTAAGATCTTATCCCATTTGTAATTAGGAAATCTAAAAATTCACCCGAAAGATAATCACCACTTTGATCTAATCCAAGTGACTAAACTTGTTTACCTAATCGCTTTTTAATTTCAACTTTGTACTCTTTGAACTTTTAGAAAGAGTCCGACTTACGTCTCATTAGGCAAACATATCTATACCTTGAGTAATCATCAACAAATATGATGAAGTACTCATACCACCACTTTCTTGAACATTCATTGGTCCAAATACATATGTGTGAACCAACTCAAGCAAGTCACCAACCTTGTTGCCTTTACTCTTAAAGACAGACTTAATCACCTTTCATTCTATGTAGAATTCACAAACTGGTAATGACCTTAAGTCCAAAGCCTCTATCAGTCCATCTTTCACCAGTCTTTGGATCCTTTTCGAATTAGTGTGCCCTAAATGTTGGTGCCATGTGCAGGCATTATCCCTTTCAAGGTGTTTTCTTTTAGGAGATTGAACAAGTGAGCTTGTATTAGATTCTTTTAAACAAATATGAGAGTTTTGATCAATAAACAACATGAATAAACCATTTATACATGCATATTTTGCAAATTTATTTCTTGTATTAAAAGGTTTATAATCAAAATCAACTGATAACAATTATTCATAAAACGAGATACAGAAATCAAAGTCCTGTGCAGAGTAGTAACAAATAAACAATCTTTTAAATAAAAAACTATAGCACTAAAGACTAAGCTAACATCTCCTACACTTAAGACCACTACTCTTGTACTGTCCCTGACCATCAGGTACAGCTCCCCATTATGCAGCCTTTTGATTAGCCTGAGCCCCTGTAACATAGTACTGTAAATAAGTGAGATATCAGCATATCTTCACCAGATGGTTTAGTAGTCTTTCTAAGAAGAGAAGCTAAGTACTTAGTGCAGTTTTTCATCCAATGGCCAGTCATCCCACAAATGAAATCCTTTCCTTTTGCCAACTTCTGTATGGACATCGTTGCTACATTAGCAACCTTGCCCTTTCCTTTCTTTTCAATAGGTCCCTTGTGAGTAATAAGTAAGTCCAAGTTGGTTTTTCTGGGCAAAGTAATTTGGTGCAATGAGTTCACTACGCATTAGTAATCAAGTGAAGTTCACCAGTCATATCCATTTCAAAATACTATAAATGCAAATATTCATGTAACTATCTAACAAGAGTCATTCATGTAACTATCTAACAAGAGTCATGTATAATATAGTGAAATCTATTGTTTCAATTTAGCATACACAATAATTCAGATATCCACCAAACTATACTATCACGCATACAATGATGACTTTAACACCGCTCCTTACTCCCCTATAGCAAGGTCGCACGAAGCGAGCCCGGGGGAGAACTATTCTCAATTAACATGTTTTCTTGTAACTCTTACTAAACATGATTAACTCACCACTTTACCTTAGTCTCTAACATGACACAACAGAGCTCCTCAGGGAGGCTAATGCATCATGCTAGTCAAGTGCAAACCATTACCTAAACCTCCATACAAATACACGTAATATTCCATGGCAGCATGGTCACATCGCATCTTTGCACTTTGGTTTATCCCAATAGAAGTCTAACCCTAAAATCTGCAAACTGACAGCCTCTGCAGGGAGGTCTATCAATCTACTATACTGTTAGACCAGTAATGGAGACAGTGAGGTTACAACAATTGAAACCTCACTCCCACTTGATTTTTAAACTAGTGATTTTTAAATAACTTGCATTTACAACCTGGATTATCTCATAACCCCCTTTAGAATCTCATTATAAAATTAACCAAAACAAGTTAATTAATTTATTCAAAAACATTATTGTTTTATAACATCGATTATCTCAAAATCTTGCTTTAGAATCTCATTCTAAATTTATTCAATAAAATTGATTAATTGGTTTTACTTTTAAAAAATAGTACTATAGATTATCTCATAACCTATTCTTTAGAATCCCATTCTAAAATTAAATAAATTAATATAAATTAATTTAATTTTTATTTAAAATCATACTAAAATTTAGATTATCTCTTAATCTATTTTTAGCATCTAATTCTAAAATTAAATTAATTAACAAAATTAATTTCATTTCAAATCAGTAGTGATTTAGAGCTTAGACTATCTCATAATATGTTTTTGGTATCTCATTGCAAAAATTAAATAAGCTTAGACTAACTCGTGGTCTATTTTAGAACCTTATTCTAAAATTAAATTAATTAGTAAAATTTAATTTTTATCTTTTAAAATAATACTAACTTAGACTACCTTATTGTCTATTTTAGACTCTTATTCTAAAATAATTTAAAATTAACTTTTATTTAAAATATCACTGATTCATAACTTAGATTATCTCATAATCGAACTTAGAATCTAATTCTAAAAAGTAATTTGTCATTGCCCAAAGGTGTTTTTTAGTGGGTCAAATGGTTTTAGCGGGAAAGTTAGTTGAGCCGGTTTTGGTGGTTAGTTGGGTCCATTTCGGCGGCTGATTGAGTCGGTGCTTATGTTAGTAATTGTCTAGCTTCATTGTTTGAAGCTTATGTCTTGTAAAGAGTATAAATAATGATGTTCTTCTCATCTCATTTCACTTCTCTTCTCATGTAATTTCTATCTCACCTAGGTTATAGCCAAGATTATACTTATACTATAACATTTGGTGTCAGAGCCTTGTGTTCTTGATTGATTGAATTCAAATTTAGTTCAATTTGATCGAATTGCATGAGTTTCAGTCTTGATCGTGCCGAGTTTTAAGCTTAAAGCTGAAATCTGGCTAGACACAGGCGATCCTATCATATGGCTGGTGGACCTACAACTCGTGCCAATGCTGCTCAAAATGCAGCTACTAATGTAGCTGAAAATCCTCCTACACATATGCTGCAGCAGTTACTGGTGCTGATGATGGAGTCAATCAGAATGACCGCTTCGATCAGATGATCGCTATGATGCAGAACATGTTGAATACTGTGCGTCATGACATGGAGCAGCAGTTTGAGACTCAATCTCAACACATTTCTCAGCAATTATCACAATAGAAGTCTAATTTCCAGCAGAATATTGAGAGGCAACAACAGCCTCATGGTACAGGCATACTCCAGCCAGCTTGCTAGCAAGTCAGGCCTCCATATTCGAGGTCAGCACCTGCTGATAGTAGTGAAGGTACATTGCCTCAATCTTGGGTGCGAAAATGTGAAAGATACTTTCATTTTTACAATATTGAAGAACATGAGAAAGTTGAACGAGGTGCAGTTTACTTGCGTGGTGAGCTGGAGGTTTGGTATTACAGTTTGATGAGGAGCAATCCTGCAACATCTTGGACTGAATTTGCAAATGAATTGTGTGATCGATATGGTGATGAAGATGTGAGTGAGGTGGTGGATACTTTCAACAATGTAACTCAGGTTTCATCAGTGAAGGACTATATGACACGCTTTGAGGGACTAAGAGCTAGAATGCTCAGTGTTTATCCAGATGCTCCTGAGATGTATTATGTCTCTAGTTTTGTGAGTGGACCCAAGCCTAAGATCAAGCACATGGTGAAGGCTTTCGAACCAAAAACACTGTCCTAAGCTTATTCTAAGGCTAGAAAGGTGGACAGTATCGTGATGAATTCTACTGATTCTTCCAAAGGAAAGGCTATTGGAACTATTAATTCCTCATTAAGGTCTTTTCAAACTTCCAATAAAGGGAGCAGTAACGAAGAAAGAAAGCCTATGAAGCTATGCTATAAGTGCAATCAGAAATATTTCTTTGGGCACAAGTGTGATCCCAAGTTCCTTATGGCAGCTTCAGGTCTTGAGGCTGCTGAGGATGACGAAACAGGTGTTGATATTAAGCCTATGGAGGGTCAGGAAGGAGAGTCTGAAGAGGAAATTGGTGTAGAGATCTCAATGAAGGCCTTAACTGGAAATGGTGCTCACAATACCATCAGGATCAAAGGAAGAGTGGGACAAAGGGAATTATTGATACTCATTGATAGTGGCAGTACACATAGCTTCGTGGATTCTCAAGTGGTTAGAGCCGTGGGACAAGAGTTGATTAAGACAAATCCTTCGTCTGTCACCGTAGCTGATGGCAATTCTATCTTGACTCATAGAAAGTGTAAGGGGTTCACATGGAAGATGCAAGGGCATAAGTTTGAATATGACTTTAGAGTGTTGAGATTAGGCGGCTGTGACATGGTATTGGGGGTCGATTGGATGAGAACTTTCCGCCCAATTCTTTTTGATTTTGCTTAGCTTGCGGTGTCTTTTGAAAGGAATGGAGAACGGATCCAATTGAAGGGCATTGTTGAGCAGGGACATATTCAGTTTTTGGAAGGTCAAGGCCTACAAAAGTTGCCCAAGAAAGGGGATTATCAGTGGGTGGGACAACTTTACTCCATCACAACTGGTGCTGAGATGCCACATGATGATTTTGATTCTATTCTAGACTCTCTGCTGCAAGAATATAGTGACATATTTGAGCAGCCTGTAGTGTTACCTCCACGAAGGAGTTTTGATCTTGCTATTCCTTTGAAAGAAGGATCCAATCCGGTAAACTTGCGGCCATACAAGTGTCCTCACTCTCAGAAGAATGAGATAGAAAAATAGGCGGAAGAGCTACTTCAAACCAAGTTCATAACACACAGTCATAGTCCATTTGCCTCTCCTGTAATCTTGGTAAAGAAGAAGGATGAATCCTCTAAAATGTGCATTGATTACCGACAACTTAATGCAATGACAGTTAGAGACAAGTTTCCTATACCTATCATTGATGATCTTTAGGATGAACTTCATGATTTTTGATACTACTCCAAGTTGGACTTGAGGCAAGGGTACTACCAGATTCGAGTTCAAGAGTAGGACATTCCAAAGACAGCTTTTAGAACTCACCACGGTCACTATGAGTTTGTTGTGGTGCCCTTTAGTCTGTCCAATGCTCCTACTACATTCCAAGCTTTGATGAATGCAGTATTCATGCCTTACTTGAGGAAATTTGTGCTAGTTTTATTTGACGATATTCTAGTTTATAGCCATACACTGTAGGAGCATTTGACTCATTTGGAGAAGGTATTCCAAGTCACTAGGGAGCACAAACTGTTTTCCAAATTAACTAAGTGTACTTTTGCCAAGAATCAAGTGGAGTATTTGGGTCATATTGTCACTGGTAAGGGAGTTACAACAAACCCAAACAAGATCAAGGCCATGGAAGATTGGCCTGAGCCAAAATCAATTAAACAATTGAGAGAATTCTTAAGGTTAACTTGTTATTATCAAAGGTTCATAGCTAGATATGGATTGATTGCTCAACCCTTGACAGATTTGCTGAAGAAGGACTCTTTTCATTGGAGTGATTCGGCTAGGGAAGCTTTCAATCAAATCAAGAAGTCCATGGTCTCAGCCCTAGTCCTAGTGATGCCAAATTTTGATCTACCCTTTGTATTGGAAACTGATGCAAGTAGTAGTGGAATTAGAGCAATTCTTTAATAAAATGGAAGGCCGCTGGCCTATCTCAGCCAAGCTTTGGGTCCCAAGAACCTGATGCTGTCAATTTAGGAAAAGGAATGCATGGCAATTCTTCTAGCAGTGTAAAAGTGGAAGCATTACTTGGAAGGGCACTATTTTGTGATTAAAACTAATCATCAAAGCCTCATGTATCTACTTGAGCAACGAATCACTACCATAGTACATAGGAAAGGGCTAATGAAGATGCTTGGATTGGATTACACTATTGAGTATAGCAAAAGGAGCAGAAATCCAATGGCAAATACTTTATCCAGGAGGCAAGAGGAGGATATAGGGGGAAGCTACCTGTGCTGCCGTGACTTTAGTGGTTCCTTTGTGGATGAACGAAGTTAGTAAGTCATATGAGAATGATAAGTATGCTTAGAAGTATGTTATTCCCAACTGTATTTAGCCTGAGAATGCAGGGAAGGATGAAGAGGTGACTGCTAAGCAAGGCATTGTGCGAGTTAAAGGAAAGATTTACATTGGCACTAGCACATGACTCGGAAGGCAGATCTTGGAAGCTTCTCATGATTCTCCTTGGGGAGGACATTTAGGCTGGGATGGTACTTACTCTAAGGTAAAACAATACTTCTATTGGCCTGGTATGAAGAGGGCAGTGCAAGAATATGTCCTGCAGTGTGAGGTTTGCAAGCAGATCAAGGTAGAGCATACGTCTTACAAGGAATTGTTACAACCTTTAGCTGTGCCAAAAGGGGCTTGGACCCATATTAGCAGGGATTTCATTAAAGGATTGCCAATATCCAAGGGTAAGGAGATAATTTGGGTGATTGTGAATTGATTCACCAAGTTTGGACATTTCATTGCTCTCTCTCATCCCATTTCAGCAGAGAAGTTAGCAAGGCACTTCTTGGATCATGTTTATAAGTTACATGGACTTCCTCAATCGATAGTTTGTGATCGAGATAGGTTGTTTACTAGCCACTCTTAGAGTGAATTGTTCTCGTAAATGGGAACCACCTTGTCTTTGAGCTCCTCTTATCATCCCCAATGAGATGGGAAAATAGAAAGGATAAATCAGTGTATAGAACAGTATTTGTGGGGAATGACTTTTTTGCATCCTAAGGGTTGGAATAGGTGGTTGACATTTGCGGAGTATTGGTACAATACTCATTCTCATGCCTCCTTAGGTACTTTTCCATTTAAGGCCCTATATGGATATGGTCCTCCATCACGTATAGTGTGTCAAGGACTGACTTCTCATTTGGATTCTGTTAATGAACTTCTGCATTAGAGAAAACAAGCCTCAAGATAATCTCTAGGTTGCATAAGCTTGAATGAAGTATTATGCTGACAAGGGGAGAGTTGACAGAAGTTTTGGAGTTGGAGATTTGGTGTACTTGAAGTTACAGGCCTACAAGCAGAACTCAGTTGCAATGCATAAGAATGTTAAGTTGTGTGCCGGTACTTTGGACCTTAAAAGGTCTTGGAAAAGATTGGTAGAGTGGCTTATAAGCTTAAGCTTCCTCCGGATAGTCTAGTGCATCCCGTGTTCCATATTTATCAACTCAAGAAACATGTGGCTAAAGGGTCAGTTTATGCAACAGAACCGTTGTTAGCTTCAGCTCAAGGTGTTGTTCTGCAGGAACTAGTAGCTGTCCTGGGTAGAAGGGTCGTGCAGCAGCAAGGCATGGATGTGGATCAAGTCTTGATTCAGTAATGCATATTGGGAGAATTGGTGGTTCTTGAAATCTCAATTCCCTTCCTTTCATTCTTGAGACAAGAATGAGTTCAAGGGGAGGGTAATGTCATAGCCCGAAGGTGTTTTTTAGTGGTTCAAATGGTTTTAGCAGGAAAGTTAGTTGAGCTGGTCTTGGCGGTTAGTTGGGTCAATTTTGGCGGCTGATTGAGTGGGTGCTTATGTTAGTAATTGTCTAGGTTCATTGTTTGAAGCTTATGTTTTGTAAAGAGTATAAATAATGATGTTCTTGTAAGATTCGTACTCATTGAATGAAATACACATCTCTATGATATATTCTCTATCTTCTCATCTAACTTCTATCTCACCTTGGTTATATAGCCAAGATTATACTTGGACTATAACAAAATTAATTAAAAAAATAATTAATTTAATTATTATGTAAACCAGTACTAACGTCTATACGTCCCAAAAATAAATAAAATTTTTTTTTAATAATGGCTAACATCAGACGTCAGATGTCAACTCAACAGGTGTTGATGTCATGATGACGTCAGTGTCTATCGACAATTTTTAATATTTTTAGTTGTTATCGCTGATGTCTACATGATGTCAATGCTGACGTCACATCAAAATTTTTTTAATTAAATAAAATTTGAACCTTATCTCATTAGATCAATTTTATCTGATTTCACAAATTATGTCAAACATGCATAATCTCATAATACAAAAAATATAATCACTGGTTTGTAGATTGATAGATCTAAATTAACGATTAATTCATTAACTATTTCAACAATTTAAATCAATACCGTAAATAATCTAATTAGCTATTAATTTTTAACAATTTAAACCATTACTTCAAACAATCTAGTTAACTATTTACTCTTTTAACGATTTAAACAATTTAAAATCACTATTTAAGAAAACTTTCCTACTTAATAAAATCTCTATTTTATTAAATCGCAAATCTATTTATTTCAATCTTATTATACCTATTCATGTACATTATGAATGTAATCAGAGACTGGCTCTGATACCAATTACTGGGAAAAAAAAACTCTGTTGCGAATTGTTGGGTTTACAGCTCTCAACTATGGTCACAACAAAAGGCACCTATTAGAGCACTTAGAGTAGGAGTCTCTTCTCTTTGCCTAAGCCCCCGGTCGGAGAGTCACGCTTCATGTCACCTTATGTGCAGGAGGTCCCAGGAATAGGGTTATCTCGATAAATCCCTTTGCTCTAATACTAGTAGTTGGGAAAAATTCTCCCTAATTTTATGAACTTTACGCCGCAAAAGGGGTTTTAAATTCATAATTCTAAACCCAGGGTTGATTTAAAATTCATAATTTTAAATCTACAAATTTAAAATCATAATTTAAATATACGAATTTAAATTCATAATTTAAATCTACAGATTTAAATTATCTGTAGGCCTTTACTCTAATACATTCATAACAATACATAAACATAGACAAGCATAATAACACATACTATAAATTAATAGAAAAGCAAAAACTAAAAGTGAAGGAAAAAAAATGTACCTGGAATTGTTCCTATATAAGAATATCATAAAGAAAATAATCTTCAAAAGAAATCCAAACTCGAGATCCTGTGATCTTCTATGCAATGACCTTGAGCTGCCCGAAGGATAGGCTCCGAAAAATAATAAATTGTTGAAAGAAAAATTCAACGGAAAATTTTATCTTCAATTAGGTCTCCGAAACAATTCTAGAAACCCTAAAAAACATTTCAACTTGAATGCCAAATCCTTAGAATAGGTACCTCTATTTGTGGTAGGCTACCGAAGTGAGGAAGCCCCAATATTTCGATGTGGGATTGCCCGGTTTAAAACAAAACGTATCATTTCATCCAAAATAAAGTCAAAACGCAACGTTTAGTTACCAGGCCAAAACGTGCGTAGAGTACCCTTACACCGCGTGCCACATTCCGAGCCACGATTGGCCCGTACATGTTGCCGCAGATCGACCTAGGGACTGTGTCGCACGCTGGCTCGTTCGTTTGCGTATTCACGAATCACGCTACCCTGTGCGATTTTGGTTTTTTTTTCCGTTTGATTGTTTCCCACATGTAAAATTCATCTTATGAATTTTAATTTTTCAAAATCATTTCATTTTATAATTTTAAATTTTTATTCATCTTATGAATAATGTTTGGCAAATTTAAATTACCCATCTCATGTATAAATAATTTATCGTTTGAATTCTTTAATATTTTTTCGGTAGCAATAAATATAGAGGCTCCTGCAGGGACCTCGGGGATAATTTAAATCTAACTCCAAATGGGTTAAATTAATCATCTCATGAAATAATTTAATTGGGGTATTATTTGATTTTCGAACTTCAATTACAGCATGGATGGGTGGGAAACCAATTAAAAAATTATAAGAGAATGAGAAAAAAAATTGCAATAATAAATAGCAAAAAAAGATGCCTAATTTTTACAAATACACGAACTTTAACTTTTTTTCAACCAAAATTTTATCGCTTACTTGAACCTATTAACAACTGTTTATGGGTAGAATTAACGACCATATTTAGTGCCCGTGGTTATAAGCCCAGCATGTAACATCCTTTAATGATGGCGTTTTAATCCCATTGCAACTAGGCACTACACATACACCTTTAACAAAAAAAATAAAAAAATTCCGGTCATTATTTTTTATCGTTAAAAGCCAACTTTTTTGCAGTGTAAAAGGATATGGACCTAACTCAAGTTGCCCACAGTGATGAAGTAGGGCCTATGGACACCTTTCCTCGTACGCTTAAAAGTCAGGAACTGGGGTGCAGACGAGCTCAAGTGCTCAACAATCCACTTACAAGCCTGAGCCATCAGATTTTAAGCCTGGCGTCCTTGACTTATAATAACTACAATGAGTTAAAGTCCGACAAGATTAAGATGGTGCAAATTGTATCTAGGTTACTGGATGAGGACCATCGGAACCAAGGTCAAGGCTTAGCCATCAAATCTTTAAGCTAACACATCAATTCTCAACTCATCCATTGCGGGAGCAGATCAAAACAAAGAGTTCATGCCTTAAAACCAAAGAATTGTATTACTCTAAAGAAAGCAAGTGCATCAAAGATCTAAGCTACGCTAAGTTATGCTATGTTACGCTAATCCTAGGTAAAAAGCACAAGTGCGCCACAAAAAAAACTTGAAGAAGTTTGTATGAGTTGTGCTAGATACTTTAGAAATACAATAGTTTCTCTTATTCATAAGAAATTGAAATAACTGCCACATCCTAATTCCCTAGCATTTTCTTCCCACTCTTGCCTCAAAGCTCCTTTGGCACGCTGAATGGGAATTGAACATTCCCTGAGCTAATGTGCTCAAGCTTATTTCTAGAAGCCCCACATGCGCATTTCTTGTTGGAGTTCTTTCTTGGTGCCCCACGTTTTGTGTGCCATTAATGTTTTACCTGCATACATGTTAAGGGTCACTGGTAAATCTCGAGATCACTTCACTACATCAGATGCTGCAATCTGTGGCTTTTCTAGGGCCACAATTAAGTCTGAAGGGGTCATCCCAATTCAGTCAAATGTTGGCAGCTTAAGCAAGCTAATAGCCTTTTTTGTGGTGGACATTATCTCGAGCTCCAATGCATTTCTTAGGAGAGATTGGCTACGTGCCAATTATTGTATCCCTTCCTCACTTCATCAGTTGTTAATCTTCTGGAACCATAGCAAATATGGGGTTGTTATGGAAGATAACAAGCCATTCATGGCTTGCTCTAATTATGTTGAGGCAAAGTTCTGCGAAGATGTCGGGGGACCACTTGATGTCTAAAGGACAACACTTTAGTCTGCTCAACACTAAGAAATGATAGCCATCATTGACATCCCACTTACTGAAGCGAAAGTTTAGAAGACTGTGACTTCTAGAGATGCATGAGAACCCTTCTTGATGAAGGGGACACCAGGAACCTTATGCAGAGGAGCCAAGACCTCCTAGTAATGGCCTAGAGGGTTGTTTCCTCAGCCATAGCAAGGCTCATGGCTTGGTATGCTAAGGACCAACTTGGGGCTGAGCAGCCATTCAATGGAGATGGCCTCGATGTCCAAATGACACAAGAAAAAGAGATAGAGCTATCTAACTTAGGAGCAGCGTTGGCTAAGATGGAGTATTTGAAGGCTAAAGCTCAACACCCCCTCTTTGAGGTTTAGCTTAGGCTCACCGGACGACCTCAGACCCACCTATATGAGTGCTCTACTTTCTAAAGAGCAGAGGGATCAGTGTTTGACCTTGCTTTGCAAGTTAAAGGACTGCTTTTCTTGGGACCATCATGAGGTACTTGGCCTAGATAGAAAGGCGATTGAGCATACGTTTCCTATCAAGCTAGGCTCAAGGCCCATCATTCAGGCCCATAGAAGGATGTCCAAGAAGTAATTGATTTGGTCAAGGAAGAGATTAAGAGACTTTTAAAGGCCAAATTCATCGGAACTGCTAAGTGTGCTAAATAGTTGCCAACACTGTTCTTGTTATAAAAAAGAATGGCAAAATCAGAGTCTATGTTGATTTCAGAGATTTGAATGTAGCCACCCAAATGGATGAATACCAAATGCCAAAAGCTGATGTACTTTTAGCCTCAAGGAATGAGGTCTTATCCGTCATGGATGGCTATTGTCGGTACAACCAAGTCATGATTGCATTGGAGGATACCCACAAAACTGTATTTAGGTGCCCTGGGTCAATACGGACGTTTGAGTGGGTGGCTATTCCATTTGGCTTGAAGAATGCTTGATTCACCTACCAAAGGGCCATGAACATGATCTCATTGGCACGACCATGGAAGTCTACATAGATGACAGCATGGTCAAGTCAAAGTCACAAGCTAAACACTTGGAGGTCTTAAGAGGGACGTTTTATAAAGTGAGGAACCTCAACCTCAAGATGATGTTACGATTCAAGGTAAATCTTGAATCATAACCTAGGCTTGAAGAGGAATTGAGATGAGAATCACAGTAGAGTCACGAGAAGAGATGAGAATTGAGATAATTAGGATTGAGAAAAGGGGAAATTGATTTCATTCATTAACATGAATCTTATTAAAACGGATGACTACCTAAGATACAATGAATTAGGACAGCAACAAACAACAGCACAGCTGCCGCAAAAACATAACACAAGCCAACTAATCCAACTAACAACCAACTTTTCCGGCAAAACGCCCCAATCAAACCCTTACATGAATTTTAACAAGAAGAATACTAAACATCTCCAAATATGCTCCAATCAAGACAATACCCTACCCTCAAGAACATTCTTGCCTCAAGAATGAAAAGAAAGGAACTATGTCCTTAGAAAGTGCAATTCTTCCCATGAAGTAAGCTATGGATCCAAGTTAGCCCATTCAACAAGCACCTCCTCTCTTTTCTTGTGCTGGTATTGCAATTCTTGGGACTCCAAGATAGCCACAAGACCTTATATCAAAACACCATTGGAAGCAGCTGTTGGAGGAGTTGCAGACTAGGAAACTCCATCATCCAAATGCTTCTTCAAGAGGGAAGCATGAAATACAGGATCGACGCATGAGTCTGCACCCAAGTCAAGTTTATAAGGAACCAATCCAATCTTCTCCAGGATCTCATAATGGCCAAAATAACGAGCACCAAGCTTCACATTCTGGCGAACAACAACTAAAGATTGCCTGTATGGTTGAAGCTTTAAGTAACCCTCATCACCAACATCAAAAGTTATATCAGAACATTTCTTATCTTTAAAAAATTTCATTCGTGCTTGAGCTACTTGCAAGTTGTTCTTAAGCTGCTGTATAAGCTACCTTCTTTGCTCTATGAGCTCACTGACTTTTTTTTACCACAGCCACAGCTCCTTGAAGGCCCATAGGCGACAGAGGATCATAACCATAGAACGCCTTAAAAGGACCAGTCACCAAAGATGAGTGAGCATGAGTATTGTACAAAAATTCGGCTAAGGAAAGCCATCAGTGCCTTTGCTTTGGATTGGAGAAAGTCATTCCCCTCAAGTATTGTTCCACACATTGATTAACTCTATCAGTTTATCCATCCGTTTGAGGATGATAAGAGGAGTTAAGAGCCAATGTAGAGAACAAGAATAATTCTGGTCAAAAATGGCTTGTGAACAACCTATCTTGATCTGAAGTGATAGACTGAGGCAACCCATGAAGCTTATAGATGTGATCCAGAAACAATTGTGCAAATCTTGCAGCTTTTATGGGATGGTTGAAGCCAATAGAATGCCCAAACTTAGTAAAACGATCAACCACAACCCAATCACCCCCTTCCCTTTAGACTTAGGTAGCCCCTCTATAAAATCCATACTAACATGCTGCCATTCCCTATCAAGAATAGGCAAAGGTTGAAGAAGTCTTTGATAAGGAACATGATCACTCTTGGTTTGTTGACATACTTCACAAGTTTGCACCAATTTCACCACATCTCACCTCACTCAATGCCAATGAAAGTAAGTCTTCAACCTTTGATGAGTTCCTTTAATACCAGAATGGCCTCCCAAAGATGAAGAATGGAAGGCCAGAATAACCTGCTTCCTCAAATTAGTAGCAATGCCAATATACACTTTGCCCCTGATTCTGATAATCCCACTGCTAAACACCGCACCAAAGTCCTCATCTGCAGCAAGCTTCGCACTTAAAGCTATGATACACTCTTATACAAATATGTCCCCTACATATGAATCTTGTACCTCCCGCATCAAAGAAGGAAAGGTTACTAAATTGGCACAACAAGTTGCTACTTATCCTTCCTCATGACAACAAGACAAAGCATCTGCTACAATGTTTTCTCTTCCACTTCTATACTCAAACAAATAATCCAGGCCTAACAATTTAATAAGCCCCTTGCGCTACACTCTAGTGGAAATCTTATGTTCCAGCAAGTATTTTAAACTATGGTAATCAATCTTGATTATAAAAATGGTGGCCATCTAAGTGATGCCTCCACTTTTGAACAACTAATAAGATTGAAAGATACTCCTTTTCATAAATCGATAAGCTTGCATTCCTAGGACATAAGGCCTAACTAAGAAAGGCTACAGGCCTCCCTGCCTAGGAACGAATAGCTCCCACTCTAGTGCTATAAGCATCTGTCTCCAATAAAAATGGCAGCTTGAAGTCAAGCATATCCAACACAGGAGCTGTACACATAGCCTCCTTAAGATTCTGTAAAGCTTCTTATGCTTCCTCTATCTATACAAATGCAGCTTTCCTCAAGAGATCTGTCAAAGGCTCGTCTATCATAGCATATCCTGATATAAACTTGTGGTAATAGCTAGTAAGACCTAAAAATCCCCACAATTGTTTGAGTGTAACAGGCATTGGCCAATCCCTCATTACTTGTACTTTTGTTGGGTTAATAGCTACCCCATCACCAAATATGATATGACCCAAATATTCCACTTGAGCCTGGCCAAATGAGCACTTAGACAGCCTGGCAAAAAACTGATTCTGTCTCATGATCTCAAAAACCAACCTCAGATGCTCCACATGAGTCTCCATAGAGGGACTCTAAACCAAAATATTATCAAAAAACACAAGAACTAACTTCCTCAAATAAGGCTTGAACACAACATTCGTAAGAGCTTAAAAGTTTGCTAGAGCATTGGTTAGCCCTAAAGGCATAACCAAAAACTCATAATGCCCATGATGTGTGCAAAATGCATTCTTATGTATATCAGGATCCTTCACTCGAATATGATGATAACCTTATCACAAATCCAGCTTTGAGAAGCACTGAGAGCCATAAAGTTCATCCAACAGATCATCAATGATAGGTACAAACAAATAACAACAACAAACCCAGTGCTTGCAAGGGCTCCCGCTAAAGCAGGGTCTAGGGGGATAGATGTACGCAGCCTTCCCCCTTCAGGGGGCTACCCTAAAGAGAGGCTGTTTCCGAGGACCCCCAACCTAAGAAGCTGGTCCACAACATAGATCATCAATGATAGGTACAGGAAACTTATCCTTGATTGTATGTGAATTCAATTGCCTGTAATCAACACACATGCGAGAAGTTCCATTCTTTTTCTTCACTGAGATCACAGGAGATGCAAAAGGACTATGACTATGGCGAGTAAAATTTGTCTTCAAGAGTTCATGTACTTGCCTTTCTATCTCACTCTTTTGCGAGTGTGGATATTTATAAGGTTGCATATTAACTGGACTAGAACCAACTTTTAGTGGAATAGCATGATGTAATGCTCGTTTTTGGGGGAAAACAGTAGGTTGTTCAAAAGGATCCTTATAATCTAGGATAAGCTTATCAATTAACGAGTTCAAGTTCACCTGAACATCTACTGGCTGAGCATCAACAGAAAAAAGATGGCCTATTCATTGATAGCTGCCTTTCTTAATTACTCGTTCAAAATGTTTACTTGACATCATATGCAATTGCCCATATTCAACAATGCCTTGCAGCTGAATTCCATGGCCTTCTTTATCAAAATACACTCTAAATTTGCTGAAATCAATCACTATGGGGCTGACGATCTTCATCCAGTCCACTCCTAGGACCATGTCACACTCGCCCAATCTAAGAATTCTGAAATCATACACGAATTCATGCCCTTGTATCACCCAACTAAACTGTTTGCATTTTGTTTGCATCCAAATAGAGTTTCCATCTGCCACTGTAACCACTAATGGACTGGTCTTGATCATTTCATGTCCCACAGCCCTCAAAATCTTAGGATCCACAAAACTATGTGTGCTACCACTGTCAATCAGAATCAACGATGGCTTATGTCCCCCTTCACCTATGATTTGAATTGTATTGTGTGATCCATTACCAGTCAAAGCTTGTACTGATATTTCCACCTCATCGTCATCAGACTGCTCCATGTATAGCTTCTCTTGTGACTCAATAACTTCCACACCAACTAGCATATCAAAAGCTTCTAATGTCTCAGCACCCGTGATAGTCATCAGAAACTTTGGGTTACACTTATGACCAAAAAAGTATTTCTGATTGCATCTAAAACATAGCTTCTAATGTCTCAGCACCCGTGATAGTCATCAGAAACTTTGGGTTACACTTATGACCAAAAAAGTATTTCTGATTGCATCTAAAACACAGCTTCTGAGCCCTCTTCTTCTCTATACTCAAAGGTCTATAAGCCACAAAAGCTACTGCTTGTGTGGATGTTAACCCTTGAACAATTTTGGAATGCTGGCTCTCTGCAATTCCCAAAATTGTGTTCTCAAAAAGGCTCGCCTTGGAATATGCTGTTAGCTTCCAATTCGAAATTGAAAGTCTAACCTTGTAGAAGAAAGAGTTGAGACGAGAAGAGAAGTGAAAGGGGATGAGAAATAGAGAAGGATATGAGAAAAGAGAGAGAAATTCCAAAAGGAATTCTGATTTCTATTGAATGAATGATGAATTACAAGCTTAAGAACCTATTTATACACAATTGGAAACATTGAACCTAGCCAACTACCTTAACGGACTTACAAAGATATTTTGGAGCCAAAAAACAGCACAGCAGCCAAGTTTGACCCGGCTTGACCAACCGAACTCCCTAAAGCACCAACCCTTACTCAACTAACATTTCAAATATTACAACTCAACAAAGGAACCTCTAACCGAAGATACAACCCAACATTACAATCAAAATCTAAGGATTCATAACATTCCCTCCCTCTTGAGAAACTTCTTGTCCTCAAGGATTAAAATTTGGGAATTGGCTCTTCAAGAAATTGCAATTTTCCCAAGTTACCAAGCTCTTGTTCAAGTTGCTTCATTGCACTAACACTTCTTGCCTTGCACCTCGATCATTCTGCAGCGTTCTCCGGCCTCTAACAGCAACCGGTTGTAGCAGCAGCATGCCATTAGATTCTGCATCAGGTGGCTTTCAAGCAACTTCAACACCTTTCTTGACCTGCTTTTTAAGTAGGGAAACATGGAACACCTGGTGAATGTATGAATGTGAAGGTAAGTCAAGCTTGTATACAACATTGCCAATTTTCTCCAAGATTTTGTATGGGCTAAAGAAAAGAGCACTTAGCTTGACATTTCGCCTAACAGCCAAAGAAGACTGTCTATACGGTTGTAATTTAAGGTAGACCATGTCTCCAACTTCATAGCTTTTGTCTACCCACTTTTTGTCGGCATAAAATTTCATTTGTGCCCGAGCTTGTTGGAGATTATCCTTAAGCACTTGCAACATCTGTTGCCTATGCTATACCAGATCAGTTGCCGAAGAATCTGATCCTACCGGTTGTTGCGGCAACATTAGTGAAGGAGGGGAATAGCCATACAAGGCTTGAAAAGGTGAAGTGCCAATGGATGTATGGAAGTGAGTATTGAACCAATACACCACCAAAGAAAGCCAATGATTCCACTCCTTTGGCCTTGAGAAAACCATACTCCGAAGGTATTGTTCTACACATTGGTTGACTCGTTCGGTTTGGCCATCCATTTGAGGATGATAAGAGGAACTAAGTGCCAATGTGGTACCCATCAATTTGAACGACGCCCTCCAAAATGTGCTTGTGAAAATCTTGTCACGGTCTGAAACAATGGATTGAGGCAATCCATGTAATTTATAAATGTTGTCAAGGAAGATCCTTTCCAATTTTTCAGCGGTAGCAGGTCGAGCAAGAGCAATGAAATGGCTATATTTGGTGAAACGATCCACCACCACCCATATAACCTCCTTGCCTTTAGACCTTGGCAACGCCTTAATGAAATCCATGCTAATGTTGATCCATGCTCCATCCGGAATAGGAAGTGGTTGAAGTAGACCCTTGTAACGCTGATCTCCCAACTTCGTTTGTTGACATACTTCACAAGCCTTCACATACTCACTCACTTCTTTTTTCAAGCTTGGCCAACTAAAGTAAGCTTTAACCCTTTGGTAGGTGCCTTCTATACCGGCATGGCCTCCCCAAGCTGCATCATGGGAGGCTTGTATAACCTAATTCCTGAAATCAGTTGCTGATCCAATGTACAACCTGCCATTGATTCTGATCAAGCCTCTCTGCACGGTTATATCAGCATCCAGATTACATTTTTCGGCACCTTTCACGAGAGTAGTAGCAACACAATCTTGGGCAAAGGAATCACCCTCGTATGTCTCGTATATCTCTTCCATCCATGAAGGAACCACCACGGATAAAGCACTGCAATGCCCACTGTCAGCACCTTCAAATTTTATAGACAAAACATCGGCAGCCACATTCTCTTTGCCTCGTCTATACTCAATGTCGTAATCAAGGCCAAGCATCTTCATAAGGCCTTTCTTTTGAATTCTTGACACAATCTTTTGCTCAAGGAGATGCTTGAGGGTTTGGTGATCCGTTCGAATGATGAACTTGTGACCCTCCAAGTAATGCCTCCATTTTTCCACGGCTAAGAGAATTGCTTGATATTCTTTCTAATTGGTCGACATAGCTTGATGCTTAGGACTAAGAGCTTCACTCAAGTAAGCTATAGGCCTTCCATGTTGAGAAAGAACAGCCCCAATACCAGTACCACTTGCATCGGTCTCCAAAACAAAGCTCTCGGTAAAGTTTGGCATTGCCAACACTGGTACAGCACACATAGCGGACTTAAGAGCTTCAAATGCAGCCTAAGACTTCTCATTCCATGTGAATGCATCCTTCTTCAAGAGTTATGTTAATGGTTTAGCAATTGCACCATAACCTTAAATGAATTTCTCATAATACCCAGTCAATCCCAAAAAACCTCTCAATTGCTTCAAGGTGATCGGAATTGGCCAATCTTGCATCGCTTGGATCTTAGAAGGATCGGTGGAAACTCCCTCTTGTGAGATAACATGACCCAAATACTCAAGCTTGGTTTGAGCAAACGAACACTTGTACAACTTCGCAAAGAACTTGTGTTGCCGCATGACTACAAAAACTTGTCTGAGGTGAGCGAGGTGAGCTTCATAAGTGGAGCTGTAAATCAATATGTCATCGAAGAAAATGAGCACCGATCTCCTCAAAAAGGTTTGAAAACATCATTCATGGCCGCTTGAAAAGTGGCCGGAGCATTTGTTAGGCCGAAAGGCATAACAACAAACTCGAAATGCCCATGATGAGTCTGAAAAGAAGTCCTGTATATATCCGGCTCGAGAACTCTGATTTGATGATACCCTTGCCTCAAATCAAGCTTAGAGAAGTAGCATGCTCCATGTAACTCGTCAAGCAAATCATCTATGACGGGAATGGGAAACTTATCCTTCACTGTCAAGGCATTTAACCGTCGATAGTCGATGCACATTCTAGCCGAGCCATCTTTCTTCTTCACAAGGTTCACAGGTGAAGCAAAAGGACTATGGCTTGGTCTAATGAAACTCATGTCAAGAAGCTCCTCAACTTGCCTCTCAATTTCTGTCTTTTGGCCATGAGCATACCGATGTGGCCTGATCTTGACCGGATCAGCATGAGCATACCGATATGGCCTGTCTTTTGGCCATGAGCATACCGATCTGCCTCTAACCTTGTACAAGAAAGAGTTGAGATGAGAAGAGAAGTGAAAGGGGATGAGAAATAGAGAAGGAGATGAGAAACGAGAGAGAAATTCCAAAAGGAATTCTGATTTCTATTGAATGAATGATGAAGTACAAGCTTAAGAGCCTATTTATACAGAATTGGAAACATTGAACCTAGCCAACTACCTTAACTGACTTACAAAGATATTTTGGCGCAAAAAAACAGCACAACAGCCAAGTTTGACCCGGCTTGACCAACCAAACTCCCTAAAGCGCCAACCCTTACTCAACTAACATTTGAAATATTACAACTCAACAAAGGAACCTCTAACCGAAGATACAACCCAACATTACAATCAAAATCTAAGGATTCATAACATATGCTTGAGAAAATGTAATAGGATTCAATGCCTTAACCAAATTCTTGATTCTAAGCTTCAAAACACTATAAAACTAGACACACATAGTATGCCTCAGTGGACCCTGGGTTCATCTTCAAATGTTCAAACTTTGTCATGTAGTCTTTAATAGAAGTTACATGTGCCAATTTGTTGAAATTATCTATCACATTACTAAGGTCCTCACCACCATACCACTCACACATTTCAGATAAAAATTCAGACCATGAGAGATCAGGGTTGCTTTGAATCAGACTATAAAACCACACCTCATGATCACCATGCAAATAAACACCATGCAGCTCCACGTTTTCAGATTCAGCTATTTAATGGAAGCAAAAATACCTCTCACATTGCCTGATCCATGAATGAGGATGTGTACCATCAAAAAATTCTAGTTCCAATCATGGTTGCCTAAATCCATTGGCTCTAGGACCAGCTACATGTTATGCCCGTGATTGAATCACAAAGCATAAGCTAAGTAAATTGAGGATAGATGAGAAAGAAGTGAATTAAGATGAGAAATTAGAGATATAGAGATGAAAAGTAGAGGGAGTTAGATGAGAGAGAGAATGTTCATCGCAAATTGACAATGTTGATATTATGATTGAATGATCTTATTACACTCGAGAACAACTACTTGTAGCAATCTAATACATTGAATCAAATCACCCTTGCAACCGACTTAAGCAAGGAAAATATCTAGATCAACTAGAAATATCTAACTAACACCCACTAAGCTAGTTTTGGTGCCAATGCCAACAATACTGCAGTAAGTTACTGCAGTTTATTACATCCGAAGCTTAAGAATGCTAGAAAAGAACTAAAGTACTGAAATGTAGCAACTACACACAACAGACTAAGCTTATTACATCAATCTTTAAGCTAACTAATTAACATTCAATCAGTACCATCGTTGCAACCTCTTAGCTGCAACCAAACCACCCCTAGCCACATCTAGCTTGGATCATAACACTACACCTTCTTTACTTCCCACAAATTGCTGAGAACCTAAAGGATCGGGAGGCCTACCTAGCTGACTAGCGAGTAGGAGCACTCCTGCTCCCGTAGTTGAGTGTTGCTTATTTGTTTGATCCTGTAAGCCATTGAGCTGTTGAGATTGCATTTCAAACTTTTGATCCACTCTCCTCTACATCGTAGCCATCATCTGCTGCATCTGATTCATGAATTGTAAAGGTTCTCTCCGTGCTAAGGTACTACAATAGTTGCGGCATTAGCTTCAGTAGCTGTAGCCGCAGCATAAGTTGCAGCATTAATGGCAGCATTGTTGATAGCCTAAGCTCGTGTAGTTAGTCCTCCAACCATTTGAACTGTCCTCTTATGTCTGGCAAGATCGTGCACACAAATCACAAAGAAAAACTCGAACAAGATTGCTCCAAGCTAAACAACTGAATTATGAACAAAAGAAGCTTGTGCTGCTAGGAAATCAATCATAGCTAAAGACATTTTCAACTCAATCGGAAGCAATTGTTCAAGCTCTGATACCAATTGTTATGATTCAAGGTAATTCTTGAATCATAACCTAGGCTTGAAGAGGAATTAAGATGAGAATCACAATAGAGTCAAGAGAAGAGATGAGATTTGAGAGAATTAGGGTTCAGAAAAGGGGAAATTGATTTCATTCATTAACATGTATCTTATTGCAAAATATGACTAGCTATTTATAGAAGACAACTAACACAAAAGATACAATGAATTAGGACAGCAACAAAGAACAGCACAGCCGCCACAAAAATAGAATACAAGCCAACTAATCCAACTAACAACCGACTTTCCCTCCAAAATGCCCCATTCAAACCCTAACATGAATTTTAGCAAGAAGAATACTTAATCAGCTCCAAATCAGTTCCAATCATGACAGATGAACCTGTTAAAATGTGCCTTTCACATGCGCACTGAAAACTTCCTTTGTTTTCTGGTACACCAAAGGGCCATTGAGGAGAACTTTAACAAGACTAAGGCCATTCAATAGGTCAACCCACTTTCAAGAGAAAAGGAGCTTCAATGCTTCTTGGGGCAGGTTAGTTTCCTGAGACATTTCATTTCAGATGTTGCCGGAAAAACAAAAGTCTTCTCTGTAGTACTGAGACTCAAGTCTGAAAAGGACTTCAAGTGGGAGGAACCACATTAAGCAACATTCGAGGCCACCAAGGAATACTTGATAAGGCCGCCAGTGTTGATTCCATCAAAGCAAGGCAAATCTTTGAAGATTTATGTCTCTATTTATAATGAATCAATTGGTTGTTTCCTTGTACATGACAATGAGCACGGATTTGAACAAGTTGTGTTCTACCTAAGCCATTGTTTAAATGAATGTGAAATAAAATGTTCTTTTATTAAGAAATTGTGTCTATAAAAATTCAATGCATCCGTAAAATCGAGACAACGTATACATGGTTGCTCAAACCGATGTCCTTAAGTACATGCTAGATAGACATTGATGAGAGTAAGATTGAACAAGTGGAGTATTGCTGTGCTTCATTTGAATTGATATATGTATCACAAAAGTCAGTCAAAGGCCAAGCCTTAGAAGACTTTGTAGCTGACCGTCCAAACATTCCTGCTTGCTTGGATTACGAGCCGAACCAGCTTTTGGTAGTGGAAATGGTTCCCTGAAAACTATACTTTGATGGATTAAGGACCAATTCAAGTACTAGAGTTAGGGTTGTGATTGAATCCCCTACTGGGATCGTCACTAAGTTAGCTATACTTTTGTTGGCAAGTGCTCCAATAACATGACAGAGTATAAGGCATTGATCATAGGCCTACAGACTCTCTTAGAAATGCAAGTCCGTAATGTCATCATAAAATGGGATTTGAAGTTCATCATTTGTCAAGTAAAAGGGAAGTTTCAGTGTTTAAGCAGTACCTTGAACAAGTACATCTCGATGGTGCAAAAACTATTAAGTAAGTTTGATGGGGTTCATTTTAAAGATATTCCTTAAGAATAAAACAAAGAAGCCAATGACTAGGCTCAGTTAGCCTCAGGGTACAAGCTGCCCAGGACTTGGTGTGAGGAACCAGGGTCATTAAGACTGAAGTGTTAGGCCATGACATTGAATTCGCTAAGTCTTTCAGTTTTGAGAGTGAAGTCATGCCAAGTGAATGCTTGGATTTCTTTGAGACACATCAAACTGCCACGAGTCAATGTGAGGATTAGAGGAAACCACTAATGGATTACTTCAAGAACCCTTGAGACTATGTTAAGGACAGAAAAATTACAACTAGAGCTCATAGATTCCATCTAGATGATGAATCTAGAGAGTAATATAAAAGGGACGCTAGTGGAGTGCATCTCAAGTGTGTTGACTTAGAGAAAGCAATAATAGTAGTGGTAGGAGCCCGTGAGGGTATTTCTGGATCCAATTTAGCTGGCATAAGATGCAGTGGCTTATTAGGCGTTAGAGCTATTAATGGCCATCAATAATGGATGACTGCATTAAATATGCCAAGGGGTGCAGAGCATGCCAAAGACATGGTTATGTACCAAGAGTCCCCACAACTGAGATGCATGCTATTGTTAAACCACAGCCCTTTAGGGGATGGGCTATGGATATCATAGGGGAGATTAACCCTCCTTCTTGTAAGCAACACTCTTACATTCTTGTGGCCACCTACTACTTCACAAAATGGGTGGAGGCTAAACCATATAAGAATTTTAATCAGCAAGATGTGATTGATTTTATTAGACATTGCATACTATGTAGGTTTGGAATTGCAGAAACAATTTTTATGGACCAAGCTAAGGTGTTCAATTGGGCGAGGTTAAGGAGTTCACCTAGAGTTTCAACATTGAAATCTTGCACTCAACCCCATGTTCAAGCTAATGGTAAGCCAGAGTCTACCAATAAGATTCTAAATGCCAATATTGAAAAATGATTGAAAATAATCCCAGAATGTGGCATGAACTGCTAATTGATGTAATTTAGGCTTACAGAATGTCCAAACGTGATGCAACTAGGACAACCCTAATCCAATTAATGTATGGCCATGATGTTGTTCTCCCAATGGAAGTTACAGTTCCGTCTATTGTGCAGGGTCATCAAGGGAGGTTTTCTAAACTTGAGTTTGCGCAAACTATGATGAATGAGCTAACTAACTTGGACTAGGTTAGGGTGAAGGGAGCAAATCAGAGCTTTAAACAATTTTGAGCATAAAAATGCAGCAGAAATAATAAAAATTTCACTCCGTAACATATCAATTCATGCATAACCAAATTATGTAAAATTAAGTCTACAATGTTACCTGGCGAAGCGCGCTTTAAAATGCGAATGAAGAGTTCCAAAGGTATGAAACCTCTACGGGTGAATGCGTCAACAAGTCAACGTATCTGATATACTTTAGATCTTGACAATGAGAAGATTATAGTTAGGAAATATTTCAGAAATAATTATCTTAAAATTCAATTCTAATTGTAAGCTTTAAAAAATATTTTACTAAAATATTTTGAAAGAAAAAAAAAATATATATATATATGTATATTAAAAATCATATGCTAGCCTTAAATATATAGAATTTTTTAACAAACTAGCACAATTTTAAAAAGTATTTACCATAATAGCATAGTTTGAAAAATAATTGCCAAATTGGCACCTTTTACTGTAGCAACATCAACAAACGTCGTCGGAAATGGTGTATGAAAGGTGGACGGTGTACGGACGCCGTCCTTTCCCCACCCTGCCTACACGATTCCTCACCCCATCCCCTACCTATAGGATTCCTGAACAACCCCCCCCCCCCCCCCCCCCCCCCCCCCCCCCCTCCTTCAAATTTCCTCCCGTGACCCCTTCATCTTCATCCTCTTCATCTTCCTCTTCATCTTCATTCTCTTTCTCACTTCTTCAACCCTATAAATACCACATATGTTTTCTACATTTTTTACAACACTCATCACACAAATACATCTTTCAACCTATTATCCTCTCAAACAAAGCGAAGTATCTTCCTTTCATTTTTAAAGTTATGTAAATCATCATTATTCATTTTAATATATTTATAACAAATTTTATATTGTATGTTCATATCAAATAAAATGAATTTGTTATTATAGTAATGTTTTTAGGTTGTTTTAATAATAATAATATAATAATCATAATATATACAATAGTATATTATAAAATTTATTTGTTAATATAATACCGAATAATATGATGCTAGAAAAATTATTAGTTGTATGGTTTTACGTTATATTTCAAATAGTTCATACAAAATAATATGAATTTGTTATTAGGTTGTTTTGGTAATAATAATATAATAATCATGATATATACAATAGGATATTATAAAATTTATTTGTTAATATAATACCGAATAATATGGTGCTAGAAATATTATTAGTTGTATGATTTTATGTTATATTTTAATATATTCATGATTTTGGTAGCTCATTTAATATTAATGTTGTATTTCAATATATGCTACTAGATAAATTATTGGTTGTATGATTTTGTATTATATTTTAAATAGTTCATATAAAATAATATGAATTTGTTATTAGGTTGCTTTAGTAATAATAATATAATAATCATGATATATATAAAAGTACATTATAAAATTTGTTTGTTAATATAATACCGAATAACATGGTGCTATAAATATTATTAGTTGTATGATTTTATGTTGTATTTTAATATATTCATGATTTTGGTAGCTCATTTAATATTAATGTTGTATTTCAATATATTCTGCTAGATAAATTATTAGTTGTATGATTTTATGTTATATTTCAAATAGTTCATATAAAATAATATGAATTTGATATTATGTTGTTTTAGTAATAATAATATAATAATCATGATATATACAATAGCATATTATAAAATTTATTTGTTAATATAATACTGAATAATATGGTGCCAGAAATATTATTAGTTTTATGGTTTTATGTTGTATTTTTACATATTCATGATTTTGGTAGCTCATTTAACATTAATGTTGTATTTCAATTTATTCTGCTAGATAAATTATTAGTTGTATGATTTTATGTTATATTTCAAATAGTTCATATAAAATAATATGAATTTGTTATCATGATATATATAATAGTGTATTATAAAATTTGTTTGTTGCACTGTAATATAACATCATTAATATTAATAAATCCTAGGTTAAATCCTTTAAAGGGCTAGTATTGTAATGGTCTAGGGTCCTTTTGAGAGTATAATTAAGTGATAAAGATACAATTGACCCTCTAGATTTTGAGTTGGATAATAATAATACTAATAATTAATTGACTGGGCCTTAGTAGACTAATAATAATTGGTTAATATAAATTTGATTTAGTGTAAGAATTGTATATTATATGAATAGTTCATAGTTAGTTAATATGTTGTAATTTTTTGTTTGATAAAATATTATTAGATACTTTGTTGTGTAATTGCATTAACATTATATTGTATGTTTTCATGAGCTTCAATTTAGAAATTATGGCATGCAACGTAGTCACACTGTTGTGTCATTATGATGGAGATATTGTACAAACTGTTGATGGTGTTAATTACACGGGTGGAAGACAGTTTATAATAAGGGTACAATCTTGAATTTCTTTTCTGGAGTTGAAGGGAATGATGTATGAATTTACTGGATGGGATATTAACACATTTGATATTGCGATTACATGGAGAATATTGTTGTTCTAGAATCCGATGCGATACACACCTGTTGAGATCGTTTCTGCAATGACATTGAGGTCTATACTCGACATGGCATTAGAAAATAGGGCGACATACTTAGAACTGTATGTAACTGCTATAACTGTTGAGGGAAGAGCTCAACATCGTGTATCGCATAGTCAAGTTGAGGCATCAGGTCCGTCTAGAGGTCCAACAGTGGGCGTTTCACTGGTTGCTGGAATGGTTGCGCATGAGAGCACAGCTATGTTGGATAGGGCTTATGCCAACAATGATTCTGAGGTATCTGATGAAGATGCAGATGTGGGATTTGACGAGGAGGAAAATGAACTAGATGATGATGATGATGCCGGGCCTTCATTTGCCCAAGCTCGTGTCCCTGAATTCGTAGACGTTTCATGGGAAGATCAGGCAGTATGTTCTGATTGAGAGAAAAGTAGAAGAATTGGGTCAACAGGATCTGTCTTGGAGGAGGGACAAGTGTTCCAAATGAAGGACGAATTAGTCAGTGCAGTTAAGGTGTGGCACATAAAAAACAAGTTGGAATACATAGTGCACAGGTCGAACCCTAATTACGTAGCCCTAAGGTGTGTGCAAGCACCACAATGCAAGTGGTAGCTGCGTGGGGCGCTCAAACAAAGACTAGGGGCGTTTGAAATTTCGGTTTTGAGGGGGCCACATACATGTTCTACCACTGTAATGGTGGAAGACCACCATGCCTTGACCTCAAATTTTGTTGCAACTATAGTGTCACCTATTATGACGACTGATCTTAAAATGAATATTGCATCAATACGAGCAGCAGTACAACAACATGGGTACACTATTTCATATCAAAAAGCATGGAAAGAAAAATAGGAAGTGATTGAGCGGTTGTTTGGCTCCCATGAGGATACATTTCCGATGCTACCTAAGCTGCTCACTGCATTGCAACTGTCAAATCTAGGCACTGTTGTCGACTGGCAATATAAAAGCTAGGTGGGAGACAAGGCAATCTTTCGCGGAGTTTTTTGGGCATTTGGTGCAGCTATTGAGGGATTTAAGAGTTGTCGTCCGCTAATCAGTATTGATGGTACCCATTTATATGGAAAATATATGGGGAAGCTACTGGTAGCTATCGCATTTGACGCTAACAATGGTCTATACCCATTGTGTTTTGCCCTTGTGGATCAAGAGGACACATGGAGTTGGGGTTGGTTCCTGTTTTGTCTATGTACATATGTGACAGGCGATCGCCGACCAATATGTATTATATCTGATCGACATGCTGGCATCAAGAATGGGATGTCAATCATTTGGCCTGCGCATGAAGGGCAGCATCATTACTGCACTCGCCACCTTGTTAGTAACTTCAATCACATATTCAAAAATGCTACAATGAAGAAGAAGTTGAGTAAGATGGCGAGGGAATCTTCTAGGAGGAAGTTCGATGCTTTGTATTACCATTTCATGCACGCCAATGATGAGATAAGAGAGTGGATTGAACAGGAGCCTAAAGAACGTTGGGCACTTTCGTATGATGGTGGTTATCACTATGGAAACATGACCACTAATATATCGAAAGTATTCAACAGTGTTTTGAAAGTGGGACGAGCCCTCCCAGTAACTGTCCTTGTGGAGATGATGTTTTATCGATGCAATAAATATTTCGTCAATCGCAGGGATGTAGCCGGGGCATATTTTTCACAGGGTTTTTTATGGCCATCGAAAGTCTTTGCTAAAATACAACATGCCACCTTTAAATCAAGGACACATACAGTGACGTTGTTTGATCAAAACACTATGGAGTTCTAGGTAACAACTTCGAGTAGGCAAACTGAGTCAGGATACAAGAGGGAAACTCACCATATTGTAACGCTGAACGAATGGAGTTGCACTTGTGGTACATAGAAACTGTTTCATCGTTCGTGCTCACATGTGATGGCATGTTGTACCGCATCTCGGCTCGAGTACGGACAGTATGTTGATCCATTTTTAAGCCTAACCATGTACGCAAGTGGGTATGCTCCATTATTTCACCCTCTTCCCGATCAGTCTCTATGGCTGGTGTACATTGGACCTACAGTGGTTGCAGATCACACAAGGTGGAGGCACGGTAGAGGACGGCCGCGCTCAACCCGACTATATAACGAAATGGACGCAAGGGAGGGCTCGTCCAAAAATAAATGTAGCATATGCAATGAAAGGGAGCACAATAAAAAAACATGTCCTAATAGACAACAATTATGTTGTACTTAGCTTTATATCCTCATTTCATTCATTTTTTTACTATAATTACATAATAATAATAAATGTATTTTGATTTTTGTGTTATGCTCAATACGGATGCTGTAATATGTGTAATTTTATTGTTATCCCACGAATATTAGTTACTGTTTTCAATTTTTCTACAAAGATGGTAAGGACACAAGGAGGATATACTTCGACTTCGACTACTCAGTACGGTGAGCAGAATTCGGGTCCGGAGGACAGATTTGTGTTGCGTCTTCAGGAGCATCATCGGTTAGAGGATGTTTGAAATGAAACGGTATGTCAGTAATCAATACTAATCCTATAATTTTGAGTTCTAATTATTCAAATAGTTGATTAATATATTTAATGTCTTTGTGTTACAAGGCAACAGCGAGATCAGGACGAAGATTCACCAACTATCAAACCTTCACCCGTTAGTACGACCATATGTTGTACAAGCTGAACTCGTTGGAGTGACTCAAGTAGGTCACATCCAGATTGCTAACGCATTGATTGGTGTTTTGTTGGAGAGGTGGAGGCGGGAGACTCATACATTCCATCTACGTGTTGGTGAGATGACGCCAACACTACAGGATCTTGCCATCTTACCAGGTCTACGAATAGACGGTCAGGCAGTCACTTGTAGCACTAGCAACAGTTGGTAGAACCTCTGTCACTCTTTATTGGGTGCAGTCTCCCCACACCAAGCAATAAAGGGCAGCATGTTAAGAAGCACATGGTTAGGGGAACTGTGTGAACAGGACCCCCCAGCACACGCTGATGAGCAAGTGTTGCTTCAACACGACAAACGCTACATCCTTAATATGTTCGGCTCCCTGTAGTTCACCAACAGCACTGGTAGCTGGACATCGATGATCTACGTTCCATTACTTGAAACGATGGGGGGGTGCAGTGAGTGCCGCTGGGGGTCAGCAGTTCTTGCCAACCTGTACAGACAAATGTGCCAGTGTTGCATGACGGGCCATGCCCAAATTAGTGGGTGTGCTTTATTGCTTCAGGTATGGACGTCAAATGATATTCATAATTAATTCTTTAATGTGTTAAATCCTAATTCTTACATGCCATTGCATGTGTTGTTATGGTCATGGGAGCATTTAGACATCGGTCGACTGTTTATATCTGCGCCCCATCCAATTGCACATTCAGTCAATGATCCATTGCCGCCTTTGGGGTCTCAGTAAGAGAATATACTTTCTACATCTTGATTTAATATATATATAATATTACACCTGTATTCAAATAATTTACATCATACTTGATCAGCTGGGTTGCCGCCATGACATTCCGTGAGAATCCCAGGCAATGCCAGTCCTTCTACAGGGACCAACTTGATGTCCAAGAACCACATCAGGTATATATACGAAAATAGCCATAATTATTTATCGTTAAATATTTAATATAATAGCGTAGTTATTTTATCTGTGCTCATGTTGAATGGATGCCTTACAGGAAATCTCAGTTAAACACCTTGCCCGCGATTTGTGTAGAGGGTCGTCATATCTGGCGATATCAGGGACCAATGATATGCTTTAGCATTGCACAGCTACATTGCCCTGACAGAGTGTTGCTCCAGTTTGGATTTGCGCAGCATATCCCAGATCATATTGACACTCTCGACTCCTAGCACAATACATCGCGTTTGGGTAGGTCTGGCGAGAACTGGGAGCTCTATCATTCAAACTGGATCGTGGTGTGGAACACACGAATGGATTATATCGCCAAGGTACGTCATCCTCCTATATCGCCTCTAGAGTACATGCAATGGTACTCCTCTATCACTAGGCGTTTCATAGTACAGCGTGAAGTGCATGTTCCGCCCCGAACCCGACTTCGTTATGAGCCAAGTGGCAACCAAGTTCAACGAGTAGTAAGTACTTTGAAAACATTTGTCTCGTTACTTATTCCACAATATGTTTCGTTAACATTTGAATGTACTATTTGTTAGATCGATCTTCTTAAAAAGCATGCTAAAAAGGTAGTTCAGAGGCTACGTAACACTGTTGGCCACACTATAGAGTCTGTCACCACATAATGGTTGACTACTTGCAGTAGCGCAATTGATGCTTTTGGTGAGGGACATCAATTTGATCAGACTATGCAAGAAGAAGAGTTTGACTATCGTTCATTTCGTGCTGCAGAAGGAAGTAGACGTGAACATCCACGACATAGTTTTTTTGGTTCACAAGGAGTTTTCACCCTCAGGGCATCGTGGTGAACCTAGTCGTAGATCCACGTCACATTTTATACCATAATTTATATTATTTTTATGTAATTTATTATTACAATGTATTTTTTCCTTCTTCATTACTCTATGCATTAAATAAAGTGATTTCGCTTAATTTTTTTTTGATACTTCACTTTGTTTCAGAGGATAACAGGTTGAAAGATGTATTTAAATGATAAGGGTTGTAAAAACTATAGAAAATATATGTTGTATTAATAGAGTTGAAGAAGTGAAAAAGAGAATAGAGATGAAGATGAAGGGGTACGGGTGTTAGGGTTCACAGGGAGGGAGTTGAGGGACGGCCAACGGACACCGTCCGTAATGGAGTATGAAAGTGGATGCCTTTCGAACGCCATTAGGGACGGCGTATGGACGCGGTCCGTAACGGCGTATGGAAGGCCTCCCTTTCATACGTCGTCCGTAATGGCGTTCGAAAGGCGTCCACTTTCATACGCCGTTACAAACGGCATCCGTACCCCGTCCACCTTTCATACGCCATTTCCGATGACGTTCATTGATGTTGCTACAGTAAAAGATGCCAATTTGGTAATTATTTTTCAAACTATGCTATTTTGGTAAATACTTTTTAAAATTGTGCTAATTTGGTAAAAAAATTCCCTGAATTTTATTCCCAATTGGCATAGTTTTGAAAAAAATTATCAAAATAGCACACTTTTAAAAATATTTATCAAAATGGTACCATTTGCTGTAGCTTGTTCAACGTACGCCTTTTGTAACGGCGTACGTCTAGTGAACAGTAAATTTTTTGTCTTTCGGAAGCACAGCTAATTTGTATTCTAAAAATTATTGCATTAAAACTATTTTACATAAATAATTTAAAATTTTAATAATTTTTTAAATTGTTTAAAAAAAGTATACTAACTTTATCATGACATTGTATGTGTCATCTTTTTGATTGTCACGTCATCTACCACATATTCTTTTTGGTTTTCATGGTATTTTTTCGACTAATTGTCCTGGTCACTTATAAATAGTTGATACCTTTCATGGTCCTTTTCTAAATAATACTTTTCTTCTTGGTCATTTTTGTAAAGTATGTTGCCCTTACTGTGTATCGTATCATTTTTGAAAACTTTCACCATTTATGTTTTCATCCAAAAAATAATGCATAATTTTCATGTATATAATATTGGCCCAACAAAAATTTAACGAGTACCTAAATGATGAAATGACCCGTATATATTTTTGTTATTATTCACTGTATTAAATATGGTAAATAGAAAGCAAGAGACATTCCCAATGTCCCAAAGATAACCTAAAGACTATATCTAATAGGAACATACCTAATGCTTCAAGGATTTGTGCCTTTGTAGAGTCTGGGGGGTTCGGATGTACGCAGCCTTCCCCATTCAGGGTGTTAACTTAAAGAGAGGCTATTTCAAAGTTCCCCCAACTTGCGGGTGAGGATTTCCCAGGAGGTCACCCATCCTATTACTACTCTCGCCCAAGCACGCTTGACTTCGGAATTCTAATGAGATCCTGTGACGGCGTGTTGGTGCCCTCTTTGGTTGAGGACTATATTTAATACAATGAATAATAACGTTAATTTATATAGGTCATTTCATCATTTGGGTAACCAAAGAGAGCACCAACACGCCGTCACCGGATCCCATTAGAACTCAGAAGTTAAGCGTGCTTGTGCGAGAGTAGTACCAGGATGGGTGACCTCCTGGGAAGTCCTCACCCTCAGGTTGGGGGCACTAGGAAACAGCCTCTCTTCAGGTTAACACCTTGAAGGGGGAAGGTTGCGTACATCCGTCCCCCCCAGACCATGCGTAGGCGGGAGCCCTTAAGGCACTAGGTATTAAATTTTGTACACGTTAAATTTTTGTTGGGCCAATATTATATACATGAAAATTCATTACTTTTTGGATGAAAACATAAATGGTGAAAGTTTTAAAAAATAATATTATACACAGTAGGGGCAACATACTTTGCAAAAATGACCAAGAAGAAAAGTATTATTTAGAAAAGGACCATGAAAGGTATCAACTATTTATAAGTGACTAGGACAATTAGTCAAAAAAATAACATGACAACCAAAAAGAATATGTGGTAGATGACATAACAATCAAAACGATGACACATACAATGTTATAATGAAGTTAGCATACTTTTTTAAAAAAATTAAAAAGTTATTAAAATTTTAACTTATTTATGAAAAATAGTTTTAATGCAATAATTTTTAAAATACGAATTAGCTGTGCTTCCTTAAACAAACAAACAAAAAAAAATGTTCACTAGACGTATGCCGTTACAAATGGCGTACGTTGAACGAGCTACAGTAAATGGTGCCATTTTGGTAAATATTTTTGAAAGTGTGTTATTTTGGTTTTTTTTTTCAAAACTATGCCAATTGGGTAAAAAATTCTTGTATTTCAACTTCCAGCAAAAACACGTTTTTACTTTTGTTCATTTAATTAATTTTTTTCTTTTGGAATTATGTTTATCTTATACACTTTATTACATAATTTAAATCCTATTTAAAATTTAACTTAAACCCGTTATCTCTTAATTTAATTAAGAAATAATAATTAATTAACTAATTATCATAATTGTCAATATTTCCCATATTACCCTTATGGCTTATTAAGCAATACTTTGTATTTTATTTTTCCTCTAAATGAGTTAAACATAACCATGTGCTAGCAAGGCCACTTTTAAATTCAGCCAATGGAGAGTTTAGAATTGTTATTCCTTTTAGTTCAAGTAGAATTTATATTCTAACCAAAATAACAACTCCACTAGATTGCGCCGATCCCGTTGTATGTGCAAGACCCGTAGGTTCAATGTGAAGCCGATAGTGGATATATGACTAGAGAAATCTAGAATAGAAGGCAAATGGTCAAAGTCCTTTGAACCAATTGCTCAAATGACATCATAAGTCACGAGCATCAACTAATCCAAGTTGGCCTCTAACAAGGCATCCCGATGACCGGATGACATCAATGAACTTGTGCCATTATGAAAGCTGTTGGATAGCAATTTTCGTGCAAGATCGTTTCTTCCATCACAATATGCTTTGGGAAACCCTAGGGTATGGATAACTTTCAAATCCCTAACAGGTTTCCACTATGACTTATACCATCACAGTCACTCTCATAGGACTAGACAAGAGACTCTTCTCTCGTTGTCCATTTGTCTTGGCCAAGGACTTTGAGAGTTTGTATGTATGATGATTCATTTAGCATCTCTCCTACCATCAGGAGTGATAGATCCCTCAGGCTTCACTCACTGACTCCATGGGCACGTGACTATACTTAATCTCAATTCCGCAGGCCCTTTTTGGAGGAATAAGCCAAGAGCCAAAGTATAGTGAGTTGCTCACAAGCCACTATGGTGAGCTTAGATCAAAGGAACCTGCTTACACAATTGCCACTTTGAGGACTACCTAGTGACAGTTTGGTTTGGTCAATCCATGGATATGTTTTCAAGTGTGTCTATCTAGTGAACGCATCTTCCATATGCACCCATATGTGCCTTGGTGTCTCCACATGAGCAATCATGAGATCAATTGCTCTCTATTAAATAGAGCCGGTAAAACTATGTGTTCGTCTATCCAAATCACCTAATGCCCATTCTTAGGAATCCTATAACCAAGAATATTTAAGGACAATGCTATCAGGGCATTAGCTCTCATTATTGTGGCTAACCTCACAATGCCAATTCCATTACATTTATCCTTTGGGCTCTAACATGTTAATGCAACAATTAAGCAATAATAATAAAGTAAACATGATAAAGAACATAATGCCACTAAAACAAAATATCCATTAAATAATCTAAAATCACAAGTTCATAGGACAAAATTCAACCCTAAATCTTAGGAGGTTGGCTCTAAAAAGCATATACTTCATTCAATCCCACTTGCACTTTGGAGCCATGTAGACATGTGTCTTACACTTATTCTATACTTGTGTTGATCAAACTCCTTTAATCTTAATGCCTTAGTAAAGGGATCTGCTATATTTTCTTTTCCATCGACCTTTATTATTATTATATCTCCTTTGTCAACGATCTTTCCAATGAGGTGGTAGTGACCCAAGACATTTTTGGACTTATGATGTGATCTTGGTTCCTTAGACTGAGCTACGGCACCACTGTTATCACAAAATAGAGGACCACTCCTAAGTTAGTAACAAACTTTTTTATCCAAACAGCTTCGTTAGCAGCCTCACTAGCTACGATGTACTCAGCCTCTGTTACTGAATCAGCAACCGTACCTTGTTTGGAGCATTTCCAACCAATAGGTCCACCATTTAAGGTAAAAACCTAGCTCGTGGTTGATTTGCTATCATCTTTATTTGATTGAAAGCTAGCATATGTGAAGCCCTCAAGCTTCAAATCAGAATCTCCAAACATTAAAAACTGGTCTTTAGTCTTTCTTAAATACTTAAGTATGGTCTTGACCACTCTCCATTGAACCTTACTAGAGTCAACCTGATATCTACTTGTCATTCCAAATGCATAAGCCACATCCGGTTTCATACATGTCATGGCGTACATGATGGCTCCCATTGCAAGTGCATAGGGAATCCTACTTATGCGTTCTCTCTCTTTAGTGTTATGAGGACAATCCTCCTGACTGAGAACAATTCCAATTCATATGGGCAAGAAAACTTTCTTAGAATTTTCCATGCTATACCTTTTAAGTATGGTGTCTATGTACGTAGATTGGGACAATCCAAGCATTCTTCTTGTTTTATCTCTATAGAGTTTTGTGCCCAAAATCTAGGATGCTTCTCCCAAAATCTTCATGGAGAAACTATTAGATAGCCGAATCTTCACATTTTGAAGTGTAGGGATGTCATTTCCTATGAGGAGAATGTCATCCACATATAATACGAAGAATGTGACAATACTCCCATTGTTCCTTTTGTACACGCATGATTGCTCTTCACTTCTAAGAAAATCAAACCTTTCAAAGGTCTTATTAAAGCGAATATTCCAACTACTCGAAGCTTTCTTTAATCCAAATATTGAATTTTGGAGCTTGCATACTTGATGATGATTGTCAGGTGTTGTAAAGCCTTCAGGTTGTGTCATGTACTCTTCCACTTCTTAATTGCCATTTAGAAAGGCTGTTTTGACATCCATTTTTCAAATTTCGTAATCAAAGTATGTAGCGATAGCAAGCATAATCCAAATGGACTTGAGCATCACTACAGCGGAAAATGTTTCATCATAGTCAACAACTTATCTTAGACGATACCCCCTAGAAACAAGATGAGCCTTGTAGTTTTCTACTTGGGCGTCCGCTTCTCTTTTCTTCATAATAACCCACTTACACCCAATGGGTTTAATGTTCGGTGAGGGTTCAATCAAAGTCCATACTTTGTTAACCCTCATGGGTTCCATTTTGGATTCCATGGCATCTAGCCATTTATTAGAGTCAGAACCCTGTATAGCCTCTTGATAAGCAATGGAGTCATCCTCTCCATGATTTATCACATCTACTCCATCTTCTTGCACTATCATGCCATAGTACCTTTTAGGCTGACGTGATACACTATGGGACCTTCTCAAAGACTTTTGTACTTTGGGTTTAGGTTCCTACTCTTGTACCTAACCCATTGTAGGTTCATGGGTCTCTTGAATCTCATCAAGTTCTACCTTGCCTCCCTTGTGTACCTTCTTGTAAGAACTCTTTCTCCAAAAGACACCCGTCCTGGCCATAAGCACTATCTGGTCAGTAGGATGGTAGGTATAATATCCTCTTGTTTCCTTAGAATGTCCTACAAACATAAATTTATTAGATCTAGCTCCAAGCTTGTCTAGCTATAGCCTCTTGACGTATGTTGGGCATCCCCATAACCTAACGCGGGGCCATGTTAGGCCTACATCCCATTTATACCTCATACGGCATCTTTGAGTCTGCTTTCGTGGGAACCTTGTTTAATAAATAAGCAACTGTCTCAATGGCATAACCCCAAAATGTCAGTGAATCCTATCATGCATCTTACCATATCTAGGGTTTGATTCCTCCTTTCGAATAATCCATTACGTTGAGGAGTTTCAGGAGGAGTCCACTGAGCAAGATACCATTTTCTTCAAGATGGCAAACAAACTCCAGACTAAGGTGTGCACCTCCTCAATCAGATTGAAGGCTTTAATGTACTTTCCAGTTTGTTGTTCTACTTCATTGCAAAAGCTCTTAAACATCTCAAAAGCTTAAGATTTATGTCTCATAAAATACACAAAGCCATATCTAGACATATCGTCAGTAAAGGTAATAAAATATGAAAAACCTCCTCTGGCTTGTGAGGTCAAGGATCCACATACATCATTATGTACCAATTCTAACAAGTCTACAACCCTTTCTCCACTTCCTTAAAATGGAACTTTGGTCATTTTACCTAGTAGACAAGATTTGCATGTTGGATATGATTCATAATCATTAATTTCAACGTATCCATCTTTGACCAACTTGCTTATCCTAGTCTCATTAATATGACCAAGTCTACAGTGCCGTAGATATTTCTTCATATTTTTGTCATCCCTCTTCCTTTTATAGTCATAAGAAACATGCAAGGTTGGTTTGACAAGTGTTCAAACATAAACTCCAAATGATAATTTTCCAGTAAAAAATATAGTCATTATCATAAAAAATTGAATGAGAATTTTTCTTAATAGAAATTGTGTAACCATCTCCATCTGTTGCAGAAACCGAAATAATATTCTTAATAAAACTTAGAACATAACAACAATTCCTTAGAGTTAAAAAAATTTCCACTAGGCAAAATTAAAGAATATGTCCCTATAGCTAAGACAGCAACATTTGCTCCATTGCCCACTTGTAGATTCATCTCTCCTCTTGTTAATTTTCTACTAACTTGTAGTTCCTGCAATACATTGCAAATGTGAGAACTACTACTGGTATCTAATACCCAAGTAGAAGAATCAATAGCCGAAAGGGAATAATTTATATTAACCATATAAATGCCTTTCCTTCAATACCTCCTTGCTTATTTTCTTTCAAAGAAGCAAGATACTCCTTGCATTCCTTTTCTAATGTCCTTTCTTCTTGTAATAGAAACACTCAGCATCTGATTGGCTTGCCTTCTTAAGGGTCTTGGTCATACCTCCCCTAGGCTTGAAGACATTTTTTGTTTGTTTTTTCTCATAAGAAGCTTTTTCTTTTTTCTTGGAACAGCCAATCAATAGCACTTGATTCTTTGGTTGCTTCATTTGAGCCTCATGGCTCTTAAGCATGTTAAACAACTCTGAAAGGGTAACATCCATCTTATTCATATGGAAATTCATAACAAAATGAGAAAATGACTCGGGTAAGGACTAAAGGACTAAATAGTGTAATAATTCACCGTCCATGATGAACCCCATGCTCGTGAGTTGTTCGATAAGATCCACCATGTACCCGAAGTCATTTTTATCCCAAAAGAGTCTTAGATATCTCATATCTAGTTGAACGAATTTGTACACCAAACAACTCTCGTAAATGCAAAATAATTTCTTTAGGGTTCATTTTTTCGTGTTGTCTTTGCAACTCTGGCGCCATCCCTGCAAGCATTACACAATGCACTTGTGGGCTATCATCTTGATACTTTAGATAGGCATCAAATTTTGGACCCGATGATTCTTGTGGGCGTTAGTAGCCTACTGTTCTATCACATAAAGAAGCTTTTCTTAGGCGAGAACAATTCTCAAGTTACGATACCGATCATCATAGTTGGCACCAGTAAGCTTATTACTATCCAAAAAATTATGAAGCGAGAGACTAGCCATGGCAATCTACACAATAGACATAGGAAAGAACAATAAGCATGACATGAAATTTAATGGAAATCATTTAGACATGGACTTTTATCCATATGATATGCTCCCACTATTTCATCTAATTGTATAATTCCCTAAAGCAGCTAGGGAATCCTCTGTTAGGGACCCCTAGTGGGGTTGGGATCCAATTTAAACATACATGGGCTCCTGGTTATATATATATATATATATATATATATATATATATATATATATATCTCAAAGTGGTATACAACACTTGTTAATTGTATCTTCATGCAACTCCCAACTCGTTTGGCCTCTGTAACATAATAAATGCCTAGTTGATAGGCCGCTTCTTATAACTTATAGTTAAGTTATTACCACTATCCAGGAGTGATTAAATGTCTCTTCCCTTTTGGTTGGCATAACAAGGTCAAAGCATGTAATCACTTTATTGGTAATCTATTAAAACCATGGGCCATCTGGACGGCAAACTGCACCCATACCACCTTACATTGAATGAATTAGTCTATGCTGCAGTGGGAAGGCCACGACTTAATGTCTTGTATTATTGTTGTCACACAACTTAATATTACCAAAGGGGAATAATTCCTTTTAAATGTATTTTATTATTCTCACTAACTAAATTAGTCTAATCAAAGTTAGGTCTACTTCGTAGGGTGTTCCAGTGTATGGCATATATGTATAGTTCTACACCTCATGTAATGATCATAAACCATTTATAACCTTATACACATAACAGATATTCGACATGGCTACTTAATGGCTATAAGGCTTTAAATGGGCTAAATAAGCATATAGATCGCTTGTACCACTTCAAATAACATACATTGATATGTATAAATTCCTGTAGCATACATCAACAAGTTTTTAAAGAAAATGTAGACAATCTATATAATATTTTTTTTAATTATAAAACAGTTTTAATAATTAAAGCCTGAAAACTATTTATGTGTATACTTAATAATTGGAAATTTAATTTGCATAATCATTAACATTTAATGATTAATACTAAATAATTGCAATTTGACTAAAATTTAATTAGGCTCAAATTCTAAATAAAATGACAAACATCTTTATCTCAATAATTAATATCTAAAATTAACCTGTTACCTTAAACACTTCTTAAGTATAAAAATTAACTTATCAAATTCTTATTTATTTACTTATTTTAAGTCTTATATCATGATAAATGTTAATATCCAATATTAGCAAGCTTTTCAAATCATAAGAATTAAGGGCATATTCCAAAATCTGATTTTGCAACAACTTGAAATCCATAATTTCATCAATATGAAATAACATGATTTTCTATTAACAATCCAATACTATATTGCAATCATATAAAATTTCCATCAATATAGTGATTAAGAAACATCCTATTCAAAATATGAACGCAACAACCTGCACAAAGTTTTCGAATACGAAATAACAATTACTTATTAAATCGATTGTCTTAAAAATTAAACATCACGATAATTAATTAATAATCTGGAGTTATACACAAACTAGGCTCTGATACCAATTAAAGCGAGTGAATCAGAGTTTTAAAAAATTTTAAGCACAAAACACAGCGAAAATAATAAAAATTTCACTCCCTAACGGATCAATTCACGCATAATCAAATTATAAGTCTAGAATGTTGCCTAGCGAATGGGCTTTAAAATGCGGATGAAGACTTTTGAAGGTACGACACCTGTACGGCTGAATGGAACAATAAGTCAACGTATCTGATCTAACACCTGAGCTAATGAAGGGGCTGCAAGTTTCTGAAGGGATGATGAAGGCTGAGGGGATTTTCCTCTAAACCCGGGAACCTAGGATAGGGAATAGGTTGTCTTCCAATAGAAAGTCTGGGAAGCAGAAAAACAAGGGCAAAGTTGCTAGTATAGCAGCTAAGCAAATGAAAAGGAAGCCTTCCGTCAAAGGAAAGTGTTTCTTCTGTGCGAAGGATGGCCACTGGAGGAGGAACTATCCTGAGTATCTGGTGAGTCTTCCTGCTAAGATGAAGAATCCATCTAGATAAGGTATGGAAATATCTTATCTGGTTGAGTAGTGTGTAGTTGAAAGTCCACCAGGATCTTGGTGCATGGACTCAGGTTCGATTGACCATGCGTGGAATATGTTGCAGGGGCTCAAGCTAACCCGGAAGCTTCTTGATGGAGAGCTGGACCTAACCGTAAGAGATCGGAGGCGGCTTTAAGTGTTAGGATTGGGAGACTTCGGCTTAGTATTTAGGAGTGGAGTTTTAGTTTTAAAGAACTGTCTTCATGTACCTACGTTACACAGGAAGTTGATTTCAATTTCACGATTAGACAATGATGGATATTCTGTTTCATTTGGAATTGATTTAGTTGTTTGGCATAATAAAATATTTATTTGCAAAGGTACTGTTGTTTATGGTTTGTTTACCTAGACACCCGATCAAATCTCTACTAATTGCATGTTCGAATCTAACACTACTAAACTAATTGTACCTCCTAAAAGAAAGAACCCTGAAACTGACAATGGTTTAAAATGGCACCGACGGCTTTGTCACATTAACACTAGTAGGATCCAAAGACTAATAAGTGAAGGACTAATTAAATCTTTAGACTTGAAATCTTTACCAGCCTGCGAATCCTACATAGAAGGAAAGATGACTGTGTCTTTCAGAGTCAAGACAATAGAGTTGGTAACTTGCTTGAGTTGATTCACATAGATGTATGTGGACCAATGAATGTTCAGGCGAGAGGATGCTATGGGTATTTCATCACCTTTATTAATGATTACTCTAGGTATGGTTATGTTTACTTGATGAGACAAAAGTCTGAATCTTTTGAAAAGTTCAAGGAATTTAAGGTCGTGGTCAAGATTCAGATAGGTAAACACATCAAATCATTTCGATCGGATTGGGTTGGTGATTATGTTTTAGGAGAGTTTCTGCATTTCCTAACTGCAAGTGGGATTAGATCCCAGCTTTCTGCACCGAGTACACCGCAGCAGAATGGCGTTGTAGAAAGGAGAAATAGAACGTTGCAAGAGATGATAGGGTCCATGATGAGTCATGCTACTCCAAAAACCTCTTTCTGGCGTTATTCCTCAGAAATAGCTGCTTATGTTATAAATTTGGTTCCAACAAATTCGGTTCCTAAAGCACCTGTAGAGTTATGGACTCAGCACAGGCCGAGTTTAGGTTATCTTCATATTTAGGGTTGTCCAACACATGTGTTCAAAAATAATATAGACAAGTAGGAGTCTAGATTAAAGTATGTATGTTTGTTGGCTACCCCAAGGGTACAAAAGGTGGTCTATTCTATAGTCCTTCAAACCAATATGTGTTTGTGAGTGCAAATGACAATTTTTTTGAGGACAACATTATGATGGGCTATAATAGTAAAAGTCAAATAGTGTTGGACGAGTTAATTGAGAAAGCGACTACTTCTAAATAGTTTGGCAAATCTCAGAATGAAATCGGCACATTAGATACACCTGTGGATCACTCTAAGACAATCCCTAATGCACAGGAACCTCGTCGTAGTGGGAGGATTATCAGGCAACATAACAGATACATGGCTGGTGCCTTAATTGCTAGATTAGATGATGTATCTGATCCTCTTACTCATGATGAGGCACTAAGGAACAAAGATGCTGACCAATGATTCTTAGCAATGAGAACATAAATTGATTTTATTTACTCTAATAAAGTTTATAACTTGTAGAGGCGCCCCTTGGCATCAAACCCATAGGTTGTAAATGGGTCTTGAAGTGAAACAGAGGAGTGGACGGAAAGGTAGAGACCATCAAAGCAAGGCTGGTTGATATAGGTTATACCCAAAAGGAAAGTATCGATTATGATGAGACCTTCTCACTAGTGGCTAAGCTTAAGTCCATTAGGATACTCTTAGCAATTCCAGCTCATTTTGATTATGAGATATGGAAAATGGATGTTAATATAGCCTTTTTGAATGGCAGTCATGATGAAGACATCTATATGGTGCAACCAGATGGGTTCATTGGTAAGAATCAGGAGCCCATGGCATGCAAGCTGAAAAGGTCTATTTATGGACTTAAACAAGCATGTCGCTTATGGATTAAGAAATTCTTGGAAGCGATCAAGCCCTATGGTTTTATTCAATTGGTTGATGAGAAGTGTGTATACAAACGTAAAATAGAAAGTAGGGACTTTCTTGGTGTTGTATGTGGATGATATCCTAGTCATTGATAATGACATGGGAGTCTTATCAGCTGTTAAGATTTTGTTGTCAAGTTAGTTTGACATGAAAGACCTAGGAGAAGCCAGCTAAATTCTTGGGATTAAGCTTTTGTGTGATCATAAGAATTGAATGCTGGGTCAGTCACAGGCTGCCTATATAGACAAATGTTGCATAAGTTTAACATGGTGGACTCCAAGAAGGGTTTGTTTCCCTTTAAGCATTCATTAGAATAGTTTCCTTCGACACCTCAAGGGAAAGAACACACGAGGAATATTCCATATGCTTCGGCTTGTAGGAACCTTATGTATGCTTTGTTCTATACTAGACCTGATATCTGTTTTGCCATTGGTATGGTGAGTAGGTATCAGTCTAATCCAGTTGATATGCACTGGACGGCAGTTAAGCATATTTTCGAGTACTTAAAAAGGACTAGAGAATATGTGTTGATTTTTCATGGTGATTAGCTATTTCCAATGGGCTATTCCGATTCGAATTTTTGGTCAGATTTAGATGCTAGACGTTCCTCATCTTGCTACATAAGAGAGAGAGAGGAAGCGGAGGGAAAGGTAGAGACCTTCAAAGCGAGGCTGGTTGCTAAGGGTTATACCCAAAAGGAAGGGATCGATTACGACGAGACCTTCTCACCAGTGCCCATGCTCAAGTCCATTAGGACACTCTTATCCATTGCAACTAATTTTGATTATGAAATATGGCAAATGTATGCCAAGACAGCCTTTTTGAATGGCAGTCTTGATGAAGACATCTATATGGTGCAACCAGACGGGTCCATTGGTAAGAATTGGGAGCATATGGCATGCAAGCTAAAAAGGTCTATTTATGGACTTAAGCAAGCATCTCACTCATGGATTAAGAGGTTCAATGACACAATTAAGTCCTATGGTTTTATTCAATTGGTTGATGGGAAGTGTGTATACAAACACAGCATAGAGAAAGTAGTGACTTTCTTGGTATTGTATGTGGATGATATCCTACTCATTCGGAATGACGTCGGTGTCTTATCAGCTGTTAAGATTTGGCTGTCAAGTCAGTTTGACATGAAAGACCAAGGAGAAGCCAGCTATATTCTTATTAAGCTTTTGCGGGATCATACAAATAGGATGCTGGGTCCGTCTCAGGCTACCCATATGGACAAGATGTTGTCTAAGTTTAGCATGGTGGATTCGAAGAAGGGTTTGTTTCCCATTAGGCATGGAGTGGCTCTTTCTTTTGAATGGTGTCCTTCGACACCTCAAGAGAAAGAACATATGAGGAATGTTCCACATGCTTCAGCTTGTAGGAAGCCCTATGTATGCTATGTTATGAAAATGATGGCTTGTATAAAGCAAACTGGAATTCCTAGGTGCTAAGATTGATAGTCAATCTCAGCAGGACATGATACGTGGCTCTTTGGTAGAGTCCTTCACTCAGTTCTCGTTGACCTATACAATGAATAATAAAGATTATTCGTTACTTGAGTTGAGGAAGGAGCTGTAAGTTGCTAAACGGATGATGAAGGCCAAGGGGACTATCCTCTTAACCCCGGAACCGAGGACTGGGAACAAGTTGTCTTCCAATTGAAAATCTATGAAGAAGAAGAGTAAGGGCAAAGCTGCTAGTGTAGCAGCTACGCAAATGAAAAGGAAGCCTTTCATTAAAGGAAAGTGTTTCTTTTGTGGTAAGGATGGCCACTAGAAGAGAACTGCCCTGAGTATGAAGCAAATCTTCCAACTAAGATGAAGAATCCATCTGGACAAGGTATGGAGATATCTTATCTGGTTGAGTCATGTGTAGTTAAAAGTCCACCAGGATCTTGGTATGTGGACCCAGGTTTGACTGACCATGTCTGTAATAAATTGCAAGGGCTCGAGCTGACCAGATAGCTGCATATGGAGAGCAAGACCTGACCATAGGAGATGGGAGGCAACTCTCAGTCAAAAGAGTGGGAGACATTACCTTCCTATTTAGGGTGGAGTTTTAGTTTTAAAGAATTATCTTTATGCATCTGCGTTACACAAGAATTTGATTTCAGTGTCATGATTAGTTGATGATGGATATTCTAGTCCATTTGGAATTAATTTTGCTATTTGGCATAATAAAATGTTTATTTGCAAAGGTACTGTCTTCCATGGTTTGATTATCATAAAACCTGATTAAAACTCTACTAATTGCATGTTAGAATCTAACAGTACTAAAGTAATTGTACCTCTTAAAGGAAACAACCCTGAAACTAACAATGGCTTCAAATGGCCCCAACTGTTTTGTCTTATTAACACTAGTATGATCTAAACACTAAAAAGTGAAGGACTGATTGAGTCTTAAGACTTGAAATCTTTACCAGTCTACAAATCCTGCAAAGAAGGAAAGATGACTATGTCTATCTTCAAGAGTAAAGGCAATAGAGTTGGTGACTTAGTTAAGCTGGTTGACACAGATGTATGTGGAATAATGAATGTTAGGCGAGAGAAGGCTATGGGAATTTCATCACCTTTACTGATGATTACTCTAGGTATGGTTATATTTACTTGATGAGACAAAATTCCCAAACTTTTGAAAAGTTCAAGGAGTTTAAGGTAGTGGTCGAGAATCAAGCAGGTAAAACACTTCAAATCACTTCAATCATATGGAGGTGGTGAGTATCTTTTAGGGGAGTTTCTAGATTTCCTAACTGCAAGTGGGGTTAGATCCCTGCTTTCTGCACCGATTACGCCACAGTAGAATGGAGTTGCAAAAAAGAGAAATAGAAAGTTGTTGGACATGGTAAGGTCTAGGATGAGTCATGCTACTTTACCAATCTCTTTTTAGGGTTATTCCTTAGAAACAATGGCTTATGTTCTAAATTTTGTTACTACAAAGTCAGTTACTAAAACACATGTGGAGTTATGGAAAGGGCGCAAGCCTGGTTTAGGATATCTTTGTATTTAGGGATATCCAGCACATGCATTGAAAAAGAACCCCGACAAGTTGGAGTCAAGATCAGTAGTATGTGTGTTTGTTGGCTACCCTAGGGGTATAAAAGGTGTTTGTGAGTGCAAATGCCCAATTTTTGGAGCAAGACTTTATGATGGACTACAAAAGTAAAAATCAAATAGTGTCGGAGGAGTTAATCAGTAAAGACACTACTTCTAAACAGTTTGATAAATCTCAGAATGAAATAGGCGTATTAAATCACCTATGGGTCTCTTTGAGACGGACCTTAATTCACAAGAACCTCGTCATAGTGGGTGGATTGTCAAGCAGCCTAAAAAATACATGGCTGGTGCCTAAATGGCTGAATCAAAAGATGTATTTGATCCTCTTACTTACGATGAAGCACTAAGGGACAAAGATGCTGACCCATGGCTCTTAGCAATGAGAGCAAAAATTAAATCCATGTACTCTAATAAAGTCTAGAATCTTGTAGAGGCGCCCCCTGGCATTAAACCCATAGGTTGTAAATGGGTCAAAAAGAGAAAGAGAGGAGTGCATGGAAAGCTAGAAACATTCAAAGCAAGGCTAGTTGTTAAGGGTTATACCTAGAAGGAAGGTATCGATTATGACGACACCTTCTCGCCAGTGGCCATGCTTAAGTTCATTAAAATACTCTTATCCATTGCAGCTCATTTTGATTACGAGATATGGCAAATGTATGTTAAGACAGCCTTTTTGAATGTTAGTCTTGATTAAGACATCTATATGCTACAACCAGATGAGTTCATTGCTAAGAATCAGGAGAATATGGGATGCAAGCTGAAAAGGCCTATTTATGGACTTAAACAAGCATCTTGCTCATGGATTAAGAGATTCAATGAAGCGATCAAGTCCCATGTTTTTATTCAATTGGTTGATCAGACGTGTGTTTATATACACAACATAGAGAAAGTAGTGAGTTTCTTGGTGATGTATGCGGATGATATCCTACCCATTGGGAATGATATGGGAGTCTTATCTGCTATTAAGATTTGGCTGTCAAATCAGTTTGACATGAAAGACCTAGGAGATGCCGGCTCTAATCTTATTAAGCTTTTGGGGGATCGCAAGAATAGGATGTTGGGTCCATCTCAGGATGCATATATAGACAAGATGTTGTCTAATTTAACATGGTGGACTCCAAGAAGGGTTTGTTTCTCTTTAAGCATGGAGTGCCTCTTTCTTTTTGAATAGTATCCTTCGACATCTCAAGAGAAAGAACATATGAGGAATGTTCCATATGCTTCGGCTTGTAGGAAGCCCTATGCATGCTATGTTACGTACTAGACCTGATATCAGTTTTGCCATTAGTATGGTGAGTAGGTATCAGTCTAATCCAGCTAATACGCACCGGACGACAGTGAAGCATATTTACAAGTACTTAAAAAGGACTAGAGATTATATGTTTGTTTTTCTTGGTGATGAGATGATTCCAATGGGCTATTCTGATTCAGATTTTCAGTCAAATTTAGATGCTAGACGTTCCACATCTGGCTACGTCTGTACGCTCAGTGATGGAGCCATAAGTTAGAGAAGTATTAAGCAAACTTGTATTGCTGACTCCACCATGGAAGTCGAAGATGTGGCAATTTCGGAAGGGGACTGGTTGGCTTAGGAAGTTTTTTTTGGATCTTGAGGTTATAAAGGAGGGCCTTACACCTGTTGCCATTTATTGTGACAATTTGGGTGCGGTGGCTAACTCAAAGGAGCCATGGAAATATAATCGGTCCCAGCGTACCAAAAGAAAGTATCACCTCATTCGAGACTATGTGGAGAAAGAAGAGATTGCAATTCTGAAGATGGATACCTCGAGCAACTTGGCAGATCCTTTTACAAAAACATTGACTCAAAAGTTGTTTTAGCCGCATTTAGATAGGATGGAATGTGGTATGGAAAATTGGGTCCAGGACAAGTGGGAGACTGTTAGAGCTGGTGTCCTAGACAACCCAATTTATGAAAACTTTTTATTACTTTATAAAAATTGTTTAGCATTATCATCTAATTTGATATTTTTAATGAGTCTTTATGCATGTGGTGTTCTCTACGAAAGCACATACCATGAGATGGACGAAATCCGTAAATGACATTAAGGATATCTATATTTTGTAGATTAATGAGACTGTTCCACGGATTGACTAAATAATGGATATGAATGTTATTTAATAATCAATTCGTAGTCAGTGATAAGTTTGGGCTACTTGTTTGCTAAGACTCTAACATGACATTTAGATAGCTTGTCTTGGTTATGTGGGTAGTGATCTAGGATGTTGTGATGGTGTGTTACAATGAGATTGTCATACTGAATACGACCACATGATTTGCTATAATCCATACTACTATAAGAATTGAGCAACTCATATATTTTGCTTATAAAATAACTCTTAATCCGTAAAATGGTCTAGACTCGTGTATGGACCGTTGGTTGCATTGATGCACTAAAATGGCGAGGTTATAGGTAATAAGCAGGGTCTTACATTCGGTATTCCGCTATGCTAGATATAATTGTTGCATATTTTAATTTATAAAATTAAATTTACCCACCGAACAATTGGTCTGATAGCTGGACTCTGATTATTCATGATGTGCGTAAGGTCATTAGTTTACATGATTAAAAAAAAAAAAAGTTTTAAATATAGATTCATGATGAGATTGTGTGAAAGTATAATGTTCTTGTTGAATATATTCGTATAAATTGTTATATGTTTAATTGATTGTTTAAATTATTTGAATTCAATTAAAATGAATGTATTCATCAATAATTGCATAGTTTTAGGTTTATGAATGTGAGAATAAGATTCTCATGTTAACTTAAATTCATCATATAATTATCTAATTGGATTAGACATGACAAACTGATATAATGAGATTATAGTCAATGAAAATATGAAAAATTTATTTTAAATCAAAAACTAAAAAAAAATAAAAATAAAAATTGTTAGATGTGCTGACGTTAGCAATTACGTCAGTGGTTGACGCCAATTTAGTTTTTTAAAAAAAATTTACTTATTTTAGAATATGACTCTAAAAGGGATTATGTGATAATCATTATTTTTCTCAAAGAGTTAAAAAGAAAGGAATTAAAGTTAAACATTGATTTGAACTATTATTAAAAGGGAGTCTTAATGGCATGAATATTAGTTGTGAATAATTTAATTAGTCTAGATTGGATCAGAACAGTAGTTGAAATTATTCTTGATATATTAACTTTATTAAGTTATGAGATAACTTAAGATGAATAAAAACCACTGGTTTATTTTAAAAATCAAGTGGGAGCGAGGTTCAAATGTTGAAAAACTCACAATCTCCATTACTGGTCTAATAGTATAGTGGGTCTCCATTACTCCCCGAGGAGGATGTCAATCCACGGAATACAAGGCAAGACTTTTGTTAGGATGAACTGAGATTCAAGCAATCGAGTACAACCACACCAACATGGAGTATATCGAGACGTTGTGTTGATGTTCAAGTAATGGTTTACGCTCCACTAAAATACTACATTAGCCTCCGAGAGGAGCTATGTTGTACCGTTTCAGAGACTAAGGACAGGATGGTGAATTATTGAAATTTAGTAAGAGAGGTTGTAAGAAAATATAATTATATAGAAATATTCTCAACCGACCTAAGCATGTTGCAGCCTCGCCGACAGGCAGTAACGAGTGGATAGTTTGGACCTTCATTGCTTTTAAGAAAATAAGGTCACAGATAGATGCATGACGCGTACTTTTTGTTTGCATATTTTCTGTGTAATCATGATGACTGCCGGTATATTGCATTCCATACTAAAGGATAACCTCTTTACTGGACCTAATTGCCCAAACTAGAAGATGAACATAGATCTTATGCTAATCCACGAGGGACATAATTTGTTTTAACTGAACCCTGTCCTCTTGTGCCTACTAATAATGCCACTGTTGTTGTTAAGGAGCGTTATGACCAATGGACTAAGTCCATTGATTTAGCTAGGTGTTACATCTTGGCCTCCGTGTCTAACATTCTCAAGCATCAAATGCTTGAGTTGAAAACGACAATGGAAATGAAAGAAAATCTTATTATGATGTTCGGTGGGCAAGATAGAGCAGCAAGGCAGGAGCTAATGAGGAAACTCATGTTCATGAAAAGCCTGAGGGAAGTCCAGTTTAGGAACATGTTTTAAAAATGATGGCTTATCTGAATGAACTAGAATTCCCAGGTGCTAAGATTGATAGTCAATCTCTGTATGACATGATACTTGGCTCTTTGGCGGAATGATTCACTCAATTCAAGTTGAATTATATAATGAATAATAAAGGCGAAGGAGACTGTCCTCTTAACCCTGGCACCTTGGGCAGGGAACAGGTTATCTTCCAACAAAAAGTTTGGGATGAAGAAGAATAACGGTAAAGCTACTGGTGTAGCAGCTAGGCAAATTAAAAGGAAGCCTTCTGCTAAAGGAAAGTGTTTCTTCCATGGGAAGAATGGCCACTGGAGGAGGAACTTCCCTGAGTGCCTAGCAAATCTCTAAGATGAAGAATCCATCTGGACAAGGTATGCAAAAATCTTATTGGGTTGAGTCATGTGTAGTTGAAAATCCACCAGGATCTTAGTGTGTGAACTCAGGTTCGACTGATCATGTCTGCAATATCTAGTAGGGGCACAAGCTAACAAGGAAACTACGTGATGGAGAGCTAGACCTGACTGTTGGAGATGGGAGGAGGCTTTCAATCTTAGGAGTGGGAGACATTAGCTTATTTAGGAGTGAAGTTTTAGTTTTAAAAAATTGTCTTTATGCACCTACTTTATGCAGACATTTGATTTCAGGGTCACAATTAATCGATGTTGGATATTCTATTTCATTTGTAATTGATTTAGTTGTTCGACACAATAAAATGTTTATTTGCAAAGGTAATATTGCCGATGGTTTATTTATCTTGATGCTTGATCAAAAATCTACTAATTGCATGTTCGAATCTAACACTACTAAACTAATTGTACCTCTTAAAAGAAAGAACCCTGAAACTGACAATGGCTTCAAATGGCACCAACGGCTTTGTCATATTAACACTAATAGGATCCAAAGTCTAATAAGTGAAGGACTAATCGAGTCTTTAGACTTGAAATCTTTACCAGTCTACGAATCCTGAATAGAAGGAAAGATGACTAAGTTTGTCTTGAAGAGTGAAGGCAATAAAGTTGGTGACTTGCTTAAGCTGGTTCACACAGATGTATGTGGACCAATAAATGTTCAGGCGAGAGGAGGCTATGGGTATTTCATCACCTTTACTGATGAATACTCTAGGTATGGTTATGTTTACTTGATGAGACAAAAGTCTGACTCTTTTGAAAAGTTCAAGGAGTTTTAGGCTGTGATCAAGAATCAGACTAGCAAACACATCAAATCACTTTGATTAGATCGGGATGGTGAATATCTTTCAGGAGAGTTTCTAGATTTCCTAATTACAAGTGGGATTAGAACCTAAGTTTCTGCACCGGGTACGCCGTAGCGGAATGGTGTAGCAGAAAGGAGAAATAGAACATTGTTGGAGATGGTAAGTCCCATTGTGAGTCATGCTACTTTATTGATCTCTTTTTGGGGTTATGCCTTAGAAACAGCGGGTTACGTTCTAAATTTGGTTCCTACTAAGTTTTTTCCTAAAACACCTGTGGAGTTATGGACTGGGCGCAAGCCTAGTTTAGGATATCTTCATATTTGGGGATGTCCAACACATGTGATAGAAAAGGACTCGAACAAGTTGGAGTCTAGATCAGAAGTATTTGTGTTTGTTGACTACCCTAAGGGTACAAAGGGTGGTCTGTTCTATAGTCCTTCAGCCCAAAAGATGTTTGTGAGGCAAATCAAAATTTTTAGTGGAAGACTTTATGATGGACTACAAAAGTGAAAGTCAAATAGTGTTGGAGGAGTTAATTGAGAAAGACACTACTTCTAAACAGTTTGATAAATCTCATAATGAAATAGGCGTACTAAATGCACTTGTGGGTCTCTCTAAGACGAACCCTAATACATGGGAACCTCGTCATAGTGGGAGAACTGTAGGCAACCTAACAGATACATGGCTGGTTCATTAATGGATGAATCAGAAGATGCGTCTGATCCTCTTACTTACGATGAAGCACTAAGGGACAAGGATGCTGACCATTGGCTCTTGGCAATGAGAGCAAAAATTAAATCTACGAACTCTAATAAAGTCTGGAATCTAACCATTGGCTCTTGGCAATGAGCGCAGAAATTGAATCTATGTACTCTAACAAAGTCTGGAATCTTGTAGAGGCGCCACCTGGCATTAAACCCATAGGCTATAAATGGGTTTGCAAGAGAAAGAGAGGAGTGGACGGAAAGGTAGAGACCTTCAAAGCGAGGCTCGTTGCTCACGGTTATACACAGAAGGAAGGTGTCGATTATGACGAGTCCTTCTCACCAATGGCTATGCTTAAGTCCATTAGGGCACTCTTTTCCATTGCAGCTCATTTTAATTATGAGATATGGCTACTGGATGTCAAGATAGCTTGTTAGAATGGCAGTCTTGATGAAGACATCCATATGGTGCACCCAGACGGGTTCATTGGTAAGAATCAAGAACGTATGGCATGCAAGCTGAAAAGGTCTATTTATGGACTTAAACAAGCATCTCGCTGATGGAATAAGAGATTCAATGAAGCAATCAAATCCTATGGTTTTATTCAATTGGTTGAAGAGAAGTGTGTATGCAAATGCAACATAGAGAAAGTAGTGACTTTATTGGTGTTGCATGTGGATTATATGCTTCACATTGGGAATGACACGGGAGTCTTATCAACTATTAATATTTGGTTTTCATGTTAGTTTGACATGAAAGACCTTGGAGAAGCCAACTATATTCTTAGGATTAAGCTTCTGTGGGATCGTAAGAATAGGATGTTGGGTCTGTCTCAAGCTTCCTATATGGACAATATGTTGTCTAAGTTTAACATGTTGGACTCCAAGAAGGGTTTGTTGCCCTTCGGGCATGGAGTGCGTTTTCTTTAAAACAATGTGCTTCAACACCACAAGAGAAAGAACATATGAGGAATGTTCTATATGCTTTAACTTGTGGGAAGCCTTGTGTGTGCTATGTAATGTACTAGACTTAATATCTGTTTTGCCGTTGGTGTGGTGAGGAGGTATAAGTCTAATCCAGGTGATATGCACTGGACGGTAGTGAAGCATATTTGCAAGTACATAAGAAGGACAAGATGTTAGGAATGATGTCCTAAAAATTCAAAATTGTCCTATAAATATTACTTTATTAATAAATAAAATTGAAGTTCCAGTCGTTTTCTTATTAAATTTGTATAAGCGAGCATTTAGACTGCATGTAAATTTCATTTTGGAAACATTCATGAGATGGGTGTAGTCCTCAGACTACAATCAAAATATTTGTTCTAAGTGGTTTATGAGATTAAACCATAGATAGACTTGGAATAAATGGTATGGATTGTTGTTTGAAGGACTAATAGTTGGAGACAAGTTTGGACAATTTGTATGCTAACACTATAACGTGACACTACAGAAGACTTGTCTTGGTCATGTGGATGGTGATCCAAAAGTGTTATGTTGGTGTGTTTAATTAGACAGACACCCTGAGTTGGACAATGTTGATTGCTTGTTTCTAAACTACTATCAGGGATGATTGATTCATGTTGTACTGTTTGAACGACAACTCTAAATCCTGGGGGCATTCTGGACTTGTTCATGGAGCGTTAGTTGCTTTAGTGTGCTATAAGTAAGGCCTAAACGCATGACTGAATTCCCACATACACTAGGTAGCGGCGTGAAGTGTGACATGGATCAGGTATTCAGTATGGAATCTACAATTTCTTATGAGGTACAGATGTCCCCTTAGTTGATTTGCAAATATTTGAATAGTTCGGAATCTTTGGCTAAAGTATTCCAAGTATTTGACATTTGGAATTTATGCTATGAATACGTTCAAATATAAATGAATTATCCAGTGAAGGGTAAGTCGATAACTACTGGAGAAGCTGTGAGAAGCATAATAGTGTTATGTTCATTCTTCATCATGGACATGCAATGGAGCGGTCGTTGTCACCAATACAGTCTATTATGGAGGTATGGAATAACTGGTTTAAGTTTAAAGTGCAGTGAGATTTATATAGTGGAATTAAGTCTCATTAAATGGTAATTAAATTATTTCATGAGATGATTAATTTAACCCATTTGGAGCCAGATTTAAATTATTCCTGAGGTCCCTGTGTAAGCCTCTGCATTTATTACCATCGAAAAAATATTAAAGAATTCATGAGATGAATTATTTGTCCGTGAGATAGGAAAATTAATCTTGCCAAACATTATTCATAAGATAAATAAAAATTATAAAATAAAATAATTTTGAAAAATTAAAATTTATAAGATGAATTTTTACATGTGGGAAACAAAGTAAAAAAAATAAATAAAATGGCATAAGGGAGCGCAATATGTGCATACGCAAACGGACGAACCAGCGCGCGACGCCCTTGGGGTGAATCGTGGCAACATGTACGGACCAATCATGGCCCCCCACATGGCACACGGAGTGAGGCTACTGTAGGCGTGTTTTGGCCTATAAAGAAACGCATCATTTTTAGTTGTTCTTTAAACGATAAGATGCGGTTTTTTTTTTTTTTTTTTTTAAACTGGGCGATTCCCACATCAAAAATTTGAGAGTTTTTCGCTTAGGTACACTCCTATAAATATGTTAAGCTTCAATTTATGAAATTGAAGTGAACTTGTGAAGAAAGAGTTTAGATGAGAAGAGAAGTGAGGTTAGATGAGTGTTAGAGAAGAGATGAGAAGAGAGAGAAAAATATCTCAAGAATGAAGTAGATTTCTTATTGAATGAGCAAGACTTACAAGTATTGATCCTCTTATGAGAGAATCTAGATATAAGGACTCAAAATATCTCTAACTGAGCTTAAACAACCAAAACTAGCCACCTGCCATCTCTAACCGACTTTGGCGCCAAAAAGAAATAACCAATTTTGAACAAGGCCCATATCTAATGCATTACAAGACTCCCACAACTCAATACATGGATTACAAGACTCACAAAAGGAAAAATCATAACAATCTCCCCTACTTAAGAAGCTTCTTGTCCTCCAGAAGAGAAATTTGAAAATTGACTCTTTAAGAGTGCCAAATCTTCCCAAGTAACAAAATCTTAGTCCAAATTCTGCCATTGAACTAACACTTCCTTTATCCATCTGCTGCCTGACTTGATCTCCCTGGAACCAAGAACAGCAGCAGGCTGCAGCACCAAAGCTTCATTGGATCCATCTTCTGGGGCAGACCTTGAGCTCTTACATCCTTTCTTTACCTATTTCTTTAGCAATGAAACATGAAAAAATGGATGAATGCATGCATTAGGAGGCAGCTCAAGCATATAAGCAACTTTGCCAATCTTCTCAAGGATCTAATATGGACCAAAGAATTGAGCACTTAGCTTGACATTGCTCCGGACAGCCACGGTAGACTGTCTATAAGGTTGTAATTTGAGGTAAACCTTATCACCTACTTCATAATAATTGTCCACACGCTTCATATCTGCATACATTTTCATCCTTGCCTGAGCTTCCTGCAGACGGTCTTTGAGCATATGTTGTAATTGCTTCCTCTGTTGCATCAGATTAGAGACTTCCAATACATATGAAGTCGTATTTTATAATAAGAAAGGAGTATGAGGATCATAGCCATAAAGAACTTTGAAAGGAGTAGTGCCAAGAAAAGCATGGCATGAGTATTGTGCCGATACTCAGCTAGAGATAACCATTTGTTCCACTCCTTAGGATGAGTGAAAACCATATTCCTAAGATATTGTTCAATTCATTGATTGACCCTCTCCATTTGTTCATCAGTCTGAGGATGGTACGAAGAGCTGAAAGCCAAGGTAGTTCCTATAAGCTTGAACAATTCCCTCCAAAAATGACTTGTAAAAATTCTATCTTGATCAGATACAATGGATTGTGGCAATCCATGTAACTTATATATGTTATCCATGAAGCATCTGGCCAATTTTTCAGCTGTGACTGGCCGGATCAAAGCAATGAAATGGATAAACTTTGTGAAACGATCAACAACAACCCATATCACTTCCTTGCCTTTAGACTTAGGCAGGCCTTCAATGAAATCCATACTAATATTCACCTAAGCTCCATCTGGAATAGGGAGAGGCTACAAAAGACCATGGTACCTGTGATCACCCAACTTAGTTTGTTGACATACATCACAAGGGCTCACAAACTCAATAACTACTTTCTTCAAACTAGGCAAACTGAAATATGCTTTAATTCTCTGATATGTGCCTTCTACACCTAAATGTCCACCCCAGGCTATGTCATGTGAAGCACTTATGATTTGATCCCTCAATTTTGTTAAAGAACCAATGTACAACCTGCCCTTCAATCGAATTACTCCCTTACTTAATGAAATATCTACATCAGAAGTGCTCTTACTGTCTTTACTGATGTTATAAGCACTGATACACTCTTGGCCAAAAGCATCATCTTCATAGGACTTGTAAACCTCTTCTAACCAAGAAGGAAGGACAACTGAAATGGCTCCACAATAGGCCTGCTCACCATCTTCTAATCTTCTTGACAAAGCATCAGCAGCTTGATTTTCTTTACCTCTTCTATACTCAATTGCATAGTCAAGGCCCAACATCTTCATTAGCCCCTTCTTCTGTATTCTTGTCACAAACTTTTGCTCTACCAGATGTTTCAAACTTTAATGATCAATCCTGATTATGAATCTGTGACCATCAAGATAATGCCTTCACTTATCAACTACTAACAAAATTGCCAAGTACTCCTTCTCATATGTGGACATGGCTTGATGTTTGGGACTAAGAGATTGACTTAGATAGGCAATAGGCCTTCCCTTCCGTGATAGCATTGCTCCAATTCCAATTCCACAGGCATAAGTTTCTAAGACAAAATCCTCAAGAAAATTGGGCATACCAAGAACAAGAGCTTCGCACATAGCTGCTTTCAAGGCTGCAAAAGCTGTTTGAGCTCTATCACTCCGCACAAAAGTATCCTTCTTTGGCAGATCTGTCAAGGGTCTTGCAATCGATCCAAAATTAGCAATAAACTTCTTGTAATAGCCAGTTAAACCTAAGAAACCTCGCAACTGCTTTAAAGTGACTGAAATTGCCCAATCTTTCATGACTTGCATCTTTAAGGGATTTGTGGAGACTCCCTTAGAGGATATGACATGTCCCAAGTAGTCCAACTATTACTGCATAAAAGCACATTTGGATCGCTTGGCAAAGAACTTATGATTTCTCATGACAAGGAAGACTTCCCTCAAGCGCTGTAAATTGTCACTGTAAATGAGAATATAATCGAAAAAGACCGGCACAAATCTCCTCAGGAACGACATGAAGATATCATTCTTTGCTGCTTGAAATGTAGCCAGTGCATTGGTTAAACCAAAGGGCATAACCACAAATTCATAGTGGCCATGATGAGTTTGAAATGCAGTCTTGTGGATGTCTTACTCAAGCACTCTAATCTAATGATAACCCTGTCTCAAATCCAACTTAGAGAAGAAAGATGCTCCATACAATTCATCGAGTAAATCATCAATAACAGGAATTGGAAACTTATCTTTGATTGTCAAAGAATTGAGTTGCCTATAGTCGATGCACATCTTGGCAGATCTATCCTTCTTCTTGACTAATATGAACGCTGAGGCAAAAGGGCTGTGACTTGGTCAAATGAAACAAGTCTTGAGCAATTCCTCTACTTGTCTCTCAATTTCTGATTTCTGAGCATGTGGACACTTATATAGCCTCCATTTGAATGGTGCTGCACCAAATTTTAGAGGAATGGCATGATCAAGGCACCTCTATGGAGGAAGAGACTTAGGCTGCTTAAAAATGTCCTCAAATTCTTCTATCAAGGCTTTAACTTTAGGCTGCTGCACAGAATACAATTCAGTTGGAGCAATTGCAAATAGATGACCAATCCACTTGTAAGCACTCTTCTTGAAACCTCCTTGTATGTTTTTTCCTTTAATCAGTTGCAATTGAGCTTGATCTTCAATGCCTTGCAAAGTAACCATTGTTCCTTGAATCTCAAATGAAACAGTTAGCTTTGCAAAATCAAAAACCACAGGGCTAAATTATCTCATCTAATCCACTCCAAGCACCAAATCACATCCTCCCAAAGGAAGGATCCTGAAGTCATAGGTGAATTGATGCTCTTGCATAGACCATTGGAAGTCATGGCATTTGTTCTGTGTGAGGATTGAGTTCCCATCTGCTACGGTTACAGCCAAGGGATGGGTTTTATTCACTTCATGCCCAACCTTTTTCACGACCATTGGATAAACAAAATTATGAGTACTCCCACTATCTATTAAGATAGTGATATGCCTTTTTCCTGTTTTCCCTTTGGTCCTTATCATCTTGTGAGCTCCATTACCAATAAGTTCCTTCATATAAATCTCAATTTCATCCTCAGCCAATTCATACTGGGAATCATGATCAGAACTGTCCTCCTCAAGCTCACATTCATCACCGTCTGAATGTAATGCAGCATTAACTCCAAGTACAGACATCAAAAACTTGGAGCTGCACTTATGTCTTGGCTGATAAGGCTGATTGCATTTGTAGCAAAGCCTTTGAGGCCTCTTCTCAACTGGCCTACTGGCCTTGGTTCCAATTACATCTCTATGATGAGGTTTTGAACCATTTCCCTTGAACTTGCCTTTGTCACTCGAAGAAATGATAGTGGCCTCAATCAATTTGGCTTTTGCATAGGCCTTTGTTAAGGTCTTAGGAGCAATAGCTTTCACCATGTTCTTAATCTTTGGCTTCAATCGACTAATAAATCTTGAGACATAATAAGACCCATATGCTTGATGATAAGTAGCTATCATACTAGCTCATAAGTTCTCAAATCTTGTCATATATTCTCTCATGGTTGTGGTTTGAAAGACTTACTTGAAATTATCCACTGCATCACTAGTGTCCTCATCACCATATCTTTCACACAACTCCTCCACAAATTCAGCCTAAGAAAGATCTGGAGTGCTCTTTAACAAACTGTAAAACCATACCTCATGATCACCATGAAGATATACTGCTACCAATTCCACCTTTTTAGATTCTTTGATGTTGTAGAAATGGAAGTATCTATCACATCTCCTCAACCATGACTGAGGTTGCCTGCCATCAAAGGGATCAATCTGCACCCTTAACTGTCTGAAAGTATTGCTTCTATTCTCATAAGATGCATAATTAGTACCAAATCTTTGCTGCCGAAAGTGGTCAGGTGGCCTATCCAAATGCACAACAATATCGGGTGAAGTTCTGGTAAGAACAACACAGTCCAGGTGCCTCATATTCTGATTTGAGCTCATGCCAGATGTACGAAATTGCATTTGTTCAATGGGATGATCATATGATCTGACAGTTGCTTCAACTCCTTGTGGCTTATCTCCACAGATTGTTGAAGATCTTGAGGTCTGACATTCGTATGATTCACCAAAGGAGCATCGCTTGGTCTGTTCAAGACTGCTGCATTTGTGTTCGGCACTTGTGATTGCATCACTTTAGCCGGAGGTGATAGCTGACTAGCAGGTCGAAGAACTCCAAAAACAGAAGATTCACCATGCTTATTTACTTGATGTTGCAGATCAGAAAGCTTGCTCTCAAAACCTTGGAGTTTCTGCTCAATCAGATCTTCATACTTCTTAACATTCGTTGCTTAATCTTGCTTCAAGCTATCAATTCCTTGTTATTGCAGAACCTGAAATCGATGGAACATATTATCCAATTGTGACTTCAATTGATCATTTGTCACAAATTGAACTTCTCTTATCGCATTTGCACTTGCAACAGCGACATAGGAAACATTGGGGTCAACAAAAGCAACGGATTGTCCAGCTCCTGCTACTCCTGCTCCCCGATCAGTTAGTGACACCTCCAAACATGTTAAACTTGTTCTTTTTACGATTTTGCCAGCTCAAATCAATCAATTGATAGCAAAACCTGGCTCTGATACCAAATGTTGAGCTTCAATTTGAGAAATTGAAGTTAAATTGTGAAGAGAGAGTTTAGATGAGAAGAGAAGTGAGATTATATGAGAGTTAGAGAAGAGATGAGAAGAGAGAGAAAAATATCTCAAGAATGAAGTAGATTTCTTATTGGATGAGCAAGACTTACAAGGATTGATCCTCTTATAAGAGAATCTAGATACAATGACTCAAAATATCTGTAACTAAGCTTAAACCGCCAAAACTAGCCACCTACCAGCTCTAACCGACTTCTGCGCCAAAAAGAATTAACCAACATTTGAACTAGGCCTCATATCTAACGCATTACAAGACTCCCACAACTCAGTACATGGATTACAAGACTCAAAAAAGGAAAAATCATAACAAAATAGAGGCACCTATTCCAAAGGCTTGGCATCAGTTCTAAGAAATAAAAAATAAAGGTTGCTAAAAGTATTGACTTTCGGAGACCTAGTGGGAGAAAGATATTTATTTTGAAATTTTTCTTTCCTCAAGTTTAATATTTTTTGGAGCCCACCCTCCAAAATAATTCTAAACCCCTTCTGCTACATAAACTTTTTAAAATTAGGAAAAAATTTTGAAATTCGTACCAACAACCGGTAATAGAGCAAAGGGATTTTTAGAGATAACTTTATTCCCGAGAACTCTTGTACGTGAGGTGTCACAAAGCGTGACTCTCTAACTGGGGGCTTAGGTCAAGCGAAGAGTCTCCTACTAGTAGCCATGCTAAAATCCATAAGATTTGGCAAATGGTAGTGAAAACAACTCTTTTTGAATGGCCGTCTTGAAGAAGACATCTATATGGTGCAACCAAACAGTTTCATTGCAAGAATTAGGAGCATATGGTATGCAAACTGAAGAAATCCATGTATTAAATTCAATTATGTGATTAAGTCTTATGGTTTTGAGCAATTGGTTGATGTGTACAAACAACATCAAGAGAAAGTAGTGACTTTATTAGTACTGTACGTCGACGATATATTACTCATTAGGAATACTGTAGGGTTGTTATTAGTTGTAAGGATTGGTGAGCTGGTTCCAGTTGGCTATATGAATTTTGACTGCCAGTCAAATAGAGATGCTGGACTTATGACATCTAGTCATGTCTTTACCCCTTGAATAGGAGCCAATAGTGGGAGGAATGTCAAACAATATTGTATTGGTAATTTCACCATAGAGGTTAAATACGTTGTATCTTCAAAAGCTGCAGAGAGGGGCATATAGGTTCAGATAAAGTAGTTGACTTCACTAAGACCTTAACTTCACTAGACCTTTGGTTTATACATAGAAAGGATGAATATAAAGTTTATAATAAATTCGATTTAGGACAAGTGGGAGATTGTTAGGAATGATGTCCTAAAAATCCAAAATTGTCCAATAAATAGTACTTTATTAATGAATAAAATTAAAGTTCCAGTCATTTTTTTGTTAAATTTGTGTAAGCGAGCATTTATACTACATGAGATTTTCTTTTTGAAAACATCCATGGGATGGGTGTAGTCCTCAGACTACAATTTACATGTTTGTTCTAAGTGGTTATGAGATTAACCTAAACATAGACCTGGAACAAATGGACCACTTGTATGCTAAGACTATAATGTGACACTTTAGATGACTTATCTTGGTCATGTGGATGGTAATCCAAAAGTGTTATGTTGGTGTGTTTACTAAGATTGACACACCGAGTTGGACCATGTGGATTACTTGTTTCTAAACTGCTATTGGAGATGAGTGATTCATGCTGTACTATTTAAACAACGACTCTAAATCCTAAGAGTATTCTAGATTTGTGCATGGAGCGTTAGTTACTTTGGTGTACTATAAGTAAGGTCTAAATGCATGACTGAATTCCCACGTACGCTGGGTAGTGGCGTGAAGTGTGACAAGGATCTGGTATTTAATATTGGATCTATAATCTCTTATGAGGTACAAATTTCCCCTTAGTCCATTTTCAAATATTTGAATAGTTTGGAATCTTTGGCCAAAGTATTTTAAGTATTTGACATTTAGAATTTAGACTATGAATATATTTAAGTATAAATGAATTATTTAGTGAAGAATGAGTCAGTAACAAATGGAGAAGCTGTGATAAGGATAAAGGTAGTAGTTATATTTATTCTTCGTCATGGACATCTAATGGAGGGATTGTTGTCATCAATACAGCCTATTAGAGAGATATCAAATAAATCGTTTAAGTCTAGAGTGCAGTGAGATTTATTTAGTGGAATCAAGCCTAATTAAATGGTAATTAAATTATTTCATGAGATGATTAATTTAACCCATTTGGAGCTAGATTTAAATTGTTCCCGAGGTCCCTGCGCAAGCCTCTGCATTTATTGCCATTGGAAAAATATTAAAGAATTCATGAGATGAATTATTTATCCATGAGATGAGTAAATTAATTTTGCCAAACATTATTCATGAGATGAATAAAAATTAAAAATTATAAAATAAACTAATTTTGAAAAATTAAAATTCATTATAAATTTTTACATGTGGGGAAAAAAACGAAAATCGCACATGGGAACGTGATCCATGCATACGCAAACGGACGAACTAGTGCGCAATATGCCCTTAGGTTGATCCACGGCAATGTTTACGGACCCACATTGAAAAATTGAGATTTTTTTGCTCCGGTACACTCCTATAAATAAAGGCACATATTCCAAATGTTTGGCACCAGTTCTAAGAAATAATCAATAAAGATTTCAAAAAGTGCTTACTTTCGGAGACCTAGTGGAGAGAAAAATTTCTTTTGAAATTTTTTTTTCCTCAAGTTTAATATTTTTTAGAGCCCGCCCTCAGGGCAGTTCTAGGTCATTGCATAGAAGATCACATGGTCTCGATTTTGGTAATCTTCTGAAGATTATTATTCATTCTGGTATTCTATTTTTGGAGCAACTCCAGGTACGTCTTCCTTCCTTCTTCATTTAGTTTTCGCTTTTTTATTTAATTACAATATTCGTTATTATGCCTGTTTAAGTTTATGTATTGTCATAAAGAGTAAAAGGACTGTAGATTTAAATTATGATTTTAAATATGTAGATTTAAAATTAAGAATTTTAAATGAACCCTATAGGTTTAGAATTATGAATTCAAAACCCCTTCCACTGCGTATACTTTATAAAATTAGGAGGAATTTTTGAAATTCGCCCCAATAACCGGTATTAGAGCAAAGGGATTTATAGAGATAACTTTATTCCCGAGAACTCTCGCACATGAGGTGTCAAGAAGTGTGACTCTCTAACTGAGGGCTTAGGTAAAGAGAAGAGTCTCCTACTCTAAGTGCTCTAATAGGTGCCTTTTGTTGTGACCATAGTTGAGAACTATGAACCCAACAATCAGCATCAAAGATATTTTTTTCCCAACACTAGAGATTATATGTTGGTTTTTCATGGTGATGAGCTGATTCCAATGGGATACTGTGATTCACATTTTTAGTCAGATTTAAATGCTAGACATTCCACATCTGGCTACGTCTATACCCTCGGTGGTGGAGCCATAAGTTGGAGGAGTGTTAAGCAAATTTGTATTGCTATCTGCACCATGGAAGCTGAATATACGGTAGTTTCGGAAGCTGCCAAGGACGCTTGTTGGCTTAGGAAGTTTCTTATGGACCTTGAGGTTATAAAGGAGGGGCTTACACCTGTTGCCATTTATTATGAAATTTCGGTTGCGGTGGCTAACTCAAAGGAAACAAGGAAGCACAATTGGTCCAAGCATATCGAAAGAAAGTAGTGGAGAAAGAGGAGATAGCAATTTTGAAGATGTGTACCTCAAACAACTTAGTAGATCCTTTTACAAAAACATTGACTCAAAAGTTGTTTGAGTCACATTTAGATAGGATGGGAATGCGTTGTTTGGCAAATTGGGTTTAGGATAAATGGGAGATTGTTATAGTTGGTGTCCTAGGGAACCCAATCTATGTAAACTTTTTTTAGTGAATAAAAATTATTTAGCATTATTGTCTAATTTTTATATTATTAACGAGTCTTTATGCATGTGATGTTGTTACTCTATCAAAGCATGTACCATGAGATGGACGAAGTCCCTAAATGGCATTTAGGATATCTATTTTTAGTGGATTAATGAGATTTTCCATAGACGGACTAAATAATGGATATAAATGTTATTTAATAATCAGTTTGTAGTTAGTGATGAGTTTGGGCTACTTGTGTGCTAAGACTATAACGTGACATTTATATAACTTGTCTTGGTTATGTGGATAGCGATCCAGAATGTTGTGTTGGTGTGTTACAATGAAATTATCATACTGAATAGGGCCATGTGATTTGCTCGAATGCGTACTACTGTAAGAATTGAGCGACTCATATATTTTGTTTATGGAATGACTCTTAATCCATAAAATGGTCTAAATTCGTGCATGTAGTGTTGGTTGCTTTGATGCACTAAAATGACGAGGTTGTAGGTAATAACTAGGGTCTTACATTCGTTGGGAAACCGCATGAAGTGTGGCGAGGATAGATGTTTTACCAGGAGTCTACTTTGTGAAAAATGTTCTCTTAGTTAATTCGCAAGTTTTTGAGATGATTCTAAAGACTTTGGCCAAAGCATTCCTTATGTTGGACAATATGAATTAATACAGATCTATTTATCTGTGTTAGTGAATTATTCAAAAAGCAACAAATTGAGAACTAAGACAGAAAAAGGGGAAAGAATGACAATAGTAATTTAAGTTATTTTTCCAATGGACATTTATTAGAGAGGTCAATAGTAACTAAACTTTTACAGGGAGATTTAATGAGTAAATATATTTATCTTCAGAGTGCAGTAAAACTTATTTATTGAAATTAAGTTTTATTAAATTATATTCAATTGTTTTCATAAGATGATAATCAGATTTGACACATTTGGAGTTAAAAATAAATTGTCCCTATGCAAGCCTCCTAAATTATACAATTATAGAAATCAAGAGAATTCATGAGATAAATTATTTTATTTAAAGGTTTAAATAAAATTAATCATGGATGAATACTAAAAAAATTCATGGGATGAATTTTACAAGGAAAAAAAAAAAGAAAAACTTACAGACAAATTGCAGGATGCCACGTGGCACCCTCCGACTTTATGAGTGAAGAATTATTTTTTTATTTTTTTAGATATTACTTTTATCTAGATAAAAGATTATAATATACTTTTATTTATTTTTCTGATTTTTGAGCCCCGATATAAATAGAGCTAGGGCATTTGATTTGAAGTATTGCTCAACCATAACAAAAGGCTCTCTCTTCTAGTGTGTGTATATATATATATATATGTATATTTTTTTGATTAGTTAGAGAACTAATTGAATAAAACTTCTTCCAAAATTAGTTCTTAAAATTAGTTTTAAGAATTATTTGATTTCACGACGCCCACTCGCTCGGTGTAAAAGGAGGAATTGCGGAGAAGATCTCGGAGGTATCGATCGGAGCATCTATACACTTGCGGTCAACAATGAGGTATGAGACTATCTTGCCTAAAACTTTTATATTCGTATTTAATCATTTTTCATGGATTTGTCTTCCGATGCTATGCGTTGTTGTGTATTATTAGAATCATGACCATGTATTTAATTTGAAATTAGAGAATTTTAAATCGGTATTCCGCGGCATTCGATACAATCGTTGCATATTTTAATTTACAAAATTAAAATTACCCACCCAACATTTTTGTGTTGAGATGTATATGTTTTGTGGCTGGTAAAGATTGTCCAACTTAAGAGTCATTGTTTAAACTAAAAGTTTTTAAAAGCCGTTGTCCAATAAATGTTACCAAATTGGAAAAATATTAGAATTGTTGAAAACCGTATTCTATAAAGCGGGCTTCCATTGATTTGGCCTATGTTCTTGTTCAAAAAACGTGTTGGATATTTGAAACGGTAAGTCCAATTGATGAATTGATCCTTAGTGTAGGCCTAGGTTCATCTAAACATATTATATGATTAATGGTGTGGTATGTAAGGCGTGGGTCTAATTAGGGAATGGCATTGTTAGAGAGCTCATACATTTTATTATCCCTAGGTTTGATCCCCTTTGTCCTCCTAAAACCCTCTATAAAAGGCAGCCACAGGGGGTGGGGGGCTCGGATAACTTGCTTCATTGGTAGTCATTGTAAAGAATTGGATAATGGAAAGTAGACCGAATTCTAAGGGTGATCTAGAGACACGTTGTTTGTGATTGTCTTGCATATCAAACAAGTTTTCAATTAACTATAATTCTGGCTTCCGATAATGGCGTGTTTACTATCTCCAGCCCTCATAATTAGATCCTTAAAGAATTTCTATAAATCAACCTTTGGATATGAGGTTACAAAGATCCTAGATAGTCACATCAAACTATCAAATACGTACTCATACTTACCCGTCTTTGTAAATCCAAGCACCATTGTAGGTATTTCTAATAAGGTCCTTGTTTATGCTTTGGCATTTGCCATTTGCAAAGAATATATGTAAATATTGAGCTCCTGGCCAAGTCATACTTGGTCAAGATGATCTGCAATGCCGTTTTCTGCAACAAATTAACTAATATATTCGTAGTCCCAAAAATTCATGTACATAAACAACTCTTTTCTTTTGAAAAAGTTTAAAATAATGCATCTTCTCTAAAAACAAACTACACATACAATTCCGAGTGATATCGCATTATTTTGTACCTCTTTCGGACTTGAACTTCGCATTTGTAATTGTGCTTGACAAGATCATTAACACGTCTCAGGATGCAAGTTTCGTGAATCATCGTCAATCTCTTCACAAAACGGCTTCCAAAACGAAGGTCTCCGTTGTTTCTTAAGGGAGCCCATACTGGTAAGATTACCTTTCAGGAGCTGTACAATCTGTGAAGATAGCAAAATCACATTGTCATTGTCTCATAATAATATGTTTCCTTTGAGCCAGAGGTAGTACCTGTTGCTGAGTTACAAAACTTATGCAGCTATCATGACATCTTACATCTACGTTAAGCAAATTTGGACGTACTACCTAGGTACATGGTTCAAGTTCATAGCTCCTCTCCCATTGCACTTAATTATAATACTTACCTTCTTTAAAAAATATATACAGCTATTTATGCCAAATTACCTTGTAATTTGTTAGGTATGCCATTTTAGTCCCTAGATTTTTGATTTGTCAACTTAATCCCTATACTAGCTTAAGTTTTGCAATGTTGTCAAAAAGGTATGTTTGTTCTCATTATTTTATCCTAATTTCACTCTAGTTTAGTCCAACACATGTGATGGTGAGCCCCTTTTTTTCGCAAATGCCCTAATGTGTCTCCAGGTGATGTACTTGTATGCAAAATCAGGATGAAAATTTGGCAAAATACACCATCAGGACAACATTGCAATATTTAAATAAAGTAGGAACTAAATTTATACTATAAAAAGTATTGGGACGAATGTTGCCTTTGTATCATCTATTTTCAACGTATCTTTTCATTCAGTTCATCTCTTTCACTAATATTTGTATATTAATATATTTAAAAGAGCATTTATCTATAAACATTACAAGAAAGAACTCAATAATATAAGCTAGCCAATAGTGGTAGGCTCCAATGGCGGGCCACGATGGTGGAATGAATCATGGTGTTGCAAAGCCAAGCTAATGGATGGTAGCAAGTGTCAAGTAGGTAGTGATTGTGGTCAAGTTATGGTGATCAAATGGGGTGGCCATTTTGGAGATAAGTCATAGGAGTAGCAAGCTTAATAGTGATCGGTGGAGGTTCAAGGGCTATGTTAGTGAAGTGCAGGTGGAGACAAGTGATGGTGGAAGTTGGTAGCAATAGGCCATAGTAGTGGATCGTGGTGTGAGGTTGGACCATGTGATGTGACTCCTTGTGGTCAATGGTGAAAGATAACCGGTGGATATGGTGAGGGAGTGATGCTGAGTCGTGGTGTTTACGTGTGAATCATGATAGTGGCGCGTCATGGTAGTGGATAGTGATGTCTATAACAAGCTGAAATAGTGTAAAGGACAGTGATGGGGATGATGGTAAAGACAGTGAATCGTAGTGGTAAAGATTTAAGGGTAACAAAGTTGTAGCTATAATATTGCTTGTTATGACAATTCAAGCACGAGTTATGAGTTGGACATATGAAATATCCATACTTATTTAAGCTCGTAGGACATTTGCATGAGAGGCATGTTAGAGTATAGAACTATTCTTGAGTTTTAACCTAACAAAACTTTCAGAGTAATTAATTCCTTAATAAATAGCAATAAGCTAAAGAGAACATGCCTCGGTCATTTGAGGACGCTGAACTGAAGAGCGGTGAACACACAAAGAAGCGGCCAAGAGCATGAGATTCAGCTGCCTTGTGTTGTAATTGTCTCCCAATTCTGGATCAATCAGCTCTCTTATGTTCTTTCTCCTTAGCAATGGCTTTGCCTACACCCACAAAAATATGTTCACCTAACATAAACGGATTATTTAAAATAGTTCCCTCTTTGATTTTAATCTTTTGTGAATATATCACTTAGATAACCAAGGCTTAGCCTTTCATCACCTAGGTATTGTGATGGTTTAATATATATATATAACAAGAACCCTACGATTTTAAATATATATTATCTAGGCCCCCTCTATGGTATTGGGTAATTTTTAGCAAGAAAAAGCTGAAGTGGAACATGATTCAGAAAATATACAAGTGCCCTCGTGTCATGATTCGAGAAGATGGGGCATATGAAATTGAGTTCAAACAAGTCAAGGTTGTAATAAAGTAGTATAAGTCTTTAGTCTTTAAGTGCCTTTTAGCCAATTGATCTTGTATTGGGGAGTCTAGGCTTGTTAGTTAAGAGCTTAAGATTAAGAGCTTAAGGTGGAAATTAGTAGAAGGAGGGAAGGTTAGTCGAGGTCAGTTAATGTTTGTCCAGGTTAAATGCATTGTCTAGATATTTTTTTCTATTTTTCTTCTACAACCGACATAAGCTAGCCTTTAGTATAAGTAAGAGCTATTCCATTGTAATTGGCATTGATGAATGATAATTGTTACTATTCTTCTTCTATCAACCCTAACTCTCTCTACTTCTCTTCTCAATTCTCTAATTCTCATCTTCAATCTCTAATTCTATTCTCATCTCCACTTAATTCTACATCTATCCTACGTTTTGATCCAAGATTAAATTTGAATCATAACAATTGGTGTCAGAGCTTGTGAATTTGCTTCCAATTAAGTTGATTTAGTTTGATTGCATAAGCTTTCGATCAAGTTGTTTGATATCTAATTCTTGATCAAATAATTTGATCAAGATATTGTGCTTAAGTGTTCAAATTTGATCAATTTAGTTGCAATATCATTTCATTTGTTCCTCTGCTGCTATTCTTTACACTTGACCTTGCTATAACAAGATTAAGGTCTGCTGATCAGGTCAAATTTCATCAGGAAATATTTATTCAAGTTGTTGTCCTTACGATCAATAGATGGAAATTGTATCTAAATATGCTGATCTACAGGTTTAGTTAGCTGAATGTGTTGAAACTTGTTGAATTTAAAATTGATTAAGGTTCAATGCATTGATTTTAGATAAAGTTGCTAATAATTGGTTCAATCTCTCTGGTTTACATGCCTCCTTCGTGGGAAAACTATAAGGCTCAACTAAAATATAAAAAGAAGGACATGACTTTGCAAGAGCTAGTTTCCCACAACTAGAACCTAAAACAAGCTAAAGAAAGGTCCTTCGAGCTCTCATCTATGTCTGCTAACCTGGTTGAGTCTAAGAGTACACAAAAGAATGACAGATTCAAGAAGCCATGGAACAAGAGACATTCCAACTAACGCTCGAGCTCGAGCCCATGATCCATGGCAAGAGTCCTCAAAACAACCCCGAAGGTGAACAGAAACCAGTCAAGGGAGCATGTTGGACCTGTGGCGAGATAGGCCATACCTCGAGGGATTACAAGAAAGGATATGGACCAGGAAAGCCCAAAGAACACAAACCCCAGGCCAACCTCATTGAGAACGGAGATGTCTTTGTGGTCATGATCTCCTAGATGAATACGGATGAGAACATGGTCGAGTGGATTGTAGATACCACAAGGCACATTTGCACCAATAAAGGACCTATTCCAAGAGTATTAAAAAGCCAATGTGGGGGAGTGTGTGTTCATGGGCAATTCTAGTTCAATCTCTGTTCCTAGTGGGGGGAAGGTCCTTCGATAACTTAACTCTGGAAAAGTTCTTATCTTTGCAAAATGTGTTGCATGTCCCTGATTTGCGTAGGAATCTTGTTTCTAGTGCATTTCTTAACAAAGTGCTTTAAATTGACCTTTGAATCTTATAAGCTTGTTATCACCAAAAACACCAACTTTATGGGGAAGGGTTTTTGTAATGGGGACTCTTTGTACTTGTCTGGAAATGAATGAGAATGAATGTACTTCTGCTTAATTTGTTGAGTCTTTGGATTTGTGGCATACTAGGCTTGGACATGTGAATTATAAATCGGTTAAAAATTTTAAACAAATGAGATTAATTCCCAACTATAGTCTAACTAAACCTAACGAATACAGTATATGTGTCGAGGCCAAGCATTCTAAGAAGCCTTTTAACAAATCAGTTGAACGAATATCCAGCCCACTTGAACTCGTGCATAGTGGCTTAGGTGACTTTAAGAATACCCTGAGTAGTGGTGGTAAGAGATATTACATTACCTTTGCTGATGACCACTCCAGGTTCACCAAGGTGTACCTCTTGAGTTCTAAGGATGAGGCCGAGGAGATGTTCTTCGAGTATAAGGCAGAAGCTAAGAACCAATTAAACCGTAGAACTAAAAAGGTTAGGTCTAATAGAGGAAGTGAGTATAACACTACCTTCCTCAAGAAGCATTGTGATAAATGTGGCATAATTCATGAAGTTTCAGCCCTATATATACCTCAACAGAACAGTAGCTGAAAGGAAGAATATAACCCTTAAAGAAATGATGAACGATGTGTTAATTAGCTCATGCCTATCCTCGATCTTGTGGGGGGAAGCCATATTGTCTGCATGTCATGTGCTTAATGGGGTTCTATTGAAAAGGTTAGATAGAACACCTTATGATTTATGGAAGGGCTATGTACCTAACCTTTAATACCTTAAAATGTGGGGGGTGTCGATTTAAAGTTGGACTACTGGAATTTAAAAGAAGTAAAATAGGTCTCAAAACTGTAGATGCTTTGTTTATTAGTTATGCTATGAACAGTGCTGCATATAGATTCATGTTATTGAAAAACTCGAGCCCTGGGCTCAGTAAGATCATGGAGTCTCGAGATGCTGAGTTCTTCGAGCATATGTTTCCCATGAAAGAATATGTGCATACGCCATTACCTATGTTTTTGCCTGATGCATCTACTTCTTCATCTAGTTGTTTGCCCCCTAAACTCGAGATTCAGAAACTTAGGAGAAGTAAGATAGGTCGAACTGAGACTAGTTTTGAACCTTACTCCATAACTGCATTTCTGTCGGAACATCTTGATTTTGATGAGCATGTTGTAAGTGCATTCATGTCAGAGAAAGATTCTAAAACATATCATGAGGCCACGAGATCCATAGATGCTCCACTTTGGAGAGAGGCCGCTAATAATGAGCTAGACTCGATCATGAGTAATAACACTTGGGTGTTAGTGGACCTTCTTAGGGGATGCAAACCCAGAGGGTGTAAATGGATGTTTAGAAAGAAAACGAGGGTTGATGGGTCAGTAGAAAATTTATTTAGTGGCTAAGGGGTATACTTAAAAACAAGGTATAGACTTCTTTGATACATATTCACCCCTAACTAAGATAGCCACTATAAGAGCTTTGATTGCTAAAGCATCTATACATAGCCTTGTAATACATCTGATGGATGTCAAAACCGCTTTCTTAAATGATGACCTTAAGGAGGAAATTTACATGGAACAACCCGAGGGGTTCGAGGTTCCAGGCATGGAGCATAAAGTTTGTACACTTGTAAGGCCCTTGTATGGCCTTAAGCAAGCTCCTAAACAATGGCATAAAAACTTTGATTGTACTTTGGTCATGCAAGATTTTGTTGTGAATAGTGGTGATGCATGTGTGTACTCTAAGCATGTTGATAATGATTGTGTGATTATCTGCTTATATGTTAATGACATGCTTGCCTCTCTTCAGGGTAGTCCCCCTTTACATCTACCCTCCCCAGACCCTGCTTTTGGCGGGAGCCCTTGGTGGCACTGGGATTGTTGTTGTTGTATGTTAATGACATGCTTATTTTTGGTACAAGTATGAATATTATAAATGCTACTAATTCTTTCTTGAGTTCATTCTTTGAAATGAAAGACCGAGGTGAGGCTGATGTGATACTTGGAATTAAAATTGTTAGATCACCTGAGGGTTTGACATTAAGTCAATCCTACTATGTGAAGAAAATAATGAGGAAGTTTGGTCAATTTGATGACACTACTCCTAAAACTACTTATGACCCAAATGTTCACTTGAAAAGGAATATAGATGATAGTGTGCACAGGTCGAATACACTAAAATCATTAGTAGCGTGATGTTTTCTAGGAATTGCGCTTGTCATGATATTGCGTATGCTGTTAGTAGATTGAGCTGGTATATCCATAGTCCAAGTGATGAGCACTAGGTTTCTCTAATTAGGCTTTTGAGATACCTTCGAGGTACCATGGACTGGGGGTCTTTGTTATAGACGATTCCATGTTGTTTTAAAGGGATACTGTGATGCAAATTGGGTATCTGACAATAATGAGATTAACTCTACTAGCGGCTATGTTTTTATGTTTGCTAACGGTGCTTTGTCTTCAAAATCTAGTAAGCAGACCTACATTGCTAAATCGGCCATGGAGTCGGAATTTATTGCTCTTAAGAGGGCAAGTTTGGAAGCTAATCAGCTGAGGAATGTGCTGGGAGACATTCCATTATTGGGGCAGCCTATGTCACAAGTCTGGATGCACTATGACTCATGAGTAGCCATTGGAATTGCTCAAAGTGAGGTGTATAATGGCAAGTGCAGGCATATTCGCCTGAGGCATGTGTAGTAAGGCACCTTATTGAGAATAATGTGATCTCGCTCGAGTTCGTAAGGAGTGAGAAGAATTTGACAGATCCCCTTACTAAAGGCCTTTTTAAGAAGGCATTATGTAATATAGCAGAGGGAATGGGACTTAAGCCCACTTGTGTGTCTTGATTTTGGTGGATACCTGTCTCGAGAATATTCTCGATGTTTAATGGGTCAAACAAAGCCAAGATTGAGCAATTTGTGATTAAACCACCCTAGCCGCTTCCGAGATAATGCTGAAGGTGGCTTGGATATGTGAAATCTGCCATGACGTTTTAGGTTGAGCTCTACGCTCTTAATGTCATCCATGCCTCTTTATGGTGCTGTGGGTAGCACACTTGATGGATACACCACTACTTCCATGACTCAAGGATGAGCTTGAGGCTCTTAATGTAGTCCATAGCCCGTAGCGGTGGTGCGAGGCAGCGCACTTGATGGACTCACCGACCGAGCATGATGTTGAGGATGAGCTCTATGCTCTTAATGCAGTCCACAACCTATGATGGTGGTGTGGGACAGCACACCTGATGGAATCACATACGGGAATATGAGGGTGGTAAGACATCCTCTATTAAGAGTAAGGGCCTACTCTCTAGAGCGTCCCTGAGTACCCAAGTATCGGATTTGTTTTGTAGAGAATGACCTCATACATCCGGATTACGAAGTGCATTTCAACCCAAGAACCACATGAAGAGGATGTGTGTGCTCTTCACAATAACCGCTCATGGTTCAACACTATGTTCACCATTGGGTGGTTGTGGAACATGCATGTTCACTAGGTGCCAATTCAAGTCCAAAAGATATTGGTATCATCAAGTGTGGGTCTCATTGCTCACCCTTTTCTCAAAAATTGAATCATGTGAGGGATTATTGGAATATTAGGGCAATGTGTTTCAATTTTGGAGTCCTGTAAATTCACCTCTATCTCACATAGGAAGAGTAGTGAAGCGAAGACTAGTTTATATATCCCCCTCTCCTTGTACTTGGTAAAGTCTTAAAGGGATATGGTGGGTTTTGTGTACTACACACGCGCATGCGCGCCTACCCTGCCTCGCTGAGCCGTGTCGCAATGTGGGGTGGTGTGGACTTTTTCTAACCCGAACATTTTTGCGGACACTATATTTTAATTTATCATTAATAAACTCCAAGGATTCTTGGACTGTGCTCGAGGCTGTTATGCTCGAGCTTGAGTCCGTTAGTGCATGTTCGTGTTTGAGGTTTTGGCTTGAGCTCAAGGTATGCGTTTTGACAACGTATGCCCACTTTTTTCTATAGCCAGTTTTACTTTGATTGTGCCCGAAGTTCACGCTCTTCCATTTCTGCCACTTTCCTAATTGTGGCAAGATTTCTTGCCCACAATCCTTAACCAATTCTAACTTTCATTTTAATTATTTTTGCCTATGAATACCGTGCTTTGGGGCGTTGTCTAATACATAGAAAAACACAAAAAAAGACGATCCTTCTGAAATTCTCTCTGTTCTTACTCTAGTTACTGAGCAAGTTGGTGCGTACTCCAACCCAGCACCTAAGAGTGCACTCTTGTGTTGGGAGTCGTGTTAACCCTGGGAGTCAGAGTGCCTGACGATCCCGTTTGTATTGTAGCGGGGCATAAATGACTAAGGGCAATGGTGAACTCCACGGCACGGCGACTTCCTTCGACTCAATCTTTCCTCTCGGAATTTTTTATTTCAATTGTTTAATTATCTTGTCTCAAGTCAAGTTGGTGCAATAAGAGGTTTATTGAGTTCATCTTTGTCATTGTGTTGTTTATGTTTTTATGTGCCCCTATCTCAAGTTAGTCTTGGCATCTTGTTTTTGAGAATTTGGTTGCTCATTTGCCTATATTTTCCCAACACACCCAACTTCCATGTCATTGCATCCCTCGATCAAGATGCGAAATTTTAACTATGCTTTAGTTTCGAGTATTCAAACCCATGACTGAGTTGTAACTAAGTAGCAAGAATGGCATACCCATATAACAAGGCTTTGCTGCAAACAATCCAGGGCTCGCCGCCCCGTAATTAGCTCCAACAGCAACACTCCAAAAGCGAAAACATCAGTTTTTTCGTCAACTATTCCATGCATCAAATATTCGGGAGCAAGACAGCTGCAAGCAACATTAACAATCTAAGTGATTTTTGATTTACACTGAACCGGTTAGATGATCACTACATACTATGATAAGTCGTATCTTGACTAAATTCAGAAGAACAGGATAGACACAAATTTAGGCTCTGTTTGTTTCGGGGGAAGTACTTTTCCCCTGAAAATATTTTCCTTAGGAAATGGTTATCCAAGGGAAAAAAAATTCCGATTAACGATTTCCGTTGTTTGTTTTGGCAGAAAATGTGCTCCTGCCTCACAATATTGCGTCTTTGTTCTAAAAATAATAATCGTCTATTAATTATACTATACCTTGATGCAAGATACATAAAGTAGGAAACTCTATATTATAAGTTATATAGGCTTTATTAGGTTCTGAAGAAGTTACTTTTTAATAGAAAAATATGGAAAATTTATCACTTAGGGACCTATGTTTTTGACTATTTATTACCTAGATAATCTGCATATTTCGAAATATACAATGAATGCTCCTTCATGCTTCAAAATTTTATCATTCAGATATCGGGCATGGTGAAATTTTTATCAAAATCTAATCAATTTTTAGCATAAAATGTTGACGTTGTACGTGACTACAATCAAATCTATAATTATATCAATGTTTTTAATAAAAATCCAGCAGATTAGGGAAAAAAATTCACTAAATTATGACAGGAATATATTTACATATTAGTAAAATAATGTGATGTATTAGCATTTTACAATTAAAAATCCTATTATTATTGATAGATGAAAATCCTATTATTATGATAAATGACACATATATTTTTATAATTATGTTCCATAGTAGTAATTTCTAATAAAAAAGTATCGAACTTTGGCAAATGGTACCAAATTGATAAAACTATTAAACTCAAAGGTACCTGAGTTATAAAGTCCTGGAACCTCAAGGTATCTCATTGTATATATTGAAAAGCTAGGATATTTATGTGATATATCTTCGAATCTCAGGACACTTAAGTAATACAACAACAACAGTCCCAGTGCCACAGGGGCACATAAGTGATAGATTATCAAAAATATATATTAGAAAGAAAAAGTAAATCGAGAAATAATTTTCTTATACTTTGATCGATTTAAACATTGTTTTGTGATTATATTCACTATATCATAATGTAGTAAAGACTTTTAAAATATATAATAGTAGTCATGAATAAAAATCAAATTGGATCACATATTTCTGTCCCAGATCAGACTCGGCATATCATTATTTGTCCTATCCTTACCCCACATTATTACCTCTAATGATCTATGATCTCGTTTAATTCATTTCTGTATAATCCATATTACGACCGGCGTATACCCCAAAACATTTTAAACCACTTGGAATGTTGACTTCCCTTCTTTTATAAAGAAAAACATTTTCCCCATTTTGGAGGAAAAGCTTTTCCTTCGGAAAACATTTTCCGTCAAAAAGTGCGTGCCAAACAACGGAAAGTGAGAAAACCATTTCCAAGAATCTATTTTTCCTTCGAAACAAATGGAGCCTTAGTGAAGTCACTACTGCCCGAAAGAAACATGCACATTTTTTCATGCACGTACACGTACCCGAATGTTCCTTCAAATTTTGATACGATATGGTGAGTCCATTTTTCAGGTAGCCATTTTGCTAGGCCAAAATCACAAATCTGCACTAATAACCATTATTAGAGTAGATAACTATTTTTAGGTCTTTACCTAACAACTTAAACTTTTGGCATATTAGTTTTTTAGTAGCCACCTAAAAACAATTTGACATACAATGGCACTCCCAAGGCCAATACGTAAAAGCAAGGAAATGCAAAATTCCATTAGGCCTCGAGAATAGGCACGTAAGGTCCATACATAAACTTTAGTGAGGCTTTATTCCAAAACCAATTGGAATTACTTGGAATAATCTCCTACTCTTATATGTAGATTTCTTCTTTGTCACACATTAGATGTTAAGACTATATTGCAGCATTCACTTATAAGCGAGAATTGATAACAATGAAATTTAGATTGTGAAGAAACAAACTTGAGCATACCTGAGGCTCATATTCTTTATTGAGTAAAATATTAGCTGCTTTAATATCCCTGTGAATGATTCTCCTGTGGCAACTCTCATGAAGATAAAGTAGACCCTCAGCTGTACCTAAGGCCACCTTATATCTAATGCTCCAGTTCAGCTTCTCCCTCGAACCTGCACAAAATTTAAGTATATGTTTTAATCCAAGCATAGAACAACACTAGGATTATTCATTGGTCCATATTTAGTGGAATTGTAAATGTTTAACATCATACTTACAACTAGGTCTAATAAAAGAACACTTCATATACACAATTTATGTAAATAACTAATTACTCATTGCCTAAAACAGAAATTATAACATCTACTAGCACTTTTATTACACGAACCACTAAATTTTTCAAGTTTGGGTGCATAAATGGGGTACAAAAGTAAGTTTAACCATATTGTTACGAGTAAAGACTAGTATCGGAGTGAGCAATAGTATAAGTTTAGCAAAGGCTGATATTTAAAAATTTTCAAAAACACAACTTCAATTAAAGTAGATGCATATCAAATGATCCAAACACACGATTAAAGGCAGGGCCAAATAGCAATATTGGATCAAATGGCTATATGAAATCAAACTATGGGTTTTGAACTAGTATAAAACCATGTGTTTTAGTTTGTGATCATCCTTTGAAGTCTATTCTCTATTTTTATGTAGGTATTTTCAGGGAAAATCAAAATTGCAAATTATGGTTGTTCAGCTTCTTCATGGTCTACTGCATATTATTAAATGAATTTTGAAATCATAAGACAAGTGCATAATCGTAATACTAACCATGAAGGGATGAAGCTAAGCTTCCTAGATGAGAATACTCTAATACAAGGTGCATCCCTCCTTCAACACCATACCCAATCAATTTGGTAATATTAGGATGATTCACATGAGCCATGATCCCTAGTTCAGATAAGAAATCGGCTATCTTCTCTTCCGTTGTCCCACGTGTCAACTGCTTTACTGCTACAAGTTGCCCGTCCTGCAATCGCCCTTTATATACCTCCGCATAGCCGCCCTTTCCTATCAAATTGTCTGCAACATGACAAGGATTCAAACTTGCTGACCAATGTTACAGTTATTTAATATTGTTTCACTATAAAGCAATGACTTTTTGCCACGTGTATTGGATATTTGAACGATTACTTAATGAAAGGATTTTCCATACATGTTTTACAGCACGGCTTAAGAAAACACAGCCCACTAGGTCACTTAAAGGGGGACTTTGCGTTTTCACCACATTCTTGTACTGGGTAGGGGAATCAAAATATTTTAGTTTTTCACTTGCACTGCATCTTCTTTTTAGACATTGCAATTGTAGAATCAAACAGCAAATTATGGTAACTCCTTTAGACGTTGAATTTACTCACAAAACGGGACACTACATGTATTATAAAACCAGGTCATGATAAGTTCTCCTGTAGAATATATGTTATTTTTATGCTTAATGTTTGGAGACTATTTTCTAAGACTTGAACCGTTTACCTTAGGCCATAATGGAGTGACACGTTTAGAGTTTTATATAACCAGATTTTTTTTTTTTTTTTTTTTCCTAGCATAGTTGGCAATTGGGTATCACTGTTTAAATAATTTGAACATATCAAATGCATATTTGGCATAAAGATGAAAAATATAGTGAAAATGTCAGTTAAGATCAATGTATTCCAAAATGGTAAATTGTGGAGTTTTAATTAGAAATCAAGTTGGTTAACTCCTTTTATTATATATTGTTTGGTTTTACCTTAAAATTTACCATGCAAAAAAGTTCTATCTTAGCCTATTGCACTACTAATGATAATGCGACACCCAGAGTTGATAAGACCTAAAAACCTTTTAGACGTGCAAATTCCAAAAGTTTTTGTGAGGATAATTGCCACTCAATAAACTTTACACTGAAAAAAGTTGACAAATAATTTTAACCTCATAACTACGAAAGACCAGGCATAGCTTGGTCTAGTGATTGAGATCACCAAGGGACGGAGAAGCCATCTGGGATCTGATCCCAATAGTTAAAACCCCTCTCCCTACCAACTTAAAAAAAAAAAAATATTAGGGTGGGCACAAACCTTGGCTGAAATTCTTGGTAGCAAACTGAAGCTCATATAGAGTGAAGTTCCTGAAAGGTGAGCTGAGAGTATTGAACAACCCACCATTGGCATAACCTTCCCCTTCCAATGTCACAACCCCTTTCTCTCTCATACTATTGCTATTCCATTTTGAGAGCTTGAGTACGCCAAAAGGCGGCAATGTTGACTTCTTCCTTTTGGAACTCCACCTCAAGACATCAACGAAGCTCTGCCAACGGGAAGCCAGTTTCTGGTTCCTCTCAAGCTCAGGATCTGAGGATGTTTCTTTAGATGAGCTTGTATAAGTTTCCGTGGTTTTCAAATAATCCTCTAGAACTCCAATTGGTGAGGATGACTCTTGGACACCTTGCTCCATTGTCATTCAAGCACCTAAATGACAAAAACAAAACAAGTTTCTAATGACAATTTGCTTCTGGGAACAAATAATTGTTAAGCTGTAACATCCAATTGCAAAATCGATCCAGTGAATCAACCTAACCCCATATGATTTTGAATAGTTTCCTGCCACGGTGGATTAAGGTGTGAGGTTTGTAAAACTAATAGCCACCTCTCCCGATACAAACACAATATTATACATGTACACTATAAGCCTAGCACAAACTGGGACATGTTAGAGTGGAAGATCATTGTCAAGCCTTTACTTGGCAAATTCAGTTTTTGTGTTGTTTTCTTTATATAAAACAAAATAACAAAGAATTAGCTCTTAAGGTTTGGGGTCCACAATGATCAAGCACTTAAATTTTATATTTTTTTCTTCCACTCAAATGTAATACTAGCTTCATAAAGACGAAAAAAAATTCTTAATACATGAATTTAAGTGTTACCTATCGTTGGAACAGTGAGAAAACGGAGTGCTAAATGCAATCCCCTATACACTAAAAGATGTGAAAAAAAAGAAAGCTCAGTGTACAAAGTTTTTATTAAAATGGAGTATATGAGGAGCACACCTTCACTTTATTATGAGCCTAGAAAGTGGTTTAAATCACTAGGGAAAAAAAGAAAAAAAGAAAAGACAAAAGATCTGAAGACATATTGAATTGAATGATTAACATTGAAGCAGGAGGAGACAAGAAAGGTGACTTCGGAAGGTGAGGAAAGAGACTCAACGGCCCACAAAGAGTAACAAGGAGACAAGGGCAACAGTTCATGAATGTAAAGATTAAACACTAAAATATCAAAAGAACAGATCACTGCAAAAAAACGAAAAAAGGAACACTTATTTCTGTTGCACGGCAATCTATTTAGCACTGTGGTAAGATTATCCCTTTTTTGGAATAACTACTTCGAAATCAGTAATTTTGTTTGTTGGCTGAATGTTCTGGCAAGCGCTTTGGTACTGCTAAGATTTTATGAAATTACAAAAAAAAAAAAAAAAAAAAACAAATTTTGTGTTAAAAAAAAAAAAAATTTATATGAAAATTGTTTTTGATTTGTAAGGCCACATGCAACTGTGCCCCTTTTTTTGAAGCCCGATTTTTGACACATCATTAAAAATGGGCTTCATAAAAAAATGGGGCTTACCTCTATTGGTGTAAACTCCCAAAAGTACCGGGAACTGGGTAACCAAATATTATTGGATCAAACATTTGCAATTCGCAAGTAACGGGTATCCAAACGATTTACAGGTTTTGAGGAGTGATGCCACTTTCCTTAAGACTTATTTTAGCGTATGAAATAGACTCGGAGATACAACGATAACCTAATGTCAATAGAGTGAGCGTATGTAAAGGAAGATAAAGAAGAGATGTATGAGAATGACGTTTTTCATGAACAATGAACAAGTTCTTTCAAATCAATCGATTCATCCATTATCAAAGAAATTAGGGGATATATATATATATATATATATATATATATGAGACTTTGTGAAAGAATACGTCCCAAATTATGCCTCAAAGAAAAGGCGCGAAAGGCCGGTAGCTAATGCGCAAAAATCCGGTGAAAACTGCACCTGTGTGCCAACACACAGCTCTGTGTGTCGACACATAGGTGCTATGCGTCGATACAAAGCTCTGTGTGTCGACACACAGTTATGCAGATATGGTTCTGTTGATCTGTGTGTTGACTCACGGGCCGTGTGTGCCGAAACACACCTCTGCAGCCCTATTCTGTAAGAATGTGTGTCAACACACCAGCTAGAGGTGGCCAATGGGCCGGGTCGGCTCGTAACCCGGCCCGGCCCAGCCCGGGTGGGCCAAGGCCTGATTCCCAAGCGGGCCAGGCCTCGGGCCCCAAAAAAATTAGGGTCAGGCTCCCGGGCCCGTTTGGGTATATTTTTATTATTATATATGTATATATATTAATTTTACCTAATAAAATCACAATAAAATTATAGCTTACATGGTAATGGTGAACTTTATATGTTAGAGGTGTAGGGTTCAAATCCCAATATTGTCAATTTTGTATCAAATTTTTGTCTTTTTTTTGTAAAGTATGTTAAATTATTTTTATACCCAGTAAAATCAAAAAAAAAAATCCTAGCTCACATGGTAATAAGTGTGCTTTGCATGCTAGAGGGGTGGGGTTCGAATCCCAAGCCCGGCCCGCTACTGTACGGGCCTGGCGGGTCTGGGCCTGGGCTTGGCCCGACCTGGCCCGTCGCCACCTCTTACACCAGCCTTGTGTGTCGACAGACATACCAACAGACATCGAAAAAAATTCGGGACCAACTTTAAACACTTTAGTCAAAATTCTTATAACATTATTTTGAAAATACATCAACATTCCCCCACTATTTTCAAAATACGATCATTCTCACAAACAACATCTCTATGTTATAGGAGGCCATATCGCGCATCAATGAGGGTGTCTTTCGATTGAACCCTCAGCTAGTCATGACGTGTTTACAATTACTCGGATCGAAAATGGTAGACTACGCTTTGAACCATTCAACCCATTTGACTAACTCAATACATTACCACGCATTAGGCAATCTACTCCCCGTACATAACCTACACCTCCCCAGATCGACACATATGAAGCCTTGTGTCCTGTACCCTTCGCGAGTGTTTCAGGGCCAAACCTTTTGTCAAAAATCATCCCTTGAAGTGGCCAAACTTCACACTCACTAAGGTAGACCCCAACTGATCATGTCCTACGACGCGACATTCAGTTATAATATTATTAAGAACCGGGTCCATTAAGAGCATACGCTCATCCTTTAAATCTCTGACGCAGGTAAGCAAGCACCACACACACGGGATGGAAAAATTCTTATGTGATTGCAGTCATACTGATGACAAAACTCACTCATTGAACCCGAGACCTAGCGTCTGACTAGGCGTTAAGTTGAGGGCCAATCATGGGTGACTAAAAATGACAGGTTTCACACAATTCCTTTAATTTTCAAGTCTCTAGTAATGTTCTCAAATAAGAAATCCGCTACTTTTAAACTTATATTTTCAAAGTCCACAGTGATCACTCAATCTTTCATGAGTTATTTCACTTAGCAATATTTGACACTGTGGTATCCGGACTTTCAGCGACACACCTCGCTCTTAGATATTTGAAAAACACATCTTACTATCACAATGGTTAGAAAGAGTCTATATTGGCTTGCGCCACAAAGGAGTCTTAAACACATCCTATAATCATTATGTTTCTTTACAAGCACAAACTAGAGCATTAAACTCTATAATCACAGTGGAATTTTATAACGCATGTTAGTTTCTTAAAACGTAAGGAACAACACCCCCACCACTTATAGCATTTACTTGCTTTTAAAAGCGTAGTCCTCCTTATCGGATATACAACTGGCATCCCAGTACTCTTCTATATACTCAGTAACATTAGCACCACAACTCATGGTTATTTCGGTACCCTTATGTACTTGATGATAGTAACATTTACTCACATGGCTAGTTATACACACTCAGCTATCCAACAACAAAGGCTACATCTAACCTTTTCAAGGTCCAATTATATCATTGGAACGCTTACATTTGGTTCTAAATTTTCGCACCAAATTTCAACATCTAGTCAACATACAAATAACGAATTCCTCGATTTATTAAACATGCCATACACATTATTCGAATTCATCAACTACTTCTTTCAAAAGGCCACATCGTTAGACTACATAGTCTTTTCATAGTATCGCAATCTATGACACAACAATATTGAACTTTGACATTCATTCCATTTCTACTTCATTCCTCTAGAAATTTACAAGTCCGATCGTTAAGACTTCTCTTTTCATATTCTTTTACTCTTTCAAAGTTCTAGAGTATTTCCAAGTATACACCCTCAGACATGATCTTCCTCATCATATACTTTAATTGACATTATCAGAATGCATCATTCAAGACCAACGAAAGACTCGAAGTCTTTTCTATGTACTCGTGTATATTTATATCGTAGGATGTTCACTCCACCCATAAATCAATCAAAAGACTATACATGCCATTTATATGCATAAAACCTTATGGAAAACAAAAGAGTCATCATAAATCAGTAATTTCATACTCTTTAAATTTATCACGTTGATGACTAACGGCATCTTAACAAGTGAACATATCATCACATAATAATCTTATTGACCATGCAGTAATTGCATGAATATAACACTAAATTTGAGTACTTAAAACTCATCGCATGAATGCACATCATTTTAACCGAATACTCAATCATCATATACATAAACCCTTAACAAGCAAGTAAGCTTTCTTTAACCGCATTAATCATGATGATAAATTTTCCACATGCACGTCGGCTTCTATTGAAGCACTACATCCAATAACATTGGAAGACCCACCGAACACATGTGGTCAGTTATGAAATTATAAGTCATCATTTCTAAGTGGATTAATACACTTTCTTTCAATATTCATAATCATGAATTTCAATTTGAATATCTTTATATCAGTCAAAATACGGATCAACATATGTAATATTATCTCATATTTCATGATCCACTAATACATTCAAATTCACATCTACATACATGGTTACATGCATCATTTTCAATATGATGAAATAATGCATCCAAAATCTTATTAACATGCATATGAACATTCACCGTATAATAATATTAATTTCCATGCTCATATTTTTGTATCTATGGACATGCATGTACTAGTTATATTAACTAATGTGCATCATTAGTATACCTCCATCAACATATATGTATGATTATACTCAAACTTCTTTCATGACTCTCCAACCCCACTATTGTTCATTCTATTAGGCCATAACATCAATTTGTCAATGAACAATACGTACAAAAGAATGACTCAATTATCATGAAAACAAGAATGAGTCAAAAATACCCACGTTTATATTTTATTACGGGCTTATGGCCATGCAGTTATTAACATATGTGCATTAAACCTCAATCTAATTATTATTTAGATTTCAAATTCATACAACAATGAATTTACTACACACAATGCACAGTTTGTACTTTATTTCAACCATCATAATCCTTTATGAATTATAGTCACGTTTATACAAAGTGGCTGGACCTTTATATCACCAATTTGTAATAGAGCATACATCCAACTTTATTATTATTTGTTCCAGTTTTGGAATTGTTCTGGCGCCTGGTTTCAACAACCACACTAAATGAGGATTTCCCTTTTTTATTTTAATGCTCAAATCATGCATACTAATTTATATCAAGTATGTCTTCATAATTTAATTTATTATCCATTTAATTCCAGTGCACTTTGTTGTTAAATTCATGATGCAAGCCACAACAAAATAGTGTCCGAATTGAAAATTATCATGATTTGATTTTGATTTCACATGTATACTCATCATTGATCAACATTCATGATATATAACAGTTGGGTTGTGATTCAAATTTTGAGTCTAGATTTCAAATAGAGGTATGTGGTGGAGCGGAGGGACCGGGCCCTTTGGGCCCACCGTTTCTTTTCTCGATTTGGGCTGTGCCTTGTTTTCCTCGGTCTCAAGGGTTTACTTTTCAGATCTTGGCTATTATTCACCTTTCAATAACATATCAAAACAATACATAAACTGAAAATTAGGGGTTCTTACATTTGAGATTTCAACCCCACAAGTGAATATACTTTCATGCATCAACCACTCCTTCTTAGGCATTACAGAACTTCATGATTTTATCCCGAATCAAATGTACAAGATTTCACACAACTCGATTCCATTAATTGGATGCAAATCAAAAGGCATAAATGCATTTTCCTATTATCCTTGTACATGCCCAACTTGACCACCATCATGAATTCTTGAATTATGTCATCAAAACATATGCAAATTAACCACGTGCCTCATGAATAAAGCACAAACCCAAATTCTCATTCATCTCAGGGCATCACGATTTCATGATTTTAAAAATTAAATGACATACCTTGGTCCATAGTCATTCATACAAGGATAGATCCAAGAAGTCATACCAATTCTCTCCATTCATCATTTTCTCCAATCTCACATGATTCGACATCAGATCACAGAAAGTGAAAATGCCATTTCAATTAATGCAATAAGTCTTAATATTGTTGGTGTAACCTCCCAAAAGTACCGGAAACCGGGTAACCAAACATTGTTGGATCAAACACTTGCAATTCACAAGTAACGGGTATCCAAACGATCTACAGGTTTCAAGATGTGATGTCACTTCCCTTAAGACTTATTTCAGCGTATGAAATAGTCTCGGGGATACAACAATAACCTAATGTCAATAGAGTGAGCGTATATAAAGGGAGATAAAGAAGAGATGTATGAGAATGACGTTTTCAAGAACAATGAACAAGATCTTTCAAATTAATCGATTCAGCCATTATCACAGACATTAGGGGAATATATATATATATAAGACGTCCCAAATTATGCCACAAAGAAAAGGCGTGAAAGGCCGGTAGTTAACGGGCGAAAATTCGGTGAAAACTGCACATGTGTTTCGGCACACAGTTCTGCAGAGCTGGTTCTGTTGATCTGTATGTCGACACACGGGCGGTGTGTGTCGACACATATCAAAACACATCGAACAAACTTTAGGACCAACTTTAAACACTTTATTCACAATTCTTATAGCATTATTTTGAAAATACATCAACAACCTCCTCCAATCATGCCCCATTTTTTTAACAATTTTTGTAACCATAATTTAATACTTTTTGCTATTTTATTATATAATATTGGTTATACTAATTAAATTTTGCAACATAATAAATTTTAAAAAATAAACAAATGCTCAATTAAGTCTGTCTGTACTTGATCTTGTTTAGCCCTGTTGCGAACTCAAATATGATTTTGTAGGTATGTTTCATATTCTGCTTAAACGTCATGTGATACTTCAGCTTCCACGTTATTGGTATCCACCTGATCAAATGAATGGTTGAGTAAAAGGTACAAGTCTCGTACATCCTCGACAATTATGTTATGCAGTATAATGCAAGCCCCTATTATATCCCTTAGTGTTTGTGTGTGTCATAGTGTCATGCAAGGCCAGCTATAATTGCAAATCGACTTTTGAGCACCCCAAATGCTCGCTCGACATCCTTCCTAGCTGATTCCCGAGCCCGTGTAAAATTCTTGCGTTTTTCTCCTTGTGGATAAGGGATTGATTTCACAAACATTGCCCATGGCCGATGGATACCACCCACAAGGTAGTATCCCATATCGTAATCGTGGCCGTTTATTGAATATCATACAGGAGGATTACGTCCTTCATAAATGTCATCAAAAACTGGTGATTGGTCCAAGACATTTATATCGTTACACGTACCAGGAAGGCCAAAAAAGGCATGCCATATGCATAAGTCATATGAAGCGATTGCTTCTAGGATTATTGTTGGAAAGCCGTGATCCCCTCGAGTGTATTGCCCTTTCCATGATACAGGACAATTTTTCCATGTGTAGTGCATACAATCGATGCTACCCATCATACCTGGAAAACCATGCATCTCCCCATATTGAAAAAGCCGTTGGATGTCGGTAAGATTTGGTCTTCTCAAATATTCATTTTGGAATATCTCTATTACACCGCGATCAAATTTCTTTAGTGATAGAAGAGCAGTTGATTCACCAATTCATACGTGGTCGTCCACAACATCTAATGTGACTCCTTATGCTAGTATATGCATTGTAGCTGTGCACTTTTGAAGAGCTGATAGACCATTTCTACTAGTAGCGTCTTGCTTTTTCCTCAAGAAGGGTCATGACCTTCAAGTGCATTCATAATACAAAGGAAAATGTGCCTTCGCAAGAAAAACCTCCTGCGAAATAGAGTTTCATTGTACACTGGATTTGTGGCAAAGTAGTCAGAGTGGAGCCGGGCGTGGTCTTCTTCTCGTCCTCTTTCTCTGCGAGTCTTTCGAAATCTCCTGCTTGATAATGAGCTTGTAGGAGCCTGTTGTACACGTGGTTCATTCAAATTGAGAAAATCTAGCATTTTGTTTTTATAATCATCTTTCATCAACTCAGTTATGATGTCATGGAGGATGAAATGTTTGGAGTTGGGGTTTTCATACATGTTGAGACATAGCAATGTAAAATTGGAACTGAAACTTGGATGTTGAAATTAATGGAGTATGAAATTGGATGATAAAAATAATGTTGACATAGGAAAAGTGTAGTGAGAAATGAGAGAAGGGAGTGTGGGTATATATAGGCAAGATTCCAACGGCTAGTTTTGCAACAGCTAGTTTTGCAACGGCTAGTTTTACAACGTTTGAAATTCAAAAAAAAATATATTTTTCATTTCGATTAAACATACAAAAATTACATAAAAATAAAAAATTTGACATTTAACATAAAAAGTAATTCATTCAAATTTAACAGTTCATTCGAGTACAAGTTCATATTTTACAAAATAAAAACAAAAAAAAAGCGAAGAGATAAATTGGACATTGATGCACTTGATTTTTACATATTTTATTTCCCATTCCTGCCATATATTCGGCCTCTACATGTGTGTTTTTGTTGTAATCTAGGTACATTTTGGCTTAGAGCGCAATGGAGCAAATAAAGGCTGAAAAGTGGAAGATTCAAGCGTAATTGAGGCATAATGAAGACTACTTTGAGAAACCCAACCACATGCGTAAAATAAGCACCCATCGGGTCAAGATTCGGTCAAAAAGAGTCTTTCCTTGGGCGCGTGGATTGATTGACCATGCATTTTGGCAATCGGTGGACCTTAAAACGAGTAAAAGGGTAAAAAAGGGGTATTTATGACCCAATATTTTGCTAATATACTTATGAAACCACTCGAGTCACATGGATCTCTTTGAGAGCTTCGATTTTGTATATATTTTGTCCCATAACTCACTACGGATCAAAAGTTACGCTTGTTTTAAGTTAACTGCGCAAGCTGCTAAGGGGGGAGTCGATCGATCGGTTTGACCACTGATCGATCAGGAATGGCACGGGACCAACTCTAAAGCACGCCCCATGTATAAATATGGAGGGGAACACCTAATTTCACATCTTTTGCCACACCTCCTCTCCTCCTCTCCTCCCCAAGCCGCTACGAGATCCAAGGGGTTCTCAAACGCCGAAGCGCAGGTGGTCGGAGTGCCGGAAGGATCAAAGCAAGGATCAACGTCAACGTCAACTGAGGGAGTTTTGAATTCCTAGTTTTTTACTCATTATTTTCTTTTTTTTAGATGTTAATGATGTATAAAACTCCCATGGAGGAGTAGACTCTTTTAGTTTAGGGATGAAGGGCGGATAGCCGCCCGTATTCCAGATTTATATTATACTTTTGACGATTGGTTTAGTTATGTTATATTCGCACCCCTGTGGGGAGTTCTTCATGATTGTTGGATATTTTTTTATGTGTGCTTGTAGCCATGACTAGATCTCCAACTTTGCAGCGATTAGTCTTGCGCTTGTAGTCTAGATCATAACATAACAGGATTTCACGCGTGGTCAGGGTTGAGGTTGTACCCAACCCTGAACCCAATCTTTTACACAAATTAATATTGAATTAGGAGTAACAAAGGAATTAAGTAGTGCTAATGAGATAACCCATGCTACACTTAGGGTGTTAAGATAGGTTATGCATTTAGACTAGTTCATTACCCTAAGCCCTAATTTATATATTAACCCAGGCATAGAGCTTGTAGCCTAAGTCCTTCAAATTAACGTGCTAAGTAAAATATAATGATGGGATATGTGTTAAGCTACCCTAAATTAACTCCCTAAACTAACCTCAATTGAATTGACACTTTTAGTTTATCGTCAGTTTTGCTATTTTAGTTAACAAATCATTTAAACTAACCCAAAACTCGATTTCAACCACTCGATAATAACAAAATCCAACTTAACTCCGATTCCCTGCAGATATGACCCGTATACCCGATTTAGCTACGATGATCTCGTACGCTTGCGAGCAGGCGGTTTTAAAACACACTTTAAAATCACATCAAGTTTTTGGCACCGTTGCCAGGGGATCGGTAAGCTAAGTTGATTTTGAAATTAACAAGTTATTTTATTGTTTTTTTTGGTTTAAGAAAAAAATCTAAATAAATAAAAAAAATTCACTTTACTTTTTTTTTTTGGTTTATTTTTAGTTATTTTATTTTATTGTTTTTATGTTTTTTAAATTTTAATTTTAATTTTTTTTCTTTGTTTAAAAAAAAAAAACTTATTTTTCATTAGTTTACTTTTCTATTTTATTTTTCTTTGTTCGTTTATTTTTACTTAGTTATTTTCTTTTTTTTGTTTTAGTTATTTTTTTTTAGAATGGCTAACTTTGCACCGCGTACGATTGGGGACCACTTCATTCTCCACATGTGCATCCCACCCACCGGAGTTACGTTACCCGCCGTGGGTAATGTTAACTTCGAGCTCAAGCCTGAGATCATCAACATGCTTCCCATTTTCTATGGGAAGCTGATTGAGAGCCCGTACGAGCATCTTAATGCGTTTATAGAAATTTGCGAAACTTGTCATTATCAAGGTGTCTCAACTGATGCTGTTCGGCTACGTCTTTTTCCATTCTCGTTAAAGGACGTAGCCAAGAGATGGTTTCAGTCTCTTCCGAGAGGTGAAATCACTACTTGGGCTGACCTCCAACAAAAGTTCCTGATTAAGTTTTATCCTAAAGCCAGAACTATAGCTGTTAGGCGTGCAATTAACAATTTCGAATAAAAGGATCAGGAACAATTTCATGAAAGTTGGGACAGATTTAAGGAACTCCTTAGAAGCTGTCCCCACCATGGGTCTCCCAAGTGGGCTCTTGTGCAGAATTTCTATGATGGTCTCACGGCTTCCAACAAGCAAATGGTTAATGCTTCATGCGGGAGAGCGTTTAACCAACAAGATGAAGACCAGGCATGGATGCTATTTGAGCACCTCAGCGAACACTCTCTCGACCAAGCCTCTTTTGTGAGGGTGGTTAGAGAGGGCACACGCGATGTCTACGAAGTAGCACCTACCGATGACATTAACCTTCGACTGGATGCCCTTAGCAGGAAGATGGATCAGCTTATGAACTTGCATGCGAATCCTATTAATGTGTGCCCAGTCATAATCAACCCACGAGACAACAAGAACTCGGCTTTGTAGGTAACGCGCACCCTCCCATTCTGCAGGGAGGGCACAGGTATGATACTCAACCTCACTCCAATGTTACCCATGATAACCATCCTTCCCCACCTCCAGGATATACTTCACAATTTCAAGAGCGTGTGTTCTACTTTATGGAAGACACCACACAACTGGTTCGGTCTCACTCTCAATCTATAGCTAGATTGGAAGACCAGATAGGACAATTGGCCCAAGCACTTTATAAGCGAGAGGAAGAGAGGTTACCCTCCCAACCTCTCACACCTCCAGTAGGGTCAACTGGCACTAGCCCAAACTTGCCCCCCTCACGAGCAAGTTCGGGTTGTGTTAGTTTCTAGGGAGGGGAACCATCGAGATGTGGAGGTCGAGGTTGAGAAGGAGAGCACGGACCCATCTCCCACTGCTGACAGGGAGGGCCCACAAGGTAGTTTTGCTGAACCTACTGTCCCTTTTCCTTCGGCCCTTAGAGGACCGAAGAAGAAGGATGACCAAAATAGGACTGAGCTCATAGACTTGTTTAAGGACGTGAAGATCAACTAACCGTTGATCGAAGCTATTAAACACATTCCGATGTATGCCAAGTTCTTCAAGGACCTTTGCCCCAAAAAGAAGCGCGCACAAGTGTATATCCCGAAGAAGGTCCGACTCACCAAGAAGGTGAGCAGTATTTTAGTATCAGGCACCCCACTCAAGTTTAGAGACCCCGGGGCTTTTACAGTTCCATACGTCTTAGGAGAGCGTTACACTAGCTGAGCCTTGCTAGATCTAGGAGCGAGTGTAAACCTCATCCCTTACTCAATTTTTTGAGAATTGGGTATAGGAGACCTTAAGCCAATGAATGTTACACTTTAGTTGGCTGATAGAACTGAGCGAGTACCTCGTGGGGTAGTGGAAGATGTACTTGTCAAGGTTGACAAGTTTGTCTTCCCTGTTGATTTTCTCGTCTTAGATATAGACCCTACTCCTAGGCAAAAGCACAACGCTCCCATTATTCTAGGTTGACCTTTCCTAGCAACAGCCGACACTGTGATTCACTGTACGAAGGGAGTGTTGGAGGTTTCTTTTGGAAATCTCAAGGGCAAATTGAAGGTCTCGAACTTTGTTCGACACCCTGAGACTGAGGACGAGTTGGAATGCTACAAGGTTGATGATATTGATCCTTTGGTAGAGCCAGGTAAGCCGGATTCTACTAAAAGTGACTATTGTAATAGTTTCCCTGTCTATGTTGATAGCTGTGCTTCATCACCTATACCTAGTAGTCTAAAGATTTGTGATCTCGATGCTGGTAATGTTTCCTTCCTTGATAGTCACAGGTCTCGAAACGCTGTTGGGTTTGGGGATCGTCCCTACTGTATCAACCTGAGTTCTATGGCAGACAGTACCTCGGATTTTGGTTGATCTCGTGTTCTAAACTGCGTCCAGCTGAAGACGTTAACTATAGCGCTCATAGGAGGCAACCCAACCTATCTTTAATTTGCTTTTATTTTATTTATTATTATTATTATTTTTTCAGCATTAACTCTCTTTCAATTGTAGATTTGTTTATTATCCCTCGTATGATAACTTTGTTTCTCTTTTACTAAACACTTGTACGCTCTTTATTTCTAACACTACTAACTAGTTTGTTTAGTATCCTGTCTTCTATGTCTTCGATTGCAACTTGCTACCTCCATCTTTCTTATTTGGATTTGCTTACCACATGTCGCTGAATATGTCACACTTTAGGTCACCTCTTTCCTTCCCTTGCTTGAATTTATTTTTGTCAATTTGCATTGAGGACAATGCAAGGTTTGGGTTTGGGGATGGCAGATGAGAGCGAACTTCTGTTTGTCCTTTAAAGCTTCATTTGGCTTAAATTAGCTACATTTTTTAAGGCATAAATGAGTATAAGGCTGTTTGTGACCCCTATTGTCGACTAGTTCTGAGATTTACTTTGATGATTAGAATGTTTATAAGGTGAGATTATTGTTGGATCAGACTTTTGAATCCATATTTTTGTCTTTTAACTAGTTAGTGAGATTATTGCTTTTAACCCTTAATCTTGTGACATATTCTACTATTTGGGTTGAAATAATGGTAATAACTTTAGGAATAGGAATCCACTATTCTACTTCTAACTAGGGGTGTAAACGAGCCGAGTCGAGCTTAGCACCATCATGTTTGAACTCGAGTTCAATAAGCATTAACGAGTTCGAGTTTGAGCCGAGCTTTAAACGAGCTTTTAAATCCATGTTCTAGCTCGGTTCGATAAAGAACTATAATGTTCGAGCTCGACTCTACTCGGCTCATTAACAAGCCTAGCTAAACGAGCTCATTTTTTGTAGCCGAGCCTGTTGGTGTTCTTCAAAGTCCTAAAACCAATTTCCTAGTAAATGTTACAAACCTCCCTTTATACATCCCTTTACAAACAAAAATCAGTAAAGAAATAAAGAGAGGGTAAGAGAAAATTACCAACTCCGAGCCTGGTAACTGCTATATCATCACGATCCTAGATCCTAAGCCGATCCGCCTTCGTGGTTCCCCACCGGCGAGTTACATCCCTTACCAGTTAGGTTTTGGCACCATAAACCCCTAAGGCAAACCCTAAAAACACCCCCAAGAGGTTGAAGATAAACATGGAGGAGAGAGAGAAAGACTTACCAAAAAGAAAAAAAAATAAAATAAAGGAGAGAGAGAGAGAACTGGTGAAATAAAACCCCCAAAAATGAGCCCCTTTTTTTTATCTCTTCAAACCCCTCTTTTTATATGCAAATGGTGATCCGTGTGAGGCTCACGTGAGCCGTTGGATCAAGATAGATGAATGGCCCAGACGGGCTCAAAGAAACTGTCAAGTTCTAGATTGAATCTTAAACTTAACCTAAGAATCAATAGAATTTGGGATGAGAAAGAAGTGAAGGAGACGAGAAAATAAAAGAGTTTAGATGAGAGAGAGAAGTTTTAATCACAAGGAATAATATGTATTTCATTGGATAATCCAACCTTACGTCATTCTAGCTCTTTATAGGAGCTAAACACATGGCACAAGCCCCTACTAATCAACCAAGCAATATTCCCGTCAAAACCAACTACCCGGGTACTAACTAACTTTGGCGCCAAAAAATAATTCAAACGATAACGAGATAATTACAACTTATTACATAAGAAAGACAAAATAAAAACATAACAATCCCCTCCCCTTAAAACATTCTTGTCCTCAAGAATGAAAAGAAGGAAATTGACTCAACAAAAAATGCCTATCTTCCCATGTGGTGAATGATTCATCCAAATTGCTCCAACTTACGCAAATTTTCTGGTCCCTGGCATCTGTCCCTAGTGTCTGCTTGCTCACTGCAGATGGCTGTAGTACCAGTGAACCACTGGAGCCTACCTCAGGAGGTCTGGATGACGGCTTATATCCCCTCTCAACCTGCTTTTTCAGAAGCGACACATGAAAAACAGGGTAAATATAAGAGTCGGAAGGAAGTTCCAGCCTATAAGCTACCTTGCCAATCCTTTCTAAGACCTTATGAGGCCTAAAAAACCAAGCACAAAGCTTGACATTCCTTCTTACTGCTGCTGTAGACTGTCGGTATGGCTGTAATTTCAGATATACCAAGTCTCCCACTTCGAAATTTCTGTCCACTCTTTTCCTGTCAGCATACCATTTCATCCTTGCCTATGATTGACTGAGGTTGAGCTTTAGTTGTTGTAGAACATGCTTTCTCTGCTGAACTATGTCAGCCACTTCATCCATGTGTGTCTCAACCCCTTGCAACCCAAAAGGGGAGGGCGGATCATATCCAAACAAAGCCTTGAAGGGGGATGTGCCTAATGAAGTGTGGAAGTGGGTATTGTACCAAAATTCAGCCAATGAAAGCCATCTTCCCTATACCTTTGGATGGCTAAAAACCATGCTCCTAAGGTATTGTTCAATGCATTGGTTAAACCTCTCCGTTTGACCATCGGTTTGAGGGTGATATGTTGAATTGAGGGCCAAGGTCGTTCCCAAGAGTCTGAACAATTCGTTCCAGATCCGGCTTGTGAAGAGCTTGTCTCTATCAGATATTATGGACTGTGGCAGGCCATGTAGCTTGTAGATGTTGTCCAAGAACACACGAGCTAGCTTCTCTATAGTTACCGGTCGGGCTAAGGTAATGAAATGTTGAGATTTGGTTAAGCGATCAACAACCACCCATATTACCTCCTTCCCTTCTGATTTAGGCAACCCTTCGATGAAATACATGCTTATGTGTTGCCAAACACCCTCAGGAACCGGCAATGGCTGGAGCAAGCCTTGATATCTATGATCACCAAGTTTGGTCTGTTGGCAAACCTCACAACTTTGCACAAAGCTAGTTACTTCTTTCTTCAAGCCGGGCCAGCAAAAATGAAATTTCAGCCTCTAGTAGGTCCCTTCAATGCCTGAGTGACCTCCCCATGAAAAGTCATGAGCAGCACTGATGACTTGTTGTCTAAGATCAGTCGATTTGCCCACATACAGCTTCCCTTGGATTCTGATCACACCTTGGGTTACAGCAATATCTGTTTTAGCAGCCAGATTGCACGCCTTGCCCATGCTCGCTGCAGCAATACATTCTTGTGCAAAGGGACCATTCTCGTACGATTAATGTAACTCTTCCATCTAAGAAGGAGAAATCACGGAAATAGCTCCAAGAGAACCTTGCTCCTGATCCTCAAACTTGCGTGACAGAGCATCTGCGGCCCAGTTTTCTCTTCCTTTTCTGTACTCGATATCATAATTCAGCCCCAACATCTTCATTAGCCCTTTTCTCTGGATTCTCGTGACAATTTTCTGCTCTAATAGGTATTGAAGACTTTGATGATCAGTCTTAATGATGAAATGATGCCCATCTAACTAGTGCCTCCACTTATCAACCGCAAGCAAGATTGCAAGATACTCTTTCTCATATGTGGAAATATGATGTTTTGCATTCAAGGCTTGGCTGAGGTATGCTATAGGCCTCCCTTCTTGAGATAACACTGCCCCAATACCACTTCCACTTGCGTCTGTTTCTATAATGAAGCTTGAAGAAAAATCTGGCATGGCTAAAACTGGTGCTCTGCACATTGCACTTTTGAGAGCATCGAAGGCATTTTGTGCATCTTCTGACCATTTGAACGAGTTTTTCTTGAGCAAATCTGTTAGAGGCTTGGCTAAGGATCCATAGTTGGCTACAAACTTACGGTAGTAGCCAGTTAAACCCAGGAATCCCCTTAATTGCTTCAAGGTGATCGGCACAGCCCAATCCTTCATGGCTTGGGCTTTTGAAGGATCGGTTGCAACTCCATCACAAGAGATCACGTGTCCCAGATATTCCAGGTGTGTTTCAGCAAAAGCACACTTGCCTAATTTAGCATAAAGTTTCTGTTCACACATGACTCGAAATACTTCCTTCAGATGCTTCAGATGTTCTTCAAATGATGAACTATAAATGAGGATGTCATCAAAGAAGACCAATACAAATTTCCTAAGGAATTGTTTGAAGACATCATTCATAGGAGCCTGGAATGTTGCTGGAGCATTGGTCAAGCCAAATGGCATGACCACAAATTCAAAGTGTCCATGATGTGGCCGGAAGGCAGTCTTGTACACATCATGCTCTGCCACTCGGATCTGATGATAACCTTGGCGAAGATCCAACTTGGAAAAGACTCGAGCTCCATGTAACTCATCCGGCAAATCATCTATAATTGGTATAGGAAACTTATCCTTCACAGTCATAGAGTTGAGTTGCCCATAATCAATACACATGCGTGCCGAACCATATTTCTTCTTGACAAGAATAACCGAAGAGGCAAAAGGACTATGGCTGGCTCGGATGAAATTTGTCTGAAGTAATTCCTCCACTTGCCTTTCTATCTCTGTCTTCTGTGCGTGGGGATATCTATACGGCCTTATCTTCATTGGAGCAGCACCCTCTTGGAGAGGTATTTCATGATCCAAACTCCTTCTCGGAGGTAAGGACTTTGGCACCGCAAAGACATCACTGAATTCTGTAACCAAAATCTGCACTTCTGGTTCTGTTATGCTGATCATCTCGGCTGAGGATATGGCAAATAATTGGCCTACCCACTGGTAAGCACAGCTTTGAAGACCCTTCTTCATCTTACTTCCTTTTATTACCTGAAGTTGAGCCTGTTCTGCAATGCCTTGTAATGTAACCTTCGAACCATGAACTTCAAAAGATACTGTGAGATTGGCATAATCGAACAGCACAGGACTAAAAGCCCTCATCCAATCCCCTCCGAGCACCATGTCACACCCTCCCAAGGGCAGGATTCTGAAGTCATAATGGAACTTTCGGTCTTGCATCAGCCAAACAAATCCTCTGCACTTGTTGTAGGTCATGACCGTCTTGCCATCTGCCACTGTCACAGCAAGTGGATGAGTTTGTATCACTTCGTGGCCCACCTTCTTGACAACTTTGGGATCAATGAAGCTATGAGTACTTCCACTATTAATGAGAATGATAATGGATCTTTTCCCAGCCTTTCCTTTGATCCTGATCGTGCTATGAGCCCCATTACCAGTGAGAGCTTTTACTGAAATCTCTACTACAGTTTCATCTGGATCTTCTTCAATCTCTTGATCAGAATCAGTGTTATCTTCTATATTTCCTTCTTCCTCAGAGAGTTCCTCAACCTTAGTACCTTTAGCCGACATAAGGTACTTGGGATTACACTCATGGCCAAAGTGATAAGGTTGATTGCATTTATAGCACAGCCTTTGTTGTTGCGAGCCCTCTAATCTGTTGGGCCTGGATTTCCCTTGTTGTAGATGAGAACTACTTCCACAAGACCTGGACACATCACTAGATGCCAATCCGGTGGCCTCATACAGCTTGGCTTTAGCAAAAGCCATGGATAAATCAATGGGATCTACGGTTTTAACCAAAAATTTCAACTTAGGCTTCAATCCGCTAATGAAGGCAGCTACATAATAAGATTCAGAGGCCTCAAATTCATTCACAATGCTAGCCCTCAGATTTTCAAATCTAGTCATGGAGCCCTTCACACTCGTCTCTTGCTTAACTTTGTTGAATTTGTCCACTATGTCACTATCATCTTCATCATTATATCGGGCACACAAGGCTCTTGCAAATTCATTCCAAGTAATGAAGGGTCTACTTCTTAACAAGCTATAGAACCATACCTCATGATCCCCAAGCAAATAAACAGCCGCAATTTGAATTTTTTCAGATTCATCAATGTGATAAAAATGGAAGTACCTTTCACACCTCCTTAGCCACGAATGAGGTTATTTCCCCTCTAATGCATCAATCTTATCTCGCGGTTGCCTGTGGTTTTGGCTCCTGGAGTTGGAAGACTCCTCAATACCCCCTAAGTGCTGTTGCAACATCTGGTCTGGAGGTCTGTCCAGATTAGTTGGTCGTGGTCCGGAATCAATGTTCTGGTTTGAAGATCGAGGCAGCACCTGCTCATTGTTAGGTTGCCTCTCAGTAACTTCGATCTCACGGTTTGGATCTTGAATTCTAGTATTAACACCAGAATTCATCATAAGCACGGGAGCATTTGATTTTATTCCATCCCGAGGCCCAATCGGTTGATCTGCTTGTAAGACACTGGCAGGAATCAGAGGATCTGGAGCAGCAGGAGGCATAGGCCTCATAACCTGTTCTCTAAACTCAGAGAACTTTTCTTCCAACAGTTGCCGTTGTTGATCAAACCTCTGATTAAACTTTGCCTCCAGTTCCTGTGATTGTTGCAAGAATTGTTCAGCGATTTTAACTTCAACTCGCTGAACCTGGAGATCAACTATTGCCGAACCTGCTGCGGAATAACTTCATCAACAACTCGCTTGAATTGAGACAGTAATGCCTCAAATCTGCTATCCATTAGTGATACTGTCACCACCTCATCCGCATCGGTTGACCTTGTAGTTGCTCTTGCTGCTGCTGATCGAGTGGTGACACCTCCAATCAAAGGAATTTCGTTTGTATCCATTAATTTGTGAATCTAATTTACAAATCGAAACCAGCTCTGATGCCAATTGTTAAGTTCTAGATTGAATCTTGAACTTAACCTAAGAATCAATAGAATTTGGGATGAGAAAGAAGTGAAGGAGATGAGAAAACAGAAGAGTTTAGATGAGAGAGAGAAGTTTTAATCACAAGGATTAATATATATTTCATTGGATAATCCAACCTTACATCATTCTAGCTCTTTATAGGAGCTAAACACATGGCACAAGCCTCTACTAATCAACCAAGCAATATTCCCGCCAAAACCAACTACCCGGGTACTAACTAACTTTGGCGCCAAAAAACAATTCAAACGATAACGAGACAATTACAACTTATTACATAAGAAAGACGAAATAAAAACATAACAGAAACACAGCCAGGTGCCCAGATGGATGACACATGGGCCACCGAGGGCCCTGGGATCATCGGCCAATCCAATGGGTCAGATTGAGCCTCAAGACCTGCCACTCAGGTGGCGACACGTGGCACAGCATGGGCGGGAAAATGGGAAGCTTCCCAAGGAAGCTTCGTGCAGCTGTTTTCAAAAAAAAAAGGGCTAAATACTTAAATTAATTTATTATATTTACTTAATTTATTTTACTTAAATATAAAATCACATTATATTTAAGTAAAATCCCCATTTAGGTATTTTTATATTTTATCCGCCAAAACCTGTTTGCGATTAATAGCTTAGCTCTCTTGGGTCATTATACTCGGATATAGTTTAGACTATTTAGAAACCATATTCTAATAGAGCCCAATCGAGCTCATATTATTATGCAGCATAACTGAGCTCTTTATTTCTGTGAAGAGCCTAATCAAGCTCGTTTGCATTATCGAACCAAGCTAATTATCGAGCCAAGCTTATTAACAAGCTTGATTATATTTTATTAAAGCATGGTCAATCTATACTATAAAATATAATCCAAAGAGCACAAAAAAAAAAAAAAAAAAAAAAAATTCTAACATAGTATTAAATCTCTTTCGAAGTCATTTAATTCACCTAAAATAGTCTATAAGTTATATAGTATAAAACAAAAATGTTGACATGTAACATACAACATCACCCAAAAAATAAAATTTAAATTGTAAAAAAATAACAAATACCATATCAAAACCGAACCAGGTTGCTGTTGTTTTATTAATAGTCCCCCTACCGCTAGAGAGCTCTATTTTATTAATCATTTAATGTTAAAAATTGCGTAAATGGTACAAGGCGCTTTCCACATCAAAACCTAAGCTATTAATTATAAACCTCACTTCATACAACCCTTTACACAAAATTAGTAAAGAATAAAAGACAGCGTAAGAGAAATTATACCAACTCCAAGCCAGGTTGCTGCTATGCCGTCACGATCCTAGATCCTAGCCGATCCGCCTTCATGGCTCCCAGCAACGGCGAGTTCCTTCGTTTACCAGCTAGGTTTTGGGAAAGAAAATCCCTAGGGCAAACCCTAGAAATGCCCCTAAGAGGTTGAAGACGCACCGGGAGAGGGGAGAGAGACAGAGAGAGCCGAACCAGAAACCCCAAAAAATGAACAACATTCTCTCTCATAAAAAAAACACCCCCTTTTATAGGCAGAGGGCAATCCGTATGAGGCGCACGTGAGCCGTTGGACGAGGCGAGATGAACGGTTCAGATCTCACACAAACACACTTTTGTTAGCCCAGATGAGAGGCGCGTGTCCCCTCCCAAAACCACACGATGCACCGCCCACACCAATGGCCCAAATGAGGCCGCCAAAACCCGCAAATCACTTGTGGATGCGTCGCAGAGACTGGGCGGGAAAAGGACGGACGCGAGAAGCTTCTCGGAGAAGCTTCCTGAAGTGGGGAACAGCTATCAGCTGTCCCCAACGGATAAACCAAAAAAATAAAATACTTAAATAATTTGTTTAATTACTTAATTTATTTTACTTAAATACAAAACACATTTGAATTACGTAAAATCCCTTATTTAAGTATTTTACGTTTTATCCAACAAAATTCGTTTGCGACTAATAGCTTAGCTCTCTATAGTCTTTGTACCCGATATAGTTTAGACTATGTAGAAGCCAAATTCCAACAGTTCGAAATAAAATTTACAAAGTAAACTTATAGCATCATATGGAGCTTTTGCACCTCTATTAATTTTCTTTGATTTTTTTGTTTTTTATTATTTATGCACCACCCGCGGAAGAAAGAGATTGTCCTTAACTTTTATTAATTGAACTTTATTGTATACATATGCTATACACTGTTCATGAAAGTTTATTATGATTATTTGATCCAAAAAAGTTTATTATGATTAAAAATATACATATCCTTTTTTAATACTTGTGACTAAATTAAAGGTAAATTCATTTTTAAAATTGCTGCGTATTGGGCTTCCGTTGTGATGCTTTAGTGATTATTGTATTGATTTAATCGTATGGTAAAGTTAAATTTAAGATAATTTTATCGGCCTAATTTTGTGAAATACTAATGATGGAATATGAACCTATTCACTCAATTAATTACTTAATTAAAATTTTTCTCAAATTCATCATAAAAAAACAATTTTTCTGCCAAAATTAAATTTTCTTGTTTTTTTGATCTAAACCAAAATTTAAATTTGGTTGGGGAGATTTTGGGAAACAAATTATTTTTAGGATGAATTGGAGAGAATATTTTAATTAAATATTTAATTTAAAATAAATATTTTTACTTTTTAGTTTTCATAATTATAACTATATGTAAATTATCATGGGTTATTATTTATTTAAAATAATTTTTATGTTTTATAAATATGCTTAATTTGGTTATTTTTACATGAGTAGTGAATTTAATTAATTTTAAAACATTTGGATGACTAGATGAGAATTTTATTAGGAGTCGTGTGACCAAATTTTTTAAAATTTAAGTTGGATGACTAATTTATTCATTTTAAATAACCTGGGTGATTGAATAATTTTTTTAAAAAATCCGGAAGATCTAACAACTTTATTTTGAAAAGGGATTAAATTTTTCAAAATTTAAATTAGGTGACTAAAAGTTCAATATTTGAACACTTTAATAATCAAACGAAGACTTTTATTTTATTTATTTTTGTCAATATATATATATATATATATATATATTTATATATATTGTCAAACATATACGGGGCAAATACAGTATTCGTTATTTATTATGACTATTATTGGCGAGTTTTTAATAAACACTTATCGAGCTCTTTAACGAGCCTTTATCGAGCTTAGATCAATCATTTTATCAAGCTCTTATCGAGCCCTTATTGAGCCTTTATCGATCCCTTATCGAGGTGTTCATGAACACTAACGACCCAAACACTGCCCTGTTCGAGCTCGGATCAATAGCCTTATCGAGCCAGCTCGAACTCGGCTTGATAAAATATCGAGCCTTAAAAATGAACATGAACGGGTTTTAATCGATTTCAAGCACGAGTAGTTCATCGAACGTTTGGTTCATTTACACCCCTACTTCTAACAATGTTGACATCAATTGTATATTTCTTTATCTTGAGTAACCCCTGAAAAAAAAAGTGACTGGTTGGTTCTTGTAGCCCCTGTGTCTCGAGCAAGTAACCCATAGGGTATCTTAAAACCTGGTACCTTGAGCCACCTGGGTCGGGAGCTACCGGTCAAAAGCTCGCTACATGGGCCATAGGGAAAGTTTAAGAAGAATCAACTTTATAGTTATTAAAATAAGCACTAAAAAAAAAAAGGTACGTGCTAACGGATTAGTTGGTGGATCCTTAAGACTCGAGCCATTATGTCCGTAGGGGTCTCTTAAAACCTGGTACCTTGAGCCAATGGGATCGGGAGCTGCTGGCTGAAAACTCGCTACATGGGTCTGAGGGAGACACACCTAACCGGGTGAAAAAAGAAAAAAAAAAAAAGAAAGAAAAAAAGAAGGGGTGAAAACAAGAGAGAAAAGAGAAGCCTTTTGATTTCACTATTGATTAGCGGTGAAGGGTTAGGATAGCTTGTTCCTTTACTTATTACCTTTATGTCCTCTTAAAGTCGGTGGGTTTTGAAGTAAGACGAAGGGGAGAGCAGTTCTAAGATCACTCACTATTAAAAAGACCTTAATGACGGCGACTTAAGTTAGAACTAGTGCAATAATAATGTCACATAAAGATTCGCTACTCTCAAGTACACTCTCAAATATGATTGAACAATAATTTTCACAAGTGACCTTTGCGATTAAATGCCTGAATCGACTTTTCCGCCAGTATCTAGCTGAAATCGAATCTTGCTTGAGGACAAGAAAGGTGTGGGTTTGGGGATATTGATGCACTTGATTTGTAAATATTTTATTTCCCATTCCTGCCATATATGCGGCCTCTACATGTGTGTTTTTGTTGTAATCTAGGTACATTTTGGCTTAGAGCGCACGGAGCAAACAAAGGCTGAAAAGTCGAAGATTCAAACGTAATCGAGGCATAATTGAAGACTACTTTGAGAAACCCAACCACGTGTGTAAAATAAGTATCCATCGGGTCAAGATTCGATCAAAAAGAGTCTTTCCTTAGGCGCACGGATTGATTGACCATGCATTTTGGCAACCGGTCGAGCTTAAAACGAGTAAAAGGCTAAAAAAAGGGAATTTATGACCCAATATTTTGCTAATATACTTATGAAATCACTTGGGTCACATAGATATTTTCGAGAGCTTCGATTTGGTATCTAATTTGGCCCATAAATCATTACGGATCAAAAGTTACGCTTGTTTTAAGTTAACTGCCAAGCTGCTAAGGGGGGCGCCGATCGATCGGTTTGACCACCGATCGATCGGGAATGGCACGGGACCAATCCCAAAGCATGACCCATGTATAAATATGGTGGGAAACACCTAATTTCACATCTTTTGCCACACCTCCTCTCTTCCTCTCCTCCAAAAGCCGCTACGAGATTCAAGGGGTTCTCAAACGCCGAAGCGCAGGTGGTTGGAGTGCCGGAAGGATCAAAGCAAGGATCAACGTCAACGTCAATTGAGGGAGTTTTCACTTCCTAGTTGTTGACTCATTGTTTTCTTTTTTTTTTTTTTTAGATGTTAATGAAGTATAAAACTCCTATGGAGGAGTAGACTCTTTTAGTTTAGGGATGAAGGGCGGATAGCCGCCCGTATCCCAGATTTATATTATACTTTTGACGATTGGTTTAGTTATGTTATACTCGCACCCCTGTGGGGAGTTCTTCATGATTGTTGGATATTTTTTATGTGTGCTTGTAGCCATGACTAGATCTCCAACTTTGCAGCGATTAGTCTTGCGCTTGTAGCCTAAATCATAACATAACAGGATTTCACACGGGGTCAGGGTTGAGGTTGTATCCAACCCTGAACCCAATCTTTTATATAAATTAATATTGAATTAGGAGTAACAAAGGAATTAAGTAGTGCTAATGAGATAACCTATGCTACATTTAGGGTGCTAAGATAGGTTATGCCTTTAGACTAGTTCATTACCCTAAGCCCTAATTTATATATTAACCCAGGCTTAGAGCTTGTAGCCTAAGTCCTTCAAATCAACGTCCTAAGTAAAATATAATGACGGGATATGTGTTAAGCTACCCTAAATTCACTCCCTAAACTAACCTTAATTGAATAGACACTTTTAGTTTATCGTCAGTTTTGCTATTTTAGTTAACAAATCATTTAAATTAACCCAAAACTCGATTTCAGCCGCTCGTTAATAACAAAATCCAACTTAATTCCGATTCCCTGCGGATACGACCCGTATACCCGATTTAGCTACGATGATCTCGTATGATTGCGAATAGACGGTTTTAAAACACACTTTAAAATCACACCAAGTTTTTGACAGTAAAAGGAAAAAAAAAAGCGAAGAGATAAATTTGACACATCATTGGTTTTGGCCTCCCAATATCTCTACGCGTTTTCGAAGAATTACATCGTCGGGTAAATTTTACGGATCCGTAGTTAATATGCTCATATCCTGCACCGCATTTCGTGATTGGATGTCCTCTTGCATCAACTTCATATCATTTTGCATCATATCCATTTTTTCCCGTTCCGTGAGCCGCAGTTCATGTAGTTCTCGTTCAACATTCACACCCGAACCGCTGTTGCTGCTAGAAGCCACTGCCTTTGCTTTTCTTTTGGCAGTGTTCCTACCTATCGGTTGACGAATAGGCGAAACATTGTCTTCATTGCCAGGGGTCATAGGATTAGAGGATGACGTGTATTCTCTAGAAGCACCCACCTTTTTACGCTTGGAGCTCCGATCAGATGTGGCTATATAATTACGCCACTTTGGTTGGTTTCTTAACATTCATCATACATGATCGAAACTCCATTTTTGTCTGTGGATAGTGGAGTATAAATGGCCAGCATCGACAATTTTGTCATTTTCCGACTTTCCGCTTTAGTGGTGGGAACCAACTCTTTCGTAGCATGCAGAAAATTTCATACATGCCGGGCTTAATTTTTGCCACTGACATCTAAGCATATTGGGGTTTCGCTTTGACAACTGCTGTTGATTTTCTTCATAGTAGTGGCAAATTCTATCCCACATCGTTTGATGGGTTTGATTAGTATCGATGACGGGATCAGTAGATACGTTTAACCATGCAATGATTAAAAGCTGGTCCTCTGGGATCTTCCATCCGATCCCACGTTGAGACATTGGTAGAGTCTTGGGTACCACTTCATCATCTTCGTCTATGGTGGCAGGAATTTTTGGTAGCAAAAAATCCTCGTTTGTCGACCGACTTTATTGATATTGGGAGGAAGATTTCGGATTTTGCTTATATGGATGAAAAGCTGAATTATAATTATTAGGTGGGTATTGGAGAAATCCAGGTTGGGAGGCAGTAACTTGAGATTTGAATAGATTATAAAATCCAGATGAAGTACTTCGGACATTTGGAGAACTATCTGAGTTTTGGAAAGGAAAGTATAGAAGGAATTGATTAAAATTAGGGAAATTGGGATCCAGTTTTTTTAACAATGAATTGGTAAGAAAATAGAGGTATGAGGAATGAAATTTTCGTATGTAAAATTTTTAAAAATTGGGGTGTATTTATAGATAAAATATATGTATTTGATAAAAAAATTTCTCCTAACGGTTATGTAGCCGTTGGGGTTTAAAAAAAAAAAAAAACATGCGTGTGCGGTATCCGTTAACTCTTAAAAAAAAAATTGTCAAGGGAGCCCCATTGAAGCCCCATAAATGGGAGCACCCCATTAAGGACCCCAATTTTGGTGCCCTAATAAAATGGGCTGCCATTGCATGGGGCATAATTGTGAATTAGAGTATTTTCTTTGTAAAGTTTTTAAATTTTTTTCTTATGATTCTATTTATCATATATTTCTAAAATAAAATATATATACATTTTCTGAACACCACGAATTTCGGGAAAATAATGCGAATTATAACTAGAAAACTAAGCTCGAGACAAATAAAGCTAACTAAAAATGGGGTAAAATAAGTGAACCGATTGACAAAGGGATTTCAAATAGAAAGACATTGAACTGAATATAGTCTACTTCGAACTTAGGCAAAATGGATTCAAGCATAGAAAATTGAACAACAAAATGAAAGAGAAAAGAAAGGAATGGTCAAACCAAGGGAAGTGGCCACCATGGGGTTCGCAACTATCTTAAGTCATTCATGCCCCCGCAACGGTACAAATAGGATCACTAGGAATCCAACTCCTCGGGTTAACAGTGCCGTGACCATAGGAGTAGTCTCGAGTGATGGAATGAAGTGCTTCCCAACTTGCTCGACAATGAAAGGTGCAAAGGATTTTGAAAAGAAATGAAGAGGTGAAGGAGCTCAATATTCTTATATATCAATCATTGCTCTAGGCACAGATCTTATAGGCACAAATTTACCCATTAGGGTAATGGTGATACAAGGAAAGAGGGCAAAAATTCTGGCCTTCAATATAAAAACGGGAGCGGATATGGTGGAGCTAAGACTCTCTCTCAAACAAAGAAGGAGCGAGTATGGAAGGAGTGAGCGATTGCACAATCAAAGGGCCTCAAGCTCGAAATTAGACTCATTGCCAAGAAGAGAATTCGCCTCGAATCTGACTTTATGATAATGACTATAATTACAATGACCGTCGAAATAAAAGTCGGGGTTGGAAAAAGTTCACAACACTGTGATGCAATGCAACCTACAAGCCCGGCATAGCTAGGTGCACACCAAGTATTTCCTACTATGCTTACTTTAGACCCACAAGACTTTACTAAGTACAAGAAAAATTGGTATATAAAAGAGGTCTGTAAAACGGTTTTTCCACCTTCACATTTTCTAAATGGGATACAAGAATTTGAAGAAGTTGAACAGATTTTAGGCATTGCATATCCCCAAATTCCAGCAAAGAAATACTTAAAACATACTTTGAGTTAAAATATACTTGATTGGATGTGAAGTAACTTTAAGTCCAAATTGCAATACCTTTCTCGGGCAAAGGTCTAGTGTGCTATCTTCTTATCAGTTTAATATAACTTCAGTTTGCAAATAGGAAACCACGACCATTAAGATACTACATCTAACTATACAAATAAAATCAAATATAAAAAGCTTGAATAAGAACAACTATATAAAAATATATATATATAAAAGGTAAGTAAGCAACATAAGTTACATAAGAGGGGCAATCCTTCCCGAACCTGCCTTAACGCCTCTTCCAATGATGAAGGTGACATTCAATCTGATATGTCATGCTCCACCTCCTAAATACTTTAACAATTGAAGATAGGGATGCTCATATGCCGGATTGGACCGAAAAGCCGCACCAGATCGGTTATTTGCTCGAAGACTGGACTGGACCGATATGATTTCGGTTCGGTCCTTGCTTTTCAAGTTGAGCTTATTTCGGGTTTTTGTTAGGTCCAGTTCTAAGGCACTTGGTCGGTTGTTATAGTTGTTGTGGTTGTTGTTGTTAGCTTCAGTCCAAACCTAAAAAATCTGATGCCCAATTGAAATCCAATTTGATATCCTTGGGCCCCTTATGTATTATAAAAGAATATTATTAGACTATACTATACCTATAATTATTGGGCCTAAAACTAGCAAAAATAAACCTATAGGCACCTAACCAACTCAAGTTCTAAAATATACATACAAGTACTATCTTATGGCTTGCTTAAATTTTCCCTTTCTCCACATTTGCATGTTAATCAAATTTGATTTCTAATCCCGCAAACATTGTCTATAAGTTATACAAATTTTTTTTGGTTATATTCTTTTTATCATATATTACATTATCTCGTATGCTTTAATTTTTTGTTTTCGATGGAAAATAATTGCATTATGTATATTTTGTGTAATTAGTTCTCGCTAATTTTTGGATTTTGAAGTTTTTTGATGGTTATTAATTGAGAATCGAGGAATAAGAAAATCAAATCAAAGGGCCCACACTGCCAGGGTTCGGTATTTGTAAATATAAGTTGTTATGGTGAGTCGTTATATTGGGTGGATGATAATTTTACATTTTTGCATTTTCTATTGTTTAGGATGTCAATTTTTTGTTCCTCTTTCTACTAAATGTCTTTAAAGTTACCTAAAATTGGCAAAATGTGCTAAATTCAACATACAATAAAAAAGATAGAACCGAAAATCGGTCGAAATTGGTCTGTTTGGTCCGATCCTTGTAGTAATCATTTCGGTCTCAAACCAAGCCGGTTATATTTGATCCGGTCATTGGTCCTCAAAGAGGTCAATTTCTGCCTTTGCTCTGATCCGGTCTGAATCGAATCAATTCAGATTTGGACAGACAAACACCCCTAGTTCAACTAATCACAACTGCGGCAAAAGATTTTAGATTCATGCCACGTATATGGAAACTAATCTCTCAGCAGAAAAGGGTAGGAAAGTTCCCTCTTTGCTTCGCAGTTAAACAAAATGCCCTCATCAAATATTAGGTGAAAGAAATGATTCATATTCATTTCACTTTTTAAAAAAAGAAAAATTAAAAACAGAACTTAATATCATATGGAGAAATCAGGAGATGGACCAAAGGAAGGTTAATGCAAATAGCATTCATTTGATTACTTTAATATATGAGTTAAAAAATATATATATATATATATATATATATATATATATATATATATATATATATATTTTAATGCCAAACCACACAATTCCCACAAATTACACTCAAATCAACCGCAATATGATGCAACTAGTCATGACGAAGAGGACAGCAACTTACTGGCTAGGATTTGCGAGACGGTAACTTTGGCGTGAAGGTTGGCGAGAGGGAGACTTGGTGTGATGCCAAGAGCAGCACAGCACCAGCTCAACAAGATCTCTGCCACAATTTTCGCAATTTCTAGCAAATTCTTAACAAATTTAGTTTGTTTCCTTCTTTTTTGCTGATTTGGTTTAGCTTTTATTTTTGTTAATTATTGTAAATTTGAATTCAAATTTTGAATTCAAATCTTCTTATTTCCTCCTCTATATAAAGGAGAAGTTTAGCTAGGGCTAGTTTTAGTTTTTCCAATTAAAATTTCAGATTTCTTTTATTTGTACTCGTTTCTCGACATGTGAGAAACTGATATCAAATTCTCCTTTGTAATTTCATTATTTAATTAATAAAATTCAAAGGGAAGGTTGTTGAACCTTCCCGTACTCTTATTTTCCTATCACGTGCTGCATCAGTTGATATCAGAGCGTAGAATGCTTCCTAAACCCCGATCTCTTAGATGGAGTTCGGCCCCGACACCCTCTTTCACCGGGAGCAATAGGTGGAGGCATGGATGAGCACTACCGAAACCGATTTCATGAAGAGGAGTTTCCGGAGCCAAGGTTGAGGAGCCAACAATGCAATGGTGGTGACCCCAACAACCCCAATGACAGGAGGTGGGAATCCAGACTTCGGATTGAGATCCCAAAGTTCGGCGGTGGAGGTCGTCCAGAAGAATTCCTTGATTGGCTCGTTGCTGTTGAAGAGATCTTGAAGTTTACAGAGATACCGAAATGAAAGCACGCGCCACTCATTATTACCCACCTTTGGGTAGGGCAGCTGCCTAGTGGCAACAACAGAAGCAAATCTGGCAAAGACAAGGCAAGCCTAAGATTCAATCTTGGGAGAAGACGAAGAAACACTTGCTAGGTGCCTTCTTGCCTCACAATCGTGCCCGCATGATGTACCAATGCCTACAAAGTCTTAGTCAAGGCTCAAAGACCGTGGAAGAATATACATCGGAGTTCCAAGCCTTAGTCGCTAGGAATGACTTGGCGGAAGGGGAACAATTAACGGACCGTTACATTGGCGGATTGAGGGAGAGTATTCAAGACATCCTTAACATGATTGACATCTTCACTGTGTTTGAAGCTGCACAAAGAGCAATGAATGTAGAACGTCAACAAAGACGCCGTCCAATGTCAAGATGAGAACACCAACTGCCAGCACTACCAAGCAACCCAATTAGGACATAGCGGGTTCCTCTAGAACTCGTTGCTTCAAATGTGGTGAGATGGGACACTGAGCCTCAAAATGCCGCAAAGGAGACAGACCGGGTACGGCCTTTCTCATTGAAGAGCCAAGAGCTGAGGATGACGAGGCCGTTGATGAGGATGGTTTAGAAGAGTTGGCAGAACTAGAATAGAACCATGTTGAAGGTGATGAGGGACAATTGCTAGTCGTTAGGCATGTATGCTTCGCGCCAAAAGATGAACAGGGTGATGGCTGGTTGAGGAATAACATTTTCCACACGACTTGCACTATTGGCAGCAAAGTTTGCCCCATGATTATTGACTTGGGGAGCTGTGAGAATGTAATTTCGGAGGAAGTAGTTACTAAGTTAGGGTTGAAGACGGAGTCACACCCTCATCCCTACAAACTCTTGTGGCTGAAGAAAGGGAACCAGGTTACGGTTTCTTAACATTGTCGTGTGAATTTTTCTATTGGGCCCAAGTACAAGGAAGGGGTTTGGTGTGATGTGGCTGCTATGGATGCATGCCACCTACTGTTGTGATGTCCTTGGCAGTATGACCAAGGGGCCATTAATGATAAGTGGAAGAACACATGTAGCTTCCTCTTTGAAGGAAGTTAAGATCGTATTGCTACCCAAGAAAGAAGAGAAGCCAAGGGTACTCGAAGTTCAACATCCTAATATCCAAGGTCACACTTTGTTTTCCAAAGAAGTTGACGAGACCAAAGTCATGTACGTTCTGACCAGAAAGGAGAGCACCTTCGTTTCGAAGGACTTATTGCAAGAGGTTAATGCACTGATGGAGGAATACGCTGATGTGTTCCCGGAGGAACTCCCTGCCACTCTAATGCCTTTATAAGATGCTCAGCACTTCCTTGATCTGGTGCCTGGCGCTTTCTTGCCAAACTGACCTCACTACCGGATGAGCCCAATAGAACACGAAGAATTAAGATGCCAAGTTAAAGATCTTCTTGCCAGGGGTTTCATCAGGGAATGTTTGAGCCCATGCGCCATTTTAGCATTGCTTACACCTAAAAAGGATGGGACATGGAGGATGTGTGTGGAAAGCCGCACCATAAACAAGATTACAGTACACTATCGTTTTCCAATACCAAGGCTTGATGATTTGTTGGACTAGCTACAATGTGCCAAGGTGTTCACTAAGCTTGATCTCAAGAGCGGGTATCATTAAATCCACATCACTGTTGGTGATGAGTGGAAGACAGCCTTTAAGGCGAGGGAAGGACTTTATGAGTGGATGGTCATGCCGTTTGGGTTGTCCAATGGTCCAAGTACATTTATGAGATTCATGAACCAAGTTCTTCACCCTTTCATTAGAAAGTTTGTAGTTGTGTACTTTGATGACATCCTTATCTATAGCCGAGACCGAGATGATCATCTTCGCCATCTCAGGGAGGTACTTCACACTTTGAGTGTTCAAATCCTACTCGCCGCACTCAAGAAATGTCAGTTTATGAAAGACAGAGTTACATTCCTTGGCTTCATCATTTCTAAGGATGGTATTTTCATTGATGAAGGGAAGATTGAAGCCATCTGTGACTGGCCACAATCGAAGACAATTGACAAGGCACGTAGTTTCTACGGGTTCACGTCATTATACAGGCGCTTCATTCCTTGCTTTAGCTCCACTACAGCACCAATCCTCGACTGCCTGAAAAAAGGTTCCTTCTTATGGACGCATGAAGCTAAGTATGCTTTCACCAAAATCAAGGAGAAGTTAACAATGGCACCAGTGTTAGCACTTCCCGAATTTTAGAAAACTTTGAGCTGCACATTGATGCTTCGAAGATTGGAATTAGCACTGTGACGAGTCAAGATGGAAAGCCTATCGCCTATTTGAGTGAGAAGCTCCACAGGGGCAAGTTAAACTCCTCGGCATATGACTTGGAGTTTTATGCCTTAGTGAGAGCACTACGACATTGGAAATCATACTTAGGAAACCGGGAATTCATCCCATACTGAGACAGCGTAGCCCTCAAATTTATTAATAGCCAAGACAAGCTTTCTGATAGGCATGCCAAGTGGGCTAGTTACATCCAGCTCTTCCACTTCACAGTCAAACACAAATCAGGCGAGATGAAAAAAGTGGCAGACACCTTAAGCAAACGAACATTGATCTTGGTCCAAAGAGAGCAGAGGTTACCGGGTTTGAGCAACTAAAAGAATCGTACCAAGATGATTCAATCTTTGGCAGCATTTGGCCTGATGCTCAGTCCGGTTCAATTCCTGAGTACTTAATTCATGGCGCGTTTTTGTTTAAGGGAAAGCAGTTGTGTGTCCCAAATTCAAGTTGGCGGATGAAAATTGTTGAGGAGAAGCATAACGTCAGGCATGTCGGCAGAGACTAGGTGCTCAAGCTTATTACCGCCAACTACTACTGGCCAACAATCTGCAAGGAAGTTGAGAGGTTTGTCAAACGTTGTCGTAGTTGCCCAATTTCTAAGGGTGGGATGACAAATGATGGGCTTTACTTGCCTAGTTAGCCATGGGCAGATGTCAGCATGGATTTCATGTTGGGATTACCGAGAACCGTTGGCGGGGGTGTTGATCCCCTTTTTGTTTTAGTTGATCGACTTTCAAAGATGGTGCATTTCATCGGTTGTGAAAAGGCCGCAGATGCTATTCACGTTGTGGGTCTTTACTTCAAGGAGGTGTACAAGTTACACAGCTTGCCAATGAGTATAGTGTCTGATAGAGATGTCCGTTTTGTCAACCTTTTCCTGAGGACCTGTGGAAGATGGCCAATACATCTTTCACTTTCATCACCGTCCATCACCCCCAAACGAATAGACAAACCAAAGTCATCAACCGATCCTTAGGTAACCTTCTCTGTTGTTTGGCTACAGAGAATGCCCATGGATGGGTAATGAAGCTTCATCAAGCCGAATTTGCCTACAATAGCTCGGTAAACAGGAGTACGGGTTTGCACCATTTCGAGTGTCTTATGGTTTCGTATGTCGCACCCCTTTTGATCTGGCGCCAGTACCAAACATGACACGTCCCTATGGGAAGGATGAAGGCTTCATCTCTTCACTCCAAGACACTCACGAACAAACACAAGCACGGTTACTGAAAACTAATGCTAAGTATAAAGCAACCTATGACAGAGCGGCGAGGTATCCAGTTCCAAGTTGGCGAAAAGGTATGGGTAGTCTCAACTCAAGAACATTTCCTCGCTTGGGAGTACAACAAGCTCACAGCTCGCAAGATTGGCCCATTAGCGATTTTGGAGAAAATAAATGATAGTGCTTATCGTCTTCAACTTCCACCAGGCATGCGAACTTCTGATGTTTGCAACATCAGGAACCTCAGTCCTTATTTGGGCAAAAATGACCCCCAAGCGAATTCGAGTGTGAATTCTCTCCGACTTGGGGAGGATGATGCAGCTAGCCATGATGAAGAGGACATCAACTTACTGGCGAGGAGTGGCAAGAGGGTAACCTTTGAGTGAAGGTTGGCGAGAGAGAGACTTGGTGTGACGCCAAGAGCATCATAGCACCAGCTCAACAAGATCTAAGCCGTGATTTTCGCAATTTCCATCAAATTCTTAACAAATTTAGTTTGTTTCCTTCTTTCTCGCTGATTTGGTTTAGCTTTTATTTTTTTTTAATTATTGTAAATTTGAATTCAAATTTTGAATTCAAATCTCCTTATTTCCTCCTCTGTATAAAGGAGAAGTTTAGCTAGGGCTAGTTTTAGTTTTTTCAATTAAAATTTTAGATTTCTTTTATTTGTACTCGTTTCGCGACCTATGAGAAACTGAGCTATCAAATCCCATTTTGTAATTTAATTATTTAATTAGTAAAATTCAAAGGGAAGACCGTTGTACCTTTCCGTACCGCTATTTTTCTATCACGCGCTGCATCACAATCAATGAATAAATCTCAACTCATACACATCAAGGAATCCCAAATTGTATTGTATATAGTATCTATGCTTCAATACTTACAAGTATAGCCAAATCCATAATAGCAAAATATAGTATAGAGTGTATAATTTGATGGAGCCAAAATTGGAAGAAGTAGAGAAAATTGAGGGGGAGAGAGAATATTTCACTATTAGCAATTCACTAGATGAACTCTTCCAAATCTCCCTAAAGATTATTTATAGCTCGTAATTAGGGTTAAGGGTGATGATGTGGCACATTTGCTGATGTGGCAACTGGATGATCATGTGGTGCTGATGATGATCAGGGTGGTCACGTGGTATGTCGGGTGATATTTGTATGTAGAAAAGTTCCCACTTGGCATCAGCTGGAGTCTATCCTGACCACTGGACCAAAACTTGAGTGACCGCAATCCGATGACATTTCACAAGATGCCTATCTAAGATGGTGGGCAGTGTTGGTGGGAAAGGGGCAGGAGGCCAAACTACTGATAGCAGAGTGGAAGTGGCAGGCACGGAATAGCATGGCTAGAGGACTGAGATATGAACCATGTGATGAATGGAGGTGTGAGTGGGCAGATCCAACTTATAGGCGACTGGTCCCACGCGATCCAAAATGCAGAAAGGACAAAAGTAAAAGGGTCAAAGCTTGTGATAGCGATGAGATTCCACACTATTTTTGTAGTATAATTGAAGCTAGAGCCATACAAAGTTGCCAATCTAGAATTCACGCTTGGAGCGGTGACGGCCAGTGAGTTGCTTCATTCGGTTTTGTGCCTGAAGAAGATGATGCGTAGGGCGTTCAATGGTAGCTTATCGAGCAGTCAAACTGCATTCTACAGCATCTATGGTGGATTCACTATAGAGATATAGTAGATGCATAGGCGGGAGTTGGCCATACAGAATCTCGTATGGCATGGAATGAGCGGCAGACTGGAATGGGGTGTTGTACCACCACTTAATGAGGGGTAGCCAACGGCTCCACTCGCATAGACATTCACTAGCCATGCATCTGAGGCAAGTCTCAAGGCATCGGTGAAGAATCTTGGTCTGCCCATCCGACTGGTGATGATAAGACAAGGACAGATTGTGGTGCGTGCCTAAACAATAGAAGAGCTCCTACCAGAAGATGCGAGTGAAAATTGGATGATGATCACTAATAATAGAGTCTGGTAAGCCATGGAGGCGATAAATATGATTGAGAAAAACCTGAGCAATACCGGCAGCGGCGTAAGGTGATGAAGGCAAGAAAGTGAGCATACTTGCTCAAATGGTTAACGATTATGAGAATAACGGTGTGGCCGGAGGACAATGGTAACCCTTTAATAAAATCCAACAAGATGCTGCTCCAAATAGAAGAGGGGATCGGAAGAGGATGGGGTAAGTTGGGAGAAGCCACTGTTTCATATTTGTACTTTTGGCAAATGGAGCATTTGTGAATATATTCATGGACGTCAGAATAGAGGCCTTTCATATAAAATAAAGTCTGAATATGACGATAAGTGCCTTCAATACCTGAGTGTCCTCCTAGAATAGAGTCATGGAGACATGTGAGGAGTGCCAAGCATAAGTTCGGGTCGGCACCGATGACCCATCGGCCCCCACGACGTAGCTGATCTTGATGCCATGTAAAGCGAGGGTGCAATAACGGGTCAAGTTTCTTGGTGGCGATGATGGTAGGTGAATGAAGAATTGGAGTGCCAAGAACAAAAAATCTAGTCATATAAAGTAGATGAGACATCATAAATAGCAAAGCACAATATCTCATAACCTGACATTCATGAGAGAGCATCAGTAGCATGGTTCTCAGAGCCTTTCTTATAATTTATATCATAGTCGTATCCAATGAGGCTCGAGAGCCAAAAAGTTGGAATTCAATCAATAACTTCTATTCAAGCAAGTGCTTGAGGCTTTATTGATTGGTATGAATAATAAAATGGTGGCCTTTCAGATATTGCTGCCACTTATCAACGACAAACACAACCGCCAATAACTCGCATTCATAAATGGACATGGATTGGTGGCATGAGGATAAGGCATGAGTAATAAAGGCAACTGGCTTTCCGCCTTACATAAGCACGGCACCAATAACGGTGCCCGAAGCATTGGTCTTAATAATGAATGGTTTTGCAAAAATCAAGTAGGGCAAGTATCAGGGTGCATACCAAGGCGCTCTTGAGGTTAGCAAAAGCAACTTCAACCTCAAAATTCCAAACGAAGGTGTCCTTCCAGAGAAGGATGGTGAGAGGGCGAGCTAGGTTATCATACCTAGTAATAGACCGGCAATAATATCTCGATAAACCTAAAACCCATGAAGCTATTTGAGGTTTTAGGGTCGGGGCCAATCAGTTACAGCCTAAATTTTGCCTAGATTTCTTTTCACACCATGCTTGGATACAAAGTTCCCCAAATACTTGATTCAGTGAGCTCCGAAAGATCATTTCGCACTGTTGGCGATGAAACAATTGGCATGAATTACAGTAAAGGCATAGCAAACATGCTCGAGATGATTGGTCCACATTTGGTTATGAATGAGAATATCATTAATAAAAAAAAAAGATGAAGCACCGTAGAAAAGGTTGGAATGCGTCATTCATAATGCTTTGGAATGTCGATGGCACGTTCCAGAGATTGAACGGCATGACAATGAATTCATGGTGGCCAGAATAGGTATTGTAAACATCTTGTGGGGGACATACGAATTTGCCAATAACTGGACTTAAGGTCAATTTTTGAGATGTAGGATGGGCCACATAACTCATTCAATAATTCCTCCACACTAGGAATGGGGAATTTATCTTTGATCGTCCACTTATTAAGGGTGCGGTAGTCTTCACAAAGATGCCATGAGCCGTCTTTCTTTTAAACTAAAACAACTGGGGAGGAACTATTTTAAATCATGCCAGTTTGTAACTTCTTGCCAATTAATGCTCAAGGACATCGTTTTGGAAGTTAGGAGAGCGAATATGGGCGTAAATTTACAGGATTACAACCCTCTTTCAAGGGAATATGGTGATTAAAGCCCAAGTGGAACGACGGTAACCGTGGTACTTCTGAGAAGACATCGTGGAACTAGGAAATTAAAGCAAACATATATGATGAATTATTCTCCCCTTCTTTGGTATTGGCAAGTTACAAGTTGAAAACCAAAGGAGCAGATGGCATGAAAACGTGCAAACCAATTTGAATTAGCCTTAAGCGTATTAGCTAAAATGACTTTGGGAGGGCAGGGACACAGGCCTTGGAGTCTTCAATGATGGGCTTGAAAGCTAAATTCCGTGATATGGTTAAGGAAATCCCAGTGGATGACCAAGGTGCGTAGCCACTGAATGCCTAACACCATATCACACTCGGAAAGTGGGATGAGCAACATATCTGAAGTGAACTCAATGATTGTAAGGACCTAAAGGAAATCACGACACACGCCTTGGCATGACACATGGTTACCGTCAACCACAGTAACTGGCAGGCAATGTGAAAGGTCCATGGTCCAACGCAATTGATGTGCCAACAAGACATCAAGGAAATTATGTGTGCTGTCGCTGTCAATCAAAATGCGAAGAGCGCTTTTACCCCAAGTGCCAGAGACCGGAATAGTATGACAAGTGCCAAGGCTCCTAAGGGCATGGATCGAAATATGCAAATTGGTATCGGGGTTTGGTTTGGGCTCAAGTGGGCCATCACTATCATCCACAAACTCCTCGTCAACCTCAGAAAGGAATAATTGAACTCATTTGTGCATAAGACAGACATGACCCTTGGAAAATTTATCATGATAATAAAAAAAATAATTATTTGCTCGATGATCATCAACTTCGGTGTCGATGAGATGGTGTGGGTTGCAAAAAGACCCATGGTTTGTGGGGAGGGAAGGGCAAGGAGTGGGCATGAGCATGGATAAGAGGTAGGTAGGTTGGAGGTTATGTTTTTCGGGTTATCAGGTTCCTCTCAAGTTACAACAATGGGTAAAGGGAGGATGGGCCTAATTTTTGAGGGTTTTCTTGTAATTCTCTCAAGGTATGAGCAATTCTTTTCTTGCGGTTTTGTTAACACCATGGCCTCCTGAAATGAATTAAGCTTAAACATTTCTAACCACCTAGAAATTTCTTCAAGAAGTCCGCCCATGAATATACAAAACTTTTGACGGTCACTCAAACCACATCTATTAACTAGCGATTCAAATTTTCCCAAATACTCACTCAATAGTATGATTTGCTTGATCTTGGTGATCTCGGTCAGAGGCCTGTCCGAGCTCTCACTAAATCAAGCACGAATTTCGGCTGAGAATATATCCCATGGGATTACTATACCAGAAGGCCATGATTCCTCGTAGGCATCATATGCCAATCCATGGGGTCGCCCTCTAACACCACGCTCGCCAACATCACTTTCCTTTCATCTGGGGTTCCATCCAATTTAAAATAATGATCACATTTATGTAATCAATAGTTTACATTACGCCCATTAAACCGCAAAAATTCAACTTTCTTAATTATTGTAGGAAATTGATATGTACCTTGGGTCGGTCCCGCTGCGGAGCAGGAGAAGTTGTGTAACGGTGAGGATTGGGAGCAAACTCCATCGTCTGAGATGTTCTAGAAATTTCAAGTGATGCTGATCGATCGTGGCGGTTCATGACAACGATCTGGACTAAAAGCCTACTAGCCAGATGTTGAACCTCCTCTACTGCACGGTTCATATGATTAATCTGATCTTTAATGTTCGTACATCTCTGATCAATCCGATCATCAATGGTCGATGCTGATTGATTGCGTCCACCATTCACGTCAATCTAAAGCCAATAGCTGAGGAAGGATGGGCTCTAATACCAAATGATACTAAACCACACAATCCTCACAAATTACACTTAAATCAACTGCAATCAATGAATAAATCTCAACTCATACACACAAAGGAATCCCAAATTGTATTGTATATAGTATCTATGCTTCAATACTTACAAGTACAGCCAAATCCATAATAGAAAAGTATTGTATAGAGTGTATAATCTAATAGAGTTGGGGGCCGCCGGGGGGGTGGGGGGGAGGAAGGGGAAGTAGACAAAATTGGAGGGCTGAGAGAATATTTCACTTTTAACAATTCAATAGATAAACTCTCCCAAATCTCCCTAAATATTATTTATACCTAGTAATTAAGGTTAGGGGTGCTGATGTGGCAGCCGGATGATGATCCAGGTGGTACGGTAGCATGTGGGGGTGATATTTGCATCATATTTAAATTACAGAAAAATAACATGAATGAATTAATTCCAAACAACAAAATTATAGCTAATCATGCAATTATGTGTACACTGCAATTGTTCAAAACCTAAAAATCTCAACGACAACAAAAATATTTATAATAAATTTGGGAATACACATAACATTAATTGATACATAATACAATCAACCTAATCCAGAAAAACACGAATAAGCAATCATTTTGACAGGAACTATAAAATTAGCATTAAGACTGCCTACAAAAATATATAACAACAGAACATAAATCAAATTTCATCTACTTCTAATTGTGAAGAATATTGGTATCAAAGAACCAACTTTCCCAAAAACTTAAACCCATCGATGAATGAAGGTCCATGATTGATTTATATTCTGATATTGCCCACTCACACAAATGTTCATTGTATTTGAAACGTGGATATTGTACTGACTCATCTTATATGTTATGCTTTAATTATTTTAACATTAAAAGTTGGGGCTCCAAAGATTCAAACTCATGAACTCTTGATAAACAAAACTTAAGTAACTTGCCAAAAAATGTTTTTAAACGCTTAAGTTAATGACAAAAGACTCATAATTAATTGTATATTCTAACAATTCATAATTGGAGTAGAAGCGAGCATGATGCATATGTACCATGAAGGTGGTGCTCTTAGAAGGTGTTTGTGAAGAATTTGGTCAGTGTGCTTATTTATCACTTTGGAGTTCTCCACAAGGTGGGACACGTTAGGATGAGCTGAACTCAAGCTCTAGCTACACGTGCGACATGATGTTCCCTGCAAGATCAAACGAATGGCCAACCCATGGGGGACCCCTCTTACACTCAAGGCAGTATCCATATTATGAAATAGTTAATAAGAGCAAGTAATAAATGAAATAATGGAGATAAAATACTTAGCCTGAGGAGAGTAAGGCGTTGGAATGATTATTGCTCCAGGGGGATGATCGTCCGAATTGGTCCAGGTGAAGGAGGCGTGTAGTCCTTTTATATAGGAACCTATTTGTGGAAGGGTATGACTTTACTTAAAGAGGAAGGATATTTGTGGATGCGTATGACTTTACTTAAAGACAAAGGATATTTGTGGATAAGTATGAGTTTATTTAAAGAGGAAGGATATTTCTGTATGTTTAATTCTATCTTTTGTACTTGTGCATAATGCGTTTTGGAGGGATAAAATGAGCGTATTGTGTTGATTTCACCTCTACTGGGCGAATTGTGTTGCTTTTGCCTCTACTAGGTGAATTATGTTGATTTTACATATACTGGGCGAGTTGTGTAAATTTTGCCCCTACTGGGCGAATTGTGTTAACTTGACCTCTACCGGGTGAATTGTGTTGACTTTATCTCTACTGGGTGAATTGTATTAATTTTACCTCTACTAGGTGAATTACGTTGCTTTTGCCTCTACTGGGCGAATTATGTTGTTTTTACCACTAACTAGGCGAATTGTGTTGATTTTGCCACTATTGGGTGAGTTGTGTTGATTTTGCCTCTACTGGGCGAATTGCATTGGTTTTGCCTCTACTGGGCGAGTTATGTTGATTTTGCCTCTGCTGGACGAATTGTGTTGATTTTGCCTCTACTGGACGAATTATGTTGATTTTGCCTCTGCTTGGTGAATTGTGTTGATTTTACCGCTATTGGGCAAATTGTGTTGGTTTACCCTCACTGGGTGAATTGCATTGCTTTACATTTTTGTTCAAATAATTATTTGTGTAACCTACTTGCCCATCTACAGTAGCAAGCTGCTCAATTACAGTTTACCAACATATTAGTCCCCTATCATGATCCGATTGTACTGAATATAGGATGATTTAGTATTAATAATTCAAATGATGTAATAAATAACTTGAGTCATGAATAAGTGGTGTATTAGCTTGTAATTGTCCTAGTTGTTCTCTAGATTGGTCAGTTAGTTGGACTTGGTCAAGTGTTAGTTAGAATTAGTCAAATACGGCGGCTTCTTAGATGAATGTCGATTAGTTTGTATGTTTAGGTGCATTGTTCTTAATCTTTAGTGTAAGTAGTATAGTGGGGAGCTTGTCTTGTAAGATTGACAATGTTGAATGATAATTGTTGATTGATTTCTTTCTCTCATCTAAATTCTCACTATTTCTTATCTCCTTTACTTCTCTTCTCATCTAAACTCTATCATATCCTATCTTAGGTCATGAATCAAGATTGATCTTAATTCATGACAATTGGTATCCGAGCCTTGATTTGATTCCAAATCAAGTTCTTGATCAAGAAATTGTGTTTAAATAAAAAAAAATAAAATTGTTCTGATTTTCATGTGCTGCAGTTATTCACCAATTTTTTGCTACAATGCAGAAAATTGAGGATTTGCATTTGGCTTAGTTGAATCTACTTCAATTAGGTTGAGTTTGTACTGAACCAAGCTCTGTTGTTATGGTTGCAATTGATTAAGTAGTGCAAGTACTGATCTAGGATTCTAGTGTTGTGTTGGTGCTACACAATCGAAGTGTGGTGCTGATTGGTTGATCGAAGCTCAAGTGCCGCTATAAGATCATTTTTAGCCTACTTCAGCTCGAAGGCTTACGGTTAAGGTAGTGTTTTATTGACATTCTGCTGAAATTAGCAAGATCTGCTATAGTTAGTCTTTGCTGTGATTAAGTTGCTTGATTAGATTGAAGTTGATCAAGAAAATCTATTTTGAAGTTGTGATTTGGTTGATCTAAAGCTAAACCTGGGAGGTGCTCGATTATTTGTTGAGGTTGACATAGTTCTACAACAATTAAGCTTAGTGTTCGGATTAAACTGAGCAAGAATAATTACATTGATCTAATTGTGTTGCTTTTGATTGCGATTGAGTTGACATTAACTCAAGAAGCTATTGTGAGATTGATTGTACATGATTCAGATCACAAATTACTGGTGATCTCTAATACTTCATCCAAACAAAATTTAGAAATGATCAGATAGTGTGGCAGGGACTTAGAGTTGTTGCTCCGGTAGAAGTGGTTGAGAATTCAGCACCATGCTTCATGCACTTCTTGTTGTGGAAGCTTAATTCGAATTGGTGCTAAGTCTAAACTTGAATTGCTAACTGAACTCTGAAAACCATCCTTACATTGTCTTGAAGATCTGGCCAGAAGAAGGAGATCTGTTGCAATGGCTAGAGGTGTCACTACTTATTCAAAAGCTGCAACCTATGCTGAAGTAGCTGCTGGAACCACCCCTAGTGCTGCTGCTGTGGCTTCTTGTGGTGTTGCTGGAGGTATTCCCAATCAAATGCCAATGTGACAGCAGCAAATGCAAGAAAGGTTACTAGCTTTTAAGCAAAGATTTCTCATGAGGCAAGAGCAATTTGAACAAAAACTCGAGCAACGATTGAATGAGATACAAGAACAACTTAATAGACCAACAATTCATCTTGGTGTTGGAAATCTACCTACAGTGCAACGGCTAGAAAGGGAGCATGAAATGCAGCAGAACATTGAGTATAACATGCAGCAAGCCATAGATCAAGAAGCAAAGCCAAACTTTACTATCGAACTCTCCACATCAATTGGTTGTGGGACTGCTACTACTGCAGATGCAAATCATTCAGTTCAAACTCAAGATGTTGCTTCAGAGGCTGTTACTTCTACGATTTCTATATTTGTATAGCCAACACACACTTACGCTGATATTGTTATCTCACAAGTAGATGTTAGCACAGTAAATGAAGCTATGTAAGTGGGAGAATATTTGCAGGCTATTTGGTTCATTTATCTGCTGGATTAACAGTTGGGTAGCCTTGTGGTTTTACGAGGGAATGCTTACACCATTGAAATTTAGACCAACATTTGAGATTCTTTATTACATTTGCTGCATTATTGGCTCGTCAGTTTGGTCATTGGAGTTAGAATTTAGTTGATGAGGTATGATAGTGGAAGACCTCCTGAGGTATATTCTTCAAGTTGCAACAGCAAGAGGTCATCGGCTCCAACATTTCAACAATAATAAAGGCTCTTCTTTCTTAGATTCTTGAGGACAAGAATCTCAAAAGGGGGGAGTATTGTCATGATATGACTACATTGGATATAGGATGATTTAGTATTAAGAATTCAAATGATGTAATAAGTAGCTTAAGTCACGAATAAGTGGTGTATTAGCTTGTAATTGTCTTAGTTGTTCTTTAGATTGGTTAGTTAGTTGGACTTTTTAAATTGTGTGTTAGTCAAATATGGCGGCTGCTTAGATGAATGCTGGTTAGCTTGTATGTCTAGGTGCATTGTTCTTAATCTTAAATGTAAGTAGTATAAGTAGGGAGCTCGTCTTGTAAGATTGACAATGTTGAATGATAATTGTTGATTGATTTCTCTCTCTCATCTAAATTCTCTATATTTTTTTTTTTTGGTAAATTAGTGATAAATACCATATATGATCAAAAATATATGTACAAGTCTACAAGGGCATACCATAAGCCAAGGCCAAAAGGCCTACATCAAAGAATCAATCAAATAAAGAAACAAAGCAAGAAGTATCAACGGTCAACATGACCAAATGAAGAGAATAAGCAAATGAAAGCAATCAAAGCTAATGCTCAATCCCCTACTCCAGCAGAAGCTACGAGTGGTGATGAGCATCGCGAAGAGTAGGAGCAGTAATAAGACGGCTGCGGACCAATCCTATGATCTCCTCAGTGACAACTGCAGAAGGCCTGGACTGGGAGTGATGAATCCTTAGGTTACGCTCATACCAGAGGATGTAAATCGTCACAGAGAACAAAGGCGGGCAAGGATCTGATCCACCCCATGACCACAGAGCTTGGTAGCAGCCCATTGAACCAGCTCGCGCCATGGAAACGTGGGCCAGGAAAAAGAAGTGCGAAAGGACACCCTGGACCAAACAATAGTAGAGTAGCTGCAGGTGAAGACGAGATGGTCATGCGACTCAGCATCTGACCTGCACAACATGCAAGTAGCCCGGACATCCTGCACTCGATGTCTTAGCAATCTATCAAATGTCCATAGTTGCTCACGGGAGGCAAGCCACAAAATGAAGGAGTGCCTCGGAATGTGAAGCTGAAACCAAAGAAGATGATGGATGGAGTCCTCCTCCCTCCGACTGCGAATCATCTCCCATGCCGATCTAGTGGTGAAAACCCCAGATGGGTCTCTCATCCATCGTTCACTGTTGGCTACCCCCGGTAGGGGCCTGAAGTCAACAGAATCCCAGATAGGAAGCAGCTCATCAATATCCCGTGGGAAACGCGACATATCACCCTCAATAATATCTGAAACTCGAGAGCCCAAATGATGACCAGTGGAATGGGGGAGGAAAAAAGTGAATCGCCCCTATAGACGTCCACACGGCAGCCAGTAATCTGACCATAAAGCAGTGTCCCGGCCATCACCAATTATATGCCAAAAAGCCCCAACCAAAGCGATCGAACAACAAAAATGCTCCTCCAAGACCATGAAATCGAACCTCTCGACTAAATATTCCAAAAGGACTTCTCCTCGAGTCGGTTGGCATGAATCCACAGAGGCCCAAGAGAGTCACGATCAGTGAGTAGAACCCAAATGTGCTTCATGAGAGAAGCCTGGTTCCACTCATGTAGACGCCGAACCCCGAGACTGCCCTCCCTGTGAGGATAACAGAGATGCTTCCAAGAGACCTTGGCCCCACCCGCGCCCATAGAAGTGCCCTTCCAGAGAAAGGCTGCAAGAGTCGACTCAATCTTCTTGATCATCAGCTGCGAGGAGAATGAAGACAGATGACTAGAAGACCTGAATAGAGAACAGGACCGATCTAATAAGCTGCAAGTGCCCGGCATAAGATAAAGCACGAGATGTCCAAAGCTGGATGCGAGCAAGGATGCGGTCTAAAAGTGGCTTACAATCAATGAACCATAGCCTCATCGTGATGAGCGGCACCCCCAAATACCTAGCAGGGCATTGACCCAACCGGAACCCCAAAATATTAAGGAGAGTCTGCCGAAGCTCAGAGTCAACCCCAGTAATGAAGACTGTGCTCTTTGCTGCAATCGACGACAACCCCGACATTGCAGGAAAACGATCTAAAGTCTCACGAAGAACTGAAGAACTGCCCTCATTATCCTCACCAAAAATCATGAGGTTATCAGCAAAGCACAAGTGAGTAAGGCAGGTACTCTGGAAATGAGGATGAAAGAGAAACCTCAGATCAGAAGATGCACGGCAAAGCAAACCCCGTATGCCGCCCATGGCAATAACAAAGAGGCAGGGCGAGAGAGGATCTATTTCTCATCTCTTTCACTTTTCTTCTCATCTAAACTCTGCCCTATCCTATCCTATCCTAGGTCATGAATCAAGATTGATCTTAATTCATGACATCCTCATACTTCGTGAGCGAACCATGGTCATTCCAAATTCGGTCACGAAGTAATAAACCAGTTTTGCTATAAGCTTGCTACTGTACGTTGTTTTCTTGAGTGATGGAGGTATTAAGTGTCCTCTTTTGGCACTTCATAATTGTCATTCTTGTGTATTTTAATTTTTAATCGAAATTAATAGAGCGTATGATCTAACTAAGACGTGTAACTAGGTATTTGAAATTTAATAGGACGTTTAATCCATTAGACTTTTAACTAGGCACATGACCTATCATGAAATTTAATAGGCCATTTAGCATAATCATGGATATTGGAAGAGCATTTTATGTCGCAACTCTTATTTGTGTAAGAATGTTTAGAAGGGTCCAGGCTTCTAAGGTCTATTTAAAACTTAGAGTACTCAAGCATTTTGCCCCTTTACATCAGTGAGCGTTCATGGCGATTCAAGCACTATGTGATAAACATGGAAGGATATCACTATCACGATTAGTCATTAGGTATATTTGCATTTGGTCAGTAACATCCACTAAGTGACAAATGTGTTGTATCTAGCACATGTTACTTTGATAGGCAAAGAAACTTCTGGCTAGAGCTAGAGGTGGTTGAATTCATACACTTGGTCAGTATACTGGTGATTAGTGTAGCCTTTTTAAACGGGATTAAAGTGAAAAATATAATGTGTTATTTGTTTACTGCCCGAGTAAACAGTATGTAATATACCGTAATGTATTTAACATGATGAGTATGTCTCTGAGGGGTGTTGCACTCGTTGCGGGTGATTGCAACAAGGCGGACCATGGTGATGAATGTTGCACCTGTTGCGGGTGATTGCACTAGGGTGGACCATGGTGAGGAGTGTTGCACTTGTTGTGGGCGATTACACCAGGGCGGACCGTGGTGAAGAATATTGCACTCGCTGCGGGTGATTGCACCCGGGCGGACCATTGTGATGAATGTTGCACCCATTCCGGGTGATTACACCAGGGTGTACCATGGTGATGAATGTTGCACTCGTTGTGGGTGATTGCACCAGGGTGGACCATGGTGAGGAATGTTGCACCCGTTGCTAGTGATTGCACTAGGGCAGACCATGCTGATGAATGTTGCACCCGTTGCAGGTGATTACACCAGGGCAGACCATAGTGATACGTACGCACTTGGTGAATGTTAAGTATCATGTATAAAATATCTGGATAAAGTCAAGGTCGCAAGCATAATCCAAATAGTAAAACTACAGAGGGTAGTATTCTTGTTTGATCATGAGCATATTGAGGACATATATCAAAGTAAAGACAGGGTTCTAGAATTAATACACCTTGAGGGCTGTTACATGCAAAACAAAAAGTGAATCATGCGTATGGTACATCATTCTCAAAGGATGTTTTTGGATGGCATTGGTTTACCTCTAGCATTCAGCTATGCACTGATGAACTTGGTATGTCTTCTGTTTAATGGCTGCAAATAAACAATTGCACAAATTGTGATTAGCAATTTTTATACAATACACTTTGCACCCAAATATCACCCGAAGGACATGATTCATCATATAGACTACTGCTAACTTTTGAAGCACTTATGTAATGAGCGGCTTAGTAACGACCAGCCCTCAATATCTTCTTGTCATGACACTTATTGCTAAAAAGCACCTATTGCTAAATTGACTAGGCTATGGCAGGAGTTGAAAGTGGACTGTAAGAAAGTCCAAGACCATCTTGAATCAGGTCATTACGAATATTAAACTAGTTCATCTCGTTCCTAGCTTTTTGTTCAAACTGGCACACTCTATTGAATTATCATTTATGTTCATATGTCACTAACTTGTGAGTCGCCTTCTTGAGTGGGTGGTTAATAAGTGGCTAGAGTTAGGCTGATAAAAGTGACCACTTGTATTGGATTTTTTTTTTTTTTTTTTTTTTTTTTTTTTTTTTTTTTTAAGTTAGTAATAGTAGTCCCCAAATAACAAAGAGTTAACTGAGGTGTGGGTTGTTCAGGCATAGCAGTAGGTGTGGCCCTTGTTGGACCTTGCTATTAGAAATAGTTTATCAGGGTGTGACGTGTCTCCGAGTTTTGTAATCGTAGTTTGATTCCTTATGGGTAATAAAGCCTTGCAGTTATGTCATTGTTTTGAATAACGTGGTTTGGAATTACTGATTACATGCCATCACTATATTTATAGGATTATAAAGGTGGTTCAGAAGATAAAGATAATACCTCACATTGCCCTTATTAAGTTGTTCACCAGTTGTTGTATTAGGTAGCTTAACAGAAGGTTGGTTGGAGTGTGAGTTACTCAGACGTAATAAGAAATGCGAGCATATTTCAGATCTTTAATTGGAAATATTTTGTCAAGCTACGACAAGGAACCAAGTTTGTCAATCATAATTTGGTTTATGACGAGTAGCGAAGCCTTTTGGATATGCCATAATGTTGTACAATGTACCACGATTGAGGATGAAGTTCACTAGCTTCGAAAGGGATTTCCTTCTATGGATGGGCAATTATTGACTTGTAATTATTTTTGCATGCTTTGCATCGTGCGAAACGAATGTACTTTCAACCATTGCTAATTGTGAAGCTTCCTAATTTTGGAGCGGTTTACCCTTAGTGATGGAGGTAATGCCTAGCCTGTGACCTGGGGGTGAAGTCCCATAGCCATGAAAAATGATTTGCGCCATCGAGGTGAAGAAGCCAAAGTTGTGAATCGAGACGAAGTCCCCTAATCCTAAAATGATTTATAACACTTAAGATAAGGAAATGAATGAGGTGAAGTCTCCCAGTATGAAAGTGATTTGTCACTAAAATAAGGGAATGGCCGAGGCGAACTCCCTCAATCTTAAAAGGATTTGTACCTCAGCTAAAATGAAGTTTGGACTATGAACAAGGACGAAGTCCCCCTGTCCTAAAAGGATTTGTACCACTGCTGAAATGAAGTTTGGACTGTGAATAGGGACGAAGTCCCCCCGTACTAAAAGGATTTATATCACTTAAAATAAGAAAGTGGATAAGGTGAAGTCTCCTAATATGAAAGTGATTTGTCACTAAAATAAGGGAATGACAGAGGCAAAGTCCCCCTGTCTTAAAATGATCTATACCATCATAATAAAGAAAAAACCTTAGGTGAAGTCTTCTTGCCTGAAAGTGATTTGTGCTGCGAGGATGAGAAAACCCAAGTTATTAATTGGGGCGTAGTCCCCTAGTCATAAGATGATTTGCACCATCATTGAAATGAAATTCGAGCGGTGAATAGGGACGATGTCCCCTAGCCCTAAATGCTTTGTATCGCTGTTGAAATGAAGTTCGGGCTGTGAATAGGGATGAAGTCTCCTAGTCCTAAAAGGATTTGTACCACCGCTGAATGAAGTTCGAATTGTGAATAGGGGTGAAGTCCCTCAATCTTAAAAGGATTTGTACCACCGCTGAAATGAAGCTTGGACCGTGAAAAAGGACGAAGTTCCCCAGTCCTAAAATGATTTGTACCATCACTGAAATGAAGTTCGGATTGTGGATAGGGGCAAAGTCCCCCTGCCCTAAAATGATTTGTACACCACCATGGATAGAGAATCGCTAATGGAAGCTAAGTCTTCTAGCTCCAAATACTTATGGAACAATTTATGTCCCGGATACATTTTTGACTTTTGATCTTACTTGATTTACCTAGACTAAATAGTCTCTCCTAAAAGGTACTTAGCATACGGCCACGTCCGATCTAAGGGATAGTGATATCACGCTGATTATGAAGTTAAGAAAAATGAAACATACACATGCATATATATAATTTTTTTTTGGGTTCTTTCTTCCCCTTTTTTTAAGTAAGACGCATTTTGTTTAGACAAAATTAAAAAATAAAAAAAAATTTCAAAAAAAGAAAAATAGTAAATAAAATAATACAAAACTGATTTTTTAAGAATCTCTTGCGGCAAATTTTTTTTTGGGAAAAATTTTCGTATTTTTCCTTTTCTCCTTTTTTTAAAGTAAGAATCTCTTGTAGCGAGTTCTCCTATTTTTATTTTTTTTTTAGTAAAATAAAAAACGTCACAGTTTTTTTTTTTTACAAATTTTTTTATCTGACCTTTTTTTAAACTTTGTAGGTCATTTCAAACTTAACTTCTTGTCTGCTCCAAGTTTGTAGTTTCGAAGCAGCGACTCTTGACACAAGTATACTTCCGTGAACTGCATGTGTTCCCCGTTTCCTTCCTTCTTTTTAGGTTTGCAGGAATTTTGTTTTGAGAGGACCTGACGATGACTCTGCGTGTGGGGAACTACGCGTCTGGCTTTGGCCCATGCCCCCCTCTAGGTCTTAGTGTATGGAGGCCGTTAGAGTCTATTTGAGAAGACCTGATGATGACCCCCTGTGTGGGGAACTACACATTTGACTTAAGTTCGTGCCCCTCGCTGGGTTTTAGTTGGTGGGCTGGAGTCCATTTGAGAAGACCTGACGACGACCTCGCGTGTGGGGAACAACACGTCTGACTTCGGCCCGTGCCCCTTCCAGGTCCTAGTTGGTGGAGGCCCTTGGAGTCGATTTGAGAAGACCTAATGACGACCCCGCGTGTGGGGAACTACACGTCTGACTTCGGTCCGTGCCCCTCGCCGGGTCTTTGTTGGTGAAGGCCCTTGGAGTCCATTTGAGAAGACCTGAAGACGACCTCGTGCGTGGGGAACTACATGTTTGACTTTGGTCCGTGCCCTCCATCTGGTCTTAGTTGGTGGAGGCCCTTGGAGTCCATTTGTGAAGACCTGACGACAACCCTGCAAGTGGGGAACTACATGTCTGACTTCGGTCCTGCCCCTGCCGGGTCTTAGTTGGTGGAGGCCCTTGGAGTCCATTTGAGAAAACTTGACAACGACCCCGCGTGTGGGGAACTACACGTCTGACTTCGGTCCGTACCTCCGCTGGGTCCTAGTTGGTGGAAGCCCTTAGAGTGCATTTGAGAAGACCTGATGACTACCCCGTGCGGGTGAAGACCTGACGATTGTAAGTTGTCCTGGGGTCGATGACATGGAAAAAGGTGGTTGCAGTCATATCTCCGATGGTATGGTCCAAGCAGATCATACCAATTGCTCGCTGACTGTTAAGGTTGAAGCCCTGAATTAACAGTAGTTGACTCATTGTAGATCTTGGCATGATGTTTATAGTAGTGCCACCATCATCCAAGATACGGTTGAACTTTTGCTCGTGAACGGAGCCGGTAATACAAACGGCAGTTATGAGGGTTTGAATCGAGAAACAGGTCCTCGTTTGTGAAGGCCAAAGCTACCATACACCTTACGCATCTTCCTGATGTCTCTTCTATAGCCTCATCTCCCCTTATTTTGGATGTGAACAGTGACAGGTTTTGGAGAGCTTGAACTAAATTCGAGCAGGGATTAGATGGCAACTGTAGGATGTGATGCCAGCCAAAACGTGCCGGAAGTGCCTAAAGCATGTCAAGGATTTTTACATCCTCCTTAGCAATGAAGTAGCTTGTTGGTTTCTCCTGCAAAGCTTATATTTCCTCATGCTCCGCCTCATCCAATTCAAGGGCTTTAGAATAAGTTGTCGTTTATACAGTGACCTCCCTGAAGTAACCCTTGGGAACGAACTCTTCCTGGGCAACAGAGCTTTGCGGCTTCTGTTCCAAAAGGTTGATTGGCTTGATCTTTTGTTTTTTAGCTCTTGGCTTCTTATTCTTGCTTTTTCCAGAATCATAAAATCTTCTCCTAACTTGCTTATCCTTTCGGTGAGGTTGGGGGGGGGGGGGAGGTGAGAGTACCTCCTAGATTTCTTGTGTGTGACAAGGATCCAACGCTCTTGGTCATCCTCGAAGTGCCCTACGGCCTCCCCCAATCCTTTCGGCCAAAACAAATCCTCTTGAACATGGATCATTATGGGCTCTAAACTCCCAAATTGAATGGCGTGACAGCACTCCTTTAATTGTGGGTTACTGCAAGGCAAATGCTCTGTTGTTGGACTTTTACTAGAACTGAGCCTCACATAAGCGTGGTTTGCTTCAGCTACTTACTCAAATTCCAGGACAATCTTCGCTTTGTTTACTGGCTGCAGGATACGGTCCTTCAGGGTGATGCATTTTTCCATAGGTTGACTGACCACCCGATGATACTTGCAGTATTTGGGTTGGAGGTCTGTCCTACCTCATCAGGACACTTTGGTTTTGGGAGGGTGATGAGATTCTTCTCCAAAAGATCATAGAACATGCTAGGGAAGTCAGAGTCAAGAAAAGGATACTCCTTTTGTTGTAATTCTTTCAGTGTTGGCTACCTTCTCTTAGCTTCTCTTGGTTGGAAGGTCTTCTTCTCCTCAGCCCCTCTTGGCCTATTAGAGATTTTGACTGGTGCTATGTTTATGGCCATAGTCTCCGTCATGGTATGCTTGGCTGGCTTTTTCACCTTCTTTCCTTCTTTACAGTCCCTTTTGACATCCGGGACCAAAGAGGCCTTGCCACCATGATTAGCCAAATTCGCCTTGATGTCATGTGCACAAGTTACTAACTCCTCAAAAGTCGTAGGCTTCAACGCTTGCAGGATGTAAGACAGTTCCAACTTCATGCCTTGTGTACACATCTCAATGGCCGAAGTTTCGGACAGGCGATCCCTGCAGTCGAGGCTCAAAGCATGCCGTTGCTAAATGTGGTCGACGACTGGGTCTTCCTTCCAGTGAGTCGTGTTCATAAGTTCCACCATAGAGACAGTGCGACGGGTACCTTAAAATCTATTGAGAAACTCACCTTCCATTTGTTCCCAACTGTCAACAAACTCTGATTCCAAGTTAGTATACCAATGAAAAGCAGTGCCTTTGAGGGAGCAAACAAACTGTTTCTCCATAAGATCGCCCTCAGTTCCAGCGTTGCTTCATGTCTCAATAAAGTGGGCAATGTGTTGGCGTGGGTTCCCTTTCCCATTAAATTGTTGGAATTTAGGGGTTGATACCCTATAGGCATCTGGAGGTTGTCAATTCTTCGAGTGTATGGCTTTTGATAACGGTGGTTACCATATGATGAACTACGCATTTGGACCTTCATAGTGTTGGTAATCATTTCCTGGATCTGATGGACTAATAAAGCGGCGAATTATGCCGATTCTGGTATTGGTGTAGGCTTTAGAGAGGAAATCACTTTTGGAGGATTCTCCGATGTTTCTCTATCATTGGAGTCAACATCAACATTATCCACAACGACTTTCCCAGCATCCCCCCCCCCCCGGGCTCAGGCTCAGAGATTTTATTGTGCAAAGCAGTGATTTGGAGGCTTTGCTCATGGATCTGTGCATTCTTCTCGGTTACGACCTTATTCAGGTTTTCCACCATAGCTTATAACCTTGCCAGCTGTTCTTCTACAAGGACAGCACTAGTCACCATTAGAGGTACAACATCGACCCGACAGATTCTGTGGACCTCATTTTTGGTGAAGCAGGCAATGAACTGTCACTGTCGTCCCCCTCCATAGGCTCACCCATGGGTTGGAACATCGGATCGACATGGGTGAGTCCATCCTTCTCACCAAAGACCTTCGCTTGGGGAACTTCTTCCACTTCACTGATGGGATTCTCCGATGAGATATTGAAACCATCAACTTGTTCTTGGGTGTAAAGGAGAGTGTCAACAGCTTTGGCTTTACTCCTTGTAGTAATGCCAGCACATGGATTACTCACTTTAGCAATAAACAGATATAGCCCTTCGAGGGTTAGGCTCCACACCCTTTTGGAGTTCAGAGACACGCTCTTCTTAGCTGCCATTTGATGTCTTGCTTTGAGTGAGAAGGAGATGAGAGGCAGAGAACGTCCAATCGAGCGTGCCAAATTTGATTACAAGCTAGGACCTCCTATTTATACTACTTACATGATATGAGCTAATACATTGTATCTAGCCACACAAGGACTAACCATCTTAGGAAACATCTAGAAATATCTAGAACTAAAGCTTAACTAACATTTAAATCCTATTTGGTGCAAAAACACCACTAATAGCCTAATACCCCCTGCTGCACTTAGCATACTGCATGTTACCCGCAGATTATTACAATGCAGCTAATACAATGCAACACTAAGACCCATACAATGCTACAATACCAAGCTAATACATTTATTACTAAGCTAATCACAATTATTCAGCATTATATCAGCCATGACAGCACCAACAGCAACAACAGAACATAGCAAAACACCATAGCAGCAGCAGACCAGTAAACAGAACTCTAACAGCAACTGAATTAGCACAGCAGCAGCATCTCAGCATCAGCAACAACACACAGCTCGAATCCTTGATTTCTCGGATCATAACATTCCCTTCCCCTTGAAAATATTCTTGTCCTCAAGAATGAAAGAGAATGAGACTAGAAAAGCACTTGTTGATGTCGAGGTAGGAGTTGAAGGTGGTGAACTTCCAGCTGAACTGCAACTGAAAGAAATTCTTCTGCTTGCAGTTACTTGTAGCTGAGGAGGCTTTGTTACTACAGTACAACTTGGTGAACAACTCACAAATATCCTCCCAATAGCATAGCTTTATGGTAGAGACCCTATTGATCAAAACTCCATTCAAAAACAGAATTATATCATCCCGAACTTGCCGATCGACATGCCGATAGTGCATATTAGCTACTGAACTTGATTTCTTGCTGAGTTAACGTGCTCTGTAGCAATGATTTCCAACTTATTTAGCTCACACAACCACCTACTAACCCAACTCATGATATGCTCAACAAATCCTTGATTGCTTTCCAATTTCACCACAGTTGCTGCAGAGTCCAGTACCTTAGTAGTGCAATCCCGATGCAAATCATATTGACAGATTTCAGCTTGTTTCTTGTTCAATTGGAGGCTCATTGACGTGAACAAGTTATTATACCTTCTAAAAGACATAAAAGCGCCAACCAATCCCAATCTGAATGGCTCATTCACAACAGACAGTGAGGCAATTTCACAAGGGTGTTCTGCATCCTCCAAAACTTCCTTTAATGGATTCTTGAGAATAAACTTGTAAGATCTCAAAATTCCAGGCACTTCTTCCAGAACTCTTGCATAGAACACACGAATTAGGACCTCATAAACCATTCTTGAATTCCAAAAGCACAATGACATAACCTGAACACCCAAAACATCTCAATCAATACTGTCCTTGCTACAAATCACACAATCTAGCCTGTTCTCGAATATTTCCTAGATCTAAAGCTCATTCAACCACCAAATATACCCCAAATGTTCAAGCTTTGCTTCCTTGTCAACCTTCTTAAGCATAAGTAACAAATATAGCAAGTGAAGGTACCAACAAAATTCTTGAACAGCTCTAAACTTCTTCAAATTCTAAGAAATTCTGCTCGCAACTTTGTTGTTGATATGTACGCCCATTTCAGCTAGAATTATACTTGGTGTTACATTGACCTTTTTCATCCACACCTTGAGAAGAAATTGAAGCTTGTGCATATGATTTTTCCATTCCGAAGCACCACTACAAGTCACCCAAAGCACACCTGGGTTCTGCACTAGAACAGCAGCTTCCAGTTGCATTTTTTCCCGATTTCCAAATGCTATCACCGTTGGCTTTACTTGGCCTTGAGCATCAGTTGTGAGGTCACACCAGAGGCCCAACACCTCCTCTAACCATCCACAGCTCTTCAAACCACATGCAACACCAATTCCAAGTAAGTGCCTTTGTATGAACAGAAACCACACCAATTCCGGGACAATGGAAACTTCTATGTCACATGCATTATGTAGCTCGCAAAATGTATACTTCCTGTCTTCAGCACTTGCTTTGATGTTATCTTCACAATGACCCACAGCCTCAACCAATTTTACACCAAAGCTTGCATTGACATTGCATTCTTCAACATCAAACAGCAGCACCGGATGTGTAGCCCCTCCAACTACTTGTAATTCATTCTTTCCCAAATCAAAGGGACTTTCAACATCAATTTCATCAGCTAAAGCATCTGCTGGACAACTTCTGGACTGATCTGAAATCGGTTTCAGCATGTCACAGTAGTTATACACATCTAACAACTCAATTACTTGTTCAACCACATTGCTTCTCCTTCGTTGGACTTTGAAACGCTCTCTCGCAGCTTGATTTGTTCTTTTCAACAGAGAATCAAACCTTTTCGGCTTCATATAAACTTGAAAATCTTCTCCCGGATCAGGAGGCAAGTCGTCGTATGAGTGTACATTTGAATGCTCCATTTCTCTACTCCAAGAACCTTGCAATGTATCAATTGCTTCACTACCAGCACCAAACAATTGCTGATTTTCCAAGCGCATTTGCTAAAAACTCAAGAACCAGCGTTCCTCTGATTGTATTTGTGAATGATTGAGCAATTCCTTCATCTGATCAAGCGTGATGGTTATAGCTACATTGCCTCTACCAACTCCCGATCATGTCCTAACTCCTTGTGTGCCCGCTGTAGCTTGTATACCAGCATATACTTCGGTAAGGTCGGCATCTCGAGTTAGGTTTTGCTGATCATCAAGCATGCCATGTTGAAACACAACCTCACGCTTCAACTTCGGCTTTGTCAACTTCTTTTTACCCCCAAATTCTTTCAACCCTTCACTTAGATGATTTCTCTTTGATTTACTCTTTGCTTCCTTAATCATTCTTTTGACATGTGAATCATTTTCCCATTTTGAATGCATGTCATACTGTGCCTCAACGTCATCAAGATACTCTAACTCTAGCAAAGAATCTTCATAAGAATCATCTTGTTCAGACTCAGGTTCTTCACGCCTGTGTTCGTCAATTTCGGCATTATCGAAAACAAGTTCATCTACAACGACAACAGATTCCACTCTCTCTTTTCGCTGCATCATTTCGTTCCATTCGTGTAACCTCTTCTACGCAAATTCTTGTTGCTTTCTCTGCCAAAATTCCTCACGTTCTTGTCTCTCTTCTTGCCTGAATTTCTCAAAAAGCTCATCCAACTTTGATTGAAAAGAGCTCATATCAGCCATATTGACAATGAGCAACGACTTCAATCTTGAACCAGTTCAATTCGCAGAATACGGTTCGAAAATGGCAGAAATGTAAAACTTGTTTCGTAACCCTTCAACAATCGATTGTTTAATGAAGTTATACTCATTCTTTCACACAAACAATCCCTTGCTATCGGTTCCACGATCGTCAATGATTATAAACCCTAACTGATAAACTTCGAACAAACCCTAACCTCGAGCGACTTCTGACAGGAATGTTTAGTCGAGTAATTTGACTTATACTTCTGAATTAAGCTCGACTCTAACTCAAAATCAAGTCCTTAAAACAACACTCAAACGATCTTAACGAACGAAATTGGATTTCAACACTTTCGATTCTACCGTCCGATTTTGGCCTGCTGACAGATTTTTCGCCTAAGCAAATCTCGACTCAATAACATAAAATTCTCAAAGATCACCATAGATTCTGATGAATTCTCACCACTTCCAAGCTTAGCAATACAAATTCAACATAATCCAACAACAAACTCAATTCCTTTTTGAATTTCAACTGGAAGACCAGAAAACCATTACCTCAATCTTCCACTTCTGAATTGCAACATCGGTAATCACCTTAATTCGGATGATTTCTGCTATTTTGATGATGATCAAGTATAATTTGGATCATATAGCTCAATTTTACTTCTTCCTCAACCAATCAGCTGGGTGATCGATCAAGTTAGCTAAGCATCAACTTCAGCAACTGCTACTTACTTCATTACTCCACTTTTGCAGCAAATTGCTTGATCTATTCTATTGAATTTCGATCTGAATCGGTTTGATGTTGAATGTACTCAACAAATACTGATCAATTGAACTTCCTTCAATGTAATATGATCACTTTAATTCCCAACCGGCAAAAGTTCACTTCAAAATTCAGATTTGAATTCTGATCACAAAATCTGAATTAAATCAGTATCAAACCTTTTTTTGTTGATTAATTGCAACACAATTAATCAGATTTCGTAATTTTTTTTCGGATATGAGCTTGATTCGGAAGCCAAATCAAGGCTCTGATACCAATTGTTAAGGTTTCAAAAATTTGCTCTTGAACCTTAACCTTGGTTGGGATAGTGAGAATATGAGATGAGAAAGAATATAGAATTGAGATGAGATAAGAAGGGAAAAGAGATGAGAGAATAAAGAAAGTAACCAAATGAGATCAATTCATTGTCAAAGTTATTGATTACAAGCTAGGACCTCCTATTTATACTACTTACATTATATGAGCTAATACATTGTATCTAGCCACACAAGGACTAACCGTCTTCAGAAGCATCTGGAAATGTCTAGAACTAAAGCTTAACAAACATTTAAATCCTATTTGGCGCCAAAACACCACTAATAGCCTAATACCCCCTGCTGCACTTAGCATACTGCAAGTTACCCACAGATTATTACAATGCAGCTAATACAATGCAACACTAAGACCCATACAATGCTACAATACCAAGCTAATACATTTATTACTAAGCTAATCACAATTATTCAGCATTATATCAGCCACGGCAGCACCAATAGCAACAATAGAACATAGCAAAACACCATAGCAGCAGCAGACCAGTAAACAGAAGTCTAACAGCAACCGAATTAGCACAGCAGCAGCATCTCAGCATCAGCAACAACACACAGCTCGAATCCTAGAATTCTTGAATCATAACACACACCCTTTTGGAGTTCAGAGACACGCTCTTCTTAGGTGCCATTTGATGTCTTGCTTTGAGTGAGAAGGAGATGAGAGGTAGAGAAGGTCCAATCGAACGTGCCAAATTTGTAGAGCGCAAAAATTCTAAAGTAGTACATGAATGAAATAAATGCACCACAAAGTAGTGTTTCTTGTATTTCTTCAGTGGAAAATGGGTACGACATGTGTATTCATATAGTATAGTACAAGTATATGTAGAATCCGTTGATTTGATCCCTAGATTGAATAACTTAAAAGAGAGCAGAGGCTTTTTCTCGATCAAGTGGAAGGTTTTTTCAAGGAAGATGGCACTTGGCAATTATCTTTCTTGAAAGATGACTTTGATTGGGGTTTTGAGTGAGAGATACAAAGAGTTTTTGTTGTTCTTCTTTTTTTTCAACCCCCCTTCAAATGAAGAGGGGGTTCTCTATTTATAGAGAGGACTTCACGTTCAAAATAGACGAATGGGCCTCTCTGGGCCTAGTTCGTGGGCCAAATTAAATTGGGTCCGAGAATCTTATGGGTCACCCGACTTAAAATGGCATGCACTTTTCGAGCCTACTTTGCAGCTCGGGCTTGACTTGACAATCTTTCAATTTGACTTGGCAGCCTTCGGGTTTGCTTTGACAGTTTTTGATTTAGGCTTTTGGTTATTTGGGCCAACACGGGCTTGGTCAACTGCTCAATTTTATTGACTCAAACTGAATCAAAATGTTGACTTGCATTTAATACTCTGTTTTTTTTTTTTTTTACACGTAATAAATTTATGACTACGGTAAAATTTTTATGTCAACAATATACATACGGAAGTTCACAGGTAGGGTTCATTTATCAGTCACCAAGGCACCGGATCTCATTAGAACTCTGACGTTAAGCGTGCTTAGGCGAGAGTAGTACTAGGATGGGTGACCTCCTGGGAAGTCTTCGTGTTGCCAACCCTATGAGGTTGGGGGTCCTCGGAAACAGCCTCTTGGAAGGGTTACACCTTAAAAGGGTAAGGTTGCGTACATCCATCCCTCGGCCCCCCCCCCCCCCGGAACTCCGCTTAGGTGAGAGCCCTTGAGACACTAGGTCTGTTGTTGTGGTTGTTGTTGTTGTATGCAAGCTCACCGGCAAATGCTAGTGAACATGCATACTTTAGGTGTAGAATCTGCGCCTTAGAAATATTGATTTGAATGACGTTGAGAGAGATGAAATGGTTACAAGACTATATGAGTATGATTGGCCTTCCAAGCTTTTATATATCTTGTCATTTGTAATCAATTTGGCTTCTAATTTTTCCTCAAGTCTCCAAACCATCATTATACTCATACAAAAATGTTAAATGTATTGGGTCCAATATCTAAATCTAATGTTCTAACAATCTATCTCTATTTATTATTACTAAGTCTTCACTTCTTCCAAAAGCTTTCAAAATTAAATCCAAGTAATTAGAGGGAATATCCTGCTATATTTCTCATTAAATTAAGGAATTTCCTAACAAAAGGAAAAAAAACAAGATTTAAAAACATTAAATTGAATCTAAAAGTTAAATCTCAATAATCACCCAAAGAAAAATAGGTTACATTTTATTAAATTTTTCCGTTATTCATAGAAATTATATATTTTGTTTGTAATGGAAACTCATATGAGCCATTACATTAAATTATACCGAATCATATCAAATTATATCAATTAGCCAGCAACTCCTACATTAGGCCCACAATTCCCAACCCTTACCCTTAAACAACCTTCTCCTTAATAGATAGCCCCGATAGACTTCATAGACGAAGAGTACACGCATAATTGTTAAGCTATTCTCTAAGGTAAAACTCATGCCTTTTTGTGACTACATCTATCTATCTGTTGTGGAGAGGTGCCCTTTCTCACAAAATTCTTTTTCACCCCCATCTTTACAATTATAGATGCCCAAACTCGTATTAGACCTTTTCATTAAACCAAGCATTTTCATGAAGCCATTTTTGAGTCTGTCATGATCCGAGGTCAACTCAAGACATGACCTAGGGATAGTAGAATATGAGACGAGAAAGAGGTGAAGAAGATGAGAAAATGGAGAGAATTTTGGAGATGAGAAGAGAAAAGTGTCAATTTCATTCATCAATAATGTGGACTACAAGAGAGACTCCCCTACTTATACTAATGCTTCACTTAATGAGATACATTGCATCTAGATCCTCTAGCTAACCATCTCACTTGACCAGTCACCACTAATAACCCAAAGATAACAGCCGTGACATGAAGAGCAACCAACATCAAGCTTAAACATGACTTAAACTACTTATTACATCATTGAGTTACTAATACTAAATCACATCCCCTATCTTGACAATACTAATATAGTCGGGTCATGACAATACTCCCCTCTTAAGAGATTCTTGTCCTCAAGAATCTTAGGGGACAGTTGAAACATTGAAGAACACTTATTGTTGTACAAGTAGGAGCTGAATTGATGAGCTTTTGCAGAGTTTGTAGAAGAAATCACAGCAGCAGGAGGTCCACTCGACCATACAAATCAATCAACACCAACCCCAATATCCACAATAAGAACCTCTTGTGTTAACTAAGGCAACCCAACAGCAATATCTCATAGCTGTTGTGCACTGATGATCGTGAGTGATGCTGCTGTGATCCGCACAGTGCAAGATTCATATCCAACACCTTGAACTGCGACTGTCCAACCGTGAGTGATATGCTGCTGTAGTAGCAGCTCCTGTCCTACTTAGGGGGAAGTCTTTCAGAAGTTCTTTTATTTCCAAGGCATCCAAAAACCAAGCTTGCCCATTTAACATCCCTAAAAATAGCTGCCCACTAGTACAATGTGCCAATCAATGCACTAACATCAATCTTTCTTAAATCAATTAGCTGCGCAACATGGTTGAACATTGATGTGAGGGAAATCTGAGCTCTCTTAACCCAAACCCTTGCACATTCAACCATATCTTGAACTCTTGCTTTGCCATTCACACAACCTACTTCCTCTTCCTATACTGCCAAGACATAAAGAGAGTCCACAAAAGACATCTAGCAAATTGCTTCACATTGCAACATTTCAGCTTAGATTCTCCAGCAATTGAAACCTTGGAGTGAAAATTCAAAACTCTTCTCCACCAAGATAAGTCCTCAAACTCCCTAGTTGAACTCCAAAGAGATTCTATCGTAGTTTGAACCATAAATATAGCTGAACTAATAGCCCACAAGATGCAGCATAAAAAATCCAGATTGTTGACAAAGTCTTCAGCTCTTGTTGGAATTCCCTTTTGGCTACTGCGCACAGATGATTTTCTGTAGCTAATATGATTCAAATGAACAAACCTTGATCTATTATTAATAAGCACAAGAATGAATGCAAAATACCCCAGCCCAAGTAACTGCTGGAACTTTAGAACAGCTTTGTAAAACCCTGGATTAATGCTAGATCTGTCCCAAATTCTCCAGCATAGCAGCAAACTTCTTTTGACTTGACCAACCAAAACATCTAACTCTTGATCCAAATTCTGCTGGATCCAATGATCAGGGGGTGATCGCAGCAAGGACCTCAGCTCCTAGGCAACCTCGAGTTGAGATCGACACCTTTGATGGCACCAACCCTCATTCCTGGATTCGAAGATGTGAGAGGTACTTTAGATTTTACAATACTGATGAACGAGAAAAAGTTGAATTAGCTGCTGTTTATTTACAAGGTGAACATGAAACTTGGTACTATAGTCTAATAAATAGCTACCCTGATTTAAATTAGGAGGACTTCGTGAATGAGTTTTGTGAGAGGTATGAGGATGAGGAACCGGGTGAGGTGATTGATCACTTCAACAAATTGGTACAAACGTCATCTGTGAGGGACTATATGGCTAAGTTCGAAAACTTGCGTGCTAGGATGCTTTCTGTTTGTCCAGGAGCTCATGAATCCTATTACATTTCAAGTTTTATAAGCAGTCTTAAACCACGAATCAAAAACTTGGGTAAAGCCTTGAATCCCGTGTCCTTGTCTCAAGCTTTTACTAAAGCAAAGTTGATGGAGGCCACTGTTTTATCAAATTCTGAGGTCCCGAGGTCGAAAACATCTTTTGGGGCAACGCAACAACCAGGGGGTTCAGGCCCTTCTGCTAGATCAGTGGGAAATGAGGACAGAAGGAATCAGAGGCTATGTTTTCGTTGCAATCAAAAGTACTTCTATGGACACCGCTGTAATCCCAAGCATCTCATGGCTGTATCTGGAACCGAGACTGGTGAAATTGATGAAAGTGAATCCGAAGCAGACATTATTGAACAGCAGGGAGAGGATGAATGTGAGGATGGAGGTGCTGACGAAGTGGAAATTTCAGTTCGTGCTTTGACAAGCAATGGTTCCCACAATACCATCCGGATCAAGGGTGAAGTGGGACATAAACAGATATTGATCTTGATAGATAGCGGCAGTACACACAGCTTTGTCGATACAAAAGTTGTGAAGGCTGTGGGACATGAAATGCTTAAGACCAACCCCCTTGCAGTAACCGTGGCTGATGGCAACTCAATAATCACTCAAATGAAGTGCACTGAGTTCAAATGGTGTATGCAAGGGCACTCGTTTGGGTATGATTTTAGAGTCTTGAAATTGGGAGGTTGTGATATGGTGTTGGGAGTGGATTGGATGAAAACAATTAGTCCATTGGTCTTTGATTTCACTCAACTATCCATCTCATTCGATCGAAAGGGGAGGCATGTGGTCCTTCAAGGCATCATAGAGAAGGGGGAATTGCAACTCATGACAGCAAACAAGCTGGAAAAATTACTGAGGAAAGATGGCTGCCAATGGATGTGTTAGCTCAATGTCATCTCGGCTGCTCCTGCAATTCCACCAGCACATCAGGACCCTTCCATTGCAGCGCTCCTATTGAAATATAGTGATGTTTTTGCTTTGCCTACAGACCTCCCACCCAAGAGATCACTTGACCATGCCATTCCTTTGAAAGCTAATTCTGACCCTGTCAACTTAAGGCCTTACAAATACCCACACTCCCGAAAAAGTGAGATAGAAAACCAGGTGGATGAGCTGCTGAAATTAAGATTTATCAGACATAGCTATAGCCCCTACGCTTCCCCAGTCATCTTTGTGAAGAAAAATGATGGAACCGCTCGCTTGTGTGTGGATTATAGACACTTAAATTCTATTACTGTTAAAGATAAGTTCCCAATACCCATCATTGATGACTTGCTTGATGAATTAAGTGGTTCTCAGTATTACTCCAAGCTCGATCTCAGACAAGGGTATCATCAGATTCGCATGAGGCCGGCAGACATTGCAAAGATTGCATTTCGCACCCGTCATGGCCACTATGAATTTGTGGTCATGCCTTTTGGATTGACCAATGCTCCTGTCACATTTCAAGCTGTGATGAATTGGGTATTTAAGGAGCACTTGAGGAAGTTTGTACTGGTCTTTTTCGATGGCATTCTAGTCTATAGTCCTTGCATTGATGCTCATCTCTCTCACGTAAGGCAGGTGCTTTCTCTTCTGCGGCAGAACAGCCTCTATGCCAAGCTTGAGAAATGCTCTTTTGCTCAAACCCAAGTTGAATACATGGGGCATATTCTATCTAAGGAAGGGGTAGCAACAGATCCCTCCAAACTGCAGGCCATGCGTGATTGGCCAATTCCTCAAACCATCAAACAATTGAGAGGTTTCTTAGGCCTCACCGGTTATTACAGAAAATTCATTGCGGGCTATGGAATCTTGGCTAAACCTCTCACTAATTTGTTAAAGAACAATGTATTCTCTTGGTCAGAAATCACTTAAAAGGCTTTTGACAGGCTTAAGTTGGCTATGAGTTCCTCTCCCGTGCTAGCTATGCCTGATTTCCAGCATCCTTTCACTCTAGAGACTGATGCGTGCAGCGTGGGTGTTGGTGCAGTTTTGTCTCAAATGGCCAGAACAATTGCTTTCATCAGCCAAAGCTTGAGTCCACAGCATTAACACCTTTCTATTTATGAGAAGGAGTACCTCGCCATTCTCCTTGCAGTTAAGAAATGGCGACATTATTTGGAAGGGAATCACTTCATCATCAAAACAGACCACCAAAGTTTAAAACATCTTCTGGAGCAGAAGATCACCACCAGGATACAGCGCAAGGGCCTCTTGAGAATGCTAGGCCTCAGCTATTCAATTGAGTATCGCAAGGGAAAGGAAAACATTGCTGCTGACTCTCTCTCTCGCAAATCAGTAACTGAGCCGGGTGGTTCTTGTGCAGCTATTTCGTGTGCTCTTCCTGCTTGGATGGAGGAGATTCACAAGAGTTATGTTGGTGATAAATTTGCTTCTGACTGCATTACGGCTGCTGCTGTTACACAACCTTCCCTTTCTGCTGCTGGACAATCCGTGCTGCAAGGCATTGTGCGAATCAAGGGCAAGGTTTATGTAGGTTCAGCGACCAACCTTAGATAACAAATCATCTTGGCTTTCCATTCCTCAGCCTGGGGTGGCCACTCCGGTGTAGATGGAACTTATAGACGACTCAAGCAATATTTTAGTAGGGTCGGAGCCAAGAAAGATGTGCTAGCCTTTGTCCAAAGTTGTGATGTTTGTTAAAGGACAAAAACAGAACATGTGCAATATCCCGTGCTATTGCAACCTCTTCCAATTCCGGATGGGGCTTGGCAACACATAAGTATGGATTTCGTGGAAGGACTTCCTAAGTCTGATGGGAAAGAGATCATTTGGGTGGTTGAGGATAGATTCACCAAGTTCAGCCACTTTGTCGCTCTTGCCCATCCCATTTCTGCCGAGAAGTTGGCCAAGGTATTTTTGGACAACATATATAAGCTTCATGGCCTACCTCAATCGATTACTTCTGATCGAGATCGAATCTTCACAAGTCCATTTGGGCGGGAACTTTTCTTGCTCCTGGGTTCCACTCTCGCTCTTAATACTGCCTATCACCCTCAGTCTGATGGCCAGACTGAGCGTGAGAATCAGTGCCTGGAACAATATCTACGCAGCATGACTTACACTCATCCCAAACATTGGGTGAGGTGGCTCTCTTTGACGGAATACTGGTACAATACACATTTTCATTCCTCACTTGGGACTACTCCATTCAAAGCCTTGTATGGTTATGACCCTCCGGCTTGTATGGTGCTGCACGACAGACACTCACATGTTCCTGAGGTTAATGATCTTCTCCTTCAACCAAAGCAGCTCATGTTACAGTTGAAAGATAATCTGCAGGTAGCACGCTCACGCATGAAATTTTATGCTGATAAGAAGAGGACTGTGAGATCTTTTCAGGTGGGTGATCCGGTCTATCTCAAACTTCAATCTTATAGACAATCCTCGTTGGCTCTAAGGAAAAATATCAAATTGGCAGCTCGCTACTTTGGTCCCTACACTGTATTGGAACGCATTGGCTTAGTTGCCTACAAATTGGACTTACCTGCTAGTTCTTCCATCCATCCTGTTTTCCATGTTTCCCTTCTTAAAAAATCCATTGGTGACGGTATCGATAGCTCTCTCACACAACCTGCAGCTAATTCTGATGGTTCTATGGCGCAAGGTCCTGTTGCGGTTTTAGGCAGTCGACTGGGACAGCTTCCAACTACTCTCTGTCAAGAAGTTCTGATTCAGTGGGTCAACTCACCCCTACACACACCAGCTGGGAAGACCGGACTTTCCTTCACAGCCAATATCCTACTGCAACATTCTTGAGGCAAGAATGAACTTGAGGGGGTGGCATTGTCATGACCGAAGCTGAGTTAGTCAATTAAGATAATCACTTATATGTAATAAACGATGTTAGTGATGTTATACTTACTATACTTGTTAGTTCTTGTGAGCTAAGTAGGGTTGTACTTAGCCTTGACTTACTATAAATAGCTAAAGGAATGTATGAAAGGATATAATACAGAATATACACTTTTCCTTCTCTATCTCAATCTCTTCTCTACTCATCTCAATTTCAAGTTATAGTTCAGGAATTGATCCTGAACTATAACAACATGACTTGAATTCCCTTGAAGCCTTGATGAATCCCACGAGCTTGCATAGCCTTGTCCATCTTCCTCTTTAATTCTTTATAACCTGCTGTAGCAATGACTTCCAATTGCCTTCCCCACTAGTATACTGGCTGTTGAAGTAACATTCCAAGGTATTCGGGAGGCCTAACATTGGTTGTGCCTTGGGGAGATGTCCTTTGCTCTCAACTTGGCCAATACAAGCTTCTAACTTGTCCAATTCACCGCTGAATTCCTCTCGGTTGTTCTGAACTTCAAGCTTCAATTCTCTTTAATTAGGGGGCTTATTGTTAGTGTTCTTTGTTGCATAAACATTAGCTTCACTCATTTGACCTTGCACCATGATCGGATGTTGCACAATTCCCAGCTGAAAAGGATCTGCAGTGAAAGAAAATTCCTTAGCTGAATGTTGCTTAGTTGAGTTTGCCTTTCAATTCAATTCTTGAACTTGCATTTGCTTAATCTCATTCAAATTAAGCTGAATTCTTGCATCATGAACCTGTTTTGCAGAGTAAGATTCCATATTCAAACTGACTTCATCATCACCTAATCCCTTTTGGTTGTTAGCTTGCTCAAGTCGTTGTTGCCGTGTGGAATTTTCTTGCTCAAGCTGATCTTGCCGTGCTTGAAGTCTTTGTTCGAATGCTAACAATAAGTCTTGCATTTGCTGATGTAGTTGCTGCTGTGATTCTTGGTGCAGCCTTGTCATTTGCTCAAGAAGAACAACCATAGTTTCTTAATTTGGAACAGGACTGGATCTAGTTCCAGCAGCCACCCTTGAATAAGATGCTGCTTGGGATTGAGTAGTGACACATCCAGCCATATCTAGTGTTGTTTCCTCAATTCGTAGCTCAATTTGATGCAAGAGATCACTAAGTTTCAGCTGTGCTAAATACACGTGAGCAAGATCAATGTTGCTTTGTCACAATGCACTCAAGTCCACTGCTGATCACCTTAGTTACTGAATGAAGAGTTCAAGTTGCATATAAATGCTTAAGCTCTCCAATTTAAGTCAGCAACTTGAGTGTATTGCAGAGAATTAAGCTTGATTAAATCAGGTGCAGCAAAGAATTGAATAATCTGGTCGATTCTGCTCAAGACCGAATGGACAGCAGCACATATCCTACAGCAGTGCACACAAGCAAAACAATTTAGCTCAATTCCTGAACTGATCAGTAAGACTAATGCACAACCTTCAGGATCAGCTATCGAATAAGAGTTTTCGAGATCAACGTAACCTAATCAACAGATCCTGATTTTGTTTTAGAAAGGTCAAGGGTAAGAATCGCAGCAAATCAATGTCAATGTAGCACACTTTGAAGAAGGACCTAATTCTTGATCAACTTTGATCCGAACTCAATTTCCAGTAGGATCGATGTTGCTATATCACCAAATCCTCGAATTGTTCTGCTACTGGATAAACCTCAAGACCTCAATTCAATTCTAATCAATAGAATCTCGAGCTGAATTCAGCTGTATCGCATCAATTCAGCAGCTAAGGCCAAGATTTTGTTGCATTGGATCTTGATCAAATTTCAATCTAATATAATTTGATGCTAGTTCAAATCGAATTAAGGACTCAAGCAGATAAATCCAGATAGATTGCAGCCAAAAAATTTTGATTAAATGTGAACCTGATCAACTCAGCAATCCCACTCACAAAACCGCAAGCCGTAGCTGAATTTCTCCAGTTTAAGCACAATTTCTTGATCAAACTTCACTTGATGATGAACTTGATATCGATTAACTTGATTTGGAATCAAATCAAGGCTCTGATACCAAATGCTATGATTCAAGCTAATCTTGAATCCTAAATTGGGGTTTTAAGAGTTTAAATGGAGATAAGAGGTGAATTGGAAGAGAATTAGGGGAATTTGGTGAGAAGTAGATAGAATTAGGTGAGATTAGAAGAGAATTAGATATGAGAAATCTAGAGAAGTGAGGGAGGAGTTAAGAGATAGAGAGAGTTTAGGAAGGAGAGATCAACATTATTTAACTCATGACGATTACAATTCAGATCATCCTACTTATACTAAGCTTCACTAAACAAGATACAATGCATCTACACAACTGCCTTCACCGACATTGCACTTGCAAGCTGCCACTATTGGCTTATACCTAAGTACAGGTGGCTAGTGGGCCGGGTCGGCCTGTAGCCCAGCCCAGTCCGCGTGGACCAAGGCCTTGTTTCGAAGCGGGCCGGGCCTTTTGGGGCCCGGACTCGAGCCCATATATATATATATATATTTATTTTCCCCACTAAAATCACAAAAAAGTTGCAGCTTACATGGTAATGGTGAACCTTATATGTTAAAGGTATGGGGTTCAAATCCCACTAGTATCAATTTTATATCAAATTTTTGTCCTTTTTTTGTAAAGTATGTTAAATTATTTTTATACCCAACAAAATCACAAAAAAATCCTAGCTCATATGGTAATAAGGGTGCTTTTCTTGCTAGAGGGGTGGGGTTTGAATCCCATTAGTCTCATTTTTTTGTAAAATTGTCAAGATTTAAAAAATAGAAATGGGCTCTTGTTCCTATGGAGGTTCAGGAGGCTTAAGGTGCTCTTTTGGGGATTGATGAGCCTTTTGCTTGTGTTGAGAGCCGGCCCGCGGAGACAGTTCCTAGTATCGTGTCTCCGATCCTATTCGCTCCTCTGGTTGAGCGGCAGTCTGTGGAGGTGTCCGCGTCGGATGCTTCTCCCAACCCTGCTCCAGATGTTCGTCTTACCCGCTCTGCTACTGCTCTCGTTGCTGCGGGTGTTCAGGCTACTCGGGGCGTTCAGGTTGCTCAGGATACTCGTGGTGGCCGTAAAGGCCGTGGGGGTTCGCGATAGTTCTCCAGTTCCCCATGATAGGATGCTGGAATGTTAGGGGGTTTAATAACCCCAATACTATCAGTGCTGTGTGTCGCTGGATCTCTTCTAGTCGTTTGAGTCTAGTTGGCTTGGTTGAGACCGAGACCAACCCTGCTTTTGTTGAGCCGGCTATTACCCGCTATGCTAAGGGGTGGCAGTTTCTGATCAGTGGGGTGCGACCCCGTGGGTGTTGCATCATCGTTTTATGGGATCCGACTTTCTACCATGTAGTGAGAGTACAGGGTGGAGATCAGTATGTCACCTGCCGATTTTCTGATATCCGAGGTGATGTGGACTTCACTGCCACATTTATCTACTGCTTTAACGAGCCGGGGCAGCGTCGGGAGCTATGGAGGTATATTCGAGGAGCTAGTGTGGGTCTTCAAGGGAAGCCTTGGATTCTCCTTGGGGACTTTAACGCTATCCTCAGTCCAAGTGACAGGAGAGGTGGTCAGGACCCTTGGACTGGCCACATGGATGACTTGAGGGACTGTGTTCATGATTCTGAGCTCACAGTTCTGCCATTCTGTGGGGTACGTTACACGTGGTCCAATGAGTTAAATGGGGACGCTCTCATTCTGAAGCGTCTCGACTGGTGCATGGTGAGCGAGGGCTGGCTTCGCACTTATTCTTCCTCATCTGCTGAGTTCCTTCCACGGGAATTATGTTCAGATCATTGTCCCTTTGTAGTTAGAGGCCTTGGAGAGCGCCGCACATTGAGGCTCCCTTTCAAGTTCTTTAACTTTTGGCCAAACCATGACGAGTTTCTACCTACTGTGAGGAGGGTTTGGGAGACTAGCATTGAGGGCATGCCTCTATTTTAGCTCACTCAGAAGCTGAAGAGGCTGAAGGGTGAGCTGAAGATCCTCAATGCCAGACATTATGGCCACATATCGGCTCGGGTTGTGGAAGTGAGGGATGCCTGGACGGAGGTTCAGCGGGCTTTAGATGATGGGCCCGAGAGTTTGTTACTTCGTGAGGAGGAGCATCGTTTGTCTCAGGAGTACTCGCAGTTGTGTAAGGATGAGGAGGCTTTCTATCGTCAGAAGTCTCGCATCCAATGGCTCTCTTTGGGAGATCAGGGCACCCAATTTTTCCATAAGTCTGTCACGCATGGGCAGGCTAGGAGCCGGATCTCTTCTATCATTCGTGCTAATGGCAAGGGGACGTATGATGACAGTGAGATTTCTGAGGTAGGAGTCTCCGACTTTCGAGACTTATTGACAGAACCGAGTGGGCCGCTTCGTGATGATATTTCGGGGCTCTTTCAGACCCGTATTTCTAAGGATCAGGCTCATCCGCTATCTATTCCGGTTACTAATGTTGAGGTGAGAGATGCACTGTTCTCCACTGGTGATGATAGGGCGCCTGGCCCTAATGGTTATACCTCCCTCTTTTTTAAGAGGGCTTGGGACGTGGTGGGGTGTGATGTTGTTCGGGCTATTCGGTCTTTCTTTCAGTCAGGGCGCTAACTCTAGTCGTATCAGCTTGATCCCGAAGGTGGAGAATCCCTCCACTTTCACCGATTTTTGCCCGATCTCCTGTTGCAATGTGATCGATAAGTGCATCACTAAGATCATTGCAAATAGACTGAAAGGGGTTCTTCCTTACCTCATTGATGACTCGCAGTCTGCTTTCGTTCTTGGGCGGAGGATATCTGATTGTATTATGTTGGCTCAGAAGCTTCTGCGCGACTATCACGTTCAGGTGCCTTCGCCTCGATGCGCTATGAAGGTTGATCTTCGAAAGGCTTTTGACATGGTGCGCTGGGAGTTCATTCTTACCGCTATGCGCTGTATGGGTATACCTGAAGTTATGATCCGATGGGTGCGGGAGTGTCTTTCCACAGCCAGATTTTCAGTCGCCATTAACTGCGAGCTTCATGGCTTTTGCGGCATGAGCAGGGGTATCAGGCAGGGGGATCCTCTCTTGCCCTACCTCTTTGTTATGGCCATGGAGGGCTTACGGGGTTTGCTTCACTGTGCATCTTTTGATCCAAGGTTTCGCTTTCATCCCCGTTGCCAAAGTACTAGCCTTACTCACTTATGCTTTGCAGATGAACTTATGATCTTTAGTGAGGCTGATGAGGGTAGTTTTTCAGTTATCTGCGAGACTTTAGATAATTTTGCTACACTTTCGGGGTTGTCCTCGAATGCAGCAAAGAGCATCGTCTTCATTACTGGGGTTGACTCTGAGCTTCAGCAGACACTCCTTGACGTTTTTGGTTTCCGGTTGGGTCAGTGCCCAGTCCGGTATTTGGGGGCACCACTCATCACGACGAGGCTTCAGTTCATCAATTGTAAGCCTCTTTTAGACTGCATCCTTGCTCGCATCCAGCTTTGGACATCTCGTGCTTTATCTTGTGCCGGACGCTTGCAGCTTATCAAATCGGTCCTGTTCTCTATTCAGGTCTTCTGGTTATCTGTCTTCATTCTCCCGAAGCTGATGATAAAGAAGATTGAGTCGACTCTTGCAGCCTTTCTCTAGAAGGGCGCTTCTCTGGGCCCGAGTGGGGCCAAGGTCTCCTGGGAGCATCTTTGCTGCCCTTACAGGGAGGGCGGTCTTGGGGTACGGCGTCTGCATGAGTGGAACCAGGCATCTCTCATGAAGCGTATTTGGGTTCTACTCACCGATCGTGACTCTCTCAGGCCTCATTGGATTCATGCCAACCTACCCAAGGAGAAGTCCTTCTGGGATATTCAGCCGAGAGGTTCGATTTCATGGTCTTAGAGGAACATTCTTGGTGTTCGATCGCTTTGTGCTTGGGCTTTTCGGCATATCATTGGTGATGGCCGGGACACTGCTTTATGGTCCGATTACTGCCTGCCATGTGGACGTTTGGAGGGGTGGTTCACTTTCGGCCTCCTCCATTCCACTGGTCATCGTTTGGGATCTCGAGTTTCATATATTATAAGGGTGATCAGTGGCGTTTCCCACGGGATATTGAGGAGCTGCTTCCTATCTGGGATTCTGTTGACTTCAGGCCCCGACCAGGGGTAGCTGACAGTGTACGATGGATGAGAGACCCATCTGGGGTTTTCACCACTAGATCGGCATGAGAGACGATTCGCAGTCGGAGGGAGGAGGACTCCATCCATCATCTCCTTTGGTTTCAGCTTTGCATCTCGAGGCACTCCTTCATTTTGTGGCTTGCCTCCTGTGAGCGTCTACAGACATTTGACAGACTGCTGAGACATCGAGTGCAGGATGTTCGGGCTACTTGCATGTTGTGCGGGTCAGATGCTGAGTCGCATGACCATCTCTTCTTCACCTACAGCTACTCTGCTACTGCTTGGTCCAGAGTGTCCTCTCGCACCTCTTTTGCCTAGCCCACGCTTCCCTGGCACGAGCTGGTTCAGTGGGCTGCTACCAGGCTTCGTGGCCACGGGGTGGATCGGAACCCTGCCCGCCTTTGTTTCTCCACTACGGTTTACATTCTCTGGTATGAGCGGAACCTGAGGATTCATCAGTCCCAGTCCAAGCCTTCTGCAGTCATCACGGAGGAGATCACAGGATTGGTCCACAGTAGTCTGATTGCTGCCCCTACACTTCGCTGTGCTCATCGCCACTCGTAGCTTCTGCAGGAGTGGGGGATTGAGCATTAGCTTGTTTGCCTTCATTTGCTTGTTCTCTCTGTTTGATCATGTGGATCGTTGATACATCGTGCTTTGATTGATTCTTTAATGGAGGCCTTCTGGCCTTGGCGTGGGGCATGCCCCTCGTAGACTTGTACATATATTTTGATTATATATAGTATTTATCACTGATTTACCAAAAAAAAAATATCAGCAGGTAAGATCTTTTTTTGAAGTTTTTGAAATCAAGTCCATAGTAGCATGCTCAAATCTCCTATTTCAAATCCAAGGATCATTTTCATTTGAGATACTAGAATATTTCACAAAGTTCATGCATTCTTGATCAATCATAGAGACATTATAACATCCTAACCGATCAAATGGTACTTCATTCATCTATGCGCACACCGCAATACATTTAGTTGACAAAGAAATGCACACAATAACCTTTATCATATATTGATTAGTGTTAAGAAAATTATGCATAAGACCATCAACAAGTAAATCATCATATATGCAAGGAGAATAATTAGGGGCAACATTATTAGTGCAAAGAAGTTTCCTTTTCTTGTTGCCACCAAAAGTGACAGAAACTTTCCTTGGTTTGATAAAAGTGGACTTGGATTTCTCTTGAGTCATATAACTTCAGAAACCACTATCCAAGCATCATTTTCTATATTTATTCTCAATCTACAAGCATGCCTACACAATTTAATGAACTTTTGGTAGCCGAATTTTCTGGTGTCCTTTGTTGTCAGTCTTGATATTTGGAGGTCGATATCCCTTTCGAACCCAAACCATCTTGGATTTTCTCATATTCTTTTAAGTTGACATTGATGTGCAATATGCCCATGATTACCATAATAATGATAACTTATAGAGTTTATCGGTGGTGAGGAGACTTTGACAAAATGTATATTTAATTTTATATTTTGAACATTTCCATTAAACCCTATTCCTTCTTTTTTGTAAACTAGTTTTTGAGATGAGCGTATCTTGTCAAGTGTTTCTTGCCCTTTGAAAAATTTGTTTGAGATTATTGAAAGTTCTTCTATTCTTTCTTTCAAAGACTCATTTTCTTTCAATTATGATTCATCTTCCTTGGATTTTCTTGTTCATTTTCATATGATTGAAGCTTCTCATCCAAGGATTGTTTTTCATTAGTTAGTTTTATGATTTGATCATTCAAAGATTCTATCTTTTACTTTAAGGATTTATTTTCAAGATTAAACAATAAATGTCATTTTGACTCCTTTTCTAAACCCGTTTATTCTTGACCCTTTATGAAAGCATTGTTTCATTTTTTCAATTTTTTTATATTTTTCATATAATTCATGAAATCCAACAACAGGTTCATCATGGGATAAATCGGTTACCTCATCTTCTTCAATGCTGTCATCATCAATGGCCATGAAACATGACTTCACTTGCTCCTCTTCACTTATATTAATAGATTTTTCGTTCGAATTTCTTTCAAAAGTGTCATCAAGTTTGTTCCAAATCTTTTTTTTTTGCAGTCTTGTAACTGTTACATGATTAAACACATTGGGAGTAATAGCACATAATAATCCAAAGTGAGCTTTAGCATTTTTCTCAGGCTTTATCCTGTCATAATGGACAGGCTTGTTTTCCTGTTTCTCAATAGTTTTCTTTCCTTCTTTTCTTGAAGGTACAAAGTCACCACTTTTGGTTATAAGCCATAAATCAAAATCAATGAATGTGGTGTACAATCTCATTCTAAGTTTCCAATAGGGGAAATTTTCCCCATCAAAATGAAGAGGCTTGTTTGTCAATCGACCCTCGGCCTAGATAGGAGATTTCGATCACTCTAAGGTTATTAGACCAAAAATAACGAGTAATAGCTCTAATGACAATTAAGGGCCCAAAGAGCAACTTAGGGGGGGGGGGGGGGGGGGGGGGAGGAGGGAGGGTGAATTAGGTTCTTTAAAGATAAAATGAAAATTTTAACTTTAGAAACCAAAAAATAAATTGAAAGCTAAACAATGAATATGAAATTTAAAAAATAAAGGCAAGAAGAAAATGATGCAAACGGATTTTTATAGTGGTTCACTTCTAACTCGGAAGCCAGCCCACTCCTCAAGGGATTACTCTTCGCTACTTGAGCCTTTAACTAAGCTTGATAATCCTTTTTGAAACTAGGCTCAGGATCCAACCATTAGAACTGATCAACAATAAATTGGATCAACATTAAAACCTTTACAATCGACCCTTTTGTAATAGCAGGCTCGGGATCTAACCTTTGCAATGAATTAAAGCAATGAAAGAATTGAAGCAATGAAATTATTCACTCTTTCAAGAATGAATTGACAATAATCTATTTTAACCAAAGCTAAGGATATGTTAATTAAGCTTAATGATCAACAATAAAGACAATTAGTGATGCTTAACAAAACTTTAAAAGAAACTTGAAATTAAAATGCTAAAGCACAGGAGAATAAGAGCATTTTAATCAAAGAATGCTTAGAGAGAATTGGCTTATTAAAGCCAAAGCATTCAAGCCCTATTTATATAAAAATGAGGGCCATAGGGATGTTCAAAATGTTAGGGAAAGGATTAGGATAGAAATCAATTCGAAAGTAGCTGTTTGAAGACCTTTCTAGGCTGTGTATAGACACACAGCAGCTTCGGATGGCTACTGTATGTTTGTGTATTGACACATCCCTTTTTTGTGTGAACGTTTTTTTATCATTCAACTAGATTTATTGATTGATTTGCCATACAATTTAATTGATTGATTGATTGATTTATCATATTAGCTTGCATTTTGATTTAATTTTGATGTTATCTCATTCATTTGAATGAATGGTTGATTTAATCAAGCTAAAATATCACCCTAATAAACTTTGACCTTGTTATTTTTTGGTGTGCTTTCATAATACAAATTTGAAAAATATTTTTATTGGCAAACTAGATTGGCTTGAATTTGACTTGAATATTTTTCAAAAAGACATTTGGAAATCAAATTCTCAAAATTATTTTTGTAAGAGCATCAGATATCAATATTGAGATTTGACCCAGTTAATATATCTCGATCCTGAGTCCTAAAAAAATAAAAATAAATAACTTAAAGCACTTGGACCAGGATCTCGTTCTCTTTATTTTGGATGAATCTTCTCTTTAACTTTGATCTCTTTTCTTCCCAATCCTTCATCTTAGAAAGCTTGGTATCAACATCATTAGCCTTGATTTTTCCTAGCTTTCTTATAAGTCACTTTCAAACAAGGTTATAATAATTTAAACGTAATGACTTACTAAATGATTGTTATCATCAAAATTATAATATAAATGACTTTTAGGGCTAATATAGACCATTGACCAATGCTCAAAACAAGAAGGTCTAGTGATCTTGAACTTGAGGAAGCCAAAGGTTCGGCCTTAATCGGGTCCCCACTCAAGCACCCCTTATAACAAAGTCCTACGTCACGAGGGACGAGGGAAGTCACGACTGCGGTAATGAAAGCCAAGGTGATGAAGACGTCCCAAAAGACAAGCATATTGGGCTTCATGGCTATTCTCGAAAGAGTTTCATGGTCATGCCCAAATGTCGCATGGAACTCGTTGATCAGATGATTGAACAAGATATGAAAGAGGTCTATGAAAGATAATGCTCTAAAATAGAGCATACTCTAGCGGCTCAGCATAAAAACTCTGCCACAATGGGAGCTATCATCACTAACATTGGGACCTCAATGAAAGAAAGGCTTCATAGGGAAATCGACAGAGTCTGGTTTAGATGAACTCAACCCTATCTTCTACTGCTACCCTTATTGCTAAGGATGTGGCAAGGCAGATAATAGTTGAAGTTGAGCCTATTTTAAAAGGCAACCTAAGATTCATAATGGCTTAGTTCAAGCCGTTAGACAGGATATTAGGCAACTCAGGCCTGTTCCTCCTCCTACAGTCCCTACTAGGTACCCTCGTGATGTTCCTTCGAGTTCTTGAGGGCCAATGACTGAGGTGGACAACACAATGTCTGAACGAATTGGGAACCCAGCTATGTCTGACCAAGGGGCTGCTCTCTTAGACTATGGCCATAAAGGTCACAGTGATCCTTTGCGGTTGCTGGCCCTTTAAACCAAGCATAATCTTTGGCTTTGTGGGATCTCCAGCCCAATGTTCAAGTCACCCCTGTTCTTTAGGTGGGGGGTTCATAATCATTCATACCCTCTTCATGTTGGAGAGGCTGCCTCGAGGCCTAGCCAGAGCCTTGGAGTAGGTGTGCAGGGATAGGTTGTTTGGAGAAATTTAATTTCATAAACTAAAATTTCTCGAGGTTATTGGGTCAAGTTGTTTGTTTTATTTGTCTGTCAAGTGTGTGAATGTAGTGGGTGTAAATAAAAATTTAAACGAACGTGCAAATTGGGACTCGCCGCAACTAGGGAGCAAGCCCAAATTCTTGATCGCACATATTTTACCTTAACAGCTCTACTCTTAAAAGAAAAGGGATGGTTCTCTTGGTGTATCCAACTTCGGCTTGCAATAAACACATGGATCTTGCTTATGCTTCAATTAAGACTTTCATATTTTTGTAAATAAGTTTGACAAAAAAGTAAAAGGACATGGACCTAACTTCAGTTGTAGTTATAGTGGCGAAGCATGGCCCCCATACACCTTTTCCTCGTACACTTAAAAGTAAGGAACTGGGGTGGAGACAAACTTAAGAGTTCGACAATATACTTATAGGCCCGAAGCATAAAATGAAAATTTTAACTTTAAAAACAAAAATATAAATTGAAAGCTAAACAATGAATATGAAATTTAAAAAGTAAAGGCAAGAAGAAAATGATGCAAAGGGATCTTCATAGTGGTTCACTTCCAACCCGGAAGCCAGCCCACTCCTCAAGGGATTACTCTTCTTTACTTGAGCCTTTAACTAAGCTTGATGATCCTTTTTGAAACTAAGCTCAGGATCCAACCATTAAAACTGATCAACAATAAATTGGATCAACATTAAAACCTTTACAATCGACCCTTTTCTAATAGCAGGCTTAGGATCTAACCCTTGCAATGAATTAAAGCAATGAAAGAATTGAAGCAATGAAATTATTCACTCTTTCAAGAACGAATTGACAATAATCAAGTTTAACCAAAGCTAAGGATATGTTAATTAAGCTTAATGATCAACAATAAAGACAATTAGTGATGCTTAACAAAACTTTAAAAGAAACTTGAAATTAAAATGTTAAAGCACAAGAGAATAAGAGCAATTTAATGAAAGAATGCTTAGAGAGAATTGGATTATTAAAGCCAAAGCATTCAAGCCCTATTTATATAAAAATGAGGGCCATGGGGATGTTCAAAATGTTAGGGAAAAGATTAGGTTAGAAATCAATTTGAAAGTAGCTGTTTGAAGACCTTTCTAGGCTGTGTATAGACACAGAGCAACTCCAGATGGCTACTGTATGTTTGTGTATTGACACATCCCTTTTGTGTGTGAACGTTTTTTTATCATTCAAATAGATTTATTGATTGATTTGCCATACATTTTAATTGATTAATTAATTTATCATATTAGCTTGGATTTTGAATTAATTTTGATGTATCTCATTCATTTGAATGAATGGTTGATTTAATCAAGCTAAAATATCACCCTAATAAAATTTGACCTTGTAATTTTTTGGTGTGCTTTCATAATTCCAATTTGAAAAATATTTTTATTGGCAAACTAGATCGGCTTGAATTTGACATGAATATTTTTCAAAAAGACATTTGGAAATCAAATTTCAAAATTATTTTTGTAAGAGCATCAGATATCAATATTGAGATTTGACCCAGTTGATATATCTCGATCCTGAATCCTACAAAAATAAAAATAAATAACTTAAAGCGCTTGGACCTGGATCTCGTTCTCTTTATTTTGGATGAATCTTCTCTTTAACTTTGATCTCTTTTCTACCTAATCCTTCATCTTAGAAAGCTTGGTATCAACATGATTAGCCTTGATTTTTCCTAGCTTTCTCATAAGTCACTTTCAAACAAGGTTATAATAATTTAAACATAATGACTTACTAAATGATTGTTATCATCAAAATTATAATATAAATGACTTTTAGGGCTAATATAGACCATTGACCAATGGTCAAAACAAGAAGTCTAGTGATCTTGAACTTGAGGAAGCCAAAGGTTCGGCCTTAATCGGGTCTCCACTCAAGCACCCCTTATAACAAAGTCCTACATCACGAGGGACGAGAGAATACACAACTACGGTAATGAAAGCCAAGGTGATGAAGACGTCCCAAAAGACAAGCATATTGGGCTTCATGGCTATTCTCGAAAGAGTTTCGTAGTCATGCCCAAATGTCGCATGGAACTCGTTGATCAGATGATTGAACAAATGTGAAAGAGCTCTATGAAAGATAATGCGCTAAAACAGAGCATACTCTAGCGGCTTAGCATGAAAATTCTGCCACAATGGGAGCTGTCATCACTAACGTTGGGACCTCAATGAAAGAAAGGCTTCATAGAGAAATCGACAAAGTCTGGTTTAGATGAACTCAACCCTATCTTCTACTGCTACCCTTATTGCTAAGGATGTGGCAAGGCAGATAATAGTTGAAGTCGAGCCTATCTTAAAAGGCAACCTAAGATTCATAATGGCGTAGTTCAAGCCATTAGAGAGGATATTAGGCAACTCAGGCCTATTCCTCCTCCTACAGTCCCTACTAGGTACCCTCCTAATGTTCCTTCGAGTTCTGGAGGGCCAGTGACTGAGGTGGACAACACAATTTCTAAACGAACTGCGAACCCAACTATGTCTGACCAAGGTGCTGCTCTCTTAGACTATGGCCATAAAGGTCACAGTGATCCTTTGCGGTTGCTGGCCCTTTAAACTAAGGATAATCTTTGGTTTTGTGGGATCTCCAGCCCAATGTTCAAGTCAACCCTATTCTTTAGGTGGCGTGTTCATAATCATTCATACCCTCTTCATGTTGGAGAGGCTGCCTCGAGGCCTAGCCAGAGCCTCGGAGTAGGTGTGTAGGGATAGGTTGTTTGGAGAAATTTAATTTCATAAACTAAAATTTCTCGAGGTTATTGGGTCAAGTTGTTTGTTTTATTTGTCTGTCAAGTGTGTGAATGTAGTGGGTGTAAATAAAAATTTTAACAAACGTGCAAATTGGGACTCGCCGCAACTAGGGAGCAAGCCCAAATTCCTGACCGCACATATTTTACCTTAACAGCTCTACTCTTAAAAGAAAAGGGATGGTTCTCTTGGTGTATCCAACTTCGACTTGCAATAAACACTTGGATCTTGCTTATGCTTCAATTAAGGAGACTTTCATATTTTTGTATATAAGTTTGACAAAAAAGTAAAAGGATATGGACCTAACTTCAGTTGTAGTTACAGTGGCGAAGCATGGCCCCCATACACCTCTTCCTTGTACACTTAAAAGTAAGGAACTGGGGTGGAGACAAACTTAAGAGCTCAACAGTATACTTACCGGCCCGACTCAATCAGATTTTTAGGCCTAACACCCTTGACTTGTCAAAACTCGAATGAATTAGAGTATGACAAGATTAAGATAGAGCAAACTATATCTGCGTTATTGGATAAGGTCCAACTCAATCGAGGTCAATCCTTGGTCATCAAAGCCCTTAAACAATAACACAAACCTAAGTTCACTTGACTTATTAAGCAATGACAATAGTGTTATGACCAAAGCAATCAAGGTTAAGCATTGGCTGTCAAAACCTTAAACTAATGCCTTAAATCTCAACTCGTCAATTGTGGGAACAAATTAAGGCAGAGTTCGTACCTGAAGCCGGAAGAACTATATTAAACTGATGAAAACAAGTGCGTCATTAATCTATACTACGCTAAGCTAGGCTAAGTTACACTACTCCTAGGTATAAAGTACAAATAACTGCCTTGAGGCTCATGTATTTGAAATTACACTCCAAGTAACTGCCTTGAACTGGGAAACCACCTATCTTGCAGCCTTCTAGGAAGTCCCTTGAGGCTGAGCTCCTTACATGCCCTCAACCACCTCGAGTGGCTGATCCCATTAAAATGGGTTTGAACTTCGCAGGCAACCGGGCCCGCGATGCTGTTACATTAGCATCTAATGGGCTTGCCCTCCTCGAGGATGGCCTCATGTAACAAGCGCATGGCACTTCACCCCAAAATGGCGTCATCCTAACTCCTTCAAGTCTGGGGTGCGAACAAATGCCCCCTTTTAGCTGTTGGTAATTTCAGAATTCGAACAGGGTAAAAAAATCAACCTGATTTGGCCTTTATTGGCTACAGGGAGCTCAAGAGAACATTGTTTGACGTTTTTAGTTCCTTCATTCCCGCATGTCTTTCAATATGATAGCTAGGGCTTCGAATCTTCAGTTTTGCTATGTGCTCCCTCTCCATTGTGATCAAGCGCTCTTAAATGCTTGCTCTCAGCTTCTGATTTTTTTCAATCTTCGTTGCTGATTTGCTTTTTACATCTCAAGATTCTCTCAAACCACGAAGAAATGGCCAAAATCTCTTATGTTGTCTCTGCCTCCATCCCTTGAGCGGATCTCCCTATAGTGCAGTTAGCACGTCTAGTTTAATTAGATGTTTCAATGGTCACTAATGTGCTCAGCGCCCTGTTGACCTTAGTATCATCAAGGAGGATATTTCTTGGATGTTTGATAATGATCCTTCTTCAATCCATGAATAATGCGCCCTTAGACCCATCTTGGACATTTCTTTTGACGTCCCTAGCCTCGAGGCTATGTTCCTTGATATTGATGAGTCTCCTTTACTTCGCATAGTTTCTGCAGGTCATTCATGATTTTTGCAAACAAAGATGCATTTGCAAACAAAGATGACCCATTTAAGGGATGGACGTTCTTGACAAAGTGATGTGCTAAATGGGTGGATCGCTTGACCCTCACTTACAAGGATAAGTGGAAGAGTCTTCGTACATAGGAAGTCATCAGGCTCTCCAAGATCACTCTTGGGTGTGATTACCTCGTTACGACAACTCTCACCTTTTGCTGGGACATCTGTTATAATGCTTTGTCCTCCATGTGGGCTTCTGGGGATCAACTTATAGGACATAGCTGCCCTAACAGGCCTTTGCTCCAGGGGCAGATGAATACCATCTTGATTCTTTTGTTTCTAAAGAGGCTTAAAACTTTGCCACTTCTTTCTCTATGACCAACTTACCCAGTGGTTATGAGACTTTTGTCAAAGTCTTTGTCACAAAAAGTCATAACTATGGATGAGGGTCCAAGGAAGAAGAGAATTGTTTCTACTTAATTTGGTTGAACGAGTTCTTTCTTGCTAACTCCTCCAACACCATGCTTAAATCTCGTAGGACTGTGGCAATAAACATGGACTTTCGTTTTAGGCCATTGGCTTGAGGACCATTATTCTTGGCCCAAAGTATATGGATGCCTTAGGGACATCATAGTTAAAAGATGTGCCGTCCAGCTAGGAGGACTCCTACAGCTAGTCTAACTGTGGGCCCAAGCCTATTTGCCCGAGCACTACCATGGATGCCCTTTTGTCTCTATAGATGGCGGGGTTAATTGTTAAGGGAGGCAAATTTTCACGTAGAGAGGTTCTTTTACCCCTAGGGTGGTCCTAATGCCTTAAGGAACTTATGCCTCCTCAAGGTAGGTCAGGGATCCAATGGACTTTGTTCAAGGAGAGGAAACTTGGTCCCCGTAGGTTCAAAAAACTAGACCTTCACTATGATGTCTCTATAGACATCAATGCTCAGGTCCGGCAGGCAATCTTGTGCCCTTAAGATCTCTTCCCCTATCAGCAAACTTAACATGGTGTAGAGACCTGTAGGCTTGGGTTGTTTGCTAGGCAGTTTGGAGTAGTCCAAGACATACCCTTTCCAAGCCTACAACAACAACAATAGGCCCAATGCAACAAGGGCTCCTGCTTGAGTAGGGTCTGGGAGAGGTAGGATGTATGCAGCCTTATCCCTTCCGGGGGATACCCTATTGGGAGGCTGTTTTCGAGGATCCCTAACCTGAAAAGCAAGAAGGACATGAAAAGCATGGAGAGCACGGAGAGCAAGACAAGTATGGAAGCATCTAAATGGTGTAAGGAACAAGAAGCAGGGAAAAAATGCGTATGCAAAATGCAATCATATAAATGGTGTAAGCAACAAAAAGCAAGGCAGAAATGCGTATAAACTGACAGGCATGCAAGAAGCTTGGTTGCACTAGTACTAGACTGGAAGTTCTTATCCCTCTATATCTGTTACCCCTATACTAAACCTCCAATGAGCTCATTCTTTTTCGAAGCCTATCAACCAAGAATTTGTGGCAGGCTAAGAGGATCACTATTCAACTCCCTCCCCAAAAAGAGTTGTATAAGTCTAACATAGAGGTTAAGTCAACCTATGGGTACCCTATTCCTTGCAGGTATGGCCCATGTGCCACCCCTCGTCTTTTACCTTGGTTCCAAGCCTACTGGTCCTCGTTAGAGGCCAGAGACGCCAAGCATTATTTTACCCCTTGCTTGAGCTTCCAAGTCCCAACTCAAGAGGCCTCCAACTGGTCAAAGGAAAATAAACTTTGAAGAAAACGCTATTAGGTAAATAACCATCCCTAAGGTCTTGATATTTTTCTTTAGATGGCTTGAACAAAGGCTAACCCTATACTTCTTTTTGTAGCTTCATCTATTTAAGAGACGCCTCAGGGACACTCAAAGGTTTACCAGAATATTCTATAAGGAATCACTTCTAAGAACTTATTCACCAACCCTGGAAGTTGGTGGCTCGAAGAAACGAATTAGAGGAAAGGCTCCTCTTACTCTTCGATCCAAGGCCATTCAGGAGGAGAAGGAAGAAGAAGAAGAAGAAGAAGAAGAAGAGCAATAAGAAGAAGAAGAAGAAGAGGAAGAGGAAAAAGAAGAAGAAGAAGAAGACGACGAGGAAGTGTCGATCTCACAATTAGCGAGGAAAAGAAAAGCCAAACTCTCTCAACCAAAATTATTGGGTATCTTTTGCTAAAACTGCTCTTACATAGCCAAATATGATTACATGCAATAACTGCTCTTGCCATAGTAGAACTTCTAGATTCTCCACCGCAGCAACACGTAAATTAGTTCAAACCAAAGAACAGCAACACTCCACTTGTTTAATCTTGCTCTTATTAAAGGTCCAACTATCATGTACTTAAGGACATCTGTCTAAGAACCACGTATATGGTGAATGCCAAGAAGTAATGTCTTAATTTCATAGATGCATAAAACAAAGATAGACACAATCTCTCAATAGAAGAATACTTTATTTCACATTTATTTAAACAACTACCTAGACAAAACACAGCCTGTTCAAACCCCTACTCATTAACTTGTACAAGCAAACAACCAATTGACTCATCAAAAGTAGAGACATAAATTTTCAGTGGTTTTCCCCTGCTTAGATGGAATCAACACTGGTGGCTTGATCAAGTATTCCTTGATGGCCTTAAAGGTTTCTTGATGTGGCTCCTTCTACTTGAAGTCCCTTTCAGACTTGAGTCTAAGCAATGGAGCGAAGACTTTGGTTTTCCTTGTGACATTTAAAATAAAACATGTTCGAAATTAACCCACCCCAAATGGTGCGAAAGCTCCTTATTACTTGAAGGTGGTTTGGCCTCTCGAATGACCTTAGTTTTGTTTATATCAATCTTAATTCCCCTCTGATGTACTATGAAACTAAGAAAGTTCCCAGCACTTATGCCAAAAGCATATTTCAATGGGTTCATTTTGAGATTTTGGTTCCTCACTCAAAGGAATGCTCCTCTCAAGTATTCGAAGTGTCCAACTTGGGAATTTAATTTGACCACAATGTCGTCTATGACTGAAGTGCCTAGTATTGAGAGCCTTCAACTCATCCTTTAGCCCCTTCAGCTACTGAGTGAGCTGATACATAGAAGTGCCCTCCATACTAGTCTTCCAAACTCTTCGCACCATAGGAATGAACTCCTCGTGGTCAACCTAGAAGTTAAAGAACTTGAAATGGAGCCACCGGGTGTAGCGCTTTCCAAGTCATCTAACTATAAAAGGATAATGATCGGAACATAACTCCAATGGAAGATGCTCAACATATGAAGAAGAGAAAGAGTGAAGCCATCCCTCGCTCACCAAACACAGTTGAGATGCTTCAGAATAAGAGTGCCTCTAGCCAACGTGCCAGACGACATGAAACGAAGCCCCAAGTACGGAAGGATTGTGACCTCTGAGTCATAGATGCAGTATTGAAAGTCGTCTGTACGACTAGGCCAAGTGTCCGGACCACCACTCCTATCACCAGTATTGAGGATAGCATTAAAGTCACCCAGGAGTATCCAAGGCTCCTCTTAGAGACCCATGCTGACTCCCCGAATATACTATCAAAAACCCCGACGTGGCCTCGACTCATTTAAGTCGTAGACGAATGTAGCGACAAAGGACACATCCCCTCGAATGTTAGTCACCTTACAGGTGAGATGCTGATCCCCACCCTGTACTCTAACTACACGGTAGAAGCTTGAATCCCAGAGAACAATGATGCGGCACCACCGGCCCCCCACCCTACTATACATATACTGCCACCTCTCAACACAGTGGGCAATAGTGGGCTCATTATCAGTAGGGTTAGTCTTGGTCTTAACCAAGCCAACCAAACTCAAACTGTCGAAAGAAATCCGACCATGAACTACAGCGATGGAATTGGGGTTATTAAACCCCCTCATGTTCTAGCATCCGATCATGAGAAACTAGAAGCTAGTGTAACCCATGGCCCCCACGCCGCCCACCGGTAGCAATGGAGCCCATAAGATGACGACCTATTGGGGCAACCTACGAAGTACTGTCAGAAGTAGATACCCCGCCCGTATGCTCCTCGGCTAACGAAGCGAATAGGTTCGGAGACTCAACACTCGGTACTATCCCCCATGATCGGTTCTCGATACATACGACAGGCTCAACGATCCAATCTAGAGCTTCTTGAGCCTCCTCAATCCAGGAGGAACAAGCACTTGACCCAGATCCTCGGGCGAGCCACCATCTAGAATATCGGTGGATGAGTCCGTTCCATAACGAGAAGAGTGGGACCCGCTAATGGGTCAAGCATGGCACACCACATGACGAGGTGACTTGTGGGCAAAGCCGATGTGGCTCATCCTCCAGTGCCAGTTGCACAATTTTTTGGGCTGAGGGGACACCTATAGTGCCCCCCTTTGGAAGGGCCCAAGCTAAGCCCAAAGAGGGCTTGGCAAGGTCTGCATCTGGGCCTGCGCAGGGCCCAGCACTAGTGTGAGCCCTGGGCCAGGATTGGGCCGGGATTGGGGGGAGGAGGGGGGGGGGGGGGGGGGGGGGGGGACATGCTTCCCTCCCCTCTTGAAGCCCCTAGGCCCCCATTGAGCCTAGGATGCCTAGGCCTAGTTTTGGCCACAGGCCTAGTTGGGCCACCACTAGCAGGTGGCCCAATCATCTGCGCAAGGGCCACAGCCGCCCTTGCCCTTTCTCTCTCCTCAGCAACACCCCATCTACCATCAATGGGTCTTGGAACCACAACCCCTCTGATGGTGCAGCATCACTGGCCAAGTCCCATGCCAGCACCACCGCCGGCTAACGCGCCGCACCGTGTGCCATGTGTTTTGGGTCCACGGGAGCCCCAACACCCTCCTTTTTCTTGTTTTTCCTCTTCTTCCTCCTCCCTACCACCGGAGCAGTCACGGTAAGGCCGTCATGAGGACCAAGAGGCGCACACGAGTGCCCAAACGTCAAACAAAGCGAGCAACATTTGGGAACAACCTCACATGCTATACTTAGCTTGACCCAAGCGTCATCAATCTCAAGATAAGTCTCCTTAGATATAGGAGACTTAGCATCGACCTCCACATAGACATGAATTTAGCCTAGTCGAGTACAATCCGCTGTCACCTTCTCCGTGGACAATGGTACTCCAATAGTGCTACTATCGACACTGATCCCATCAGGCCTCCACAACTTGAGGGGAAGGCCAGAAATGCGAATCCAATGCGAGACCGTGAGAGAGTCCTTCCTAAGCGTAAGCCCCTCCTGCCAAAGTTGGAACGACATACATTTGCCCATGAAGAACTAAGGACCATCAAGAAGTACCAAGGACCATCAAGAAGTACACGTTCAGCCTGCTCTTTTATGCGAAACCTAAACATGTACACCGCCCCATCCTAAAGAACACAGTCAACCCCTTATTACCCCATAGGAAGCTTGCAATCTCCTGGGCACGGCAGTAAGCAAGTCCCACCCCTATCAAACATCCCACAAGACAACGGTCCCACTTCTCATTTCCAGAAGAGAATGACTCACGAGTTATGATCCCCACAGACTTGCCATTGACACGAACTGGAGGAACATACTAAAGCAAGTTGTTCGATGAGGAACGAACACGGTCTGCCCATGTTGGTGCACCTGCACCCTCGGTTGGACCTAAACCCAAACCCACCTCACGAGCCACGGGTTCACGCACCTCAGACATGGTGTGTGAAGAACTAATAAAGTAGGAAAGTAACAATTAACCCTAGAAAATTAGGGTTCCAAAACACAAGCCAAGGGTGCCCTGCCACCAACCTCACCAGCCAAACACCGGTCAGAAACTAGTTGTCAACACCTAACAAAACCATAAGCGAAGGACCAGAGAAAACATAAGAGTGATTGCTCCAGAAAACGAAGAGAGAGATTACATGGAGAGAGAAATCGCCAGGAGAGAGAAAGACCAGCCACAACTGCGACACCAACACTGGGGACGGCTGGACAACCACCAAAAGGCTGAGAAGAGAGAGGCAAACCACCAAGGATGAGACGCTAGGGATGGGCCTGCCAGAAACAAGGCCCCCGCGGCCTATGCAATCACCAGCCGCCACAAAACCCTAGCACCCTATCTCTCGATTTTCTCCTTCCTAAGGTCCTCGGAATCACCAGCGGGCACCACCATCAGGAAGTCAAGGCGCCGGCGAATGCTGCACCACCGTACGACACCGCATGCGGCCACATGCGAGTGCCCTAGCTCGCGCCAAAAAATCGCCCAGATCGCCCCACAAATCGCCAGAGGACATGCCTTAGCTTTCCCTAAAAAGAGAGGTAACCTAAGGGTATTACTTAATAATACAATCCTCTTGGGAGTGATACACTTTTCATTACTTTATTACTTTGTACGCTTAGTATACTTGCAAAGCATCACATGCATCCAATACCACATGAAATTTTATCGGGCCTTAGGCTTAGCGTATGACATTGGGCAAGTCCAAGTGAAGTTCCGCTTTAAAATCATTTTGAAATAGGTGGAGCGGCCACCCAGCTTATATGTTGATGTCTTCTATCCTAATGCATATAGGGGCGAAAATAACCCGACCGAGACAAGAAAAAAAAAATTCCACTTGAGGGCATTGGGGACTCGAATCCAACTACAAGAATCAAAGGGTTTCATTAGGGTTTCTAGCTTAAATATGATTATATATTTTGTTTAATTTTGAATGGGGCTTTATTTAGGTTTTCTTTATTGAATCATATAATTGTGATTAGAGTTTTTTGAGTTATATTAGGTTTACTTATAGTTAAAATATGATTGTTTTATAGAGTCAATTTGAATTAAGAGTAGGGTTAGATAAGTTCCTATAAATCGGCTATAAGTTAATGGTTTTAGGAGGCTTTTGATTATTTGAAAAATATTTGATAAATTGTTTTGTTTTGAATTGGTCTTTGCAATTTTTAGTTTGAAAGAGTTCAATAAAAATTATTTAGGTTCTATTTTGCAATTTTTAGTTTGAAAGAGTTCAATAAAAATTATTTAGGTTCTATTTGGGTTATTGCTCCGGCATTCTCAAAATCTCAGCGTTTCAGCCAGTTCCTCTCACTCCGGCATCATTAGGCACGATTAAACGTTTAGAGGCACCCTATCCTTCAAACCATGTATCGTCATGGTTCAAGGCTGCATGTTGGATCCTTAAATCGATCTACATCATCTCTCACAACTTCACTATGTAACAATTTAACTACACCTACATGTAATGTTCTTAACAAATATTGTAACATATTAGCCAGTTCATTTTGTTGAGGAAAGCAATGACAAAATTGCGTGGCAACTATAAGTCAAATTTCAATTGTGCTGTAACATTTTGCAATCCCGACGTATGCTTTGGCAACAATAATTGCGAAGATGCATTTGTAACAAAGTGTAGCTTCTACGGATGTTTAGAAAAATATGAATCATGACAGCCAAGTGCCTTAAGCGAAAAACAACATTGGCCAAATTCAGATGGTAATGTAATCATGACAGTAACCTCTTCAAACATTGGCACATCATATTCGTACAATTCTTCCTTAGTTTATCAACTAATATATGGGTCGCATATCTTCAATTGTTAATTTTTGCTTCTTAAAGAAAATTAATAATTAAGTTTTAGAAATAATATGTAATTTTTTGTTATCAGTCTTTCTAATGGCTTGGACGAAATTGAAAACTAAAATTTAAAGATAAAAATTTAGCTTCTACAACTCGATTCCTTTGCTTTTAAAAGTAGAAATCAGGAAAGAAAAAATGATACTAAATAGGCTCTAAGATACGAGCTGTACTAAGAATATCTAACACGAAACCAAATAGGCATATGATAATTACCTGAAAAAAAATTATAATATGATTACCTAATATATAGTAAAAAAGTAATATGTTATATAAAGACAATATTTTCATATTATCTTTCTGTAACTAAGAAATTTCTATTACAGTCATTAGTTTGTGCATCCAAATTACAACATACAATTATATGTATGATACATGTTAGGGAAATTTGTAAAAATCTGGTGCTAAAATGATCAAAAAGACCTAGAGACAAGTAGTAAACCACTGTCTTTAAGACTTATATTGTCGATACCAAAATTGTTTCGGGATACAATGGAACAAAAAATAAAGTGAAGTAGAGTATAGAAAAGAAAGATTTCTCAGACAAGAAGAGTAGAGAATGAATGATTTTCAAGGGCTTTCCCAAGTACTTTAAATTGATTTGGAAGGGGCCTTAATGTCGATGTCACTATTGTCTCTTGGAAGAGATGTTGGTGTAATAGGTGAATGAGTAACCAAAATATAGCCTTTTTATTACAAAGAAGACTGATTTTGAGATTATAAGAGCGATGAAAGAAGTGACTTTAGCAAGATTAATGGAAGGGAAAGAACGGACGGAAGAAATTAACGCGCTGTGGAGAATCCACTACCCAAAGTCGTATGCAATCACAAAAGTACAATGGGATGAACGGCACTCCGACCCCCAGGGTTAACACGGCACCCACCTCAGCAGTGTACTCGGAGGTGGGTTAGAGTACGTCCCCACTTGCTTAGTAACGGAGGAGAGAAGACAAAAGGAAAGCCTTGAAGGAGAAGGAGAAATTCTATATATTGATAGAATTTTTCAGCTGAATTTGTATATCTATGTTAATCTTCCTCATTGCGTAACCCTAAGTCTCCATGTTTATAGTTGAAAATACTTGGAGGTTAAGGATACGATTGTGGCTTTTAATCCGCGCTATTTAGTTAATGAAAGAGCGGGAAAAGATGCTGTCAAAACGCATATCCGAGCTCGAGCTTGTAGCCTCAAGCCTCGAGACTGGTCTATGGACAACTCCCCAAGATAGCACCCTTGAGGTCAATAAAGAAGACACCCGAGCTCGAGCCAAAGGTCGTGAGCACAACCCAACAGCGAGAACTCACCATGAGTTCGTTTCCAACAACTTAAACAAATACAAGGGTTGTAAAAATAAAAGTTTGGGTTAGAAAAAGTCCATACCACACCAAATCATGATGCGTCGACCAGCTTGTCAATGCAAGGCACGCGCATGTGTTGTCCACAAAACCCACTCTAGACCCCACAATACTTTACCAAGTACAATAACAAGGAGGTATATAAACTAGACTCTAATCCTCTAGATTTCCTATGTGGGATTGGGGCAAAAACAAAAGGCTCCATGCCCGACGTGGTTCATGTTAGGAATAGTGTCCTTAAATCAAAATTCATTTTTTAATATTATTTTGTTAATGAATAAAATTGAAGTTTCAATCATTTTCCCGTTAAATTTGTGCAAGCAAGAATTTATATTGCATGTGATTTTCTTATAAGTATTGTCCATGAGATACATAGAGTCTTTAGACTACATTTTACCTTTTTGTTCTAAGTGGATAATTAGATTGAGCAACATATAGAATTTAAGCACATGGTATAGAATGTTATTTGAATAACTCTTTGTTGATGATGAGCTTGGGCTGCTTGTTTGTTAAGACCATGACTTAACAATTTAGATGACTTGTCTTGGTCATGTGGATGGTGATCCAAAAGTGTTAGATTCGTGTGTTTAATAACATTGACACAATGAGTTGGACCATGTTAATTGCTTGTTTCTAGACTACTATCGGAGATGAGTAATTCATGTCGCATTGTTTAAACGACGACTCTAAATCCTGAGAGTATTCTGGACTTGTACATGGAATGGTAGTTACTTTGGTATACTATAAGTAAGGTCTAAACGAAGGACTGAATTCTCACGTACACTGGGTAGCAGTGTAAAGTGTGACAAGGATTAGGTATTCAATACGGAATCTGCAATCTCTTATGAGGTACAAGTGTCTCCCCAGTTGATTCACAAGTATTTCAACAGTTCGGAAACTTTGGCCAAAGTGTTCCATGTGTTTGACATTTGGAATTTATATTATGAATATGTTCAATTGTAAATGAATAATTCAAGGAAGGGCGAGTCGGTAACTAATGGAGAAGCTACGAGAAGGATATTGGTAGTGGTTATATTTACTCTTTGTCATGGACATCTAGGTGGAGGGATTGTTGTCATCATTGCAGTCTATTTGGAAAATATCGAATAAATGGTTTAAGTCTGGAGTGCAGTGGGATTTATTTAGTGAAATTAAGTTTCATTAAATGGTAATTATATTTTATCATGAGATGGAAATTAATTTAATCCATTCAGAGCTAGATTTAAATTGTACCTGAGGTCCCTGTGCACACCTCTGTCTTTATTACGATTGAAAAAAGATTAAAGAATTCATGATATGAATTATTTATTCATGTGATGAATAAATTTAATTTGCGAAACATTATTCGTGAGATGAATAAAAATTTAAAATTATAAAATGGAACCATTTTTCAAAATTAAACTCCATATTATGAATTTTTACATGTCGAAAACAAAGCAAAAAAAAAAAAAAAACATATACATAAACCGCGTTGAACCCAGCGGGGCTCCGGGTATTCGCAAACGTGTCACGCACTGGGCGGCCCTAAGGGAGATCTACGCACCCCGGCATTGGCCAATCAGGCCTCGACACGTGGCACGCAGTGACAGGCTAAGGACGTGGCTTTGACCAGCGTTAATACGCGACGTTTTAACTTGTTTTCATTCGATACGCTGCATTTGTATTAAACCAGCGAATCCTACATTGAAAAATTCAGATTTTTTCACTCCGGTATACTACTATAAATAAAGGTACCTATTCCGAAGATTTGGTATTAGTTCTAAAATTAAGACTTTCTTAAAGTGTTGACTTTCGGAGACCCAATTGATGAGAAATATTTTTGTTCAAATTTTTCATTCCTTAGTTTAATATTTTTTGGAGCCCACTCTTCGGGTGGTTCAAGGTCATTTCGTAGAAGATTGCTGGGTCTCAGTTTTCTTGGACTTCTGTTGTTATTATTGTTCCGGTGTTCTTATTATTGGAGCAATTTCAGGTATTTTTCTTTCCTTCTCCTTTAAGTTTTTGCCTTTTTATTTATTTAAAATTTTTTTATTATGCCTATTTAAGTTCATAAAATTGTTATGAATGTATTAGAGTAGAGGCTTGTAGATTTTAATTAGGAAGTTAAATATGTAGATTTAAAATTAGGAATTTTAAATCCATCCTATATGTACAATTAGGAAATTTAAACCGTTTCGTTGCATGAATTTGATTAAATTAGTGAAAAGATTTTAAATTTGACCCAGCCATTGGTATTAGGGAAAAGGGATCTATAGAGATAAACACATTTTTGGGAACTCTCGCACGTGAGGTGTCACGAAGCATGACACTCTGCCCGGGATCTTAGGTAGTGAGAAGGGTCTTCTATGCCGAGTGCTCTGATAAGTGCCCTTTATTGTGACTACAGTTGGAGAACTGCGAACTCAACAATTGGTGTCATGGTTAGGTTAATTAGTAGCTAGGTTAATTAATCCCAACAATTGGTATCAGAGCCAACCTCTGATTGCATTCATAATGTACATCAATAGGTATAATAAGATCAAAATAAATACACTTGTGATATAATAAAATAGAGAATTTATTAAGGAGGAAAGATTTGCAATTTTGATAATATTCAGAGTAATGATTTAAATTGCTTAAATTGTTCATGAATTAATAGTTAATTAGATTATTTAAAGTAACAATTTAAATTGTTTAAAACGTTAATAAATTAATCGTTAATTCAGATCTATCAATTTATTAATTTGCGATTATGTTGTTCATTTAAGAAGATTGTGCGTTCTTAATCATGATTTACTAAATCGGATAAAATTGATCTAATGAGATTATATTAAATTACTTGTAACAAATAGGATAAAATTGATCTACTAAGATTGGATTCAATTATTTTTCATCAAATCAGATAAAATTGATTTAATGAGATTGGAGTCAATTATGTTTCAAATTAAATTACACAATACAGTGTGCTATGGGCAGATATAGAGGCCAAAAAAGGGCCAAAAGAACTACCAAACCCGCCTAGACACATACTTGCTGGAGGGATTTGATGGGAGAGAAGTGTAAAGTGCACAAGGAAAGAGCGAGGGAGATACAAACCAAATGTGGAGCCAACTGGCCCAAAAGATTAGAGGGCTAGCACGGGAAGTTCTGGGCGTGTCAAAGGGAGGGGTGCCAAGCAATAGAGAGTCCCGATGGTGGTGTGAGGGGGTCCAAGAGAAGATTAAAGCCAAGCAAGACTATTTCAAGGAGTGGATTCGTAGTGGAGATGAGGATAAACGGAATCAGTATCAACAACCTAGGAAAGAAGCAAAGAGAGCAAAGAGAAGCACAATCTAGAGCTTATAAGGAGTTCTACAAGAGGCTGGAGACTAAGGAAAGAGCTATAGATATATATAGAATTGCCAAGATAAGAGAAAGGAAGACAAGGGCCTTGGATCGAGCACAGTGCATAAGAGGAAAAGACGGACAGGCCATCGTGGACAGGCAACTAATTAAAGCTAGGTGGAGAGCATACTTTCACGATATGTTCAATGGTTTGGGGGATACAGAGATATCCCTTGGTGATCTTCAAACATCTAAGGAACACTAGAGCCACTGTGAGTACAGGCTAATTAGCCCAGAGAAAGTCCAGGGGGCCCTAAAACATATGGGAAGGGGTAAAACAGTTAGCCTAGATGATATACCCATAGAGGCATAGAAATGCCTTCGCTAGAAGGGCATCAGTTTGTTGACTAAATTATTTATCCAAATCCTCATAGGTGAGAAGATGCCCGATCAGAGGAGGAAAAGCACATTGATCCCGATCTACAAGAACAAACGCAACATTCAGAGCTGCGCCAACTATTAGGGTATCAAACTAATGTGCCAGACGCTGAAGTTGTGGGAGCGGGTCATAGATAGGAGGTTATGACAACTTACAGAGGTGAGAACCAATTCGGATTTATGCCTTAAAGATCAATAATAGAAGCCATCCACATCCTAAGGCGAACAATGGAGCACTAAAGGGAGAGACAAAAGGACCTACACATAGTTTTCATCGATCTAGAGAAGGCATATAATTGGGTGCCAAGGGAGGTGCTATGGAGGGTTTTGGATAGGAAAGGCTTCCCCTTGCCATATAGCTAAGTCATTAGAGACATGTATGGGGATGCACAAACTAGGGTACGCACAGTGGAAGAAGAGACAGACGCATTCCCGATAGCAATCGAGGTACACCAAGGATCGGCCTTGGGCCCCCATTTGTTCATTCTAGTAATGGATGAGCTCACTAGGAACATCCAAGGAGGTGTACCTTGGTGCATACTTTTCGCAGATGACATAGTGTTAGTGGGGGAATCACGAAAGGACGATAATGAGAAGCTAGAACTATGGACAAAGGCATTGGAATGGAAGGGCTTTCGACTTAGTAGATCCAAGACCAAGTACATGGAGCTTAAGTTCGATCCCACCACCATGCCTAGCAGAGAAGATGTCAAGATTGGATCGGACCCGCTACCGAGAAAGGAGAGTTTCAAATACTTGGGGAATATGATATAGCATAGCGGTGAAGTTGACGAGGATGTCAACAACCGGATTAAAGTAGGATGGCATAAATGGAGAATGGTCTCAATGGTACTTTATGATAGAAAGCTTTCCTCGAAGCTAAAGGGAAGATACTCTAAGACGGTAGTGAAGCCGACCATGTCCAACAGGGTGGAGTGTAGGGTGATGAAACAACATTATACACAAAAGATGAAGGTGGTGGAGATGTGGATGTTGCAGTGGATGTGCGGACACAAAAGGAAAGATAAGATCAGGAACAACATAACAAGAAGTGAATTGGGTGTGGCCTCCATTGAGAATAAAATAAGGAAGCAAGGTTTGAGATGGTTTGGACATGTTAGGAGAAGACCGAGCACTGCTCCGATCAGGAGATGCGAGCGGCCACATACTACGTTAGGCAGGAGAGATAGAGGTAGGCCAAATAAGAGATGGCGTGAGACGATCAGACAAGACCTCACCCACCTAAACCTTCGGGAGGAGATGGCCTTAGATGGAGCCCAATGGAAGGCTAGTCAAGGAGTAGCAGATGTAGCAGTGTAGAGTAGGATAGTCTAGCTTTTTATGCTACCTCTAGTGTTCCAGGCCTTTAGGGTAGTCCAGATTCGGTGCACTTATGTGCTACCTGAGCTCCTGATTGACCAGCTGTTTATTGGCTTATTTGCGATCTGTTATTTCTCTGCCTTTATTTTCCTAGCTTTGCCCTGCTTATATGCTTATTTGCTCTCCTAATGCCAGGCTTCTTTGCTGCTGAGAAGCTTTTAAGGTTAGGGATTCTCGGAAACAGCCTCCTTTCTGGGCAACCCTTAGAAGGGGGAAGGCTACGTACATCTACCCCAGACCCTGCTTATGCGAGAGCCCTTTGAGGCACTGGGCTCTTGTTGTTGTTGTTGTATGTTTCAAATTAAATATTTAATTTATAGGAACAAAAATTTTTTACACTGACGTCAACCGCTGACATCAGCACACGTCAACAGGTTGGTGCTGGCATCTGCACTGACATGGCGCTAATGTCAGAAAATTTTAAAAAAAATTTAGAACATGTAGATGTCAATACCGGTTTACATAAAGCCACATACCTAGTGCCCCAAAGGCTCCTGCCAAAGCAGGGCCTAGGAGGTGGATATACGCAGCCTTCCCCCTTTAGGGTATTACCCCTAAAGAGAGACTGTTTCCGAGTGCCCCCAACCTAAGGGTGAGGACTTCCTAGGAGGTTACCCATCCTCGTACTGCTCTCGCCTAAGCATACTTAACTTCCAAGCTCCAACGGCATCTGGTGACGATGTGTTGGTACCCTCTTTGGTAGTAACGGTTTACATAATAATTAAAAATTAATTTTCTATTAATTAATTTAAATTTTTAGAATGAGATTCTAAATAGATTATGAGATAATCTAAGATGTAAGTTGGTGCTTTTTCAAACAACAAATTTACTTAATTAATTTCATTAGTTAATTTAACTTTTACATTGAGATTCTAATTGGAATTATGAGATAATCCAAGTTTTAACTGCAAGTTAATTAAAAACCAGCAGTTTATAAAAATCAAGTCGGAGCAAGTTTCAATTGTTAAAACCTCATAGTCTCCAATACCAGTCTAGAAGTAGACTAGATCGATAGACCTCCCTGCAGAGGATGTCGATTTGCAGATTATAGGGTTAGAATTCTATTAGGATAGACCAAAGTGCAAAGAAGCGATGCAACCACACTTCCATGGAGTATTATGTGTATTTGTATAGAGGTTTAGGTAATGGTTTACACTTAATTAGTGCGATGCATTAGCCTCTTCGAGGAGCTCTGTTGTGTTATATTAGGGACTAAGGTAATGTGGTGAGTTAATAATGTTTAGTAAGAGTTACAAGAAAAACATTTTGATTGAGAATTATTCTCACCCAAACTAGTTTCGTGTGACCCACTGCCGGGGAGTAAAGAGTGTTGTGTTTAGGTCATCATTACATGCGCGATAGTACAGTTTAGTGGATACCTAACTTACTATGTATGCTAAAATAAAAAAATAGATATCACTACATTATACATGACTCATACAAGACAGCTACAGAATTGTTTACATTTATAGTGTTTTGATATGGCTACACCTGGTGCACTTCATTCAATTCTGAAAGATAATGCTTTATCTTGACTAAATTACTTTGCCAGAAAAAAAACAAGTTGCTCTTAGTTATTACTAATGAGGAACTTACTAGAAAGAAAAGAAAAGTGCAGGTGTTGCTAGTGTAGCATCTATGTCCATAAAGAGGCTAGCAAAAGGAAAGTGTTTCTTTTGTGAGAAAACTGGCCATTGGAAAAAGAACTGCACTAATTACTTAGCTTCTCTTCTTGCAAAGACTGCTAATCCATCTGGTGTAGCTATGTTGATATCTCACTTAGTTGAGTCATGCGCAGTTGAGAGTCCACCAGGTTTTTAGTGTGTGGACTCAGGTTCAACTGACCATGTCTGTAATATGGTACAGGGGCTTAGGCTAACCAGGAGGCTGCATGATGGGGAGTTGCACTTGTTGGAGATGGTACAAGAGTAGTAGTTCTAAGAGTAGGAGATGTTAACCTAGTCTTTAGTGGTAGAGTTTTGTTTTTGAAGGACTATTTATTTGTACCTCCATTACACAGAAATTTGATTTCTGTCTATCGTTTGGTGGATTAAGGTTGTTCATTAAATTTCAATTCTGAACTATTTGTTAGGAGAAATAAATTGTTTATTTGCCAAGGTAGAAGCGTGGATGGTCTATTCATGTTATTTCCTACTCGAAACTCAGACATTTGTTTAAATGAATCTAACACAAGCTCACTTGTTCAATCTCGTAAGAGAAAACAACCTGAAAGGGATATTGCATGTGTTGAAAAACTATCTTGACAAGCTGAAATCGATGACGAAGGTGTGCCATGTTTGTTGGTTATCCTAAGGGAACAAGGGGTTGTTTTTTCTACAGTCCTTCTTATTAAAAGGTTTTTGTAAATGCAAAGGTGAAATATCCAAAGGAGAATTTTGTAGTAAACTATAAAAGCAAAAGTGGAGTAGTGTTAGAGGAATTAAAAGAAAACAGCACTTATTTTGAATAGTTAGACACCACTCGGGACATAGTGGATGCATTAGATGCACCTACTGATAAGGTCGAGACTACTCCAGGTACACGAGAGAGAGCCTAGGTGTAGTGGAAGGATTGTCAGGGCACCTGACAGGTTTAAGGCAGGAGCCTTATTGGTTAACCATGACATTGAATCTGATCCTCTTAGCTATAATGAGTCAATTAAAGATAAGGATGCTGACTAATGGGTCTTAGCAATGAAATCAGAGATAGGGTCCATGCATTCTAATTAGGTCTGGTATCTTGTAGAGGCACTTGTTGGCATTAAGCCATTGGTTGTAAATGGTTCTACAAGAGAAAAATAGAAGTGGACGGGAAGGTGGAGACCTCCAAGGCAAGATTGGTTGCTAGGGGTTTTACACAAAAGGAAGCAATCGATTATGATGAGACCTTCATACCAATAGCGATGCTAAACTCCATAAGGGTACTCCTACCAATTACATCTCATTATGATTATGTGAATTGGCAAATGGATGTCAAGACGACCTTTCTGAATGGTCATCATAAAGAAGACATCTCCATGGTGCAACCAGATGGTTTCATTGGCAAGAATCAGAAGCGTATAGTTTGCAAATTGAAGAAATCCGTACTAAAACAAGCATCATGCCCATGGAATATTAGATTCAATGAAGTCATTAAGTCTTATAGTTTTGAGCGATTAGTTGACAAACCATGCATGTAAAAACGACATCAAGAGAAATTAGTGACTTTCTGAGTGTTGTATGTTGTTGATATACTACCCATTGGGAATGATGCAGGGGTGTTATCAGCTGCAAAGATTTGGTTGTCATGGTACTTTTATATGAAAGACTTAGGAGAAGCTCGCTATATTCTTGGGATCAAGCTTTTGTGAAATCGTTAGAGTAGGATGCTGGGTCTTTCTCAGGCCATTTATATTGATAAGATGTTTTCAAGGTATTGTATGGAGGACTCTAAGAAATGGCTTTGACCTTTCAGGCATTAAGTTCCTCTTTCTTTAGAGCAGTTTTCTAAGATATCTCAAGAGGAGGAGCAGATGAGGAATGTTCCATGTGCTTCGGCTGTGGGAAGCCTCATGTATGCCATGTTGTGCACAAGACCAGATATCTGCTGTGTTGTTGGTGTGGCAAGTGGGTTTCAATCTAACTTAGGTCCGATGCAATCGGTGGCGGTGAAGTATATTCTCAAGTACTTGAGAAGAACTAGAGATTATATGCTGATCTTTCAAAAAGATGAGTTGGTTCCAGTTGGCTAAACTGATTCAGATTTCCAGTCAGATAGAGATGTCAAACATTCGATATCTGGGCATGTCCTTACCCTTAGATGAGGAGCCATTAGCGGGAGGAATGTCAAGTAGTCTTGTATCGCTGACTCCACCATGAGGGCCGAGTATGTTGCAGCTTCAGAAGCTGCAAAGGTGGCAGGTTGGCTCAAAAAGCCACTGCTAGATCTTAAGGTTGTTAGAGATGGCCTAACACCAGTTACAGTCTTTTGTGATAACTTGGGTGTGGTGGCTAATTCTAAAGAGCCTAGAAGACACAAGATGTCCAAGCACAATGAAGGAAGTACCACCTCATTAGAGACTATGTGGAGAAGGGTGAGTTAGTCATCATGAAGATAGAAACGAGCCATAATCTTGCAGATCCTTTTACAAATACTTTGATTCAAAAGATCTTTGAATCACACTTAGAGGGGATGGATATGAAGTGTATAGTAAATTGGATTTAGGATAAGTGGGAGATTGTTAGTAATATTGTCATGAAATCTAAATTTAATTTGTGATATTTTTATTAATGAATAAAATTGAAGCTCCAGTCATTTTCTTGTTACATTTGTGAAAGCGAGCATTTATACTGCATGTGATTTTCTTTAAAGTATCGTTCACGAGATGGCCAGAGTCTGCAGATTAAATTTTTACATGTTTGTTCAAAGTGGATAATAAGATTAAACCACAGATAGACATGGAACAAATGGTAATGAATATTATTTGAATAACTCGTGGTCGATAATGAGCTTGGGCTTCTTGTCTGTTAAGACCACGAACTAACACTTTAGATGACTTGTCTTAGTCAAATGGATGGCGATCCAAAAGGGTTAGGTTGGTGTGTTTAATAAGATTGACATACTAAGTTGGACCATGTGAGTTGCTTGTTTTTAAAGTACTAGCGAAGATGAGTGATTCATGTTGTAATGTTTGAATGACGACTCTAAATTCGAATAGTATTCTAGATTTATACATGGAGCGTTAGTTACTTTGGTGTACTATAAGTAAGGTCTAAATGAAGGACTAAATTCCCACGTATACTAGGTAGCAGCATGAACTGTGACAAGGATCAGGTATTCAATACATAATCTACAATCTCTTATGAGGTACAGATGTCCCCTTAGTTGATTCGCAAGTATTTGAATAGTTCGGAAACTTTTTCCAAAGTGTTCCAGGTTTTTGACATTTGGAATTTATACTATGGATATGTTCAAGTGTAAATGAATTGTTCGGTGAAGGGCGAATCGGTAACTAATAGAGAAGCTGCGAGAAAGATAATGGTAGTAGTTATATTTATTCTTTATCGTGGACTTTTAGGTGGAGTAGGTTGTTGTCATCAATACAGTCAATTTAGGAAATACCGAATAAATGGTTTAAGTATGGAGTGCAATGCGATTTATTTAGTGGAATTAAGTCCCATTAAATGGAAATTAGATTTTATAATGAGATGGTGATTAATTGAACATATTTGGAACTAGATTTGAATTGTCATTGAGGTCCCTGTGTAAGCTTCTATTTTTATTGCCATTAGAAAAATATTAAACAATTCATAAGATGAGTAAATTTAATTTGCCAAACTTTATTCATGAGATGAATGAAAAATAAAAAATATAAATTAAGTAATTTTTGAAAATTAAAATTCATCTTATGAATTTTTATGTGTGGAAAACAAAGCAGAACACTATATATACAAACTGCATCCCTCCCTAGTTGGCTGTCGGTCTTGGAAACTATAGTACCTAAGTCCCTAGACAATTCCTTCCAAAATCTAATGCTATTATAAAGCAGACAAAACTATTTTTACTTATCTTTTGTTTTACCCTCTTTAGATTCCTAATTCCTGAGATAGATGGTTGCACTAAGTAGACTCTTCCTTTAGTTCTCATGACACATTCCTTTATAAACAGTTCTCATGCTACTACTTCTCTTCTCAATCACTTCTCTCAAACTAGAAAATGTTCAACCTTTAATGCCCGAATTTTTCCACTGACTACCTCTTTGGGCTAGTTTAATGTTCCTAACATTATTTTAAACTTTGTAGATCTACTGCTAGCAATATAGAGAAATCTGAGCATTTCCTAGTGCTCTACAGATGCTAAAACATACTATATCATCGCTAGCGTAACAGAACAAACCAGATATACTAGTATTGATCGTAATGCAAAAATATGACAACCAGTCAGAAAACAAAAATTGCAGAATAAGTTACATAACATACAAGATAACTTTTCTTACTTTTAGTAAATAATCAAAGTTCGGAGTTCACATTCCAACACTTACATGTATGCCGTAGAGACCCAATCGAACTACCTAAAACTCCCTGTCGGCGAGGCTAAATTAAGATATCAAAAGGGTGAGAACATTTATCAATAAAAATATTTTGTTATAAACTTTTTACTAAACATATTTAACAAATCACTTTTCTCTTTGCCATGAAGGTCCTACAACAGAGCTCCTTGGGGAGGCAAATGTAGACCATAGTCAAGTGTACACCATTACCTGAACATCCATACAAGGTCTTGATATACTTTATGTTGGTGTGGCCATACTCGATTGCATGGACTTCAATTCATATTAAGGGGACTAACCTTGTATTCCGCAAATGAACGCTCTCCTCGGAGAGTCGCACCTACCTACTGTTTCTGCTAGACTGGTAATAGAGGCCATGGCCATTCACTTGGAAACTCGCTCCAACTTGATATTTAAGTCTTGTGAACTTTTTAATAACTTTAGAAAACAACATTCTCTCATTGTGTGTACAATGATGAGCTAACTAATCTCCCCGTTACTATTGAAGAGGCATAACAATTAATTAGTCAAATGAGAACTGTTCTCAATTAGTATGTTTTATAAACATATTTTACTCATCATTTCTTTCTTGGTCTCTAAAACAGTATCATAATGCTCTCTAGCATTCTATGACACTATTAAAGTTAAGTGTATACCATTACCTAAACATTAGTTCAAGTAAACAAGATACTCCATGTCAGCGTGGCCGCACTTGTTTTTCCTGTACCTCTATCTATCATCAAGAAGTCTAACCATGTATCCCGCAATCGAATGCCGTCCTCGGGGAGTAGCGCTTATCACTATACAATTAAACTGGCATTGGATGTCATGAGGAATCAACTCCTAATCCTCGCTCCCGCTTTAAATTTATAATGGCGAATCTTTCTTTTAAATCTTATTATCTCATAATCAATATTAGAATCATATTCTAAATTTTATTTAACCATTACAAATAATTTAATCTAATCTCATTAGATACATATTGAGAATTTTCTTTTGAAATAATTCAACTTTTGAATTACCTAGTGTAATTAGGCCTATTTAAAAAAATTTCTTCCACTCGACGAAATCAAATATTTCACCAAGTTACGTATTTACATGGCCTTTTAATTTTATTCAATTTATACATAATATTTAACACATTTAAATAATATCAAACATGTAAACAAAATTTGACAAATGTCACGTTATCAAACAATTTGGATAACGACACTTAAAGGCCAAAAAAATTGGAATAGTTAAAGATTTCTCTAAATGCTTTTAGAAAATATTGTCATGTAATCTTAATAAGAATCTCATCCTAATTAGTTATTTATTTATGTAAAATATTAAAAAATAAAATTAAATAATTTCAATTGGGGAGTGCCCAGTTGTAACGCTTGGCACATCCCCCCCTTAAAATTTTTTGTTTAATTTATTTTTTAATTTATTTCATAATTTAAATAAATAATTACTTAAATAAATTCAATCTTTATCTCACTAGATAAAAAAAACTGAACATCTAATCCTATTAGATATTCTTTGTGAAGTCGCATATATCTAATTCATTCAACTATTAGATATTCGTCCTAATTTAAACAATTTAAACTTGATGAATATGAATCTCATTATTAAACTCTTTAATAAAACAATCAAGTATTCTTGGTTTTGGATTACCATAAATATTCAACAATTGAATATTTCATATCTTGGTTCAAAATCTAATCACATTAGATTAATAATCTAAATAGTTCAAATCCTAGAATATCTCTTTCCTCTGCTCTCTTTCTCTCTCCTCTGCTCTGTAAGCCTAAACGGCTACTGACACCCCCCCTCACCGCCTCCCCACCGTCGGCCACCTCGCCGGCGCGACTCCCCCACCGCTGACGCGATTGTGACGACGACGACCCACTGCCGGACGAGCGTACCCACCGCCATCACTTCGACCTCGCCCTCGACCCCGACCCAGACTTCGCCCTCGACCTCGACACCGACCCAGACTTCGCCCCCGACCTCGACACCGACCTCGCCCCCGACCTCAACCTCGCCCTCGACCTTGACCTCGACCTCGCCCTCGCCCTCGACCTCGCCCGACCCGACCCAGACCTTGCCCGACCCGCCCTCGACCTCGACCTTGCCCTCGACCCCGACCCAGACCTCGCCCTCGACCCCGACCTCAACCTCGCCATCTCCTCCACCTCGACCACCTCGAACCACCAACCACAACCCACCACCCACTCGCCCGACCTGACCCGCCACCACCTCAATCTCGACCCACCCACCGACTCTCGTGCCCCACCACCACCCCTGACCCACCTCACCACCGCCACCACACACGCCACTGATAGTCCAAGCTAGTACAGAGGGCCGGACCACCAAGGCAGTACCGTCCTCAAGGCTGCCACCAATCACCGCCTTCATAAGACCAAACGGGCAGCCGACTGGCCCAGGTAAGTTAAAACCGGTCGGCCCAAGGTTTGAATCCTTATCCTTCTACTTCGAGTTCTCGTCTTTCAACTTCTAGTAATAGTGCGACTCTTAAATCCCTTTTTATTCTGCATTGTTTATCTTGACTTGAGAGTGTGCATTCTATAGTGATAGACGTGTATGAACGCGACTAGACATGGAACTCAAAACATGAGGCCATCTTTACAGGGGGTGGGGAGGGGGAGAGAGATGCCAAAGAGGGAGGGAAATCTAAAATAGGAACACTAAATATCGGGACATTGAAACAGAAGGGCAATGAGGTAGTCCAAATGATGATGAAAAGAAGGATCAATATCCTGTGCCTACAGGAGACTAAATGGGTGGGCTCGAAGGCAAGGGAGACGCTAGGACACAAACTATGGTACTCATAGAAAACCAGAGGGAGAAATGGTGTAGGAATTATAGTCAACAACAGTCTTAAGGATAAAGTAGTCGAAGTGACAAGAACTGGGGATAGGATCATAGGCATCAAGATGGTCATAGATGGGGAGATAATGAACATGATCAGTGCCTATGCACCACAGACTAGACTACCAGAAAACGAGAAGACCGCATTTTGGGAGGACTTAGACAGAACAATGCAAATCATACTACAAGATGAACAAGTGGAGATTGGTGGGGACTTCAATGGGCATGTTGGCAAGAAAGAGGATGGATACGCAGCACACCATGGAGGATTTGGATTTGGAACTAGGAATGCAGAGGGGAAATCCCTTCTGGACTTTGTGGTCATTTATGAGCTCACAATTGCCAACACCTTTTTTAAAAAGGGTGACGAGCATCTCATCACGTATCAAAGCGGAGAGGTGAAGACTCAGATCGACTACATCCTACTAAGGAAGAGGGAACAGAGACAATGCAGGGACTGTAAGGTCATCCGAGGAGAGGACCTATCTAAACAACATCGGGTGGTGTGTACGGATGTAAAGGTCAAGAAGGGGGTCAGAAGAAGCAGGAAACCCGTGCAGAGACGTACCCGTTGGAGAGACTTGAAGGGGGAAAAACTTATAGCCTATAAGAAAAGAGCGGGTTCAGAGCTCAAATGGGACGAGGAGGGAGATATTAACCGGAAGTGGAATGAATTGGCCCAGAAACTCAGGAGTTTGGCACGCAAAGTTTTGGGAGAGTCAAAGGGTGGGACAAGCACCCACAGAGAGTCATGGTGGTGGGGAGAGGAAGTCCAACAGATGATTAAAGCGAAACGAGACCGGTTTAAGGAGTGGGAGAGCAGTACAGAAGAGGAAAAGAGACGACAATATCAGCAAGCCAAGAAAGAGGCGAAGAAAGCAGTTCGTGAGGCAAAATCAAGAGCATATGAAGAGTTTTACAAGAGGCTGGACACCAAGGAGGGAGCCAGGGATATATACAAGATGGCCAGAGCAAGACAGAGTAAGACGAGGGACCTGCGGTAAGTAAAATGCATTAAATGAGCGGATGGGCTGGTGCTAGTGGAAGGGCATCAAATTAGAGCTAGGTGAAAAGCCTACTTCCACGATCTGTTCAACAACCGGGGAAACACTGAGATAGATTTAGGGAGCTCCTGACTTCGGAAGAGGATCAGAACGGATGCTATTGTGAGGGAATTACCCCAGAGGAGATCAAGAAAGCCCTAAAACATATGGGAAGGGGAAGAGCAGTTGGGCCAGATGGGATACCCATTGAGGCATGAAAATGCCTTGGACAGAGGGGTTGCAGCTGGATAGCAAAACTCTTTAACCAAATCTTGATGGGGAACAAGATGCCGGAAGAATGGCGGAAGAGCACACTGGTCCCAATTTACAAGAACAAGGGTGATATCCAGAGCTGCGCCAATTACCAGGGGATCAAATTGATGAGTCACACCCTCAAGTTGTGGGAGAGAGTCATAGAAAAGAGAATACGACAACAGACGGAAGTGACTGAAAACCAGTTTGGGTTCATACCTGGGAGATCAACAACAGAAGCCATTGCTCTTTTCCGGCGGATGATAGAGCAATACAGGGAGAGACAAAAGGACCTTCACATGGTCTTCATCGATCTAGAGAAGGCATACGATAGAGTGCCAAGAGAGGTACTGTGGAGAGTGTGGGAGGGAGAGGCATCCCGATGCCTTATATTCGGGTCATTAGGGACATGTATGAAGAAGCACATACTAATGTGAGAACAGGGAAAGAGGAGACAGACACTTTCCCTATTATAGTAGGGGTTCACCAGGGCTCTGCCTTGAGTCCCTTCCTGTTGATTCTAGTGATGGATGAGCTCACTAGACACATCCAAGGGGAGGTACCTTGGTGCCTGTTTTTTGCAGATGACATAGTTCTGGTAGGGGAATCCCGTGCGGACATAAACGAGAAGCTAGAACTATGGAGAGGCACACTAGAACCGAGGGGTTGAAGGATTAGCAGATCTAAGACTGAGTATGTGGAATTCAAATTCGACCGTTCCACCACGACCAGCACCGAGGAGGTTAAGATTAGAGCAGAAGCCGTATCAAGTAAGGAGAGCTTCAAATATCTGGGATCCATGATACACCAGAATGGTGAAGTGGATGAGGATGTCAGCAACAGAATTAAAGTAGGCTGGCAGAAGTGGAGGATGGCATCCGGGGTGCTGTGTGATAGAAAGTTCCCGCTAAAGTTAAAGGAAAAATACTATAAGACGGTAGTAAGACCGGCTATGCTATATGGGGCAGAGTGTTGACCAATGAAACAAAATCAAACACAGAGGATGAAGGTGGCAGAGATGAGGATGCTACGATGGGTGTGTGGCCACACAAGAAAGGATAGGATTAGGAATGATGTGATACGAGGTAAAATGGGTGTAGCCCCGATCGAGGATAAATTGAGGGAGCACCGCGTAAGATGGTTTGGACATGTCAGCAGAAGACCAACCTCAGCCCCAGTCAGGAGGTGTGAACAGCTCAACACAGCGATAAGCAGAAGAGGGAGGGGCAGACAGAAGAAGAGTTGGCTGGAGATGATTCGTCAAGACCTAACCCACCTAAACCTAAGAGAGGAGATGGCCTCAGATAGGACACGTTGGAGGGCTAGCATTAGGGTAGCGGAGATGGTAAGAGTAAAGTAGTGCGGGGAGTGGCTGGTTGTCTAAGATTCTTAGGCAAGCATAACCTCTAGTGTAGCAGTTTCAGGCTAGCTTAGTCCCTAATCATGCCCATTCTCCTTCTCCTTCTTCTCCTTCTTCTTCCTCTCCTTCTCCTTTTTCTCTCCTTCTTCTACTTTTGCCTCTATATACATGTTATTGATTGGTGGTTTATCTGCAGGCACTTAGCTACTTCAGGTTGGGGGTCCCCGGAAACAGTCTCCTTTCCTGCCGGAAGGGGTAAGGCTGCGTACATCACCCCCCCCTCCCCAGACCCTGCGTTCTGCGGGAGCCGCAAGGCACTGTGACTGTTGTTGTTGTTGTTCAAATCCTAGAATATCTAATCTTATTAGATCCGAATTAGAATTTCGCTCCTTTATTGAATCATGGCTCATCTAAAACCTCAAACAATTTAAAACTTTAATGAATATTTAATCTTATTGTTAAACTTTTTAACAACAATATTCAGGTTTACCTTTTTCCTTAAATGAAATTCCCAATTTTATATTTTTGCAATTCTACATACTCAAAAATTTTCAGTTCTTCATACTCAAAATTTTCAAACCTGATGATTTTAATGTCAATCAAGAACATAATTAGAATTGGTTCAGATTCCAATTGTTGGGAATGTATTTGAAAAAATTTTCCCGAATTGACTATAGTGGGTGCCATGGAAAAACAAATTTCAAATTCTCAATTTCAAATCTAAAGCACTGACCTAATTAAACATTTGATCAGATCTACATCTTACTCTAATATGTTCATAAAATAACGAACAAAAACTTTGAATAAAACCTGTATAACAAATATAAAAAAAGTACATACAATAATCGAAATAAAGGAGTAACAAATTAAATATCGCATATTTAGTTAAACGCGCTTGAAGTGTAAACCCCAATTCTGACTTGAAAACCTAAAATTTGAAGAAGATTTCTTGACACCACAAAGTTTTTTTTTTCGTAATGACCTCTTCTAGCACTTGAAGGGTGGACTACCAAAACATTTAATTTTTGAAAAATTTGGGAAAATATTATTTCCTTTTTAATCATTCTAAAATATAATTTTCAGAAAAATTATACCAAACATCAATTTAGAAAATTCCTAAAACAATTTTAGGACTATCTTTATGGGAGAAAACTAGGTTCGGTAACCTAAAACCTTAATTATTTATGCGGCTAAAAAACACCATTATTTATACAAGAAAATAGCGACACGTGGCAAAATAGTATTTGTCGTGCTCAGAATATGAGAATGGCCAAACAAACTCCATGGAGTGTGTCACATGTTGCACACCTATGGCCCCTTGCCGTGCCCTCATATTACGTGCCAGTTGAACCATATAGCTGGGCTAAGCACGAGGTCCAGTTCGTTTTCTCTTTTTTTGTTTAAAATTCATCGCATGAATATTATTTGGTAAAATTAATTTATTTATCTCATTAATATATAATTGATCTCATGAATTATGTTCATCAAAAAATAATTTATTCATCTCATGAAATCCATTTAAATATTTTCAAGCAATACTTAAGTTTGTGAAGGTCCCTCAGGGACAATCTAACTCTAGCTCCAAATGGGTCAAATCTAATTATCTTCTTGTGATTGCAATTGATTACTATTTATTAAAACTTAATTCTACTAAATAAATTTTACTATACTTTATAGTTAAACATATTTACTCCAGAATTTTCCAAAAAACTTTTACTGCGACAGTTAACTCCTTTACTGAATATCCATGAGCAAAAGTAACTTTTACTACTATCATTATTTTTCTCACATCTCTCTCCTTAGTTTCGAACTCGCCCTTCTCGAGTATCTCATAATATAGAAACAATTTTCATTTTAATTCCAAATGTCAAATGTATGGAGTACTCTGGCCAAAGATTCTAGAATCTAGTCGTATAATTGCAAACAACTATGGGCACTTCTTACACTATAGAATCCTAGTAAAATATCTACTCCTGTTGCACATCATGAAATTGTCCAATGAACATAGGACCTCATCATTTTAGTGCATCAAAACAATAACATTCTATGCACGAGTTTGGACTATTTTCTCGATTTAGAGTTCTCGCCTTACATAATTAATTTTTCCTGATATCAGTTAAAGAAACAACTAATTCGGGTGGTTCTGCTCAATGCTCCAATCATAGTGATAACACCAACATAATACTCTTGGTTCCTTATCCACATGACCAAAACAAGTCATCAAAAGTGTCATATTATAGTCTTATTAGACAAGTTTTCCAAACTAATCACCAACTATGAACGTAATTTAACAACACCTCACTAATTTGATCTAAGTATTTTTGTGGTTCAATATTATTAACCACTTAAACCAAACGTGACATGTTATCTTGGAAAATATCCATCTCATGGCACATTTTTAGAAAAACAATCGCACGCATATTTAACTCGTAAAACATAATCAAACAAAAAATAAAACATTTTCATTTATTTAACATTTAAAACTAACTAATTAGGTTTTCTAGGCAACCTATTCCAACTATTTTTGTGCTAGCTAACGCTGATGTGTCTTGGATATCTTTTTAACATACCTGCATTACTAAATTGACCATGGCGTCAGAATTTATTGCCCTTGAGATGGCAGGTTTTGAAGCTTATTTGTTGAGGAGCGTGCTGGGAGAAATTCCATTGCGGGGGAATCCCACACCATTAGTCTCGATGCACTGTGACTCACGAGTAGGTATTAGAGTTGTTCAAAATGAGGTGTATAATGGCAAGTGTAGGTATATTTGCCAAGGGCATGGTGTGTTAAGGCACATTATTGGGAATAATATGATCATGTTCGAGTTTGTAAGGAGTGAGAAGAGTTTGATAGATCCCCTTGCTAAAGGCCTTTCTAAGGAGGCAGTATGTGATACAATAGAGGGGAATGGGGCTCAAGCCTACATGTTTGGTTTATCTTGGTGGATACTCATCTTAGTAGTATTCTTGATGATCAATGGGTCAAAAGAATCCAAGATCAAGCTATTATTGATTAAGCCACCCTATCCCCTTCCGAGTTAATACTACTAGTTGCTCGGATATGTCAAATTTGCCATGACATTAAGATTGAGCATTACACTCTTAATTGTTGGGATGAATTTAAAAAACTTTCGCTAAGTTTATTAGACTAGCGCAACGGAAGGGTTTAAAACACCTAATTTTCAACCTAAAGTAGATTTAAAATTCCTAATTTTGAATCTACAAATTAAAATTCCTAATTTAAATCTACATGCTTCTACTCTAATACATTCATAATAATAGCATGAATTTAAAACTAGCACCATAAGAATACTGTAAATAAATAGACAAGTGAAAAAACTTAAAAAAGAGAAAAAGAGATACCTGGATTGCTCTAAATAAAGAATACCAAAAGACTAGAAAATAATCAAGACTGAGAAGCCTTCTAATCAATCACCTCGAAAATGCTCGGACTATGGGCACCGAAAAGTATTAAACTAAAGAAAAAAAATCTCAAAAGAAAATGTTCTCTCTTATTAGACTCCGAAAGTCAATACTTCCATAATCCTTTTAATTTTAATTTAAATTGGATCAAAAGTTAAAACTTTACTCCAAAATCCCTATTTATAGTAGGCTACTGGAGCGAAAAGATTGAGAAAACTGATGTGGAATTCAATGAAAAACACCAACACGAAATCATTCAATACACAGCTCAAACTGCATTAAATTTTTCATACTATGTGCCATGTGTCTCCTTGGGATTGGTTCGCACCCACTGGCCCGGATTGCTCCCGTGTAGTGCCTCAGAGCATGCCACGTGGCACGCAATGGCGCAGATCGATACCCTTGGTAGCCCCATGTGTCGCGCGCTAATTGATTGCCTGTGTAATACACGGAATGCCGCTGGGTTTTGTAATTTTTAAATTTTTTTTTTTTTTGCTTTTGTTTCACATATATAAAAATTCAGCTTATGAATTTTTTTTCTTTTAAAAATTATTTTATTTTAAAATTTTTAACTTTAATTCATCATATAAATAATGCCTAGCAAAGTAAAGTTACCCATCTCGTGAATAAATAATTTATCTCATGAATTCTTTAATATTTTTCTGTTGAAAAAAAATGTAAAGGCTTGTGCAGGGATCTCAGGGATAATTTAAATCTAGCTCCAAATGAGTTAAATTAATTAGCATCTCATAATGGAATTTAATTACCATATAATAAGACTTAATTCTCCTCAATAAATCCCAATGCACTCATAGATTTAATTCATTTATTAAACAATTCCCCAATAGACTATCCTTGCAACACAACCCCTTTATGAGACATCCAGAAAAATAATTAGAACTTTCTCCATTAGTTATCGACTCACCCTTTACTGAATAATTTATTTATACTTAAACAAATTCATAGTATAAATTTCAAGTGTCAAACACTTGAAATACTTTGGCCAATGTTTCCGAATTAATTCAAATGCCTGCGAATCAACTAAGGGGACATCTATATCTCATAAGAGATTATAGATTCCCTATTGAATACATAATCATTGTCACATTTCACACCGCTATCCAATGTATGTGGGAATTCATCCATGTATCAAGACCTTACTTATAGTATACCAAAGTAACTAACATTCCATGCACAAGGCCAAACTATTCTCAGGATTTAGAGTTATCGCTCAAATAGTGCATCATGAATCATTCATTTCCGATAGTAGTATAGAGACAAGTCATATGTTCCAACTCAGTGTATCAATCTTAATAAACACACCAATCTAACAACTATGGATCCCTATCCACATGATCAAGACAAGTTATCTAAAGTGTCAAGTCATTATTTTAATAGACCAGTTGTCCAAGCTTGTCACCACTATGAGTTTTTTCAAATAAAAGTTCATACCATTTGTTCCCTGTCTATCTCTGGCTTAATCTCATTGTATACTTGGAACAAACGTCAAAATGTAATATGAGGACTACATCCATCTCATGGACATTACTTAAAAGAAAATCACATGCAGTATGTGTACTCATTTACATAAATTTAACTAGGGAACAACTGAAACTTCGATTTGATTCATTAATAAAGTAAAATTACAAGACAAATATAAATTTTCAGGATACTATTCCTAACAATCTACCACTTGTCCTAAATCTAATATACTATACACTTCATACCCATCCCCTCTATATGTGATTCAAAGATCTTATGAGTCAAAGTCTTTGCAAAAGGATCTGCAAGATTATAGCTTGTGTCTATCTTCGAGATGACCAAGTCACCCTTCTCCACATAGTCTCTAATAAGGTGGTACTTCCTTCCAATGTGTTTGGACGTCTTGTGTCTTCTATGCTCTTTAGAATTAGCCACTACAACTGAGTTGTCACAATATACCGTAACTAGTATTAGACCATCTCTGACAATCTCAAGATCTATCAGGAACTTTCTGAGCCACAATGCCTCTTTTGCAGCTTCTGAAGCTGCAGCATATTCGGCTTCCATGGTGGAGTCACAATGCATGACTACTGACACTCCTCCAACCTAAAGCTCCTTCGCTGAGGGTAAAGACATATCCAGATGTCGAACGTTTGGCATATCTATTTGATTGGATGTGTGAATCAGTATAGCTAGCTAGAACCAGCTCGTCACTTTGAAACATCATCATAATAGCTCGAGTTCTTCTCAAGTATTTAAGAATATGCTTCACTGCCACACACTACATCGGACCCGGGTTAGACTGATATTTTCTTACCATACTAATGACATAGACGATATCTAGTCTCGTGCACAATACAGCATACACAATTCTTCCCTTAGCCGAAGCATATGCAACGTTCCTCATCTGCTCCTCCTTCTGCGGTGTCCTAGCACGCTGCTCTAAAGAAAGAGGAACCCCATGCCTAAAAGGTAAAAGCCCTTTCTCGGAGTCCTCTAAGTTATACCTTGACAATATATTGTCAATATAAGTGGCTTGCGAGAGACCTAACACCCTACTCTTACGTTCTCGCAAAAGCTTAATCCCTTGAATATAGCTGGGTTCTCCTAAATCTTTCATATCGAACTACCTTGAAAACTAAATTATTACAGCTAATAACACACCTATATAATTCCCGATTAGTAGAATGTTGTCCACGTACAATGCTAAGAAAGTCATTACTTTCTCTTGATGTTGTTTGTACACACGTGGTTCATCAACCAACTGTTCAAACCCATGGGATTTGATCGCCTCAATGAATCTAATTTCCATTTGCATGATGCTTGGCTCTGTTCATACATGGAATTCTTCAGTTTGCAAACCTTATGCTCTTGTTCCTGTCAATGAAACTATTTGGTTCCACTATATAGAAGTCTTGCCCAAGACGAACATTCAGAAAGGCCATTTTGACATCCATTTGCCAAATCTCATAATGATAAGAAGCTTCAATGTATAGGAGTGTCCTTATAGACATTAGCATGGCTACTGGTGACAAGGTCTCAACATATGATTCTTTCCTTTTGGGTAAAACCTTTAGCAGCTAGTCTTGCCTTGAAGATGTCTACCTTCACGTCCACTCCTCCTTTCCTTTTGTAGACCCATTTAGCATGGCTACTGGTGAGAAGGTCCCAGTGATAAGTCTAATTTAATATATATATTTATTCATATCATTTTGGTCCATTTTGAACAATTTTACATCAAAATTTATCGCGTTTGCTCTATTTTGCTCTGCTTCACTCATATTGCCATTTTCTTGCAAAAATACTCATTTTATGCTAAATCTTGTTAGGTTTATCATCAAAATCAACAAGTGGAAGCAAGATACAACAAATACAAGCAAAAAATTTGCAAAATTCATCCAAATCTCACAATTATACAATGAACCGACAAGAAATGACACAAGTTGCAACAAGTTGATTTGGGCGGCAAATTTTAATGAAGAAAATAGCTTAAATACATTGTATATTGCATGAGTAGCAGAATCTTGGTCTGAGTTCTGAGATTTGGGCCGTGGAAAAAGCAAATAAACATAAAATAATGCAACTGGATTCAAGTTGCCAAGGTTACTGCAACAATGAGCAAATGAGGAGCAACTTTGTTCAATTTTTTATTCACAATTCTCCACCCTTGGAACACTATAAGTAGAACTCATTTGGGAGTGTCTTTAGCATCCCTCATCCAGCAAAAATCTCATACAAAATGAAGGGGGAAAAAAAAAAAGAAAAACCGAGGGAAGGAGAAGAAGAAGAGAGGAAGGAAGTTTAGTTTGTAATTTTGTTTGAGTTCTTTCAATCCTTTTCTTCTTTTAAGTTCATAATATACACTCTGTACTAATTCAACGTATTCAATGTCTTGTTATTGCATTGTTGAAGTGTTTGTCATTGTTCTTCAGGCGTTTTTAATGCTTGATCACCACTTAAAGCCTATAATGATTCATAAAAGTCCAAGAGGAGATTAATGATGATTGCTAAGGTGATAAGCCCCAACAAATTGAGCGAATGCTTGAGAGAGCTTAACGCGATTTGCTTGGTTTTAAATGAAAACCATAGATCTTTAAAACTCTTTTCTTATTTTTATTCATGCATGAGAGTGATGGGTTAATATGTAAAAAAGTATGCTAAATGTTGATCTATAGAGAATATTTAGTAAAGTAGGGTTTTCGACCATCAACATGCAATAACAATGTGAATATTAAGAATAGAAAGGCTTATTAATTCAATTAGGTGAAATCGGATGCCTTAGACCTTATTAAATCATAAAAACCATAAAAAATCAGTAACTATCTTTAGTTGTTTTCATTTTATTTTGGTTCATATAAAAAAACTTCAATTTTCGGTCTTTTAAATAGCACTAAAACTACTAATTTCAGTACTCGCTCAATAACAATCCTCGTGGGGATGATACTCTAGTCACTATGACTTAGTACACTTGCTAAGCATAAACCAAGTCAACCATCAAGTTTCTGGCGCCGTTGTCAGGGATTGTGTATATTTGAGTGATATTGATGCCACCTAGTTTTAATACTAATTTGAAATTGTTTGTAATCTATAAATTTTGTTTAGAGTTTTAAAAATAAATCTTCTTTCATTCATTTAATTCATTTGAAAAATGAATTCTTTAAAAAAAATAAATAAATAAAGTTTTTGGTTTTTCATGACTTTTGTTCTATATTGTTGTGTTTTTTGGTTTTCTGATTAATTTTAACTTTGTTTTGACTTTTAATTCACCTATATAAGTTTTTCAAATTTAAGTTTGTTATCTTTAAGTTTTTCAAAATTGTGTTTTCTTTATTTTAACTTGGTTTTCAAAGATTGTTGCATTTTTAAGCTTTTTCACTAATTTTAATTTTTCTCTAACTTTTAAGATTATTTATTTATTCATTTTTTTTTTGATTTTGTTAAAAAAGAAGAAGAAGGAGAACTAAAAGTGATAGCTTGCTAAAACTTTATAAGACCTCAATATAAGGCTATACCAAAAAGGCAATTGAGCATTCGTGAAATTAGCGCACTATCTACTCAACTCTCACTGATTAAAAAACAAATAGATGACATGATTGCAGCTCGTATTCCTAGATGTGAATTTTGTGTAGGTAACCATGCTAGTATGGAATGCCAAATGGGAAATGGCTTTTCCTCATGTGATTTTGAACACAATAACTACTTGTCAAATTATAATCAACCTCAGTACAATCCCTACTCTAGCACCTATAGTCAAGGACGGATGGACCCTTCTAACTTTTCTTAGAACCATTACGAAACACCTTGGCCACCCACTTATCTTTCTCAAGAAAAGAAATATGACTTAGAAGAGACATTTAGGGAGTTCATGGAAACCATGGCTGGCTGAGCCTCCATCCAAAATCTAGAACCTGAAGTAGGGACTACATTAGAGGAACTTTCTGAGTGGTATAAATATTCCTTGCCTGGCAATATCATCACCGACGTAGGGGAGCAAACTAATGCCATAACATTGAGGGATGAGAACACTTTAAAAGAACCACCTCAATGTGACACAACCCCCATGACAGACTCATCGCCACCAATGACCAAACCGATCTTGACCAACCAACCACAACCAGTTATCGAAATAGAATGTCAAGTTTGTGTAATCAGTGAAAAAATGCAGAAAAGGTCAAAAAAGAAAATTCAAGTTGTGGCACATCAGGCTCAAGGATCCAATCGTTAAAGAAGGTGGAGGTGGTCATGTAATGAAGGGTATAAAGAAGATATACGGAAGGAAATGGTCATTGAGGGTGGATGGATGAAACTCCACTCTCCTTCAGGACACGTTATAGATCATTGCCAAAAAGTTAAGCTAATGACTATAACCTAAGCGCTTCTTGGGAGGCAATCCAAGTGTTTCTTTCCTTGCTTCTTTTCTTTCAATTTCCTTTTATTTTTATTACTTTCTAATATTTTTGTACTTTTTGTTCAATAGGTTTTTGAAACAAGTTTTGGGGTAACTTGGTCATGAAACAAGCAATCCTCAAACCTGTAAAGTATCTCTCACCTACTGCTTTGTTCTTTATGTTTTCCTTCAACACTGAGGACAATGTTAACTTTATGTTTAGGAGTGGGAGAGAAAATTTTTAAATTTTGAACAAACTTTTTTGATTTGTGAAAGTTTTCTTGTTTTGTCTTTTAGAGTAGGCTTTAGTGCCTCCCAAAGTTCGGGGCCTTTGTATAGGGATGTAAATTGTGTTGGCCGACAAAAAGATTTTCTATAGTTGCTAGTCTCTTTAAATTTATTACACATTTTGAAAAAAAAAACAACGGAGAAAAAAAAAATGAGAACTTATCTTCATGCTTTTTAGGCAATTTTTCTACTTTTTTAGCTCGTTTATTTTAATTAGATTTGAATAATCTAAGAATAAATTTTGTGTTATAATTACAAAACACAATCTAATCTAAGGCACTATCTTGATAAAATCGTGGTATTTGAGTTCACTAGTTCGCATAGCTGTTTTACCTTTCTTTCTGATTAAAAGAAGCTCAAATTTGAATAGATTGCATTAAGATAATTATTTACATAATAGATTTTGACGAGTTATGCCTGAGTCTATGTAAAAGAAAAATACAAAACAAGACAGAGACAATATAATAAAAATAGAGGGAGAGAATCATTAAGCATCGCTATCTTGTTAAAAACATCTATCATTTGGATATGTGCCACGGTGTGATGGTTTCATGCCTTGGTACCTCGAGCAAGTAGATCTGTAGGGGTGTTTCAACACCTGGTAACCTGGCCAAATTGGAACGAGAGCTGCCGCATTGAAAACTCGCTACAAGAGGTACTTAGAAAGCTAACAAGGAACTGAGCCCCTTAAAAAAATGGAAGAGAAAGTTTGGTGAATAATTTTAGTCTTGGACACACTTGAGAAATATTGTCATGAGTGCCATAATTTTTGTCATCTATTCAGTTTGAATGTCTTGAGATTAAAAGAATAGATAAATTTTATTTGCTTAGCTAACTTTAAATTCGTTTACCTAGGTAATTGACAAGTTTTTTTCTTGGAAAGATGGTTAGAACCTTAAACTTTGAGCCTCGGTCATTCTTTTCTAATAAGAGTACACTTGCTTTGAATTGTGGTAGAATTTCTTAAAATGCATGAGATCCCGTGCTTTAATGCTTAGCCTTGCTCAAGGATGAGCAAGATTTACGTGTAGACGTCAGTACTGATTTACATAATAATTATAAATTAATTATTTTATTAATTAATTTTCTTTTGGAATGAGATTCTAAATTAAAGTATGAGATAATTTAAGTTGTAAATCAGTGTTATTTTAAATAAAAGTTATTTGATATTATTTTTGGATAAGATTCTAAAATAGACTAAAAGATAATCTAAATTTTGTTTATTTTTTAGAATAAGATTCTGAGATGGACCATGGGATAGTCTCAGCACAAAATCGCTACTGATTTTAAATAAAATTATTTTTAATTTAATTTTGGAATCAGAATTATAAAAGTAGATTATGTGATAATCTAAATTAAATATTGATACTATTTTAATTAAAATTAATTAATTAATTTTATTGATTGAATTTTAGAATGAGATTCTAATGTAAGATTATGAGATATTCTATATTGTATAACGGTAGTATTTTAAATAAATTAATTAATTAGTTTTGGTTAATTTTAGAATGAGATTCTAAAGGGAATTATGAGATAATCCGGGTTATAAATGCAAGTTCATTAAAAACCATCGGTTATAAAAATCAAGTGGGAGCGACATTTCAATTGTTGTAACCTCACGGTCTACATTACCTGTCTAGCAGTATAATAGATCGATAGACCTCCCTGCGAATGATGTTGGTTTGCAGATTATAGGGTTAGACTTCTTTTAGGATAAACCAAAGTGCAAAGAAGCGATGTGACCACACTTCCGTGGAGTATTTCGTGTTTTTGTATGGAGGTTTAGGTAATGGTCTACAATTGACTAGCGTGATGCATTAGCATCCCCAATGAGCTTTGTTGTGTCATGTTAGGGACTAAGGTAATGTGGTGAGTTAATCATGTTTAGTAAGATTTACAAGAAAACAGGTTAATTGAGAATAGTTCTCACCTAAACTAGCTTCGTGCGACCCCACTACTGGGGAGTAAGGAGTGGTGTGTTTGGGTCATCATTGTATGCATGATAGTACAGTTTGGTGGATATCAGACTTATTGTGTATGCTAAATTGAAAGAATATATATCATTGCATTATACATGACTCATATAAGGTAATTACACTATTGTTTGCATTTACGGTATTTTTGATATGGATACGACTGGCGGGCTTCACTTTATTTGGAATAAATAATGTACTCACGGGACCAAATTACTTTGCCTTAAAAAATAAGTTAGACTTACTCACTACTCACAAGGGACCTACTATAAAGAAAGGAAAGGGCAAGGTTGTTATTGTAGCAACCAAGTCCATAAGGAAGTCAGCAAAAGAAAAGTTTTTCTTTTGCAAGAAAACTAGGCCACTAGAAGAAAACCACACTAAGTATATAGCTACTCTTCCTGCAAAGATTGCTAAGCCATCTGGTGAAGGTATGTTGATATCTCACTTAGTTGAGTCATGCGCAGTTGAAAGTCCACCAGGTTCCTGGTGGGTGGACTCGGGTTTAAGTGACTATGTTTGTAATACGTTATTGGCAAAAAGGCTACATGATGGGTGCTGTACCTAATGGTCATGGACAACACAGTAATAGCGGTCTTAAGTGTAGGAGATGTTAGCTTAGACTTTAGTAATAGAGTTTTGCTTTAAAAGATTGTTTATTTGTAGCTACTTTGCACAGGAATTTGATTTCTGTATCTCGTGTTATGAATAATTGTTATTCAGTTGATTTTGATAACGAAAATTTTAATATGAGAAATAAATTGTTTATTTGCGCATGTACAAGAATAAATTGTTTATTCATGTTATTTTCTTATCAAAACTATGGTAATTGTTTAAATGAATTTGACGTAAGTTCACTTGTTCAATCTTCTAAAAGAAAACACCTTGAAAGGGATATTGCCTTCACATGGCACCAATGTTTAGGTCACAATAATTCAAACAGGATCCCAAGACTGGTGAAAGATGGACTGATAGAGGTTTTGGACTTGAGGCCATTACCAATTTGCGAATTCTGCATAGAATGAAAGGTGACCAATTCTATCTTTAAGAGTAAAGGCAACAGGGTTGGTGGCTTGCTTGAGCTGATTCACATAGATGTATGTGGACCAATATGTGTTTAGCCAAGTGGTGGGTTTGAGTACTTAATCACATTTAGTGATGATTACTCATGATATGTATATATTTACCTAATTAGACATTAGTCCGACTTTTTTAAAAAGTTCAAAGAGTACAAAGTTGAAGTTGAAAAGCAATTAGGTAAATAAGTTAAATCACTTCGATTGGATCGAGCTGGTGAATATTTTTTAGGCGAGTCTTTAGAGTTCCTAACTGCAAATGAGATAAGATCTCAACTTTCTGCTCTGGGTACACCACAGTAGAAAGGTGTTGTAGATAAAAGGAACAAAGACGGTCTTTTCTATAGTTCTTTTTATCAAAAGGGCTTTTTAATACAATGCAAAACACTTAGGGAAGGATTTTTCTAGTAAGCTATAAAAAAAATAAAATAAAAACAAAATAGTGTTAAAGGAAAATGACAATAATTTTGAACAACTAGACACAACTTAAGACATAGTAGATGCATTAGATGCACCTACTGATAGGAATGAGAATGTTCCAAGTACGCGAGAGCTTAGGTGTGGTGGGAGGATTGTCAGGACACCTGACAAGTTCATAGCGGGAGCCTTAGTGGTTGACCGTGGCATTGAATCTAATCCTTTTTTAGCCACAATAAAGCAATTAAGTCTTCTACTTTTGTGCAATCGTTTGCTCAAATCATGCGTGTACAAATGATATTAAGAGAAAGTAGTGACTTTCTTAGTGTTATATGTCTAACGATATACTACTCATTGAGAATGATGTAGGGGTGTCATTAGCTGTAAAGACTTGGTTGTCATGATAGCTCAATATAAAAGACAAAGGAGAAGCCAGTTCTACTCTTAGGATTAAGCTTCAAGGAGGTCGTAAGAGTAGGATGTTGGTCTTTTCCTAGCCACTTGTATTGACAAAACGTTGTCAAGGTATAGCATGGAGTCCCTCTCTTTTTGAGTAGTGTTCTAAGACACCTCTAAAGGAGGAACAATTGAGGAATATTCCATATGCTTTGGCAGTGGGGGCCTAAGGTATGCCATGTTGTGCACGAGACTTGATGTCTGCTATGCTATGGAATAGTAAACAAGTGTTAGTCTAACATGGGTGCAATGGACTAGGTGGCAGTGAAGTGTTTTCTCTAGTTCTTAAGAAGAACTACAGATCCTATGCTAATCTTTCAAAGTGACGAGCTAGTTCCAGTTGGCTATACTGATTTAAGACTTCCGGTCAGATTAAAATGATAGACGTTCGACGTCTAAGCATGTCTTGACCTCTGGAGTGGGAGCCATTAGTGAGAGGAATGTCGAGCAGTATTGTATTGCTGACTTCACAATAGAGTAATTGTGCTCACTAAGGGTTAGGCTCAGTAGAATTCTGGTTCAAACTTAAAAGGGGTGAGTATGGACTTTGTCATAAATTGGATTTAGGACAAGTGGGAGATTGTTAGGAATAGTGTCCTAAAATCCAGATTTATCCTGGATATATTATTTAAATTAATAAATAAAATTGAAGTCCCAGTCGTTTCCTAGTTAAATTTGTGTAAGCAAGTACTTATACTGCATGTGATTTTCTTTTGGGAGACATCCATGAGATGGATGTAGTCCTCAAACTAAAATTTACATGTTTGTTCTTAGTGGTTTATGAGACTAAGCCACAGATAGAGTTGGAATAAATGGTACGGATTTTTGTTTGAAAGGCCCGTAGTCAATGACAAGTTTGGACCACTTGTATGCTAAGACTATAACGTGATACTTTAGATGACTTGTCTTGGTCATGTGGATGGAGATCCAAAAGTGCTAGGTTAGTGTGTTTAAAAAAATTGGTACACTGAGTTGGACCATGTGGGTTACTTATTTCTAGCTATTATCGGAAATAAGTGATTCACGTTGTACTATTTCAACGACGACTCTAAATCCTGAGGGTATTCTGGACTTGTGTATGGAGCGTTAGTTACTTTGGTGTACTATAAGTAAGGCCTAAACGAATGACTGAAAGCCCACGTACACTGGGTAGCGGCGTGAAGTGTGGCAAGGATCACGTATTCATTAGGGAATTTACAGTTTCTTATGAGATATAGATGTCCCCTTAGTTGAATCGCAAATATTTGAAAAGTTTGAAAACTTTGGCCAAAATATTCTAAGTGTTTGACATTTGGAATTTATACTGAGAATATGTTCAAATATAAATGAATTATTCAGTGAAGGGCGAGTCCGTAACAAATGGAGAAGCTGTGAGAAGGATAATTGTAGTGGTTATATTTATCCTTTGTCATGGACATCTAGTGGAGGAGTTGTTGTCATCATTACAGTCTATTAGGGAGATATCGAATAAATAATTTAAGTCTGGAGTGCAACGAGATTTATTTAGGGGAATTAAGTCTCATTAAATGGTAATTAAATTATTTCATGAGATGATTAATTTATCCCATTTGGAGTACGATTTAAATTGTCCCTGAAGTCCTTGCGCAAGCCTCTGTATTTATTGCCATCGAAAAAATATTAAAGAATTCATGAGATGAATTATTTATCCATAAGATGGGTAAATTAATTTTGCCAAACATTATTCATGAGATGAATAAAAATTAAAAATTATAAAATAAAATGATTTTGGAAAATTAAAATTCATAAGATGAATTTTTACATGTGGGAAACAAAGGAAAAAAAAAAAAAAAACAAAATTCGCGTTATGGAAAGACACGAGTTACAATAAAGGATCCTGACCATCTAGCGCCCAATTTCCCTTGGAAAAGTTATAATCGGGAGTTAAAAAGTAAAACATTTTGCCCGACTACGAATTCTCTATTCATAATGTGCTTCTGATGCCATCTTTTGGTTCAGTCCTTGTAAATTCGAGCATTTTCATAGGCTTCATTCTCGAACTCATCCATTTCTTTGATTTGTAATAACCTCCTCTCTTGCAGCTTCTAAATTGAAATTCAAGGTTTTTATGGTCAGGTATGCTTTATGTTACCATTCTACATAAATGGCATGCCTTGCCATGTACCAGTCAATATGAAGAACTTTCAATTGGTGTTTTGAATGCTGTTCTATACGCCCACAGTTCATAATCTAAGTTTTCGGACCAATCTTTTCTAGAGGTATTAACAACTTTTTCAAGAATAGTTTTTAGTTCTCGATTTGAAATTTCACTTGACCACTTGATTGAGGATGCTATGAAGCACTTACATGGTGTGTGACTCCATACTTACTTAATAAAGCTTTACATTGACTGTCACAAAAATGTTTCCCGCCATCACTTATAATTGCTCTAGGGGGTTCCAAATCGAGAAAAGATGCTCTTTCTTACAAAGTTGACCACAACTCTTGCATCATTGGTTACAAAAGCAACTGCTTCAACCCACATTGATACATCAAAATAAATCATTTAGAAAATGATGAAGGAAAAGGACCTAGGAAATCAATTCTCCAAACGTCAAATAATTCAACAACTAAAATGTTGTTTAGGGGCATTTCATGTCTCTTGGGAATATTTCCCATTCTTTGACATCGGTCGCATTTACTTACAAACTTGAAAGCATCTTTAAAAAGTGTAGGCCAATAAAACCCTAATTGTAAGAGCTTAGCAGTAGTCGTTGTTCTACCATAATGACCACCAGTTTCTAAGGAATGACAATGACGCAAAATGTCCTCCATTTCTTTTTCAGGTACAAGCCACCTAATGATTTGCTCCACACAATGCTTATATAAGAATGGTTCGTCCTAAAAATAGTTCTTTAAATCATCAAAGAACTTCTTGTTTTGTTGATCTGTCATGTCCTTGGGTAGTTCCTGTGCAACCAAATAGTTAACAATGTCAGCGCACTATGGATAATTAGGATTTTTGCTTACCATCATACGACTTTCATATGGAAATTTTTCCATGATAGAGGGACTTTCGTCCTCATGTTGGGCAAGAGTAGTACCAGGATGGGCGTCCTTCTAGGAAGTCCTCGTGTTGCCAACCCTGTAAGTTTGGGGGTCCTCGGAAACATCCTCTCGGCAAGGTTACATCCTGATGGGGTAAGGCTGCGTACATCCACCCCTCCCAGACCCCGCTTATGCGGGAGTGCTTGAGGTACTGGATCTGTTGTTGTTGTTGTTGCAGAGGGACTTTCATCCTCTCGTTCAAGGCATGATAAATGATCCGGCACAAAATTCTCTGTTCCTTTTCTGTCCTGGATTACTAAATTGAATTCTTGAAGCAACAAAATCCATCTCATCAGTCTCAATTTGACTAACATAAGCATCCAACTTGTGTCCCTGGTTCCCTGCAATTTCAGTTCCAAAACACATCACAAGCAGCTTGGGTTTGCATTTGAGTCCAAAAAATTTCCCTTGATTGCTCATAACTCCTATCCTTTGAGCCTTCCTCTCCTTATTCTTCACGTGGGAGCTTGTTTTGAGGTGAGTTCTTCCGCTCCTATTGCTCCATTTCCCTTAGATCAGGAGGTCTGTTGTTAGTGTTCTTAGATGAATACACATCAGCTGCACTTAATTGACCCTACACTTTGATCAGATCAAGCATATCGTCCAGCTAAAATGAGTCAGTTGTTTGCATTGGATGACTAACTGAAGATGCGTTGGCTGTACATGTGTTGACTGCTGTGACAACACCACCCTGAGTTCTTGATGAATTTGTATCCCCACTGATATAATCTTCTTGTACTGGATCAAAAGGCTTTAATTGAGCCTACCATTAGACCTGATCTAGCCCAATTCTTAGCTGAATTGGAGCATCTCCTTGCACTAGAAGAAGATCAAATCGCTTCTCGATTAAGTTTACTTGCACTGCTGCAATATCAGCTTTACTTCTTATTGATTTTGTATCATTTCCCATTGAATTCCACGTCTTCCTTGCTAATTTCATTTTCCTTTTGATCCATGAACTAGCCCCGAGCCTATCAATTGACATAAACACCACCTTAGGCTGCTTGAACTGCATAATCTTGAACATGAAAAACTTTTCCAAAATCACTTTATTCGACTTAAGAAGAAGAAAATCTCGAGGTCTTCCCTTGTAGACCAAGATTGGCTTGATCCATGCTCTTAATTTCTTGCTTGAAAAGCGTACCTTGTGACTTAAGTGAAGGACCAAACAAATCTCAGTGTTAGGCCATAAGATCAGCTTCAAATGCAAATTCTGATGCTTAGGACTTGAATGTGTACTTGCAATTCCTTAGCTGCGATATTCAATGGCTCTAAAACTTGCAATGGTACACTTTCGTTATGAGTTGGTGCAGCCACTATAGGGTTGAACTTCTACAGTTTCTGGAATTTAGCAAGACCAAGATTATTCTGAGTCTCAAAGCATGGTGTGATGTTAATTTCTTGATTTGCAGCCGCAGCACCCAATTCCGAACTGAATCTAGCACTGTCAGTGGAGTTTTAATCCCATTCCTGCTCCATTTTCAGCTGCAAAAACTGAATTCCTTCCCAAGTGATGTTAAGTTTCTCCTTTTATGGATCAAATGGTCTTAATTGAACCTAATTTGTAACTGTAAATTAATTTACTTGTTGCAATGAAGCATCAAGCATATGTTGTACTGCTGCTACATCACTCTCATCTTGAATCTTCAAATCATGTTGCCGCTGTGCCAATTCTACCTAATCCAATGAGTGCAATGTTTTGTCGTTTATCTGATGTGCTGCTGCCATTTCCAGATTTAAGCTAATCCCAGCACCACCAATCATGTTTTGGTGACATTCGTGCTCAATTCTCTACTGCAAGTGTTGATGAACTTCCCAAGTAACCTTAAGATCCTCCTTAGCTTCACACTTACTAGGTCCTATCACCTCAAGCTCTCCTCCCTTATCCTTGCACATCTTGAGGTAGTTTATGTCTAAAACACAACATTCATCGTATATATTTCTCCAGTGTAGTAAATTGAAGGCTAAATCGGCACTCCCTCTCATATAATAACTAATACGAGCAATAACCTCACTAATGGAAGATGAGACCACTTTGATACTTTCAAGAGGACCATAAGGACAAAATACTTGGTAAAGAATATCCTCATCTATGTGGTAAAAAGGCCTCAAGACTTTGATAAAAAACCTAGCATCAATAGAAGATTAGTCCTGAACAACATCCATTTTTGTCTAACACAATTTAAACACTTCAGAAATTTTGTAGACAAGGAAGTAACCCAACATAATTCAGCTCAATTCAGCTAAACCTAGAGCGACTTCAGCTAGAATGAACTACCCAAGCTTGATTCAAGTTTAATCTTAGCAAGTTCAAATATAAACTTTATTCGAGGTTAATTGTTTAGGCTCAGCTAGATCAAATGCAATTTCCAGCTGAAATGAATCAAAGAGCAGCAACTCTGTCAAGAATTGATGTATTGAACCTTCATTCTCTATGAATTTAACAAATCCGAACAGATTCAACTAACAAACCGCAATAACATCAAGCTTCCAAACTCAAGGTTTGAAGCACTGAAAGTTTGATTGAATGCTCCAATAACAAAATATTTCAAGAATGTAGCTTGATCTAAAGAAATTTAGCAAGTTCAATATGAAATCTTGAGCCAACCCAAGCGGAATAGCAAAACCACGAGCTTTTGGACTGAAATCTTGATCAAATGTGACCCGAACATAGAACTTGATATCAATGCAGCATTGTCTAAGGAATCGGGACAATTAAGCACAATTTCTTGATCCAACGCCAGCTGAACTACATAACCTTGGTTATACGTAGCATGAACTAAAAGTCAGAACATTGTAAGCACAATCTCTTGATCAAAACAACTTAATCAAGAACATGATATCAATTAACTTGATCTAATGCTTTGCAATCAAATTGAACTTAATCAACCTAATCTGAAGCAAATTCACAAGCTCAGATACCAATTGTTATGGTTCAAGACAAATCCTGATTGTAACCTAAGGATAATAGAGTATGAGATAGGAAATAAATGAAAAGAGATGATAAATATTAAGAGATACTAAGATGAGAGAGAAATCAAGTGTTTATCATTCAGTAATCCTCATTACATAATGAATCACTCTCTTGATACTACTTCTTATGACTTGAGAATACATAGCATTTGGACTATGTATCCTAACCGACATCCCCCCTCTTAGCCGCCAAACTTGACTTATTAACTAACACTTGACTAATCTTGACTTATACAAGTGAGCTTATGATAGCTTCCAATCAAGGATTGAAAGTCTAACCTAGTAGAAGAGAGAGTTAAGTTGAGAAGAGAAGTGAAAGGGGATGAGAAATAGAGAAAGAGATGAGAAAAGAGAGATAATTCCAAAAGGAAATCAGTTTATATTTCATTGAATACTTGAATTACAAGCTTAAGGATCTATTTATACACCTTTGGATACAATGCATCAAGACTAACAGACTAAACCCCAAAAAACTACCTTTCCCGCCAAAAACAGTAGCCCGCTACCAAAATTTGACCTGCGTTGACTAGCAACCTCTTTTAGCGCCTAAAACCAACCTAACTACCATTTAAAAGTATACAACTCAACACTTGGGACAATACCCAGCCACTAATAACATAAATTACAATTAAATTCTAACGATTCAGAACAATCCCTCCCTCTTGAGAAGCTTCTTGTCCTCAAGAAGTGAAGCTTGGGAATTGGCTCTTCAAGAAATTGCAATTTTCCCAAGTCATTAAACTCTTGTTCAAGTTACACCAAGTCACAAATACCTCCTGCACAACACAGTGATCATGCTGCAGCTTCCTCCGAGCCTTTATAGCAGTAGGTTGCAACACCAGCAGGCCGCTCGTTTCTGCAGCAGGTGGTTCCTGGGTAGCTGCAGCTCCTTTTTTAACCTTTTTTTGAAGTAGGGACACGTGAAACACGGGATGAATGTATGAATGCGAAGGTAAGTCTAGCTTATAAGCAACATTGCCAACTTTCTCCAGAATTTTGTACGGGCCAAAGTATCAAGCACTTAGCTTGACATTACGCCTGACAGCCAAGGAGGACTGTCTATATGGTTGTAATTTAAAGTAGACCATGTCACCAACGTCATAGCTTTTGTCTACCCTTTTCTTATCTGCATAGTACTTCATTCGAGCTCGAGCTTATTGGAGATTGTCCTTAAGCACTTGCATAAATTGCTTCCTCTGCTGAACTAAATCAGTAGCTGCTGAATCGATCTTGCCCGGTTGTTGCAGCAGCAAAGGTGAAGGAGGTGGGCAACCATACAAAGGTTGAAAGGGTGAAGTGCCAATTGATGTATGGAAGTGAGTGTTGGACCAAAACTCAGCCAACGAAAGCCAATGATTCCACTCTTTGGGCCTTAAGAAGACCATACTTCGAAGGTATTGTTCTAAACACTAGTTGACTCGTTTGGTTTGGCCATCCATTTGAGGATGATAAGAGGAACTAAGTGCCAATGTGGTGCCCAACAACTTGAACAACTCCCTCCAAAACGTGCTTGTGAAGATCTTGTCTCGATCCGACACAATGGATTGTGGCAATCCATGTAATTTTTAAATGTTGTCAAGGAAAATCCTAGCCAATTTTTCGGCCGTGACAGGTCGAGTGAGAGCAATGAAATGGCTATACTTGGTGAAACGATCCACCACTACCCAAATAACCTACTTGCCTTCGGATTTCGGCAGTCCTTCAATGAAATCCATGCTAATATGAATCCAAGCTCCATCCGGAATAGGAAGAGGTTGAAGTAGACCCTTGTAATGATGATCTTCCAATTTCGTTTGTTGGCACACTTCACAGGATTTCACATAATCACTCACATCCTTTTTCATGCTCGGCCATGTAAAGTATGCTTTAATTCTTTGATAGGTGCCTTCTACACCAGCGTGACCTCCCCAAGCAGCATCGTGTGAGGCCTGGATGGCTTGTTTTCTCAAATCAGTGGCAGAACCCACGAACAGCTTGCCTTGAATTCAAATCAAACCTTTTTGTACTGTAATATCAGTGTCTGCAGCAGCGTTTTTTGCATTTGAACTAAGCACAGCAGCAGCTATTTTCTCCTGAGCAAAAATATCTCCCTCATAGGACTTATGTAGCTCTTCCACCCATGAAGGTACTACCACCGAAATAGCAATGCAAGCGCCCTGATCAACATCCTCAAAATGCCTTGACAGTGCATCCGCGGCTGCGTTTTCCTTGCCACTTCTATACTCGATGTCATAATCATGGACTAGCATCTTCATGAGACCTTTCTTTTGAATTCTCATCACAACCTTTGTTTGAGGAGATACTTGAGGCTTTGGTGATCCGTTCGAATGATGAACTTCTGACCCTCCAAATAGTGCCTCCATTTCTCCACGGCTAAGAGCATTGCAAGGTACTCCTTCTCATACGTTGACATGGCTTGATGTTTGGAACTTAGAGCTTGGCTTAAGTAAGCAATAGGCCTTCCCTTTTGAGAAAGAACAGCCCCTCTACCAGTACCACTTGCATCGGTCTCCAAAACAAAGCTCTCGGTAAAGTTCGGCATTGTCAAAACTGGTGCAGCACACATAGCAGCTTTAAGGGCTTCAAAAGCAGCTTGAGATCTTTCACTCCACTTAAAAGCATCCTTCTTCAAGAGCTCGATTAGGGGTTTGGCAATAGAACCATAACCCTTAATAAATTTTCTATAATACCCTGTCAATCCCAAAAATCCCCTCAATTGCTTCAAGGTGATCGGAATTGGCCAATCTTGCATTGCACGGATCTTACTAGGATCAGTAGATACTCCCTCTTGTGAGATGATATGACCCAAATACTCGAGCTTATTTTGAGCAAACGAACATTTGGACAACTTTGTAAAGAACTTGTGTTACTGCATCAATACAAACACTTGTCTGAGGTGAGTGAGATTAGCTTCATATGTTGAGCTATAAATCATTATGTCATCGAAGAAAACAAGCACTGACTTCCTCATAAAAGGCTTGAAAACGTCATTCATGGCCGCTTGGAAAGTGACCGGGGAATTGGTTAAACCGAAAGGCATAACAACGAACTTGAAATGGCCAGGATGAGTTTGAAAAGCTGTCTTGTAGATATTCGGCTCGAGAACCCTAATTTGATGATATCCTTGCCTCAAATCAAGCTTTGAAAAGAAGCGCGCTTCATGTAGCTCATCAAGCAAGTTGTCTATGACCAGAATAGGAAACTTGTCTTTCACGGTTGAAGCATTCAACCGATGGTAGTCAATACACATTCTGGCCAACCCATCCTTCTTTTTCACGAGGATCACAGGTGAAGCAAAAGGACTACGGCTCGGTCTAATGAAACTCATGTGAAGAAGCTTTTCAACCTGCCGCTCAATCTCTGTCTTTTGGCCGTGTGGGTATCGGTATGGCCTAATCTTGAACGGGTTAGCATTACCAGGCAATGGAATGGCATGGTCTACACTCCTTTGAGGAGGAAGACTCTTAGGCTCCTCAAAAATGTCCCCAAATTTATCAACTAAGGTCTGCACCTCCTGTTGAATACCCTGCTGCAGCTCAACCGAAGATAACATGAACAATTGACCAATCCATTGTATTGCCTTCTTCTTGATTCCATCGCTTTTACCACCAATTAACTTGAGATGAGCCTCCTCTGACATACCTTTCAAGGACACTTTGGTGCCATGAACCTCAAATGCCACAGTCATCGTATCAAAATCAAATATAACCGGGTTGAAGGTCCTCATATAATCCACCCCAAGCACCATATCATAACCACCCAAAGGAAGAACTCTGAAATCAAAGGTGAAGTGATGTTCTTGCATAGACCATGGGAATGCTATGCACTTGTTACGAATTGTTAACGAATTGCCATCAGCCACCATCACTTGTAAAGGATGAGTCTTTATTGCTTCATGCCTAACCTTCTTACTCAACTTGGGATCAATGAAGCTATGTGTACTTCCAGAATCAATGAGGATAATGATGGAATGTTTTCTAGCCTTGCCTCTGATTTTGATAGTGTTATGAGCTCCACTCCTGGTTAAAGCCTTCATTGATATTTCCACTTCATCTTCACTCAAATCCTCTTGTGAAGAGTCTCCAACACTGTCAATCTCTGCTGCCGATTGCTCACTGTCTGATTCAACTTCAGCACGGATCCCTTTAGCACACATTAATGCTTGTGTTTTGCATCTATGTCCAGGCTGATATGGCTAGTTACAATGAAAGCAAAGTCTTGCCGAGCTTCTGTCCACAGCACGCTTAGAACCTGTACCAAAACTTCCTCTCGGTTGTGATATGAATTTGTTGCTCAGTTGCTTGAACTTTTAACTCGATTGGCCATGAGTAGCTTCAATCAATTTTGCCTTATTATAGGCACCTGACAAGGTCTTAGGACCAATGGCTTTCACCATGTTTTTGATCCTAGGCTTTAATCCACTTATAAAGCAAGAAACATAATATGACTCGCCATCCTGGGGAGCTATAGTCAAAACGGATAACAAATTGGCTCTTTAGTTCTCAATCCTAAGCATATACTCTTTCAGGGTTGTAGTTTGGGATAATTTGTTAAAGTTATCCACAACATCCGTTGATTCCCCTTCTCCATAGCGTTCACACATTTCTTCTAAGAATTGGTCCCAAGAAAGGTTCGGTTTGCTCTTCAACAGACTATAGTGCCAAACCTCATGTTCACCATGTCGATGCACTGCAGCTAATTGGAGCTTTTCATCATCAGGTATGCTATAATACATGAAATACCGGTCACACCTTCTCAGCCATGATTCCGGTAGTTTTCCATCAAAAGGATCAATTTTGACTCTTGGCTGCCTATGATTACCACTCCTACCACAAGATATAATGTCATTACTCACTGTTCTATTATGGTAATGACGCTCAGGAGGTCTGTTCGGATGTTCGAGCTCATTAAAATCAGTCCTGCGCTGCCCAGCTGAAATTTGTGGCCTGCTACTGCGGTCTGTATTCAAAGCCTCAGGTCTGTTTCGAGGCTCGATCCTGATTATCTACATCAAATTCAGGTTGCAAGGATTGATTTTCACCTGATCTAATGTTAATTGAAGGTCCTACAGTCGCCTACACTATCGGAGATTTGCCACGGTTCCTCACCAGAATCTCAGGCCTGTCCACATTCTCTTGCTACTGATCGGTCTCCTTCTGCTGAAAGATTTGACTTGCAGGCTTCAAGATCTCATCAACGCTTGATTCTTTTTGTTTATTAACCTGATTTTGCAATTTTACAATTTTATCTTCAATTTGTTGCAGACGCACTTCCTTATTCGAGTCTTTGTGCAAAATCAATTTCAACATTTGCTGAATGCTATAACTCGTCTGCGTATTCTCGAGTTGCTGCTGATCAAACCTAGCTTTGAGCTCGATTTGCTGTTGCTCAAATTTAGCATTCAGCTGTTGTAACTTGTCATTCAAATCCGGTGATGATCACTTGATACATTAGCACCAGAACTCGTAACTGCAGCAACAAAATCCAATCCAGAACCTGGCGCATTGGCACCTTCAGCTCCATATCTGGTTCTCATGCCTTCGATCATATTTTTCTTTGATTTTGCCAGCCTTAATCAATCAATTGATTGCTTGAACCTGGCTGTAATACCAATTGTTAGCTTCCAATCAAGGATTGAAAGTCTAACCTAGTAGAAAAGAATGTTAAGGTGAGAAGAGAAGTGAAAGGGGATGAGAAATAGAGAAAGAGATGAGAAAAGAGAGATAATTCCAATAGAAAATCAGTTTATATTTCATTGAATACTTGAATTACAAGCTTAAGGACCTATTTATAGACCTTTGGATACAATGCATCAAGACTAACCGACTAAACCCCAAAAAACTACCTTTCCCGCCAAAAACAGTAGCCCGCCACCAAAATTTTACCTGCGTTGACCAGCAACCTCTTTTGGCGCCTAAAACCGACCTAACTGCCATTTAAAAGTATACAACTCAACACTTAGGACAATACCCAGCCACTAATAACAGAAATTATAATTAAATTCTAACGATTCATAACAGCTTTAGAGGACTAATTAGGCTAATTGGCTAATTCCCCCTAAATGAAGAACTAATTAAACTAATACCAAGGACTTAAACTACTTTATTATAGTCAATGACTCCCTAGTACTTAGCTCCAAATCCTGGGTCATGACAGGTTATCCCCCCTTTCTTTGGAACTACTTGTACTGGACTTACCCACAGACTATAAGATAAGGGATAAATGATCCAGGCATCTAATAATTTGACAACTTCTTTCCCTACCACGTCCTTCATAGCAGGGTTTAATCGACTTTGTGGTTGCAGGGTAGGCTTGAAGCTATCCTCCATGAGAATCTTATGCATGCATAAAAAAGGGTTAATTCCCTTGATGTCTAAAAGGGCCCATCCGATGGTTGATTTATGCTCCCTTAGAACTCTAAGCAACCTTACCTGTTCAATATTACTCAAAGAGGCATTAATAATAACAGGATAAGTTTAGAATTTCCAAGATACGCATACTTGAGATGAGACGGCAATGGCTTGAGCTCAAGATTTGGAGGCTCATCTTTCCCTGCTTTTTTCTAAGTTTCAATCACTTGTTTGTCCTCCATTCTTGCTTCATGGTGTCAATCGAAAGGTTCACGATCCTCTAGGTATTGGGCACATTCTCTTTTCAATTCATTTTTAGTGTCCAAGGTCCCCGACTTTATTAGACACACTTCAAGTGGTAACTTAGGGAATGTGTCCCTGAATGTCTTAGCTACCAAATTGTCGATAATATCAACGTCAAAACTAGAATCCACATCAGTGGCAAATTGTATAGCATTAAAACAGTTGAAGGTTGCATGCTCATCTTGCACTCTTAAAATGAGTTTCCTTTGTTGCACATCGATTAGGGTCTTCCCTGTAGTAAGGAAGGGTTGGCTTAGAATAAGAGGTATCTTGCAATCCTCTTCTATATCGAGTACTATGAAATTAGCCGTGAAGTTGAATTTGTCAACCTTTACCAAGACGTCTTCAACCACTCCTCTTGAATACTTGATCGATCTATCCACAAGTTGGGGAGATACTGTAGCATGTTTTACCTCCCCTAAGCCAAGTTTCCTAACCATAGAGAGAGGAATTAAATTAATGCTTGCATCTAAATCACACAAAACTTTATCAAAGCTAATGATGCCAATGGTGTGTTATGACTGTGATATGTAAGATTAAGTAGTCAATTCATTAGTGTTAGTTAATTGGATAAGTCATTAATGTTAGTATTTCTTTAGTTGTATTAGACGTGCGTTAGTATGTTTAGTTGTATTAGCCGAGTGTTAGTATGTTGATCAAGAACATTGTGCTTATGGTTTAGATTTGATCTTTGATGCATTAGTTTTCGCTGCATTAGTCTTGCTGACTAGATAAGGAATTGAGCTAAATTGTTCAGGTCTTGCTGCGTGGACAGTGGATTGATCAAAATATTGCACTAAGACATTTAAGATCGAGCTAAAACTTATCAAGATCACGCGCTGGAAGTGAATTCAAACCAGCAGAATCTACTAAGATCTTGTTGAATTAATCTCGATTTAGCTTCAGTATTCTAATCGAATAAATTTGTTGAGTTAGTGGAGGCGATCGTGTATGAATTCTTGAAGTTGCATAGCTACTGGTGAACCTGCTGAATGAACCTCAAATGAAGCTGCACTTCTGAGATTTGGAATTATCAAATTGATCAAGAAGTATGCTACATTGTTTAGATTATGTTACCGCAGATCAAGATTTGCGGAGCTGGCTTGCTATTCTTATGTGCAGATTTCTCAATCAAGTTCAATGTTCGGTTATTGTTCAATAGTTCACTCTTCTTGTAAAATTTAGCTAGAATTGTAGCTTAAGTCGCTATACAAGGGGTCAAGCCTATTGAATTACACTATTCAAGCTTCAGTTCGTCAAAATCACGTCAGACATGGAAGCACACTCTTGGTAAAAATTTTGAATGTCATTTATCCTATCACCAAAGATATCCTTGACTAAGTCTTTTATCCTTACGGTTATATTGAGAAAATTAAAGTCATTACAACATCTACCTTGGAGATTAAAGCATATGTGGTCTATTCTTCAAGGAATCATGCTGCATCAGCATTAATTCAGCTTCAAGGAAGACATATATATGACAATTGTTATAGATTAGAATTCCAATTTTACAATGGGAAAGAGACTAGGATTGAGGAGCATTTGGTCACTCAGGAGAGTGAGTAAGATTTTGCTATAGAACACTAAAGGACAGCGAAGAATCTGGAGGTTGATACTGCAGTGCAATCAAACGTCCAAATTTAGCTGAGAAATATTTAAGATCAGAGCACATGACATTTCAAGGAGATGTTTGGATCTTCAAAAGTGCAAGATCAACTTCTGAAGTTGAATGAGACAGCATCGTTTCAAGATTATGTTGCAGATTTACAGCTTGATCAAGATAAATTGATGTACCTGAACATTACAATAGTGGAAGTGCTACCAATTCAGCAGCAATACTTGGAAGAGCTCAATAAGATTGATCTGGCAGCATTTCAATTTGTTATACCTGAATCTCCAAAAATGCAAGCAATTGTGAAACCACATCTTAAGCTTGGACCTGATGTTTAGTTAGCTGGTTTATTACGAGAATACAAGTGGTTGGGTGTCATAATTGAACTTAAGTATCAAGGTGTGTTGTTTAAGTGGGGAATGCATAGTGTTGAATCCATACTACTGCAGCCCCTAAATTGGAGGACACTATAGCTTGGAATTCAAATGCATAGAAGTTCTTAAAGTGCATATCTAGTTCATGCCACTGTAGGAACTTCTGCTCTGCTTCATTCAGTTCATTTCAGGTTAACAGCAGCACTCGTAACAATTTTGCAACAACAAGTGCTCATCCGGCTGCACCGCTGCTGTAATACCAGCAGATCTATCTCATTCTGGCCACTTCCAGCTGCAATTTTTTACCTTTTTTTCAACATCAATAAGTGTTCTTCAAGTCCCAATCCTCTTTAACAAGATTCTCGAGGATAAGAATTTTCAAAGGGGGGTGTATTGCCATGACTGTGATGTGTGAGATTAAGTAGTCAATTCATTAGTGTTTGTTAATTAGATAAGCCATTAATATTAGTATTTCTTTAGTTGTATTAGCCGTGTTTTTTTATGTTTAGTGTGGTAGTTCTATTCTTGTATTGTTTGGAAGAAAGGCTTGTTAGATATTTTAGTGTTGGTTATGTCGATTAGGGTTAGTTAATGAGCTAGATATTTTAGTTGTTAGTTAGTTGAGTTGTTGCTAGTAGTGTAAGTAGTAGTGTCTTACACTGTAATCCTCATTGTTGAATAATGAAAATATCTTCTTCCTCCCCAATTCTCTCTATTCCTTAATCTCTATTTCTCTTCTCTTCTCTCTCCTTCTCTACTCAAATTCATCAACTATCTTAGGCTATGATCCAAGATTCATCTTGATTCATGACATGCAAGGTATAGTAAAACTCCCTAGATCTTTTAGCATGGGAGGTCACTTCTTTTGGAGTATCGCACTGCATTCTAAAATTAGTGCCACTGTTTTGAATTCTCCTAACTTCCTTTTGTTAGATAAGATTACTTTCATAAATTTTGCATATTTGGGAATCTGCTCCAAAATATCAGCAAAAGGGACGTTAATATGTAATTTTTTGAAAACTTTCAAAAATTTAGCAAATTGTTCGTCCCCTTTTGTCTTTTTACAACATTGAGGGAACGAGACCTTCAATTTGTGAAATTGAGGTTCAACCATTTTTTATTCATCTTTGCTTTGGATTTTTGTCCCTTCCTGACTTTCAGTTTCTTCGTTCGTGTATGTGGGTAGGTCGATTAAGGGTTGTTTGTTTTGTGTGGTCTTGGTTACCTAAGTTAGTACGTTCACAGTTTTCCCACTTCTTATTTCAATTGCTTGGACGTTCCCTCATGGGTTAGTAACTGTGTTACTCGGCGAGGAACCTTGAGACCTTTCAGAGAGCTGGTATGAAAGTTGTCCGATTTGGGTTTTAAGGTTTCTAATCGAAGCTTCTTTATTTCAGATAGAAGCCTCCTGACTTCGAAGATTTGTTTGTGTTTTTTACATGAAACTTCTTGTTTCTTGCATAAACTTATTGAACATATCTTCGAGATCAATTTTCTTTTCGGGTTGTGCATGGATGGGCTTTTTTTGAATCCCTAGGTTACTCCATGAAAAATTTGGGTGGTTTCTTCACCCAGGATTCTGAGTGTTAGAGTAGGGATTGTGTTATGATTTTTAAAATTTTGAAACAAAATTCGCTTGCTCGCTATTTGAAGAGGCTGTGGCAAAGGGGTTTTCTGTCCGACATTCTATGCTCGCATGATTTCCTGCACAAAACTTCCATGTTAGCATAGGAGATTGTATGGCATTAACACCTATGTTACCCAATTGTTTATGAATCATCGAAATTTTAGCGGATAATGTGGTTAATGCGTTTGCTTCCTAAATACCTGCGGGTTTCCTTTGCATTGTTTGATCAGCTATTCTTACATAATTGTTTCGAGCCATTACCTCTAGCAACTCGTATGCTTCTGATAAGTCTAATTTAGTATATAATTATTTATATCATTTTAATATAATTGTAACCATTTTTGTATCAAACTTCTATCAATTTTGCCCTGTTTTGCTCGTTTTGAACTATTTTGCTATTCTTTTTGGAAAAACCCTCATTTTATGTTAAATCTTGCTAGGTTTTATCATTAAAAATAACAAGTAAAAGCAAGATACATCAAATAAATACAAAAAATTAACAAAAATAATTCATTCTCACGCCTAAACGCAGAATTTTACATAAAATATGAACTTTTCAGCTACAACTTGCATTTGGGCAGCAAAAACACAATGCTTTTGGCTAAATTCATGGTACAAACACAATTTAACTTATCCTAGCTCAGTTTCGCAGGTTTTGGGCGGTGCTTGAGCAAAACAATTACATAAAATAATAAAGAAATGAGCAAGTAGCAGCAGCCGCAGTTCCCATCAAATAAGAAGCATGTTTGGTGATTTTTTCCAATTTTTTTTATCCTAGCTCAAACAATGTATAAAGGGGTGTTGTGTAGTGTTGAAGATCATCCTTCATTCAAACAAAAACACATACAAAGTGTAGGAAAAAGAAGTAGAAAAACGGGTGAAGGAAGAAGAAGCAGAAGGAAGAAAGTTTGGTTTGTAATTTTGTATTTTTAAGTCCTTTCTAGCCTTTTCTTCTTCTAAGTTCATGAATTTTGTGTTAGTTATGCTTTATATTAAGTTTATCATAAACTAATTTGGTTATTCCAAGGCTACGATGTAGCGTAAGTTGTAATATAGGCTTATTTATAATTCAACGTATTCATTGTTTTGTCATTGCGTTGTTAAAGTGTTTATCATTGTTTTTATGAGTTTTAAATACTTGATCACCATTTAAGGCCTATAATGATTCATAATGAGTCCGAGAGGAGATTTATGATGAGTGCTAAGGTGATAAGCACCACAAATTGAGCGAATGCTCGAGAAAGAATAACGCGATTTGTATGATTTTTAAGAGAAAATCATAGAGCTTTAGAAACTCTTTTCATATTTAAATTCATGCACGTGGGTGATGGGTTAATATGTAAAAGAGTATGCTAAATGTTGCTCAAGAGAGAATCTTTAGTAAATTAGGGTTTTCAACCCTCAACACGTAATAACAACTTGAATAATGAGACTAGAAAGGCGTATTGATGCAACTGGGTGAAATCGGATGCCTTGGATATTATTAAATCATAAAAACTTCATAAAATCAGTTAACATATTTTTTTCTTTTTAGTTTATTTTATTTCCTATCCACATCACAATCTTTCAGTCGTTCAAATAGCATCAAAGCTACTAATCTTAGTACTCATTCAATAACAATCCACGTGGGACGATACTCTACTCATTTCTTTTTTACTTGATACGACTAGTGCACTTACTAACGTATATGCAAAGTAAGCATCAAGTTTTTGGCGCCGTTGCCGGGGATTGTCTCTATTTGAGTGATATTGGGGCTAATTTGAAATTGTTAACAATTTGTAAATTTTGTAATATTTGAAATATAAATCTCTGTTCATTCATTTATTTTATTGGTAAAGATAATGTTAAGATCGAGATTAAATCTTTATCTTAACCTAGGATAAAAGAGAGTATGGTATGAGAAAGAAGTGAAGGAGATGAGAAAATAGAGAGAGAATTAGATGACAGAAAGAAGTATCTTAAAAGTGATTGGTTGAATTTTCATTGAATGACTCCCAATTACACAAGACTAGCTATTTATAACAATCAAGATACATTGGATTTGAACTTAGTAGCTCAACCGACTCACACAAACAGTCGCCAAAGCTGACTGGCTAAGACCAACCGAAACAATTAACTCCTAGATTTGGTGTCAAAAAACTAATTCAAAAATACAATGTACAAACACGCCTTATTACAACTCAAAAGACTTAGAAACATAACAATCCCCATCCCTTAAAACATTCTTGTCCTCAAGAATGAAAAGAAGGAAATTGGCTCAACAAAAATCGTTTCTCTTCCCAAGTGGTGAAAGATTCATCCAAATTGCACTAGCACACTCGAACCTCCTGTCTGTTGGAACTGTCTGCACGCTTCTGCCTGACTTCCACTACAACTGCAGGTTGCAGGACCAAGGATCCACTGGCACCAACCTCCGGAGGGACTGGAGAAGAACCTTAGCCTTGTTTAACCTATTTTTTAAGAAGTGAAACATGAAAGACAGGGTGAATATAAGAATCAGGTGGGAGCTCCAGCTTGTATGCCACTTTGCCAATTTTCTCTAAAATTTTGTAAGTTCCAAAGAACCTTGCACAAAGTTTAACATTATTGCTCACAGCAGTTGTGGACTGCCTATAAGGCTGCAATTTCAAATACACCATGTCGCCCACCTAAAAAGTTCTGTCTACTCTCTTGCGATCTGCATACAATTTCATTCGAGCTTGTGATTGTAGGAGATTATCATTCAAAGCTGCATAAGATGCTTCATTTGCTGCACCAGCTTAGTGACCTCAACCACATGTGAAACAACTCCTTGCAACATCAAGGGAGTTGGTGGATCATACCCATACAATGCTTTAAAAGGAGTAGTACCTAAAGAAGCATGGAAATGTGTGTTATACCAAAACTTAGCCAATGATAGCCACCTACCCCACACCTTGGGATGGCTAAACACCATGCTTCTAAGATATTGCTCAATGCATTGATTGACCCTCTCAGTTTGACCGTCGGTTTGAGGATGATAAAATGAGCTAAGGGCCAAGGTCGTTCCCAAAAGACCAAACAATTCCTTCCAAAAGTGACTTGTAAAGAGCTTGTCCCTGTCAGAGGCTATGGACTGAGGCAACCACTGGAGCTTATAGATGTTATCAAGGAACACACGAGCCAATTTCTCAACAGTCACAGGTCGAGCTAAAGCAATGAAGTGACTAAATTTGGTGAACCGATCAACTACTACCCAAATCACTTCTTTTCCCTCGGATTTAGGCAATCCTTCAATGAAATCCATGCTTATGTTCTGCCATATCCCATCTGAAACAGGTAAGGGCTGGAGAAGTCCTTGAGATCTATGATCACCAAGCTTAGTTTGTTGACATATCACACAACTTTGCATAAAATCAGTCACTGCTTTCTTCATTCCCAGCCAACTGAAGTGAGCTTTCAGCCTTTGATACGTTCCTTCCAACCCTGAGTGACCTCCCCATGATGAGTCATGAGAAGCACTAATAACCTAATGTCTAAGATAAGTAGAAGTGCCAATATACAGCTTCCCCTGAAGCCTGATAATACCCCAGGTCACTGAAACATCTGCACCAGAAGCCGAACTATTCGCCTTGCCAACACTGAAAGCTGCTATACATTCTTGTGCAAAAGGGTCATTCTCATAGGACTGATGTACTTCTTCTATCCAAGCACATTTCTTGAATCATTTTTCCAACTTCCTCCCATTCATCAATTGCAAGTGAGCTTGCTCTGCCGTCCCTTGCAAGGTGACTTTAGAACCTTGTATCTCAAAGGAAACTGTGAGTTTAGCAAAATCCAACAATACTGGGCTGTAAGATCTCATCCAGTCGACCCCAAGCACCATATCACACCCTCCCAATGGAAGGTTTCTAAAATCATAACTGAACTTGCGGTCCTGCATGTACCAATGGAATCCTTGGCATTTGTTCTGAGTCATTACCGAATTCCCATTGGCCAATGTAACAGCTAAAGGATGAGTTTTAATCACCACATGGCCCACTTTCTTAACCACTTTTGGATCAACAAAACTGTGGGTGCTCCCACTATCAATAAGGATGATGACAGACCTCTTTCCCGCCTTTCCTTTGATTCGGATTGTGTTATGAGTCCCATTACCAGTCAAAGCCTTCATTGAAATTGCAACTTCATCATCAACAAGGTCCTCCTCAATGTCCTGATCTGAGTCATCTCCGTCAACCTCAATCTCCTCACCTTCTGAGACCTCACCAGCACTGACCACTTCAGCAGACATTAGGAACTTTGGATTACACCTGTGGCCAAATTTGTAAGGTTGATTGCACTTGTAACACAGCCTCTGAAGTTGCTTGTCATCTAATCTGCTGGTCCTGGACTTGACAGATCCTTTCAGTGGCTTGGAGCTGACACCACGAGATCAGAAGACATCATTTGAAGCTAAGACAGTTGCTTCAAAAATCTTGGCTTTAGCATAAGCCATATACAAGGTTGTAGGGCCAACCATTTAACTAGGTTCTTCACCTTGGGCTTCAATCCACTTATAAAGCTTGAAACATAATACGACTCTGAGGCATGAGGAATTTCGGTTATCATGCTAGCTCGAAGGTTTTCAAACCTTGTCATATACTCTTTCACAGATGTCTCCTGTATCACCTTATTGAATTTATCCACAATGTCGCTGTAATCTTCATCGCCATATCGGTCACATAATTCTTTCACAAATTCAGCCCACGTGAGGGAAGGATTACTTTCAACAAGCTATGAAACCACACTTCGTGATAACCAAGAGGGTATACAGCAACAATTTGCACCTTTTCTGTTTCCTCGATATGGTAGAAGTGGAAATAATGATCACACCTCCTCAACCATGAATGAGGTTGCTTCCCATCGAAGGGATCAACCTGCACCCTAGGCTGTCTATAACCACTATTTTTTATTTTGGATGACAACTCATTACTGCCTGAACGTTGCTGATTCCAATGATCAAGAGGTCTAACCAATTGCTCCACATTTAATCCCACAGTTCGGTGAGTGTCATCAGTTTCAGGAGCTCGAACATCTGGTCCTGCATTCCAGTTTGACGGTCATGACTGCACATGCTCACTGCGACCATGTCTATAAGTTGTCTCAACTTCATGAACTCGATCTTGAGCTCTAGCTTAAACATCTAATAGCCTCACTATGTATTTGATGACTCAATTCTTCAGGAGACCTCACAGGCTGATTAACTTGTAACAAGCTAGCAGGTAACAATGGATCCGGAACAGCAGGAGAATTTGGCCTTCTAAATTATTCTCGTAGCTCAGCTAATTTCACTTCAAGTTGCTGCATTTGCTGATCAAAGTACATGTTAAACAATTCATCAAGTTTCTGTGATTGACGAACGACTCGATCAAAGATCTTTTCCTCAATCTGCAGAGCTCGCTGATCAACCTTATCATTAAGTTGCTGATTAATTGAAAGTAATGCTTCTGTATTGATTGCCTAATTTGAGCAACCGATGCCTTCATATGAAGGTCCAATTGAGCATTCGTGACCACATCCTGACCTGCTGCATCACTGCTACTAACCACCTCAGCATATGTAGACTTAAGGCAGCTGCTGAACTAGAGGTAACTCCACCAATCAATGTGATCTCATTCGAATCCATTCGTTATAACTACTTTTTAGGTATTTTTTTAACAATTTTTGTATCAATTTCTAGGTAAACCGCAAGCAACTGTCCTCAGAATTCAGAATTGAATTCTTAAGTAAAACAATGCAATCAAAGGATATTTCATATCAAATCACGTCTGATTTGGAAGCCAAACGAGGCTCTGATATCAATTGTTAAGATTGAGATTAAATCTTGATCTTAACCTAGGATAAAAGAGAGTATGAGATGAGAAAGAAGTGAAGGAGATGAGAAAATTGAGAGAGAATTAGATGAGAGAAAGAAGTATCTCAAAAGAGATTGGTTGAATTTTCATTGAATGACTTCCAATTACACAAGACTAGCTACTTATAAGAATCAAGATATATTGGACTTGAACTTACTAGCTTAACCGACTCACACAAACAGCCGCCAAAGCTGGCCGGCTAAGACCAATCGAAACAACTAACTCCTAGATTTGGCGCCGAAAAACTAATTCAAAAATACAATGCACAAACACGCCTTATTACAACTCAAAAGACTTAGAAACATAACAAATAATTCTATTAAAAAAAATTATCATATATATATATATACCACCTAAAAAAAAAAAATTTAGTTTTTATACTAATTTCAAATTGTTTATAGATTGTCAATTTTATTTAAAATTTGAGAAATTAATCTTCATTCATTCATTTACTTGATTTGTACAGAAATTCTTTAAAAAAAAAGAAAAAAAAAATAATCGTATAAAATCATAAGCCATCCTAAAAATTGGGTTTTTGTAAACTTTTTTGTTATTTTGTTGTTTTATTTTATTTTATCTTTATTTCCTTCTTTCTTTTAATTATAAGTTCACCTTGTTAGAATTTCAAAAGTTAAATTTGATGTTTAAAAAGTTTTCGGAAACATTAAGAGATACAAACCTTTTTTTTCCTTTAAAATTATTGTTTTCTTAACTTTTATTTTAGATTATTGTATTTTTAGATTTTCTGAATAATTTTTAACTTTATTTAATTATTTTTATTCACCTATATAAGTTTCTCAAAGTTAAGTTTGTTATTTTTAAGGTTTTCCAAAATATTATTATTACTACCCCTTTAAAAATTTGGTTTACAAAGATTGTTGTAATTTTAAAATTTTTCTAATTAATTGCATCTTTCCCCAATTTATTTATTCATTTTTTTTTTTGTATTTCAAAAGAAAAAAAAGTTTTTTGTAAAAGGATCTTTTATTTCATTTAGTTCATTTATTTTGTTTAATTTTTAAAATTGTTTTTGAAAACAAATTCGTATGGAATATCCCCCTAAACTTTTGTTTTCGTTAAGTTTTGTTAGTTTTATGGTTTCTTATTTTATTTTTATTTTTTTTTGTGTTTTCTCTTTATTTTCATGTTTTCTTCTATTTATAAGTCTACTTTGTAAAGATTCTGAAAGCTCAAGTTTGTTATTTTTAAGTTTTTCAAAAACATTAGTGTTACTAACAAATTCATTTATTTCATTTATTCATCATAGATTTTTAAATAATTAGGATATGTGCATACATATGTTCATACATATATATATATACATATTTATTTGTTTAGGCAATTTTATATCAAAAAATTTCATTGTTACACTACTTTGTAATTTAAGCATCATATTCTTTTCTTTTTTTTTAAGAAAAAAAAAACATTTTTTCCCGAATTGAAAATAAAAAGAGTAAAAATCAAAATTTTTTTATATTGAAAATAAGATTTTTAGCCAAGAATTATTTTACTTGGAACTTTTTTTTTCCTTCATATTGTGTTTGTCTTTCTTGAATAACGAGAATAGAATGGCGTATTGATGCAACTGGGTAAAATCGGATGCCTTGGATATTATTAAATCGTAAAAACTTTATAAAATCAGTTAACATATTTGTTTCCTTTTAGTATATTTTATTTCATATCAACATCTCAATCTTTCGGTTGTTCAAATAGCATCAAAGCTACTAATCTTGGTACTCATTCAATAACAATCCTCGTGGGACGATACTCTACTCATTTCTTTATTGCTTGATACGACTAGTGCACTTGCTAACGCATAATATAAAGCCTAATTAAACCAAATTTTAAGAAAAGGAAGGATTTTACAAGTTAAAAATAACTTTACAAATACAATCAAGTGAATGAAAAAAATAAATTTCTTATTCAAATTTAAATTAAATTCACAATTTACAAATTTTGATGAAATAGTTTCAAATTAGTGCTAAAACTGGCTGGTAGCAATAACACTCAAATGAGAACAATCCTTGACAACGGCACCAAAAACTTGATGCTTATTGTGTTTGCTTAACATGTGCACTAAGTCATATCAAGTAATATAGAAATGAGTAGAGTAACATCCCATGAGGATTGTTTACTGAAAGTGTACCGAAATTAGTAATTTCATTACTACTTGAAAGATCGAAATTTGTGGTTTTTGATATGAAACAAAACAAAATGAAAACGAAAAAGTATATTTACTGATTTTTATGAAAGTTGTACTGATTTTTGAAGTTTTTAATGAATTCATAAGATCCAGGGCATTTGATTTCATCTAGTCGCATCAATATGCCTTTTTATTCTCTATATTCAAGTTGTTATTAAATGTTGATGGTCAAAAATCCTAATTTACTAAATATTCTCTCTTAAGCAATATTTAGCATGCTCTTTTACATTTTGACTGAGCAATCACTTTCAAGAATTTATATAAGAAATGAGTTTTGAAGAACCATGGTTGTCACTTAAGACCACACAAATCACGTTAATCTATCTCTAGCATTTGCTCAATTTATGGTGATTATCACTTTAGCAATCATCGTAAATCTCTTCTCGGACTCATTATAAATTAGTATAGGCTTTTAATGGTGAACAACAATTCAAAACTCGTGAAGAACAATGATAAACACTCAAACACCGCAATAAACAAACTTTGAATATGTTGAATTAGAAAAGAGCTTATATTACAACTTAGGCTGCATCGTGTTATGATTCAAGATCAGTCTTAGATCGTAACGGATGCGTCTCATATTTAAGCATCTTTTAATTGCTATTTTAATCATTTTGTGCCTAATTAATTATAGTTTTGTACTCACTTAAGTTCGAAGATTAAAATCCTGGGAATTGTCAGATTTGGTGCAAATATGGCAAATTCAATGCGTAAATAATTAAATCAAGTCGATTGAGATTCGAGACAAGAACGTATAAGACCAGCTCGACCCGCCGACTTGCACCTCAAGCCACTGTCAGTCTCATCTCCTCCACAGCCCACGTCAAACCTGAACGTACAGCCTAACATCGTCCTTCACTGTCACCTCCAACTCAAACTTGACCCAAACTGTTCAGGCCCAACTCAAACCTACACCAACTCAGCCCAATACACAGCAGCAGAACAACCAAGGCTCAGCACTTCCAGCACCTTCATCTTGAATCTCTAACCTAACACCTCTGACTCAGGCCCAGCAGACCAACCCACTTCAGCCTAAGCCCAACTCAGACCGTCAACCACCAGGCCCAGGCCCGGCACCGGTTTCGTCATCGATTTAAAGGGGGTTCGAGCTTCATGTTAGGGGGATTTTTCTCTGGGTTTTTTTTTTGGGAGGGGTAACAAATTTTTACCGCCTCTTAAAGCTTTCTCTTTGTCAGTTTCTTTTTCTTTGTTTTTCGGTAATTTGAAACAAAAGCGAAATTAGCGTGCAGATCGACATGCATTCGTGCATCTCCTCCTTAACCGGTTCATCCTTGATCGAGAGCTAACTTGTCCTCTAGGGTTAGATGAAGTCTTAGCCCTTTTCACTTTTGCATTACTTTTAAATTAGGTTAATTTGATTGTTTACTAATTTTTTTTTTTTTGATTGTGATAAATACTTTAAAGTATTATGTTTTTTATCATTTATTCAATTAAGATGATTATTGAGTTTGCAACCTTTGATCATTGATGTTGATATTTACAAATTAATTTATTATGCTTGTTGCTCTAGGATTAATTAATCAAGCAATAGTATTCACTGAATTGTTAATTAAAGCCTATCTTCCTCCTGCTTTAGTTAGATAGGGCCAATACCTGATAATTATTAATATGTTAGGTAGAGCCTATTTTCCTTATGCTTTGGTTAGATAGGGTCAATACATGATACTAACTGCATCACTTTAGTATGTTGAAGCTTGTAGCCTAAACCACTACCTGTGTGATAATTAATAATCCCAATTTAAGAGTTAATGCAAGAATAATTGGCTAATGACGGATTCAAAACCCTAAATTTTAATTCCAAACACTTTTCTCCATTAGAAGAGAAATTCTTAGTTTAATTGTCATTTCCTTTGAATAGTTAACACACAACCTTTCAATTTTATTTGAAAAAATTTCATAGAATAATTTCGCATACTCTTAATCCCTATGGTCCGACACCCTCTCGCCCTGCACTTCAATTTAGATATGTTTAGTGATTAGGGTTCAATATTAAATTTTGATAGATATAGAAAAACATATCAAGGTTTTGGCACCATTGCCAGGGACTAGGAAACGTTCGTGATTTTATTTTTGTGATTTTCTTTGACTCTTATTTCGTATTTTTATTTATTTATTTATATTTAATTTTTATTGCCTCTTTTTTTGAAAAAAATATTTTATTTTTTTTCTTACGAAAAGGATTATTTTCTTTTTTTCTTTTTTGGAGCATTAATTGTCTTATGATTTTCCTTTATAGGCATATTTTGTGATGGCTTATTATTTATTTTTCTGTTTAAGTGTTTGTTTTGTTTGTTTTAATGGTTTTTATTTTTAGTTTTATTTTGTTCTTGTGGTTGTTTGTTCATGCACTGTTGTCGTTCTTTGTCTCTTGACTTTACTAGACTCGACTCTAAAATTGAAAGGACCCCTAGAGATCTTAGGGTCCAACACTGAGCACAAACCGCAACGGCTAACGAACAACAACCACGTCAACTTATCTAGTATTTTACTCCCACCACATATACCTCACTTTCATCATTAGGTTACCACCTGTAGCCCATCAGTTCTAGCTTAACACTACAAAAAAAGTGACCAATAGTAACAAACTAAAAAATTTTCTATTACAATTGATTTACCAATAGCAACAAAAATTTTCTTTTGTTGCAAATGCAAAATCTCATACAAATCTGACCCCTTTTATAATAGAAAATTAGTATGTTGGTATTCTATATAGCATTACCAAAAGTACACTTGTGTTTATTAGTAATGGTATTTTATTAGAAAATTTTTTATATCTCATGAGGTAAGGAACGGATTTTCAGTTCCCTCCAATAGTACATTCTAAAAAAATTAAAAATTAATTTTTCAAACACACATAGATAATTCAATTATATTAAATTTTTTGTCCTTTAAATACATTACATAAATTTAATATTGGCAAGAATTTAAAATTTTATGTCAATCTGCAAAATTTTGGGTAAAACATTCCCGCCAAAGCTCAAATTTGGGTATTGAAAATTTCATTAATATGTATAAAATAAAAAATTCTGCCCTAAAGCACACACTCTCTCTCTCTCGTTCGCAGGTCCTCTCGCTCGCTTCACTCTCTCTCTAGTTCGCAGCTCCTCTCGCTCACTTCACGCTCTCTCTCGCTCTTGTACGCTCTCTCTCTCTCTCGCTCATCTCTATGCTCACTCTTTCGCTCGCCCCTTCACTTGGCTCTTCGCTTCTTCAATTTAGTTTTGTGTCCCTGTTGCAGGTTTGGTAGAGCGAAAAGGATTGGCACTGCAAGCTTGACTCTATTGTGAAGGTATCAATTTCGGTTGGGATATTGTTTAATTTGCAGTTCACTGTCCGATTATACTAGGTTGACATTGTTAGAAAGTATTATAAATCTCATCTTTAGGTCTTCACTCTTTTGTTTCATCGTTTTGTTGTTTTAGGTACAAAATAGGGTTAGTTTGTAATAAAATAGGGTTAATGTAAGATTCCTGTTAATTTGTTGAAGATTGAGCAATTTAATGTAAGATTATAGTCAATTTGTTGAGGATTGAATAGTTTAATATATGATTATCTAATGTGTTGGTGTTTGGTGCAGTGTTAGTGTTGATGTATGCTATAACGAGTAGTTTGTTCAATTTTTGCTTGATTTTGATAAAATATGAACTAAGCATATGGTGTTTTAAGATATTTCTTCTCATAAAGAAGTGTTTCTATTTTACTGTAATGTGTCATTCATATCCCAAGGAAAGTGGGTTTTACAGACCAAAGAAGCTGATCGTAATGGCTGAACTCCAATATGGGGGAATTTAAGAGGTTTAAATGATTCAACATTTACGGCCTTCTAATAAAATGCTCGGAGTTGGTTACAATGGTGATAAACGTTCTAGAATGAATATGGCTAACATTGGGTTCCAAAGGCTTATATGACTGCCTCTTTGGTATATTTAATATGGTTGAGAGTAGTTTTATTATTATTTGGCTTATTATCCATGTAATTTGAGGGATTACAACATTTTTCCCCAGTATTTTTTTGAGAAGGAAATCCACTGCAATTACTTCTCTTGGCTTATGTGGAGTTTAATGATCTGTCGAGCTTGATGTATGTCTCCTCATATTATTCACTACAGATACTATGGTTTCAATTTTATGGTTGCCTCCCTGTGGGTTGTAAATAAGGGATGGGTTGTAGTTTTAATATTGTGACATTCGTACATGCCATAATTCAATTAGTTTGTCAGTAGTGCTTCTAGGATTCTTTCTTCCCCTTACTCAACCAACTACACAAATCAAGCAAACCTTTCTTTCGCTAACTGGGATTGACTAAAGAAATTGTATGCCTTTGTTCTGCGTGTTTCTTCAAGTGAGCAAAGTTGTACTAGAGTCTCCTTCAAACTTCTCCTTGAATTATCCCTTCCCCTTGCTTATTGAATTATTTTTACATCTTGTTGCTGGTAGGCCAAGTGATCTTATTGACAAATACCACGCCACCAAAAATATATCGCTCAAATTCTCATGCTATTAGTACCAGTCCTCTTTATGTAGAAGGATTTCATTCTTAATTCTGTTTCTTATATGTGTCCACACACATAACAGACAGCTTTCTACTATGTTGGTATCCTAGCATCTCATACCATATATCATATCCAACCTCATAGCAATCTTATAATACATCCCTTTCTCACCTGAGTGGTATCTTTCAGCTATACAAACTATGAGAGGCTCTTTTATGTTTCATCCATTTAGCTGATTCCATGAGTAACATCCTCGTCAATCCACACATCGAACCTATCTTCTGTCCAGACAGTTGGTTGTAGATAATAAAAAGATTTGCTATTTTAAGCTTTATCTACCAATCTTCATATCCAGTTACTTCCGCCATGTCCCTTACTGCGCTTGCATTGCAGTACTCGGTGTCAAAAAAAAAAGTGTATCAAAATCCTAGTGTCCTAGGGGACAAGGGAACGTAAGATATGGCCCCTGTAAGTTATATTGTTTGAAACTTAGCATTTTTTAATGTGGAATGAAATGTTAGAAGATGCTTATGGATTACATAGTCCTAATTTGAGTGAATCATCAGATCTTACACTATTCCTATAGTCAATAAGAGATTAATATATGTAATTTCACTAATATTTTGTCTTATTTTAACGACATTTATACATTCTAAGTGTAGGATTTGTCCATGTGGATGTGTTTAAAAACAAAGATATGGTGAAAAGTTCATGAGTTTTACTTGAATTTCGTGATGATGTGGAAGCATTTGCTACTGATGCGCTTGCTATTGTGGGTGTGGATGAATGGATACCTTGCCCATGTAAGACTTGTGCAAATCGATATGAGTTGTAAATAAATCGATTGAAACTTCACCTTAGGTATGGATGATAATTATCCACGTAGCAAGTGGTATCTACATGGGGTGGTGGAGGATCTCGAGCTAAATGTTTTTGCTTGCGAGATGGATACTTCTAATGAATTGCCAGATGATGGTATGCATGAAATGTTAGAGAATGCTTATGGATTGCATTCTCCTAATTTAAGTGAATCATCAGAACCACCAAAAAAGGGACATAATGGTGAGGCTGAAAATTTATATAAACTCATAGAAGATGCAGATACACCATTGTATCATGGATGCGATGAATTTACTAAGCTCTCATTTACTGTCGAATTATATAATCTAGAATGCTTGCATGGAGACCTTAATGCTGGATTTGATGCTTTTCTAAAGATTTTTAAACGAGCTCTTCAAAAAGGTGAGACAATGCTGAACTCTTTTTATAGAACAAAAAGCATAACTCGAAAGTTGGGTCTTGGCTACAAAAAGATTGATGCTTGCTCCACTGATTGTGTGCTATTTTGGAAGGAGTTGAAAGACTGTGACACATGCCCTATTTATGGTTCATTAAGATGAAAAGCTACAAATGGTGGGGTCGTGGTATCACTTGCTAATGGTGCTAAAGTTCCTAGCAAAGTGCTTCGCCATTTTCCCTTGATACCAAGACTGAAGAGGATATTCATGTCATCCAAAACATTTGGATGCATGAGATGGCATGCAGATGAGCGCACAAAAGATGGTAAGCTTAGGCATCCAGTAGACACTATGGCTTGGAAACATTTGGATGAATGTTACCCTAATTTCTCTTCAGATCCATGCAATGTTAAGCTAGGTCTATCAAGTGATGGGTTCAATCCCTTTGGGATAATGGGTACACAATATAGTATATGGCCGGTTGTTCTGATGATGTATAACTTACCCCCATGGATGTGTATGAAGCAAGAGTACTTCATGATTTCTTTGCTCATACCTGGGCCCAAGGCACCAGGAAATGATATTGATGTTGACCTACAGCCTTTGATCCAGGAATTAAGTGAGTTGTGGGAGACTGGCGTGGAGACATATGATGCCTTGAAGAATGAGACTTTCTCATTGCAAGCTGCATTATTGTGGACAATAAATGACTTTTCGGCTTATGGTAATTTCTCTGGATATAGGGTTAAAGGAAAATTTTCATGTCCCCATTGTAGCATAGATACATGTTCTCATTACTTGAAAAGGAGTAGGAAATTATGTTAGCAGGAACATCGACGCTTTCTTAGCGATGATCATAAATATCGTCGTAATAGAAATTCATTTAATGGAACTAGTGAAAGGAGGCGTGCTCCAAAATATAGATCAAGGTCGCAACATTCTGGTGCTGTTGTCACTGCTACTACACATACAGGTGGTTTGTTAACAAGTTATGGTGTGCTAACAAAAAAACTAGAATTTAACTATCACCAAGGAAGAAAGGTCCTTCTTTTTCAATGTGATTGAGTTGATCCTAATAAGGGTGTCAAGAAAGATCGACCTGATCTTACTCTTGTAAACCTAAAAGTATTGTGGAAAATATATGAATCTTTTGTGCTAGCTTCCCATGCATTGCAAGTGTTTTACACTCCTGATGACGAGAGAAAAGAATGGCATGTTGTCACTAAGACAAAACCAAGAGATTTGTTTGACATGGTAGAGGAAAACATACCTGAAATAGATTGCGTTCCGTCTACAGCAATGATGGATATGAATGTTGTTGATATTGACATTGTTAGAGAAGATATTGAAGGGGCAATGATTCACGTACCTTTAGACGAGGCTACTTTACTTGACGAAGCTAATGAAGAGTACTTCTACTATAGTGATAGTGATGAAGATGATACCCTATATGATTACGATTGATACTAAAGATTGAACAGATATGTTATGAATATTTTGTATTTGAATGATTAAATAACTCCGACATTTTCCATTTTCTTCTTACTCAAATTTCCTTATTGTCTGTTTGAATGTTGTGATATTTGGTTTAATTGTGTCATTGAACTTGATGTGTTGATATTTACCGTTGTATGTATACTATTATGTTGCATCATTTTCTAGCCCTAAATTGTGAAGGACGCCATGGCCCCTACTGAGAGCAACAAGGGAAAGAGGAAAATGGTAATGGTAACTGATTTAAAGGTGTGACTCATATTCTTAAAATATTTTTGTATTTGTTGTTGTCACATTACTTATTGAAACTAAGTTGATATCTTTATGTAGCATCTTATGGAGCCAAAGAAGAACAAGCTCCAACAATCTTCTGTACAAATTCGCTGTAGTCCTAGATTGGTTTCTTCATCTTCACATAGGAACCAAAGTGGCATTGAGCCTCCCTAGAATTCACCACAATGCGGAAGTGATGTCGAGAACCCCCAGAATATACCGGTTACCCAAGCTCGACGTGCCCTATTTTAGACCTCTACTGTTAGAAGAAGCCCTAGGAAACCTCAACAGGTGCATGAAGATATTAGGGAAGATTCAGAATGCCAAGTGACTCTAGATGGTGAGGATATGCAGTCTATTTGTTGGCTCTAATGATCTTCATCTATTTATATTTTAATCGTGCTTTCTAACTACATTATATTGCTTCTCATCTTTAAGCTTCTGTTTTCGGTGATACCGTTTGTCCTCAAGGGGAGGGACATGTTGGGAGTTCCGAGGGAGCAGGTTGAGCAATCTCATTTGTGTAGTTTCTTGTTTAATATACATATTATTTCACAATTCAAGTATTTTCTTTAATGATTACTGCTTTTCTCATATGAAAAGGATTTAGATCTATTATGATGATTTTATCATTTATATAGGTTCTGAAAGTCATGTTCCTACATCACCCCGAGGAGAAACACAAGCAACCAATGACGGTCAAGATTCAGGTTATGTTGCACAATTGTGTGGGAAACGAGCAATCTTATATTTGGGTTTAAAACTATAATAAAACAACTACATTGAATTTGTAGGATCACAACAATCTGTAAAAAGGAGGGGAAGAAACAAAATGCACACCCCAAAGGATCCAATTTTTGTAGATGTTAATGACCCTAGCCAGCCATGTTCAGATTCACAACGAAAAATGTCATCTTCAATAGGATTTATCGCACGTGATCCTAGAGCATTGCTGATCGATGTTGAGGAACGGAGAAGTATGCTAGAATGGAGGATTACCCACTTGTGGGATGTAGTGAAGGTAATGTATTTTATATTTATAATGTAAATTTGATGGACTTAGCATCATCAGTCGGAATATATAATAATTGTGGAATGAGAAAATATGACAATAAAGTTTAGATGCTAATAGCTCTTTGTTTGCTTATAGAAATCATACTACTTTCCCGAGGAAAAGAGCCCTATGAATGGGTGAAATCAAAGATGGATCAAGCGTGGAGAAGTAACAAATGTTCGTGGAGAAACAAACTCATTGAAGGAAAGATGAAAGATATAGCTTTAAAGAATAGGCCTTCCGGTACACCTGTTACACAATGGAAGAATTTTGTCGAATTTTGCTTTTCTCCAAAAGGACAGGTATACTAATATGTTTCCCTAAGCGTATTGTCACAATATATTATGTTACGTATTATTCACTTGTAATGTTTTGAGTTTAGGAACGCCATAAGAGGGGCATCAAAAACCAAAAAATTAAAACAGAGGCATTATTGTGGCACTAAGACACTTGCTAGAAGATGCAATGAGAAGGTTGGTTTAGTCTCTTAGTTTGCTTTGAATAATGATGTCTGTTTTTTGCAGAATTTTTATTGAAAAGTACTAGTCATATGTGTATGTAGTTGATCATTGATGGGAAAGAATCGGATGAGCTCACATTGTTTCAGTGAACACATCTACCAAAATCTTTAGCCAAACTTGATGTTGGATCTGCCACTACTCTAGTATGATTTATCTTTAGTTATTTTGTATTTCAATTTTTTTCCATGTCTCTTCTAAAAGTGAAGGTCATCATTTATTAATATGATATCAGGTTGAGATTGATAGAGGACTAGAAAAGCATCCATAGGATCTTGATGAGGCAACACGAGTTGAGGAACGCAAAAAAATCTTTGTACAAGTTGCCGGAGAAGACAAGAATGGATACGCGAAGACATATGGGTTGGGCATTAAAGTCCCTCGATCTAGTGTGAAACGCTATCTCTTGGCTCAAGAGCAAGAGAAAAATAGGAAGTTGGAGGCTGAGCACAAAGATATAAAACAAAGCTTGAAATCTGTATGTAAGCGGATAGATTTTCTAATGAAAACTATGACGAAGAGGGGAAACAAGGTTAGTGTGCTTTTGCATTACTTTGAAATTCCAAATAATACAAATTTTAATTGCTTTGGATTGAATGTTGTAGTTTATTTATTTGGATTTTCTATCCATAGTTTTGTGGTGGCTTGGGTGGACGTAGCAGGGTTGGTCTTGAGCTGTAGTGATTTAGAACATAGCTTGTTGGGTGGTTGGATCTACTTCTGCCAGGTCTAGTTTTAAACTCGGTTGTATTCGGCCTTTTTAGGTTATCTTAGCGAAGATGGAAAAGTTGTTATTTTGTTGTTGGTGGTGGTGTTGTTCAGATTTTTTAATTTCAGAGAGGTGAATTTGAGGTGGTTGCTTATTTATTTACGTTTACTTTTACCCTTGTTGTATTTCCATATAGTTGGTTGTCATATGATTCCTTCTCTTCTCTCATCCTCTCTCATCTCCCCCTCAAGTTTACATGAAAACTGCAACTAAGAAACGATATCCAACCGGGCCAAAAAATTGTATGAATGTAAGTATGTACTAGTTTTAGTCTTTGGTGAAACTAGAATTTTTGTTTATGTTCCAAGTAGTTATACAAATTGTGCTTGCAGTTTGTGATAATATTGTTAAAATAATTATAGTTCTATAAGCTTGTGATTTTATATTATGTATATTTGGTATGTAAATTAGAAAACTAAGAAGATTGGATTGTCTGTGATGAATTTGTAGACTATTTAATTAATTCAACCTTTTCTTTAGGCCCGGTTGGATATCATTTCTTTAATTGCTTTGGATTTGCATTGCTCTCTTTTGAACGTTGGCTTTGCTAGCTGTTGCAACATGACTATTTTTTTACTTAAAATACTCGATTCACTTTTGACATGCGGCTACCTACTCTAAAGGCAAGTGATCTCCACCCTTACAAAAGTTTTGGTTTGTTTATCTTTGTTTTACAGGAAGCTAGTTCATCTCGTGACGATGAAGTTTATTATGAGGAGCAAGATGGGGATGATGTCTTAAAAGATGAGGACGATGCAGTGGAAGATGGGGAATGAAGTTTATTATGTGTTTTTGCTAAACCTGCAAATGATGGGAAGAATTGTATTGAATGTTGTGTTTTGCTCAACTATGTGTTTTTTTGTTTGGATTTACGAATGATTCCAGGTGTATGTAATGCATGACAAACTTGTCCGTTGATATAATGATGATGTAGGGTTTTTGGTTTTGTTATTTTCAATTATGTGTTCTATTTGGTTGAAAAATACGAAATTTAGAAACAGAAGTACAATGCTGTTATTAATAGCAATAGTGACAGAACTATAATGACGTTGGTGTAACTTTATTGATGCTATAACCAATGGCAACAGAAAGCACTTTGTTGCTGTAACAAATAGCAAAAGAAAGCACTTTGTTGCTGTAACCAATAGCAACCGAAAATACTTTGTTGCTGTAACCAATAGCAACAGTTATCATGTTGCTGCAAAAGGTAGTGGTAACAAATCTAGCAACAATGACCAGTTTGTTGCTATTGGGGTACAATAGCATCAACATGTATTTTCTGTTTCTATAACTTCTAGTGACAACGGCAACAGCGACAACGTAGCAATAGACAAAATTCTATTGCTAAAAGCTATAGTAACAAAAAAATAGCCAATAGCAACAGAAATTACTTTGTTGCTATTGGCCACTTTTTTTGTAGTGAAGCCACACACCGTACAGATGCTTCCTTCATTCCATGGCTTAGGCAATGAGAATCCGTACTCACATTCGGATAGTTTCATGGGGGTTTGCTTAACTTTCAGGATTCCTAATGTTAGTGATGACACCATCCTACTTCGCCTTTTTTCCTTTCTCTTTGAAGGGTAAGGCGAAGTATTGGTTAGGCACCTTACCTAGTGGGACGATTAGTACTTGCACTCAAATGCAATAAGAATTTCTTAAGAAGTGCTATCCCATTAGTAAGATCAACACTGCTAGGAGAGCCATTAACACATTTGCCCAACTTCTGAATGAAGAGTTTCATGAGAGTTGGGATAGGTTTAGGGAACTTTTACGTGCTTGTCCACATCATGCTATCCCTACATGCAAACTGGAGCAGAATTTTTATTATGGGCTGAATGAAAAGGGTCAACAAACTACTGATGCCTCTTATGGTGGTCAATTCCTTAGGAAGAATGAGGATAAGGCGTGGGAACTTTTCGAACACTTGAACCAGAATTCACAACAATCTGCCACACATGTACATTTAAATACTACTATATTAAATAGAAGAGTACATCAAATTGCACACGCCTCCATCTTAGATAAGAAAGTAGACCTTCTTACCTCTTTTGTGGACCAACCACCGACTTCCTTATTTAAGATGACATTGACTCCCTCTACTATACCTAATGTGTCTCATGTTTCAAACATGCATAGTGCTCATTCTTTATGTTCTAGTATCTCTCATTCTACGCTTGATTGCCCATCTGCTTCACCTATTGTTAAGTGGTCAGAGGAACAAGTTAATGCAGCCAAAGGATTCTCATGGAACGACCCACACTCGAACATGTACCATCCAAACTTGGCCTATGGGTAGAATCACTTGCTGCACTATATCTCCTAAGTCAAAAGACTTAGGCTTGACCTATTGGTTGTAGGCTTTGGACACCATCGTTTTCTGTGTTTCCAACTTGTGAAGAGCATCCGGCCTAACTTGGCCTAAGTTACTTAGCTCATCTATCATAGCCTGCTCATACTCAAGTTCAATAAACCTCCCTTGAGGAGCTAGTCAAATAGACTAAACCGTTACTTCCATTCAGAGCATGACATCATGGCCATATGTCAAATGGAAGGGAGTTGTCCTAGTTGTTTCTCGTTTGGACGTCTTGTAAGCTCAAAGGGCATTCATTAGCAATTCATGCCACTTTCTAGGATTGTCCTCAATCATCTTTTCAATATTTGCCTTCAAAATCATATTGGTTGACTCTGCCTAGCCATTGGCTTGTGCATAGTAAGGGGTTGATTTTAGGATTTCTATGTTAAAACTCTTGGCAAACTCTTTAACTTCAACTCCATTGAATACTCTAGCTTAATCCACAGTAATGGTTTCTAGGATACCTAACCTCTATAGGATATATTATTGAATAAAATCAGTCACATCCTTCTGATTGATATTCCTATATGGCTTAGCCGCTACCCACTTTGTGAAATAATCTGGGGCCATAAGAATGTAAGAGTGTTGCATGCTAGAAAGAGGTTAATTTCTCCTATGATGTGCATTGCCCAACTTCTGAATGGCCATGGTTTGATAATAGCATGCATTTTAGCCGCAATGGACTCTTGGCAGATGACCATGTCTTTGGCATGCTTTGTACCTCTTGGCATACTTTGTGCAGTCATCCTTCATTGATGACTAGCAATAGCCATAATGTCTAATGAGCCAATGTTTTTGTTGCCAGCTGGATGGGATCCACAGATACCCTCATGGGCTCCTACCATCACTAGCATTGCTTCATCCAAGTCAAGGCACTTGAGAAGCACTCCACTAGCGTCCCTTTTATATAAGTCTCCAGATTCATCATGAAGATGGAATCGATGAGCCCTTATTTTCATCTTTTTGTCCTTAACGTAATCTTTAGGGTTTTTGAAGTACTGCATTAGAGGCTTCCTCTAATACTCACGTTGACTCATCATAATTTGATGGGTTCTAAAGCATTACAAATTTCCACTTCCCATTACTTCACTCTGAAGACAAACAGACCCATTGAACTCGATGACGCGGTCTATAACTTTGGTTCTAATGGCCATGGTTTCATTGCACCAAGTCCTAGGCAATTTATACCCTGATGCTAACTGGGCTAAGTCATTGACTGCTTTGTTATGTTCTCTAGGGATATAATCAAATTGTGCACAATCGAATTTACTCAACAACTTTTGTGCTACTAATAATTATCGTTTCAAGGTATCACTCAAACTTCGAAATTCCTCTTTTACTTAGCAAATTTCCAACTAAGAATTCCCCCTTGATGATAACATTAAGGACATCCATTTCTAGTAGAGTTTGTAGTCCTATCATTAATGCCTTATACTTTGCCATGTTGTTGGAACACTTGTCAACCGAAGTAGTGGCCAATTTAGTGAGGATCCCAACAGGTGATTCTATGACAATTCCCACTCCAACACTAGAATTCGTCCTTAACTATCGAAGAATAACTCCCAAGGGACCATTTCCACTGCCAAGATTTGGTCTAGTTCATAATCCAAGCTAAAATTAATGTTTTGATGGTCGGCTAAAATATATGCAAAGGCTTGGCCCTTTCCTGACTTTTGTGATACATAAACCAACTCAAGCTGAAGTAGAGCTATAATCCACTTGTTCAACCTCTCCCTTATGTATGGGCTATCTAGCATGTATTTAAGGACATCTATTTGAGCAACTATGCATATAGTAAATGCCAAGAAGCATTGTCTCAATTTTACCAATGCATAGAATAATGAGAAACACAATTTCTCAATCGATGCGTATTTTGTTTTACATTCATTTAGGCAACAGCTAAGGTAGAAAGTAGCTTGTTCAAACCCTTACTCATTGTCTTGTACAAGCAAACAATTAACAAATTCCTCAGAAGCAGAGAAATCGATCTTTAAAGGTTTGCCCTGCTTTGGTGGAATAAGAACTGGGGGCCTAATGAAGTACTCATTGATGCCCTCGAAGACTGCTTGATGTGGCTCCTCCCACTTTAAGTCCTTCTCAGGTTTGAGCCTCAATAGTGGAGAGAAGACTTTTATTGTTCCTGCAACATTTAAGATGAAACATCTTATAAAATTATCCTGCCCTAGGAAGTGCTAAAGCTCCTTTTTATTTGAAAGTGGTTTGGCCTATTAGCCGGCCTTAGTCAAAGTAATATCCACTTCAATGCCACTTTGGTGCACTAAAAAACCCAAAAAGTTTCTAGCACATACGCAAAAAGCAAACTTTAATGGATTCGTCCTTAGGTTAGTGGTCCTCATACTAGGGAACGTGCCCCTCAAGTCTTCCAAGTGCTTAACTTTTGATTTTATTAAACCACAATGTAATCTATATTGACTTCCATCGTCCTACCAATGAGATCATCAAAGGTCATGTTCATGGCTCTTTGACAGGTTGTGCTAGCATTTTTCGGGCCAAATGGACTAGCCACCCACTCAAACGCCTTTATTACCTCAGGACACTGGAATGTTGTCTTGTGGGTATCTTATGAAGCAATCATAAGTTGGTAGTACCCTTACTAGGCATCCATGAGGGACAAGACTTCATGCCTTAAAGCTGAGTCAATGAGCACAACAACAATAGGCATTAGGTATTCATCTTTTGAGGTGGCTGCATTCAGATCCTTGAGGTTAATACAAACCTTGATTTTGTCATTCTTTTTACGGACAGGAAAAATATTTTCTAGCCATTCGCAGTACCTAGCACTCCGGGTAAACTTGGCCTTCAAGAGCCTTTCGATCTCTTCCTTGACCAAATTGATAACTTATTGGGACATTCTCTTATGGGCTTGAATGATGGGTCTCAAACCTAGCTTGATAGGAAGCCTATACTCCACCACCTTTCTATCTAGGCTAGGTATCTCATGATGATCTCGAGCAAAAGCGTCCTTGAATTCGCTAAGCAAAGTCAGGTACTACTCTCTTTGCTCTTGAGAAAGCGGGGCACTCAGATAGGTAGGTCTTGGGTCTCATATTGAGCCCAAATTAACCTTGAGAAGAGGATCTTGGACTTCAGCCCTCCAATCCTCCATTATGGTCGGTGCTGCTCTTAAGTCAGAGAGCTCCAGCTCCTCTTTGAGTGAAATATGGACTTGGAAACCATTAAAAGGCTACACGGCCCAAAGCTCATCTTCAACATGCCAGGCCACGAGCCTTGCTAGTGCTAAGGAGATGGCCTCTTGGGCTAGTGATGGGAGGTCTTAGCTCCTCTGTATAGGGGTTAGGGTGTGCCTTAGAAATTTACTTCCTCAAGAAGGGGCCTCATTTATCCCTAGAAATCAAAATCTTCAGACTCTACATCCGATTGACCAACCTCAACCTCAGTCAATGGGTTATCAAGGATTGAATTTGTCTCTTGTTGTTGGGCATGATGTGTTCATGGGCGATATTAGGCCCATAAAAAAATCAACTTAATTATGTTAGGTGATTCATTAAGAGACTTGAATGTTGGGGTATAATTTAAAAGATAATGGGTTAGGGTTAACTTTGGTGGCCGCTACCTCAACTACAAGCTCCACTTGAGGATCCATGTCTGATGCTATAACATCACCCTCGAGGCCTTCTTAAGTGTCATTTGCCATGAACTCCAAAGGAAAGCGCAATGTAGTTTTGACATCAACTGTTTTTAGGAGCATCCCAAATTTTGTTTGGATCCCTTGGCCTTTTCCCTTTTCTGGAAAAACAACCAGAGGTGTGTCCTAATCTTGGTGTTGAGGACTGCCATTCGTTGGAGTATCTTACGCTAGAGGCTAGTCCTTTACATCAACTCTTGGGGTATGAGACTTTTCCATTGGTTGAGAGAAGTCCTCCTCATGGAAATCACCCTCAACATCTCTAAGTTGATGCAGAGAGGTTGTCCTTAGTTGCTCCCTGAGCTAGGGAATCCATGACAAGCGGATCCCACCAGGACTCTCGCCCCTTCGAGGACGAGGGGCTAGCCCATTTCTCGAGCTTCTTGCATGTCTGCCCTTTATCAATACCTTGTTAAAAACCGTCCCTTTATCAAAAGGCCTAGACTCAGTCATTGGATTAGCAAGATCCTTATGCTTAGTTGTCTTGCCTTTGCAAAACCTTGCTTCCTCTTGAAAGAGCGTAGTTAAGAAAGTATTGAGCAGAGTCCTCCGCTGAACTACCTTCTTTCGCAGCTGTCTTATGTTTTGGGTTCAAGTAAGGCTAGCGGGACTAACCTCCCATTGACTGAGGTGCTTTCTTCTCCAGACATTACGAAATCGGACCCCAGAAGGTTGGTGTCTTGACTATCATGGTGCCTGGCTGGTGTCCATGTCTAGTAGGTTATACCAGTTCTCATAATCATCTGGGTCTTTTGAGGAGGATCCTCAGTAGGCTCAAATCGACGGGACTTCTCTGATGGCATCCTTAATTCCAAGAGAGGGTTGCAGGAGATATATACTGAGGCAACAACCTGAGCTTTCTCATTGTTTCTTGTATCTTCTTATGGCATTGCTGGCATGCTCTGTAGGACATCCTCTCCAGATTGCGAGATATTTCTTCCCAGCTCATGAGGCCTTTAGAGGGCTCCTAGTTTCCCTTGATCTCCATAGACAACTCCTCAGCCACTTTTAGCGTAATGATGGAGTTATTCCAAAGCTTGATCGGCATGTTTTTAAAAGTGGCACACTTGTTAGGTTGGAGTTCAGTGATATGCCAATGGAATATTTCATCATCCAATGTGCACACAAGTCTTAGGAAGCTTAATATCCCTTTAATGACCAACTGCTCAAATAGATGGTTAGCCGCTCTTACCTTCTGAATGTTATTAAGAACCATTTTTCACATGAACATTGGAAACGAATTCGTTGGAATATAACAAGGATTACTTTTGACAACTGTGTCGATAACATTGACTTGAAGACGACCAGGTGAGGGGTCTTTGTGAACACCCATCTGGTCTTCTCCTGGGTAGATTAATTCCCTTGCTTCTATGGCATCCTGAACCACGTTCTAAAGAAGACGTAGTTCTTAGTTGAATGGGTCAACAAGTCATGGCATTCATACTAATACCTTCGCCCTATTAGAATTAGGGTCAAGATGTCGATGTTTACCCCCTGATCTTGAGTTTGTTATTTTCCTCATGCAAATCAAATATTGCATCCGCTCTTACAAGGTCAAATGAGTACTTTCTCAAGTTCTAGGATTGATTAGAATTCTTGGCTTTTACATCCTTCTTAACCAAAGGATTGCAAACCATAGGTGGCCCATTGACATATTTAGCAGCATCAATCTGATATGGGGTGTTGGTAAACTATAATTGAGCAGCTTGCTACTGTAGAGAGGCAAGTAGATTACACATACAATTATTTGGAAAAAAAATTAAAGCAAAATCAACACTATTCGCCTAGTAGAGGCAAAATTAATACTATTCACCCAGTAGAGGCAAAATCAACAATATTCGCCCAGATTAAAGCAAAATCAACACTAATCACCTAGTAGAGGTAAAATCAATAGTATTCGCCCAGTAAAGGGAAAATCAACACTATTCGCCAGTAGAAGGCAAATTCAACACTATTCGCCCACGAGAGGCAAAATCAACACTATTCACCAAATAGGGTCAAAATCAACACTATTTGCCCAATAGAGACAAAATCAACACTCTTCGCCCAATAGAAGGCAAAATGAACATTATTCGCCCAGTAGAGGCAAAATCAACCCTATTCGCCCAGTAGAGGCAAAATCAACACTATTCGCCTAGTAGAAAAATCAACACTATTCGCCTAGTAGAAAAATCAACACTATTCGCCTAGTAGAGGCAAAATCAACACTATTCGCCCAGTAGAGGTAAAATTAACACTATTCGCCTAATAGAGAAAAAAATCAAAACTATTCGCCTAGTCAAGGGAAAAATCAACATTATTTGCCCAATAGAAGCAGAATAAACACTATTCACCTAGTAGAGGCAAAATCAACACTCTTCACCTAATAGGAGCAAAATCAACACTATTCGCCCAGTAGGGGCAAAATCAACACCATTCGCCCAGTATGGGCTAAATGAGCACTATTCGCCCAGTGGGGGCAAAATCAACACTATTTGCCCAGTAGAAATACTACACAATTTGCCCAGTAGCAAAACAACTTAATTCGCCCACGGGGTTCAACTTAACGTATTTCGCCCACTTTGACCTACTTAACACACAAGTAAATAAAAGATGGAATCAACCATGTTTAACCGAAAAGGGATAATTACCCAAAAAGGAATGCTCATCCAAAAAAAAGTCCTTCCTCCATAAAAATGGGGGCTACACGCCTCCTTCAAGGACTCCCATTCCTACGATCACCTCTCTGTAGCAATAATCGTTCAAACACCTTATTTTCATTAGTTAAGTATTTTTTCTCCATTATTTCATTTATAAATTACCCCTTATTTACTATTTCGTAATATTGATACTGACTTGAGCATCGGAGGGGTCCCCCGTGGGTTGCTCCATGGGCCCCTCTAACAGCTTATTTGATCTTGCAGGGAATATCAAGTCGGGCGTGCCGCTAGAGCTTGAGTTCGGCTCATCCGAATGAATCCCACCTCGTACAGAACTCTAAAGTGATGCATAAACACAATGACAAAATTCATTACAAACATATGGGCACCGTCTGTGGGAAGGATCACAAGCTCATTCCTGTCTTGGTGTACTTGTAAAATTCAAACATTTTAATGTCATTCGAGTTAATTTTTGCCATTTTTTGGTGTTTAACGCATTTTTTTAACAAAAACAAGGTTATTCAAACAAATCAAGTCAAAAAATCTCTCTATTATTCCTCTGAGCACTTTTAAGCGTATCAATACATGCAAAGAGATGTGTTTGAGTAAGTAAATTATTGTAACCTACTTTTTACATCTTTCTTATCTTTTTCCTTGATCATCATAGCTAAATATAACACTTCAAGAGCTTTATTTTTATATATAATTCAATCCATAACTTATCAAGGATTGAAAGTTATGTTCGTTTTAATTTACAAGGTATGTTATACAACTAACACCAATGTTATTCATCCGGTTCATTGTTTCACCTCCCTTACATTTTTTCTTTGATAAAAAACTCAAAAACTTAGTATATTTACATATAAATCATCAATAAATTTTTTTTGATATATAATTTAATTCATAACTCCTCACGGATTGAAGGTTATGTTTATTTTAATTTACAAGGTAAGTTATAAAACTAGCTTGAACATCATTCGTCCAGTTCATCTTTTCACTGCTGTTTCATATTTTCTTTGATCAAAAACTCAAAAACTCATCATATTTGCATGTACCTCTTCGAAAGATTCATTTTGATATGTAATTCAATCCGTAAGTCTTCACGGATTGAAAGTCATGCTCGTTTTAATTTACAAGGTATGTTATACAACTAGCACCAATGTCATTCGCCCAGTTCATCTTTTTACCTCTCTTTCATATTTTCTTCGATCAAAAACTTAAAACCTCATTTTATTTAAATGTAACTCTTCTTGAGCTTCGTTTTGACATGTAATTCAATTCATAACTCTTCATGGATTGAAAGTTATTTTCATTTTAATTTCCAAGGTATGTTATACAAGTACTACCAACGTTATTCGCCCGGTTCATCTTTTCATCTCTCTTTCATACTTTCTTTGATAAAAAAACTCAAATTGTATTCACATTTAACTTTTCAAGAGCTTCGTTCTAATATGTAACATAATCCATAATTCTTCACGAGTTAAAACTTATCCGTGTTTTAAGTTACAAGGTACGTTACACAGTAACTACAATCGGAATTCGCCCAATTCAAAATTTCACCTCCTTTTCATATTCTCTTTGTTCCAAAACTAAAAAACTCATTGTAGCTACTTAAGCTACTTCCCGAATTTCGTTTTGACAGCTGCTTCATTCCATGACTACTCACGGATCGAAAGTTATGCTAATTTTAAGTCAAGGTGTCAAGCTATATAACTATTGCATGAGCAAAAATGCCCACTTCATCTTTTCACCCCCTCTTTATGTTTTCTTGAATCAAAAGCTTTACAAGTCAGCATAATCACATAAAATGCTTCAATAGATTTGCTTTGATAGGTAATTGAATCCATAACTCTTTATGGATTAAAAGTTGTGGCCGCCTTAAGTTACAAGGTCAAGTTATGTAGCCCGCCAAATTCCACCATTTGATGAATTCCCTACCCGGCATTATATATAACCAAGTGTCATCTCTAAAACCTAGCGTTATTCTTGGCACTTCACGTACAACACCACAATCGCCATCCCAAGCCACCGTCATCATTCTCACTAACGACCATCGTTTCTGCGATGCTTGAGACTTCAACCACCGTCCTCTCCAAAGTCGCCACAGCGTAGTGCTTTGTTCACCGCATGTGGAGCCTCATCTTCCACCAACACTATCAATATTCCCAGCACATGTTGGCACCGGCATAACACCCATATCCACCACAACCCTCGGTTGCACAACAGCTGCCACTCACACACCGATCGTCACTAGTTGTTCGCCACCCACCATGGTCAAACCCTTGCTCTCTCCTTCAAACCCAAATTTGGGTCAATTCTTATTACAATCTTAGTCTAATTCGAATTTGAAAGATTTGTTTTCCTTACTATCTTAATTCAATTTAACCCTAAATGGATCAATTTTTGCTAACATGTCGGTGTACTTCAACCCTAAATGGGCCACTTTTTACAATCATTGTTCAAATCAATGATAAGTGCATTAATTGTTGATGCAATGCTTGTTTGATCCGATCTTGATTTGTTCCAATTCTCATTCAATTGAAACCCTAATTGGATCAATTTTCATCACAATCCTAATTCAGGTCAACTCTAGCTAGGAAAATTTTTTATAAGTTTGTTTCAATCTTCATAGTAAATCAAATTATGATTGAACTAATCCTTATTGCCTCATAGGTTCATTTTCATCCCAATTGAGTCACACTTACGGGTGTTTTAGCTTGCTTAAGCCCCGATTATGTCAATTTCTATTCAATCAGCTTATAAGGAAATTAGTTTTCTTCGCAATTCTGCTATGGTAAAACTTTGCTAAGATTTCTAATCTAGACCCGCTGTACTTCACCACACTCTTGCTATAACCATCTTGTTCAATTAGGTTATACTTCGCTAGGCCCTTACCCATAAATCGTCAAATTATAATTACACGATAATTCTAAATTAAGGACATTGAAGGAACATAGTCACTAACCCTACACTTAATGATTTTGAAATATGAAATGGACATTACATAAGTGCAAATCAAAGAACACATGTAAGTATAGAGTTTTGGAATAGTGAAAGTACCTATAACAAGTTGGCCAGATTACATGATTCATTCCAAGGGTTTTGTTTAGGCACATAAGAGACCTCATAACTCCCTAGGAATTCACAGGCCATGTTGCTTGTCTCTCTCCATCCATGAGTAATCCAATTACTCCATGAATTTCTTATTGGAATATTCCATACACCTACGAACAAAAACTTGAAGCAAACCATTCATCAAGGGGAACTCAATGTGGTGTAATGGTACAAGCTACTCGTCATGTGCCAGCGAGGCAATATTTCGCCTACAAAAGGCTAAGGAACATAACCAGTGCCTCAAGGGCTCCCGCCTACTCAGGGTCTGGGGGGGCGGATGTACGCAGCCTTCCCCCTTCAGGGTGTTAACCTGAAGAGAGGCTGTTTCCTAGTGCCCCCAACCAGAGGGTGAGGACTTGCCGGGAGGTCACCCATCCTGGCACAACTCTCGCCCAAGCAAGCTTAACTTCGGAGTTCTAATGGGATCCAGTGACGGCGTGTTGGTGCCTCTTTAGTTAATTAAAAAAAATAAAAAAATAGCTATTTAATAGCTACAATAGCTATTTAATAAAATAAAAAAAAATTCAACCATACTTGACTTATTTCATAAGCTACAAGATATCACTATCTCTCGAAATCGGACGTGGCTGTGGGCTAAGTACCTTTTGAGAGATACTTTTCATCCTAGCTAAATCAAGCCAAATCAAAAGTAAAAAATGGATCCGAGTCAGAAATCGTTTCATAAGTATTGGGAGCTGGAAGGGTTTTTTTTTTTTTTGTTTTTTTGCCTAACATGTAGGTTGTTTGGACTTGTTAGGGGTATGCCCCCATACACTTGTACTTTGCTCTTTTTGGTAATAAAAAAATAAAAATGCTGACTTACCAAAAAAAAGAACTGGAAGATTTTGCCTTCATCTGCAATTCACTATCCATGGTGGTATAAATTATTTTAGGACTGGGCGACTTCGTCCCTGTTCCTAGTCCGAACTTCAATTCAGCTGTGGTACAAATCATTTTTGGATTTAGAGACTTCGACTCGGTTCGCAGTTCGAACTTCATTTCAGCGGTGGTATAAATCATTTTAGGACTAGGGGACTTCTTCTCTTTCACAGTCCGAACTTCATTTCAGCTGTGGTACAAATTATTTTAGGACTGGGTGACTTCGTCCCCATTCACATTTCGAACTTCATTTTAGCGGTGGTACAAATCAATTTAGGACTGGGGGACTTCGTCCCAGGTCACAGTCCGAACTTCATTTCAACAGTGGTACAAATAATTTTAGGACTGGGGGACTTCGTCCCCATTCACAGTCCGAATTTCATTTCGGCTGTGGTCCAAATCAATTTAGGACTTGGGGACTTCGTCCGCATTCATTGTCGGTACTTTATTTCAGCGGTGGTACAAATCATTTTAGGACTGGGGGACTTTGTCCCTATTTGCAGTCCAAACTTTATTTCAACGGTGGTATAAATCATCTTTAGGCTGGGGGACTACGCCTCTGTCATTCCTTAACTTAAGTAACAAATCCCTTTCACATTGGGCTATTTCACCTTATTAATTTATTTATCTTAAGTGGTGCAAGCCATTTTGGCATTGAAGGACTTCATCTCAATTCACAAATTCAGCATCCTCATCCTAATGGCGCAATCACTTTTCACGACTAGGGGGCTTCACCCTCAGGTCACAGGCTAGGCATTACCTCCATCACAAATGGTAAATCACTCCAAAATCAGGAAGCTTCACGATTAGCAATAGCTAAAAGCACATTCTTTTTGCGCGATGCAAAGCAATTAAAAACAATTACAATTTAAGAATTGCCCATCCATAAGGGGCAATCCTTTTCAGAACTAGTAAACTTCGTCCTTAATCGTTCTACGTTACACAACATTATGGCATATCCGGAAGACTTTGCTACTCGTCATAAATCAAAATACAACTGCCAAACTTGGTTCCATATCACAGCTTGACAAAATATTTCTAGTAAAAGAATCTGAAATTACCGCATTTCTTGTTACACTTCCAACAAACCTTCTGCTAATTTATCTAATACCACAACTAATCAGCAACTTGAAAAGGTCAATGTAAATCTTTATCTTCTTAGCCACTTTCATAATCCTATACAAATAGTGGTGGCACGTAATCAATAATTCCAAACCACGTTATTCAAAACAATGACATATATGTAAGGCTTTATTATTCATAAAATACCGAACTGCTATTACAAAAATAGGAGGCTCGTCGCAACCCGGTGCCATGATTGGAGTTCAAATTAGAAGATATCCTTGGCAAGAAAAGCTGGTGATGGTCTTTGGCGGTTGCTTGTCTTGGTTTAAGTCCATTTGTGCTACTGTTTAGTGAGTAAGTCAATTGGTAGTTAAGAATTGCCCAGATTCATTGTTTTGTGTTCTTTCTTGTATTGGTATAAGTAGTAGGATCTCATGTAAGAATCATTTTAATGAATGAAATAATATCCTAATTTCTCTCTCTCATCCAACTGTCTCTCTATTTTTCTCATCTCTTTTCACTTTTCTTCTCATCTTACTTCTTCTCTCACCTAGGTTATGATCAAGATTCATCTTGATTCATAACATTTGGTATCAGAGCCTTGAGCTTGCATACGATCGGATTGATTGATCTTCAATTCCATTGAATTGTTGAAGTTTAGGCTTGTTCGGTGCTGAATTGATTGAATCGTGTTGGAATCTGGCTAAAAATCGGCAATCTGTTGCTATGGCTGGTGGAGCAACTACTCGTGCCAATGTAGTTAACAATGCAACTAATAGCACTGCTACTTATGCTGCTGCGGTTGCGGGTAATGATAGTGAGCCAATCATGGAAATCAAATGTATCAAGTGCTGCGTATGATGCAGTCCTTCTGGCGGGATATGAGTAAGAGGTTTGAATCACAATCTAAAGAGATTTCACTGCGAATTAATGGATTGCAACAGAGAATGGAGAGGCAAAAACAATAAGCTAGAGGTAGTAAACTTTTGGCAGCAAGCTAGAAGAATAGGCCTCATGATCTAAGGCCTCCACCTGTGGATAGCAGTGACACAAGGCCTCATCCTGAGGACAGCAATGACAGTGCATGGAGTGTAAGGAGCAATGGTTTTAGACAGCCTCGTGTGGATATAGATCCTTTCGATGGTACAATGCCTCAAACTTTGATAAGGAAGTGTGAAAGGTACTTTTGTTTCTACAACATCAAAGAATGTGAGAAGGTTTAGTTGGCTGCTATGTATTTGAAAGGAGAATTGGAGGTCTAGTATTTCAGTTTGATGCGCAGTGAGCCTGCAATCACCTGGACTGGGTTTGCAAATGAGCTTTGTGATAGGTATGGGGATGAAGATGTGAGTGAAGTGGTGGATAACTTCAATAAAGTAACTCAAGTTTCATCCGTGAAGGAGTATATGAAAAGGTTTAAAGGATTGAGAGCTAGGATGCTCACTGTGTATCCTGAGGCACCAGAATCATGTTATGTTTGAAGCTTTGTGAGTGGAATTAAGTTTAAAATCAAGAACATGGTTAAGGCATTTGATCACTCCACTCTTTCTGAAGCTTATTCAAAGGCAAGAAAGGTTAAGAGCCTTGTATTGACAGTTCCTTATTCCCAAAAATTGAGAAGTGCTCCCAATGGATCATCTTCATCGAGGTTTACACAGTCCAATAGTAGAGCTGAAGTACTGACGATAGAAGGCCTCAGTAACTTGGTTTCAAATGCTGTCAGAAATACTTCTTTGGTCATAAGTGTGATCCTAAGTATCTCATGGCGGCCACTAGAGTAGAAGCTACTGAAGCAGAAGAAAATGAGATGTTTTATATAAGGGAGCAACAGGAAAAATAAGGATGATTCTAATGAAGAAGATGAGGTTGAAATCTCTATTAAGGCCCTAACAGGGAGTGGCTCGCATGATACCATTCGAATTAAGGGTGTAGTTGGGCAATGAGACATATTGATACTCATTGATAGTGGGAGTACACATAGCTTTGTGCATCCCAAGGTTGTAAGAGCTGTGGGACAAGATTTGATGAAGACTAGGCCTTTGGCTATCATGGTGGCTGATGGAAATTCAGTTTTGACACACATAAAGTGTAAGAAGTTCAATTGGAAAATACAAGGTCACAAATTTGAGTATGACTTCAAAGTTTTGAGGTTGGGAGGTTGTGATATGGTGTTTGGAGTTGATTAGATGAAATCCTTCAACCCCATACACTTCGATTTCTCCCAGCTCACTGGGTCCTTTGAAAGGGATCGGCAAAAGATCAAGCTACAAGGCATTAAAGTTTCGAAAGTTGTCAAACGTTGGTGCAAATAAGAGAAATTTGAGGTGAAAATAATTAAATCAAGTCAATTGGAGATTGGAACGAGATAATATGAGTCCGGAACCCGGGCCCAACAAACGTAGGCCCAAATATCACCGACCAGATCACCGAACCCACTCCAGCCAGCCCGCAGCACCGTCACCCCCTATCCCGACCTACACCAGTTCGACCCAACCACGACCCGCACCTATCCCGGCCCAGACCCACACCTCCAGACCGGAAACACCAAGCCCAGCTCGCAAGGGTTGTGAGCCATCGCTATAAATCGGGATTTGGGTGATACTTCGACTTTGTTTTTCAGGATTTGGAGAATTTGGCTCTCTATTTTTGGCTTCTGATTCCTCACCACAGCTATCTCTCTCTCTCTCTCTGATTTTTATTTTTATTTCTTTGTCGTTAAATTTGAAGAGAGCAAAATTAGCGTCAAGACCAACATGAGTTCGTTCATTTCCTCCTTCACTGGATCATCCTTGATGGAGAGCTAACTTGCTCTTTGGGGTTAGATGAAATCTTAGCCTGTACCTTTGTTTACTTTTAATTTGGGTTAATTTGATTGTTTACATGAATTGCTTGGTTGAGATTAATACTTTGAAATATTATATTTTTATTGTTTATTCAATTGATATGATTATTGAGTTTGTAACCTTTAGTCGTTGATATTGATATTTATAAATTAATTCTTTATGCTTGTAGCCTTAGGATTAATTAATCAAGCAATAGTATTAACCGAATTGTTAATTAAAGCCTATCTTCCCTGTGCTTTAGTTAGATATGGTCAGTATGTAATAATTAACAATGCGTTAGGTAGATCCTATTTTCCTTATGCTTTAGTTGGATAGAGTCAATACATAATACTAACAACATTATCTTAGCAGGTTAAAGCTTGTAGCCTAAACCACTAACCGTGTGACAATCCATAATCCCAATTTAAGAGATAACGCAAAAATAATTGGCCAATGATGGATTCAAAACCCTAGGCTATAGTAGACTACTTTAGTTTAATTGTCGTTTTCTCAATTAATTAACACAAAGATATTACTTTTCTTAAATCAATTTAGGTCTTAGATTAAATTCAAGCACTCTTAGTCCCCGTTGTTCGACACCCTCTCGCCCTACACTTAAATTTAGGTAAGTAAAAAATAAAAAATTTTCTTTTCTTTTCATTAGCATTATTTTTCTTGTGATTTTCGTGCACAAGTAGATTTTAGGGTATCTTGTTATTTGTCTTTTTTTTAGTATTTATTTTTTCTGTTTTATTTATTTTGCTTATATAATTTTTAATTTACTTGCTTCATGTGGTTAATTGTTCATGCACGGTCGTCGCTCTTTGTCTCTTGACCTTACCATATTCGACCATGAAATCGAAATAAAATTTTTTTTTTGGTAAGTCAGCGTTTTTATTTTTTATTACCAAAAAGAGCAAAGTACAAGAGTACAGGGGCATTCCCCTAACAAGTCCAATAGCTTACATGACAGGCGGGACAAACAAAGTGGAAAAGAACACACAAAACAAGCCCAAAAGGCAAACAAGGCAAAACAAAACCAAAGGGAAAGGAGAAACTTCTACAAATAAAATACAAAGAGAAAGGAAAAAAAGAAAATGGAAAAAAACATAAAAGGAAAGAAAGGGGAGATCAGTCCTCTAGTGAGGAAGCAATAGCAGCGGCCTTAGCAGCTGCACGGGTCATCCAACGCTCAGCTTTCCTCGAGCAACGATAGGAGGCAGCGGTCCACCCAGTGTCCGAAGAATTAACGGTAGCCCCTCGGGGGGGAGGAGCAGAACTCGGAACACTAGTCTCGCAGTTCAGAGAACACTGTAAGGGCGTAGTCAAAGGTCTCGAGTCATGAGAAACCGAAGAGACACAAAATTCAGAGAGCCCCGGAGCAACTACGCAACCACGCAGACGACCAGAAGTGGTAGCAGGGCAAGACCCAAAAGGGGACCCCCAAGCGCCCGGGGAGTTTGAGAGCCCGAGAAAAGAAACAACATCCAAAGCATCCAAATCAAGGGGTCAAGTATCCCTCGGATCAGAAGGGCCCAAGTCAAAGGGCCCCAAAACACGAGAACGGTCTACATCCAAAGTAGAAGGAGCCGAAGGTTGCGAACCCGAATTTCTGATGCCAGATGATCTCGGACTGAACCTGGAACAGTAGCAGCGACCCTGGAAACGGAGGTAGAGAGTGGTTGGGCTTGAAGCACCACGGCTTCCAGCCCAACAGGGGACCCGGGTGGGCCAGCACCACCCGGGCACGAGCATCCAGCAGGGGGCCGCACACCTCCTGCTGGTGCAGAGTTGGGCCTGAGAGGCCCACTGCCTCTCAGGCACAAAAGAGTAGAGGGACGCGCCCCCCCTGCGATAGGACTGGGCCCGGGAGGCCGTGGGCCTCCAGGGCCCATTAAAGCTGGGGACCGTGTGTCCCCAACTAGAGTATCTAGCCCAGCAGCACGATGGGCCTGTAAATAGGGTGAGGTCACCCATCCTTTGGGTTGTAAATTTGGGCTTTTCTCTAGCCCAATGTCATATTGTGAATTTTGTGTAATATTTTCTGGCCCAACATCAAGTGATTCTACCTCATCAACCTCAATATTGTTCCTGAGCCCACGATTTGCCCTCGTTTTACGTTGTCGACCTCGATGATGGGGTTTAGCACCAAAAACGATCTCATTCGGGAGACGAGAAAAGGAGTTCAGACAAGAGTGACCAAAAGTCGAGCACTTAGAGCATACAGGTGGCAAACCTTCATACTTGAATGTGATCGGGATTCGAATATCCTCAAAGTGAACCTCCATATCATTAGGAATCGGCTTTCGAGCATCAATGTCCACGCATACACGGGCATATTGGATGGAGGTCCCGTCAAGAGTCGGTTGGTCCATGTAGAGGGGGCGACCCACCCCACTAGCAATCGAGCTTAAGGCCTTACTGGTCCATAAGGGGGGGGTGAAGCCCGTGAATTTGGACCCAAATCGGAAGGGTTGAGGTTTCAACCCGAGGTGTAACATCATCTAGAAACCAGTGATGTAGGGCTAAATAACGACCCTTAAAGTGCCAAGGGCCACCTTGGAGAACACTATGGGTGCCTTTATAGGAGCGAAAGCGAAAGAAATAGCCCGTTTTGGAGGGAATAACACACTCAAGACCCATAGAGCCCAAAGAGTTGAGGCAATAGCAGTACAACATGAGAGTGCAACACACCCCCCGATAAATCGACCCGTGAGGCAACGACTCCATTTGGCAAAGCTCGGGGCTCCATCATCACAAGATACGGTTGCAACGATTTTGTCATTGATAGATTTAGGAGAAACGTAAGAGAGGGTGCTAGTCAAAGGGGAATTAATCCGGGCCTGCCAATCATCAAACGACTCTACCAAACTCTTGTCCCAAAAATCATTCATTAACCAATCCAGTAGCATTTCATCATCCTGAGGCACAGCCCCCGAGGCCATAACGGTATCCAAAGAGAGAGAAAGAAATCTCCAACCACCTCAACAAACTTTCTAACAACCCAACAAACCAAACCAGCTCCAACCACCAAGCCCAATCCCCAACCCCCACCGTCCAAGACACCCGCCACAGCGAGAGGCCATGTGCTAGACGCGCCACCCCAGACTGCTGTCAAACTTTCCCAGAACACGTCCACCACCAAAACAACCACATCCACCACCAAAAACGATCACAAACCTCCACCAAACGAACCCAAACACAAAGCCAAGGCCAAAACAACCAAGATACAAGCAAACTGTTCGAAAAGACACACAAGAAATTGAAATTTCATATGCAAAAAACCCCACGCAGAATAGGGGAAACACACGAGCAAACAACCCGAAAAGAGAAGTATCAAAACCGAGATCTGAAGCTCCAAAACCAATGCAACTAACAAGAGACAAACCAAGAACAGCAAATTCTTGAGCAACCAAACAAGAACGTGCAGTAGAAACCGAGCCAAGAAGCCCCCTGTGCACTCGAAAAACAGGGGCTGAGGTCCCCCTTCTCCAAACGCGAATCAAAACACGATTCAAGCACCAAAATAGCAAGATTGGCACGAACTAGGAGCAAATTAATGAGTAATGAGGGAAGATTACCCAATTTGCATCCATGGAGGGTTCATTGCAATGAAACTTCAAGATGGCACAAGGAGAGAGAAAATAACTCTGCTAGCCACAAGCACCACCACCACCACCTCAAGGATCAAAACCAGTAGTGCCAGGAGGAGGACAGATGAGATCTTGGTAGCAAGATCGTGCGTCCTATGTGAATCATCCACAACCTTCAACTCCCTCACTTACATGTTTTTACACCTTGCTTGTCCACGCGCCACCGCCCGGAAATCGCCTCCTCAGAGCTTCTCTCTGTTATTTCTCTCTCTAGAAGTTTCCCATGCCCTAAACAATCGAAAGAACTTTAAGAGACCTTAGAGCTCAACACCGAGCAAAATCCGCTAGTGCTAACTCTGATGTAGTAATGGCTAACGAACAACAACCACGTGCGCTCATGGAGTATTTTACTCCCACAACATACGCCTCACCATCTTGCATTAGGTTGCCACCCATAGCCCATCAATTCAAGCTTAAGTCACATACTATACAGATGCTTCCTTCATTCCATGGCTTCCGCAATGAGAACCCGTATAGTCACTTGTATAGTTTCATGTAGGTTTGCTCAACCGTTAGGATTCTTAATGTTAGTGATGACACCATCTTACTTTGCCTTTTTCCTTTCTCTTTGAAGGACAAGGCTAAGTATTAGTTAGCCACCTTACTTAGTGGGACGATTAGCACCTGGACTCAAATGCAACAAGAATTTCTTAGAAAATTCTATCCCATTAGTAAGACTAACACTGCTAGGAGAGCCATTAACACCTTTGCCCAACTTCCTACTAAGGAGTTTCACGCGAGTTGGGATAGGTTTAGGGAACTCTTACGAGCTTGTCCACATCATGCTATCCCTAAATGGCAACTAGTTCAAAACTTTTATTACGGGTTGAATGAAAAGGGTCAATAAACTGTTGATGCCTCGTGTGGTGGTCAGTTCTTTAGAAAGAATGAGAATGAGGCGTAGGAATCGTTCGAACTTTTGAATGAGAATTCACAACAATCTGCTACAAATGGAAGTCTTAATGCTATTAGGTTAAACAGAGGAGTAAATGAGATTGCTCACACCTCCATCTTAGATAAGAAAGTAGACTCTCTTTCCTCTTCCATAGAGCAGTTAACTTCCCTATTTAAGATGACATTGGCCCCCTCTACTGTACCTAATGTGCCTCATGTTTCGAATGTGCATAGTGCTTGCTTTTCATGCTCTAGTGTCCGTCATTCTACACATGACTGCCCCTCTGCTTCATCTTATGTAGAGTGGTCGGAGGAACAAGTCAATGCAGCCCAAGGATTCTCACGAAATGACCCATACTCTAACACATACAATCTGGGCTGGAGAAACCATCCTAACTTCTCTTGGAGGCAAGGTGGAGAAGGACAGTTTATGCCACAACAACAGAACCCACGACCTCAAAAATCTGGTATGCCCCAGCCTCTCGGTTTTCAACCGCAAGGGTATGCTTCTAACTACTCTCAACCTCCTAATTTGAGCACTAATTTAAATTTTGAAGAGAAGGTTTTAAGTGCGCCGAAAGGTTTAGAACTTAATTCCCAACTCTTCCACTCCCATACACAATCGATTTCAAAGCTGGAAACCCAAATAGGTCAACTGGCTAACACTCTGAGTAGGAGAGATGAGGGAAGACTTCCCTAGCCAGGCTGTAGAGAACCCTAGGAGCTATGTAAGATAAGACAACTATCCTTCCTAGCTAAAACAAGCAAAATCCATTACAGTGTTGAGAAATGGGAAGGAGGTTGACAATGGGGCGGGTGCTGAAAGTGAAGTATCCATGAGTGGTGAGGAAGAAGAGAAGAGTAAGGAGAGAGAAAAGGAAACCGATGAGGTCACGCGCCCTTCTCCCATTCCTAAAGCCTCTGATCTTCCCTTGTCATATGAACCTGAAGTACCCTTCAGCCAAGCTTTAGTTGCACCACATCCAAATGGGAAGGCAAGAAGTGGGAAGACATTTTTGAGACGTTTAGGCAAGTAAAGATAAGCATTCCCCTTCTTGATGTGATTAAACAGATCCCGAGCTATGCGAAGTTCATTAAGGATCTACTAAACCAAAAGAGGCGATCTAGAGCACATCTGCCTAAAAAAGAGTTTTTAGCCGAGCAAGTGAGCTCTATTCTAAAGTGTGACACTCCAATTAAGTACAAAGACCCGTGTGTCCCCACCATCTCTTCACTGGGAGACTACCCGATTGATAAAGCCTTACTGGACTTAGGAGCGAGTGTTAACATTATTCCTTACTCGGTTTATAAGAAGTTGGGCCTGGAAGAGTTGCAACCCACCACGGCGACCTTGCAATTAGTAGATAAATCAACTAGGATTCCCCATGATGAGCTGATTAACGCGCTAGTGAGAGTAGATAAAGCCTTGCTTCCTGCTGATTTCCTCGCGCTTGATATGTAACCTTCTAGTCATTCGAAAAGCCATCTCCTTGTCATTCTAGGTCGGCCTTTCTTAACGACGGCTAATGCTACCCTTAATTGTGGATCTGGGGTAATGGATGTCAGCTTTGCCAATATGACTATTAGGTTAAATATTTTTAGGGCGTCGTTGTCACCCGCTAGTGAGGATGAGTCGAAGTGTTTCTGGGTCGATATTATTGATGATTTGATGGACCAAACACTCCCTTCTATCCTAGTTAGTGATTCCCTTGAGAGAGCGCTAGTATATGACTATTCTAATGATTTTGAGGTTGCAACTGACATTAGAGAGATGAATGATTTGCTTGAGCCGTGTGCCCCTTTAGAGACTTGCCAATGGTTGTCAAAAGTAGACGATTTACCTACAATTTCGGATTCTCCCATTTTTCTTTCGATAGATTTACCACCCACACTTGAACTTAAGTCTCTGCCATCTACTCTAAAGTATGCTTTCTTAGGACCTGGTGAGACCTTACCTGTGATTATCCCTTCTCAGTTGTCTAGGGAACAGGAAGACGCATTGATGATAGTGCTTAGTGATCATAAGAGTGCCATTGGGTGGTCTGTGGCTAATCTAAAGGGTATAGACCCTTCCATTTGTATGCATATGATTTTGCTTGATGAGAATGTAGGACCCACTAGAGAGATGGAAAGGAGGTTGAATCCTAACATGAAGGAAGTGGTAAACAAAGAGATTGTGAACTTTCTTGAATGGGCATCATTTACCCAATTTCTAATAGTAGGTGGGTTAGCCCTATTCAAGTAGTCCCAAAGAAGTCGGGCAATACTGTGGTTAGGAGTAGTGATGGAGAGTAGGTGCCTACTAGAAAGACCACGGGCTGGAGAGTGTATATTGACTATAGGAAGCTTAACTTTGCCACTAGGACGGACCATTTTCCTCTGCCATTCATTGACCAAATTTTAAAGAGGCTAGCTGGTCAGAGCTTTTACTGTTTTCTTGATGGATATTCAGGATATAACCAGGTAGCAGTCTAACTAGAGGATCAGGAAAAAATGGCTTTTACGTGCCCCTTTGGAACATTTGCCTACCGTAAGATGCCATTTGGTTTATGTAATGCGCCCGCTACATTCTAGAGATGCATGATGTCTATCTTCTTTGACATGGTTGATAGATTTCTTGAGGTTTTTATGGATGATTTCTCTATTTTTGGACCTTCGTTTGATGAATGTTTGCAGAATTTGAGGCTTGTGCTAAAAAGATGTGAAGAGGCCAATCTTGTTTTGAGTTGGGAAAAGACTCACTTTATGGTTCAAGAGGGAATTGTATTAGGTCATAGAGTGTCGAAGAAGGATATTGAGGTTGATAAGGCTAAGGTAGATATGATTACAAACATTTGAGGTAGCTATTGTGTTTGCTCTTAAACAGTTTCGTTCCTATCTTTTGAGGTCAAAAGTCGTTATCTATTCTGACCATGCTGCATTGAAATATTTGCTCTCAAAGAAAGAAAAGAAACCTGGGCTCATTAGATGGATTCTCCTACTTCAAGAATTTGACATTGAGATTAAAGATAAGAAAGGTGCAGAGACTGTGGTAGCTGACCATCTCTCTAGGATTTTCTTTGAGCATCATGATCTATCAGCTGATTTGCATGATTTTTTCCTAATGAACAACTTTTTGTTGTCTCCCATTCACATAGCCCTTGGTTTGCAAATATTGTTAACTTCCTCACCACTGGTGTAATTCCATCTACTTGGTCTAAGCAAGAAAAGGATACGTTTTACTCTCAAGTCAAGAACTTTTATTGGGATGACCCTTACTTATTTAAAAATTGTTCGGACCAAGTAATTCGTAGATGTGTTCTAGAGTGTGAGTATCATAGCATTTTAGAGGTCATAGGACTACTGTAAAAGTCCTATAGTGTGGTTTTTATTGACCTACTCGTTTTAAGGATGGTCACAAGTTTTGTCTTGCATGTGAGCGTTGTTAGCACACAGAGGCAATGATGAGTCGTGACAAGATGCCTTTGAACTCCATTTAAATTGTGAAAATATTTGATGTTTGGGGTATTGACTTTATGGCACCATTTCCCCCATCTTTAGGGTTTGTTTACATACTTTTAGGGGTCGACTATGTGTCTAAATGGATTGAGGCTATACCTACTAGGACCAATGACCACAAAGTGGTCATGCAATTTGTCAAGGACCACATTTTTAACCGATTTTGTACCCCTAGAGCACTCATTAGCGATGGTGGTAGTCATTTCATTCATAGGTCATTTGAGGCACTTCTTAGGAAGTACTCAGTGCATCATAATATTTTGGCCCCCCATCATCCCCAAACTCGTGGGCAAGTAGAGCTTTCAAACCTTGAGATCAAGTATGTACTTTAGAAAATGATTCAACCTGATAGGAATGATGGGTCCCTTAGGTTGAATGATGCTCTTTGGGCATACCGCACCGCCTATAAGACCCCACTTGGTATGTCACCCTATAGGTTGCTCTTTGGTAAAGCATGTCATTTACCAGTTGAGCTAGAACACTGTGCTTATTAGGCCACTGGAGCGTTGAATTTTGATTTAGACTAAGCTAGTGCTAACCAAAAGCTTCAATTGAGTGAGCTGGAAGAACTAAGGAAAGAAGCTTATGAGAATGCAAAGATTTATAAAGCTAAAACCATGGCTTTTCATGATAAACATATTATAGAAAAACATTTGTTCCTAATCAAAAGGTTTGGCTTTTTAATTTCAAATTGCATCTTTTTCTTGTTTAGTTAAGGTCTAGGTAGGATGGTCCTTTTGTGGTTAAGCAGGTATACCCCTCGGGTGCTATTGAGATATACCACCCTAAAGATGGTCGTGCAGTCACTGTAAATGGTCAAAGGCTTCAACCCGTAGTTGAGTTGGATGGCATTGCTGATGGACAGCTTATTGAAGTTATCTCTCTGATGGACAACATGACTGATACTTGACCTCTGCTTGATTCACTGCGCTCGGCTGAAGGTGTGAAACTTAGCGCTCCTAGGAGGCAGCCTAGTTTTTGTGAATTCTAGTTTTTAGTTTAGTTTTTTTAAACTAATTAGTTACTTGGAGACTTGTTTTCCCTCTTTTCTGGTTCTTTTCCCTGGTTGAAGAAGTCATATATAAATGTTCAAGCCGCCTTGCCAGGTTGTATTGCTCTATCTCACCTATTTCTTGTGCTTTAATAATTTATGTTGTCGCATTGAGGACAATGCATGGTTTAGGTGTGGGGGTGAGGCTCATTTGCATGTGCTCATTTTTTTTAGTCAAAATTTTAAAATTTTAAATATCTTTTGTGCATTTTGAGTGTGCATTATAACCGTTTAGCCAAGTTTTTCTTGATCGACGCGTATTCTATGATGACAGTGGGATTAGTTGTTTATTTCGTTCTCTTAATTCCATGAAGTTGATTCTACTTTGTAGTTATTAATGAGTATTGTTGATCATTGTTGATATTAATGGGTTCTACTCATGCCGTTCACATATTCACTAAGCACGGGACTTTCGTATTTTGGAAAATCTAAAGAATTTAAGTAAACAACCCTATATATCTTGAGTTTTGCAAGCTTGCCCTATTGGATTATCCTAATCCTTGCCTCTTGATACGCTGTAAAGTACTTGTTGATCAATGTCAATTATAAAGTTGAGGTGCTGTTATGCGAAAGTCCAAAAATTGGACAGAAAAAGAAGAGGAAGCGAAAAAAAAAAAGAAGAAAAAAAATGAAAAGTAAGGAAGAAAAAAAGTTTCCTCCAAAGAAAAGGAGAAAAAAGAAAGAAAGGAAAAAAAAACAAAAAGACTAAAGTGAAAATTGATGTACATTCATGTTAAAGTTGTTCTTCTTTGGTGCCATATCAAGGTCAAAATGTTGTAAAGTGGTCACTCATGTGCCACTTAAAATTTCTCTAGGTATAGGCACGTGTTTAGGTGATTCAGTGGTGTGGGTGCACAAAACCTTTATATATTTTCTTGGAAGCGAGAATTTGAGGAGATTCTATGACATGAAATCTTAATCACTTTAACTTATGCGCATAAATTGCTTGAATAGTTCCTATTAGTTGATACAAGGCTAATGAAATTCTATGACGAGTTTTGAAGTTTAATAATCTTAATTCATGGAATTAGAGAATGGTCTAGAGGATTTAATCTTGTCTTGAATTGTAATATAGGTGTTAATCTCAGAAAACTTGGTGAAGGTTGGGTTAGTTGGGGTAGTTGGTCAGTGTAGTTTTTATGTTAAATCATATGCTTTGCTCGAGGACTAGCAAAGGTTAGGTGTGGGGGTGTTGATGCGTCTCAGATTTACGCATTTTTTAACTGTTATTTTAATTATTTTGCACCTAATTAATTATAATTCTACACTCATTTTGGCAATTTTTTTGTATAGCTGGTTTGAAATTAAAGCTCCGGAAATTGTCAAATGTTGGTGCAAACAAGACAAATTCGATGCGTAAATGCAAACAAGGCAAATTCGATGCGTAAATAATTAAATCATGTCAATTGGAGATTGGAACGAGATAATATAAGTCCGGAACCCGGGCCCGAAAAACGTAGGCCCAAACATCACTGACCAGATCACCGAACCCACACCAGCCAGCCCGCAGCACCGTCACCCCCTATCCCAACCCGCACCAGTTCGACCCAGCCACGACCGACACCTCCAAACCCAAAACACCAAGCCCAGCTCGCTAGGGTTGTGAGGCATAGCTATAAATCGGGATTTGGGTGATAGTTCGACTCTGTTTTTTAGGATTTGGAGAATTTGGCTCTCTGTTTTGGGCTTCGGATTCCTCACCGCAGCTCTCTCTCTCTCTCTCCGATTTTTATTTTTCTTTCTTTGTCGTTAAATTTTAACGAGAGTGAAATTAGCATGAAGACCGACCTGAGTTCGTTCATCTCCTCCTTCACCGAATCATCCTTGATGGAGAACTAACTTGCTCTCTGGGGTTAAATGAAATCTTGGCCTTTACTTTTGTTTACTTTTAATTCAGGTTAATTTGATTGTTTACATGAATTGCTTGGTTGAGAGTTCCAAAGATTCCAAAAGTTTTTCTAATACAGTCTCTACTTGAATTTCTATATTTTGGATGGAAGCTTCTTGATTTCTTAAGCTGGCCCTGGTTTCTTGAGTAAAAAGTGCCCATTCATGCATGTACTTCGTAAACATCTCTTCTAAGTCACATTTCCTTTCCTGAGGTTCATGAATAGTGTTACAAATCGAGAATCTAAGGTTTGAATTTAAATTGGCTTGTGGCGGGAATTGTAATTGGTAGTTAAAATTCAGTTACAATCTGTTCTGATATGCTGCTGCTGGGTACTGATCTGCTACTGCGTTGCTATACTGCTGCTGAGTACTACTTGCTGGTGTTGCTGGTGTGTTGCTTTAGTTCTGCTAGTTGCTGTTGTCTACTGATCTGCTACTACTTGCTGCTGTGCTGCTGTTAGTTAGTTGTTTAGTAGTTAAGTCAATGATGTATTAGCTGGGTATGTGTTGTAATAAGCTGTAGTACTTCTGCTGTAGGTCTGGATGTTAGGATAGTATTTTGGCGCCACTAAAATAGAATGTAAATGTTAGTTAGTATATTCTAGATGTTTCTAGATTGTTCCTAGCTGAGTTGGTTAGTGAAATAAGTCTAGATTCATTGCTTAGCTTGTATTGGGTTGCGATAAATAAGTGATGGTTGCAATGTTCAAGGGAATTCAATCAATGAAAAGATATCTGAAAATCAATCTCAATTGAGATTAAACTTCTCTCTCTCTTCTCATTCTCTCTATTTCTCGTCTAGTTTCCCTTCTTTCTCTCGTCTAAACTCTAAACTCTACTTTCTCATCTCGAATTCAATTGTTTCTCATCTCATATTCTCAATCTATCCGCATTTTATATTAGTTTACGTTCGTGGTTCAAGCCCGAGCGCAACAATTGGTATCAGAGCCTCGTTTGGCTTCCGATCGAGTGCGTAAACAAAAGAAAATTTAAAAAAAAAAAAATTTATTTTGTGATTTTCAAAATTGTTCTCGAAAATTCAGAAGAAAAAAAAACAATTTTGTGGTGAAGTTGTTCAAGCAAAGTTATTTGATCTGTTGTGGTGAAGTTTAAGTGAAGCTAATTGATTCACATTACACATTATCATCATCAAAAGATCAGAAATTAGTTGCATTGAGGTGATTCAGGTACTAAAATTCAGAAACTGAGGTTGAGGCGAATTTGTCAATGTAGACGAAAATCTGACAACATTTTTGAGCTCCGAAAGAGTCAAAATCCGATATTGTTCTTGAATATTTTTGTTGTATCGTGTGTTTAAATCATCATTACAGAAAAAAATCGAACCAATTTCAAATTCTTAGACGGAATTACTCAAGATATCATCTCTGTCAGAAATCGTTCGAAGTTAGGGTTTGTCGAATTCGTTGTGCGCGAAACTCTGCAAGCTAAGGTGTAATTAGTGACAATTGTCGAACCAATAACAAGTGGTCGTTTGTGCGTACGAAGGAGTAGAACTTCTTTAAGCATTCAATCGTTGAAGATTTGCGAACCAAGTTTCACATTTCTGCAAACTTGTATTCTGCGAGCTGTTGTTTCAGATTGAAGTTGTTGTTCATACTTGCGTTTGTTGCTGTCAGTTGAAGTTCAAACCAGATTGTGAAGATTCAAGATGAATTTATGGCTGGAGGCATGACAACCAAATCAGCAATGGCTAAATCTGTTGCAAGTCCAACTTATGCTGATGTGGTTAGTGATAATGCAGAGAAAGACCAGCAGGTTGTGACTCGAGTTGAGTTGAATGCAGAGTTAAAAGCGTTAATGATTCAGCTTCATCAGGAACAACTAGAGAGAGAGCAAAGAATGGAGGATCAGTTGCGCAATTTGCTGAAAGAACAAGAGCAAGCATTTGGTGAGCGTTTCAGTTTTCATACTCAGCATTTGGAAGAGAAAGTGGCTGATCAATTACATCAACAAAAGCAGCAAATAGAGGAGGCAATGATTGAACAAGGAAACGAGATTGATGGAAAGATTGATGCTCATTTAAATCAACAATTACAAAATTTTGAAGAGAGATTTATTGAGATCAACAAACAAGCAATCGATGCAAGAGTGAAGGAGCAATTACAAGGGATTGAGGGTAGAATGGATGGTCGTTTGTCCATGTTGCAAAATCAAACACAAAAACAGAATGTTGTTGCAGATGGTGGAGGTTTGTTGCCTCTAAGTCAGATATTGAGAGCCTCTAATTTGCCCCAAACACAAACACCTAGTGTGGGAGATCATCAACTAGCGGGACTTCCAGGAATTAGTGCAAGTGTTGAACCTCACGTTCCTCAAGCAGATGATAACCGAACTAAAGATCAGGTTCTAGTTGCGGCTAATGTTGACAGACCTCAAATGCAAGCTGCTGATCAGAGGCAAAACTGAGCCGAAAGCATGAATTTTGGACAAAAAGATCACCCTCCGGATCCACCTAATCGACCACCAGATCCTGCTGTTTTGTTCGGATCCAGGTCTAAAAATTCATGACATTTTGATACAATACACACGCAGCCGGTTGGTTTGAAAGCTGGGCTCTTTGTTCAGTCTGGTGTTTCGGTTCAACAGCACCACCACGGCCAAAATGCAGCTGACATAGTTCCTAATCTCAGCAACGAAGTCTCGTATGGCAGTAGAAACAATGGGCTTAGACAACCAAGAGTTCAACTTGACAATTTTGATGGAAAGCAACCTCACTCTTGGATAAGAAGATGTGAGCGATATTTCCATTTCTATGCCATTCCCGATGATCAAAGAGCAATCCCGTTCTTGCTTCGGACACGTTAGTGTCTGAGATATGCGAGCGCTATGATGATGAAGAAGTGGGTGATGTCGTGGAAAGCTTCAACAAATTAATGCAAGTCACTACCGTGAAGGCCTATATGACGAAATTTGAAAATCTCCAAGCAAGTATGATTACAATTGCACCCCGAGTCCTTTTATGTCTCTAGCTTCATCAGTGGGTTAAAATCGAAAATCGAGAACTTGGTGAAGGCTCTTGAACCTACTTCCTTGTCTCAAGCTTTTGCGAAGGCAAAATTGATTGAGGCCTCAGACTTAACATTTCTTGATCGGCCCAGGCATCGAGAAGAAAATTGTTATGTTTTTAATCATTGTAATAAAATTAAGTAATTAGCGGGCTTAAGCACTTGTTTAGGCGGGAAAGTTTGTTAGTTCGGTTAGTGTTGCTGCAGGTTTTGGCGGGAAGAATCAGGAGTGGAGTTTGTGTTTGCTTAGTTCTATAAATAAGATCCGATACTTGTAATTAGATCATCCAATGAAATACATACTAATCCTTGTGATTAAAACTTCTTTCTCTCATCTTAACTCTTCTATTTTCTCATCTCCTTCACTTCTTTCTCATCCCAAATTCTATTGATTCTTAGGATAAGGTCAAGATTTAATCTAGAACTTAACAATTGGTATCAGAGCTGGTTCGATTCACAAATTAATGGATATAAACGAAATTCCCTTGAGTGGAGGTGTCACCACCCGATCAGCAGCAGCAAGAGCAGCTGCAAGATCATCCGATGCTGATGAGGTTGTGACAGTGTCGCACATGCATAGGAGACTTGATAGCAGATTTGAGGCAATACTGTCTCAATTCAAGAGGATTGTTGATGAAGCCATTCCTCAACAGATTGAGGCAAAATTTGATCAGCAAGTTCAACGCGTAGAAGTTAAAATTGCTGAAAAATTCTTGCAGCAATCACGCAAATTAGAGGAGAAATTCAATCAGAGGCTCGAACAACAAAGGCAGTTGCTGGAAGAGAAGTTCTCGGAGATTAGAGAGCAAGTTATGAGGCCCATGCCCTCCGTTGTTCCTGATCCACTAATACCAGCTAGTGTCTTACACACAAATCAGCCGATCAGACCTCGAAAGGAAGGAAGGCAAAATGCGCCAATTCCGATGGTAAATTCTGGTGTTGAAGTGAGAATTCCTGATCCAAACCCTGAGATTGAAGTATCTGAAAGGCAAGGGTGCAATGAGCCTGCATTTCTCGACCTTCCAACTGGAATTCTGGTCCCGGTGTGCGGTCTACTGAAAATGAAGATGTACATAGACCGAGGGGAATGAATGTGGATCACTTTGATAGAACACCTGACGATTGCCCTCAACCACGCTCTGGCAGTAATGATGAGGTGTCCAACAGGAGAAGTAGTGGTCATAGACAGCCTCGAGTACGGATTGATGCTTTTGATGGGAAGCAACCTCATTCTTGGCTAAGGAGGTGTGAGCGTCACTTTCATTTCTACCATATTGACGACTCTAAAAAGGTACAACTCGCGGTTGTTTATCTCCTTGGTGATCATGAGGTGTGGTTTTATAGTTTGATGAAGAGTAATCCATCCCTTACGTGGAATGAATTTGCAAAAGAACTGTGTGATCGCTTTAGTGATGAGGATGATAGTGATATTATTGATAAATTCAATAAGGTGAAACAAGAGACATCTGTTAGGGATTATATGACCAGATTTGAGAATCTACGAGCTAGCATTATAACTGAAATTCAAGCATCCGAGTCTTATTATGTGTCAGCTTTTATTAGAGGATTGAAACCCAGGGCGAAGAACTTGGTTAAAGCCATTGATCCTACAACATTATCCAAGGCTTATGCTAAACCCAAACTTTATGAATCCACAATTTGTCTTCAAATGAGTCTCTCAGACCTCGCAACAGCAGTTCCAAGCAACAACAAGGTGCTGCCAGGGTCCGGACCAACAGACCTGATGACAAACAGCAGCAAAAGTTGTGTTACTGTTGCAATCAACCCTATCATTTTGGCCACCAGTGTAACCCCAAATTCCTCATGTCTGCTGAGGGAGTAAGTGCTAGTGAGGAGTCTGATGAAGAAAAAATTGAGGCTGAGGGGACTGATCTTGATCTGAACAACGATGACAGTGCAAATGAGGCAGCAGTGGAAATATCCATGAAAGCCTTGATAGGAAACAGAGGCCATCAGGATCAGAGGGAAGGCAGGTAAAAAGTCTATCATCATCGTCATTGATAGTGGAAGCACTCATAGCTTTGTTGATCCTAAAGTGGTGAAGAAGGTGGGTCATGAGGTGATTAGAACCCATCCCCTCGCTGTCACCGTAGCTGATGGCAAGTCTGTCATCACCCAGAACAAGTGCCGTGGGTTTGGCTGGGTAATGCAGGACAGGAAATTCACTTACGACTTTTGAATCCTTCCCTTGGGAGGATGTGATATGGTGCTTGGGGTCGATTGGATGAGAACTTACAGCCCAGTGTTGTTTGATTTTGCTAACCTCACAGTGTCATTTGAAATACAAGGAGAGAAGGTGAACCTGCAAGGTGTAGTTGAACAAGGCCACTTACAGTTCATGAAAGGAAGCAAGCTGCAGAAAGGAATGAAGAAATGCACATTTCGTTGGGTAGGCCAGCTCTTTACTATAGCTCCTACCGAGTTAATAAGCATTTCTGAACCTGAGGTGCAATCCTTAGTTACTAATTTCGAGGATTTGCTCGAGGTACCTCAATCCTTGCCTCCTAAAAGGAGCTTAGATCATGTCATACCTCTCAAGAAAGATACTGAACCAGTGAGGTTGCGACCTTACCGTTACCCACATGCTCAGAAAATCGAGATAGAAAAACAGGTTGATGAGTTAATCAAAACAAATTTCATACAACAAAGCCACAGCCCCTTCGCTTCTCCGGTCATTCTTGTCAAAAAGAAGGATGGCACGGCTCGTATGTGTGTAGATTATAGACAACTTAATGCTATGACAGTTAAGGACAAATTTCCTATACCTATCATAGATTATTTGTTGGATGAATTATAGGGAGCTCATGTCTTCTCCAAGTTCGACTTACGCCAAGGCTATCATCAAATCTGGGTGAATGAAGAGGATGTGCACAAGACAGCATTCCGGATGCACCATGGTCATTTTGAGTTTGTAGTCATGCCATTTGGCTTGACAAATGCCCCTGCTACATTCCAAGCTCTTATGAATGATGTTTTCAAACAATTTCTTGGGAAATTTGTGTTGGTTTTCTTTGATGACATCCTGATCTACAGCCCAACTTTTGAAGAGCATTTGGAGCACTTAAGAGCAGTCTTTTTGGTCATGCGTAAGCATAAGTTGTATGCCAAATTAGCAAAATGATCTTTTGCTCAACTCACTTGGAGTATCTTAGTCACATAATCTCTTGTGAAGGAGTTGCCACCGATCCTTCAAAAGTTGCAGCTATGTTGAATTGGCCTGTTCCGGTCACATTGAAGTAGCTGAGAGGTTTTCTGGGGTTGACAGGGTATTACCACAAGTTTATAGCTGGTTATGGAGCTTCAGCCAAGCCACTTACTGATTTATTGAAGAAGGAAGCTTTCAGATGGTCAGAAGAAGCTCAAGCAGACTTTACAGCTCTCAAATCAGCAATGAGCAAAGCTCCGGTATTAGCAATGCCTGATTTCTCTTCAAGTTTTGTATTGGAGATAGATGCGTGTGGGAATGGTGTTGGGGCAGTGATGTCATAAAAAGGAAGACCCATAGCTTATCTTAGCCAAGCCTTAAGTGTAAAACATCAGGCCCTTTCCACATATGAAAAAGAATATCTTGCTATTCTTCTTGCGGTAGAAAAATGGAGGCATTACTTGGATGGGCACCATTTCATTATCAAGACTGATCACCAGAGCCTCAAACACTTACTAGAGCAGAAGATTGTCACAAGATTACAAAAAAAAGGGTTGATGAAGATGCTTGGGCTGGATTATGATATCGAGTACAAAAAAGGCAAAGAAAACACAGCCGCAGATGCTCTGTCACGCAGATTTGAAGACCTTGAACAGGGCTCTCTTGGGGCAATTTTCGTGATTTCCCCTGCTTGGATGGAAGAAGTATATCAGTCCTATGAGAATGATACGTTTGCTCAAGAATGCATAACCGCTGCTAGTGTTAGCAAGGCTTCCAATCTGGGTGCTGGTGCAGAAGTGACAATTACCCGAGGAATCATCAGGATCAAAGGGAGGCTGTACATTGGTAACTCTTCTGGGTTGAGACAGCAGGTGATCAGTGCTGCTCACGACTCATCTTGGGGTGGTCATTCGGGCATGGAAGGCACGTACCAAAGGCTGAGGATATCCTTCAATTGGCCCGGCATGAAAAGAGAAGTAACAGAATTGGTGCAAAGCTGTGAGATCTGTCAGCAAACCAAGCTTGGGGATCATCGATATCAGGGCCTTCTCCAGCCTCTACCTATTCCAGAGAGTGTATGGCAACATATCAGCATGGATTTCATTGAAGGCTTGCCCAAATCTGAAGGGAAGGAGGTGATATGGGTGGTTGTTGATTGGTTCACAAAATCTAGTCACTTCATAGCATTAACTCGACCCATTACTACAGAGAAATTAGCTCGTGTTTTCCTTGATAACATATACAAACTTCATGGGTTGCCTCAATCCATAATCTCAGATAGGGACAAACTCTTTACAAGTCGTTTTTGGAAAGAGTTGTTTGGTCTTTTGGGGACTACATTAGCCCTTAGCTCAGCCTACCATCCCCAAACCGATGGTCAAACTGAAAGGGTAAACCAATGCATTGAACAATATCTTAGAAGCATGGTATTTAGCCATCCGAAGGTGTGGAGTAGGTGGCTTTCGTTGGTGGAATATTGGGATAACACTCATTTTTATGCTTCCTTGGGTACAACACCTTTCAAGGCACTATATGGGTATGATCCTCCCAACCCATTGCTGTTACAAGGAGAACAAACACAAGTGTATGGAGTAAATGACCTGCTACATCAAATAAAACATCTTATGCAGCTTCTAAAGCACAACCTCACTCACGCTTAGGCCAGGAAGAAGTGGTACGCAGACCGCAAGAGGGTGGACAGAAATTCTAATGTTGATGACATGGTATATTTGAAACTTCAACCATACCGGTAATCAACAGCAGCTGTGAGGAAGAATGTCAAGCTTTGTGCCCGGTTCTTTGGGCCATACAAGGTCTTGGAAAGGATTGGTCAAGTGGCATACAAGCTAGAGCTTCCTCCCGATTCATATATTCACCCTATTTCTCATGTTTCTCTTCTTAAGAAACAGGTTAAGCTTGATAACAAGGCCTCTGCAACACCTCCTGAAGTTGGACAGAACGGTTCTCTGATCTTACAGCCAGCAGCAGTGGTCGAAGCCATACATACCAGCTCCAATGACAAGAACAAGCAGCAAATTCGAGTTAATTGGTGCAATTTAGACCAAGCATTCACTACATGGGAAGATAAACGTTCTTTGTTAAGTCAATTTCCTTCTTTTATTTCTTGAGGACAAGAAAATTGTAAGGGGAGGGGATTGTTATGTTTTTAATCATTGTAATTCAATTAAGTAATTAGCGGGCTTATGCACTTGTTTAGGCGGGAAAGTTTGCTAGTTCGGTTAGTGCTGCTGCAGGTTTTGGCGGGAAGAATCGGGAGTGCAGTTTGTGTTTGCTTAGTTCTATGAATAAGATCCAATACTTGTAATTAGATAATCCAATGAAATACATACTAATCCTTGTGATTAAAACTTCTTTCTCTCATCTTAACTCTTCTATTTTCTCATCTCCTTCACTTCTTTCTCATCCCAAATTCTATTAATTCTTAGGTTAAGTTCAAGATTTAATCTAGAACTTAACAAAAATTTCCAACATCATCACAAAGGGTTAGACCACAAAAGATTTGATGGGCATAAAGATCCGCTAAATATTGAGAAGGAACCCCGGAACCACTGTTTTAAATGTCATCAACCTTATGTACCCGGCCATAGGTGCAATCCTAAGCTTCTCATGATGGCTAGAAGAGTTGATGTTGAAGAACAATACGAAAACGATGAAAGTGCTACTAATGTTGATGGATCAGTTCGGGATATTGGTAGTGAAGAAGAGGTTGACATCACGGTTCGAAGCAAGGGAGGAAGGGACGTGTTTAAGAAAATGTCAAAGTCCAAAGCCCTCCATTTCCTAAAGGGCAATTTCTACAAGAAGTGATTTCAAGTCTCATTCTCTTTCATTCTTGAGGACAAGAATATTTTCAAGAGGAAGGGAATGTTACAAACCGAGAATCTGAGGTTTGAATTTAAATTGGCTTGTGGCGGGAATTGTAGTTGGTAGTTAAAATTCATTTAAAATCTGTTCTGATATGCTGCCGCTAGGTACTGATCTGCTGCTGCGTTGATATACTGCTGCTGAGTACTACTTGCTGGTGCTGCTGGTGTGTCGCTTCAGTTCTGTTAGTTGCCGTTGTCTGCTGATCTGCTACTACTTGCTGCTGTGCTGCTGTTAGTTAGTTGTTTAGTAGTTAAGTCAATGATGTATTAGCTGGGTATGTGTTGTAATAAGCTGTAGTATTTCTGTAGCAAGTCTGGATGTTAGGATAGTATTTTGGCGCCACTAAAATGGAATTTAAATGTTAGTTAGTATATTCTAGTTGTTTCTAGATTGTTTCTAGCTGAGTTGGTTAGTGAAATAAGTCTAGATTCATTGCTTAGCTTGTATTGGGTTGCTATAAATAAGTGATGGTTATAATGTTCAAGGGGATTCAATCAATGAAAAGATATCTGAAAATGAATCTCATTTGAGATTAAACTTCTCTCTCTCATCTCATTCTCTCTATTTCTCATCTAATTTCCCTTCTTTCTCTCGTCTATACTCTAAACTCTACTTTCTCATCTCAAATTCAATTTTTTCTCGTCTCATATTCTCAATCTATCCGTACTTTATATTAGTTTACGTTCGTGGTTCAAGCCCGAGCGTAACAAATAGGTGGCCAAGGTGCTTCATGATGGTTCCTTGGGAAATTTGAATGGTTTCATCTGTCCTTGACCGTAGGTGCTAGAGTAGGGATTGTACCGGGGTTGGTTATATTTGGCATGTAGCTATCTTGCTCAAAATCCCATGAGCAAAAGCTATTACCCATTTGACATTCCATACCAGCATGGTTACCTGCACAAAACTCACATCTAGGAGTACGAGCAGCAATCATGCCATCTATTTGTTCTTGAGTTAGTGTGAGTTGAGCAGATAATGCACTAATTTCACAAGTGCTAAATTGTCTCCTTAGCACAGCTGGATATTGAGGTCTCAAAAAGTTGTAGCAATCCATCACTTTTGTTTTCTCTCTCACGCTTAAAAATAGAAAAATCTTTGAAAACCAAGTTTTGAGAGAGGGGGTTTAGTAATACTAAAGGTTTTGAAAAACTTAAAAAAAACAAACTTAATTTTGAAGAACTTATATAGCGGAATTAAAAGTTAAAACAAAGTTAAAATCAATATGAAAACATGCAAGTACAACAATTTTAAAATAAAAGTTGAGCAAAATATGGTTTTAGGAAAAAAGGGGGTAGTAACACTAATGTTTTGAAAAACTTTAAAATAACAATTTCAACTATTAAAAGTTCAACAAAATAAAATTTTTAAGTAAAATAAAGATGAAAGTAAGAAAAAAATACAAGAAAAACAACAAAATAACACAAAACTAACAAATTTTTTAAAAAAACACAATTTTTAAGGTATGTTCTATACGACTTTTTCCTTTTTTTTCAAAGAATTTATCTTCACAAATGAATCAAATGAAAATTTTCTTACACTTGAATAAAATTTACAAATTATTAACAATTTCAAATTAGCATAAAAACTCGTTGGTATCAATATCAATCAAATACAGACAATCCCTGGCAACGGCGCCAAAAACTTGATGCTTACTTTACGTGGGCTTTAGCTGGTGCACTAGTCGTATCAAGTAATAAAGTAGTAAGTAGAGTATCATTCCCACAAGGATTGTTATAGTGCAAGTACTGAAATTAGTCACTTTAATACTATTTGAAAAATCGAAACTGAGGTTTCCGATATAAAACAAAATAAAATAAAAGGAAACAAAAATTGTTATCTAAGGTTACTGATATTATTTTTGTAGGTTTTTACAATTGAGAAAGATCCAAGGCATCCGATTTCACCTAGTTGAATTAATACGCCTTTCTATTCTCGGTATTCTAGCTGTTATCACATGTTGATGGTTGAAAACCCTAATTTACTAAATATTCTCTCTCGAGCAACATTTAGCATACCCTTTTATATATTAACCCATCACTCTCATGAATGAATTTAAATAAGAAAAGAGTTTTTAAAGATCCATGATTTTCACTTAAAACCACACAAATCGCGTTAATATCTCTCGAGTATTAACTCAATTTGTGGTGCTTATCACCTTAGCAATCATCATAAATCTCCTCTCGGACTCATTATGAATCATTATAGGCCTTAAATGGTGATCAAGCATTTAAAACTCATGAAAAACAATGATAAGCACTTCAACAACGCAATAACAAAACATTGAATATGTTGAATTAGAAATGAGCATATATTACAACTTAGGCTACATCATAGCCTTGGAATAACAAACCTAGTTCATAATAAACATAATTTAAAAATTAACTAAGACAAAATTCATGAACTTAAAGAAAAAAAGGATAGAAAAAACTTAAAAATACAAAATTACAAACCAAACTTTCTTCCTTCTTTCTTCTTTTCCTCTAGGTTTTTTTAAACTATTTCTCTACTTTGTATTTGATTGTTCTTGATTGAGGGATGCTGAAACCTTTCCCATAACACTCCTATTTATAGTGTTCGAAATAGGATAAAAAAAATGAAAAAAATACATCAAACTTCATTCCTATTTGCTCTTCATTGCGGCTACCTTGCAAAACGATTTTTTCATGAAACTTTTTTTTATTTTTCTGAGCTTCCACCGCCCAAAACTGTAAGAATTCAGATCATATTGATGTTATTTGTGTGTTATACAATGTATTTGGATTATAAAATTGAAGAAAAGTTGCTGCCCAAAGCAAATTGTGCAAAATTTTGTGTTTTTTTTTTTTTTTTCTTATCTAAACCATGTGTTTTGGGTTGCATTTTGCTATTTTTTGCTTTTATTTGATGTATCTTGCTTTTATTTGTTGATGTTGATGAAAAAAACCTAGCAAGATTTAGCATAAAATAAGTATTTTTTGCAAGAATATAGCAGTAAAGTCAAAAACGAGCAAAACAGAGCACAAGTGATTAAAGTTAAATATGAAATGGTTAAAAATATAACAAATGACATAAATTATATACTAAATTAGACTTCTCACCCTATTTAGCTATCCATGCATAGGGCACAGCTTTACATGCTTTGTCCTTGGCTGTACACTTAATGTATATGGCTTGCATTTTGTGCATCTCACCAACGTCATGCAACACGCGCATAGCCCTAGGTCCATCAATCCCATGCTCAGGCCCATTTCCATTAGGCCTGGTTCACTAGTACAAATGGTATGCAGTGAGCACATACATGTGCCTCATTGATGTCTGTCTCATATCATCACTGCTCGTACATTGCACCTAGTCAAGGGTTCATTCTTGCTGGTGATTCACAACCAACGTGTGCATGCTTCAGTATAACATGCGCTTGGCTAGTGACACTAAGCTAACCCAAGGCACAGCTCCAAGAGCACATGACATCGGCCCTAAAGGGGCCATGTTTGGGCGAGGTCCATTTTGTCTCGGGTTGCAGCCATACATGGGCACTGGCAACCATTGTGTAATAGAGGTTTCCACACCAAGTCACTATATCATCTTAATGATCGGAGATTGATGCGCCTTTTCTCCAGGCATCGACCTACGTGCGGAATCCCATTCTTAAGAGTCTTACAACCTCCCCAACCAAAAGAATCTTACGTCCTTGACAGGAAGTGTAAGTACCCTAAGAAGCTGACATAGGCTTTCCTTTGCCTTAGTCATTCATGGGCACTAGCACTCCTATTCCAATCATGCTGAACACTAGTCCTTAGACAACCACAGCTCATGCACACCAGCTAAGCTAAACCTAAGTCAAAACTTACAATCATCAACAACACCTCAGCCCACCAGCCTGCGTGGATTACTAAAGACTTGCAAGATCACCCCAAAATTGTTTTGTCAAACAATTTATTCGAATTCATCCTCACATAAGATGGCGATGGCTCATGGTCCTCATCCTCATCATCATCTTACTAAACAAAAGCACTCAAAGTTTGATTGTTAGGATAATTTCTTGCATGGTGAGGACTGTTAGGTAGAAAACGACCACCGGACTTGGGACGCTTTCCTTTGTCATTCCCATAAGTTCTCACCAACACTTTAATATTGTTAGGCTATGTTGCAGGATTTTTATAATCTCTAATAAACATGGAACCATTTTCTGCACTTTCTTAAAGTGTGCTTATCAAGACCCAAGTCAAATTCCGCTAAGGCACCTATGGCAACAAAGGCAGAGCAATTGTCTGGAACCTTTTGGCACCTTAACTCCATTAGAGCCCGCGGTTTAAGACCAAAAATAAAATTAATAGTATGTCGTCATCCGTCATGCCTTTAATTTCTAAAATAATTGAACGAAAGTCATTTACGTACTTTCAAATGGAACCAGTTTACTTGAGATCCTTCAAGGACTCGCAGACTAACAAAGATGCATTGCTTCATAAAAATTGATCACGAAAGTCCCTCTTCAAGGCTTCCCACGAACTTGTCACAGCACGTCCAGCAACATGATCCTTGAACACACGTGCTCTCCACCATAATTTCGCATCACCCGTCAAATGCATGGACCAAATGTAATCTTTATCTTCTTCACGAATATGGGTAGCCTTAAAGTAATGTTCCATGTCCCAAAGCAAGTTCTTCAAGTTGTTGGCAATACGCTCACCTTCAAAGGCTTTTTGTGTAGGGATTTTGATGCCACTTTTCTCAACTCTAGGCATTCCTACACTAGTAGTTTTGCAAAGAAACAAAATTTATTTTGGTATGCTTTCCACCACAGGGATGGAAGCTTCACCAACATGGGGTACATTAGGCGAACTACTCCCAGCACTATTTTGACCCAACTTGCCGAACACATTCATAGGGTGAGTAGCGTATGGAGATGGGGTTCACTGGGCGTTTACTAAGGACTAAATCATCTGCCGAAGGGAAGTTATATCACTAGACAAATATTTCATAGCTCTCAAAACCATTCCTAGAGGAAGTTCATCAGCGTTATATTGAGAATAGAGTTGACCGCGGGCCGAGGTGGGCCGGGCCGGGCCAGGCCTTGTTTCTAAGTGGGCCCGGGCTGGGCCTGGGCTTCACCCTAGCCCAGCCAGCTAGGCTTGGGCTCGTCTGGCCTGGGACCGGGTTGGCCCAGCTCTCCCCCTAGCCTTTTTTTTTTAATAACACAAATATTTGACACAAAAATGACACTAGTGAGATTCGAACCCCATACCTCTAACATATAAAGCACGCCATTACCATGTAAGCTACAATTTCTTTGTGATTTTTTGGTAAAAAAATAATTTAGCATATTTTATGAAAAATTTGACACAAAATTGACACTAGTGAAATTCGAACCCCATATCTCTAACATATAAAGCATACCATTACCATGTGAGCTGCAATTTCTTTGTTATTTTATTGTGTAAAGAAATAATTTAACATATATACAAAAGATGTTGGTGGGCTTTTAGTTGCGAGGCCCGGGGAAGCGGGCCGGGCCTGCCCCTATCTAAATGGGGCCGTTTCCGGGCCAGTCCGACCCACTGGCCACCTCTAATTGTGAACCTAGAATTTCCCTAATCCATTTTGAATGTTCATTAGTCATAAGACATTTTCCATGTTCTTGCTGATTGTGTGCCACAGTAATAAGGCCACAACTAAACAACGATCAAAGCTTACAACCGACACAAAAAAAGTAACCATCTAAGGGACACAGCCAAATCACGCACCGGCAAGCTGACATGAGCAAAATTCCACACAAACTGAAAATTCAGGGCCTAAGTCACGTGCAAGCAGCCAGTCACAGCGCAAAGCAATGCTAGGGATAGCCTTCAAGTTCTAGCCAAGGTCACAACTTGAAAATTCGATCTTGACTAAAAAATCAAAACGGAAATTCAAATTAAAGGGGCAAATCTGGTTGAGACTCAGCCATGAAATTTTAAAAGCACCGACATAGGTGTGCAGAGCAATAAAAACTGAGTTTGGGCAATACCCATTTATAGAACTTGGACAGTAGTGAACTCTGAAAGGTAATTTTATGACTACTTGCGATGGCAGTGAGGTTACGACTCACTCAGCTTAAACACGTGCACAAATACATGTAAACGTGGCATAATTTAAACATAATCAAACATAAACACTACATATGAAACATAAGAAACAAGGGACAACTTTTATTATTAAGCAATCTTTTATTTATAAGGAAGCCCTCAGAAATTCCTGCGAAGCCATTTACAAATACTTAGAACACAAGCTATCGCTGAATTCTCCTAATCCTAGGCAATTTATAGATGATATAGCACTCCCGCATGATCTGGTCGGCTAGCCAAATGCTAGGGATAGCTTGTAGCAACTTAAAAATACCTGGTTTCTAACTTTGCCTTGAGGGGTGTCCCAATAGGGGTATTTACCGAGTCGGATCCCAATCAAGGCATGCCTTTGCAACTTTTCTCGCCCAAGGGGAAGCTGTTACAAGGTCAACTTACGTTAAAATGCTTAGTCAACTTTACTCCACTATGTGGTAGTAACTCAGTCAAGATCTTGGTCAAGGACTCTAGTGAAGCTCATGGTCAAGGGCCTTCAATAAAGATTCCACATCTCACGCTCACTAATCGTCAAGTCACATCATTGGTACGTTCCAAGTGCCTTTCCATTTATACGAGGCTTCCCAAGTGCTCTTGTGTCCCAACGTACACGTACGCTGCTGCCCCCCACGCCCTTTACTTGTGGCCAAATAAGGAGCACGGACATTGCAAGTGTCGCACATGCAGTGTGCAACTTGCACACTGCCTACGCCGTGCGCGAGCTCTTCAAACACCCTGTGTTCGCTACGTTGCATGAGTGAGCTGCGAACACTTATTTGTGCATTGTGTGGCACAACCTGTGCGCATGCATGCGCACCTTGTGCTTGTGCTTTCCAAACGCCAGGGCACTGCTACGCATGTGCACCGCGCACCACTGTGCCCAGTGCACACAGTGTCCTGTCGCACGCAACCCGTGCGCTTCAGGCACAATTGTTGATCCATTTTGTTGGTTAGCGCTCGAACCTTTAGAGTGTCCAGGGGGCCCACCCTAGGCTAACATCTTTGCTTTTGCACACTAAAGGTCCGTCTTGCATTAGTCGCATGTACAAAACATTGAGTCTTGCTGACGGTCTATTATGATGCTAGCACTGTGCAATTACCCGTGTGTCGGACTTAGCTTTACATGCATCGTCCTTGCTTCTTCCCTTAATGTGTTCGCTCATCTGGACAGTCTCATGCATTAAGCACACAGACCTTGGTCGGTCCATGCCATGCTTAAGCTCATTTCTATTGGGCCTGGTTCACATGTACGAAGGGTGTGCACTGTGCATATAAATGTGCCTCATTGATGTCCATCTTATACCAGCACTAACATGCACACGCTTGACCATAACATGCACTTTTTGTTCCACCTAACTGGGGCAAAACACAGCTCTAAGTGCACATGACGCCAGCCCTAATAGAATGATGCTCAGGCCAAGGTCCGTTATGTCCCGGGTCGCTGCCAGACGTAGGTGCTAACATCAATTGTGCACTAGACGTACAAGTCACCATATTTGCTCAATGATCGAAGTGAGATGCGCCGTGACGGTAAGAATCGCCCTACCCACAACATCCAAATGTGAAGGGTCACACACTATTCTATTTCGTTCAAAAATGTTGGTGCCACTGTCGTGAATCAAGATCAATCTTGATTCAAAACCTAGGTTTGTACAGTTTAGATGAGAAAAGAAGTGAGAGAAGATGAGAATTAGAAAGAATTAGAGATGAGAGAGAATCCAAAGATATTTTCATTCATGAAATGATTCTTACTAGAGATTGAACTATTTATACTAAACCTAGGTTAAAAGAAATACGTTGTATCTAGGCTTCCCAAGTAACTGACTCTTGCATGCTTAGCCGCTAAAATTGACTAGAGTGCCGACTAAGAAGGTCAAGGCAAACAAACCACTTAGACCTCCACATTCGACTTTCCCACCAAGAACACATTTAAAAGCAAATGAACTAAAATATGCTCTAATGCTTCTTCTCTTGCTACAACACAATCTGAACTAGCTGCTAAGGTCAAATCATAACAACGTTCCCCCCCCCCCCCCCCCCCCCCCGGGGGAACATTCTTGCCGTAAGAATGGAATGAGGGAAATTGAGATCTCAGGAAATGCCAATCTTCCCATGTTGCAATCTCAAAGCTTAAATTACTCTGTTGCACTAGTACCTCCTTGACCTACCTTCCCTGCTTCTACATTATCCTTGAATCCAGAATTGCTTGTGGCTATTGCACCGGAAGTCCTTGTAATGTAGCATGTGGTTGATTTGTAGGTGCACATTAACCAGCTGTAACATATTTCATAAGCAACGAGACAGGAAGCACAGGGCGAACTGCAGATTTAGGAGGCAACTATAGTGTGTACGCAACCTTTCCAACCACTCCAACACCTTGTAAGGACCACAGAATCGAGCACATAGCTTGATATTCTTGCGCATTGCAATGGAAGATTGCCTGTAAGGCGATAATTTCAAGAAAAGATAATCACCAATTGCAAAAGTTTTGTCAGTTCTTTTTCTATCAGCAAAATACTTCATCCTTGACTGAGCAACTTGTAAGTTGTCCTTGATTTACTGCTCCAGTTCTTTCCTTTGATCTAGTCGCTCATTGACTTCAACCACATATGAAATCGCTCCTTGTAGCATTAATGGTGCTGGTGGATTGTATCCATACAGGGCCTTTAACAGTGTACCTCCCAATGGTGAATGGAAGTGGGTGTTATACCAGAATTCTGCAAGGGACAGCCGTCTATTCTGGTTCTTTGGATGAACAAAAATCATGCTCCTCCAATATTGCTCAACGCATTGGCTTACTCTCTTTGTTTGTCCATCTGATTGTGGATGGTATGATAAACTTAGAGCCAATGTAGATCCAAGCAACACAAACAATTCACGACAAAAGTGGTTGATGAACAACTTGTCTCTATCTGAAATGATGGATTGAGGCAATCCATGGAGCTTATAAATCTAATCTAGGGAGAGTCATGCCAATCTTTATGCGGTAATGGGATGATTAAAAGCCACAAAATGACTAAATTTAGTGAAACGATCAACCAAATAACTTCATTTCCCTCAGACCTAGGTAGTCCTTCAATAAAATCCATATTGATATGTTGCCAAGCTCTTTCTGGAATTGGCAAGAGTTAAAGCAAGCCTTAGTATGGCACATGCTCACTTTTTGTTCTTTGGCAAACCTCACATTGCTGAATTTGTTCCCAAACTTCCTTCTTCATACCAGTCCAATGAAAGTATTGCTTCAGCTTTTGATAAGTGCCTTCAATTCTAGAATGCCCACTCCAAGCTGAACTGTGAGAGGCCAGCACAATTTGTTTCCTTAAGTCTGAACTTTCTCCCACACAAATCTTCCCTTTAATCCATATTGCGCCACTGGTAACAGCAATTTCAGAATCAGAATCCATAGTTCCCTGAACATAATGAGCTGCAATACAGTCTTGAGCACATGTATCTCCCTCATATGACTTGACCACTTCACTCATCCAAGTTGGGACAACTTCTTAGACATCATCATAATTATCAACTTCAGAATCCTCCAACCTGTTTGAAAGAGCATCTATTGCTTGGTTATCTTTCCTTTTTCGATATTCAATAGTGTAATGTAAGCCCAACATCTTCATGAGGCCCTTTCTTTGAACCCTTATAGTGATCTTTTGCTCAAGTAAATATTTGAGGCTGTGATGGTCAGTTTTGATTATGAAATGGCGTCCCTCCAAATAATGCCCCCATTTTTGTACTTCCAATAGAATTGCAATACACTCTTTTTTATATATGTATAATGCTTGATTCTTGTAACTCAAAGCCTCACTTAGATAGGCCAATGGTATTCCATTCTGAGATAACACTACACCAATTCCTTTGGTGCAACAATCGGCTTCCATGTGATGCTTAACTTGTGTATTGCTTAGCAAGTTCACCAAGTCGTATCAAGTAATACAAAGTGAGTAGAGTACCGTCCCCACGAGGATCTTTATTGACTGAGTACCAAAATTAGTAGTTCTCGCGCTATTTAAAAGATACAAAAATTGTAGTTTTTGATGTAAAACAGACAAAATAAAAATAACTAAGGATAGTTAATTATTTTTTGTTGGTTTTCAAGATTAATAAGGTCCAAGGAATACGATTTCACCTAGTCAAATTAATACGCCTTTCTATTCCTAGTATTCAAGTTCTTATTACATGTTAGTGGTTGAAAACCCCAATTTACTAAATATTCTCTCTCAAGCAGCATTTAGCATACTCTTTTACATGTTAACCCATCACTCTTGTGCATGAATTTAAATAAAAGAAGAGTTTTAAACATATATGATTTTCACCTAAGACCACAGAAATCGCGTTAATCTCTCTCGAGCATTCACTCAATTTATGGTGTTTATCACCTTAGCAATCATCATAAATCTCCTTTTGGTCTCATTATGAATCATTATAGGCTTTAAATGGTGCCCAAGCATTTAAAACACATGAACAACAATGATAAACATTTAAACAGTGCAATAACAAAACATTAAATACGTTGAGTTAGAATCAGTTCATGTTACAACTTAGGCTACATCGTAGCCTTGGAATAACAAATTAGTTCAAGGTTAACATATTATAAAGCAAAACAAAGACAAAATCCATGAACTTCAATAAGAAAAGGTTAGAAAGAACTTAAAAATGCAAAATTACAAACCAAACTTTCCTTCCTTCCTTCTTCTTTCCCTCTCGATTTTTCTAAGCCATTTCTCGACTTCGTATTTGATTTTTTTAGATTGAGGAATGCTAAAACACTTCAAAAAGCTCCCTATTTATAGTACATGAGGTTGGAATTTCATAAAATCAAAAAAAAAAAAGCAAGCTTAAATCTCATTGCACCAAAGCCTGCTGTTTGCCACCCATTTCTGCAGAATTGAACAAATTGCTGATTTTTTTAGTTTTTTTCTTCCTTTGCACCACCTAAAATCAGTCTTAACATGAGCTTGAACATGTTCTTGAAGTGTATAAGAGGTTCTTTCACTTGATTTGTCTATTTTGCCGCCCAAATTTGCAAGTGAATTGCGCAAGCTGGTTTTTCATTCTCTGCATTTTTGCTGTTCATGCTGTTTTTCTTAAGATTTTGTAGCTTTTTACCACCTAAATTCAGAGTTTAAATCAACTTGGACATGTTAATATATTTTTTAATCCATGCTTGCACTTGATTTGTTCAGTTTGCCACCCCTTTTTGCAAGTTGAAATGAATTGTGCATGAACTTATTGTGTTCTTGCTTTAGCCATGTGTTTTCATGCGTTTTGCAAACTTTTTGCTTTTGTTTGATGCATCTTGCATTCACTTGTTGATTTTGATGATAAAATAGCAAGATTGAGCAACAAAACAAGTATTTTTGTAAGAAAATGGCAGTAAGGATTAGCAAAACCGTGCAAAAGCAATAAAAGTTTGATGTAAAATGGTTACAAATATATCGAAATGATGTAAATAATTATACACTAAATTATATTTATCACCAAAACAAAGGGCAAGTAAAAATAAGGCATAATCAATACTAGGGCAGAGGACATAGCTACCATTAAACGTCCAATTGCTTCCTCAGCCAATTCATTCCAATGGAAAGCATCTTTCCGGAGAAAATCTGTCAAAGGCTTTGTAATTACCCCATAACCAGCAATGAACTTTCAGCAATGTTAATCCATGGAATCCCTGTAATTGCTTGAGAGTTTTGGGAATTGGCCATGGATCAGTAGCCACATCATTCTCTGAGTTTAGATGACCAAGATATTCCACTTGCATTTTGACTAAGGAACATTTAGAAAGTTTGGCATTGAGTTATGCTACCTCATGATCTAAAATACCAGCTCAAGATGATCCAAATGAGTCTCTAAGGAAGGACTGTAAACCAATATATCATCAAAGTATACAAGAACAAATTTCCTTAAGAGGGCCTTGAACACTAAGTTCATCAAAGCTTGAAATGTAGCGGGGGAATTGGACAGCCCAAAAGGCATCACCACGAACTCATAGTGTCCATGGTGTGCTCTAAAAACAGTCCTGTGGATGTCATGTTCTTGAACTCGAATTTGATAATAGCCTTGCCGAAGATGTAGCTTGGAAAAGTACTTAGATCCATATAGCTCATCCAACAAATCGTTAATGATTGGATAGGAAACTTATCCTTGATAGTAAGGGAGTTCAATTGATGATAATCTATACACATTCAAGAGGTACCATGCTTCTTTTTAGCCAGTATAATTGAAGAAGCGAATGGACTATGATTATGCCTGATGAACTTAGTCTTCAACAACTCATCAACTTGCCGTTGATTCTCACTTTTTTATGAGTGACAATATTTGTATGGCCGAAGGTTCACAGGATCTGACCCACCCTTCAATGGAATAACATGATCTAATGCTCTCATTGGTCGTAATGTGCTTGGTTGCTCAAATAAATCTTGGTACTTTAGTAACAACGAATCAATAAGTGGATCTGAATTCACCTACTGTTCTTCTTAAGTAGCCCTGATAGAATGAAGTTGCCCAATCCAGTGATAATTTCCTTTCTTAAGCACATCTTGCAATTGCTTCCCACTCATTAGTTGTAGATGTACTTGTTCCCTAATTTCTTGCACCTAAACTTGCTGGCCTTCCTTTCCAAATGATATAGTCAATTAATCAAAATAAAAGAGTAAAGGGATGATGGCCTTCATCCAATAAACCCCTAGGACCCTATCACAGCCTCCTAATATTAGCACTCTAAAGTCATATACAAAGTTATGTCCTTGCATCAGCCACTTGAAGTTCCTACACATATTCTGTGTTAAGATTAAATTACCATCTGCCACTATAACAGCCAATGGAGTGGTTTTAATCAACTCATGCCAAACCATCCTCACAATCTTAGGATCTACAAAGCTATGCGTACTCCCACTGTCGATCAAAATTTGCAAGGATTTATGTCCAACTACTCCCTTGATTCTATTGGTATTATGTGAACCATTCCTAGTTAAGGCCTTCATAGAAATCTCTCTTCAGATTCAAGTCCATTGTCCTCGTCCTCAATTTTACTGCGTCTATTCCAAAAGCCGACTTAAGGTATTTTGGATCACACTTGAAACAAAGATTCTGAGACCTGTTTTCTTCCAAGCGCAAAGATCTATTATTTTCCTGAAAGGTTCTAGATGTAGAAGCTCCAAGTGGTGCATTCCATACCCTCTTAGCTTCGGGAGCAGCCAAAACCGTCTTCACTACCTTCCTGGCTTTAGAATGAGCTTGAGATCAAGTTATAGGATCAAATGCCTTAGCCAAATTGTTGATTTTAGGCTTAAGTCCACTCATAAAACTCGAAACATAGTACGCCTCTAGAGCTTCTGGATACACTATCAACATTCTTGCTCTTAGACATTCAAATCTAGACATATATTCCTTCACAGTTGTTACTTGAGTCACTTGATTGAAATTATCCACGATATCACTCACATCTTCATCCCTGTATCTCTCACAAAGCTCTTCCACAAACTTAGGCCATAAAAGTGCAGGATTGCTACACAACAAGCTATAATACCACACTTCTAATTCTCCACGTAGATAAATAGTAGCCAGTTCCACCTTTTTGGCCTCAACTATGTTATAGAAATGAAATTACCTTTCGCATTTCTCACCCAGGACTATGGCATCACTCCATCAAAAGGCTTCAATTCCACTCTTGGCTACCTAACTCAATTGCTTCTTGCAATTGATACACTATCTCCACTGTCAATAGGTCCTGGTGGAGGATTAGGATCCAGAGGTCTGACCTGTTGGCTTGCTAGACAAAGAATACTCTCTCTAATAGGCTGATTCTGCCTCTGCTTGCAAGCCTACAAGCTCCAGTGACTGTGTATCAAACCTCTATGATTGTGCATCAAACCTCCGGTCCATGTCTTGCTTCATTGACAGTATCAAGTTTTGCATCTGATTACATATATGCTTAATCCGTTCACATTGATTACTTCCCACCTAAGTAGCAGTGTTATTAGTAGCATTAGCAGCATTAGCAACTGCATTAGCTCATGTAGTCACACCACTTGCCATTTGTGATGATTTCTTGTGTCTGGCCAGATTTGTGAACAATATAAGCAAAGATCAAACTGATAAGGCTTGGTAGGTGCAATTGCAATACAATTGAAGCAATGTCAATCGGATCGTATCAAAGCTTAAGCTTTGATATTAATAGCTATGAATCAAGATCAATACTGATTCATAACTTAGGTTTGTAGAGTTTAGATGAGAAAAGAAGTGAGAGGAGATGACAATTAGAGAGAGAATTAGAGATGAGTGAGAGAATCCAAAGATATTTTCATTCATGAAATGATTCTTACAAGAGATTTAACTATTTGTACTAAACCTAGATTAAAAGAAATACATTGCATCTAGGCTTCCCAAGTAACGGACTCATACAAGCTTAAGCGCCAAAATTGACTAGAATACCAACTAAGAAGGTCAAGGCAAACAAACCACTTAAACCTCTGCAATTGACTTTCCCGCTAAGAACACATTTAAAAGCAAATGAACTAAAATATGCTCTAATGCTTCTTCTCTGGCCGTAACACAATCCAAACCAGCTACTAAGGCCAAATCATAACAGCCACCTACCATAGAGCCATGAACATGATCTTTCATGATCTCCTTGGCACAACCACAGAACTCTACATAGATGGTTTCGTGGTCAAATAAAATTCCAAAGTCAAAGATTTTGAGGACTTAAGGGGAGCGTTCCTTATAATGAGGAGCCATAACCTTAAGATGAATCCAATAAAATGTGCCTTTGGCATGTGCACTTGAAATTTCTGTGGTTTTCCTATACACTTGAGATACATGTGTCCCCTTAGTTGATTCGCAAATATTTGAATAGTTCGAAAGCTTTGGGGAAAGTATTCCAAGTGTTTGACATTTGGAATTTATACTGTGAATATGTTCAAGTATAAATAAATTATTCAGTGAAGGGCGAGTCGGTAACTAATGGAAAAGCTGTGAGAAGGATAATGGTAGTGGTTATATTTATCCTTTTTCAAGGACATCTAGCGTAGGGGTTGTTGTCATCAATACAGTCTATAAGGAAGATATCGAATAAATAATTTAAGAGTGGAGTGCAGTGAGATTTATTTAGTGGAATTAAGTCTCATTAAATGTTAATTAAATTAATATCATGAGATGGTTTAATTTGACCCATTTGGAGCTAGATTTAAATTGACCCGAGGTCCCTGCGCAAGCCTCTGTATTTATTGCCATCGGAAAAACATTATAGAATTCATGAGATGAATTATTTATCCATAAGATGGGTAAATTAATTTTGCCAAACATTATTCAAGAGATAAATAAAAATTAAAAATTATAAAATGAAATAATTTTGAAAACTTAAAATTCATGAGATGAATTTTTACATGTGGGAAACAAAGCAAAAAAAAACAAAAGAAAAATCGCATTTATACAGCTCAGTGATCCGCACATTTTAAATCGGACCAACCAGCGCGCGACACGATTGTATATATCCGTTGGTGAAAAGAAAGCTGCCACGTGTCACGCGGATTTAATTTAAAAAATAAAAGCATTTTATCGTGGAACAAAACCACTGCGTTTTGTGAGATTGTAAGCTGAAACGACGCATTTTGATTTAACTGGAATTTATTTTATGAATCCCACATCGAATTTTCGTTTTTTTTTTCGCTCCGATATATTCCTATAAATTGCGGTGCTTTTTCTGAGGTTTAGCATTCAAGTTGAAATATTTCTTTAGGGTTTCTGGAATCGTTTCAGAGACCCAATTGGAGAGAAAAATTTCCGTTGAAATTTTTCTTTCCTCAGTTTAATATTATTTGGAGCCCACCCTCGGGGCAGTTCAAGATCATTGCGTAGAAGGTCTCGGTGTCTCGATTTTTAATAATATTATTGTCTTTCTGGTTTTTCTTCTGTTGGAGCAATTTTAGGTATGTCTTTTCTTTCCTTCTTCTTTTAGATTCCGCTTTTCTATTTATTTACAATATTCGTTATTATACCTGTTTAAGTTTTTTTATTTTTATGAATGTATTAGAGCAAAAGGCCTGTAAATTTAAATTATGAATTTAGATCTGTTGATTTGAATAACGAATTTAAGTCTGTAGATTTAAAATTAGGAATTTTAATTCGACACTAGGTTTAGAGTTATGAATTCTAAACCTATTCTACTACGTAAACTTCAGGGAGAATTTTTGAAATTCATCCCAACAACCAGTATTAGGGCAAAGGATTCATAGAGATAAACCTATTCCCGGGAACTCTCGCACGTGAGGTGTCAGGGGCTTAGGTAGAGAGAAGAGTCTCCTACTCTAAGTGCTCTAATCGGTGCCTATTGTTCTGACCATAGTTGAGAACCGTGAACCCAATAGTCGGCATCAGAGTTTATTTTTGAACAAAATTCATATGTTTTTCCAACAATTGGTATCAAAGCCAGCCTCTGATTACATTAATAGTATACATGACTAAGTATAATAAGATCGAAATAAATAGATTTGCGATTTAATAAAATAGAGATTTTATTAAGAAGGAAAGTTAGTTTAATTTGACGGTTCGATTTAAATTGTTTGAATCAGTAAAGAATTAATAATTAATTGAGATGATTGTTTTTATTTGTGATTTAAATTGTTTGAATCATTAAAGTAATTAATTGTTAATTAGATTATTTTAAAGTATCGATTTAAAATGTTTAAATCGGATAAAAGTGTTAATAGTTAACTGGGTTATTTAAAGTATCAATTTAAATTATTTAAATTGGTCAAAAGAATTAATAGTTAAGTAGGTTGTTTATAGTAACGATTTAAATTGTTTAAATCATTAATGAATTAATCGTTAATTCGGAACAACCCATAAATTTACGATTATGTTGTTTGTATAATGAGAATGTATGTTCTCAGTCATGATTTATGAAATTAGACAAAATTGATCGAATAAGATTAGATACAAATATTTTTAATAATGGATAATATTGGTTAAATGAGAGCTGATTCAATTATTTTTATAAAATTGGATAAAATTGATCTAATGAGATTAGATTTAATTATTTTATACGAAATCAGATAAAACTGATTTAATGAGATTAGATTCAATTTATTTTAAAATTAAATATTTTAATTAAAAAAGTTTTTAAAAAAAATCGTCTGGCTGACGCTGATGGCATGCTGATGTCAGCGTCAAGTTTTAGATTAAAAAAAAAAATTTATTTATTTTTTTACTGATTTACATATTAATTATTAATTAATTTTCTTTTAGAATGAGATTCTAAATTAAATTAAGAGATAATTTAAGTTGTAAATCAATGTTATTTTAAATAAAAGTTATTTGATATTATTTTAGAATAAGATTCTAAAATAGACTATGAGATAGTCTCAAGTTTGTTTATTTTTTAGAATAAGATTCTAAAATAGACTATGGGATAGCCTAAGTACAAAATCGTTATTGATTTTAAATAAAATTATTTTTAATTTAATATTGAAATCAAAATTTTAAAAAGTAGATTATGTGATAATCTAAATTAAATGTTGGTATTATTTTAATTAATATTAATTAATTTATTTTATTGATTGGATTTTAGAATGAGATTCTAATGTAAGATTATGAGATAATCTATACTATAAAATGATAGTATTTCAAATTAATTAATTAACTAATTTTGATTAGTTTTAGAATGAGATTCTAAAGGGGAATATGAGATAATACAGGTTGTAAATGCAAGTTAATTAAAAAATTACTAGTTATAAAAATCAAGTGGGAGTGAGGTTTCAATTGTTGTAACCTCACGGTCTCCATTACTGGTCTAGCAGTATAGTAGCTCGGTAGACCTCCCTGCGGAGGATGTCAGTTTGCAGATTACAGGGTTAAACTTCTTTTAGGATAAACCAAAGTACAAAGAAGCGATGTGACCACACTGCTATGGAGTATTTCGTGTATTTGTATGGAGGTTGAGGTAACGGTTTACACTTGACTAGCGTGATGCATTAGCCTCCCCGAGGAGCTCTATTGTGTCATGTTAGAGACCAAGGTAAAATGGTGAGTTAATCATGTTTAGTAAAGGTTACAAGAAAACAGGTTAATTGAGAATAGTTCTCACCTGAACTAGCTTCGTGCGACCTCCCTGCCGGGGAGTAAGGAGTGGTGTGTTTGGGTCATCATTGTATGCATGATAGTACAGTTTGGTGGATATCTGACTTATTGTGTATGCTAAATTGAAAGAATATATATCACTGCATTATACATGACTAATATAAGGTTGTTACACAAATGTTTACATTTACAGTATTTTATATGGATAGGGCTGGCAAACTTTGCTTGATTTTAAATACATAATGCACTCACTGAACCAAACTACTTTGCCTTAAAAAATAAGTTAGACTTAGTTATTACTCACAAGGGACCTACTAGAAAGAAAGTAAAAGGTTGCTATTGTAACAACCAAATCCATAGCGAAATCAGCAAAAGAAAAGTGTTTATTTTGCAAGAAAACTAGGCCACTGGAAAAGAAATTACACTAAGTACATAGCTACTCTTCCTACAAAGAGTGCAAAGCCATTTGGTGAAGGTATGTTGATATCTCACTTAGTTGAATCATGCGTAGTTGAGAGTCCACCAGTTTCATGGTGGGTGGACTCAGGTTCAACTGACCATATCTGTAATATGTTACAGGAGCTCAGGCTAGGCTAAAGGCTACACGATGGGTGTTGTAACTGATGGTCAGGGACAGTACAATAATAGAAGTCTTAAGTGTAGGAGATGTTAGCTTAGACCTTAGTGATAGAGTTTTGTTTTAAATGACTGATTATTTAAACCTTCTTTGTGCATGAATTTGATTTCTATGTCTTATTTTATGAATAATTATTATTCAATTGATTTTGATAATGGAGATTTTAATATAAGAATAAATTGTTTATTTTCAAATGTACATGAATGAATTGTTTATTCATGATATTTCCTTATAAAAACTCATGTAATTGTTTAAATGAATCTAACATAAGTTCACTTGTTCAATCTTTTAAAAGAAAATACCTTGAAAGGGATATTGCCTACACATGGTGCCAACGTTTAGGTCACACTAATTTCGAACAGGATCCAAAGACTGGTGAGATGGACTGATAGAGATTTTGGACTTGAGGTCATTACCAGTCTACAAATCCTACATAGAAAGAAAGATGACCAATCCTATCTTTAGAAGTAAGGGCAACAAAGTTGGTGGCTTGCTTGAGCTGGTTCACATAGAAGTATGTGGGCCAATACGTGTTCAGGCAAGAGGTGGGTATGAGTACTTATTCACGTTTAGTGATGATTACTCAAGGTGTATATATGTTTACCTAATTAGACATTAGTCAGACTTTTTTGAAAAGTTCAAAAGAGTACAAAGGTGAAGTTGAAAAGCAATTAGGTAAACAAATTAAATCACTTTGATTAGATCGAGGTGGTGAATATTGTTATGTTTCTTATTCGTTTATGATGTAATAAGGTGCCAAATGCTTGTAATGTTTGAATTAGTATTTTGGCAAAGTCGGTTGGCGGTTAGGGGCTGGTTTTGTGAGTCTTGTTTGTTATTTTCTATAAGTAGAGTGATCAAGTGTAATTCACATTCATTCAATGAAATATCAACCAATCTCTTTGAGATTAACCTTCTTCCTCTCACATAATTCTCTCTCTATTTTCTCATCTCCTTCACTTCTTCCTCATCCCATGCTCTCTTTATCTTAGGTTCAGATCAAGGTTTAATCTCGATCTTAACAATTTTTATCAGAGCCTCGTTTGGCTTTCAATTCAAACGGATTTGATATCAAATATCCCTTGATCGCATTGCAAATTGCTTAGGAATTCAATCCTAAATTCTAAGGTTTAATGCTTGCGGTTACTTCAAATTTACATAAAAAGTGTTAAAAAAATATATACATTTTAATCATAGTGATGTATGGATTCAGCCGAGGTTGCATTGGCCAGTGGAGTTACCACCAGATCAGCAGCAGCTAAGGCCATGGCTAAATCCACATATGCTGATGTTGTAGGCAGCAGTGAAGCAGCAGGTCGAGATTTGGTCACAAATACACAATTGGACAGTCGGTTGAAGACAATTGTAGCTCTAATCAGGCAATCTAACGCTGAATTAGTTCAACAAATAAATTAGTAGATCTCGCAAATGAATCAGCGGATCTTGCAAATGAATCAACAAATTGATGTGAAGCTTGATCAATGGGCTCAGCAGGAGGAGCTTAAGATCTCTGAGCAGATCACGCGACAATCACAAGTGTTGGAGGAGAGGTTTAACTCGCGGTTTGATCAACAAATGCAATAGTTGGAAGTGAAGTTAGCAGAAATTCGAGAATAACTTAGGAGGCCAAATCCTCCTGTTATGCCAGATCCATTAATACCTGCTAGTGTATTGCAAGCTAATCCGTCAGTGAGAGCTGAAGTCTTAAGTCATGATGTTGATGCTAGAGCTCAAGATCGAGTTTAGGAAGCGGAGATGATTGACAGGCAAGGTCGCACTAAGCATGTGCAATCTCGACCTTCAAACTGGAATGCAGTACCTGAGGTCCTATCTCATGAAATGGAGGATACATACAGACATAGGGGCGTGAATGTGGACCAATTGGATAGACCGCCTCATGATTGGCACTAGCAGCACTCAGGCAGAAATGAGGAGTCATCCAATAGCTGAAATAATGGTCATAGACAGCCTCGTGTGCAGATTGATGCCTTTGATGGAAAGCATCCTCATTCATGGCTGAGGAGATGTGAACGCTACTTCCATTTCTACCACATTGATGAATCAGAAAAGGTACAAATTGCAGCAGTATACCTTCTTGGTGATCATGAGGTATGGTTTTATAGCTTGATGAAGAGCAATCCTTCTCTCTCTTGGCCATAAATGTAATCCTAAATTTCTCATGTTGGTTAGGGGAGTTGACATCGAAGGGCAATCCGATGGTGATTGGACCGATGTTGAGTATGAGGATTCTGACCAAGAACTTTTCATTGAGGATGAAGTGGAGATTTCCTTGACGGCTTTGACAGGGCAAGGAATGCATAAGACAATCAGGATCAAAGGGAAAGTAGGCACGAGATCAGTTGTCATTTTGATAGACAGTGGAAGCACTCACAGTTTTATTGATCCAAAAGTAGTGAAGAAAGTGGGACATGAGGTGATCAAGACTAATCCCTTGGCAGTGACCGTGGCGGATGGAAACTCTATCCTCACCCAGGACAAATGTCGAGCCTTCCAGTGGTCTATGCATGAACATCAATTCTCACACGATTTTAGAGTCCTCCCCTTGGGTGGATACGATATGGTGCTTGGAGTTGATTGGATGCATGGTTTTAATCCAGTGTCCTTCGATTATGTTAAGCACGTTGTGTCTTTTGAATGTCACGGATCTAGAGTTATATTGCAAGGCATGGATGATCACTAATTTCCATTCTTGAGGACAAGAATGTTCTCAAGGAGAAGGGAATGTTATGATCTGAGAATTCAAGGATTGAACTGTAGTGGGTTGTGTTGCTGTTAGTTGTTGTTTGAATGTTAGTTAGTTGCTGCAGTGTTCTATTGTTGTTGTTATGATGTTGTTAGCTTCTTTACTGCATTATAATGGTTGTAATAAAGTGCATTTAGCTTCTGCTTTGTAAGTCCTGCAGTAAGCTTGCTGGGCTTTGGTCTGTTGGTGCGATTGTCCTGCTGCGGCTGGCTTAGTTGCTGGTAATTGGCGCCAAAATGCTTAGAAGTTGGTTAGAAGATATTTTCTATGATCTAGATATTTTTTCTTTGAGTTGGTTAGTAGTGTTGTCTTGATTCAATTTATTAGCTTGCTCTTGTTTTGCTATAAGTAGTAGTTGAGCTGTATAATTCAGATCATTCAATGAAATCATCAACAAAATATCTCTTTTGAGATCACCTTCTCTCTCTCATCTAACTCTCTCTATTTCTCATCCCTAGTTCTCTAATTTCTCATCTCAATTCACTTCTTTCTCATCTCATACTCTCAACTATCTTCAAATTTACTTAGCTTACGCTAATGATCCAATCACGAGCGCAACAGAAAGCTTGTCCAATTTAAAATGGCCCAAGGCATCCAATTTCACCTAGTTGTATTAATACGCCTTATTAATCTCGGTATTCAAGTTGTCATTACATGTTGATGGTCGAAAACCCTAATTTACTAAATTCTCTCGCGAGCAACACCTAGCACACTCTTTTATATATTAACTAATCAATTTCTTGCATGTATTTTAAAAAAGAAAAGAGTTTTGAAGATCCTGGTTTTCACTTAAGACGACTCAAATCGCGTTAATCTATCTATAGCATTCACTCAGCTTGTGGTGTTTATCACTTTGGCATTCATCATAAAACTCCTCTTGGACTCATAATGAATCATTATATGCTTTGAATGGTGATCAAGCATTCACAACGCATGAAGAACAATGATAAACGCCAAAACAACGCAATAAACAAACTTTGAATACGTTGAATTAGAAAAGAGTGTATATTATAACTTGGGCTACATAATAGCCTTGGAGAAACAAAATAGTTTATGGTATACATAGTATAAAGCCAGACTAAGACAAAATATGTGAACTTAAGGGAGAAAAGGAAAGAAAGAACTTAAAAATGTGAAATTTATCAAACTTTCTTCCCTCACTCTTCTTCTCCTCATAGTTTACCTATGCTTTCTATACTTTGTTTTTATATTTTTGCTAGATGAATTGATCCTAAAAGACTTCCCAAACATCCCTATTTTTTGTATTTAAGGATGGGAAGTCATGAAATAAAAAAATAAATAAAATAAAACATAAGTTCTTCCTTATTTGCTAGAAATGCCGCCCATGGAAGCAAGTTGTCATTTGTACTTAATTGTTCTCAACTTTCTTCACCTTTTTGCCGCCCAAATTTAGTCTTCAGTTCAAGGTGAACATGTTCACGTATTGTTACAAAGTTCTTGTACTTGATTTGTCCAAATAGCCGCCCATTTTATAAATTTGTAACAACGTGTACATGGTGGTGTTGTTTCCTTGCTTTATAGTGTGGAATTGATGTGTCTAGCCCATTTTTTTGCTTTTGTTTGATGTAACTTGCATTCACTTGTTGATGTTGATGTTGATGATGAAACCTAGTGCGGAAGCAGAAACCCTGAGAGCTTGATTCGATTCAAATAATATGACTCACACAAAACGAGAAGTAAACAAATATATGGAGAAAGCAAGAACAAACAAGAACACACAATATTTATGTGGAAACCCCTCTACAATCAAGAGGGGTGAAAACCACGGGTGAAGATGGAGATTCTTTATTGATACCAAACGAAAGAATTACAACGACACTTCCTCTGAACGAGATCTGTGAAAGAATTATAATCACTTTCTCTAAACTCTCGTATCACTCGAATATCTTGGAGGAATTACAAAATCACCTCTTTCAGTTAATGGCAGTACCTCATGCTTTTAATTGGATACTAATGACACAAACCCTACGTCCTAATTTATAGGCGCAGGTCTGGGAGGCCCGATCGACCCGACGATCGGCCCTCTTATGACCCAAAAATACCGAAAAGTTCCTTAAATCACCCGATAGATCGAGCTTCCCTCCCTATTGATTGGTGACCCTACGGAAACCCCATAAACCTAAAACAAGTAATTTGAGACATAAACCTAACAAATCTCCACCTTGGCTCAAATTACATACATAAAAGAATTTCCTTCACCTTCTCCACTAAACACCCCACACACAGGGTTATCTCAACGAAACACGAAACCTAACCGAGTCTGAGCGAAGATTGAACTTCTTGCTAGGTAGAAACTGAGTGAACATATCTGGGAGGTTATCAGCAATGCCAATCTTCTTCTCTGAATTGGCTCTTGACACATTATCTGAAGCAGCCGCCTGCTGCTGAATTGTGCTACTCAACTGAAACTGAACTCCCTCTGGCTTACTCACCTGACCTGAATCACAAACAACTGATGACATCTTCTGTGGAGACAATAACGAAGACTCACCAAATGTGACACATCTACTCGTCGGGAATTGCTTGAAGCAAAAACCTTTTTGCTTCCCATAAAGCCCTTGTTCAGATACTATCAATCCTGTAGACTGACCACACAAAGAGCCCCTCACACTGTGCTTAGACAGACCCCTATCACCTAAATGATCCAATCTCAAGTGTCCTGAATTTGTGATTTCTGGTTCTGTTAATAACAAGGATGATGAAGATGCTACAACAAATCTAACAACTGTGGAACCGACAAGCTCATACAGAGTACGTACCCTTCTGCTCTTCAACACTGTCAAAGCACCCTTAACAACCCTCAAAACTCCCCCTTCAGCTGTGTACTTGTACCCTTTAGACTCAAGAGTACCTAAAGAGATGAGATTCTTCTTCAAAACAGGATCATGGTGAACATCGCTCAGAATCCTGATAGTGCCATCGAACATCCTAAAACGAATTGTTCCTATGCCCAGAATTTTGTATGGAGTATCATTACCCATCAAAGCAACTCCACCTCGAATGAACTCGTGCGTGGAAAACCAATCCCGGTTGGGATAGACATGATAGGAGCAACCCGAATCCAAAATCCACCTATCTCTCAAATTGGACTGAGGTTCAGACACAGATAGTAGAAGATCTTCATTCTCACCATCCATAACACTAGCTACTATGGATCTCTGGTCAGGCCTGTTATTGTTTTCTAATTTTCTCTTAAGCTTATAACAGTCTTTCTTAATGTGCCCTTTCTTATGACAGTAGTTACAGGTTAGATCTTAATACCTAGACTTGGACTTGTTTCCACTATGATCATATTCAGTTCTCCCCCTCACAAATAAACCACTATCTGAGTTATAAACAGAATCAGATAATTCTCTATCTACTCGTTCTTTACTCAGTAGGTTTCTCTTAACTTCATCAACAGATATGGTTAGTCTGCCACCATAAATCATTATTTCAACAAAACCCTTATACGAAGTAGAGAGAGAACATAATAACAATATTGCCTGATCTTCATCCTTAGAAACATCATCCAATTCTTTCAAATCTTGAATAATTGAATTAAATTCATTGACGTGATTTTTAAGTCACGTACCTTCTAACATACGAAACGTGAATAACAGGCACTTAACTGCAAGTTTGTTGGAGATGGACTTGAAACAGAACATATCCTACAATTTCTCCCACAACTCCTTAGCGGTCTTCACTTCCAGAACTTCTGTCAAAACGTCATCGGTAAGACACATCTGAATTGCTGTGAGCGCCTTCTCATCCAACTCCTCCCATTATGCCTCTGTCAAATTCTCTGGTTTCTTCTCTTTCCCATCTAAAGCTTTCTTCAAGCCACTCTGAATCAAGAGGCCCTTAACGCGAACCTGCCATAAGCTAAAGCTCCCTTGACCACCAAACTTCTCAACTTCAGATCTAATTGCGGACGTTATATTATCAAATCGAAATAAACAGGGCTCAGATACCAATTTGTTCGAGAAAACTAAATGCGAAAGCGGAAACCCTGATAGCTTGATTCGATTCAAATAATATGACTCACACAAAACGAGAAGTAAACAAATATATGGAGAAAGAAAGAACAAACAAAAACACCCAATATTTACGTGGAAACCCCTCTACAACCGAGAGGGGAGAAAACTACGGGCAGAGATGGAGATTCTTTATTGATACTGAACGGAAGAATTACAACGACACTTCCTCTGAACGAGATCAATGAAAGAATTATAATCACTTTCTCTAAACTCTCGTAGCACTCGAATATATTGGTGGAATTACAAAACCACCTCTTTTACTTAATGGCGGCGCCTCACGCTTTTGATTGGATACTAATGATGCAAACCCTACGTCCTAATTTATAGGCGCAGTTCTGGGAGGCCCGATCGATCGGCCCTCTTACGACCCAAAAATACCGAAAATTTTCTTAAATCACCCGATCGATCAGGCTTCCCTTCCGATCAATCGGTGACTCTACGGCAACCCCATAAACCTAAAACAAGTAATTTGAGACATAAACCTAATACCTAGCAAGAATTAATATAAAATGAGTGTTTTTACAAGGAAATAATAATTGGGGCGAAAAAGAGTAAAAGTCAAAAATTTGGATGTAAAATGGTTAGAAAATGAACCTAAATGAGATGAATAATTATATACTAAATTAGACTTATCAATGTTTTTATGCATCTAAATCATTATCCCAAGAGGTAGATGGCCAAAGCATGAGCAAAATAAATATTTGGGCAGCAAGTACACAACATGGACGCCTATTATACATGTATTAACTGCAAACCCTAAAGGAGGGCTATAAATACATAACAATGGGCAAGGGGTGTGCATACCATAATTCTGGACGGGAAGCAGCAGCTCGGCAACTTGAAGATTGGAGATTTGAGAAGCAAGCAAGGGGGGGAACACGACAAAAGCACAAACGAGATTATCGGCCCAGTACGTCCAGGAATTACTTAGTTTTTTCTTATCCTAAGTCTTTATTATTTTATGTCTTTTTTTTTAGCTTCTGTTTTATTTTCTATAGTTTATTATGAATTAAATTTCCAAGTCTACGATGTGGCAGTTGTAAGATACGACTTTCTTTACTATAAAGTATTCATTGTTGTTTATTTCATTGTTGGAGTTTTTATTATCGTTCTTCACGATTTCTAAGTGCTTGATCACCACTCCAATTTTCTAATGATTCATAATGAGTACTAAAAGAGATTTAAAATGATTGCTAAAGTAATAAACACTATAAATTATATAGGTAAATGCTATAAATAGGTTAATGCGATTTGTTTGGTGTTCCATGTGAAAACCAAAGATCTTCATAGTTCCTTTCTCATTTTAATTCATGAAAGAGATTGATGGATTAATAGGTGAAAGGGTATTCTAGATGTCGCTCCAGAAATACTACATACAACGTCAACATGGATAAACAACATGAATAGACTAGAACTAGAGGTCGTATTGATGGAACTATGTGAAATTGGAAGCCTTGTGCCTAAAATTAATCAATTTCTTGTCTAATGTAGCAAACATTTTGTAGACTTCATTAAATGTTGCACTCAAACTCTCAAGATTTGATTGTAAAAATAGAATTAGGACTAACAATTTGTGTACTCAATCAATAAAACAATTCTCTTGGGAATGATACTCTTTTCATTACTTTATTACTTCATACGTCTTAGTATACTTGCAAAGCATCGCGTGCATCCATATCTCCAACCTGCTCCAATACCACGTGAAATTTTATTTGGCCGTAGGCTCAGCGTACAACATTGGGCTTTGTGAGGTCTACATGTTCAAGGGAAGTTCCATTTTAAAATCATTTTGCATTAGGTGGAGTGGCCACCTGGCTTATATGGCCTTCTCTCCTGATTCAAATAGGGACGAAAATAACCCGATCGTGACAAGAAAGGGAGAAATTCTACTTGAGGGTGCTAGGGACCCGGATCCAACTACAAGAATCAAAGGATTTCATTAGGGTTTTCTCGCTTAATTAGGACTATATATTTTGTTTAATTTTAAGCGGCATTTTATTTAGGTTTTCTTTATTGAATCATTTAATTGCAATTAGAGTTTTTTGAATTATATAAGGTTTGCGTATGTTATAAACCGAGGATCCGAGGCATGGACTATGGAGGCTGAGAAGTTCTATTGCTGCTGCATTACTACTGCTGCTGTTAGTTGTTGTGTTGGGCGCCAATATTAATAATTTGAATATTAGTTAGCATTGGTTCTAGATAATTCTAGATATTTCCTAAGTGGTTTAGTCCTTGTAAGTTTAGATTCAATGTAATAGGCTCATACTATGTGAGTAGTATAAATAAGGGGGTATTAGCATGTAATCCATAACTTTGATAATGAATTGATCTCATTTGGTTACTTTCTCTACTCTCTCATCTCTTTTCCCTTCTTATCTCATCTCAATTCTATATTCTCATACTCTTTCTATCCCAACCAAGGTTGAGGTTCAAGATCAAATCTTCGAAACCTTAACAGCGTATAGTTAAAATATGATTGTTTTATAGAGTTCAATTTTGAATTAGGAGTATGGTCAGATAAGTTCATATAAATATAGTTAATTGTTTTTGAAGGCTTTTGATTACTTGAAAAAAAATTTGATAAATTGTTTTGTTCTGAATTGATCTTTGTAATTTATAGTTTGAAAGAGTTCAATAAAAATTACTTAACTTCTCTTTAGGTTAATGCTTGGGCATTCAAAAAATCTACGAGTTTTAGCCAGTTTCCCTCAATCCTACATCAGTGGGTACGATCAACGGTTTAGAGGCACCCTATCCTTCCCATCATGCATCGTCAAGGTTCAAGGCCGCAGATTGGATCTTTAAACCGATCTACATCATCTCTCATAACTTCAATATGTCACAATTTAACTACACCTACAAGTAAAGTTCTTAACAAATACTGTGGCATATTAGCTAGTTCAATTTGTTAAGGAAAGCATGAAAAGTTGCGTCACAACTACAAGTCAAAATTCAATTCTGCTGTAATATTTTGCAATTCCGACATATGCTTTGAGAACACTAATTGCAAAGATGCATTTATAAGAAGAGTAGCTTCTACGGATGTTTAGAAAATTATCTTGTAATTTTGAATCATGACAGCCAAGTGCCTTAAGCGAACAACAACATTGGCCAAATTGAGATGGTATGTAATCATGATAGCAACCTCGTCAAACTTTGGCACATCATATTCGTATAATTCTTCCTTAGTTTATCAATTAATATATGAGTCGCATATCTCCAATTGTTAATTTTTGCTTCTTACACAAAATTAATAATTAAGTTTTAGGAATAATTTATGAATTTTCTATTATCAGTCTTTCAAATGGCTTGGACGAAAATTGAAAACTAAAATTTAAAGATAAAATATTCATTTCCATAGCTCCATTCTTTTGCTTTTAAAAGTAGAAATTCGGAAAGAGAAAATGGCACTAAATAGGCTCTAATACATGAGCTGTACTAAGAATATCTAGTATGATACTAAATAGGCTCTAATATGATAATAATTGACAATATTAAAAAAAATGTAATACTAAGAACTTTCTATTACATTCATTGGTTTGTGCATCGAAATTAGAACTTACAAATTATGTGCATGATACATGTTTGGGAAATTTGTAAAAATCTTGTACTAAAATGATCAAAATGACCTCGAGGTGAGTAGCGAACCACTATCTTTAGGACTTATTTCGTTGATACCGAAATTGTCTCGGGATACAATGAAACCAAAAATAAAGTGAAGTAGAGAGTAGAGAGGAAAGATTTCTGAGAGAAGAAGAGTAGAGAACGAATGACTTTCAAGTGCTTTCCCAAGTACTTTCCCAAGTACTTTAAACTGATTTGGTAGGGGCCTTGATGACAATGTCACTAGTGTCTCTTGGAAGAGATGTTGGTGTAATGGGTGAATCAGCGACAAAAATATACCTCTTTTATTACAAAGAAGACTGATTTAGAGACTAAACGTTGAAAGAAATGACTTTAACTAGATTAATGGAAGGGAAAGAATGGACCAAAGAAATTGCCGAGTTGTAGAGAATCCACTGTCCTAAGTCGTTTATGCCCCCACAGAGATATAATGGGATGAATGACAACCTGACCCCCAGGGTTAACACGGCACCAACCTCAGCAATATACTCCAGGGACATGAGCTGGAGTACGCCCCAAGTTGCTCAGTGACGGAGGAGAGAAGAGAAAATGAAAGCCATAAAAGAGAAGGAGAAATTCTATATATTGATTGTATTTTTTCAGTATTGAATTCGTATATCTGTGTTAATCTTCCTCTTTGCAAAACCCTAAGTCTCCATATTTCTGGAGCAAAATACTTGGAGGTTAAGGGAGGGATTGTGGCATAGAATCCGCATTAAACAAGGAAAGTGGCAGATATGGGTGGCTAAAAATCCAGTCAGTTATGGAAAATTAAGTTAAGGAAAGAGCGGAAAAATACGCTATCAAAATGCATACTCTAGCTTGAGCTTTTAGCCTCGAGCCTCGAGATTGAACTATGGACAGCTTCCCAAGATAGCACCCTTGAGGTCAATAAAGAAGATGACTCAAGCTCGAGCCAATGACCTCGAGCACAATCCGACGACAAGAACTTGCTGCGAGTTCGTTTACGACAACTTAAACAAATACAAGGGTCGTAAAAGTAAAAGTTCAGGTTAGAAAAAGTCCACACTACACCATATCACGACACATCGGTCGGCTCGGTGAGGAGAGGAGGGTGCACATTGTTGTGTTGTTCACAAAATCCCACTCTAGACCTGACAATACTTACCAAGTACAATATCAAGGGAGTATATAAACTAGACTCTCCTCCAGATTTCTATATGGGATTGGGGCCAAAACGTAAGACTCCATGCTACACATGGTTAAATTTTGAGAAAGGAAGGAAGGAAAGAATATTACTGAGCAGTGAGACCCACACTTGAAGATGCTATTGTCTTTTGGACGTGAAACAAGAAGTTGTGACAACTCATGTCCCATAACCACCCATTGGTGAACAAGGTCTTAAACCATGGACAGTCAACGTGAGGAGCACACCTAACCCCTTCATGTGGTTCTCGAGGGTGAAATGCACTCTGCGATCAGCACGTATGAGGTCCCTCAAAATAATCCAAAACCTGGTATCAGCACTGCTCTAGAAAGTAATCCTATACTCTGGATAGGAGGACTTCCTACTCCCAAAGTCATTTAACAAATCCTCAAAAGTAACATATTATAATCTTATCAGAGAAGTTGGCCAAACTTATCACCGATTACAAACATACTTTGACAACATATGACTACTTTGATCTAAGTCTAGCAGTAGTTCAATCTCATTAACCACTTAAAACAAACTTGACATGTCATCTTGGACTATATCCATCTCATGGAACGTTTTAGAAAAAAATCACATGCATATTTGACTCGTAAAAATATAATCAGACAATAAATAAATAAAATAATTTTATTTATTTAATATTTAAAACTAACTAATTAGGTTTGCCAAAACACCAATTCGAGCAATCTCCCACTTGTCCTAAACCTAATTAGCCCTGCATTGCATAACTATCCCCTAAGGGATCTATCAACACTTTAACTATAAACTTTAACTAATACCGAGTTTTCATTGCGTTAATCCTTTGCTCACAACCCTTATTTACTAGAAACCTTTTAAGTCAACTAGTCTACTCAACAACTTCATAGCTGTCAAGTCCCCTACTTCCGTTTTTAACAAAGCAATATAATACTTCTTCACTCTTCACAATCTAATGACTCCTACAACAAAGGTAAACATGGAATTCTAATGTCAAACGTCAAGATCCCTTTTTTAAAACAAACAACCCCTGATAAACTCAACACCCTTTCTTTGAATCTCGCTAAAGCTTTATCCTCATAACATAGTGGGCTCATCTTGGGTCCTTCACTTGAAACTAACTGGACAATTAAACCTTATCAGCTCATAACAATTCTATATCATTCTTAGTGAGCATAATGCCGGCTCTATATACAACATCTTGAAAGTCACCACTTTCTGGCCATGTCACAAGTGCTCTCATGGATCACTAACAACTGATTCAAATCACCAGGACTTGATAACCGTCATCGAATGTACTATTCAATGAGCAAGATGCTTATTTAAGTCTATCAATAAAACACTTTAGTTTGCATACTATATGCTCTAGGCTCATGGCAACAAACTTGTCTAGTTATATTATATACATAACCTTTTTTAGATGCCCATTCAGTAAAAAAAAATGTTGTCTTGACTTTCATTTTTGTATCATATCACCATGAGGTAAAATGGGTAAGAGCATCCTTATGGACCTAAGTATAGCATCTGGCCAAAAGGTTTCATCAAAGACGATTCTTTCCTCTAGGATATAACCTACTGCCATCAATCTAGCCTTGAAGGTCTTAACATTCTCATCCACATAACTCTTTACTCTTGTAGATCCATTCAGATATAAGCTAATGGACTAAATGTCTTTTGATGCTTCTTTAAGTTCCCAAACTTAGTTAAAATACAATTACTTTAACTTAACTTTATTGCCTTAACCCATTGGTCAGCATCTTTATACTTAAGAGTTTCATTGTAGTCCAAAAGATCAAATTCACAGTCATGCTTAACAATTAAGACTGAAGACATGAATTTGTCAGGCAACCCTGACCATCCTTTCAGTACACCAAAGCTCTCATGGACTTAAAGTAACAATAACCTGGTTGAAGATGTATCTAATACATCATCATCTATGCTATAAGTTGTTTCATGCTGTCGAGACAAGTATCTCATGCTGTCAATCTATCCAACACAAGCTATCTTCTATACCTTTATAACAATTTCTAAAACCTCTTACGTAACAAACCTCTTGATATGCACAAGTGATCGTTTCTACAACTCCATGCAATAAGGAAAACTAAAAATTCTCCTGAAATCCTTCACTTCGTATTAATCAAAGTGACTTGATAAATTTACCTAACTGATCCTAACTTTAGTCTTTAATTCATTGAACTTTTCAAAGGATTCAAGACTTCAGTCTATATAGGTATATCCATATATCAACTTATTGAGTAGTTATTCATAACATTTTATAAAATACTCATTGCTTCTGCCCACTTGAACTTTTAGTAGTCCATAAATATTTTTTTAACAAGTCCAAGCAGCTCAGTGGCTCTCCTCTCTATACTCTTAAAGGCTCTTTCAATCACTATTAGTTCAAACATAATTCCAATACAGATAGTACTTAGTGATCCCATAAGACAAATCAAACCAGTTTTCAATCATACTAGATTAAAGTGACCTAAGATCAAGTGCCACTAAAAAGCTATATGGTCTTCAGGAAATTCTTCTTTTATATGCTTACACAGCCTAGCTTGTATTAGACGAATAAATTGCCAATATCATAGTTCTGATTAAAGTAATTCAACAATCTACCAATGTACTCTTTGTAATAAACACTTTATTTACTTAAATATCAGTCTATTCTTTAGAAAATAACTGAAAGAATATTTTGAAATAAATAGCATATAAAAATCAAGTTTCTGAATAAAGCAGTACATTAGGATAGTTACTTAGAACCAAAACTATATTCATTAACTTAAATTACTATCTCTTGGTTCCCTTAATAAAAGCCCACTCACCATGACACTAGTGAATTACCTACTACTCACAACTAGGGGGGACAGGATATCAAATACCTTATCTTGTTGGCTTTCCAGTGTTGGCAACAACAGCATCAAAGTACCTGGGCAATTCCTAAATCTAATGTCCGGTGCTTTTATAAAAGAGATAAAACTATTTTGGTTCATGTTTTATTTTATACTCTTATTCATGATATGGATGCTTACACTAAGTGAACTTCCCTATGTTCTCATGACACCTTTTCTCTTAAACTGTACTTTCATCAGTTCAAAAAATGAGCAATCTCTATTATTCAATGTATCCAGCCTAACACAAATGAAAGACCTTGATAGAAAGTCTGGATCGTATCCTGTTGAGATTGGCCATCAGTATTTATATCAAGAATTCCAGTTCAATCAAATAAGCCAACATCATATGACATGTTCTTAAACTGAACTGTTTGAACACAACTAGTGTCTATCATCTTCTCATTAGTTGTTCTCATGCTTCCATTTCTCTATTCAAATACTTCTTTCAACTATCTGATCATCTCTACTACAGTCAACAAGTCAAGAATCTTATACTAGAACACATTCAACATCTAATGTCCAAATGTTGCACCCAACCAACTCATTAGTTGGGTTTAACTTTCTGAATGTTTTTTTTTCACCTTAGTAGATCCACTAGTAGCAATCTAGAGAACTCTGAGCATCTCCTAGTGCACCACATGTGCTAAGACATATTATATCACAGTGAGCATAACATAATAGACAAGCAACAAATAATCAATATTGATCATAATGCATAAGATAATAACCAGTCTAAATTCAAAAATTTAAACAAGTCATACGACATACAGGATGGCTTTTCTTACTTTTAGCAAATAATCAAAGATCGTTCACAATGCGACGCTTACATGTATGCCATGGCCACCCAACCGAAGTACCCAAAACTCCCCATTGGCAAGGCTGAATTGAGACATCAAAAGAGTGAGAACATTTTTCATTAAATATGTTTTCTTGTAAGTGATTACTAAACAAATTTAACAAGCCACACTTCCCTCAGCCTCTAAAGTCATACAACAGAGTTCTTCGGGGAGGTTCATGTAGACCCTAGTTAAGTGTGCACCGCTGCCTCGACATCCATACAAGTCCACGAAGTACTCCACATCGGCGTGGCCATACTGGTTTTTTTCTTGAAATGCAATCTATCATAAGAGATATAGTCTTGTACTCTACAAATGAATGCCCTCCTCGGGGAGAAGCGCCCACCTACTGCACTGCTAGACCAATAACGGTGGCCGTGAGCATTCACTTAAAAGCTCGCTTCCACCTGATATATTGAGTCTTGTGAACCATTTAATAATTTTAGCAAACAAACAAAGAATGGTATCCACCTAACCATTCTTTATGCTGCAACGATGAGCTAACCAATCTTTACGTTGCCCCCTATGAGTGGGGCGCAACGAGTTCCCAATAAAGTGAGAGCTATTCTCCATTTATATGTTTCCTAAACATAATTAACTCTCAATTTTTAGCTGGGTCCCTAAGACAAAATCTGAATGCTCCCTAGGAGACTATCATACTATCCTAGTCAAGTGTATGCCATTACCCAGACGTTAGTACAAGTAAACAAGATACAACACGGATATGCAGTCACGGTTGTTTTCCCATACCTCCATCTATCTTTAAAAAGGCTAACCCTATATTCCGAGAACAAATGCCCTTCTCGAGAGTAGCGCCTATCCTCTACACTATTAGACTGGCAATGTAGACTGTGGGGAATCAATTCCTGAGCCTTGCTCCCACTTAAAATTTTAAACAGTGGATCTTTCTTTTAAGTTTGATTATCTCATAATCGATATTAGAATCACATTCTAAATTTTATTCAACAAATAAATAAAACCCTAATCCAATTAGGTTTCTTAATTATCCAACCTATGTAATCTAATCTCATTGTATACATTATGAAATTTACCTTTCAAACAATTCAACTTTTGAATTATCTAATCTCATTAGATCTTTCTGAGAAAATTCTCCCACTTGATGAAATCAAATATTTCTCCAAGTTGTATATTTACATGGCCTCTTAACTTTATTCACGTTATACATACTATTTGACTCATTTAAATAATATCAAATATGTGAACAAAATTTAATAAGGATCCTATTATCAAACCTTTTGAATAACATTATTTAAGGCCAAAAGGTTGGAACAATTAAAATGTTTCAAAAACACCTTTAGAAAAGATTATCACATAATCTTAATCAGGATCTTATTCTAATTAATTAATTATTTATTTAAATGATTTAAATTAAAATTAAAAAAATTATAGAATAACTATGTTATGGGAGACCTTACCCAAAAGGGTCAAGTAATCCCTCAAATTTTTTTTTCAAAATAAATAAATAATTAAATCTGATCTTAATCTCATTAGATTATAAACTGAACATCTTATCCTGTTGGATATTCTTTGTTTGGGATTATTAGAAAATATTAAATAATTGAATATTTCACACCTTGGTACAAAATCTAATCATATTAGATTAATAATCTAAATCATTCAACTCTTTGAATATCTAATATCATCAGACTTGATTTAGAATTACGTTCCATAATTGAATCATGACTCATATAAAATTTTAGGCAATTTAAAACTTTAATAAATATTCAATCTCGTCATTAAACTCTTTAACAACAATCTTCAGGTTTACTGTTTTCCTTTACTGAAATTCTCAATTTCATGTTTTTGAAATTCAACATACTCCTATTTTATCGAACCTAATATTTTTAATGTCAATTATGAACGTATTCAGAGTTGGCTCTGATACCAATTGTGGGAATACATTTCAAAATATATCATTGGACTTAATCCAACACTCATAACGCTCCTTGACAGTAACGGTGGAATTATTAGCAAGCACAAGGGGACAGGGTTCAGTTAATACAAACTTATGTCCCTCATGGATTAGCATAATATCTAAATTCATTTTACAGTTTGAGTAATTCAGTCCAGTAAGGAGGTTATCCTTAAATATGGAATGCAATGCACCAGTAGTTATCACGATTACACTAAAAAGCTGTAAAATAAACCATACGACTCTTGGATCTAAATATGATGTTATTTCTTTCAAAATTTAGCAATCATTATTAATTAGGTATCTACTACACCAAACATAATGTAAGCAATGTTGATCCATACTACCCACTTGTAACTCCTCGTCGGCTAGGTCGCAACAAGCTTAGCTTGGTTGAGAACATATCTCTATTATTATATATTTCTTACAAACTCTTTACTAAATATCAATAATTCACCATTCTATCCTTAGTCTCCAAAATAATACAGCAGAGCTCCTCGGGGAGGCTAATGTAGTATTTTACTCAAGTGTAAACCATTACCTAAAGATCCATACAAGGTCATGAAATACTCCACATCGGTATGGCTACACTCAATTAGTTGGACTTCAATTCATCTTAACAGAAGTAAAACCCTACATTTTGTAGATCAACACCCTCCTTGGGGAATAATGTAGACCCACTATACTGTTAGACAATTAATGGGAAGTTTTCAACCTTTGAACTTCATTGCCACTTGATTTTTAAAACAGATTAGTGGATTTTAATTACCCTATGTTATCTCATAACATAATTAGTTATATTAGGAATCGAATAATTAAATTACTATCATAATCCAATTAGGACTATTTAAATTATTCACTCCAATCAAACATGTCATTAAAACTCTTTTAATAGCATTAATTTGAGTCAATATAAGACTCAATTAGTTTTTTTTAAACTTGTTTAAAAAAATACATATTATCATATAATCTCTTTCAAAATCGCATTCTAAAATAAAATAAATAAAAAATACTTTTTTATATTATGACATCAACTGACGCATGCTAACGTCATGCAGTGACGTCAATAAGCGTCATATTTTTTTTAAAAAAAAGATATTTTTATTAAAAATAAATATTTTCTATATTAGTTTACTATAATCCTATTATATAAATTAAGTTATCTAATCTCATTAGATAATTATATGAAGAATTTAACTTGTCCTGAAAAATCCTATTTTCACATCCATAAACCGAAAAACTAAATAAACAATGATGAATACATTCCCTTCAATTGAAGTTTTAACAATTTAAATAAACAATTAAACATATAACAATTACATGAACATATTCGACTATGATTATTATATATGTTTATCAATGACTTCACGCACATCATGAATAATTAGAGTCTGTCTCTGATACCAATTGTTGGATGGGCAATTTTAATTTAATAAAATTAAATTAAATACAACGATAATATCTATAATGGCGGAATCATGATTTAAAATTCCCAATTTCAAATGCATACAAGTTTTCAACTCTAATTAGACATAACAATGCATAGCATAGATGACATACCCATGAAAAATAATTAACTATGAATTTAAAGTACAAGTCTAGAAATCTCATACCTCGCTGCATAATGCAAGTGTAAAGATGCTCCAACAATACCTCTGAGTTCCCCTTAGGCACCGAATGTGTGGGCAGCGTGAAATCAACTAATTCTTAAGAAACAATTTTTCAAGAATTCATTAGAAGAGAGAATTTCTCTTTTTTAATTCTTTTATTAATTGGGAGAAAAACTAGCAGAAATTATTAAACCTTAATGAGCTATACTTCCTTATTTATAGGAACTCAAAAACTTACTCACAAAGTTTAAAATAAATAATAAAAAACAAAATTGTAGTTTTGATAGGTCAAAACACCGAAATTAATTATCCAGGTACAAATACAAACAAAACAACCGCACAGTTTTAAATTCATGGGGTGGCACGTGGCACCCCCTTATTGGTGGATCAGGCTCCTCGTTGACAGCCCAACTTGCGACACGTTGCCTGGGAGGTGACGTGAATTGCTTTCCTATGCCCCGTAGGAATTTTTTTGTATTTATTTTTTATTTTTCTTATATAAATTCATCTCATGAATTTTTGGATTTAAAAAAAAAGATTTATTCAACTCGTAAACAAATAATTCATTGATGTACTTCATATTTACATATTTTATTTCTCATTCCTACAACATATTCGACTTTTATGTGTGTGTTTTGTTGTAATGTAGGTATATTTTGGCTTAAATTGCAATGGAGCAAACAAAGGTTGAAAAGTGGAAGAATCAAGCATTATTGAGGCATAATTGAAAACTACTTTGAGAAAATTGACCACTTGGCAAAAGAAGGACAAATAGGGTTGTATTTCGGTAACCCAAATAGGTCTAGTAGAGTTTTAGGTACTAAACGCTCAATTGGCATGAAGTACAGATCGGCCAGCAGTCCATAGTTACAATGGGGCTGTCGATCAATTAGGAAACAGAGCCGATCAAACGGCTGGCTACAATGAGCCAGCCAATTGATCAGCTTCCTAGCTAATTGATCGACTGGCCGACTGTAACGGCCGATCGATCGGCCCATCTTATACCTGCAATGTAGGTTTACGTTGCGGTTATAAATAAAGAGGGGGAGTCTCATATTTTGGATCTTTGGCCGCTTCACCTCCCCTCCTCTTCTTTCTGAAGCTGCTACGAGATCGAAAGCGTTCTTAAACACCGAAGTGCAGGTGGTCAGAGAGCTAGAAGGATCCAAGCTTGAACGTTAATGCAAATAGGGGAGTCTCAGTTTCTTAGTTTTTTCCATTGTTTCTTTCTTTATGATTTTAATGATGTTTACAACTCCAAATGAGGAGTAGACTCTTTATGTTAGGAATGGAGGACGAGTTGCCATTCGTATCCCAGATTTATATTATACTTTTTACAATAGATTTATGTTATGCTTGTTGAGAAAAGATATAAATTTTGTTTGAAAATAAACTCTGATGCCGACTATTGGGTTCATAGTTCTCAACTATGGTCACAACAATAGGCACCTATTAGAGCACTTAGAGTAGGAGACTCTTCTCTTTACCTAAGCCCCCGGTCGGAGAGTCACGTTTCGTGACACCTCACGTGCGAGAGTTTTCAGGAATAGGTTTATCTCTATAAATCCTTTGCCCTAATACCGGTTGTCGGGATGAATTTCAAAAATTCTCCATAAAGTTTACGCAGCGGAACAAGTTTAAAATTCATAATTCTCCCTAATTTTAAATCTACTGATTTAAATTCATAATTTAAATCAACATATCTAGATTATTAATTTAGATCTATAGGCCTTTTACTCTAATGCATTCATAACAATACATATACTTAAACAGATATAATGACAAATATTGTAAATAAATAGAAAAGCGAAACAAAAAGAAGAAGGAAAGAAAAACATACATGAAATTGCTCCAATTATAAAGAATACCAAGAAAATCGAGACCCCGCGATCTTCTACGTAATTACCTCAAACTGCCCGGAGGGTGGGCTCCAAAAAATATTAAACTGAGGAAAAAAAAATTTCGACGGAAAATTTTCTCTCCAATTACGTCTCCGAAACAATTTCAAGAAACCAAAAATAATTTGTTATGACTGAATGCCAAACTAATGAAATAGGCGCCTCCATTTATAGTAGACGATCGAAGAAAAAAAATAGCAGATTTTCGATGTGGGATTCTCTATTGTAATTCAAAACGCAGCGTTTAATAACAAAATAAGCAAAAATGCGTCGTTTTGAACCCTGGCAAAAAAAACTCATTCAGATACTCGGGTGCCACGTGGCTGGTCACGATGGGCCCGCCCGTGCGCACGCGGATCACCACCGTGCTTCCCAGCGCGTGGCACGTGCCACTCGCTGGTTGGTCAATCGACGAAGGTGCGGATCGCCATGCTGTTTTTTCGAATTTTTGTTATTTTTTTTTTGTTTTTGCTTTGTTTCCAAGATGTAAAAATTCATCTTATGAATTTTAATTTTTCAAAATTATTTTATTTTTTAATTTTTTAATTTTTGATTCATCTCATGAATAATATTTGGCAAAATTAATTTACCTATTTTATGGATAAATAATTCATCTCATGAATTCTTCAATATTTTTTCAATGGCAATAAAATACAGAGGCTTGCGCGGGGACAATTTAAATCTAGCTCCAAATGGGTTAAATTAATCATCTTATGAAATAATTTAATTACCATTTAATGAGACTTAATTGCACTAAATAAATCTTATTGCACTCCGGACTTAAATTATTTATTCAATATCTCCCTAATAGCTCGTAATGATGACAACAACCCCTCCACTAGATGTTCATGACAAAGGATAAATATAACCACTACCATTATCCTTCTCACTGCTTCTCCATTAGTTACCGACTCGCCTTTCACGAAATAATTCATTTATACTTGAACATATTCACAATATAAATTCTAAATGTCAAACATTTGTAATACTTTGGCCAAATTTTCTGAATTATTCAAATATTTGCGAATCAACTAAGGGAACATCTGTGTCTCATAAGAGACTGTAGATTCCCTATTGAATACTTGATCCTTGTCAGACTTCTTGCCGCTACCCAGTGTACATGGGATTTCAGTAATTCATTTAGACCTTACTTATAGTACACCAAAGTAACTAACGCTCTATGCACAAGTCCAGAATACCCTCAGGATTTAGAGTCCTCGTTTAAACTGTACAACGTGAATCACTCATCTCCGATAGTAGTATAGAAATAAGTAACCCATATGGTCCAACTCATTGTATCAATCTTATTAAACACACTAACCTAACACTTTCGGATCTCCATCCACATGACCAAGACAAGTCATCTAAAGTGTCACGTTTTAGTCTTAACATACAAGTCCTCCAAACTTGTCTTTGACTACGAGGCTTTCAAACAACAATCCATACCATTTGTTCCAAGTCTATCTGTGGCTTAGTCTCATAAACCACTTAGAACAAACATGTAAATTGTAGTTTGAGGACTACACCCATCTCATGGATGTTTCAAAAAAGAAATCACATGCAGTATAAATTCTCGCTTGCACAAATTTAACTAGGAAACAACTGGGACTTCAATCTTATTTATTAATTAAAATAATATATCCAGAATAAATCTGAATTTCAGAACACTGTTTCTAACAATGCTATATACGCACCCTTGTTGAAATTTATGAATATTGTCTGGTGTTTCGTGGTGTGTGTTTGTAGCTATGTTAAGATCTCCAAATTAATAGTGTTAGTCTACGAGCTTTAGCCTATGCATAACTAATTTTCACGCGTGATCAGGGTTATAGCCCATACATAATTAATTTTCACATGTGGTTGGGGTTGAGGTTGTACCCAACCCTATACACCATCTTTAATACAAATTATTACTTAATTAGGAGTGACAAAGGAATTTGTAAGTGCTATTGAGATAATCCATGCTACACCTAGGGTGATAAGATGGGTTATGTCGTTAGACTAGTTCATTACCCTAAGCTCTAGTTTAAATATTAACTCAGTCTCAGTGCTTGTAGCCTAAGCCACGTAAATCATTGTCAAAGTGTAATATGATGGCGGAATACTTGTAAAGCTACCCCAAATTCATTACCTAAACTAACCTCAATGAAATTAACAACCCTTTTTACTACTTTAATTGCTTTAGTTTAGTTAACCACTCAATTCACAAACAAAACCTAATCCCTCGTTAACAACGAAATCCGACATAACTCTAGTCCCATGTGGATACGATCCGCATGCCTAATTTAGCTATAATGATCGCATACACTTGCGAGTACCCGGTTTTAAAACACATGTTAAAACAAATCAAGTTTTTGGTGTCTTTGCTGGGGACTTTGTAGGTTAAGTGAGATTTAGAAAATAAAAAGAGAACTATTTATTTTGCTTTAATTTATTTTTCTGTTTTATTTTCTTTTTCGTTTATTTTGTTATTTTATTACTACAATTTTTTTCCATTATGGCCGACAATCCTGGTCCACAGCTGGTACAGCCCTCCGCGTATGATTGGGGATCATTTTGTTCCCCAAACTTACATTGCATCAGACGGAGTTGTGTTACCCATCGTGGGTAGTGCAAATTTGAAATTAAGCCCGAGATCAACAACATGCTTCCGACTTTCTATGGGAAACTGATTAAGAGACCATATGATGTCATTATTAAGGGGTCTAGCACGATGCAGTTAGGATATGTCTTTTCCCATTTTCATTGAAAGATGTAGCCAAACGGCAGTTTTAGTCCCTACCATGGGGTGAAATCATAACTAGGAATGGCCTTTGACAAAAGTTTCTGATCAAGTTCTATCTTAAGGTTAGGACTATGGCAATTAGGCGTACGATCAACAGTTTTGAACAAAACAATCAGATGGTAAATGCTACATACGGGCCACCCCAGTGGGCTCTTGTGCAAAGCTTCTATGATGGTCTCACGAATTCTAGCAAGCAGATGGTAAATGCTACATACGGGGGAGCATTTACCCCACAAGATGAGAAAGAGGCATGGACGTTATATGAGCACCTCAGCGAACACTCCCTCGATCAACCCTCCTTTTTTAGGGTAGTTAGAGGGAGCCCAAGCGGTGTCTACAAAGTAGCACCTAATGGTGATGTTAACCTTAAACTGGACGCCCTTAATAGGAAGGTGGATCAGCTTATGAACTTGCATGTGAACCTTACTAATGTCAACCCAGTCCACAGCTGAGTCATTGGGTGGTACTACTCCATGTGGCATTTGTTCGGGTGAGGACCATTCTTTGCTTGATTGTTTATATGCGTCTCAATTTCCCTCGTACGTGCAAGAACAGGTTTATGCAGCTCAAGGATATTCGAGGTATAATGATCCGTTCTTCAATACCTACAATCAGTGGTGCAATCATCCAAATTTCTCGTGGAAGCAGAATGCAATCGAAACCAACCCACGAGACAACAAGGTCTAGGCTTTGTAAGTAACGCACATCCTCTCATTTTTGAGGGAGGGCACATGTATAATGCTCGACATATTTCCAATGTTGCTCATTATAACCTTCCTCCCCCACCTCTAGGATATATGTCACAATTCAAGGAGCATATGCTCCACTTTGTGGTGAACACCACACAACTCATTCAGTCTCACTCACAATCTATCGCCAAATTATAGAATTGGATAGGATAGTTGGCCCACGCACTAAATAAGATAGAGGAAGGGAGGTTTCCCTCCCAACCACTTAGAAATTGAGAAGGAGGTGACTCCCCTCTCCCACGGCTGATTGTGTCATTTAGGACTAGTTGTAACCTTAGCTTGCTCATGAATGAGCAAGCTAAGGTTGTGTCAGTTTCAAGAGAGGTGAACCTTAGGGAAGTTGAGGTTGAGATCAAGAAGGAGGTGACTCCCCCTCCCACTATTGATAGGGAGAGATCACGAGAGAGGGTTAGCGAACCGCCTGTCCCTTTCCCTTCAGCCCTTATGGGATCGAAGAAAAAGAATGACCCAAAGAGGGCTGAGCTCCTATGTGTGTTTAAGGACGTGAAAATTATCTTACCATTGATTGACGCCATTAAGCACATTCCAACATACAACAAGTTCCTCAAGGACCTTTGCATGAAAAAGAAGCACGCGCAAGCGCATGCTCTGAAGAAGGTTTGGCTCACCGAGAAGGTGAGTAGTATTTTAGTGTCGGGCGCCCTGCCCAAGTTTTGAGACCCTAGGGCTTTTACAGTTCCATGTGTCTTAGGAGAGCGTTACGCTAGCAGAGCCTTGCTAGATCTAGCAGCAAGTGTCAACCTCATCCCTTAGTTTTTTGGGAACTGGGCATGGACAACCTTAAGCCAACTAATGTTACACTTTAGTTGGCTGATAAGATAAAGCGTATATCTCGTGGGATGGTGGAGGATGTACTTGTCAAGGTTTGTCTTCCCTGTCGATTTTATTGTGTTAGATATAGACCCTGCACTTAGGGCAAAGCACGACTCCCCCGTCATTTTAGGTCGATGGTTCCTAGCAATGGCGGACACTGTGATTCACTATAAAACGGGAGTGTTGGAGGTTTCTTTTGGAAACCTCAAAGGCAAGTTGAGGTCTCGAACTTTTTTCGGCAGTAGGAGATTGAGGACGAGATAGAATGCTACATGTTTGATGATTTTGACTATTTGGTACAATTGGGTGCACCCAATTGTACTAAAAGTGTTGAATGGAATAATGTCCCTGTCTGTGTCGAGAGATATGCTTCATCTCCCACACTTGGTAGGATAGAGATTTAAGATGCTAATCGTGTGTTCATCCTTGATAGTCATAGGTCAGGAAACACTATTGGGTTTGGGGATCATCCCTACAAGCTGGACTTAAATTCTATGGTAGACATTGCCTCGGATTTTGGTTGACATTGTGCTTTACACTGCGTCAGGCAGAAAACGTTAAAATTAGCACTCTTGGGAGGTAACACAACCAACATTTATGTTTGTTGTGTGTTTTAATTTGTTTTTCAAACTGAACCCTCGTTGTTTTGCAGATCCTTTTGTTATCCCTTCCATGTTTACTTTGTTTCTTTTTTACTAAGTACTTGTACGTGTTCAAAGAGGTGTCCTACAAGAACCAAAATAGTTAGTTTTAAATATTGAATAAATAAAATTTATTTATTTATTTACTGTTTGATTATGTTTAACGAGTCTAACATGCATGATTGTTTTTCTAAAACGTTCCATGAGATGGACGTTATCCAAGATGACGTATAAGGTTTGATTTTAGTGGTCAATGAGATTGAACTACGAAAAGACTTAAATCAAACTAGCGAAATGTTATCAAAGCTTGTTCATAGTCGATGATAAATTTGGACAACTTGTCTAATAAGGCTATAATATGATACTTTTGATGACTTGTCTTAGCCTTGTGGATAGAGGGGTCCAAGAGTATTATGTTGGTGTTTTCAATAAGATTGGAACACCAAGTAGGCCACCTGAATTAGTTGTTTCTTTAACTATTATCAGAAATAATTAATTTTATAAGACGATAAGTCCAATAGTTTGAACTCATGCATGGATTGTTAATTGCTTTGATGCCCAAAATGATGAAGTTAAAATTGAATAACGAGGATTTTACGTCATTGGACAATTGTATGAAGTGCGGCGGGAACGGATATTTTACTAGGAATCTGCAATGAAAGATATCCTTTTAGTTGATTCACAAATGTATGAACAGATTCTAGAAAATTTGGCCACATTATTCAATTGTTTGACATTTGGAATTATTACGGAAATTGTTCCTGTATTAAGAATTATTTGAGAAGGGCAAGTTGTGAACTATGGTGATATATATGAGAAAAATAATTATAGTAATTAAAGTTATTTTTTGTTCGCAGATATCTAATAAAGGGGATAATTGTCATAACAAATTATTTGAAAAATTTTTGAGTGAATATATTTAATTTAGAGTGTAAGAAAACTTATTTAGTGGAATTAAGTTTTATTAAATGGTAGTTAATTATTATCATGAAATAATAATCAGATTTGATTTATTTGGAGCTAGTGTTAGATTGTTCCTGAGATCCCTACGCAAGCCTCAACTTAAGGACAGTTTAAAAATATTTAAATTGAATTCATAGGATGAATTATTTATTCATAAGATGAATAAACTAATTTTGCTAAACATAATTTATGCGATAAATTATTTATTTATAAGATGAATTATTAATTTTACAAAAATAATATTCATAGGATTCATTTTATACGTATGAGATTTTAAATAAAAATAAATAAACAACAAAAAAAAGAAAAAAGGGGCCGCGCATAGAGTTTAAACAGACAACTACAGCGCACGTGCAGGGGTGGAGGATTGATCTGTGGCAAAAGCCGCAGACCAATCATACGATGACACGTGTCATGCTCGTACAAAAAGGTTGCATAGGCCTTTCTTTGTGTTTATGGACCATCCAATGCGAGGACGACATGTGCGGCTTGTCACAGTCAACTTTGCTTATAAATAACAGGAGTTAATTTTGCCGTGATTATTAATTAAGGCTTTTAGGTTTTGGAATCTAATTTTGTCTCACAACGAAAAATTTAAAATTATTCTAGAATTTTTTAAAATAATATTTAGCATAACATTTTTGAAAAAAAATTTCGAAAAGATTAAAAGTAAAAATCCTAAATTAAATATTTCTGGTGTCCACACTCCAATGCTAATAGAGTTTATTGCGAAGTAGATCTCGAGGTGTCAAGATATTCTTCTACCTATTTCAGATCTTCAAACAGGAGCTTGAATTCGCACTTCAGGTATGTCTAAATTGAGTATTTAATATTTAATTTGTTTACCTTTATTTCATTTATTTTACAGACCATGTTTAAACTTATTTTATTTAATATTTTTTAATTCTTATATTATAAGGTTGTTAGATTAAGATCTAGGTCTAATTAAATAGTTTAATTAGATCTGGACATTAGATTTAAAATTAAGAATTTCAAACTAGTTTTTCGCTGTGTCCGCTCTAATCGTTCAGGAAAATTTTTTTGAAATACGTCCTAACAATTAGTATCAGTGCCAACTTTGAATACATTCATAATTGACATCAAACGATCAGATTTGATAAAATTGGAGTATGTAGAATTATAAAAATGTGAAATTGTGAATTTCATTATCCGAAAAAGATTATCCTGAATATTGTTGTTAAAAGAGTTTAATAACAAGATGAAATCTTCGTTAAAGTTTAAAATTGTTTAAAATTTTGGATGATTTATGATTCAATCAAGAAGCATAATTCTAAATCGGATCTAATGAGATTAGATATTCAAAGAGTTGAACGATTTAGATTATAATCTAATGTGATTAGATTTTTAACCTAGATATGAAATATTCAATTGTTGAATATTTTATAATAATCCAAATCAAAAAATACCTAATTGTGTTATTAGAGAGTTTAATAACGAGGTTGCTATTCATCAAATTTAACTTGTTTGAATTAGGACGAATTATAATTGAAGTAGTGAGTGTATATTTCCAAATAATCTAATGAGATTGGACATTATAGGTGAACAATTTAGATATGTACAACGCCACATAGAATATCTAATTAGATTAGAGGTTCGATTTACGATTTAATGAGATTAAGATCAGATTTAATTAATTATTTGTTTATTTAAATAATAATATTGAAATACAATTTTTTTAAGGCATGGGATGTGCCTAGCAGGGTGTTGGGCATGTTGTTATGATTCAAGATCAAACTTTGTCATAAACTTAAGATAAGAGAGTATGAGATGAGAAAGAAGAGAAAGATATGAGAATTAGAGAGAAATTAGGGTTGAGAGGGAGAAAGAGATTAATTTTCTATTGAATGAATCGCAATTACGTGATATTTTGCTTATTTATACTAATGAAGAAAGACGGCTAAAACTAAAGCATGAAAAACAAGATTAAACCAAATTACAAGCATTTTCCGGCAAAACAGCATTTACCCGCTAACTACCACTGCCGACCTTTCTCGCCAGAATTACAATTGAATCCAATTGAGAATTTCACAGCTAAAGTCAACTAAGAGTGCATAAAATCCTTCACGGTCATGACCATACCCGCTCCTCAAAATCATTCTTGCCCCAAGAATGAAGAAGAAGGGAGTTGACTGTGCATGAACTCCAAATTCTCTGAGCTAGCATGTGTAGGATTCAAATTGACCCATTGAATCACTGCCTTGCCATTCTGCTGTTCCAGATGAGATCCTAGCACTGCTACAGAAGCTTCTATCAATGTTCCATTGCTTGTTGCTTGCGAAGGCTTAATTGAACAATCTTTCCCTTCTGCTCTGTGCCTTTTCAAAAGCTAAACATTAAATACAAGGTGAACAAAAGAATCAGGGGGAAGCTCCAACCTATACGCCACATTTCCTAATCTCTCTAACACCTTGTAAGGGCCAAAGAAATGAGCCTCCAGCTTCACATTTTTGCGCACTACCACTGAAGTCTGTCTGTAGGGTTGAAGCTTGAGATACACTAAGTCTCCAACTTCAAAGGACCTGTCAGAATGCTTCCTATCAGTATAACGCTTCATTCTTGAGAGGGCTAGCTATAGATTGTCCTTTAATTGCTAAACCAATTGCCTCCTTTGTGACAGAAGATCATCGACCTTGGCAACATGAGAAGATACACCTTGAAGCACCATTGGTGATGGAGGATCGTGCCCATATAAAGCTGTAAAAGGAGTGGTACCTATGGCAGAATGAAAGTGAGTGTTATGCTAGAACTCTGCAAAAGATAACTAATGAGACCGGTGCTTAGGATAGGTGAATTTCATGCTCCTTAAATATTGCTCTACACATTGGTTCACCCTCTTAGTTTCTCCATCTGACTGAGGGTGATATGATGAACTGAGAGCAAGAGTAGAGCCCATCAAAAAGAACAACTCCGGCCAAAATTAACAAGTGAACATTCTATCCTGGTCTGAAACAATGGATTGAGGCAGTCCATGCAACTTATAGATGTGATCAAGGAACATTCTGGCCAACTTCTCTACAGAAATTGGGTGAGTTAAAGCAATGAAGTGGCTAAACTTTGTAAACCGATCTACAATAACCCATATCACCTCCTTGCCCTCAGTCTTTAGCAATCCTTCCACAAAATCCCTGCTTATGTGCTGCCAGGCTCTGTCCGGAATGGGCAATGGTTGCAATAATCTTGGATACCGAACATGATCAAACTTGGTCCTTTGGAAGACATCACATCCCTAAACATACTCTTTAACGCCCATCTTAGCCCAACCCAACAAAAGTACTACTTCAGCCTCTTGTAGGTGCCACCTATACCGGAGTGTCCACCCCAAGCAGAAGAGTGGAAGGCCTGGATTATCTTTCTTCTCAAATCAGTATAAGCTCCTAAATACACCTTGCCTTTAATCCTCACAATTTCATTCAGGACAGTGACTTCAGCTTCTGCCATGGATGAATTACTCACACCGTATGCTGTGACACAATCCCCTTCATAAGACTTGTACACTTCTTCCATCCAATCCGGCAAAACACACGAAATGGCTGAGCATGAACCAGATTCACTTCCTTCTAATCTTCTATATAAGGCATCAGCAACAAGGTTCTCTCTACCACTGCAACACTCAATTGAATAATCAATCCCAACATCTTCATAAGTCCCTTTCTTTGCTCTCTAGTTGTGATCTTCTGCTCCAGTAGATATTTGAGACTCTGGTGGTCAGTTCTAATGACAAAATGATGTCCCTCAAGGTAGTGCCTCCAATTTTGCACTGCCAAAAGGATAGCCAAATATTCCTTTTCATAAATTGAGAGTTGCTGATTTCTTGGACTAAGTCCTTGACTGAGGAAAGCCACTGGTCTCTCTTTTTGAGAAAGAACTGCCCCAATTCCCACACTGCTAGCATCGATCTCCAACAAAAAAGGCTCCCCAAAATCAGGCGTGATTAAGATGGGTGCAAAACACATAGCTAGCTTGAGGCTTCCAAATGCATGTTGAGCAACTTTAGACTAGAAAAATGCATCATTCTTCAAGAGATCAGTCAATGGTTTAGCTAATACTCCATATCCAGCTATGAAATTCCAGTAGTATCCAGTCAATCCAAGAAATCCTCTTAGCTGCTTGAGGTTTTGAGGAACAGGCCACTCTTTCATCGCTAGTATCTTGCTTGGATCAGTTGCCACACCTTCTTGGGAAACAGTTTGTCCTTAGTATTCTACTTGAGTCTGAGCAAACGCACACTTGGCAAGCTTAGCATACAACTTGTTCTTGCACATAAGCTGAAAGACCTGTCTTAAATGCTTGACATGTGCTTCTATGGAAGAACTGTAAACCAGCATGTCATCGAAGAACATCAACACAAACTTCCTCAGGTAAGCTTTAAACATATGATTCATCAACGCCTGAAAAGTAGCTACAGCATTGGTTAAGCCAAAAGGCATAACCACAAGTTCATAATGCTTGTGATGTGTCCTGAAGGAAGTCTTGTGAATGTCCTTATCCAACACTCCAATCTGTTGATATCCCTGCCTCAAGTCCAACTTGGAATAATACTGGGATCCATTTAGATCGTCTAACAGATCGATTACAACAGGAATTGGAAACTTGTCCTTGATTGTGAGAGAGTTGAGATGCCTGTCATCCACACACATTCGAGATGAACCATCCCTCTTTTTAATAGAATCACTGGGGAAGCAAATGGGCTATGATTGTTCTGAATGAAATTTATCTTCAAAAGCTCTTCAACCTGTCTTTCAATCTCACTTTTCTGTGATTGAGGGCACTTATAGGGTCTCAAATTTATCTTCAAAAGCTCTTCAACCTGTCTTTCAATCTCACTTTTCTGTGATTGAGGGCACTTATAGGGTCTCAAATTCATGGGACTGGAATTAACCTTAAGAGGGATAGCATGGTCCAGAACCCTCTTAGGAGGCAAGGTAGAGGGCTGAGCAAACACATCTTCATACTTATGTAGCAATTTTCCAATTGAAGGGTCTGAATTCACCTGAGCTGTATTTGGACTAGCAGTGATGGAAAACGACAATCCAATCCACTGATACTTCCCCTTTCTTACCATCTTCTCCAAACTTTTTCCTTTCATCATCTGCAATTGTCCCTTCTCCATGATTACTTGCAAAACCACATTCTAACCTTCCCTTTCAAAAAACACGGGTTGCTAAGCAAAGTCAAAGATTAAAGGGCTAATGGTTTTCATCTGGTCAACTCCAAGGACCATATCACAACCTCCCAACTTAAGTACTCTGAAGTCATGCTCAAATTAGTGTCCTTGAATCCTCCAATAGAACCCTTTACATTTCATCTACGTGATCATGGAAATTCCATCAGCTACTGTGACTGTTAGGGGACTGGACTTGATAATTTCATGCCCAACCTACTTCACCACCTTAGGATCCACAAAACTATGCGTACTGCCACTGTTAATCAAGATCAACATATGCATGTGTCCCACCTCTCCTTTGATTCTTTTCATATTATGAGAACCATTTACAATTAAAGCTCTTAAATATAATTCCATCTCATTGTTCTGAGATTCCTCTTGATCTTCCACTTCTTGCTCCTCAGCCATCTCTTCAACCTCTTGAATCTCAATGTCCTCACATGCCTCAGCTTTCCTGATGGTCATTAGCAACTTAGGATTACATTTATGTCCTAAGAAGTACTTTTAATTACATTTAAAACATAGCCTCTGATTCTTCTTCACCTCCAAACTTAATGTCTTTGAGCCACTAGCAGGTGTGGCCTGAGGAAGGCATGATGATTGGGGAGCCTTTGTCTTAGGTCAATCAGGACCCGCCAAGGCAGTGGCTTCCATCAATTTTGCTTTGGAAAAAGCCCGAGTCAAAGTTCCAGGATTCAATGCCTTAACTGGATTTTTAATTCTTGGCTTGAGATCACCTATAAAGCCAGATATGTAATATGACTCATTAGCTTCGGGATTAACTATTAACATTCTAGCTCTCAAATTCTCAAAATGAGTCATATATTCAGTCACAGATGACGTTTGAGCCAATTTATTGAAATGATCAATCACCTCACCAGGATCCTCTACTCCATACCTCTCACAAAGTTCATTCACAAAATCAGTCCAAGACATGGATAGATTGATGCGAATTAGGCAGTAGTATTGGACTTCCTAATCTCCTTGAAGATATACCACAGCTAATTCAACCTTCCTTGTTTCATCAACATGACAAAATCAAAAGCACACCTCGCATCTCCTAATCCACGATTGAGGTTGCTTTCGATAAATTGTATCTATTTCCACTTGAGGCTGTCTGAATCCCTGAGTTCTTCCACCAGCATTTCCATTCTCACTGGATCTAGATGATTGAGGTTGCAGAATATCCGAAGGACGATCATGCTGACTAGCAGCAGATAATGCAGCATCTCCTACAGGCTGATTATGTCGTGTGATTTAGTGCGGTAATCCATTGAGCTTCTATTCAATGTGTTGAGAATGTTGATCTAACTTCTGAGCTAGTTTCTGATCTTGCAATTGATGCATTCTTCCAAACGTTTCCCCCATTTGAAGTCTCAATTACTCATATTGAATAACTTCCACATTAGCTCCAACATTTGCACCCACAGCAGCAGCATAAGTCGCATTTGCAGCAGCATTTGCTCGGGTTGTTACTTCACCAGCCAGTGGTACTGTCTTCTTGCATCTAGCCAGCTCTAATCAATCGATCAAGCAATCAATTGGCCGCAAACACAAGCTTTGATACCAATTGTTATGATTCAAGATCAAGCTTGGATCATAAACTTGAGATAAGAGAGTATGAGATGAGAAAGAAATGAAAGAGATGAGAATTAGAGAGAAATTAGGGTTGAGAGGGAGAAAGATATTAATTTTCTATTGAATGAATCCCAATTACAAGATAGTTTACTTATTTATACTGATGAAGAAAGACGGCTAAAACTAAAGCATGAAAAACAAGCTTAAACCGAATTACAAGCATTTCTGGCCAAAACAACATTTACCCACAATCTACCACTACAAGCCTTTCCCGCTAGAATTACAATAGAATCCAATTGAGAATTTCACAGCTAAAATCAACTAAGAATGCGTAAAATCCTTCAGGGTCATGATAAATGCTCCCCATTAATTAAAAAAAATTATTATTTTATTTTGTTTTATTATTTAAACAACTTTGAGTAAATAAATAATTAATTGATATCTGACCCTAATTAAAGATTATGTGATAATCTTTTCTAAAAGAGTTTAGAAAAAGCTTTAACTGTTCCAACTTTTTTGGTCTTAAGTAATGTTGTTCAAATTGTTTGATAACGGGGTACTTATTAAACTTATTTCACACATTCAATATTATTTAAAGAGTTAAATAGTATGTATGATGCAAATAAAATTATAAGGCCATATAACTTGGTGAAATACTTGATTTCTTCTAGTGGGAGAATTTATTTCAAATACATATAATTTGAATAGAAAATTTAAATGTTGAATTATTCGAAAAGAAAAATTCTTATAATGTATCTAATCATATTATATAATATAGGTTGGATAATTAAAGCCCTGCTCAAGCGAGAGCCCGTGTGGCACCGGGACTATTGTTGTTGTTGTCGTAGGTTGGATAACTAAAGGAGCCTAATATGATTAGGACTTTATTTAAATGTTAAATACAATTTACAATGAGATTCTAATAGTGACTATAAGATAATCAAATTTGGAAGAAAGATCTGCCATTACAAATTTCAAGTGGGAGCGGGGATCAAGAGTTGATCCCTCGCGGTCTCCATTGCTAGTCTAATAGTATAGCAGGTAGGCGTTACTCCTCGAGGAGGGTTTGGACTTCTTAATGATAGATAGAGGTACAGGAAAAACGAGTGCAGCCATGCTGATGTGGAGTATCTTGTTTACCTGTTCTAATGTTTAGGTAATGGTATGCATTTAACTATGACAGTATGATAGTCTGCTATAAGCATTATGATACCATATTTGAGACCAAGGAAGAAACGGTGGGTTGAATATGTTTAGGAAACATTTCAATTGAGAATAAATATCATTTGACTAATTACTTGTTTTGCGTCTCCCATAGTAACGGATAGATTGGTTAACTCATCGTTGCACACACACAGAGAATGATTAGGTGGATCCGTACTTTGTTTGTTTGCTAAAATTAAAAAGTTCGCAATAATTAAAATATGAAGTGGGTGCGAGCTTCTAAATTAAATGTGCATGGCCTTCGTTACCGGTCTTGCAAGTATAGTAGGTGGGTGCGACTCTCCAAGGAGAATGTTCATTTGCGGAATACAAGGTTAGTCCTCCAAGAGATGAACTGAAGTCCAAGCAATTGAGTATGTCCACACCGACTTGAAGCATCTCGGGACCTTGAATGAGTGTTTAGGTAATGGTGTACACTTGACTAGGGTCTACATTAGCCTCCCAAGGAGCTCTATTGTAGAACCTTAGAGGCTCATAAAAAAGTGATGCGTTAAATATGTTTAGTAAAGAGTTTACAAGAAAGCATATATATTTAGAAATATTCTCACCCTTCTAACGTCTCAATTCAGCCTCGCCGATGGGGAGTTTTGGGTGGTTCGGTTAGGTCTCCATGGCATACATGTAAGTGTCGGAATGTGATTGTTTGCTAAAAGTAAGAAAAGTAATCATGTGTGTAAGATATAGGCCTCCACGGCAAAATTTTTCAAAAAAATTATTTTTTGGAAAGATTAAAAGGAAAAATTTTGTTTTGAAATTTTTCCTAAATTAAATATTTTTGTGGCCCACACTCTGATGCTAATAAGGTGATTGCAAAGAAGGTCTCGAGATGTCAAGATATTCTTCTACCTATTTTAGATCTTCAAATACGAGTTTGGATTCATGCTCCAGATATTCTTCTACCTATTTTAGAACTGACATACCAAGTTTATACTTGTTTTATTTGATATTTTTTTATTCTTGTATTATGAGCCTATTAGAGTAAAGTCTAGGTCTAATTAAATAGTTTAATTAGATCATGGCATTCTATTTAAAAATTAAGAATTTTAAATTGGTTTTCTGCTATGCTCGCTCTAGTCATTTAGGAAATTTTTCTTGAAATAAGTTCCTAATAGTACAGTCCATATTTTTAATGCTTCTTACAAGTTTGTTAAGTGTTTTGTCTTCTATGTCTTCTTTTGCTACTTGATATTTCTATCTTCCCTTTTTAGATTTGCTCGTAGACGTAGCTGAATATGCCATACCTAGGTTGTCTCTTTCCTTTCCTTGCTTGCATTTACTTTCATTGTTTTGTGTTGAGAGCAATGCAAGGTTTGGGTTTGGGGATTGCATGTATGATGTAAACTTTTGATTGTCCTTCGAGCATCTTTCTGCTTTAATTAGGTAAGTATTTGCATGGATTAGCATAAAATTATGGTGACTTATATTGAAGTTCAAATTTGAGATATACTATGACGATTAGAATATTTATGCAATGAGATTATTCATGGATTTGACTATTGAAGCAATAATTTTATCTTTTAACTAGTTAGAGAGATTATTTCGTTTCATCTTTAGTCTTATGACTTACCTTACGTGTTAGGTTGTGGTAGCGGAAATAATTTTAGGAATCGGAATCCACTATTTTATTCCTAGCAGTGTTGAAATCAATTTTTATCTCTTTATCATTAATGATTCTAAAAAAAAAAAAAATAGAAAAAAGGTACAAATGCCTTTGAATTAGGTAAGTACCTGTGACTTGCTGGTTCTTGTAGTCCCTATGTCTCAAGCAAGTAAGCCCATAAGGGTGTCTAAAGACCTAGTACCTTGAGCCAAAGGGGTCAAGAGCTGCCAGTCGAAAGCTCGCTACATGGGCCACAGGGAAAGCTTAAGAAGAATCGTCTTCTTTAAGTAATTGTAATAAGCACCAACACCTAATTTAAAAAAAAAAAAAAGAAAACAAGAATTAAGGTACATAGTAACGACTTAGGCTATGAATTCCTTTGACTTGAGCCATTAGGTCCGAGGAGTGGTTTTCACTCAGTGCCTTGAACCAACTGGATTGGGAGTCACCGGTTGAAAACTTGCTACTTGGGTTTGAGGGAGACATGTCTGATCATGAGCCCTTTGATTTCTTTATTGATTAGAAGTGAACTATTTGGATAACTAATTCTTTTGATTATTCTCTCTATTCTTCTTAAATTTATTCATCTTAAATTTGGAGAGTTTGAAATAAGACAAAGGGGAGAGAAGTTCTAAACTTACTTCCTAGGAAAAAGACTTGAATCCCAAGAACTCGAGTTGGAACCAGTGTAATAATAACGTTACATAAAGATTTTTACTCTTAGGTACACCTTTAAATATGCTCGGAAATATTTTTCACAATTAATTCGTGCCATTACATATTTGATAAAAAATTTCCATCTTTAACTAGTTTAAGCTAAATCTTGCTTGAGGACAAGCACGGAGTGGTTTGGGGATGTTGATTTACTTCATGTTTACATTTTTCTTTTCTCCTTTCTACATCATATTCAGCTTTTACATGTGTGTTTTGGTGTAATCTAGGTACATTTTGGCTTAGAGTGCAATGGAGCAAACAAGTGTTCGAAAGTGCCAGAATCAAGCATAATCGAGGCGTAATTGAAGACTACTTTGAGAAACCCGACCAGGTGTGCATAAGAAAGACCAATCGAGTTGTATTTCGGTAACCCAAATAGACCTCGTAGAGTTTCAGATACAAAACGATCAATAGGCACGAAGTACCAATTGGTAAACAGTCCATAGTTAAAGTTGGGCTTTTGATTTATCAGGAAACAGAGCTGATTGATTGCCCGGCTAATCAATCGGCCCACTTAGCTGATCAATTAGCCCATCTTATACCCGCGACGAAGGTTTACTTTGCGAGTATAAATAAAAAGGGGGAGACTCATATTTTGGATCTCTTGTCCGCACCTCCTCTCTTCCTATCCTTCCCGAAGCTGGTACAAGATCCAAAAGGTTCACAAACGCCAAAGCCCAAGAGGTTGGAGTGCTGGAAGGATCAAAGCTTAGATCAACGTCAACGCAAATTGGAAGTTTCCTAGTTGTTTTCCATAGTTTCTTACTTTATTGATTTTAATTATGTATACAACTCCTACGGAGGAGTAGACTCTTTAGTTTAGGGGTGAAGGATGGGTAGCCGTCTGTATCCTGTATTTATATTATGCTTTTTCACAATGAATTTATGTTATGTTATATGTGTACTCCCTGTAGGGAATTTATGATTGTTGTTTGGTGTTTCTTTGTGTGTACTTGTAGCCATGTTAAGATCTCCAAATTATTAGCATCAGTCTACGAGCTTGTAGCATAGACGATAACATAACTGATTTTCGTGCATGGTCAAGGTTGAGGTCGTACCCAACCCTGTATACAAACTTTTATACAAACTAATACTTGATTATGTGTGACAAAGGAATTTATTAGTGCTATTGAGATAATCCATGCTACACCTAGGGTGATAAGATGGGTTATACCCTTAGACTAATTTATTACCATAAGCCCTAGTTCAAATATTAACTCAGGCTTAGTGCTTGTAGCCTAAGACACCTAAATCATTGTCATATTATAATATTATGACGGGATATGAGTAAAGCTACCCTGAATCATTGTCATAGTATAATAGGATGACGGGGTACGTGTAAAGCTAACCCGGATTCATTCCTGAAACTGACCTTAATCGAATTGACAACCCTTTTTAGTGCTTTAATTACTTTAGTTTGGTTAACCACTCAATTCACCAAAAAAAATCCAATCCCTCGTTAATAACGAAACCTGACTTAACTCCGATTCCTGTTGGATTTGACCCGTATACCCGATTTAGCTACGACAATAGTGTACGCTTGCAAGCACGCGGTTATAAAACACATTTTAAAACAAGTTATTTATCTCATGAATTCTCTTGATTTCTTTAGGTGCATAAATTAAAGGCTTGCGCAGGGACCTCAGGAATAATTTATTCATAGTTCTAAATGGGTCAGCCAAGTCAGCAAGTTTTCCAATCACCTCTCTCACCATGTTGCTGAATTTCTTCTCTTGGAGAGTTAGATATAATATAGGCTAAACCCACATAAGTTTTAGAGAGAGCATGGAGTGAGATCTTATCTAAGGTTTCGAGCATTTGTCATGGTCATGACACTATCGGGCTCCTTGTCAACGTCTTGGTACCGGGCGTTAGGTGTCATGAGGTCTGTGTCTAGGTCCGTGCATCGCATGTCAAGAGCGCTACCAGGTCCGTGCCTCCGCTGTTCAGTTCGCTTCCCAGGACCGTGTCAATGCTGTCCAGTTCGCTGCTAGGGCTGTGCCTTCCCAGCGCTTGTCCCAGGTCTGCGTCTCAGGCGATCCGCACCCCCAGCTTGCCTTTGGGTTGTCCAGCTTCTAGCAGCTGGGGGATTTGATTCCTTTCAAGATTTTATTCTAAGATTTACTTGATGTATTTTGATATTTTTGATATTATGTGATATTTTAATATTCTTTTGACGTATGATCTATAAATAGTACAATTGTAATTCATTTTGAATTATCAATGAAAATTAATGAAAGATTTCTCTTTTTACTCATCCAATTCTCTCAATCTCTCATCTTACTCTAACTCTAACTCCCTTCTCATCTCAACTCTCTTTCTTTCTACTCTCACCTAACCTCCATTGTCACGTTTGGGCCCAAGCCTGAGACTTTGGCCATCACAACCCCGAGTGACCTTCGACTTTACGAACCTCAAGTTCTTGTGTTTCAAGAATGGCAAACTGGTGCATCTCCAAGGAAAATTTCACCAAGCCAAGCTACATGCTATGTCCGAAAGGGGCCTTGCTTGGCTCATTAAGAAAAAGTTAAATTGTGTTGTTGGGCACTTGTTAATGGTAACTGCTATCGAAGAAAAGGAACCCTACATCCATCCGGACCTTGCGGTCGTCCTAAGGCAGTATTATGATGGATTGGCCAACACTTAAAAGTGTCAAAAGTCTTAGGGGTTTCCTTGGGCTTACGGGTTATTACAAAAAGTTTATAAGGGAGGTATGGAACCATGAGTAAGCCCTTAACTTGCCTCCTCTCAAAGGGTGAGTTCTGTTGGAATGATAGTGCCCAACTAGCGTTTAACACACTAAAGCAAGCTATGGTGTCAGCGCCAGTTTTGGCACTTCCGGACTTTAGTAAGCCATTTGTACTTGAGACTGATGCATGTGGTATGGGCCTTGGGGCCGTGTTAAGTCAAGATGGTAGGCCCCAAGCTTACCTTAGTAAGGCCTTAGGTTCTCATCATTTGGGATTATCCGTGTATGAAAAAGAACTAACGGCGGTCTTAATGGCAGTTAAAAAATGGCGTCACTATTTACTAGACAATCACTTTATTATCAAAACTAATCATGCTAGCCTCCATTTTCTTTTAGACCAACGTGTTACTACCCAATTACAACAAAAGGGTGTGTCTAAACTTATGGGCCTTAGTTATGGAATTATGTACCAAAAAGGCATAGAAAATAGGGCCGTAGATGCATTGTCTAGGCGTGACGAGTTTAGGTCGTGTTCCATGTTGACAACCGTGGTACCACAATGGGTGCATGAGGTAGAGGCAAGCTATGACAATGACAAGCGAATCTTAGACCTCATTGCCCAGGTCACCCTTGATCCTACAGTTCAAGGCCCCTTTTCTTACCACGGTGGTGTTTTACGTTACAAGGGCCGAATTTACGTGGGTCAAAACACGGAGCTACGTAATAAAATTATGCATGCACTGCATGACTCTATGGTTGGAGGGCACTTCGGGGTTCATGGTCCCTTGATAAGGGCCAAACGCTGGTTTTGCTGGCCTAGCATGAAGCAAATCTTTAGTGATTGGATTGCTAGCTGTGATGTGTGCCATCGCATGAAGACTGAGCATGTGGCGTACTCGGGCTTATGACAATTGTTGCCTATTCGGATTCAGGCCTGGGAGAGCGTCAGTCTAAATTTCATTGAAGGTTTTCCTAGATCAATGGGCAAAGACACGATCCTACTGGTGGTAGACCGCTTTACAAAATACGCTCATTTCATGACATTGACTCATCCATTTACTGCCACCAGGGTAGCTCAAGTCTTCCTTAACAATGTTTATTGATTGCATGGGTTACCAAGGAACTTGGTGTCAGATAAGGATGGTACGTTCCAGAGCCTCTTCTGGAAGGAGTTGTTTCGATTGGCCGGGCTTGAGCTCAACATGAGTAGTTCATACCATCCACAATCCAATGGTCAAACAGAATGTGTCGACCAATGCCTTGAAAATTACTTGAGGGCTACGGCGTTGAACAAGCCTAAAATGTGGGCATAACGGCTCGCACTTGCCGAATTCTGGTATAACACTTACTATCACTCTTCGCTTAAAACTACACTTTTCTTTGCACTTTATGGTTATGAACCTAGAGTTTGGGCCATAGACTATCCTTGTGTCTCTTCTTCACCCAGAGTAGAGGACATAGTGAATGAAAGACAAACCATGGTTAACTTGCTACGGTAGAACCTAGCAGAGGCCCAACACCGCTACAAACAACAAGCGGACTTGCATAGGTTAGAAAGACAATTTGAGGTAGGTGACTTAGTTTACCTTAAATTTTAGCCATACCGTCAAACTTCTTTGGCCATGAGACGAAACCTTAAGCTGGCTGCTAGGTATTATCGGGCTCCTTGTCAATGTCTTGGTACCGGATGTCGAGTGTCATGAGGTTCGTGTCCAGGTTCGTGCATCGCATGTCAAGATCGCTGCCAGGTCCATGCCTCCGCTGTCCAGTTTGCTGCCCAGGACCGTGTCAATGCTGTCCAGTTCGCTGCCAAGGCTGTGCCTTCCTAGCGCTCATCCCAAGTCCGTGTCTCATGCAATTCGCACACCCAGCTAGCTGTTGGGCTGTCCAGCTACTAGCCGTTGGGGGATTTGATTCCTTTCAAGGTTTTATTCTAAGATTTACTTGATATGTTTTCATATTTTTGATATTATTTGATATCTTAATATTCTTTCGATGCATGATCTATAAATAGTATATTGTAATTCATTTTGAATTATCAATGAAAATTAATGAATTATTTCTCTTTTTACTCATCTAATTCTCTCAATCTCTCATCTTACTCTAACTCTAACTCTCTTCTCATCTCAACTCTCTTTCTTTCTAATCTAACCTAACCTCCATTGTCATGTTTGGGCCCAAGTCCGAGCCTTTGGCCGTCACAACCCCGAGGTTATGATAGCATTATTATTTCACTTTCCTCATCTCTATTGTCCTCATCATCTATTATTAATTCTTCTGGATCAGCCTTAATAAATGAGGGTTGAGATGTTTTCTTTCTACATTTATGCCCTTATTAAAACTTTTCATCACAAAAATAACAAAGGTCCTTGGCTCTTCTGTCCTAGAACGCAGCTCTTGACATGCTTTTCTGCGTTTTAGGAGTATTGTTGCTAACAACATTAGAGGCACCAGAAAAAGATCTCTGAGAATACTTAGGAGAAGTAAGAGGGCTCAAACTAAGACTGGTTTTGGACTTGACTTCATTACTGTATTCTTGTCTGAACACCCTAATTTTAGTGACCATGTTGTTAGTGCTTTCATGTTTGAGGAAGATCCTAAGACATATCATGAAGCCATGAGATCCATAGATGCTCCATTTTGGACAGAGGCAGTTAATAATGAGCAAGACTCAATTACGAGTAACAACACTTGGCTGTTAGTGAACCATCCGAGGGGATGCAAACCCATAGGGTATAAATGGGTGTTTAAAAAAGAAATTGAGTGCTGATGGGTCTATTAACAAGTTCAAGGCCAGTTTAGTGGTTGAGGGATACACTCAAGGACAAGGTGTAGACTTTTTTGATACCTATACACCTGTCACTAAGATGGCCAATATGGGAGCTTTGATTGCTCTAATGTTTGTATATAACCTTGTAGTAAATCAAATGAGAAGTTAAATTTGCATTCTTAAATGGTAACCTTGAGGAGGAAATTTACATGGAACAACCCGAGGAGTTCGAATTTCCATGTGTGGAGCATAAAGTTTGTAAAGTCCTTATATAGTCTTGAGCAAGCTCCTAAACAAATGGAATTAAGAGCTTGATTGCACTTTTGTCACACATGGTTTTGTTGTGAATAGTGGTGATGCTTGTGTGTACTCTAAGCATGTTACTGATGATTGTGTGATTATTTGCTTGCATGTTGATCACATGCCTATTTCGAATACAAGTGCGAATATTTTGAATGCAACTAAGCCTTTCTTAAATTCATGCTTTTATATGAAAGACTAGGAGAGGCTGATGTCATATATGGACTTAAATTATTGGATCACTTGAGGGTTTGACTTTAAGTCAATCCCATTATGTGGAAAAAATATTGAGGAAGCTTGTTCACTTTAATGACACTTCTGCTAAAACTTGCTTTGACCCGAATGTTTGCTTTAGAATAAACATGGGTGATAGTTTGTCACTGGATGAATACGCTAAAATTATGGGTAGCATAATGTTTTTGATGAATTGCACCTATCCTGATATTGCCTATGCCGTTAGTAGATTGATTCATTGTACCCGTAGTCCAAGTGATGAGCACTGGGTTGCTCTGGTTAGAATTTTGAGGTATGTTTGAGGTACCATAGACTAGGGTCTTAATTATAAATGACTCCTTGCTATGCTAGAGGGATACTGTGATGCCAATTGGGTACCTGATAGTGATGAAATTAACTCTACAAGTGGCGACATTTTTATGCTTGCTAATAGTGCTATGTTTTGGAAATCTTGTAAATAGACCTGCATTGCTAAATCCACAATGGAATCTAAGTTTATTACTCTAGAGATGGCAAGTTGTTATGATCATTGGTTACGATGTTGTTAATCCATTTGTATGTGTGCTTTGGCGGGAAAGTCAGTGTTTAGCTTTTGTCTTAGGTCATTGCATCTATCTTGTTATAAATAGTAAGATCCTTCATGTAATAGAGCATTGATGAAAGAATATACTTCTATCTCTCTTCTCAACCCTAATTTCTCTCTATTTCTCATCTCCTTTCACTTCTCTTCTCATCTAAACTCTATCCTATCAAAGTTATGATTCAAGATCATTCTTGAATCATAACATTTGGTATCAGAGCTTGAATTTATCTTCCAATTCAACATCATCGAGCCACAGAAGTGCAGCTGATTGCATATGATCTTTGGTTCAAACATCTGTTAGGAGTTTGAGCTTAAATTAGTTCAATTGTTGCTGCGATTGCTTGCTCCAGCACAGAACAACCTGAAATTATTTAAAATCATGCTGAGAATTTGATAACAAGTGCTATTACAAGATCAATATTGATTAAGATCCAGATCAAGAGCATCGATCTAAAATTCAGTTATTAAAGCCTTGATTACTGATCCTTGTTTAGGATCTACTACAGTTGAGTGCATTACTAAACAAATAACTTTCTCGCATTTATAAATACATCGCACTGTTCCTTTGCTTGGTGTCTTTTGCAAATACATCAATCAGTACAAGAATTACGATAGTTGCTCAAATTATGCTTACTACCAGATCAGCTGCAGCTTCATATGCTGCTGCTGTAGCAGGAGCTGCTGCGAATGAAGCTGGAAATGCTGGACATGTTGCTATTGATGATCATTCTGATACAATTGCTAACATCGCTCGCCAAGTGAATGCTATGTTCCTGTCACTCCAGCACAGCCAGGAGGCAACTCAAAATCTTACCATACAAGTTGGTGACAATTAGACATACAAAGAATGGCACTTGAGGAAACTCAGAGCCTTCATTCACAAATCAATCAAATACAGCAACAATTGGACAGGGAGGAAAATGCTGCTGGAATTTTGGGACTAGCTAGTCAGTTGAATTTGCCAACTACTCAATACATTAGAGGGCAGTGGTGATGTAACAATTGTGTCCCGGGGCACTGCATACAGACAGCCACAAATTGATGTGGAACTATTTGATGAAATGCAGCCCAGTCCTAGATTAGAAGATGCGAGTGTTATTTTCATTTCTACAACATATTAGAAGCTCAAAAAGTGGATCTTGTAGCAATATACTTGAAAGGAGATCAGGAAACTTGGTATTTTGGATTAATGAGGGGGAGAGCTTCCATTACTTGGGCTGAATTTGTGAAGGAACTATGTGAACGCTATGGAGAGGAAGACATTGGAGACATTATGGACAATTTTAGCAAGGCAATATAAACAACCACAGTTAAGGAGTATATGATGAGTTTCGAGAGCTTGAGAGCACGCATATTGATTGCTTATCCAGAGACCACTGAGGCTTATTATGTCTCAAGCTTTATCAGTGGATTAAAGTTTAAGATTAAGAATTTGGTTAAGACTTTGGAACCTTCAACGCTTTTTCAAGCTTACTCCGAGGTCCAGCTATTTAAGAGTACCATCTTATCCTCATCTGAAGGAGCATGATTCATAGGTGGTTAGGGGTCATCTGCAACTCCTTCTGTTTCTTCAGGTGGCAGTAGAAGCCATAACATGGATGAGATAAAGACTCAACAATTGTGTTATAATTGTAATCAGAAATATTTTTTTCGACCATAAATGCAATCCTAATCTCCATATGGTTGTCATAGGAGTAGAATATGAGAAAGAACTTGAGGATAATTCGGAGGATAGTGAAGAGCAAGTTCAGTTTGAAGAGCAAGGACAAGAGGAAATTGGTGACTTAGATGAAGATGAGCTTGGAATTTCAGTTCAAGCCCTAATTGCGAGGGTTTCCATAACACTATCAGAATAAGGGAAGAAGTTGGACATAGACCTATCTTGATTTTGGTGGATAGTGGGAGTACACACAGCTTTGTGGACCCAAAGATTGTTCGCACAATTGGATATGAAATGATCAAAACCAATCCTTTGACAGTCACAGTAACAACAACAACAACCACAACAACAGTCCCAGTGCCACAGGGGCTCCCGCCCGAAGCAAGGTCTAGGGGGGTGGATGTATGCAGCCTTCCCCCTTCGGGGTGGAAGAGAGGCTATTTTCGAGGATCCCCTCCTGAAGATCTAGTCGTCAGGAGAACATGGTATCCTGGAAACCATGGAAGCCACAACGCATCAGCTTAGGACACCGCGTTAAACTAGCAGTATAAAATATACCCCACAGAAGACAACTACATGGCACATAATAAAGCAAATAGTACATGGCCAATAATAGATGAATAATTGGGAAGCAACTAAACAACAGATAAGTGCACTACCTGGGGTTATGACTGCCTATAAATCTTAAACTACCTGTCACTCACCGCATTACTCTACACTACCACATCCGCTACCTCTATGCTAGCCCTCCATTGTGCACTATCTAAGGCCATCTCCTCCCTTAGGTTTAGGTGGGTTAGGTCGTGTCGGATCGTCTCCAACCACTCCTCTTTAGCCTGCCCCTCCCTCTTCTGCGTAGCGTAGTATGTAGCTGTTCACACCTCCTGACTGGAGCTGTGGTCGGTCTCCTGCTAACATGTCCAAACCATCTCAAGCGGTGCTCTCTCAATTTATCCTTGATCGAGGCTACAACTAATTTACCTCTGATTATATAGCTCCTGACCCTATCCTTCCTTGTGTGGCTACACATCCAGCGCAACATCCTCATCTCTACCACCTTCATTCTGTGCTTTTGATGTTGTTTCATTGGGCGACACTCTGCCCCATACAGCATAGCCGGTCTCACTACCATCCTGTAGTATTTTCTCTTCAGCTTTAGCGGGAACTGTCATAGTTGGATTAGTTCTCATAGCAAGTTATAGTTGATTAAATGTAATAAGTTGTGATGTGTGATGTTATACATGGTATACTTGTTAGTACTAGTGAGCTAGGCTTGTACTTAGCCATTACATAGTATAAATATGATACTTAGAGTGCAAGAAGGATATACAAAGAACTACATATATTCTTCTCCTATCTCAATCTTCTTCTAATTCCTCATCTAATCTCCCTTCTTCCCTCATCCCAAATTCTCTATTACTTGGTTATAATTCAGGATTGATCCTGAATTATAACAATTGGTATCAGAGCTTTGCATTATCTGCTGTTGATCTGGCAAGGAAGAGGCGATCAGCTCAAATGGCCGGAGTGACAACAAGAGCTAGAGCTGCTACTGCTGCCGCAGCCGCAAATGCTGCTAATCCGAGTTATGCCACAGCTGTGAGTACTAACCCACGTCCTGAGGGTGAGGTCAATTAATTTCAGCGATTGCGGATTCAAATGCAGGAAAAGCTTACTACATTGCAGTTAAATCAAGATTAGAGGATTGCTGAGAGTTTCGATCAACACTCATAGCCGCTGGAAGCTTGAATTTAGGGGTTACAGCAACAATTCGATCACCAGCAGTTACCAGTTGGAGCAGGATTGCTTTTCCCTGCTCGTCAGCCCGATAGACCTCCAGATCCTACTACTTCTTAGTCAGCTGGATCCAATGAACAAGGATCGATCGCAGCTAGGACATTGGCACCTAGACAACCTCGTGTGGAGATAGAAACATTTGATGGAAAGAACCCGCAATCTTGGATCAGAAGATGCGAAAGGTACTTTAAATTTTACCACACGGATGAATTGGAGAAAGTGGAATTAGCTGCTGTTTATTTACAAGGCGATCATGAGACTTGGTATTATAGCTTGATCCATAGTTGTCCTGATTTAACTTGGGATGATTTTGTGAATGAGTTATGTGAAAGGTATGGAGAGGAGGACCAAGGAGAGGTGATTGATCACTTCAATAAATTAGTGCAAACCTCGTCCGTGAGGGGCTATATGACTAAGTTTGAGAACTTGCGTGCCAGAATGCTCTCTGTATGCCCGGGAGCTCATGAATCTTACTACATTTTTAGCTTTATTAGTGGCCTCAAGCCAAGAATTAAAAACTTGGTTAAAGCCTTAAACCCAGTATCCTTGTCCCTAGCCTTTACTAGGGCAAAGTTGATGGAGGCGATGGTTCTATCCAATTCTGATGTCCCAAGAACGAGGACTGTGCCTGGGGCTACACGGCAGCAGGGTGCTTTAGGTTCTACTGCTAAACCAGTAGGTAATGAGGATAAGAAGAATCGGAGGTTGTGTTTTCGTTATAATCAGAAATACTTCTATGGGCATAGATGTAATCCCAAGGACTTGATGGCTATATCTGGAGTTGAATCTGGTGAACCAGAGGAAGAAGAGTATGAAGAAGATATAACTGAACAGCAATGGGAGGATGACATTGGGGATGGAGATCTCGATGAAATGGAAATTTTTGTTCGTGCACTGACAGGAAATGGTTCCCACAACACCATCCGGATGAGGGGTGAAGCTGGACAGAAGCAATTACTGATTTTGATCGATAATGGCAATACACATAGCTTTATTGATCCGAAAATTGTGAAGGTTGTGGGGCTTGAGATGATCAAGACTAATCCCCTAGCAGTTACAGTGGCTGATGGTAATTCCATGATCACTCAAATGAAATGTAAATAATTCAAATGGTGTATGCAAGGACACACATTTGGATATGATTTCAGAGTACTCAAGCTTGGAGGTTGTGATACGGTTTTGGGTGTGGATTGGATGAAGACAATTAGCCCATTAGTATTTGATTTTGCTCAGCTATCAGTAACTTTTGATAGAAAGGGGAAGCATGTGGTTCTACAAGGGATCATGGAAAAAGGAAGTTTGCAGCTCATGAAGGTTAGTAAGCTTGAGAAGTTGCTGGGAAAGAAAGGGTGCCAATGGATAGGCCAGCTTAATGCCATTTTCGCAGAACCTGCAACAATTCCAGAGCTTAGGGACCCTCGAATTGAGGCATTGTTGTCAGAATTCAAGGAGGTATTTGTTATGCCCACAGCTCTGCCTCCCGGGCGAGATCTTGACCATGCTATTCCCTTGAAGGCTCAATCAGATCCTGTAAACCTGAGGCCTTACAACTATCCTCATTCACAAAAGAGTGAAATTGAAGTGCAGGTGGAAGCATTATTGAAATCCAAGTTTATAAGGCATAGTTACAGCCCTTATGCTTCTCCATTGATCCTTGTGAAGAAGAAGGATGGAACTGCTCGCATGTGTGTAGACTACAGACATTTGAATTCCCTCACAGTGAAGGACAAGTTCCCCATACCTATCATTGATGATTTACTTGATGAGCTTAATTGTTCTCAGTATTATTCCAAGCTAGATTTGAGGCAAGGCGACCATCAGATTCGAGTGAGGGATGAGGATATCCCTAAAATTGCTTTCAGGACCCACCATGGTCACTATGAGTTTATAGTCATGCCTTTTGGTTGGACAAAAGCTCCCGCGACATTTCAAGCAGTGATGAATTAGGTGTTTAAGGAGCAGTTGAGGAAGTTTGTGTTGGTCTTCTTTGATGACATTTTGGTCTACAACCCTTCCTTAGATGCTCACATTAGTCATCCGAGACAGGTTTTTTCGATACTGCACCAGAATAAGCTATTTGCTAAGCTTGCAAAATGCTCCTTTACTCAAACCGAAGTCAAATACCTGGGGCACATTGTGTCAAAGGAAGGAGTAGATACTGATCCAAACAAGGTGCAAGCTATGAGAGATTGGCCTACTCCCCAAAACATAAAACAATTGAGAGGATTCTTAAGCCTCGCAGGTTATTAGAGAAAATTCATTGCGGGCTATAGAATTATGGCTAAACCCCTCACTAATTTGTTGAAGAAGGATGCTTTTGAATGGTCTGGAGTAGCTCAAGATGCTTTAGAAAGGCTCAAGTTAGCCATGTGTTCAGCCCCGGTTCTTGCCATGCCTGATTTCCAGCATCCCTTTACTTTGGAAACTGATGCCAACAGCTTTGGCATTGGTGCAGTTCTATAACAACACACCAGACCAATTGCTTTTATCAGTCAAGGGTTGAGTCCAAGACACCAACAGCTATCCATATATGAGAAAGAATATCTAGCCATTCTGCTTGCAGTTAACAAATGGAGGAATTATTTGGAGGGGAACCATTTCATCATCAAAACAGACCACCAAAGCCTCAAACATCTCCTTGAGCAGAAAATCACCACTACGATACAGAAGAAGGGGCTATTGAGGATGCTAGGCCTCAGTTATTCTATTGAATACCGCAAGGGAAGGGAAAACATGGCAACAGATGCCCTCTCTCGCAGATCAGGACTTGAAATGGATGGCTCTTGTGCAGCCATTTCTTGTGTTCTTCCAGAGTGGATGGAGGAGAATTATAAAAGTTATGCAGGGGATAAATTTGCATTTGATTGCATTACAGCTGCTGCTTTCAGCCTACATTCGAAGCAGGCTGCTGACATATCAGTACTAAATGGAATTATGAGGAACGAAGGGAGAATTTATGTGGGATCAGCCACAAATCTGAGAAGGAAGATTATCTTAGCCTTTCATTCTTCATCCTAGGGTGGCCATTCTGGTATAGATGGCACTTATAGAAGGCTCAAACAATATTTCAGTTGGGTAGGGGCAAAGAAGGATGTGGAGGCTTTAGTTCAAGGGTGTGATGTATGCCAAAGGACTAAGACAGAACGTGTGCAGTATCCTGGCTTGTTGCAACCCCTCCCAATTCCTGATGGGGCATGGCAACACATAAGCATGGATTTTGTGGAAGGATTACCTAAGGCCGATAGCAAGGAAATTATTTGGGTGGTAGTGGATCGGTTCACCAAGTTCAGCCACTTTGTCCCTCATGCTCGCCCCATATCTGCTAAAATGTTGGCTAAGGTGTTCTTGGACAACATCTACAAGCTACATGGATTGCCCCAATCCATTACATCTGATCATGGGAGAATATTCACTAGTGGATTTTGGCAAGAGCTCTTCTTATTGATGGGTTCCACTTTAGCTCTTAGTTCTTCATATCACCCTCAGTCGGATGGTGAGACTGAAAGTTTGAATCAGTGCATGGAACAATACTTGCGCAGCATGACTTATACTTATCCCAAGCATTGGGTGAGACGGCTAGCTCTGGCTGAGTACAGGTATAACACCCATTTCCATCCCTTCCTTGCCACTACTCCCTTTAAAGCCCTCTATGGTTATGACCCACCTACTCCCATGGTTTTACAAGGGATGACTTCTCATGCTTCAGAAGTTACTGATCTCCTTTCTCAGAGGAAACAGCTTATGCTACAACTGAAGGATAATTTGCAGAGGGTTCAATCACGCATGAAGTTCTATGCTAACAAAAAGAGGACTGAAAGATCTTTTCTGGTTGGGGACATGGTTTACCTCAAGCTTCAACCATATAGACAATCTTCTGTGGCCATAAGGAAGAATGTCAAATTGGGAGCTCGTTTCTTTGGCCCTTACAAGATTCTGGAAAGAGTAGGCAAGGTAGCTTACAAGTTGGACTTACCTGCTTCATCCTCAATTCACCCTGTCTTTCATGTTTCTCTCCTTAAGAAGCACATCGTTGAAGACAAAGGAAGTTCCACGGAGCCACCTGCGGTTCAAACTGATGGTTCACTGATCCAAGGCCCTGCTGCTATTCTGGAATCCAGAGTTATGCAGACTAAGGGAATGAAGTGTCAAGAGGTGCTGATTCATTGGACTAACCTGAGTCCTGCACAAGCTGGCTGGGAAGACTTGAGCTTCATTCGCAGCCAATTTCCTGCAGCAACATTCTTGGGGCAAGAATGATCTTGAGGGGGTGGAATTAACATAGCCGGATTAGTTCTTATAGCAAGTTATAGTTGATTAAATGTAATAAGTTGTGATATATGATGTTATACATGGTATACTTGTTAGTACTAGTGAGCTAGGCTTGTACTTAGCCATTACATAGTATAAATATGATACTTAGAGTGTAAGAAGGATATACAAAGAAATACATATTTTCTTCTCCTATCTCGATCTTCTTCTAATTCCTCATCTAATCTCCCTTCTTCCCTCATCCCAAATTCTCTATTACTTGGTTATAATTCAGGATTGATCCTGAATTATAATAGGAACTTTCTATCACAAAGCACCTCGGAGGCCGTCCTCCACTTCTGCAAGGCTACGTTAATCCTGTTGTTGACATCCTCGTCAACCTCACCGTTCTGTTGTATCATGGAACCCAAGTACCTAAAACTCTCCTTAATCGGTACAGTCTCTGATTCTATCTTGACATCCTCTGTACTAGTCGCAGTGGAATGGCCGAATTTGAATTCCAAGTACTCGGTCTTAGATCTGTTAATCCGTAGTTATAGTAAATGATGGAAGTTAAATTTTAAATCAGACTAAGTGTAAACAATTCTCATGGTTGATGCCAAAGCATAGCTTCACTTATGATTTTCGAGGTTCTGAGGCTTGGTGGATGTGATATGTTGTTAGGAGTGGATTGGATGAAGACCATAAGCCCAATTGTGTTTAGTTTTGCTGAGCTCACAATCTCATTTGACAGAAATGGGCAAAAGGTAATGTTGTAAGGCATCAAGGAGCATGGACGGTTGTAGGTGATGACTAGAAAAAGGTTGGAGAATGTCAACAAGAAGAAGAACTATCACTGGATTGGACATTTTTTTTCCATAGGAGCTGTAGAGCTGGGGAAAAATCACAAGCAATTCCACCCTGAGTGACGTAGGCTTCTTCAAGTATATGATGACTTGTTTGAAAATCCATCCACTCTTCCTCTAAACATATCATTGGACCATGCTATTCCCTTGAAGAATGATGCTAAGCCTATGTGTTTGAGTCCTTACAAGTATGCTCATGCCCAAAAGGATTAGATAGAAAGGTAGGTGGAAGACCTCCTCAGAACACATTTTATTCGACATAGCCGTAGTCCCTTTGCATCACATATGATCTTAGTTAAGAAGAAGGATGGGACGTCTTGAATGTTCATTGATTATAGGCACCTCAATTCTCCCACTATTAAAGACAAGTTCCCTGTTCCAGTGATTGACGACCTGCTTGATGAATTGCACGGGGCCAGTTGTTTCTTTAAGCCAGACTTATGGCTGGGGTACTATCAAGTTCGAGTTAAGGCCAGAGACATTCACAAGACTGCATTTTGATCTCATTGTGGACACTATGAGTTTGTGACGATGCCCTTTGTGTTATCTAATGCCCCTACAACATTTCAGGCACTAATTAATGAAGTGCTCAAGCCCTATTTGAGGAAGTTCGTTCTTGTCTTCTTTGATGATATCTTGATATATAGTTCTTCACTTAACAATCATTGGTCCCATCTTCAGCAAGTCTTTGATCTCATGAGGTAACACCAGCTTTATGCGAAGTTGTCTAAGTGTTCTTTTGCTAGCTCACAAGTTGAGTATCTGGTACATATTGTTTTAGGGAATGGGGTTGCTACTGATCTAGCAAAGATCAAAGCTATGAAAGAATGGCCTGTACCTACTTCTATTAAGCAATAAAGGAGTTTCTTGGGTTTGACTAGGTATGATGGTAAGTTCATCTCTGGTTACAGTTTGATGGCTAAGCCTCTTACAGAATTGCTTAAGAAGGATGCTTTTGGATGGAATGAAATAGCTCAAACTGCCTTCCAACAACTTAAGTCTGCCATGTGTGCTGCTCAAATGCTAGCTATGACAGATTTCAAGCTTCTCTTTGTTCTGGAAAATGATGCAAGCATTGGTATTGGGGCAGTGCTGTCCCAAGTTGGGAGGCCAATTGCTTATCTAAGTCAAGCTTTGGGATCTAGGAACTTGAGTTTGTCAATTTATGAGGAGTATCTTACAATCCTCCTTATGGTTCAAAAGTGGAGACATTATCTAGAGGGGCACAATTTCATTATTAAAGCTGACCATTAAAGCCTCAAATACTTATTGGAGCAGAAAATCACCACAAGAGTACAACGCAAAGGACTCATAAAGATGTTGGGCTTAGATTATTTGATTGATTATAGATGTGGAAGGGAGAATGTGGTGGTAGATGCTCTTTCCCGATGTCAAGAAATGAAAGATCAAGCCAGCAACTATGCTATCTCAGTATCTCTTCCTTATTGGATCGAATAAGTTCTACAGACTTATGTGGATGATGTTTTTGCTCATGATTGCCTCATTGCTGCAAGTGTGAAACCCTCAGCTAGCTTAGAAACAGGGGTGACAGTGTGTAACGGGTTGATCAGGATTAAAGGAAAGACCTACATTGGGTCTCGTACTGAATTAAGGCCACAAATAGTCTCAGCTGTTCAATCTTCTTCTTAGGGTGGCCACAAGGGTAATGAGGGAACCTACCAGCGATTAAAGTTGTACTTTTATTGGGTTGTGATAAGTCTAAATTAGTATATAATTATTTATATTACTTTGATATATTTTTAACCATTTTACATCAAACTTCTATCACTTTTGCTCAGTTTTACTTGTTTTCAACTATATTGCTACTTTCTTCCAAAAACACTTATTTTATGCTAAATCTTGCCAGGTTTTATCATTAGCATCAACAAGTAAATTCTTGATCCACCAAATAAAAGCAATAAAATAGCAAAATCAACCCAAAATACATGGTTCATACATGAACCTACATAAAATAACATTTTTTGCAAACAAGTTGCAATGGGCGGCAACTTTAAACACATTTCACTAACTAATTTCACTGTATTTACATACTTTAACATATACTAACTCATCTTAGCAGGTTTTGGACGGTGGAAAAGCAGAAAAAAAAGATAAAAAATGGCAAGGTTTGCGACTTGAGAGCAACCACAACATAGAGCAAATGGGAACAAGTTTGATGTAATTTTTTTCATAGATTATTTCCCCTTCAAACACTATAAATAAAGGGTGTTTGGGATGTGTTTGATCATCCTTCATTCAACAAAAAACCCATACAAAGTGTAGAAGAAGCAAGAAGAAAACGGGTGAAGGAAAAGAACAGAAGGAGGAGAAAGTTTGGTTTGTAATTTTGTACTTTTAAGTCCTTTCTAGCCTTTTATTCATTACGTTCATGTATTTCTTATATTAAGTTTATCATGAGCTAATTTTGTTATTCCAAGGCCACGATGTAGTCTAAGTTGTAATATATGCTTATTTCTAATTCAACGTATTCAATATTTTTTCGTTGCGTTGTTGAAGTGTTTATCATTGTTCTTCATGAGTTTTAAATGCTTGATCACCATTTAAGGCCTGTACTGATTCATAATGAGTCCAAGAGGAGATTTATGATGATTGCTAAGGTGATAAGCACCACAAAATGAGCGAATGCTTGGGAGAGATTAACGTGATTTGAGTGGTTTTTAAGTGAAAATCATTGAACTTTAAAAACTCTTTTCTTACTTAAATTCATGCACGAGAGTGATGGGTTAATATGTAAAAGACCATGCTAAATGTTGCTCGAGAGAGAATGTTTAGTAAATTAGGGTTTTTGACTATCAACCCGTAATAACAACTTGAATACCGAGAATAGAAAGGTGTATTGATTCAACTAGGTGAAATCGGATGCCTTGTATTTTATTAAATCATAAAAACTTCATAAAATCAGTTAACATATTTTGTTTCTTTCTAGTTTATTTTATTTCATACGAACATCTCAATTTTCAGTTTTTGAAATAGCATCAAAGCTACTAATCTTGGTACTCATTCAATAGAAATCCTCATGGGAATGATACTCTACTCATTTCCTTAGTACTTGATACGACTAGTGCACTTGCTAACGCATATGCAAAGTAAGCATCAAGTTTTTGGTGCCGTTGCCAGGGATTGTCTCTATTTGAGTTATATCGATACCAACTAGTTTTGGTGCTAATTTGAAATTGTTAATAATTTGTAAATTTTATTTAAGTTTAAGAAATTTTTCATTTGATTCATTTGTAAAGATAAATTTTTTTTAGTTTTGTGTTATTTTGTTATTTTACTTATATTTTGTCATTGTTTTTATCTTTATTTTGCTATTAAGTTCACTTTGTTAGGGTTTTTAAAAGTTAAATTTTATAATTTTAAGTTTTCAAAAACATTAGGGTTACTACCCTCCTCTTTTTCAATAAATTTGTGTTTTGTTAACTTTTACTTTATATTGTTGTATTTTTAGGCTTTCTGAACAATTGCAACTTTATTTTGATTTTATTTATCATTCAAATAGGTTTTTCAAAGTTAGAATTGTTCTCTCTAAGTTTTTCAAAAGCTTTAGTAGTACTATTTTCTCCTTAAAATTTGGCTTTGTTAAAATTTTGTGTTATACTTTTGTAACTTTTAAAAGATTTCTCTTTATTGTTATCCTTGCCTTTAACTTTTTAGTTGTTTATTTTTACTTTGTATGCAAAATTTAATTGAAAACGAAATAACTCCTTTTGACCCTGAAATCGAAAGAACTCTTCGACTATTCAGGAAAACAAAAAGGGCTGAAGCCAATGCTAATAATGCTGGAAATGATGATGAAAGGACCTTCAAAGATTATGCTGTCCCTACTGTTGGAGGGTTCACTTCCAGCATTCGACGTCCACCAATACAAGTAAACAATTTCAAAATTAAACCCGCTATTATACAAATGATTCAACAAACTGTCCAATTCGGCGGTCTACCTAGTGAGGACCCAAACCTGCTTATCTCTAACTTCTTGAAGATATGCGATCCTTTTAAGCATAATGGTGTCAGTGACGATGCTATTCGCTCAAGGCTGTTTCCGTTCTCGCTTAGAGATAAAGCCAAAGCATGGTTAATGTCATTACCTCCAGGAACTATCACCACTTGGGATGATTTGGCTCCAACATTTCTTGCTAAATATTGTCCACCAGCCAAATCAGCCAAGATGAGGAATGACATTAGCTCATTTTTATAATACGATATAGAATCTTTGTATGAGATGTGCGAATGTTACAAAGAACATTTGAGAAGGTGCCCACATCATGGTTTGCCAGTTTGAATGCAAGTCCAAACTTTTTACAATGGGTTGGCACCTAATACTCAAACGATGGTAGACGCGGCTGAGGGAGGATCCCTAAATCACAAAATCCTAGATGAAGCATATGAATTGCTAGAAGTAATGTCTAGCAATAACTATGCAAGGGCAACTGAACAAAAGAAACCTACAGGAATATACGAGCTGGATGCAATAACAAAGTTAAATGCCCAAGTTTTAGTGCTTCAAAAACATATGAACATCAACATGAATGCCATAAATTCTCCTGTACTCGCATGTGAATTTTGCGCAGGGAATCATCCTAGCATAGAATGCCAAACAGGAAATCCTTTCGCCCCATCAACCCATGAACAAGTCAATTTTATTTCAAATTTTCAAAAAGAGAATCCCTATTCCAACACATATAATCCCGGGTGGAGGAACCATCCAAATTTTTCGTGGAATAATCCATGGATACAAAAACAACCTTTTCAGCCCCCTGAAAAAAAGACTAATCTCGAGGAATTGTTTAGTAAGTTTATGCAAGACACTAGAAGTTTCATGCAAAACACTAAAGCAACTCTTCGAAATCAAGAAACCTTGATTCGCAATCAGGAAGTGACCATTAGAAACCTTGAGACCCAAATTGGGCAAATTTCAAATCACCTTTCTGAAAGATCTCACGGTTCTTTACCTAGTAACATTGTCATTAACATATGAGAGCAAGTAAAAGCAATAGAATTATGAAGTGGGAAAATTTTGAAAGAACCAACTGAGGTAGACCAAACCATGCCAATTGAACAACCCATAATTGACCTGTCCACTAATGCAAATCAGGAATTGGAAAATGAGGAAGGGACAAAGGTCCAAGAAGAAAATTTACCAAAAATAACTAAACCTTAACCCTATAAACTAAAGGTCCCATTCCCTCAACGCCAGAGAAAGACAAAAGCAGATGAACAATTTGCTAAATTTTTGGAAATTTTCAAAAAGTTACACATTAATGTCCCTTTTGCTGACATGTTAGAACAGATGCCCAAATATACAAAATTCATGAAATAAATCCTGTGTAATAAAAGGAAGTTAGGAGAGTTCAAAACGGTAGCACTTACTGAAGAATGCAGTGCCATACTGCAAAAGAAGTTGCCTCCCGAGCTAAAAGATCTAGGGAGTTTCACGATACCTTGCACTATTGGCTCCATTAGTTTTGATAAGGTTTTGTGTGATTTCGGTGCAAGTATAAATTTAATGCCTCTCTCTGTTTTCAGGAAGCTTGGGTTAGGAGAGTAAAGCCTACCACTGTATCTCTCCAACTAGCGGACAGATCAATCAAGTATCCTAGAGGTGTAATTGAAGACGTCCTTGTGAAAGTTGATAAATTCATCTTCCCGGCTAACTTCATAGTGCTTGATATGGAAGAGGATTGGGAGATACCTCTTATTCTATGCTGACCCTTCCTTTCTACAGGAAGAACCCTGATAGGCGTACAACAAGGAAAGCTGATCCTAAGGGTACAAGATGAACAGGTAACTTTCAACGTCTTTAATGGCGTTCAATTTCCCTCTAACATGGATTCTTGTTTTGAGATTGATATTGTAGATACGTTGGTCACTGAGACATTCAGGGAAACATTCCCCAAGTTACCCCTTGAAGCATGTCTAACAAAGTCAGGGACCATAGACACGGAAGACGAGTTAATAAGGGCATGTGCCCAATACCTGAAAAGTTGCGAACCTTTCAATTCACACCACGGAACAAGAGTGGAAGACATTCGAGCAATTGAAATTCAGCAGGGAACGGAAGAAGAAGAGCCGCAGAACTTAGAGCTCAAGCCATTGCCACCACATCTCAAATATGCCTATCTTGGTAATTCTAACATTTATCCTGTTATTATTAATGCCTCATTAAGTAATATTGAGCAGGAAAGGTTGCTTAGGGTTCTTAGAGAGCATAGAACAGCAATCGGATGGACCATTACAAATATCAAGGGAATTTTCCCTTCCATAAGCATGCACAAAATCCTTATGCAGGATAGATTAGAACCCTTTGTACAACCTCCGTGGCGGTTAAAGCCCGTGATGAAAGAGGTAGTAAGAAAAGAAGTTGTTAGATTATTAGATGCTGGGATCATCTATCCCATATCTAATAGCCCATGGGTTAGCCCTGTGCAAGTAGTTCCAAAAGAGGAAGGGGGGGGGGGGGGGGGGGGGGGGGGGGGGGGGGGGGGGGCATAACTGTAGTAGAAAATGAGAACAATGAGCTAATCCCTACTAGAACTGTCACCGGGTGGAGTGTTTGCATGGATTATCAAAAACTTAATGATGCCACCTGAAATGAACACTTTCCCTTACCATTCATTGATCAAATGTTAGAAAAACTGGCGGGTCATTCATATTACTGTTTTCTCAATGGATATTCAGGGTACAATCAAATTGCCATAGCCATGGAAGATCAGGAAAAGACCACTTTCACTTGCCCTTATGGTACCTTTGCCTATAGGAGAATGCCTTTTGGGTTATGCAATGCCCCTACGACTTTTCAAAGATGTGTGATGGCAATCTTCAGTGATATGGTGGAAAATTTCATAGAGGTGTTTATGGATGATTTTTCAGTCTTTGGAGCCTCATTTGATGATTGTTTAGCTAACCTCTGCATGGTTTTGCAAAGATGCGCTGACACTAATCTTGTTTTGAATTAGGATAAATGTCATTTTGTGGTACATAAAGGAATAGTGTTAGGGCATATGATTTTAAAAAGAGGAATTGAGGATGATAGAGCAAAAACTGAAGTGATAGAGCGATTACCACCCCCGACTAATGTTGAAGGCATTCGGAGTTTCTTAGGACATGCAGGTTTCTACAGAAGATTCATTAAGGACTTCTCTAAGATCGCTAAGCCTCTTTGCAATTTATTGATGAAAGATGTTGCTTTTAACTTTGATAGTGACTGCATGCATGCCTTTGAAACCTTGAAGAAGAAACTAGTGTCAGCACCAATAATTGTAGCACCCGATTGGACCTTACACTTTGAACTTATGTGCGACCGTAGTGATTATGCTGTAGGGGCTGTGCTTGGACAAAGAAGGAACAAAATTTTTCATGTAATTTGCTATACTAGTAAAACTTTGATAGATGCACAAATTAACTATGCTACTACCGAGAAAGAATTACTAGCTGTAGTGTCTGCATTTTATAAATTTTGTTCCTACATGCTCAATTCAATGGTAATTGTTTACACTGACCATTCTATTCTGAAATACCTTTTTTTTCAAAACAGGATGCAAAACTGAGACTAATTAGATGGATTCTCTTGCTTCAGGAATTTGATTTAGAAATCCGGGATAAAAAGGGTACAAAAAATGCTGTGGCAGATCATCTGTCATGTCTCAAACGAGAGGACGAAGGTCCCTATATCAATGAAAAATTCCCAGATGAAAGTCTTGTGATGGTAAGCGAGAATTCTAATTGTCCCTAGTACGCTGACATTGTTAACTATTTGGTTGCAGAGAAACTGCCCGCGGACATGACCTATCAACAAAAGAAGAAGTTCTTCACTGACTTAAAGTATTATTCCTGGGAAGAACCATTCTTGTATAAGCATTGTGCAGACCAGATTATTAGAAGATGTGTACCTGAGGAGGAAATGGAGAACATTCTATGCCACTGTCACTTTCTTGAAACTGGTGGCCTTCATAATGGGACAAAAACTGCAGCTAAGGTTTTACAATCTGGGTTTTATTGTCCTACACTCTTTAAAGATGCTTTTAAATTTTTTAGTAAATGTGATAGATGTCAAAGGACATGTAACATCTCCAAAAAACATGAAATGCCCCTCAACAACATTTTGGTTGTTTAATTATTTGACGTTTGGGGAATTGATTTCATGGGTCCTTTCCCCTCATCATTTTCTAACAGATTTATTTTGGATGCTATAGATTATGTGTCAAAATTGGTCAAAGCAACTGCTTTTTCGACCAATGATGCTAGAGTTGTAGTAAACTTTGTTAGAAAAACCATCTTTTCTCGGTTTGGAGCTCCTAGAGCAATTATAAGTTTTGGCGCAAAACATTTTCGTGACCGCCAACTTAAAGCTTTATCAAGTAAGTATGGAGTTAGACACTATGTGGGTGCTCCTTACCATCCTAAAAAAAGTGGAAAAGTGGAAATTTCAAACCGAGAACTGAAAGTTATTCTTGAAAAAATAGTTAGTGCCTCAAGAAAGGATTGGTCGAAAACGTTAGATGACGCACTTTGGGCATATAGAACAACATTCAAAACACCTATTGGAATGTCTCCATATTGACTGGTTTATGGCAAGGCATGTCATTTACCAGTAGAATTGGAATACAAAGCATACTGGGCCATAAAAACCTTAAACTTCAATTAAGCAGCTGCAGGCGAAAAGAGGTTGCTACAAATCAATGAGATGGATGAGTTCAGAAATAAGGCCTGTGAAAATGCTCGAATTTACAAAGACTGAACCAAAAGATGGCATGACAAGCACATTCCGAACAAAGAGTTCGTAGTGGGACAAAAAGTTCTATTGTTTAACTCTCGCTTACTACTTTTCCCAGGAAAGCTGCGTTCGTGATGGTCAGGACCCTTTATTATAACCCGTGTTTTTCCATATGGCGCGGTTGAGATTTAGGATGAGAAAAATGGTACTTTTAAGGTCATTGGGCAAAGACTGAAACCTTACATTGATGGAGAGCACGAGCCTCAGAAAACTTCCATTCATCTCAACAATGTTGAATAAGCCACTCAGAAAGTCAAGCTAACGACTATAACTAAAGCGCTTCTTGGGTGGCAACCCAAGTGTTTCTATCCTTACTTATCTAATTTTTTTTCCTTTCATTATTTTTATTTGTCTCATGTTCATGTATATTTTTATTTAAACATGTATTTTACAGCAAGTTTGGGGGTAGCACGATGTCAGCATACACCATTCACAAGCAATCCTCAAATCTGGGAAGTATCTCTCGCCTCACTTAATCTTTATAGTTCTTTTAACAATAAGAACAATGTTAACTCTAAGTATCTCTCGCATAACTGTAGTAGAAAATGAGAACAATGAGCTAATCCCTACTAGAACTGTCACCGGGTGGAGTGTTTGCATGGATTATCAAAAACTTAATGATGCCACCTGAAATGAACACTTTCCCTTACCATTCATTGATCAAATGTTAGAAAAACTGGCGGGTCATTCATATTACTGTTTTCTCAATGGATATTCAGGGTACAATCAAATTGCCATAGCCATGGAAGATCAGGAAAAGACCACTTTCACTTGCCCTTATGGTACCTTTGCCTATAGGAGAATGCCTTTTGGGTTATGCAATGCCCCTACGACTTTTCAAAGATGTGTGATGGCAATCTTCAGTGATATGGTGGAAAATTTCATAGAGGTGTTTATGGATGATTTTTCAGTCTTTGGAGCCTCATTTGATGATTGTTTAGCTAACCTCTGCATGGTTTTGCAAAGATGCGCTGACACTAATCTTGTTTTGAATTAGGATAAATGTCATTTTGTGGTACATAAAGGAATAGTGTTAGGGCATATGATTTTAAAAAGAGGAATTGAGGATGATAGAGCAAAAACTGAAGTGATAGAGCGATTACCACCCCCGACTAATGTTGAAGGCATTCGGAGTTTCTTAGGACATGCAGGTTTCTACAGAAGATTCATTAAGGACTTCTCTAAGATCGCTAAGCCTCTTTGCAATTTATTGATGAAAGATGTTGCTTTTAACTTTGATAGTGACTGCATGCATGCCTTTGAAACCTTGAAGAAGAAACTAGTGTCAGCACCAATAATTGTAGCACCCGATTGGACCTTACACTTTGAACTTATGTGCGACCGTAGTGATTATGCTGTAGGGGCTGTGCTTGGACAAAGAAGGAACAAAATTTTTCATGTAATTTGCTATACTAGTAAAACTTTGATAGATGCACAAATTAACTATGCTACTACCGAGAAAGAATTACTAGCTGTAGTGTCTGCATTTTATAAATTTTGTTCCTACATGCTCAATTCAATGGTAATTGTTTACACTGACCATTCTATTCTGAAATACCTTTTTTTTCAAAACAGGATGCAAAACTGAGACTAATTAGATGGATTCTCTTGCTTCAGGAATTTGATTTAGAAATCCGGGATAAAAAGGGTACAAAAAATGCTGTGGCAGATCATCTGTCATGTCTCAAACGAGAGGACGAAGGTCCCTATATCAATGAAAAATTCCCAGATGAAAGTCTTGTGATGGTAAGCGAGAATTCTAATTGTCCCTAGTACGCTGACATTGTTAACTATCTGGTTGCAGAGAAACTGCCCGCGGACATGACCTATCAACAAAAGAAGAAGTTCTTCACTGACTTAAAGTATTATTCCTGGGAAGAACCATTCTTGTATAAGCATTGTGCAGACCAGATTATTAGAAGATGTGTACCTGAGGAGGAAATGGAGAACATTCTATGCCACTGTCACTTTCTTGAAACTGGTGGCCTTCATAATGGGACAAAAACTGCAGCTAAGGTTTTACAATCTGGGTTTTATTGTCCTACACTCTTTAAAGATGCTTTTAAATTTTTTAGTAAATGTGATAGATGTCAAAGGACATGTAACATCTCCAAAAAACATGAAATGCCCCTCAACAACATTTTGGTTGTTTAATTATTTGACGTTTGGGGAATTGATTTCATGGGTCCTTTCCCCTCATCATTTTCTAACAGATTTATTTTGGATGCTATAGATTATGTGTCAAAATTGGTCAAAGCAGCTGCTTTTTCGACCAATGATGCTAGAGTTGTAGTAAACTTTGTTAGAAAAACCATCTTTTCTCGGTTTGGAGCTCCTAGAGCAATTATAAGTTTTGGCGCAAAACATTTTCGTGACCGCCAACTTAAAGCTTTATCAAGTAAGTATGGAGTTAGACACTATGTGGGTGCTCCTTACCATCCTAAAAAAAGTGGAAAAGTGGAAATTTCAAACCGAGAACTGAAAGTTATTCTTGAAAAAATAGTTAGTGCCTCAAGAAAGGATTGGTCGAAAACGTTAGATGACGCACTTTGGGCATATAGAACAACATTCAAAACACCTATTGGAATGTCTCCATATTGACTGGTTTATGGCAAGGCATGTCATTTACCAGTAGAATTGGAATACAAAGCATACTGGGCCATAAAAACCTTAAACTTCAATTAAGCAGCTGCAGGCGAAAAGAGGTTGCTACAAATCAATGAGATGGATGAGTTCAGAAATAAGGCCTGTGAAAATGCTCGAATTTACAAAGACTGAACCAAAAGATGGCATGACAAGCACATTCCGAACAAAGAGTTCGTAGTGGGACAAAAAGTTCTATTGTTTAACTCTCGCTTACTACTTTTCCCAGGAAAGCTGCGTTCGTGATGGTCAGGACCCTTTATTATAACCCGTGTTTTTCCATATGGCGCGGTTGAGATTTAGGATGAGAAAAATGGTACTTTTAAGGTCATTGGGCAAAGACTGAAACCTTACATTGATGGAGAGCTCGAGCCTCAGAAAACTTCCATTCATCTCAACAATGTTGAATAAGCCACTCAGAAAGTCAAGCTAACGACTATAACTAAAGCGCTTCTTGGGTGGCAACCCAAGTGTTTCTATCCTTACTTATCTAATTTTTTTTCCTTTCATTATTTTTATTTGTCTCATGTTCATGTATATTTTATTTAAACATGTATTTTACAGCAAGTTTGGGGGTAGCACGATGTCAGCATACACCATTCACAAGCAATCCTCAAATCTGGGAAGTATCTCTCGCCTCACTTAATCTTTATAGTTCTTTTAACAATAAGAACAATGTTAACTCTAAGTTTGGGGGCGGGAAAAGCAATTTTTAAAGTTTTGAAATAAATTTTTTTTTGTAACGTTTTCCTGTTTTATGCTTTAGAGTTGGCTTTAGTGCCTCCAAGAGTTCGAAGCCTTTGTATAGGGATGCAAATAGTGATAACCAACAAAAATATTGTCGATTTTCTGTAGTTTTAATCATTAATCTTTCAACAAAGATTTCATATAAACAAGAAAGAAAGAAAGAAATAACTTATCATCATGCTTTTTAGGGAATTTTCTACTCTTTTTAGCTCGCTTTTTAATTAGATTTGAATAACCTTATAATCAATTGTTTTTGTGTCCTAATTGCAAAACACGATCTAATCAAAGGTACTATCTTGATAAAACCATGGTATTTGACTTCACTAGTTAGCATGGTTGTTTTACTTTTCTTTCTGATTAAAAGATGCTCAATTTTGAATAGATTGTATAAAGAGTGTCATTTACATAATAGATTTTGAAGAGTTATGCCTAAGTCTAAATAAAAGAAAAATATAATAAAGGGAGAAAATCACTAAGCACCGCTATCTGGTTAAAAAATGCATATCATTTGGATATGTGCTATGGTGTGATGGTTTCGTGCCTTGGTACCTCGAGCAAGTAGATCTGTAGGGGTGTTTCAACACCTGTTACCCTGGGCCAACTGGAACGGGAGTTGCCACATTGAAAGCTCACTACAAGGGGTACTTAGAAAGTTAACAAGGAACCAAGCACCAAAAAAAAAAAAAAAACAAAAAAAAGGAGTAAAACATCTCTAGCACTGCTATCCCACATAAATAATTTTAAAGATATATGCTACCCATTATGAGGGTGTCTCAGTGGTGGCTTCTCTTACTTATGGGTCATCGCCAAAGAGTCGGAGCTTGATTCTCACTGAAGATATACTCGGGAGGATCATAATGAAGGCATCTCAGTGGTGGCTTCTCTTACTTATGGGTCATCGCCCAGGAGTCGGAGTTTGATACTTGCTGCAGATATGCTTATGAGCCGAAATTGACTTGAGTAAATAAATTCCTCCAAAGAAAAAAAATGGGGCAAAAATAATTAGTTTTGGGCATACTTGATAAGTCTTGTTATGAGTGGTATAATTTTTGTCCTCTATTCGGTTTGAATATCTTAAGATTAGAAAGAACGGATAAACTTAATTTACTTAGCTAACTTTTGAATTCGATTACCTAGGTAATTGGTAGAATTTTCTTTAGAGAACATGGTTTTGCCTTTAGAACCTTTAACCTTGATCCTCGGTCATTCTTTTCTAATAAAAGTGCACTTGCTTTGAATTGTAGAAGAATTCTTAAAAAACATGAGATTTTGCGCCTTAATGTTTAGCCTTGCTCGAGGACGAGCAAGATTTAAGTTTGGGGGTATTTTGATAAGCTTGAATTAGTATATAATTATTTATATTATTTTGATATATTTTTAACCATTTTACATCAAACATCTATCGCTTTTGCTTGGTTTTACTCGCTTTCAACTATATTGCTACTGTCCTGCAAAAACACTTATTTTATGCTAAATCTTGCTAGGTTTTATCATTAACATTAACAATTAAATGCATGATACATCAAATAAAAGCAATAAAATAGCAAAATCAACCCAAAATAAATTTCACAAACTAAATTCATTGTATTTACGTACTTTAACATATCCTAACTCATCTTTGCAGGTTTTGGGAGGTGGAAAAGCAGAAAAAAAGATAAAAAGTGTCAAGGTTTGCAACTTGAAGAGCAACCACAACTTATTCCAAATCGGAAGCAAGTTTGATGTAATTTTTTTCATAGTTTATTTCCCCTTCAAACACTATAAACAGAGGGTGTTTGGGATGTGTTTGATCATCCTTCATTCAACAAAAAACCCGTAGGAAGTACAGAACAAGCGAGAAGAAAACGGGTGAAGGAAAAGAAGAGAAGGAGGAAAAAGTTTTGTTTGTAATTTTGTATTTTTAAGTCCTTTCTAGCCTTTTCTTTATTAAGTTCATGAATTTTGTGTTAAATATGTCTTATATTATGTTTATTAAGAACTAATTTTGTTATTCCAAGGCTATGATGTAGCCTAGGTTGTAATACATGCTTACTTCTAATTCAACGTATTCAATGTTTTATCATTGCATTGTTGAAGTGTTTATCATTGTTCTTCATGAGTTTTAAATGCTTGATCACCATTTAAGGCCTATAATGATTCACAATGAGTCCAAGAGGAGATTTATGATGATGGCCAAGGTCATAAGCACCACAAATTGAGCAAATGCTCAAGAGAGATTAAGGCGATTTGTGTGGTTTTTAAGTGAAAATCATAAAACTTTAAAACCTCTTTTTTTATTTAAATTCATGCACGAGAGTGATGGTTTAATATGTAAAAGAGCACGCTAAATGTTTCTTGAGAGAGAATGTTGAGTAAATTAGGGTTTTCAACCATCAACACGTAATAACAACTTGAATACCGAGAATAGAAAGGCGTATTGATTCAACTAGGTGAAATCGAATGCCTAGGATTTTATTAAATCATAAAAAATTCAAAAAATCAGTTAACATATTTTGTTTGTTTTTAGTTTATTTTATTTCATGTCAACATCTCAATTTTTGTCTTTTCAAATAGCATCAAAGCTACTAATTTTGGTACTCATTCAATAACAATCCTTGTGGGAATGATACTCTATTCATTTCTTTATTACTTGATACGATTAGTGCACTTGCTAACGCATCCACAAAGTAAGCATCAGGTTGGAATGAAGAAGGATGTGTTGAAGTGTGTTCAGACTTGTGAGGTTTGTCAACAAACCAAATGTGAAAGTGTTCCTTATCATTAATTGCTACAACCTTTTCCAGTTCTAGAGAGAGCTTGGCAATACATCAGTATAGATTTCATTAAATGATTGCCTAAATCTGAAGGGAAGGAAGCCATTTGGGTTATAGTAGATCGATTCACCAAGTTTGGACACTTCATTAGCCTCAATCATCCCATTACTCTTGCAAGGCTTGCAAAGATGTTCTTGGATCACATTCATCATCTTCATGGGTTGCCTCAGTCCATCACTTCAGATTGGGACAAACGTTTCATCAGCCATTTCTAGACAAAATTGTTTGGGTTGTTGGGAACTACTCTTGCTCTAAGTTCCTCATACCATCCTCAAATGGATGGATAAACCAAACACGTAAATCAATGTCTGGAGTAGTATTTGCGCAGTATGACTTTCAATCATCCCAAGCAATAGTTTAGTTGGCTTGCATTAGCTGAGTATTGGTATAACACACACGCACATTCAGCTATTAAGACAACTCCTTTCAAAGCATTATATGTCTATGATCCACCTTCACCCATTGGTCTCCAAGGGGCAGTCTCATCTGTAGCTGATGTCTCTGATCTGTTAAAGCAGTGAAGACAACTTATGCTTCAGCTTAAGGATAACCTGCAGCTTGCTCAATCATAAATGAAATTCTTTGCAGTTAAACATAGAACTGATAAGTCTTTTGCTGTAGATGACCAAGTTTATTTGAAGTTGCAGCCATATAGACAATCTTCTGTTGCAGTTTGCAAGAATGTCAAGCTGGGAGCACGTTATTTTGGGCCTTACAAGATCTTACAGTGTGTGGGAGCAAGAATGCATCTCTCTTGAAGAAGCAGGTGAAGGAGGGATCTTATAGCTCCCTGACTCCACCAACAATAGACAGTGATGGTAGACTTTTACATGCTCCTTTGGCTATTCTGGATACCAAGTCAAATACTACTTCCCAACACAAGGTTGAAGCTTTGGTTCAATTGCCAAATTTGGAAGATCAGCACACTACTTGGGAGGCATTGAATTTCCTTCACAATCAATTTCCTCACTTCCATTCTTGAGGCCAAGAATGTTTTTAAGGGGAGGGGATTGTTATGACAATTAGTTAGGATGTTGTTAATCCATTTGTATGTGTGCTTTGGCGGGAAAGTCGGTGGTCAGATTTTGTCTTAGTTCATTGCATCTATCGTGTGTTAAATAGTAAGATCCTTTATGTAATAGAGCATTAATGAATGTATATACTTCTATCTATCTTCTCAACCCTAATTTCTCTCTATTTTTCATCTCCTTTCACTTCTCTTCTCATCCAAACTCCATCCTATCAAAGTTATGATTCAAGATCATTCTTGAATCATAACACAAGTTTAGAAGCTCAGTGGCTGAGGAATGTGCTAGGAGACGTTCCATTGTAGGGGAAGCCCACGCCGTTAGTCTCGATGCATTGTGATTCATGTGCAAGCCTTGGAGTGGCACAGAGCGAGATATATAATGTCAAGCACAATACATATGCTCCTAGGGTATGGTGTAGTAAGGCACCTTGTTGAGAATAATGTTATCTCGCTCGGGTTTACAAGGAGTGAGAAGAATTTGGCATATCCCCTTACTAAAGGCTTTTTTAAGAAGGTGGTGTGTAATACAACAGAGGAGAAATGGGGCTTAAGCCCATTTGCGTGTCTTAATCTAGTGAATACCCATCTTAGGAGCATTCTCGATGTTCAATTGGCCAAACAAAGCCAAGGTTGAGCAATTTGGGATTAAGTCAACCTAGCCCCTTCCGAGATAATGTTGCTTGTGGCATTGATGTATCAATCCTGCCATGACATTTGGGTTGAGCTCTGCATTTTTAATGTTGGTCCATAGCCCGTTATGGTGGAGGCTTGCAGCACACTGAAGGACACACTATACTACCATGACATAAGGATGAGCGTAAGGCTCTTAATGGTGTCCGAAGCCTATGATGGTGGTGTGGGGCAGCACTTGTGATGGACTCACCTACGCGAATGTGGGTGTGGTAAGACATCCTCTATTTAGAGTAAGGGCTTACTCTCTAAAGCGTTCTTGAGTACCTAGGTATCGAATCTGTTTAGTTGAGAAAGACCCCATACTTTTGGATTGCGGAGTGTGTTTCAACCTGAGAACCACATGAAGGGGATGTGTATGCTCTTCGCAATGACTGGTCACGGTTCAAGACTATGTTAACCCTTGGGTGGTTATGGGACATGCATGGTCATTAGGTGCCGATTCAAGTCCAAAAGACATTGGCATCATCAAGTGTGAGTCCTATTGCTCAATAACCTATATTCATTCTTCCTTTCTCAAAATTGAATCATTCTAGGGCTTGTTGGATTATTGGAGTAGTGTGCTTCATTTTTGTTACTCTTGTTGAGAGCCCTAATCCCAGGTAGGAAGAATAATGGAGGGAGTTTTAGCTTGTATACCTCCTTCTCCTTGTCCTTGGTAAACTCTAGGGGGCATGCTGGGCCTAGAGTGGGCATAGTGGACCACACACGTGCATGTGTGAGTTCTCAAGACTGAGCTTCAGAGCATGAGCATGAGTTCGAGGTCCTCTTATGTCTTACCTCGAGGGTGTTATACTCAAGGTACTGTCCATTATTCCAGGTTTGAGCTCGAGGCTACAAGCTTGTGCTCGAGGTATGCATTTTAGCCACATAACTGCCCACTTCTTTCCTTAATGGTTGTTGCCTTAGTTTGGCCGGATTTTGTGCTCTACCATATCCGCCCACCTTCCAATTCACATTCCACAATAGATGGTTACTCGTACGTTAAGTACTTTTGTAATTCTCTAAAAGTACTTCTGTTACTCTTGTTACTAAGCAAGTTGGGGCGTACTCTAACCCATCACCTGAGAGTACACTCTGGTGTTAGGTGTCGTGTTACCCGGGGAGTCAGAGTCCCTGAAAATTCTGTGTACTGCAGCGGGGGCATAAACAACTTCGGACAGTGCTGAACACCATGGCACAGTGACTTCATTTCGATTCAATCTTTCTACTTTGAATATTTTATTTGTAGTTGTTATCTTGTCTCAAGTTCAGTTGGTGTAATTCGAGGATTATTGTGTTCAGTATTGTCTTTGTGTGAGTTTAAGTTTTATTTTCCCCCTCTCAAGTTAGCCTTGGCATCCTGAGCTTGAGAATTTAATTACACATTTACCCATATTTTTCCTAACAATCTTAGTCGTTTAAGAAATGAGTAATCAAAACATGGCTAATGCTGGTTTTATTATTGTCGGCATGTCAAAGATTGATGCTTTAGACTGCAAAAACTATTAAATTTAGTCTAAGAAGATGTAAATTTTCCTTGGACAAATTGACGACCATTACAGCCTCTTGAATGACCAAAATCCTCCTAGGTCGAGCTGTGACATCGAGAAAGATAATTGTTATGATTCTCATAGTAGGGGGCATATGAAATAAAGTAAATGTAATAAGACGTGGAATCGAGCCTATTGAGTTGTAATAGCTAGTTGATATTGTAATTAGTATCTAGAGCTTAGGTGGTCAATGCCGGTCAATAGTGGTGGCTTGTGAGTGGTTGGTGGCTATAGCATGAGTTAGATGCAATATAATAGATCATATCATGTAAGTAGTATAAATAGTAAGGCTTAGGCTTGTAATCTCATAACTTTGATGATTGAATTGATATCTTTGATATCCTCTCTAATTTCTCATCTCCTTTCACTTCTCTCCCTCATCTAAACTCTATATTCTTTCTCATCTCATACTCTCTTATCCTAGCTTACGTTGTGAATTAACCACAAGCGTAACAATTGGTATCAGAGCCTTGATTTGGCTTCTGAATCAAGCTCATATCCGGAAAGAAATTACAAAATACAATTAATTGTGTTGCAATTAATCAATAAAAAAAACAATTGTGTTACAAATCTAATTCAGAATTTGTGATCATAATTCAAATCTAAAATTGGAAGTGATATTGGCGGTTACTGCACTAGTTTCAGCAAGGCCTAGGAAGTTGATTCCGATTGGGAATTAAAGTGATCAGTTTACATTGAAGGAAGTTCAATTGATCAGTATTGTTGAGTATATTCAACATCAAGCTGATTCAGATTGAATTTCAAAAGAATCGATCAAGCAAATTGCTGCAGAAGTTGAGTGCAGAAGCGATATTCAGTTGCTGAAGTTTAGTGCTGAGCTAACTATCCTTGATCGATCCTTCACCTGAATCTGCTTAGGAGAAGACAAAATTGAGTTATATGATCCACATTATACTTGATCCTCATCATAGTAGCAAAAAATCATCTGAAGGGAGGTTTAATCAGATTCTACAACTCAGAAATTGAAGTTGAGGTACCTGTTTCTGAGCTACAATTCAAACTCGAATCAAACATGCTTTTCTTGCTTAATTGTGATGAAATTGTGTTGATAAGCTTAGAAGTGGTGAGAATTCGTCAGATTCTGCGTTGATTGTTAAGAATTTTATGTATCGAGAACTCTGACAACATAGGCGAATTCTGACAGTAGAAAGGAGAAACAAAAATTGTTGAAACCTGATTTCATTCGTAAAGTTCGCATTAGGTATTGTGTTGAGGACTTGATTGCGAGCTAAAGCCGAGCTTAATTCAGAAGTTTAGGTCGAATTACTCAACTATCATAGCGGTTAGGGTTTGTTCGAGCTCCTCTGTTCGAATCGCGTCAGTTAGGGTTGGAATATGAGGTGATTCTCAAAATCGATCTTGAAATCCAGATAATTGTTGATCTTAACAATACTTGGTGCTGCAGTTTACTCGAAAATCATTTAGTGTGAAGTTTAAAGAGCGATTATGGATGCTTATGATGCAACAATTCCGGATTGGTTGAAGACAATGTGTGATCAATTCCAGAAATCTAATGCTGAATGGATACAGCAAATGAACCAGCAATACAACGTGAAGATTGGACAGCAAGCTCAGCCGATTGTAGTGGAGAGATCTGATCAGATTATTTTTCAATCACAAAATTTGGAGGATTGGATTAACAAGCATTGGGATCAGTGTGGGGAGGAAATTGAAGTGAAATTAGCTAAGATTCAAGAACAATGTCGAAGGCCAAACTCTTCCGCAGTAGCTGAAGTGCACATTGTGGAGCCACTTAATGTAGTTGAAGAAGAATTGGATCAAGGTAATGCCGTAGTTGATGAACGCGAGTTGGATGAACCTGAGGTTGAACATGTTGATCTTTATGAAGTCTCTTTGCTAGAGTTAGAGTATTTTGAAGAGGATGAGCCACAGTATGACATGCTTCCGGAATAGGAATACGATTTTCATGTCATGGGAATGATAAAGAGTGCAAAGAGTAAAGTGAAGAAGAATCATCTTAACGACGCATTGAAAGAATTTTGGGAAACAAAGAAGATTACAAAAAAGAAATTGAAGCATAAAGTTGTGTTGCAACCTATGAGGTTTGATGATGAACAAAAGTTAACTCAAGATGCTACTTCTACTGATGTACATGCTAGTACACAAGCTTCAGTTATGTATGCTGGTGTACAAGGGGTAGTTGCTGCAGATTTTGTGATTCCAACCAAAATTATTGATGCCACTGCTGAGATTTCATTACAAACATCTCCAAACGTGTTAATTCTTATCCCATTGAAAGCTTATATGCAGAATGGAGGCACTTTCTCTATTGGGCAATGTCATTCTGTTAAAAAGACAGTCGTTGCTGCGGCGGTATCATCAAATGCAGAGCAGGGCGTGTCTAAGTTCACTTTTGGGCATGATGGAGTGTTAACTTGGGTCCAGAACAACATCATCTTGGAGGTTGAGCAAGGTCTCTTGTGTTGGGTGAGAGATTACGAGTGTATAGTGGCTGAAATGTACTATCGGCATGCCGATCGGTAAGTTCGGCATGATCTATTCCTTCGTTTGAGTAGAATTGTGACTTATCCAAGTGCAAAATTTTGTGATAAGTTGCCTCTTGATCCGGGAGAAGACTCTTAAGACTATATGAAGCTGAAGGGAGTCAAATTTTGGTTGAAAAGGAGCACTCGAGCTGTAAGGCTGCGTTTCAAGGTTCATGGCACCCAAAATCTGGCTCATAGGCAAACAATTGAGCTGAGGGATGTGCACACATGTTGTGATGTGGGAAGACAGATTTTTGATCTGATCCACATCAATTCAAGGGGTGATTTAGGTGATGTAATTGGTGCTGGCAGACCATTTGGTCCAGGAAAGAATAAATTACAGGTTTTGGAGGATGCTGAACATTCTTAGGGGAATTCTTCACTATCAGTTGTGAATGAGCTGTTCAGATTTGGTTTGATTGGTGCTATTATGTCTTTTAGAAGATGTAATAACTTGTTCACTTCAAGTAGCTTCCACATGGAAACCGAGCTGCAATATGTCATTATGAGTTGCATCAGGTTGGTTTTGCTGAGCTTCTGGATTCTACAGCCGCTTGGGTGAAATTGGGAAGCAATCTAGGATCTATTGAACATGTCATGAATTGGTTCAGTAAGTGGTTGTGGGAGCTGAATAAGTTGGAATTTACTGCTGCAGAGCATGTTAAATCAGCAAGAATATCAGATCCCAGTAGCTAATATGCACTTTCGGCATGCCGATCGGCAAGATCGGGATGATTTATTTCCTTTTTCAAAAGGAGTTTTGATTTATCTAAGTGCAAACATGAATGTCAAGCCTCCTCCTAAACCGGGTGAAGAAGTTCAAGGCTTTAAGAAGTTGAGACAATTGGAACTTGTGACTCAAGCTGCGAATGTGCATTTCAGGCCATCTAACAGCAAGAGAAAGCTTGGGCTGAGTAAAAAGAAGTTCAGGTATTACAAAGTCTGGATGGAAGCTGTGATTGGTGCCAAGCTGATGTGCTTTGATCTGGGTAGACCTCCGGATGAGTGCTCCTCTTCAAATGCAAGCAATGATAACAGGACCCTGGGCTGTATAGTGTGTTGATTTTGTTGCTGATTTGCTGCAGCTAGGTGCTCTGTTGCATTAGTTACCGTTGCTGCTATTAGATTGATGATTTAAGGCTGTTTGTGTTGATTAGTTTATAGAGTGATGCGTGGATATATGAGCTGCAACATGAGTATTGTATGGTAGGATGGTTAAAATCGGTTATGCTATTCTTCTGCTGCTGTTGTGCTCTTGCTACTGCTGATGTTCTGCTGCTGTCATGCTGCGTACTGATGTTAGTGGTTGTTTGGTAGTTAAGTAATGATGTATTGGTTTGGCATTTGTTCTTCAAGCTTCAACTTCCTTCTTGATTCTTGGGGACAAGAATCTTTTAAAGAGGGGGCGTAGTGTTATGATGCTCATAATAAGGGGCATATGAAACAAAGTATAAATGTAATAAGGCGTGGAATCGAGCCTATTGAGTTGCAATAGCTAGTTGATATTGTAATTAGTAGCTTAAGCTTTGGTGAAGTCATGTAATAAGTGAGGTCTAGAGCTTAGGTGGTCAATGCCGGTCAATAGTGGCCGCTTGTGAGTGGTTGGTGGCTATAGCATGAGTTAGATGCAATATAATAGATCATATCATGTAAGTAGTATAAATAGTAAGGCTTAGGCTTGTAATCTCATAACTTTGATTAATGAATTGATATCTTTGATATCCTCTCTAATTTCTCATCTCCTTTCACTTCTCTCTCTCATCTAAACTCTATATTCTTTCTCATCTCATACTCTCTTATCCTAGCTTACGTTGTGAATTAACCACAAACGTAACAATAATTGAACCTGAAAGGGTGTGTTGTTGTATTACATGACAACCTCACTTTACCAGATTTCTATTAAAATAAGAAGTGCTAAGGAAATCTAGGAGGCCTTACATAATAAGTATGGAATGGAAGATAGCATTGGTAAGAAATATGTTTGCGCTAAGTGGTAGTCTTTCACCATGACTAATGATAAACGTATTCTAGACTGAATCCACTAGTGTGAGAACTTGTGTGGTGACATAGTTAATCAAGGAATAGAAATGTGTGAGACATTTCAGGCAAACTGTGTCATTGAGAAATTACCTCCTTCATGGGAAACCTATATAGCTCAATTAAAACACAAAAAGAAGGATATGACTTTGTAGCACCAGAACCAAAAACAAGCTAAAAAGACTAGTCCTCCAAGCATCATCTATGTTTGCTAACTTGTTTGAGTCATAGACTTCCTTTGGAAAGAATGACAAGTTTAGGAAGCCATGGAACAAGAGACACTTGAATCAAGACTCGAGCTCAAACTCGAAGCAGAAGCAGTCCCATGGCAAGAGGCCCTAGAACAACCCTAAAGGTGGATAGAAAGAGTCAGGAGAACATGCTTGACCTATTGTGAGATAGGGCATACCTTAAGAGACTACAAGAAGGGATTTGGACCAGGAAAACCCAAAGAACACAAACCCTATGCTAACCTCACCAAGAACGAAGTTGTCTTCGCTGTGATAATCTCCAAGGTGAACATGGTTGGGAACATGGTCGAGTGGGTCATAGATAATGGTGCCACGAGGCACACCTATACGAATAAGGACCTATTTCAGGAGTTTGAGAAAGTCAGCGTGGGGCAGTGTGTGTTCATGGGGTTATTCAAGTTTAGTCCCTATTCTTAACAAGAGAAAGGTCCTCCTAAAACTTAATTCTTGAAAGTTTTTATCTTTTCAAAATGTGCTGCATGTCCGTAATTTGCGTAGGAATCTTGTTTCTAGTGCTCTACTTAGCAAAGCTGGTTTTAAATTGACCTTTGAATATAATAAACTTGTTATCACTAAAACCACCAACTTTTCGGGGAAGGGTTTTTGTAAGGGGGATCTCTTTATACTTGCTGTTGAATGAATGAGAATGCATTTACTTTTGCTTATATTGTTGAGTTTTTGGATTTCGGGCATGCTAGGCTCGAACATGTTAATTATAATTTGGTTAAGAAACTTAAACAAATGAGTTTAATTTCCAACTATAGTTTAATTGAACCTGACAAATGTGGTATATGTGTCAAGGCCAAGCACCCTTAAAAGCCATACTTGAACTCGTGCATAGTGACATAGGTGGCTTGAAGAACACCATGAATAGAGGTGATAAGAGGTACTACATTACCTACATTGATGACCACTCGAGATTCACCAAGGTGTATCTCATGAGTTCTAAGGATGAGGCTGAAGAGATGTTCCTCAAATATAAGGTAGAAGTTGAATATGATGCCACTTTCCTGAAGAAACATTGTGATAGATATGATTGTTTCCTAATTGCACTGAAGGTGATGCAGAATCCAGCAGCTCAGCAGAACCAACCCGATGTAGTTCATAACAACATATTGCAGCCCGGTATATGTCCATATGGAAGCTACTTAAAGTGACCAAGTTATTACACCTTCTACAAGACATAATAGCACCAATCAAACCAAATCTGAGCAGCTCATTCACAACTGACAGTGAAGAATCTCCCCAAGAATGTTCTGCATCCTCCAAAACCTGTAATTTACTCTTTCCTGGATCAAATGGTCTACCAACACCAATTACATCACCTAAATCACCCCTTGAACTGATGTGGATTAGATCAAAAGTCTGTCTTCCCTCATTACAACATGTGTACACATCCCTCAGCTCAATTGTTTGCATACGAATCAGATTTTGGGTGCCACGAACCAAAAATTCGACTCCTCTCAGCTTCATATAGTCTTGAGAGTCTTCTCCCGAATCAGGAGGCAACTTATCACAAATTTTTGCACTTGGATAAGTCACAATTCTACTCAAAAGAAGGAATAGATCATGCCGAACTTACCGATCAGCATGCCGATAGTACATTTCAGCCACTCTACACTCATAATCTCCCACCCAACACAAGGGACCTTGCTCAACCTCCAAGATGATGTTGTTCTGGACCCAAGTTAATACTACATCATGCCCAAAAGTGAACTTAGACACGCTCTGCTCAGCATTTGGTGGTACTGCCGCAGCAACAACTGTCTTTTTAACAGGATGACATTGCTCAATAGAGAAAGTGCCTCCATTCTGCATATAAGCTTGCCATGGGATAATACTTAACAGGTTTGGAGGTGATAGCAATGAAATCTCAGCAGTGGCATCAATTATTTTGGTTGGAATCACAAAATCTGCAGCAACTACCCCTTATACAGCAGCATACATAGCTTCAGCATATACATCAGTAGAAGCAGCATTTTGAGTTAACTTTTATTGATCATCAAACCTCATAGGTTGCAACACAACCTTATGCTTCAATTTGTTCTTCGTAATCTTCTTTGTTTCCCAAAATTCTTTCAATGCGTCGTTAAGATGATTCTTCTTCCCTTTACTCTTTGCACTCTTTATCATTCCCGTGACATGAAAATCGTATTCCCATTCCTGAAGCATGTCATACTGTGCCGCATTCTCTTCAAAATACTCTAACTCAAGCAAAGAGTCTTCATAAAGATCATCACATTGAACCTCAGGTTCATTAAACTCGTGTTCATCAACTACGGCATTACCTTGATCCAATTCTTCTTCAACTACATTAAGTGGCTCCACAATGTGCACTTCAGCTACTGCGGAAGAGTTTGGCCTTCGACATTGTTCTTGAATCTCAGCTAATTTCACTTCAAGTTCCTCCTTTTGCTGATCCCAGAGCTTGTTAATCCTATCCACCAATTCTTGTGATTGAGAAATGACCTGATCAGATTTCTCCATTACAATCGGCTGAGCTTGCTCTTCAATGTTCACGTTGTTTTGCTGGTTCATTTGATGTATCCATTCAGCAATAGATTTCTGGTGTTGATCAAGCATTGTCTTCAACCAATCAGGAATTGTTGCATCACAACCATCCATAATCGCTCTTTAAACTTCACACTAAATGATTTTCAAGTTAACCGCAGCACCAAGTTTTGTTAAGATCGAAAATTGTCTGGATTTCAAGATCGGGTTTAAGAATCACCGCCTATTCAAACCCTACTGATGAACTTCGAGCAGAGGATGTTCGAACAAACCTTAACTGCAGCGTTAGTTGATTAATTCGACCTAAAATTCTGAATTAAGCACGGCTCTAGCTCGCACTCAAGTCCTCAACACAATACCTAAAGCGAACTTCACGAACGAAATCAGGTTTCAACAATTTACGTTTCTCCTTTCTACTGTCAGAATTCGCCTATGTTGTCAGAGTTCTCGATACATAAAATTCTTAAGAATCAACATAGAATCTGACGAAATCTCACCACTTCTAAGCTTATCAACACAATTTCATCACAATCTGGCAAGAAGAACAGATTTGAATCGAGTTTGAACTTGTTGTTCAGAACAGTTACCTCAACTTCAATTTCTGAGTTGTAGAATCTGATTAAACCTCTATTCAGCTTGTTTTGTGATCTTTTGATGATAATCAAGTGCAATGTGGATCAATTAGCTCACCTGTCACTTCTTCTACGAAGATCCAGCTGAGCGGCTGATCACGAACAATTAGCTCAGCACCACTTTAGGAACTGAATATTGCTTCAGCACTTAACTTCTGCAGCCAATTGCTTGATCGATTCTCTTGAGATTTCAATTTGAATCAGCTTGATGTTGAATATACTCAACAGTCCTGATCAATTGAAATTTTCTTCTATGTAATTCACTCAATTATAATCCCAACCGCAACACCTCTTAATCACTTGTTGAAACTTGGGCAATAACCGCCAAATCCACTTCAAAATTCAGATTTGAATTCTGATCAAATTTTGAATTAGATTTGTAACACAATTTTTTTTATTGATTAATTGCAATACAATTAATCGTATTTTGTAATTTCTTTCCGGATATGAGCTTGATTCAGAAGCCAAATCAAGGCTTTGATACCAATTGTTACGTTTGCGGTTAATTCACAAACGTAAGCTAGGATAAAGAGAATATGAGATGAGAAAGAATAGAGAGTTTAGATGAGAGAAAGAGGGGAAAGAGATGAGAAGGTAGAGTGGACATCAAAGATATCAATTCAATTCATCAAAGTACCCAGATTACAAGCCTAAGCCTTCCTATTTATACTACTTACATGATATGATCTATTACATTGCATCTAACTCATGCTATAATCACCAAGCACCCACTAAGCAACCACTATTGACTGGCATTGACCACCTAAGCTCTAGACCTCACTTATTACATGACTTCACCAAAGCTTAAGCTACTAATTACAATATCAACTAGCTATTACAACTCAATAGGCTCGATTCCACGCCTTATTACATTTATACTTTATTTCATATGCCCCCTACTATGAGAATCATAACAATACTCCCCCATTTAAAAGATTCGTGTCCCCAAGAATCAAGAAGGAAGTTGAAGCTTGAAGAACCAATGCTACAATAGGAAAAAATGAGCTAAACATGAAGCCAACTTGGATGAAGAGCTACAGCCAGAATGCAGCAACATCTGAAGAAGCCTAAACACCCCCGCAGCAGCAACTTAACCAATCAATCAACACATAAGCCTAAACACACCAGCAGCCGCAACTTAACCAATCAATCAACACATAACAGCCTTAAATTAGCAGCATGACAGCAACAGAACATCAGCAACAACAAGAACACTGCAGCAGCAGCAGAACAGCATAACAGATTTTAGCCACTTGTAGGATGCTGCACAACAGGTTTTGTAAGTCATTAGCCGCCCAAATTTGCATTTGAAGTCCTTTAATACCTCGGGAGGCCTTCCAAACTCGAGCCAAGTGAACCAAACATCAAATTTTGATTATTGGCATTCCCAAATGCAGCTCCAACAAACCCAATTCTTGATCATGGCAACCCAACACATTGTAGGACCATAACGATGCAGCTGTGACTCCAAAACTTCGGCGATTTTGTTGTCCACAGCTGAAACCTATTATGATTTGAGAAACCGAGACGTGGAAACCATGGTAGATGCGTATTGTCCTGCTGCTGAATTACTGCATTATGGTTTTGCCGATATACTACTTGCTGCTGTTGCGTTACTGCTGCTGTGATGTTAGTTGCTGATTTTAGTTAATTAGGTTAATAGAAATGTAATGAATTAGTTAGCTTAGTTAGTAGTTGTTGCATTGTGTTGAATTAAGCTTTTAGTGATCTGCATTATAAGCCTGCTGTGCTGGTGTGCTGCTACGTGTGAGCTGTGCTGCTGTCAGGCCGCTGTTAATTGCTGGTTAGATATTTTTAGATATTTTTCTAGATATTTTCTAGTGAGTTAGTTAGTTAGGTTGTCTTGATACAATGTATTAGCTTTGCTTATTTTGCTTAAATAGACCTTTCTGCTGTAATTATTGGCATTCAATCAAATATCAAATACAATCTCATTTTAAGATCAATATTCTCTCTCTCATCTAACTCTCCCTATTTTCTCATCTGCTTTACCTTCTTTCTCATCTAAACTCTATATTCTTTCTCATCTCATATTCTCACTATCCCAACCAAGGTTAAGTTTCAAGACCTAATCTTTGAAACTTTAACAATTGGTATCAGAGCCTTGATTTGGCTTCCGAATCAAGTACATATTTGAAAAAAATTATAAAATCTGATTAATTATGTTGTAATTAATTAACAAAAGAAGGTTGGATACTGATTTGATTCAGATTTGGTGATCAGCAATTCAAATCTGAATTAATTGAAGAAGTTTTGGCGGTATTGCATCAGTTGCTGCATAAACCTGGGAAAATTGCTTTCGGTTGGGATAAATTAATTAAAATTGATCACATTACATTGAGGAAAGTATAATTGATCAGAATCCAGCTGAATCGAGGTTTATTCAGATTCTACAATTCAGAATCTGAGCTTGAGGTATTGTTTTTCTGAACTTCAAGTTGTAATTCGTTGAAGAATTGAGGTTGTTGTTGGATTATGTCGAAATTGTGTTGCTAAGCATAAATTTAGTGAGAATTCATCATAATCTACGGCGATCTTTGAGAATTATATGCCATTGAGTCGACAATTGCTTAGGCGAAATATTGTCAGCATAGGCGAAAATCTGACAGTAGGATCGAAAGTGTTGAAATCCGATTTTGTCGTTAAGATCGCTTGAGTGTGGTGTTAAGAACTGGATTTTGAGTAGATTCGAACCTAATTCAGAAGTGTGAGTCGAATTACTCGACAAAAACGCTCCTGTCAGAATCACTTGAGGTTAGGGTTTGTTTGAAGTTTTGTTCGAAGTTGTCAGTTAGGGTTTTTAATCATTGTTGATTGTGGAACCATTAGCAAGTGATTGTTTGTGCAAACAAAGTAGTAGAACTTCATTAAGCAATCGAGTGTCGAAGAGTTGCAAAACAAGTTTTACATTTCTACGATTTTTGAACTGGTAACCTGCGAACCAAGCTGTTCTAGATTGAAGTTTTGTTGTCCATTGCAAATGGCTGATGAAGTGAGAACTCGATCGGAAGTTGGTGCAAATGGTACAATCGGACCTCAGAATGCTACTACTGAGGATCTTCGAGAATTACAGAAAAGCATTGATCAAAAGATGGATCGAATTCTATCAGTGTTGTTGGGAAAAGATGCTAAGGATGCAAAGGGGCAAGGTCGGCTGCAACAAATAGAGATTGTTCCAACAACGGAAATAGTCCTACCACAAGAGTTTGTTGTTGAGCAAAAAGAGGAGGTACAATCTGTTGTTGTTAAAGATGAACTTGATCACGACAATGCCGAAATTGTAGAACACAAGCCAGAAGAATCTGAATGTGAACAAGAGGATTCTTACGAAGACTCTATGCGTGAGTTAGAGTCTCTTGACGATGTTGAGAAACAATACGACGTGCATCCGGATTGAGAATTTGATTCACATGTCCGAGAAATGATTAAGAGAGCAAAGATTAAGTCGAAGAGGAATCGACTAAGTGTAGCATTGGGAGATATTGTGGGCAAAAAGAAGTTGTTCAAGCCAAAATTGAAGCATGTGGTTGTGTTTCAGCCTATGATGCTTGATGATCAATAAGAACAAACTCAAGTCGCTGATCTTATCGATGTATATGCTAGTATACAAGGTTCAGATGGTATACAACGAGTTGGTATGCAGAATCAGAACTTGAGGCCTGCTATCGAGTTGATTTTGGATCAAACTTGCAGCAATTTCACTGCTGACTGATTACATTCTATTGGCCAATCAGATGTTGCTGCTGTGGTACTACTGGATATCGAACAAAGTGTGCTTTTGAGGAGAGTATCGGTGTGTTCAAAGACCCATTCATATGAAGAGTTACCTCCTGATCCGGGAGAAGATTTTCATGTTTATACGAAGCTGAAAAGGGTTGATTCTCTGCTGAAAAGAACTAATCAAGCTGCGAGAGTGTGTTTCAAAGTCCAACGAACGAGAGGCAATGTGGTCAAATATGCAATTGAGTTGTTAGATGCGTATAAATGCAGTAACCTGCATGGACTGTATTCAGATCAGTCTAGAGGCTGTCTAGCAGGGGTTTTAGCTGATGTAACTGATGTTGGAAGTCCCTTTGACCCGGGAAAGAATGAATTACAAGTATTTGGAGGAGCTACACACCCGGTGCTATTGTTTGATGTTGAAAAAGGCAATGTCGGTACAAGCTTTGGTGGGGAAATGGTTGAGGCTATGGGACATTGTGTAGTTAACATCAAAGCCAGTTATAAAGACAGGAATTATACATTTCACAAGCTACATAATTCGTGTGATGATGAAGTTCCCATTGTCCCGGAATTCGTGTTGTTTCGGTTCATACAAAAGCACTTACCTAGAGGGCTAGTAGCTGTTGCTTGTGGGTTGAAGAGTTGTGGATGGTTAGAGGAGGTATTGGGCCTCGAATATGACTTCACAGCTGAAGCTCAAGACCAAGTAAAGCCAACGGTGATACCATTTGAAAATCGAAACCGAATGGAAATGGAAGCTGCTGTTCGGGTGCCGAACCTGGTGGCGTTTGGGGTGACCTGCTGTGGTTGTTCCGAATGGAAAAATAATATGAACAAGCTTCAATACTTTCTCAATATATGGATGAAAAAGTACAACAAGGAAGCAAGATCCTTTCTAGCTGAAAATATTTTACATTTCAACAATAAGGATCAAGACAGATGTTCCCTTGCACTGAAGTTAATTTCAGTTATGCAGTTGTGTCATTGGTGCCTTGATTGGGAGTACATCTTTAAGTCCGATGATAGGAATTCAATTGTGACCCGTGAGTATTCGATTTGGTGGAGCAAGAGCCCAGATATTCTAGCCAATGCCACGAAAGCTCAGTTAATCAAAGTGGGGTAGCAGGAGTTCAAGTTAGATGCTGTCATGGCTGGGAGAATTACAATTGATTCTTTGTCAACATTAGATAAGCTGTTTGGACTGAGTTTGTTTGATGTTATTATGTCTTTTAGAAGGTGTAATAACTTGTTCACTTCATGTGGCTTCCATATGGACATAAACCGAGCTGCAATATATCATTATGGTCTGCATCAAGTTCACAATGCTGGATTACTAGACTCTGCAGCAGCTTGGTTGGAATTGGGAAGCAATCAAGGGTTTGTGGAGCATGTTATGAGTTGGTTCAGGGTGTGTGAACTGAATAAGTTGAATATCTTTGCGACAGAACACATTAAATCAGCAAGGAATCAAGTTCTAGGGGCTCATATGCATTTTCGGCATGCCGATCGGCAAGTTCGAAATGAAATAATTCTGTTTTGGAGCTGTTCGAACTGCGTTCGGGAATCTTTACAAGCAGAATTCAATGTTTGGATTTCTTGGTTTGAGTTTGGAAGGCCCCCCGAGATGCTCGAGGACTTCATACGCAATTTAATTGAGACAAAGATACACAAAATCAGTAATGTAGGTTACTACATGCATAAAAACAGAATTGTATCTGCAATTAGGGAATTTCAGTAGCGAACCTGGGTTTTGAACCGTGTTAACTGCAACAAGAGAGGTTCGGAATGTGTTGGTGATGTTTGGTTTGATCATAGCGGACCTCCTGAAGAACATTATGTACTCAAAACACAGACATGGCATCACGATAAACTGAAGTGATTATTGATAGTCTCAGCTGCAGATTTCAGCAGACCTCACCGCCTCAGGTGTAATTTCATATGCAATAAGTGTCTTCATTGTTACAACTCTCTTCTATTCTTGAGGACAAGAATGTTCTTAAGGGGAAGGGAATGTTATGATTCGAGAAACCGAGACATGAAAACCATGGTAGATGCATACTGTCCTGCTGCTGAATTACTGCATTATGGTTCTGCTGATATACTACTTGCTGCTACTGCGTTACTGCTGCTGTGATGTTAGTTGCTGATTTTAGTTAATTAGGTTAATAGAAATGTAATGCATTAGTTAGCTTAGTTAGTAGTTGTTGCATTATGTTGAATTAAGCTGTTAGTGATCTGCATTGTAAGCCTGCTGTGCTGGTGTGCTGCTGCGTGTGAGCTGTGCTGCTGCTGGGCTACTATTAATTGGTAGTTAGATATTTTTCTAGATATTTTCTAGTGAGTTAGTTAGTTAGGTTGTCTTGATACAATGCATTAGCTTTGCTTGTTTTGCTTAAATAGACCTTTCTGCTGTAATTATTGGCATTCAATCAAATATCAAATACAATTTCATTTTGAGATCAATATTCTCTCTCTCATCTAACTCTCTCTATTTTCTCATCTCCTTTCCCTTCTTTCTCATCTAAACTCTACATTCTTTCTCATCTCATATTCTCACTATCCCAACCAAGGTTAAGTTTCATGACCTAATCTTCGAAACTTTAACAATACCTTGGAGACAAACGACTTGCAAATGTCCTCCCAGTAGCACAGCTTCATGATAGAGACCTTGTTGATCAAAACTCCCTTCCAAAACAGAATTATTTCACCCCGAACTTGCCAATCGGCATGCCGAAAGTGCTTATTAGTTACTGGAACTTCATTCCTTGCTGATTTATCGTGCTCCGTTGCAATGTTTTCCCATAAATTCAACTCACACAACCACCTACTAACCCAACTCATGACATGCTTAATAAATCCATGATTGTTTCCCAATTGCACTGAAGGTGATGTAGAATCCAGCAGCTCAGCAGAACCAACCCGATGCAGTTCATAACAACATATTGCAGCTCGGCATATGTCCATATGGAGGCTACTTAAAGTGAACAAGTTATTACACCTTCTAAAAGACATAATAGCACCAATCAAACTGAATTTGAGCAGCTCATTCACAACTGACAGTGAAGAATCTCCCCAAGAATGTTCTGCGTCCTCCAAAACCTGTAATTTACTCTTTCCTGGATCAAATGGTCTGCCAGCACCAATTACCTCACCTAAATCACCCCTTGAACTGATGTGGATTAGATCAAAATTCTGTCTTCCCACATTACAACATGTGCACACATCCCTCAGCTCAATTGTTTGCATACGAATCAGATTTTGGGTGCCATGAACAAAAAATTCGACTCCTCTCAGCTTCATATAGTCTTGAGAGTCTTCTCCCGGATCAGGAGGAAACTTATCACAAATTTTTGCACTTGGATAAGTCACAATTCTACTAAAAAGAAGGAATAGATCATGCCGAACTTGCCGATCGGCATGCTGATAGTACATTTCAGCCACTCTACACTCGTAATCTCTCACCCAACACAAGAGACCTTGCTCAACCTCCAAGATGATGTTATTCTGGACCCAAGTTAACACTCCGTCATGCCCAAAAGTGAACTTAGACACGCTCTGCTCAGCATTTGGTGGTACTGCCGCAGCAACAACTGTCTTTTTAACAGGATGACATTGCTCAATAGAGAAAGTGCCTCCATTCTGCATATAAGCTTGCCATGGGATAATACTTGACAGGTTTGGAGGTGATAGCAATGAAATCTCAGCAGTGGCATCAATTATTTTGGTTGGAATCACAAAATCTGCAGCAACTCCCCCTTGTACAGCAGCATACATAGCTTCAGCATATACATCAGTAGAAGCAGCAGTTTGAGTTAACTTTTATTGATCATCAACCCTCATAGGTTGCAACACAACCTTATGCTTCAATTTGTTCTTCGTAATCTTCTTTGTTTCCCAAAATTCTTTCAATGCGTCGTTAAGATAATTCCTCTTCCCTTTCCTCTTTGCACTCTTTATCATTCCCATGACATGAAAATCGTATTCCCATTCCTAAAGCATGTCATGCTGTGGCTCATTCTCTTCAAAATACTCTAACTCAAGCAAAGAGTCTTCATAAAGATCATCACGTTCAACCTCAGGTTCATCCAACTCGTGTTCATCAACTACGGCATTACCTTGATCCAATTCTTCTTCAACTACATTAAGTGGCTCCACAATGCGCACTTCAGCTACTGCAGAAGAGTTTGGCCTTTGACATTGTTCTTGAATCTCATCTAATTTTACTTCAAGTTCCTCCTTTTGCTGATCCCAGAACTTGTTAATCCTATCCACCAATTCTTGTGATTGAGAAATGACCTGATCAGATTTCTCCATTACAATCGGCTGAGCTTGCTGTTCAATGTTCACATTGTTTTGCTGATTCATTTGATGTATCCATTCAGCATTAGATTTCTGGTGTTGATCAAGCATTGTCTTCAACCAATCAGGAATTGTTGCATCACAACCATCCATAATCGCTCTTTAAACTTCACACTGAATGATTTTCAAGTTAACCGCAACAACAAGTATTGTTAAGATCGACAATTATCTGGATTTCAAGATTGGGTTTAAGAATCACCGCATATTCAAACCCTACTGACGAACTTCAAGCAGAGGAAGTTCGAACAAACCCTAACTGCAATGTTAGTTGATTAATTCAACCTAAACTTCTGAATTAAGCTCGGCTCTAGCTCGCACTCAAGTCCTCAACACAATACCTAAAGCAAACTTCACGAACGAAATCAGGTTTCAACAATTTATGTTTCTCCTTTCTACTGTCAGAATTCGCCTTTGTTGTCAAAGTTCTCGATGCATAAAATTCTTAAGAATCAACGCAGAATCTGACGAAATCTCACCACTTCTAAGATTATCAACCCAATTTCATCACAATCTAGCAAGAAGAACAGATTTGAATCGAGTTTGGACTTGCTGTTCAGAACAGTTACCTCAACTTCAATTTCTGAGTTGTAGAATCTGATTAAACCTCTATTCAGCTTGTTTTGTGATCTTTTGATGATAATCAAGTGCAATGTGGATCAATTAGCTTACCTATAACTTCTTCTAAGCAGATTCAACTGAGCGGCTGATCACGAACAATTAGCTCAGCACCACTTCAGCAACAGAATATTGCTTCAGCACTTAACTTCTGCAGCCAATTGCTTGATCGATTCTCTTGAGATTTCAAACTGAATCAGCTTGATGTTGAATATAATAAACAGTCCTGATCAATTGAACTTTTGTTCTATGTAATTCACTCAATTATAATCCCAACCGCAACACCTCTTAATTACTTGCTGAAACTTGTGCAATAACCGCCAAATCCACTTTAAAATTCATATTTGAATTCTGATCACAAATTCTAAATTAGATTTGTAACACAATTGTTTTTATTGATTAATTGCAATACAATTAATCGTATTTTGTAATTTCTTTCCTAAAATGAGCTTGATTCGGAAGCCAAATCAAGGCTCTGATACCAATTGTTACGTTTGTGGTTAATTCACAAACGTAAGCTAGGATAAAGAGAATATGAGATGAGAAAGAATATAGAGTTTGGATGAGAGAAAGAAGGGAAAGAGATGAGAAGGTAGGGTGGGTATCAAAGATATCAATTCAATTCATCAAAGTTCCCAGATTACAAGCCTAAGCCTTCCTATTTATACTACTTACATGATATGATCTATTACATTGCATCTAACTCATGCTATAATCACCAAGCACCCACTAAGCCGCCACTATTGACCGGCATTGACCACCTAAGCTCTAGACCTCACTTATTACATGACTTCACCAAAGCTTAAGCTACTAATTACAATATCAACTAGCTATTACAACTCAATAGGCTCGATTCCATGCCTTATTACATTTATACTTTATTTCATACACCCCCTACTATGAGAATCATAACACATTCCTAGTAATCCCTCGAGCTCGAAGCTCTTTAGCCCTTTCAACCATCTCGAGAGGCCGTTGTCTAAAGGCTTGCGGTCAACAAATGGCTTGACTTAAGACGTCGTTATTTCCATCTTTAAAGCTTTATGCCTCGAGCATGGCTCCACATGCTATGCACGTGTCCTTTTTTCTCCAAATGGTGTCATTCCAATTCCCTCGAGTTTGGGGTGTAAGCACGTGGCTAGGGGCAAAGCCCCCGACCTTGAAACTATTATTAACCTTTAGTCTTGCACATTAACCTAGGTTAGGCTCGGTTTCATATAATAAAATCCATATGATAGCCAAACTATGGCGACACTCAGTTTTGCCAGATGGTCAAGCGTGATGTTGCATAGTTTATTAATTTTGTCAAATATGATAACACTATGTCTCACCGGTTGAATAGCCTTTTCTAATACTTCACATGAGAATGATGAGTGCCCCGTTGAAAAGTGGATGATATAGATTTTGTGAGCGGTACTGACATCCCTGTCCTTGTATTTGATGAATCATTGACTTTGAAAATTACCTTCTGTGTGTATGTGACAAGTAGTTGATAGGTTCATGGAGTAGCTGGATCAATTTAGTTACGAATGATTTGATCGGAAAGGACTATAATGTAATTGTAAGACTAAACAGGCACCCATGTGGGTCCGAAGCGAATCACAAGGTGCATGATGAGTCTCATATTTACGCATCTATTAATTGCTACTTAAATTATTTTGCACCTGTTTAATTACAATTATATATTCATTTTTGCAATTTTTATGTTTTATAGGTTCGAATATTAAAGTTCCGTGAATTGTCAAATTTGGTGCAAATAAAATAATTAAATCAAGTGAATCGAGATTCGGGACAAGAACATATAAGCCCAAACCCGTAGCGGGCCCATCACGCAGGCCCATCATCTCCGGCGCAACCAACTTCGGTCCAGCCCAGTTCATCACCCTCAAGCCCACCGAAACCAACAGCCCAACTTTGCGTTTTGGCCCAGCCCAAACTCACTATCATCCTCCAGCCCAACCGACCCCAAGCCCGTCATCGTCATCCTGGACCATAGGGTTTTGAGGAGCACCAGCAGTAGTATCGTGAAGGTATTTAAATTCATTAAGGTTTTATATTTTGGGGGGGGGATACTGCACCGCATGTGGCTTCTTCTCAAATTTCTCAATCTTTCTTTGTTTATTAGTTTAGATTTTTTCATTAAATTGGAAGTGGAGTGAAATTAGCGTGAAGATCAACATGAGTGTCTACATCTCCTCCTTCACCGGTTCATCCTTGATAGAGAATTAACTTGCTCTCTGGGGTTAGATGAAGTCTTAGCCTTTTTTACTTTTGTATTACTTTTAGTTTCGGGATAATTTATTTGTTATATGAATTACTTGATTGTGAGAAATACTTTGAAGTATTGTGTGTTAATTGTTTATTCAATTGAGATAATTATTGAGTTTGTAACCTTTGATTGTCGATGTTGATAATTATAAATTAATTCTTTGAGCTTGTAGCCCTAGGATTAATAAATCAAGCAATAATATTAGCTGAATTGTTAATTGAAGCCTATATTCCCTAAGCTTTTGTTAGATAGGGTCAGTACGTTATAATTAACAATACGTTAGGTGGAGCCTATTTTCCTTATGCTTTAGTTAGATAGGGTCAAAACGCGATACTAACAATATTATTTTAGTAGGCTGAAGCTTGTAGCCTAAACCACTACCCATGTGACAATCAATAATCCTAATTTAATAGTTAACGCAAAAATAATTGGCTAATAATGGAATCGAAACCCTAGGCTCCAATTTAATATACGTTCCCAATTAGAAGTAGATTACTTTAGTTTAGTTGTCGTTTCTAGATTAATTAACACAAAAACCTCTCAATTCTATTCAAATCAATTTAGATCAAAAAATAATTTCACATACTCTTAGTCCCTGTGGTTCGATACCCTCTCGCCCTGCAGTTCAATTTAGATATGTTTAGTAGATAGGGCTAAATATTAAATTTTGATAGACATAGAAAAACACATCAAGATTTTGGCGCCGTTGTCGGGGGCTGGGCAATATTCGTGATTTTATTTTTTTGATTTTCTTTGATTTTTAATTTTCTTAAATTGTTTTTAATTGTTATTTTCCCTTCCTCAAAAAAATTTAAAAAATAAAAAATATATTTTCTTTACTTTTCTTTTTTTTTAAAAATGGTTTATTTATTTATCTATTTGTTTATTATTTTTTTTAAGCATTATTTATCTCGTGATTTTAGTGCATAGGTAGATTTTAGGATTGTTTATTATTATTATTGTTGTTGTTATTATTATTATTATTATTATTATTATTATTATTATTATTATTATTATTATTATTATTATTATTATTATTATTATTATTATTATTATTATAATTATTATTACTATTATTATTATTATTATTATTATTATTATTATTATTATTTATGTGTTTGTTTTGCTAGTTTTAGTTTTGAGTTTGACTTGCTTCTCCTGGTTGTTTATTCATGCACGGTCGCCGCTCTTTATCTCTTGAACTTACTAGATTCGACCCTAAAATTGAAAGGAAATTAAGAGACTTTAGAGTCCAACAACGAGCACAAACCGCAATGGCTGACAAACAACAACCACGTCCACTTTTGGAGTATTTTACTCCAACCACATACACCTCACCTTCATGCATTAGATTGCCGCCGGTAGCCCATCAGTTCGAGCTTAAACCACATACCATACAAATGCTTCCTTCATTCCACGACTTAGGTAATGAGAACTCGTACACACACTTGGACAGTTTCATGGAGGTTTGTTCAACCCTCAGAATTCCTAACATTAGTGATGATACCATCTTACTTCGCCTTTTTCCTTTCTCTTTGAAGGATAAGGCTAAGCATTGGTTAGGCACCTTGCCTAGTGGGAAGATTAGTACTTGGACTCAGATGCAACAAGAATTTCTTAAGAAATTCTATCCCATTAGTAAGACTAACACTGCTAGAAGAGCCATTAACACCTTCACCCAACTCCCGACTGAGGAGTTTCACGAGAGTTGGGATAGGTTTAGAGAACTCTTACGAGCTTGTCCACATCATGCTATCCCCAAATGGCAGCTAGTCCAAAATTTCTGTTATAGGTTAAATGAAAAGGGTCAACAAACTATTGATGCCTCATGCGGTGGTCAGTTCCTTAGGAAGAATGAGGATGAGGCGTCGGAATTGTTTGAACATTTGAGTGAGAACTCACAACAGAATGCTGCACATGCACGTTTAAATACTGCTAGGTTAAATAGAGGAGAAGTACATGAAGTTGCTCACACTTCCATCCTAGATAAGAAAGTAGACTCTCTTGTGTCTTCTGTGGAGCAGCTTACTTCCTTATTTAAGATGACCTTGACCCCCTTTACTATGTCTAATGTGTATAATGTTCAAAACATGCATAGATCAGCTTCATCTATTGTTGAGTGGTTGGAGGAACAGGTTAATGCAGCCCAAGGATTCTCAAGGAATGACCCATACTCGAACATATACAATCCGGGCTAGAGAAACCATCCAAACTTCTCCAGGAGGCAAGGAGGAGAAGGACAGTTTATGCCACAACAATCGAACCCACGACCTCAACAATCTGGTATGCCTTGACCTCTCGGTTTTCAACCGCAAGGGTATGCTTCCAACTTCTCTGAACCTCCTAGTTTGAGCTCTAATTCAAATTTTAAAGAGAAGGTTTTGAGTGCTTTGAAAGGTTTGGAAGCTGATTCCCAACTCCTCCACTTCCATACACAATCGTTCTCAAAGTTAGAAACACAAATAGGTCAACTAGCTAACACCTTGAGTAGGAGAGATGAGGGAAGACTCCCTAGCCAAACCGTAAGAAACCCTAGGAACTATGTGAGACAGGACAACTATCCTCCCCATCAAGAACAAGCAAAGTCCATTACAGTGTTAAGAAGTGGGACGGAGGTTGGCAATGGGGTGAGTGTTGAGAGTGAAGTACCCATAAGTGGTGAGGGAGAAGGGAAGAGCAAGAAAAGAGAGAAGGCGACCGATGAGGTCATGTACCCTTCTCCCACTCCTAAGACCTCTGATCTTCCTTCCTTTTATGTACCTAGAGTGCCCTTCCTCCAGACTTTAGTAGCACCACATCCAAATGGGAAGGACAAGAAGTGGGAAGACACTTTGGAGACATTTAGGCAAGTAAAGATTAACATTTCCCTTCTTGATGCGATTAAACAGATCCCGGCCTATGCAAAGTTCATTAAGGATCTACTGAATCGAAAGAGGCGATTTAGAGCGCATCTGCCTAAAGAAGTGTTTTTGGCTGAGCAAGTGAGCTCTATTCTAAAGTGTGACACTTAAATTAGGTATAAAGACCCTAGTGTCCCCACTATCTCTTGTTCACTTGGAGACTACCCAATCGATAAAGCTTTACTAGACTCAGGAGCGAGTGTAAACATTATTCCTTACTCGGTTTATGAGAAGTTAGGCCTAGGAGAGTTGCAGCCCACCATGGTGACCTTGTAGTTAGTGTATAGATCAACTAGGATCCCCCGTGGTGAGCTGATTAACGTGCTAGTGAGAGTAGACAAAGCCATGTTTTCTGCTGATTTTCTTGTGCTTGATGTGGAACCTTCTAGTCATCCAAAAAACCATATCCCCGTCATTCTAGGTCGGCCTTTCTTAGCTACGGCCAATGCCACAATTAATTGTAGATCTAGGGTAATGGATGTTAGTTTTGTAAATATGACTATTAGGTTAAACATTTTTAAGGCTTCTTTGTCACTAACTGGTGAGGATGAGTAAGAGTGTTTTTGTGTGGATATTGCTGAAGATTTGGTGGACGAAACACTCTCCTCTACCTATTTAGCAATCCTTTTAATGAAAATTCAAAACCTCTTAGAGAAATGCAACGGAGATTGAACCCGGACATGAAAGAAGTCTTGGGTTCGGAGAAGAATCACAATGCTATGGTTCAGGAGGAAATTATACTAGGCCATAGGTTGTCTAAGGAGGGTATTGAGGTTTATAGAGCTATGATAGATTTGAATGTGAACTCGCCCCCTCCCTAAAATGTGAAGCAAGCTAGAGCCTCTCTAGGTCAGGCGAGTTTCTAAAACGGATTCCTTAGGGGCTGTGGGAAGTTGACTAGACCATTGCCTAGTGTGCTATCTAAGGACATATCAGTTGAGCTCGATGAGTCTTGGTTGGAAGCTGTTCATAAGCTTCGATCTACACTTTTTGCTGCGCCCATTAGGTTTCCATCCGATTGCTCTCTCCCTTCTGAAATCATGTGCGACACTTCTGATTGTGCTATAGATCTTGTTTTAGGTGAGCTCAGTGAAGTTGCTTCTTTGGTTGATGCAATTACTTGATCTTCGCTAGACCCATTGTGCCCGGCTGAAGGCATAAAACTTAGCGCTCCTAGGAGGCAGCCTAGGTTTTATTAATTCTTGTTTAGCTTAGTTTTTGAACTAATTAGTTTCTTGGAGACTTGTTTTATCTCTTTTAAGGTTCTTGTCCCGTGTTGAAGGAGTCATATATACATGTTCGCCCCGCCTTGTCAGGTTGTATCGCTCCATCTCTCCTATCTCTTGTGCTTTAATGCTCTATGTTGTCGCATTGAGGACAATGCTTGATTTAGGCGTGGGGGTGAGGCTCGTTTGCATGTGCTCATTTTTTTGGTAAAATTTTTAAAATTTTGGCATCATTTGTGCATTTTGAGCGTGCATTATAACCGTTTAACCAAGTTTTCCCTGATCGACGCATATGTTATGATGACAATGGGATTAGTTGTTTAATTCGTTCTCGTAATTCCACGATGTTAAATGATTCTACTTCATACTTTTTAATGATCATTGTTGATATTAATTGGTTCTACTCATGCTGCTTACATATTCACCAAGCACAGGACTTTCGCGTTTTAGAAAATCTAAAGAATTTGAGTAAACAACCCTATATATCTTGAGTTTCGCAAGCTTGCCCTATTAGATTATCCTAATCCTCGCCTTTTGATACGATGTAAAGTACTTGTTGATCAATGTCAATTGTAAAGTTGAGGTTCTTATTATGCAAAAGTCCAAAAATTGGATATTAAAAGAAGAGAAAACGAAAAAAAAAGAAGAAAAAAAATGAAAACTAAAAAAGAAAAAAAGTTTCCTCCAAAAAAAAAATAAAAAAAATAAGGAAAGCAAAAGAGAAAGAATAAAGTGAAAATTGATGTACACTCATGATAAAGTTATTCTTCTCTGGTGCTATATTGAGGTCAAAATGCTGTAAAGTGGTCACGCATATGCCACTTAGAATATCTCTATGTACAGGCATGCGTTTAGGTGATTCAATGGCGTGGGTGTATAAAACCCTTATATATTTGGTTGGAAGCGAGAATTCGAAGAAATTCTGTGACATGAAATCCTATTCACTTTCACTTGTGTGCTTCAATTGCTTGAGTAGTTCCTATTAATTGATACAAGGCTAATAAAATTCTATGACGAGTTCTAAAATTTAATCATCTTAATTCATGGAATTGGAGAACGCTCTAGATGATTTAATCTAGTCTTGAATTGTAATATAGGTGTTAATCTCGGAAAACTTGGTAAAGGTTAGGATAGTTGGAGTAGTTGGTCACTTGAGTCGTTATATCTGTTCTATGTTTTGCTCAAGGACTAGCAAAGGTTAGGTGTGGGGGTGTTGATGCGTCTCATAATTTCGCATCTATTAATTGCTATTCAATTTATTTTGCACATGTTTAATTATAGTTATATATTTATTTTGGCAATTTTTTATGTTTTATGGGTTCGAAAATTAAAGTTCCACGAATTGTCAAATTTAGTCCAAATAAGATCAATTTGATGTGTACACAATTAAATCAAGTCAATCGAGATTCAGGACAAGAACAAATAAGCCCAAACCCGTACCGGGCCCATCATTCGGGCCCATCATCTCCAACCCAACCAGCTTCGGTCCAGCTCTGTTCATCACCCTCAACCCCACCGACACAAGCAGCCGAGCTCTGCGTTTTGGCCCAACCCAACCTCACTGTCATCCTCCAGCCCAACCTCATTGTCATCCTCAAGCCTAACCGACCCCAGGCCCGTCATTTTCAGTCCAGATCGTAGGGTTTTGAGGAGCACCAGCAGCAGCATCATGAGCGTATTCAAATTCATCAAGGGTTCTACATTGGGGGGGTGGTTCTGGACGGCATCGCTTGTGGCTTCTTCCCAAATTTCTCTGTCTTGTTGTGTTTACTAGTTTAGTTTTTTTCCTTAAATTGGAAGGGGAGCGAAATTAACGTGAAGATCGACATGAGTTTCCACATCTCCTCTTTCACCGGTTCATCCTTGATGGAGAGCTAACTTGCTCTCTGAGGTTAGATGAAGTCTTAGCCTTTTTACTTTTGTATTACTTTTAGTTTCGGGATAATTTATTTGTTACATGAATTGCTTGATTATGAGAAATACTTTGAAGTATTGTGTGTTAATTGTTTATTCAATTGAGATAATTATTGAGTTTGTAACCTTTGATTGTCGATGTTGATAATTATAAATTAATTCTTTGAGCTTGTAGCCCTAGGATTAATTAATCAAGCAATAGTATTAACCGCATTGTTAATTAAAGCCTATCTTCCCTATGATTTAGTTAGATAGAGTCAATACGTGCTAATTAACAATACGTTAGGTGGAGCCTATTTTCCTTATGCTTAAGTTAGAATGGGTCAATACGCGATACTAACAACATTATTTTAGTAGGTTGAAGCTTGTAGCCTAAACGACTACCCGTGTGACAATCAATAATCCCAATCTAAGAGTTAAGCAAAAATAATTGGCTAATGATGGATTCGAAACCCTAGGCTCCAATTTAATACACGTTACCGATTAGAAGTAGATTACTTTAGTTTAGTTGTCATTTTCTAGATTAATTGACACAAAAACCTCTCAATTCTATTCAAATCAATTTAGATCGTAAAATAATTTCACATGCTCTTATTCCCTGCAATTCGACACCCTCTAGCCCTGTATATAGATTTAGATGTATTTAGTAGATAGGGTTAAATATTAAATTTAGATAGGCATAGAAAAACACATTAGTGCATTATATATTAGGATGAAGCTCACAAGATATATAGAGTCATGTTTACACCCCAAACTCGAGGAAGTTGGAAACACAATGTTTTGGGAGAAATGGACACGTGCACAACATGTGAGGCCAACCTCGTGGCCCAAATGGCCTAAGGAAAGAAAACAATGAGGTTCATAGCCCAACTACTTCATCAACTAAAGCCTTTGTATAAACGCCACTCGAGAAGGTTGATGTGAGCAAAGCAAGCATGAGCTCGAGGGTATTACAAAGAGCACTACTGGAAAGGAAACTACCAAGCTTGAGACAATTATTTAAAGCGTGTATCAGAAGTGTAGGCCTTAAGGACATTCATGAAAGAGTGGATGAAAGTGGAAACACCAAGGAGATCTCGAGCATATATGTCAAAGCAAGTAAAAAGCAACATTCCCAGTGCCCCAAGGGCTCCCACCTAAGCAAGGTTTAGGGAGGGTAGATATATGCAGCCTTCCCCCTTCAGAGCACATGTCAAATCACGTGTGTTAAAGCATGTCTAAACACTAAAATCACAACAATGGAGAGCATATGGGCTGAAATTTTGACATATATGCTATAATTAAATGATGTAGCAGTTAGATTTTGCACTTTGAATACAACTTTCTAACTATGTTTTAAGGGGTCTAAGCACCAGCATATAAACCCTCAAGTTTTTTACGACACACTTGTGCTTTATTTCTTTTTCCTTTCCTTCAAAGTAGCAGTAAGTATAGCCTTTGTGCTGCTTTCTCATGCAATACATTCAGTTTTCAAGTAACAAAGGCATATTTTTTCTTGCACATTTTTATTCCCACAAATTCGGTGAGTTATGTTTTGTGTCATTCATTTTAGGCTTTGACGACCAAGCCCCAGAGCTTGATCGCATTGGTCTTAGATTAGTGTCACAGCTTAGTTAAATGAATTAAGGTATGAGTCATAGTTGTAGCACTTTGATGCCCAAGGGTTTTACCTTGATTGCATTTGTTTGCAGCCTAATTTTGAAAGGGCTGGGACGACGCCGTTTTGAGGAAAGTGCCACGAGCTTAACATGTGAGGCCTCCCTCAAGGGGAATCAAGCCTTCAGGTGCTGATGTAACGGTGTCTCGAGCCCAGTATCCTGAAGAGATTATCCCGTTGCCAAGGGTATCAACCACTCGAGAACTCGAGATGGTTGAAGGACAAAAGGAGCTCAATTTCAAGGGACTGCCAAGAAGGCTACAAGACAAGTGGTTTCCAGGCTAGAGATGGTTATTGGGAGCGTAATCTCAAATACCTGGGCACTAAGCTTAATCCAAGAGGACGTGGGGTTTATATAATGGATTTTCGCTAATAATACAGATGTCTGCACCAAGGATTTCCCTCTAATACTAAATTTAGGACAAGTTCATTGAAGATTTGTGCACACAAAGAGGAAGCTTAGTAGCTAGACATGGATGAAGTTGCCGCAAAGTAGGATCAGCCGTTACTTTTCATATTCTATAAATAAAGGACTCTACTTTAGTCCAAAGTAGTATACACACTCATTAGAAAACTTCTTCAAGTTTTCTTTACCGCACACATGTGCCTTTTCTTAGGAATAGTGTAACTTAGCATAGCTGAGAGTAACATTGAACTTTTTGTATTTTTCTCATCCGTAATACAGTCTTTCGTGTTCCAGGTATAAACTTCCAGTTTTTATCTATTCCCAAATGTCGAGGAGTCGAGAATTGGGGCTTTAATTTAAGACTTTAATGGCCAAGGCTTGACTTTGATTGCGTAGGTGTTAACACCACTGTCACTGCTTAATAAGTAAGGTGAACTTAGGTTTGTGCCATTATTTCGGGCTTTGACGACCAAGGCTTGACCTTGATTGCATTGGTCCTAACTCAATGACCTAAATACGGTTTGCTCCTCCTTAATCTTTTAGATCTTAACTCATTGGAGTTATTATAAGTCAAGGGTGCCAAGATTGAAAACCAGATTGACTTGAGCTTGTAAGTGGACTGCTGAGCTCTTGGGTTCGTCTACACCCCAGTTCTTGACTTTTAAGTGTGTGACGAAAGGAGTTTGTGGGTCCTGCTTCGTCATTGTAACTGCTACTTGAATTAGGTCCATATCCTTTATTTTCAATCAACGTATATATATACACACACACACACTTAACAAAAGTCCTTTTAATTGAAGAATAAGCAGAACAAACGGTATAACCGCAGTAAAATCCACCAACATATCACAACTTTTTGTTCGAAAACGGCAAGTAAAAGAACATACCCAGTGCCTCAAGGGCTCCTGCCTACGCAGGGTCTGGGGGGCGGATGTACGCAACCTTCCTCCTTCAAGGTATCAACCTGAAGTGAGGCTGTTTCCCAGTGCCCCCGACTTGAGGGTGAAGACTTCCCAGGAGGTCACCCATCCTAGTACTACTCTCGCCCAAGCACGCCCAACTTTGGAGTTCTCATGGGATCCGGTGACGGCGTGTTGGTGCCCTCTTTGGTTCAAAATTAGGCACACTCCCAAGTCGCAGTGAGTCCCTTTTGCACATTTGTTTTGTTCAACATTTTATGGTGAACACATCACACTTAACTGCCAAAAAAAAAAAAAAAAAAAAAAAAAGGCAAACACATCTTTTGGCGACCACAGTGGAAGGCTTGAAATGAAGCTTTATTGTCTTTAGCCATCACGAATTACAAGTACGTAGTTCCAGACCATTCAAGAATGATTAGAAGGAGGAGGTCCCGTACTCTAGAGCATGAGGAGTCAAAGGGCTTAGCCCTGATTGGATCCTCGCTTGAGCATCCTCTTAAAAAGAGCCCCATAGCATGAAGGGATGAACCGAGTCACAGCCACTACAGCGAGAGCAGTGGTAATGATGACATCATGGAGGATGAATGAATAGATATATATGGCCATTCTTGTAAGAGTTTCATGGCTATGCTTGAATGTCATTTGTAAATTCTTAACCAATGAATTCAACAAACATTTCAAGAAGCCCTCGAGAGACAACGTGCTGAAGTAGGGCACAATCTAACCACCCAGCGTGAAAGCTTTGATACCATGAGAGCCGTAATAAACAACATTGGAACCTTGATGCATGATAGGCTACACAAAGAGACTGATAGAGTCTTAGTTGAAATGAGCTCAACTTTGTTTTCTATGCTACCCTTGTTACTAAGGACATGGCAAAGGCAGATAGTGGTTGGGGTCGAGCCAATCATGGTTAGATAGGCTGAGGCTCAGAATGGCTTGGTTCAAGCTGTTAGAGAGGACACCAAGTAACTTAGGTTGACTATAATGTCCCAGAGAGAATGGTAGCCCTAATTAGGCCTAACCCATGTGCCACACAGTTGGATTCCAGCTGTGCGAACAATGTGCCCCTTGAGGTTGCTGGCCCTTTCGAATCAGAGTGTTTGTTTCGCCTTAAGGGGCCTAAATGCAAATTTGCTAATGTTACGTGTCCCTGAGACAAGAGGGAAAAACCATTCATACCCTCCTCAAGTGGTAGAGGCAACCTCGAGGCCCACTCATGGCCTTAAAGTAGGAATGCAAGGGTAGGCACCCACTCCTGGGAACTAGCCTCTCCTTCCTAGACCTATTCCTCATGACCATGACTTGGCTGGACTAATCAAACAAGGATGAGCCAACAGCCTGCTAATATTGGTGTGCTCCCAAGCATGTCATATAATTGACATGATCAGATATGATTTTATTGGTTCTTTTGGCTGATGGCGGGAAAATAGTTCAAATGGTGCTGGTGGCAAAGTTGGTTTTGTTAGTTAAGTCTTGTTTAGTTGTTTTGAGTCCAAATTGGCGGCTAATTCCGATGCAATAAGTCGGTTAGTAGTGTCTTTGAGTCCAGATTCATTGTTTGTGGCTTAATCTTGTAATTAGTATGAGTAAGGGTTCGATTGTAAGATTTTAGGCATTAAATGAAAATATCTCCTATTACTCATTTTGTTCACATCTCCTTCACTTCTCTTCCCATCTTACCCCTCTTCACCTAGGTTAAGTTCAAGATTATCTCTTAAATCTTAACAATTGGTATCAGAGCCTAGAGATTACACTCGATTGGATTGAATTCAAGCTTCATTCTGATTGAATTATGTAGTTTCAGTTTGAAATTTTTGCATTGTGTGGATCACCTACAATTTGGCCAGGAAGAAGCGATCAGCCATGGCACCTACAACTCAAGCTAATGCTTCTAGCAATGCAGCTAGTAATGCTGCTAACACTGCCGCTGGAGGAGCCTCTACTTATGATATAGCTGTTGCTGGTGACAGTTCTATTCCTCAGGGAGATCGTATGGATCAGATGATGCTTATGATGTAGAATATGAAGCGAACACTGCAAAAGGACATGGATCGCAGATTTAACTCTCAATCTCAGTAATTTGCTTAGCAATTTTTTGGTCTACAGCAAAGAATGGACATGTAGCAAACGCCAACTAGTGGTAGTTTACTCTTAGCTGCAAGTGAGCAAGCTAGACCTCCTGATCCTATAATTGCTTCAACTGGCAGTGGAGACAGTGCTTTGAGTGCCGGAAGCAGAGGATTTAGGCAGCCAAGAGTGGGCTTGGAGGCTTTTGATGGTACTCTTCCTTAATCTTGGATAAGGAAATGTGAAAGGTACTTTCATTTTTACAAAATTGAAGAGCATGAAAAGGGAGAATTGGCAGCTGTGCATTTGCGAGGTGAGATGGAGACTGAGTACTATGGTTTTCTGCGTACTAGGCCATCCATCTCTTAGACTAAACTCACCAACGAGCTCTGTGACAGATATGGTGATGAGGTTGTTAGTGAAGTCATTGACAATCTTAACAAGGTTTAAACTACTTTAGTGAAAGATTACATGACATGATTTTAGGGATTGAGGGCCGGGATGTTGTTTATATATCCTAAGGCTCCGGAGTCATATTATGTATCAAGTTTTGTAAGTGGCCTTAAGCCAAGAATCAAAAGTTTAGCGAAAGCTTTTGATCTCGACAATCTCACTCAAGCATACTTCAAAGTTAAGAAGGTTGAGAGCTCAGTGATGACAAGTTCAGATTCTCAAAGGCCTTAAGCAACTTCAATGGATCTTCTTCCACTAGGATAGCTCATAACAGTAGCAAAGTGGGAAGCAGTGATGAAAAGAGACCATAGAAGCTTTGCTTCAAGAGCAACCAAAGATATTTCTCTGGTCACAAATGTGATCCTAAGTTCCTGATGGAAGTATCTGGAGAAGCTGTTGAGACTGAAGTGGATGAAGAGACTGACTACAAGGAACCTGGGGAAGCAATGACAGTCGATACTGATGAAGAAAAGGATGTTGAGATATATGTTAAGGGTTTGAAAGGGAGTGGTTCACACAATACTATAAGCATTAAGGGAATAGCAGGGCAACGAGAATTGTGGATACTTATTAATAGTGGATCTACTCACAGTTTTGCGGATCCAAAGGTTATGAGAGTTGTGAGACAAGAGCTGATTCAAACCAATCCTTGAGCAGTTACAGTTGCTGATGGGAATTCGATAGTGACGCACATAAAATGCAAGAACTTATGTTGAAAGATGAAAGGGCACATATTTGAATATGATTTCAGAATTTTGAGATTGGGATGCTGTGATATAGTATTGGCAGTGGACTGGATGAAGAGCTTTAGCCCAATACTCTTTGATTTCTCACAGCTAACTGTGTCTTTTGAGAAAGATGGAAAGAAGATCCAATTGCAGGGGATAGTGGAGCATGGCCAATTCCAATTTATGAGGGGTAAAAGATTGCAAAAGGTGCTTATGAATGGTGATTATAGTTGGGTAGGACAACTCTACTCACTTACAGCTGATTCAGAAGCTGAGTCCACTGAATCCAGTGCTGAATTGAATCCCGCTCTTAAAGAGTATGAAGAATTATTTGAGCAGCCAGATACCTTACCTCCAAAGAGGGAGCTTGATCATGCAATTCCCTTGAAGGAAGGGTCTAATCCTGTGAACCTGCGGCCCTATAGATATCCTCATTCACAGAAGGATAAGATTAAAAGGCAAGTTGATGAGCTGTTCAAGACAAAGTTCATACGACACAGTCACATGCCTTTTGCCTCTCCTGTGATTTTGGTGAAGAAAAAGGACGGGACTTCTTGAATGTGCATTGATTATCATCACTTGAATTCTCTCATAGTCAAGGACAAGTTCTCAATTCCTATCATAAACAATTTGTTGGATGAATTGCATGGAGCATGGTATTTCTCTAAGCTGGATTTGAGGCAGGGATATTACCAGATTAGAGTTCAAGAGCAAGACATTCATAAGACAGCTTTTAGAACTCATAAGGGCATTATGAGTTTGTTGTGATGCCCTTTGGGTTGTCTAATGCACCATCAACCTTTCAAGCGTTGATGAATCTTGTGTTTAAGCCTGACTTGAGGAAGTTTGTGCTAGTATTTTTTGATGACATTTTGGTCTATAGTCCTACCTTGCAGAAGTATTATTCTCATCTTGAGCTGGTGTTTCAGACCATGAAGTAGCACAAGCTTTATGCAAAGCTTTCCAAGTGTTCCTTTGCCAAGACACATGTTGAGTATCTTGGACATATAATATCAGGGGAGAGTGCTGCAATAGATCCAAGCAAAGTCAAAGCAATCAAAGATTGGCCTCAGCCTAAATCCCTCAAGCAGCTAAGGGGTTTCTTGGGTCTAACTAGATATTACCGCAAGTATATAATTGGATGTGGTATTATTGTGAAGCCTTTAACAGATCTGCTTAAGAAGGATGGGTTTTTATAGAATGATAAAGCAAGAGAAGCTTTTGAACGTTTGAAGCAAGCAATGACTATGGCTCCTGTGCTTGTAATGCCTGATTTTAGCTTGCCCTTCTTATTAGAGACTGATGCTTGTAGTACTGGTATTGGAGTTGTGCTTTCTCATAATGGAAGGCCCTTGGCTTTTCTCAGTCAAGCCTTGGGTCCTAAGAATCAAAAGTTGTCCATTTACATGAAAGAGTATATGGCTATACTTCTTACAATTCAGAAGTGGCAACATTATCTTGAAGGGCACCAATTTGTGATCAAAACAAATCACCAAAGTCTCAAGTATCTACTTGAGCAAAGGATTTCAACAAGTGTTCAAAGGAAAGGATTAATGAAGATGTTGGTGTTAGAGTATACAATTCAATATATGAACGGAGCTGAAAGTGTTATTGCTGATGCTTTGTCCAGAAGACTTGAGGATTTGAAAGCTGAGGTGTCTTATGTAGCCATTACTTAACTAGTTCCCCTATGGATGACAAAGGTGATTAGTTCTTATGAGAATGATACATTTGCTCAGTCATACACTGTTCCTGACAGCATATGAGCCGCTGTTGTAAAAGCTGATGCAGAAGTGACAATGAACAATCGAATTGTTCGAAGTTCAGGGCAAGATTTACATTGGTGAAGGTCATGGATTAAGGACACAAGTCATTAGAGCTTCACATAACTCTCCATGAGGAGGACACTCTGCTATAGAGGGAACCTACCAAAGAATTAAGCTCTACTTCCAGTGGAAAGGGATGAAGAAAGATGTTCAAGAATTTGTGCAGTAGTGTAGAGTTTGCCGGCAGACAAAGGTTTAGCATACTCCCAACAAGGGCTTGTTATAGCCACTTTTGATTCCAGATGGGGCTTGGACTCATATTAGTATGGATTTTGTTGAGGGTCTGCCTAAGTATGAGGGGAGAGAAGTCATTTGGGTGATTGTGGAACGCATCACCAAGTTTGGACACTTTGTTGCCCTCTGTCATCCCATTACAACGGAGAAATTGGCCAGGCTATTCTTGAATAAGGTGTATAGGCTTCTTGGATTTCCTCAGTCCATTGTTTCAGACAGGGGCAGGTTGTTCACTAGCTCATTTTGGAGGGAGTTGTTCTTATTGCTTAGCGCCGCTTTGGCTATGAGTTCTTCATCTCATCGTCAGTCTGATGGCCGGACAGAGAGTGTCAATCAGTGCATTGAGCAGTATTTGAGAGGGATGACATTCACTCATCTTAAGCAATGGTATAAGTATTTGTCTCTTGCTGAGTATTGGTATAATACTCATTTTTACTCTTTTTTGGATTCAACCCCTTTCAAGGCTTTGTATGGGTATGAACCTCCATCTCCCTTAGTGCATCAAAGAGTGGTTTCTCATGTTGGTGGAGTCAATGAGCTATTATTACATAGAGCTCAGTTAGCACAGCAGCTCAAGTACAACCTTCAGCTGGCTCAAGCAAGAATGAATTTTTTTGCAGATAAGAAGAGGATTAATAGGAAGTCTGATGTTAGAGATCTAGTTTATCTCAAGCTCCAGCTATATAGGCAGAGTTTAGTGGCTGTCCCTTAGAACATCAAGTTATCTGCAAGGTACTTTGGCCCTTATAAGGTTCTTGACAGAATTGGCAAGGTGGCATACAAGTTAGATCTTCCTAAGGATAGCTTGGTGCACCTTGTCTTCCATATTTCCATGCTTAAGAAGCATGTGCCAGACAAGGTCAAGGGATTTATTGCTATTTTGCAAGCTTCTTCCCATGAGCTGCTGTTAAAGGGGCCTGCGGTAGTTCTTAATAGTAGGATGGCACAAGATCAAGGGGTTGATAGCAAGCAGGCGTTAATCCAGTGGGCCAACCTTGGTCTTCAATGTGCTACATGGGAAAATTGGAGGATTCTCACATCTCAATTGCCTTCCTTCCATTCTTGAGGCAAGAATGTGCTTGAGGAGAGGGTATTGCCATGATCAGAGCTGATTTTATCTGATTTTATTGGTTCATTTGGCTGATGGCGAAAAACAGTTCAAATGGTGTTGGCGGCAAAGTTGGTTTTGTTAGTTAACTCTTGTTTAGTTGTTTTGAGTCCAAATTGGCGGCTAATTCAGATGTAATAAGTTGATTAGTAGTGTCTTTGGGTCTAGATTCATTGTTTGTGGTTTAATCTAGTAATTAGTATAAGTAAGGGTTTGATTGCAAGATTTGAGGCATTGAATGAAAATATCTCCTATTACTCTCTTTCTTCTCATTTCCTTCACTTCTCTTCTCATCTTACCTCTCTTCACCTAGGCTAAGTTCAAGATTACCTCTTGAATCTTAATATTGACCCAGGTCCTGCTGGAACATACTTCGTGGCCAACCAAGCCCATGGCCATAATGATCAGGGGGTTACACTAGGTTTGGGCAACGACATCCACTCCCACACCTAATTGTGACTGGTGCTTAGGGGTATCATTCAGATCTCCCTCGAGATCCTCACCCACTTAGGGGCAATGGCAGGCGTATAGTCATATGCTTAACCTACCCCTCCAGGACCAACTGGCTGCCCTCATTGAGCAGATGTATGGGCCAGGCCTTAGAAGGGTCAATAGACCCTTGTACAATAAACCTTACCGCGACTATATAGACAGGGAGTGCCCTTTTCCTCAAGGATATAAAATCCCTGGGTTTACCCTCTTCTCAGGGGAAGGGACTGTGTCTATCCTCAAACTAGTTTCGAAAAATATTAGAGTAATGTGGCCTAAGATAATTACCACTTAAAAGCTATATGGTTTCTGGAATTTTTTTTCTTTTATATGGTTACACAGCCCAGCTTGTATTAGATTAAAAAATTGCCATTAATGTAGCTTTGATAAAAAAAAAAAAAAAAAAATCAACTATCCAATCATTTACCCTTTTAAATAAACACTTTATTTGTATAACTATCACTTTATTTTATAGAAAAATAATTGAATGAAAATATAGAAATCAAATTTCTAAAGCACATCAAGATAATTACTCAAATATAAAACTACATTCCATGTCTTAAACTACTGCCTTTTGATGCCCTAACTGAAAACCCATTCACCAGAGCACTAGTGAGCTACCTACTAGTCAAACCTAGAGAAGACATGAAATAGATTATCATGTTGGCTTTTAGTCTTGGCAACAGTAGTATCTAAGAACCTAGGCAGTTCTTTTGAAAGTCCAGTGCTTTTATAAAAGAGGCAAAACTATTTTGACTTATGCTTTATTTTACCCTCTTGAGGTTCCTAATTCCGGAGATAAATGTTTACACTAAGTGGTCTCTTTCATTAGTTTTCATGATACCTTTTTCTCATAAACAGTTCTCATGCTACTAGTACTCTGACCAAACACTTCCCTCTAGTATCTTAGCATCGTCTACTACATTTGGCAATTGAATTATCTAATACTAGAATAAGTTTGACATCTAATATCCTAATCTTGCATCCAACTAACTCTTTAGTCTAGTCTAACATTCTAAACATTCTTTTCAACTATGTAGATTCACTAGTAGCAATCCAGAGAACCCTGAGCATCTCCTAGTGGTCAACATGTACAAAAATATATTGTATTATATCGAACTAAATAGAACAAACAAGGCATACCTGTATTGATCACAATGCATAATCTAACAATCAGCCTGAAAACAAAAAACTATAAAACAAGTCATATAACAAACATGATTACTTTTTTTTTTCTTTTAGCAAACAATCAATGTTTGGAGTTCACATTTCGACACTTACATATATGCCGTGGAGACCCAACCGAACCACCCAAAACTCCCCGTCAACGAGGCCAAATTGAGACATTAGAAGGGTCAGAACATTTCTCAATAAATATGTTTTCATGCAAACTCTTTGCTAAACACATTTAACACACCACTTTTCTCTCCGCCTCTAAGGTCTTTCAACAGAGCACCTCAGGGGGGCTAATGTAGACCCTAGTCAACTGTACGCCATTCTCTGAACTGTCATACAAGGTCTCAATATACTCCACATTAGCGTGGCCATACTCGATTGCATGGACTTCTATTCATCTCTTAGAGCACTGACCTTGTATTCCGCAAATGAATGCTCTCCTTGTGGAGTCGTGCCCACCTACTATATTGTTAGACCAATAATGGAGGCCATGAGCATTAGTTTAGAAGCTCGCTCCCTCTTGATATTTTGAGTCTTGCGAACTTTTAAAAAATTTTAGCTAACAAACAAAGAATGGATCCCCTGGACCATTCTATGTGTGGGCGCAATGATGAGCTAACCAATCTACCTGTTACTATGGGAGAGGTGTAACAAGTAATTAGTCAATTGAGAACTATTCTAATAAAATATGTTCCCTAAACATATTTAACTCACCGTTTCTTTCTTGGTCTCTGGGACAATATCATAATGCTGTATAGCGAACTATCATACAATCCTAGCCAAGTGTCTACCATTGCCTAGACATTAGTACAAGTAAACAAGATAATCCATGGTAGCATGGTCGCACTCAATTTTCAAATACCTCTATCTATCATTAAAGAATCTGACCCTATATGTTGCAAATGAATGCCCTCGAGGAGTAGCACATATTCACTATATTGTTAGACTGGCAATGGTGACCGTGAGACATCAACTCTTAATCCTTGCTCCCACATGAAATTTAGAATGGAGGATCTTTCTTTTGAAATTTGATTATCTCATAATCAATATTAGAATCACATTCTAAATTTTATTTAACAATTAAATAAAGCCCTAAACCAATCAGGTTCCTTTAATTATCAAACCCATGCAATCTAATCTCATTTGATATATTATAAGAATTTTTCTTTTCAAATAACTCAACTTTTGAATTGTCTAATCTAATTAGATCTATTTCAAAAAATTCTCCCACTAGATGAAATCAAATATTACACCAAGTTACGTGGATTTTTAATTTTTAATAACATCATACATAATATTTAACTCCTTAAATAATGACAAATATGTGAACAAAATATAATAAGTACCCTGCTATCAAACAATAATAACACTTAAAGCCTAAAAGTTGGAGCAATTAAATATTTTTTCAAACTCTTTTAGAAAAGAATCTCACATAATCTTAATTAGGATCTCAACCTAACCAATTATTTATTCATTTAAATTATTAAAATAGTAAAATAAAAAAATTATGTTGCGTTTGGCCGGCCATGTCCCATTTAAATCAAATATTTTTATTTTAATATTATTATATAAATAAATAATTAAACCCGATCTTAATCTCATTAAGTCATAAACCGAACATCTAATCTAATTAGATATTCTTTATGACATTGTATATATCTAAATCATTCAACTATTTGGATATCTAATTTTATTAGATTATTCAGAAATATGCACCCACTACCATAGTTAATTTATCCTAATTTGAAAATTTTAAATTTGATGAATAGCAACCTCATTATTGAACTCTTCTATAACACTCTCAAGTTTTCTTTGTTTTGGATTATCATAAAATTTTCAACAATTGAATATTTCATACCTAGGTTCATAATCTAATCAAATTAGACTACTAATCTAAATCGTTCAACTCTTTGAATATCTAATCTAATTAGATCTGACTTACAATTACGCTTCTTGATTGAATCATGAATAATCTAAAAGTTTAAACAATTCAAAACATTACTGAATATCGAATCTTGTTATTAAACTCTTTAAACAACAATATGTAGGATAGTCTTTTTCATTTAATGAAAATCCTTATTTAAAATTTTTGTAATTCTGCATACTCACAATTTTATCAAACCTGATGTTTTAAAGTGAATTATGAACATATTCAGAGTTGGCTCAGATACTAATTGTTTGGAACGTGTTTTAAAAATTTTTACCTCAATGACAAGAGCGGGAGTAGCCGAAAACCAATTTAAAATTCTTAATTTAAAATTTAATCAAGATCTTACTCCAATAGGCTCATAATGTAACAAACAAAACATTGAATAAAATAAGTATAAGCATGGCATGTAGAATAAACAAAATCAATGAAAGAGCAAATTAAATATCAAATATCAAATAACTCATTTGGACATACCTGAAACGCAAATCGAAACTCCGAATTTGTAGATATGAAATTGGAAGAAGAAAGCTTCTTAACACCTCAATATCTTCTCCGCAATGAATTTTATTAGCACCAGAATGTAGGTCCCCAAATTATCTAATTTAGGAAAAATTTCAAGACAAAATTTTTCCTTCTAATCTTTTGGAAAATAATTTATCAGTAAAATTATGCTAAACATTAATTTAGAAAGACCCTAAAATAGTTTTAGGTTTTCGTCATGAGAGAAAACTAGGGTCTAAAACCCAAAACCGAAAAATAATATTAATTCTCACAGCTGAAAAGAACATATATCTATAATTAAAAAATTAAGACACGTGGCAAGCATTTGTAGGTCCCCGCGAATTCACGCGGATCACCACCATCATCTGTAATAGGCTCGACATATTTCACCCTGTTATTGGTCCGCGGCAAAAGCCGTAGATCCTTAGGGCCCCTCTGCACGTGCAACGCATGTGCCAGATGTTATTTTTTTGCGCTGGCGTGATGCGGCCTAGCTGTATTTACACAGCCTTTCCCTCTTTTTTTGATTTACTTAAATTAATTTAATTTAAATTCCCACTTGTATAAAATTCATCTCATGAATTATGTTTAGCAAAGTAATTTATTCATCTTATGAACAAATCATTCATGTCATTAATTCATTTTAAATGTTTTCAGATAGTGCTTAAGTTGAGGCTGGCAGAGGGACCTAAGGAACAATTTAACTCTAGCTCCAACTGGTTCAAATCTGATTATCATCGTGTGATAATAATTGACTATCATTTAATAAATTTTAATTCCACTAAATGAGTTTTACTGCACTCTAAAGTTAAACATATTCCCTCAAGAATTTCCCAAGTAATTTTAATGCGACAATTAACCCCTCTGTTAGATGTCTATAAGCAAAACAACTTAAACTGCTATCGTTATATTTCTCACCTCTATCACATTAGATCTTGACTCGCCCTTCACGAATAATTTATAATACAGAAATAATTTTTGTATTCATTCCAAGTGTCAAACATATGGAGTACTTTGGCCAAAGATTCTAGACTCTGTTCGTATTTTTGCGAATCAACTAGGGGAAAACTTACATTTTAGATTTCTTGTGAAATATCTATTCTCGACACACTTCATGCAATTACCCAACAACGTAAGATCATGGCTATTCAATTTTAACCGCATCATTTTGGGCATCAAAGCAATTAACATTCCATGCACGAGTTCGGAATATTTCTCGGATTTAGAGTTATCGTCTTACAAAATTAATTATTTTTGAGTGCAGTAAAGAAACAACTAATTTAGATAGTCCTGCCCAGTGTTCCAATCTTATTGAAAACACTAACATAATACTCTTGGATCCCTATCCACATGACCAAGACAAGTCATCGAAAAGTATTAATATATAGTCTTATTGGATAAGTTGTCTAAACTTATCACTGACTGGGAACGTACTTTGACAACATGTCACTAGTTTGATCTATGCCACTCCATGGTTCAATCTCATTGACCACTTAAATCAAACCTGACACGCCGTCTTGAACAACGTTTATCTCATGGAATGTATTAGAAAAAAATTCACGCATGTTTGACTCGTAAAATATAATCAAACAATAAACAAACAAAACAATTTTATTTGTTTAAAGCTAACTAATTGAGTTTTTATAGGACGCCTATTCCAACAATCTCCCACTTGTCCTTAAACCCAAATAGCCCTACATTGCATAACTATACCTTAGGGATCTGTCAACTATTTGACTATAAACTTGAACTAATACTGATCTGATAGAATCTCATTGTTTTTGTTACATGCTTTCATCTACTAGAAACCTTCTAAGTCAACTAGTCTATTCAACAACTCCCTAGCTATCAAGTACCCAACTTCCATCATGAAGTAAGCAATACAAGATTGTTTCACTCTTCACCATCTAATGACTCCCATTATAAGGGTAACAGGAATTCTAACGTCAAATGTCTAAACTCCCTTTTAAGACAAATGATCCACGCTAATCCCAACATCCTTTGTTTTGAATCTTGCCAAAGCTTGACCCTAGGAACATAGTTGGTTCATCTGAGGTCTTTCACTTTTAATTAACTGACTAGATAATAAAAACTTAACAACTCATAACAATCCTACACCATTCTTAATGAGTAGAATGTCATGTACGTCAACACTTAGAAAGTCTCTACTTTTTTGCTATGTCACTTGTGCACTAATGGCATACTAACCATTGACTCAAATCCTTAGGACTTGATTAGCTGTCATCAAATCTTCTATTCAATGAAAAAGATGCTTATTTGAGTCAACAAACAAACTTCCTCAGTTTATATACTATATGCTCTTGATTCTTGGCAACTAACCTATCAAGATGTCCATTTAGAGAATGTCGTCTTGATTTCCATATTTCCGTATTTCATCATATGAAACACAATGAATGTGTATCCTTATGGATATAAGCATAGCATCTGGCTAGAAGGCTTCATCAAAGATGAATTCTTCCTTTAAGATATTAACCCACTGCCATCAATCTAGCATCGAAGGTCCCTACCTTCTTGTCCAATGAACTTTTTATATTTGTAGATCCATTTAGATCCTATCAAATGAACTTAATGACTTTCGACACCTCTACAAATTCCAAGACTTAGTTAAAATACATTTCCTTTCACTCAACTTTTATTGCCCCAATGGTATGCATCTTTATAATTAAGACTTACTTATAGTTTAAAGGATTAGATTTATCATCATTCTTAACTGTTAAGATTGAAGACAAGAATCATCAGATGACCCTGACTATCCTCCCACTAAACCGAAGCTGTCATGTACTTTGTGTGACAATGACCTAGTTGATGATATATCTAATATGTCATCTGCACTATAAGTTGTATCATACTATTAAGACACATGGTCTGATATTGTCAATTTATCCAATACAAGTTACCTACTATAATTGTAGAACACTTTCCAAAACCTTTTTCATAACCAAACTTTTGATATGTAGATTTGACTCATCATGGAATCTTACCATATTCAATAGCACATTATTGATCCTCTCTACAACACTTTGTAATAAGGATAACAAAGAATTCTCTTGAAACCACCACTTCGATCTAATCAAAGTGATTTAACATAATTACCTAACAGATTCTAACTTAAGTCTTTAATTCTTTAAACCTTTCAAAGAATTCGGGACTTCAGACTTCATCGATATATCCATACATCTACTAATTGAATAGTTATTCATACACATTTTACGAAATACTTATCGCTTCTCCTCGCTTGAACTTTTAGCAGTCTATAAAAACTTTATGAACAGTACAAGCAGCTTGGTGGTCCTGCCATCTTGACCCTTAACGACACTTTCAGTCACTATCAATTCAAACATGATTCCCATACTGGTTATCATTCAAGTACTTAATGATCCATAAGACACATTAAACCAGTTTCGAATCGTATTGGACTAATGCAGCTGAGGATTAAGTGCAACTTTAAAGCTATATGGTTTCTGGAATTTCTTCTTTTTTACAGTTACACAGCCTAACTTGTGTTAGACTAATAAATCCCCATCAATGTAGCTTTAATCAAAATAAGTCAACTATCTAATAATGCACCCTTTCAAATAAACACTTAATTTGTATAACTGTCAGTTTATTTTATAGAAAATAACTGAAAAACTATTTCAAAAATAGTGAACAGAAATCAAGATTTTAAAGTACATCAAGATAGTTACTCAAATACAAAATTACATTCCATGTCTTAAACTACTGCCTTTTAATGCCCAAATTGAAAATCCATTCACCAGAACACTAGTGAACTACCTACTAGTCAAAACTAGAGAACACATGCTATCGAATATCTTGTCATGTTGACTTTCGGTCTTGGCAATAATAGTATCTAAGAGCCTAGGTAGCTCCTTTTAAAATTCAATACTTCTATACAAGAGACAAAACTATTTTGACTCAGGTTTTATTTTACCTTCTTGAGGTTCCGAACTCCGGAGATGGATTCTTACATCAAGTGGACTCATCCCTTAGTTTTCATGACACTTTTTTCTCATTAACTCTTCTCATGCTACTAGTTCTCTGACCAAGCACTTCTTTCAAGTATCATATCATCATTTACCACAGTTAGCAATTTAAGTATCTAATATTAGAATAAGTTCGACATCTAATATGTGACTCTTGCATTCGACTAACTCTTTAGTCTAGTCAAATGTTCTAAGCGTTCTTTTCAACTCTGTAGATTCACTAGTAGCAATCCAGAGAACCCGGAGCACCTCCTATTGCTCAACATGTACTCAAACATATTGTATTATAGTGAATTAAATAGAACGGATAAGACATACTAATATTGATCCAATGCATAATCTGACAATTAGTCTGAAATCAAAAAACTGCAAAGCAAGCCATATAACACACAAGATTAGTTTTCTTACTTCAAGCAAACAATCAACGTTCAGAGTTCACATTCCAACACTTACATGTATGCCGTGGAGACCCAACCGAACCACTCAATACTCCTAATCGGCGACGCCGAATTGAGAAATCAGAAGGGTGAGAACATTTCTTAATAAATATGTTTTCCTGTAAACTCTTTACTAAATGCATTTAACACACCACTTTTCCCTCAGCCTCTAAGGTCCTTCAATCGAGCTCCTTGGGGAGGCTAATGTAGAGGCTAGTAAACTGTAGACCATTACCTGAACACTCATATAAGGTCTCGATATACTCTTTATCGGCATGGCTGTTCACGATTGCTTAGCTTCTATTCATGCCTCAAAGGACTGACCTTATTTTCCGCAAATGAACGTTCTCCTCGAGGAGGCGCGCCCACCTATTATATTGTTGGACCGGTAATGGAGGCCATGAGCCTTCGTTTAGAAGCTCGCTCCCACTTGATATTTTGAGTCTTCTAAACTTTTGAATAATTTTAGAAAACAAACAAAGCATAGATCCCCCTAACCATTCTCTGTGTGTGTGCAATAATGAGCTAACCAATCTACTCGTTACTATGGGAGAGGCGTAACAAGTAGTTAGTCAAATGAGAACTATTCTCAAATAATATATTTTCGAAGCATATTTAACTCATCGTTTTCTTTCTTAGTCTCTAAGACGGTATCATAATGCTCTATAGTAGACTATCATACGATTCTAGTCAAGTGTATACCATTATCTTGACAATAGTACAGGTAAACAAGATACTCCACGGCAACATGGTTGCACTTAATTTTCCAGTACCTCTATCTATTATTGAGAAGTCAAACCCTGTATCCTACAAACAAACGCCCTCCTCAGGGAGCAACATGTATCTACTATACTATTAGAATGGCAATGGAGACCATGAGGCTTCAACTCCTAATCCTTTCTCCCTCTTGACATTTATAATGGCGGATCTTTCTTTTGAAATTTGATTATCACATAATCAATATTAGAATCATATTCTAAATTTTATTTAACAATTAAATAAAATCCTAAACCAATTAGGTTCCTTTAATTATCCATCCCATGCAATCTAATCTAATTAGATATATTATAAAAAATTTTCTGTTTAAATAATTCAACTTTTGAATCATCTAATTTAATTAAATATATTTGAAAAAATTCTTTGAATAGATGAAATCAAATATTTCACCAAGTAATATGGCCTTATAATTTCTATTCACATCATACGCAATATTTAACTCCTTAAATAAAATTAAATGCGTGAACAAAATTTAATAAGCACCTTGTTATCAAACAATTTTTATAATAACACTTAAAGACTAAAGGTTGGAGCAATTAAAGATTTTTCTAAACTCTTTTATGAAAGATTAGCACTTAAAGACAAAAATATTTCCCTAAACGACTAGAGTGGGTGCACCAGAAAACCAATTTAAAATTCTTAATTTTTAATTTAATCCCTTATCTAATTAAACAATTTAATTAGACCTAGATTGTAGTCTAATAGGCTCATAATATAACCATGAAAACATCGAACAAAACAAGTACAAACATGACACGTAGAATAAAAGAAATAATGGAAAGACCAAATTAAATATCAAATACTTGATTTTGACATACCTGAAGCGCAAATCTAAACTCCGAATTTGTAGATCGGAAATTGGAAGAAGAAAGGTTCTTGACTCCTCAATATCTTTTCCACAATGACCTCTATTAGCACTAGAGTGTGGGCTCCCAAAATATCTAATTTAGGAAAAATTTTTAAAATTTTTCCTTTTAATCTTGCCAAAAAAATAATTTTTCAAAAATATTATGCTTAACATTAATTTAGAAAAGCCCTAAAACAATTTTTGGTTTTTCATCATGGAAGAAAACAACGTTCCAAAGCCCAAAACCAAAAAATAATCTTAATGCTCACGGCTCAAAAGAACATGTATTTATAAATAAACACTGTGACATGTCGCAAACATTCGTAATCGCCCCCCCCCCCCCCCCCCCCCCCGAATTCACGCGAATCACCACCATCACCTGTACCGGGGGTGACATATGTCGCCCTGGTATTGGCACGCGGCATAAGCAACAGATCCTTAGCCCCCCCCCCCCCCCCCTAACCACGTGCAACGAATGTGCCAATTAATTAATTTATTTTTTTTGGTGCTAGGTCTCGTGATGCGACCCAGTTGTATTTACACGTCCTTTCCCCCTTTTTGATTTAATTAAATTAATTTAATTTAAATTCTCACGTGTATGAAATTCACATCATGAATATTATTTGATAAAATGAATTTTTTCATCATATGAATAAATAATTCATTTCATGAATTTTGTTTAGCAATATAAATTTATTCATTTTATGAACAAATAATTTGTCCCATGAATTCGTTTTAAATATTTTTAAATAGTGCTTAAGTTAAGGCTTGCAGAAGGACCTTAGGGACAATTTAATTCTAGCTCCAAATGGGTCAAATCTTATTATCATCTCGTGATAACAATTGACTACTATTTAATAAAACTTAATTCCACAATATGAGTTTTACTCCACTCTAAAGTTAAACATATTCACTCAAAAATTTCCCAAGTAGTTTCATTACGACAATTTACCCCACTATTAGATGTCCATGAGCAAAACAACTTTAACTACTGTCGTTATTTTTCTCACCTCTATCGCCATAGTTCCCGACTCGCCCTTCCTGAACAATTCATAATATAGAAACAATTTTCGTATTAATTCCAAATGTCAAATATATGGAATACACTGGCCAAATTCTAAAATCTGTTCGTATATTAGCGAATAAACTAGGCGACAACTTACATTGTAATTCCTAGTAAAATATCGGTTCCTAACACACTTCAGGCAATTTTCCAACGACGTAAGATCGTAGTTTTTCAATTTTAACATCATCATTTTGGGTATCAAAGCAATTAAAATTCCATGCACGAGTTCGGACTATTTCCAAGATTTAGAGTTATCATCTTACAGAATTAATTATTTGTGATTGCAGTAAAGAAACAACTAATTCAGATGGTCCTGCTTAGTGTTCCATTCTTATTGAAAACACCAATATAATACTCTTGGATCCCTATCCATATGGCCAAGACAAGTCATCAAAAGTATCATATTATAGTTTTATCGGACAAGTTGTCCAAACTTATCACCAACTACAAACATACTTTGACCACGTCACTTGTTTGATCTATGTCTTTCCATGGTTCAATCTCATTGACCACTTAAATCAAACCTGACACGCCATCTCGGACGACGTCCATCTCATGGAACATTTTAGGAAAACAACCACGCATGTTTGGCTCGTAAAACATAATCAAACAATAAACAAATGATTCAGTTTTATTTATTTAAATCTATATAATTTGGTTTTTCTAGGACAGCAATGCCAACATACACTACTTAGGGCAATGGTAAACTCCACAGCGCCGCGACTTCCTTCAATTCAATACTCCTTCTCTTAATGTTTTATTTTGAGTCGTTTTATTATCTTGTCTCAAGTTCTTTTGGTGTGATTTGTAGTTTATTTTGTTCAGTTTCGTCTTTATGTCAGTTTAAGTTTTATTTGCCCCCATCTCGAGTTAGCCTTGGCCTCTCGAGCTTGAGAATTTTATTACCCATTTATTCCATTTACTGGACATGTCAAAGAGTGATCCTTTATATGAGAAAAACTATAAAATTTGGTCTAACAAAATAGAGTTTTTCCTTGGGCAAATTAATGTCCATTACACCCTCTCAAGTGACGAGACTTCTCATGGGTCGATCCATTACTTTGAGAAGGATAATCAAACTTGTAGGGGTAAGTTGCTGCATTACATGAAGGTCCCACTTTACTAGGTTTACAGTAAAATCAAAACTAGTGCTACTAAGAAATATGTTTGTGCTAAATGGTTGTCCTTTACCATGATTGATGATAAAAATTTCTTAGATCAGATCCATGAGTATGATAATTTTTGTTTGAATATACATAATGAAGGAATGAAATTCTGTGAGACGTTTCAAGAAAATTGTCTATTTGAGAAATTACCACCCTTTTGGTAAAACTATAAGGCTCAATTAAAACATAAAAAGGACATGACTTTGTAAGAGCTAGTTTCCCACATTAACTTAGAGGACAAAAATAGAAAACAAGAAAAAGAAAGGTCGTCTAAGCACTCATCTATGTCGGCTAACCTAGTTGAGTCAAAGAGTACAAGAAAGAATGACAAGTTTAAGAAACCATGGAACAAGAGACGCTCGAACTGAGGCTCGAGCTCAAACTCAAAGCAGAAGCAGTCCCATGGCAAGAGGCCCCATAACAACCCTGATGGTGGACAGAAACGAGTCAAGGGAACATGCCTGACTTATGGTGAAATAGGCCATACCTCAAGACACTGTACGAAGGGATTTGGACAAGGAAAGCAAAAAGAACACAAACACAATGCTAACCTCACCAAGAGCAGAGATGTCTTTGTGGCAATGATCTCCGAGGTGGATATGGTTTGGAATATGGTCGAGTGGATTGTAGATACTGATGCCATGAGGCATATCTCCACCAATAAAGGACTTCTTCCAAGAGTATGAAAAGGCCATTGTGGGGGTGTGTGTACATGGGTAATTCGAGTTCAGTTAGCGAGGGAAAGATCCTTCTAAAACTTTACTCTGGAAAGTTTTATCTTTGCAAAATATGCTGCATGTCCCTTATTTGCGTAGAAATCTTGTTTCTAGTGCTCTACTTAACAAAGTTTGTTTTAAATTAACTTTTGAATCTGATAAACTTGTTATCACTAAAAACACCAACTTTGTGGGCAAGGGTTTTTCTAATGGGGGAATCTTTGGACTTGATGTTCAAAAGTATGAGAATGCATCCACTTCTCCTTATATTATTGAATCTTTGTATTTGCATGCTAGGCTTGGACATATTAATTATTATTCAGTTAAGAAGCTTAAACAAATGAGTTTAATTCCAAATTGTAGTTTAACTAAACCAGAAAAATGTAATATATGTGTCGAGACCAAGCACCTGAAACCCTTTTAACAAATCAGTTAAATGAACATCTTACCTACTTGAACTCGTAAATAGTGACTTTGGTGGCCCTAAGAACACCATGAGTCAAGGTAGCAAAAGATACTATATTACCTTTGGTGATGACCACTCGAGAATCACAAAGGTGTATCTCCTAAATTCTAATGATGAGGCTGAGACGATGTTCCTCAAATATAAGGCAGAAGTTGAAAACCAATTAGATCGTAGAATCAAGAGGATTAAATCTAATAGAGGAGGAGAGCATGATGCTACCTTCCTTAAGAACATTGTGATGAATGTGGCATAATTCATGAGTTATCAGCCCCATATACACTCAAACACAATGGTATAGCCGAAAGAAAGAACAGGACCCTTAAAAAGATGATGGATGCTATGTCAATTTGCTCAGGCTGACCCTCGAGCTTATGGGGGGAAGCCATGTTATATGCGTGCCATGTGCTTAATGGGGTTCCACATAAAAAGTTGGACAAACTAGGGTTCCACATAAAAAGTTGGACAAAACACCTTATAAATTATGGAAGTGATATGCGCCTAACCTTCAATACCTCAAAATGTCTAGTTAAAGTTGGGGTACAAAAATTTAAATGAAGTAAAATAGGTCCTAAAACAATAGATGTCATGTTTATTGGTTATGCTATGAACCGCAATGCATGTAGATTCGTGTTACTGAATAGCTCGAGCCTTGGGCTCAGTAAGATGATGGAGTCTCGAGATGCTGAGTTCTTCAAGCATGTGTTTCCCATAAAAGAATTTATGCATGTGCCATTGCCTATCTCTTGACCTGACTACATCTACTCTTCCATCTATTCATTTGTCCCCTGAACACGAGGTTTAGGAACTCGGAAGAAGTAAGAGATCTCGAACCAAGACTAGTTTTAGACCTAACTTCCGTACTGCTTTCTTATCTAAACACATAATTTTAATGAACATGTTGTCAGTGCATTCATATTAGAGAAAGATCCAAACATGCTCCACTTTGGAAAGAGGTTGTTAATAATGAGCTAGACTCAATTATGAGTAATTACACTTGGTTGTTAGCGGACCTTCATAAAGGATGCAAACCCATACAGTGTAAATGGGTGTTTAAAAAAAATTGAGGGCTAATGGGTCCATTGATATGTTTAAGGCTAGATTAGTGGCTAAGGAGTACCCTAAAAAACAAGGTATAGCTTCATTGACACCTATTCGCTCAGGGCTAAGACAGACACTGTAAGAGCTATAATGCTCTAGCGTCCATGCATAACCTTGCAGTACATCAAATGGACATCAAAACCACTTTCTTGATGGTGACCTTAAGGAGGAAATTTACATGGTGTAACCCGAGGTGTTTGAGGTTCTTGGTGTGGAGCATAAAGTTTGTAAACTTGCACAATCCTTGTATGGTCTGAAGCAAGCTCCCAAACAATGGTATCAAAAGTTTGATTGCACTTTGGTCGCGCATGGTTATGTTGTTAACAGTGGTGATGCATGTGTGTACTCTAAATATGCTGATAGTGGTTGTGTGATTATCTGCTTGTATGTTGATGACATGCTTGTTTTCGATATGAGTGTGATTGTTGTGAATGCTACTAAGTGTTTCTTGAGTTCATGCTTTGATATGAAAGACCCAGGTGAGGCTGGTGTGATGCTTGGCATTAAAATTATTAGATCACCTAAGGGCTTGACTCTAAGTCAATCCCCCTTTGTGGAGAAAATATTAAGGAAGTTTGGTCACTCCTATGACACTCCTGCTAAAACTCCCTTTGACACGAGTGTTCGCTTGAAAAGGAACATAGGTGATAGCGAGTTGCAAGACAAATATGCTAAGATTATTCGTAGCGTGATGTTTTTTATGAGTTGCACTCATCTTGATATTGGCTACGCTATTAGTAAATGGAATTGTTATACCCATAATCCAAGTGATGGGCAGTGGGTTGCTCTGGTCAGACTTTTGAGGTTCCCTCGAGGTACCATGGACTAGGGTCTTAATTATAAATAATTCCCTACTATTTTAGAGGGAAACTATGATGCCAATGTGGTATCTGACATTGATGAAATTAACTCTACTAGTGGCTATGTTTTTAAGCTTGCTAATGGTGCGGTGTCTTGGAAAAATCTTGTGTGAAGACTTGCATTGCTAAATCCACGATGGAATATGAGTTTATCGCTCTAGAGATGGCAGGTTTGGAAGCTGAATAGCTGAGAATGTGCTGGGAGACTTTCCATTACAGGGGAAGGCCAAACTATCAGTCTTGATGCATTGTGACTCACATGCAGCCCTAGAAGTGGCGTAGAGAGAGATATATAATGGCAAGCGCGGACATATTCGCCTGAGGTATGGTGTAGTAAGGTACCTTATTGTGAATAATGTGATCTTGCTCGAGTTTGTAAGGAGTGAGAAGAATTTGGTAGATTCCCTTACTAAAGGCCTTTCTAAGAGGGTAACATATGATACAGCAGAGGGAATGAGTCTTAAACCGACTTGTGTGTCTTAATCTTGGTACATGCCCATTTCGAGAGTATTCGCGATGTTCAATGGGCGAAATGAAGCAAAGGTTGAGCAATTTTTGAATAGGCCACCCTAGCCCTTTCCAAGATAATGTTGCTGGTGGCTTGGATTTGACAAATCTACGATGATGTTTAGGATGAGCTCAAGGCTCTTAATGTTTTCCATAGTGTTAAGGTTTCGAAGATTTCTCTTGAGCCTTAACCTTGGTTGGGATAGAGAGAGTATGAGATGAGAAAAGAATATAGAGTTTAGATGAGAAAGAAGGGAAAGGAGATGAGAAGTGGAGAGAATATCAAAAGATATCAATTCATTCATCAAAGTTATATGGATTACAAACTAGAGTCTCCTATTTATACAACTTACAAGATAGGATCTAAAGCAATGAAAATATCTAAATCAACTAAGAATATCTAACTAATATAACACTAACTCTAAGATATTTTGGCGCCAAGGCCAACTTAAACTCACTTATTACATGACACAACCAAGCTTACTACTAATTACAATACCAACACACTACTACAACTATCAACTACAACAAAAGACCACAATGCAGCAGCAACGGTAGCCAAACCACAGCTAACAGCAGCAACTTAGCAGCAGGACAGCTTCACAGCCACCGCGGGTTCATGCCTCGGATTCTCGGATCATAACATTCCCTTCCCCTTGAAAAAATTCTTGTCCTCAAGAATGGAAGAGAGTGAAGCTATGAACACAATCAATGCAGATCAAAAACTGAAAGGCACTGTAAAATTTGCTGAAATTTGTACAACTGAACAACCAACGATGAACTAACTCTGATATGCATCAGTACTCCTTAATATGATGTTTGTTCTGCACGAGGACCCCGTATGGATGTGTTGTACCTTCTGGGTGGTCTACACTGATCAAACCAAGCATCAACTACACACCCATGACCCCTCAAGCTGCAGTTAACATAGCTTAGAACTCTAACTTGCTGCTGAGAATCACCAATTGCATCTGTAACTCTGAAATTCTGTTTGTAGAATGCTGCCCAGCAGACTTTGTATGTTAGTAACCACACAAAAATTCATATGAAGTCCTTTAACATCTCAGGAGGCCTTCCAAATTCAAACCAAGAGAACCGCGCATCAAAATCGGCTTGTAAACATGCTCCATCGCAACCATCACAGCCCAATTTCTTGATCATGGTGACCAAACCCAAAGCAATCCAATAAGAGTGCAACTGCCAATCTTTCATCTTGGATTTTATCCAAAATTTGTATTGCTTAAACATCCATTTACAAATCCAGCTCAGACCAAACTCAGCCACTTCTTGATTGCTTCTCAAATTCACACGTTGATTTGCTGCAAAATTCAGTAATTCAGCAGTGTACCCCAAATGCAACTCATAATGACAGATTGCAGCTCGGTTTATGTCTATATGGAAGCTACTTGATGTGAACAGGTTATGACATTTTCCCATAATCATAATAGCACCAATCACATCCCATTTGAGCTTCTCATCTGCTGCTGTCAATGAGAGAATTGGAATCCTCTCAGAATTTTCAGCATCCTCAGCAGTTGCCTTGCAAACATGCTGTCCCAACTTGATCAATTGAGCTCTTATGACATTGGCTTGAATATCTGGACGTTTGCTCCACCAAATCAAATACTCATGGGTCACAATCGAATTTCCATCATCAGACTTAAAGATGAACTTCAAATCAGGACACCAATGACACAACTGAAAATCAAAGATTAATTTCAGTGCAAGGGAAAATCTGTCCTGATCTTAGCTGCTGAAATGTAAAATATTTTTAGCTAGGAATGATCTCGTTTTCTTGTTATACTCCTTCACCCATACATTGAGAAAGTATTGAAGCTTGTGCATATTATTTTTCCATTCAGAACAACCACAACAGGTCACCCCAAGCACATTCAGATGCTGCACCAGATCAGAACCAATCAATTGCAGTTGATCCCAATTGTCAAATGCTATAACCTCTATCCTTACTTGGCTTCGTGCACCAGTTGTACTAATTTTGGGCTGCACAACTTTCTATTCCAGCATTTATACACATCCAACAACTCAATTTCTTGCATAGGAATCAAGCTTTGTTTGTTATGAACCTTGAAACGCACTCTCGCAACTCGAGTGCCTCTTTTCAGCAAAAATTCGACTCCTCTCAGCTTCATATAGTCTTGAGAATCTTCTTCCGGATTAGGAGGCAACTTATCGTAAGAACTTGCACTTGGTTAAGTCCCAACTCCACTCACATAGAGGAATAAATCATCCCGAACTTGCCAATCGGCATGCCGATATTGCATTTCAGCTGCTCTAAGTTCATAAACATTCTCCCAACACAAGAGACCTTGCAAGGCATCCCATATAATGTTGTTCTGGTCCCGAGTTAACACTCGAGCAGGCCCAAAAGTGAACTGAGGCACACCGTGCTCAGTATTTGATGACACTATAGAAACAACAATTGTTTCTCTAACAGAATGACATTGCTCAGCAAAGTATATGCTTCGATTCTGCATAAAAGCTTGCCATGGAGTAATACTTAACAGGTTTGGAGATGTTTTCATTGATACCTCAGCAGTGGCATCAAGTTTTTTTGTTGGAATCACAGATTCTGTTGCAACCAGTCCATGTATACTAACACACATATCCGGATCTTGCATACCAGCATATACATCAGCAAGAGCATGATCTTGAGTTAGTTCTTGTTGATCATCAAACCTCATAGTCTGCAACACCACTTTATGCTTCAATTTCTTCTTGGTAATCTTCTTTGTTTCCCAAAAGTCATTCAATGCGTAGTTAAGATGATTCCTCTTCACTTTACTCTTTGCACTCTTTAACATTCCCATGACATGAAAATCATATTCCCATTCCGGATGCATGTCATATTGTACCTCAACATCGTCAAGAGACTCTAACTCTCGCAAAGAATCTTCATAAGAATCATCATGTTCAAACTCCGATTCTTCTAGCCTGTGTTCATCAATTTCGGCATTGTCATGGTCGAGTTCATCTTCAACAACAACAGATTGCACCTTCTCTTTTTGCTCAACAAAGAACTCTTGCGGTAGAACCACTTCAGTAGGTGGAATAATCTCAATTTGTTGCAATCATTCCTCCTTATTCGCATCTTTATCCAACATCAACTTCAACATTTGCTGAATGATACCATTCTTTTGTTTAATCTCGAAGCTATGCTGATCAAACTTCGCATCCTACTGAACAAACCTTGCATTTTGCTGATCAAGCTTAGCATTCAGCTGTTTGAACTTGTCATTCCACTCTCGGTGGTGATCAATTGATGCATCAGCACCAGAACCTGTCACCGCAGCTGATACATTTGCTCCTAATCTGGTTCTTACTCCATCGGCCATGTTTGTAATGAACAACAAAACTTCGCTCGAAACTCGCAGAAGTGTGAAACTTGTTCGCACTCCTCAACAATCGATTGCTTTATGAAGTTGTACTCCTTTGTTCGCACAACCAATCAACTGCTATCGGTTCGACAATCGTCAATGATTATAAACCCTAACTGATAAACTTCGAACAGAACTTCGAACAAACCCTAACCTCTAACGATTTTTGACAGCAACGTTTAGTTGAGTAATTTGACTTTCACTTCTGAATTAAGCTCGACTCTAACTCAAAATCAAGTCCTCAACACAATACTCAAAGCGATCTTAACGAACGAAATCGGATTTCAACACTTTCGCTTCTCCTTCCACTGTCAGATTTTCACCTTCGCTATCAGATTTTCGCCTAAGTAAATCTCGACTCAATAACATACAATTCTTAAGAATTCCACGCAGATTCTGATGAATTCACAACACGCCTATGCTTATCGACACAATTTCATCACAATTCATCAACAACCACAATTTCTCAACGAATTGCAACTTGAAGTTCAGAAAACCAATACCTCAACCTCAGATAATGAATTGTAAAATCTGTAATCACCTCAATTCCGATGATTTCTGCTCTTTTGATGATGATCAAGTATAATGTGAATCAAATAGCTCAATTTAAACTTCTTCTTCGACCGATCAGATGAGTGATCGATCAAGAACAACTAGCTCAGCACAAAGCTTCAACAACTGCTACTTGCTTCATCACTCAACTTCTCCAGCAAATGCTTGCTCGATCCTTTGAATTCAATCTAAATCAGCTTTAATGTTGATTATACTCAACCAATACTGATCAATTGAACCTCCTTCAATGTAATTCGATCACTTAAATCCCAACCGAAAGGAACTACCCAGGCTTTGCAGTAACTGATGCCGTAACCGCCCAAACACACTTTTCAAATTTTAGAATTAACTTTTAATCACAAAATCTGAATTAAATCAGTATCAACCTTTTTTTTGGTTGATTAATTGTAACACAATTAACCAAATTTTGTGTGTGTATATATATATATATATATATATATATATATATATATATATATATATTTTTTTTTTTTTTTTTGTTTTTTGTTTTTGGGGATATGAGCTTGATTCGGAAGCCAAATCAAGGCTCTGATATCAATTGTTAAGGTTTCGAAGATTTCTCTTGAGCCTTAACCTTGGTTGGGATAGAGAGAGTGTGAGATGAGAAAAGAATATAGAGTTTAGATGAGAAAGAAGGGAAAGGAGATGAGAAGTTGAGAGAAATATCAAAAGATATCAATTCATTCATCAAAGTTATATGGATTACAAACTAGAGCCTCCTACTTATACTAATTACAAGATAGGATCTAAAGCAATGAAAATATCTAAATCAACTACGAATATCTAACTAACATAACACTAACTAACTCTAAGATATTTTGGCGCCAACGCCAACTTAAACTCACTTATTACATGACACAACCAAGCTTACTACTAATTACAATACCAGCACACTAATACAACTATCAACTACACCAAAAGACCACAATGCAGCAGCAACGGTAGCCAAACCACAGCTAACAGCAGCAACTTAGAAGCAGGACAGCTTCACAGCCACCACGGGTTCATGCCTCGGATTCTCGGATCATAACACATAGCCTGTTGTGGTGGTGTGGGGAAGCACACTTGATGGACACGCCGTACTGCCATGACGTGAGGATGAGCTTACGGCTCTTAATGGTGTCCATAGCCTATGAAAGTGGTGTGGGGTAGCACACTTAATGAACTCACCAACTAGAATGTGGGGGTGGTAAGACATCCTCTATTGAGAGTAAGGGCTTATTCTCCAGAGCATTCTTGAGTTGCCAGGTATTGAATCTAGTTTTTTTTTTTTTTTTTTTTGGAAGGACCTCATATGTCCAGATTGCAGAGTGTGTTTCAACTTGAAAACCACATGAAGGAGATGTGTGCGCTCTTTACAATAATTGCTCATGGTTCAGGACTACGTTAACCATAGGGTGGCTGTAAAAAATACATGTTCACTAGGAGCCGATTCATATCCAAAAAACATTGGCATTGTTAAGTGTCGGTCTCATTGCTTTCTTTTTGGTAAATCAGTGATATATACCATGTATGATCAAAAATATACGTAAAAGTCTACGATGGGCATACCCTAAGCCATGGCTAAGAAGCCTACATCAAAGAATCAATCAAAAGAAAGAACCAAAACAAGAAGTATCAACGGTCAACATGACTAAACAAAAGAAACAAAGCAAAACAAATGCCAGATAGAGCTAGGGCTCAATCCCCCACTCCTAAAGAAGTTGCGAGTTATGATGGGCACCATGAAGCATAGGAGCAGCAATGAGACGGCTGCGAACCAATCCTGCGATCTCCTCAGTGACAACTGCTGAAGGCCTGGACTGGGAGCGCTCAATCCTTAGGTTATGCTCATGCCAAAGGATGTAAATCGTCACGGAGAGACAAAGGCAGGCAAGGATCCGATCCACCCTACGATCATGGAGCCTGGTAGTGGCCCACTGAACTAGCTCACGACAAGGAAGCGTAGGCCTGGAGAAAGAGGTGCGAGAAGACACCCTGGACCAAACAGTAGCCGAGTAGTTGCAGGCGAAGAAAAGATGGTCGTGCAACTCATCATCTAATCCACACAGCACACATGTAGCTAGAACATCCGGCACTCGATGCCTCAGAAGTCTGTCAAATGTCCATAGTCGCTCACGGGAAGCAAGCCACAAAATGAAGGAATGCCTCGGTATGTGCAGCTGGAAAGAAAGGAGATGATGGATGGAGTCCTCCTCCCTCCGACTGCGAATCATCTCCCATGCCGACCTAGTGGAGAAAATCCCAGATGGGTCTCCCATCCACTTTGCACTATCTGCTACCCCCGGCTAGGGCCTAAAATCAACAGAGTCCCAAATAGGTAGCAACTCAACAATATCCTGTGGGAACTGCCACTGATCACCCTCAATGATATCAGAAACACGAGAGCCCAAGCGGTGACCAGTGAAATGTAGGAGGCGGAAAGAGAACCTCCCCACCAGACATCCGCACGGCAACCAGTAGTCAGTCTCATTGCTCAATAACCTTTTTCCTTTCTTCCTTTCTAAAAGTTGAATCATGCAGGGGGTTGATGGATTATTAGGGTAATGTTCTTAAATTTTGTTTCTCTTATAGAAAACCTCAATCCCACATATGAAGAATAGTGGAGGGAGGTCTAGTTTTTATACTTCCCTCTCCTTCTCCTTGGTGCACCACTCATCAACGCATACGCGCCCGCCCCGCTCGCCGAGTAGGCCAGGGTGTCACAATGCGGAGTGGTGTGGACTTTTTCTAACTTGGACCATTATTTTTATGGACGTTATATTTTTACTTGTCATAAATGAACTCCAGGGGAGTTCTAGGACTGTGCTAGAGCTTGTGGGTTTGAGATCGAGCTCGAGGTGACCCCCTGTGTTCAACCTTGAGGTTGTTATGCTCAAGCTGTTGTCCGTTACTTAGGGTATGAAGCATAGGGTAATCGTCTCTAGAAAAATTCCCTCAAGGCTGGAGACATCAAAAGAAAGGTAAAAATGGGTCCTAAGGCATAGGGTTTAAAGATTGAAGAAGGATCAGTCTTTAGCATCCAAGAAAGATCCTCATTGATGGTACCAAGATCAATAGGGCTCTGAAGCCTATTAGGGACCATGGAAATGTCTAATTGAAGCAAACATGCCAACTGCTCAATAAGGCTCTCAGCTTGGGGGATGGAGGCAGAGACAACATGACAGATTTGATCCATTTCTTAGTGGTTTGAAGAATCTTAAGACACAAAGAGCATGATAGCAATATAGAGCAAAGGCATTAAAAGCAGAAAGTAGGTGTTTTTGAGCCTTGATGAAAACGAAGAGAGAGCATAGAGCGTAAAAGTGAAGTTTCGAAGCCCTAATTGTCATGTTTGTTAACACGTGGGAATGAAGGAAGGTGAAACATCAAACAGTGCTCGCTGAAGCTCCCTATAGTCATTGAGGGTCAAATCAAGAAGCCTTTTTATCTGTTGGAAAGTTGAAATCACCAATGGCTGAAAGGGGGCATGTGTTTACACCCTAAATTCGAGGAAGATGTGAAAACGACATTTTAAGTAGAGTGCCATGCGCTTGTCCCATGAAGCCATCCTCAAAGAAGGTAAGGCCTTTAGATGTTAAGGTAGCAGTGTCTCAAGCCCAGCTGCTTGAGGAGTTTAAACCCTGACAAGAGTATTAGCCACTCGAGGCTCGAGATGGTGGAGGGGTAAAGGACTCAAGCTTAAGGGACTTCGTAGAAGGTTGCAAGATGGGAGGTTTCCAAGCCCAAGGCAGTTACTTGGAGCGCAATTTTAGATGTGTGGGCTTCAGGCTTATCCAACATAATGTGGGGCACCTAGAATGGACTTTAGCTGAAAAGGGACGTGGGTTTCTAGAAAGATGCTCTGGGGAGACTTACATTGTCCATTCACTCGCCAACGAAGCTTTGAGGCCAAAGTATGAAGAAAATGCTGGGGTAATCGGGAGCAGCATTTATTTCGTTTTTCTATAAATAAGAGACACTATTGTAGTTGTAAAGTGCCTAACACCACCCATACAAAACATCTTCAAGTTTTTCTACAACAAACTTATGCTTTTTATCTTGGAGTAGTGTAACTTCACTTTGCTTAGCGTGGATCTTGTTGTACTTGCTTCATTAGTAATGCAATTCTCTGAGTTTCAGTTATGAAATCTTTGTATTAATCTGTTCCAAAAATAGACAAGGCTTTCATGGCCAATGCTCGACCGTGATTTCATTGGTCTTAACACTATTGTCACTACTTAATAAGTCACTTGAACTTAGGTTTGAGCCATTGTTGAAGTGCTTTAATGGCCAAGGCTTCACCAGGATTGCATTGGTCCTCATCTAATATAGTTTGCTCCACCAAAATTTTGTTAGACTCTAACTCTCTTAACTTATTATAAGTCAAGAGTGTCAAGTCTAAAAATCTAATTGACTTGGGCTTATTAGTGGACTGCTGAGCTCTTGGGTTTGTCCCCACTCCAGTTCCTGACTTTTAACTGTACGAGGAAAGGTTTCTATGAGCCATGCTCCTTCACTGTAACTGCCACTTGAGTTAGGTCCATATCCCTTTAATTTTCTGTCATCATATATATATATATATATATCTCCCAAAACAATCTACCAAAAAAAAAAAAAATTAGAAGTCTCCTAAATTGGCGCATAAGAAGAATCCGTGAGCTTAAACAAACGATGATGGATCCACCATAATCATCACCTCTTTTTCTCCAAAAAGGCAAGTGGTTGATCCGAAATTTAGACTCATTCCTTAGTTGCAGTGAGTCCCATTTGCATGTTTGTTTACATTTATATTTACGGCAACCAAATCATACTATTAACAAAAAAACCAAACACATATGACGTTATTTCTTTCGAGCAATGTACCATGAGATGGGCATTGCCCTTAATAACAAATGGAATATCTGTTTTAGGGGAAAATGAGATTACACCACAGATAGACTAATAACAGGTTAAAATTTTATCTGATAGTTAATTCGTAAGTTTGGACTACATGTCTGCTAAGACTAAAATGTAACATTTAGATAATTTTTCTTGGTTATGTGGTTGGTGATCCAAAATGTTATGTCGGTGTATTTCAATTAGATTGTTACACTGAATTAGACCACGTTATTTGCTCATAACTGCACTACTATTTGAAATGAGCAATTCATTTTAATCTGCTTATACATTACTTGTACGTAGAGCAAATAGTCCGAACTCGCGTATGGAATGCTAGTTGCTTTGATTTGCTGAAAGGATTAGGTTACAATAAGTATGTTAAATCTTGCATGCATTGTGTTGGAATCAATGGACTAAAAGACCCAATTAATTTAATTGAATAAAATTATTTTATTTATTCATTGTCTGATTATATTTTACGAGTCAAATAGACGTGTGATTGTTTTCTAAAACGCTCCATGAGACGGATGTAGTCCAAGATAACATGTCGAGTTTGATTTAAGTGGTCAATGAGATTAGGCCATAGATAGATTTGAATAAAATTAGTGATATGTTATCAAAGTATGTTCGTAGTCAGTGATAAGTTTGGACAACTTGTTTGATAAAACTATAATATGATATTTTAGATGACTTGACTTGGCCATATGGATAAGGATCCAAAAATGTTATATTTGTGTTGTTTATAAGATTAAAACGCTAAGCTAGACCACCTAAATTATGTATTTATTAATCAGAAATAACTAATTCATTAAAGTAAGAAGATAACTCTAAATCCAGAAAATAGTCATATATCATGCATGGAATGTTTGTTGCTTTGATGTGCTAAAAGGATTAGGTCATAATACACAGCTGAAATCTTACGTGCGTTGGGTAACTACAAGTATAGCCGGATTAAGTATTACTAGGAATCTATAGTCTCTTACAAGATACAGATTTTCCTTTTGCTGAATCGCAAACATACGAATAGATTTGAGAATTAGTACAGGTATGCAAGGGGTCATTGCCGAGCAGATCTCGTGGTTTTGATGATTCCTCTCAGGCAGCAATTGCGGTATGCAATCTAGGTATTTCTGATTCTTTTTCTTTGAAGCTTTCCTTTAATTTTTGCATTTCTATTTATGTTTTTAGTTTAATGTTTATTATGCTTTGATATTCTATGTAGTTATGTATATATTAGAATGGAGGTTCTTACATTTAAAATTAATGAATTTTAAAATTGCTTCCGCTATGCATGATCTAATTAATTCAGGAAAATTTAGTTTTAGAAATTATATTTTCTCAACAATTGGTATTAGAGCCACCTCTAATTACCACTAAGTGTTATACACGCCAAAAGTCCATGTATTTGCTCATTGTGTCAATTTAGTCCTTATACTTTTAATTGTGTCAATTTAGTCCGCGTACAATTGATATTGTGTCAATTTGGTCCCTAGAGTAAAATTTATGTTAAGTTCCTAATGAAATTTTAAATGGTTTGGTCATAAGTTAGGTTAAATTAAGTTGATGGGTGGATTTCTAGTGGGTTACTTGTACTTAAGAGGATTGTGCCGTTAAAAATTATATTATTAAGTTAACTTTAATTTGACCAAAAGACTAAATTGACACAATTTTAATTGTAGAGGAACTAAATTGACACAATCAAAAGTGTAAAAAGTAAATTGAAACAATGAGAAAAGTATAGGGACCTTTAGTGTAAATATCAAGCCTAATAAAAGGTCATCAATAGAATCACAAATAAGAAAAATTGAGAATTTCATTAAAGGAAAGAATACCTGATTTATGTTATTAAAAGGGTTCAATAAAAAGATTGTCTATTGATCAAATTTAAATTGTTTAAATTGGGATGAATTTCAATTGAAATTAGAGGGGAGTATATTTCTAATTGATCAAATGTTATTAGATATTCAAATTTGTTGAATGATTTAGAAATATTACATTATCTAGAATAATATCTAATAGGATTATATATTTGGTTATATATAATATTTTGATCCAATGAGATTAAGATCGAATTTAATTATTTATTTATTTATTCATAAGAAAAGGTTTTTGTGTTACTAAAGTCAGCATGTCAAATGCTGACGTCAGCGCTAACATCAGCAATGATGGAAGAGAAAAAACATTTTAAAATATTTTTGAATAAATAAATAGTTAATTAGAATGAGATTTTAATAAAGATTATATGATAATTATTTCTAAATGTCTTTAGAAAAGTCTTTAACTATTCCATACTCTTTAAGGCCTTAGGTAATGTTATTCAAAATAATTTAATAACATGATACTTATAAAATGTTATTCACATGTTAAATGTTATTTAACTAAGTTAAATATTATGTATGATATGAATAAAATTAGAAGGCCATTTAAATACGCAACTTTATAAAATATGTGATTTCATTGAGTGGGAGAATTTTTAAAATAAGTCCAATAAGATTAGAAAATTCAATAGTTGAGCATTGGAAAGAAAATTCTCATAAAATATCTAATGAGATTAGTTACATAGGTTGGATAATTAAAGGAATATAATATCATAAGGATATTATTTAATAGTTAAAAAATTAAAATGTGATTCTAATATTAATTATGAGATAATCAAACATAAAAGAAAGATCCACCATTTAAAATATCAAGTGGGAATGAGGTTCAGGAGTTGAATCCTTACGGCCTCCATCCTCAGTCCAATGTGGATAGGCACTACTACCTTACTGAATATACGGTGAGGCATTTTTAGGATATATAGAGGTACAAAAAAACAGATGTGACCACACTATAGTGGAGTTTATTGTCTACTTGTACCAATATCTAGGAAATGGTACACACACGACTAAAATAGTATGTTAGCCTCCTAGAGAGCAATGTGATAGTATCTTAGAGCCAAGGTAGAAACATTGAGTTAATTATGTTTAGGAGATATATTAATTGAGAACAATTCTCACTTGACTACTAACTCTCTACAACCCCGCTCTCATGGGAGTAACGGGTAGATTTGTTAGGTTATTGTTGTACACATAGGGAATGGTCAGGTGGATTCCATGTTGGAATAGGTGTTCTTAAAAAGCCCAATTAGTTTTTTTCTAAACATTAAATAAACAAAAATGTTTTTGTTTATTTGTTTTCTGATTATGTTTCACGAGTCAAACATGCATGTGATTAATTTTCTAAACCGTTCGATGTTGTCCAAAATGACATGTCAAGTTCGGTTTAAGTGGTCAATAAGAATGAACCACGAAAAGACTTAGATCAAACTAGTGACATGTGTCCAAGTATGTTAGTAGTCGGTGATAAGATTGGACAACTTATCTGACAATACTATAATATGATACTTTTGATAACTTGTCTTGGTCATGTAGATAGGGATCCAAGAGTATTATGTTTTCAGTAAGATTGGAACACTAAGTAGGGCCACCTGAATTAGTTGTTTCTTTAACTACTAATAGAAATAATTAATTTTGTAAAACGATAACTCTAAATATGAAAAATAGTCTGGACTCATGCATGAAATGTTACTTGCTTTGATGCACTAAAATGATGAGGTTATTAAGTTTAACCAGGATCTTACGTTCGTTGGGCAATTGCATAAAGTGTGGTGGGAGCGGATATTTTACTTGGAATCTACAATGTAAGATGTTCCTTTAGTTGATTCGCAAATGTACAGGCAAATTCTAGAATCTTGGCCTAGAGTATTCTATATGTTTGACATTTGAAATTAATATGACAATAGTTTAAGTATTATGAATCGCTCGAGAAAAAGAGCGAGTCGGGAACTACGATGATATATGTGAGAAAAATAATGATAGTGGTTAAAGTTATTTTTGCTCACGGATATCTAGTAAAAGGGTTAATTGTCGCAATAATAAAAGTTATTTAGGAAATTCTTGAGTTAATATATTTAATTTAGAGCGTAGTAAAATCTAATTAATAAAATTAAGTTCTACTAAATGATAGTCACTTTTTATCATGAGAAAATAATCAGATTTAACTCATCTGGAGCTAAAGTTCAATTGTCCCTAAGGTCCCTCCACAAACCTTAACTTATAGCATTGTTTGAAATATTTAGAATGAATTAATGGGATGAATAATTTATTTATGAGATAAATATATTATTTTGCTAAATATAATTCATGAGATGAATAAATTAATTTTATCAAATAATATTAATGGGTTGAATTTTATACATGTGGGATTTTAAAAATAAATTGAAAAACATTTCTCGTCAGGCCCATGCATGCAGCGCATGCACGGGGTTCTAATTCAATAACTGGAGGGACCTGCCACTGCGTATTAGTGCGCACCTGTTGTGACATCATGATGACGTCAGTAATAGGGTTTTAATGCATTTTGAATGCGTAAGCTATTTGGCAGAATTTGTTATAAATGCATTATATCTAACGTGAGATATATGATTTAAGGGTTTTAGGTTTTGGAACCTAATTTTGTCTTGCAACAAAAATTTTAAATCTATTTTAAGGTTTTCTAAGCAATTGTTTAGCATAATATTTCTTAAAAATAGTTCTCAAAAAGATTAAAGGAAAAAAAATTTTCCAAAATTTTTCCTAACGTAAATATTTTAGGAGCCCACACTCAAATGCTAAAAGTGGTAATTGTAAAGAAGATCTTGAGGTGTCAAGATATTCTTCTTCTCATTTAAGATCATCAAGTCGTTGTTTAGATTGGTGCTTCAGGTTTGTTTAAATTAAGTATTTGATATTTAATTTATTTTCCTTTATTTCGTTTAATTTACATGCCGTGTTTATATTTATTTTATTCAGTATTTTTTTAATTGTTATAGTATGAACCTATTAGAGTAAGATCTAAGTCTAATTAAATAGTTTAATTAGATCCGGGCATTAGATTTAAAATTGAGAATTTTAAATAGGTTATCCGCTGTGCTAGCTCTAGTTGTTTAGTGAAAATTTTTTGGAATACATTCCCAACAATTGGTACTAGAGCCAACTCTGAATATGTTTCTGATTGACATTAAAAACCTTAGGTTTGATAAAATTAGAGTATGTAGATTTACGAAAAGTACGGGATTGGGAATTTCATTAAAGGAAAAAGACTATCCCTAATATTGTTGTTAAAAGAGTTTGATAACTAGATTGAAGGTTCATTAAAGTTTTAAATTGTATAAAATTTTATATGAGTCATGATTCAATTAAAGAGCGTAATAGAAAATCGGGCCAATAAGCCTAAATTTTCAAATAGTTGAATGATTTAGATTTTTAATGTAATACGATTAGATTTTGAACCTAGGCATGAAATATTCAATTGTTGAATATTGTCTAATAATCCAAAATAAAGAATGCCTGATTGTGTTATTAAAGAGTTTAATAACAAGATTGCTATTCATCAAATTTAAATTGTTTAAATTAGGATGAATTATAATTAAAGTAGTGGAAATATATTTCTAAATAAGCTAATGAGCTAAGATATTCAAGTAGTTGAATAATTTAGATATATACTACATGACATAGAATATATAGTTGGATTGGATGTTCGGTTTCTGATTTAATGACCTTAAGATCTGATGTAATTATTTATTGATTTATTTAATTAATATTATAAAAAAAATTAAATTAGGGAACGTACCTAGTACTGTGTCGCTGGGCACGCCCCAAATCCTTTAATAAACTTTTTTGTATATTTTTATTATTTAAAAAAATCTGAATAAATAAATAATTTATTAGGATGCGATCCTAATTATGATTATGCAATAAACTTTCTAAAAAAGTTTAGAAAAATCATTAACCATTCCAACATTTATGCCTTGAGTGTTGTTTTTCAAATTATTTGATAACATGGTACTTATTAAATTTAGTTCACATATTCAATATTAGTTAAATGAGTTAAATACAATGTATAATGTAAATAAAGATAGAAGGTCATATAAATATGTGACTTGGTGAAACATTTGATTTTGTCGAGTGGAAAAATTGTTTCAAATTGATCTCATATGATTAGGTAATTCAGAAGTTGAATTATTTGAGAGAAAAATTCTCATAATTTATGTAATGAGATTAGATTACATAGGTTTGATAATTAAAGGAACCTAATTGGATTGGGATTTTATTTAATTGTTAAATAAAATTTTGTATATGGTTCTATTATTGATTATGAGATAATCAAACTTAAATGAAATATCCACTGTTTAAAATTTCAAGTTGGAGTGTGGTTCAAGATTTGACTCCTCATGGTCTCCATTGCAAATTTAATAGTATAGTGGATAGATGCTACTCCCCGAGGAGGGCGCTTGTTCGTGGAATAAAGGTACCGAAAAAACGAGGGCGACCACGCTGATGTGTAGTATCTTGTTTAGTTGTACTAATGTCTAGGTAATACACTTGACTAGGACAGTATGATAGTCTTATGATAGTCTCCTAGGGAGCATTGTGATACTGTCTTAGAGACCAAGGAAGAAATGGAGAGTTAAACATGTTTAGGAAACATATTAATTGAGACTAGTTCTCAATTGACTAATTACTTGTTACACCGCCTCTCCCAAGCACAGGTAGATTGGATAGCTCATTGTTGCACACACACAAACAATGGCTCGGTGGATTCCATGATTTGTTTGACTCCTTAAATTATTAAAACATTCACAAGACTCGAAATTTCAAGTGGGAGCGAGCTTCTCAGATAATGCTCATGGCCTCCATTATTGGTGCAACAGTATAGTGGGTTGTATTACTCCCCTACGAGGATGTTAATTCGCAGAATACAGGGTTAGACTCCTATTAAGATGAACTGAAGTCCAAGCATTCGAGTACGGCCACCCCGACGTGGGGTATATCGAGACCTTCTGTGGATGTTCAAGGATGGTGTACACATGACTAGGGTGTACATTAACCTCACTGAGGAGCTCTGTTATACGATCTTAGAGGCTGTGGGAAAAGTGGTGTTTTAAATATGTTTAGTAAAGAGTTTACTAGAAAACATATTTATTGAGAAATGTTCTCACCCTTTTGATATCCCAATTCTGCCTCCCCGAGAAGGAGTTTTGGGTAGTTTGGTTGGGTCGCTACGGCATACATGTAAGTGTTGGATTATGAACTCCGAACCTTGATTGTTTGCTAAAAGTAAGAAAAGTAATCTTGTATGTTATATGCCTTGTGTTACACTTTCTTGATTTCGGACTGGTTGCTATACTTTTGCATTGCGATAAATACTAGTAAGTCTTACTTGTTTACTCCATTATGCTCACTATTATATGATATGTTTTAGTACATGAAGACCACTAGGAGATATCAAAGTTCCCTAGGCTGCTGCTAGTATATCTACTAAGTTAAAAAGAACTTTCGGAACGTTAAACTAGACAAAAGAGTTAGTCGGAAGCAAGAATCAGACATTAGATGTCGAACTTATTCTAGTCTAAAAATCCTTGAGTTTTCAACTATGGTAGAGAGGATAAGATATTTTAAAGAAGTGTTTGGTTAGAGAACTAGTAGCATGAGAACGGCTTATGACGAAGATGATAGACACTAGATTGCGCTAAGATCAATTTAAGAGCATGTCATATGATGATGTGTTATTTAATTGATCTAAAATTTTTAATGCAGATATTGAGAACCAATCTCAACAGGATATGATCCTGACTTGCCTGTCAAGGTCTTTCAATCGGTTTAGGTTGGATACATCGAGTAATAGAGATTACTCATTGTCTGAACTAATGAAAGTACAGTTTGAGCAAAAAGGTGTCATGAGAACTAAGGAAAGAGTCCACTTAGGTTAAGCATCTATCTCAGGAATTAGGAACCTTAAGAGGGTAAAATTAAATATGAGTCAAAATAGTTTTGTCTCTTTTATAAAAGCACTGGACATTAGTATTTAAAAGGAATTGCCTAGGAACTTAGATACTATTGTTTCCAAGGCCGAAAGCCAACATGGCAGGGTTTTTGATATCCGATCTCCTCTAGCTGTGACTTGTAGGTAGTTCACTAGCATTTTTTGGTGAATGGGTTTTCAGTAAGGGCATCAAGAGATATAAGTCGGGGAATGTAGTTCTAAATTTGAGAAACCATCCTAATGTACTTTAGAAATTTGATTTCTACCACTATTTGTTTCAAACAGACTTTCGGTTATTTTTCTCAAATATAGACTAATAGTTATGTAAATAAAATGTTTATTTAAAAGGTACATTGGTAGATGGTTGACTTATTTTAATCAAAACTACATTGATGGTAATTTATTAGTCTAGTACAAGATAGGCTGTGTAACCATATAAAACAAGAATTTTTGAAAGCCATATGGCTTTTAAGTGATACTTAATCTTAGCTCATATAAATCTAGTATAATTCAGAAACTGGTTTGAAATGTCTTATGCAATCCTTGAGTACTAAAATGATAACTGGCGCGTGAATCATGTTCAAATTAATTGTGACTGAAAGAGCCATTAAGGGTAAATGTAGCAGAACCACTAAGCTGCTAGAACTTGTTGATACAATGTTTATAGACTGCTAAAAGTTCATGTAATAGGAAGCGCATAGTATTTCATAAAGTGTTCATTAATGACTAGTCAATTAGTCGATATACGGATATAGCTGTGAATACTAAAGGCTTGAATCCTTTGAAATGTTCCACGTAGGGAACTATATCAAATCACTTTGATTAGATTGAAGTGGTGGATTTAGGAGAGTTCTTATTTTTCCTTATTATAAAGAGTTATAGAAAGGATCAATATTGTATTATTGAATATGGTAAGATTCATATGATGAGTCATGTTTACATATTAAAAGATTTGTTTTAGAATGTGTTATAAAAGTGTAGAAAATGGCTTGTGTTAGATAAATGACAGTATAAGATACTGTGTTTCAACAACATGATACAGCATACAGTAGATGATATATTAGATATATTTTTAACTAGGTTATTGGCACGCTAAGTACATAAGAGCTTTGGTGTAGTGGGAGGATGATCAGAATCATCTGACGGATTTATGTTTTCACTCTTAATGGTTAAGCATGGTGGTGATTCTGATCCTGAAGACTAAAATGAAACTATTAAGTATAAAGATGCAGACCAATGGGTCAGGGCAATGAAGTTAAGTGAGTAATTATATTTTAATTAAGTCTAGGAACTTGGTTAGGTGTCAAAAAATGTTAAGTTCATTAGATTGGATACGAATGGATCCACAAGTATATATGTTGGGAAAATATATTAATTTTGGTGGAAAAATTAACTCTATGCCGACTATTGGGTTCACAGTTCTCAACTATGGTCACAACAATAGGCACCTATTAGAGCACTTAGAGTAGGAGACTCTTCTCTCTATCTAAGCTCCCGGTCGAAAAGTCACGCTTCGAGACACCTCACGTGCGAGAGTTCCCGGGAATAGGTTTATCTCTATAAACATTTTGCCCTCATACCAGTTGTTGGGATGAATTTCAAAATTCTCTCTAAAGTTTACGCAGCGGAACAGGTTTAGAATTCATATCTCTAAACCTAAGGAAATTTTCTCCTAATTTTAAATCAACTGACTTAAATTCATAATTTAAATCAACAGATCTAAATTCTTAATTTAGATCTACAGGCCTTTTACTTTAATACATTCATAACAATACATAAACTTAAACAGGTATAATGATGAATACTATAAATAAATAGAAAAGCGGATTCTAAAAGGAGAAGGAAAGAAAAATATACCTAAAATTGCTCCAATAAAAGAAAAAACCAGAAAGATAATAATATTCTTCAAAATCAAGACCACGAGACCATCTACGCAATGACCTCGAACTGCCCAGAAGGTGGGCTCCGAAAAATATTAAACTGAAGAAAGAAAAATTTTAACGGAAATTTTTCTCTCAAATTAGGTCTCCGAAACAATTTCAGAAACCCTAAAGAAATATTTCAACTTCCATGCCAAACCTCGGAATAAGCTTCTCTATTTATAGAAGTATTCCAGAGTGAAAAATCTAATTTTAATCAAAGTGGGATTGCCCAATTAAAATCAAAACGCAGCATTTAATTAAAAAACGAAGTCAAAATGCGTCGTTTCGTCACTGTTCAAAATCGCGTGATTTTTTAATTCAAAAAGCATGCCACATGTCGCACGCCTATTGGTCCAACCCGTGGCACATGGATTCCTCCCCTAGGCAGCCTAGCGAGACACGTGTCGCATGCTGATTGGCTGCCAACGAAGTATGCGGATCGCCATAGTTTATACACGATTTTTGATTTTTTTAAAATTTTTGCTTTGTTTCCCACATATAAAAATTCATCTTATGAATTTTAATTTTCTAAAATTATTTAATTTTATATTTTTTTTTAACATTATTCATCTTATGAATAATGTTTGGCAAAATTAATTTACCCATTTTATGGACAAATAATTCATCTCATGAATTCTATAATATTTTTTCGATGGCAATAAAATACAGGGGCTTGCGCAGGGACCTCAGAGACAAATTAAATCTAGCTCTAAATGGGTTAAATTAATCATCTCAGGAAATAATTTAATTACCATTTAATGAGACTTAATTTTACTAAATAAATCTCATTGCACTCCAGACTTAAATTATTTATTCGATATCTCCCTAATAGACTGTAATGGTGAAAACAACCCCTCCACTAGATGTCCATGACAAAGGATAAATATAACCACTACCATTATCCTTCTCACAGCTTCTCCATTAGTTACCGACTCGCCCTTCACTGAATAATTCATTTATACTTGAGCATATTCACAGTATAAATTCCAAATGTCAAACACTTGGAATACTTTGGCCAAAGTTTTCGAACTATTCAAATATTTTCGATTCAACTAAGGGGACATTTGTATCTCTTAAGAGACAGTAGATTCCCTATTGAATACTTGATCCTTGTCACACTTCACGCTGCTACCAAGTGCACGTGGGATTTCAGTCATTCGTTGAGACCTTACTTATAGTACACCAAAGTAACTAACGCTCCATGCACAAGTCCAGAATACCCTCAGCATTTAGAGTCGTCGTTCAAACAGCACAACGTGAATCACTCATTTTCGATAATAGTCTAGAAATAAGTAACCCACATGGTCCAACTCAGTGTGTCGATCTTATTAAACACAGTAACCTAACACTTTTGGATCTCCATCCACATGACCAATACAAGTCATCTAAAGTGTCACGTTATAGTCTTAACATACAAGTGGTCCAAACTTGTCTTCGACTATGAGTCTTTCAAACAACAATCCATACCATTTGTTCCAAGTCTATCAGTGACTGAGTCTCATAAACCACTTGAAATAAACATGTAAATTGTAGTCTAAGGACTACACCAATCTCATGGATGTCTCCCAAAAGAAAATCGCATGCAGTACTAATGCTCACATGCACAAATTTAACTAGGAAACGACTGAAACTTCAATTTTATTTATTAATTAAAATAATATATCCAGAATAAATCTGAATTTCAAGACACTATTCCTAACAATATAGAGTTGAGTGGACGAGGAGGTAAAAGTATTAGGTCACAATACACGACTTAAATCTTAGGTGCGTTGGGTAACGACATGAAGTGTAGTGGGAATAGGTATTTTATTAGGAATATATAGTCTCTTACGAGATAAAGAATTTCCCTTAGTTGATTTGCAAACATACGACTAGACTTGAGAATCTCTTGCCAAAGTATCCATATGTTTGACAATTGGAATTAATATAGAAACTATTTTCTATATTAATAAATTATTCAAGATGAGTGAGTCAGAAACTAAGGTGAAAGAGGTAAGAAAAATAATGATAGCACTTAAAGTTGCTTTTCTCCTCATGGACGTCTAATATAGGGATTAATTGTCAATAATAAAAGCTACTAGCCCGTGCGATGTATGGATGATGCTTATATTTTGGAAAATTTTGAATTTGTGCGTGAATTATTTGACCGAGAAAATAAACTACGTTAGTTTATATTCGAAAAGTCTCTTGTATCATAATTTTGTGGGCAAATTATACGTTAGTACACTGAGATAGTATATATATACTTCCTATTATGTTGCCGGTAGCCGAAAGAATTGAGTTTTGAAAATGAAGTTACCTTAAGAAAATTTGAAATTGAAGAGCAAAATATATGACTGTTTTTAAAGAAAAATTGGAGTTGAACTTGCATAATATATGAATTTATTTTTCTTGTGATTTTTTGTCTCTCAATTCTCTGTTTCGAGAAACCCAACTTTGTAACCATTTGGTACCACATTCTCCACTACCTTTAACTTGTGGTTGTATAAATGCTAGATTATAACGGGAGGTTTTTGTTTTTTTTAAATTATGAAAATTTGCACATGGCATCCTGAGGATTGATAAATGTGGGTTTTAATTTATAGATTGGCGTATTTTGAAGTATAAAAAATTTTATCATCTAGGTATCCTATTTCACAATCTAATTAATTTTTATTGTATGGGAAATAGGAAATTATTCGGGCTGTCTTTAGAGGAATGCCAGTCTTTTGTATCTCACGTCTCCTCACTATTTGCCTAGAAAAAGGAATTTATTCATTATGTATCCTAAGGTTTGAATATATATTACGCATTAAAAATTTTATCACATAAGTTACCTACGCTATATTGTAGTAAATTTTGAGCAAAATTTGGCTAATTTACAAAAAGATGTTGATATGGTCTATGAATATAGCAGCATAAATGCACTATGTTAGTGTTTTTTGGGAAAATCTAACGAATTAAAAAAAAAAAAAAAAAAAAAGAAGCTAAATTTTGACAAAATTTATGTATATAATACCAAAGTAATATTTGATGTGAGAATTTTTGATAAAAAATCATCAAATTTAATAGAGGACACCTATTATTGTAGGATTCATGTTTCATTTCAACAAATTTTGGCAAATGGTACATGATTGATTAAATTTTAAAATTTATGGGTTTTTGCATGATAAAACTTGACATCTTTAGATACTTTATTATTGAAATGTTATGATATTTGAGTAATAAATGCTTAAACATTCAGAAGTGATGGATTTCATTTATGTATTATATGTGTAATTACTTACAATATTAAATGTAAATAATAACTTCAATATAAATTATAAATAATTCGTTCCCACATGCAATCATCACGGCAGATTCATTTGTATTATATTTATCCACATTGGAACTTGCTGGGCCGCTAAAACGGTGCCGTTTTTGGGTGAATTGATGAGTGCAGGAATCAAACAACGCATTGCATAGAGGCAAGGGACGTGACGTTAAATAATAGAGAGATCTGGGAATTATTGTATAAGTATATTTAATTTTAGAGTATAGTAATATTTATATAGTTGAGTTAAATATTATTAAACGGTAATTAATGTTATTAAGTGTTAATAATTCGATTTAGTTCTTTTGGAGCTAAAATTAAACTGTCTTTAAGGTTCCTTTGCAAGCCTTTATAAGTATGTTGGCTGAAAAATATTAAAAATAAATTCATAAGATGAATAAATTTTTTTGCTAAAAAAAATTCGTTAGATGAATTATTTATTCATAAGATGAATAGATTATTTTACCAAATTATATATTAATTAGATTAATTTATACATTTCAGAATTTAAGAAAATAAAATAAAATGAAATAATGAAAAAGCGCGGCAAAACTGAAGAAAACCAACCGGTCACGTGCGACGCAAGTGCCAGGCCTCGGCAATCCTCCAGATCCGTAATTCAGCCACCCGTGTGTGGGTTGGATGGCGAATCAGACTTTGCCACGTGTCATGTTTCACATTGCCAAAATCAGAATGCATTTTTTGAAGCATACGACGTCGGTTTATTTTGCTTGCACTGTATCCCACATCAAAAATTGAAGACTTTTTCTACCTAACGCCTATTATAAATCGGAGTTTTGGTTATTGAGTTTAGTATCCAATATGTTTTCTGAAAATTTTAATTTTTCAAAAAATTAAAATGGAAGAAGTTTTCTTTGAAATTCTTCGTGGTAAATATTTGGGAACCTACACTGCAGGGGTCAAGGGGCTATTATGGAGATGATCCTGCGGTTTCGATGATTCCTCCCAGACGACAATTGTGACCCACAATCCAGGCATTTCTGATTCTTTTTCTTTTAAGCTTTCTTTTAATTATCGCATTTCTATTCATGCTTTTAATTTAATCTTTATTATGCTTTGATATTCTATGTCGTTATGTACATATATTAGAATAGAGGTCCTTGTATTTGAAACTAAAGAATTTTAAAATTGCTTCCACTACCCCTGATCTAATTAATCGAGGCAAATTTAATTTTAGAGATTAAACTTTCCCAACACATTGGGTAACTGAGTGAAATATAGGAAGATCAGATATTTTACAAGGAATCTATGATAAAAGGACATCTCTTTAGTTGATTCGCAAGCACACTAATTGATTCTAGAGATTTTGGCTAGAACGTTCCACATGTGTGACATTTTGAGTTGATACAGAACTGTTTCTCTGCATTTGTGAATTATTTGAGGAGGGCAAGTTAAGAACTAAGGGGTAGATTTGAGAAAGAATAATAGTAGTAGTTAAAATTATTTTTTTTGGAGACAACTAATAGAGAGGTTAATTGTGACAGAAAAATTATATGAAATTTAATAAGTAAATATATTTATTTTTAGAGTGCAACAAAACTTATTTAGTGGAATTAAGTTTTACTAAATGGTAAACAAATGTTATCATAAGATGATAATAAGATTTAACCTATTTGGAGGTAGAATTAAATTATCCCTGGGTCCTTGTGCAAGCCTCTACAATATAAACCTTTAGAAAATCAATAGAATTCATGCGATTAATTATTTATTTGTTAGATGAATAAATTAATTTTGTTAAACCTAAAATTTTTGAGATGAATTTATACCAAAAAAATTAAATAAGAAAAATAGAAAAACAAAACAATTCAGCCAGGAACAACCACCGTGCGGCATGTGTTGCGTGCTGGGACGCGCCTATGCTAGCGATCCGTGCACCCTGATGTGGACCAATGGGGTGCTTCCACGTGGCACCCGTGATGCATGCAGGGAAGCTGTGTTTGTTCATGCGTTTTTTTCGTTTTTTTGATAGATGTTTTTGTATTTTGACATATTAGAAATCTTATTTTTATTTTATTTTTAATTTTATTCAATTTAGATATTTCAACTTATAAAACATATGTCTAGGGTTTACCAAAGAAGACTTTTCATACTTACTTTTCAATTAGAGAATTCAAGAGAAATTGATCTCCCCTTTTTCTCTAAAAAATGTTTTCAAGATTATTGATTTTACACTGCCCCCTCACTCGGTGTGAAGAAGAATTGCCGAGAAGACTTCGGTGGTGTCATTATCGCTTCATACTTACACTGCAGTCTACATCGAGATATGCAATTCCTAATTATTCTTTTAAATTTGTATTTGATTCATTTTTCATATTATGTCCATGTATGCTATGCATTATCAAGCTATAATTAGGGTAGAGACTGTTTAATATTTAAAATTCAAAATCTTAAATTTTGATTTTGCCACACCTGCACTGTTAATTTGGAAAATTTTAGTTTATGAAATTAAAATTTCCCAACAATTGGTATTAGAACGGGTCTCTAATTATTCTTGATATGCATGACGACATTGTTAGGCATAATTGAGAAACTATATCAGAATACAAATTAATGAAGAGATTATGACAAAAGAAAGATAAAATCATTGTTAAATGTGTTCAAATAAACTTGTTATTATATGATTAATCGATTATTTTAAATGGTTTAAAATCTTTATTAATAGATTGTATTAATCAATGTTCAATCATGACTAGAATTTCGTTATGAAAATTATATTTTTCACACTTGTTAAATTACTCTAAATATTATCGAACGAGATTAGATAATTTAATTGATTTTATATGATTATGATCAATTAAGTAGCAAAATATTTTTTTTTTTTAAAAATAAAAATTCTGCAAACATCTACTGACGTTAGTGCCTACAATATAACAACAACAACAGTCCCAGTGCCTCGTGGCTCCCGCAGGAAGCAGGGTCTTGGGGGGGGGGGGGGGGGAGGGTGATGTACGCAGCCTTAACCCTTCCGGTTGGAAAGGAGACTGTTTCCGGGGACCCCCAACCTGAAGTAATTGAGTGCCTGCAGATAACCATCAAATAATTACCAATGGATTTTGAGGAATAAGAGGAAAAGAAGAAGAATAAAGAAGAAGAAGAAGCAAAAGAAGAAGAAGAAGAGGGAGAGGAATAAGCATGCTAAGCCTGACAAGCATGATCAGATACTAAGCTAGCCTATAAGAGCTACACTTGAGGTTATACCTACCTAAGGATCTCACACTACCTGTCACTCCCCGCACTAAACTACTCTGCCACCTTTGCTACCCTTATACTAGCCTTCCAACGTACCCTATCTGAGGTCATCTCCTCTCTTAGGTTTAGGTGGGTTAAGTCCTGATGAATCATCTCCAGCCAACTCTTCTTTAGTCGGCCTCTACCTCTTCTGCTTAGCGCCGTGTGAAGCTGTTCACACCTCCTGACTGGAGCTGTAGTCGGTCTCCTGCTGACATGACCAAACCATCTTAGGCGGTGTTCCCTCAATTTATCCTCGATCGAGGCTACACCCAACTTTCCTCGTATCACATCATTCCTAATCCTATCCTTCCTTGTGTGACCGCACATCCAGCTGACGTCAAATAATTAAAAAAAACATTATTTGAAATGAGATTATGACAGAAATTATATGATAATCTATTTTTCTAAAAGGTGTTTAGAAAAATAATTTGAGCCTTTTAAAGACTAGTTGTGAGGTTATTAAAAGAAGTTTTAATATCAAGTTTAAAAGGGCAAATAGATAACGTAAAATCCACAAATTTACAAAAATTAAGCACAAGCAAGGTTCAAAGGTTGAATACTCACGGTTAATAAGTTTAATTTAGTATATAATTATTTATATCACTTTTATTCATTTTTAAACATTTTTTTTTATCGAACTTTAATCGCTTTTGCTCGGTTTTGCTCGTTTTCATCTATATTGTTATTTTCTTGAAAAAAACACTCATTTTATGTTAAATCTTGCTAGGTTTAACATTAACATCAACAAGTAAAAGCAAGATACATCAAATAAAACTAAAAAAATAGCAAAAATACCCAAGTTGCACTGTTCAAAACAAGAACCACATAAAATAACAAATTTTTTTACACAAATTGCAATGGGCGGCAATTTTAAACTATTTTTTGTTAGTGCCCAGATACCATATATTAAGATCACCTATAGGAATTACCGAAATCACCCATAGGAATTACCGAACCATAAATTGAAGAACAAACATAAACAAAAGGGGATAGGGAGAACACCATAAATTACGTGGTTCAGCCGAAGCCTACATCCATGGAGGGGAGCACGATAATTTCTTTATTATAATTGGAGTTTACATGAGACGTCTCTCAACTCTCAATCCTCTCAAACCCTAACTCAAACCCTGAAGAAAACATACACATAACCCGTATATATATAGAGCTTCCCACACTAAAACCCTAGTGTGATATGGGCCCAAATAGGATTGGCCCAATCCTATAACATCTAAACCAGGCCCAATACAACCAAGCTCCATACATAACCTAACAAATCTCCCACTTGGATTTTGGATGGATTATTTACATTTATCAGACTAGACCACCCGAGAATTTTAAATTCAGATCTAACAAAAATACGAGGACCCAACCCAAAAAAGGGATTCAACCCGGTCAAACAATCCATTGACCTAGCATAAAAAACCCTAATTTTTTAATCTCAAATCAGAAATCAGCGCTGCATCGCTTCATCTTCCTCTATTGAGCTTCGAAACCCTAGCCTTTACTCAAAAACGTCTGCCGCCGCACACCGGCATCGGCCACCGGACACCGCCGCTCACTGGCGGCTTCGAACATGGCCGTCGACTCACCGCAACACTTGCTGCCACGCTCACATGTGTGAGACCACCGTCGAGGACTCCCACTAGAGTTCGAACCACCGACTTCCATGGCATCACACCACCACCAAGGCTCACACCAGCACCGTCGCTCCCACTGGATGTCTTATCTCCGACCATCGTTGTCTCCGTCACCATGAACCACCAGAAGCTTCGCCGCCATAGTTCGATTGACTCAAGCACTATCGCTCACCGACATCAACCACCGGACATCGTCACCTCCAGCTCGAGAACACACCGGCTCTAGGCCTCACTGCCGGCAACCACCAGTGCACGACCACCATCGTTCGAGGCTCCCAGGCGCGTCACAGCAGCACGCCATTGCCAGATCTCCCATCGGCACTCGAATCCGCTTCAACGACACTAATTTACATCGAGTCCATCAGATCTAACACTCGGGTATACAGATCTAGTTTCTCACTCCTCCACGTAGACCAAAATCACCACCACTAACTCTCAGCCACTGCCTTTTTCACCAAGGCACAAACCCATCTTTCAATTATTGCACCACCATGCCATTACCGTCTAGATCAGGCCACCACCAGAACCACCATCTGGAATTTTCATTGCTTGCGTTAGAAATTGTGTCTCATCTCTCATTGGCCCTTAAACCTCTAATTTAGGTTCCACCCAAGGCTCTGAACCTTGCTCTGATACCAATTGTTATTGCCCAGATACCATATATTAAGATCACCTATAGGAATTACCGCCCATAGGAATTACCGAACCATAAATCGAAGAACAAACATAAGCAAAAGGGGATAGGGAGAATGCCAAAATTACGTAGTTCAGCCGAAGCCCACATCCACGGATGGGAGCACGATAATTTCTTTATTATAATTGGAGTTTACATGAGACGTCTCTCAACTCTCAATCCTCTCAAACCCTAACTCGAACCCTGAAGAGAACATACATATAACCCATATATATATAAAGCTTCCCACACTAAAACCCTAGTGTGACATGGGCCCAAATAGGATTGGCCCAATCCTATAACATCTAAACCAGGCCCAATACAACTAAGCTCCACACATAACCTAACATTTTTACTACCTAAATTCATTGTATTTACATACTTTAACATTTCCTAGCTCATTTTTTTGCAGGTTTGGGCCGTGCTTGAGCAGGAAAATTGCATAAAATATTGATGTTAAGCAACTTGAAGATGAACCGCAACTTCCATCAAATGAGAAGCAAGTTTGATGTATTTTTTTTCATTTTTTTTTTCCCATTTCAAACACTATAAATAGGGGGTGTTTGGGGGTGTGTTTAGGCATCCTTCATTCAAACAAAAACACATACAAAGTGTAGGAAAAAGAAGTAGAAAAACGGGTGAAGGAAGAAGAAGAAGAAGGAAGAATGTTTGGTTTGTAATTTTGTATTTTAAAGTCCTTTTTAGCCTTTTCTTCTTCTATGTTCATGAATTTTGTGTTAGTTATGCTTTATATTAAGTTTATCATGAACTAATTTTATTATTCCAAGGCTACAATGTAGCCTAAGTTGTAATATACGCTCATTTCTAATTCAACGTATTTATTGTTTTGTCATTGCGTTGTTGAAGTGTTTATCATTGCTTTTTTTTATGAGTTTTAAATGCTTGATCACCACTTAAGGGCTATAATGATTCATAATGAGTTCGAGAGGAGATTTATGATGAGTGCTAAGATGATAACCACCACAAATTGAGCGAATGCTCGAGAGAGATTAACGTGATTTGTGTGATTTTTAAGAGAAAATCATAGAGCTTCAGAAACTCCTTTCTTATTTAAATTCATGCACGAGAGTGATGGGTTAATATGTAAAAGAGTATGCTAAATGTTGCTCGAGAGAGAATATTTAGTAAATTAGGATTTTGAACCATCAACACGTAATAACAACTTGAATAAGGAGAATAGAAGGGCATATTGGTGCAACTGGGTGAAACTGGCTGCCTTGGATATTATTAAATCATACAAACTTCATAAAGTCAATTCACATATTTGTTTCTTTTATTTTATTTCATATCAACATCTCAATCGTTTGGTTGTTCAAATAGCATCAAAGCTACTAATCTTGGTACTCATTCAATAAAAATCCTCGTGGGATGATACTCTACTCATTTCTTTATTACTTGATACGACTAGCACACTTGCTAACGCATACGCAAAATCTGCATCAAGTTTTTGGTGCCATTGCCGGGATTGTATCTATTTGAGTGATATCGACACCAACTAGTTTTGGTGCGAATTTGAAATTGTTTATAATTTGTAAATTTTATTTAAGTTTAAGAAATTTTTCATTTGATTCATTTATAAAGTTAGTTTTGTGTTATTTTTCTATTTTTCTTATATTTTGCCTTTGTTTTTATCTTTATTTTGCTATTAAGTTCACTTTGTTAGGGTTTTTAAAAGTTAAATTTGATAATTTTAAGTTTTCAAAAACATTAGGGTTACTACCCTCTTTTTTTTTTAAATTTGTGTTTTATTAACTTTTATTTTATAATGTTGTATTTTTAAGGCTTTCTGATCAATCGCAACTTTATTTTAATTTTGTTTTATCATCCAAATAGGTTTTTCAAAGTTAGACATATTATCACTAAGTTTTTCAAAACCTTTGGTGAGCACCTATTTTTTCCTTAAAATTTGGCTTTGTTTAAATTTTGTATTATACTTTTGTAACGTTTTTTTTTTTTTTTTTATTGTTATCCTTATCTTTAACTTTCTAGTTGCTTATTTTACTTTGTATGCAAAATTTAATTGAAAAAGAAATAACTCCTTTTGACCCTGAAATGACTAATAAGGAAAACAAAAAGAACTAAAACCATGGCTAATAATGCTGGAAATGAGGACGAAAGGACCTTAAAAGATTACGCCATACCTACTGTTGTGGGGTGCACTTCTAGCATTCTATGTCCACCAATACAAGCAAACAATTTTGAAATTAAACCCTCTATTATACAAATGATTCAACAAACTGTCCAATTTGGCGGTTTACCTAGTAAGGACCCAAACCTGCATATCGCTAACTTCTTGGAGATATGCGATACATTTAAGCATAATGGCGTCAGTGATGATGCCATTCACTTAAGGCTGTTTCCTTTCTCACTAAGAGACAAAGCCAAAGAGTGGTTAATGTCACTACCACTAGGAACTATCGCCACTTGGGATGATTTGGCTCAAAAATTTCTTACTAAATATTTTTCACCAGCCAAATTAGCTAAGATGAGGAATGACATTATCTCATTTGTGCAATACGATACAAAATCTTTGTATGAGGCGTGGGAACGTTACAAAGAAATTTTGAGAAGGTGCCCACATCATGGTTTGCCTGTTTGGATGCTAGTCCAAACGTTTTACAATGGGTTAGCACCTAATACTCAAATGATGGTAGACGCGACTGTGGGAGGATCACTAAATCACAAAACCCCAGATGAAGCGTATGAATTGCTAGAAGTAATGTCTAGCAATAACTATGCAAGGGCAACTGAACAAAAGAAACTTGCAGGAATATACGAGCTGGATGCAATAACAAAGTTAACTGCCCAGGTTTTAATGCTTCAAAAATAGAAGAACATGAACGTGAATGCCATAAATTCTCAAGTACTAACGTGTGAATTTTGTGCAGAGAATCATCCTAGCATAGAATGCCAAACAGGAAATTCTTTCGCCCCGTCAATCCATGAACAAGCCAATTTTGTTTCAAATTTTCAAAAAAATAATCCTACTCCAACACATATAATATGAGGTGGAGAAACCATCCAAATTTTTCAAGGAATAATCAAGGGATACAAAACATAACCTTTTCAGCCCCCTGAAAGAAAGAGTGATCTCGAGGAATTGTTTAGTAAGTTTATGCAAGATGCTAGAAGTTTCATGCAAAACACAGAAGCAACTCTTTGAAATAGAGAAACCTTGATTCGCAATCAGGAAGCGACCATTAGAAACCTTGAGACCCAAATTGGGTAAATTTCAAATCACCTTTCTGAAAGATCTCAAGGTTCTTTACCTAGTAACACTGTCATTAACCCAGGAGAGCAAGTAAAAGCAACAGAATTACGAAGTGGAAAAATTTTGAAAGAACCAACTCAAGTAGACCAAACCATGCCAATTGAACAACCCATAATTGACCTGTCCACTGATGCAAATCAGGAATTGGAAAATGAGGAAGGGACAAAAGTCCAAGAAGAAAATGAGCCAAAAGGGCTAAACCTCAACCCTACAAACCAAAGGTCTCATTCCCTCAACGCTTGAAAAAGACAAAAAGGGACAAACAATTTGCTAAATTTTTGGAAATTTTCTAAAAGTTACACATTAATGTCTCTTTTGCTGACATGTTATAACAGATGCCCAAATACGCCAAATTTATGAAAGAAATCCTGTCTAACAAAAGGAAGTTGGGAGAGTTCGAAACCGTAGCACTTACTGAAGAATGCAGTGCCATACTGCGAAAGAAGTTGCCTTCCAAGCTAAAAGATCTAGGGAGTTTCATGATACCTTGCACCATTGGCTCCATTAGTTTTGATAAGGTTTTGTGTGATTTAGGTGCAAGTATAAATTTAATGCTTCTCTCTGTTTTCAAGAAGCTGGGGTTAGGAGAAGTGAGGCCTACCACTGTATCTCTCCAACTTGCGGACAGATCAATCAAGTATCCTAGAGGTGTAATTGACGACGTCCTTATAAAGGTCAATAAATTCATCTTCCTAGCTGACTTCGTAGTGCTTGATATGGAAGAGGATCTTGAGATACCTCTTATTCTGGGCCGACCCTTCCTTGCCACATGAAGAACGCTGATAAACGTCCAACAAGGAAAGCTGATCCTAAGGGTACAAGATAAACATGTAACCTTCAACGTTTTTAATGCCATTTTTTTTGATATTGATATTGTAGATGAGTTGGTCACTAAGACATTTAGGGACACGTTCCCCAAGTTATCCCTTGAAGCGTGTCTAACAAAGTCAGGGACCATAGACACAGAAGATGAGTTAATAAGGGAATGTGCCCAATACCTGAAAAGTTGCGAACCTTTCGATTCATGCCACAGAACAAGAGTGGAAAACATTCGAGCAATTGAAATTCAACCGAGAACGGAAAAAGAAGAGCCACCGAACTTAGAGCTCAAGCCATTGCCACCACATCTCAAATATGCCTATCTTGGTAATTTTAACACTTATCCTATTATTATTAATGCCTCATTGAGTAATATTGAACAGGAAAGGTTGCTTAGGGTTCTAAGAGAGAATAGAACAGCAATCAGATGGACCCTTTCCGATATCAAGGGAATTAGCCCTTCAATATGCATGCACAAAATCCTCATGGAGGCTAGCTTCAAACCCTCTGTGCAACCTCAGCGGCGGTTAACCCTTGCCGTGAAAGAGGTAGTAAGAACAGAAGTTGTCAAATTATTAGATGCCGGGATCATCTATTCCATATCCGATAGCCCATGGGTTAGCCTAGTGCAAGTAGTTCCAAAAAAGAGGGGGATAACTGTAGTAGAAAATGAGAACAATGAGCTCATCCCTACTTGGACTGTCAACGGGTGGAGGGTTTGCATATATTATCGAAAAATTAATTATGCCACCCGAAAGGACCACTTCCCCTTACCATTCATGGATCAAATGTTAGAAAAACTAGCGGGTCATTCGTATTACTGTTTTCTGGATGAATATTCAGGGTACAATCAAATTGCCATAGCCCCGGAAGATCAGGAAAAGACCCCTTTCACTTGTCCTTATGGTACCTTTGCCTATAGGAGAATGCCTTTGGTGTTATGCAATGTCCCTACGACTTTTCAAAGATGTAAGATGGCAATCTTTAGTGATATGGTGGAAAATTTCATAGAGGTGTTTATGGATGATTTTTCAGTCTATGGAACCTCATTTGATGATTGTTTAGTTTTGCAAAGATGCAATGACACTAATCTTGTCTTGAATTGGGAGAAATGTCATTTTATGGTACAGGAAGAGATAGTGTTGGGGCATATAATTTCAAAAACAGGAATTGAGGTTGATAGAGCAAAAACTGAAGTGATAGAATGATTACCACCCCCTACCAATGTCAAGGGTATTCGGAGTTTCTTAGGACAGGCAGGTTTCTACAGAAGGTTCATTAAGGACTTCTTTAAGATCGCTAAGCCTCTTTGCAATTTATTGATGAAAGATGTCCCTTTTAACTTTGATAGTGACTGCATGCATGCCTTTGAAACCTTGAAGAAGAAACTAGTGTCAACACCAATAATTGTAGCACCTGAATGGACTTTACACTTCGAACTTATGTGCGACGCTGGTGATTATGATATAGGGGCTGTGCTAGGACAAACAAGGAACAAAAGTTTTCATGTAATTTACTATGCTAGTAAAACTTTGACGGATGCACAGATCAACTATGCTACTACCGAGAAAGAATTACTAGCCGTAGTATTTGCATTTGATAAATTTCGTTCCTACTTGCTCAATTCAAAGGTAATTGTTTACATTGATCATTATGCTTTGAAATACTTTTTGCAAAACAGGAGGCAAAATCGAGACAAATTAGATGGATTCCCTTGCTTCAGGATTTGATTTAGAAATCCGAGATAAAAGGGTACAGAAAATGTTGTGGCAGATCATCTGTCACGTCTCGAACGAGAGGACGAAGGTCCCTCTATCAACAAAAAATTCCTGGATGAAGATCTTATGGTGGTAAGCAAGAATCCTAATTGTCCATGGTACACTGACATTGTTAACTATCTGGTTGCACAGGAACTGCCCAAAGACATGTCCAATCAACAAAAGAAGAAGTTCTTCGCTGACTTAAAGCATTATTTCTGGGAAGAACCATTCTTGTACAAGCATTGTACAGACCAGATTATCAGAAGATGTGTACCTGAGGCCGAAATGGAGAACATTCTGCACCACTACTACTCTCTTGAAACTGGTGTCCATCATGGTGGGACAAAAACTGCAACTAAGGTTTTACAATCTGGGTTTTATTGGCCTACACTCTTTAAAGATGCTTAATTTGTTTGTAAATGTGATATATATCAAAGGACAGGTAACATCTCCAAGAAATATGAAATGCCCGTAAATAACATTTTGGTTGTTGAATTATTTGACGTTTGGAGGATTGATTTCATGGGTCCTTTTCCCTCATCATTTTCTAAAAGATTTATTTTGTTTGCTGTAAATTATGTGTCGAAATGGGTTGAAGCAGCTGCTTTTCCGACCAATGTTGCTAGAGTTGTAGTAAACTTTGTTAGAAAAAACATCTTTTCTCGGTTTAGAACTCCTAGAGCAATTATAAGTGATGGAGGTAAACATTTTCATGACCGCCAACTTAAAGCATTATTGAGTAAGTATGGAGTTACACATTATGCGGGTGCTCCATACCATCCTCAAACAAATGGACAAGTAGAAATTTCAAACCGAGAATTGAAAGTTATTCTTGAAAAAACAGTTAGTGCCTCTAGAAAGGATCGGTCGAAAAAGTTAGATGACACACTTTGGGCATATAGAACAGAAATCAAAACACCTATTGGAATGTCTCCGTATCGACTGGTTTATGGTAAAGCATGTCATTTGCCAGTAGAATTTGAACACAAAGCATACTGGGTCATAAAAACCTTAAACTTTAATTTAGCAGCTGCAGGCAAAAAAAAATTGCTACAAATCAACGAGATGGATGAGTTCAGAAATGAGGCTTATGAAAATGCTCAAATTTACAAAGACCGAACCAAAAGATGGCACGACAAGCACATTCTGAACAAAGAGTTCGTAGTGGGACAAAAAGTTCTACTGTTTAACTCCTGCTTATGACTTTTCCCAGGAAAGCTGCGCTCTTGATGGTCAGGACCCTTTATTGTAGCCCGTGTTTTTCCATATGGCACGGTTGAGATTCAGGATGAGAAAAAGGGTACTTTTAAGGTCAATGGGCAAAGACTGAAAACTTACATTGATGGAGAGCTCGAGCCTCAGAAAACTGCCATTCATCTCAACAATGTTGAATAAGCCACTCAAAAAGTCAAGCTAATGACTATAATTAAAGCGCTTCTTGGGAGGCAACACAAGTGTCTTTATCCTTATTTATCTTAGTTTTCCATTTATTATTTTATTTGTCTCATATTTCTGTATATTTTGTTTAAATAGGTATTTTGAAACAAGTTTGGGGTTAGCAAGATGTCCACATACACTATTAAAAGAGCAATCCTCAAACTGGGGAAGTATCTCTCACCCAAATTATCTTTTTAGTTCTTTTTTTAAAAATAAAGTTTGGGGGTGGGAAAAGTAATATTAATAATAAGTATAATAATTAAAATTTTTGAAAAAAAAAATTTGAAAAGTTTTCCTGTTTTATGTTTTAGAGTCGGCTTCAGTGCCTCCCAGAGTTCGGAGATATTGTATGGGGATGTAAATAGTATCGGCCAACAAAAATATTGTCTATTTTCTATAGTTTTTACAATTAATCTTACAAAAATTTTTTGTACAAAAAAAGAAAGAACTTATCGTCATGCTTTTTTTAGGCAATTTTTTTACTCCTTTTGGCTCGTTTACTTTAATTAGATTTGAATAACCTGATAATCAATTATTTTTGTGTTCTAATTGCAAAACACAATCTAATCTAAGGCACTATTTTGATAAAACTATGGTATTTGACTTCACTAGTTAGCCTGGCTGTTTTACTTTTCTTTCTGATTAAAAGATGCTCAAATTTGAATAAATTGCACAAAGAGTATCATTTACATAATATATTTTGAAAAGTTATGCCTAAGTCTAAAGAAAAGAAAAATAATAAAGGAAGATAATTAATAAGCACCACTATCTTGTTAAAAACATCTATCATTTGGATATATGCTATGGTGTGATCGTTTCGTGCCTTGGTACCTCGAGCAAGTAGATCCATAGGGGTGTTTCAACACCTGGTACCCTGGGCCAACTGGAATGGGAGTTTCCGTATTGAAAGCTCGCTACAAAGGTTACTTAGAAAGCTAACACGGAACCAAGCACTGAAAAAAAAAAAAACAACTTTCTCTAGCACCGCTATCCCACATAAATAAGATATGTGCTACCCGTTAAGAGGGCGTCTCAGTGGTGGCTTCTCTTACTTATGGGTTATCTCCCAGGAGTCGGAGCTTGATTCTCACTGAAGATATACTCAAGAAATCATAATACAGGCATCTCATTGGTGGCTTCTCTTACTTATGGGTCATCGCCTAGGAGTCGGAGCTTGATTCTCGCTGCAGATATGCTTATATTGACTTAAGTAAATGAATTCCTCCAAAGAAAAAAAAAAATGGTGCAAAAATAATGAGTTTTGGGCATACTTGATAAGTCTCGTTATGAGTGGTATAATATTTGTCCTCTATTCAGTTTGAATATCTTAAGATTACAAAGAACGGATAAACTTAATTTACTTAGCTAACTTTTGAATTCGATTACCTAGGTAATTGACATTTTTTTCCTTGGAAAATATGGTTTTACCTTTAGAACCTTAAACTTTGAGCCTCAGTTATTCTTCTTTAATTTAAAGTGTACCTGCTTTGAATTGTGGTAAAATTCTTAAAAAACATAAGATCCTGTGCTTTAATGTTTAGCTTTGCTCGAGGACGAGCAAGATCTAGGTTTGGGGGTATTTTGATAAGTTTAATTTAGTATATAATTATTTATGTCATTTTTATTCATTTGTAAACATTTTTTTTTTATCAAACTTTATTCGCTTTTGCTCGATTTTGCTCGTTTTTATCTATATTGTTATGTTCTTGAAAAAAAAACTCATCTTATGTTAAATCTTGCTAGGTTTTATCATTAACATCAACAAGTAAAAGCAAGAAACATCAAATAAAAATAATTAAATAGCAAAAATACCCAAGTTGCACGGTTCAAAACAAGAACCACATAAAATAACAAATTTATTTACACAAATTGCAATGGGCGGCAATTTTAAACTATTTTTACTACCTAAATTCATTGTATTTACATACTTTAACATTTCCTAACTCATTGTTTTGTAGGTTTCAGCGGTGCTTGAGCAGGAAAATTCTATAAAATATTGATGTGAAGCAACTTGAAGATGAACCGCAACTTCCATCAAATGAGAAGCAAGTTTGATGTACTTTTTTTTTCACTTTTTTTAATCCCATGTCAAACACTACAAATAGGGGGTGTTTGGGGTGTGTTTAGGCATCCTTCATTCAAACAAAAACACATACAAAGTGTAGGAAAAAGAAGTAGAAAAACGAGTGAAGGAAGAAGAAGAAGAAGGAAGAAAGTTTGGTTTGTAATTTCGCATTTTTAAGTCCTTTTTAGCCTTTTCTTCTTTTAAGTTCATGAATTTTGTGCTAGTTATGCCTTATATTAAGTTTATCATGAACTAATTTTGTTATTCTGGGGCTACGATGCAGCCTAAGTTGTAATATGCGCTTATTTCTAATTCAACGTATTTATTGTTCTGTCATTGCATTGTTGAAGTGTTTAACATTGTTTTTCATGAGTTTTAAATACTTGATCACCATTTAAGGCCTATAATGATTCATAATGAGTCCGAGAGGAGATTTATGATGAGTGCTAGGGTGATAAGCAACCACAAATTGTGCGAATGCTCGAGAGAGATTAACACGATTTGTATGGTTTTTAAGAGAAAATCATAGAGCCTTAGAAACTCTTTTCTTATTTAAATTCATGCAAAAGGGTGATAGGTTAATATGTAAAAGAGTATGCTAAATGTTTCTCGAGAGAGAATATTTAGTAAATTGGGCTTTTCGACCATCAACATGTAATAACAACTTGAATAACGAGAATAGAAAGGCGTGTTGATGCAACAGGGTGAAATCGGATGTCTTGGATATTATTAAATCATAAAAACTTCATAAAATCAGTTAACATATTTGTTTCTTTTATTTTATTTCATATCAACATCTTAATCTTTTGGTTGTTCAAATAGCATCAAAGCTGCTAATCTTGGTACTCATTCAATAACAATCCTCATGGGACGATACTCTACTCATTTCATTATTACTTGATACCACTAGTGCACTTGTTAACGTATACGCAAAGTTTGCATCAAGTTTTTGGCACCGTCGCCGGGGATGTTATTGATGCAACTAGGTGAAATCGGATGCCTTGGATATTATTTAATCATAAAAACTTTATAAAATTAGTTAACATATTTCTTTTTAGTTTATTTTATTTCATATCAATATCTCAATTTTTCAATTTTTGAAATAGCATCAAAGCTAGTAATCTTGGTACTCATTCAATAACAATCCTCGTTGGACCATACTCTACTCATTTCTTTATTACTTGATACGACTAGTGCACTTGCTAACGCATACACAAAGTATGCATCAACGGTCTTCATTACTTGTCTAACAGTATAGTTGGTCGGCATTACTCCCTGAGAATGATTTTGATTTGTGGAATACAACGTTGGACTTCCAAAAGGATGAATTGAAGTGCAAGAAAATGGATGCGACCACGCTACCATAGACTATTTCATAGACTTGTATGAATATTGAAGTAATGGTTTATACTTGACTAAAATAACGCATTAGTCACCCTAAGGAGCTCTGATGTATTATTTTTGAGACTAAGGAAAGAATGATGAGTTATTGATATTTAGTAAGAGTTTACAAGAAAATATAATAATAGAGAATAATCCTCGACATAACTAAGCTTATTACAGCCCTATAGGCAAGGAGTAGTGAGTGGTTAATTTGGATCATTATTGCATTCAATGTATTTAGTTTTAGTGGATACCTGATTAATAATTATTGCTGAATTTGAAAGCCTGCATGACTCATAATAGTTTATCTTACATCTTTACAGTGTAATAATGATGACAGCTAGTGCACGGCATTCCATGCTTAAGGATAATGCCCTTACTAGACCAAATACCTTAACTAGAAAATGAACTTGGACATTGTGCTAATCCATGAGGGACATAAATTGGCTTTAACTGAACCCAATCCACATGTGCTAGTTAATAACACGGCCGCTGCCATTAATGAGCGTTTTGAACACCAAACCAAATCCAATGATTTAAGCAGAGTTATATATTAGCTTCCATGTCAACCATTCTCATGCATCAGATGTTTGCGATGAAGACAACAGCTGAGATGATGGGACATCTTAAGAATATATGCAGTGGTTAAGGTAGAGCAGCTCAACAGGAACTTATGAGAAAGCTACTATTTATGAGAATGTCTGAAGGAGTCCCAGCTTAGGAACATGTTTCAAAAATTATGGCTTATTTAAATGAACTAGAGTTCCTTGGTGCAAAGACTGATAGTCAATCATAGCAAGATATGATTCTCGATTCCTTAGTAGAGTCCTTCACTCAATTAAGGCATAACTAATGAATAATAAGGGTTAGTCATTGCATGAATTAATGAAGGACCTGCAAGTAGCTGAAGGAGTGATGACGGCTAAGAGGACTATCCATTTAACCCACGCACCATAAATTGGGAACAAAAAGCCTTCAAGAAGAAAGTCTGGGAAGATGAACAAGGGCAAATCTGCTAATGTAGTAGCTAAGCCAATATAGAAGAAGCCTTCAAAAATAAAGTGTTCCTTTTGTGGGAAGGATGGCCACTGGAAGAGAAACTGCACTAAGTACAAAGCTACTCTTCTTTCTAAGATAAAGAAACCATCAAGAGAAGTTATGATGATGTCTTATCTGATTAAGTCATGTGTAGTTGTGAGTCCACCAGGTTCTTACTGTGTGAACTTAGGTTCAACTTACCATGTCTGCAATATGTTGCAAGGATGCAGGCTAACCAGGAGACTGCTTGATGGCGAGCTCTATGTAACCGTAGCAGACAGGAGGAGCATTTCAGTCTTAAGAGTGGGAGATGTTAGCTTAGTTTTTAATGGTGTAGTTTTATTATTGAAGAATTGTCTTTATGTACCTACTTTATGCAAAAATTTTATTTCTATGTTTGTTTTAGTTGATAATAGATAATTGGTTGTTTTTAGGACTAATTTTATCATTAAACAAAATAGTAAGTCTACATAGAAAGGTACAAATGTCAATTGTTTATTTATGTTAAGGCCTGATTAAAAATCTAATGATTGCATGCTCGAATCTAACACCAGTAGGCTAAATGTACCTCTTAAAAGAAAATGGCCTGAAATTGATAATGCCTTCAAATGGAGCCAATGCCTTGGTAACTTTAATTCGAACATGATCCAAAAACTTGTGAAAGGACTAATAGAGCCTTTAGACTTGAATCCTTACCAATCTGCGAATCCTGCAAAGAAAGAACTATGACCAAGTCTGTCCTTAAGAGTAAAGAGAATAGAGTTGTGATTTGCTTGAGCTAGTTGACACAGATGTATGTGCACCAATGAATTTTCAGGTAAGTGGAGGCTTTGAGTAGTTCATCACTTTCACTAATGATTACTTGAGGTATGGGTATGTTTACTTAATAAGAAGGAAGTCTAGACTCTCTTGAAATGTTCAAATAGTTTAAGGCTGTAGTTGAGAATCAGTTAGGTAAGCGTATCAAGACACTTCGATTTGATCGAGGTGGTGATTACCTCTCAGGAGATTTTCTGGATTTCTTAACTACAAGTGGGATTATATCTCAACTCTCTACACTGGGTGCATTGCAGCAGAGTGGTGCTGCAAAGAGGAGAAATAGAAAGTTTTTAAAGATGGTAAGGTCCATGATGAGTCATGTTACTTTACCACTCTCTTTTTGGGGTCATGCTGAGTATAAGGCGGCTTATGTTCTTAATTTGTTTCCTTCGAAGTTAGTTCCTAAAATGCCTGTGGAGTTGTGGACTGGGCCCAAGCCTAACAAAGGATATGTTCATATTTGGAGATGTCCAGCACATATTTTGAAAAAGAATTCATACAAGTTGGAATCTAGGAAAAAACTGTGTCTGCTTATAGGCTATCCTAGGAGTACAAGAGGCGGTCTTTTCTATATTCCTTCACACCAAAAAGTATTTGTTAGTGTAATTGTTGAGTATTTGGAGGAGGATTTTTTAATGGACTATGAAAGTAAAAGTCAGATAGTGTTAGAGGAATTGAGGAGAACCGATACTACATTTTGATATGTCTTGAGATCAAGTAGAGTTATTAGATACACCTGAAGTTGGTAGTAGAACAGTTCCCAGTACACATAAGCATCGCTGTAGTGGGAGGATTGTCAGGCAACCTAACAGATACATGTCTGGAGCGTTCATGGTTGAATAAAGATGCTGACCAATGGGTCTTAGCAATGAAAGCAGAGATGGTTATTATGTATTCTAATCAAGTCTCAAATTTTGATGAGCCATTTGGCATTAAGCCCATTGGATGTAAGTGGGTCTATATAAGAGGAAGAGAGGAGTGGACGGGAAGGTAGAGACCTTCAAGGCAAGACTAGTTGCTATGGCTTATACCCAAAAAGAAGGTGTCGATTATGATGAGACCTTCTCACCAGTAGCCATGTCAAAGTCCATTAGGATACTTTTGTCTATTGCTACTCATTATGGTTATGAGATTGGGAAAATGGATGTCAAAACAGCCTTTATGAATGGTCATCTTGGGGAAGACATCTATATTATGCAACATGATAGTTTCATTGACAAAAATTGGGAGCCTATGGTATGTAAACTGAAGAATTCCATTTAAGGACTAAGACGAACATTTCGCTCAAGGAATAGGAGATTCAATGAAGCAATTGGTTTGTGAACCATGTGTAAGCAAAACATTGAGAATGTAGTGACTTTCTTAGCGTTATATGTGGATGGCATAATACTCATTAGGAATGATGTAAGAGTCTTATTAGCTATTAAGATTTGATTTTCAGTTCAGTACGATATTAAAGACTTAGGAGAGCCAACTATATTCTCGAGATCAAACTTTTGTGAGATCGTAAGAATAAGATGTTGGGTTTATCTTAAGTTGTCTGTATAGACAAAGTGTTATCTAAGTACAGCATGGTGGGCCCTAAGAATGGTTTGTTGCCTTTCAATCAAGGAGTGCCTCTTTATTTAGAGCAGTGTCCTAGGACACCTCAAGAGAAAGAGCAAATGAGGAAAGTTCCATACGCTTCGGTTGTGGGAAGCCTAATGTATGCTATGTAATGCACTAGACCTGATGTTTGTTTTGTAGTAGGTACAGTGAGCAGATATCGTCAAACCCAAGTCCTTTACAGTAGGTTAGAGTAAAAGATATTCTCAAGTACTTAAGAAGGACTAGAGTTTATATGTTAGTTTTTCATAGTGATGAGCTAATACCAATTGGCTATTCTTACTCAGATTTTCAGTCAGACAAAGATGCTAGACATTCAATGTTTGGTTATTCTTGTATTCTTAAAGGTGGAGCCATTAGTTAGAGGAGTGTTAAGAAATCTTACATTGCTAATTCCACCATGGAAGCTGAGTATGTGGCGGCTTTTGAAGCTACCAAAGAGGCTTGTTGGCTAAGAAAGCACCTGATGGATCCTAAGGTAGGTAGAGAGCGGCTTACACCTATTACCATATTTGGTGACAATTTTGGTAGGTGGGAAACTCTAAAGGACCTAGGAAGCACAGTTGGTCTAAGCACATTGAAAAGAAGTATCACCTCATTCAAGACTATGTGGAGAAAGAGGAGATTAAAATTTTGAAGATTGATACCATTAACAATTTGGCGGATCCTTTCACAAAAACTTTGAGTCAAAAGTCGTTTGATTATTATTTGAATAAGACGATAATTTTCTTTTTGGAGACATCCATGAGATGGATGTAGTCCTCGGACTACAATTTACATGTTTGTTTTAAGTGGTTTATGAGACTAAGCTATAGATAGACTTGGAACAAATGGTATGGATTGTTGTTTGAAGGACTCGTAGTCGAAGACAAGTTTGGACTACTTGTATGTTAAGGCTATAACGTAACACTTTATATGACTTGTCTTTGTCATGCGGATGGAGATCCAAAAGTGTAAGGTTAGTGTGTTTAATAAGATTGACACACTGAGTTGGACCATGTTGGTTACTTATTTCCAGACTAATATCGGAGATGAGTGATTCACGTTGCATTGTTTGAACGACAACTCTAAATCCTGAGGGTATTCTTGATTTTTGCATGGAGCGTTCGTAACTTTGGTATACTATAAGTAAGGTCTAAACAAATGACTGAAATCCTACATACACTTGGTAGCGGCGTGAAGTGTGATAAAGATCAGATATTCAATAGGGAATCTACAGTGTCTAATGAGATACAGATGTCCCCATAGTTGATTTGCAAATATTTGAATAGTTCGAAAACTTTTGCCAAAGTATTCCAAGTGCTTGACATTTGGAGTTTATACTGTGAATATGTTCAAGTATAAATGAATTATTCATTGAGGGGCGAGTCGGTAACTAATGGAGCAGCTGTGAGAAGGATAATGGTAGTGGTTAAATTTATCCTTTGTCGTAGACATCTAGTGAAGTGGTTGTTATCATCAATACAGTCTATTAGAGAGATATCGAATAAATAATTTAAGTCTGAAGTGCAATGAGATTTATTTAGTGGAATTGAGTTTTATTAAATGGTAGTTAAATTATTTCATGAGATGATTAATTTAACCTATTTGGAGTTAGATTTAAATTATCCATGAGGTCCCCACACAAGCCTCTATATTTATTGCCATCGAAAAAATATTAAAGAATTTATGAGATGAATTATTTATCCATGAGATGGGTAAATTAATTTTACCAAGCATTATTCATGAGATAAATCAAACTTGAAGATTATAAAATAAAATAATTTTTTGAAATTAAAATTCATAAGATGAATTTTTACATGTTGGAAACAAAGCGGAAAAAAAAGGAAAAATCGTGTGTACTGGGGTCGATCCGTGTGCTCACGGATCAACCACGTGCCGTGCCCTGGCAGGCCCAAGGGCCATCCGCTTGAGCACGGACGGGCCAATCGCTGCTCACCACATGTCACGCTCAGTTGAAAATAAAGGCGCGGTTTTAATCTGGATAAAATGCTATGCTTGGTTTCTATTTTACTATTATACGGCGCGTTTTGTATTTTTTTTTTAAACTGATTTTGATTCAAGCGAATCCCACATCGAATTTTCAAATTTTTTCGCTCTGGTATACTCCTATAAATAGAGGTGCTTATTCCGACGTTTGGTATTCAGTTTTGAAACAAGTTTCAGGGTTTCTGAAAATAGTTTCAGAGAACTAATTGGAGAGAAAATTGTTTGATGTCATTGCGTAGAAGATCGTGGGGTCTCGATTTTCTTGGTTTATTTTTTTTTTTAATTATTGGAGCAATTCAGAGTATATTCTTCTTTCCTTATTCTTTTTTGCTTTTCTATTTAGTTACAGTATTCGTTATTATGCCTATTTTAGTTTATATAATGTCATGAATGTATTAAAGTAAAAGACCTGTACATCTAAATTAAGAATTTAGATCTGTCGATATGAATTATGAATTTAAGTCAGTAGATTTAAAATTAGGAATTTCAAATCCACCCTAGGTTTGGAGTTATGAACTCTAAACCCGTTCCGCTTTATAAACTTTATAAAATTAGGATGAATTTTTGAAATTCATCCTAACCCAACAATGGGTATTAGGGAAAAGGGTTTATAGAGATAAACCTATTCCTGGGAACTCTCGCACGTGAGGTGTCACGAAGCGTGACTCTCGGACCGGGGGCTTAGGTAGAGAGAAGTGTCTCTTACTCTAAATGCTCTAATAGGTACCTATTGTTGTGACCATAGTTGAGAACTGTGAACCCAATAGTCGGCATCAAAATTTATTTTCCAACAAAATTTTATATCTTTTCCCAACAATTGGTGTCTGAGCCAGCCTCTGATTACATTCCTCATATACATGACTAGGTATAATGAGATTGAAATAAATTGATTTGTGATTTAATAAAATAAAGATTTTATTAAAGAAGAAAAAAACTTGTTTGAATTAGTGATTTAAATTGTTTAAATCATTAATGTAATTAATTGTTAATTAGATAATTTTAAAGTACCGATTTAAATTATTTAAACTGGGTAAAAGATTTAGTAGTTAACTAGGTTATTTAATGTATCGATTTATATTGTTTAAATCAGTTAAAAGATTTAATAGTTAACTATGTTGTTTATAGTAACGATTTAAAATGTTTAAATCGTCAATGAATTAATCGTTAATTCATAACAACCCATAAATTTGGGATTATGTTGTTCGTATAATGAGATTGTACGTTCTCTGTCGTGATTTACAAAATCAGACAAAATTGATCTAATAAAATTAGATTCAAATTTTTATGAAATAGGATAAAGTTGATGTAGTGAGATTAGATTCAAGTAATTTTTTACTAAATCGGATAAAATTGATCTAATGAGATTAGATTCATTTTATTTCAAAATAATATTTTATAATTTTTTAAATTTTAAAAAAATGTCAGCTGACGCTGATGTCAGCGCCTGCTGTTGATGTCCAATAGCTGATGTCAGCGTCTGACATCGGACGTCAGCAATTAAAAATTTTTTTTTCTATTTTATTTTTGTGACATGTAGACATCAGTACTGATTTACATAATAATTATAAATTAATTAATTTTCTTTAATATTGAGATTCTAAATTAGATTATGAGATAATATAAGTTATGAATCAGTGTTATTTCAAATAAAAGTTATTTTAAATTATTTTAGAATAAGATTCTAAAATAGACTATGAGACAGTCTAAAGTTTGTTTGATTTTTAGAATAAGATTCTAAAATAGACTACGAGACAGTCCACGCACAAAAAAAAAAAAAATGATACCAGTTTCAAATAAAACTAATTTTATTAATTAATTTGATTTTGGAATTAGATTCTAAATAATAGGTTATGAGATAATCTATGGTACTATTTTTAAAAGTAAAATTAATTAATTAATTTTATTGAATAAATTTAGAATGAGATATTAAAGCAAGATTATAAGATAATCAATATTATAAAACAATAATGTTTTAAATTAATTAATTAATTATGGTTAAATCTAGAATGAGATTCTAAAAGGGGTTATGAGATAATCCGGGTTGTAAATACAAGTTAATTAAAAATCACTAGTTGTAAAAGTCAAGTGGGAGCAAGGCTTCAATTGTTGTAACCTCACGGTCTCCATTACCATTCTAGCAGTATAGTAGATCGATAGACCTTCCTACAGAGGATGTTCGTTTGTAGATTACAGGGTTAGATTTCTATAAGGATGGATCGAAGTGCAAAGAAGCGATGCGACCACGCTGCCGTGGAGTATTACGTGTATTTGTATGGAGGTTTAGGTAATGGTTTACACTAGACGAGCGTGGCACATTAGCCTTCTCGAAAAGCTCTGTTGTGTTATGTTAGAGACTAAGGTAAAGTGGTGAGTTAATCATGTTTAGTAAGAGTTACAAGAAAAAAGGTTAATTGAGAATAGTTCTCACCTGAACTAGTTTCGTGGGACCCCGCTGCTGGGGAGTAAGGAGTGGTGTGTTTGGATCATCATTGTATGCATGATAGTACAATTTGGTGGATATCTGACTTATTGTGTATGCTAAATTGAAAGAATAGATATCACTGCATTATACATGACTCTTATAAGATAGTTACATGATGCAGACTTTGCGTATGCGTTAGCAAGTGCACTAGTCTTACCAAGTAATACAGAAGTGAGTAGAGTAACGTTCCCATGAGGATTGTATTGAGTGAATACTAAAATTAGTAGCTTTGATACTATTAGAAAGACCGAAAACTTTAGGATTTTGATATGAAATAAAGTAAAATAAAATAAAAAGTAATAAAAGTTAAAACAAGATTAGAGTGAGCTGATTTTTGTTGGTTTTTATCAGTTTATAAAGTCTAAGGCATCCGATTTCACCTTAGTTGCATCAATACGCCTTTTCTATTCTCAATATTCATTTTGTTACTGTGTGTTGATGGTTGAAAATCCTAATTTACTAAATATTCGCTCTTGAGCAACATTTAGCATACTCTTTAACATATTAACCCATCACTCTCGTGCATGAATTTAAATAAGAAAAGAGTTTTAAAAAGCTCTATGATTTTCTTTTGAAAACCACACAAATCGCGTTAATCTCTCTCGAGCATTCTCTCAATTTGTGGTGCTTATCACCTCAACAATTATCATAAATCGCCTCTCGGACTCATTATGAATCATTGTAGGCTTTAAATGATGATCAAGCATTTAAAACTCATGAAGAACAATGATAAACACTTCAAGAACACAATAACTTAGACATTGAATATTTTGAATTAGAAATGAGCGTATATTACAACTGAGGCTGCATCATAGCCTTAGAATAACAAAATTAGTTCATGATGAACTTAATATTAAACATTATAAACACAAAATTCATGAACTTAGCAAAGAAAAAAGGATAGAAAGAACTTAAAATGAACAATTACAAACCAAACTTTCTTCCTTCCTTCTCCTTTCCTCTTTCTCACGATTTTTTTCTCTTTTCTCACTCAAATCTTGTGATTTTTGTTTTAAAATCTGATGCCTCAACACCCTTACCACCTTCCCTATTTATACTAGTTGAGCCAAGATAAAAAAATTGCAAAACAACTACATCAAAAATGCTTCTTATTTGTCGTTCATGTTGGCTGCAGCAAGATGATGCTGAAGCTCGGTTCTTGCTCATTTTTCTTCAATTTGTTTGCATTCCGCCACCCAAATTCTGCTCAAAATCATTATTTTCATGTAATATAAGGTGTATACAATGAATTTGAGCTGAAATATTGCATAATGTAGCCGCCACAAGTGAAGAAATTAAGCAGGTTGTGTACCGATCTGATTTCTGCAGCTGCTGCAAGTGGTGTTCTTCACCCTTTTTTTTCATTTTTTTTTCTGAATTCCACTTCCCATATCTTGCAAACGATGACTTTAGGAAAGTCATATTATGTTTATAAAATGAATTTGGGTAAAAATCATTGAGTTTTTGCTGCAAAAATGAAGCTTGAATCTGATTGCACCACCACCTGCTTCTGCCGCCCAGTTCTGCAATGGCTGCTTCCATTCGATTTTTTTCAATTTTTTTCTCATTTTGCACCGCCAAAAATTAGCTTTAACATCGACTAGGACATGTTATTGAAGTTTTCAAGAAGTTCTTTCATCTTATTTGTCCATTTTGCCACCCAAAATTGCGAGTTGAAGTGAATAGTACAAGCTGTTTTTTCATTCTCTTCAGTTTTACTGTTCCAGCTGTTTTTCTTCAGATTTTTGAGCTTAACACCACCTAAATTCAGAGTTTACATCAACTTGGACATGTTAATGTATTTTTTAATCAATCCTTGCTCTTAATTTGTGCATTTTGCTACCCATTTTTGCAAGTTGAATTGAATTGTGCATAAACTTGGTGATTTCTTCCTAAAACTAGAATTTTGATTGATTTAGCTCATTTTATGCTTTTGTTTGATGTATCTTGCATTCAAATATTGATGTTGATGATAAAACCTAGCAAAATTTAGCATAAAATATGTGTTTTTGCACATAAATGGCAATAGACGCAAAAAAGAGCAAAAGCGAGCAACAACGATAAAATTTTGAGGTAAAATGGTTAGAAAATGAACCAAAATGATTTGAATAATTATATACTAAATTGGACTTATCAAAATACCCCCAAACTTAAATCTTGCTCGTCCTCGGGCAAGGGTGAACATTATGGCGCAGGATCTGATGCTTTTAAGAATTATTTCACAATTTAAAGCAGGTATGCTCCAAATTATAGAAGAATAACTGAGGCTCAAAGTTCAAGGTTTTAAAGGCAAAACCATCTTTTTCAAGGAAAAGTCTGTCAATTACCTAGGTAATGGAATTCAAAAGTTAGTTAAGCAAATTAAGTTTATCTGTTCTTTCTAATCTTAAGATATTCAAACCGAATAGAGGACAAAATCATACCACTCATAACAAGACTTATCAAGTATGCCCAAAACTAATTATTTTTGCGCCATTTTTGTCTTCTTTTTTTTCTTTGGAGGAATTTATTTACTCAAGTCAATTTCTTTTCATGAGCATATCTGCAGAGAGAATCAGGCTCTGACTCCTGGGCGATGACCCATATGTAAGAGAAGCCACCACTGAGATGCCATCATTATGACTTCCCGAGTATATCTTCAGTGAGAATCAAACTCCGACTCCTGGGCAATGACCCATAAGTAAGAGAAGCCACCACTGAAACGTCCTCATAATGAGTAGCACATATCTTTAAAATGTTTATAAATGGGATAGCGGTGCTAGAGATGATTTCCTCTCTCTCTCTCTTAATATATATATTTTTTTTGGTTGCTTGCTTCCTTGTTAGCTCTCTAAGTACCCCTTGTAGCAAGCGTTCAATGCGGCAACTCCCGTTCCAGTTGGCCCAGGGTACCAGGTGTTGAAACACCCCTACGGATCTACTTGCTCGAGGTACCAAGGCGCGAAACCATCATACCATAGCACATATCTAGACGTGTTTACAGAATAGCGGTGCTTAGTAATTCACTCCCTTTATTATTTTTCTTTTATTTAGACTTAGGAATAACTTTTCAAAATCTATTATGTAAATGATACTCTTTATGCAATCTATTCAAATTTAAGCATCTTTTAATCAGAAAGAAAAGTAAAACAGCCATGCTAACTTGTGAAGTCAAATACCATGGTTTTATCAATATAGTGCCTTAGATTAGATTGTGTTTTGCAATTAGAACACGAAAAAAATTGATTATCCAGTTATTCAAATCTAATTAAAGCAAACGAGCTAAAAAAAGAATAGAAAAATTGCCTAAAAAACATGATGATAAGTTCTTTCTTCTTTTTTTTTTTTCCTTTTTTTTATATGAAAACTTTTTGAAAGATTAATAATAAAAACTATAGAAAACAGACAATATTTTTGTTGGCCGACACTATTTACATCCCCATACAAAGGCTCCGAATTTTGGGAGGCACTGAAGCCGACTCTAAAACATAAAACAGGAAAACTTTTCAAATAAACTTTGTTAAATATTTTTTTAATTTATTATTATTATTATTATTATTATTATTATTAACATTACATTTTCCACCCCCCAAACTTTATTTTTAAAAGAACTAAAAATATAAATTTGGTGAGAGATACTTCCCAAGTTTCAGGATTACTTTTTGATGGTGCATGTTGACATTGTGCTACCCCCAAACTTGCTACAAATACCTGTTTAATCAAAAATAAACATAAGAAAAATGAAAATAATGAAGGAAAAATAAAATTAGATAAATAAAGATATAAACACTTGGGTTGCCTCCCAAGAAGCGCTTAGTTTATAGTCGTTAGCTCGACTTTCTTGGTGGATCTATCCCGTGTCCTGAAGGAGAATAGAGTTTCCACTAGCCATCCATAATGACCATTTTCTTCCATGACTCTTCCTTGTTCTCTTCTTTACACGAACTCCTCCACCTTCTCTAATCTTGGGATCTTTGAGCCTGATTTGCCATAGCTTGAATTTTTTTTTGCCAATTTCTTCTGCTATTTTTCTCTGAGGCATCCATGGTTCCAAAAATTTATGACCATATTAGATAAGCTCGACATTCTATTTCAATGATTGGTGATGGTGGGTCAGTAAAAACAGGTTTGGTCATTGGTGGCTCTAAGTTGACTAAGGGGAGTACGTCACATTGTAGTTTTTCTAGCGTGTCTTCATTCCTCAATGTTATGGCATTAGTTTGGTCCCCTAGGTCTGTGATGGTATTGCTAGGCATGAATTCTTCAGATCTCACAGAATTTTCCTCTATTGTGGTCCCTACTTGAGGTTTAGGATTTTGGATGGAGGTTTTTTGGTTCTTTAAGTCACTCACGGTTTTCATGAATTCCCTATAGGTCTCTTCTATGTCATTGTTCTTTTCTTGAGATGGATAAGTGGGTGACCAAGATGCTTCGTGATGATTCCAAGAAGGATCCATCCATTCTGGATTATAGGTGCTACAGTAGGGGGTGTACTGGGGTTGGTTAAAATTTGACATGTAATTACCTTGTTCAAAATCCCATGAGGAAAAGCTATTACCTAATTCACATTCCATGCTAGCATGGTTACCTGCACAAAATTCACATCTAGGAGAACGAGCAGCAATCATCTCATTTAATGTTTCTCGAATTTGTGAAAGTTGAGCAGATAATTCACTATATTCAAGAATGCTCAGTTTTCTTTTCGGTGTAGCTTGATATTGAGGTCACATAAAGTTATATTGCTCAAAATCTGATGAATAAAAGCTATTACCTATTTGGAATTCCATACTAGTATGGCTACCTGTGCAAAATTCACATCTAGGAGTACTAACAGTAATCTTTTCTTCAATTAGTGAAAGTTGAGCAGATAATGCGTCAAATACAACTTAGTATTGAGGTCTTATAAAGTTGTAGAAAGCCATCACTCTTTTTTTTTTAATTTATTTATTTTTAAGAATTATCTTTACAAATTAAATAAACAAATGATAAGAGATTTATATTTTAAATTTAACAAAAATTTCAAACTATTAACAATTTCAATTTAGCGCCAAAACTAGTTGGTATTAATATCACTCAAATAGAGACAATCCTCGGCGACGACGCCAAAAACTTGATGCAAACTTTGCATATGCGTTAGCAAGTGCACTAGCCGTACCAAGTAAAATAGAGGTGAGTAGAGTATTGTTCCCACGAGGATTGTATTGAGTGAATACCAAATTTAGTAGCTTCGATACTATTTAAAAAACCGAAAACTTTAATATTTTGATATGAAACAAAGTATACTAAAATGAAAAGAAATAAAAGTCAAAACGAGATTAGAGGGAGCCGATTTCTTTTGTCTTTTATCAATTTATAAAGTCTAAGGCATCCGATTTCACCTTAGTTGCATCAATACGCCTTTTCGATTCTCAATATTCAAGTTGTTACTGTGTGTAGATGGTCGAAAATCCTAATTTACTAAATATTCTATCTCGCGCAACATTTAGCGTACTCTTTAACATATTAACCTATCACTCTCGTGTATGAATTTAAATAAGAAAATAGTTTTAAAAAGCACTATGATTTTCTTTTGAAAACCACACAAATTACGTTAATCTCTCTCGAGCATTCGCCCAATTTGTGGTGCTTATCACCTCAGCAATCATCACAAATCTCTCGGACTCATTATGAATCATTAGAGGCTTTAAATGGTGATCAAGCATTTAAAACTCATGAAGAACAATGATACACACTTCAACACACAATAACATAAACTTTGAATATTTTGAATTAGAAATGAGCGTATATTACAACTTAGGCTACATCGTAGCTTTAGAATAACAAAATTAGTTCATGATAAACTTAATATTAAACATTATAAACACAAAATTCATGAACTTAGCAAAGAAAAAAGCATAGAAAGAACTAAAAATTCAAAATTACAAACCAAACTTTCTTCATTCCTTCCTTCTCCTTTCCTCTTTCTCACGATATTTCTCTCTTTTCTCACTCAAATCATGTGATTTTTGTTTTAAAATCTAATGCGTCAACACCCTTATCACCTTCCCTATTTATACTAGTTGAGCAATGATAAAAAATTTCAAAAAAACTACATCAAAAGTGCTTCTTATTGGTCGTTCATATTGGCTGCTGCAGGATGATGCCGAAGCTCTGTTCTTGCTCCTTTTTCTTCAATTTTTTTTTGCATTCCACCGCCCAAATTCTACTCAAACTTATCATTTGCATGTAATATAAGGCTTATAAAATTAATTTGAGCTAAAATATTCCATAATGTAGCCGCCACATGTGAAGAAATTAAGCAAGTTGTGCATAGATCTGATTTCTGCAGTTGCTGCAAGTGGTGTTCTTCACCTTTTTTTTTTTTTTTTTTTTTCTGAATTCCACTGCCCAAATCTTGCAAAATATGACTTAAGGCATGTCAAAGTATGTTTATAAAATGAATTTGGGTAAAAATCATTGAGTTTTTGTTGCAAAAATGAAGCTTGAATCTGATTGCACCACCACCTGCTACTGCTACCCAGTTCCGCAATGGCTGCTTCAATTCGATTTTTTTTGATTTTTTTCTTGTTGTGCACCACCAAAAATTAGCTTTAAAACCAACTAGAACATGTTAATGATGTGTTCAAGAAGTTCTTTCTGCTTATTTCTTCATTTTGCCACCCAAAATTGCAAGTTGAAGTGAATTGTGCAAGCTGTTTTTTCATTCTCTTCATTTTTACTGTTCTAGTTGTTTTTCTTCAGATTTTTGAGCTTAAAACCGCCTAAATTAACAGTTTACATCAAATTGGACATGTTAAAGTATTTTTTAATCAATCCTTGCTCTTGATTTGTGCATTTTGCTACCCATTTTTGCAAGTTAAATTGAATTGTGCACGAACTTGATGATTTCTTGCTAAAACTAGTATTTTTATTGATTTAGCTCATTTTTATGCTTTTATTTGATATATTTTGCATTCAAATATTGATGTTGATGATAAAACCTAGAAAAGTTTAGCATAAAATATGTGTTTTTGCACAGAAATGGCAACAGAAGCAAAAAGAGCAAAAGCAAGCAATAGCAATAAAATTTTGAGGTAAAATGGTTAGAAAATGAACCAAAATGATTTGAATAATTATATACTAAATTAGACTTATCATTACACATTTATTTGCATTTACAGTTTTTGAAATGGCTGCGACTGGTGCACTTCACACGATTTTGAATATATTATGTACTCACTTGTGCACTTCACACGATGTTGATATCTCACTCAATTAAGTCATGCGCAGTTCAGAGTCCACCAGGTTCCTGGTGGGTGGACTCAAGTTCAACTGACCATGTTTGTAATATGTTACAGTTGCTCAGGCTAGGCAAAAAGGCAACATGATGGGTGCAGTACCTGATGGTCAAGGACAGTACAATAATAGTGGTTTCAAGTGTAAGAAATGTTGGCTTAGACTTTAGTGATAGAGTTCTGTTTTACAGGATTGATTATTTAAATCTTTGCTGCACAAGAATTTGAGAAATAAATTTTGATAATGAAAATTTTAATATGAGAAATAAATTGTTGATTTGCACATGTATATGAGTAAATTTTTTATTCATGTTTTTTTTTTTTTTATCAAAACTATAGTAATTGTTTTAAATGAATCTAACGTGAGTTCACTTGTTCAATCCTCTAAAAGAAAACACCTTGAAAAGGGATATTACCTACACATGGCACCAATGTTTAGGTCACACTAATTCCAACAGGATCTAAAGACCGGTGAAAGATGGACTGATAGAGGTTTTGGACTTTAGGTCATTACCAGTTTGCGAATTCTGCATAGAATGAAAGGTGACCAATTTTGTATTTAAGAGTAAAGGCAACAAGGTTGGTGGCTTGCTTGAGCTGGTTCACATAGATGTGCACGAATACATGTTCAGGCAAGAGGTGGGTTTAAGTACTTAATCATGTTTAGTGATGATCACTCAAGATATGTATATGTTTACCTAATTAGACACCAGTCTGACCTTTTTGAAAAGTTCAAAGAGTACAAAGCTGAAGTTGAAAAGTAATTAGGTAAACAAGTAAAATCACTTCGATTAGATCGAGGTGGTGAATATTTTTCAGGTGAGTCTTTAGAGTTCCTAACTGCAAATGAGATGAGATCTCAGCTTTCTACTCTGGGTACACCGTAGTAGAATGGTGTTGCAAATAAAAGGAACAAGGACGGTGTTTTCTACAGTTTTTCAATTTAAAAGGTCTTTTGTAAATATAATGCAAAATATTTAGAGAAGCATTTTGCAAGTCAACTACAAAAATAAAAATAAAATAGTGTTAAAGGAAAATGACACTAATTTTAGAAAGCTAGACACAACTCAAGACATAGTGGATACATTAGATGCACCTGCTGATAGGAACAAAAATGTTCCAGGTACACGAGAGATTAGGTGTGGTGGGAGGTTTGTTAGGACACCTGATAGGTTCATAACGGGAGCCTTAGTGGTAGACTGTGGCATTGAATCTGGTCCTTTTAGCCACAATGAAGCAATTAAGTCTTCTAGTTTTGTGCAATCGGTTGCTCAAAACTTGCGCGTACAAATGATATTAAGAGAAAGTAGTGACTTTCTTAGTATTATATGTCAACGATATACTACTCATTAAGAATGATATAGGGGTCTCATTAGTTGCAAAGACTTGGTTGTCATGATAGCCTAATATGAAAGAAATAGGAGAAGCCAGCTTGACTCTTAGGATTAAGCTTCGCTAGCCACTTATATTGACAAAATATTGTCAAGGTATGGCATGGAGTCCTTTTCTCTCTTTTGAGTAGTGTTCTAGGACACTTCAAGAGGAAGAGCTACTGAGGAATATTCTATAAGCTTCGGCAGTGGAAGCCTCAGGAATGCCATGTTATGCACGAGACTTGATCTCTTCTATGCTATGTTATAGTAAGCAGGTGTTAGTCTAACCTGAGTCTAATTGAATAGATGGCAGTCAACTGTTTTCTCTAGTTCTTGAGAAGAACTAGAGATCCTATGCTGATCTTTCTAAGTGACGAGCTGGTTCCAGTTGGATATATTGTTTTAAGACTTCCAGTTAAATATATATGATAGACATTCGACATCTAAGCATGTCTTTACCCTTGGAGTGGGAGCCATTAGTGACATGGATGTTAAGCAGTATTGTATTGCTGACTTCACAATCGAGTAATTGTGCTCATTAAGGGTTAGGCTCAGTAGACCTTTGGTTTAAACTTAAAAAAGGTGAGTATGGAATTTGTCATAAACTGAATTTAGGACAAGTGGGCAATTTTTAGGAACAATGTCCTTAAATCGAGGCTTATTTTGGATATATTATTTTAATTAACAAATAAGATTGAAGTCCCGATCGTTTCCTAGTTAAATTTTTGTAAACGAGCATTTATACTTCATGTGATTTTCTTTTTGGAGACATCCATGAGATGGGTGTAGTCCACAGACTACAATTTACATGTTTGTTCTAAGTGGTTTATGAGACTAAGCCACAGATAGACTTAAAACAAATGGTATGGATTGTTATTTGTAAGACTCGTAGTCGAAGATAAGTTTGGACTACTTGTATATTAAGACTACAACGTGACACTTTAGATGACTAGTCTTGGTCATATGGATGGAGATCCAAAAGTGTTAAGTTAGTGTGTTTAATAAGATTGACACACTGAGTTGGACCATGTGGGTTACCTATTTTTCGAGTATTATCGGAGATGAGTGATTCCCGTTGTACTGTTTGAACGACGACTCTAAATCCTGAGGGTATTCTGGACTTGTGCATGGAGCGTTAGTTACTTTAGTGTCCTATAAGTAAGGTCTAAACGAATGACTGAAATCTCACGTACACTTGGCAACGGCGTGAAGTGTGACGAGGATCAGGTATTCAATAAGGAATCTACAGTCTCTTATTAGATATAGATGTCCCCTTACTTGATTAGCAAATATTTGAATAGTTTGAAAACTGTGGCCAAAGTATTCCAAGTGTTTGACATTTAAAATTTATACTATGAATATGATCAAGTATAAATGAATTATTCAGTAAAGGGCGAGTCGGTAACTGACGGAGAAGCTGTGAGATGGATAATGGTAGTGGTTATATTTATCCTTTGTCATTGACGTCTAGTGGAGGGGTTGTTGTCATCAATACTGTCTATGTTCCCGTTCTCACTAAGAGACAAAGGCAAAGTGTGGTTAATGTAATTACAACCAGGTACTTTCACCACTTGGGACGATTTGGCTCAAACATTTCTTGCGAAATAGTTTCCACTTGCCAAATCAGCCAAAATGAGGAATGACATTATATTTTTTATACAATACGATATGGAATCTTTGTATAAAGCATGGGAACGTTATAAAGAGCTTTTAAGAAGGTGTCTACACCATGGTTTGCCAATTTGGATGCAAGTCCAAACTTTTTACAATGGTTTGGCACCTAATGCCCGAATAATGGTAGACGTGGTTGCTAGAGGAGCCTTGAACAACAAGACCCCAAATGAAGCATATAAGTTGCTAGAAGTGATGGCTTGCAATAACTATATAAGAACAGCTGATCAAAGGAAACCTGTAGGTGTGCACGAGGTAGATGCATTGACCAAGTTATTCGCTCAAATTTCAATGATTCAAAAACAATTAGGTAACATAAGTGTTAATGCCATTAATTCTCCTATGCTAACATGTGAATTTTGTGCATGAAATCACGCAAGCATAGAATGTCAAATAGGAAACCCTTTTGCCACATCTAGCCATGAACAAGAAAATTTTGTTTCAAATTTTCAAAAACCAAAAAATAATTCCTACTCCAACACCTACAACCCTGGGTGGAGAAACCACCAAAATTTTTCATAGAGTAACCCAGGGATTCAAAAACAACCTAGTCACACCGAACCAGAAAAGAAAACTGATGTCGAAGATTTGTTCATAAGTTTTATGCAAGAAACACAAACAAATCTTGGAAATAAAGAAGCTTCAATCAGAAACCTCGAGAACCAAGTCGGACAAATTTCAAAACAACTCTTCGAAACGTCTCAAGGTTCCTTGCCTAGTAACACTATCACTAACCTACAAGAGCACGTCCAAGCGATTGAGTTAAGAAGTGGGAAAAGTTTAAATGAACCAACACCGGTAACAAAGCCCGCACAAAACGAACAACCCCTAATCAACCTGTCCACAGGCACGAATCAAGAAACTGAAAATGGGAAAGGGACAAAGAAAACAAAACAAAGATGAACCAAAAAGGGTTGAACCTCAACCTTAGAAACCGAAGGTCCTGTTCCCTCAACATTTGGAAAAGACAAAAGCAGACAAACAATTTGCTAAATTTTTGGAAGTTTTCAACAAATTACATTTTAATGTCCCGTTTTGCTGACATATTAGAACAGATGACCAGATATGCAAAATTTATGGAGGAGATCCTATCTAACGAAAGGAAGTTGGGACAATTTGAAACAGTGGCACTAACTAAAGAATGTAGTGCCATACTCCAAAAGAAGTTATTCCAAAGCTAACCGATCCAGGGGGTTTCTCTATGCCTTGCACCATTGACACCATTAGTTTTGATAAAGTTTTATGTGATTTAGGTTAATGCCTCTCTCTGTGTTTAGAACGCTTGGCTTAGGGGAGATGAAGCCCACTATAGTATCTCTCCAACTTGCGGACATATCAATAAAGTATGCCAGAGGTGTAGTTGAAGACGTTGTTATGATTCTAATAGATGGGCTTACGAAAGTGGGTATGAATAAGTCAAGATTGTAATAAATCAATATAAGTCGTTAGTACTAGCCTAATTAGCCTCATTAGCACCTAAATTGGGATACATGAACCGTGGGTAGGGGAGAGGGTAGTTAAGTGTTAGATGTTAAGTCAAGAGCCAAGTCAATATTGGCGACTAGGTGGTTAAGTCAGTTAGAATGCTTGTCCAAGTTCAATGTACCTTCAAGTCATGTAATTAGTATAAATAGGTGAGTCTTCTCTTGTAAGAAGCATTATTGATGAATGAATATACTTCTATTTCTCTTCTCAACCCTTATTTCTCTCTATTTCTCATCTCCTTTCACTTCTCATCTAAACTCTATCATATCAAAGTTATGATTCAAGATCGTTCTTGAATCATTACAATTGGTATCAGAGCCTTGATTCAAGCTCAATTTGATATCAAATTCCTGGATTGTGTGGCAACTGATTAGGAATTCAGTTTTTGGATTCTTGATTGAGAAGCTTATGGTTACTATCAGAATTCAGCTACTTCTTCACTGTAGCTTGATGATTTTCATTTGATTTAGTTGAATTTATTTCAATTAAATTGAGTTTGTATTGAATCAAGCGTGGTTTACAATAGAAGTCAAGCTGTTGGAGCTGGTATGGGGACGGTTGATGCGTTGTAGCAGGAGCAAGTAGGTCGTGTTCAACAATAAGTGTAATTGCTCTCACAAGACTGTAAACTCACCATGCCACGATCACAATCATAATACTTGCCAAGGCAGCTGCAATTTTAGCAGCAGATTCTTGGACTACAAGAGCAAGGAAGTGCGGAAGTGAGATCACAGATGATCACAGCGCAAGAGCAAGGATTTAGACAAGGAAAAGCAAATCAAGACACAATCACATAAGCTGGTGCAGGACTGAATTTAAGCCAGTATTTTTTTTTGCTGTGGGATAGGTTATGGAAGATCCAATGCTAGGAAGTGTGCATGATGGAATGATGTGGAGTTATGGTGCTAAGAATGCCAAATATAGTGATATTCAAGTGCGATTGAGATAAAACCAGTTAATACCAGACAAAAAGCTATTGTAAGTGAGCTGATTAAAAAGCCTGAAGAAGAATTATAGAAGTTATTGAAGCTTATGAATGATTATATTGTGACAACAACATCAATTGCAATTCAATCTAAAACGGAAGCATCACAGCCTGAAGTACAAGAAGTTGAGTCACATGAAGTTGTTCTTTATGTGCGAATAGAGATCTTGAGCATCAGGAACTTGAGAGTAATGTATACATTGCAGCAATGTAAGGAGATCAGCTTGTTCATTCATTTAATCCACAAGAAATGTTACTCGAGAAAGAGATTAAGAGCATCGATAAAGCCAATCTTGGTTTGCAAGGGACTACCTCTAGATTTCTTACGCCTTAAATCAAATAATGTGGTTTTGGAGAAGCAACATTAACGAGAACATGAATTTGAAGAAGCATAAGCTGGTTATGTTGTCAATAGATAGACTTGAGCTTGGTTCATGGATTAAAAGAACACTCGAGATGGGTAGGAAAAAAAGAAATTCTAGTAGCATCAATACAATCTCAGCAAGAACTCAGGATGTTGTTACTGCAGTGCACTCAAACTTGGGGAAGCATGAGCTTGTTGTAGATGCAAGTCAATTGGTTCAGGGAAAAAGTGTGAAAGGTCAACAACTTAATGAGAAAGAGAATACAATTGCTCAAGAGTGTGTGACATCTTACGTGTGCAAGGTCATAAACAGAGGGAAACTCCAATAGTAAAGCTTATGTCGGCGCAACAGTCTTACTTGCTATTACAAAAGTTTGATAAAGAAGCACAAGCAAAGAGCACTCAAGTGGTTGATAGAGTGGCTAATCAGACAAGTTGGAGACCCTTTCATCAGGAAAAGGAGAACTAAATATTCCTTGGGAAGGTAGGCAGCAATGGCAGCTGAACTTTAAGCAGCAATTATAGGAAATCTCAAATCTATGTAAGCTGGTGAATCTGCAAAAACTTATTAAGGTGCAAGTCCAATTGAAGGGAAGTTAATGTGTATTCATCTAAGAATACCAACAATAGGCCTCCTAATCTGAGGGAAGTGGAGCAAGCTGTTATGTTTGAGAGAAGAGAATTTAGCAGCATAAATGCTTCGGTTAACAAGCGGGCTTGAGCACTCTTACTGTTGGAGCCTTAAGTGTGGAATAAATCAGCCCATAAGTGGCTACAAGGTGAAGTGTAAGAAGAGGAAGCTCCAACGGAGAGGTTATAGGAGCATTTAAGGGGAAATCTTTGGATTGTGTGAAAAGACAAAGTAGATTTTGAAGGTTCTTTGTGCTGATTTAACAAGGAGTTTGGATCTAGAGTTGGATGCTTTGGGTGATCAAGCCAAAAGTAAAGAACACCTTCCTAAAATACAAGCCAATGTAAGGCCCCCTGAATCTTTAAAATCTATTCCACAAATACAAGAGGATGATGATGAGTATTGTAGGTTACATACAGGTTGAGGTAATTAATCAGCTTATTGGCAATCATTAAACTGCTTTAATTGAAGAAATCAGCATGAGATTAAGATCAATTCCAGTTGAAATAAGTGTGCAGTTCAGCAGAGAAGTCAAGAGCAGATTTGCCCTTGATCTTGCGGTGTTCATAGCTATTTTGATGTTCCAGTGGTTTCATGGGCTGAAGTATTTTGCATTCATACTTGTGCTTGTTGATGAGGGATTATACTTTGTTCATTTGAATCAAGTTGGCTACAGAGAATTATCTTTGCGCAGTAGCCAAAGGGAATTCAAACAAGAGCTGATGACTTTGTGAAAAGTCTGGAATTTGTGAGCTGCAGGCTGAAGGCAGTTAGTGTGGCTTCCTTAATGGTTCAAACTGTGAAAAAATCTCGTTGGAGTTCGACCATGACACTTGAGAACTTTACTCGAAGTTCAATTGTTTAAGAATTTAAGTTGGATTGTTGTAATGGGAAGCAAATTGCTAGGTGTTTTTGGTGCATTTTCATCATGTCTTGGAAGAAGGTAGGCGTGGATGTTTGCATTGATGATATCAAGGTCAAAGCCAATCTAATCCTTGGGAAGTAACACTTGAGGATGCTAGGATTGCGTTAGTTGGTGTTAGTACAGCTTAAGGGACTCCTGAATTGAAAACAACTACGTATTCAATTTAGTGTCATAAAAGTGATTGCTTTCAGTAATGTTTTCAGTAGAGAAGCAACTTCTTGCATAATAGTGCATGGGTTATTAAAACTGGGGATGTTAGCTGCAATTCATGGGGCAAAGCTACTACGATCGAAGTTTACAGCTCATTCTAGCAAGTATGAGTGAACTTGCTCTTTGTAGCAACCACGACAAGAAGTACATTTGTAAGTTAATTGAAGTTAGAGAGTGGAATCTGGAACCAGAAGCTCTGAATTGTTGCTCTGTTGGTAGTATCAAGCAAGAGGCTGAGACATATCCCAATTTGGAAGCTTGTGAAGTGGATCAATCGGTTATCGTTTCAGACATTAGTGCAGCAATTTGGAAGGTTTTAATGTGGAAAATAAAGAATACAATTCATGCCATGATCATGGACTTCTTGTTGGCATCAAGCAAGCTAAAAACTTCACTCTGAATCCTTTCAATTGGGAGGGTCCTTACTGGTCGTTCACTCATAATGCAGCAGCAAGGGGCTGCAACAGCAACCACTACAGGACTCCGACATCAAATAGCAAGTTTTCAAGCTGCAATGTAGATTCAAGTCCAAGGGGTCAAATTCCAGATGTACCCACTGCATTGACAAGCTCTCTTCAACGGCAAATTTCAGTAAGGGGTTCATCAAATTCAGCGCCTACTTGTACAACAATAAGTGCTCTTTAAAGTCTTTACTCTCTACTAAGATTTTTGGGGACAAGAATCTCTTAAGGGGGAGTATTGTTATGATTCTAATAGATGGGCATATGAAATTGAGTGTGAATAAGTCAAGATTGTAATAAATTAGTATAAGTCTTTAGTATTAGCCTAATTAACACTTCAATTGGGATATATGAGCTGTGAGTAGATGAGAGGCTAGTTAAGTGTTAGTTGTTAAGTCAAGAGCCAAGTTAATACTGGCGGCTAGATAGTTAAGTAGGTTAGAATGCTTTCCAAGTTCAATGTACCTTCAAGTCATGTAATTAGTATAAATAGGTGAGTCTTCTCTTATAAGAGGCATTATTGATGAATGGATGTACTTCTATTTCTCTTCTCAACCCTAATTTCTCTCTATTTCTCATCTCCTTTTACTTCTCTTCTCATCTAAACTCTATCCTATCAAAGTTATGATTCAAGATCATTCTTGAATTATAACGGACGTCTTAGTGATGGTTGATAAGTTCATCTTCCCGGCTGATTTCATAGTGCTTGATATGGAAGAGGATCATGAGATACTTCTTATTTTAGGCCGACCCCTCCGTGCTACAGGAAGGACCCTAATAGATGTGCAACAGGGAAAACTTATCATAAGGGTGCAAGATGAACAGGTAACCTTCAATGTCTTTAATGCTATACGATTTCCAACTAACATGGATTCTTATTTAGAGGTCGATATTGTAGGCACATTGGTAGCTAAGACATTCAGGGACACATTCCCTAAGTTAACCCTTCAAGCATGTCTAACAAAGTCAGGGACCTTAGACACGGAAAATGAATTGATAAGGAAATGTGCCCGACAACTGGAAATTTGCAAACCCTTCGATCCTCACCATGAAGCAAGAGTGGAAGAGATACAAGCAATTGGAACTCAACAGAGAATGAAGGAAGATAAACCTCCAAATCTAGAGCTCAAGCCATTGCCATCTCATCTTAAGTATACTTACCTTGGTAATTTTAACACTTATCCTATTATTATTAATGCTTCTTTAAGTAATGTTGAACAGGAAAGGCTGCTTGGAGTTCTAAGGGCGCATAAATCAAAAATCGAATGGACCCTTCCAAATATCAAGGGAATTAGCCCTTCCTTATGCATGCATTAGATTCTCATGGAAGAAAGCTTAAAACCTACCATGCAACCCCAACGTCGATTGAACCCTCCATGAAAGAAGTGGTAAGGAAAGAAATTGTCAAGTTAATAGATGCTGGGATCATTTATCCCATTTCTGATAGTCCATGGGTGAGCCCAGTACGAGTAGTCTCAAAGAAAGGAGGAATAACCACAGTAGAAATTAAGAACAATGAGCTCATCCCTACTAGGACCATCACAGGGTGGAGGGTGGTGCGCATAAATTATCGAAAACATAATGATACTACCCGAAAAGACCATTTTCCTTTACAATTCATTGATCAAATGTTAGAAAAATAGGCGGGCCATTCATATTACTATTTCCTTGACGGTTATTAAGGATACAACCAAATTGCCATAGCACTGGAAGATTAGGAAAAGATCAATTTCACTTGTCCATATGGTACCTTTGCCTATAGAAGAATGTCTTTTGGATTATGCAATGCTCCTGCAACTTTTTAACGATGTATGATGGCAATCTTTAGTTATATGGTGAAAATTTTCACAGAAATGTTTATGGATGATTTTTCAGTCTTTGGGCCCTCATTTGATGATTGTTTAGTTAACCTCTCCATGGTTTTGCAAAGATGCACTGATACTAATCTTGTTTTGAATTGAGAGAAGTATCATTTCATGGTGCAAGAAGGAATTGTGTTAGGGCATATGATTTCAAAAAGCAGAATTGAGGTTGATAGAGCAAAAACTAAAGTGATAGAGCGATTACCGCCCCCTACTAATTTTAAAGGCATTTGCAATTTCTTAGATCATGTAGGTTTCTATAAAAGGTTTATTAAGGACTTCTCTAAGATCACTAAGCCTCTCTGTAATTTGTTGATGAAGGATATCCCTTTTAACTTTGATAGTGACTGCATGCATGCTTTTGAAACCTTGAAGAAAAAACTAGTTTCAGCACCTATAATCGCAGCACCCGATTGGACCTTACACTTTAAACTTATGTACGATGCTAGTGACTACGCAATAAGGGCCATGCTGCATGTAATTTACTATGCTAGTAAGACTTTGACAGACGCACAGGTTAATTATGCTACAACTGAGAAAGAATTACTGGCGGTTGTTTTTGCATTTGACATATTTCATTCCTACTTGCTAAATTCAAATGTAATTGTTTACGATGATCATTCTACTTTTAAATACCTTTTTACGATACAGGATGCAAAACTGAGACTGATGAGATGGATTTTATTGCTTCAAGAATTCAACTTAGAAATCCAGGATAAAAGGGAACATAAAATGTTGTGGCAGATCATTTACCATGTCTTCAACGAGAGGACGAAAGTCCCACTATCAATGAAAAAGTCTCAGATGAAAGTCTTATGATGGTAAGTGAAAATCCTAATTATCCATGGTATGCTGACATTGTAAACTATTTGGTTGCACAAGGACTGCCCAAGGACATGACATATCAACAAAAGAAAAAGTTCTTCACTGATTTAAAGCATTATTTTTGAGAAGAACCATTCTTATATAGGCATTGTGTAGACCAAATCATTAGAAGATATGTACTTGAGGAGGAAATGGAAGACATTCCGCTCCATTGCCACTCTCTTAAAACCAGTGGCTATTACAGTGGAACAAGAACTGCAGCTAAGGTTTTATAATATGGGTTTTATTGGCCTACACTTTTTAAAGATGCTTTCAAATTTGTTAGTAAATATGATCGTCACCAAAGGACAGGAAATATTTCCAAGAGACATGAAACGCCCATAAACAACATTTTGGTTGTTGAATTATTTGACGTTTGGGAATTGATTTCATAGGTCTTTTCCCTTCATCATTTTCTAAAAACTTTATTTTGGTTGCTGTAGATTATGTATCAAAGTGGGTTGAAGCAACTGCTTTTCCGACCAATGATGCTAGAGTTGTGGTAAAATTTGTAAGAAAGAACATCTTTTTCTCGATTTGGAACTCCTAGAGCAATTATAAGTGATGGCGGAAAACACTTTCATGACCATCAACTTAAAGCCTTATTGAGTAAGTACGGAGTCACACACTATGTGGGTGCTCCATATAATCCTTAAACAAGTGGTTAAGTGGAAATTTTAAATCAAAAATTGAAAACTATTCTTGAAAAAATAGTTAGCGCTTCTAGAATGGATTGGTCGAAAAAGTTAGATGATGCATTTGGGCGTATAGAACAGCATTCAAAACACTAATCAGAATGTCTCCCTATCGATGGGTTTATGGCAAGGCATGCCATTTACCAGTAGAATTGGAACATAAATCATATTCAGCCATAAAAACCTTGAACTTCAATTTAGAAGCTGCAGGAGAAAAAAGGCTACTTCAAATCAATGAGATGGATGAGTTTAGGAATGAAGCTTATGAAAATGCTCGAATTTAAAAGGACCTAACAAAAAGATGGCATGAAAAGCACATTCTAAACAGGGAATTCGTAGTCGGACAAAAAGTTCTATTTTTTAACTCCCGACTACGACTTTTCCCAGGGAAATTGCGCTTCAGATGGTTAGGACCCTTTGTTATAATCGTGTCTTTCCGTATGGCACAGTCAAGATTCAAGATGAGAAGAAAGGCACAGTCAAAGTTAACGGTCAGAGGCTGAAACCTTAAATTGATGGAGAGCTAGAACCACAGAAGACCTCCATTCATCTCAACGACGTCGAATGATCCACTCAAAGAGTCAAGCTAACTACTATAAATTAAGCGCTTCCTGGGAGGCAACCCAAGTGTTCCTTTCCTTACTTCTTTTATTTTATTTTCCTTTCATTTTTATTTTTTCCTCGTGTTTCTGTACATTATGAACAAATTTTTTTGAAAAGTTTCGTGTTTTATGTTTTAGAGTCGGCCTTAGTGCCTCCCAGAGTTCGGAGCCTTTGTATGGGGATGTAGATAGTGTCGGCCAATAAAAAGATTTTCTATTTTCTATAGTTTAGATCATTAGTCTTTCCAACAAAGAGGGCAACAACATGCCGTCACCGGATCCCATTAGAACTCCGACGTTAAGCGCGCTTAAGCGAGAGTAGTACCAGGATGGGTGACCTCCTGAGAAGTCCTCACCCTCAGGTTGGGGACACTAGGAAATAGCCCCTCATCAGGTTAACACCCTGAAGGGGGAAGGCTGCGTACATTTGCACCCCCGGACCCTGCGTAGGTGGGAGCTCTTGAGGCACTGGGCATGTTCCTTTGTTCCTTAGTCTTTCCAAATTCAATTTAAAACCTTCAAAAATAAGAAAAGAACTTATCATCATGCTTTTTAGGCTATTTTTCTACGCTTTTTAGCTCATTTACTTTAATTATATTTGAATAACTTGAGAATCAATTGTGTTTATGTTCTGATTATAAAATACGTTCTAATCTAAAGCACTATCTCCATAAAATCAGGATATTTGAGTTCTCTAGTTAGCATGGCTGCTTTAGTTTACTTTCTTATTAAAAGATGCACAAATTTGAATGGATTACATTATGATTATCATTTACATATTAAACTTTGAAGAGTTATGTCCAAATCTAAAAAAAAAAAATGAAAAAAAGAGAGAAAAAAAGGAAAAAGAGAAGAAAGCATCTCTAGCACAAATATATCATTTGTGAACATTTTAAGTTACGTGCTGCCCATCATGAGCGCAACTCAGTGGTGGCTTCTCTGATCCATGCGGTTATCACCAGGGGTTAGGAGTTTGATTCTCACTGAAGATATACTCGGGAAGTCATAACGAAGGCATCTCAATGGTGGCTTCTATTGCCCATGCGGGCATTGCCCAGGGGGTAGGAGTTTGATTCTCACTGAAGATATATTCACACGGTAATATTGAGGACATCTCAGCGGTGGTTTCTCTTACCCATACGGTCATCACCTAGGGGTTAGGAGTTTGATTCTCGCTGAAGATATACTCATGAGCCGAGATTGACTTGGGCAGATCAATTCCTCATTAAAAAAAAAAAAAAAAAAGAAGAAAGAAAGAGAGAGAAGAAGAAAAACTTTTGTGAATTATTTTACTCTTGGGCATATATGACAGGTCTTGTCATGAGTGGTATTATTTTTGGCTTCTATTCGGTCTTGAGATTAGAAAGAACGGATAAACTTAATTGCTTAGCTAACTTTTGAATTCGGTTACCTAGGTAATTGATAGGTTTTTCTTTGGAAAGATGGCTTTGCCTTTAGCCTTAAACTTTGAGCCTTGGTCATCCTTTTCTAATAGGAGTACACTTGCTTTGAATTGTGGTAGAATTCTTAAAAAGCATGAGATTATGTGATTTAATGTTTAGCCTTGTTCAAGGACGAGTAAGATTTAAGTTTGGGGGTATTTTGATAATTCTAATTTAGTATATAATTATTCATATTATTTTGGTTTATTTTTAACCATTGTACATCAACCTTTTGTCGCTTTTGCTCGGTTTTCATTTTTTTTTCACTCATTTTGCTATTTTCTTGCAAAAACCTCATTTTGTGCTAAATCTTGCCAGGTTTTATCATTAATATCGACAAGTGGAAGCAAATTACATCAAATAAAACCAAAAAATTGGCAAGGCGTCGGGGGATGATCCGCACGTCGCCCCCCTAGGTCAACCGTCGAGGGATGGGATGCCTACGCTAGCAATCCCCGTCGCCACATGCGGACCAATGGGGTGCTGCCACGTGGCACCCGTGACGCAAGCGGTGAAGCAGTGTTTATTTGCTTGTTTTTTCATTATTTTGACCTGTAGTAAATCTTATTTTTATTTATTTTGAATTTTATCTAATTTGGATATTTCAACTTATAAAATATCAGACTAGGATTTGGCAAAGCAGACTTTCATACTTGCTTTTCAATTAATTAAGAGAAAGTGTTTTTCTCTAAAAATAGTTTTAAAGATTCTTGATTTTACGGTACCCACTCAGTTAGTGTGAAGAAGAACTGTAGAGAAGACTTCGATGGTGTCATTCTCGCTTCATATTTACAATGGATTCTAGATTGAGATATGTAATTTCTTATTATTCTTTTGAATTTGTATTTAATTCGTTTTTCATGTTATGTCGATGTATGCTATGCATTATCATGCTTTAATTAGAGTAGAGATTGTTTAACATTTCAAATTTGGAATTTTGACTTGTGAGCCCATTGCTTCTGATCTGTTAATTTAGGAAATTTTAGTTTGCGAAATTACAATTCTCCTAACAAGCTTATCTTTCGTCAGTTTTGTCGTCTTCGCTCCAAACTCGGAGTTGGTCACCCACCACCATTCTTGTCACGCAATGCCGGGGGGGGAAGGAGGAGGGTAATATAGCAAATTTAGGTTTATCTCCATCTTTGTCCTCATGTCAAAGATAAAGGAAGATCTTTAAATATTTTTAGTATGTTTGTACCTAGATAGTATTATTCTCTTGTACCTTTCAATCCAAGATTTAGGTAAGAAGATAATTGAATTTTGTAAATCTTTATCTCTTGTTTTTGTTGCTATATATTAATGAATAAAGTGAGGGGCAAAACTTATTCAAGCCCTCAATTTATTTTTTTATTCTTTCCTTTACGCTTTTCCATGGGAGGATAACCAAATACCAAGTTTTGTTTATCAAATTCAAAACTTCCTTACAATGAAAGGAAGATCTCAGTTTATAGAACATTAAAAAGGACTCCTAAATATAATTAACTAATTATATGTGCATAATTAGACCCGCTTGTTACTATAGAAGATGAAGTAGTGTATATTGTTGGGCCTAAAGGTCATTTATATTGAAATTTTAATGATAAAAATCAATTAGTGAGTCATTATGTTTAAAATATTCTAATCTTGTTTGAAAATAACTCATAAGAAAGCAAAGAAAAATCAAGATTAATCATGTTGGTATCAAGCCTTCCAAGATGATGGATAAAAAGACTCCAAACGGTTACTTTTGATTTGATTTCTTTCCTAATCTTTTACCAAACATTTCAAACCCCCTAGCCCCTCATTTTCTTATAAAAAGAGCTTGAATTCTTTGGTTCAAATCATCCAGTTCTCTTTAAGCATTCTTTTATTAAAAAGCTCTTATTCTCTTGTGCTTTAATATTTTAATTTTGAGTTTCTTTTTTGGTTTTCTTGAGCATCACTAGTTCTCTTTATTGTTGATCATTGCACTTAATTGGCATATCCTTAGCTTTGGCTAAGCTTGATTTATTGTCAATTCACCCTTGAAAATGTGAAGAATTTCATTGCTTTAATTCTTTCATTGCATTATTTCATTAGTGGATCATGAGCCTACTGTTACAAAAGGGTCAATTGTAAAAGGTCGGATCTTGAGCCTACACACAAAACACCAGTTGTAAAGGTTGGATCCTAAGCCTAGTTTTAAAAATGATCATCAAGCTTAGTTAAAGGCTCAAGTGATGAAGAGCAGTCATTTGAGGAGTGGACTAGCTTTCGGGTTGGAAGTGAACCACTATAAAAATCCTTATGCATTGTTTTTCTTCCTGCCTTTAATTTTTTACATTTCATATTTATTGTTTAGCCTTCAATGTATTTTTTGGTTCTTAAAATTTTAATTTTAATTTTGCCACGAAAGAACCTAATTAACACCCACCACCCCCCCCCCCCCCCCCCCCCCCCCCCCCAAAACACACACATTTAAGTTGCTTTTTGGGCCTGCAACTGGTAGCAGAGCTAGTACTTTTTTTTTTCCTAACATCCTTAGAGTGATCCTATGATGACATTCACTTCTATCTTGGTCGAGGGTCAATTGACCAACAAGCCACCTCTTTTTGATGTGGAAAATTTCCCGTATTGGAATGTTAAAATGAGACTTTATATTACATTTATTGATTTTGATTTATGGCTTATAATGAAAAATGGTGATTATGTACCTTCCAGGAAACAAGGAGAGAAAGCTATTGAGAAAGGTGAAAATGAGCTTATGCAAGATGATAAAGAAAGACTTGCAAAAGCTCATTATCAATTATTGTGTGCTATTGCCCCAAATATGTTTAATCATGTGTCAGGTTGTCAATGGATTAAAGAGATTTGGGACAAGCTTGAAGTCACTTGTGAAGGTACAGATCAAGTAGAATTGTCAAAAATCAACATGTGGGTAAGATCCTGTGGGCTTTTTTAAAATGAAACCGGAGGAATCACTGAAAGAAATGTACACTAAATTTTCTGACATTACTAACTAACTCCAAGCTCCTGGAAAAATATATTCAAATGAGGAGAAAGTTAATAAAATTCGTATATGTCTTCCTATTTCATAGCAAGGCAAGATTAATGCTATTTGAGAAGCACATGACCTCTCCACCTATAAACTTGATTAACTAATTGGAAATCTCATGACCCATGAGATTGGCGTGAAAGAATTTAAGGAAGAAGAAAAACAAAAGAAAAGTGAAGATATCGCATTTAAATTATCCCTAAGTAATGAAAGTGATGGAAGTGATGATGAAGTGGTTATGTTGGCAAAAAGGTTTTGCAAACACCTTGAAAAGAAAAGTTTAAGAAAAATTTTAAAGAAGGTTCATCATCCTCCAAAGATGAGCCAACTTGCTATGAATGTGAGAAATCAGACATCTCAAAAGGGATAGTCCCAAGCCAAAAAATAAAAATTCCTTCAACAAATTTAAAAACAAGGACAAAAAGGAAGAATAAAAGAAAGCATTTGTGGCTTGGGGAGATAGCAATGATGATTCCGATATAGAAAGTGAAGATGAAGTGGCCAAATTTTATCTAACGGCCATTGATGATGAGAGCATTGAAGAAGATGAGGTAACCACTTTATCCTATGATGAACTTATTATTGGTTTTTTTGGACTTGTATGAGAAATATAAAAAAATTTTAAAAATGACACAACGCTTTCATAAAGGGTCTTGAAAAAACGGGTTTAGAAAAGGAGTCAAAATGACATTTATTGCTTCAACTTGAAAATGAATCAGTAAAGAAAAAGAATGAGTCTCTCAATGATGAAACTGTAATGAAAAACAATCCTTGGAGGAAAAGCTTCACTCATATGAAAATAAATAAAGAAAATCCAAGGAAGATGAATCATACTTGAAGGAGAATGAGTCTTTGAAAGAAAGAGTCGAGAACATTAGAAAATCTCAATTAAAAATTTCAAAGGGCATGAAACACTTTACAAAATTCTCTCCCTAAAAAACCAGTTTATTATAAAGAAGGAACTGGTTATAATGGAAATGCCCAAAAGAAATTTTGAATGTTTTATTTGTCAAAGCCTCCTCACCTCTAACAAACTTCATAAGATCTCACTGTTATGGCGACCATGGGCATATCGTGTATCAATGTCCTTTTAAAAGGAATTTGAGAAAGACAAAGATGGTTTGGGTCCCAAAAAAATATTGACCACCAAATGTCAAGGCTAACAATAAAGGACCGGAGATAATTTTGGTATCTAAAAGCGTTTGACTTGTGATAGATATGTATGAAAATCGGAAGCAAAAACTAAAAGTGGTACTTGGATAGTGGTTCTCATGACACATGACCGGAGATAAATCCAAGTTTACTTCAATAATGCCAAGAAAAGGAAATGATACTTTCAGGGACAATAGGAAAAGAAAAAATCATCGGTATTGGTACGTTGCTTTTAACTCTTCTCATTGCATTGAAGATGTCTTACTTCTTGAAGATCTTAAGCATAATCTTCTAAGAATTAATCTATTATGTGATAAAAGCTATTGTGTGAATTTTGAGTCATCTAGATACATAGTTAAACACGCTAAAACACATGAAATTCTACTTGTTGGTCTGTGACATGAAAATGTTTATATGATTGACCTTAATTGTGTAGATTCATTAAAATGCCTTAGTGTCTTGGATGAAAATGAACCCTGGATTTGGCATATATGATTTGGACATGCTAGTATGGACTTGATTTCAAAAATTTTTAAAAACTATCTTGTTAGAGGATTACTAAAGCTAAAATTTGAAAAAGATCATATTCGTAATGCACGTTAATATAGCAAACAAACTAAATCTTCATTTAGACCCCGGAATATAGTTTCAACATCAAGGCATCTTGAAGTCTTACATATAGATTTGTTCGGTCCTACTCGTCATTTAAGCCTTGGTGAAAAGTGACATGGACTTGTAATTGTTAATTATTACTCTTGTTTTACTTGGTACCTATTCCTTCTCACGAAAGTGAAACACTTGATAAATTTGAAACATTTTGCAAAAAGATGGAAAATGAAAACGATTTGAAAATTATTTTGGTTAGAAGTGATCATAGAATCAACTATAATATTTGGGCACCTAGAACTTCTCAACAAAATGGAGTGTTGAAAGAAAAAATAGAACTTTTGAAGAGATGGCAAGAACCATGTTTTATGAAAATAATATGCGAAAATCTTTTTGGGCCGAAGCCGTTAGCATCGCTTGCTACATCTTAAATCGAGCTTTAATAAGGCCTATTTTGAAGAAAACACCCTACGAACTTTACAAAGATAGAAATTCAAATATTACATATTTCAAAACTCTTGGGTAAAAATGCTTCATTTACAACAATGGCAAAAGAAAACTTGGTAAATTTGATCCATGAGTGGATGAAGGTAGTTTTATTGGATATTTCCTAACTAGCAAAGTATATAGAGTGTACAATAAAAAGATAGAGATTGTAGAAGAGTTCGTACATGTTGTCTTTAATGAAAACTAATGTCTCGTCCTCTAAAATTCTTAATGATGGTGATGATATAGTAATCAAATCTATAAACATCACACCCTCATTTGAGGAGCAAGAAAAGGATAAATTCAAAGGTCCATTTGATGAACCAAAAGAAATGACTAAATTGTAGAATCCAAAGAGGAAGACTTGCCATGAGATTGGAAATTCTTGAAGGATCATCCAACAAGTCAAATAATTGGTGATCCCTCCCCAGGTGTAAGAACAAGGCATGCATTGACCGAATATTGTCATCTAGCCGCATGCATCTCTCTTGAAGAGCCCAAAAACATAGAAGAAGTTCTTAATGACTCAAATAGATAATGGCATTGGAGGAAGAGCCAAATCAATTCAAGAGAAATGATGTGTGCAAACTTGTGGATAGACCCTAAGGTTATAAAGTCATCGATACCAAGTGGGTCTACCACAACAAGAAAGATGAGAAGGTAACATGGTAAGAACAAGGCAAGGTTAGTCGCCAGAGGCTATAAGCAAAAGGATGGTATAAACTATGAGGAAACCTTTGTGCATGTTGCAAGATTAGAAGTTGTTGGACTCTTACTTGCATTTGCATTGTTTAAAAATTTTAAACTTTTTCAAATGAATTTAAAAAGTGCAATTTTAAATGGTTTTATTAAAAAAGGGGTTTATATTGAACAACCACCCGGATTTAAGGATGAAAAATTTCTCAACCATGTTTTTAAACTCAAAAAGGCTCTCTATGGATTGAAACAAGCTCCTAGAGCTTAGTATGTGGGATTGAGTTCTATTGGAATGCAAAATGGATTTTTAAAAGGAAAGGTTAACACCACACTTTTTATCAAGCACTCGCAAAGTGATACTTTCATTGTGCAAATTTATATTGATGATATTGAGTTTGGTGCTACTAATCCATCTCTTTGTGAAGAATTTGTAAATCCTATGAGTAGGGAGTTCGATATGCATATGATGGGAGAACTCAACTATTTGGATTGCAAATCAAGCAAGGCAAGGAAGGAATTTTCATCAACCAAGCTAAGTAAATCCAGGACATGGTTAAGAAGTTTGGCATGGAAAATTTCAAGCCAATTACAACCCTAATGAGTTCAACACTCAAGGTAGACATGGATGATAAGGGTAAAAAGGTGGACTAACAGCTATATAGATGTATGATTGGATCCCTTCTTGACCTGACTAGTAGTAGGCCTGGTATTTTGTTTAGTATGTACTTATGTGCTAGATTTCAAGTATGTCCCAAGGAATCTCATCTAAGATAGCTCTTTTTCTTGCTCTGATAAAATGAATTTTCCATACCTAGTTGGTACTCCCAGCCTAGGCTTATTCTACCCTAAATTTGATTTCTTTGATTTAGTTGGATATAGTGATATGGATTTTGCTGGATACAATGTGGACTGTAAATCGATTAGTGGTACTTAACAATTTCTTGGTCATGCTTTTGTATCATGCTTTAGCAAAAAGAAAAATTTTGTTGCTTTATCCACTGTTGAGGCTGAATATGTTGCATCTGGAAGTTGTTATGCTCAAATATTGTGGTTAATGCATCAACTAAATGACTAAGGCTTTTATATTGACCATGTTTCCATAATGTTCGATAGCACTCGTCCTGTATGCTTAACTAAAAGCCCGGCTCAACATTCTAGCACAAAGTATATTGAGGTTGGACATCATTTCAACCGTGACCATGTGCTTAAAAGGGATGTCATTGTGAAATTTGTCTCAACAAACGATCAATTAGGGCATGTTTTTACTAGGTGAAGAAATCTTTTGTAACATTAGAACTAGAGTTAGCGTGTACAGTTTGACTACTTGACTTTGATTAATTACATCGCTCATTTGCATTCAACATTGAATTTCAATTCTCAACATGAAAAAGCTCTAATGGACCAAGCATTCTTATCTAATTCATGGATATAGGATCTTAGACTTTTTTAAAAAAAGGGGTATTTTTAATTAAACCAAAAAAATAAATAAATAAAAGCACACACATAGCTAAAACAAAACCGTGCTCTGTCCTCTGTGTGTTGACAGACAAAATATGTGTGTCGACATAGATTTATAGAGAAGGTCTCTGTTTTGTTCTATGTCGACACACAGATTGTGTGAGTCGACAAATAGAGGAAAGTCACAGGTTTGCAGCAACACTGCTCCCTGTCATATTTTTCCCCACTTTCTTTACTTCTTCATTTGAACATATCTTCACTTCTTCAAATTTCTCTGTCACAAAACCCCACCCTTTCTCTTTCAACCAAATTTCAAAAGCACGTCCAAAATCATCAATTTTTCTCAAATCTCTTACAAATATTTACTAAGAATCAAGTTTTTATCTTCATTCTGACATCAAAACCTTGCATTTTTATCAAAAGTTCACCTTCATCGCAAACCCTCACACCAAAAACAACCCACCACACTTTTTCTTAAATTTATTTGTTTTTTTTCATTTTTCTTGCATTTCTAAGTGAAAAGTCATCTATTTTCACAAACATTTCATTTTCTCTAATAATTTTCAAGTGAATCTCAGAATTTCACTCTTTTCTACCAAACTCTAACCCTAGCCATGAAAATTTTGCTCCAAATCTCTTTTGGTTTTGTATCATGAGTCGCACAAAGAGGTTGGAAGCTACTTCTAAGAAGAGGCCCAGAAACGACAAAGGAGCTGCTTCTTCTCGGATTCCTAGTTCACTAAATTCATCTAACCCCTTCCTCAAAAAAGTAGTGTTACTTGGTAGATTTGTAGATTGGACTTGGGTTAGGAGAAACAACTTGGGGAATTGTTTGCTTTGTTTGAAGGATTGAAATTTTTTGTATAAAGGAACTGGTATACCCGAATTTTGTATGCAAATTTTACTTCAACCTCAAAATTTCTCGAACTTCCCCTCTTGAGTTATTCATAAAATGTTGAGGCCAAGTAATTGAACTTGATGCATCTTATATAAATGAACTACTTGGCTTTGTTTTTGAAGAAGATGATGATTTTAATTTTCCCCTAGATCTCCACCAATTCCCTCTCCCTTCTTCAACAAGTTTGGGGTGAAATAATACCTTCTAGCCAAAGAAGTCTAACTCAAATGATTTAGGAGTGGTGCTTAAATTGACAGATAAATTCATTTGCATTAACATTACTCTAAGATCGGGTGGCTTTGACTCAGTCTTAAACTTGCATCTATTCCTCTTATCTCAGCCCCTGAATGGCCAAGAATTAATTTTGGGGATTTAGTCTTATAATTCATGTTTAATATCCATTCCCAAAAGACTAATCCCACTTATGGCATACTTCTTACCCATGTTTTCCAATGCACTTTAAGTAGATCATCTTTTTCAAATCTATTCCATGTCAAGACGACTCTATTTAGACATCTTTGAAAAAGATGGGTTTCGAACTTAAACACAATGAATGGGTAAAGAAACAAAAAGGAGTTAGGAGAATAAAAGAAATAGATGAAGACAGAGATGAGGAAGAATACAATTTTGATGAAGAAGAGGATTAGGGTAATGAGGAAGAACCTCAACAAAGACCGTAGAAAAGAAGCGTAAGTGACTGACTTGCTTCTTTGGAAGAACAAGTATCTTCCTTACACAAACAAGTGTCATCTTTACCCTCAATTATTGAAGTGTCCTGCAATGAAACATAATCCACACTACAAAAGATTTTAGACTTTCTCTCATGTACACTAAGCCCCCTAACTCCTTAGAATTGTTTTTTTTTATAAATTAGGAGCTGCATTTTTCATTTATTATACATCATTTTACTTGAAGTGAGTGAAATTTTATGACTATTTGAGAATGTTTATCATTTCTTTATGTTTATGTATGCTATTATTGCTTTTAATAGGGGGAAGTTGTAAATTTCTCTATCCCTTATATTGAGCTGTTTGTTGATAACGAAGGGGGAACAAAATTGGCATTTAGTTGTTGATTCAGGTGGCAAGAATGATGTTTGGTGTATGTTATTGAACGTCTAAGTCGAAACCATGTTGTGAAATTATGTTTAATTGAGTTATAGTTAATATGATGTGAAGCTCTTGAATGCTTCATTTCCAACATACACCCACATAGGGGGAGATACTTGAGTTCGAATTTTAACATGTTATATATAACTCCATGGCGTGATACAAAAGTGAGACTTTAATGTGTTATATATAACTCCGTGACTTGATATGATTTGATTAGTAAATACTTTTATGGTGAATTCTATGCTTTAACTTTTATATCATTAAAGCCATTTATATTGAAATTTTGATGATAACAATCATGTAGTGAGTTGTTATGTCCAAGTTGTTCTAATCTTCTTTGAAAGTGACTCATAAGAAAGTTAGACCAAAAAAAAAAAAAAAAAACAAGATTAATCATGTTGATATCAAGCTTTCCAAGATGATGGATCAAGAGGAAAGCAAGCCAAGTTGAAGAGAAAGTTGATTCCAAATCAAAAGAATGAGATCCGAGTATAAGTTCTTTAAGTCATTTAATTTTATTTTTTAGGACTTAGGAGATATATCAATTAAGTTAAATCTTAATATTGTTATGTGATGCTCTAACAAAAATATTTTTAAAATCTAATTTCCAAATTTTATGAAGGATCAAAGAGCAACCTAAGAGAGGGTTGAATTAGGTTCTTCTGAGATAAAATAAAAATTTATACTTTAAGAACCAAAAAATAAATTGAAAGCTAAACTATGAATATGAAATGTAAAAATTAAAGGAAACAAGAGAAATAATGCACAAGGAATTTTATAGTGGTTCACTTCCAACCTAGAAGCTAGTCCACTTCTCAAGTGACTACTTTTCATCACTTGAGCATTTAACTAAGCTTGATGGTCCTTTTTAAAACTAGGCTCAGGATCCAACCTTTACAACCGGTCTTTTTGTACATAGGCTCAAGACGTAACCTTCACAACGATCCTTTTGTAACCATAGGCTTACGATCAAACCTTTATAATAAAATGAATTAAAGCAATGAAAGAATTAAAGCACCGAAACTCTTCACTCTTTCAAAAGATAATTGACAATAAATCAGGCTTAGCCAAAGCCAAGGATATGCCAAAAGCTCAACGATCAACAATAAACAGAACTAGGGATGCTCAAGAAAAATTTAAAAGAAACTCAAAATTAAAGCATTAAAGCACAAAAGAACAAGAGATTTTTAATCAAAGAATGCTAAGAGAGAATTAGATGATCAAAGCCACAGCGTTCAGGCCCTATTTATAAGCAAATGAGGGCCTAAGTGACATTCAAAATGTTAGGGGAACGCTTAGGAAAGAAATCAAATCAAAGGTAGTTGTTTGAAGTCGTTTTCTGGGATGTGTATCGACACATAGGTTTTGTGTGTCGATACACAATAGCTCCGGATAACTATTGTATGTCTGTGTGTTGACACATCCCTACTATGTGTCAACACTCAGCAAGTCTGGGTAGATTTAGAAAATTTATTCCCATTTAGCTTAATTGATTGATTGACAGATTATCATATTAGCTTAATTTTTTGAATTAGCTTCCATATTTTCCTTGATCATTTGAATGGTTGATTAATTCAATAAAGGTAAAATATAACCCTATTAAAATTTTATCTTGTTATTTTTGGACATGCTTTTCATAATATTAATTTGAAAAAATTTTAATTGACAAGCTAGATTGGCTTGAATTTGACTTGAATATTTTTCAAATAATATTTGGAAATCAAATTTTAACAATATTTCAAAAACATTTTTGCTAAAGTATCCCATATCAATATTGAGATTTGACTCAATTGATATGTCCCGATCCTAAGTCCCAAAAATAAAAATAAATGAATTAAAACGCTTTGACTTGGATCTCGTTCTATTCATTTTTGATGAATCTCTCTTCAACCTTGATCTCTTTTCCTCTTGATCCATCATCTTAGAAAGTTTGGTATCAACATGATTAGCCTTGATTTTTTCTAGCCTTTTTATGAGTAAGTTTCAAACAAGATTAGAACAACTTAAGCATTATAACTCACTAAATGATTGTTATCATCAAAATTACAATGTAAATGGCATTTAGGGCCAACAATCTCCCTATTTTGGATTATGACAAACACTTGGTGTTTTTTCTTAAAAATGTGAAACTTGATGTATAGAATTCACCACAAAAGTATTGATTGATCAAGTCATACAAAGTGTGACTTTATGACAAGTCATTAAGCAATACATAGCATGTCAAAATTTCAACTCTGTTGTGTCCCCCTATGTTGGTGCATATTGGAAATGAAACATTCACGAGCTTAATACCATCATTAGTTTTAACATTTCTTAATCAAACATGAACTTCATACCTTGGTTCAGGCATTTTAGAAATTAAACATTCAATAATCATGCAAACACCAATTTCTCTTCCCCTTTGTCATCAACAAAAAAACCATAAATCAATTTGAGGCACTATTTTTGATACCCCCCCCCCCCCCCCCACCCCCCCCCCCCCCCCCCCCCCCCCCCTCTCTCTCTCTCTCTCTCTTCATGTAATCATTCATTTGCACGAATGTATCCATTCCACAATATGGTCGTATAGTAATTCATAACAATGCTAATGTTCAAACACAATGGCCAATTATGAAACATGGTCTCTCCCAAAGCTTAAGACAAGTATCACAACATGCATCATATGTAAACAAACCAATTTATGTCCCCCTTTGTCATCAACAAAAAGCACTAAGTGAGTGGGTTATTTGCAATTTTCATAACACATTAACAAGTTTGATCAAATTTACGAAAAGGAGTGTAAGAGAATATTCAGGTTGAACAAACATTGACAAGATTTTGTTCAAAATAGAGATCGAAGGTAACTCAATTTTTGGGCTTCCTTTAAGAACGGTTTTCGAGCACTAATATCCACTGTATTGGATAAGAATACTTAGACAATTGTGCGCCATCATGTTAAATATTTGAAAGTCATTTTCAATATAACCACGCATATGAAATTAGTGAAAACAAGTAATGACATTTCACCATAGTTCCTTCTTTTAGTGTCATCAAATAGTTCTACATAGAGACCTAGAAAAAGTGTCAAATCATTGATCATTTGTGGGGACAAATTTTACAATGACATCTCCTTTAAGCACATGATCATAAATGACATGACGCATACCTTTATATGATTGATTCGAAAACATTGAGTCAGAATTTTGGTTAAGCATATTGTACTTGCATTATCAAACATAATAGGAGCATGATCGATTTGAATGTCTTAATCATTAAATTCACACATTAACCAAGATATTTGAGTGCAATGACTTGCATATGCAATGTATTTCACCTCAACTGTGGATGAGGCAACGTTCCATTTTTTTTAAAAACCATAACACTAAAGCATGACCAATAAATAGACAAGTTCCATGATTTGATTTCTAGTCCAATTTGTAACTAGTAAAATCCACATAACTATATCGAACTAGATCTAGGAAATCACACTTGGGATAGAACAAGTCTAAGCACCAACTAGGCATAGAAAATTTCTTTTTACGACACGTAAATGAGACTCCTTAGGACGTTTAAAATCAAATCACACACAATAAACAAAATATTAGGCCTGCTAGCTGTAAGGTAAAGAAAGGATCCAATCATACCTCTATATAGCCTTTTGTCCACCTTTTTACCTTTTATCATCCATGTCTAGCTTGAGTGTTGAGCTCATTCGGGTTGCAATTGCCTTGGAGTTTTTCATGGCAAACATTTTAAGCATTTCCTTGATGTTTGGTTGATGAAAATTCCTTCTTTGTCTTGCTTGATTTGTAATATAAGGAATTACTTGAGTTGTCCCAACATTTTGAATCCCTGCTCAAAAGTTTTTTAAATTCTTCACAAATATATGGGTTAGTAGCTCCAAACACTATATCATCAATATATAGAATGTTTGATAAAAAGCGTGGCCTCAACCTTCCATTTAAAAATCCATTTTGCATTAAAAATGACGTCAATCTTTCATACGAAGGTTTAGGAGTTTGTTTCAATCCATATTGAGTTTAAAAATATGATTGGGAAATTTGTCAACCTCAAAACCAAGTGGTTGTTCAAAATGAACTTCTTTTCTAATAAAACCATTCAAACTTGCACTTTTCACATCCATTTGAAAAAGTTCAAAATTTTTGAATCAAGCAAAGGCACATAAGATTTGAAAAGTTTTTAATTTAAAATGGGGGACAAAATTATCTTCATAGTCTATACCCTTTTCTTGATTATAGCTTTTAGCTACTATCTTTTCCTTTTTTCCTATCACATGGAGAGGGATCACTGATGATTTTACTTGTTGGGTGATCCGTCAAGAATTTCCAATCACATGTAGCACGCCTACCTCTTTGGATTTGACATTTCCTTTCGGTCCATCCATTAGAGCTTCGAGTTAAGCCTTTTCTTTCTTCTCGGATGAGGGTGTGATGTTTATTCATTTGATCACCATATCATCATCATTACAAGGAATTCTAGAGGACAAGTAGTTAGTTTCAACATATGACATGTATAGACTCTTCTACTACCCTTAGCCTATTATTATAGACTATATATGTTTGGCCAATAAGAAAATAGTCAATGAATATTCCTTCATCCATTCTTAGATAAAATTTACCAAGATTCATTTTACTATAGTTGTGGATGAAACATTTGCTCCCAAATGGTTTGAAACAAGTATTATGTGATTTTCTTCCTTTGTAAAGTTCATGGGGTGTTTTCTTCAAAATTTGCCTTATTTAGAATGTACCAAGTGGTGTTAATGGCTTCGGCCCAACAAGAATTTGGCAAATTGTTTTCACAAGGAATGGTTTTTTTCACTTGTTCAAGAGTTTTTTTTTTTTTTTTTCAAGCACTTCATTTTGTTGAGGAATTATAGGAGTCAAAAAAACTGTAACAAATTCAAAATTAATCACCATATTTTTAAAAATCATCTTTTTCAAATTTTCTTCCATAATCACTTCTAGTTGAAGCGATTTTCAAATCCTTTTCATTTTGCACTTGTTTGCAAAAATTTTCAAATTTGTCAAAAGGCTTCACTTTTATAAGAAGTGAATAAGAACCAAGCAAAATGGGAGTAATCATCAATAATTACAAGTCTATACATTTTTCACGATGGCTTAAATGTCTAGCAGGATCAAACAAGTCTATAAGCAAAAGTTCAAGATGCCTTGAGATAGAAACTACATCACCAGGTTTGAATGAAGATCTTATTTGTTTCCCATATTGAACTAGATCATGGATGTGATCTTTTTCAAATTAAGCTCTGGTAGTCATCAAATAAGATCATTTTTCAAAGTTTTTGAAATTAAGTCCATACTAGCATATGCTAAAATCTTTTATTTCAAATCCAATGATAATTTTCGTTCAAGACACTTGAGTATTTTACAAAGTTCATACATTCAAGATAAATCATATAGACATTATCACATCCTAATCCATCAAATGGTACTTCATTCACCTAAGAACGCACCATTATACATTTAGATGACAAACAAATAACACTATAGCGTTTATCATATTGTTGACTATTATTAAAAAAAATTATGCTTAAGACCATCAATAAGTAAACCATCATATATGCAAAGAGAAGAGTTAAGGGCAACGTTAGCATTAGAAAGAGTTTTTCTGTTCTTGTTGTCAACAAAAGTGACAAATACTTTCCTTGGTTTTATAAAAGTGGACTTTGATTTATCTTCGGTTATATGACTTGAGAAACCACTATCCAAGCATCACTTTCGATATTTGTTCTCAATCTTCAAGCATATCTACACATAAATTGAGGGAGCACCGCCTGAGATTGTTTGAACATGTTAGCAGGAGACCGACCACAGCTCTAGTCAGGAAGTGTGAACAGCTACACACTATGCTAGGCGGAAGAGGAAGGGGCAGGCCAAAGAGGAGTTGGTTGGAGACGATCCAACACGACCTAACCCACCTAAACCTAAGAGAGGAGATGGCCTTAGATAGGGCACGATGGAGGGCTAGCACAAGGATAGCGGATATGGCAGCGTAGAATAGTGCATCGAGTGACTGGTAGTTTAAGATTTCTAGGCAATCATAACCTCAGGTAGTGTACTTATTTGCTATTTAGTTATTTTCCGATTACTCGGCTTTTATTGGCCATGTACTATTGGCTTTTTTATATGCCTGTAGTTGTCTCCTGTAGGGTATATTTATAGTGGTAATCTTATAAGGGATCCAAAGCTGATGCTTGTGGCTTCTATGATCTGCAGGATACCATGTTCGCATGACGACTCGATCTTCAAGTTGGGGCCCCGCTGAAATAGCCTCTCTTCTACCCCGAAGGGGGAAGGCTGCGCGGGAGCCTCAGTTGCACTGGGACTGTTTGTTGTTGTTGTTGCTGTTGTTGTTTTCTTCAAGCATATCTACACAATTTAACAAACTTTCGGTTCCCAAATTTTTTTAGGTCCTTTACTATTAGTCTTGACATTTGGAGGTTGAGATCCCGAACCCAAACCATTTTGGTTTTTCTCAAATTCTTTTTCAATGTACTTTGATGAAAAATATGCCCATGATCACCACAATAATAATATCTTATAGAGTTTGCCGGTGGTGAAAAGGCTTTGACAAAAAGTATGTTTAAATTTTTCTTTTCAGCGTTTCCACTATAGTTAATTTCCTCTTTATTATAGGTGGGTTTTTAAGATGAGAGTATTTTTTTTAAAGTGTTTCTTGACCCTTGAGAAACTTACTTGAAATTTGTAAGTTCTTCTACTTGTTCTTTCAAATACTCATTCACTTTAAACAACAATTGATCTTCCTTAGATTCTTTGTTTTAACTTTCATTTGAAAGGAGTTTTCCTTCCAAGAATTGTTTTTCATTTATCAATGTTTCGACTTGAATCTTTAATAACTCTATGTATGCTTTAAGAGATTCATTTTCAAGCTTAAACACTAAGCATTGTTTTGACTCAGGTCTTTTTTCTTAGAAGAGTATTCGGTTCTCAATTTTTCAAACACACCATATAACTCATGAAAACTACTCATGAGCTCATTATAAGATAAACCATTTACGTCATCTTCTTCAAGTTCTTCTTGTTCTTCAAATTCAATGGTCATGAGACATGAATCCACTTGCTCCTCTTCACTTGTATGAGGGGATTCTTCATCAAACTCTCTTCCAAATGTGGCTTCTAGTTTTTCCCAAATCTCCTTTGCATTCTTGCAACTTTTGACATGATTAAATACATTGGGAGTAATAGCACATAATAATTGGAGTGAGTTTTAGCATTTTTCTCAAGCTTTGTCTTGTCATGTTGAATAAGTTCATTTTCAAATTCATCAAGAATTGCATTTCCTTTGTTCAATGAAGGAACAAAATCACCCTTTTTGTGATTAGCCACAAGTCAAAATCAATTGACATAATGAAAAGCCTCATCCCAAGTTTCAAATAGAAGAAGTTTTTGCCATAAAAAAGTGGAGGCTTCTTGGTTGATTGAGCATTGGCCAAAATAGGTTCAAAGGTTGCCATAAGGATCACTCTAAGGTTGTTAGACAAAAATAAAATAAATATTATTAGCTCTGATACCAATTGAAGGACCAAATAGCAACTTAAGAGGAGGGTAAATTTGGTTCTTTCGAGATAAAATGAAGATTTACACTTTAAGAACCAAAAAATAATTTGAAAGCTAAACTATGACTATGAAATGTAAAAAATAAAGGCAAGAAGAGAAACAATGGATAATGATTTTTATAGTGGTTTACTTCCAACCCGGAAGCAAGTCCACTCCTCCGCGGACTACTCTTCATAACTTGAGCCTTTAATGAAGCTTGATAATGCTTTTTTAAACTAGGCTCAAGAAACAACCATTGCAACAAGACTTTTAGTACTTAGGCTCAATACTCAGCCTTAACAACCAACCCCTTTGCAACTGTAGGCTCAAGATTCAACCTTCAAAAATAAATGACTCCAAACGCTTGTACTCGGATCTCGTTTTCTTTATTTTGGATGAATATTCTCTTCAACTTTTATCTCTTTTCCTCTTGATCCATCGTCATATAAAGCTTGGTATCAACATGATTAGCATTGATTTTTCCTAAATTTGTTATAAATCACTTTCAAACAAGGCTAGAACAATTTAAACATAATGACTCACTAAATGATTCTTATTATTAAAATTACAATATAAATGGCTTTTAGGGCCAATGTTTAATTTGAAAAATATTTAAGTCAAATTCAAGCCAATGAAGTTTGTCAATAGAAACAATTTTAAAATTAGTATTATCAAAAATTTGCCCAAAAATAATAAGATAAAAATTTTAGTCGGGTGATATTTTGACTTGATTAAATCGATCATTCATCACTTCTTCAAGGCTCTCCGTCATTTCATTGAGGTTCTCCCATGTTCATCATCCTCAAGAAACTTTCAAGAGACACTTCATGCTGCTCACTCTTATTACTAACCAACTCTCCAGGCTAGTCAAGTGCTTTTATTAGCCTATTCACCATGTCAGCCCACAAAGGGCTTAGCTAGCCAAGTCCTCATCTTGCTAGCATATTAAAGCATAGAGAAGGACATAAACCGGTCTTGTATTAACCCCTTTTATCATACTCATTCTAGGACCTTCAATTAAGTATTTTGTTACATTACCTAATTCTATTAATTTGCCGACCCTACATTATTATGTTTATATATTACCTCCTTTAATTAATATTTTATGAAATTATTAGTTGCCTGAGTATTGGAGGAGTCCCTTGTGGGTTACTCCATGGATCCCTCAAACCGTTTGTTTATCTTGCAGAAAATATCAATTCAGACGTGTAGCTAGAGATTGAGTTTAACTCATCTTAATGACCCCACCTCCAATATACCTCAAACATGAAATTAAGCGCACTGCCAAATTTTTCGTAAACTATATCAAGAATTTAATTAGACACCACCTTAAACTACTAAATTTCTAGAGCAACTTAATTTAAAATAAAATACATTTTAAACAAATTAAAGTTCCAAACGGATTTTAAATTGGAGAGTTTGATCATCAATTAATAATTATTTTATCTTCTGCATAGTTTTTGAGTTTTCCCTTGTAATTGAAATTGATATTTCATTTATCTTCTGCATCATTTTTTTGTTTTTAAGTTTGAATTTTTCTTCTATCCATCCTTGTTTTGCAACTTGAATGAAAAGAAGAATCTTTTAAAAGAATCTTGCTTTCTGTTGCTTGTTTGTTTTACAATATATAATTTCATTAATTTAGCTTTGTCAAATGAGAACAAACATGACCCCTGTAAGAGTACTTGCAGAGCTACTTATGGGAATACTTTTGTACAATGAGATTTTTACAACAATCAGTGATACTAGTTACATCAATAGATAGTGACTTATTTGAAACATCAAGACTTTTCAGTATTTATATGCAAAAATCATGACTGAAATGAACAACAAAATTTAATGAAATTAGTAAACTCACACACAATTTCCAACAAATTAAACCCCAACTTAATTGGTTACCCTTTTTCTAATAAATATAATGTATATATCACTTCTACATAGCGATTGAATAACATAACCTTGATGCTAAGAACTCAAAGGGAAAAGCTGTGTCAGCAATCCCATTCAACTCTATCCATGGCGGCCATATCACCATACATAGAATTTGCTGCAACTGCTGAGTAATCCTCAAAACCAAGATCAAAATCAAAGCATCCAAAAGAAGCACCCAAATTACCTTGTCCCATGTGCAATTTCTTCAATTCATCATCAATATCCACATCTCCAAAAATATTCTCCTGATTTGGCTTCGTCACCTCCTCTCTTGGGGCTTGTACTATTGTCTCCAAACTTGCATTATCCCACGTCGAAATCTCATCTATTACTCCAAATAACCAAGGATATGTGATCAGCATATTAGTCATTGAGCACTGAGTTGGAAAGTCTCCTAGTGTATGTGGTCTCCCATGATCTTGAACATTCAACCCAATGTTAGAGTTTTCATTCATATTTGAAGAAAGAACATGACCCGAACAATTGCCATTTTGTAAAAGGAATGGATTCTCCTCATTAATTGTAGTCGCTTTTACATAGTTATGATCTACAGAAAAAACTTGTTTGGGTTGGTTACTGTTACTACTATGGGATTTGGATGCATTGCTACCAATCCTGTGCTTTTGGTGAGGGGATAGAAGATTGTGGGTGCTGGGATCCAACCCTTGCGCAATGAGCTTTTTCTTGATGCATGAGTTCCAAAAATTCTTCACCTCGTTGTCTGTTCTTCCGGGCAAGTGCTTTGCTATTTGTGCCCATCTATTGCCAAGAATCCTATGGACTTCGATGATGGTCCTCTCTTCTTCCTCCATAAATGAGCCCCTCTTCAGGTCTGGTCTTAAGTAGTTTATCCATCTCAATCTACAACTCTTTCCGCACCTTTGCAACCCTAAAACAAGAAACAAAATGTGTCTACATTCAAACTCGAAGCCAATAATTGAAATCAAAATAGGTTATACCAGCAAGTTTAGGGACAGAGCTCCAAGAGCCATGGCCATGGGTGGTGATGTATTTGAGAAGTTTTTCATCTTCATCAGGAGACCACAGGCCTCTCTTCACTTTCTGTTTACTGCAGCAGTGATGCCCCATCTCACAGTTCTGTGTCACTCTTAACTGCATGCTTGTGTTTTATCATGTCCAACCCGCCTATATTTATTCTTCCAATATATGGAAAGCGACCTTTTACTTATGTCTTTTTTTTTTTTTTTTTTTGGGATAAGGACAATGCCCCTTTACTTTTATGTGGATAAATTTCTAACAATCCATCTAACATGTAAGATAAGAAAAATGCTTTAGCTAAAAAGAGTATTTGATAAGACATTTAATATAGTTATAAGAGCTAAAGTTATTGGTGCTGTGTTTTATATTTTAGCCGTTCAAATAAATGGTCATGACTGGGTTCAAAGCTCATCACCCCATTTCAAGTATTGGTTTTTTCTTTTTAATAAAGATGTTATACTGATAACTAATGTAAAGAAAAAATATATTTAAATAAAATTTATAACTTATGAAAAATAATTAACGTAATCATGTTTTTCTTAACCTAATTACAACTTTCCACATTTGCATAAACAAATGGTGTATCGAAATTGGATATATGTACCGCTTTTATGCAAGATATTAAATTTTTTTGATTGTATGTCCAATACACATAATCTAAATTTATTGAGTTACAAAATATATTATTGGACTTATTATTTTAATATTTTAACAATAATATTTGATATATTTTACATATATAATTAGGTATGGGTTTTTCGTATGTCTACAGTGTTGCTCTAACATGCATAGACAACCAAAATTAAAGAGAGTGCGAGAGAGAGATTATGAGCTGGAATATTTAACTTGAGGTGTACTCATTACGGACTAGAGACAATAGCTTGTCAAGTGCGTTTTGGTAGCTTGAAAGACTTGGCTTCAACCCTAGATTTATGTAGTGAACTTCGACAGTATATTGCTGGCTTTCTTTAAGTGATAAAGCAATACTTAAATACATGTATTAAAATATTATTATATTTATCATTTATGTCATCCTTGACTGATGTTATATTCACTTAATTTTCGTTGAAGCTTAAATTATTTTTTTGTAATATAATGCTAGTTTGTTATATTTGTTTCTAAATATATGATGTAGAATAATTTCACTACGAAGAAATTTTTTTTTTTCGATAAATATCGGCAAAGCCGAAGGATAACACAGGGCCTCGACAAAGCGAGCCCGAACAACTCCGAAAGATGGAGACGGACCAGGCAAAACAAAACAGAGAAAAGACAAACGGGGGAGGGGCAACAGAAACAAATAGGGCAAAAAACAAACAAAATAGGAAACAAAACCAACAAAACGACACAACTCGAAAAGGGAGACCCAAGGACAACAAAGAAAAGCACGGACAAGAAGCAAAACCAAAAGCTGGAGAAAAAGGCGCAACAGATCTGGACCAGAAAACAGAGCTGGAAAGAGAAGGAAGAACAGACCAGAAACAAAGATATGAGGGAGAAGAGCACAAACAAATCCAAACCTTAGTCCATTTCACCAAAGCGCTCAATCATAAGGGATTCATCCCCATGAAAACTCAACCCAAGCAACTTCCCGATCTCCCAAGTGCGTTTCCTCTTGAGCAGTTGCTCAGCTGTAAAGCATTTCTTATTCTTGCTTCGAGTCTTTTTCTTCCCTTTGGCCTTGGTCACTTTCTCAGGCCTTCTCTTCCCACTGCTACCAGGAGACATATCTTTAAAGAACACTTGAAGGTTCTGTTTCTCTTGATCTTTTTTTTAGCGCTTGAGAGCCTTGAGATCCCTTTTAGAAGCACCACCATTAGGTTCCTGGCGCCCCGGCCTCTCACTTCTTCTCCTTCTGCCTTCGAGGTTTCCGCGATATCTTGAGCCAAATTAACACAAAGGTCCATGTCCTCGACATGACTTTGATCAATCAATGGTTCAAATCCCGATGGAAAGGTTGGACCCGACGACTCAGACTCATAGTCACAATTAGTGTTTGGTATTTGATCTGCTTGAGGTGTGCTCTGGATTTGCATCCTATGTGAACTGGTTCCACTGCCCTCAACCCAAGGTAGAAGCAGTTGCAATCTTACATACGGTCTGTTAACCTAGCTCTGTGTAGCAGCAGGCTGTTCAAAGACTCGGGGCAGAGAGAGATAGACAGACGAGTAAGGAGACCACATAACCAAGGGCCAGCTACCAATAACCTAGTGGTTAACATGTAGCGTAACGTGTTCTGTACTCAGATTACCAATACACACATCCATACACCCAGTCCTCGGATGTATCGAAAGGTCCATCTCCTAGATCGGGTCGCGTTCATTAGGACTCGAGTCAGTGTTGGTAATAACGTTAGGAGCTTGACGTAGGGTTCGGTCCTCTTCCCTATTTAATCTGGCAGACGCTGCGAGGTGGATAACTTCCGCAGAGTAGCTTGGGATTAGCTCGGAGTTCCCTTCTTTTACAAAAACCATTCGGCATCCCTCACTAAGGCTGATTTGCACAAGCTGTTGGATAGTAAATAGGAAGCAAGTATCAATGATAACGCTTGCCACATCAACACATCTCATTGCCGAAGTTCGCGAATCCACTCGAATGAAGTTGCCCCAGATTCGCGCAAAATTAGTGAAGCTCTCCGTCGACCAACACTGTAATGGAAGACCGTGGATTTCAATCCACACTCTTCTTCTCATAGTATCAAGAGTTTGTCCTGTGTAGCGGTTCACCTCTCTGAATTTACCAAGTAGTACATGTTCTCGAGCACCGAGATATTCATCCATAGCTGCGGTTGAGTCGCACATAAGAATAAAGATTTCTGAGCTCAGACCTCTCAATGTCAAGTCAAAAAGTTTGTTCTTCGTAAGGAACCTCAGGACATTATCAGGCGTATCATCCCCATACGAATGGGCTATTATCGATCTACACATCCAAGCTTCCACCTGATTGTTTATGGAAGCTGTTATGACCTTGGGACCATTATGTTCCATTGCACCCCTTCCCCGGGGCGATTGATCGGTGTCCTCTGGAGTTTGATTCATGACTAAATCATCAAACCTTCTATCTCGATCTGAAGAGTGTACCCTTGTGCGATTCTGATTCTGATACTGCCTGCTATTCGACCACCTGCGTTGTTTAGCCCAGTCAACTTTAATCTTGTATCCGATGATCCAACGACCATTCATGGAATCAATTGCCCTTCGGGCCTCATTTCGCTGCCGGAATCTAACAAAATCATAAGAAAGTCTTGTTTTGACCCTTCTAATTTGCGGGACAAAACAGTCATAAACTGATCGAAAATCCCGAAAAACAGCCTTAAGCCACAAATTTGAAGTAAACTCCGGGAGCCCGTCAACAAAAATTGACATTGCATCAATAAGAGTTGACATTAGCGGGACGCTGGTGGTCGCCGGAGGTTGGGGAGAAGACCCGTTGCGGCGGGAAAAGAAAGTGAGGGTGCGGAAAAAAGAAAAGAGATTATGGGGGGAAGTTACCGGCGCGGCGTGGCTGGAAGTCGGAATCAGGGGGAGCACGGTGAAGGTAGAAGACCGGTGAAGATGAGTGATGAAGTAGAGGACCGACGGGGAAGAAGACGATGGGCTAGAGCCTCTGGTAGTCAGCGAACACCCTCGGACGTGGTACGACTAGCATGGGAAGACCTTGGTGACGCCAGATCAGAGCTTCGGCCTCAGGGTGGGTGGTCACGTGCCCACACGCGCCGGGAAAGGCAGTGTGAATAGTGACCGTTGGGGTTTTGTTGAGGAGAGAACGGAGGGTTTTGTTAAATTTACTTTCTAAAACCTGCAAGATTTCACTACGAAGAATATTATTAAAAATTAACTATTGTCTATTAATTAATAACTTTATACTGTTTGGCTAATACATAAATATATAAATTTATTTTAATTAACTATATTATTCGCAAAAATATTAATTTGCCATTCGAAAGTAACAATTAATTTACTGTGGGTCCCTTAGGGACATAGCCTAGTGGTCGTGATCGCCTGGTGCCAACGAAGTGACCTGGGATCGAATCCCACTAAGCTCAAAGTGGTGTCCTCTTTATTGAGGACTTCAAGGGGTTTATCCCCTCCCCCCTCCCCGTGACTTTACCATCTTAAAAAAATAAAAAAAAAAGTAAATAAATAAATAAATAAAAAAAAAAAAAATTAATTTACTGTGGAAAAAATATTATAGTTGTAGGTTTTAAGTTTTGGGTAATATATATTACGGGCTCACAAACAAACTTTTCGCTTAATTTAACTACGTTCTTAAATATGGTAGAACATTATTTGCTTGGGACAATAATCCTTTGATATTCTTGATGCAGAAGCATGATGGAAGAGTTATTCAGACAACTCCTTGGTCTTTTTTAATTGGGATGTACATTAACGATTCAAGAGAATTTGTGATGCAGCGTATAGATGGAAATTAATGGGAAATGGGAAGGTTCAACAGCCTTCCCTTAATTCTTATTAGAAAAAATAAGTCCATTCTTGATTCTCACAATCCAAGAATAAGAAAGAGCTAACAAGTCAAGAAAAATAATCTAAAATTGAATGCTAAATTAACCCTAATCTTTCTCTTGTTTAAATGGAGGAGAAAACTCACCTAGAAAAAAAGATTTAAAAATAAAAGATAAATACATAATTATTAATTAACTAAACAACTAATAGTTATCTCTAATCTATAATCTAATGGAAAACAAACTCTTCGAGCCATATCTCTAGCCACATCTATCCGTAGCTCGCCAACTCGATCAACCTGCCAAGAGTCAGTCACCAAGAATCCCGCCATGCTTGCCCCGGAAGTGGATTGTTGACCCGACTCGCTCATACGCGAGTTGCAACCCGTCACGCCAAGAACCAAGCTGCATCATCCTCTCTGGCTATGGAAGAATTCGCCTTCAAATTCGCTGACGGTGCTTCCTGATCTTTCCCACTTAACCAAGCGTTGCATCATTCTCTCCAACGTCTCGACTACTCGCAATTTTCCACAACGGCTTCCAAGAATAGCGCTTAAAGTCTATATCCCCATCCGACACAATGTTGGCGGAGTCGCCATGCTTATACCGCTAAAGTAGCTGTCCTCGAAACTCGGACTTGGTCTTCCACTCACCTTCTGGCGGAATTTGACTCTAGTGTTATTTGTTATTCAGACCCAACTTGCTAGACACCATCGAATTCTGCAATCGGTAGATAAAGTTTTCCAAACATTAAACTGGTAATCAAAATCGGGCTGTGATCTTATTGACGGTTTTGCTATCAAGGCATACCCGCTAGCCCCATTCTTTGTTGGCATCAAGATAGTCATTCCGCTCTTCAGGCTCTCTCGAATGAAACCCATGATGAGTACGTTCCAAACTTGGCACCTAAGATAATCACGCTCCATAAGGTTCATCCGGTAATATGGGCGTAAATGTAGCGCATCTTCTGGAACCCAATCTACCTGGTATGGAATCCCCCTTGTTGGTGGTAAGAAATGCGCCAACCCTTCTAGACAAACCTCTACAGATGGACTCCCTACCTCATCCGACACTTTCTTTTTTTCATAGATCGGCTCATCATATATAGGCTCATCAAAGATGGGTGGAGAAGACAAATCTAGAAAGGTTAGCTAATCAAAGATACAGGTTCTCTCCTGATGTTGCCTATCGATGTAGACACCATCTCTACCTCACCAACTGTGTTGGTGAACATGGCCTTATCTTTTTGCTTTGGGTCTTCAGTCTTTGATGCATGTGGCACCTCATCTTTCTTGGGCATCATGATGATCCTTGTTCACTCAAAGATAAAGCTATACGTGTTCTTTCTTTCATCATGTATAGTACCTCTATCATATTTCCAAGGTCTTCCCAATAGCATATGACACACATTCATGGCAAAAACATCGCACCACACCGAGTCCAAATACTTCGTCCCAAATGAGAAACTAACCAGACAACATTTAGTTACTTTTACCTAATATCCTTCCTCGAGTCATGACAATTTGTAAGGTTCCAGATGCTCCTCCATCTCTAACCCTAGCTTCTGGACAGCTTCCTGGGAGATGGAGCTCTCATAGCTCCCATAGTCGATGACTAGGCGGCATACCCTCTCATCAACTGTACATGTTGTCTGGAAGATGTTGTGTCGAAGCCATTCATCTCTTTCTACTTCCTTAGAGGTGAAGCTAATTCGCCCGACCAATAGCAAGCGACCCTAATCACCTGCTTTATCCTTTTCGTCTAGGGACGCCAGCTCATCTTGAGCCTCTTCCTCAACTATATGACACCATCACCTTCAAACTTCGAAAATTCTTCCCAAAGCCCGGATTTCCCCCCCCGACTACCTAAAAAATCAGAAGCCCAGTATTCGGCCGAGCCTCTCCCACATTCTGCCCATGGTCTTCATCCTCAAGATACGGCTTGTGGATATTCTCGTCTGTTTCTTCCTCGCCACCCCTCACTAGCGGGTTTTGAGGCTGAGTCATCTGGGTATGGTTGGGACTTACTCCCAATTGAACGAAACACAACTCAATTCAACGGAATCTTTCTTCCAAGTCCTCGTATCTCCTCTCGGTATGTTGTTGAAAGTCATGCTCGCATACATCTCCAACGGTAATGTATCCCTGTTGCCCACAACCCATCTCAGAAATCGTTATGTACTCTAATACCAACTGATGCAGCATGTTGATGGAAATTAATGGGAAACAGGAAGGTTCAACACCCTTCCCTTAGTTCTTATTATGAAAATAATTAAGAATAAAGAGGAAAATAAGTTTATTCTTGATTTTCACAATGTGAGACTAAGAAAGAGTTAAAAAGTCATGAAAAATAATCTAAAATTAAATGCAAAACTAACCCTAGACTTCCTCTTATTTAAATAGAGGAGAAAACCCACATAAAATAAAAGATAATTAAAAGATTAAAAGATAAATGCAACACTAACTATTAATTATCTAAACAACTAATAATTATCTCTGATCGATAACCTAACGGAAGAAAAACTCTTCAAGCCATATCTCTGGCCACATCTGTCCGTAGCTCGCCAACTCGATCAACTCACCAAGAGTCACCCGCCAAGAATTCGGCCATGCATGCCCCAAAATTTGATTGTTGACCCAACTCACCCAGATGTAGATTGAAGCCCGTCTAACCGAGGTGTAGGCTGCATCAATTTATCTAACTCATTTCTACCTAAGAAAAGAAAATGACACATAAAAGACAATCAAGCTTTGGTAAATGGTCAAGCATCGTGTATTGTCCTTTTGTCTCATAAACTAGAACTATCCTCTGTCTCTTGCGAGTCCTGACTAGAAATGTGCAAGATGGGATGCTAGCTGACGCAGGTCGTGTGATTGGAAGTGAAACTTAAATGGTTTACAGGACTTTCTTAATCGAGATTTGAAAGTAAATAACGAATCTGTAGGGATTGGGTTAATTTGTTTATGCCTAAGAAATATAAGTACCACAAAGGGGATAATCAAATACAAATTTTCACCTAATCAATAATTTAACTAATTTACAAAGAAAGGGAAGAAAAATCTCTTTATAGTCCATAAAAAGATGACTATTGAAATAACTGGAATTGTATCCAAATTCCAATTACGAATACTTTATACTCCTAGATTCCTTAAACAAATGTATTCATAATTTAAAGACGCATCAAACAATTTAAAATTTGAAAACTAAAATCCTAATAGAAAAAAGTAGCTCCCATTATTAGTCTTCTAATTAAGACTAATTGCAAAGTATATGTAGCAATTAGGCATAATTTAATTTCTATGTTAATTATTGCAGCAACTTTTCACAGATGAATATGAAAATTTAAGTAAATTTTAAATATGTACATACTACCATCTAGTAGAAGAAGAAACAAAAACATCAAAATCTCAGGTAAGAAGCCTAAAATGGCAGACCATGATAAAAAACAGCCATATATGAGGCTCATCTTTCAAGATGGTTGAATTATATACTTTTATACCATTTGCCGTCAATTTTATATTATTAAAGCTGCGTAACTGACGTCGAACCGTGCAACAAGCCTAATAATATATCTGAGTGGCGAACGGAAGTAAAATAATTCACTTCAATTTGTGTGTCCCACACTTCAGCTAGTTTTCTGTATTAGTGTGCTACTTTAGAACACTTAAAAAAGAGTATTACACACACTACGCATTGTATTGACCCACAAGACAGGTAATAATATCAAGTCGCATTATATACGTTAGCGGTTACAAAATTGGGCTGTAAAGTGGATACTTGTACCGGTGAAAACTGAAGTCAGCATTTACTTCAACCTTTGGCCGTTCTATCTGCAATCTATCTATATCTACGTACATAAATATATATAAAGATGGAAATGGGATGTGGAGGATACAGGGGTGCTACCTTAATATCCATACCCGCCACTCAAATCCACACTCATACCCTTTTGTTGGGTCCTGTTTTACTCTTTTCTTGTTAATGGATACACAAAGTTTAACTTAGAGATTACAAACAAAGATAGAAGATTACCAACCAAAATAGTGAAGAACCAAGAATATAAGATGTACGTGGTTGAACCACTAAAATTGGGCCTAGTCCATGGCTCCCTATTTCTAAAGAAGTCTCTTCAATATTAACAAGATTATTACAAGTTACGTATCAAAAACAATGCAAATAAAAAATTACAGACTCTTTCTTAAGTTTCTAAGATAGAAGCTTAATTAACTATGCAAAAGAACCTAGAAGATACACCTTATAGAACCACCATGAATGCACTCCAAGGAAGCAAGATCATCCTTAAACCCTAACTATAGGGTTTCATTTCTGAAAAGGATCTAGAAGATGGAAGGGCAAGGGAAAAAATGCAGACCACAAACGAAAGGGAAGAAAAAAAGAAACAGTAACCGCTCATTTCTGTAAGCTACCATATTTATAGACGTTTCTCAATCCGTGGAAATCCCCAGTGTGGCATTATCTCAACCGTCCTTTTCATCATGAATCAACAGCCTAGATTTGCCTAAGGGAAACACAAATAGATGCCTTCATCAAAAGACACGTGTCCCCTAGAAAGCATGCAAATGAATGACACATGTCCCATACTAAAAATGCGCTAGGATTTCAAACGTCAAGGGCAGCATAGGATCGGGACAAGGGCAGGTCAATAAGCATGATGGGTAGGGGCAAGATGGACATTTACTAAATGTGCAAATTTCACTTTTTTGCTGAACATTTGTCCCTAAACTTTGTGATATTTACAAAAAATGCCACTGCCAGGTTCAAGTACTCAAAGGACGCATTTTGGTAGGTGATGAACTTAAGTTTTGCATGTTAGCCTAATTATTTTAAGCATAGTTGATATATATGGAAACCAACTTACCATAGTGCTCCACCTTGGTTACTATATAGACCAACTACTAGGCACACTGTAGTAATAAAGAGCAAAATAGATCCTAGTGACCACTAAGCATCTCATGAACTTTGGACCAAGTTGATATATTTTATCAACTTCTCTAGAGGTATAGCATTGTGTCGCACATCAGCAGGGTTGTCATCAGAAGAAAATTCTACAAATCAATTCTTTCCTCCTCTGGTTCATGCTCTGTGACGAAGTTCCTCCTAATAGTTAAGTGTTATGAATCAACCTTATATCTTGTATTGATATCACTTGTAATAAGCATTGTAGTGTTGCGTTTTTTGGACTGTTAGTAATTGGTTTTAGTTGAAGTTGTTGGTGCCTTATTTTGAATTGTTGTTGAGTCGGTTAGTGGTCAAGTAGCAAGTCAAGTGTGGCGGCTGTGGGTTAGTTAACTCGGTTGGTTAGATGTCTAAGTCCAATGTAGCCAAGCTGGTTAAGGGAGCTTATAAATAACTTGATTCATCTTGTATTGAGGCATTCAATGAAATGATAAGAAATATCTTGATCGAACTAGGTTCATAAGCTAGGGATTGATTGGATAAAAGAGAGTTAAGATGAGAAGAGAAGTGAAAGAGATTGGAAGTAGAAGAATATCTAGCGAGAATCTAGATCAAAGAGGAAGAATAGGCTTTCATTATCATTCATCATATGAAGAATACAAGAGCATTCATCCTACTTATACTAATCTAATGCATTGTACTTGGAAAATCTCCTTAACCGACTTCACATGGCAACTGCCTCAATTGACTAAAGCTAACTAAAGTCCTTAACCTTATTAATCGACATTGACTTATCTTGACTAACTAACCAACCTTTAACATGATCTAAGGCTAATACAAGACACTTATTCGACTTCAACTAATGACTTATGCTATTATCTACAACCACTGCATTATTTTGACTTCCCAACCCCTAGAATCATAAAAATACTCCACCCTTTAGAGATTCTTGTCCTCAAGAATCTAAGAGAGAAGTATAGCTTCAAGATGAGATGAGAATCAAGACCAGATAGCAACACTTGCACCTTGCTTCATTCGCACGATTTCCATACTTGTTTTCCTTCTAGAAAAACACCATCAAACACTTGTTAAAAACAAACTTCAGCATTGCAAAAGTATCATCAATAGGTTTGAAAAAGATCTTACAAATTTCCTCTCAATAGAGAGGCATCTTCATGAAACATCCATTGACTTTGAGCTGGAAAAGGTTTACAGCAACTTTAACAAGCCTGTGAGCATACTCGTGCTGAGCAGGAGCTAAAAATGCAGGAATGAGCCTCTGAAATTTAGTCCAACTTAGCTGACTTTGAATCCAAATGCTTGCTGCAGCACAAGGGTAAACAACTTGCATATCCCTTTTCGTTTGTATAGTTTCACAATGAAGCAAAAGCCTGCGGCAACAAATTTTGAACCTTGAAGAACACCACCGTGATTACATGCTTCAGCCCACTAAACCGCAGCAGCATCCTCACTACCATTACCAAACTGATCTTTATTCTCAGTTTGAGCTGTTGTTAGTTGTTTAATCATCGAAACAAACTTTCAGGAGGTCACACACTCGGGCAAACCTTTATAAGCAGCTCTTCATTTCAGGCTTGCACAATGAACTCCTTTAACGCAACCGAACAAGGAACATAATAATCCACATTACTTTGTCTGATGTTAGCATTCTGTGCTACTGATGTTGCTGCTGCAAACATCATATTCAATTCACCAACGTGTTTTTGCTTCATCTCATCCAGCACAAGAAGAATTTTGCATCATTAACCTGCTTTGCTGCTATGAATTCCATATGCAGATTGACTCCAGCACCACCAAGCACAATCTACTCGATAGCTTGCTAAATTCTTAGCTGCGTATAATGATCACATTCCAATGTAACGCTAAGTTTTCTCTTCCCTGGATCAGGAGGCCACAACTGCACCTGCATCGGTGCAGCAACATCATCCACCATGTTCTTGACTTGTGCTTCCATCTCAGCCTTTATTTCCTCAGCAGCAACATTTGATCGTATCAACTAGGAATAATCTATAACAAATTGAGGAGCTACTAGGTCATATTTATCCTGTATTTGCAAGTTTTTCTACTGGACTGACATTAATTCCACTGCTGAAGAACTTATTTGCATCATTTCATTTTTATCAGCTAGTAAAATTGCATCCTTAACCTAAATTGGTGCTAAATTTATTGCAATTTGTTCGTCTAGAGTTGCTTGATCATCACATTGCAGTAATGCATCGACATGTAGAGTAAGCATTATTTTGTCCAATAGTTTATACTTGCATTTCTACAAAACATTGATCTGTTTTCTGTTGCATCTCGGCAAAATGTTGTTGTATCAACTGAAGCATTGATTGATAATGAGTCTCCAATGTTTGAGACATCTTCTGAACAGGTTGCTAGAAAATATCTTGATTCCTCTGAATCGCAACATTGAATATATTTCTAGTCTTCTAAGTAAGATCTGTGAATGTAATACCTTCCATCTCTGTCTCGACTTGTGCTGCACTCAGCTCAACAACTTGCAAGATTTCAAGAGTGTGGCTCGAACTGAAAAATTTTCGCAAGTTTAATATGAAAACTGCTGAATATATTGAAATTCCAGCTTGATTGATGGTTCAAGATCACCAGATCACAAGAATTAGCTACCAAACCACAATAATCGCAAACCTTTGAACTGAAATACGAATCAACAAGCACTTAGTTGACGTATAAGCTCAAGAACACCCTGTAATGTTAATCCATGCAATCTAAACAACTAAGACTAATATTATTGCTGCACGATCTGCACAATGCAACCTAGATCCTGGTTAATTTGACCTGAACCGCAAATTCTAATATGTATATAGCACGATCTAAATAATGCAGCTCAATTTCTTGATCTAATGCAACAGACATTGATTTCTGGAGACTCAAGCTCCTAAACTGCAACAGAATCGATTGCACTGATATTGCAGCAAAAAAGATCAACTTATGAACACTCAAGCACAATACTTCGATCAATACAATAAGAACAGAACTTGATCTGTTCAATAAAGCTTAATCGTAGCAGATAAATGCCAATTCAGCAAGATATCAATCAAACTAAACCTTATGCACAATACAATGAGCGAATGCAATTAGATCAAAACAAAATATCAATTTAGCTTGATTTAAAAGTAAATCAAGGCTCTGATACCAATTGTTATGAATCTAGATCGAACTGGGTTCAAAAGCTAGGGATTGATTGGGTAAAAGAGCATTAAGATAAGAAAAGAAGTGAGAGATGAGAAATGAAAGAATATCTAGAGAGAATCTAGATCAAAGAGGGAGAATAGACTTTCATTATCATTCATCATATGAAGAATACAAAAGCATTCATCCTACTTATACTAATCGAATGTATTGTACTTGGACAATCTCCTTAACCGACTTCACGTGGCAGTCGCCACAATTGGCTAAAGCTAACCAACTTCCTTGACCTTATTAACTGACATTGACTTATCTTGACTAACTAACCAACCGTTAACATGATCTAAAGCTGATATAAGACACTTATTTGACTTCAACAAATGACTTATGCTATTATCTACAACCATTGCATTATTATGACTTCCCAACCCCTAGAATCATAACATTAGCCTTGCCGATTAAGGGAGCTTATAAATAACTTGATTCATCTTTTATTGAGGCATTCAATGAAATAATAAGAAATCTCTTGATTCTTTATCTCGTCTAATCCTCTCTCTATTTCTCATCTCTTTCACTTCTTTTCTTATCTCCAACTCTCTTTTCCACAAGGTTAAGATTCAACGTTGTTCTTGAATCTTAACCATTGGTATCAGAGCTTGTAATTACAACCGATTGATCATTGCTTGGTTGATTAGAGCTGGCGAGGCGCAAGAAGTAATTACCAATGGCTAGTGGTGTTGCAACTCGATCTGAGGCTGCAAATGCTGCTGCAAATGTCACTTGTTCTTTAGTTTTAGGTGCCAATGTGACAACAGGAGCTGAGATCAATCCAATTGGTCGATTGAGGCTTCAAATGGAGAAAAATGTTCTCTAAAATGCAGCAGATACATCTAAGTCAGGATCAAAAGTTTGCTAATCGATTGGTTCAACATTCTTAGTAGATCGAGGATAAGATCTCAGGTTTGCAACAATAAATCACTAGGCAGAGTGTGCCTTCAGTTGCTGGAGTATTATTAACTGCCAGCTAGAAGGTTTGTCCTCCAGAGGTTGTGCAACTGCAATCAGCTCGTGTGGTAGCTGGTTAATCAGATCATCCACTTGATCTAGTGCAACCTCAAGCAGCAAGTGTGAGATTTGGACAATTAGATCGTTCATAAGATCAGCTGCAACAATAGAATTCTGGAACAAGTGATGCTTCAGCCAGTAACAGGAGTGGTGTTTTCAGGTAGCCAAGGATTCAGATGGAACCTTCTGATGGAAAGCAACCTCAATCGTGGATAAGGCGATGTGAATGATACTTCCACTTTTATCACATTAGTGAGGCTGAGAAGGTGGAATTAGCAACTGTTATGATTTATAGTCTTTTGAGAAGCAATCCTTCATTGTTATGGACTGAATTTGTGGAGAAACTAGATTATAGATAAAGTGAAGAAGATTCAAGTGATATTGTGGATAATTTTAACAAGGTGGTGCAACCGACCACTGTGAAAGAATACATGATTAGATTTGAAAACTTGAGAGCAAGCATGATCTCTGTTTATCCAAATGCAACTGAGACATACTATGTCTCGAGTTTTATTACTGGCTTGAAACCAAAGATTAAAAATCTTGTCAAGGCCATTGGTCCTAGATCTTTGTCTAAAGTCTATGTCAAGGCTAAATTGTTTGAAGCTACTATTCTTGCATCATATGATGGACCTAGGAATAGAGGTAATAGCTCACATCAACATTAGAAGGAATCAGTGAGGTTGAGGTCTACTCGATCTGATGAAAACAAGGTCCAAAAACTGTGTTTCAAAGGTAGCCAACCTTATTACTTGGGACACAAATGTAATCCTAAGTTCCTTATGTTAGCAAGAGGAGCTGATGCGTATGATGATTTTTAAGAAGGAGGGGAGGTTGAAATGGATAGTTCAGGACAAGAATCATAGGATGAGTCACTTGAGGATGAAGTGGAGATTTCTACGAAGGCCTTCACAGGAAATAGATCTCATAACACCATAAGAATCAAGGGACAAGCAGGGAAGAAGGCTATTTTATCTTAATTGACAGCGGCAGTACTCACAGGTTCATTGATCCTAAGGTGGTTAGGAGGGTCGGGCATGAAATGATTAGGACACATCCTCTAGCAGTAACCGTGGCACATGGAAATTCAATTCTTACACGGACCAAATGTCAGGAATTCGGTTGGTCAATGCAGAATCACAAGTTTGTCTATGATTTTAGGATCTTATCGTTGGGAGGTTGTGACACGGTTCTTGGAGTAGATTGGATGGGATATTTCAGTCCAATTATCTTTGATTTTGCCCAGCTGACAGTTTCATTTGAGAGGCAAGGAACCACTGTCAAATTGCAGGGAATGGCTGAACAGGCTCAGCTTCGATTGCTTACAGGCAAAAGTTTAGAAGATGGAATTAATAAAGGATCTTATCAGTGGGTTGGCCAGCTATTTGCAATTGAACACACGGAATTGGGAGAGTTGTCACATCCTAAGGTTCATCCTTTGATTGAGGAGTTTAAGGATTTATTTGAATAACCAGATTCATTGCCTCCAAAGAGAAGCTTGGATCATGCAATACCCCTAAAGCCTAATTCTGAACCGGTGAAGTTAAGGCCTTACAAGTACCCACACACACAGAAGACTGAGATAGAGAAGTAGGTGGAAGAATTGCTTAAGACTTAATTCATTCGACAAAGTCACAGTTCATTTGCTTCTCCGATCATTTTGGTAAAGAAGAAGGATGGCAAGGCCAAGATGTGCATTACCATAGGCATCTTAATTCACTTATAATCAAGGATAAATGTCCTATTCTAGTTATTGATGACCTTTTAGATGAACTTCATGGAGCACGTTTCTTTTCTAAATTGGATCTGAGGCAGGGCTCCTATTAGATCAGATTTCAGGTGCAAGATATCTACAAAATAGCCTTCAGAACTCATCATGGGCATTATGAGTTTGTGGTAATTGCCTTTGGATTAACCGATGCTCTGGCTACTTTTCATGCAGTAATGAATGATGTTTTCAAGCAGTTCTTGAGGAGATTTGTGTTGGTGTTCTTTGATGATATTCTGATTTATAGTGCTTCATTGGAGGGACATTTGGGTCATCTTAGGGAAGTGTTCATGCGGATGCGTAGCCACAAATTTTATGCTAAGCTATTTGAGTGCTCATTTGCTCAATCAAAAATTAGGTACTTAAGACATGTGATTTCTCATGAAGGAGCTTCCACGGATCCTTCAAAAGTCCAAGCCATGAAAGAGTGGCCAGTACCTGTTACGCTTAAGTAATTAAGGGGATTTTTTGGATTGATTGGTTATTAAAAAAATTTGTGGCCAGTTATGGAGCAATTGCTAAGCCATTGACTAATCTCTTAAAGAATGATGCTTTGAAGTGGTCAGATGTAGCTCAAGATGCTTTTGAAGCTTTGGAGGCCGCTATGTGTGCAGCCCTAGTCTTGGCAATGCCTAATTTGAAAGAGGAGTTTGTGCTAGAAACTGATGCTTGTAGAAGAGGCATTAGGGCTATGTTATCCCAAAAGGGGAGGCCTGTAGCCTACCTTAGCTAAGCATTGAGTCCTAAGCATATGGAGTCGTCTACATATGAGAAGTACCTTGCTATTCTCTTGGTTGTTGGGTAATGGAGACATTACTTGGAGGGCCATCATTTTGTCATCAGGACTAATCATCAAAGCTTATAGCATTTGCTTGAGTAGAGGATTGTGACCAGAATTCAGAGGAAAGGTTTGATGAAGATGCTTGGCCTTGATTATGCAATTGAGTACTTAAAGGGAAAGGAAAACCGAGTAGCAGATGCTTTGTCTCGAAGGATAGAAGAAGCTGAGTATGGTTTTTGTGGGGCTGTATCTATTGTACTCCCAACTTGGATTAAAGAAGTTTATAAGTATTATGGGGATGACAGTTTTTCTTAAGATCGTGTGACTACTTTCAGCATTAACAGGACCTATTCTCCTGCATCTGATGCTAAAGTATCTGTTATCAAAGGTATCATTAGGCTAAGGGGAAGGTTGTACATTGCATCCTCCACTGATTTGAGATAGTAGATTATTAGTGCCTCTCATGACTCTACTTGGGGTGGTCATTCTGGAATTGAGGGAATGTATCAAATGATCAAGGGATACTTCAGCTGGACTGGAATGAAGAAAGATGTCAAGGAGTTTGTTCAATCTTACGAGGTTTGTCAGCAAACAAAGACTGGAGACAGTAAGTATCAAGGTCTTCTCCAACGTTTACCAATTCCGAATTATGCTTGGCAACATATAAGTGTGGATTTCATCAAAGGCTTGCCTAAGTCAGAAGGCAAGGAGGTCATTTGGGTGGTTGTAGATTGCTTTACCAAATTCAACCATTTTGTTGCCTTGGTAAGACCAATTACAACTGAAAGACTTACAAAGGTGCTCCTTAATAACATATACAAGCTCCATGTATTACCACAATCCATAATTTCTGATCGAGACAAGCTTTTCACCAGTCATTTTTGGAGGGAATTGTTCGTTCTTATGGGCACCACATTGGCAATGAGTTCTTATTACCATCCCAAGATTGATGGCCAAATAGAACGTATAAATCAATGCATTGAGCAGTATCTGAAGAGCATGGTTTTCAGTCATCCAAACGCTTGGGGTAAATGGTTATCTTTATCAGAGTATTGGTACAATACTCATTTTCATTCCTCTATAGGCACTACTCCCTTCAAGGCTTTGTATGGATATGATCCCCTTTCACCCTTGGTGTTGCAAGGAATTGCTTCTTCAGTTGTAGAAGTATCTAATCTTTTGCTTCAAAGAAGGCAACCGGTGGAGCTTCTTAAGCATAATCTTCAATAGGCTTAAGCTAGAATGAAGTATTATGCTGATAAGAAGGGCGCTGATAATCCTTTGATGTTGGTGACATGGTTTACTTGAAGGTTCAGCCCTACAGACAAGCATCTGTGGCAGTAAGTAAGAACACCAAGCTTTATGCTCGATATTTTGGACCTTACAAAGTTATTGAGAAGCTAGGAAAAGTGGCTTATAGGTTGGAATTGCCTCCTGATTCTTATGTTCACCTTATGTTCTATGTTTTCCTTTTAAAGAAATAGGTTAAGAAAGGTAAGACCTATTCTGCTCACCCTCCGGAAGCTGGTGCCAGTGGAGCTTTATTGTAGGGTCCAGCAGCAATTCTGGACTCCAGGTGGCTGTAGTCTTCAGGGGGATCAAGAAGTGTTGGTACAATGGGCTAATTTGGAAGGAAACGATGCTACTTGGGAGAAGGTGAAGTTCTTGAAGAGCCAATTCCCAACTTTCCATTTTTAAGACAAGAATGCTTTCAAGAGGAGGGAATTGTTATGAATTAACCTCGTATCTTGTATTGATGTCACTTGTAATAAGAATGTGTTGCGTTTTGTGGACCGTTAGTAATTGGCTTTAGTTGAAGTTGTTGGCGCCTTATTTTGATTTGTTGTTGAGTCAGTTAGTGGTCAAGTAGCAAGTCAAGTGTGGCGGCTGTGGGTTAGTTAACTCGGTTGGTTATATGTCTAAGTCCAATGTAGCCTAGCCGTCAAGGGAGCTTATAAATAGCTTGATTTATCTTGTATTGAGGCATTCAATGAAATGATAAGAAATATCTTGATTCTCTCTCTCATCTAGCTCTCTCTCTATTTCTTATCTCTTTTACTTCTCTTCGCATCTCCAACTCACTTTTCCACTGGGTTAAGATTCAAGATTGTTCTTGAATCTTAACATTGAGTGTTTAGTCCTATCATGATATATTGGGTTCTTACTTAGGACTAAAGCTGGCTGACTATTTGTATAGATTATTGGGACTCGTAAATCTTGGTTAATTTTATGTAAGATGCCATTTAGCCAAATTTCCTCCTTAATAGCATCAATTAATATGAGAAATTCAACTTCATTAGGTTATAAAGCTGTCATAGACTGAGGCTTGAATCTCCATCTAACTACTTCGCTATTTAACGGGAAGGGGTAGGCACTTGCTACCTTTCTCCTGTCCAAATCCTAGCCATAATCACTATTTGTGTATCCTGTGAGTGTCAAATCTAACTCCACCTTACCAATGATGAGTCCAGGACCGACAATCCCTTTAATGTATCTAAGTAACCATTTTGTACCATTCCAATATCGTTTTCTCGGGTTTTCCATAAACCTTGACAAAACACTCATTAGGTAAACTAAGTCTAATCTGGTACATATCATTACATACATAATAGACCCACTTGCATTTGCATACGGAACCCTAGACATCTCCAGTCTTTCCTTGTATGTTTTAGGACTTTGTTTTGCAGAAAATTTATGATGACTTGCAATAGGAACCTTGACTAGTTCACAATCAGTCATATTGAAACATTTGAGTACTTTTCAAGATAATTGTGCTGAGTTAAGTGAATAGTTCTCATTTTCCTATTTATGCTGACTTCTATACCTAAAATCTTTTTAGTTTGGCCTAAATCTTTCATGTCAAAATTGCCTTTGAAAAGATCCTTTAACCTTTTACTTTTAGACATAGATTTATTTTCAAGTAGCATATCATCAACATATATTAGCAAGTATATTATAGAATCTAAATCAACATTCTTGAAGTAAAACAAAATCATGAATTGAACGTGTAAACCATTATTAGTCATAAACTGGTTGAAGCGGACATTTGTATCTCGCAACAGACTACAGATTCCCTGCTGAATACCCGATTCTTGTCACACTTCAAGCCACTACCCACTGTCCTTCAAAAATCAATCATTTATCGAGTCCTTACTTATAGTACACCAAAGTAACTAACATTCCATGCGCAAGGCCAAAATACTCTTAGGATTTAGAGTTATTGTTCAGATAGTGCAATAGGAATCACTCATTTCTTACAGTAGTCTAGAAATAAGCATCCCACAAAGTCCAACTCAGTTGTATCAATCTTATTAAATACACCAACCTAACACTTTTGGATTGCTATCCACAAGACCCAGAAAAGTCATCTAAATTGCCAAGTCATAGTCTTAACAGACAAGTAGTCCAAGCTTGTCACCAACTACTAGTTTTTCAAATAACATTTCATACCATTTGTTCCAGGTCTATTTGTGGGTAAATCTCATTATCCACTTAGAACAAACATGTAAAATGTAATCTGAGGATTATATGCATCTCATCAACGTCACTTAAAAGAAAACCATGTGCAACATATATCCTCACTTGCACAAATTTAACGAGGAAACGACTAGAACTTTAATCTCATTCATTAATAAAGTAACATTTATAGGATAAATTTTGATTCTAGGACACTGTTCCTGACAATCTCCCACTTGTCCTAAATCCAATTTAGTACACACTTTATACCCCTCCCATCTGAATGTGAACCAAAGGTCTTTTGAGTCAAAGTCTTTGTAAAAGGATCTACAAGGTTATTGTTTTATAAGATCACTATCTCACCTAAGTTGACATAAAAGACCATAGCTGGTGTTAGACAATCTCTAACAACCTTAAGATCTATCAAGAACTTTCTTAGCCAACATGCCTCCTTTGTAGCTTCTAAAGCTGCGACATATTCGGCTTTCATGGTGGAGTCAGCAGCACATGACAGCTTGACACTCCTCTAACTTATAGCTTTTCCTCCATGGGGAAAGACATATCTAAATGTCAAACATTTGGCATCTCTACTTGAGTGGAAATCTGAATCAGTATAACCAACCGGAACCATCTCATTACTTTGAAATATCAGCATATAATCTCTAGTTCTTCTTAAGTACTTGAGAATGTGCTTAACTGCCATCCAGTGCATCAGACCTGGGTTAGACTGATATCTGCTTACCATACCATTAGCATAGCAGATATCTGGTCTCGGGCACAACATGCCATGCATGAGGCTTCCCACAGCCGAAGCATATGGAACTTTTTTCATCTGCTCCTCTTAAGGTGTCTTAGGACATTGCTCTAAAGAATGAGGCACCCAATGCATGAAAGGTAAAAGCCCTTTCTTTGAGTCCTCCATGCGATACATTGACAACATCTTATTAATATAAGTGGCTTGAGAAAGACCCAACATCTTACTCTTACGATCTCCCAAAAGCTTAATCCCAAGAATATAGCCGGCTTCTCCTAAGTCCTTCATATCAAACTGACTTGACAACCAAATCTTTATAGCTGATAACACCCCTATCTCATTCCGTATGAGTAGTATATCGTCAACATACAACACTAAGAAAGTAACTACTTTCTCTTGATGTCGTTTGCACACGCATCGTTCAACAACCAATTGCTCAAAACTATAAGACTTGATTGCTTCATTGAATCTAATATTCCATTAGAGTGATGCTTCCTTTAATCCACATACGGACTTCTTCAGTTTGCATACCATATGCTCCAAATTTTTGCCAATGAAACTATTTGGTTGCACCATATAGATGTTTTCTTTAAGGAAACCATTCAAAAAGGCCGTTTTGTCATCCATTTGCCAAATCTCATAATCATAATGAACCGCAGTGGATAGGAGTATCCTTATGGGCTGTAGCATTGCTATTGGTGAGAAGGTCTCATCATAATCGATTCCTTCCTTTTGGGTAAAACCCTTAGCAACCAGCCTTGCCTTGAAGGTCTCTATCTTCCTGTCCACTCCTCTTTTCTTTTTGTAGACCCATTTACATCGAATGGGCTTAATGCTAACATACACCTCTATGAGTGCCTGGACCACATTGGAATATATAGATCCTATCTCAGATTTCATTGCTAAGAACCATTGGTCTGCATCCTTGTCTTTAATTGCCTCATTGCAGCTGGGAGGATCAGATTCAATGTCACAGCCAACCATTAAGGCTCATGCCATGAACTTTTTAGGTGCCCTGACAATCCTCCCACTATGGCTAGCTCTCGTGTACTTGAAACATCCTCGGCTCTATCCATTGGTGCATATCTAATACATCCACTGTGTCCTGAGATGTGTCTAGCTATTCAAAATTAGCATCATTCTCTTTTAATTCCGCTAACATTATTTGTAGTCTACTACAAAATCCTCCTCTAAATATTTTGCATTCATACTTACAAAAACCTTTTGATCAGAAGGACTGTAGAAAAGACCACCCCTTATTCTTTTGAAATACAAACATGCACACCTCCGTCCTTGATTCCAACCCATCGGGATTCTTTTTCAACACAGGTATTGGGCACCCCCAAATTCGAAGGTACCCCAGACTTGCCTTTCACTCGAACCATAACTCTACAGGCATTTTAGGAACTGACTTAGATGGAACTAAGTTCAGGAGATATGTTGCTGTTTCCAAGGCATAACCCCAAAAAGAGATTTGTAAAGTAGCACGACTCATCATGGACCTTATCATTTCTAATAATGTCCTATTTTTTCCTTCTATAACATCATTCTGCTGCAATATACCTGAAGCAGAAAGTTGTGAGCTAATCCCATTTGTAGTTAGGAAATCCAAAAATTCACCCGAAAGATATTCTCTACCTTGATCTGATCGAAATGATTTTTCTTGTTTATGTAATTGCTTTTCAACTTCAGATTTGTACTCTTTGAACTTTTTTAAAGAGATTGACTTATGTGACATTAGAAAAGAGTTTGACTTATGTCACATTAGATTAACATATCCATACCATGAGTAATATTTAGTGAATGTGATGAAGTACTCACACCCACCTTCTGCTTGAACATTCATTGGTCCACATACATCTGTATGCACTAGCTCAGGCAAGTCATAAACCCTATTGCCTTTACTCTTTAAGACAGACTTGGTCATCTTACCTTTTATGCAGGATTCACATATTGGTAATGACTTCAAGTCCAAAGGTTCTATCACTCCACCTTTTTCTAGCCTTTAGATCTTGTTCGAATTCATGTGACCTAAATGTTTGTGCCATGTGAAGGCATTATCTCTTTTAGGTTTTTTCTTTTAAGAGATTGAACAAGCGAGCCTGTGTTAGATTCCTTTAAACAAACATGAGAGTTTCAATCAGGAAATAACATGAATAAACCATCCAAACATGTACCTTTGCAAATAAACAATTTATTTCGCATAATAATAAGTTCACAACCGAAATTAATTGGATAACCACTATCCACTAAACAAGACACAGAAATCAAATTCATGCGCAATTCAGATACAAATAAACAATCCTTCAAAATCAAAACCCTACCATTGAAGACTAAGCTAACGTCTCGTACTCCTAAGACCGCTAGTCTTGCACCATCTCCAGCCTTCAGGTACACTTTTCTGTCATTCAGCCTCTTGGTTAGATTGAGCCCCTATAACATATTACAAACATGGTCAGTTGAACCTAAGTCCAGACACCAGAATCCTGGTGGACTCTCAATTGCGCATGACTTAACTAGGTGAGATATCAACATACCTTCACTAGATGGCTTAGCAGTCTTTGCGGGAAGGGCATCTAAGTCCTTAGTGCAGTCCCCTTTCCTGTGGCTTATTTCTCCACAAAGGAAACAATTTCCTCTAACTTGCTGGCTATTACTCACCACTAATTCCTGGGCACTCCCCATGCCCCACTTCATGTCTTCTATTGCTTGCAGCTCTCTCATTAGTTCAAGCAGTGAATTGTTTTTGTTGTTCATATAAAAATTTAGCTTGAATTGAGCAAATGAGCTAGACAAAGAACTGAGGATGATATTTGGCTTAGTTTGACTATCAAACTTAGCTACAAGGATCTCCAGTTCAGAAAAGCATGTCATCAAATTCATGATGTGTTCCTCAACTAGTACTATCCTCGTGTTGACAACTTCTTTATGAGTTCTTGACTCACTGCTTTATATTGATCCTTGAACATTTCTCCTAAATGTTAAATCGTCTCAGCTACTATTTTCTTTTCAAGCATCTGATGCCATAGTACTTTTGACACTGTGATCAATATATAACACTTGGCTAACTCTTTAGCCCCATGGCAGCATTTGTAACGCTGTTTTTCAATAGCTGGGCAATTAGCAGTGGGCCCTGGCGGACATGCTTCAATGAGAACAAACTTAACCCTTGTGAGTAAAAACTAAGTCCAACTTGCTTTTCCAGGCAAAGCAATTCAGTCCAGCGAGTACATTATGCATTAGAATCGAGTGAAGATCAACAGCCGCATCCATTTTAAAACACTGTATATGTAAATATTTGTGTAACTATCTAATATGAGTCATGTATAATGCAGTGATATCAATTCTTTTAATTTAGTAAACACAATAAGTCAGGCATCCACAAAACTGTACTATCATACATGCCATGATGACCTCAACACACCATTCCTTACTCCTCGGCAGCGGAGTCGTATGAAATTAGTTTGGGTGAGAAGTATTCTCAATTAACATATTTTATTGTAACTCTTACTAAACATAATTAACTCACCACTTTACCTTAGTTTCTGATATTAAACAATAGAGCTCCTCGGGGAGGCTAACGTATCATGCTAGCCAAGTGTAAACCATTACCCAAACCTCCATACAAATACACATAATACTCCATTCTAGCGTGGTCGCATCGCTTCTTTACACTTTCATCTATCCGAATAGAAGTCTAACCCTGTGACCTGCAAACCGATACCCTCCGAGGGGAGTGTGCCAGTTCATTATGCTGCTAGGCCGGTAATGGAGACCATTGTTAGAAACAATGTCTTGAAATCCAGATTTATTCTGGATATATTACTTAATTAATAAATAAAATTGAAGTCCCAGTCGTTTACTAGTTAAATTTGTGTAAGCAAGCATTTATACTGCATGTGATTTTCTTTTGGGAGACATCCATGAGATGGGTGTAGTCCTCAGTCTACAATTTACATGTTTATTCTAAGTGGTTTATGAGACTAAACCATAAATAGACTTGGAACAAATGGTATGGATTGTTGTTTGAAAGGCTCGTAGTCGAAGATAAGTGTGGACCGCTTGTATGCTAAGTCTATAACGTGATACTTTAGATTACTTGTCTTGGTCATGTGGATGGACATCCATAAGTGGTGGGTTGGTGTGTTTAATAAGATTGGCGCACTGAGTTGGACCATGTGGGTTACTTATTTGTAGAGTATTATCAGAGATCAGTGATTCACGTTATACTGTTTGAATGACGACTCTAAATCATGAGGGTATTCTGGACTTGTGCATGGAGCGTTTGTTACTTTGGTGTACTATAAGTAAGGTCTAAACGAATGACTAAAGTTTCACGTACACTGGGTAGCGGCATTAGGTGTGACAAGGATTAGGTATTCAATAGGCAATCTACAGTCTCTTATAAGATACTGATGTCCCCTTAGTTGATTCATAAATATTTCAATAGTTTGAAAACTTTAGCCAAAATATTCCAAGTGTTTGATATTTGGAATTTATACTGTGAATATGTTCAAATATAAATGAATTATTCAGTGAAGGGCGAGTCGGTAACTAATAGAGAAGCTGTGAGAAGGATAATGGTAGTGGTCATATTTACACTTTATCATGGACATCTAGTGGAGGGGTTGTTGTCATTAGTGCAGTCTATTAGGGAGATATCGAGTAAATTATTTGAGTATGGAGTGCAGTGAGATTTATTTAGTGGAATTAAGGCTTATTAAATGGTAATTAAATTATTTCATGAGATGATTAATTTAACCCATTTGGAGCTACATTTAAATTGTCCCTGAAGTCCCTGTCCAAGCCTTTGTAATTATTGCTATTGGAAAAATATTAAAGAATTCATGAGATGAATTATTTATCTATAAGATGGGTCAATTAATTTTTCCAAACAAAATTCATGAGATGAATAAAATTAAAAATTATAAAATAAAATAATTTTGAACGTTAAAATTCATAATATGAATTTTTACATGTGGAAAACAATGCAAGAAAAAAAAAAAAGAACAAAAATCGCACAGGGCTCGCAATCCTTGTGCTTTGGATCTGACGCGGGCTGGGTCGTGACCTGAGCAATCCGCGTGCATGGGCGGGGACTAATGGGACGCTGCCACGTGTCATGCATTTTAAATTAAATAAAGGCACGATTTTGCCTAGGATTGAAACGCGACGTTTTGATTTGAATTTTGTACAACAGGTTGCGTTTTGCTTGTTAACTATGAATCCCACATCGAATTAATTGGATTTTTTTCGCTCTAGTATACTCTTATAAATAGAGATGCTTATTTCGAGGTTTGGCATTCAGTTTTTGAAACAAATTTTTAGGGTTCTTGGAATTGTTTCAGAGATCTCATTGGAGAGAAAAATTTCTGTTAAAATGTTTCTTTCCTAGTTTGATATTTTTTGGAGCCCACCCTCTGGGTAGTCTGAGGTCATTGTGTAGAAGATTGTGAGGTCTCAATTTTTCTGGTATTCTTTATAATTGGAGCAATTTCAGGTATGTTCTTCTTTCCTCCTTCTTTTAGCTTTTGCTTTTCTATTTATTTATAGTATTTGTTATTATGCTTGTTTAAGCTTATGTATTGTTATGAATGTATTAGAGTAAAAGGCCCGTAGATCTAAATTGAGAATTTAGATTTGTAGATTTGAAATTTGGAATTTTAAATCAACCCTAGGTTTAGAATTATGAATTCTAAACCCGTTCCACTGCCTAAACTTTAAAGGGAATTTTTGAAATTCAGCGCAACAACCAGTATTAGGGCAAAGGGTTTATATAGATAAACCTATTCCCGGAAACTCTCGCACTTGAGGTGTCACGAAGCGTGACTTTCCGACCGGGGGGCTTAGGTAGAGAGAAGAGTCTCCTATTCTAAGTGCTCTAATAGGTGCCTATTGTTGTGACCGTAGTTGAGAACTGTGAACCCAATAGTCGGCATCAGAGTTTATTTTTCCAACAAAAATTTTTTTTCCCAACAACCGTGAAGTTTCAACAATTGAATCTCGCTCCCACTTGAATTTTATAGACTAGTGGTTTTAATTAAATTGCATTCACTTCTTAGATTATCTCATAATCTCCATAAGAATCTCATTCTAAAATTAAATTAATTGGTAAAATTAATTTTTAGCTATTATTTAAAACAGTGTTGACATGTATATGTCCCAAAAATTTTTTAATAATAAAAAATGTCTCGTCAACACTAACATCATCGCTGATGTTAGCAGCAGCAAAAATTAAATATTTTATTTTATTTTTTAATGCTTTAAAAAATAATTGAATCCATTCTTATTAAAATAGTTTATCCGATTTCGTAAATCTTGATCAAATATGCACAGTCTCTTCATACGAACAATATGAATGCAATTTTAATGAATCTACATTGATAGTTCTGTAATAACTATTAATTCATTATCAATTTAAACAATTTTAAACCCATAAATTGATTATTATAAGATTCAAATTAAACTATCTTTCCTTCTTAATAAAATCTCTATTATTAAATTGCAAGTCTATTTGTTCCAATCCTGTTATAACTATCACTTATATTATGAATACAATCAGAGGCTGGCTCTAATACCAATAGTGGGAATGTATTTTAAAAATTTTACCTCAGTTTATTAAAGTAGCAAGCAGAAGCGTGGTGGGCCAAAACCCACAGGTCCTAGGATCGCAATGTGGCTATGATACCAACTGTTGGGACGAATTTAAAACTTTTCCTTGAGTTTCTTAAGCTTGTGTAGTAGAAGGGTTTAAAATTCCTAACTAATTTTAAACCTAAAGTAAATTTAAAAATCCTAATTTTAAATCTGCAAATTTAAATTTCTAATTTAAATGTACAAGCCTCTACTCTTGTACATTCTTAATAATTGCATGAATTTAAAAGTAGCATAATAATAACATTATAAATAAATATGAAAAACCTTGAAAGAGAAAAGGAAAGACGAATACCTAAAGTTGCTCTAAATAAAGATTACCAAAAAACCAATAAAATATTCGATATCGAGAAGGGTTCTACGCAGTCACCTCGAAAGTACCTGGAGTGTTGTCATGATTGGAGCTAATTGAAGAATAATTTCTCAACCAGGTCAATTCATAGTCATAAAGTGGGAAAGTTAGGTAGTTAGTTCATGTTTGTATGACTTGTATTGTCCTAAGTCAAGTTTTGCGGCTGGACTTACGATTAAGTTGGTTTAGGCGGTTAAAGAGTACGTCTAGATTAATTGTTTTGTTCTTGATCTTGCATTAGTATAATTAGGAAGATCTCTTGTAAAGTTGGATTCATGAATGTTAAAATTGATGATTTCTTTCTCTCATCTCTAAATTCTCTCTAATTCCCATCTCCATCACTTCTTTTCTTATTTAAACTCTCTAAAACCTAGGTTATGAATCAAGATTGATCTTGATTCATAAAAATTGGTATCAGAGCTTGAGATTGCATTCGATCGGATTGACTTTGCTTCAATTGGATTGCATTTGCATCTACCAAGCCTTATTTATTTGATTTTGCTCAATTGTTCACAATTCTGACAAGGTATAAGAAATGGGCACCAATGGTGGGAGGAGTGACTACGAGAGCGAATGCAACTGCCAACGCTGCCAATAACAATGCTACTTATGCTGCTGCTGTGGCTGAAACTGATTCAGGAAGTAATCAAGCTGATCGGATTGAGCATATGATGAATTTGATTTTGTCAATGAAGTAAGACATGGACCAGAAGTTTGAGGCACAATCACAGAGGTTTGATTCACAAACTCAGTAGGTTGTAGGCTTACAACTGCAAGAACAGCAGTAGGCATAAAGACAGATTCAGCCTATTGGAAAGAGTATTTTGCTTCCTTCAAGTCAGCAGTTGAGAGTAAGCCAACAAGCTAGACCACCGGATCCTAGTCCTCCACCAAATCTTGTTGACAGTGGAGATAGTACATCAAGTGGGAGGAACAATGGTGTCAAATAGCCTCGTGTGGATTTAGAGCCTTTTGATGGCACAATGCCTCAATCTTGGGTGAGGTAGTGTGAAAGGTATTTTTGTTTCTATAAGATTGAGGAACATGAGATGGTAGAAATGGCTAGTGTGTATCTGCACGGGGAATTTGAGGTGTGGTATTATAGTTTGAGGCAAAGTAATCATGCAATAACTTAGCCTGAATTTGTTAATGAACTCTGTGGGGATGAAGACATAAGTGAGGTTGTGGACATTTTTAATAAGGTGACTCAAGTCTCGACTGTGAAGGATTAGATGACAAGATTTGAAGAGCTTAGAGCCAAGATGTTGTCTGTATATCCCGAAGCACAGGAGGCCTACTATGTTTTAAGTTTTGTGAGTGGACTCAAGGCTAAAATCAAGAATATGGTTAAGGCATTTGATCCTTCCACTCTAGCTCAGGCTTATCCGAAAGCAAGGAAGATTGAGAGCATGGTTTTAACTACTCCTAAATCTCAGAGAGTCCGAAATGCTCCAATTGGATCTTCTTCAGCAAGATTTCCATAGTCTAATAACATATTTGTGAATTCTCATGAGAAGAAGCCTAAGAGGCTTTGCTTCAAATGCGACCAGCGTTATTTCTTTGGCCACAAGTGTGATCCAAAGTATCTTATGTCAGCTTCAGGTATGGATGCTGTGGAATTGGAGGAAGAGGATGATGGATGTGATTTAGAGGAACAGATTGAGGAGAAGGATGATGAAACTGATGAAGATGAGGCTGAAATTTCTGTCAAGGCTTTGATTGGGAGTGGTTCACATCATACCATACTAATTAAGGGAGAAGTGGGACAGAGGTACTTATTGATACTAATTGATAGCGGAAGTACACAAAGCTTCCTAGATCCCAAAGTAGCAAGATTAGAGGGACAAGATTTAATCAAGACAAGCCCTTTGGCTGTCGCGGTGGCTAATGGTAATTCAATCTTGACACACACCCAGTGTAAAAATTTCAACTGGAAGATGCAAGGTCACAATTTTGAATATGATTTTAGAGTATTAAAATTAGGAGGTTGTGACATGGTGTTAAGGGTTGGTTGGATGAAGACCATTAGCCCATTACTCTTTGACTTCACTTAGCTTACAGTGTCATTTGAACAAGGTGGATAGAAGGTGAAGCTTCAAGGTATTTTGGAGCAAGGCAAACTTCAAATGATGAAGGGTAAACGATTGTAGAGTGTGCTCAAGAAAGGGAGTTATCAGTGGGTTGGACAACTCTACTCTATCATGGCCGCTTCTAAACTTGATTAAGTGGGTTCCAACACTGCTTTAGATTCATTATTATAGAAGTATGGTGACATATTTGAGCAACCGGATTCTATGCCACCTACAAGGGAGCTTGATCATGCCATTCCCTTGAAAGAAGGCTCTAATCCAGTGAATCTTTGCCTTTACAAGTATCCACATTCCCAAAAGAATGAGACTGAGAGGCAAGTAGAAGAGTTGTTGAAGACCAAGTTCATAAGGTATAGTCACAGCCCCTTTGCTTCTCAGGTGATCTTGGTTAAAAAGAAAGATGGGACCTCTCGAATGTGCATTAATTATCGTCGACTGAATTCTCTTACCATCAAAGATAAATTTCCAATTCCAATCATTGACGATCTCTTGGATGAGTTATATGGTTCCGAGTATTTCTCCAAATTGGACTTGCAGCAAGGCTATTTTTAGATTAGAGTACAAGACTTTGACATTCACAAAATTGCTTTTTGGACATATCATGGGCATTATGAGTTTGTGGTGATGCCCTTTAGGCTGTCCAATGCTCCAGTCACGTTCAAGCCTTGATGAACTAGGTGTTTAAGCCATACTTGAGGAAGTTTGTTCTTGTGTTTTTTGATGGTATCTTGGTCTACAGTTCTTCCCTGCAAGAGCATGTTACACATCTTGAGGTTGTTTTTCAAATTATGAGATAGCACCAACTTTTTGCTAAGATATCCAAATGTACGTTTGCCAAGGCTCATGTGGAGTACTTAGGCCATGAGATTCCAGGTGATGGGGTAACTGCAAATCCAAGCAAGGTGTAGGTCATTAAGGATTGGCCAGAACCAAGATCTCTTAAGCAGTTAAGAGGATTTATGGGCTTAATAGGATACTATCGCAAATTTGTAGCAGGTTATGGATTTATTGCCATGCCCTTGACATATTTGCTTAAGAAAGACGCTTTCTTTTAGAGTGATTTGGCAAGGGAAGCATTTGAGCGGTTGACGAATGCTATGATCACTGCTTCAGTATTGGTCATGCCAGATTTTAGCATGCCTTTTGTATTGGAGATAGATGCTTGTAGAAATGGAATTGGAGCAGTACTATCTCAGAATGGAAGGCCCTTAGCTTATCTCAGTCAGGCTCTAGGGCTCAGAAATCAAAGTTTGTCAATCTATGAGAAGGAGTACATGACGATTTTATTAGAAGCGCAGAAATGGAGGCATTATTTGGAGGGTCATCGTTTCATAATCAAAACAGATCATCAAAGTCTCAAATATTTGTTAGAGTAAAGAATTTGTACGAGATTTCAAAGGAAGGGATTGATGAAGATGTTGGGGTTGGACTATACTATTGAATACATAATGGTAATTGACAACTCAGTTGCTGATACTCTCTCAAGGAGACAAGATGTCGCTCCTGCTGATAAAGAGGTTGAGGATGCTTTATGTGCTACCATAACACAAGTTGTGCCATTGTGGATGACAGAAGTGATTAAGTCCTATGAAAATGATGCTTTCGCTGAAAATTGTGTCATTCCGAGCTATATATAGGCAACATCTGATTCCAGTTCAGATATTAAAGTCAGGAAGGGAATTATATGCGTCAAGGGGAAGATTTACATTGGAAAAAGTACATAATTGAGAAAACAAGTAATTGTGGCTTCACATGACTCTCCTTAGGGAGGACATTCAGGAATTGAAGGAACTTATCGAAGTATTAAGCAATATTTCCATTGGGTTGGCATGAAGAAAGAGGTGCAAGCTTTTGTTTAGCAGTGTGAAGTTTGTCAAAGAACCAAGAGTGATCACATGCCTTACCAGGGCTTACCGCAGCCCTTACCAGTCGCTGATGGAGCTCGGACACACATTAATATGGATTTTATTGAGGGATTGCCTAAATATAAAAGAAGAGAAGTTATAAGGGTCGTGGTTGATCGCTTCACTAAGTTCAGCCATTTCATTGCTTTCCAACATCCAATCTCAGCTGAAAAATTAGCAAGGCTCTTCTTAGATCACATTTATAAGCCTCTTAGGCTTCCTCAATCGATCTTGTTAGATAGAGATAGGTTGTTCACTTGCAACTTTTGGCGTGAGCTGTTCCTGTTGCTTGGCGCAAACTTAGCATTGAGTTCCTCTTATCATCCATAGTTAGATGGCTAAATAGAGAGGGTGAACCAATGTATTGAGTAGTATTTGCAGGGAATGACATTCTCTCATCTTAAGAATTGGCATAGATGGTTGTCTCTTGCACAATTTTGGTACAATACTCATTCACATTCTTCTTTGGGCACAACTCCATTCAGGGCCTTGTATGGTTATGATTCTCCTTCACCATTGGTTCAACAACTGAAGGACAATCTACAGGTTGCTCAGGCAAGGATGAAGTACTATGGAGATAGGAAGAGTTTTGACAGGAACTTCACTGTGGGCGACCTTGTATTCCTTCAATTGCAACCTTACAAATAGAGTTCAGTGGTCATAAGCAGGGATATCAAATTATGTGCTCGTTATTTGGTTCATACAAAGTCTTGGAGAAACTTAGCAAGGTTGCTTATCGATTGGAACAACCGACTCTCTGGTGCATCCAGTCTTCCATCTATCCTTGCTTAAGAAACATGTTGCAGCTAGAGCAAGTAGTTCAGTAGGGCTATGTGGGGTATGCTTGTGTAGGAACCAGAGATGATCTTGGCAACACGTAAGGTGCAGCCTCAGGGAGTGCAAGTAAAGCAAGTGCTGGTGCTAAGGTCAAATTTAGGCAACGAGAATGCTACTTGGGAAGAGTGGTCCTTCCTTAAATCCTAATTTCCTTCTCTCCATTCTTGAGGTAAGAATGTGCTTGAGAGGGGGGTATTGTCATGATTGGAGCTAATTAAAGAATAATTTCTCTACCGGGTCAATTCAAAGTAATAAAGCGGGAAAATTAGTTAGTTCATATTTGTATGACTTGTATTGTCCTAAGTCAAGTTTGGCGGCTGGACTTATGGTTAAGTCAGTTTGGGCAGTTAAAGATTAAGTCAAGATTCAATGTTTTGCTCTTAATCTTATATTAGTATAAATAGAAAGATCTCTTGTAAAGTTGGATTCATGAATGATAAAATTAATGATTTCTCTCTTTCATCTCTAGATTCTCTCTAATTCTCATCTCCTTCACTTCTTTTCTCATCTAATCTCTCAAAAACCTAGGTTATGAATCAAGATTGATCTTGATTCGTAATAGGTGTCAGCGGTCATAAATATTAAAATAATTAAAATAAAGAGAAAATTTCCAATGGAAATTTTCTCTTGTTAGATCTCTAAAAGTTAACACTTCCAAAAACCATTTAATTAAAATTCAATGCTAAACCTTAACTCCATGACTCCTATTTATAGTGAGCTACTGAAGCGAGAAATAATTGAAGAGTTGATGTGGGATTCAGCTATTTTAATCAAAACGCCGTCACTTCATACACCTAATTAACCGCGTTTCATATCGTCCATACCAAGTGTCGCAGCACAACAAGCGCTGATAATGCACTGGGTGTCTGCTTTGCCTAGGCCGAGAGGCGCAAATCCTGCCTCTCACTTTGTCACGCGTGATTAGTCCAAACCAAAAAAAACGTGTTTTCCTTTTTTTGTTAATTTGTTTCCCACATGTAAAAATTTATTCCATGAATTTTTAATTTTAAAAAAATTATTTTATTTTATATTTTTTAACTTTTATTCATCTCATGAATAATGTTGAGCAAAATTAAATTTAGCCATCTCATGAATTCTAAAATATATTTCCAACAGTAATAAAAATAGAGGCTTGCGTAGGGACCTCAGGGACAATTTAAATCTAGCTCCAAATAGGTGAAATTAATAATTATCTCATGATAAAATTTAGTTACCAATTAATGACACTTAATTCTACTAAATAAATCTTACTACATTCTAGACTTAAATCATTTATTTGACAATTCTCAAATAGACTATTCTTACAACAACAACCCCTCTATGAGACATCAATGACAATAAAATAATTAGAACTACTACCATTATTTTCCTCAAACCCTTTATTGAATAATTCATTTATACTTGAACATAATCACAGTATAAATTCCAAATGTCAAACACTTGGAACACTTTGGCCAAAGTTTTTGAATTTACTCAAATGTTTGCGAATCAACTAAGGGGACATCTGTATCTTGTAAGAGACTATAGATTCCCTATTAAATATATGATCTTTGTCACACTTCATGCCACTACCCAGTGTACATGGGAATTTAATCATTTATCAAGACCTTACTTATAAACACCAAAGTGACTAACATTTCATGCACAAATCCAGAATACTCCCTAGATCTAGAGTCGTTGTTCAGATAGTGCAACATGAATCACGCTTTACCGATAGTAGTCTAGAAAAAAGTAACCCACATGGTCCAAATAAGTGTATCAATCTTATTAAAGGCATCAACCTAACTCCTTTGGATTGCCATCCACATGACCATGACAAGTCATCTAAGGAGTCAAGTCATAGTCTTAACATACAAGTAGTCCTAGCTTGTCACTGACTTCTAGTTTTTCAAATAACGTTTCATAGCTTCTGTTCCTAGTCTATCTGTGGGCAAATCTCATTATCTACTTAGAACAAACGTGTACAATATAATATGAGAACTACATCCATCTCATGGACATCACTTAAAAGAAAATCGCATGTAACATATATTCTAACTTACACAAATTTAATGAGGAAACGACTAGAACTTCAATCTCATTCATTAATAAACATTTACATGATAAATTTGGATTTCTATGACACTATTCCTAATAGTTATATGGATTAGGTGGGTCTAACTCAAATTCTTAACTTTTAGAGTCATATTTGCTATTTCTTGGCACCTGTATGGCAGCTAGATCACCAACATCCTGGCAAGGTAGGCCATTTCAATTTTGTTAAGGGCTACATCCCTACTGATTATGACTCTAGTTTTGTTCCCCTCTTTTACCAATAATTTGTACTTTTTCACACCATCACGTTAGCAAAGGAAGAACCCCTCGAAAACCCTAGGCTCTAATTTTCCATATGGCTGGTGAGCATAATCAGAGCAATGTAAGACAAAAGAATCAGCGTGTTTGCCAAATCACATTTCTTCAAGAATTTAAAAATCTATCCCAATAGAAGGGGTTATGTTACAAAGATAACAAGTAGTTTTCACTACCTCAGCCCAAAAGTGTTTACAAAGACCAAAGACAAACATCATACATCTTACTCTATCTAACAGGGTCTTGTTCATGCGTTCTGCTACACTATTTTGTTTTAGTGTTTTCCAAACAGTTTGGTGTGTCTTACTCCCATCTTTGTCACATAAACATCAAATTTAGAATTAATATATTCTAAGCTGTTATCATTCCTTAAGACTTTAATCGTATATCCTATTTGTTTTGTTACTAGGTTTTCCATGTAAGGAAGGTTTGAAAACAACCAATCTTTTCCTTCAATAGATAAACCCAAACCATTCTTGAATAGTCATCAACAACGGATAAGAAATAAAAGGGTCCCCATAAATCAGAATGCACATAATCAACACGACCTTTAGTGGTATGCTTAGAAGTCTTAAAAACTAGCCTACGACGTTTACCAAATATGCAGCACTCGCCGAAATCAAGTTTAGATGAAGGATCACCACACAACAATCCTTGTTTGAACAACTCATTCAGGCCTCCTTGAGAGATAAGTCCTATCCTACTATGCCCAATATTAGTAGGGTAGGCTTATTAGCCTTTCCAGCATAAGACTCAGCATGAACTACTTCACCCTTTAGGACACAGAGACCATTTTTGACCTCTCCTCTTAGAACTAGAAGGGATCCTTTGAGAATGTTCATCTCTTCATAATATGCTGTTGAGGTCAACCCTCTCCGGTCAAGCTACCCTAGGGTATAAATTGTTCCATTGGACATTCTGATATGCACAGACCCTATTCCTGCAACACTACAACCGCGGTTATTGTCTAACAATATCTTTCCTCCATTTATGTTTATTTAATCAATAAAGTTTCAGCGGTATGAAGACACATGGAAATACATCCAAAATTTAAGACCCATTCAAGAATTGTTATGTCAAATGAAACAATTAATACTTTAGCATGATCAGAATCAATTATCTGTAGATGCATGGTTCTTGTTCCTTTTAGGATAATGTCCCCTAATATGTTCAAGTTTGTTGCATTCAAAACATTTTCCTTTTGTGTAACCTTATCACTTTTTGAAGATGAACGATTCTTGCTCTTAGAAAGTCTTCTATTGTTTTGGTTATTATCCCTGTTCTTAGACATACTTTTTACTGAAAGTCCCTCTCCATTCAAGTTGGGCACATGGCACTTTTGATCTCTATTTAGTTCAAGAATCTTACAATTTAGGGCCCTAGTCACATCTTTAAGGCCAATAGTGTCACACCTATACCAAAGATTTTCTTTAAAGGGTCTAAGATACTAAGGTAGGGCGCACAAGAGTGTCACAGCCTCAGCCTCATCTTCTACAATCACATTTATGTTGATTAGGTCGTGTAGTAACTTATGAAAGTCATCTGAAGACGTTTCCATGTATTTGTTTTCAACCATTCCAAATGTAAAGCGAAATTTTTCATAAAGACAATAAGGTTAGAGAGTGATTCTATTTTGTAAATTTGTCTCACTTGGCCTAAATCTTCGCTATAGTAGTCTCACTTGAAACTTGGGATAAAACCGAGTTATCAAGACACAAAACAAACAAACCATAAGCCTGAGATTCGATTTCTATTTTTTCCTTCTCAGTTAAATAAGAAGGTTGTTTGTCTGCTGGAAAAAATATAGATCCAGCTCATTGGGGCATCAGCAAGGCCCTCATCTTTACTTTCCATAAAGAGAAATCATCCTTCCCATTAAACGTCTCAATATCAAACTTTGCATATGCCATTATCAAGACTTGTCTAGCAACTAAAGCTCTGATACCAATTGTTGGATGTTGTTTTATACTCTTTTTTTAATTATGGATCGACAAAGTTTAAGATAGAGATTACAAATGACGATAGAAGATTACAAGCAAAAAACTGTAAAGAACCAATAAAGATACATGTGGTTCAGCCCCAAAAAACTAGGCCTAGTCCATGACTCTCTTTCAGTAGAGAAGCCTCTTCATTATTATCAAGATTATTACAAGTTACAAACCAATAACAACACAAATAATAAATTACAAACTCTTTCTGATGCTTCTAAGATAGAAACTTCTCAATGTAGGATGAGCAAAAACAAAGAGCATCTGATAGTTGCTAATGCTTTGTTTAATAGGCTGCTGGAATGAGGGGCACACGGGTTTTCTAGAACCTTAATAGAATTAACAAGTGATGACTACAACACGCACATTTTTGCTGAAAATTCGACACATGATTGTGCCACCTTCTGCTGGTTCTTAAAACAGCAGCTAGAGGAAGGAGTTAATATTCTTTTTGGAGAACAAGAGTTAGCCATGGGAATATCCATTGATGACCATGGGCAAATGATCTTTACCACCAAGAAGGTGTTGAGAAAACTCATACGCCTCACTTGTGAACTATGTGGAGGCTGTGGTCACAAGTTGGTGTCTGAAATGAAAAAGTTGAGCTTTGCCCAAGGAAAAAGCTCGATCCCTTTAGGAATTCTTTGCCGGGGTGACCCTATCGAGGCCTTACTTCTAAAGCCCAAATCATTATGAGGATTGGGCACCCAAAAAGAAATCCAAAATACCACTTGCTCAACGTGGACACCAATTAGGGAGCACGACACTTCGGACAACAACCTTCAAGCATCCATTTTGGTAATGTCTAGAGAAGGAATCACCTCACTCAAGAGGATGCTGGTCCCTCCAATTTTACACAAACTCAGAAAAGAAGGCAGCTAAGAAAGAAAGCGGCGCAACGAAGAGCTCTTCTTGACACTTGCTTGACTAGGCTCTTTAAGGAAGAGGCTAGCGTCCCCAAGGATCGTAGTGCCGAGCCCATGGATCTCGAGCATCCTATAACTGAGCCAAAACCTTTAACCACCACTTGTAAAGTGTAGCCACACAAGAGGCTTGAGAGATGGGCTCGTCTCTCATCTTTCGATAGTAAAGAATCATGGTGGGATTAGCTTTCCAAGAGTTCGTTGGCTTGAAGATCATTAGATGATGAGGAGGAGTACAACCCCTCGGCATCAATTTGGTGGAACCTTCGAACCACATTAAGCCAACATGGTCTGAAATAGAGAACAACTTCCACGAAGAAGATTTGCCCCAACCTTTGGAGGCATTTCAAACTCCAGGGTTTGAGCTAGTGGGCCAACCTCCTAGCCAGGACATGCTAACTGATGGCACTATTCAAAAGCAAGATTCGGATGTGCCAATGAATGGCAGTACTAAGAATGAAACAGAGCAAGGGGCCCCAATGTAGTTTGGATCACTCCCTAAGTAGGTTGATGTTGAAACTGCCCTATTCCTTCCCTTGGATTTTATGGAAACTAATGCTAAGGAACGCCTCAAGGGAGATGCGGAAGCATCTAACCAAGATCCCGAGGTGGAACTTATAGCTGAAGTGGCAGCTACCAAAGGTAATTCTTATCCTTTGTCTTTATATGTTGAAACACCAAACATCCATTTCAATTGTTGAAATCGTGACGTAATGAAGATGATGTTTGATAGGCCTTATACCACTAATAAACACATCAAGCCTCTATGCATCAATGCCAAATTTGATGGTATTCTGGTGAACAGAGTCTTGGTGGAAAATGGCATGGCCATCAATTTCTTGCCTTCATATATGTTGGTGGTTTTTGGTAAATCTTGAGATGACTTAATCACTTCAGATTTTGCAATCAATAACTTTTCTAAAGCCACCACTAAGTTTGAAGGGGTCTTCTTGATTGAATTAACTGTTGGCAGCTTAAGCAAGCTAACTGCCTTTGTTGTAGTGCATACTACTTCAAGCTATAATACTTTGCTTGGGAGAGATTGGCGACATGCCTAGTACAGTATCCCTTGTTCACTACACCAATTGTTAATCTTCTGGAACCGTGACTAATATGTGGTTGTTATGGCAGATAACAAGCCATTCACCACTTGCTCTAATTATGTTGAGGCAAAGTTTTATGAAGCTAGTGTGGGACCACTAAATGTTAAAAGGATCACTCCTCAATCTTCCCAACCCCAAGAAATTATAGCCATCCATGATAGCTTGATATTGAAGTTGAGGTTGATCAGAGAATGTGGAGTCCATAAACTTTGATTTCTGGGGATGCATGAGGGCCCTTTTAGATGAAGGAAACCTTCAAGTCACTCTAGAAGCCGTATACAGGGGAACATGACCTTTCATTAATGGCCCAGAGGGTTGTTTCCTAGGCTATCGCAAAGTTTGTGGCTTGGCATTCTGATGACTAACTATGGGATGAGCAGCCATTTGATAAAAATTACCTTGAGGTCCAAATGCTACAAGTAAATGAGCTGAAGCTATTGACTTAAAAGCAGCAAAAAATAAGATGGAGAATTTAAGGGATGAAGTTGAAGGCCCCCTCCTCATGGTTCAATTGGGCTCAATAAAAGACCCAAACTCTACCTCTCTGAGTGCTCTGCTTTCTGAAGAGCAGAGGATGCAGTATTTGACAATGCTTCATGATCTCAAGGACTGCTTTGCTTAGGATCATCATGAAATGCCTAGCCTAGAAAGTGGTTGAGCTTAGGCTACTTATCAAGCCAGACATCAAGCCCATAATTCTGGCCTACAGAATGATGGCAAGTAATAGACTTTGTCAAAGAGGAAATTGAGAGACTCTTGAATGCCAAATTCATCAAGACTACCATGCACGTTCTGTGATTGGCAAATATTTTTCCTACTATTGAAAATAATAGAAAAATTAGAGTATGTATTGATTTCTTATATCTAAATGCAGCCACCCAAAATGTTGATTATCCAATTCCAAAAGCTGACGTTCCTATTGATTCAGCCTCAAGGCATGAGGTCTTGTCCTTTGACCATTGAAACTTCCAATTGAACCAAATATTCTAATTGCTCAGCTAGGCTGTTAGCATGAAGAATGGGAGCAGAATTAGTTGATGAGATTTAAGCCATCATCACTTTGTTTAAAGAATCAAAAAGAAGCAAGGAATAGATTAGCAATGAAGAGCGAAGATTCAAGAATAAGGACCAAATGTTTTCAAGTGCTTATCACAACAAAGAGAAGCGCAAAGAAAGAAAAGTGAAGATTCAAAGCCTTAACTGTGATATGTATAGACATGTAGGAATGAAGGATGCACATCAAATAGTGTTCTCTAGAGCTCCTGTCATTAAGGGTAAAATCAAGCAGATTTTTTCCTATTGTAAATTTAAATTTATCAACAGCTACAAACGGGGCATTTATTTACTCCCTAAATTCAAGAGAGTTGGGATGATGCCAATTTAGGAAAAATGTTGCATGGTTATCATGTGAGATCCTCCTTAAGGGAAGTCAGGACATTAGATGCTGAGATAATGGCACCTTGAGTGCAACTGCTTGAGAAGTTATTCAGCATGACGAGGGTATCAGCCACTCGAGGCTCAAGATGGTTGAAGGGCAAAAGGAGGCCGAACTAGCGGGACTTCACTAAAGGCTAAAAGGCAGGTGGTTTTCAAGCTTGAGATAGTTACTTAGAGCACAATTTCAGATGCATGGGCACCTAGCTTATCCAAGAAAATACGGGGCAACCAGAAGAAACTTCAGCTAAAAAGGTGTATGCGGACTTTACGAAATACGCTTGAGCACACCAAACTAGGGGCACGTTCACTGATCATTCATGCGCTTAAAGAGCTTGATGGCCGACGTGGGAAGAAATGGTTACGGAAATAGGGGGCTGCCATTATTTAGTTTTTCCATAAATAAGAGAAACTTTTGTAGTTGTGAAGGGTCCAACACCAATCATACAAAACTTCTTCAAGTTTTCTTTACAGAAACACTTGTGCTTTTTACCTAAGAGTACCATAACTTAACCTAGCTTAGCATAGCATAGATCTTGTTGTACTTGCTTCTAAGGTAATACAATGCTTCTGGCTTCAGATATGAACTTCTTGTTTTAATTTGCTTCAAAAATTGACAAGTTAAGAATTGAGACTTTAGTTTAAGGCTTTGATAGCCAAGGCTTAACCATGATTGTGTTGGTCTGAATGTTAGGACATATTCCCAAAAGATTCACTAAACAAAATCTAATTAATGCAGTGGAACGGTTTAAAATTTTCTAATTTAAAACCTACTATCGACTTAGAACTCCTAATTCCAAATTTGCAGATTAAAAAAAAATTCCTTATTTTAAACCTAGAGGCCTCCACTCTAATATATTCATAATAACAAGATAAATAACTAGCATAATAAATACTTTAAATAAATAGAAAAGTGAAAATTAAAAGAGAAGTAAAGAAGAAGATCTGGATGTAGACCGTAGTGTCGGTCCAAGAAATCACCAAGACCGCGAGACCTTCTACACAATCTCCTCGAAACATCCAAAGTGCGGGCTTCGGCTAAATATTGACTATAGGAAAAATTTCAATGAAATTTCTCCTCCTTTATTTCATCGAAGGTCAACACTTTCTAAAAACTATTTAATTTTGATTGATTAATTCAATGCTAAACCATAATTTCATTACCCCTATTAAAAATATGCTATTGGGAAAAATAGGAAAACCTCGATGTGGGATACAAAAAACAAAGCCAAACCGACGTCGTATCCAAAACAAAAGAAAAAATGCCTTGCCTAGCATGCTAGTGCCTCGTAGCGCTAGCGGATTTATCCGCGCTAGGTGCAAATTTGTCCCTGGGCATCCTAATGGGTGACACATGTTGCTTGTTGGTTCGTCTTGGCCGAGTGATGCTGATCGTGCTTCTCGCCCTGTCATGGCGCGACGTATGTCGCTCCGTGATTGGTCCAACTTGAAAACATAGTTTTTCCCTTTTATGTTTTTGTTTCCCACATGTAAAATATTATCTTATGAATTTTATTTTAACATAATAATTTTATTTTATATTTTTCAATTTTATTTATCTAATGAATAAAGTTAAACAAAATTATATTTACTTATCTCATTAATAAATAATTCATCTCATGAATACTTTAATATTTTTCTTATGGTGCAAAATTCGAAGCTTGCGTATGGACCTCAAGGACAATTTAAATCTAGTTCCAAATGGGTCAAAACTCATTGTCATCTCAATATAATATTTGATTACCATTTAATAGGACTTAATCCTACTAAATAAATCCTACTGCACTCTAGAGTTAAATTATTTATTTGATAATTTCCAATTTATAATAATTGAACGATGAAGCCTCTATTTGATATCCATGTGACGTACTAATTAAAACTGCCATCATTATACTTCGCACCTCTTCACCTTGAGTACCATCATTATTTATTAATATTTAAATACAAATAACTGTGTTTTCAGGGCATTGGTTCTAACAATCTCCCACTTGTCCTAAACCCTATTAATCTTGCAATGCACAACTATCCCCTAGGGACCTATCAACTCATTGACTATAATAATTTCAATACCAATGCCTCACTGTCACATCCTTTCGCTCACACAATATAGAACTACATGGAGCCTCCCAAATCAACAAGGTTAGTTTACAATTTCTTAAGTTGTTAACTGCTCAACTTGTATAGTGAACTAAGCAATACTAGATCGCTTTACACTACACAGTCTAATGGCTCCCACTCTTAGGTTGAATAAAAATTTTAGAGTCAAAGGTCAAGAATCCTTAAAATCATGTGCAACCTATAAGAAACCAACATACTTCCTCACAATCTTGCAAAGGTTGACCCAAGAACACCGTTGATTTTTCCTAGGGCTTTTAATTTTGAAATAATTAGAAAGTAAAATCTTTAACAACTTATTGCAATTCTACACCATACTTAATGAGTAGAATGCTATCCAAATACATCACTTAGAAAGTCACTACTTTCTTATTATGTCACTTGCACTCCTGTGGTTCATTAACATTTGCTCAAACCCATAGGATTTGATGATCATCATCCAATCTGCTACTCAGTGATCAAGATGCTAGTTTAAGTCCATAAGTGGACTTCCTTAATTTGCACATTATGTGCTCCTTATATTTGGCCATAAACTTGTCTAGTTGTATCATATACTTATGTCACTTAAGATGACCATTCAGAAATCGTCGTCTTGACTTCCATTTGTCATGTCCTATCATAATGAGATACAATGGACAAGAGTATCCTTATGGACTTATGCATAAAATTCAGCCAAAAGGTCTCATCATGGACAACCATTTACGCTGATCAAATGAATCTAACAGATGTCCTTATTATCCTCCCATTACACTGAGGCTCCTGTGATTTCAATGCAATTTAAGATTAGCTTTAGTACACATCAAATGGATCAACCAAGACAAAGTTGTATCATGTTGTTAAGACACAGTATCTCATATTGTCAAATTTGTCCATTTATTACTTCCTGTATAACAAACCTTTTGGTACACACGATTGATTCATCATATGAATCTTGCCATATTCAGTAATACATTATTGAACCACTCTACAACAAATTACAATAAGGAAAAAACTAAGAGCTCTCCTAAAATCCTCCACCTCGATCTAATTGAAGTGACTTGAGTCATCAATTGAAAACTTGATGAAATACTTATAGCTTCTGCTCGCTCGAACAATTATCAGTTCACGAACATTTTATGAACAAGTTCAAGTAGCTTAGTGGCTCAATTGTCTTTACTCTTACAGAATCTTTAAGTCACCACTCATTCAAACATGATTGGCAGATTGGTTATCATTCTAAATCTGGTGATCCTAAGAACATCTCAAACCAGTCTTTTAATCATATTAGACTACTGTCACCTAAGCTGAAGTGCCACTAAGCATGTATTAGTCGTATGATTGCAACTAACAAAGTTTTGACTTCGAAATCTATCTACCAATATCCCTTTTAAATAAAAATTTTATTTGCATATAGTTTAATTTATTTTAAAAATAACTGAAAGTGATTTTATAAACAAATCAAAAATAGAAATCAAATTTCTACAAGACTGATATATGAAGGTAGTTCACCAAAATCAAAACCATGTTCCAAAAACTTAAACCATTAATTCTTGGTGCCAAAACTGAACGCCTTGTACCACTTCAGGCAAAGGATACAACTAGCCACTTATAAGCTTCCTAGCTTACTTAAAACTCCACAACTCTTTGCAGATTTGATTGTTTGACCTTCTGGTGGACTATCAATTAATCTTGATTACAATCAATAAGATATTAAATCTGCAACTCCTAAATTTTAATGGCTAGTCCTATTTTTTTTCTTGCTTTAATTTACCCTTTTGAGGTTCCCAGTTCCATGAGATGATTACTTCCACTAGAAGACTTTTCTCTTAGTGCCCATGACACCCCTTTTCTCACTCTTCGTACCATCATCAATCCAAACAACAAGTAATGACCATTTATTGATGCATACTAAATTGATTAAAGGACCATGATGGGCAAATTATGATCACATCCTGTCGAGATTGGCAATCGATATCTACGTCAAAAATTCTAGTTCAATTGATGGAGCCGTCATCTCTATGATATGCTCTTGATTTGAAAATCCTTAACACATTCTAGTATTATTATGTACCGAACATATATTTACTAGTGAGCTTAAGCGGACATCCGTATTGATCCCAATGCGTCATAAAATTTAAGAAACAAGCAATCTGAGAAAAGAAAACTGTAAACAGGTCAAATAACATACATAGGCATATTTCTTTATATTAGCAAACAATCAAGTAAGGAGTTTACAATCCCATACTAAAATGCATGCCGTGGTGTCCTAATCAAACTACCCAATACTCTCTGGTAATAAGGCTGCATTGAGATATCAGTAAGGTAGGAACTTTTCCCAACTAATTTCATTTTCTTGTAAAATCTTACTAAACGAAATTAACACACCACTTTACCCTTAGCCTCTAAGGTCATACGACATAGCTCCTTGGGGAGGCTAACGTGTTGGGAAAAATAACTATGATGCCGACTGTTGGGTTCACAGTTCTCAACTATAGTTACAATAAACGACACCTATTAGAGCACTAAGAGTAGAAGACACTTCTCTCGAGCTAAGTCCCCTGGTCAGAGAGTCACACTTTGTTGCTGGGAATAGGGTTATCTCGTTAAATCCTTTTGCTCTAATACCTGGGAATAGGGTTATCTCATTAAATTTCTTTGCTTTAATAGGGTTATCTCGTTAAATCCCTTATATACCAAGTTGTGTCTAGCTATTCAAAATTATCGTCGTTTTCTTTTAACTCCTCTAACACTACTCTATTTTTGCTTTTGTAGTCCACAACAAAATCCACCTTTAAAAATATCGCATATTTACAAAAACCCTTTTGGTTAGAAAGACTGTAGAGAAGACCACCCTTGTTCCTTTGGGATAACCCCAAAAAGGGATTCGTAAAGCAGCATGACACATCATGGACCTTACCATCTCTAACGATGTCCTATTCCTTTTTTCTGCAACACTATTCTACTACGGTGTACCTGGAGTATAGAGTTAAGATCTTATCCCATTTGCAATTAGGAAATCTAGAAAATTACTTGAAAGATACTCACTGCCTCGATCTGATCAAAGAGACTTAACTTGTTTACCTAATTGCCTTTCAACTTCAACTTTATACTCTTTGAACTTTTCAAAAGAGTCCGACTTACGTCTTATTAGGTATACATATCCATACCTTAAGTGATCACCAGCAAACGTGATGAAGTACTCATACCCACCACTTGCTTGAACATTCATTGGTCCACATAAATATGTGTGAACCAACTCAAGCAAGTCACAAATCTTGTTGCCTTTACTCTTACCGACATACTTGGTCACCAGTCATTCTGTGCAGAATTTGCAAACTGGTAATGACCTCAAGTCCAAACCCTCTATCAGTCCATCTTTCACCAGCCTTTGGATCCTAATCGAATTAGTGTGACCTAAATGTTTTGCCATGTGTAGGCATTATCTCTTTAAGGGTATTTTCTTTTAGAAGATTGAACAAGTGTGCTTGTTTTAGATTCTTTTAAATATATATGAGAGTTTTGATTAATAAATCATTTATGCATGTATATTATGCAATTTTATTTTAAAGGTTCATAATCAAAATCAACTGAATAACTATTATTCATAAAATGAGATATAGAAATCAAATTCATGTACAGAGTAGCTACAAATAAACAACTTTTTAAAATAAAAAACTATAGTGCTAAAAATTAAGCCAGCATCTCCTACACTTAAGACCAATACTCTTGTACTGTCCTTGACCATTAGGTACAGCTCCCCATTGTGTAACCTCTTCATTAGCCTAAACCTGAGTCCAGACACCAGGAACCTGGTGGACTGTCAACTGCGCATAACTCAAATAAATGAGACATCAACATATTAATCAGATGGCTTAGTAGTCTTTCTAAGAAGAGAAGCTAAGTACTTAGTGCAGTTTTTCATCCAATGGCCAGTCTTCCCACAAAAGAAACACTTTCCCTTTGCCGACTTATTTATGGACTTTGTTGCTACAATTGCAACCTTGCCCATTCCTTTCTTTCCCATAGGTCCCTTGTAAGTAATAACTAAGCCTAACTTGTTTTTCTAGGCAAAGTAATTTGGTCTAGTGAGTACATTATGTATTAGAAACGAATGAAGTTTACTAGCCGTATCCATTCCAGACACTGTAAATGCAAACCTTTGTGTAACTTTCTAACAAGAGTCATATATAATGCAGTGATATCTATTCTTTTTATTTTAGCATACACAATAAGTCTTATATCCACCAAACTATACTATCATGCATACAATGATGACTCAAACACACTATCTTACTCCCCGGTAGCGAGGTCGCACGAAGCTAATTTGGGTGAGAACTATTCTCAATTAACCTGTTTTGTTGTAACTCTTACTAAACATGATTAACTCACCACTTGACTCTAGTCTCTAACATAACACAGCAGAGCTCCTCTGGGAGGCTAATACATCACGCTAGTCAAGTGTAAACCATTACCTAAACCTCCGTACAAATACATGTAATACTCCACGGCAGCATGGTTGCATCGCTTCTTTGCACTTTGGTTTATCCCAATAAAAGTCTAACCCTGTAATTGCAAAACATCCTCCACAGAGAGGACTATCGATCTACTATACGGCTAGACTGGTAATGAACACCGTGAGGTTACGACGATTGAAACGTTGTTCCCACTTGATTTTTAAAACTAGTGGTTTTGAATTAACTTGCATTTACAACCTTGATTATCTCATAACCTCTTTAGAATCTCACTCTAAAATTAACCAAAATTTATTAATTAATTTATTCAAAATATTATCGTTTTACATCGTTTATCTCATCATAATCTTGCTTTGGAATCTCACTTTAAATTTATTCAATAAAATTAGTTAATTTATTTTACTCTTAAAAACTGTACCATAGATTATCTCATAACGTATTCTTTAGAATCCCATTCTAAAACTAAATAAATAATATGAATTTATTTAATCATTTTTTTTATTTAACACAATACCAAAATTTAGATTATCTCATAATCTATTTTTAAAATCTAATTCTAAAATTAAATTGATTAATAAAATTAATTTTATTTAAAATCAGTAGCGATTTACAGCTTAGACTATCTCATAGTCTATTTTAAGAATCTCATAGTTTGTTTTGGAATCTTATTCTAAAATTATATTAATTTTTTATGTTCAAAATAATATTAACTTAGACTATCTCATAGTTTATTTAAGAATCTTGTTCAAAAATAATTTAAAATAACATTTATTTAAAATGTAATGCTGATTCACAACTTATATTATCTCGTAATCTAATTTAGAATCTCAATCTAAAAAGAAATTAATTAATAACATAATTAATTTTTAATTCTTATGGAAACTAGTACTAAGTCTACACATCCGTAAAATTAAATAAATAAAATAAGAAATTCTTTTTTTTAATATTGCTGACGTTGGTTGTCAACTCAGCAGGGGTTGACGTCAGTATCTGCAGGAATTTTTAAATAATTTTTTAATTAAAATAATTAATTCAAAAATTAATTGATATAATATTATTAGATCAATTTTATCCTATCTTGAAAAATCTTAATCAAATATGTATAATGTCATTATACAAAATGATAATTGCTAGTTTATAAATTGATATGTCATTATACAAAAATCATAATTTCTAGCTTATTAATTGATATGCTAGAATTAACGATTAATTCATTAATGATTTAAACAATTTAAACTTTTACTTTAAACAAACTAGTTAACTATTAACCCTTGTAAAATTTAAGCAATTTAAATCGTTGCTTTAAGAAAATATCATTCTTAATAAAATCTCTATTTTATTAAACTGTAAATCTATTTATTTTGATCTTATTATACCTATTACCTATTCATGTATATCATCAATGTAATTAGAGACTGGCTCTGATACCAATTGTTAGGAAAAAATAACTCTTATATCGACTGTTGGCTTCACAATTCTCCACGATGGTCACAATAAAGGGTGCCTATTAGAGCACTTAGACTAGAAGGCTCTTTTTTCTACCTAAACCCCTGGTCGGAGAGCCATGCTTTGTGACACCTCATGTGCGAGAGTTCCCAGGAATAGGGTTATCTTTTTAAATTCCTTTGCTTTAATACCAGTTGTTGGGACAAATTTCAAAAATTATGCCTAATTTAAATAAGTTAACGCAACGGAAGGAGTTCAGAATTCATAATCCTAAACCTAGTGTTGATTTGAAATTCTTGACTTTGAATCTACATATTTAAAATCATAATTTAAATCTATAGATCTAAATTAGAATTTAGATCTACATGCCTCTCACTCTAATACATTTACAATAATACAAAAACTTAAACGGACATAATAACAAATACTGTAAATATATAGAAAAGAGAAAAACTAAAAGTAGAAGGAAAGAAAATATGCCTGGAATTGCTGAAATAATATGAAAACCAAAAAGAAATAATTTCAAAAAGCTGAGAAAGCCAAGATGTAGCGGCCTTCTGTGCAATGACCTCGACCGCCCGGAGAGTTGGCTCCGAAAAATATTAATCTTGAGGAAAGAAAATTTTCTAAACAAAACTTTTTCTCCCACTAGGTCTCCGAAAGTCAATACTCTCAGACACCTTTTTTATTAATTCTAAATTTAACACCAAGCCCTTGAATAGGTACCTATATTTTATAGTAGTATACGGAAGCCAAAAATATAAGAATTTCAATGTGGGATTCTGTGAACAAAACATAAAAATGTAGCGTTTAATTCAAACGCACAGTTAAAACATCGTGTTTTGACACAAGCTCAAAAAGTGTGTTTTCGCCTGTGGCATGCCACATGGCACGTGACAATTCGCCCATGCCCAAAGGTGGGGTTGCATCCCTTGGGCATCCTCATCGCACGACACGTGATCGTGCGTTGATTGGCTGCTTCGTTTATACATGGATCACGCGTCCTGTTCAAATTTTTTATTTTTTTTTGGCTTTATTTCCCACATGTAAAAAATTATTTTATGAGTTTTAATTTCCCAAAAAATATTTTACTTTACAATTTTCAACTCTTATTCATCTCATGAATATGTTTGGCAAAATTAAATTTACTCATCTCATGAATAAATTAATTCGTATCATGAATTCTTTAATATTTTTCGTATGACAATAAATACAGAGGCTTGCATAGGGACCTCAGGGACCATTTAAATCTAGCTCCAAATGGGTTAAATTAATCATCTAATGATATAATTTAATCACCATTTAATGAGACTTAATTCCACTAAATAAATCTTCCTGCACTCCACATTTAAAACATTTATTCGATATCTCCCTAATAGACTGTATTTATGACAACAACCCCTCCATAAGATGTCCATGATGAAGAACAAAGATAATTACTGCCATTATCCTTCTTACAGCTTCTTTATTAGTTACCAACTTGTCCTTCACTGAATAATTCATTTATACTTGAACATATTCATACTATAAATTCCAAATGTCAAATACCTAGAATACTTTGGCCAAAGATTCAGAACTATTCAAATATTTGCGAATCAACTAAGGGGACATCTGTATCTCATAAGAGACTATGGATTCCCTTTTGAATAATTGATTCTTGTCACACTTCATACTGCTACCCAGTGTACTTGGGAATTCAGTCATGCATTTAGACCTTACTTATAGTACATCAAAGCGAACATCAAAGTACCCACCGCTCCATGCACAAGCCCAGAATACTCTTAAGATTTAGAGTCATCATTCAAATAGTACAACATGAATCACTCATCTCTGATAGCAGTCTATAAACAAGCAACTCACATGGTACAACTCAGTGTGCCAACCCCATTCAACACACTAACATAACACTTTTGGATCACCATCCATACGACCAAGACAAGTCGTCTAAATTGTCATGTTGTAGTCTTAGCATACTAGCAGTCCAAACTAGTCTTCGACTATGAGTCATTCAAACAACAATCCATGACACTTATTCCAAGTCTATCTGTGGGTTAATCTCATAAACCACTTAGAACAAACATTTAAATTGTAGTATGGGGACTACACCCATCTCATGGATGTTTCCAAAAAGAGAACCACATGTAGTATAAATTCTCACTTATGCAAATTTAACAAGGAAAGGACTGGAACTACAATTTTATTACTTAATAAAATAATATTAACAGAGTAAATCTTGATTTTAAGAAACTACTCCTAACATGATGTAGTACCCTAGTCAAGTGTATACCGCTACCTAGACATCTATTTAAGTCCACAAAGTACTCTACAACAGCGTGGTAGCACCTATTTTCCTGCACTTCAGTCTCTCTCTAAGAGGTCTAACATGCACACCACAACTGAGTGCCCTCCGCAGGGAGTAACTTCCATGTACTAAATTGTTAGACTGATAAATGGGGCCGTAAAACTAATAGAAATTCGCTCCCACATGATATTTGAGTAAGCAAACTTTCTAATTGCTTTAGAAAACCAAATAGAGCATGAAATCCACCTAACCATTCCCTGATGTATGCAATGATGGCCTAACTAATCTACCCGCTACTCTTCGGTGGTGAAGCCATATTGAGTTATTAGATAGGTGAGAACTATTCTCAATTAACATATTTCCTAAACATAATTAACTCTTCCTTGGCCTCTAAGATAGTATTACAGCACTCCCTAGGAGTCCTATATACTATCCTTGTCAAGTGTGCAGCCTAGACATTGGTATAAGTCCACAAGATGCTCCACGGCGGCATGGCCTCACTTGTTTTCCCGTACTTCAATCCATCTCGTAGAAGTGTAACCTTGTACACTGCATATAAAACACCCTCCTCAAAGAGCAACACTTATCCAATATACGGTTAGCCTAGCTATGGAGGCCATGAGGATTCAACTCTCGAACCTCGCCCCCACTTGTTGTTTGTAATGGTGCATCTTTCTTTTAGTCTTAGTTATCACATAATCCCTATTAGAATCATATTCTGAATTTTATTTAATTATTAAACAATTCCTGATCAAATTAGGTTGCCCTCTTATTATTATTATTACTAATATTTTTTATTTATTTTACTCAAATCTTATTATGTGCTACACAAAATATTTTTCTTTCTAAATATTTCAACAGTTGAATGTCTAATCCTATATTTTCAAATATTTTCCAAATATTTTTTATTATTTATACGGAAATACACCTACTTAAGTTTTATAAACTAGTGATTTTTTATTTTATTTAAAGGGCATTTACAACTACATTATCTTATAATCTACATTAGAATTACATTCTAAAATTAAATGAAATAAATAATAAAATTAATTTGATATTATTAATTACTAAAGATGCACTGATGTCTACACATCCAAAATTTTTTTTTTTTAAATCCACGTTAGCGTTGGCATCAGCATGTCGCTGATGTTAGCAAGTGACTCCAGCGCTGACGTCCGTCGTTGACGACAACGTCAGAAAAAATCAAAAAGAATTTTTTTTATTTTAAAAAAAATATTGATTTTAATCTCACTAAAACAAAATAAATCTAAACATCTAATCATATTAGATATTCAAAACATCGTATCTAATATCATTAGATCTTTATCTTATCTAATCTTTTAGAATAAAATAATTTCGAAATCGAATCAGATATTTAAAATCATATCTAAAATACGATTTTTTTGAAAGTCATAATTTACGAATCTGTATTAACCTTCAATTTAACCAATATTTAAAACAATTTAAAATCAAATCAGCAATTCAAACTATTATTAAACAACTTTAATAACACTTTCATGTTTTTCTTTTTCTTTTAATAAAATCTCTATTTTTTTTATGTGCAAATCTATTTATTTTGATTTGTTATGCCCATTATGTTCTTATGAATGTAATCAGAGCCTAGATCCGATACCAATTATTAGGAAATATTTCAAAAATATTTCCTAAGTTAGTGTAATTAACGTAGCGGAACAGTTTGAAATTTTCAAATCTTAAACCTACGATCGACAGAAAATTTCTAATTCTAAATCTACATATTTAAAATTTCTAATTTCAAACATACACGCCTCTTCTCTAATACATTCATAATAACGACATAAATAACTAGTATAATAATTATTGTGAACAAATGGAAAAGCGAAAATGAAAAGAAAAAGCAAAGAAGAATACATTGATGTAAACCACAGTGTCGGTTCAAGAAATCACTGAGGCCATGAGACCTTCTAAGAAATCTCCTCTGAATACCTGGAGTGTGGGCTCCAAAAGATATTAACTAGAGGAAAATTTTCAATGAAATTTCTCCTCTTTCAGTTCTCCGAATGCCAACACTTTCATAAAACTATTTAATTTTGATTGATATGCTAAACCATAATTTTAGGACCCCTATTTATGATAGGCTACTGGGATGAAAAAATAGGAAAACTTCGACGTAGGATACAAAAAACAAAGAAAAAATAACGCCGTATCAAAAATAGAAGAAAAATGCCTTGCTCATCACGCAAGGGCCACAATGTGCTAGCAAAGTTGTCCGCGCCTTTGGCACGGATTCAACCCTACACGTGTTATGTGCTGGTTTGTCCAGGCCAAGAGGTTCAGATCGTGTCTCTCACCCGCCGTGCCATTATTTGTCCAACCCAAAAACGTGATTTTTCCCTTGTTGTTTCCCACATGTAAAAGTTCGTCTTATGAATTTTGTTTCAACAAAATAGGTTTATTTTATAATTTTTAGTTTTATTCATCTAACGAATAATGTTTAGAAAAATTATATTTACTCATCTCTTAAATAGATAATTCATCTTATGAATTCTTTAATATTTTTCAGATGGTGCAAAACTAGAGGCTTACTTAGGGATCTCAGGGACAATTTAAATCTAGCTCCAAAAGAGTCAAAACTCATTATCATATTTGATTACCATTTAATAGGACTTAATTCCCTAAAAAATTCCTACTGCACTCTAGTGTTGAATTATTTACTCTATAATTCTCAATTTGTAATAATTGAGTGATCGACCCCTCTATGTGATATTCAGGAGAACTAATAATTAAAACTACCACCAGTATACTTCTCATTGTTTCCCTTTAAGCAAACGACTCACCCTTTTCGAATAATTCTGTGACACGAGAACATATTCTTCGTATCAATTCCAGTGACGAACACTAGTAATACTTTGGCAAAAGATTCCGAATTTTTCCAAACACTTGCGAATCTACTTGAGGGGACTTCTGCATTAAAGACTCCATGTTGACAATTTTGTTCCCACCACATTTCATGCAGTCACTCAACGTACGTAGACTATAGACCAATTTACAGGACCGCACTTTGAGTACACCAAAGTGGTGAACACTATGTGCCCTAGTTCAAGACAATCTCAGGATTTAAAGTTATCGCCGAATCATAAAGAACTACTTATTTATGATAGTAGTTAAGAAATAAACATTTCTGGTTGTCCAATTCAATGTACCAATCTTATTGACGAACACTAACTGATACTTCTGGATCCTTATTCGCATGACCTAGATAAGCCATGTAAGGTATCATGCTATTACATATCAGACAAGTTGTCCAGTACTCATCACCGTCCATGAACTTACTTTGACAACATGTCATAATTTTTTAGTTAAGTATATCTATGGCTCAATCTTATTAACCACTTAAACCAAATAATAACTTGCAACAATTGACCGTGTTCATCTCATGGAACATCTTAAAAACAATCACATGTATATTTGACCTGTAAACCATAATCAGACAAAAAATAGATAAAATAATTTTATTAATTAATATTTAAACACAAATAATTTGGTTTTCAGCACATTGGTTCCAACATTGAACACTACAGTCACTGTTTAATAAGTCAGGTGAACATAGGTTTGTGCCATTGCTTAAGGGCTTTGACGGCCAAAGCTTGACCTTTATTGCATTGGTCCTTATCCAGTGACCCAAATACAATTTGCTCCATCGAAATCTTGTAAGACTCTAACTCATTTGAGTTATCATAAGTCATGGGTGTCAGGCCTAAAAGTCTAATTAACTCGGCTTATAACGAGACTGCTGAGCTCTTAGGTTTGTTTTCACTTCAGTCCCTAACCTTTAAGTGTACAAGGAAAGGTGTCTGTGTGCCTTCCTCCGTCACTATAACTGCCACTTGAGTTCGGTCCATATCCCTTTAATTTTCATCGAAATATATATAAAAAACCACAAAAATATCTAAAAATTTCCTTAGTTGGAGCATATGTAGAACTCATGAATTAACCAAAGTTAAATACACCAAAATATCACCTTCTTTTCTCCGAAAATGGTAAGTAGTTGAGGTCAAAGATGCGTGGTCCAAATTTAGGCTCACTCCCTAGTCACAGTGACTCCCTTTTTGTACCTTTGTTTATATTTGTATTTATGGCGACCACCTCGCCCTAATTAATAAACAAATGTATCAAACAGTGATGTCTGGATTTCGCAGATGTACAAAACAGGGATAGACACAACTTTTCAATAGAGGAGTATTTTATTTCACATTCATTCAAGCGATGGCTTAGGTAGAACAAATCTTGTTCAAACCCTTGCTCATTGTCTTGTACAAGTAAACAACCAATTGATTCATTAGAAGTAGAGACATAGATCTTCAACAGTTTACCTTACTTTGGTGGAATCAACACCAGTGGCCAGATCAAATATTCCTTGATGGCCATGAAAGCTGCTTAGTGTGGCTCCTCCCACTTGAAGTCTTTCTCAGACTTGAGTCTTAGCATTAGAGGGAAGACTTTTGTTTTTCCCATGACATTTGAAAGAAACGTCTTAGGAAATTAACCTACCCTCAGAAGCGTTAAAGCTCCTTTATACTTGAAAGCGGTTTGCCCTCCTCAACGGCCTCATTTTTATTTGTATCCACCTCAATTCTCCATTAGTGTAGTAGGAAACCAAAGAAGTTTCGAACGTGCATGCCAAAGGCACATTTGAATGGGTTCATCTTCAGGTTATGGCTTCTCGTTCTAAGGAATGCTCCTCTTAAGTCCTCCAAATCTATAACTTGAGACTTTGATTTGACCACAATGTCATCTATATTAACTTCCATGGTCTTACCAATAAGGCCATGAAAGATCATGTTCATGGCTCTTTGGTCGGTGGCACTAGCATTTTTCAAGCGAAATGGCATAGCCACCCACTCAAAGGTCCTTATTGATCAAGGACATCTAAATGTTGTTTTGTGGGTATCTTCTAAAGCAATCATAACTTGGTAGTACCCACTGTAGCCATTCATAAAGGATAAGAACTCATTCCTCGAGTTTGAATAAATGAGAACATCAGCTATTGGCATCGGGTATTCATCCTTCGGGGTTGCTGCATTTAGATCTCCGGAATCAATACAAGCTCTAATTACGCCGTTCTTTTTTATAACAAGAATAATATTTGCCAACACTCAATATACCTAGAAGTCCTAATAAATTTGGCCTTCAATAGTCTCTCAATCTCTTCTTTTACCATATCTAATACTTCTTGGGCCATCCTACTATGGGCCTTTTGCCTAGCTTGATAGTAAGCTTATGCTCAACAACTTTCAATCTAGGCAAGGCATTTCATGATCAGCCTAAGCTAAGCAGTCCTTAAACTCATGAAGCAAGGTGAAATACTACTTCCATTTCTCTTCAGAAAGCAAGCACTCAGAGAGGTAGGTCTTGGGTCTTCTTTTGAGCCCATGTTAACCTCGAGGAGGGGATCTTGAACCTTAGCCCTTCAATTGTCCATTTTAGCAAGTGCCGCTCTTAAGTCAGATGGCCCCAGCTTTTTTTTCTTAATTTTTAGCAAATGGTTGCTCAGCCCATAGTTGGTCCTCAACTTTCCAAGCCACGAGTTTTGATATAGTTGAGGAAAAGGCCCTTTAGGCCATTAATTGGAGGTCCTAGCTCCCCAGTATATGGCTTTTGGTGTCCCTTGAAGGGCCCCTTCATCTCGAAAGGCTCTCATGCATCCCCAAAGTCAGAGTCTTCAAACTCCACATCCATTTGATCAACCTCAGCTTCGGTAAGTGGGCTATTAAGGATGGCTATCATTTCCTGATGTCGAGTAAACTGAGGAGTGGTCCTTCTGACATATAATGGTCCCACACCGTCTTCATAGAACTTTGCCTTAACAGAGTTAGAGCAATCCATGAATGTTTTGTTATCTACCATAACAACCTCATATTTGCCATGGTTCCAAAATATTAAGAACTTGTGAAGTGAAGAAGGGACACAATAATTGGCCTGCAGCCAATCTCTCCTGAGCAAAGCATGGTAGCTTGAGGTAGTATCCACTACAAAGAAAGCTATTAGTTTGCTTAAGTTGCTAATAGTTAACTTAATCAGTATGACCCCTTTAGTCTTAGTGGCGACTGAAGAAAAGCCATAGTTTTGCAACATATGATGTTATCAAGTCATCTTGAGATTTAGCATTGACCCCAAACTCATATGAAGGTAAGACATTGATGGCTATGCCATTATCTACTAAGACCATATTCACCGGAATGCCGTAGAATTTTGGCTTGATGTATGGAGGCTTGATGTGTTTATTGGCAATATTAGGCCCATCGAACATCATCCTCATTATGTAAGGAGCACCATTAGTTGACTTGGATGTTGGGTATTTAACTTTAAAAGATAAAGGATCTAGATTACCTTCAGTGGCTGCAACTTCAACTACAAGTTCCACCTAGGGATCCTCATCTGATGCTTTCACATCTCTCTCGAGACATTTCTTAGCATTAATTGCCATACACTCCAAGGGAAGGAGCTAGGCCGTTCTAACATCAACCTTTTCAGGGAGTGATCCATACAGTATTTGGACCCTTTAGTCTGTTTCTTTCTTTAGACTGCCATTCGTTGGCACATCCTGATCATGCTTGTAAGGACTACCATTAGTTAGCATGTGCTATTCTAGTGGTTGGTCATTCGACTCAACCCATGGAGTTTGAGGTTCCTCCATAGGTTGTTAGAAATCTTCTTCATCAAAGTCATTCTCTATGTTAGACCATGTTAACTTAACACGGTCCAGAGCTTCCAATAATTGATGCAGAGTGGACTTTACTCCTTTTCCACATTTGATTATCTTCAAGTCAGCGAATTCTTGGCAAGCTGATCCCACCAAGATTCTTTATCTTCCGAAGATAAGAGACTAGCCCATCTCTCAAGCTTCTTGCATGGCTCACCTTTACCAATGGTGATAAAAGGTCAAGATTTACGAGATCCTTAAGATTCATAGACTCAGTGCATCTGTCCTTGCGGACTCTGTTGTCTTCCTCATAGAGCCTAGTTAAGTAAGGGTCAAGCAGAGCTCTTCATTGCGCTGCTTGCTTTTGCAGCTACCTTCTCGTCTGACTTCGTGTAAGGTTGGAGGGACCTGCATCCTTTTGCTCGAGATGATTCCTTCTCCAAACATTAACAAAATGAACCTCCAAAGGCTGTCATCATGATTGTCGTGGTCCCTAACTGGTGCCCACGTTGAGCAGGTGGTACTTTGAATTTCTCCTCGGGTGCCCAGTCCTCATGATGATTTGAGTTTTTGCAGGGGAATCTTCAGTAGGCTCATACTTCCGGGGCTTCTCACATGGCATCTTCCATTCCAAAAGAAGATCACTACGGTAAATATACGAAGGAAGTGGCTTGAGTTTTCTTCATTGCTCCTTGTATTTTCCCACAATAATGGTGGCATGCCTTGTAGGATACCTTCTTCAGATCTCATGATATTTTCTCTCAATTTGTAAGGCTTAGAGTGTGCCCATGATCACTACTGACTTCCATAGGTAACTCTTCAGCCACTAATACCCTAATGGCCGATTTGCAGCGGCGCTTGATCAATAAGTTCTTGAAAACCAAACACTTCTTTGTGGGATGGAGCCTAGTAATTTGCCATGACAAATTTCATCATCGAGAGTGTGCAAAAGTGATGGGAACCTTAGTATTCCATCAATGACCAACCTTTGAAACAAGTTGTATGCCGCCCTTGCTTTTTGTGTATCGTTCAGTACCATCTTTCTCCTGAAGAAGGGGAAAGAATTAGTTTGGACACTACACTGATCATCTTTAGCCAAGGTGTCAATAAGGTTGACTTTAAGAGGACTAGGGAAGGGGTTTTTATCAACACCTAGCTGTCCTTCTTTCGGGAAAATTAATTCCCTTACCTCAATAGTATCTTGAACACGTTTGTAAAAATAACGCAATTTTTCATTGAATAAGTCACAAATCGTGTCATTTACAATATACCTTTCCTTTTGATGAAGTGGGGTCCGGTTTTCTATTTTTTCCTGTAATCTTGAGTTTATTATTTCCTCGAACCAATCAAATATGACATCGGCTCTTGAGAAATCAAATGAGTATTTCCTCAAGTCTCAGGATTGATATGACTTCCTAGCTTTCATATCCTTCTGGATCAAAGAGTTACACAACATAGGAGGCCCTTTGACGTACTCAACAACATCAATCTCAAATGGGGGATCTCCATCCTCATCAACTAAGTCGTGTATGTAAGTCCAATACACACTATTTTTCTTGAAGCTCTCTTCTTTTAGACCAACCTCATATCTAGTGGCACATTGTGCCAGTTGTAGTAGGGTTGTGAAGTTTGAACTTCAAACTTCTTCCTAGATTTAATATCCAAGCCATTCAAGGCTAGCTTAGCATATTCAACTTGGGGAAGAGCTATAGTGCATTTCAACCTAGCTCTCTTGAACCGATTAATGTAATCTTCCAACGAATTCACATGGCTTTTGTCTCATTCTAGCCAAGTCGGACATGGAAGTTCCTAGCTCCATGCTTGGAAACTTGGCCTGGAATTACTTATCCTTGTCATCCCAACACTTGATGGAACTAGCTGGTAGTCTAATGTACCACTGAACGGCAGTCGCTGTTAAGCTGCTAGGGAACTGTCTAAGTTTAGATATTGATTATCAGCCACCTCCCTACAGTGGTCATTGAACCTTGCCAAATGCTTCAGAGCAGACACACTTCATTCTCCTCAGAAAAGGGTAAACTCGAGGATTTCGTATCCTCAAAGAAAAGGGAAATCCCCGTCAATAGAGTCAGGGTACGGCTTACTATACAGGGATTTATTAAACCTCGTGAGGCCTAGTCCGTACATCTGCTTGATAAGGGCTGCCTGTTAGTCTTAGAGGGGAAGGTTTGGCACATGATTATGTTCCTACCATTGCCCCCTAAGTGGGTGAGGGTCTCGAGGGGGATCTATAGATACCCCTGGGCTCCCATCATAAACAGGTGCGGGAATCGTTGTTCCCCCCCATAACTAGGGTAACCCTATTGATCATTTTGGCCATGTGTTTAGTTGGCCACGAAGTATGTTTTAACGGATCCTATGTTATATGGCATGCCTAAGGGCACACCTACATTAGTATGTTGTTGATGCATCCTTGCTTGATTAATCCCCAAGTTTTGATGTTGAGTATATGAGTGGCTAACTTGCTTCCTAGTTTCATAGGTGTGAATAGGTACAGAAGGAAAAACCTAGGCACTAAGACTGGGCACCTATCCTTGCGCACCTATTCCAAGGCATTGAGTTGGCCTCATGGCAACCTCTCCAACATGAGGAGGGTATGAACGGTTATGCTCACTAGCCTCGAGGACATGTGGCATTTGCACATTGGCGTTTAGATCACTTGAAGCCAGATAAAGTCCCTAATTTGAAGGTCCCTCAACCCTAAGGGGCACATTATCAATCCTATGGCTGAGTTCCAAGTGTGTAAACCTTGGATTAGCCCCAGCTAGAGTTCCCATTGTCTAAGGGACTATGTGGTCAACTTAAGCAACTGGAAATTGTGCGCTCGAGGGAGCATCGCATGGGAATCTAGCTAGAACTGACAGAGGAGGCATGGGCCTAAGTTGCCTAATATTTTCTCTAATGGCTTGGACTAAGTCATTATGAGCCTCATCCTGCCTAACTAAGACATTCTCGACCTCAACAACTCTCTGCCTTGCCATGTCCTTTTCAATAAGGATAGCAGTAGAAGACAAGGTTTTTTTAATCTCAACTAAGATTATATCAGCTTCCCGATGAAGCCTTTCATTCATTGAGATTGCAATGTCATTGATGACGGCCCTCATAGCGGTAGAGTTTTCACACTACACCACTAGAGTGCATTTTGTTTTAGCATGTTGTTTCTTAAATGCCTCTTTCATTGCTCGTTGAACCCTTTGGTCCATGATTTCTAAACGACATCTGAGCATGGCCATAAAACTCCTATAAATATGGCCATAAAGCCCAAATACACTTTTATTTTGGAATGTCTTCATCACCCCTGCTTTGGTTACTACAGTTGTGACTTGTTTCATCCACTCGTGATACAGGGCTTTGTTCAAGAGGGTGATTAAGTGGGGACCAAATTAAGACTAGGCCTTCTTGTTCCTCACACTCAAGAACACTCAATTCTCTTTTTTCTTACCATTATTGAATGGTCTGAGATTATGTTCTGAAAGTCCACAATGGGGTCGAGGACAATGAAGTCTTGTGTTAAACCTCCCACTGTGGACACCAAAAGGCATGTTTGCTATATATATAATTAGTTTGATGTGGTCAGTGTAAATACAAATGTTAACAAACATGCTCAAGGGACTCGTCGCGACTAGGGAGGAAGCCTAAATTTGGACCGCACGTCTTTGACCTCAACCACTCACCTTTTTTGAAGAAAAGGGGGTGATATTTTGGTGTACCTAACTTCGATTAATATGTGAGTTTAACTTACTCTGCAATTAGAAAGGCTTTTTATATTTTATTTGTGGATTTTTTCAAAAACATTTTATGACATAAAATTAAAGGGATATGTATCTAACTTAAGTGCCGGTTATGGTGATGGAAGAAGGCCCACATACACCTTTCCTTGTACACTTAAAGTCGGGAACTGGGATGGAGACAAACTCAAGAGCTCAGAAATCCACTTATAAGCATGAGTCAATCAAATTTGAAGGCCTGGCATCCTCGACTTAATAACTCGTGTGAGTTAGAATCTTACAGGATTTAGATGGAGCAAACCATATTGGGGTCACTGGATGAGGACCAATGTAATTAAGCTTAAGCCTTGGCCATCCAAGCCCTTAAGCAATGGCGTAAACCCAAGTCCACCTAACTTATTAAGCGGTGATAGTAGTGTTAAGACCAATGCAATGAAGGTTAAGCCTTGGCCATCAATGCCTTAAATTAAAGCCTCAATTTTTAACTTCTCGATTTTGGGAGCAGATTAAAATGACACCTAAAGCGTGACACACTTTATTACTAAAAAAGCAAGCATAATAAGATCTATGCTATGGTAAGCTAAGTTACGCTACTCTGAGGTAAAAATCACAAGTGTGATATAAAGAAAACTTGAAGAAGTTTTGTATTAGTGGTAATAGATCCTTTACATCTAGAATACTGTCTATTATTTATAGAAAAACTAAATAGTAGCTTCCCCTTATTTTCGCGACATTTTAATCGCACATAGGCCATCAAGCCGCTTTAACCCGTGAATGATCAATGAATGTGCCCTTGATTTGGTGTGCTCGAGCACATTTCTCAAAGCCCATGCCCGCTTTTTTAGCTGAAGTCTCTTTCGGATGCTCCCCGTTCTCTTGGATAAGCTTGGTGTCCATGCATCTAATATTGCACTCCAAGTAACTGTATCAAGCTTGGAAACCACCTATCTTGTAGCCTTGTTGGAAGTGCCCTGAGCTCGAGCTCCTTTTACCCTTTAACCATCTCAAGCCTCGAGTGGCTCATACCCTTGTTAGGGTGTTAAACTTTTCAAGCAACCATGCTCGAGATGCTGTTATCTCAGCACCTAGAGCCCTAATTTTCCTCGAGGAGGACCTCACGTGATAAGCACATGGTACATTGCCCAAAATGGCGTTGTCCCAACTCTCTCTAATTTAGGGTGTAAAAACTTGACTTAAACTGCAATCTCTTGGTTCCCCTACTAAAAGTCCACTATCAGGACACAGGTGAACTATCTACCAGTCACAACTAGAGGAGACAAGACGTCAAATACCTTATTTTGTTATCTTTGTTTTCCTGGTTAAAAAAAGCAGCTAAATGCCTAACCAATTCTTATTAAATATTAATGTCTAGAACTTTTATAAAGAATCAAAATTATTTTGACTTATGTTTTATTTTACCCTTTAGAGATTCTTAATTTCTTGAGATAGATGCTTGCACTGAGTAGACTCTTCCCTTAGTTCTCATGACACCTTTTCTCTTAAAAAGTACCTTCATCAATTTTTTCAACCATTTATTTTTATTTTTCGATGTATCCTTAACTAATTGAAAGACCTCGGTAAGCAAGTTAGAATCATATTCTGTTGAGATTACTATCAATATTTGTGTCAAGAATTCTAGTTCAGTTGAATATATAAGCCATCATCATATGACACACTGCTGCAAATAAGTTACCCAACACAATTAAGAATCAATTATCTACCTCATTAGTTGTCACCTCTTCCACTTAATAAACATTTCTTTCAAATGTCTGAAAATGACTAATATAGTTGACATTGTAGTTATCTAATCCTACAACACATTTGACATCTAATGTTTAAATCTTGCTCCGACTAACTCAATAGTTTTGTCAAATGTTCTAAACATTCTTTCAACCAAGCAGGTATACTAGAAGCAAACTAGAGAATTTTGAGCATATTCAAATTCTCAGTGTGTACTAAGACATATGAATTACCTTTCAGTCAGCAAAACAGAATACGCAAATGTCATCAGTATTGATTGTAGTGCATTATTAAATATATATATATATATATAACAAGCAATATGAAATCAAAATTGTAAACAAGGCACCAACATTTGGGAATATTTTTCTTAACTTTTGGCAAATAATCAATGTAGGGAGTTCATGATCCCACACTTACATGTATGCCATGGGGACCAACCAAACTATCAAATACTCCCCTGCAGTAGGATCAAATCAAGATATTAGTAGGGTGAGAACATTTCTCAATTAGTATGTTTTCTTGTAAACTCTTACTAAGCATATAATTAAATACACTACATTACCCTTAGCCTCTAAGGTCCTATGTTAGAGCTCCTTGAGGAGGCTAATGTGTTGCCCTAGTCGAGTGTACATTGCTACATAGACATCCATACAAGTCCACAATACTGCCAGACTAGTAACGGAGGTCGTGAGCATTCATTTATAGAAGCTCGCCCACACTTGATGTTTTGAGTACAATGAACCTTTTAATTAAGGTTTGGTGGACAAACAATGTATGGGCTCCCCCCAACTATCCTCTATGTTTGCAATGACAACCTAACTAATCTACCCATGCCAATACAACAAAAATGGCATATCATGACACATTTTTGTTGACATTTGGACCAAGCGTCCACAAATTTAGTGACACATAAATTTTATTGAAGTTTAAGAGAGTAAACAAAAATGATGACACTTGCATGTGTCAACAAAAAGAGTATCTAATTAAAAAAAGGATAAATATTACTAATTGGTTGGAATCCAAAATTGAAGTCCCGCCCAAACTACAAATCCCCCAAAAACCTTAGAATGTTCTTCTTCTCTTGCTTTATACCTCCTTATCGACTTCCCCCCTCTACAAGCCCTCTCCGTCTTCCTTTCTGTGAGTTGGTTTCAATGATTTCTCTCCATTTGATAATTAATTAATCATTCCTTGCTTCTACAATTTCTTTTCATTTTCTTGTATTTTGTTTTCCATTTCGGTTTCATTTCGCTTTTTGTTTTCAATTCCATCTTCGTTTTTCTTGGCATGGGTTTTTTTAGGGAGACTCATTGCTCATTCCTACTTGTGGAGACTCATTTTCAATTTAGGCAGCATCAATTAACACTAGCAATATGGAAAAGATGGTTTTGATCTACACTACTGTCTCTCATTTTTCTATGTTTTCGTTTTCGATGGTTTTTCCATTTCCTATTGATGAATGTTCAATTCATAAGAGACAAATAATTTGAACCCTTATCTTGGATAAATGACATTTTGAATCTAGTTTGACTGCCCCACATTGGGGTTCTAGGGTTTTATATTTGCGGAATCGTTATTGGGTACTGAGTCATGTGTTAGGATTCATTAAACACTAATTTATGATGTCAACTATGATGCGTGCCCGCTCCCTTATTTGGATTTGAATTAGATTCGTAATAGTTGTTATCATATTAGCAATAATAGTTGTTATCAAACTAGTATTAGTGTTTCCCTTTAATTTTGTTATCATTATAAATAAACATTAGCTGTAAGCCTTGAGATTCATGAATAAAAATATTCTTCTTATTTCTCTTTTAAATTTCCTTAAGCAATTTCTTTTTCTTAATCACTAGAAATTCATATACAATTCCTATAATATGTTTGGAATTGTATTATTGGTATCAGAGCAAAATCTGAATTTTTCTTCAAACCCCACCCCACCAATCCTTGCAGCCACAGTGAGCACCCATAGTCGTACCCACAACCAAATGACGGTACTACCACTTCCATTTGAATTGTTACCTGTAGGCAAGTAGAGAATCATTCGTATTACCATATCCAATTGGGCTTAATTAAAAATACTCTTGTTATGTATAACAAAACCGTAACCCTTGAACTATTTCAACTAGGCAAGTAGAGAGTTTTTTGGTGGAATTATATGAAAAGAAACCCTCTAAAAACAGAAACCCTCTAAAAACAACATGCATGTGGATTGACTGTTATAAAATTTAGCAAGGATAATGTTTTATAATGCAAAATTATGGGTTAAGTGAGGACCTAGGAAGAAGTCTTGGCTACATTTGGCAATAGTAAACAAGACTTTGATGGATTGAATCACCTTAACATTGTAAGTTTCTATCTCTAATTACTGATGTTGATGAATAAAATCTGTCACTTGCATTTTGTGATGAACTTGTGTCTTTGACAAGTTCCCTCATTGCTTGGTAGCATTCTCATTTCTTGGAACTTTGCTAATATTAATGCTAGTCCCATTGTTGAAAAGCATTTCTACATTATCGTGTTTATTGGCAAATTGTGTTCAAAGTTTTTGTTGCTAGGCATTCTATCCGGAACATAATCCTCTTTACGCATAGCACTTAATTTTCTATTTTTCACTTCTTTTATTTTCGGATGAATCAACTGGCGATGATCGTAACGTCCCATCACCGTTCAACAATGCCCAACTTGGATGAGAGAAAGAGCTCTACAAGAAGCACATTGGAACTCATGATTTTTTTAACTTTTTAAAAAATTTGTTTAGTTCATCAATATTTTCTAAATATTCATTTCTTTAGCTAGTGATATATTAAGATTGTGCCATTTGAATATTAGCATTGGCTATGTTTTTAATAATGTAGTTTTGATATTTTTAGGTAATTGCAATATTGATTATTGTGATTAGTTACCATGCTTGAGCTCATATTTTGGACGCCTTGTAATAATTTTCAATATATATTAGGCAATTTAAGTCCTAGTTATAAAGAGAAAAATGCTTTATAGGAGTAATGTTTGAAACATGTCCCTTAGGGATATAGCCGAGTGGTCATGATCGCCGGGTGCTGATATAGTGACTTGGGATCGAATCCCACGAAGCTCAAAAGTGGTGTCCTCTTTATGAGGAATTTAAGGGGTTTATATCCTCCCCCCTTCCCCAAGGCTTTACTATGATAAAAAAATAAAAAAATAAACAAATAAATGTTTGAAACATTAACTTCCACCTTTACAAAATGAAGATTAAAAAGCAGTGTGTGTTCCACTAAAAAGATATATTTAATTAATTTCTTTACATTTTTAAGCATCAACAATGAAAAAACAAAAGTTCTAAAGAAAAATTGTGACTCCTAAATTGTTAACACTTTAAGGCATCAACAATTAATTGACCCTCGCCTTTTTTTTTACAATTCTAAGTGTTAAGAGTTTGGTGATGCTTGAAAGCATCTACAAATATTTCATGATGCAAAAATTGCTGATGCTTGGGCCATGGGCTCGCCATGCTTATAAGAGTCAACCTTCTACCTAAAAATTGTCAAGATATGATGTTTTTGTTGTAGTTACTCCCCGACAATGGGGTCCTACAGAGTTATCAAAAAGGTAAGAACTATGCTCAATTAATTTGTTTCACAAAACATATTGGCCACTAAGAAAATATCACAATGCTTACCATTCTAGTCAAGTGTCTAGCATTGCTTAGACAATTGCAAAAGTCAAAAAGATACACAATAATAGCGTGGTTGCATCTGTTTTTTTATACCTCTATCTACCTGAAGAAGTCTAACCCTATATTCTATAAACAAACGTCCTCTTCAGAAAGTAGCCCCTATCCGCTATACTGTTAGACCTGTGATGGTGGCTGTGAGGATTCAACACCTGAACCTCACTCCCGCTTGAATTTCCTTAATGGTGGATCTTTTATAATTGATTATCTCATAATCTTTACTAGAATATAATTCTCAAATTTAATTAACTACTAAATAGTATCTTAGTCGCAATAGGTTCATTTAATAATCCAACCAATCTAATCTAATCTCATTAGATATTTTATGAGAATTTTCTTTTCAAATAATTCAATTATTAATTTCTAATATTATTAGACCAATTTGAAAAATTCTCGCACTTGATAAAATCAAATATTTCATGAACTTGACATATTTAAATGGCCTTCAAACTTTATTCACATTGTGCTCAAAAAGAAAAGGAAAAAAAATATTCAAATTAATCGCAATATTTAACTTATTTAAATAATAAAAAGTATGTGGATAAAATTTAATAAGTACCATTTTATTAAACTAATTTGAATGACATTACTTAAGATTTTAAAAGGTTGCAATAATTAAATATAGGTCTAAACATATTTAGAAATGAATATCATATAATGTTTATTTGATTCTCATCCTAACAAATCATTTATTTATTTATTTTTCAAAAAAATAAAAAATATCTGACATGTCAACATTGTACGCGCTAACGTCAGAGTGACAAATTTTTTTAATTTAAAATAAATAAATAATAAATTTCTAATATTAATAGAATAAAATAAATTTGAATATTTAATCTCATTATACACTCACGCGGGATTAAGTGAAATTATTCAACGGTTGAATAATTTTGTATGTTCACTCTAGATCTAATCATATTGGACTATTATCATAAAATTAGGCATATATCTAAATCATTTCAACAAATTTGAATATCTAATCTCATTAGATCAGATTTAGAAATATACTCCTACTTGATAAAATTAAAAAAACATAAAAATTTTAAACAATTTAACATTTAAATAAATATTAAATCTTGTTATTAAACTTTTTAACAACAATATTCATAATAGGTTTTTCCTTTAATGAAATTATGAATTTCATATTTTCATAATTCTACAATCTTCTATTTCATTAAACTTGATATTTTTCTAATGTCAATTGTGAACGTATTTAAAGTTGGCTCTGATCTCAATTGTTAGGCAATATTTCAAAAATATTTCCAAAAAAATTAATTAATTATTCCAAAATGCGAAACAGAAGAGGAAATCTTAAATTCTTAATTTAAATATACGATTAGATTTAATTGAACTTTTCAAATATATCAAGACGTTTAATAGGCACATATCGACATGCAGAAATATCATATCGAAAACAGTTCTAAACATGATATGTAGAAAAATGAAATAAAGGAAAACGTTAAAGTCAAACTTTAAATATTGATATGTCTCGTATTTTATATATTTAAACACAATCCTACAATAGTTTCAGCAATTACATATGTGATACGGCATAATTTATGTGCATTCAAGCTTGGAACGTGTCAAAGCAAAGACATCTGGAAAAGCGATGTAAAACAAGCTCAAATGAACAAATTCGAAGACAATGTTAGGAAACCCAACCACATGTGGAAAAAAGACCAACCGGGTCGAAAATTCGAGGTTACGTTTTATAATATTCGTGGTAACTTCACTGGGCAGTCCATGCTTTTTGTTGGGCACTGCCCAGCAAAGGAGTAATTCGCTAGGCCTTACAAATTATGTTGGCCCTAAGCCCAACAAATTGGTGTGCTTGGCAGCCCAACACATTAATAGGGCGGTGTGCCCCTATTTATGTACAAGGGGAGGACATTTTTGGGGGACTTTTTACTATTTTTCTCTTCTCCTCCTTCCTCGAGCCACCAAGAGAGACCAAGATTTTCTCGATGGATAAAAAGCAACTAGTCGGAGCACCGGGGATCAAAGAATGAGTCATGTCAACACCGATTGAGGGAGCCTTCATCCATGTCTTTTTCTTTCTTTTTCTCTATGCATTTTTTGATGTATAAAACTCCTACAGAAAAGTACACTCCTAGTTTAGGGATGAATGATGGATAGTCGTCCGAATCCTGGATTTTTATTTTCTTTATGATGATGACTTTTGTTATATTATTTTCAGCACCCCTGTGGTTATTTCTGTATTCTAAATTGGTTTTTTATTTTAGGTGCTTGCGGCCATGATTTGATCTACTGATTTATTGGCGATTCCTCTCGTGCTTGTAGCCTAGACCATAGTATAACAGGTTTTCATGAGTGCTCAGTTTGAGGTTTTATCCAATCATGAGCATAATCTTTTATAAAAATTAATACTAAATTAGGAAAGACAAAGCAATTTGTTAGTGCTATTGAGATAATCAAAGCTACAGCTGGTGTGATAAGATATGTTTTTCCCTTAGGCTGGCTAATTACCCTAAACTCGAACTTAAGTATTAATCAAGATTTGACATGAAATTAGGTGTGATAATGGAACTTAATAGTGTTATTGAGATAATCCATACTACATTGAGTGATAAGATGGGTTATATGTCCTTAGACCAGTTCATTACACTAAGCCCTACTTTAATGTTAATATAAGGTCAGTGCTTGTAGCCTAAACTTTCAAAGTCACTCTCATGATAAAATATAATGATGGGATTCAATTTAAGCAAACCTAAATTCACACCCTAAAGTATCCTTAATCAATTTGACAATTTAATTTATTTTTTATTTCTTTACATTTCATTAAACATTCTTCCAAACCAACAAAACCCAAATTCAAATCATTCATTGATTGCTGAATTCAACTTTATCTTGATTCCTTGTGGATATGACACCCGTATAGCCAACTTAGCTACGACGAGCTCGTAGGCTTGTGAGTCGACGGATTTAAAACACTTTTGAAACTGCATCATGTTTTTTGCGCATTGCCAAGGAATCAGTGGGTAAAGTTAGATTTAGGGATTAATCATTGTTTTAATTCCTTTTTGTTTATTTTTTTGTGTGACTTTTGGTTGTGGTTAAAGTGAATTTAGCTCGCTCTATATTACATTTACGGTAGACGCTCCCTCAACCCCAAATTGATTCCTCTCAATCCGGAAATTGTGTTGGCTATATCTACTTTGAGGTGGTATGAAGCAAGAAGAAATATACCTCAAACCATGGCTAACGATACACCATGCACGATTGGGATCATTTTGTTCACTAAACATATGTCGTAGTTGTCGGAGTTGCGTTACCCATTGTTTGTAACATAAACTTCGAAATCAAGCCTACCATCATTATTGTGCTTCCCATTTTCTACGGAAAAGCCAATAGAGAGCCTGTACGCGCACCTCGATGCATTTTCTTGAAAATTGCGAAACGTGTCACTATTAAGGCATCTCAACCGAGGCAGTTAGGCTATGTCGTTTTCCGTTATTACTAAAAGATTTAGTCAACCGATGGTTTTAGTCCCTAACAAGGGGTGAAATCACCACTTGGAATGACCTTCAACAACGCTTCCTTGTCAATTGTTTTCCTAAAGCTTGAACTATGGCTATTAGGCAAGCAATTAATAGTTTTGAACAAAAGGATAAGGTGCTATTTCACGGAAGTTGGGACAAATTCAAAGAGGTTCTTAGAAGTTGTCCCCGGCACAGGTCAGCCAAGTGGGCTCTTTTTCAGAAATTCTATGATGGTCTTATGACATCAAATATATAAATAATGAATGCTTCATGTGGGGGAGCGTTCAACTAGCAAGAGAAGAATTAGGAGAGGACTTTATTTGAGCACCTCAGCGAACACTCCCTTAACCAAATCTCTTCTGCGAGAGTGGTTAGAGGACGCAAACGTGGTATCTCTAAAGTAGCACCAAACGATGACATGAACCTTAAGCTTGAAGCCCTTAGTAGGAAGATGGATCAAATGATGAATACGCAAGAAAATCCTACTAATGTACACTCAGTTAACGTAGCTGTGTCATTGGGTGGTACTACTCCGTGTGGCAATTGTTCGGGTGAGGACCATTCTTTATTTAATTGTTTATGTGCCTCATAGTTCCCTAAATATGTGCAACACAAGGGTATTCAAGGATCAACAGCCTGTTGTCTAGTACTTACAATCTCGAATGACGTAACCATCCAAACTTCTCATGGAAACAAAATGGAAATCAAAACCCAAGCACGAGGCAACCAATGCCTGGATTCATAGGTCATGCACCTCCTCACAGCTTTTAGGGAGGGAAAGGTGTAACACTTCCTCTACCCCCCGAGTATGCATGCTAACCCCCTCCCCTAGCTCTTGGGTACACTTCAAAGCTCGAGGAGCGCATGCTCCGCTTTATGGAAGACACAACATAACAGGTTTGGTCTCACTCCCTAATCTATCGTATAATTAGAGAACCAAATAGGGAAGTTGGCCCAGGCATTGAAAAAGAGAGAGGAAAAGAGGTTATGATACCAACCAGGAACAAACTTGGATGGTCGAATACTTCTAACCCTAGCTTGCTCACTCTCGAGCAAGTAAAGTTTGTGTCAGTGTCAAGAGAAGAGAAACTAAGGGAGGTTGTGGTTGAGGTCAAGAAGGACGTGGCTCTCACGCGCCCCCCCCCCCCCCCCCCCCCCCCCCCCCAACTACTGATGGAGAGGGATTACAAGATAGGATTTATGAACTGTTCCTATTGCTTCAACCCTTGTAGGACCGAAAGAAGAGGAGGACCCAAAGAAGGTTGAGCTCATAGATTTGTTCAAGGACATGAAAATCAACTTGTTATTGATTGATGCCATTAAACACATTCCCATACATGCTATGTTCCTTAAGGACCTCTGTGTTAAGAAGAAGCACACATGGGGACACACTCCAAAGAAGGTTTGATGCACTAAAAAAGTGAGTAAGATTCTGGCCTTGAGCACCCCCGCTAATGTTTAGAGATCCCGGGGCCTTTATGGTCCCATGTATCATCTGGGAGAGTTGCACCAGTCGAGCCCTTCCATATTAGAAGTGAGTGTAAACCTCATCCGTTGCATAGTTTTTTAGGAATTGGGTATAGGAAACCTTAAGACAACTAGTGTTAAACTTTAGTTGGCTGATAGGACAAAGCGTGTACCTCGCAGGGTGTTGGAAGATGTACTTATCAAAGTTGACAAGTTTGTCTTCCTTGTTGATTTCATTATTTGGATATGGACCCCACCCCTTGGGGAAAAGAACGACATTCCTATTATTCTAGGTTGACCGTTCCTAGCCAGGCCAACTCTGTGATTCATTGTAGGACAGGTGTGTTAGAGGTTTCTTTCGGAAGCCTCAATGGCAAATTGAATGTCTCGAATATTGCTCGACACCATGAGACTGAGGATAAGTTCGAGTGTTATAGGGTTGATGATATTGACCTTTTAGTAGAGTTGGATGCACCTGATTCTATTGAAATTGCTAATTGGAGTTATGTCCCTATTTGTGCCAATAATTGGGCTCTAAATGATAAGTCATCACCTAGGTATTACAGTATAGAGATTGGAGACCCCAATGCTGGCCATATTCCTCCCCTTGATGGCCGCAGTTCCAGAAATGCTTTTGAGTTTGGGGATTGTCCTCACAAGCTTTACATGTTTAATTTCAAGGATGTGACCTTAGATTTTGGTTGATCGTGAGTTGTACACTATATCTGACTGAAGACGTTAAACATGGCACTCTTGGAAGGCAACCCAACCTGTTTTTGTTTTGTAGTATAGTTTGATTTCTTGAATTACCTTCCTTTACTTTTTACGGCTCTTTATTTTTCCCATCCTCTAGATTACCTTGTTTCTCTGCTGTATGGAGTACTTGGAGTATAAATTTTTCCCAGCACTTTTAACAAGTTTGCTTGGTCAATCTGTCTTTGTTTGTCTTATTTTGTAGCTATTTTCCTTTTATTGCCCTTTTGGAATATTCTTTGCCACACCAGGCAGTGCCGACTTTATTCAATTAGCATACACAACTACTCAAGTTGCCTCTTTCCTTCCATTTCTTTCATTCAATTCTACATTTGTTGCATAGGGGACAATGCAAAGTTCGATTTTGGGGATGGCATAAGTAGTTTGAACTTTTTATTGTCTTTTTAGCATTATTTATTTAGATTAGATGAACTTTTGCATGCCTAGCTATGACTTGGTGTGAATTACATTGAGGTCAAATTTGAGCAGTATCAAGAAATTTCAAACTTTATGTAATGTTCTTATTCCTAGATTTTACTGTTGCTTTCACTATTTTTGTCTATGAACCGTTTGAGAGTTTAATTCGTTCGCTCTCAATCTTGAACAAAAGCTACATATTAAGTTGTATTAATAGGAATAAATCTAGGAATTGAAACTGAGCACTTTACTCATAATAGTGTTGAAATGACCAGTATAACTCTTTCTCTGGAATTCGTTATGAAAAAAAAAAGTAAAAGACAAAATAAAGATGTGCCAATTCATGCTGTAATCGGGTAAACCAGTGGGGGTGTTTTAACACACGATATCTTGAGCCAACTGGATTGAGAGCTATCTGTCGAAAGCTCGCCACACCGGCCACGGGGAAAGCTTAAGAAGAGTCAATTTCTATAAGTCAACTTGATAAGCCCTAATGCCTGATATCAGTGATATATTCTTCTAAGGTATGTGCTTGTAACGGCTTGAGTTATGAATTTCATTGATTTAAGCCATTAGGTCCAAGGAGTGCTCTTGACTCGGTGCCTTGAGCCAACTAGATCAGAAGTCATTGACCGAAAACTCCTACATAACTCAAAAAAAGTCCCTATTTGGTCACTAAAGTGACCAAAAAATTAACCCTTTAGTCACCCAACTCAATTTTTAGAAGATTTAGTCACCCAAGTCTTAAAAGAAGTTCCATTTTGTCACCCAATTGATTTAAAATGAACAAGTTGGTCACTCAACACAAATTTTGGAAGATTTGATCACCCAACTCCTAATAAAAACTCATTTAGTCACGCATATAGTCTAAAATTTATTAAATTCACTACCCAAGTAAAAAAAAACAAACTTGATCATATTTATGAATTATTTATTTCATTGATCTGCAATTTTTTAACTTTATTAAAATTTATCTATTATTTTTTCCAAAATAATTGTTCATCTTTTATTTTTTAATCAAGTTATTATTTCGCTATTAATATTACATAATGATTAAAAGATCAATAATCAATTTTTCCATAGAATAACATAAAAAATAAATTAAACAAAAAATGACCCAAAATAATTTACATATAGTTATAACTATAAAAAACTAAAAAGTAGAAATATTTACTTTAAGTTAAATCTCAGGTTGGGGCACTGGGAAACAGCCTCTCTTTAGGTTAACACCCTGAAGGGGGAAGGCTGCGTACATCCGCCCCCCCAGACTCTGCGTAGGTGGGAGCCCTTGAGGCACTGGGTATGTACCTACTTAATCGAAATTTCATCTCAAATGATCCTACAAACAATTTCTCTCCCAAAAATCCCCCCCCCCCCCCCCCCCCCCCCCCAAAAGTGCCTTTTAAAAAATATATTAACAAAGAATTAGATATATTGCAATATTATTCTATATTGTCAAAAAATTATTAAAATTGGTAATTACTAAAAAAAAAAAATTATCATTAATACAATTATTCATATATTTTATAATTTATTATAATATATCTAATTCATTGTTAATTATATTTTTTAAAGGCCACTTTTTTTGGAGGGGGGTAGATTTTGGGAGAGAAATTGTTTTTAGAATGAATTTGAGAGGGAATTTTGGGAGGGAAATTGATTTTTATTTTTTGAGAGAGAATTTTAATTAAGTATTTAACTTAAAGTTGATATTTCTACATTTTAGGTTTTTACAATTATAACTATATGTAATATATTTTAGCTCATTTTCGTTTAATTTATTTTTATGTTATTTTATGGCAAAATTGATTACTTTTCTTTTAATTTTTATGTGATATTGAGAGAAAAAAACAATTTGATTATAAAATAAAAGATGGACAATTATTTTGGAAAAAAATAGATAAATTTTCGTAAAGTAAAAAATTGCAAATCAATGAAATAAATAATTCATAAATATGATTAAGTTTGTTATTTTTTACTTGAGTATGATGCAACAATTAGGGTTTCATCCAGGATTTGATAGTGAATTGTCGAAGAATTGGAGAAGGAAATACAGAGATTAGGACTAGGGATAGAAGAAGTAGAGAATCGAGAGAGAGAGAGAAATAAGAGAGAGAGAGTTATTTTTATTTGATGATTAAAATCAACTATTACACTTCTTTATATATTCCTAACATCAAACTCAAGTCCATAGTGATGACATACTAATATGCTTTTAATCCCCTTTATTATATGTATCAAAATAGTGAATTCAATTAATTTTGAACTATTTGGATGACTAAATAAGATTTTTATTAGGATTTGGGTGACCAAATCTTCAAAAATTTAAGCTGGGTGACTAACTTGTTCATTTTAAATCACTTGGATCTAAATGGAACTTTTTTTAACAGTTGGGTAACTAAATCATCTAAAAATTGAGTTAGGTGACTAAAAGGTTAATTTTTGGACTTTTGTCCACATAAGTCTTAGGGAGACACATCTAACAAAAGTTACTTCAAACAAAGAAAAAAAAGGAGAAAAAAAAAAAGATAAGAAAAGACTTGAGATTCCTATTCTATTTATGGATGATTTGTTAGGGATACTCATTCCTTTAATTATTATCACTAATCATGTTAGATATGTAAAGTTTGGAGTAAACAGGGGGAGAAAGTTTAAAACCTACTTAGTAGTGGGAAGATTTAAATGGCAAAGACTCTAGCTAGAACAAGTGTAATAACATTGTTACATGAGGATTTTGTTGGAAAAAGATATGAATTTTTGTTCAAAAATAAACTCTGAGATTCACAGTTCTCAACTATGGTCACAATAATAGACACCCATTAGAGCACTTAGAGTAGGAGACTCTTCGCTCTACCTAAGCCCTCGGTTGGAGAGTCACGCTTCGTGACATCTCATGTGCAAGAGTTCCCAGGAATAGGTTTATCTCTATAAACCCTTTGTCCTAATACCGGTTGTTATGATGAATTTCAAAAATTCTCCCAAAAATTTACGCAGTGGAATAGGTTTAGAATTCATAACTCTAAACCTAGGGTTGATTTAAAATTTCTAATTTTAAATCTACTGCCTTAAATTCATAATTTAAATCAATGGATCTAAATTCGTAATTTAGATCTACAGGCCTTTTACTCTATTACATTTATAACAATACATAAACTTAAGTAGGCATAATAACGAATACAGTAAATAAATAGAAAAGCAAAAACTAAAAGAGAAGGAAAGAAGAACATACCTGGATTTACTTCAAAATAAAAAAACTAGAAAATCGAGACCCCGCGATCTTCTACACAATGACCTCGAGCTACCCGGAGAGTGGGCTCCGAAAATTATTAAACTATGGAAAGACCAATTTCAACGGAAATTTTTCTCTCCAATTGGGTCTCCGAAAAAATTTCCAGAAACCCTAAAATTTGTTTCCCAAAACTGAATTGCCAAACCTCGGAATTAGTGCCTCTATTTATAGGAGTACACCAGAGAGAAAAAATCCAATTAATTTGATGTGGGATTCGCAATTGACAAGCAAAATGCAGAGTTTCATTAAAAAACAACTCAAAACGTAGCGTTTCACTCACCCAAATCGCGCCAGTTTACTTTGAACTAGGCGTGACATGTGGCGGGCAACGAGTGGCCCGCCCGTGCAGACGCGGTTAGGCCCTGGCCTGCCAGTGCGCAACGGTTGATCTGTGAGCACACTGATTAAGGGCTTTGCGAGTTATTTTGCGGTTTTTTTTTTATTTATTTGCTTTATTTCCCACATGTAAAAAATCATCATATGAATTTTAATTTTAAAAAATTATTTTATTTTATAATTTTTAATATTTATTCATCTCATGAATAATATTTGGCAAAATTAATTTATCCATCTTATGGATAAATAATTCATCTCATGAATTCTTTAATATTTTTTCAGTGGCAATAAATACAAAGGCTTCCTCAGGGACCTCAGGGACAATTTAAATCTGGCTCCAAATGGGTTAAATTAATCATCTCATGAAATAATTGAATTACCACTTAATGAGACTTAATTCCACTAAATAAATCTCACTGCACTCTTGACTTAAATTATTTATTCAATGTCTCCCTAATAGACTGTAATTATGACAACAACCCCTCCGCTAGACGTCCATGACAAAGGATAAATATAACCACTACCATTATACTTCTCACAGCTTCTCTATTAGTTACCGACTCGCCCTTCACTGAATAATTCATTTATACTTGATCATATTCATAGTATAAATTCCAAATGTCAATCATTTGGAATACTTTGGCCAAAGTTTCCGAACTATTCAAATATTTGCGAATCAACTAAGGGGACACCTGTATCTCATAAGAGTCTATAGATTCCCTATTGAATACCTGATCCTTTCACACTTCACGCCGCTACCCAGTGTACGTGGGATTTCAGTCATTCGTTTAAACCTTACTTATCGTACACCAAAGTAACTAACGCTGCATGCACAAGTCCAGAACACCCTCAGGATTTAGAGTCATTGTTCAAATAGTACAACAAGAATCACTCATCTTTGATAGTAGTCTAGAAATAAGTAACCCACATGGCCCAACTCAGTATGTCAATCTTATTAAACACACTGACCTAACACTTTTGGATCCCCATCCACATGACCAACACAACTCATCTAAAGTGTCACGTTATAGTCTTAACATATAAGTGGTCCAAACTTGTCTTTGATTACGAGTCTTTCAACCAACAATCCATACCATTTGTTCCAAGTCTATCTATGGCTTAGTCTCATAAACCACTTAGAACAAACATGTAAATTGTAGTCTGAGGACTATACCCATCTCATGGATGTCTCCCCAAAGAAAATCACATGCAGTATAACTACTCACATACACAAATTTAGATGGGAAACGACTGCAACTTCAATTTTATTTATTAATTAAAATGATATATCCAGAATAAATCTGGATTTTAGGACACTGTTTCTAACAAGTTCTTCTTTCTTGAGTTCCCTCTCATATGTGCTTAGAAAATATTTTTCACGGCCACTGCATGCAACCACGTGCCTGATTGAATCCTTTCTTTTTTCAACTTGTCTGAATTAAGTCTTGCTTGAGGATAAGCAAGGTTTGGGTTCGGGTACGTGATGTGTCTCGTATTTTTTATGTTTTTTAACACTTTCCTATGTTATTTTTTATTATTAGATGTGAGCTATGGCATATTTATGTGTATTCAGGCTTGGAACACATCAAAGCAATGACGTCTTGAACCACGGTGAAAAAAGAGCTCAAATGGACAAATTCGAAGGATATGTTGAGAAAGCCGACCATGCGTGGAAAAAAGGACCAACTGGTCGAACATTTGGGCTTATATTTCATATTATTCACCGTAGCTTTCCTAGGCATTGCCTAGGCCTAGCGAATTACTAGTTCACTGGGCCCAAGGCCTAGTAAATTTGTGTGCTCGGCAGCCCAGCACAGTGTGCCTGTTAGGGCATGCCGCACCAAATTATATACTAGGAGAGGACATTTCTCGTGAACATTTTGCCCATTTTTCACTTCTTCTCCTCCCTCGAGCCACCAAGAGAGGCCAATATTTTCTCGAAGGTTGAAGCACAAGTGATCGAGTACCGAAGATCAAAGCAAGAGCAACGTCAACACTGAGTGACTGAGCCTTCATCCATGAGTTTTTCATTACTTTCCTCTTTTGATTTTTTGATGTAGAAAAATCTTATGGACAAATGGACTCATAGTTTAGGGGTGAAGGACGAGTAGCCATCAGATCCCAAATTTATATTTTAATTATGACAATGTTTTTCGTTACACTATTTTCCGCACTTTTGTGGAGAGTTCTATATTTTTTATTGGTTTTCTTTTATCTGCTTGTAGTTGTGACTTGATTTACTAATTTATTAGCGATTCGCCTTGTGCTTGTAGCTTGGACCATAATATAATAGGTTTTCATGTGTGGTCAGGGCTGAGGTTGTAACCAATCCTGAGCACAATCTTATGTACAAACTTATAATAAATTAGGTGTAGCAAATGAATTTTTTAGTGCTGGGGAGATAATCCATGCTACACCTAGAGTGATAAGAGAGGTTAGGCCCTTAGACTCGCTCATTAACCTGAGCCCTAACATAAGTATTAATCCAGATTTAAAATGAAATTATTCGTGATAAAGGAATTTCGTAGTCCTATTGAGATAATCCATCCTACACTAAGAGTGATAAATGGGTTATGCCCATATACTAGTTCATTACCCTAAGCCCTAGTTTATTAGTAATATAGGTTTAGAGCTTGTAGCCTAAAGCTTTGAAGTTATTGTCGTGATATAATATAGTATAGGGATTCAATATCACCTAACTTAAATTCACACCCCAAAACTATCCTTAATCAATTTCACATTTAGTTTATTGTTTATTTCTTTGCATTTCATTAAATATTCTTCCAAACCAACAAAACCTAAATTCAAATCATTCAATAATTACTGAATTCAACTTATTAATGATTCCATGGGGATATGACACCTGTATACCTGAATTAGCTATGAGGAGCTCATGCGTCTATGAGTAGAAAGCTTTAAAAAACTTTTACACATTCCTAGGATATTTTGGGCTATTGCATGTGTGGTATGCCATAATTTATGTGCATTCAGCCTTAGACCGTGTCAAAGCAAGGACATCATGATAAAACGTAAGAAAATGAGCTCTAATGGACAAATTTGAAGACTACATGGAAAAAGTAGACCACGTGTGAAAAAAATACCAGCAAGGTCAAAAGTTTGGCCTCATATTTAATATTATTTGAGGTAACTTCATTGGGCAGTCCACGTTTTTGATGGGCATTGCCCAGTGACGGAGTGCCCCGAGAATTACTAATTCATTGAGCCTGAGCCCAACACATTAGCATGTTGTGTAGTTGCTTACACCCCAAATTTGAGGGAAGTGGGACAACGCCATTTTGAGTAAAGTGTCACATTCTTGACACGTGAGGCCCTCCTCAACGGGAATTGGGCCTTTAGGTGCTAAAGTAACGACGTCCCAAGCCCAGTATCCTAAGAAGATTATCACCCTAACAAGGGTACTTGAGGGTCAACATGGTTGAAGGGCAAAGGGAGCTCGAGCTCAAGGAGCTGCCAAGCAAGCTATAAGACAGGTGGTTTCCAGGCTCGAGGCAGCTACTTGGAGCGTAATTTCAAATACTTGGACACTAAGTTTAATCTAGGAGGACTTTGGCTTCTAGAGGGGCACTTCAACAAAAAAATTTGGACGTGGACTTCAAGGACTTCCGTCCAAAACTGAATCATGAACAAGTTCATTGATCCATTAATCACAAGAAGATGCTTAGTGGCCTGACGTTGGGAGAAAATGCCGCAGAATCTAGGGGCAACTATTATTTAGTTTATCTATAAATATAGGACGCTATTGTAGTCCAAAACACACATAATCAATGCAAAACTTCTTTAATTTTTCTTTACAGCTCACTTGTGCTCTTTGTTTCAAAGTAGTGTAACTTAGCATAACTTAGCTTAGCGTAGAACAACTTGTTGTATTTGCTTCTTTAGTAATGTCTTTCGGGTTTTAGGTAGGAAATTCCTATTTTAATCTGTTTCCAAATTACCACGAGTTAAGAATTGAGGCTTTGGTTTAAGGCTTTGATGGGCAAGGCTTGACCTTAGTTGCGTTGGTCCTAGTCCAATGACATGAATACAGTTTGCTTCATCTGAATCTTGTCAAACCTAAACTCATTCGAGTTATTATAAGTCACGGGTGCTAGGCTCAAAGACCTGATTGACTCTGGCTTGTAAGTGGACTGCTGAGCTCTTGGATCTCCTCCCAAGTTCCTGAATTTCAAGTGTATGAGGAAAGTTGTGGGCCATGCTTCGTCACTGTAACTGCTACTTGAGTTAGGTCCTTATCCCTTGACTTTTCTATATATATATAAACATTTAACAAGTCTTCTTAATTGAAGCATAAGCTAAACTCACGATATAACTGAAGTCAGATACACCAAAATATATGAACCTTTTCCCCGAAAGCGGTGAGTAGTTGAGGTTAATGATGTGCGGTATGAATTTGACTCACTCCCTAGTCACGGTGAGTCCCTTTTTCTCGTTTGTTTTGTTTTCACTTTTATGGTGACCACATCAGACCTTATTGCAAACAAAATAAAGTAAACATGCCTTTTGGGGACCACAATGGAAGGCTTAAGATAAGACTTTATCGTCTTTAGCCCATCGTGGATTACCAGGATACAATTTCAGACCATTCGCTGATGGTCAAAACCAAGAGGTCCAGTGCTCTCGCGCACGAGGAGCTAACGTGCCAAGCCATGATTGGATCCCTACTTGAGCATCCTCTTCAATATAGCCCTATAACACGAAGGGATTAAGCAAGTCATAGCCATGGCAGTGAGAGCGGTGGTGATGATGACATCCTGAAAGATTAACAAATTTGGCCGGATAGCCATTCTTACAAGAGTTTCATGGCTATGCTTAAACGCCGCTTTGAAATCGTGGACCAAAGAGTTTAATAAACAATGAGAGAAGCCTTTGAGAGATAACATGCTAAACCAGAGCACAATCTAGCGGCCCAGCATGACAACTCTGCTTCCATGGGAGCCGTAATAAATAACGTTGGAATTTCAATGCAAGAGCTACACAAAGAGACTGACAGAGTCTTAGCTGAGATGAACTCCAACTTGTCTTCTACTACGACCCTTAATGCTAAAGACGTGGCAAGACAAACAGTAGTTTATGTCAATCCTGTCTTGGTTAGAGACGCTGAGGCTCATAGTGGGTTGCTTCAAGCTGTTAGAGAGGATATCAGGCAACTTAAGCTTGCACCTCATCTATTAATACGACTGCATATCCTAATATGGCCACTTCTAGCTCACTATTAGGATATGTCTCAAATTACTTGTTACTGTTATGAGGGAAGCCGTAAGCTAGCCGATCGATTTGGGTACTTAGCCGATCTGGCACTTCGTTGATCATGGACGCATGCAGAAAGGGAGCTGATCGATCGGGGGCCTGATTGATCAGTAGTCGTTCGTTATATATAGACCTTCAAGGTTTCAGTTTTAGGTGATCCAATTAGATCCAATCAAAGTGAGCCACCGTCATCATTAAGTTTGAGAGCGTTACGAGAGTTTAGAGGGAGTGATTCAGTAATTCTCCATAGATCTCATTCAGAGGAAGTGTCTTTGTAATTTTTCCATTATTCATACTCAATAAAGAATCTCCATCTCCGCCCGTGGTTTTCTCCCCTCTCGATTGAAGAGGGGTGTCCGCGTAAATATTTGTGTTCTTCGTTTGTTCCCTTTGTCCTCTTTTGTTTACTTCTCTTGTGTGAGTTATAGTATTTGAATCGAATCCAGTTCTGGGGTGTTAAGTTCTGCATTAAAGAGGTATTAATTTCCTAACAAATTGATATCTGAGTATATCAAGTTTGTTCAATATTTTCCCTCACAAATTGGTATTATAGTATATCCGATTTGTCCAGATTACATCAACAATTGGTATCAGAGCCCTATTTATTTCGATTTGGTACCATGACATCTGCAGTTAAATCTAAATTAGAGAAGTTTGGTGGTCAAGGGAGTTTTAGTTTATGGCAGGTTCGCGTTAAGGGCCTCTTGACTCAGAGTGGCTTGAAGAAAACCTTAGAAAGAAAAGGAGAAGAAACCAGGGAGTTTATCCAAAGCACAGTGGGAGGAGTCTGACGAAAGAGCTCTTACGATAATTCAGATGTGTCTTACCGATGATGTTTTGACAGACGTTCTGGAAGTGAAGACCGCTAAGGAGTTGTGAGAGAAATTGCAGGATATGTTCTGTTTCAAGTCTGCCTCCAAAAAACTTGTAGTTAAGCTTCGGTTGATCACGTTTCGTATGTCAGAAGGTACGTCACTTGAGAATCATGTTAATGAATTTAATTCGTTAATTCTAGAATTAAATGACCTTGACGATGCTCCTTAGGTAAAGATCAAGCAATGTTATTGTTATGTTCTCTCTCTACATCTTATAGAGGCTCTGTAGAAAGCATGATTTATGGCGGTAGGTTATCTATCACAGTTGATGAGGTTAAGAGAAACCTACTAAGTAAAGAAAGAGTAGATAAGGAGTTGTCCGACCTCGTTCAGAACTCAGGTAGTGGTTTATTTGTGAGAGAAAGAACGGAGAATAAAGAATCTAATCATGGTTGAAACAAGTTTAGGTCTAAGTCTTGACATCAAGACCTATCCTATAATTACTGTCATAAGAAAGGGCACATTAAGAGAGACTGTTACGAGTTTCAGAAGAAACTAAAAGCAGCTAACAAATCTGACCATAGATCCGCAGAAGCTAGTGTTGTAGTTGAAGATGAGAATGATGTTGATATAATGTCTATGTCTGAACCTCAGTCTAGTTTTAGAAATAATTGGATTTTGAATTCAGATTACTCCTATCATGTTTGTTCCAATCGAGATTGGTTTTCCACGTACGAGTCGATTCAAGGTGGAGTTTCTTTGATGGGCATTGATGTTACATGCAAAGTTTTGGGTATATGAACAATTCGTATTAAGATGTTAGATGGCACTATCAGGACTTTGAGCGATGTTTGTAACATTCCTGATTTGAAGAAGAATCTCATCTCTTTAGGTACTCTCAAGTCACATGGGCACACGTACACAGCTGAAGGTGGAGTTTTGAAGGTCGTTAAGGGTGCTTTGGTTGTGATTGAGGGTAGAAGGATAGGAACATTATATGACCTTGTCGGTTCCACAGTTGCAAGATCAGTTAAGATATCTTCATAATCATCGGTCAACGCATTTGAGATTGGATCACTCAGGTGATAAAGGTCTGTCTGAGCACAATAAAAGAGGCTAGTTGTGTGGTCAGTCTACAGGACTGAAATCTTGTGAACATGGCATTTATGGGAAGAAGAAAAGAGTTTGCTTTAAGCACTTCCTAACGAGAAGAGATGTCATGTTTAATGAGTCTTCATTATTGAGTCTATAAAAGATGTCATAAGCATGAGTTAGTTTAGTTTCAGTTAAGTAACACAATTCAGCAGCAGGTGGCTGTTTCATAAGATGTGTCAAGAGCCAATTCAGAGAAGAAGAAGATTGATATTGCTGATAACCTCTCAGATATGTTCACTTAATTGCTACCTAGCAGAAAGTTTAAGCATCGCTCGGACTCGGTTAGGTTTTCTGTTTTGTTTAGATGGCCCCTTGTGTGGGTTGTTTTGTGGAGTAGGTGGAGAAATTCTTTTATGTGTGTAATTTGAGCCAAGGTGGAGGTTTGTTAGGATATGTCTCAAATTACTTTGTTTATGTTATGAGGGAAGCCGCAAGCGTGCCAATCAATCGGGGTACTCCGCCGATCAATCAGGCACTTCGTTGATCAAGGACGCCTTTCGAAAGGGAGCCAGTCGATCAGGGGCCACAGAACGCGCATCCTAGCCTTTTGTTATAAGTAGACCTTTAGGGTTTCAGTTTTAGGTGATCCAATCATATCCAATCAAAGTGAGCCGCCGTCATCATTAAGTTTGAGAGCGTTACGAGAGTTTCGAGGGAGTGATTCAGTAATTCTCCATAGATCTCATTCAGAAGTAGTGTCTTCGTAATTCTTCCATTATTCATACTCAATAAAGAATCTCCATCTCCGCCCATAGTGTTCTCCCCTCTTGATTGAAGAGGGGTTTCCACGAAAATCTCTATGTTCTTCATTTGTTCGCTTTATCCTCTTTTGGTTACTTCTCTTGTGTGAGTTATAGTCTTTGAATCAAATCCAGTATGGGGTGTTAAGTTCCGCATTAAGGAGGTATTAATTTCCTAACAAATTGATATCCCAGTATATCAAGTTCGTTTAAGATTTTTCCTCACAAATTGGTATCATAATATATCAGATTTGCCCAAATTACCTCATCACTCACGATTACCAGTGACTCAGGTGGACTATATTGTCCCAGAGAGAGCAAAAAACTTAGTTATGGCTAACCCAAGTGTCACACACTTGGAATCCAACCATAGGAACAATGCGCCCCTTGGGGTTGCTAACCCTTCGATTTAGAGTTTTTCTCTGGCCTAGAGGGATCTTAATGCCAATGTGGCAGTGTTTCGTATCTCCGAGACAGGAGGCAAAATTGTTCATACCCTCCTCAGGTAGTAGAGGTTGCCTTAAGGCCCACTAAGGGCCTTGAAATAAGAATGTAAGAATAGGTACACTTCTGGGTGCCAGCCTCTCCTTCCTATACCGCTTTATGCTTATCACACTGCCCACTTCTCAAAGATTAGGATTTGGGGACTGATGAAACAAGGATGAACTAACAACCTGCTAATATTGGTGTGCTTTCAGGCCAGCCATGTAACCCAGGTCCTATTGGAACATACTTTGTGGCCAACCAAACAAATGGCCAAACGGATAAGGGGGTTACTCTAGGTTTTGGGTGCAACCAACGTTCTCACACCCGATTATGATGGGTGCTCAGAGGTGTCCTGAGGATCCCCCTAGAGACCCTCAGCCACTTGGGGGAAATGATAGGAACATTACCATGTGCCTAACCTACCCCTTTAGGACTAGTTGGTTGCCCTCATGGAATAGATGGACGGGCCAGGCCTCAGAAGGGTCAATAGACCCTTGTCTAGTAAACCTTACCCTGACTACATAGACAGGGACTATCATTTTCCTCTAGGATAAAAATCCCTGAGTTCACCCTCTTCTCTGGAGAAGAGACTATGTCTACACTCAAGCACTTGGCAAGATTCAATAGCGAGTGTAAAAAAGCAACAGATAATAAGTACCTCAAGCTGAGACTATTCCTGAGTTCGTTAACATGGCACATTAGCCGACTTCCTAATTCCATCTATTGCTGGGATGACATGGCCAAGCAATTCCAAGCTTAGTTCCTAAGAAAAAACGCTAGGTGAATCAATGGAAGATTACATTGATCGGTTCAAGAGAGCCAAGTTAACATGTACTGTAGCTCTTCCCAAAGTTGAATATGCCAAGCTGGCCTTGAATGGCTTGAATATTGAATTCAAGAAGAAATTCGAAGGCTCTAACTTCACGACACTCTTACGGCTGGTAGAATATGCTGCTAGATACGAAGCCATCTTAGAAGAAGAAAGCGCGAATAAAAATAGCACGTATGGGACCTACATACACGACCTAATCAAGGAGGATGAAGAGCATATGAGATTGATGTCACTGAATAGGTTTAGGGACCTCCTATGGCTTGCAATCCTTTAAGTAAAAAGGATATCAAAGCCATTATCAATCCCAAGACTTGAGTAAATACTCGTTTGACCACTCAAGAGCCGGCATAATATTCGATTGGCTTGAGGAAAACAAATTGAAGATCAGGGGAAAACATAGAAAAACTAACCCAAATACTAATAAGGAGAAGGTATACTATAAATGGCACAATTCGTTGACCCATTCAACAAAAACCTGCATCATCTTTAGAAATGTGGTTCGGGGTGCCATAAGGCAAGGGAATTGACCTTCCTGGGAGAAGGACAGATGGGTGTTGACAAAGATCCCATCCCTAGTCCTGTCCAAGTTAACATAATTGTGGTAGTAGAGCTTTACGATCCCCATGCCAACCAAACTAATAGCAGATGTCTATGCAGGATGGGTACTGATGAAGACAATCTAGTTGTAGATAATGCTTTATTTGACAGGCTACTGGACTCGAGAACATTGAGGTCCCCCTGAACTTCGTAGAGGTTGCCGAAAGATTATTGCAAGTGGCACATCACCGCCAAGCAACTGACACGCAATTTCTTTACGTTCAGAAGGTTTTGTAAAAGGCAATTAGAGGGAGCAATTATTCTTCTCTCTGAGGAAGAAGAGTTAGCCATGGGAATCCTTACATACGACCATCGGCAAACAGTCTTTGCTTTTAAGAAGCAGGCGTCGAGGAAGTTCTTGTGCCTTACACATGACCTCTGCAGGGGTTGTGGCCACAATTTGGCATTTTAAATGAAGAAGTTGAGCGAATTACCTGAAGGAAAAGCGAATTACCTTAATAAAGACATCACTAATGAGGCCTCCTCAAGGTCTTACATCGAAGACCCAGATCATTATGAGAATTGGGCATCCAAGGAGAAATCCAAAATACCACTTGCCGAATGTGGACACAAGTCAAGGACCACGATAGTCACGGCACCGGGCTTCAAGAGTTCGATTCAGTAGCTTGGAGGAGGAGCCACCTTGATCAAGAGGAGGCTAGTCCCTCTAGTCTTACTCGAACCCAGAAGAAGAGGCAACTACATAAAAAGGCGGGTCAGGGAATGACTATACTCGATACTTGATTAACTAGGCTCTCTTAAGAAAAAGCCAGGGTCCGCAAAGGCAAGCAAACTAAGCTTGTGGATCCTCAAGGACCAACAACTGAGTCTAAACTAGTTGCTACTACCGGAAAGGGTAGCCACATAACACGCTTGAGAGATGGACCAGGCTTTCATCTTCGGAAGAAAAAGAATTTTGATGGGACAAGCTTGCCAAGAGTTCACTGGCTTGAAAATCTATCGATGATGATAAGGAGTAATCTTTTTTTGGTAAATCGGTGAAAAATACCATATATGATCAAAAATATATGTACAAGTCTACCAGGGGCATACCCCAAGCCAAGGCCAAAAGGCCTACATCAAAGAATTAATCTAAGAAAGAAACAAAGCAAGGAGTAACAATGGTCAACATGACTAAACAAAGAAAACAAGAAAATGAAAGCAATCAAAGCTAATGCTCAATCCCCCACTCCTGCAGAAGCTGCGAGTGGCGATGAGCACTGGGAAGCGTAGGAGCAGCAATAAGACGGCTACAGACCAGTCCTGTGATCTCCTCAGTGATGACTACAGAAGGCTTGAACTGGGAGCGATGAATCCTCAGGTTACGCTCATACTAGAGGATGTAAACCGTTGCAGAGAAACAAAGGAAGGAAAGGATCCAATCCACCCCGTGGCCATGGAGCTTGGTAGCAGTCCACTGAACCGGCTCGCGCCATGGAAGCGTGGGCCAGGCAAAAGAGGTGCGAGAGGACACCCTGGACCAAACAGTAGCAGAGTAGTTGTAGGTGAAGAAGAGATGGTCATGCGACTCAGCATCTGACCCGCACAATAGGCAAGTAACCCGTACATCCTACACTCGATGTCTCAGCAGTCAATCAAATGTCCATAGTCGCTCACAGGAGGCAAGCCACAAAATAAAGGAGTGCCTCGGGATGTGAAGCTGAGACCCAAGGGGATGATGGATGGAGTCCTCCTCCCTCTAACTATGAATCATCTCCCATGCCGATCTAGTGGTGAAAACCCCAGATGGTCCCTTATCCATTGTACACTGTCAGCTACCCCCGGTCGGGGCCTAAAGTTCATAGAATCCTAGATAGGGAGCAGCTCTTCAATGTCCTGTGGGAAACGCCACTAATCACCCTCAATAATATCTGAAACTTGAGGGCACAAACGATGACCAATGGAATGGAGGAGGCCGAATGTGAACCACCCCTCCAGACATCCACACGGCAGCCAGTAATCAGACCATAAAGCAGTGTCCCGGCCATAACCAATGATATGTCGAATGGCCCCAGCACAAAGTGATCGAACATCAAGAATGCTGCTCCAAGACCATGAAATCGAACCTCTCTGCTGAATATCCCAGAAGGACTTCTCCTTGAGCCAGTTGGCATTAATCCACCAGGGCCAGAGAGAGTCATGATCGGTAAGTAGAACCCAAATATGATTAAGGAGAGAAGCCTGGTTCCACTCATGCAGGCATCGAACCCCGAGACCGCCCTCCCTGCGAGGGAGGAGACCTTAGCCCCACCCGGGCCCAGAGAAATGCCCTTGTAGAGAAAGGCTGCAAGATTCAACTCAATCTTCTTGATCATCAGCTTTGAGAGAATGAAGACAGATGACCAGGAGACCTTAATAGAGAATAGGACCGATCTGATAAGCTGCAAGCGCCCGACATAAGATAAAGCACGAGATGTCCAAAGCTGAATGCGTGCAAGGATGCGGTCTAAAAGAGGCTTATAATCAATGAACCGAAGCCTCATCGTGATGAGCGGCACCACCAAATGCCTGACCGGGCACTAACCCAACCAGAATCCCAAAATATCAAGGAGAGTCTGCTGAAGCTCAGAGTCAACCCCGGTAATGAAGACGGTGCTCTTTGCTGCATTCGAGGACCACCTCGATAGTGCAGCAAAAGGATCCAAAGTCTCACGAATAATTGACAAACTACCCTCATAAGCCTCACTAAAAATCATAAGGTCATCAGCAAAGCACAAGTGAGTAAGGCTGGTACTCTGGCAACGAGGATGAAAGCGATACCTCGGATCAGAAGATGCACGGCGAAGCAAACCCCGTAAGCCCTCCATGGTAATAACAAAGAAGTAGGATGAGAGAGGATCCCCCTGCCCGATGCCTCTGCTCGTGCCGAAAAAACCATGAAGCTTGCCGTTAATGGCGACTGAAAATCTGGCTGTGGAAAGACACTCCCGCACCCATCAAATCATGACCTCAGGTATACCCATAAAGAGCATAGCAGAAAGAATGAACTCCCAGCGCACCGTGTCAAAAGCCTTGAGAAGATCAACCTTTAGAGCGCATCGAGGCGAAAGCGCCTGAAGGTGATAGTCGAGCAGAAGCTCCGGAGCCAACATAATATAATCAGACATCCTCCGCCTAGGAACGAAAGCAGACTGCGAGTCATCAATGAGGTAAGAAAGAACCCCCTTCAGCCTGTTTGTAATGATCTTAGTGATGCACTTATAGATCACATTACAATAGGAGATTGGGCGAAAGTCAGTGAAAGTGGAGGGATGCTCCACCTTCGGAATTAGGCTGATACGAGTGGAGTTTAGAATGCCAAGCATCCGCCATGACTAAAAAAAGATCGGACAGCCAGAACAACATCACGCCCCACCACATCCCAAGCCCTCTTAAAAAAAAGAGGGAGGTATAGCCATCAGGGCCAAGCGCCCTATCATCACCAGTGGAGAACGGTGCATCTCTCGCCTCAACATCAGTAACAAGAACAGATAGCGGACGAGCCTGATCCTAAGAAAGATGGGTCTGAAAGAGCTATGAAATATCCTCATGACGTTTCCCACTCGGCTCTGCCAATAAGTCTTGAAAGTAGGAGACTCCTACCTCAGAAATTTCACTGTCATCATACGTCCTCCTGCCATCAGCACGAATGATAGAAGAGATCCGGCTCCTAGCTTGCCGATGCGTGAAAGACTTATGGAAAAACTAGGTGCCCTGATCTCCCAAAGAGAGCCACTGGATGCGAGACTTCTGACGATGGAAAGCCTCCTCATCCCTACACAACCGCGAGTACTCCTGAGACAGACAACGCTCCTCTTCACGAAGTAACATATTCTCAGGCCCATCATCTAAAGCCTGCTAAGCCTTCGTGCAGGAATCCCTCACCGCCACAACCCGAGCTGATATGTGGCTATAATGTCTAGCATTGAAGGCTTTCAGCTCACCCTTCACACTCTTTAGCTTCTGAGTGGGCTGAAACATAGGCGTGCCTTCAATGCTAGTCTCCAAAACCCTCCTCACAGTATGTAGAAACACCTAATAGTTAGCCCAAAAGTTAAAGAACTTAAAAGGGATCCACGATGTGCGACGCTCTCCAAGGCCTCTAACTATAAAGGGACAATGGTCTGAACATAACTCTCGTGAAAGGAACTCAGCAGATGAGGAAGAATAAGTGCGAAGCCAGCCCTCGCCAATGAGGAGTAATCCCTTTTCTTAGTATCAACATAGTGGAACCTCAAGGCCTTGTTAACCCAACATGGTCTAATATTGAGAATGATTTCCACGAAGAAGAAACCTATGGAAGAGTCTCTAGCCCCTACGGTTGATCAAGACAACCAACCTCTATTGTAGGACATGCAAACTAATGGCATTCCTTAAGAGCATGATAAAAACATGCCCATGGATGGTAGCCCTAAATAGAAAAGAGATCAAGGGGTCCAGATACAATTAGGGACGCTCCCGAAAAAGTTGATGTTAGAACTTCCTTGTTTCTTCCTTTGGAGTTCATGGTAACTAGCACTCAAGAAGGCCTGGAGGGGAACATTATAGCAGTGGACGAGTATCCTCACGTGGAACTTGTTGAGGAAGTGGCAGCCACCAAAGGTAACTCCAATCCTTTGTCTTTTAATGTTAATAACCAACTTTAGAATCGCCTGACGATTCACCTGACATAATGAAAATGATGTTTGATGTGCCTGATACTGCCAATCAACACATTAAGTCCCTAAGCATCAAAGCCAACTTTGATAACATTCTAGTGAATAAGGTCTAGGTGGATAATGGAGTTGCCATCAACGTCCTGCCTTCTTATATATTGGGGGTCATTTCTAAATCTCAAGTTGGCATAATTACTTCAAATGTTGCAATTTGTGACTTTTCCAGAGCTACTACTAAGTCTGAAATGGTCATCCCGATTGGGTTAATTGTTGGCAACTTAAGCAAGTTGACAGCCTTCTTTGTGGTAGATACTACATCAAGCTACAACGCTTTGCTCAAGATAGATTGGTTACATGACAATTATTGTATCCCATCTTCATTGCACCTGTAGATAATCTTTGGGAATGATGAAAAGTATGAGATTGTTATGGTAGATAACAGGCCATTCATGGCTTGCTCCAACTTCGTTGAGGCAAAATTCTATGAAGATGGCATGGGACCGCTTGACATCAAAAGGATCACACCACATACTGCCCCAACAACAAGACATAATAGCCATCCTTGGCATCCCACTCACTGAAGCGAAGGCTAGTCAAATTGAGGTATAGTCTGAAGACTCTAATTTATGGGGATGCATAAGGGCCCTTCTTGAAGAAGGAGATCTCCAAGCCATGCCAGATCCCCTATGTTGGGGAGCCAATACCTCCCATAATGGTCCAAGAAGCCATTTTCTCAGCACTAGCAAAGCACATGGCCTGGCATGCTGAGTATCAACTTTGGCTTAAACAGCCATTGAATGGCTTCGAGGTCCAGATGACAAAAGAAAGAGAGCTGGAACTCTCTGACTTAAGAGTAACACTAGCAAAGATGGAGGATTTAAGGGCTGAAGTTCATGACCCCCTGCTCAAGGTTAACTTAGGCTGAATAAAAGACCCAAGACAAGGTGCCTAGCCTGAAAAGAGAGGTGGTTGAGCATAGAGTAATATTTGACCTTACTTCATGAGTTCAAGGACTGCTTCACCTGGGACTATCACAAGATCCCGGGCCTTAAAAGAGAGGTGGTTGAGCATAGACTTTTTATCAACCCAGGCTCGATGCCTTGAGAAGAATGTCCCAACAGGTGATTAATTTAGTCAAGGAGGAGATTGGAACTCTTAAAGGACAAATTTATCTAGACTTCTTGGAATGGTTGGCAAACATTGTCCTGTCATTCAGAAAAATGGCAAATTTAGGCTCTGTGTTGACTTTAGAGATCTGAATGGAGCCACCAAAAGATATGAATACCCAATTCTAATTGTTGACATGCTCATTGATTCTGCCTCAAGGCATGAGGTCTTATCTTTAACAGATGGCTACTGTGGGTACTAAAAAGTTATGATTATTTCACAGGATACCCATAAGACAACATTCAGGTGTCCTAGGTTAATAGGAACCTTCAAGTGGGTAGCTATGCCATTTTGTTTAAAAACTACCAGCGCCACCTACCAGAGAGCCATGAACATGATCTTTCATGACCTCATCGGCAAGACCATGGAACTCTACATTGATGAAATCGTGGTCAATTCAAACTCCCAAGTCAAACACTTGGATGCCTTGAGAGGGGCATTCCTTAGAATGAGGACCCCAAACCGTAAGATGAATTTGCTATAGTGTGCCTTTGGGGTATGCGCTGGGAATTTTCTTTGTTTTCTTGTGCACCAAAGGGGCATTGAGGTGGACATTAATAAGATTAAGGCCATTTAATAGACTAAATCGCCTCGAAACAAAAAGAAAGCCCAACTCTTCTTGGGGCAGGTTAATTTCCTATGGAGTTTCATCTCGAATGCAGCAAAAAAACTAAAGTCCTCTCTCCACTATTAAGGCTCAAGAATGAGAAGGACTTCAAGTGGGCGGAGCCACATCAAGTAGATTCCCTATTGAATACCTTATCCTTATCACACTTCACACCGCTACCTAGTTGTTGTGATTCTCATAATAGGAGGCATATGAAATAGAGTATAAATGTAATAAGGTGTTGCATATAGCTGATTGAGTTGTATTAGCGAGTTGATATTGTAGTTACAATAAGTCTTGATGTAATTAGTAGCTTAAGCTTTGGTTAAGTCATGTAATAAGTGAAGTCTAGAGCTTGTTAGCTGCGATGGTCAAGCTAGAGGTCAATGCCTGTCAATAGTGGCGGCTAGTTAGTTAGTTGCTGGTTGAGTCGGTTAGTCCATGTGTCTTAGATCATTGTATCTCAAGATATTTTAGACTTAGCCATCCTGAAGGATTAGTACTATAAGTATGTAGAGCCTCTCTTGAAGAGCTCATAACTTCGATGAGTGAAAATTGATATCTCTACTTCCCATCTTCTTCCACTTCTTATCTCATCTAAGCTCTAAATTCTCTTCTCATTTCATACTCTCACTATCTCAACCTAGGTTAAGATCGCAGAGTAATCTTGAATCTTAACATTTGTTATCAGAGCCTTGATTTGTTCGAAGTTAGGGTTCGTTCGTGATTTCTGCAAGTTAGGGGTTCGTATACAGCGCAATTGTGGAACCGATAGCAGGGGATTGTTTTGTGTGAACGAAGGAGTAGAACTTCATTAAGCAATCGGCTGTTGAAGAGTTGCGAAACAAGTCTCACTCTTCTGCGATTTTCGAACTTGTATTTCTGCGAACTGAGCTGTTCCAGATCGAAGCATTGTCTTTCATTGCAAATATGGCTGGTATGCTTGATGTTAGCTCTTGTCAATCCGTGATGAATGACTCTTGTGAGAAATTGAAGCAAATATTGAGACAAGAAATGGAAATATTGAGACGAGAATGTGAGGAGTTTTGGCAGAAAATGAAACAGGCAGTGGACAAAGGGCAGCAGCGAATTGTGGATCGGCAATATTCAGCTCATTAGTTTGCAAACATCAATCGAGATTGTGCTGGTGTTCTTGATGCAAATGAGCAAAAAGAGAAGGTTGGAGTGGAATCTGTTGCCATTGAAGATGAAGTAGACACGGTAATGCCGAAGCTGACGAACACAAGTTAGAGGAATCTGAGGTTGAACAAGTTGATCATTATGAAGACTCTTTGCTAGAGTTAGAGTATTTTGAAGATGTTGAGTTACAGCAAGATATGCTTCCAGAATAGGAATACGATTCATATGTCTAGGGAATGATAAAGAAAGCAAAGAGTAAAGTGAAGAGGAACCATCTAAACGAAGCATTGAAAGATTTTTAGGGTAAAAAGAAGTTTAAAAAGCAGAAATTGAAGCACAATTTTGTGTTTCAGCCTAAGATGCTTGAGAGTTTGCAAAAATAGAACAACAGACAACTGGTAGTTGCTGTAATTGAGTCCAAATCAAGTAAGGGACAGTGAAATGATCCACTGGAAGACGTTAGGCAACACGGGCTAACTCAAGCTACTGATTTTACCGATGTCTATGCTAGTTTACAAGGATCGGATATAGCAGAACCTCTGATTTTAACTGGGGAAGTTGAGGTTACTGCTGTAGTAACAACGATAGCACCACAAAATGTGTTAAGCACTTCTCCAAGGCATCTTGATACTCGAACTCAGCATTTGATTGGTGCAGGCAGTAATGTATTTGATACATTGCAAGGTTCTTGGAGTAGAAAAAAGTTGTATTCAAATACACACTCTTATGACGAGTTGCCTCCTGATCCGGGAGAAGATTCTCAAGGCTATGTGAAGCTGAAAAGAGTCAATTTTCTGCTGAACAGAAGTAATCGAGCTGCGAGAGTGCATTTTAAGGTTCAACAAAGGCGAAGCATTGTGTTTGTACAAGCAATTGAGTTGTTGGAGGTGTACGAATTCAGTAATGTGCTGAAACATATTTTTGTTCAGACCAAAATTAGTATAATAGATGCTTTAACTAATGTAATTGATGTTGGAAGTCCCTTTGATTCGGGAAAGGATAAATTACAAGTGATTGGAGAAGCTAGGCATCCGATGCTGCTGTTTGATGATGAAAAATTCAGTGCCAGTGCAAGCATTAGTGGAAGAATGATAGTGGTTGTGGGTCATTGCAAAGTTAACATCAAAGCAAGCTTCGAGGAAATGGATTATACATGTTTGAAGCTGCATAATTCTCATGACATTGAAGTTTCAATTGTTCCAGAATTCGTGTTGCTTCGGTTCATATGAAAGCATTTCCTTGAAGGGATGGTAATTGTTGTTAGTTGGTTGATCAATTACAGAAGGTTTGAAGAGCTGTTGGACCTCTGGTATGATCTCACAGCTGGTGCACAAAGCCAGGTCAAGACAAAGATGATAACACTTGAAAAGTGGAACAAACAACGGCTGAAGGTTTTTGATCAGAGGCAGAATCTGAATGTGTTTGGGGTGATCTGCTGTGGTTGTTCCGAATGGAAAAATCATATGCACAAGCTTCAATATCTTCTCAATGTTTGGATGGAAAGGATCAATGCAATATCGAGGATAACTCCAGCTGAAATTAGAGTGACTATCGGCAAGGAAGTTTGGAACAAATTAACTCTAAGTTTGAAGAAGTTTACAGCTGTTCGAGAGTTTTTTGGGTTTCTCCACTTGTTATATTTGTTACTCATGTTTGAGATGGTTGACAAGAAAGCAAATATTGTTCATTTGAGGCAAGTTTGGTGGCTGGATGAGCATGGGATCCAAGAAAGTCTTGAGAACAGGCTGGAAATTTTAAGCTACAGTGTTAGCAATGCCAATTGGAATGTTATGGGAGTACAGGTTATTACATTGTGTCTTTGGCATTCAACAATGGCTTATGAAATCTTAGTTTGTATGGTCTATGCAAGAATTTGGGATAGAAAGGCTGAGACTTCTAGATCTTACAAGTTCACACTCAAGATTCAAGCAATAGAAGTAATAGAGGATGCTGAAAATTCTTGGAGAATTCCATTTCCATCACTGTCAGCAGCACATCAAATGCTAAATAGAATCATAGTTGGTGCAATTGTGGTCTTGAGAGGTCTTATGAGCCTATTGATAACAGGAAGCGTCTTTCTGAACCAAACACGAGCTAGATTCAGTGATAGTAGCAGTTACAATTTGCATGGGATCTACACTACCCAACTTCTGAATTCAGCAGTTAGGAAAGTGACATGGGAAGATAGTGCCGGTAGAGATGAGCCTGGTGTGTACGAGCTTGATAGAACAAAGTTCAAATATGACACATCATGGAGGAAAACTCAGGTCATTTGTTGGCTGCTTCACTCTCCTTGGTACCCTATATGTTTCAACAACAAGATGGTGTTGTTGGGTAACTTTAGTAATAGTTGGAGGTTTTTGAAAGGCAATGGTGCTGCTGGGTTCACTTGGTTTGAGTTTGGAAGGCCTCGTGAGATGGTCCAGGACTTCATATGCAGTCTTATGGGGTTAACGACATTCAAATTCAGTTGTGCAGCATACTGCAAGCAGAATTTCAGAAGTGTTGATGCATTTTATGGCCCTCTGCGGCAAGATAGTGTTTTAAGCTGTATTAACTGCATCACGAGGTGTCATGGATGGGTTGTTGATGTTGGGATGGTTTGGTTTGATCAGTGCAGACCTCCTGAAGAGTAATATACATTCAAACGCAAACATTGTGTCTAAACAAGAGTCATACTCATGTATCTGCTGCATTTCAGAGTCAGTTCATCATTGGTTCGTTTCAGTTGCAACAAATTTCAGCAAGTTCTAGTCACAGTACAATTCAGTTCTTGATCTACATTATATGTGTTCATAGATGCTGAATTTCGTAGCTGCAGCTCTACAACCAATTTGCTTCATGTTCAGCTCATGTTTCCTATTGTGGCACTTGGTCTTCAAGCTTCAACTCTTTTCTTGATTCTTGGGGACAAGAATCTTTTAAAGGAGGGAGTAATGTTGTGATTCTCATAATAGGGGGCATATAAAATAGAGTATAAATGTAATAAGGTGTTGAATATAGCTGATTGAGTTGTATTAGTGAGTTGATATTGTAGTTAGAATAAGTCTTGATGTAATTAGTAGCTTAAGCTTTGGTTAAGTCATGTAATAAGTGAAGTCTAGAGCTTGTTAGCTGCGCTAGTCAAGCTAGTGGTCAATGCCGATCAATAGTGGCGGCTAGTTAGCTGTTGGTTGAGTCGGTTAGTCCATGTGTCTAGGATCATTGCATCTCTAGATATTTTAGACTTAGCCATCCTAAAGGATTATTACTATAAGTATGTAGAGCCTCTCTTGAAGAGCGCATACCTTTAATGAATGAAAATTGATATCTTTGATACCTCTCTCTCTACCTCTCATCTCCTTCCTCTTCTTATCTCATCTAAACTCTAAATTCTCTCCTCATCTCATACTCTCACTATCTCAACCTAGGTTAAGATCCAAGAGTAATCTTGAATCTTAACACCAATGTACGTGGGAATTAAGTCATGCGTGTAGATCTTACTTATAGTACACCAAAGTAACTAACGCTCCATGCACAAGTCTAAAATACTCCTAGGATTTAGAGTCATCGTTTAAATAGTACAATATGAATCACTCATCTCTAATAGTAGTCTAGAAACAAGTAATCTAGATGGTCTAACTCATTGTGTCAATCTTATTAAACACACCAACATAACACTTTTGGATCACCATCCACATGACCAAGAGAAGTCATCTAAAGTGTCACGTCATAGTATTAACATACAAGTGGTCCAAACTTGTCTTCGACTACTAGTTTTTCAAACAACAATCCATGCCATTTGTTCCAAGTCTATCTACGGGTTAATCTCATAAAGCACTTAGAACAAACATGTAAATTGTAGTCTGAGGACTACACCTATCTTATGGATGTTTCCAAAAAGAAAACCACATGTAGTATAAATGCTCGCTTACACAAATTTAACACATAAACGATTAGAACTTCAATTTTATTCTTTAAAAAAATAATATTAACATAATAAATCTGGATATTAGGACACTATTCATAATAATCTCCCACTTCTCCCAAATCCAATTTATGAAAAGCTTTACACCCATCTTTTTTGTGTATGAACCAAAAGTCTACTAGGTCAATTATTCTATTTGAACCAACATGCCCTCTATGCAGCTTCTGAAGCTACAATGTATTTAGCCTCTATGGTGAAGTCAGCAATACAATACTACTTGACATTCCTCCCGCTAATGGCTCCTACTCCAAGGGTCAAGTCATGCCCGGACATCGAACGTCTGGCATATATATTTGACTGGATGTCTTAAAACAATATATCCAACTGGAACCAGCTTGTCACTTTGAAAGATCATCATATAATCTCTAGTCCTTCTTAAGTGCTAGAGAAAACGCTTCATTGCCACCTAGTGCTTCGGAACCGAGTTAGACTGACACGTGCTTACTATACCACATCATAGCAAATATCTGGTCACATGCACAGCATGGCATATATAAGGCTCCCACTGCCAAAGCATCTAGAATATTCCTCAATTATTCCTCGTCTTGAGGTGTCCTAGAACACTGCTCTAAATAAAGAGGGACTCCATGCTTGAAAGGTAAAAACCCTTTCTTCAAGTCCTCCATGCTATAACTTGACAACATCTTGTCAATGTAAGTGGCTAGAGAAAGACCCAACATCCTACTCTTTCGACTTCGCTGAAGCGTAATCCTACTCTTTCATATTGAGCTATTATGACAACCAAGTTTTTACAGCTAATGACACCCCAACATCATTCCTAATGAGTAGTATATTGTTGACATACAATATCAAGAAAGTCACTACTTTCTCTTAATATCGTTTGCACATGCATGGTTCGTTCAACCAATTGCTTAAAACTATAAGACTTAATTACTTCATTATGTTACGCTCGGGCTTGAACCACGAACGTAAACTAAGTAAAATGCGGATAGATTGAGAATATGAGATGAGGAAGAAGTGAAATTGAGATGAGATAGTAGAGAGATTAGAGTTTAGATGAGATAAGAAGGGAAAGGAGATGAGAAAATAGAGAGAGTTAGATAAGAGAGAGAATATTGATCTCAAATTGAGACTTGTGTTGATATTTCATTGATTGAATTCTTATTACAGCATAAGGCACTACTTATAGCAATTTGGACTAACTAATACAATGCATCAAGACAAATGGCTAACCAACTTAAGCTAGAAACTACTAGAATTTGAACTGAATTTGAACTGCCAACTACAATTCCCGCCAGCAAGCCAATTTAAATCCATGCCTCAAATTCTCGGTTTTTAACATTCCTTTCCCCTTGAAAACATTCTTGTCCTCAAGAATGAAAGAGAACGAGACTTGAAAATCACTTATTGTCTTGCAATTCATGCACCAGCAGAAACATGTAAGTAACAAGGTTCAAAATGCTGCTGAGAAATTCTATGTGGATGCATATTGTGAAGTAATCCCAGCCCAAAGTCTTTGTTGCCAATGCTTGGACCTGTTTTACGAAATTCAGCTCCGGTGGTCTGCACAACCCAAACCAAACCAACCTAACTTCAACAGCGATTGCTCGCTGCAAAATTGGATTCATGGAAATGAGCCTTTGATTCCCATCCGCTAGCTCATCTTGATGTTGCAATTGATGTCCAACATTCCCAAGCACATTTATCAGCTCAATTGCAAGCCCAAAGACCAAGCTTTGTTTGTTGTGAACTTTGAAACGCACTCTCGCAGCTCGAGTGCATCTTTTCAGCATAAAATCGACTCCGCTCAGCTTCATTTGGTCTTGAAAAGCTTCTCCCGGGTTGGGAGGCAACCTATCACAAGCACTTGCATGTGGATGAGTCGCAATTTCCTTCAAATAAAGACATAGTTCATCCCGAAAATGCCGATCGACATGCCGAAAGTGCAATCCAACTACTGGAACCTGATTGGACTTGTTCAATAACACTTCATTTAGCTTGAGAAGTACAAATTCAGGTGGCCTTCCATGATATTCCAAGATTGGCTTTTCCTTCATTCTCACTTTCATGCTTGAATTACATTTCTTGCGGCTCAAATGAATGACCAAACTGATCATGAATCCTTGCTGTATCTTGAGCTTCAAACCCAACTTCCTATTACTCCTGACTTTAATGCACACTTGATATTCTTGGACTGTAACCAGCAGTAACTCAACAACTTGCATTGGTTCAGCCTCATCCCCAATTGTTGCTGCAGTTATCAAACCAAGCTTCTGGACTTGCTCATTTGGATGATCCGGAGGTCTGACAATTATTTCATCCTCTGGAAATCGATCTTGAGGTCTAACATCAGCATTTTGATTGATCTCCAGCTGAAAGTGCCTCCTCAAGAGACATATTCGTTCATCCCTGCTTCGTTCAATCTCCAGCTGCTTGTGTTGAACGAACATTTCATTCCTCCTTGGATTCAGCTGATCATGAGATATCTCCACTGAACTCTGTGGTTCTGCAGCAAGAACTACTTACGTGCATCTGGCTAGAGTGATTTTATCTTCATCTTGCATTAAGACCTGAGTAGACTCACACTTCAACTTCGGCTTTGTCGACTTCTTTTTACCCAAAAAATCCTTCAACGCTTCGTTTAGATGGTTCCTTTTCCTCTTACTATTTGCTTTCTTTAACATTCCTTGGACAAGGAAATTGTATTCCCCTTCTGGATGCATGTCATATTGTGCCTCAATGTCGTCAAGAGACTCTAACTCTAGCAAAGAGTCTTCATAAGGATTGTCTTGTTCAAACTCAGGTTCTTCAATCTTGTTTTCATCAATTTCGGCATTGTCGTGGTCGAATTCGTCTCCAACAGCCACAGGTGCCACTTTCTTTCTTTGCTCAACATTGAACTTTGGTTGTCTAACACTATCCGCTAGCTCCGGAAACTCATTTGCATCAAGAACACTAGCATAATCACAACTGATGTTAACAACCGGTTGAGCTGAATATTGCCGTTTCTCCATTAGCTGCATACATTCTTGTCTCCATTCTTGAGATTCTCGTCTCCATTCTTCACGTTCTTGCATAAATTTCCCAAAAAGCTCATCCAATTTTCATTGCAAAGAGCTCATATCAGCCATGTTTGCCACGAGCAATAAAACTTCGTTCGAAATTCGCAGAAGTGTAACTCGTTTCGTAATTCTTCAACAATCAATTGCTTTATGAATTTGTACACCTTCGTTCGCACAACAATCGGTTGCTATCGGTTTGACAATCATCACTGATCAAGAATTTTAATATGCAGAGTCACGAACAAAACCCTAACTGCGAACGTTCTCTGACAGCGAAGCTATCGTGAATAATTCAGACTAAGAATATGAAATTGTTTCAATTTTTGCCTGTAATTATGATTTAACACACGATACACAACAATCTTCAAGAACAATAGCGGAATTCAACACCTTCGATGCGATGTTCGTTGTCAGAATTTCGCCTCGCTGACAGATTTTTGCCTAAGCAATTTCTCCACTCAAATCATATAATTCTTAGAATCAAACACAGATTCTGATGAGTCCTCACCACTTCTATGCTTAACAACACAATCAACAACAAACACGAATTCACATCGAATTGCAACTTGAAGCTCAGAAATCCATTACCTCAACCTCAGACACTGGATTGCAGAATCTGAATGAAACTTCAATTCAACTGCTTACTGATCTTTTGATGATGATCCAGTGCAATGTGGATCAACTAGCTCAATTGTAACTTCTTCTTCCAAAGATCAGATGGATATTTCATCAACATCAGTTATGCTTAGCCCATAACTTAAGCAAATTTTTTTTTTTCTTTTGAATTTTCAAGATCAATTTTGAAAATCACAAATCTGAATTTTGATCGGTTGAACTGAACTAAATTCAGTCCTGAATCTGAATTTTTTTTTTAAATCTTCTTATGTTTACGCACTCGATTGGAATGAGGCTCTGATACCAATTGTTACGCTCGGGCTTGAACCACGAACTTAAACTAAGTAAAATGTGAATAGATTAAGAATATGAGATGAGAAAGAAGTGAAATTGAGATGAGATAGTGCAGAGATTAGAGTTTAGATGAGATAAGAAGGGAAAGGAGATGAGAAAATAGAGAGAGTTAGATGAGATAAGAAGGGAAAGGAGATGAGAAAATAGAGAGAGTTTGATGAGAGAGAGAATATTGATCTCAAATTGAGACTTGTGTTGATATTTCATTGATTGAATTCTTATTGCAGCATAAGGCACTACTTATAGCAATTAGGACTAACTAATACATTGCATGAACACAAATGGCTAACCAACTTAAGCTAGAAACTACTAAAAGTATCTAGAATACAACTAACTAACATTTAAATCTGATTATTGGCGCCAAAAGCCATCCTAACAGCAGCATTTAGTTCAGCAGCAGCAGCAACGTGCACAGCAGTAGCATTTAACAGAATTTTAACTGAATTTTAACTACCAACTGCAATTCCCGCCAACAAGCCAACTTAAATCCACGCCTCGGATTCTCGGCTTGTAACACATTATGACTCAAGGGATCAGATTCAATGCCAACCACTAAGGCTTCCACTATCAACCAGTCAGGTGTCCTAACAATCCTCCCACCACACCTAATCTCTTGTGTACCTTGTACATTCTCGTTCCTATTAGTAGGTGCATCTAATACATCTACTATGTCTTGAGTTGTGTCTAGCTATTCAAAATTAGTATCATTTTCGTTCAATTCTTATAAATATATTTTGTTTTTCTCTTTTGTAATTTATTTGCAAAGTCCTTCTTTAACTATTTCGCATATTCATTAATAAAAACCCTTTTGATCAAAAGAATTGTAGAAAATACCGTCTTCATTTCTTTTATCTGCAACACAATTCTACTGCGGTGTACCTAGAGGCCGAAGCTGAGATCTTATCTCATTTGTAGTTCAGAAATCTAAAGACTCACCTGAAAAATATTCACCACCTCGATTTGATCGAAGTGATTTAACTTGTTTACCTAATTGCTTTTCTACTTCAGCTTTGTACTTTTTGAACTTCTCAAAAGAGTCCGACTAATATCTAATTAGGTAAACATATACACATCTTGAGTAATCATCACAGAACATGATTAAGTACTCATATCCACCTCGTGCTTGAACATGTATTGGTCCACATACATCTATGTGAACCAGCTCAAGCAAGCCACTAATCCTGTTGCCTTTACTCTTAAAGACTAACTTGGTCATCTTTCTTTCCATGCAGGATTTGCAAACTGTTAATGACCTCAAGTCCAAAGCCTCTATTAGTCTATCTTTCACCAGTCTTTGGATCCTGATCGAATTAGTGTGACCTAATCATTAGCGCCCATGTGTAGGCATTCTCCCTTTTAAGGTATTTTCTTTTCGAAGATTGAAAAAATGAACTTGTCTTACATTGATTTAAATAAACACCGGAGTTTTGATAAGGAAATAACATGAATAAACAATTTATTCATGCACGTTTGTAAATAAATAATCTATTTCTTGTATTAAAATCTTCATTATCAAATCAACAGAATAACAATTATTAATTAACCAAAATAGAGAAATCAAATTCCAGTATAGCAAAGGTTTAAATAATTGATCCTTTAAAATAAAACTCTACTACTAAAGTCTAAGCTATCATCTCCTACACTTAAGACCACTATTATTGTACTGTCCTTGACCATCAGGTACAACACCTATCATGTAGCCTATAGCCTAGCCTGAGCTCCTGTAACATATTATAAATATGGTCAGTTGAACCTGAGTCCACCCACCAGGAACCTAGTGGACTCTCAACTGTGCATGAATTAACTAAGTGAGATATCAACATATCTCCACTAGATGGCTTAGCGGTCTCTGGAGGAAGAGTAGCTATGTTCTTAGTGTAGTTTCTCCTCCAGTGGCCTAGTTGACTTCCTTATGGACTTGGTTGCTACAATAGCAACCTTGCCCTTTCCTTTCTTTCTAATTGGTCCCTTGTGAGTAATGAGTAAGTCTAACTTATTTTTCAAGGCAAAGTGATTTGGTCCAATGAGTACATTATGGATTCAAAATTAAGTGAAGTTCGCCAACCGTATCTATATCAAAAATACTGTAAATGCGAACATTTATGTAACTGTCTAACAAGAGTCATGTGTAATCCAGCGATATATATTCTTTCAATTTAGCATAAGCAATAAGTGAGATATCCACCAGACTATACAATCATGCATAAAATGATGAACCAAACACACCACTCTTTACTCCCCGGCAGTGGGGTCGCACGAAGCTAGTTCTGGTTGGAACTATTCTCAATTAATATGTTTTCTTATAACTCTTACTAAACATGATTAACTTACCACTTTACCTTAGTCTCTAACAAGACACAACAGAGCTTCTCGAGGAGGTTAATGCATCACGTTAGTCAAGTGTAAACCATTATCTAAGCCTCCATACAAATGCACGTAATACTCCATGCCAACGTGGTCGCATCGCTTCTTTGGACTTTGGTTTATCCTAATAGAAGTCTAACCCTATAATCTCCAAACCAACATCCTCCACAGGAAGATCTATCAATCTACTATACTACTAGACCGGTAATAAAGACCATGAAGTTACAACAATTGAAACCTCGCTCTCACTCGATTTTTATAACCAGTGGTTTTTAATTAACTTGCATTTATAATATGGATTATCTCATAACTCTCCGTAGAATCTCATTCTAAAATTAACCAAAATTTATTAATTAACTTACTCATAAACATTATCGTTTTACCACACGATTATCTCATAATCATGCTTTAGAATCTCATTTTAAAACCAAATTAATAAATAAAATTAATTTCATTTAAAATTAGTAACGTCTTAGAACTTAGACTATCCCATAGTCTTATTTAGAATCTCATTCTAAAATTAAATAAGCTTAGACAATCCAATTGTCCTGTTTAAAATCTAATTCTAAAATTACACAAGCTTAATACAGTTTAACTTTTATTTTAAAACAATAATGATCTAGACCATCGCATAGTCTATTTTATTATCTTATTCTAAAATAATTTAAAATAATATTTATTTAAAATAATACTGATTCACAACTCAGATTATCGTATAATCTAATTTAGAATCTCAAATTAAAGGAAATTATTTAATAAAATGATTAATTTATAATTAAGTAAATTAGTATTGATGTCTGCACGTCCAAAAATAAAATAATAATATTTTTTAAATTAAATTTTTAAAAAAGCTGACATCAGCACACTCTCGCTGACATTAGCGTTAGCCAGACGCTAGCAACTGCTTCAGTTTTTTCAAATTTTAAATTAAAATATTTAATTTTAAAATAAATTGAATCTAATCTCATTGGATCAATTCTATTCGATTTTGTAAAGAAATAATTGAATCTAATCTCATTAGATCAACTTTATCCAATTTTGTTAAAAAAAATAAAATAATTGAATCTAATTTCATTAGATCAATTTTTTCTGATTCCATAAAAATTAATCGAATCTAATCTCATTAGATCAATTTTATTCAATTTCGTAAATCATGACTCAGAACGTACAATCTCTTTATACGAACAACATAATCGCAAATTAATAGGTTGTTTCGAATTAACAATTGATTCATTAATGATTTAAATAATTTAAATCTTTACCTATAAATGATCAAATTAACTTGTAATTAATTGACGATTTAAACAATTCAAATCATTACCTTATATAATGTTTATTAACAATTAATTCATTAATGACTTAAACAATTTAAATCGTTACTTAACGCAATCATCTGAATTAACTATTAATTCATTGTTGATCTAAACAATTTAAATTGATATAGTAAAAGAAACAATCTAATTAGTAATTAATGCTTTAATAATTTAAACAATTTAAATCGCGACTTTAAGCAAACTTTCCTTCTTAATAAAATCACAAATTTATTAAATCGCAGATCTATTTATTTGGATCATATAACACCTATTCACATATATTATGAATGTGATCAGAGACTGGCTCTGATACCAATTGTTGGGAAAAGATATAAATTTTGTTGAAAATGTAAATTCTAATACCAACTATTGGGTTCATAGTTCTCAACAATGGTCACAACAGTTGGCACCGATTAGAGCACCTAGAGTAGGAGACTCTTCTCTCTACCTAAGCCTCCGGTTGGAGAGTCACGCTTCATGACACCTCACGTGCTAGACTTCCTGGGAATAGGTTTAGCTTTATAAACCCTTTTCCCTAATACCGGTTGTTAAGAAGAATTTCAAAAATTCTCCCTAGTTTTATAAACTTTACTCGGCGAAAGTGGTTTAGAATTCATAATTCTAAACCTAGGGTTGATTTGAAATTTATAAATTCAAATTTACAGATTTAAATTCATAACTTAAATCTACAAATCTAAATTCTTAATTTAGATCTACAGGCCTTTTACTCTAATACATTCATAACAATGCATAAACTTAAATAGGCATAATAATGAATATTGTAAATAAATAGAAAAGCGAAACTAAAAGAAGAATGAAAAGAAGAACATAACTAGAATTGCTCCAATAATAAAGAATAGCAAGAAAATCGAGACCCCACGATCTTTTACGCAATTACCTCAAACTGAACGGAGGGTGGACTCCGAAAAATATTAAACTCAGGAAAAGAAAATTTTAATGGAAATTTTTCTCTCCTATTAGTCCTCCCAAACAATTTCCTGAAACCCAAAAATTTAATTTCGATCGAATGCCAGACCTCCGAATTAGTACCTCGATTTATAGTAGGTTATCGGAGCAAAATAATACAAATAAATGATGTGGGATACTAAGAAAAACAAATCGGAACACAAAATATGAGGCAAAATGACTTCGTTTCACTGTGGAGCAAAAACAAGTGTTTCGGCCTTTCAATGGCTGCCACGGGGAAAAACTCCATTGGTCCGGGTGCATTGCTGCAGATCGCAAGCTGTTTTAAATGTGATTTCTTTTTTTTTTTTTTTTGCTTTGTTTTTCACATGTAAAAAATTATCTTGTGAATTTTAATTTTCTAAAATTGTTTTATCTTACAATTTCCAATTTTTATTCATCTCATGAATTATGTTTGGCAAAATTAATTTACCCATCTCATGAATAAATAATTCATCTCATGAATTCTTTAATATTTTTCTGATGGTAATAAATACAGAGGCTTGCGTAGGGACCTCAGGGACAATTTAAGTCTAGCTCCAAATGGGTTAAATTAATCATCTCAGGATTTAATTTAATTGCCAATTAATGAGACTTAATTCCACTAAATAAATCTCACTGCACTCAGGACTTAAATCATTTATTCAATATCTCCCTAATAGACCGTATTGATGACAACCACCCCTCCATTAGATGTCCATGACAAAGGATAAATATAACTACTACCACTGTGCTTCTCACAGCTTCTCCATTAGTTACCAACATGCGCTTCACTGAATAATACATTTATACTTGAACATATTCATAGTATAAATTCCAAATGTCAAACATTTGGAATACTTTGGCCAAAGATTCCGAACTATTCAAACATTTGCGAATCAACTAAGGGGACATTTGTATCTCATAAGAGACTGTAGATTCCCTATTGAATACCTGATCTTTGTCACACTTCATGACGATATCTAGTGTACGTGGGAATTCAGTCATGCGTTTAGACCTTGCTTATAGTACACCACAGTAACTAACGCTCCATGTTCTGGTTCAGAATACTCTCAGAATTTTGAGTCATCATTCAAACAGTTCAAAATGAATCACTCATCTCCGATAGTAGTCTAGAAACAAGTAATCCACATGGTCCAACTCAGTGTGTCAATCTTATTAAATACACCAACATAACACTTTTGGATCGCCTTCCACATGATCAAGACAAGTCATCTAAAGTGTCACTTTATAGTCTTAGCATACAAGTGGTCCAAACTTGTCTTCGACTACGAGTTTTTCAAACAGCAATCCATACCATTTGTTCGAAGTCTATCAGTGGGTTAATCTCATAAACCACTTAGAACAAACATGTAAGTTGTAGTTTGAGGACTACACCCATCTCATGGATGTTTCCAAAAAGAAAATTACATGTAGTATAAATGCTCGCTTACACAAATTTAACAAGGAAATGACTAGAACTTTAATTTTATTCTTTAATAAAATAATATTAATATACTAAATCTAGATTTTGGGACACTATTCCTAACAATTCAATGGTGTTCAATTAGAGCATATCCATAGAAAGCAAAACAAAGCATCCAATGACTTGGCCTACTTAGCTTTAGGGAACAAGTTGCACTGGACTTGGTGCGAAGAAACTACGGTCATCAAGAGTAAGGTTTTGGACCATGGCATCGAATTCACTAAGTCATCCAGTTTTGAGAGCAGAGTTAACCCAAGTGAACACTTGGATTATTTGAGATCCATCAAACTATCCCAGGTCAACACGAGGACTGGAGGAAGCCTTTAATTACTTCACGAACCCTCAAGATTACATTAAGGACAAAAAGATGAAAATGGGAGCTCATATATTCCATCTGGATGATGAATCTGGAGAGTTATATAAAAGGGATGCCAGTGGAGTGCTTCTCAGATGCCTTGACTCGAAAGAAGCAATGCTAGTGATGGTAGGAGGCCATGAGGGTATCTGTGGATCCCATCTGGCTAGTAACAAGATGCTATTATAATTCCTTTAGTTTTTTGGATGTAAATGTTCTTGTAGCTCGGGTGTTGTTTTGAGTTGTTTTAGCCTTGCTTTCAATTGTTAGTTGGCAGGCCAAGTTGGCGCCAAGAGTCGGCTTTGGTCCAGCTGGTCAAATGTGGTGGCCTGTTTGTATTTTGGGCGCCAATTTTAGTTAGTCTGTTGGGGATTGGTGTCTTAGTGCAATGTATCTAGATCTATTATAAATAGATCTAATTCTTGTAATCTCATCATTCAATCAATAAAAATTCTGATTTTGTTTTGGATAATCTCTCCCTAATTCTCATCTATTTCTCTAATTTCTCGTCTCTTTCAATTCTCTTCTTACCTTATCAATCTCTTTCACAAGGTTAGCTATCAATCTAGATTTGGTAGTTAAAAATTGGTATCCGAGCAGGTTCAAGTTGTTTATTGCTTGAATTGAGTTGGCAAAATTAAAGAAACACAATCAAAGTATGGCTGATGGAGTAAGAACACGTTCGGGAGCTGGAGGTGGAAATGTAGCTTCAGTTGTTCAACCAGATGTTTCATATGCTGCTATTGTTGGTTCGAACACTTCACAGGAGTATGTTACTACTGATTAGATGATGGAATTGTATGATCATATTACTAATTCACAGAAGCAATCAGAAGAATGCATGTTCTCAAGATTACAGCAACTGCAGTTGGAAAATCAGCAAAGAAATGATGACCGATTGTCGAAATTGGAGGATAGGCTAGAGAAATTGTAAGATTAGATCAAGAAGCAAGGAGAATCATCAGTTAATGCGATTCTTAAACCTGCAAGTCAGCTCATTCCTCCAGCTGCAGTAACTCAACCGCAAGTTCACAGAGACAGGAATGAGAGTTTGGATAGGAATCATGACAAATCTCCTACGTTACAAGAAAAAGCTGGACCTTCAGTTCATATCAGATCAGTTGATGATCGACCTCCCGTGGTTGAGGTTACAGCAGGAGCTCATGATCGAAATACAGAACCAGGCCATTCCAGATTGTTTGGTCAGTGTTCAGGTTTGCAATCCAAACCTCCAGATTCAGTTGTACACTACAGGAGCTCATCCAATGACTTAGAACAACAGAATAGGCCTCCTGATTCATCAACAGCAAAGATCATTGAGTATTGATGCTACATTTGGTGGCAGAAGCAACATTCATAGACAACCAAGGGTGCAAATCGAGTCATTTGATAGTAAACAACCTGAGTCATGGTTGAGGAGGTGTGAACGGTATTTTCATTTCTATAACATCAATGAAGCTGAAAAAGTGGAATTAGCAGCAGTGCATCTTCATGGAGACCATGTGGTTTGGTTTTATAGTGTATTGAAGAGCAATCCTAATCTTTCTTGGGGCCAATTCGTGGAAGAGTTATGCGAGAGGTATGGAGAAGAGGATACAAGTGATGTTGTTAACAGCTTTAATAAAGTTTATCAAACCTCTTCCGTGAAGCAATACATGATCAGGTTTGAGAATTTGTGTGCTAACATGATAGCCATTAATCCACATTCTACGGAGGCATATTATGTCTCAAGCTTTATTAGTGGATTAAAGCCAAGAATCAAGAACTTGGTTAAGGCCATTGGGCAAAAGACACTCTCCAAAGCCTATAATAAAGCTAAATTAATTGAGGCTACACTTGTATCTTCAAGTGACAAACGTAAATTCAAGAACAGCATTTACAAAACTCACCATAGAGACTCATCAGGTACCAAGGCTGACCGTGCAGTGGACAAGAGGTCTGCAAGGTTATGTTATAAATGTAATCAGCCATATCAGCACGGATATGGGTGCAATCCAAAATTCTTGATGTCTGTAAGGGGATCTCGAGTTGAAGCTGAATCTGGGGCTGACAGTTCAGGGTCTGAAGAGGACAGTTCTGAGCATGGTTCACACGATGAGTTGTTTGAAGATGAGGTTGAGATTTCCATGAAAGCATTGACCGGGAATGTAGCTCACAACACCATATGCATTGGTGGAAAGGCCGGAAAAACTTCCATTATCATTATTGTGCATAGTGGAAGCAATCATAGCTTCGTTGATCCCAAATTGGTGAGGAAGGTGAAGCATGAAGTCATCAAAACGCATCCTTTAGCTGTGATGGTAGCTGATGGCAATTCCATTACTACTCAAAACAAGTGCCAAGCATTCCATTGGTCTATGCAAGATCATCAATTCTCCTTTGATTTCAGAGTTCTTCCTTTGGGAGGTTGTGATATGGTGCTCGGGGTAGATTGGATGAGATCATTTAATCCGGTGCTATTTGATTTTGATAAAATGATAGTATCTTTCGAAGTTCATGGAACTAAGGTCACACTACAAGGAATTTCAGATCAAGCACAGCTGCGGTTGATCAATGGCAAGCATTGACATGGTGGATTCAAGAAGAATGCAATCCAATGGCTTGGGAAATTGTTTGTCATTTCATCTGCTGAATTGCAGCCAGATATTCAACCTGAAGTTCAAGCTTTGATTGAAGAGTTTGAGGATATTTTCGAGCAGCCAAAGAGCCTTCCTCCTCAAAGAAGTCTAGATCATGCTATACCACTTCGAGCTAACTCTGATCCAGTGAAGATCAGCCCTTACCGGTATGCTCACGCTCAAAAATCAGAGATTGAGAAGCAAGTTGATGAGTTGCTTAAAATGAGCTTTATTAGACCAAGCCATAGTCCTTTTGCCTCACCCGTGATTCTTGTGAAGAAGAAGGATGGCACAGCTAGAATGTGCATCGATTATCACCAATTGAACTCTTTGACAGTGAAAGATAAGTTTCCTATTCCTGTTATTGACGATTTGGTTGACGAGTTATATGGAGCTCATTTCTTCTCTAAGCTTGATTTGAGGCAGGAATATCATCAAATCAGAGTTCTTAAGCCGGATATATACAAGACTGCTTTTCAGGCACATCATGGGCATTTTGAGTTCGTTGTTATGCCTTTTGGTCTAACAAATGCTCCGGCTACATTCCAAGCTGCTATGAACGACATTTTCAAGCCTTATTTGAGGAGATCAGTGTTGGTTTTCTTCAATGACATATTGATATATAGTTCTTCTTATGAGGATCACCCCATTCACCTTAGGGAAGTATTTGTGGTGATGCGGTGGCACAGATTTTTTGCCAAGCTAACAAAATGTTCCTTTGCTCAGTCCAAGCTTGAGTATTTGGGTCATGTAATTTCTCATGAAGGAGTTTCTACTGATCCTTCCAAAGTTCAAGCAATGTAAGAGTGGCCTATTCCGATGACCTTGAAGCAATTGAGAGGATTCTTGGGATTGACTGGATATTATAGGAAGTTCATTAAAGGTTATGGGTCCATTGCAAAGTCCTTAACTGAGCTTCTAAAGAGGGATGCACTCAAGTGGACCGAAAAGGCGCAAGCAGCATTTGATGGTATTAGCTATGCCAAATTTTTCTGAGGACTTCATCTTGGAGACAGATGCGAGTGAGACTGGTTGTGGGGCTATTCTCTCTCAACATGGAAGACCTATTGCTTATTTGAGTCAAGCACTTAGTCCCAAGCATCAAGCCACGTCCACTTATGAGAAGAAGTACTTAGCAATTCTCCTAGCAATTGAGAAAGGGAGGCATTACTTGGATGGTCATAGGTTCATCATTCGAACAGATCATCAAAGTCTTAAGCACCTCTTGGAGAAAAAGATAGTGACAAGAATTCAAAAGAAGGGGTTAATGAAGTTGCTAGGCCTTGATTATGCAATCGAGTATAAAGGAGGGAAAGAAAATCTGGCTGCGGATGCATTATCAAGAAGGTTTGAGGACCATGAGCAGGGTTCTTGTGGTGCAATGTCTGTTGTTTTTCCAACTTGGATGGATGAAGATTACAAGTCTTATGAAGAGGACTCCTTTGCTCAAGAGTGTGTGGCTGCAGCTTGGATGAAAAATGCAGATGCAGTTGACAGCAAAGCTGAAATATCTATGCAGAAAGGTATCATCCAGGTGCAGAACAACCTGTACATAGGCTCCTCGACTGATCTGAGAGATCAGATTGTGAAAGCTTCACATGATTCAGCTTGGGGTGGACATTCCGGGGTTGAAGGTACCTATCAAAGAGTTAAGGCATACTTCAGTTGGCACGGTATGAAGAAGGCAGTGACAGATTTTGTTAAGTCTTGTGAGGTGTGTCAACAAACCAAATTGGGAGATCATACATACCATGGACTCTTACAGCCCCTTCCCATTCTGGAGGGTCCTTGGATCAACATAAGCATGGATTTTATGGGACCTCCCAGGTCTGATGGTAGGGAGGTAATTTGGGTAGTGGTGGATGGCTTCACAAAATAAGCCATTTTATTTCACTCACCCGGCCAGTTACAGCTGAGTGGTTGGCCAAGAGCTTTCTAGACAACATATATAAGTTACATGGATTGCCTCAATCCATTGTTTCTGATCGGGACAAGATTTTTACAAGCATTTTTTGGAGGGAGTTGTTCAAGTTGTTAGGTACTACATTGGCACTCGGTTCATCTTATCATCCCCAAACAGATGGACAAACTGAGCGTGTTAACCAATGTATTGAGCAGTACCTTCGGAGTATGGTTTTCTCATGGCCTAGAGAGTGGAACCAATGGCTTTCTTTAGCTGAATATTGGTTCAACACTCATGTTCATGCATCTATTGGCACTTCTCCTTTCCAAGCTTTACATGGGTATGCTCCTCCTACCCCATTTATGTTGCAGTAGCAAGGTACATCAGAATCTGCAGCAAGGGACTATATTCAATAGAGGCAGCAGATGATCCAGAACCTCAAAGATAATCTCCTCCAAGCATAATCAAGAATGAAATTCTATGCAGACAAAAAGAGGGTAGACAAAAACTATGAAGTTGGAGACATAGTCTACCTCAAATTGCAACCTTATCGACAGTCTTCTTTGGCTATCAGGAAGAATGTCGAGCTAAGTGCTCCTTTCTTTGGTCCATACAAGATTTTGGAAGGGATTGGCAAAGTAGCATATAAACTTGACTTACCATCTCATGCATACATTCACCCGGTGCTCCATGTATCATTAGTTAAAAAGCAGGTGAAGAATGGAGTTAAAAGCTCTCGGACACCACCCGAAGTAGGGGCAAATGGCGCTTTGCTGTTAGGACTAGTTGCTGTCAGGGAGCAGAGGATTATTAAAGGTGCAGATGGATCTTTTTAGCAAATTTTGGTGCAGTGGCTGAACCTGGACAAGAGCTTGGTTACATGGGAGAATCGTACATTTTTGAAGAGCCAATTTTCATGTTTTTCTCCTTGAGGACAAGGAGCATCTCAAGGGGAAGGGAATGTTATAATTCCTTTAGTTTTTTGGATGTAAATGTTCTTGTAGCTCGTGTGTTGTTTTGAGTTGTTTTAGCCTTGCTTTCAATTGTTAGTTGGCAGGTCAAGTTGGCGCCAAGAGCAGGTTTTGGTCCAGCTGGTCAAATGTGGCGGCTTGTTTGTATTTTGGGCGCCAATTTCAGTTAGTCGGTTGGGGGTTGGTGTCTTAGAGCAATGTACCTAGATCTATTATAAATAGATCTAATTCTTGTAATCTCATCATTCAATCAATAAAAATTTTGATTTCTATTTGGATAATCTCTCCTTAATTCTCATCTATTTCTCTAATTTCTCATCTCTTTCAATTCTCTTCTCACCTTATCAATCTCTTTCACTAGGTTAGCTATCAATCTAGGTTTGGTAGTTAACAGATGCATTGGCTCATTATATGTTGTGGTTATTACTGGCCATCAGTGATGGATTGCTGCATAATGTATGCCAAAGGCGTGTAGAACATGCCAAAGACATAAGCATGTATCGAGAATCCCTACAGCTAAGGTGCATTCCATTGTCGAAACCATGGCCCTTAATAGGTTGGGCATTGGACATCATGGGGAAATCAACACCCCCCCCCCCCCCCCCCCCCCCTCTCTCTCTCTCTCTCTCTCTTCTAGCAAGAAACACTCTTACTTACTTATGGCCATAGACTACTTCACAAAATGGGCGGAGGCTAAATCAATTAAGAATATCAATCAGCAAGACATGATTGATTTTATCAAAGAATACATCTTATGTGGGTTTGGTATCCCTAAGACTATAACTGTGGACCAAGCTAAAGTGTTTCATGGGGCTGAAGTTGAGGAGTTCACCAATTGTTTCAACATAAAATTTTGAACTCAATCCCTTACTAAGCTCAAGCCAATGGCCAGTCAAAGTCAACAAATAAATTATTAAGGCCAATATGGAAACAGTGATTGAGGATAATCCCAGGAGTTAGGATGAATTGCTATTGGATGCTTTTTTGGGCTTACAGAACGTCCAAACATGATGCAATTGGGACAACTCCCTTCCACCTAACTTATGGCATGATGTCGTGCTCCTAATGGAAGTAACAGTTCAGTCTATTAGGTTGGCCCATCAATGGAAGTTTTCTAAACTTGAGTATGAGCGGGCTATGGTGGACAAACTAGCTAACTTAAACCAAGTTAGGTTGATGCCCTATAAGTTAAAGAAACAAATGAAGAGGGTGGCCAAACCATACAATAAAAAGGTCAAACCCAAGTCTTTTGACTTAGGGACTATAATCTAGAAAGTGTTTGTACCCATTGTAAGAAAGATCGTGTCTTTGGGAAATGGTCCCCAAACTAGGAGGGCCCATTTAGAGTCATTGAGGAATTTGGAGGCAATGATTACTTACTCGAAGATCTAGATAGAAGAACTCACCAGAGGGCTATTAATGGAAGGTTCCTAAAGAAATATGTGCCATCAATTTGGGATGTTAATAAGGAAGTTCTTAAGAATAGATTCCCTAAATTATGGGATGAGTTTTAATATAAATGTCTTGAAGATCAACTCCATGATCCTTAGGTTAAGAAAATTAACAAAAGAAAGAAGCAACCACCAAGTTGAGAGACGTGCTTGACAAAAATGTGTATCTCAATAATATTATCAGAGAGTACATGGCATACATACAAAGTAATCCAGGCAAATAACTTGTGTGGATGAAAACTCTTTACCAAAAAAAAAAAAAAAAAATCTAAAAGTGTTGAGTCCTCATTCTCACTAAGGATCCCTCTACAAAAGATTGTTGGCTAGTTGCATTACTTAGTTCGTGGTCCAGGGAAAGGGCTTCTTCTTCATGAACTTGGTCACTTCTTTGGGCTCTTGGGGTTGCTTCCTCTAGCTATCCAACCACAGTGCCTTGGGAGGAATGTTGTTGTCTCAGGAAAAATAACATTGTAATGAATTTCATCAGGGCTTCTATTCTCTTGAGCTTGCTAGCTTTGGGTCTTCTTGGTTGCTTCATGTTCTTCAAACAAATGTTGCAGGCCACTGAGGTCAGCTAAATGCCTTAAGCCCCTTGTGGAATCTTGACAGTGTCGCTTCTGCTAAAGGAGGGTTAGGACCTCTTGGTTCACCATTGAAAGGACTTCCTCCAAAACATCGAGTTCTCTGGCAATAGCAGGAGCCGCCTTTTGGGTCCTCTTTTAAGGCCTCCACCAGAGCCATAGCTTCATGGAAGTTAGTCCTTTTCGTCAAGGTTAAAATAGGGAGATGTGAAAGCTCCCTTAGTCTCTAGAATCTCGGGGATACTTGGTCTAGTTGCTAAAAGGCCAACCACTTGCTCCCAGCTTTTTTAGTGGAGCGGGCATCCCTCTAGGTAGTGGGGAAGGAACGGCGCTTAGAGGTGTGACCTGTAAAAGGGTTAACATCAAAGAATTAACTTTGGAAGACAACTAAGGTTAGAAGAACTATCATTACCTCTGAAACCCTAGCTTGAGGAAAAAGGAGGACTTCTTCTGGCATTTCTGCCATTGGAACTTCTGCTGGCTCTTCAATTGCAGGGACGTCTTCCTTGAGGGGATCCCCTGGGGAACAATGCTTGCATGTTAGAACCAAATGTGGTTTGAAACATTAAGAGTTAGAAAGCAAGATTACATAGTCTTATCTTCAAAGATTTTCGAGGGAGAATAAGACTCTTAGAGGGAGGAATGGAGCTTGCACAAGGCCCTAGTTCAGAGTAGCTGGGAAGGAAACCTCTTAAGAGAATAACTTATAACTGGCTCCACAGTAGCTGTAGCTATATCAGCTCCTTCTTCAACACTCGAGCTTAATGGTTCAGTACCCTGACTAAGCGCTGTCGCAATTTCCTGAGATAGAGAATCTAGTATCTCCACAATAATTGGGGCTTGCTCTTCTTGTGGCTGTAAAGTCCAAGTTAGGAGTTTCTTTGACAGAGATAAATGAGGTACCAATTACAAAAAGCCAATACCTCTAGTTCAGGGAGCCTAGCTCTTCTTTTCCTCACTAGTTGTGAGATGGGTACCTCTTCATCTTCTTCCTCCTTTGCTACCGGAATGGCTACTGTAGGAAGAGTTGGGGCTACCTCCTTCTGCTTTCTCCTCCTTGAGCCACAAAGTTTGAGGGCTAGTGGAAGAATTTATTATGATCGATGAATTTGAATTGTAATTTCAGGTTGTATCTTTGGTTTTGATTTTCATTGTTGAGTTGTAATGTTTCAAAAGTTAGTTGGGGTCGGTTTGGCGCCTTTGGGGTTCGGTTGGTCAAGCTTTTGGTCAAATCTGGCGGCTGTGCAGAATTTGGCGCCAAAATGCTAGTTTGAGTTGGTTTAGTTAGTTGGCTAGGTCCAATGTTTTAATTTTTGTCTAAATAAGCTCCTAGCTTGTAATCTCATCATTCAATGAATAGAAATCAGAATTCCTTTTAGAATTTCTCTCTCTTTTCTCGTATCCTTCTCTATTTCTCATCCCCCTTCTTTTTTCTCTTCTCATCTTAACTCTTTCCTTTACAAGGTTAGACTTTCAATTTCGAATTGGAAGCTAACAATTGGTATCAGAGCTGGTTCAAACAATCAAGTGCTTGATTGAGGCTGGCAAAAGCAAAGAAAAACATGATCGAAGGTGTTAGAACTAGATCAGGAGCTAGAGGAGCAAATGCATCTGGTCCGGATACTTATGCTGCTGCGGTTGCAGGTCCTGGTGCAGATGTAACAATTAATCACCACCGGGATCTATATGACAAGTTCAAGCAGCTAAATGCTAAGTTTGATCAACAATATGTCGAGTTTAAGTAGTAGAATGTTAACATTCAGTAGCAGAATGACAGCATTAAGCAGTTGATAAGGATGCAGCAGCAGATTATGGAAAAGGAAATGAATAAGGAAAATCGGTTGCAACAAATTGAAGAGAAGATTGTAAAATTGCAAGATCAGGTTAATAAGCAAGGAGAATCAAGTGTTAATGCAATCTTAAAGCCTGCGAGTCAGATCTTTGATTCGGTTGAAGCAAATCAGCAGCAAAACAAGGCAGACAGAATTGAAGAAGTGTGCAAGACTCGAGAGAAGTCTCCGATGTTGCAACCTGATGTAGGACCTTCAATTCACATCAGATCAGCTGAAAATCAGCCTTTGCAACCTGAAATTGATGTAGATAATCAGAATCGTGCCTCAGGACAAGTACATTGCGGATCAAATGCCTTGAATGCAGATCACAATGTCAGGCCACAGAATTCTGTTTTGCATCACGGAGTTGAAATTGATGAGTCCGAGCATCTTGATAGAACACCTGATCGGCATTTCCAGCATAGATCAATGAGTAATGACAACATATCTGGTGGTAGGAGTGGTAACTACAGGTAGCCAAGAGTGGAAATAGATCCTTTTGATGGTAGACAACGGGAATCATGGCTAAGGAGATTTGATCGGTATTTTCTGTATTATAATATACCTGAAGATGAAAAGCTCCAATTACCTGTAGTACATTTACATGGTGATCATGAATTATGGTATTATAGTTTATTGAAGAGTAAACCTCATCTTTCTTGGGGCCAATTCGTAGAAGAAATGTGTGAACGGTATGGAGAAAGTGAATCAACGGATGTTGTGGATAGCTGTAACAAGTTGTCCCAAACTTCAACTGTGAGAGAGTATATGATCAGATTTCAGAACTTAAGAGCCAACTTGCTGTCAGTTTTGTCCATAGCTCCCAAGGCTGCTGAATCTTATTATGTTTCATGCTTTGTGAGTGGATTGAAGCCAAGGATCAAGAATATGGTGAAAGCCATTGGTCCTAAGACTTTGTCACGTGCTTACAACAAGGAAAGGTTGATTGAAGCTACTCAAGTTCAATCAAGTGACAAATATAAGCAGCAAGGCAGTAAATTCAGACCTCAGCAGAGAAGTAATTCCAGTTCTGGTTTTAAGAGAGCTGTTAACAGGAGCTCAGTGAGGTTATGTTTTCGTTGTAATAAACCATATCAGCCTGGTCATAGGTGCAAATCTCAAGCACTAATGTATGCAAGAGGGTCCCGTGCTGATGCTGATTCTGGCAGTGACCATTCTGATGCAAAAACTGACAGTGCACGCTTTACTTCACAAGATGAATTGAGTGATGATGAAGTGGAGATATCAATGAAGGCTTTGACCGGTAGTGGAGCTCATAATACCATCAAAATCAGAGGCAGGGCTGGAAAACACTCCATCATTGTCCTTATTGATAGTGGGAGTACACATAGTTTCGTTGATCCAAAGTTGATTGAGAAGGTCAAGCATGAGGTGACAAAGACTTACCCCTTGGCGGTGATGGTGGTTGATGGCAACTCTTTAACAACTCAAAACAAGTGCCTAGCATTCCCATGGTCTATGCAAGATCATTAATTCACCTTTGATTTTAGAGTTCTTCCCTTGGGAGGTTGCGATATGGTACTTGGGGTGGATTGGATGAGAACCTTCAACCCGGTTGTGTTTGATTTTGATAAAATGACCGTGGCATTTGAAGTTCATGGCACCAAAGTATCCTTGCAAGGCATATCAGAGGACGCTCAGCTCAAGTTGATTGATGGTAAACGTGTGCAAGATGGGATCAAGAAGAAGGCAATGCAATGGATTGGGCATTTGTTCATGGTATCTGCGGTAGGGTTGCAGCAAGATATTCAACCAGATGTTCAGACCTTAGTGGAAGAATTTGAGGACATTTTTGAGCAACCTAAGAGTCTTCCTCCTCAAAGAAGTGTGGACCATGCCATTCCCTTGCGTGCAAATGCTGATCTGGTCAAGATCAGGCCATATCGGTACGCTCATGGCCAAAAGACAGAAATTGAGAGGCAAGTTGAGGAGCTTCTTCACATGAGTTTCATTAGACCAAGCCATATTCCTTTTGCTTCACCTGTGATCCTTGAGAAGAAGAAAGATGGCTCGGCTAGAGTGTGCATCGACTATCGACTGTTAAATGCCTTGACAGTGAAGGATAAGTTTCCCATTCCTGTCATAGATGATTTGCTTGAAGAGTTACATGGAGCATGCTACTTTTCTAAGCTTTATTTGAGGTAAGGTTATCATCAAATCAGAGTTCTCGAGCCGGATATCTACAAGACTGCTTTTCAGACTCATCATGGGCATTTCGAGTTTGTTGTTATGCCTTTAGGCCTAACAAATGCTCCGGCCACTTTTCAAGCGGCCATGAATGATGTTTTCAAACCTTTTCTGAGGAGATTGGTGCTCATTTTCTTCTATGACATACTGATTTACAGCTCCACTTATGAAGCTCACCTCACTCACCTTAGACTAGTTTTTGTAGTAATGCGGCAACACAAGTTCTTTGCAAAGTTGTCCAAGTGTTCGTTTGCTCAAGCCAAGCTTGAGTATTTGGGTCATGTTATCTCATAAGAGGGATTTTCCACCAACCCTACTAAGATCCAAGCGATGCAAGATTGGCCAATTCCGATCACCTTGAAGTAATTGAGAGGTTTTTTGGGATTGATCGGGTATTATAGGAAATTCATTAAAGGTTATGGTTCTATTGCCCAACCTTTAACAGAACTCTTGAAGAAGGATGCATTTACATGGAATGTGAGGTCTCAGGCTGCATTTGAAGCTCTTAAATTCGCTATGTGTGCTGCACCAGTTTTGGCAATGCCAAACTTTACCGAGAGCTTTGTTTTGGAGACCGATGCAAGTGGTACTGGTATTGGGGTAGTTCTTTCTCAACATGGAAGGCCTATTGCTTACTTGAGCCAAGCTCTTAGTCCTAAGCATCAAGCTATGTCGACCTATGAGAAAGAATATCTAGCAATTCTCTTAGCCGTGGAAAAATGGAGGCATTATTTGGAGGGTCACAAGTTCATCATTCGAACGGATCACCAAAGCCTCGAGCAAAATATTGTGACAAGAATTCAAAAGAAAGGCCTTATGAAGATGCTTGGCCTTGATTATGACATTGAGTATAGGAGAGGCAAGGAGAATGTGGCTGCCGATGCTTTATCCAGAAAATTTGAAGATGCTAACGGGAGACATTACAGTGCTACATCCGTGGTGGTTCCTTCATGGATAGAAGAGATATACAAGACATATGAGGGTGATTCTTTTGACCAAGATTATGTTGCTACTGCTCTTGTGAATGGTACAGAAAAATGCAATCTGGATGCAGATATATCAGTGCAGAGAAACTTGATCGAAATCAGTGGCAGGCTGTACATTGGATCAGCAACTGATTTGAGGAATCAGGTTATACAAGCCTCCCATGATGCAGCTTGGGGAGGTCATGCCGGTATAGAAGGCACCTACCAAAGGGTTAAAGCTTACTTTAGTTGGCCAAGCATGAAAAAAGAAGTGAGTGAGTATGTGAAGGCTTTTGAAGTATGCCTACAAACGAAGTTGGGAGATCATCGTTATAAGGGTCTACTTCAACCGCTCCCTATTCCGGATGGAGCATGGATCAACATTAGCATGGATTTCATTGAAGGTTTGTCGAGGTCTGAAGGCAAGGAGGTTATATGGGTAGTGGTGGATCGTTTCACCAAGTATAGCCATTTCATTGCCATTGCTCGACCTTTTACCGCTGAAAAATTGGCAAGGATCTTCCTTGAAAACATTTACAAATTACATGGATTGCCTCAATCCATTGTGTCAGATCGAGACAAGATTTTCACAAGCACATTTTGGAGGGAGTTGTTCAAATTGATGGGTACCACATTGGCACTTAGTTCCTCTTATCATCCTCAAATGGATGGCCAAACCGAACGAGTCAACCAATGTGTAGAACAATACCTTCGGAGTATGGTTTTCTTAAGACCCAAGGAGTGGAATCATTGGCTTTCTTTGTCAGAGTTTTGGTTCAACACTCACTTCCATACATCAATTGGCACTTCACCCTTCCAAGCCTTGTATGGCTATCCTCCTCCTTCACCAATGTTGCTGCATCAACCGGGAGAATCAGATTCTGCAGCAACTGATCTGGTTCGGTAGAGGCAGCAGATGGTGGAAGTGCTTAAGGATAATCTCCAACAAGCTCAGGCATGAATGAAATTTTATGCCGAGAAAAAGAGGGTAGACAAAAACTATGAAGTTGGAGACATGGTCTACCTTAAATTACAACCGTATAGACAGTCTACTTTGGCTGTCAGGCAAAATGTTAAGCTAAGTGCTTGTTTCTTTGGCCCACACAAAATCTTGGAGAAAATTGGCAATGTTGCATACAAGCTTGACTTAACTACAAATTCATACATTCACCCGGTGTTTCATGTTTCCCTACTTAAAAAGCAGGTCAAGAAAGGTGCTGAAGTTGCTCGAAAGCCACTTGATGCAGAGTCTAATGGTATGTTGTTGCTGCAACCTGCTGCTGTTAAGGCTCGTAGGACACTGCAGAAGGATAAAGAGGCGGTGCAAGAGGTGTTGGTGACTTGAAGCAACTTGACAAGAGCTTGATGACTTGGGAAAATTGCAATTTCTTGAAGAGCCAATTCCCAAATTTCACTTCTTGAGGACAAGAATTTTCTCAAGAGGGAGGGAATGTTATGATCGATGAATTTTAATTGTAATTTCTGGTTGTATCTTCGGTTTTGATTTTCATTGTTGAGGTGTAATGTTTCAAAAGTTAGTTGGGGTCGGTTTGACGCCTTTGGGGTTCGGTTGGTCAAGCTTTTGGTCAAATCTGGAGGCTGTGCAGAATTTGGCTCCAAAATGCTAGTTTGAGTCGGTTTAGTTAGTTGGCTAGGTCGAATGTTGTAATCTTTGTACAAATAAGATCCTAGCTTGTAATCTCATCATTCAATGAATAGAAATCAGAATTCCTTTTGGAATTTCTCTCTCTTTTCTCATCTCCTTCTCTATTTCTCATCCCCCTTCACTTCTCTTCTCATATTAACTCTTTCTTCTACAAGATTAGACTTTCAATTTTGAATTGGAAGCTAACAGAATTCTTGGTGAGGCTTCCTCTAGCAACATTTTTGGGTGCAATCTTGGTTTTAGCACTTATAGGAGTCCCCTAAATAGTTGTTGCTATAAAAAAAAGAAGGACAAAAATCAGTCTTTGGTTAGAACAACCTAAAAGTAGAATTAAAGCATAGATCAGAGGTGGCTCTTTACCTGATGGTGCCTTTTGTGGAGTTAGCTTAATGCCCATTTGCTAGCTTATTCTCAAGCTAGGACATGCAAGCTCAAAAGATGGTATAAAATACCGCTTGGCGCCTCTGGCTTCCAAAGAGAGCCATTAGGCTTGGAACCAAGTTGCAAAAGGCGGTGTGGCACATGGACTATACCTACTGACAATGAGGTACCCATAAAAGGATTTGATTTCTCGATGCAGCTCAAGAACCTCTATGTATTGAGGGAGTTGAATGGAGATCCTCTTAGACCACCAATGGTTTTTAACCCTTATATTGGGAAACGTAATATCTTGGACCATGCCAAATTGCCTAGCAAACAATCTAAGTCTATTAGTTCCTATAGCAGGGTGAGACTAGTGATAGAATAATAGATCTTGAGGGCATAAGATTTCCTTCCAAATCGTTGAGTTGATGCCTACAGAAAAATCATAATGAAGGTCCAATTCTCTAAACCAGCAAGGACCAAGGTTTCTCTTCCTGAAGAAAGCCTATGGAGTCCCCTTCCTACCTCGAGGAGCCATTAAACCCTCAAGGCATTAGTCAAAGGACCATCCTAGTGTAAGAGGACCTCACTGCGAGCATATGGCTCACCAAAATAAGAGACCAATGTTATGCCTTGCACTAGTTCGTTACCCTAAGAGCTAGTTTAATTTTAATATAGGTCCAGAGCATGTAGCGAAAACCTTTAATGTCATTGTCATGATAAAATATAATGATGGGATTCGATTTAAGTTGACCAAAATTCACACCCTAAACTATCCTTGATCAATTTGACAATTTATTTTATTGTTTATATCTATGAATTTCATTAAATATTTATCTAAACCAACAAAATCGAAGGTCACATCATTCAATAGTTACTAAATTTAACTTTATACTGATTCCCTATAGATATGACACTCATTACCTGACTTAGCTACGAGGCGCTCGTGCACCCATAATGGACGGTTTGAAGAAACTTTTATAACACATTCCTACGGTATTTTTGGCTATTATATGTGTGGTATGGCTTAACTTATGTGTTTTTAGGCTTGAAACGCATTAAAGTAAGGACATCTTGAAAAACGATGGAAAATGAGATTAAATGTACAAATTTGAAGACTACTTTGAGAAACAAGACCTCGTGTGAAAATAAAAGACTAGCTAGGTCACAAATTTGAGCTCATGTTCTATATTATTTGTGGTAACATCACTTGGCAGCCTAAGCTTTTCGTTTGGCACTACTCAGCGAAGGAGCGCCCAAGGAATTACTAATTCATTTGGCCTAAGGCTCAACACATTGGTGTGTAAGGTAGCATAGCATGCACTGGGTAGCCCAGCACATTAGTAGACAGGCAAACCGCACCTATTTATGTACAAGGGGAGGACATTTATGGGGAACATTTTGCCTATTTTTCTCCTTTTCTCTTTCCTCAAGCTGCTAAGGGAGATCAAGATTTTCTCGAAGGCTGAACCACAACTGGTTAGTGTAATATTGATGAACGTAAGGGTCATGTAAACATCGATTGAGGGAGCCTTCATCCATAAGTTTTTCCTCACTTTTTCTTTTAGATTTTGTGATGCTAAAAGCTCCTATGAAGGAGTAGACTTATAGTTTAGGGGTGAAGTACGAGTAGCCGTCAGAATCCCAGATTTATATTTTATTTATTGGAAATGACTTCCGTTATACTAGTTTTCGCACCCTAGTGAGGTGTTATATAATTTATATTGATATTTTTTTTATGTGCTTCTAGCCATTATTTGATTTATAGATTTATTAGTGATTTGTTTTGTGCTTGTAGCCTACACCATAGTATAACAAGTTCTCATATGTGGTAAAGGTTGAGGTAGTACCCAATCATGAGCACAATCTTCTGTACAAATTAATAATAAATTAGGAGTGACAAAGAAATTTGTTAAAGATGTAGAGATAATCCGTGCTACACCCAGAGTGATAAGATGGGTTATGCCCTTGGACTAGCGTATTAATCTAAGTTTAACGGTAAACTAGGCATTATAAAGGAATTCAGATCTGCTATTGAGATAATCTATGCTACACTTATAATGATAAGATGGGGTTATGCCCTTAAACTAGTTCATTACTCTAAGCTCTAGTTTAATGTTAGTATAGGTTTAAAGCATGTAGCCTAAAGTTTTAAAGTCAATGTGGTGATAAAATATAATGATGGGATTTGATTTAAGCCAACCTAAATGCACGCCCTAAACTATCCTTTATGAAACTAATAATTTAATTTATTGTTTATTTATTTGCGTGTCATTAAATACTCTTCGAAACCAAAAAAACCAAAATTCAAATCTTTATTTATTGAATTCAACTTGATACTTATTCCTTGTGGATATGACACCCGCATACCTGACTTTGCTACGAAGAGCTCGTGCACCTATGAGTAGACTATTTTAAAAGACTTTTATAACACCTTCCTGTGATATTTTTCGGCTATTACATGTGTGGCATTGCCTAATTTTTGTGTATGCAGCCTTGGAACGTGTTAGTACAAGGACATCTTTAAAAATGGTAAAAAAAATAGCTCAAATGGATGAATTTGAAATTATATTGAGAAACCTGACCATGTGTGAAAACAAAAGACCAACTAGGCCAAAAATTCACGCATAGTTTTAATATTATTCGCGGTAACTTCACAAGGCAGTCAACTTTTCTTTGGGAGCTGCCCAGTGAAAAAGTGCCCCGCAAATTACCAAGCTACTAGGCCTACAACCCAACATATTAGTGTGCTAAGCAACCGTGCATGCGCTGGGTAGCCAGGCAAATTTATAGGGCGGCGTTCCTATTAGGGCACGCTACACCTATTTTTGTACAAGGGAAGGACTTTTGTGGGGAACGTTTTGCCTCTTCTTTTGTTTTCCCCTTTCCTAGAAAAGCTAAAAGTGACCAAGAAATTCTCAAAGGCCGAAGAGCACATGGTTGGAGTTGGGGGATCAAAGCAAGGGTCACGTAAACACCGATTGAGGGAGCCTTCATCCACGAGTTTTTCCTTACTTTTTTTTCTTTGGATTTTGTGATGTACAAAACTCCTACTGAGGAGTAGACTCGTAAATTAGGGATGATGCACGGGTAACCGTCAGAATCCCAAATTTATATTTTTCTTTATGGTAATAACTTTCATTATACTATTTTCCGCACCTCTGTGGGGCGTTCTATAATTTACAATTATTTTTCTTTTATGTGCTTGTAGCCATTATTTGATTTACTAATGTATTAGTGATTCGTTTTGTGCTTGTAGCCTAGACCATAGTATAACAGGTTTTCAACTATGGTCAGAGTTGAGGTTGCACCCAATCATGCGCAAAATCTTCTGTACAATTTAGTAATAAATTAGAAGTGAAAAAGAAATTTGTTAGCGCTATTAAGATAATCCATGCTAAACCTGGAGTGATTAGATGAGTTATGCCCATAAATTAGCTTAATACCCTTAGCTTAAGTATTAATCCAGGTTTAACATGAAACTAGTTGTGAAAAAGGAATTTAGTAGAGCTATTGGGATAATCTATGCTACATGTAGAGTGATAAGATGGGTTATGCCCTTAGAATAGTTCATTACCCTAAGCTATAGTTTAATGTTAATATAGGTTTAGAGCATGTAACCAAAGAGGGTACCAACACGCAAGCACTGGATCTCATTAGAACTCCAAAGTTAAGCGTGCTTGGGCGAGAGTAGTACTAGAATGGGTGACCTCCTAGGAAGTCCTCACCCCTAAAGTTGGGGGTACTCGGAAACAGCCTCTTTTCATGGTAGCACCTGAAGCGGGAAGGCTGCGTACATTCACCCCCCAGACCCTGCTTAGGCGGGTGCCCTTGGGGCACTGAAAATGTTGTTTTTTATAGGTTCAGAGCATGTAGCCTCAACCTTTAAAGTCCTTGTTGTGATAGAATATAATGATGGGATTCTATTTAAGCTAACCTAAATTCACATCCTGAACTATCCTTCATTAATTTGACAATTTAATTTATTGTTTATTTCATTGCATTTTTTCACAATTTAATTTATTGTTTATTTCATTGTATTTCATTTGATATTCTTCCAAGCCAACAAAACCTAAATTCAAATCATTCAATAATTACTAAATTCAACTTTATATTGATTCCCTATGGATATGACACCCGTATGCCCATCTTAGCTATGAAGAGCTCATGTACCTACGAGTAGACGATCTTAAAAAACTTCAATTACACATTCCTACAATATTTTTTGGCTATTACATGTGTGGTATGGAATAATTTATGTGTATTCAGGCTTGGAATGCGTTAATGCAAGGAAATCTTGAAAAATGGTAAAACATGAGCTCAAATAGATAAATTTGAAGACTATATTGAGAATCTGACCACATGTGAAAATAAAAGACCAACTAGGTCAAAAATTCCATCTCATTTTTTATATTATTACCTTCACTGGCAGTCCAAGCTTTCATCAAGCACTGCCCAGTAAATTACTAATTCGTTGGGCCTAGGACCCAACACATTAGTGTGCTGGGCAATCCAGCATGTGCTTGGTATCCCGGCAGACTAATAGGGTGGCATTTTATTATGGCAGACCACACCTACTTATGTACAAGGGGAGGACTTTTATGGAGAACTTTTTGCCTTTTTGCTTCTTTTTCTCATTCCTTAAGCCGCTAAGATAGACCAATATTTTTTGGATAGTTGAAATGCAAGTTGTTGGAGTACTCGGGACCAAAGTAATGGTCACGTAAACACTGATTGAGGGAGCCTTGAGTTTTTCCTTACTTTTTTCTTTATATTTTGTGATGTACGAAACTCATATGGAGGACTAGACTCGTAATTTAGGGATAAAGCATGGTAGCCATCAAAATCCCAGATTTATATTTTATTTATGGTATTAACTTTAATTATACTATTTTTCACACCCCTGTGCGGAGTTTTATAATTTACATTGGTTTGTATTTTACGTGCTTGTAGTCATGATTTGATTTATTGATTTATTGGCGATCAGTTTTGTGCTTGTAGCCTAGACCATCATACAACGGGATTTCATGTGTGGTTAAGGTTGAGGTTGTACCCAATCATGAGCACAATCTTCTGTACAAATTAATAATAAATTAAGTGTGACAAAGGAATTTGTTAGTGCCATAGAAATAATTCATGCTACATCTAGAGTGATAAGATGGGTTATGCCCTTTAGTCTTGCTCATAACCCTAGGACCTAACTTAAGTTTTAATCCAAATTTAACACAAAATTAGGTAGGATAAAGGAATTTAGAGGTGATATTATGATAATCCATGCTACACTTAGAGTGATAGGATGAGTTATGCCGTTAAACCAGTTCTTTACGCTAAGCTCTAGTTTGATGTTAATATAGGTTTAAAGCATGTAGCCAAAACTTCTAAATTTATTATCGTGATAAAATATAATGACGGGATTCAGTTTAAGTTACCTAAATTCACTCCCTAAACAATCCTTGATCAATTTAATTAATTGTTTATTTCGATGCATTTCATTAAATATTCTTCCAAGCCATCAAAATCTAAATTCAAATCACTCATTAATTATTGAATTCACTTTATACTGATTCCCTTTGGATACAACACCAGTATACTTGACATAGCTAGGACAAGCTCGTAGGCCTGCAAGTAGATGGTTTTAGAACACTTTTATAATAATTCCAACAATATTTTCAGCTATGACATGTGTGGTACAGAATAATTTATGTATATTCTGGCTTGGAATGTGACAAAGAAAGGACACATTGGAAAGCAATGAAAAACTATCTCAATTGGACAAATTCGAATGCTATGTTAAGAAGCCCAACCAAGTGCGAAAAAAAGACCAACTTGGTAAGAAAATTCATGCTTATATTTTTTAATATTCATGGCAACTTCCCTGGGCACTCCAAGCTTTTCACTTAGCATTGCCCAGCAAATTAGTGTGTTGGTCAACCTAGCACATTAATAGGGCATTGCGCTTATTAGGGCACACTTCCCCAATTTATGTACAAGGGGAGGACAATTTTGGGAAAATTTTATCCTATTTTTTCCTTCTACACCATCCCTGAGCCGCGAAGAGAGACGAAGATTTTCTTAAAGGCCGAAGCGCAAGTGGTCAGAGTACCGGAGATCAAAGCAAGAGTCACTTCAATATCGATTGATGGAGCCCTCATCCATGAGTTTTTCCTTAGTTTTCTCTTTATATTTTGTGATGTATAGAACTCCTATGAAGGAGTAGACTTGTAGTTTTGGAATGAAGGACGAGTAGCTGTTTAAATCCTGGATTTTTATTTTATTTATGATAATGAATTTCGTTATGCTATTTTCCCGCTCCCCTATGTGGAGTTCTATATTTTATATTGGTTTTTGTTTAATGAGCTTGTAGCCATGATTTGATTTACTGATTTATTAATGATTCATCTTGTGCTTGTAGACTAAACCATAGTGTAATAGGTTCTGAAGTGTGGTCAGGGTTGAGGCTTCTTGAGCACAATCTTCTATACAAATTAATACTAAATTAAGAAAGACAGAAGAATTTATTCGTACTATTGGTATAATCCATGCTACTCTTGGAGGGATTACATGGGTTATGCCCTTAGAATAGCTCATTACCCTAAGCCTAACTTAAGTATTAATCCAGATCTATCATGAAATTGGGCATGATGAAGGAATTTAATAGTGCTATTGTGATAATTCATACTACACTTAGAGTGATAAGATGGGTTATGCCTTAGACTATTTCATTACCCTAAGCCCTAATTTAATGTTAATCTAGGTTCATAACCTGTAGTCTGCACTTTCAAAGTTTTTACTAAGATGAAATATAATCAAGATATCTTAGTTAGGCTAATCTAAATTCGTACCCTAAACTAACTTTGATCAATTGACAACTTTAACTTATTATTTAACTCTTTTAATTTATTTACAAACTTACTCTCCCAACAAAAAACCGATATTTAACTGCTCGATAGTCACCGATTCAAACTTTATACTAATACCCTATGGATACGACACCCATATACCAAATTTAGCTACGCAAACTCGTACACTTGCGAGTACACTGTTTTTAAACACTCTTAAAACCATATAAATGAACTACCTGGAGCATGAATCCCATTCTGAATTTGAATATCTGGAATCTTAGAAGAAAACTCATAAGACTTTAAAGTCTTCTCCGCAACGACCTCTTTGCAGCATGATGTGTGTTCCCAAAATATTTAATTGAGGAAAAATTTAAAAAAAAATTCCTTTAGCTCCTCCAAAAAATAAATTTTCTCTTAGAAGTTATAATGCTATACCCTTACATTTTTAATGTGCAAGAAACAAGACATTATATTCGCATTGCACATTGAGCTATGTGTGTGTGTATATATGTGTGTGTGTGTGAGTGTGTGTGTGTGTGTGTGTGTGTATTTGTTTAGGTTTCTACATGAATAAATTCATCTTATGAATTCTATCTAGCAAAAATAAATTTACTCATCTCATGTATTTCGGTTAGCCTAAAATTTATTTATCTTATAAATAAACAGTTTATCTCATCAATTCATTCTAGATATTTTCAAATGCGGTGCTTTATATTAAGGCTTGCAAATTGATAACATTGATTACCATTTAATAACATTGATTACCAAATGGTTCAAATCTAATTATCAACTCTTAATAACATTAATTACCATTGAATAATATTTAATTCCACTAAACAAATGTTGCTGCACTCCAGAATTAAATATATTAACTCAAGAATTTACATACGATAATGGGCGACCGACCCCTCTTTCATATACCCATGAACAACAGTAATCCCACACAATTATCATTATATTTCTCACCTCTTTTCCATAAGTTCCTGACTTTCCCTATTCGAAAACTTTTGTGATACAAGTATCAATTCCAGTGACAATAACTTGGAATACTTCGGTCAAAGATTCTGAATTTTCCAACACTTTCAAATCTACATAGGATGATATATGTATTTCAAAAGAGACCATAGATTCCATATCGAATGTTTTGTTCCCACAACACATAATGTTATCAGCCAACATACATAGGATGCTGCCCACTTAACGAGACCTCATTTTTTGGTAGATCAAAATGACACACACTACGAGCACAAGTCAAAGACAATCTTAGGATTTATAGTCGTTACAATAATAGAATGAGTTATTTATTTCTAATAGCAATCACCAGATGAATAATTTAGGTGGTCCAACTCAGTGTTCCAATCTTATTGCCAACACCAACATGACACTTTTGGATCCTTATCTACATAACCACAACACGTCATCTAAAGTATTATATTATAGTCTTATTAGACAAGTTATCTAAGCTTATCACTGATTGCGAACTTAATTTGACGACATATCACAATTCTTATTTAAGTCTATCCGTATCTCAATCTCATTGACCACTGTTATGATTCTTACTAGTTGAAGTATCAGAGTTGCTTAGTGTTGGTTTGAATGGCTTAAGCACGGGAGAGTCTGTTGTTGATAGTTGGCTAGCAGTTTGATCAAGTGGGTGGTCAAGTCCGATTTGGCGGCTGTGGTTGTTTGAGTCAGTTAATTAGTTAGTCTATATGCATTGTATTTCTTGTTTCTTGCTTTAGTATACATAAATGAATATCTTGTATGTGGTGATCATCTATGAAAATATATTGAGTGTTTTTCTCTGTCATCCACCTTTTCTCACTAATTCTCAACTCTTTCAATTCTCACTCTCATATAACCTCTTTTCTCCTAGGTTATGAATCAAGATTGATCTTGATTCATAACAAGTGGTATCAAAGCTCTTGATCGGATCATTATTCTCGATCAGAATGACATTGTTCCTTTGCAATTATATTTGCTTGTGTCAAGTCTAATTGATTCGATAAGTGTTGAACTAATCACAATCTGGCCAGGCAAAGAAAGATAGCTACAATGGCAAGAGGTGTCACTAAGTGAGCTGGAGCTGCCTCTAATGCTGCTAATGCCACCAATAATCCAGCTACCTACGCTGCTGCTGTTGCTGGATCAGATTCAGGTGGAAATTAGGAAGATCGGGTAGCGCAAAGGTGGATACAGATGCAAGAACTCCTTTTGTAAATGGAGCGAGACATGGATCAGAGATTTGATGCACAATCTCAGAGTTTTAACACACAACCGTAGCAGTTGATTGGCTTGCAACAATAGGTACAAAGGCAGAACACACATGCTGGAGAAAGCATCCTTCTCCCTGCTCTGCTAGTCAACAGTTCAGGACTAACCAAACAATCATACCTCCTCATCCTGCTCCTCCTGTTGTATCTCTTGCTCTTACTCATACAGGACCGGATAACAGTGGAGATAGTTCATCAATTGCGAGGAATAATACTGTTAGACATCCTAGAGTGGAGCTTGAACCTTTTGATGGCACATGCCTTAGTCTTGGTTGAGAAAGTGTGAAGAGGTACTTTCAATTCTATAACATCGCTGAGGTGGAAAAAATGGAGCTGGCTTCTGTATATTTGTGTGGCGAATTGGAACTTTGGTATTATAGTTTAATACACAGTAATCCTTTGATTACTTGGACTAGATTTGGGAAAGAACTTTGTGAGAGGTTAGGAGATGAAGATGTGAGTGATGTGGTCGATAACTTAAACGAGGTCACAAAAGTGACAACTATGAAAGAGTGTATGCCTAGATTCGAAAGCTTGCGGGCTTGAATGCTAACCATTTATCCATAAGCTTCTGAAGACTATTATGTTTCAAGTTTTATGAGTGGACTTAAGCCAAAAATCATGAATTTGGTTAAGGCTTTTGATCCAACAACACTGTCCCGTGCTTATTCAAAAGCAAGGAAGATGGAAAGCATAGTTTTGGCAAGTTCTAATGTCCCAAGAGTAAAGAGTGTATCAATTGGAATCACTACTTCAAATCCTCTCAGTCAAGGAATAAGGCTTTGAGTATTGAAGAGAAGAGGTTACATAAAATGTGTTTTAAATGCAATCAGCATTACTTCTTTGGTCACAAATGTGATCCAAAGTATTTGATGTGTGCTTCTGGTTATGATCCAGTGGAATTTGATGAAGTTGAAGGACTTCTTGAAACTAGAGGAGTGCATGAAGTTGGAGAACAAAGGGGTGGTGAAAGAGAGGAATTGGATGATGATGAGGTTGAAATTTCTATGCAGGCCTTAACTGGCAATGGTTCACATAATACCATTCACATAAAGGAGAGATTGGACACAGATCCTTACTGATTCTCATTGACAGTTGAAGCACGCATAGCTTCATAGATCCTAAGGTGGTGAGAATGGTGGGGCATAAGTTGGTTAGAACTACTCCTTTAACTATCATCGTGGCAGATGGCAATTCAATCTTAACAGAGACTAAGTGTAGAAATTTCAAGTCGACGATGCAGGGCCATGGTTTTGAATATGATTTCAAAGTGCTTAATTGGGTGGTTGTGACATAGTTTTAGGTGTGGATTGGATGAAAACAATCAGCCCTTTACTCTTTCATTTTGCTTAACTGATTATATCCTTTGAGATGGAAGGGCAGCAAATTCAAATGCAAGGAACAAAGAAGCAAGCTCAATTGCAAATGATGAGTGGGAATCAGTTATGAGATGTGATTAAAAAGGGGAGTTATCATTGTATCGGATGGCTCCATTCTATCAGTGCTCTTAAAGAAGGACAACATAAGGTAGGTAACCCTCTTCTTAATTCATTGCTTCTGAAATATTCGGAATTATTTGAACAGCCTAAGAAATTGCCTCCTAAGAGAGCCTTGGATCATGCAATTCTATTAAAAGAAGGATCTAATCCAGTGAAGTTGCATCCTTACAAGTATCCTCACTCTCAAAAGAGTGAGATAGAGTGGCAATTGGATGAACTACTGAAATCAAACTTCATCAGACACAGTCATAGCCCCTTTGCTTCGCCTGTTATATTAGTCAGAAAGAAGGATGGCACCTCATGAATGTGTATTGATTATCGCCAATTGAATGATCTAACTGACAAGGATAAATTTCCAATACCGATCATTGATGATTTGTTGGATGAGCTGTTTGGTTCCAGGTACTTTTCCGAGTTGGATCTTCGACAAGGCTACCATCAAATCAGGGTGCATGAGTTCGATGTTCACAAGACAGCTTTGACAACGCATAATGGTCATTATGAGTTTGTGGTAATGCCTTTTGGTTTGTCTAATGCCCCAGCTACCTTCCATGCTTTGATGAATTTGGTGTTCAAGCCCTTCTTGAGGAAGTTTGTTCTTGTGTTCTTTGACGATATCTTGGTGTATAGTCCATCGTTGGAAAGCCAACTGGAACATTTGGAGCCGGTATTTCAGACAATGATACAACATGAGGTTTATGCCAAGCTTTGCAAATGTGCTTTTGCGAAGACTCAAGTGAAGTATTTGGGGCATTTGATTTCAGTGGAAGGGGTTGCTACTGATCCTAGCAAGATCCAAGCAATGACAGAACAGTCAGTGCCCAAAACTCTCAAACAATTGAGGGGATTTCTTGGTTCGACAGGTTACTATCGCAAGTTCATTGCTGGATATGGAATCATTGCCAAGCCTTTGACTGATTTACTGAAGAAAGATGTGTTTCACTGGAATAAGGAGGCATAAGAAGCATTTGAACAATTGAAGACAGCAATCACAACTGCTCCAGTTTTGGTCATGCCAAATTTCACCTTGCCTTTAGTCTTGGAGACTGATGCTTGCAAGATAGAGATTGGAGCAATGCTATCGTAGCATGGAAGACCCTTAGCCTTTCTAAGTTAGGCTTTGAGCCCAAAGAATCAAGCTTTGTCTACTTATGAGAAAGAATACATTGCAATATTGAATGCAGTTCAAAGTGGAGGCATTATGTGGAGGGGCATCGCTTCATAATTAGGACTGATCATCAAAGTCTGAATTATTTGTTGGAGCAAAAGATCACTACAAGAGTTAAGAGAAAGGGACTCATAAAGATGCTAGGTTTGCATTAGACAATTGAATATAGAGAGGGAAGGGACAATCAGGCAACTGATTCTCTTTCGAGAAGATTTGAAGATTCAGAAGTGGCTGGATGTGCTGCAATCACCGAAGTAGTTCCAACATGGATGAATGAAGTTACCAAGTTTTATGAAGGAGATAAATTTGCTGAAGATTGTATTGCCACACATTGTATTCAGGGCAATCAGAACTTGGATCCAGAAATTGTTGTCATAAATGGTGTAATCAAGATTAAGGGTAAGATTTATGTGGTAAGATTTATGTGGGAAGTGGCACTTAATTAGCAAATTGTTGAAGCCTCTCATAGCTCAGCCTGGGGGGGGGAGGAAGGGGGAGAGGAACTCTGGATTAGAATGCACTTATCAGAGGTTGAAGCAGTATTTCCAATGGAGTGGGGTGAAGAAGGAAGTTACGGTTCTAGTGCAACACTGTGTGGTCTGTCAAAGAACCAAGAGTGATCACACACCTTATCAAGGTTTGTTGCAACCCTTATCTAATCTTGAGAGAGCGTGGCAGTGCATTAGCTTGGATTTTATTAAGGGCCTTCCAAGGTCTGAAGGAAAGGGAGTGATTTGAGTTGTGGTTGATAGATTCACCAAGTTTGCACCCTTTGTAGCTCTTAATCATCCTATATCTGCAAGTTGGCTCGACTCTTTATGGATCGGATTTACAAACTCCATGGGCTACCACAAACCATAATGTCTGATCGAGATAGATTATTCATCAGTAACTTCTAGCGGGAAGTTTTTGCTTTGCTTGGATCTACATTGGCTTTGACCTCAGCATATCATCCTCAAACGGATGGTCAGACTTAAAGAGTTAATCAGTGCCTTGGACAATATTTGAGGAGCATGACTTTTACACATCCAAAGGATCGGAATAGATTTTATCCCTTACGGAATTTTAGTATAACACTCATTTTCACTCAGCTTTAAAAGTTCCTCCATTTAAAGCTTTGTATGGGTATGATCCTCCAGCACCAATCATGATATAAGGAGTCATATCATATGTCACTGAGGTGAATGAGTTACTAGAGTAAAGAAGACACTTGGAACAGCAGCTCAGGGACAATCTCCAAGTTGCTCAGTCCTAGATGAAGTTTTTTGCTGACAGGAAGAGGACTTACAAGAATTTTTCAATTAGTGATTATGTGTTCGCAGGCAGACATGAGTTGTTGTGGGCAAGAATATCAAGCTCAGTGCTCGGTTTTTTGTCCCATACAAGGTGATAGAGAAGATTGGGAAGACAGCTTATAAGCTGGAATTGCACCCTGAAGCAGCAATTTATCCATTTTTCTATGTATCCGTGCTCAAGAAGTATGTGGCTCTTGGCTCAAATGCTTTTGTAGAGCTACCTAAAGTTTCATCTTAGGGTAGCTTGATTCAACAGCCTCAAGCATTCTTAGAATCCAGATTTATGCAAAAGCAAGGGAAGCAAGTGGAAGAGGTTTTGGTTTAGTGGAGTAATTTGGGCATTGAAAAGATTACTTGGGAGGATCTACACTTCTTTAAGTCTCAATTCCCAAGTCTTAATTCCCTTCTTTTCATTCTTGAGGCAAGAATGATCTTTAAAAGGGGGCATTGTCATGATTCTTACTGGTTGAAATATCAGAGTTGCTTAGTGTTCGTTTGAATGGCTTAAGCATGGGAAAGTCTGTTGTTGGTAGTTGGCTAACTGTTTGCTCAAGCAGGTGGTCAAGTCCATTTTGACGGCTGTGTTGTTTGAGTCGGTTAATTAGTTAGTCAAAATGCATTGTATTTCTTGTTTCTTGCTTTAGTATAAATAAGTGAATATCTTGTATGTGGTGATCATCTATGAAAATATCTTGAGTTTTCTTCTCTCTTATCTACCTTTTCTCTCTAATTCTCAACTCTTTCAATTCTTACTCTCATCTGACCTCTTTTTTGCTAGGTTATGAATCAAGATTGATCTTGATTCATAACAACCACTTAAACCAAACTTAACATGTTATATTGGACTATGTTCATTTCATGAAACACTTTTAGAAAACATCACATGTATGTTGACTTGTAAAACATAATCACATAATAACTAAATAAAAACAATTTTATTAAATTAATATTTAAAACATGAATAATTTTGTTTTCAAGACATTGATTCTAACGAGTTACTGATAAAATATCATACAAAATATGAAATATCGCACAAACGGAGTTCATATGTATAGATTTTAGAATGGGTAGATTTAAGATTCGGGGCATACAATCTCGATCGTCGAAGAGTGATTGATGTTAATGGAGAGAAGACATTGATTTAAATGGGTTTAAGGAGTTTTAGCTTTTTACTAAATTAATGATTATTAAAAATATATATAATTTAGATATTTAATTTATGTTCTAAAATATAATTAATTTATAAGAAATAATAATAGAAATTCAATTTAGGTACCCTTAAGTTTGAGAATATATTTTTTAGTTACCCCAAGCATTTGAATGTGTTTTAGCTATCATAAACATCGGCAACTTTGTCATGTGTACATTCTGCTCACCGAGGTTAAGTTTTTGTTAGTTTTTTTAAAATGACACTAAAATAAATACCTACAAAATTTAGTATTTACATATAAATTGCCTTTTTGAATTCGCAAAATATTTAAATCATTAAAAATATTTTTAATATCAACAGCATTTTTAATATTTTGAAAAATATTTTATAGACTTCAAAAATAGTTGACTTCATTTGAAAAATATATTAAATACCTAAACGATTATTAAGTCTTACGAAAATTCTCAAATATTCCAAATATAATTTTATTATATTAAACAAATTGAATATTTGAAATTTGTTATAAATATTTATAAGATAATATTGAAGTATTTTAAATATTTAAGATATTTCATAAATTTTTACTAAGCATTTACAAATTTAAAATATATTCTATATAGAGAGAGAGAGAGAAGCCGGAACGAGAATAGAAGTTTCGTAAAAATATGAAAAAATTAAATCTATACCGTCATATCCTAAATAAGACTGATCAACGATTCAAATTAAATCTTATTTTTTTCTCTCTTCTCCCTTAACATCCCAATTTTCTTAACTCTCTCTCTCCTCTCCTTTTTAACTTTTTAATAAATTTTTTAATCTTTTTTATTTATTCTTTCACCAAATTTTTTTTCTTTCATCCCCTTTTCTTCGTTTACACTCAAATTTTTTTACTCTCTTTTTTTTTCCTTTTTAACCTTTTATCAATAATTTTTTTCCTCTCATCCTCTTTCTACTTCTATACCCCAAATTTTTTTTTTTTAATACTTTTTCAACAATTTTTTTCTCTCTTTCCCCATTTTATATTTACAACTAAATTTTTTTACTCTTTCTTATCTATTTTTTAACATTTTACCATCTTTTTTCCTCTCTCTCAACCCTTTTCTATATTTACACCCAAATTTTTTCACTTTCTCTTATTTCTTTTTCAACATTTTGCTATATATTTCGTTGGCTTACTAAAAAAAATTTTGCTTTTTGTTTTTTTTTTCTCTCCTCTCCTTTTATATTTACACCTTAATTTTTTTTTACTCTTTCCCCTCCCTCTTTTAACCTTTCACTACTCTTTTTCCCACTCATCCCCTCTCTATGTTTACACCTAAATTTTTTTTGCTTTCTATTCTTACCTTTTTACCCTTTCACCAATTTTTTTTCCTCCTCTTTCTACATTTATGCTCCAATTTTTTACATCATCTCCTCTTCTTTTTAACTTTGGACTAATTTTGTTTTTCTCTCATCTCCTTTTCACATTTATACCCGAATTTTTTTTTTACTCTTTCTCCTCCCTTTTTAATCTTTCACCTATTTTTCTCTCGCATTCCCTTTTTACATTTACAGCCAAATTTTATTTTATTCTTTCTCTTGTCCTTTTTAACTTTTCACCATGTTTTTCTCTCTATCCTTCCCTTTCTACATTTACATCCCAAATTTTTTTATTCTTTCATGTCCTCTCCGAAAATATGAGTTTTATCAAGGCATGGATTTACTGCATCATTTTTTGTTCTCTAGAATCATAAATTATTTTAGTCTTGAATTCTTTAATAAGACTCCTGTCATATTAGTATTTCTATTATTTATAAGAACTCTAAATTCTACATTAATTTCCAACTTGTTCTTTACTTACTCCTTTCGGCCAATAGCAACAATGCCATATAGAACCGTTAGCAAAACTAGTTGCAAAAGCCGAGTATTAGAAAAAGTAAATTATTATTAATACCATCTTCTAAATGTATAATAAAAAAAGAGTAATTTATTCTTGTTTACAATCTTTTAAATGTCAAGAGAACCATATTTGAATCCATGCAAATGATAGGATAGCCATAAAGGGGAGGACATAGAAAAAAAAAATTTTTGGAGTAAGGTTAAAAAGGAGAGGAGAGAGGGAAAAAATTTTTAGGTGTAAACGTAAAAAAGAAGAGGAGAGAGAAAGACTAAAAATATTGGGGTATAACATAAAATGAGAGGATTGTGAAAAAAAATAGTGAAAGGTTAAAAATGAGATGAGAGAAAAAAATTAGTAAAAGATTAAAAAAATGGACAGAGAGTAAAAAAATTAATGTACAAATGTGGAAAAAGGAGAAGAGAGAAAAAATGATGAAAGGTTAAAAAGGACAGGAAAAGGAGTAAAAAAAATTTGCATGTAAACGCAGAAAGAGAATAAGAGAGGAAAAAATTGGTGAAAGGTTAAAAAGGTGAGGGAAAAGAGTAAAAAATAATTGGAGTATAAACATAGAGAGGGGATGAGAGAAAAAAAAATTAGTGCAAAATTTAAAAAAAAAACAGAAAAAGAGAGAGCAAAAATTGGTCAAAAGTTCAAAAGGAAAGAAGAAAAAGTCAAAACAAATTGGATATAAATGTAGAAAGTGGATGAAAAGAGAAAAAAATTGGAGAAAGATTAAAAAGAGGAGAAGAGAAAGTAAAAAGAAATTGGGGTTTAAAGATAGAAAGAGGAGGAGAGAAGGAGGATTAAATTTGGGATTAAATTTAGAAAAAGGAGGATAAAGAAAAAAACTTGGGAAATGCTAAAAAAAAGAGATTAAAAAATATTGTTAAAAGGTTAAAAAAGAGAGGAGATAGAGCTTAAAAAATTGGGATGTAAAGGGATGCAAGAGAAAAAATTGGTAATTAATTAGAACTGTTGATCTATCCTATTTATGATCTAATAGTATGAATTTAATTTTCTTATATTCTCATAAAATTTTCATTTTCATTCCACATGCTCCACATATATATATATATATATATATATATATCACAATTCTTATGAGAGGTGGAGATTATAAGAGAATTAAATCTTGACCGTCCGTTACAATGGACAGCCAAGATTAAATAATCTTAATAGATTAAAAAAATAAATAAAAATAAAAATACAGTAATAGCCCTCACCCTCTCTCTCCTCCCTCACTCCAACCCCCCCTCACTTCCCTCCTATCTCTCCTCCCCCTGCCGCCGCCGCCTACTGCCGGCCACCCCAGTCCTGCCTTCCCTCTCTCTCCTCTTCTCCCCCCACCTCCCCTCTCTCTCTCTCTTCCTTCTTCGTCCAATACTCCCCCACCTCCCTCCTCTCTCTCTCCTCCCCCACCGCCACCCACCAACCGGCCGCCGACCATCGGTAAGAGGTTATCGACCACCCAAGCCACCTTTCCCCCTCTGTCTCCTCCTCTGCCTTCAAACCTGCCCCCAACCTTCCCCCACTCTCCTCCTCCTCCCTCCAGCCCTCCCCCACCTCGCCCACTCTCTCCTCCCCCTGCCGCCACTGCCACCAAGGGAGGAGAGAGTGGGGGAGGTGGGGGAGGGCTGGAGGGAGGAGGAGAGAGAGGGGAGAGGTTGGTGTGAGTAGGTGGGGGCACGAGAGAAATTGGGGGCTGGGATGGCTGGCGGCCAGTGGTCAACAGTAGGTCGGTGGGTGGCTGCGGGGAAGGAGAGAGAGGAGGGAGGTGGGAGGAGGGTCGGAAAGGAGAACAGACGAGGAAGGGGTTGTATTTGGGGGCTGGGGTGGCCGGCAGCCAGAGCTCGGCAGTCCGCGATGGGCGGCAATCGGCAGGCGGTAGGTGGTCGGTGGCGGAGGGGGGTGAGGACGGAGGTGGGGAAGGCTGGAGAAAAAAGGGGGAGATAGGAGAAGGGGTATTATTGGTATTTTTTTAAGTGGGGTCACATTAAAATCTTTTAATATTGGTAGTCCATTACTACGGACGGCCAAGATTAAAAGATCTTAATGTGACCTCCTTCAAAAAAATAAAAAATATTCATAATACCCTTCCTTTTCTCTCTCCTATTTCTCCCTCCAACCCTCCCCCACCTCCCTCCGCTCTCTCCTCCCCCCCCTCCCCCCCCTGCAGCCGTCACCTGCTGCCAACCCCCCACCACTGGCCACCTTGTTGCCACCAATGACCGCTGCCTCCGACCGCCCCCTAGCCCCTAAATACAACCACTCAGCATCCTTTTCCCTCTCTCTCCTCTCACCCAATAACCCCCACCTCCCTCCACCCCTCTCCCTGCTGTCGTCACCCGCCGGCTCGCCATCGACAGTCGGTGGCCGATGGTGGGGTTTCGGCAGCCGTGGCGGCTGTAGGGGAGGAGAGAGAGAGAGAAGGAAGATGGAGGAGGGTTGGAGGGCGAAGGAGGAGAGAAAGCGGGAAGGGTATTGTTGGTATTTTTTATTTTTTTAAGGGGGGTCACATTAAGATCTTTTAATCTTGATCGTCCATTGTGACGGTCGGTCAAAATTTAATCCTCTCACACTCTCACCATCTCATAAGAATCGTGCCATATATATATATATATATATATATATATATATATATATATATATATATATATATATGCTTTTTTTAAGCCAAAGAAGGCACCAACACGCAGTCACCGGATCCCATTAGAACACCAAAGTTAAGCGTGCTTGGGCGAGAGTAGTACCAGAATGGGTGACCTCATGGGAAATCCTCTCCCTCAGGTTCGGGGCAATGGGAAATAGCCTCTCTTCAGGTTGACACCCTGAAGGAGAAAGGCTGCATACATCCGCCCCCCAGACCCTGCGTAGGCGGGAGCCCTTGAGGCACTGGGTATGTTCCTTTGTTCCTTTTATAAATGTTTTTAATATATATTAAATAATTTTGAAGACTTAATAGATTTTTAAATATTTGAAATATTATTTTATATATAATAGATTATACTAATATTTTAAAAATTATTTGAAATATTTTTCCATTATATTTTTTGAAATAATTACACTATTCATGAATATTAAATACTTATTAATGATAAAATAATTAATATATTGTTTGAAGTCTATGAAATACATTTTAAATATATAACATATTTTTAAAACTTTTTAGAAAATTTTATATAACAATAATGATTTTGTAGATTTAAAATATGCTGAAGTGATGCTAATGTTATCGAGGGTCATGCCCGAATCAATCTCGAGCCGACCCAACTGCCACATCATCAACTTTCCATGCTACGCCATCACCGCCACCTCATCACTACCCATCCGCCTACCCTCTAGTGTGTATATATATATATATGCATAGGGTAATTTTACATTATGACATGCTTAGTACGATATGATGAATGGCTCTAATTCATCCCCCCCCCCCCAATTCTCTAGAATTCTCCCCCCGTCTTCTATGTAATTCTCCCCTTTCTTACTATCAATTTAATATAAATTTTATATTTCAATAGTTGATTTGAGTTCGTAAGCTTGATCCAATTTGGTTCGTATCATAAAGATAGCTAACATTTTAAAATTTGTTCTAAATAAAAATCCTATTTTTGTCGTATTTTCTTTTAGTTTTAAGTGCCACTTCAGTAAAAATTAATGGGTCTAACATAATTAAACAGTGGGTACTTGAAAATGAAAGAAAAAGTTACCAAATTTCATGGTACGTCTAGAACATGTCAAAACCTCATGGTACCTATAAAATATATTATTGAACTTCAGAGTAGCTAAATTAGATTTTCTCAAATAATATGGTAGTTTCACTTTTTATAATTTAATAATTTTCAAGAACTACATAGGTTACGTTGCTTGGTAGAGTAGTTAATTTAAAATTTTTAATAAATTTCAGATTTTTTTTATAAAATTTAAAGTTTGGGATTGAAGTTATCCCAATTAGTTGTTTCGGGGCATCTTGGTTTTAATTATAAGTTTGGAGTTACATTTATGTTTACCGATATATCAAGGGGTATTTTTGATACAATTTAAAATTCTACTGAAGACCCATTGTTCATGGGTGGCCTATAATATTAAAAAAAAGGGGAGCCCACAAACAAAAGTTCATGTCACTACTATTGTGGAATACAACATGCCTGACTCAACAAGTGATCCAAATAGACTCCATGAGTCAAGCTGGCGGGTAAAATCAGGCTACCTAGGCACCATAGCGGGGTTGGATCATAAGTTAATAATATTTTTTGTTTGAAGCAAGCTTGGGCCAACACCTATAAGTCGATAGTACCCACATCTGACCCATTTTACCTACTGGAACTAATGCGGTTCGACCAATCCAAATCACTTTATTAGGAAATTTTTATATTATGTTTTTTAGTTTCCACTTTTATGGGAGATTTATCTCTTTTATGGATGATTTTGTATTTTATTTCCTCTTCTCATCAATGTTTGTAAGACCTCCCTAAAATAGAGAGATAAGTAATTTTTTGACAAGGAGAACATTATTAGTATGCAAATGATGTACATTATTAATTTTCTCTTGTATACAAGTATTTTTCCATGTCATATTTACCAAGGGTTGTACGTGTTAAAATCTCATATTATATCCTCAAGAGTGCTCATTTGAATATACAGGAATTGAGTAGCACGTACACCCTTCATTAAAAACCAAACTAACATAAATGTAACACATCTTTTTAAAAATAACAAGAAATACAACTATTGATACTTAGAAACGAAACGCAGAAGATAACGTCGAATAAAGTAGGGCACCTATAAATTTCTGCTGGAAACACGTGATTAACACATATGAATCACCTAAACTACTGCAGCTGAATTGATTTGTTTCCTCGGTCTAGCAACTGTGACATCATTTAGAGCCAGCATTAATCCAAGTGCAATGAAGGACCCAAGAACGGCACCTCCACCTTGGTTGCAAAACGATTCGAATTTGTCATAAAGTTTGTTCCAAGCAGTATGTGAATTACCATTCTTTGCTAACTGAGCCACAAAAGCTGCTGAGCTTGCTCCTGATGATAGTATGGCCACAGTTATCTACAATAAGAGGCATAAATCAACAAATAAAATATGTAATTCTAATCGTCATGTGCTCATTCTCGAATGATAGAATTTCATGAATCTCTAGATCAGCTCATCATACAAGTTGTATACCAAGTTAGTATATAAGCAAACAACACAATAGGAATATTTCAACAATTCACATATGTTAATTTGTTGTTTTGCATCAAACTATAAAAATATGTTGCTTTTCGAAGAGGAGTCATGGAGCACAAAAGTGCAGGATTAAAGAATAAGCAAAGCAGGATTTGAAGAAATTCCTAAATGATATTGCTCCCAAGAAGTGTGTGATGAAACCGGTCAAACTCTATGGTAAACAAAATGTGGGGATGCATAATATACACTGTGGTCCAGCCCACATGTTATAAAATCCTTTTTAGGTTAAAATGAAAATGAGTTTTCGGCCCATGGTTATTAAGCCTTGGGGCTTTATTTCATATTAATACACGCACACGCACACGCACACGCACACGCACATATATATGCGGTCATGTTTTGAATTAGAAGAGAAAAACACAGCCTTGTCATTCACCGAGAGAAGTGAGCGGCAGAGAAAACCCGAGTGTTTGTGCGGCGGCGCGACGACAGAAAATTGTGAGATCGGGTTTGATCTTGGAACAATTTGGGGCAGATTTTTTAGGCATTGTTTGGAGTGAATCGATCAAGAGTATTAATTGTTCTCAGGCCTATGGAGGTAATCCTCGTATTGCTTTAATTATTTGTAGGTTTCAAGTTAGGAAAAACATATTGAAACCATAAACATTCAAATTACTATTTTCATAGTGGATTTTGCTGTGAGTTTGCTTCGTGGTTTTTCCTTCTACTTTGGAGGGTTTTCTATGTTATATCTGGTGTTGATTTAATTTGCATATTTATTTTGTCGTTGATATTTGGTAATACTGGTGTGCCTTGTGATTTATGTCTGTCATTGTTATTGGTTTGAGTGGTCAATTGATTCGGGTTTTGGGGTCTAGATCCCAACAAAGTGGTATCGGAGCTAAGGTTCATTATTAGGGTAAATAATAATGAATGGTAGTAGTAATAGTACGATGTTAACAATGACAGGTGAAAATTATTCAATAAGGAAGCCAATGATAGAGGACCTACTTTATTGTAAAGATTTACATGACCTGATTTAGGGTGTTAGTGGTAAGTTGGAATAAAAATGACAGATAAAGAATGGGAGAAAGTGAGTAGAAAAACTGTTGGGACAATTAGCTAGTGGGTAGCTTTCAGTGTTTTTTGCCATATATGAAAAGAGACTAATGCCGAGACATTATGGAAAAGTTTAGATAATCAGTATCTGAGAAAGACTTCGCAAAATAAGGCTTTTCTGATTAAGAAGTTGGTAAACTTAAAATTGAAAGAGGGACGATCTATGGCCGAACACTTGAATGAATTTCATGATGTTATTAACCAGTTCAATGTCATGAAGATTATTCTCGATGATGAGTTGCAGCCTTTATTCCTTTTAAGTTCTCTACCTAACAGTTGCGAGACCTTGGTGGTAACTATTACTAAATTAGCTCCAGATGGGAAATTTTCGCTGGTTCAGTGAAAGACTTCTTATTTCAATAAGGAGATGAGAAGAAAAGAGATGGTTGTTGATGCGTTGGCATTTATTATTGAGAACCAAGGTAGAACCAAGAGTGGAGTGCCTAAGGGGCGTGGTAAATCCAGAGGAAGGTTTAAGTCTAGAGGATAAAAACTAGAGTGCAAGCATTGTCATAAGACCAGACACATGAAGAGAGATTGTTTTCTTCTGAGGAAGGAACAAAAAGGTGAAATGAGTCAAAATAAGGCTGATGCTAAGAAAATTGTAGCTGCAGTGACTGATGATAATGTTGGCCAGGTAACATTGTTTTGTGCTCAGGGTGAGTGCAACCACATAAGTGATCCTAATGTTGTATGTATTGTTGATTCTATTGCTTCTTATTATTGTATTCCCGAAGAAAATAGATGACTTTGTTATTGTGAAAATGGGCAATAGTAGTGTTGCTAATTTCATTAGAATTGGAGATATCTGTGTACAGACCTATACTAGTTGCACTGTTACTTTGAAGAATGTGCAACATATTTCTGAATTGTGCCTTAGTCTATTTTTGTGAAGCATCAGCCAAAGGAAAGCTTCATTATTCACTATACAAGACACGTGTGATAGTGTGTAGTGGCGAATTGAATGCGGTTGAGGATGATGCTTCACCAAATTTGTGCACAGACGGCTAGCTCATGTGAGTGAGAAAAGGTTGCAGATATTGGCTAAAGAGTCCCTCATTGCATCATTTGATGGTAAGTCCCTTAACCCTCATGATGATTGTTTGTTAGGTAAGCATCATAGAATTAGTTTTCATAAATAGCTAAAACAAAAACAAAAAAAACCTGAATTAAGGTGGATTCTCTAAGGGAAAATAGATATTTTATTACTTTTATTGATGATGCTTCACAAAGACCTTGCGTGTTTTGTTTGATATCCAAAATTCAGATATTTCAAGTCTTGTAGCAGTTTCATGCCATGGTGGAGAGACATACAAGTATGTTGCTGAAGTGTCTTTGAACTGATAAAGGGAGAGAGTACATTAACAATGATTTCAAAAGGTACTATGAGAAGCATGGGATTTACCATGAAAAAACAGAACTAGGTACTCCTCAGCACAATGGTGTCGCAGAAAGGATGAATAGAACCACTGTGGAGAAAACCATATGTTTACTCAGAATGTTGAAACTACCGAAGGCATTTTAGGGTGAAGCTGTGAATACTATTGTGTACGTCATCAACATGGCTCCATCAGTTCCTTTGAATTTTGACATTCCAAAGAGAGTGTGGACTGGGAACGATGTCCTTTTCTCCCTTGAAGGTGTTTGGGTGCAAAGCCTTCATGGAAGTGCCAAAGGAACAGAGATTGAAGCTTGACACTAAAGCCACTACAAGCATATTTGTAGGATGTGGTGATGAGGAGTTTGGTTGAAGATTATGGGACCCTGTAAAGAAAAGGACCTTGAGAAGCAGAGATGTTATGTTTTATGAACATAAGAATATGGCTAATTTTGACAAGTCAGAGAAGACTACATGTGCTTCCAGTGGTGTTGCTGATACTACACCAATTTCATCTTCATTAGGTGCCACAGACGAAGAGTAGGTATATAATGGTGCAGAACTCAGAAATGACACTGAGTAAGTTGGAGTTGATAATACTCCAGGTATAGCTGCTATTAAGCGGGGGGAGTAGGTAATCCAACCAGTGACTGCTGAGCCTCAAGAGAGGAGGTCTGATAGAGAGTATCAATCATCTACGAGGTATTCCAATTCTGATTATATTTGTCTTGTCAATGAGGGGGAGCCACAGAGCTACCAAGACGTGCATACTCTTGAAGACAAAGATAACTAGGTGAAAGCCATAGACAAAGAGATGAACTCTTTATGGAAGAATTGTACTTATGAGTTAGTCGATCTTCCCAAGGGCAGAAAAGCACTTCAGAACAAGTGGGTGTTCAAGATGAAAAAGAATGGTGATCAAGCTGTGAAACATAAGGCTTGATTGGTGGTGAAAGGTTTCAATTAGAAGAAAGGGATTGATTCTGTTGAGATCTTTGCTCTAGTTGTGAAGATGATTTCCATTAGAGTGGTACAAAGTATGGCAACTAGTATGAATGTTGAGCTTGAATAGTTAGATTTGAAAACTGCATTTCTCCATGGTGACTTGCAAGAGGAGAGCTATATGAAGCATCCTAAAGGATATGAAGTTTAGGGTAAAGAGCACTTGGTTTGCAAACTAAAAAAGAGCTTGTATGATTTGAAACAGGCTCTTAGGCTATGGTATAAGAAGTTTGACTCTCCCATGGTGGGTCAAAGGTACAAGAGAATAGCTATAGATCACTATGTGTACATAAGGAAATTCTCTGGAGGTAATTACATCATTTTATTGATTTATGTTGATGATATGCTAATTGTTGGTCCAGATACAAATATGATTCGAAAGCTTAAAGATGAGTTGTCAAAGTGTTTTGAAATAAAAGATTTGGGTCTAGCAAAGCAAATTTTGGCTATGGAGATTACTCATGAAAGAGAAGTTGGAAAGTTGTTGTTGTCATAAGAAAAGTATGTTGAACAGGTACTTGATAGGTTCAACACCATGGATGCTAAACCCGTTATCACACATCTTTCCCCACATTTCAAATTTAATAAATAGTATTGTCCTGTGACCAAGAAAGAGAAAGGAGATATGCCTTTAATTTCCTACTCCTTAGCTGTAGGGTCTTTCATGTGTACCACGGTTTGTTCCAGGCTAAATATTGCTCATATTGTAGGTGTTGTGAGCAGGTTTCTATCAAATCCATGGAAAGTTTATTGGGAAGTAGCGAAGTGGATCTTCAGATATTTGCGGGTTACTTTGAAGCAGTGTTTGAGCTTTGGCGGCTCGAGACCGATTTCTTGAAGGGCATACATATTTTGATACGGCATGATGTCTTAATAGTAGAAAATCTACTTTGGGGTATTTATTCACTTTTGCAAGGGAGCTGTGTCTTGGTACTCTAGATTGTCAAAGTTTGTTTCTCTTTCCACTATTAAAGTTGAGTATATTACTGCTGTTGAAGCAAGGAAGGAAACGTTGTGGATGAAAAGGTTTCTTCAAGACTTGGGTCTAAAATAGAAAGTGTATGCGGTATTATGTGATACTCAGAGTGCGATAGACTTGAGAAAGAATTCCATGTATCATGCCCATACAAAGCACATTGATGTGAGATATCGTTGGTTACATTCTGTGATTGAAGGAAAGCTGATGATGCTAAAGAAGATTCACACTAATAGGAGCATGACTGATATGTTAACAAAGGTGGTTCCTAGTGGCAAGTGAGACTTATGCATTAGGTTGGGCAATATGGATTCTAAGTAGCTTGATGTGGAGTTCTCTCCTCCGCATAGTGGGCTAGAGGGGGAGATTTGTGGGGTGCATAATATGCACCATGGTTCATCCCACATGTTATAAAATCGTTTTTGGGTTAAAATGATTGTGAGATTTTGGCCCATGGTTATTAATCCCTAGGGCTTGATTTTATGTTAATACATATATACCCTAAATTTGGGGTCATACTGTGAATTAGAAGGGAAAAATGACGCCTTCTCATTCACTGAGAGAAGTGAGCAGCAAAGAAAGCTTGAGTGTTTGTATAGTGGCGCAGCAACGGCAAATTGTGAGATCAGGTTTGACCTTGGACCAATTTGGACCGGGTTTTCTTAGTGTTATTTGGAGTAAATTGATCGGGAGTATCCATTGTTCTCAGACCGAGGGTGGTAATCCTTGTATCGCTTCAATTGCTTGTAGGTTTCAAGTTAGAATAAACATCTTGAAACCATTTATTGTAATTGCTATTTTCATAGTGAATTTTGTTGTCCGTTTTCCTCGTGGTTTTTCCTTTTGCTCTGGAGGGTTTTCCCCGTTATATCTCATGTTGATTTAATTTTTGCATATTTATTTGTCATTAATATTTGGTGATATTGGTGCCCTGTGATTTATATTTGTCATTATTATTGGTTTGAGTGGTCAATTGATTCGGGTTTTGGTTTCTAGACCCCCAACACAAAAGGAAGTTGACGAGGAAGGCCGATATTGCTATGGAGGCTGCTAAGCTTATTGATGCGAAGCGAACATGTAAGTATGGGAAAAAACTTGGTTTGACTTATAGTGGTGATGAATCAGCTATGGTTTAGTTGTTTGCAAGGATGGGTTGAGTTTTAGGTATTCTGACCCCCTGTCAATTTCTTCTCCCCTTTTATTATGGTTGGTCGTTCTTCCCTATCCATGGCCTATTTAAACTTGTGGTGTTGTATACATGTAGTGTCTTTTAGATGTTTTCCTACCTATTTGATTTTGCTTTTTTTTTTCATGTTCTCCTCTTTTGTGTTGGTTACTCTTTCTATTTTTCCCCCCTAAGCTTCGCTTTTATAGAGATTAACTATGGCCTCGTTCGTACGAGCTACCCCATTTTGTACTGTAAATGTATTTCTAATCATTAGAAAAATGATATATATATATATTAATCAGCTGAACTGATCTGAAATTGAAAAATTGTGCTTAAATGCCATGCTTTACTCGAGAGTAGGAACCGCATGCTATCGAATCAACATATAATCATATGTGAAACACCTTAAGAACTCCAAAGCCTTTTCTAAGGTTGTTTACATTAATTTAGTTTGATGTTTAATATTATTAGATGGTGAACATGTTGGATTGTTGGGGTGGTGTGCTTTAATTTTGTTTCTCTTGTGAAAAGCCTCAATCCCAAATAGAAAGAATTAAGGAGGGAGGTCTAGTTTATATATCCCATTTTCAGTGTACTTGTAAAGTCTTGAGGGGCCTAGAGTGGGCTTGGTGTACCACACAAGCGCAAATGCGCCCCAATCACCGAGTTCAGCAAACACGTCACAGTGTGGTGTGCTGTAGTGTGGACTTTTTTCCAATATCGAGCTTTATTTTTATGGGCATTATGTTTTTACTTATCATAAGGAAATCCAAGGGAGTTTTAGGACTGTGCTCGAGCTCAACATGCTCCCCTGTGTCCAACCTCGAGGCTGTTATGCTCAAGTTGTTATCCGCTACTCTGGGTTCAATCCCGAGGCCACAAGCTCGAGCTTGAGCCCAAGTTTTGCTCGTCCATACCCGCCATCTTTCTAATTGAGACCAAATTTCTTTCTAATAATCTATAGCTGATTTGTGCTTGCACATTAAGTTTTTTTCCTATAAAATCCGTGCACTGGGGCATAGTTCTATATACAGATTCACAGAAATAATTCCTCTTCTTCTCTCTGTAATTCTCTCAAAGTTCTTCTTTGTTTCTTGTTACTGAACAAGTTGGGGTGTACTCCAGCCCATCACCCGAGAGTACACTCTTATGTCGGATGTCGTGTTAACCTTGGGACTCGAAGTGCCTGACAATCCCATTTGTATTGTAGTAAAGTATAAACGACTTAGGATAGTGGTGAACTCCAAGGCACGGCAACTTCCTTCTGTTCAATCTTCTTTCCTAAATATAATGCTTTTGAGTGGCTCAATTATCTTGTCTCGAGTCCAGGTGTAATATGAGGTTTATTGTGTCCAATTTAGTCTTTAAGTCAGTTTAAGGTTTATTTGCCCCCATCATGAGTTAGCATTTTGTGTCTCGAGCTTGAGAATTTTATTATGCATTTGCCATATTCTTCCAACAATCTAAGTGATTTATTACAATGAGTAATCAAAACATGGCTAACTCATTTTTCCATTCCGAACATGTAAAAAACTAAACCTTTAAACGGGAAAAACTACAAAATTTGGTTCGAAAAAATGGAGTTTTTCCTTGGACAAATTGATGTCCATTACAGCCTCTCGAGTGACCGGGCTCCTCCTAGGTCAAGTCGTGACTTTGTGAAAGATAATACCCCTATATTATAAGACAGCCGCACTTTACCAGATTTACAGTAAAATGAAAACTGCTAAAGAAATCTGGAAGGCCTTACGTAACTTATATGGAATGGAAGATGGCGCAACTAAGAAGTATGTTTGCGCTAAGTAGTTATCCTTCACCATGACTGATGATAAACCCGTGTTTGACCAGACCCATGAGTATGGGACTTTGGGTGCAGTTATACCTAATGAATGATTGAAAATGTGTGAGACATTTAAGGCAAATTGTCTCATTGAGAAATTTCCTCCTTCATGGAAAACTATAAGGCTCAATTCAAACACAAAAAAGAAGGATATGACTATGCAAGAGCTTGTCTCCCATATTAACTTAGAGGACCAGAACGGAAAACAAGCAAAAGAGAGGTCCTCTAAGAACTCCTCTATGTCTACTAACCTGGTTGAGTCAAAGAGTATAGGAAAGAATGACAAGTTTAAGAAGCTATGGAACAAGAGACGTTCCAACTGAGCCTCGACCTCAAACTCAAAGAAGAAGCAGTCTCGTGGCAAGAGGCTCCATAACCACCATAAAGGTTGATAGAAATGAGTCAAAGGAACATGTTGGACTTGTGGCAAGATGGGTCGTACCTCGAGAGACTGCAAAAAGGGATTTGGACAAAGATGATCCAAAGAACATAAATTGCTAAAGAAATCTAGAAGGCCTTACATAACAGATATGGAATGGATGATGGCGCAGCTATGAAGTAAGTTTGTGCTAATTTGTTATCCTTCACCATGACTGATGATAAACCCGCCTTAGATAGGGTCCATGAGTACGAGAATTTGTGTGCAGATATACTTAATGAAGGAATGACAGTGTGTGAGACATTTAAGGCAAATTGTCTTCCTCGTGGGAAAACTATAAGGCCCAATTCAAACACAAAAAGAAGGATATGACTTTGCAAGAGCTAGTCTCCAATATTAACTTAGAAGACCAAAATAGAAAAAAAGCAAAAGAGAGCTCCTCAGAGCACTCATCTGTGTCTGCTAACCTAGTTGAGTCAAACAGCACAAGAAAGAATGACAAGTTTAAGACGCCATGGGACAAGAGATGTTCCAATAGAGGCTCCAGCACAAACTCAAAGCAAAAGCAGTCCCGTGGTAAGAGGCTTCAGAAAAACCCTGAAGGTAGACAAAAATGAGTCAAGGGAACATGATGGACCTGTGGCGAGATAGGTCATAACTCAAGAGAATTCAAGAAGGGATTTGGACAAGAAAACCCAAGGAAGCCAAACTATTCAAGAAATATAGAAGGCCTTACTTAACAAATATGCAATGGATGATGGCGCAGCTAAGAAGTATGTTTGCACTAAGTAGTTATCCTTCACCATGACTGATGATAAACCCGTCATACAGAAGATCCATGAGTATCAGAAATTGTGTGCAGATATACTCAACGAAAGAATGAAAATGTGTGAGACATTAAAGGAAAATTGTCTCATTGAGAAATTGCCTCCATCATGGGAAGACTATAAGGCTCAATTCAAATGCAAAAAGAAGGACTTAACTTTGCAAGAGCTAGTATTCCATATTACATTAGAGGACCAAGACCAAAAACAAACAAAAGAGAGGTCCTTTGAGCACTCATCTATGTCTGCTAACCTAGTTGAGTCAAAGAGTACAAGAAAAAATGATTGGTTTAACAAGCCATGGAATATGAGACGTTCCAAACGAGGCTTAACTCAAACTCAAAGCAAAAGCAATCCTGTGGCAAGAGGCTCTGAAAAAACCTTGAAGGTCGACAGAAATGAGTCAAGGGAACACGTTGGACCTGTGGCGAGATAGGTCGTACCTCGAGAGACTTTAAGAAGGGATTTAGACCAAGAGAACCCAAAGAACACAAACCCCCGGCTAACCTCAACTAGAGCAAAGATGTCTTGATGACCAAGATCTCTGAGGTGAACATGGTTGGGACATGTTTGAGTGGGTTGTAGATGTTGGAGCCACAAGGCGCATCTGCATCAATAAGGAGCTATTCTAGGAGTATGAAAAAGCCAATGTGGGGAAGTGTGTGTTCACGGTTAATTCTAGTTCAACCCCTATTCTTGGCAAGGGAAAGGTCCTTCTAAAACTTAACTCTGGAAAGTTTTTATCTTTGCAAAATTTTTTGCATGTCCCTAATCTGTGTAGAACATATTTATGGTGCATTGCTTAACAAGGCTAGTTTTAAATTGACTTTTGAATTTGATAAACTTGTTATCACTAAGAACACCAACTTTGTGGGCAAGGGTTTTTGTAATGGGGCTCTCTTTGTACTTGATATCGAAATGAATGAGAATGCATCTACTTCTACTTATATTATTAAGTCTTTGGATTTGTGGCATGCTAGGCTCGGACATGCTAGTTTTAATTTGACTTTTGAATTTGATAAACTTGTTATCACTAAGAGCACCAACTTTGTGGGCAAGGGTTTTTGTAATGGGGCTTTCTTTGTACTTGATATCGAAATGAATGAGAATGCATCCACTTCTACTCATATTGTTGAGTCTTTGGATTTGTGGCATGCTAGGCTTGGACATGTTAATTATAATTTGGTTAAGAAACTTAAACAAATGAGTTTAATTCCCAATTGCAGTCTAATCGAACCTCACAAATGTGGTGCATGAGTCGAGGCCAGCCTCCCTAACATGCCCTTTAAAAATTTAGTTGAACGAACATTTAGCCTACATGAGCTTGTGCATGGTGACGTAGGTGAATTTAGGAACACAAAGAGTAGACATGGTAAGAGGTACTACATTACCTTCGTTCATGACCACTTGAGATTCGCCAAGGTGTATCTCCTGAGTTTAAATGATGAGGCTGAGGAGATGTTTCTCAAGTATAAAGTAGAAGTTGAAAACCAATTGAACCATAGAATCTAGAGGATTAGGTTTCATAGAGGAGATGAGTATGATGCCACCTTTGTTAAGAAACATTGTGATGAATGTGGCATAATTCATTAGCTATCAGGCCCTTATACACCACAGCAGAACGGTATAACTAAAAGAGAGAATAGGACCCTTAAAGAGATGATGAATGCCATGTTAATTAGCTTAGGCAAACCCTCACGATTGTGGGGGAACGCCTTGTTGTTTGCATGCCATGTGCTTAATAGGGTTCCACATTAGAAGTTAGATAAAACATCTTATGAATTATGGCAAGGCTATATGCCTAACCTTCAATACATCAAAGTGTGGGGGATGCCTGGCTAAAGTTGGGGTTTTGGAATTTAAAAGAAGTAAAATAGGTCCCAAAATAGTGGATGCTATGTTAATTGGTTATGCTATAAACAATGTTGCATATAGATTCATGTTATTGAAGAGCTCAAGCCCTTGGCTCTGTAAGATCATGGAGTCTCGAGATGATGACTTCTTGATCATGTGTTTCCGGTGAAAGAATCTATGCATGTGCCGTTGCCTATTTCTTTGCCTGATGAATTTACTCCTTCATCTAATCATTTGCCCCCTAAACTCTAGATTCATGAACTTAGAAAAAGTAAGAGGATTCAAACCGAGAACAGTGTCAGACCTGACTTCATTACTACATTCTTATCCGAACACCATGATTTTGATAAGCATGTTGTTAGTACTGTTGAAACTGGTGTCTTGGAAAACCAATTAGTGAGTTTTTAAACTTTAAATAAATGAAATTCTTCTATTTATTTATTGTCTAATTATATTATATGACTCTAATGTGCATGTGATTGTTTTCTAAAATGTTCCATGGGATGGACATAGTCCCAGATAACATGTTAGGTTTGGTTGAAGCGGTCAATGAGATTGAACTACAAATGAGACTCAGATCAAACTAGTGATATGTCATCAATATAAATGTTCGTAGTCAGTGACGAGTTTGGACAACTTGTCTAATAAAAACAACAACAACAAACAGTCCCAGTGCCTCAAGGGCTCTAGCTTACATAGGGTTTGGAGACAACTTGTCTAATAAGAATATAATATGATACTTTAGATGACTTGCCTTAGTCATGTAGATAGGGATCCAGATGTATTATATTGGTGTTGTTTATATGATTGGAACACTGAGAGGACCACCTAAATTAGTTAATTCTTTAACTACTATTAAAAATAATTAATTCTACAAGATGATACGTCTCAATCCAAGAAATAGTCAGAACGTGTGTATGGATTGTTCATTGCTTTGATGTGCTAAAAAGATTAGTCACACCATGTTGACTTAAATCTTATATTTGTTGGGTAACTGCATGAAGTGTAGCGAGTAGGCATTTTACGTGGAATCTATAGTCTCTGACGAGATAAAGGTTTCCTCTTAGTTCATTCACAAGCATACGAATAGATTTGAGAATCTTTTGCCAAAGTATTCCATATGATTGACATTTGGAATTACTATAGAAATTATTTTTGCATTATTGAATTATTCAAGAAGGGTGAGTCGGGAAATATGGCGATGGATGTGAGAAAAATAAGGATAGCAGTTAAAGCTATTTTGGTCAAGGATATGTAATAGAGAGGTTGACTGTCTTAATAAAAGTTGTTTGGAAAATTCTTGAGTGAATAAATTTAATTCTAGAGTGCAGTAAAACTTGTTTAGTGGAATTAAGTTTTATTAAATAGCAATCAATTGGTATCATGAGATGATAATCATATTTTTCCCATTTGGAAATAAAGTTAGATTGTCCATGAGGTCCCTTCGTAAGCTTCAACTTACGCATCGTTTGAAAATATTCAAAAATAATAAAATGAGATAAATTATTTATTATGAGATTAACATTTTTTTTTTTTTTGCCAAACTAAATTTATGAGATAAATTAAAACATGTGGAAATTTAAATAAATGAAAAAAAAAACTACGCCCTTGTAGACACAGATCGTGATCGATGGCTGATGTAGCATGCCAATGAGGCGCTGACATGTGCAGCAGGCACTGTGCTGCATAGCCTGTCTATCTGTGGTTTATGCCAAGGACGAATGACAGACCTCCACGTGGTCACTATTTTAGGTTATAAATTCATGCGTTTTTTTTTTCGTGAGTTAGAAGAAGAACGTTAGGGCTTTGCAACTTGATTTTCTCCCATCCCAAAAACCTAAAATTGTTTTAGAGGTTCTCTAAATTTATTGTTTAGCATAATTTTTTTGAAAACTTTTTTTCGAAAAGATTAAATGATAACTTTTGTTCAAAAGTTTTTCCTAAGTTATATATTTTGGGAGCCTATACTCTCGGTGCTAGAAAATATCATTACAAAGAAAACCATTACGTGTCAAGAAATCTTCTTCTAATTTCAGATCTTCAAGTCGGAGTTAGGATTCGCACTTCTGCTACGTTCAATTAAATATTTGATACTTACTAGCCCCAGGTCTTTTGCTCATTGCTGCGGACCATCTTCTCAGGTTGGAGGTCCTTGGAAACAGCCTCTCTTCAGGGTAGCCCCCTGAAGCGGGAAGGTTGTGTATATCTACCCCCCCCCCCCCCCCCGACCCTGCTTATGCGAGAGCCCTTTGAGGCACTGGGTTTGTTGTTGTAATTTGGTTTTCCTTTATTTTGTTTATTCTACACACCACATTTACACATATTTTATATGGTCTTTTTTTTGTTCATCATATCATGAACCTATTATAGCTAGATCTTAACCTAATTAAATAGTTTATTTAGATCGGGGTTCTAGATTTAAAATTAAGAATTTTAATTTGGTATTCCACTGCACTCGCTCAAGGAAATATTTTTAAAAATATGTTCCCAACAATTGGTATCAGAGCCAACTCTTAACATGCTCATGATTGACAATAAAAATATCACATTTGATAAAATTGTAGTATGTAGAATTACAAAAGTATGAAATTAAGAATTTCATTGCAGAAAAAGGCATTCCTAAATATTCTTATTAAAGAGTTTAATAACAAGATTGAAGGTTCATTAAAGTTTTAAATTATTCAAAATTTTAGATGAGTCATGATTCAATCAAGGAACATATTTCTAAATCAAGCCTAATGAGGTTAAATATTCAAAGAGTTCAACGATTTAGATTATTAAATCTAATGTGATTAGATTTTAAACCAAAGTATGAAATATTCAATTGTTGAATATTTTCCAGCTAGGCAATTTTTATTTTAAAGTGTGACGAGGGTCACATCATATGGTTATTATTGTTTTAAAAATAAATAATTAATTAATTAATTAGGATGAGATTCTAATTTTGATTATGCGATTATCTTTTCTAAAAGTCTTTTGAAAAATCTTTAATTGTACCAACATTTTGGCCTTAAGAGGTATTATTCAAATAGTTTGATAATATGACATTTATTGAATTTTATTCACATGTTTAGTATTTTTTGAATGAGTTTAATATTACGTATAGTATGAATAAAGTTAGAAGGCCATATAAATATGGAACTTCGTGAAATATTTGATTTCATCGAGTGGAGGAACTTTTTCTAATTGATCTAATATGTTAGATAATTCAATAGTTGAATTATTTGGAAAGAAAGTTATCATAAAATATCTAATGAGATTAGATTACATAGGTTTGATAATTAAAGGAACCTAATATGATTAGGATTTTATTTAATTGTTAAAATAAGTTTAGAATATGACTCTGATATTGATTATGAGATAATCAAACTTAAAACAAAGATCCGCCATAAGAAATATCAAGTGGGAGCGAGGTTCAAGAGTTGATTCCTCACGGTCTAATAGTATAGTGGATTGATGCAATATCTTGAGGAGGGCATTTGTTTGCAAAACATAGGATTATAATTCTTTAGGATAGTTGGAGGTATGGGAAAATAGATGTGATCACATATTCATGGAGTATCTTGTTCACTTGTACTGACGTCTACCCAATAGTATGCACTTGACTAGGATAGTATGGTAGTATCCTAGGGATCATTGTGATAATGTCTTAGAAGCCAAGAAATAAACGGTGAGTTAATTTTGTTTATAAAAAATAACAATTGAGAATAGTTCTCAAGTTACTAGTAATTCATTGCACCCACTCCCAGGGAGTAACGGATAGATTGGATAGCTCATCATTGCACACAAACAAAGAATGGCTAGGTGAATTCCATGCTTTATTTGTATCCTAAAATTATTAAATGGTTCACAAGACACAAAATATCTAGTAGAACCGAGCTTCTAAGTGAATGCTCATTGCGTCAGTCTAGCAGCATAGTAGGTAGGCGCTACTCCCCGAAGAGGGCATTCATTTGCAGAATGCAAGGTTATATCTATTATGACATATTGAAGTGCAGGAAAAATGGGTGCGACCACACTGACGTGCAGTTCTTCGAGGACTTGTATGATGCCGAGGTAGTGGTGTACACTTGACAAAGATCTACATTAGCCTCCACGAGGATCTTTGTTGTATGACCTTAGAGGCTTAGAAAAGTGTGGTGCGGTAAATATGTTTAGTAAGAGCTTAAAAGAAAAAAATATTTAATGATAAGAGTTCTCACCCTTCTGATATCTCAATTCAGCCTCTCCAGTGGGGAGTTTTGGGTAGTTCGGTTGGGTCATCACGGCATATATGTAAGTGTGAGATTGTGAACTCTAAACTTTGATTCTTACTAAAAGAAAAGCAATAACGTAGGTTACATGACTTGTGTACAGTTTTGATTTTAGATTGGTTGTTATCCTATGCATTGCAATCAATACTGATATGTATGTTACTTGTGTATTCTGTTATGCTCACTGAAATTCAATATGTCTTAGTAAATGTGGAGCATTAGTAGATGCTCAAAGTTTTCTAGGTTGCTGCTAGGAGATCTACTAAGTTAAAAAGAACATTTAGGACGTTAATTTTTTTTTGACCAAATAGAACCTTAGGTTAGACTAAGGAGTTAGTCAATTACAACATTCAGACATTAGATGTCGAATGTGTTTAAGTATTAGATACTTGACTTTTCAACTGTAGTAGAGATGATCAGATATTTGAAAGAAGTTCTTGGTTAGAGGGCTAGTAGCTTGACAACAACTAATGAGAGAGATGATAGACATATCATTGTATTAGGAAAGTTCGGTTCAAGAGCTTATCATATGATGAAGGCTTATTTAATTGAACTAGAATTTTATATGCAAATATTGATAGCCAATCTCAATAGGATATGATCTTGACTTGCCTATCAAGGTCTTTAAATCAATTTAGACTAGATACATTGAGTAATGGAGATTACTCGTTGTCTGAATTAATGAAAGTACAGTTTGAGAGAAATGGTGTCATGAGAACTAAGAGAAGAGTCCACTTTGTGTAATCATTTATCTCAGGAATTAGGAACCACTAGAAGAAAAAAAATAAAAACATGTGTCAAAATAGTTTTGTCTCTTTTATAAAAATACTGGACATTTGTATTGAAAAAGGAATTGCCCAGGAACTAAGATACCGCTATTCCGAAGACTGAAAGTCAACATGACAGGGTAGTCGATATCTTGTCTCCTTTAGCTGTGACTGGTTAGTAGTTCACTACTTGTAAATGGGTTTTCAGTAAGGGCACTAAGATAGTAATTTTAGTTAATGAATATAGTTTTGGTTTTGAGTAACTATCTTAATATACTAGTTTCTTTAAAAATTTGATTTCTTTATACTATTTGTTTTAAAATAGTCTTTCAGTTATTATTCGATAAAAAAGACTGATAATCAATAGAATAAAATGCTTATTTAAAGGGTACATTAGTAGATAGTTGACTTTTTTTCATCAAAACTACGTTAATGGTAATTTATTTGTCTAATACAAGCAAGACTGAGTAACCAAATAAGAGAAGAATATCCTGAAGTCCATATAGCTTTCAACTAGCACTTGATTGCTGGTCACATTAATTTAATATGATTCAGAATTGGTTTTACTTTTCTTATGGGATCATAAAGTGCTAAAATGATAACCAGTGTGGGAATCATGTTTGAATTAAGAGCATTTAAGAGTAAAAGCAATAGATCCACTAAGCTGCTAGTACTTTGTTCAAAAAATGTTTATGGACTACTAAAAGTTCAAGTGAGCGGAAGCAAATAGTATTTCATAAAATGCTTAAGAATGACTACTTAATAAGTTGATATATGGATATACCTATGAAGACAAAAGTCTTGAATCCTTTGAAAATTTCAAAGAATTAAACACTAAAGTTGGGATCAGTTAGGTAATTATATGAAGTCACTTTGATTAAAGTGATGATTTTAGGAGAATTTGTGTTTTTCCTTACTACAAAGTTGTGTAGAAAGAATAAATAATGTAGTATTGAGTATAGTAAGATTCATATGATGAGTCACATCCACATGTCAAAAGGTTTGCTATGTAAGAGGTTTTAGAAAGTGTTCTAAAGCACAACAGATCGCTTGTGTTGTATAGATTGACAATATGAGATACTATGTCTTTACAGCTTGATACAACTTATAGTATAGATGATGTATTAGATATATCTTTAACCAAGTTATTGTCACACAAAGTACATGAGACCTTTGGTGTAGTGAGAGGATAGTCTCAGCCTTAATGGTTAAGCATGATGGTAAATCTGATCCTTGAAACTACAATGAAATTCTTAAGTATAAAGATGCAAACCAATGGATTAGGGCAATAAAAGCTAAGTTCAAGTAATTATATTTTAACTAAGTTTGGGAGCTTGTAGAGGCGTCAAAAGGTATTAGGTCCATTAGATTGGATCTAAATGGATCTACAAGTATAAAGAGTTAAGTGGACGAGAAGGTAGGGACTTTTAAGGCTAGATTGATGGCAGTGGATTATATCCTAAAGAAAGGAATCATCTTTTATGAAACCTTCTAGCCAGATGCTATGCTTAAGTCCATAAGGATACTCTTGCCATTATATCTCATTGTGATGAGGTATGGAAATCGAAATCGAGACTGCATTTTCTAAATAGTCATCTTGAGAAGATTATGTATATGATACAACCAGACAAGTTTGTTGCTAAGAGTCAAGAGCATATAATATGCAAACTAAGGTAGTCTATTTGTAGGCATAGACAAGCATCTTGTTCATTGAATAGTAGGTTCAATGGTGGCTAATCAAGTCCTAGGGATTTGAATCAATGGTTGGTGAACCATGAGTATGCAAGTGACATGTCCGGAAAGTAGAGACTTTCTAAGTATTATATGTAGATGACATTATACTCATTAAAAATGGTGTAAAATTGTGATGAGCTTTTAAGATTTAACTGTCCAGTTAGTTTAAAATAAAAGAACCAAGATGAGCACAACATGTTCTTAGGGTTAAGCTTTAACGAGATTCAAAGCAAGGATGTTGAGTTCGTCATGGGTCATTTGTTTTCAAAGGGAGTTTAGATGCTTGACATCAGAATCCTTATTTACTCGTGTAGTTGGAGTCATCAAATGGTGAAGAGTGAAGCAATCTTCTATTGCTTACCTCACAATGGAAGTTTGGTACTTGATGGCTATGAAGTTGTTGAGTAGACTAGTTAACTTAGAAGGTTCCAAATAGATCAAAGTTTGTGAACAAAGAAATGAGACAGTCATAGATTGGTATTGGTTAAAGTTTATAATTAAAGAGTTGACAGATCCCTAGGGGTTAGTTACACAATGCAGGGCTAATTGGGTTTAGGAAAACTGAGAGATTGTTGGAATTGGTGTCATGGAAAACCCAATTAGTTAATTTGAAATATTGAATTAATGAAATTAGCTTATTTACTTATTGTCTGATTATGTTTTACAAGTCTAAAATGTGTGTGATTATTTTCTAAAATGCTCCATGAGATGGACATAGTCCTAGATGGTATGTCAGGTTTGGTTTATATGGTTAATGAGATTGAACCACATATAGACTTAGATCAAACAAGTGATATGTTGTAAAAGTATATGTTCATAGCTGGTAATGAGTTTGGACAACTTGTCTGTTAAGACTAAATTATGATACTTTAGATGACTTGTCTTGGTCATGTGGATAGAGATCTAAAAGTATTATATTGGTGTTGTATATATGATTGGAACACTGAGCAGGACCCCCTAAATTAGTTGTTTCTTTAACTGCTATCAGAAATAATTAATTCTATAAGATTATAACTCTAAATCTAGGAAATACTCTGAAGTCGTATATGGATTGTTCGATGCTTTGATGTTCTAAAAGGATTAGTTTCACCTTGTTGACTTTAATCTTACATGTGTTGGATGACTACATGAAGTGTAGTGGGAATAGGTATTTTATGTGGAATTTATAGTCTCTTACGAGATAAAGATGTTCCCTCAGTTGATTCGCAGGCATACAAATAGATTTGAGAATATTTGGCCAAAGTATTCCATATGCATGACATTTTGAATTAATACAGAAGTTTTGTCAGTATTAATGAGCTGTTGGAGAAGGATAGTTCGGAACTATGGGGATAGATGTTAAAAAAAATGATAGTAATTAAAGTTGTTTTTGCTCATGGATTTCTAATAGAGGAGTTGATTGTCGTAATTACAGTTACATGGGAAATTCTTGAGTAACTATAATTAATTCTAGAATGTAGTCAAACCTATTTAGTGGAATTAAGTTTGACTAAATAGTAATCAATTGTTATCATGAGATGATAATCAAATTTGACCCCTTTGGACCGAGAGTGAGATTATCCCTGAGGCCTCTTCGGAATCCTCAACTTAAACATTGTTCAAAATATTCAAAAATGAATACATGAGATGAATTATTTATATATGAGATAAATAAATTTTATGCTGAACTAATTTTATGGAATGAATTAAGACATGTGGGATTTATAAAAAAAATAAATAAATAAAATACGCCAGCGTAAACATAGTTCATCATCCTTGGCTGATGCAGCACGCCAATGAGGCGCTGACATGTGGTGCAGGCGCTGCGCTGCCCAGCCTATCTATCCGTAGCTTATGCCATGTACGAATGATAGACCGCCACATGTCACTGTGTTTGGTTATAAATTCACGTGTTTTTTTGTCGTGACTCAGAAGAAGATTAGTGTTTTGGAACTTGGTTTTCTCCCATGAAGAAAGCCCTAAAATTGTTTTAGAGGTTCTCTAAATTTATTATTCAGCATAATTTCTCTGAAAAATTATTTTTTGTAAAGATTAAATCAAAAATTTTGTTATGAAATTTTCCTATGTTAAATATTTTGGGAGCCCATACTCCTGGTGCTAGGAGAGATTATTGCAAAGAATACCTTGAGGTGTCAATAAATCTTCTACTTGAATTGTGATTGTGTAAAATAGTCCATACTAAAATAGCCACTGTGATGCATGTGTGTACTCTAAGCATGTTGACGATGATTGTGTAATTATCTGCTTGTACGTTGTTGACATGTTATTTTTGGTACGAGTGTGAATGTTGTAAATGCTATTAAGTCTTTCCTGAGTACATGCTTTGATATGAAAGGTCTAGGAGAGGCTAATGTAATACTTGGCATTAATATTCTTAGATCACATGAGGTTTTAACTCTAAGTCAATCCCACTATGTGGAGAAATTATTCAGATTTAGGTCACTTTAATGGCACTCTTGCTAAAACACCCTTTGACCCAAATGTTTGCTTGAAGAGGAACACAGGTGATAGTGTGTCATAGGCCAAATATGCTACAATCATTGGCAGCGTGATGTTTTTAATGAATAGTACTCATCTTGATATTGCCTATGCTTTCAGTAGATTGAGTCATTATACCTATTGTCCAAGTGATAAGCACTGTGTTGTTCTGGTCAGAATTTTGAGATACCTTAGAGGTACCATTGACTGGGGTCTTAATTATATACAATTCCATACGATTTTAGAGGGATACAGTGATGCCAATGGTGAATCTAACAGTGATGAAATTAACTCAACTAGGGGCTATTTTTTATGCTTGCTAACGATGTTGTGTCTTTAAAATCTTGTAAACAGATCTACATTGCTAAATCCACGATGGAGTTTGAATTTATTGCTTCAGAGATGGCAAGTTTGGAAACTAAATGGCCGAGGTATGTGCTGGGAAACATTTCATTGTGGGGAAGGCTCATGCCATTGGTCTCGATGCACTGTAACTCACGTGTAGCTAATTGAGTTGGCGCAGAGTGAGGTGTATAATGGCAAGCGCAGGCATATTCACCTGAGGCATGATGTAGTAAGGCACGTTACTTAGAATAACGTGATTGCTCGAGTTTGTAAGGAGCGAGAAGAATTTGGTAGATCCCCTTACTAAACGCCTTTCTTTGAAGGCATCATATGATACAATAGAGGGAATAGGGCTTAAGATCACTTGAGTGTTTTAATCCTAATGAATAAGCGACTCGGAAGGATTGTCAATGTTCAATGGGTCAAACGTAGCCAAGGTTGAGCAATTTGTGATTAAGCCATCCTAGCCCCTTCCGAGATAATGATATTGGTGGCTTGGATCTGTCAAATCTGCCATCACTTTTAGGTTGAGCTCTACGCTCCCAATGTTGTCTATAGCCCGTTGTGGTGGTGTGGAGTAGCACACCTGATGGACACACCATATTACCATGACATAAAGATGAGCTTAAGGCTCTTAATTGTGTCCATAGCCTATGATGGTGTTGTGGGGCAACACACTTAATGGACTCACCTACGGAAATGTGGGGGTGGTAAGGCATCCTTTGTTGAGAGTAAGGGCTTACTCTCTAGAGCATTCTTGAGTGCTCAAGTATCGGTTTTGTTTTTTTTGAGAAGGACCTCATACGTCTAGATTGCGGAGTGCATTTCAACTCGAGAACACATGAAGTAGATGTGTGTCCTCCTAACAATGACTACTCACAGTTCAAGACTATGTTCACCGTGGGATGGTTGTGGGACATGCATGCTCAATAGGTGCTAATTCAAGTCCAAAAGACATTGACATCATCAAGTGGGGGTCTCATTGCTCTGTAACCTCTTTTCTTTCTTTCTTTTTCAAAAGTGAATCATGTCAGGGATTGTTGGAAGATTCGGATGGTGTGCTTCAATTTTGTTTCTCTTGTGAAAAGCATCAATCCCACATAGGAAGAATAATGGAGGGAGGTCTAGTTTATATACCACCTTGCCATTGTACTTGGTAAAGTCTTGAGGGGCCCATAGTGGGCTTGGTGTACCACATAATCACGCACGTGCCTGACCTGCCTTACCAAGCCGGCCGGTGCTTTCCGGTGTGGTGTGGAGTGGACTTTTCTAACTCGGACCTTTATTTTTATGGACATTATATTTGTACTTAACATAAAGGAACTCCAGCGGAGCTCTAGGACTATGCTCGAGCTAATGAGTTTGAGCTCGAGCATGAGGTATCCCCTTGTGTCCAACCCTGAGGCTGCTATGCTCGAGCTGCTCTCCCTTACCCCGGGTTCGAGCTCGAGCATAGGTCTTGAACATGTCTCTACCCACTTTTTTCTATAAGCATTTCTTGCACACAATCCATAACTAATTCTTGCTTCCACGTTAAGTTTTTTTGCCTATAAATACCATGCATTTGGGCATAGTTCTATATACAGATTCATGGATATCATTCTTCTTCCTATTTCAGCAATTCTCTAAAAGTTCTCCTCGGTTTTATGGTTTCTGAGCAAGTTGGGACATACTACAACCCATCAACCGAGAGTACATTCCTATGTTGGGTGCCATGTTAACCCTGGGAGTCAGAGCGCTTAACGATCCCATTTATACCATAGCAGGGACATAAACAACTTAGGCTAGTGGTGACCTCCACGGCACGACGACTTCCTTCTGTTCAATCTTCTTCCCTGAATCTTTTATTTTTCAATCGCTCAATTATCTTGTCTTAAGTCCATTTGGTGCAATATGAGGCTCGTTGTTGTTGGCTCTAATGGCCATTTACATTGTGAGTTTGATGATAACAATCATTCAGTGAGTCACTGTATATAATTGCTCTAATCTGGTTCGAAAATAACTCATAAGAAAGCTAGAAAAAATCAAGGCTAATCATGTTGATACTAAGATTTCTAAGCTGATGGATCAAGAGGAAAAGATATCAACGTTAAAGTCAAGATTGATCCAAAATGAAGAGAACAAGATCCGAGTTTGAGCACTTTAAGTCATTTATTTTTATTTTTTAGGGCTTAGAATCGGGATATATCAATTGAGTCAAATCTCAATATTGATATGTTATACTCTAACAAAAATGTTTTTGAAAAATTTTAGAAATTTGATTTCCAAATATGATTTAAAAAAATATTCAGGTCAAATTCAAGACAATCTAGTTTGTCAATAAAAAATATTTTTCAAATTGGTATTGTGAAAAGTATGCCAAAAAATAACAAGATCAAATTTTATAGGGTGATATTTTAGCTTCATTGAAGCAATCAACTATTCAAATGATCAAGGCAAACATGGAAGCTAATTCAAAAAATTAAGCTGATATGGTAATCAAAAGCTCACTTCCAATTCTTATGTGCTATTACTCCCAATGTGTTTAATCATGTCAAAAATTGCAAGACCACAAAAGAGATTTGGGAAAAACTAGAAGCCACATTTGGAAGGGAGTCCAATGAAGAATCCCCTCATACAAGTGAAGAGGAGCAAGTGGATTCGTGTCTCATGGCTATTGAATCTCAAGAAGAAAAGGAACTTGAAGAATATAAGGTAAATGATTTATCTTATAATGAGCTCATGGGTAATTTTCACGAGTTGTATGGTGCAGTTGAAAAATTGAGAACCAAATATTCTTCTAATAAAAAGGAGCTACAAAAAGTGTCATAACAATGTTTAGCATTTGAGCTTGAAAATGAATCTTTGGAAGCAAAATTAGAGTCATTAAATGATCAAGTTGAAACATTAATTAATGAAAAACAATTCTTGGAAGAAAAGCTCTTTTCAAGCAAAAGTAAAAATGAAGAATACAAGGAAAATGAATTATTGCGTAAAGAGAATGAGTCTCTAAAAGAATAAGTAGAAGAACTCTTGCAAATTTCAAGTCAGCTTCTCAAGGGTTAAGAAACACTTGAAAAAAAATACTCTTTTCTCAAAGATCCACTTATAATAAAGGGGAAATTAACTATAGTTAAAACACTAAAAAGAAAAAAACTAAATATACTTTTTGTCAAAGCATCCTCACCACCGATAAACTCTATAAGATGTCATTCTTGTTGTGATCATGGGCATATTGTGGATCAATGTCCATTTAAAAAAAATTTGAGAAAAACTAAGATGGTTTGGGTTCCAAAGGGATCTTGAGCTCCAAATGTCAAGATTAACAACGAAGGACCCAAGAAAATTTGGGTACAAAAGTTCATTAAATTGTTCAGGTATGCTTGAAGATTGAGAATAAATATCGAAAGTGGTGCTTGGATAGTGGTTTCTCCAGTCATATAACTAGATATAAATTTGAGTCCACTTTTATCAAACCAAGCAAAGTATTTCTCACTTTTGGTGACAAAAAGAAAAGAAAAATTCTTCGTATTGGTAACGTTGCCACTAACTCCTCTCCCTATATATATGACGGTTTACTCGTTGATGGTCGTATGCATAATTTTTTTAACATTAGTGAACTATATGATAAAGATTATTGTGTGCATTTGTTTATCATATAAATGTATAGTGGTGCATGTTTAGATGAATGTACCATTTGATTAATTAGAATGTGATAATGTCTATATGATTGATCTTGAATGTATGAACTTTGTGAAATATTCTAGTGTCCCGAATAAAAATGATCCTTGAATTTGAAATAGAAGATTTAAGCATGCTAGTCTGGACTTAATTGGAAACCTTTGAAAAATGATCTTATTTGACAACTACTAAAGCTTAATTCGAAATAGATCATATTCGTGATACACTTCGATATGGGAAACAAACAAGATCTTTATTCAAACCCAATGATGTAGTTTCTTTCTCAAGACATCTTGAACTTTTTTCATATAAATTTCTTTGATCCTACTAGACATTTGAGCCATTGTGAAAAATATATGGACTTGTAATTGTTGATAATTACTCTCATTTTGCTTGGTGCTTATTCGCCTCTCATAAGAGTGAAACCTTTGACAAATTTGAAATTTTTTGCAATCTAGTGCAAAATGAAAGGGGTTTGAAAATTGTTTCAACTAAAAGAGATTATGGAAGGAAAATTGAAAAAAATGATCTTGAAAAATATTGTGATTAATTTTGAATCTGTCACAATTTTTTCGACTCTTAGAATTCCTCAACAAAACGATGTAGTTGAAAGAAAAAAAATACAGTTCTTGAACAAATGGCAAAAACCTTTCTTAGTGAAAATAATTTGCCAAATTCATTTGGGGCCGAAGTCGTTAACACCGCTTGCTTCATCTTAAATTAACTTTTAATAAGGCCTATTTTAAAGAAAACACTCTATGAACTTCTACAAAGGAAGAAAACCCAATATTGCATAGTTCAAGCCATTTGGGTGTGAACGTTTATCCACGACTATGGGAAAATGAATCTTGGTAAATTTGATCCAAGAATGGATGAAGGCATATTCAGTGAGCTACCTACTAGTCACAACTAGAGGAGGCAAACAAATATCCTACCACATTGGCTTTCCGACTTGGCAACAATAATATTTAAGTACCTTAACAATTCCTTTTAAAGTCCAGTGCTCTTATAAAAGAGAAAACTATTTTGGCTCATAATTTATATCATCCTCTTGAGTTTCCTAATTCCTGAGATAGATGTTTATAATAATAGGACTCTTCCCTTAGTTCTAATGACACCTTTTCTCTCAAACTATACTTTCATCAGTTTAGACAACGAGCAATCTCCATTACTTATTGTATCCAGCCTAAACCAATTGAAAGACGTTGATAGGCCAGTCTGGATTATATTCTGTTGAGATTGGTTATCAATACTTGCATTAATTAAATAAGCCATCATCACTTGACACATTCTTAAATTAATCTTAGTGTCTATCATCTTTCTCATTGACTGTTCTCATGCTGCAATTTCTCTAATCGAACACTTCTTTCAAGTATCTGATCAATTCTACCAAAATTGATGATTCAAGTATCTAATACTAGAACACATTCGAAATCCAATATTCGAATCTTGCACCTAACTAACTCTTTAGTCTAGTTTAACATTCCCAATGTTCTTTTTAACTTAGTAGATCTACTAGTAGCAACCTAGATAACTCTGAGCATCTCCTAGAGTTCTACATGTACTAAAACATATCATGTCATAATGAGCACAATAAAATAGACAAGTAAGGCATAGCAGTATTGATTGCAATGCAAAATTTGACAACCAGTTTGAATTCAAAAAATTATAAACAAGTAGTAAAACATACAGGATTACTTTTCTTACTTTTAGCAAACAATCAAAGTTTTAAGGTTACAATCTAACAGTTACATTTATGCCATGGCGACCCAACTAAACTACCCAAAACTCCCTGCCGGCGAGGCCGAACGGAGATAGCATAAGAGTGAGAACATTTCTTCATAAATAGGTGTTAGAAATCAACTAGAACTTGATTTCTAACCATAGAATTAAAAGAACAAGATAGAGTAAAAACAAGGAAATTGGATTATATTTTCATTGGATGATCACTTTTTACACTTACAAGTCTTTTTATAGATGTTTACAATGTTAAACTCATGCTTGTAACAACCGGACACATCACCCACATTCTTAACAAACTTTCCCACTTAATTGAGCTAATTTGTAATTGTTCCCGCCAAAATGCATATTAGCCTAATTCCATGCTCGGTTCATGACAATTCCCTCCCCTTCAATTCATTCTTGCCTCAAGAATGGAAGGAAGGAAATTGAGATTTGATGAAGTTGGAATTCTCCCAAGTAGCTTGTTCAGAGCTCAAGTTGGTCCATTTGATCAAAAGCTATTGTGTAGTACTGCCTTGCTGCTGCACTATTCTTTTATCAAGAATGACCTCAGGTTCAAGGATCAGTTGGCCATTATTTCCTGCTTGTAAGCTTGCTGCTGCTCCTCTTGAGGTACCTTTAGTGCCGTCAGCCTTGGAGGAAACATGTTTCTTCAGTAAGGATATATGAAACACAGGGTGAATCAAGCAGTCCCAGGGAAGCTCCAATTTGTATGCTACCTTGCCAACTCGTTCTAGGATTTTGTAAGGGCCATAAAACCTGGCAGATAACTTGATGTTTTTGCGGATTGCTACTGAACTTTGTCGATATGGCTGCAGTTTGAGGTATACCACATCTCCCACATTGAAGCTCTTGTCAGTTCTCTTCTTATCCGCGTAAAACTTCATCCTAGCTTGAGCCAACTGCAAATTATCTTTGAGCTGACGAAGGAGTTGCATTCTTTGCTGAAGTAAGTCAGTAACCCCTTGTACATGAGAGACCACTCCTTGATTGAATAATGGAGAAGGAGGATCTTGACCATAGAGGGCCTTGAAGGGTGTAGTTCCTAAGGAACTATGAGAATGAGTGTTATACCAATACTCAGCAAGAGAAAGCCACTTGTGCCATTGCTTGGGATGTGAAAATGTCATGCCACGCAGGTATTGCTCTACACTTTGATTAACTCTCTCGGTTTGACCATCCGTTTGTGGATGGTAAGAGGAACTCAAGGCTAAAGTGGTGCCCAGCAGAAGGAACAGCTCATGCCAAAAGTTAGTGGTGAATAACTTGTCTCTATCTGACACAATTGTCTGAGGAAGGCCATGGAGTTTGTAGATGTTGTCTAAGAACAACCGAGCCAGCTTTTCTACAGTGATGGGGTGATGAAGAGCAATGAAGTGACCATATCGGGTAAAACGATCAATTACTACAGAAATGATTTCCTTCCCTTCAGATTTAGGTAGTCCCTTAATAAAGTCCATGCTGATGTGAGTCCAAGAACCCTCAAGAACTGGGAGAGGTTGTAGCAGTCCTTTGTATGGTGTGTGATCCACCTTGATCTGTTGGCAAGTCTAGCATTGGTCCACGAATTCTTGGACTTGCTTCTTCAGCTTAGGCCAATAAAAATACTGCTTGATTCTCTGATATGAACCTTCTCTGCCAGAGTGACCCCCCCAAGGAGAGTCATGAGATGCTGCTATGATCTGTTCCCTTAGCTTGCTGTCATTACCCACATAGATCTTGTCGTTAACCCTTATGATGCCTCCATTGACAGAAATATTGGGATCAAGATTGGCTGGAGAGGAATTGATGCAGTAAGGGACAATGCAAGCTTTAGTAAATTCATCTTTTTCATAAGATCTGATTACTTCTGTCATCCAGAGAGGCACTACTTCAGTGATTGCAACATATCGAGCTTTATCTGCCTCTTCCTCTGGTTCTGCTTCCTCATTACATCTAGAGAGAGCATCTGCTACCAAATTTTTAGCCCCTTTCCGGTACTCAATGGTGTACTCTAATCCCAGCATTCTCATCAACCCTTTTCTTTGGACCCTTGTGGTGATCCTTTGCTCGAGCAAGTATTTTAGACTTTGATGGTCTGTTTTTATGACAAATTTATGGCCTTCCAGATAATGGCACCACTTTTGAACAGCCAAAAGTATGGCCATATACTTCTTCTCATATATGGAGAGACTTTGGTTCTTTGGTCCCAAAGCTTGGCTTAAGCAAGCCAATGGTCTTCCTCCTTGCGAAAGAACAGCACCAATGCCTGAACTGCTAGCATCAGTTTCAAGAGTGAAGGGCTGGCTAAAGTCTGGCATAACAAGGACTGGAGCCTTGGTCATGATCTACAAATTCAAGACCCTCACCGGTAAGACCATCACCCTCGAGGTGGAGTCCTCCGACACCATTGACAACGTTAAGGCCAAGATTCAAGACAAGGAGGGAATCCCCCCAGACCAGCAATCTTTGATCTTTGCCGGCAAGCAACTTGAGGACGGGCGCACGCTTGCTGACTATAACATCCAAAAGGAGTCCACCCTCCACCTTGTCCTCCGACTCCGTGGAGGCATGCAGATCTTTTACTGGCAAGACCATCACTTCGGAGGTTGAGAGCTCTGACACCATTGACAACGTCAAAGCTAAGATCCATGACAAGGAAGGGATCCCGCCGGACCAGCAGAGATTGATCTTTGCTGGGAAGCAGCTCGAGGATGGAAGGACCTTGGCGGAGTACAACATCCAAAAGGAGTCGACCCTTCACCTGGTCCTCCATCTCCGTGGAGGCATGCAAATCTTTGTGAAGACCCTTATCGGACACATCACCCACATTCTTAACAAACTTTCCCTCTTAATTGAACTAATTTGTAATTGTTCCCGCCAAAATGCTTATTAGCCTAATTCCATGTTCGGTTCATGACAATAGGTTTTCTTGTAAACTCTTTACTAAACATATTTAACACACCACTTTTCCCTCAATAGCTTATGTCCTGCAATAGAGCTCCTCGGGGAGACCAATTTAAACCCCAGTCAAGTACAAGCCATTACCTGGACATCCATACAAGGTCTTGATATACTCCACGTCGAAGTGGTTGTACTCAATTGCTTGGACTTCAGTCCCTCTCTTAGAGGAGTAACCTTGTATTCTGCAAATGAAAGCTCTCCTCGGGGAGTCGTACCCACCTACTATACTGCTAGACTAGTAATGGAGGCTATGAGCATTCACTTAGAAGCTCACTCCCACTTTATATTTTTGGTCTTGTGAACCTTTTAATAATTTTAGGAAACAAAAAAAGCATAAAATCCACCCAACCATTCTCGGTGGGTATGCAATGATGAGTTAACCAATCTACCTATTACTATGGGAGAGGCGTAACAAGTAATTAGTTAAATGGGAACTATTCTCAAATAATATGTTTCCTAAATATAGTCAACTCACCATTTCTTCCTTGGTCTCTAAGACATTACCACAATGCTCCCTAGCAGACTATCATACTATCCTAGTCAAGTGTGTACTATTACTTAAACATTAGTACAAATAAACAAGATACTCCACGTCAGCGTGGAGTCACTCTTCTTTCCCATACCTCTATCTATCATTAAGAAGTCTAACCCTGTATTCCACGAAAAAATGCCCTCTTTAGGGAGTAGCGCCTGTCCACTATCTTATTAGACTGGCAATGGAGACCATAAGGAATCAACTCCTGATCCTCGCTCCCACTTGAAATTTACACTGGTGGATCTTTCTTTTAAATTTTGATTATCTACAAATCAATATTAGAATCAAATAACAATTAAATAAAATCCTAATCAAATTAAGTTCCTTTAATTATCCAACCTATATAATCTAATCTCATTAGATGCATTATGAGAATTTTCTTTTCAAAAAATTCAACTTTGAAATTTTCTAATATAATTATATCTATTTGAAATAATTTTCCCACTCGATGAAATCCAATATTTCACCAAGTTTCATATTTATATGGCCTTCTAACTTTATTCACATCATTCATAATATTTAACTCATTTAAAAAATATCGAACTTTTTTTTTTTGGACAATTTAAATATCATCAAGCATGTGAACAAAATTTAATAAATGTCATGTTATAAAACAATTTGAATAACAACACTTAAGGCCTAAAGGTTGGAACAATTAAAGATTTTTCTAAACTCTTTTAGAATAGATTATCAAATAATCTTAATTAGGATCTTATCCAAATTCATTATTTATTTATTCAAATTATTTAAATAATAAAAATTAAAACAAAATAAAAAATCTTTTTTTTTTTGAGTGGGGAAGTGATCCACTTTAATTTTTTTATAATTTATTAAATAAATAAATAATTAAGTAATTAAATTCGATCTGAGTTTCACTAGATCGTAAACCGAACATTTAATCCAATTAGATATTCTCCGTGACGTTGTATATATCTAAATTATTCAACTATTTTAACATCTAATCTCATTAGATTATTTAGAAATATACTCCCACTACTTTAATCATAGTTCATCCTAATTTAAACAATTTAAATTTAATGAATAGCAATCAGGTTATTAGATTTTTTTATTAACACAATCAAGTATTCTTTCTTTTGAATTATTATAAAATAGTCAACAATTGAATATTTTGAACCTTGGTTCAAAATCTAATCACATTATATTAATAATCTAAATCGTTCAATTCTTTGAATATCAAATCCAATTAGACTCAATTTAGAAATATGCTCCTTGATTGAATCCGGACTCAAATAAAATTTCAAACAATATAAAACTTCAACGATCATTCAATCTTGTTATTAAACTCTTTAACAAGAATATTCAGGAGTGTCCTTTTCCTTTAATAAAATTCTCATTTTTATATTTTCGTAATTCTACATGTTCCAATTTTATCAAACCTAAAGTTTTCATGTCAATTATGAACATATTCAAAGTTGGCTCTAACACCAATTGTTGGGAGCACATTTCAAATATTTTTCCCTAATTAATTAGGGCAGATGCAGCGGCAAACCAATTAAAAATTCTTAATTTTAAATCTAATGCCCTAATCTAATTAAACTTATCAATTAGACCTAGATCTTACTCTAATAGGCTCATAATATGACAATCAAAAAGCATCGAATAACACATATATTAACATAGTGTGTAGATTAAACGAAATAAAGGAAAAACAAGTCAAATATCAAATACTTAATTTAGACATATCTGAAGCATGAATCCCTACTCTGATTTGAAGATCTGAAATTGGAATAAAGTTTCTTGATACCTTAAGGTCTTCTTCACAATGACCTCTTTTAGAAACAGAGTGTGGGCTCCCAATAATATTTAATTTTGGAAAAAATTTCTGAACAAAAGTTTTCCTTTTAACCTTTCCAAAAAATTTTTTGAGAAAAATTATGCTAAACAATAATTTAAGACAATTTTAGTATTTTCGTCATGGGAGAAAACTAGGCTCCAAAACCAAAAACCAAATAAATTTACGACATAATATCTCATATTTATAAGCAAAATACACACTGCGTGCGACAGGGTCCTTTTCCTTGTAAAAATGTGTTTCTAAGTTCCCTCTTTTGTATTGTATTTCGTAACATGCCTGCCTATCCCTTTAAAGTTGTACTCCCCGTGCGTGTAATACATTCTTTTGTATAAATTTCCACACGTATAAACTCATCTCATGAATATTTAGTTAGCGTGATAATTTATTTATCTCATAAATAAATAATTTATCCCATTAATTTATTTTAAATATTTTCAAAGGATGCTTTAATTGAGACTTGCAAAGGGACCTTAAGGACAATTTAACTCTTTCTCCAAATTGGTCAAATCAGATTACCATCTCATGATAATAATTGATTACCATTTAGTAAATCTTAATTTCACTAAATAAGTTTTACTGCACTCTAGAATTAAATATATTCACTCAAGAATTTTCCAAATAGTTATTATTCTAACAATTAACCCCTTTATTAGATATCCATGAGCAAAATAACTTTTACTACTATCATCATTTTTCTCACATCTATCGCCATAGTTCCTGACTTACCCTTCTCGAACAATTCATAATACAAAAAAAATTTCTATATTAAATCCAAATGTCAAACATATGGAATATTCTGACCAAAGATTCTAGAATATATTTGTATATTTGCAAATGAACTAAGGAGAAATCTTACATTGTAGATTCCTAGTAAAATATCCGCTCCTGCCATACTTCATGCAATTGCCCAACAAACCTAAGATCCTGGTTATACTCAACAACCTCATCATTTTAGTGCATCAAAACAATTAAAATTCCATGCACAAACCCGAACTATTTCCAGGATAGAATTATCATCTTACGGAATTAATTATTTTTAAGAGCAGTTAAAGAAACAACTAATTCAAGTGGTCCGACTCAATGTTCCAATCTTATTGAAAACACCAACATAATACTCTTGAATCTATATCCACATGACCAAGACAAGTCATCAAAAGTATCACATTATAGTCTTATCGGACAAGTTATCCAAACTTATCGTCGATTATGAACATACTTTAACAACACATCATTAGTTTGATCTAAGTCCTTCCGTGGTTCAATCTTATTGACCACTTAAACCAAAAATGACATATCATCTTAGACAACGTCCATCTCATGGAACGTTTTAGAAAAACAATCACACACATATTTAACTCGTAAAATATAATCAAACAATAAATAAACAAAACAATTTTATTTATTTAATATTTAAAACTTTCTAATTAGGTTTTCTTAGGACAGCTTTTCCAACATAGGCAACACTTGTTAAGAAAGTGCATTGAAAAAGTTCCCCTTTATGACTGACTAGGTAACCTTCCTTGGTTTTGTAATATATAGGGATGGAATAAAAATAGACATGAGTGAGGTGAACGCCATCATGAAAGTACCTTAATGGAGATCTAAAGTCTTTATGGTCTTCTTTGTTCTACTGGTGATTTATCTCATATTTCAGCATCATCATGCTGCCAATCTCGGATTATATGATGGGCAAGAACAACATATGGACACCTCAAGCATGTAACACCTTTGAGGACATTAAGCCCACTTTAACATCTGCTCTACTACTTCCCTTACTGGATTTTCAAAATTCGTTTGAATTGCTTGCGCCCATGTCTATGTTCGGAATCAACATTGTGCTCAGGTAGGTGGGATCGTAGATTGTGTACTTCGGTAAGAAACTTAGCGGAAGCAAGTTGAAGCAATTGGCTTACAAAGTGCAGTTCTATGTTGTATTTCAGCATTGGTCCATTGGAAGTCATATCATCCCAATATATAGTATGTTTTTCTCAAACAATGTTGTGAAGAAGTACATCATAGCCAAAACATGTTATCTAGCGCGGCATGCGAAGTGGGCAAATTACATTTAGCCCTTTCATTTTGTACTGAGCATAAATCTATGGAATTACATAAGGTGGCTGACGCCTTAAGTAAGAATACGATATTGAAAAATACATGGGCTATCGTACTCAGATTTGAGACACTGGTGGAACAATATCAAATTGATCCGCCTTTGAGGCATTTGGCATGAAGCCACATAACGAAGAACTCTAGGATATTTTACCCATGAGGGGTTCATCTTCATGGGGAATCAGCTGTGTATTCCGACCTTTAGCTATCAACTCAAACTCATCCAAGAGAAGCAAAATAAGGGGCACATGGCCCTAGAGAAAAGTGTCAAGTTAGTGACAAGTACATTGTATTGGCCCCACATGACGATAAAATTAACCGGTATATCAGCTGATGCTGGATATGTTATTTTTCAAAGGAGGCACAACCTATGTCAGACTATACTTATCGCTCTCGATTTATATCCCAGCTTGAGTGGATATCAGTACGGACTTAGTATTGGAATTACCGAGAACACAATAGTGGGTTGATTCAATCGTTGTGGTGGTTGACAAATTCTCGAAGATGGTGCATTTCCTATCTTGCAAGAAGGTCATGGATGTTGAGCACATGGCACAATTGTACTCACATGAGGTGTACCAGTTACATGGTTTACCCACCAATCTTTATAATAGACAAAGATATGCAGGAACCACTTTTCGATAAGCTTATGGAAGATGGAGAATATCTCAGTGGACTTTAGCATTGATCATGACCAATAGACGAATGGGTAGACAAAGGTGACAAATAGTGCCTTAGAACATGTCTTGAGGTGTCTAATGGTCGACAACATGAAAGGTTGGGACAAGAGATTACACTAGGCAAATTAACTAAAGTACAGGATTCCCATCGTTTCTTGTTTTGCTGTGGTTATGTTGCTTTTTGGACTTAGCGCCAATATTGAGCTTTAGCCCCATTACCCAATCTTCCTCGCTGATATGGTAAGGTAGAAAACTTCATCTCTAATCTTCATAGCATTCATCAACAAACGAAAGAGTTGTTACAGCAAGGAAACGCCAAATGTAAGTCAAAAGCAGATAAATGGCGTAGGGTTGGAAAGTTGTAGGTTGTGGGCTAGATCTAGGTGAATCTTACCTAGGAGATGTTTCCAGCATATGATTGCAGCAAGCTTCGGCCTAGAGGTTGGACAACTAAAAATAAAAAGGAAGACCAACCCAAATGCGTATATCCTGCGGCTTCTAAAGGGAATGTGGAAATTCGATGTTTCAATGTGAAGGGCCTACTTGAATCCAAATGCGAATTTTTTCTACAAAAGGAGGAGGATGATACAAATCAGGATTCAAATCCAAGCGAGTAATTGACCAAGTTAATTGGCGAGTAAGTGGGGGTGGGTAAGGAGTTGGTGGCACTGGGCAGCTCCTTCTTCTAAAAGCCAAGAGTCTCACACTAGCTCAAACTCCGCCCATGCTTGCACATATGGATAGCAAGTCATCCTTCTAGATGCTCAAGTTTGGGTGAGAATAGTCATATTTAGTGTTTGCTTTGAAGTATAAGTTAGATGAGAGTGCTTATAAAAAGAGCAACAGTTGTTTATTTTGGCAGTTTTTGAAATTTTCCTTATTTTCTAATTGTTGTTTGTTTTCTCTTACACTAGGTGAGAAATAAGATTGAAATATTATTCTCTCTTTTCTTCATTGTTAGCAATGACAATTAAAGAAAGCTGTTAAATCCTTCTATTTTTCCTTCGATCTTTTTTGACAATTTATATCACATATGCTAAACATACCCGGCGGTTTTTTTTTTTTAATGTACAAATTTCTAAGCGTATTGTATAGGTTTATCACTTTAATTGCCCATTCATTTTAAGGTGGAACCAAAAGTATCTACTTACAACAATCCTTCATAACAAAAACATATTGTAATGTTATAGCAATTTGATCTGGCCTTTTTTTTATAATTAGGAGTACATCAAAATATTAAGATGCATTAGAAAAATATTAAAAATATATAATACTATTCAATTATAAAACTAATAATTATTTAGGATAATGAGAAGAAATGAAATACCATGTCAATAATGGAGATTATCCTGGACTAACAATCATTCATATCCAGCTTCTTTCTGAAAATCTTGATGCCCAACACCACCATGTTCGCAATAGTAGCCAATCCATTTGCCACAACGAAGAATCTACAACATTTTATTTGGTCTGATTAACTTTTAAAGGAAGTAGTTTAGAAATAATACATACAAAATTCATAGAACAATTTCGAAAGTATCGTTACATATGCTTGTACATAATTTTTCATTTTATTGGAGAAAATTTAAAAAAAAAAAAAAAAAAAAACCCACAATGATAGTAAATGCATTTGCATAAATGATGGAGTATGCATTTCAAAATCGCTAACAATACATTGTGAGAAATAGAAAAGGAAAACGAGTAAAGGTAATTTAGTGCAATTTAACAATTATCTTATCTACTATTGAAAGTTGAGTTCACATGGCATTTTCGAAATGAAAAGTTCTTCTATTGATTGCAATTAACAAACTCATTGTGCATTGAATGGCAAATATTTAAACGGGCTCAACAATTAAAAATGGGGCATAGTGAATAGAGGTGCCAAAGACAACCCAATCCAAAAAACTGACCTGAAAAAATCAATAACCCAGCAAGATTTGGCCCGAAAATTTAATATAAATAATTGGAATTGAACTTAAAATGACCCGACCTGAGACTAACTCGATTTGATCTTGGTCCAACCGAAAAGGGCTCGACATGAATATTGACTCAACCTAACCCACTTATGATATGATGTAACCCGACAGACAATGACCACAATCCAAGTAGACCCTAAGCCTTGTAAATCCCGAGCACAAACCCAAGCCTATTTGTAACAAGACTTGACCATAGCTAAGTCCTTTAAATTTGAAAATTTCTGTTATTACTGTGGACAGTAACAAGAGTTATTGTTATAACCTAAATTGACACAGATTATTGTTTTGACACAACACTGCCAACGTCAAACATAGGAGCATTATTGATTGTCATACAATGTCGTATGTAAAAGCTAGATTTCAGTATGATTATATCATTGAAAACTAGGCATATATGACGTGGGAATTCTGGGAAATACTTTTTCAGCCAAATGAAAGAAAGCACTAGCCTTCGCCTCCATAAGGGAAAATATGTTCTTTTTTTTTTGGCATGAGGGGGAGAATATTTTCCATATTTATAAATATTGCAAAGAATGCGTGTAAAGAAATAATAGAATTTAAATGGACATATTTTGCATCAAAACAAATGGATTCTAAATTAAAACAATTTTTGGTCAACAAAAGACGCTAAATTTTAATTTGATATATAATTGTTCATAACTACAAAAGTGTTGATGCTCGACTAAAGAGCTTACACACATAATTTACATGGTCCCCCTATACACTAAGGTGGCAGTAAATGATGAAACAAAAAAGTAATAAATATTTTACTTTGAAATATATTAGAGGTGAAGAAAAAAAAAATATGCTTAAAAAATATGAAAAAAAGAAAATATAAATATAATTAATTATATATATATATATATATATATATATATATATATATTCTAGTGAGAGTGTGATAGGTGAGAGGGAGAGATCTAACGGAGGTTCAAGATTTTTTGCGCATTAAAACAAAAAAGGAAAAAAAATTTTCCTTCCAAACCTCGTCTCTCTCTCCCCCACCAAGTCCCCAACCGCATTGCCATGCCTCTACTGCCGCCACCACACCATGCTACCACCCCCTTCTCTCTCTCTCTCCTAATACCAGTTCCCCATATACCCCTGCCCCCCCCCCGCCCGCGCCGGTCGCCGGCAAACCATCACAGGTAGCCGTGTCACCAACGTGACTCCACCTGCCAATGATACGGTTTGATGGAAACATGGTGGGGAAGACGGTGTGAGAGAGAGGGAACTGGGTATATGGGGAAGGATTTCATGATTCTAGAAGATGGGGCATATGAAATTGAGTACTAACAAGTCAAGGTTGTAATAAAGTAGTATAAGTCTTTAGTCTTTAAGTGCCTTTGGCCGATTGATCTTGTATTGGGGAGTCTAGGATTGTTAGTTAAGAGCTTAAGGTGGCGGTTAGTAGAATGAGGGAAGGTTAGTTGAGGTTAGTTAATATTTGTCTAGGTTCAATGCAATATCTAGATATTTTCTTCTACAACCGACATAAGCTAGCCTTTAGTACAAGTAGGAGCTATTCCATTGTAATAGGCATTGATGAATGATAATGATCTAATTTTTCTTCTCTCAACCCTAGCTCTCTCTACTTCTCTTCTCAATTTTCTAATTCTCATCTTAAATCTATAATTCTCTTCTCATCTCCACTCTAATTCTACCTCTATCTTGGATTATGATTCAAGATTATTCTTGAATCATAACAATTGGTATTAGAACTTGTGAAATTGCATTTGATTAAGTTGAAATTGCCTGCAATATAGGTTAATTGTTATTGATCAAGCATGATTAGAGGTAGGAAACAAGATACTGAGGCAAGTGATGCAACCGATTGTAGAATTCAGGCAGAAAAATTTGCTCATTTGCACAACAAATACAAGAACTGACTCGTTCAATGAACCAACTATCAATTTCGATTCAGCAGCAGGCTTTGCCAGAACAAGCTGTGTTACATGAACAACTTAATAGCATAAATGCATCAATCAGAGCCAGAGCTAATTCATATCTAAAAGTTACATCAAAGAATCATGCTAATGTTGCAACATTTCAGCCTGTTCAAGAGGAGTTGATGCAAACAATTATGAATGTTGTGAAATCGAAAGCTACTGAGGTCAAGCAAGGTCAGTATGAAGAACCAACGGTTACACATCAAGTACTTGAGTTTCATAGCAAGAGTCACCATGCAGCACTTACATCTACTAGAGCTGATTCATATTTTGAAGTTGAAATTAATGTCACGATATTGCATTCTGATGTTCAAGTTGGATTTTTAAATCAGTAAAATGACTTGAAGTTTCATGATATCGAGCAGCAAGACCTTAAAGTTCATTAAAAGCTTGATCAAGTAGCAAGACAACCTATTCGTGATTCTACGTTTGTGTAATCGAATGATGTAACAGTGAAGACAAAGGCTACAATAGAAGCTCAGTTCTGGAACAAGCAGGTGGATATCACAGTGATAGATCAGGCAAAATTAAGACCTCTTGATCCAGCAAAGGAGGATCAAATCAATAGGCATGAAAGAACTCAACCAATTGCAGTACAAGGACAATGTAGTAGACAAGGTGTATCAGCTCATGATTCAATCATATCTCCAGCAGGAGCGGGTGTGAATTCAGGTTCGGAAGGCTTATGTGATTCTTTCTCAACAAGTTGTTCATGATGGAATGGAAGAGAAATTTGATGCCGAGGTTGCTGCATCTGAGAGCTGTGAGGATAAATGGAAGTGGATTCACTCAAAGACTGATTACGCAGCGTTTGGATGGCAAATTACAACAGGGTCAACATCAATTCATGATGGAGTTGGAGCATTCCAATCTCTGGTGTAAGATAAGCAAGATGTTGAGATTAGTTTGGTCATTCACCTTAGTCGCAAAAGGTGTTATACAATCAAGGAATTTGGAGCAAAGACAAGGCCAATTTTAGTTAACCATGGAAGACACCTTGATTTCCTTCAAGCAAATGAAAAGGTTCTTCAAAAGGTTATCAAGATCAAAAAAATGAAGTGAAGCAGCCTAAGGTGGTGTTGATGTTAATGGATAGACTTAGGGCGTATTCTTGGATAACTAGGATAATCAAGTTGCCAAGGGAAAGGTCGAATTCTGTTGGGAATGAAGCAAACTCAGCAAGGAATCAGGTTGCTTATGCTGCAGAGGAATCAAAATTAGCAAAGAAGCATGTTGTTATTCGTGTAGTACAATCGGATGTTCAAGTTCAGCTGGGAACTATGCAAGTTCTGACCAAAGAGGAGGCTCAATTGAGTAGAGCTAGTGCTTATTCATCTAAAAGCACTAATAATAGTCCTACAGATCCAAGGAAGGGGGTGCAAGATGTCAAATGTCCAAGGCAAGAGGTGAAGATGGAGATTGTTGAACAACAACCTATTTTTGGAGTCGAAATTGTGAAAGAATTCAGCCCAAATCTGGTTACAAATTGAGTAGAATGGAGAAGAAGGCCCAAAAGAGGGGTTTGGAGTGCAATCAAATGTATTCCTTGGGACACAAATATACATTCAAGCTGTTAATGATAGGTTCTTGTTCTAGATTAGCAGGGAAATCGGAACAAAAGTTTGGTACTTGTGTTAGTCGAGCTAAGAGTAAAGAGCATCCTCCAAGGGTACAACCAAACGTGAGACCTCCTGAGTCTTTGGGATTATGTTCAAATGGCAAAGAGGAGATCAAGTTAAAGCAACAAGTCCTCATTGAAAGCAACAACTTAAGCTTGGAGTAGATTACTCAATGGTGGACTTAATGGAAGAGTGTATGAGGCATGGAGAGAAGGTTGGTCAATTCGATGATGTGCTCAAAGATGCTAAGCAATACAAGTTGCATCCAATATTTGTACAAGGGCTCTCTGAATCCAAGCGTTTGCAAACTTATAAGGATGCATTGTTTGCAAATGGGGTTTACATGGACAAGATGATTCAAAGGTTGCGCTTTGATAAACATCAATTCATAAGTTTAGCTGATCTACAAGACCTTTCAGACCTTGTATTGATGCAGAACACAAGAGTCCTGACGATAACTATAGTGATGCGAAATACAAGAGCACCTTCCTTGCATCAAAATCTTGATGAAATGCAGAATCATGTTCTCAAGCAAACAGATTATGTTGGAATTGGTGCAATGTCAGAAACCTATTCTGGAAGATTGAGCATTATCAAGAGAACAAGAGTGAGACAGCCCAAGTTTAAGAATTATAATCAACTTGAGAGAGGGTTAAATCATTTCCAAAAGTCAGGACCATATGAGCAACAAACTTTAGAAGTACAAGGTAAGGTGAGTCAAGCTCAACCTGATGATGCCAATCCGGCATTACAATCGAAGTATCATATAAAATCAGCTCAAAGGGTCATGGAGATCAAAGCTAACTTTAGGAAGGTACACTAGCAGCGAGTTGGGAATTCAAAGCAGGCAGTTAGTCCAAGCTAAGTTTGTCTTGAAGCCTATGGTCAGACCTTGTAAGGGACAAGGAAAATAAGAACAAGTTGAATTTGATAATTTGGAATTAGCAACCTTGGATGCTAAGGTTACCTTCGTATGTGATAGCTTAGCTTAAGATATTCTTCGAGGTTGGAAGACAAGCATGTATTCATTTCCGATCATGCGAAGAACTAATTTCAGTCAAGGTTTCTGTGGAGGCGCGGATCTTTGCAGCATAGGTTATGAGGGAAGGTTGGAATTCAAGACGATGGCTGTAAAACCTGGAGCCAAGTTGCTGTGATTAAAGCTTACAGCTTGTTCCAACAAGATGAACAAGAGTGCTTATTGCAGCAACCGAGAAGGAAAGCTCATCAGCAAGATATGGGGAGCTAGAGCATGGCTAAATTGGAATGACAGTGGTAGCTATTCTGAGGAAGTTCAACAGGATGCTAAGAAGAACAAGGAAATGAGGACTAGTTTGGTCTACAATATGCGTTTGAAAGGAATAGGAAGCATGGTGAATAGGTTGTCTGTAGAGGAAACTTGGAAGCAGAGTAAAGACTTCATGAAGATGTTATTTTTAGCTGATTTGATTGAGTATGAGTGAAGTGTATGGTTGGAAAATGTTGGTGAATCCCATAAAGTTGATCGATTTGCTATCAAGTGGACTTCAACATGGGGAAGCAAAGTGATCTACAGGCCTGGTATTGCTGCAACAAATTGGAAAGACATGAAGAGAGCGATGGAGAATGGTATGCAAGCTTGTGAAAATCATTAAGGCTTCAAGAGCATACATGTCATGTTCAACAACAATGAACAATTCATAGTGAAACCTTGCAAATGGGAGGATATTTGCAAGTTATTTACTCATACTGTAGCAGCTAATAGGCACTGGACAGATACATAGCAGGTACCTGAGTGAAGTTCACATGCTAAAGCAAGTGGGAAGGTAGCATGTTACTTGATTTGTGAGGCATGTTTTTTAGAGCACCACAAGAATAAGCACTCTTCAGCACTCTTCCTGCTGCAACAAAAAGAGCAAATCGGCAACAATAGGCACCTTTCCAGCTCCAATTTCAGCAACAATAAGGAATCTTCAAGACTATAACTTCTCTACTAAGATTCTTGTGCACAAGAATTTTTAAAGGGGGAAGTATTGTCATGATTCTAGAAGATGGGGCATATGAAAATTGAGTACTAACAAATCAAGGTTGTAATAAAGTAGTATAAGTCTTTAGTCTTTAAGTGCCTTTAGCCGATAGATCTTGTATTGGGAAGTCTAGGCTTGTTAGATAAGAGCTTAAGGTGGCGGTTAGTAGAAGGAAGGAAGGTTGGTTGAGGTTAGTTAATGTTTGTCTAGGTTTGATGCATTGTCTAGATATTTTCTTTTACAACCGACATAAGCCAATCTTAAGTATAAGTAGGAGCTATTCCATTGTAATAGGCATTGATGAATGATAATGATCCAATTCGTCTTCTCTTAACCCCAATTCTCACTACTTCTCTTCTCAATTCTCTTATTCTCATCTTAAATCTCTATTTCTTTTCGCATCTCCACTCTAATTCTCATCTTAAATCTCTAATTCTCTTCGCATCTCCACTCTAATTCTACATCTATCCTAGGTTATGATTCAAGATTGTTCTTGAATCATAACAATCTACAATCATAACCTAGGATAGATGTAGAATTAAAGTGGAGATGAGAAAAGAAATAGAGATTTGAGATGAGAATTAGAGAGAAGAGAAGTAGAGAGAGTTAGGGTTGAGAGAAGAATTGGATCATTGTCATTCATCAATGCCTATTACAATGGAATAGCTCCTACTTATACTAAAGGCTAGCTTATGTCAGTTGTAGAAGAAAATATCCAGACAATGCATTGAATCTAAACAAACATTAACTAACCTCAACTAACCTTCCCTCCTTCTAGTAACCGCCACCTTAAACTCTTAACTAACAAGCCTAGACTGCCCAATACAAGATCAATCGGCTAAAGGCACTTAAAGACTAAAGACTTATACTACTTTATTACAACCTTGACTTGTTAGTACTCAATGTTATATGCCCCATCTTCTAGAATCATGACAAAGGAAGCATTGAAAAAGAGAGAGAGAAAAGGCGGTAGTGGGGGGCGGTATGGTGGGTGGGTAGTGGCTGCGGCAGGGCAGTAGCTGGTGATTTGGTGAGGGAGGGGGCATGGGAGAGAAAGAAAGAAGAGGTATGCGCGGGAAATTGATTTTTTTTTTTTTAATGCCCTACAAACTTGGCCCTTTATTTCAATGGAGGGCCAAGATCTTTACCCTCCAACGCTCTCACTAGATTGACTCCCTATATATAGGCAAAATGGGAAACCAAAGGGTCAACACATAATTACCTGAGATCGGTATAACCTAGCCCAACATTGACCCTGCATGAGATGACCTGGACACGAAATAACATGACACTTAGCCAACTTGACCTGAGAATACGCAAAAATCAAAGATGACTAAATCCAATTGGGTTGACCTGAGCCTAACCCGGCCTGAGTCTGTTGCAATACCGAGTTGACCCAAACCCGTATGGGTTTACCCGAACCCGACCCATTTGACCTAATTGTCACCTCTAATGGTGATGTGTCACTGTGATGCAGTTAATTTGGGTCGACAAGAGAGTACCAACAACGTACTCGAAAAGGAAAACTTAAGGATAGGAAGAGAGTAAATGAAGGGAGTGCAAGGGACAAAGAACGGAAGAGAAAGAAAAAATCGATTGAGAAAGGAGAATTGTTTTCAGTTTCAACCTGCTCACCCCACAGAATATTTGGACAACTTAAAAGCGAAGTCTAGCCCTTTTTTCAGATCTTCGCTTCCATAGGCTCGTTGCTATATGGAGATTTCCTTGCTGTCTTTCGCTAGAATGGACCAATTATGAAGGCCAACATAATGATCTAGCACTAATTAATGCAATCAATTTGAGATTATATCATGGCACATACACTATACTCCAAAAGAATGAAATTGAGGAAAGATAGAGATATTAATAGGAGCAAGAGGAAGACATAGACGAAGGAAGAGAAAAAGAAAGAACGAGAAAACAAAACCAGCTAAAAAACTTTTAAGAAAGAATTAATTACAATAAGTTAGAACTACTTCTAATTAAAATGAACCCCCTTAACTAACTTAACCAGAGTACAAATAGAAGTCAACCGAAAATTTGTATCGTATATAACTAATACCACAACAACAACAGACCCTGTGCTAGGGCTCTCACCTAAGCGGGGTCCCGGGGGTGGTTGTATGCACCCCTACCCCTTCGGGGTATAACCCTGCCGAGAGGCTGTTTCCAAGGGCCCCAACCTTATAGGGTTGGCAACACGAGGACTTCCCAGGAAGTCACCCATTTTGGTACTACTCTCGCCCAAGCACGCTTAACTTTGAAGCTCTTATGGGATTCGATGCATTAGAGCCTGGTAATAAACCCTATATAATTAATGCAAATTGGAAATTGTTTTCGTTCTTCTTTTATTGGGTGTGTAGTCACTGTAATATAGGGAAACAAATGTGGCTACAATATTACTAGGACTTGCGCTTAACTTCCTTTCAAACCGCTTGTGTGTGGTCTCAATCAATGGAACATGGGCACCTATGGGGTAAAATTGATAGGTACCGATTGTAGTGAGGTTAAAAACAACATTACAGTAATTGATAGGTTGTTGATCTTGGCAAGTTTAAAAACCTCACTATAGTGTAACCAAACTCACCGCCTTCGCAGGCTAGGCCAAGAATACAGATAGGTAGCCGATTTCACTCCTCTGACATAGGGATGGTCAAAAAATCCGTAACCAAAATACCGAACCAAATTTTCGAAATACTAACCTAAAAATGCAATTAACCACGCCGAATTTTTTGGTGGGTTAACCAAACCGAAGACATTTGAGGTATTTGAGGATGCTAATAGTTAGTGATTTTGTCTGTTTTGGTTAACCGTTTTACCAAAATAGTATATATCATGTATATATTTTTACATGTTCATAATATTATATTGTTAATTAAGTATGTTTTTCTTGCATATAGGTGACTATTCCATTATACATGATCAACTTTATCTTTTTTGTCCTAATTCATCTCCTAACATCGAGTACTCGTACCCAACTGTTATATCCCAAATATTAACTAAGCACTACTTCACTACAATCCAATGCCATTTGTTTGCCCACATATTCGTTAAAATGAGATATTATATGTTTACTTTTTTAGAATCGGATTATAAGTTTATGACTTGTTGAATATTCTTATGTGTTTAGACATTTACAAATCTTTAAAGAGATTGATCATATAACATGAAAGGGGAGTTATATTATTTCTTCGGTTACTGGTTAACTGGCATAATTGAACTGAATTACCAATTTACCAAAAGTCGGTTAACCGATCTTTTGGTTAAGTCAACGATTTTTGAGTATTTTGGTTATGGTTAACCGAACGAAAATACTTTTTGAAACGGTTAACCGAAACATGAGCACCCTTACTCTGATGGGCTAGGCCAAGGATGCAGATACTATCCAATTGTCACCATCCTAGCTGGCTAACAGAGAGACATTAAAAGAGGAACCCTCAATTTTATTCATAATTTTGAAATTAAGGAAAACACTGTGAATTATATGGCTCAATTCAAGGACTATTTGTTATTGAAAAACAAGTTCTAAAATTTAAAATAATGAAAAATAAATCCTAAGATAAATGATAAACTAAAATTTGACAAATAAAGATAAATCCTAATATTAAAACTTCATAATAAAATATTAAAAAATTCCAGGTATAACTAATTAAATTATGTTGAAATCTTACTAATTAAATTCTTGATAATGTTTATGACACTTCGTGTCATACTCCTAAGATTGAACAAGACTCGTTGTCGAGTGCTAAATATTTGCATTTTGTGCTTCTTGATCTTGACTTTCTTCATACTAGAAAGGATTAGTAATGTCAGGTGTAGTATAAATTCCACGATTTCCAAGAACTTCAATTTTGTATGAACTGTCAACATGATCATAACTATATTATGAATCTCGAAGGCATGTACTGTCAGTTCTTTTTTTTCAATTAAGAAGGCATAGGGAAAACAAAGTGAAATTAGAATTAGGCCGTCGAAATTAACGAACTATAATATACTGGCATGGCAATGACCGGCTAGACGATGATTTGGTATACACATGGTAGATGATGTGGCAGACACGTGGTAATGTGACTCAATTCCAAGCCAAAAACAAACTCAAACAAAGGATGAGGCCCTAAAGTGCATACGGCAGTTTCTTAGCTGATCTTGCATTTTGTTTTCTGGACTTCAACAGACTAGGGAGAGTTGACGTCGATGGAGGAGATTAAGTTCTCTGTAAGGTATCAGAGGATGGGGTAACAAATAATCTGCTTCGATGAAGGATAGCCAGAAGTGTGTGATAATTTCTGGGTGTCTCTGTATGTTCGGCTGGCCAGAATCAAGATCAAATATCCCGGGCTTTGTTGGTGGTGGTTAAGAGCTCCAAAATTTGACGGGAAATGGTGGTTTTGTAGGGTGACATCGGCGGGGATACCGACGGCATGTGCAGTAGGTTTTGGATTCTGGTGGTGTTTGGCAACGATCTTAGCCGGGGTTTGTTCGCTTGGGACTGAGAATTCCGGTGGTGGGGGTGCTAGGTTCTGCAGGATGGTGATGGTTGGAGGACAATTGAAACGGCAACAGGACAGTTACTTTTTAGGGGTTTTTTTTTTTGGTGATTTTTCTTTTTTTTTCCTCTAAAAAAACATCCGGTAGATAATTGTTTTGTTAGGTAAATTTCTTTTTTTGTGATGGATGAAAGAAAAGATTGGTAAGGAACGTACGGCTTAATATTGATAGATACCAATTGTGGCGAGGTTAAAAACCCCATACAGTAATTGATAGGTTGCTAATCTTGGCAAGATTAAAAAGCCCACTATAGTGTAGCCGAATAACCACATTGCTAGGCTAGGCCATGGATACACATAGGTAGCTGATTTCACCACCCTACTTTGCTAGGTCAACGATACACATAGAGTTTTCACTGGCTTGGTTGGCTAAGCCCTAGATATAGAATTACTCTCAGTCACAAAGAGAAATAAAAAAAGAATTCCCAATTTTATTTGTTATTTTAATACTAAAGAAAACACTCTGAATTACATCGCTCAACTTAAGGGCTATTTATAATTGACAAACAAATCCAAAAAGATAAAAATAATGATAAATAAGTCCTAAATGATAATAAGGATAAATATTAAGATAAATGATAAACAAAATCTTAATTAATAAGGACAAATCCTAATATTAAAACTCAAAAACAAAGTATTAAAGGGTTCTAGGAGTTAGACTAACTAATTAAATTCTTGATAATCTATACGACATTTCATGTCACAATCACTCTATATAAGTGTTGATACCATTGGTGAGTTTGACTTTGGTCTATAATTCTTAAGTGGAGTCAACTAATGCCCCAATAATGAGACTCGTATATGATTTTTGTGGTTTTTTTTTATATTTATGCTACAAGGAAAAGTAAATGGATATGGGTCCAAGTCAAATGCAGTTGGAGTGACGAAACATAGCTCATAGATATTTTACCTCAAACGCTTAAGAGTTGAAAATTGTGATGGAGATACATTTCCAAAGCTTGGTAGCCTTTCTTGAGCCTGTGTATATCAAGTCTACACCCAAACTCTTGACTCAATAGAACTCAATCAAGATCGAACTTAAAAAGGTTTTGGATGGAGCGAACCATTTATGTGTCATTGGAATAAGACCAACAATGCGAAGTTGTAGGCTCAGAAATCAAAGTCCTAGCACAATAATTCAAACCTAAGTTCATTTGGTTAACCAAGCCCTGTCACCAACCTAAAACCTATCAAGCTTGGGGCTTTACCACGGAATTCGTAGATTAATTGTATTAACTTCATCTAAGGGCATGGGGATAAAACTTATGGTAGAAGGAATTACTTTCTTGTACATCACCGCTAGGAACTCACTTAGAGCAGAAGAAGCTATAATTACGCCTACTCTTAGAGAGAAAAAAGAAGTAAAATTAAAAGTATATTATAGAAAGACTGAAAAGTATTCTACGTTGGTGTTGAACCCTTGAGTGAGCATCAGGTTTTCTTTTTTTATAAACCTAAGAAATTAACCTTAAGGATACTCCAATTGAACTCTAATCATCCCTTTCCTTAGTATATCTTTTACTTTCTTAAAAATCAAGCATTTTCATTTGTTGTAATGTAAACTCATTATGTATTACTAAGCTTTTTTATTATATTGGAGTATTATTATTAATCTTATACGAATCAATTTAATCAGTGGCGAATCTAGAACACTCACTGGGGGCACATATCGTAACAAATAGATCCTGTTAATACTAGTACTATAAAAATATTAAGAAAATAATACCAGCACTATATAAATATTAAGAAAATATATAAAGGCACATCAGCACAATTAAGAACGGAAAAAAAAAAATACATTTGTTCACAACTGTCCTCTACAAGTTTTCATATTTTGAAAAGAATGAATTGCAGATTCATTATCATCGTCACTCAAATACCTGGCATTTGAATATATACAATAAAGTACCTTAAGGTTTTAATATTTTATCACTTAGGTACTATATATTAAAATTTAATTAATTTTTTGAACTTAAATGATAAAATTTTGAACTTCCGAATACAAAATGTTTAAGACTGAATGTATCCCATCTTATGTATTGGAATGTTTAAACCTGATGCTACTTAAATGGTGAAACCCATAATTTTTATATTAGAACTCAATACCCTAACCTGAGATTATAATTTTATATCAAAATTCAGACCCTTTCTGTGTCACGTGTGAGCAAAACCTAAACCAATAGGAAAATAAAATGTACATTAGATCAAGAAGAAACCAAAATAATGGGGGGAGAGAGAGAGAGAGAGAGAGAGAGAGAGAGCAAGAGATAGAGCGAAGATCATCAATGGCAAGGAAGGAGACTTGGATAGGGGGAGAGAAGGAGAGGGGGGGGGGGGGGTGCTAGCTAGCTTTCGGGGTTGATGGCGAGGAGAGAGAGACTGGCCACATGGCTTAAGGGCATAAAGACGGAAAGTTCATTGAGGGAAAGAGAGAGAGAGAGAGAGCAACTGACCATATGGCTTAAGGGCATAAAGATGGAAAGTTTAGTGAAAGAAAGAGAGAGAGAGAGCGACACCACTGCCAGCTATCACTAGTCATGGTTGATGGTAACCTGGAGGTGGAGGCAGAGTGTTCAGTGAGAGAAAGAGAGAGCTTTTAAGTTTGAAAAACAAGTGAATGTGAGCAAGAGAGAGTGTGTCCAATGCTCTGGGGTGGAGCGAGGGTCATGTCTCTGGGCTTTGGAGGGAGGGGGCCTATTATTGCAATTAATCCTTTTTGTACTAAACTTCGGTATTGGACTTTTTGGGCACTAGGGTCCTATGCCTCCAGTGCTATAACATTGTCATCGCCCCTGTATTTAATTATACACCTGGGTAATATTAAAACTATTTTACTTTAGGATTTAGACTCATACCAAATAAAAATAATAATCCCTTAATAGTCTATGTAATTTCATCATTTCATGTAACAATAAAGTAATCTATTTGTGACTTACATTTCTTTCACTTTGTTATTATTAACTTAAGAAATCTTCTAGCAAAAATGTTTTCTTTTTTTTTTTTTTTGTGGGAAAGAAGTGGGTTTTCCCTCTAAGCAACCAAAGCTTATTATCAATATTTCTACTATGATAATGATAATTTCTAACTATAGTAATTAATGTTAGTGCATAAATGTTAGCATACTATACATTCTTTTTTTTTTTATTTTTTATTGTGTACATATGTGCATGATAATAATGTTTATGTGTTGAAATTTCATGAGAAATGTGTTAGCCTCGCCCTCTTTTCAACTTCCTTTTACCGTTAATTATTGACAGCAAGTTGTATGCATTGTTTCCTTTTGTGTTAATGGTTTGCCAATCAAGAAAGAAACATTCTTTTTTTAATGTTACTGGGCAAGTTTGAAAAGAAACTCTCTTATACTGTAGGTTTAAGTTAGAAAAAGAGAAGCTGAGATCGACAAACGAAAGGTGAACTTGGAACTTAGGTTAGAACAAATTTCAAAATGAAAAAAATCTTGACCTCGAACAGGGGAAACATTGAGATCCAGCAAAAACCACCTCGATCCTGAACACACCAAACTCAAGTTTGATTGGAAACAATGTTAGCTTCCCAAAATTAATTTGGAAACCTAACCTTGAAGAAGAGAGTTTGAGATGAGAAAAGAAGGGAAGGGGATGAGAAAATAGAGAAAGGAGATGAGAATTAGAGAATTTCCCTTAGGAATATGATTTCATTTAATTGGATGATTAAAATACACTTTTAGCTCACAATTTATACATGAAATCAGATCAAAACCCTCAGCAAGAGCATCTGCCACATATCCCCCTACTATAAATACCTCAACCAAATCTGCATAGGGTTGTCATCGTATGCTTGCTGATATTTGATGCCTAAATCCATTTTAACCGGTGCAATTTTAATTGTTGTCACATCATATAGACTCTAATTAAAAGTAACACTAAGAAATTAAAATGCATTACAAGTAAAATTTATTAATTCGTAACATTCCCTCCGTCTTGAGAAGCTTCTTGTCCTCAAGAAGTGAAGCTCAAAAATAGGCTCTTCAAGAATTTGTAGTCCTCCCATGTTGTAAAGTTCTTAGTTGCTCCAAGTGACTAGGACTTGGTGAATCTTCCTGTTGTTAAGCTGCAGCACTCGTTCGGACTGGACAGAGTTTGGTTGCTGCAGAAGAACTCCATTTACTTCAGCTATGGGCGGCTTTTGAGTCGCATCAGCATTTCTCTTAACCTGTTTTTTAAGGAGGGACACATGAAACACAGGGTGAATGTAAGGATGTGAGGGTAAGTCGAGCTTGTATGCCACATTGCCAATTTTCTCCAGAATTTTGTAAGGACTGAAATAACGAGCACACAACTTGCGTTGCATCGGACAGCCACCGTTGATTGCCTATAGGGTTGCAATTTAAGGTAGACCATGTCCCCGACTTGATAGTTCTTGTCTACCCTCTTCTTATCCGCATAATGCTTCATTCGAGCCCGAGCTTGTTGGAGGTTGTCCTTAAGCGATTGCACAATCTGTCTCCTCTGCTGCACCAGTTCGATTGCTGCAGAATCAGCAACCCTTGGTTGTTGTATCATCATAGGAGAAGGTGGAGAGTATCCATACAATGATCGGAAGGGTGTGGTGCCAATGGTTGTATGGAAGTGTGTATTGAACCAAAATTCGGCTAAGGAAAGCCAATGGTTCCACTCCTTGGGCCTCAAGAAGACCATACTCCGAAGATATTGCTCTACACATTGGTTGACTCGTTCAGTTTGACCATCCGTTTGAGGATGATATGAAGAACTAAGAGCCAACGTGGTTCCTATTAGCTTGAACAATTCTCTCCAAAAAGTGCTTGTGAAGATTTTGTCTCGGTCCGACATGATGGATTGAGGCAACTCATGTAGCTTATAAATGTTGTCAAGGAAAAGATTTGCCAACTTCTCAGCAGTAACGGGTAGAGTAAGAGCAATAAAATGACTATATTTGGTGAAGCGATCCACCACGACCCATATGACCTCTTTGCCTTCGGATTTCGGTAGCCCCTCAATGAAACCCATACTAATGTGAACCCAAGCCCCATCCGGAATGGGAAGATGTTGAAGAAGTCCCTTGTATCGCGGATCTCCTAGCTTTGTTTGTTGGCATACTTCACAACACTTCACATAGTCGCCCACATCTTTTTTCATGCTCGGCCATGTGAAATATGCTTTAATTCATTGATAGGTGCCTTCCACACCCTCGTGACCTCCCCAAGCAGTGTCGTGTGAGGCTTGGATGACCTGTTTTCTCAAGTCCATAGCAGAACCCACATATAGTTTGCCTTGGACACACAACAGCCTGTTCTTAACTGTCAGATCACTGTTTTCTGCAGCAAAATTTGTGCCGGTCTGGAGCACTGCAGCAGCCAGCTTTTCACGAGAAAATGGATCTTCCTCGTAGTACTTGTGTAGCTCTTCGACCCAAGAAGGAATTACCACCGAAACGGTTGAGCATGAGCCTGAAACAGTGTCCTCAAAACGCCTTGACAGTGCATCTGCAGCTGCGTTTTCTTTGCCACTTCTATACTCGATGTCGTAATCAAGGCCTAACATTTTCATCAAGCCTTTCTTTTGAATTCTTGACACGATCTTCTGGTCAATGCGATATTTGAGGCTTTGGTGATCCGTCCGAATGGTGAATTTGTGACCCTCCAAATAATGCCTCCATTTCTCCACGGCTAAGAGAATCGCAAGGTATTCCTTTTCATATGTCGACATCGCCTGATGTTTGGGACTTAAATCCTGACTTAAATAAGCAATAGGTCTTCCTCCTTGAGAGAGAACAGCCCCAATACCAGTCCCACTTGCGTCAGTCTCCAAAACGAAGCTTTTGGTGAAATTCGGCATTGTCAAAATCGGTGCTGCACACATAGCGGTTTTGAGAGCTTCAAAAGAAGCTTGAGACTTCTCATTCCACCCAAAAGCATCCTTCTTCAAGAGCTCCGTTAAAGGTTTGGCAATGGAACCATAACCTTTGATGAATTTCGGTAATATTCGGTCAACCCCAAGAATCCTCATAATTGCTTCAAGGTGATCAGGATTGGCCATTCTTGCATTGCTTGGATCTTGTTAGGATCAGTTGCCACTCCCTCTGATGAGATGATATGGCCCAAATATTCGAGCCTCTTTTGAGCAAACGAACACTTGGACAATTTTGCAAAAAACCGGTGTTGTCGCATCAAGACAAACAGTTCTCGAAGGTGTGTGAGGTGAGCTTCATATGTGGAGCTATAGATCAGTATGTCGTCGAAGAACACCAGCATCGACTTCCTCAGATAAGGCTTGAAGACATCGTTCATAGCCGCTTGGAAGGTGGCCGGAGCATTTGTTAAACCGAAAGGCATAACAACGAACTCGAAATGGCCATGATGAGTTTGAAAAGCGGTTTTGTAAATATTTGATTCGAGGACTAGGATCTGATGGTACCTTTGCCTTAAGTCTAGCTTGGAAAAGAAGCACGCCCCATGAAGTTTGTCAAGCAAGTCATCTATGACCGGAATCGGGAACTTGTCTTTCACGGTTAAAGTATTCAACCGACGATAATCTATGCACATTCGGGCTATCCCATCCTTCTTCTTCACAAGGATCACGGGGGTGAAGCAAAAGGACTTCAACTCGGTTTAATGAAGCTTAACCGAAGAAGCTCCTCCACTTGTCTCTCTATTTCGGCCTTTTGGCCATGAGGGTACCGGTACGGCCTAATTTTGAACGGATCGGCATTTCCTCGTAAGGGTATGGCATGATCCACACTCCTTTGAGGAGGGAGACTTTTAGGCTCCTCAAAGATGTCCCCGAACTCGTTAATCAAGCACTGTATATCAGGAGGAGGGTCCGGCTGCTGTATAACCGAACTAACCATGAATAAGTGCCCAATCCATTGAATCGCCTTCTTTTTAATTCCACCTTGCACATCCTTTGCCTCGATCAATTTGAGCTGAGCTTCTTCGGACATGCCTTGCAAGGACGCCTTGGTGCCATGAAATTCAAAGGCCACGGTCATTTTGTCAAAATCAAATACAACCGGGTTGAAGGTCCTCATCCAATCTACTCCGAGCACCATGTCGCAACCACCCAAGGGAATCACTTGGAAATCGAAAGTGAAATGATGGCCCTGCATAGACCAAGGGAAGGCTATGCACTTGTTTTGTGTTGTCAAAGAGTTCCCATCAGCTACCATGACTGCCAAAGGATGAGTTTTCGTCACTTCGTGTTTGACCTTCTTAATCAAATTCGGGTCAACGAAACTGTGAGTGCTTCCACTATCAATGAGGATAATAATGGAGTGTTTTCCAACCCATCCCTTGATTTTGATTGTGTTATGAGCCCCACTTCCGGTTAGATCCTTCATGGAGATCTCGACCTCGTCATCACTTGAGTTGCCTTGTAAATTACATTCGGTCTCCTCCAATTCTGCATCAGAATCGGTACTGTCAGCTTCATCCAAAACTCGGCTACCTTTTGCATACATAAGTGCTTGTGATTTGCACCTATGCCCGGGCTGATACGGTTGGTTGCAAAGAAAATAAAGTCTTGCTGAAATTCTGTCACTGCTTTTACTGCCGAAGTTCTTGTTCTGCTGCAACTGTCTCGGTTTGTTGCTGGTTTGGTGCTTTCCTTTGTCATATGAAGGCACTTGAGTTGCTTCTACCAACTTTTCCTTGTTGTAAGCGCTTGACAAAGTCTTAGGACCAATGGCTTTCACCATGTTTTTGATCCTAGGCTTAAGGCCACTCATAAAGCAAGAAACATAGTAGGATTCGGTATCCTAGGGAGCAATGGCCAGAACTGACATCAAATTATTCTTAAATTCTCAAATCTAAGCATGTATTCTCTCACACTTGATGTTTGGACCAACTTGTTGAAGTTGTCCACAACATCCGTTGATTCTCCTTCTCCATACCGTTCACACATCTCTTCTACGAATTGGCCCCAAGAAAGATGTGGTTTGCTTTTCAACAAACTATAGTACCAAACCTCATGATCACCATGAAGATGGACTGCGGCTAGCTGGAGCTTCTCCTCCTTAGGTATATTGTAATATAAAAAGTATCAACCACACCTCCTAAGCCAAGATTCCGGTTGCTTTCCATCAAATGGATCGATTTCTACCCTTGGCTACCGGTAAGAGCCACTCCTACCCCCAATTGTGTTTTCATTGGTCATGGTTCTATGCTGATATGGTTGATCAGGTGGTCTATCAATATGATCGAACACATCGGCCGCAACATTTTGGTGCATAACAGAAAATATGGCCTGTTGTTCTGTTCTGAATCTTCAGCATAGGTTCGGTAATTAACAGGTCCAGAAGCTTGATCTTGATTTTTTATATTAATTTCAGGTCGAATAGGTTGATTTGCAGCTGATCTAATGTTAATTGATGGTCCTACACCAGGTTGCAACATAGGAGATTTACCTCGGGTGTGCATTCCACCATGAGATCTGTCTGTGCTGACTTGCTGCGGTTCTGCACTTACGTGCTGCTGATCGACTTCAACTAATTGATGTGTCTAGCTTGTGGGCTTAAGGATGGCTTCAACACTTGATTCTCTTTGCTTGTCCATCTGCTCTTGTAAATTTTCAAGTCACTCCTCCAATTTCTGCAGCCGATCATCCTTTTTTTCATCTTTCTCCACCAATATCTTCAGGATTTGCTGAATCCCTTCAGTTTGGCTTCGATTTTCAGCATTTTGTTGCTTAAGTTCAGCAAATTGTTGATCAAACTTGGCTTTCATGTGTTTTATTTGATCACGAAGTTCATTGGAAGTATCCAAATTCGAACCGGCACCACCAGCTCCTGATCTAGTCCGAACTCCATCAGCCATTTTTGCTTTGAGTTTTTACCAGCTTAATCAATGTTGTTGATTGATAAAACCTGGCTCTGATACCAATTATTAGCTTCCCAAAATTAATTTGGAAACCTAACCTTGTAGAAGAGAGTTTGAGATGAGAAAAGAAGGGAAGGAGATGAGAAAATAGAGAAAGGAGATGAGAATTAGAGAATTTCCCTTAGGAATAAGATTTCATTTAATTGGATGATCAAAATACACTTTTAGCTCACAATTTATACATGAAATCAGATCAAAACCCTCAGCAAGAGCATCTGCCACATACCCCCCTGATGTAACTACATCAACCGAATCTGCACAAGGCTGTCATCGTGTGCCTGCCGATATTTGATGCCTAAATCCATTTTAACCGGTGCAAATTTAATTGTTGTTACATCATATAGACTCTAATTAAAAGTAACACTAAGAAATTAAAATACATTACAAGTAAAATTTATTAATTCGTAACAAACAACTTCATACTTGAACAATATAACTCTAGAATTCAAACATCTCAATCTCTACTGAAATGAAAACAAAGTCTAACTAGCCAATAGAGAGCAAGAAATAGTCAAATAGTGATTGAACCAAAGAATAGTGTGCCTCAGACAACAACTATACCAATGACTTTGCCACTCTAGGATAAGTCTAAATTAGTATATAATTATTTATATTATTTTGATATTTTTTTAACAATTTTACATCAAACTTCCATCGCTTTCGCTCGGTTTTGCTCTTTTTCAATCATATTGCTATTTTATTGCGAAAACACTCATTTTATGTTAAATCTTGCCAGGTTTAATCATTGACATCAATAAGTAAATGTAAGATACATCAAATAAAAGTAAAAACAATAATAAAAACCTCCAAGTTTCACGGTGCAAATGAAGAACACATAAAATAACACAAATTTTGCTACATTTTGCTTTGGGCGGAAAATTTTGTCCCTTTTTATAAATCAAATTCATCATATAAACCACAAATAACGTCATACTGATCTGATTTAGTAGGCTTTGGGTGGTGGAATCAGAGAAAAAAAAAATTTGAAGGACAAAGCAATTTGGTAGCAACCGCAACTCTTAGCAAATAAGGAGCAAGTTTGTATAATTTTTGTTCTTATTTTTTGTCCCTCCTCAAATCCTATAAATAGAGGAGGTTTTTGAAGGTTTAAACCATCCTTCACTCAGCAAAAAACTATAAGAACAAGTGAGAAAAATTGAGCGAAAACAAGTGAGGAAAGAAGAAGAAAGGAAGGAAGAAAGTTTGGCTTGTAATTTTGTATTTTTAAGTTCTTTCCATCATTTTCTTCATTAAGTTCATGAATTTTGCTTTAGATATGCTTTATATTATATTTATGTTGAACTAATATTGTTATTCCAAGTCTACGATGTAGCCTAAGTTGTAATATACGCTCGTTTCTAATTCAATGTATTCAATATTTTATTATTGCATTGTTGAAGTGTTTATCATTGTTCTTCATGAGTTTTAAATGCTTGATTACCATTTAAGACATATAATGGTTCATAATAAGTCTGACAGGAGATTTAAGATGATTGCTAAGGTGATAAGGACCACAAATTGAGCGAATGCTCGAGAGAGAGAGATTGACGTAATTTGTGTGGTTTTAAGTGAAAATCATAGATCTTAAAAAACTCTTTTCTTATTTAAGTTCATGAACAAGAGTGATGGGTTAATACGTAAAGAGGATGCTAAATGTTGCTCGAGAGAGAATATTTGGTAAATTAGGGTTTTCAACCATCAACACGTAATAACAACTTGAATATCAAGAATAGAAGAGCGTATTGATGTAACTAGGTGAAATTGAATGCCTTGGATCTTATTAATTGATAAAACCCAACAAAAATAAGTAAATTTTTGGTAAAAATTTAGTAAAATTTTTTTAGCTCTTTTAATTTTATTTGCTACATAATCAAAACTTCAATTTTTGGCCTTTCAAATAGTATTAAAACTACTAATTTCGGTACTCACTCAAACACAATCCTTGTGGAAATGATACTCTCTTTATTACTTGATATGACTAGTGCACATGCTAATGCATACGCAAATTAAGCATCAAGTTTTTGGCGCCGTTGTCGGGGATTGTCTCTATTTGAATGACATCGATACCAACTAGTTTTGGTGCTTATTAGGAATCTTTAATAATTTTTAAATTTTGTTAAATTTGAAATATAAATCTCTTTTCATTCATTTATTTTATTTGTAAAGGTAAATTCTTAAAAAATTAATTAAACAAATATCCGTATACCAAAAAAAAAAAAAAAAATATATATATATATATATATATATATATTTTAGTTTTGTGTTATTTTGTTATTTTTATTATATTCTACCCTTATTTTCACCTTTAGTTTGATTTAAGTTCACTTTTTTTAGTATTTTCAAGTTTTCAAAAATATTAGGGTTACTAACCCTCTCTTTTTCCTAAAATTTGTGCTTTCTTAAATTTTATCTTAAATTGTTGTATTTTCTGACTAATTTTAACTTTATTTTACCATCTAGATACTTTTTTTTTTTTTCAAAGTTAGAGTTGCTATCTCTTAGTTTTTCAAAACCTTTAGTAGTACTTATTTTTCCTTCAAAATTTGGTGTTGTTAAATTTTGTGATTATACTTTTGTAACTTTTAAAGATTTCTCTTTATTGTTATCCTTGCCTTTAACTTTATAGTGGTTTATTTTTACTTTGTATGCAAAATTTAATTGAAAAAAGAAATAACTCCTTTTGACCCTAAAATCGAAAGAGCTCTTCGATTAATCAGGAAAACAAAAAGGATTGAAACCATGGCTAATAATATGGAAAATGATGATGAAAGGACCTTAAAAGATTATGTTGTACCTACTGATAGAGGGTGCACTTCCAGCATCGACGTCCACCAATTCAAGCAAACGATTTTGAAATTAAACCAACTACTATACAAATGATTTAACAGACTGTTCAATTTGGTGGTCTACCCAGTGAAGAGCCAAACCTGCATATCGCTAACTTTTTAGAGATATACAATACCTTTAAGCATAATGATGTCAGCGATGATGCCTTTCGCTTAAGGTTATTTTTGTTTTGACTGAGAGATAAAGCTAAAGCGTGGTTAATGTCATTACCCCCAGGACCTATCACCACTTGGGATGATTTGGCTCAAAAATTTCTCGCAAAATATTTTCCACCGGCCAAATCAGCTAAGATGAGGAATGACATTACCTCGTTTGCACAATACAATATAGAGTCTTTGTATGAGGCGTGGGAACGTTACAAAGAACTTTTGAGAAGGTGCCCACATCATGGTTTGCCAGTTTGGATGCAAGTCCAAACGTTTTACAGTGGGTTGGCACCTAATACTCAAACGATGGTAATCACAAAGCCCCAGATAAAGCGTATGAATTACTAGAAGTAACAAAGCCCCAGATAAAGTGTATGAATTGCTAGAAGTAATGGCTAGCAATAATTATGCAAGGGTAATAGAGCAAAAGAAACCTGCAGGAATTTACAAGCTGGATGCAATAACAAAGTTAACTGCCCAGGTTTCAATGCTTCAAAAACAGATGAACATGAACGTGAATGCCATAAATTCTCTTGTTCTCACTTGTGAATTTTGTGCAGGGAATCATCCTAGCATCGAATGCCAAACAAGAAATCCTTTCGCCCCATCAACCCATGAACAAGCCAATTTTGTTTCAAATTTTCAAAAAAATAATCCCTATTCCAACACATATAATCCTGGGTGGAGAAACCATCCAAATTTTTTGTGGAATAATTAATGGATACAAAAACAACCTTTTTAGCCCCCTGAAAGAAAGACTGATCTTGAGGAATTCTTTAGTAAGTTTGTGCAAGATACTAGAAGTTTCATGCAAAACACTGAAGCAACTCTTCGAAGTCAAGAAACCTTGATTTGGAATCAAGAAGGACCATTAGAAACCTTGAGACCCAAATTGGGCATGTTTCAAATCACCTTTCTGAAAGATCTCAAGGTTCCTTACCTAGTAACACTGTCATTAACCCATGAGAGCAACTAAAAGTAATAGAATTACGAAGTGAAAAAATTTTGAAAGAGCCAACTCAGGTAGACCAAACCATGACAATTGAACAACCCATAATTGACCTGTCCACTGATGCAAATCAGGAATTGGAAAATGAGGAAGGGACAAAAATCCAAGAAGAAAATGAACCAAAAAGGGTTGAACCTCAACCCTACAAACCAAAGGTCCCATTCCCTCAATGTCTGAGAAAGATAAAAGCGGACGAACAAATTGCTAAATTTTTAGAGATTTTAAAAAATATTACACATTAATGTCCCTTTTGCTGACATGTTAGAACAGATGCCCAAATATGCAAAATTCATGAAAGAAATCCTGCCTAACAAAAGGAAGTTGAGAGAGTTTGAAACAGCAGCACTTACTGAAGAATGCAGTGTCATACTGCAAAAGAAGTTACCTCCCAAGCTAAAAGATCCAAGGAGTTTCACGATACCTTGACCATTGGCTCTATTAGTTTTGATAAAGTTTTATGTGATTTAGGTGCAAATATAAATTTAATGCCCCTCTCAGTTTTCAGGAAGCTTGGGTTAGGAGAAATGAAGCCTACCACGATATCTCTTCAACTTGTGGACAGATCAATCAAGTATCCTAGAGGTGTAATTGAAGACGTTCTTGTGAAGGTCGATAAATTCATCTTCCCGGCTGACTTCATCGTACTTGACATGGAAAAGGATCGTGAGATACCTCTTATTTTAAGCCGACCCTTCCTTGCTACAGGAAGGACCCTATCCTAAGGGTACATGATGAACAGGTAACTTTCAACGTCTTTAATGCCATTCAATTTCCCTCTAACATGGATTCTTGTTTTGAGGTTGATATTGTAGCTGAGTTGGTAACTGAGACATTTAGGGACACATTCCTCAAGTTGCCCCTTGAAGCGTTTCTAACAAAATCTGGGACCATAGACACGGAAGACGAGTTGATAAGGGAATGTGCCCAATACCTGGAAAGCTGCAAACCTTTCGATTTGCCACATGAGACAAGAGTGGAAGACATTCAAGCAATTGAAACTCAACAGAGAATGGAAGAAGACGAACCTCCAAATCTAGAGATCAAGCCATTGCCACCACATCTCAAATATGTCTATCTTGGTAATTTTAACACTTATCTTGTTATTATTAATGCCTCATTGAGTTATATTGAACAGGAAAGGTTGCTTAGAGTTCTGAGAGAGCATAGATCAGCAATTGGATGGACCCTTTCTGATATCAAGGGAATTAGCCCTTCCATATGCATGCAAAAGATTCTCATTCAGGATAGCTTCAAACCTATCGTGCAACATCAACGGCGGTTAAACCCAGCCATGAAAGAGGCTATAAGAAAAAAAGTTGTCAAACTATTAGATGCTGGGATCATTTATCCCATATTTGATAGCCCATGGGTTAGCCAAGTGCAAGTTGTTCAAAAAAAGGGGGGATAACTATAGTAGAAAATGAGAACAGTGAGCTCATCCCTCATAGGATTGTCACTGGGTGGAGGGTTTGCATAGATTATCGAAAATTTAATGATGCCACCCGAAAGGACCACTTGCCCTTACCATTAATTGATCAAATGTTAGAAAAACTGGCGGGTCATTCGTATTACTGTTTATTTGATGGATATTCAGGATACAATCAAATTGCCATAGCCTCGGAAGATCAGGAAAAGACCACTTTCACTTGTTCTTATGGTACCTTTGCCTCTAGGAGAATGCCTTTTGGGTTATACAATGCTCCTGCGACTTTTCAAAGATGTATGATGGCAATCTTTAGTGATATGGTGGAAAATTTCATAGAGGTGTTTATGAATGATTTTTTAGTCTTTGGAGCCTCATTTGATGATTATTTAGCTAACCTCTCCATGGTTTTGCAAAGATGTACTGACACTAATCTTGTATTGAATTGGGAGAAATGTCATTTAATGGTACAGGAAGGAATTGTGTTAGAGCATATGATTTCAAAAAGAGGAATTAGGGTTGATAGAGCGAAAACTAAAGTGATAGAGCGATTACCACCCCTTACTAATGTTAAAGGCATTTGGAGTTTCTTAGGACATGCAGGTTTCCACAGAAGGTTCATTAAGAACTTCTCTCAGATCACTAAACCTCTTTGCAATTTGTTGATGAAAGATGTTCCTTTTAACTTTAATAATGACTGCATGCATGCTTTTGAAACCCTAAAGAAAAGATTAGTGTCAACACCTATAATTGTAGCACCTGTCTGGACTTTTCGTTTTGAACTTATGTGCGACACTAGTGACTATGCTGTAGGGGCTGTGCTGGGGCAAAGAAGGAACAAAAATTTTCATGTAATTTACTATGCTACGAAGACTTTGACTGACGCACAGGTTAACTATGCTACTACTGAAAAAGAATTTCTAGCTGTTGTGTTTGCATTTGACAAATTTAGTTCCTACTTGCTTAATTCAAAGGTAATTGTTTACTCTGATCATTCTGCTCTGAAATATCTTTTTGCGAAACAGGAGGCAAAACCAAGACTAATTAGATGGATTTTATTGCTTCAGGAATTTCATTTAGAACCAGGACAAAAAAGGAACAGAAAATGTTGTGGTAGATCATCTGTCACACCTTGAACTAGAGGACGAAAGTCCCTCTATCAACGAAAATTTTCCGGATGAAAGTCTTATAATGGTAAGTGAGAATCCTAATTGTCCATGGTACGCTAACATTGTTAACTATTTGGTTGCACAGGAACTGCCCAAGGACATGATTTATCAACAAAAGAAGAAGTTCTTCGCTGACTTGAAACATTGTTTTTGGAAAGAACCATTCTTGTATAGGCATTGTGCATACCAGATTTTCAAAAGTTGTGTATCGGAGGAGGAAATGGAGAACATTCTGTGCCACTGTCACTCTCTTGAAACTAGTGGCCATAATGGTGGAACAAAGATAGCAGCTAAGATTTTACAATCTAAGTTTTACTGGCCTACACTCTTTAAAGATGCTTTTAAATTTGTTAGTAAATGTGATAGGTGTCAAAGGACGGGTAACATCTCCAAGAAACACGAAATGCCCCTAAACAATATTTTGGTTGTTGAATTATTTGACGTTTGGGGGCTTGATTTCATGGGTCCTTTCCCCTCATTATTTTCTAACAAATTCATTTTGGTTGCTATAGACTATGTGTCAAAGTGGGTTGAAGCAGCTACTTTTCCGACCAATGATGCTAGAGTTGTAGTAAACTTTGTGAGAAAAAAACATCTTTTCTCAGTTTGGAACTCCTAGAGCAATTATAAGTGATGGAGAAAAACATTTTCATTACCGCCAACTTAAGGCCTTATTGAGTAAGTATGGAGTCACACACTATGTGGGTGCTCTATACCATCCTCAAACAAGTGGACAAGTGAAAATTTTAAACTAAGAATTGAAAGCTATTCTTGAAAAACAGTTAGTGTCTCTAGAAAGGATTGGTCAAAAAAGTTAGATGACGCACTTTTGGGCCTATAGAACAGCATTCAAAACACCTATTGGAATGCCCTCATATTTACTGGTTTATGGCAAGGCATGTCATTTACTGGTAGAATTGGAACACAAAGCATACTGGGCCATAAAAACCTTAAACTTCAATTTAGAAGCTGCAGGTGAAAAGAGGTTGCTACAAATGAATGAAATGGATGAGTTCATGAATGAAGCTTATGAATGCTCGAATTTAAAAAGACCTAACCAAAAGATGGCATGACAAGCACATCCTGAATAAAGAATTCATAGTGGGAGAAAAAGTTTTACTATTTAACTCCCGATTACGACTCTTCCCAAGGAAGCTACGCTCTAGATGGTCAGGACACTTTATTGTAACTCGTGTTTTTCCATATGCCTTGGTTGAGATTCAATATGAGAAAAAGGGTACTTTCAAAGTCAATGGGCAAAGACTGAAACCTTAATGGAGAGCTCGAGCCATAGGAAACTTCCATTCATCTCAACAATGTCGAATAATCCACTCAGAAAGTTGAGCTAATGACTATAACCAAAAGCGCTTCTTGGGAGGAAACCCAAGTGTTTCTATCCTTATTTATCTTATTTTTCCTTTCATTATTTTTATTTGTCTCATATTTCTGTATATTTTTGTTTAAATAGGTATTTTGAAACAAGTTTGGGGGTAGCACGATGTCCACATGCACTATCAAAAAGCAATCCTCAAACCTGAGAAGTTTCTCTCGTCCATTTGTTCTTTATATTTCTTTTAACGTTAAGAACAATGTTAACTTTAAGTTTAGGGGTGGGAGAAACAATTTTTAAAATTTTGAACAAAAAATTTTTTTTCCCCCAAAAACGTTCCCTGTTTTATGTTTTAGAGTCGGCTTTAGTGCCTCCCAGAGTTCGGAGCCTTTGCAGGGGGATGTAGATAGTGTCGACCAACAAAAAGATTGTCTTTTTTTTTTTAACAATTTTGATCATTAGCCTTTTTTTAAATTAAAAAAAATTAAAAATAAAAATTTATCATCAAGCTTTTTAGGCAATTTTTCTACTCTTTTTATCTCGATCACTTTAATTAGATTTGAAAAATAGTAAAATCAATTGTTTTTGTGTTCTAATAGCAAAACACGATCCAGTCTAGGGCACTATCTTGATAAAACCATGGTATTTGACTTTACTAATTAGCATGGTTGTTTTACTTTTCTTTCTGATTAAAAGATGCTCAAATTTGAATAGATTGCATTAAAATGATCATTTGCATAATAGATTTTGAAGAGTTATGCCTAAGTCTAAATAAAAGAAAAATGTAATAAAAATAAAGAGAGAGAATCACTAAGCACCGCTATCTTGTTAAAAATATCTATCATTTGGATATATGCTTCGGCGTGATGGTTTTGTGCCTTGGTACCCCGAGCAAGTCGATCCGTAGGGATGTTTCAATACCTGGTACCCTGGGGCCACTCGAACGGGAGCTGCCACATTGAAAGCTCGCTACAAGGGGTACTTAGAAAGCTAACAAGGAAGCAAGCACCCAAAAAAAAAAAAAGCAAAGAGAGAGAGGAATTCATCTCTAGCACTGCTATCCCATTTATAAACATTTTCAGATATGTGCTACCCATTATAAGGACGTCTCAGTGGTGGCTCCTCTTACTTATGGGTCATCGCCGAGGAGTCAGACCTTGATTCTCACTGAAGATATACTCGAGAAGTCATAATGAAGGCATCTCAGTGGTGGCTTCTCTTACTTATGGGTCAGCGCCTAGGAGTCGGAGCTTGATTCTCACTGAAGATATACCCGTGATTGACTTGAGCAAATAAATTCCTCAGATAAAAAAAAAACAAAAAAGATGCTCGTTATGAATAATTTTAGTTTTGGACATACATAATAAGTCTTTTTATGAGTGGTATGATTTTTGTTTTCTATTCTGTTTGAATAACTTGATATTAGAAAGAACGGATAAACTTAGTTTGCTTAAGCTAACTTTTGAATTCGGTTACCTAGGTAATTGACAAGTTTTTCCTTGGAAAAGATGGTTTTGCCTTTAGAACATTAAAACTTTGAGCCTTGGTCATTCTTTTCTAATAAGAGCATACTTGTTTTGAATTGCAGAAGAATTCTTAAAAAGCATGAGATACTGCGCCTTAATGTTTACCCTTGCTCAAGGACGAGCAAGATTTAAGTTTGGGGGTATTTTGATAAGTCTAAATTAGTATATAATCATTTATATTATTTTGATATATTTTTAATCATTTTACATCAAACTTCTATCGCTTTCGCTCGGTTTTGCTCATTTTCAATCATATTGCTATTTTCTTACGAAAACACTCATTTTATGTTAAATTTTTCTAGTTTTTATCATTAACATGAACAAGTAAATACAAGATACATCAAATAAAAGTTAAAATAATAATAAAAACACCCAAGTTACACGGTTCAATTGAAGAACACATAAAATAACACAAATCTTGCTACATTTTTCTTTGGGCGGCAACTTTTGTCCCTTTTTATAAATAAAATTCATTGTATAAACCTCAAATAACATCGCACTGATCTGATTAGCAGGTTTTCGGCGGTGGAATCAGAGGAAAGAAAAAATTGAAGGACAAAGCGATTTGGTAGCAACCCGCAACTCTTAGCAAATGAGGAGCAAGTTTGTATAATTTTTGTTCACATTTTTTTCCCTTCTCAAGTCCTATAAATAGGGGAGGTTTGTGAAGGTTTAAACCATCCTTCACTCAGCAAAAAACCATAAGAACAAGTGCGAAAAATTGAGAGAAAACAAGTGAGGAAAGAAGAAGAAAAAAAGGAAGAAAGTTTGGTTATTAATTTTGTATTTTTGAGTTCTTTCTTTCCTTTTCTTCATTAAGTTCATGAGTTTTGTGTTAGATATGCTTTATATTATGTTTATCATGAACTAATTTTGTTATTCCACGGCTACGATGTAGCCTAAGTTGTAATATACACTCATTTCTAATTCAACGTATTCAATGTTTTGTTAATGCGTTGTTGAAGTGTTTATCATTGTTCTTCATGAGTTTTAAATGCTTGATCACCATTTAAGGCCTATAATGATTCATAATGAGTCCAACAGGAGATTTACGATGATTGCTAAAGTGATAAGCACCACAAATTGAGCAAATGCTTGAAAGAGATTAACGCGATTTGTGTGGTTTTAAGTAAAAATTATAGATCTTTGAAAACTCTTTTCTTATTTAAATTCATGCACGAGAGTGATGAGTTAATGTAAAGAGCACGCTAAATATTGCTCGAGAGAGAATGTTTAGTAAATTAGGGTTTTCAACCATCAACACGTAATATCAACTTGAATATCGAGAATAGAAAAGCGTATTGATGTAACTAGGTAAAATCAGATGCCTTGGATCATATTAATTGATAAAACTGAACAAAAATCAGTAAATTTTAGATAAAAATTCAGTAAAATTTTTTTAGCTCTTTTCATTTTATTTGTTACATAATCAAAAATTCAATTTTCAGTCTTTCAAATAGTGTTAAAACTACTAATTTTAGTACTCATTCAAACACAATCTTCATGGGAGCGATACTCTACTCACTTTATATTACTTGATACGACTAGTGCCCTTGGTAACGCATGCACAAAGTAAGCATCAATAACTTTAGAATTCAAACATCTCAATCTCGACTGAAACGAAAAGGAAGTGTAACTAGTCAATAGAGAGCAAGAATTAGTCAAATAGTGAATTCACCAAAGAATAGTGTGCCTCAGATAACAGCAATACAAATGACATTGGCACTCTAAGGTTAACATGATGCCTACCATGAAATTGTATTCTTCAGTAAAGAACTATAATACTCTTCAAGTTGCTCAATAACATAGAAACAAGAACCTCAAGCAAAGAGTTACATTAGAAGAGAGGAAATACATATCTTCCTATTTATAGAAGGAAATGAATCTCAAGCAAAGAATTATTCATTAGATACATCCTATTTATAGATGAAAATGAACCCTGTAGTTCACCGAGTAGTGGAGAAATTTGGCGGATATGATGGATATCACGGAGCATAAAATCTGGCTTCATTATGAAAGGAGGCGGGTAAGAATAATGGTGGTCAACATGATCATGGCTAGATTCGAAGTCGCATATTCAAAATCCCACATTTCATTTCTTCCATAATGGTTAAGTCTTGTAACTAGGTCAGAAAAAGTAGACACTGCACTGTGCTGGCGAAAGTTTACCATTACAATAGAGTGGAGATTGCATAAAGTGATTCTTTCATTCTAAAACGTTTTATGTAAGATAGATTTCAACCAAAATTAAAGCACAACATTTTCAACATTGTTAATTTAAAGGGTTATTTTAAGCCAAAAATCCGAACACTTCTAATTGTATCAATTTAGGTCTTGCATTTTATTTGTATTAATTTAGTTCTTCGATAATTTATTTTATGTCTCCTATTGTCAAACTAAAATTAAGTTACAGATGAAATTTTTAACACATAATTACGTACATTAGATGCAAGTAACCCATTACAAATATATATGTTTCTCAGTTTAACCCAAATCATGACTGCCATTAAAATTTTCATTAACAGTTTAACATAAATTTTATTCTAATGACCAATTTGACATAATGTCACTAATTATATAGGAACTATATTGACAAAATTAAAATTACAATGACTGAATTAATACAATAGGCAATGCATAAAGACATTTAATGTAAATGATCTGAATTTAAATAACTCATACACCCCTGATAATGGAAAAAAAAAAAAAAGAAGCATTTCAAAAAGTGAATCTTATTTTTTGAAACCTTTGATTTCAGCTTTTTCTTTGTCCAAAAAATTTCAAATTTCTCTCTAACATTTACCGGCCCGCCCTCTAACCCTTTAAATTCCTCCACCCACCTCCAGCTCCAGCTACCACTACTACCCATCGTTGCTCTCCTACGCCTGCCACCAGCTCTAACCACCACCAACAACGTTTAATTTTTCATCACCGGTCTCTCTCTTTCTCTCTCAATCCCCACCACCCTCACCAATACCATTGATTATCCCACCCAACAAAATAGTCACGCCTCAACTGGTCCTCCATCGCCACTACTACAAATCACCCTATGTTGGTGGTAAACCTTTTCTGGATGGTTGTAAGGCTGAGTTCCGACGATGCCTTATCCATTGTCGTTGATGGGATTTCGAACAAAACGTCAAATTCATGGCTTAACGCCATGTTTCATGATTATGAGTCAATTTATGGCACTTTTGTTCCTTAGAAAAGAAGAGTGGCATCAAGTGTTTCTTATTGCTTTGTTAGGTTCCGTGTTAGGAGTGAAGCTGCTAGGGCTATTGTAAATATGATTGAAAGACAGATTGCAGGATTCGTGATTAGAGTTGATTGGGCTAAATTTGACAGAAGGGCTTCCCCTACATCTCACTTAGTCTAGCCTCAATCAGGCTTTTGTCATAGTTTCGAAGATTCTATTGCTAATCATGACAAGAATGGTACTCAATCTAGATCTCGAATTATGGAGGCCGTATATCAGGTTAGTCCTAAGATTTTGGTGACAAATACAAACAAGCGTGTGGAGAAATGGCTAAAGAGGTCAATAATCACTCACTCTTTCAAGGACGATACTCTTGAAAGTATCCTCACATACATTACAAAGAATAATGATGCAACGTGAATATAAGAATTATGAAAATGGAAGATTGAGGCCTTCCTTCACTTTTTCTATTGCTTAAACAATAAGAGAATAAAGAAAAAATAGTTATCAAATTCTCACAACCGAGAATAGGGAGAAAACTCTTAAGGAATAATGAAAATCTATGAAAATATGAATGATCTAAACCTAGACTTCCTCTTATTTAAATAGAGGAACTAATTCACCTAAAATAAAAGAATTAATAATTAAAATGGTAAATACAAAAGCAACTATTAATTATCTGAAACAACTAATAATTATCCCCTAATCCAATCTAAGCTAAATTCTCCTAATTAATATAAAACTTTTCAAGCTCTTTTGCCCTTGCTGTGCATCTGTGCCAATCCACGAAGCCTGGACCATGCCTATTCCATCCCCGCCTAGCCTTCAATCTTGGTGTCATTGTTCCGCTTGGACCTATCCAACATGTAAGCCGCCAATAGCTGTAGTGCGGCTACATCATCCCATCTGGGTTGGAGAAAATTCACCAATGGATCTTCTAAGCTATTCTTGCCTAATTACGGTACCCTGTGCCCATTTCGCATCTCACCATGCTTGCCTGGATGTGGATTGTTGACCCACTCTGCTAAGATGCGAATTGTAGCTTGTCTCACCAAGATTTGGACCGCATCATCCTCTTCGAGTTGGAGATAATTTGTCCTCAAATTTGCCAAGGGTTCGTTTAACCACTCTTGCAAATGTGAGGAACATGCTAGAAATCCTTATTCACAGTTTCTTGTGACAAGCGCAAGCATCGAATCCACTCATGTCTATCCTGATGGTTGGAAATGAAGTGTTCAGTCTTCTCACAAAGGCACAACATTCTCTACTTCCACCCTTTAATGTGCTCAGTAATAAAACATCAAATAAAGACACCCAACATTCTTCTCACCATCTTTACTAGACCACCCACCTAAGGTGCAGAAAACCCATAGTATGTGGTGACCCAGTTGGTTTCTCTACCGCCTACATTATTCCACTAAGTTTTGTCCTTCTTTGTCATCAAGAGAACTCTGAACACTCAATGTCTGGGCTCCTCAAGCTTCGCCAGGACTACTCGATAGCAAAGCCTTTCTAGTAAGGTGTCCCAGCACCTGATCTACTGAATGTGGACCGTTTCCCACAGGCAACACGGTACTCGGAACCTCTTACAGCACTTCTCCCAATTTTGTCTTGCATTCCTCTCCCGTCGGTACAACTACCTTCTTGTCCTTGCCAACTTCCTTGGCGAGCAAGGTTGGAACCGGGGACTTTAGATCCTCGGTTTTCTCTAGTTGTGGAGCTTTGTCCTTCTTAGGCAGCGAGACTATCCTTGTGCCTTCAATCATGAAGCTATAGGTATTCTGTCATCCACTGTAGATACTGCCTCTATCAAATTGCCGTGGTCGCCCCAATAGCAGATGACATGCATCCACGACAACAACATCACACCACACTTCATTCCGGTATTTCGTTCCAATCGAAAAGTTAACTAGACAATGTTTAGATATAGTTACCTAGTTTCTTTTCTTGAGCCAAGAAAACTTGTATGGGTTTGGATGATCTTCCATCTTCAACCTGAGCTTTTGAATAGCTTCTTCGGAGATAACGTTCTCACAGCTTCCCGAATCAATCACTAGACAGCATACACTCTTGCCAATAGTGTAAGTCGTCTAGAAGATGTAACTTCACATATAGTTGTCTCCCTCGTTTTTCTTAGAAGCGAAACAAACACGCCTCACCATAAGTATGCAGCCCTCGTCACCCACAACTTCTTCTTCACCATGTGGTGCCAACTCATCGTGAGCCTCTTCCGCAACCACCACACCATCTTCAACAAGGAGACCTTTGATGTACAACCCTTTGACCAGTCTGTCACTCTTCCAAGACTTAGCGACACGGTGTCCCATCTCTCCGTGCTTAAAACAACGAGGCCTTAGGCTATTCACCAATTCTCGGTTATTCACCTTTCATGGGTTGGCGGCGACCAGCTTCCGTTGCATATATGAGTTGGTTGGTAATCATACGTGGTCACATCCACTATCCTTGGTGTTCCAAGTACTGCCAATTTAACATCCCTTCTGTTGCTTCTCGATGTTTATAGTCCTCTGTCTTGCTTCTGAGACGAAAAAGATGTCAAACATGTTCAACACCTTCTGTACCAACTCCTTGAACCCACCAATGTACCTATCCGCCAACTACTCCTTTGATTCTGCCACGTCATTCATGGAGACTAGGGAGTTGAATTCTGCAATGTACTCCTTCACGGTTTGAGAACCTTGACGCAAGCTCTGAAGACACTGATACATCACCATGGTGTAATTGTGGGGAAAGAAGGTGATCTACATGTGCTTTTTCATCTTTTCCCACATCTCAATCTTCGCTTTCCCTTGCCAAAGCCGTGAATTATTCAACTGCTGCTATTAGGCGACAACCATACCCCATAACCGGGTAGCAACCAATGGTGCCTGTTTGTGCTCCAAAAACTTCTTGAACTCGAGCACTTCCTCCACTGCAGCAGGCCAACCCTAGAACTCGTCCGGTCCACCTCCATAATTAAACTATGGAATTTCAATCCAAAGCCCGGACTCCCACCTCCTATCATCGACATAATTGGTGCCTCTAGTATTCGGCCCAGCCCTCCTCACACATTACTCCTAAACCTCAGCTTTCGGGAATTGGTTGTGGAAACTCTCGTCCTTGACAATCACGCTCAGATCAAGTCTTCAACGGCTTACCTCTGTCCCCCACGGATCATCTCAGAAACTATTCTAAGCTCTGATATAAACTGATGCAGCACGAATATAAGTATTATGGAAACGGAAGGTTTAACGGCCTTCCTTTAGATTTTCTATTTCTAACACAATAAGAAAACAAAGGAAAAATAGTTACTCAAATTCTCAGAATTGAGAATAGGAGGAAACTCTAAGGAATAACGAAAATCTGTGAAAAAATGGAATGACCTAAACCCTAGACTTCCTCTTGTTTAAATAGAGGAGCTAATTCACCAGTACTAAAGGACCTAATAATGAAAAGGATAAATACAAAAGCAACTATTAACTATCTAAAATAACTGATAATTATCTCGCAGTCTAATCTAAGCTAAAATCTCCTAATCAATGTAAAGCTCATTAAGCTCTTTTGCCCTTTCTACGCATCTATGCCAATTCGCCAAGTCAGGACCCGATTCCATCTTGCTAAGCCTCCCGTCTTGGGGTCCCCATCCCACCTGGACCTATCCGACATGTAAGTCGCCAACAGTTGTAGTGCGGCTACATCAAATAAACTTCAGGCTTTGGGTCTAAGAGGGTTAAGCCCAAGCATTTTCATTTTGACGTGTGACTTGATTGAGTCTTTGAAGTCATATCTCAAGCCTCAAAAATAGCTGCTGCTCTACAAATTTAAGAAGGTGTATAGACACTCACATCAGACTCTAGGTTACTTGAGTAGATGAGTGTAGATTGAGATACATGAGTTGTCGATCCAATTTTGGTCAAAAGAATGGTTCATTGATTTCGGTAATATTCAGGGCAAGTTTATCCAAGTTGATGCTAGAACATCTGCATTGAGGTGCGTTGATGTTGCAAGGGTACTTATTTAAACTTGTTCCCCATCACTGATCCATCAAATGGCCCAAGTACAATTCAATAGGGAATCTCGCTTGGATTTTGGTAAAAAGAAGGTAATATTGAATTGATCCCCAATTGCTCCCCTGAAGTAATCGCCCTCACCACCTCTGCTAGGATTTCCAGGGAGGCATAATCATTTTCTCAGTATGAACTTGACGCTAGAGTGTGTTTCAGTCAGGGAACACATATTCCAGAATGGTTGTGGAATATCCTTGGGTCCTCATTCAACTTTGGCCAATGTTATTGTGAGGTCTGTGGAGTATAGTGTGGGCCAGGTTGAGATTCACATTGGTGGTAGTTTATCGGTAGATGGACATGGGATCTTCCATACACATGCTCAGCCATTCTATCTATCTTCCTCTAGTCAAATCCCTATGCACTAATCCAGAAAACCCATTCTCTTCTTGCCTTACCTTGGAAAGAGGCTGGCCTTAATGACTCAGCAGGGCCCCAAGGTCCTACACCTTTTCTTGCAAACCAGGTTTGGGGTGCTAGTATGATAATGATTCTGGGTCTTAAGGACCTTAGTATTTGCTGGGTTTTGAACTACCAATGGTATCAATGTCACATGTTGGGGATCTATGTAAGATAGAGAAGAGAAGAAGGAGGATCGTGGCAGGTCACAAGGATACTACTTTCTATCATCATAGAAGAGTCAAGAACACAAAACCGAAAGATCAAAAAACAAAAGAAGCAAGACCGGGAGGAATTCTTAAAGGATATGTCTCCCGGGAGTAGTGGGAAGAAATTGATCAAATCTTCTGGGAAACAAAAAAAAGGGAACTTGGTAAGAAAGGGTGACAGGGTTCAAGATGTTTGTAAGCTTCTTGATGAGAAGAGTGAGTGGGAGCTCGAGGAAAAAAAAAAAAAAAAAAAAAATTTCTTGGTTTGACCTATAATGGTGATGATTCGAGTATAGTTGAGCTTTTTGCAATGATGGACTAGTGCTCTAGTTGGACCTCACGTCTGTCAATCTCTCCCCTACTTTGATACCGTTTGATAACTTCGCCTACACCGGGTCTTATCCAATAGTGATATAGTTGTATAGTGCCTGTTTGATTCTTCTTGCTTGTTTGTTTTTTTGGCCATGTAATCCTATTTTATTGGCAGTATGTTTATTTTTGATTCTTACTCTTGCTTTTATTCGGTTCATTAAGACCTTGTTTGTACGAGTAACCTGTTTTGTACTCCGACTTTGTTGCTAATTATGAAAAAAAGAAAAAGTGTTTTCTCCCTCCATATGAATTCTTTCTTTACTTGTTTGTATGTCACCATTTTTAATTTGAGATTAAAGAACTTTTGCATCTCTCTAGCACACCATCATTTGATATTGGGTATCAACGAGTGATTATCAGAAGGGAATTCAAAAGAAATAATAACATTAACCACCAACACATTAAAAGATAAATATATGGTGAAAAAGTGTATCAATAAACTTACATATTTGCAGGTGTGTCTTGAAACTTAGCCGTAACAGTGGCCTTTATTGGTGTAGTACCAATTGTTGCAACCACAATACTGTTGGTCTCTTTGTTTAGAGTCATCACAACAGTTGCAAAGTGGCCGGAATAGCAAAAAACCTAAGCAAAGCAAGCATCCTGTCAGTCTTTCTCCCTGTCGTTGATACCAATGAACTATAACCTACTGTAGGCTTTTCAACACCCAGCGAAGCCATGCTTAATTTGATTTGAAAATGTCTCCAAAATGGCTGCTTATGGTTTGGTATATATAGCTAAGAGTTTTCTTAGAGAAACTAAGAGGAGATTTCAATTTAGGATCACTTATTTTAAAAGTACAATCTTGACAATGTCTTTTAATATAAGGAATTTTCATATAAAGTAAAAAGAAAATACGTACCCCAAGAATTGGTAAAGTTAGTGTTGGAATCAGAGGGTCGGGTGCTTCAATTTTGATCAACATGTATGAACGCTTCAATTCCATATAGAAATATTAGAGGTGGAAAAAACAATTTATATACCCCTTCTTTTTGACTTGGTAAAGTCCTGTGGATCTAGAGGGTACATACTAAGCCACAAACAGGTGCACGAATGCCCTGACCCATATCACCATCGATTTTATAACCATCATATTTTTTATTCGTCAAAATTGAACTCAAGACCATTTTCTTATTGGTTAGAGCTCGAGGCTGTAAGTTTGAGCGCAAGTTGTCATTCCCAGCAAACCTCGAGGGTGCTATCTCAATGTATTACCAGCCACTCCGGGCTCAAGCTCGAGCTCGAGATATACATCTTGTCTGTTTCAATGCTCACTCTTTCCATACCTATTCTTTCTATAACTGAAGCCCGATATTTTGCTCCTCATATCAGCCCACTCTCCATATTGAGGCCATATTTTCCGTGCTATTTCTATAATCAATGGTTGATTAACGGACAATTTTTGCTTAAAAATTTAACACCTTAGAGCTTTGTTTCAGACACAAAAATATACTGAAACATATAGATTTCTTCACTCCTTTACTTTCTCTCTAAAAAATTCTTTCATCTCTATTACTGAACAACTTGAAGCATGCTGCAATCCATCTCTCCATACTACACTACAAGGGGTCAGAGTGCATGTGGTCTTGTTGTACCTATGCAAGGGCATAAACGACTTACGGCAGTAGAGTTCTCCACGGCGCGATAGTTCTTCAATTTGTACACTCGTTTAATTTTTGTTCTTTTTGTTGTTTGTTTTGTCATCCTCGAGCTCCTTTAACAAACCTTGAGTTCACTTCTAATTATATTAAAGTTATATTTTGATTATCCATTAATGCTATTTGTCCAACAGTTTGGGAGCTGAACTCACGGGGAGAAATGGGTTTATAAATTCAACATATGACCTTCTAAAGTGGGGAAGAAAAATTGTCACTTAGATATCATGTGGTTCAATAATTTATTATCTAGTTACCCTTATGTTTCAAAATGCACAAAAAGAAACATCAAGATTCAAAAATTATATCATTTACGACACTGAAGTTGTAACTAATTGACCATGCATGCAAATTTAAATTGCGTGATTTTTGCGGATTTTTTACTGATTATAAATTAAATTAATAACTTTTGCTTCTTGTATTCCTTCCACGTCCGTTTCAAATGTAAGGCAAAGAAAGGAAACTTAACCTAATTGCTTGTCTAAAATAACGATAATTTTCTAGTGAACATACTATTTTGGTTTTTCTTTTTGTTGCCATATTTTGCAAAGTATTATTTTCTCGAGGGCATTAAGGTATTTGCTTATGTATCAATTGCTTTTTTCTTGAAGATAGGTGGTCTGCCACAATTAAAAGGGTTCAGTCATTACGTAAAAACTCGTGAATGGGCTGTAAGGTGCCACATGTTTCTCTTGTAAACACTTACTAGGATCGAGTTGTGAATAGTATACAAGTTCATCTTATATCTTATGCAGCAATAACTTTAGAATAATGAACTAAGATAATTGAATTTGAATTCAAGATACGCCTATCAAAAAGGTTAAGACATTTGAAAAAAAAATAGCAGAAAAAATAAGTTATTATTTAAAGGTTAAAATGGTTCAAGCTATAACAGTAGTTTAGTTTCTGTAACATTACCTTAAACAATAAAGCAATATCATGGTATTACCACTTGATTTAGTTTCCACATAAATTTGACCTGACATAAGATAACTTGAATTTGGAATGGTGCAACTAGATTGACCACGGTAAACGGAGCCCAAAATGATTCATCCCCAACTCAAACCTATTGCATGCTTATGTTGGTGAAATATGTGAATGAGCGATCAAAATATTACTTTTTATTAGAATTAATATGATTTCGAGATTACAGGAATGATAAAAGAAATGACTTTACCAAAATAGTGGAAAGGAAAGAATTGACGGAAGAAGTTGCAGTGCCTTGAAGAATCTACTACCCTCAGACATTTATGCCCCTCAGAGGTACAATGGGATGACTAGCACTCCGACTCTCAGGGTCAACACAACACCCACCTCAGTAGTGTACTCCGAGGAGATGGGTTGGAGTACACTCCAACTTGCTTAATATCAGAGGAGAGAATATTTTGACCGAAAGAGAAGGAATGCCGTAAAGAAGAAGTATTTTTTTGTGTTAATTGTGTTTTAGTGTTAAATACGTACTTTGCAAAACCCTAAGGATACGTATTTATAAAAAAAAATGCTTAAAAGATCATGGCAAAGAATCTGCGTCAAACAAAGAAAGTGGCAGATATAGAAGCCAAAAAATCCTGTCAGTTATGAAAAAAATCAGTCAAGCAAAGAGCAGGAATTGACGTAGTCAAAATAGGTGCTCGAGCTCGTGCTTGTAGCCTTGAGCCTCAAGACAAGTCTTACAGCAGTATCTCGAGTCAACACCCTCGAGGTCCACTTAGGATGGACAATGTAAGCTCGAGCCAAAGGCCTTAAGCACTATTCAAAGCAAGGACTCAACTCGAGTTTGTTCACGACAAATTAAACAAATTCAAAGGTTGTAGAAATAAAAGTCCGCATTAGAAAAAGTCCACACTGCGACGGTCGACTCGGCGAGGTGGGATGCGCATGCGTGCGCGGTTAACAAAACCCACTCCATGCCTCTTAAGACTGGACCAAGTATAATAACAAGGGGATATATAAACTAGACTCTCCTCTTCTAGATTTTCTACATGGGATAGAGGGTTTTATCAAGACTTCAAAATTGAAGCACACTACTCCCAAATTTCAATAATCCCCCGCATGGTTCAATTTTGAGAGAGGAAGGAAAGAATGAATGTTGCTAAGCAGTGAGGCCTACACTTGACGATGCTATTTTCTTTTCGATTTGAAACAACACCTATTGTCTAAGCATGTCCCACAACCACAATGAGAGAACAAGGTCTTGAACTATAAGCAATCATTGTGAAGAGCATACCTAACCCTTTCACATGGTTCTTGAGGCTAAAATGCAATATGTGATCAAGACATATGACGTCCCAAAAAAATAACCCAAAACATGGTATTAGAACGGCTTTAGAGAGTAAGGCCACACTCTCAACAGGAGGACCTTCTACCCCCATAGTCACGTAGGTGAATCCACTAGTTGCATTGGCCCACACCACCATAAAAGGTTATGGACATCATTAAGAGCCGAAGGCTCAACCTCCAATCATGGCAGTAGCGGTGTGTCCATCAGGTGTGCTGCCCTATACTACCACAAATGGCTATGGATGACATTAAGAGCATTAAGCTTAACCCTCCGTCATGGCAGATTCAGCAGATCCTAGAGCCATTCATACAACAAACATGGGAATGGTTCAGGTGGCTATCACAAATTTCTAGGTCTCTAACTTCGTTTGACTCATTGAACATCGAGACTAACTCCCGAGATAGGTATCCGCAAGATTAAGGTATGACTAGTCTTGCAATAAGTCCATCACACTCCTTTGCTCCTCTTTTGGCCATTATCAGCATTGTTCATTGGCCTCTTTCCTAGAGATTGGCCTTACTTGCTGCTAGAGCCTTCCTCTTTGATCAAGAATAGGTTTTTCATCAACCATAGAAAAGGACAGCCACTTACTACAAACATATTTCTTAGCTGCACAATTATCAAAGCCATACTTGTTTAACAACGCTTCCCATATCTCTTTAGCAATTTTCATGTTAACATAAATTTGATAAAGACGCTCTGTCACGTAATGGAGAAGCATTCCCCTAAAAGTACCGTTTTCTTTTTTGAAATCCTTATTGGACCTTGGTGCGGCTATATCATTAAACAAAGTATAATGAACCACTATTTGGCCTAGGAAGAACTCCATCTTATCATCCCACATCTTGTAGTTCTTCCTAGCCAAGGGCTCAGTCTTTGACATATCAGGAATAATAAAGCCCGCCTGAGTCATATTATGATTTCTCATTATAATAAACGACTTAGATTTCTGGTGAAATAGGTGAATGAATAATAAAAATATAACTCTTTATTATAATTAACGTGATTTCGAAATTACAAGAATGACGAAAGAAACGACTTCAACAAAATAATAGAAGAGAAAGAATTGACTAAAAAAATTGCTGCTATGTGGAGAATCAATTGCCCTAAGTCTTTTATGCTTCCATAGAGGTTCAATGGGATGAGCAGCACTCCGACCCCCAGAGTGAACACGGCATCCACCTCAACAATGTACTTTGGGGAGATAGTTTGGAGTATGCCTCAACTTGCTCAGTAATAGAAAAGATAATGTCTTAAGAGAGAGAGAGAGAAGGAATTTCATGAAGAATAGGAAGTAATATTTGTGTTAATTGTGTTATCGTGTTAACTACATACTTTACAAAACCCTACTGATACATATTTATAGAGAAAATACTTGGAGTTAAGGAAATGATCATGGTAAAGAATCCTCCTAAAACAAGAAAACTGGCGGATGTGGTAGCCTAAAAATCTGGTTAGTTATGGAAAATTCTGCTAAGGAAAGAGCTGGAATTGATGCAGTTAAATTGCATAGTCAAGCTTATTGTTGGTGAAATAGGTGAATGAGCAATCAAAATATAACTCTTTATTACAATTAATGTAATTTCGAGATTACAAGAGCGATGAAAGAAACGACTTTAACAAAATAATAAAAGGGAAAGAATTAGCACCATGGGGAATCTATTGCCCTAAGTTGTTTATGCCCCCACAGAGGTAAAATGGGACGAATGACATTCTAACTGCCAGGGTTAACATGGCATCCACCTCAGGAATGTGCTCCTGGGAGATGGGTTGGAGTACGCCCTAACTTGCTCAGCAACGAAGGAGAGAACATTTTGAGAGAGATAGATAAGGAACGTCATGAAGAAGATGAAGTAATATTTGTGTTAATGGTGTTAATTGTGTTTCAGTGTTAACTGTGTAAGTTACAAAACCCTAAGGATATGTATTTATAGAGAAAATACTTGAAGGTTAAGGAAAAGATTATGGCAAAGAATCTGCCTCAAACAAGGAAAGTGGTGGACATAGGAGCCTAAAAATCTGGTCCGTTATGGAAAAATCAGTTAAGGAAACAGTGGAAATTGGCCTAGTCAAAACGTGTACTCGAGCTCGAGCTTGTATCCTCGAGCCTCGAAACAGGTCATATAGCAGTACCTCGAGGCCTACTTAGGATGGACAATGTAAGCTTGAGCCAAAGGCCTTGAGTATTACCAAGACAAGGACTCAACTCGAGTTGGTTTACGACAGCTTAAGGAAATACAAACATCGTAGAAATAAAAGTTCGGGTTAGAAAAACTCCACACCACACTGCGACTATTGGCTCGGCGAGACGGGGCACGCGCGTGTGGTTAAGAATACCCACTCTAGGCCCCTCAATACTTTGCCAAGTACAATAACAAAGGGATATACAAACTAGACCCTTTTTCTTTAGATTTTCTATGTGGGATAGAGGGTTTTCTCAATACTCCAAAATTGAAGCATATTACCCCCAAATTCCAACAGCTTATTATAAGCATAATGCCAAAATGATCCAATTGTTATTTTATTATTATTATTTTTTTATCATCTAAAAGATGAAGTTTCTATTCAATTCTATCATATTTAAAATTCGAAGCAGCATTTTACCCTCCAATTACAATTTTAGGCGTCAAACAAAGCCTAGGTTACTTTACTGTGGTTTGGAGATCATTAGTTTTTATCTTGAAGACAACCTTTAAGTGAGGTAAGATTCACAACCTTACCCCTTTCATGGATTACGGTGTTTTTGGCTCTAATCTTTTTTGATGAATGTGGGTGTAATGGTTGTTCGAGTTAATCGTTTTTGTCTTAACGTTGATCCTCAATTAGCTGATTATCAAAACAAGCTGTTCATAGCCCACTACATTGATGGAAACATTATACATTCAACTATCCTTTTGGATGAATTGAAACTTTCAGACATTTATACAAGTTTCTTCAGGTGGTTTACCTAAGTATCTATGCATAACGAGTGTTTCTAAGTTGTTAAGAATTTTTTTTGTCACAGGTGAGAAGTTCATATTCCATCGCTACTTACCATTTTGGTGTAGCTGAATTCTTCAATTGAGGCATGACATGCTCAGAAATTGTCTACAAAACATGATTTGAAAAGTTGAGACATGTATGCAAGGTTCTTGGTTGGTCCAACAAGTATTTTCAAGCCCTAAAGAAAGCAACTTTGACTTTATTTTGAATGTGTTTGCTCTTTTAATTTGTTTCTTATAGTGTGTGTGATAGCCCTAAAAAGTAATCAAGCAAACATGCAAAAATGGACTTGCTTTGACTTGGGAGCAAGTCTAAATAACAAAATGCTAGAATTTAGAGGTATGGTGCTTCAATTTTGTTCAACTTATAAAATCTCCCTCATCCCACATATAAATTCTAGAGGAGGGAAAGTCACTTAGCCTCTGGTTGTTTCGAAGGAAAAATAGATTCTAAGAATCGGTTTTCATTCAGAAAAGATTTTGCAAGGAAAACTAAAATCCGATTGAGATTTTACGTCGTTTGTTTCAAAAGAAAACTTTATTCCGCATTGTGGTGTCTTCTTATAGTTTAAAATAAATATTCTTCACCAATCATCTTGGACCTTATTATTAGATAATATAAATAGTGACACAACATACATAAGAACGAATAGAAAAATATTAACCATAAAAGCTATATAAATAGGAAAATTTATCTCTTAGGTATCCTAAAGTTTAAGTATTTATCATCTAAGCGCCCTGTCATTATTAGTATGTACAATGAGGTGACCTCAAATATGAAATTTTATTACCTAGGTATAACACATGTCAGAATCTGGTGAATTTTTGTTAAAGTTAAGGTAATTTTCAAAAAAAAATAAAAACTAATGTGATATAAAAAACAACAATATATGAATGCGATGTTAGTTTTTTATATGAAAATCTAGAGGACTACAAAAAAAGTTCGCCATGTTCTAATAAAATTACTGTTATGCTATCAAAAATAATGTGTCAAATTAGCATTTTTCAACAAAAGAAATCAATGTATTATGATAGATGACACATATATATCGTTGATTTGGTATTCCATGTAAATAATTTCATTTAATATCTACAAAATTTTGGTAAAAGATACCTAATTTATTAAGATCTTAAGCTTCAAAGATTCTTGGGTGATAAAACTTTTAAACTTCGTGACACATCATTGTATATTATTGAAACATCAAAGTACTTATGTAGTAAATGCTACAATCTTGATGTTTAATTGATAACTTTTGTACATATTATTATATAGCAATTCAAAATGATGAAAATTATTCTATAAAGAAAATGATTATCTTTCTAAGCTATTGACTCAAATCTCAACTCGTTGATTTTTGGAACAGTTTAAACCAGGGAGTTCATATATGATACCTAAAGATTGTATTGCGTTGAATAAAGCAAAACAAGTACAAGCTATGTTATGCTATGCTAGGCTAAGTTATGCCACTCCTAAAGAAAAAGCACAAGTGTGATGTAAAGAAAAACTTGAAGAAATTTTGTATTTGGTGCTGGACACTTTACTACGACAATAGTGTCTTTTATTTATTGAATTAAGAAATAATAGCTTCCTTTTAAGAACTTGGCATACCTTCACCCCATCTACCTCAATTCATCTTTCTTGCATTGAATTGGTGTTAAATGTGCCTTAAAGCATGTGCTTGAGCTTCTTCTAGATGCCCCCCATTCATCCGCTTCCTTTTGGATATGCATGAGGACCATGTTCTTTGATTTGTGCTCTGGATAACTACCTTGAGCCCGGAAATCAACTTTCTTGCAGCCTTCTGGGTAGTCCCTCGAGCTTAAGCCCCTTTGACCCCATCCAGTTGTCTTAAGAGGCTGTTATATTTTAGTGGTCTTTAACTCATAAAGCAACTGGGCTTGCGACACAGTTATCCTTATTCTTAAAGGCCAAATATGCCTCAAGCATGGCCTGACATGGCAAACTCGAGTACTTTTATCCCCAATTGGTGTCGTCCCAACTCCTTTGAGTTTGGGGTCATAATCAAATGCCCCCCTTTTAGCCGTTGGTAATTTCAAATTTCCAAAGCGTTAAAATCCATTTGATTTGACCTTTAACGACTACAGGGAACTCAAGAAAGCATTGTTTAATGATTTATTTATCTCCGTTCCCGCGTGTAAACATGCGACAGTTAGGGATTCGAACTTTTTCACCTTATGGTCAATGCTCTCTCTTTCTTGGCAATCAAGCTCTCATCACTTGCTCTCAGCTTCCGAGCTTTTCCTTTTCTTATTGATTCCTTGCTTCTTAGCACTTCTTGTTTAAAGCTTATATTTTCAAACCATAAAAATGAGGCAAATTACTCATTGCTTTTCCATCACCGTCCCTAAGGCTAATAGCCCTGTGGAGTTCTTGATGCGTTTGTAAGTAGTTTGCTGCTTTCAATGGGTGGACTTTCTTGACAATGCAATACATGAATTGAGTGGATGAATTAATGCTCTTTGGAGATGGATAGTGCCATTATGTATCGTTGAAGTGGTACCAATGAACACAGCTCTAGAGGAAGAACGTTGGACGCTTTGGCATTCCAACATTACTGCATGGCAAGTCCATAGAGTAGTGTTGGTTTATACCATGGTGGTTTACAAACTAGTCATACACAGTAGCCTCCACTGTTTGAGCCTCCCCATCATGATCTTGTTCCCTTTGCTTCCTCGAGTTTTTCAACTTGGTTCTTAGCCTATTGGTAAACTTCGAAGGCTAGAGGAGCAAAGCAATACTTTATGCTTTCTCTTGAGCCTATAAGTACTAGCTCGAGAGCCATACAGTCAGGCAAGATAAAGCAGACTCCAGTTAAGAAAGCTCTGCCAGGAAACTATCCAACTCAGCTGCTTAAGATGTTTCCACAGCCTAAGTAACTGGTATACTCGTTGGGTATTACCCTTTTGCAGCTCCAGCTACTCAAAGGAGCGTAATGGAGACTCACAAGGTCACCAGAAGCTTCACTAGGCTAGTCTTGGAGGAGTCTCCCCCTACGGCTACCATGCTAGCAGGTGGTTCAAGGAAATGGAGCATGAGGAGAGTTCCATATGTTCCTCTAGCTAGAGTCACTCAAGTGGTGGAAGAAGAACAAGAAGAGGAAGAGGAGGTGTCAATCGCTTAATTAATGAGAAAGAGGAGAGCCAAACTCTCCCAACACAAGGTATTAGCTTTGTTGCTTTGGCTCCTTCTCTTATTTACCCTTCTCGAGGTTGTCCTAACTCATCTTTCATGACGTTAGGTTATTATAGCTCCAATTATTATGGAAATTACTCTCCCTTAAACAGTGAAGCTCAAGAGTCTCCTCTTACGGCAGAGTCATTAGGCTTAACCATTGACAAAATATAGGGTTCCGTTACTTCCATTATGGAAGCTGTGACAAGTGACATATTGGATGGGAATCTCCCTCTAACTACCTTAAGCCAAGAACTTATTCAAGCTCCATCACCATTGAAGAAATCCATGAAGGTATAAATCCCTCCACTTTATCACATGAAATTTTTTTTTTTTTTTCTAAACCATGGATTGGTTCTAACCCGTAAGTGCCTTTTTTATGAAGCTACCCTAAAGCTGATGTTCTAGTTTAAGATGAACTGGCAGCACTCTCTCCTTCAACTCCAACCATAGCCCCGATGTAAGACTTGATTTTTCAAACTTTGGTTCTCATTCCAATGTTATGGTTCACTCTTGATGCTCCTTTTTGCAATCCAGGTCACTCCACCACCTTTCTCACCTAGGATCTCTTCCGTCTTAAATAGACTAGGGGTTAGTGGGAGGCTAGCTTTTCAGCAGTTGGACTAAGAAGCATTCTCTATATTCCTGAGGTTGGGTGTGCTGACTCAACTCCCTCTTCAGTCTGTAGCTGCTAAAGCCAACAATCTCGAAGTAGCATCTCTTATGAAAGCCCTCAAAGAAGACCCCAAGGTGGTAGCCTCAATTGTCAGAGAACTTGAGGCACTAGAAGGAGTTCTCATCAAGATTTTTAAAGAAGTTCCTCCACTCCCACAGATGAAGCACCAATTTTAGGCTGTTATTAGGGACCTTGGTCATTCAGCAGGCCTTGAGGGCTTGCACCTCTTGTTTGAAGAACTTCAAGCAGCTAGGGAGGTCCTAAGCCAGTAATCCCACGACATCAAGAGTGTTGAAGATCAAGTTCATCAACTACAACAACAACAAATTTAGCTCAAGGACAAGCTTTCATCACTCAAGCTGGATCATTCCCTCCAAGACTTAAGAATTCAAGAGCTCGAGAAGGAAGCATTGAAAGTTTAAGAGAAAAACAAGCGCTCCAAGAGGAGGCCACCTTAGTAGATAAAGAACTAACTCAGGTAGCCAACCAATTAGTAGCCACTGAGAAGTCTCTTGCCAGGATTAAAACTAATCTATTTTAAAGATGTAAAGAAGCAATAGGCTGTACAAGTTGGACCCTGTACTATTTGGTATAAATGCCATGTACTTCTTAATGTCAATGAAACCACATGTTTATTTCAATCTTGGTTTCTTATTAGTATTATTATTATTTTATAACTGAAGTGTTGGGAAAATATGAACTTTTGTGGAAAAATAAACTCCGATGCCGATCATTAGGTTCACAGTTCTAAACTATGGTCATAACAAAAGGCACCTATTAAAGTACTTAGAGCATGAGACTCTTCTCTTGACCTAAGCCCCTGGTCGGAGAGTCACGCTTTGTGACACCTCATGTGCGAGAGCTCCCAGGAATAGGGTAACTTTTATAACTCCCATTGCCCTTATACCGATTGTTGGGACGAATTTTAAAAATTCTCCCTAAAGTTTACGCAGCGGAAGGGGTTTGCAATTCATAATTTTAAACCTAAAGTCGATTTAAAATTCCTAATTTTAAATCTATAGATTTAAATTCATAATTTAAATATACAGATCTAAATTCTTAATTTAGATCTACAGGCCATTTACTCTAATACATTCATAACAATACATAAACTTAAACAGGCATAATAACGAATACTATAAAAAAAATAGAAAAGCAAAAACTAAAAGAAGAAGGAAAGAAAAACAAACCTAGAATTGCTCTTATAATAAAGAATACGAAGAAAATCGAGACCCCGCGATCTTCTACACAATGACCGCAAACTACCATGAGGGTGGGCTCCGAAAAATATTAAGCTATGAAAGAAAAATTTTATCGGAAATTTTTCTCTCTAATTAGGTCTCTAAAACAATTTCAGGAATCCTAAAACTTTGCATTCAATTGAATGCCAAACTCTTAGAATAGGTACTTCTATTTATGGTAGTATACTAGAGTGAAAAAAAAAAATAAACAATGTGGGATTTGCAGGTCTAATACAAAAATGCAGCGTTTAATATTTATAAGAATCAAAACAACGTGTTTTTGCTTGAAAACAAAGCAGTGTACCCATTTAAATTAAAACGTGTGCCATGTGTTGCAATCTGATTCGCCAGTGCCCGAAGGCACGGATCGCGCTTGGGTGAACTAGAGCATGCCATGTGGCATGCCTTGATTGGTCCGCACTAGAATGCACGAATCCTCACCTTAGGACTACCAGCGCGCGACACGTAATCGCGTGAATAATGTTTGGCAAATTAAATTTACCCATCTCATAAGTTTAATATTTTTCCGATGGCAAAAAATACTGAGGCTTGCATAGGGACCTTAGGGACAATTTAAATCTAGCTCCAAATGGGTTAAATTGATCATCTCATGATATAATTTAATTGCCATTTATTGAGACTTAATTATTAGGAACAATATCTTGAAATCCGGATTTATTCTGGATATATTATTTTAATTAATAAAAAAGATTGAAGTCCTAGTCTTTTCTAAATTAAATTTGTGTAAGCGAGCATTTATGTTCCATGTAATTTTCTTTTTGGAAACATCCATGAGATGGGTGTAGTCCTCAGACTACAATTTACATGTTTTATTCTAAGTGGTTTATGAGACTCAGCCACAGATAGACTTGGACCAAATGGTATGGATTGTTGTTTGAAAGACTCGTAGTCGAAGACAAGTTTGGACCACTTGTATGTTAAGACTATAACGTAGCACTTTAGATGACTTGTCTTGTTTATGTGGATGGAGATCCAAAAGTGTTAGGTTAGTATGTTTAATAAGATTGACACACAGAGCTGGACCATGTGGATTATTTATTTCCAGACTATTATCGGAGATGAGTGATTCAAATTGTACTGTTCGATCGGCGACTCTAAATCCTGAGGGTATTCTGGACTTAAGCATGGAGCGTTAGTGACTTTGGTGTACTATAAGTAAGGTCTAAACGTATGACTGAAATCCCACGTACACTTAGTAGCGGCATAAAGTGTGACAAGGATCAGGTATTTAATAGGGAATCTATAGTCTCTTATGAGACACAGGTGTCTCCTTAGTTGATTCGCAAATATTTGAATAGTTCGAAAACTTTGGCCAAAGTATTCCAAGTGTTTGACATTTGTAATTTATACTGTGAATATGTTCAAGTATAAATGAATTATTCAGTGAAGGACGGGTTAGTGACTAATGAAGAAGATGTGAGAAGGATAATGGTAGTAGTTATATTTATCCTTTGTCATAGACATCCAGTGGAGGGATTGTTGTCACCAATACAATCAATTAGGGAGATATCGAATAAATAATTTAAGCCTGGAATGCAGTGAGATTTATTTAGTGGAATTAAATCACATTAAATGGTAATTAAATTATTTTATAAGATGATTAATTTAACCCATTTGGAGCTCGATTTAAATTATCTCTGAGGTCCCTACGCAGGCCTTTGTATCTATTGCCATCAGAAAAATATTAAAGAATTCATGAGATGAATTATTTATCCATAAGATGGGTAAATTAATTTTGCCAAACATTATTCATGAGATGAATAAAAGTTGAAAATTATAAAATAAAATAATTTTAAAAATTAAAATACATAAGATGAATTTTACAAGTAGGAAACAAAAAAAGGGACGAAAATTGCACAGGGCTCGCAATCCGTGTGCTTCGGATCTGACGAACCTGCGCACGCGCTGTGACGTCCCAAGGGGGCTATTTGCGTCCCCGCTTGGGGACAAATCAGAATCTGCCACATGTCACGGTTAATACCAAAAGCGCGATTTGGCCTATGATCGAAACGACGCATTTTGCTTCGATTTTGTTTTGAAGCGCTGCGTTTTGAATTTCAACAATGAATCCCACATCGAAAATCTGCTATTTTTTTTCTCTGGTCGTCTACCATAAATGGAGGCACGTATTTCATTAGTTTGTCATTCAATCAAAACAAATTATTTTGGGATTCTGGAAATTGTTTCGGATACCTAATTGAAGAGAAAATTTTTCGTTGAAAATTTTCTTTCCTCAGTTTAATATTTTTTGGAGTCCACCCTTCGGAAAGTTTTTGGTCATTGCGTAGAAGATCATGGGGTCTCGATTTTCTTGGTATTCTTTATAATTGGAGCAATTCCAGGTATGTTTTTCTTTCCTTCTTCTTTTAGTTTTCGCTTTCCTATTTGTTTATAGTATACTTTATTTTGCATGTTTAAGTTTATGTATTGTTATGAATGTATTAGAGGAAAAGGCCTACAAATATAAATTAAGAATTTAGATTTGTTGATTTAAATTATGAATTTAAGTCAGCAGATTTAAAACTAAGAATTTTAAATCGACCATAGGTTTAGAGTTATGAATTCCAAACCTGTTCCACTGTGTGAACTTGAGGGAGAATTTTTGAAATTCATCCCAACAATCGATATTAGGGCAAAGGGTTTATAGAGATAAACATATTCCAGGGAACTCTCGCACGTGAGGTGTCACGAAGCTTGACTCTCCGACCGGAGCCTTAGGTAGAGAGAAGAGTCTCTTACTTGAAGTGCTCTAATAAGTGCCTATTGTTGTGACCATAGTTGAAAACTGTGAACCCAATAGTCAACATCAGAGTTTATTTTTTCAACAAAATTCATATCGTTCCCAACAATTGGAATCAGAGCCAACCTCTGATTACATTCATAATATACATGACTAGGTATAATAAGATCGAAATAAATTGATTGGTGATTTTCTAAAATCGATTTTATTAAGAAGGAAAGTTAGTTTAATTTGAAGTATCGATTTAAATTGTTTAAATCAATAATGAATTATTGACTAATTCAGATGATTGTTTGAATTTGTGATTTACATTGTTTGAATTATCAAAGTAATTAATAGTTAATTAGATTGTTTTAAAGTAACGATTTAAATTGTTTAAATCGGTTAAAAGAGTCAATAGTTAGCTAGGTTATTTAAAGTATTGATTTAAGTTGTTTAAATCGGTTAAAAGTTTTAATAGTTAACTAGGTTGTTTATAGTAACGATTTAAATTGTTTAAACTGTTAATGAATTAATCGTTAAGTTGGAACAACCCATAAATTTGCAATTATGTTGTTCGTATAATGAGATTATGCATTCTCAGTCATGATTTAAGAAATCGGACAAATTTGATCTAATATGATTCGATTCAAATATTTTTAATAATGGATAAAATTGGTTTAATGAGATTAGATTCAATTATTTTATACGAAATTGGATAAAATTGTTCTAATGAGATTAGATTGAATTTTTTTAAAATTAAATATTATAATTTTTAAAATTACAAAAAAAAAAGAAAAAAGTCAGCAAACGCTGAAGTCATGCTGACATCCGTCTAACGTTTAACATCAGCACTGACATCAGCAATTTTAAAAAAAAAAAAATTTTGTCAGCAGACACTGACATCATACTGATGTCAGTGCCTGCTGCTGACATCTAACATCAGCGCTGACGTCAGCAGTTAAATTAAAAAAAAGTTTTTTTATCTTTTTTAATTTGGGATGTATAGACTTCAGTACTGATTTATATAATAATTATAAATTAATTATTTTATTAATTATTTTTGTTTTAGAATCAGATTCTAATTTAGATTATAATGATAATCTAAGTTGTGAATCAGTGTACTTTAAGTAAAAGTTATTTTAAATTATTTTAGAAAAAGATTCTGAAATACACTATATGATAGTTTAAGTTAACTTTATTTTTTACAATGAAAGTTAAATTTTATTAATTAAATTTTAGAATAAGATTCTAAAAATAGACTATGGGATAGTTTAAGAACAAAATCGTTATTGATTTTAAATAAAATTATTTTTAATTTAATTTTGGAATCAGAATTTTACATGTAGATTATGTGATAATCTAAATTAAATATTGGTATTATTTTAATTAAAATTAATTAATTAAGTTTATTGATTGGATTTTAGAATGAGATTCTAATGCAATATTATGATATAATCTATATTGTAAAGCGATAGTATTTTTAAATAAACTAATAAATTAATTTTGGTTAATTTTTAGAATGAGATTTTAAAGGGGATTATGAGATAATACAGGCTGTAAATGCAAGTTAATTAAAAATCACTCGTTATAAAAATCAAGTGGGAGCGAGGTTTCAATTGTTATAACCTCACAGTCTCCATTACCGATCTAGCAGTATAGTAGATCAATAGACCTCCCTGCTGAGGATGTCTATTTGCAGATTATAGGGTTAGACTTCTGTTGGGATAAACCGAAGTGCAAAGAAGCAATGCGACCACACTGCCGTGGAGTATTTCATGTATTTGTATGGAAGTTTAAGTAATGGTTTACACTTGACTAGCGTGGTGCATTAGCCTCCCCGTGGAGATCTGTTGTGTCATGTTAGAGACTAAGGTAAAGTGGTAAGTTAATCATGTTTAGTAAGAGTTACAAGAAAATAGGTTAATTGAGAATAGTTCTCACCTGAACTAGCTTCTTGCGACCCCGCTCTTAGGGAGTAAGGAGTGGTATGTTTGGGTCATCATTGTATGCATGATAGTATAGTTTGGTGGATATCTGGCTTATTGTGTATGCTAAATTGAAAGAATATATATCACTGCATTATACATGACTCATATAAAGTAGTTACATGATTGTTTGCATTTACAGTGTTTTTGAAATGGCTGCGACTGGCGCTCATCATTCAATTCTGAAAGACAATGCCTTAACTGGACCGAATTACTTCACTTAAAAAATGAACCTGGACATAGTATTAATACATGAGGGTCATAAGTTTGTTCTCACTGAATCTTGACCTACAGTGCCCCCTAATAATTCTGCAGCGGCTATGTTATGAATGCTGGAATAAGGCCAATGAGTTAGCCAGATGCCACACTTTGGCCTCTGTGACTAATGTACTCAAGCATCAGATGCTTGAGATGGAAACAATAGCTGAGATGATCAAACATTTAAAGGAAATGTTTGGTGGTCAAGATAGAGCAGCTAGGCAAGAGTTGATGAGGAAGTTCTTGAACATGAGGATGTCAGAAGGGTCCCTAGTTCAAGAGCACTTCGTGAAAATGATGGCGTGCTTGTCTGAGTTGGAGATTCTAAGTGCTAAGATTGATAGTCAGTCTTAGCAAGATATCATCCTCAGCTCTCTGTTCGGCTCTTTCACTCAGTTCAGGCTGAACTACATAATGAACAATAAGGATTTTTCATTACCTGAGCTGATGAAAGAGCTACAGGTAGCAGAGGGTGTTATGCGAGCCAAGGGGAGTGTCCACTTAACTCAGGTATCAAGGACTAGTGGGAGCAAGCAAAATAAGGGACCGATTAGAAAGAAAGACAAAGGCAAGGTTGCTAGTGTAGCAACTAATCCTAACAAAAGGCCAGCAAAAGGAAAGTGTTACTTTTGCGTAAAGATGGGCCACTGTAAGAGAAACTGCGTAAAGTACATGGCTACTCTTCTTGCAAAGACTGCTAAGCCATCTGGTGAAGGTATGCTGATATCTTGCTGGTTTAAGTCCTGTGCAGTTGTGAGTTCACCATATTCCTAGTGTGTGGACTCTGGTTCAATAGACCAAGTTTGCAATATGTTACAGGGGCTCGGGCCAACCAGGAGGCTACATGATGGGAGCTGTACCTGACAGTCGAAGGCGGTACAAGGGTAGCAGTCTTAGTAGTAGGAAGCAATAGCTTAGGTTTTAGTGTTAGAATTTAGTTTTGTTTTATCAAAAATTCTAATTGATTTGTACCTGCATTGGACAAGAATTTTATTTATGTGTTTTGAAAAATAATTGTTATTCAGTTTGAATATGGTTGTGAACCTTTATTACAAGAAATAACTTTTTTTTTACTAAGGAACATGTGTTTATGATTTATTCATGATGTTCTCCTTGTATACGTGATGCAAAATACTTAGAGAAGAATTTTGCAAATAAACTACAAAAGTAAAAACAAAATAGCGTTAAAAGAAAAATGACAATAATTCTTAATAGCAAAACACAACTTAAGATATAGTGGATGCATTGGATGCACCTACTTATAGGAATGAGAATATTACAGGTACACGAAAGCTTGGGTGTGGTGGGAGGATTGTTAGGACACTTGACAGGTTCATAGCGGGAGCATTAGTGGTTGACCGTGGCATTGAATCTGATCCTTTTAGCCACCATGAAGCAATTAAGTCTTATAGCTTTGAGAAATTGGTTAAACGAACCATGCCTGTACAGATGACATTAATAGCAAGTAGTGACTTTCTTGGTATTATATGTCAACAGTATACTAGACATTAGGAATGATGTAAGGGTGTCATTAGCCGTAAAGGTTTGGTTGTCAAGAAAGCTCAGTATGAAGGACATGGGAGAAGCCAACTCCACCTTTAGGATCAAGCTTCTGCAAGGTCGTAAGAGTAGGATGTTGGATCTCACTCTAGCCACTTATATTGATAAGACGTTGTCAAAGTATAGCATCCCTCTCTCTTTTGAGTAGTGTTCTAGGAAACCTCAAGAGGAGTAGCAATTGAGGAATATTCCACATGCTTTGGCAATGGGAGCCTTAGGTATGCGATGTTGTGCATGAGCCTTGATGTCTGCTATGCTATGGTATAGTAAGCAGGTGTTAGTGTAACCTGCGTCCAATGGACTAGGTGGCAGCAAAGTGTTTTCTCTAGTTCTTCAGAAGAACTAGAGATCCTATGCTAATCTTTCAAAGTGACGAGTTGGTTCCAGTTGGCTATACTGATTTAAGACTTCCAGTCAGATTAAAATGATAGACATTCGACATCTGAGCATGTCTTGACCCTTGGAGTGGGAGCCATTAGTGAGAGGAATGTCAAGCAGTATTGTATTGCTGACTCATAATAGAGTAATTGTGCTCATTAAGGATTAGGCTCAGTGGGCCTTTGGTTCAAACCTAAAAGGGGTGAGTATGGAATTTGTCATAAATTGGTTTCACGACAAGTGGGAGATTGTTAGGAACAGTGTCCTAAAATCGTGATTTATTCTAGATATATTATTTTAATCAATAAATAAGATTGAAGTCCTAGTCGTTTCCTAGCTATATTTATATAAGCGAGTATTAATACTGCATCTGATTTTCTTTTTGGAAACATTCATGAGATGGGTGTAGTCCTCAAACAACAATTTACAAGTTTGTTCTAAGTGGTTTGTTTATGAAACTAAGCCATAGATAGACTTGGAACAAATGGTATGAATTGTTGTTTGAAAGGCTCGTAGTCGAAGACAAGTTTGGACCACTTGTATGTTAAGACTATAACGTGACACTTTAGATGACTTGACTTGGTCATATGGATGGAGATCCAAAAGTGGTAGGTTAGTGTGTTTAATAAGATTCACACACAGAGTTGGACCATGCGGATTACTTATTTCAAGACTACTATCGGAGATGAGTGATTCATATTGTACTATTTGAATGACGACTCTAAATCCAGAGGGCATTCTGGACTTGTGCATGGAGCGTTAGTTATTTTGGTGTACTATAAGTAAGGTCTAAACAAATGACTGAAATCCCACGTACACTGGGTAGCGGCGTGAAGTGTGACAAGGATCAGATATTCAATAGAGAATCTACAGTCTCTTATGAGATACAGGTGTCCCCTTAGTTGATTCGCAAAGATTTGAATAGTTCGAAAACTTTGGCCAAAGTATTCCAAGTGTTTGACATTTGGAATTTATACTCTGAATATGTTCAAGTATAAAGGAATTATTCAATAAAGGGTGAGTTGGTAACTAATGGAGAAGCTGTGAGAAGGATAATGGAAGTGGTTATATTTATCCTTTGTCATAGACTTCTAGTGGAGGGGTTGTTGCACCAATACAGTCTATTAGGGAGATATCGAATAAATAATTTAAGTCTGGAGTGCAGTGAGATTTATTTAAAGGAATTAAATCTCATAAAATGGTAATTATATTATTTCATAAGATTATTAATTTAACCCATTTGGAGCTAGATTTAAATTATTCCTGAGGTCCCTACGCCAGCCCTTGTATTTATTGCCATCGGAAAAATATTAAAGAATTCATGAGAAGAATTATTTGTCAATGAGTTGGGTAAATTAGTTCTGCCAAACATTATTCATAAGATGAATAAAAGTTTAAAATTATAAAATAAAATAAATTTAAAAATTAAAATTCATAAGATGAATTTTTACATGTTGGAAACAAAAAAAAAAAAAAAGACGGACAAAAATCGCACAGGGCTCGCAATCCGTGTGCGTCGGATCTGACGAGTGTCACGGGTTGGGACGTCCCAAGTGGGCTATCCGCATCCCTACTCGGGGACAAATCATAAGCTGCCACGTGTCATGCTAAATACCAATGGGCACAATTTGGCCTGGGATTGAAACGACGCATTTTGCTTCGATTTTGTTATGAAGCACTGCGTTTTGAATTACAACAGTGAATCTCACATAGAAATTCTGCTATTTTTTTGCTCCGGCCATCTACCATAAATAGAGGCACCTATTTCATTAGGTTGGCATTCAATCAAAACAAATTATTTTGGGTTTTTGGAAATTGTTTCGGAGACCTAATTCGAGAGAAAAATTTCTGTTGAAATTTTTCCTTCCTCGGTTTAATATTTTTCGGAGCCCACTGCGTAGAAAATCATGGGGTGTCAATTTTTTTGGTATTCTTTATAATTAGAGCAATTCCAAGTAAGTTCTTCTTACCTTCTTCTGTTAGTATTCATTTTTCTATTTATTTATAGTATTCGTTATTATTCCTGTTTAAGTTCATGTATTGTTATGAATGTATTAGAGTAAGAGGCCTACAAATCCAAATTAAGAATTTAGATATGTTGATTTATTAAATCGACCCTAGGTTTAGAGTTATGAACTCTAAACCTGTTCCGTTGCGCAAACTTTAGGTAGAATTTTTGAAATTCATCCTAGCAACCGGTGTTAGGGCAAAGGGTTTATAGAGATAAACCTATTCTCGGGAATTCTCGCACATGAGGTGTCATGAAGTGTGACTCTCCGGCCGAGGGCTTAGGTAGAGAGAAGAGTCTCTTACTTTAAGTGCTCTAATAGGTGCCTATTATTGTTACCATAGGTTAGAACTATGAACCCAAACTTGTCTTTGACTACAAGTCTTTCAAACAACAATCCATATCATTTGTTCCAAGTCTATCTGTGGGTTAATCTCATAAACCATTAAGAACAAACATGTAAATTGTAGTTTGAGGCCTACACCCATCTCATGGATGTTACCAAAAAGAAAATCACATGCATTATGAATGTTCGCTTATAGAAATTTAACTAGGAAACGACTGGAACTTCTCATTTATTCATTAATTAAAATATTATATCCAGAATAAATCTGAATTTCAGGACACTGTTCCTAACATGGAGGGCCATTAGTTTGATTCTCAAGCACTAATACTCAAATTGAGCCCATAATTCTGGAAATCTAAACCTAAGAACTTCTTTGATAGAATCCCAAATTGAAAGCACATGTTCTTTAAGAACCTTACAGTAATGGCCTTTTGATGGGTTCTTCCATCTAGATGTTGAAGCGAGTAGGCATTACCCACATATACTTCAATAACTTTGAATGGACCTCCCCAATTTGAGGACCATTTAGTAAAGCCACGGGCTTCCTGGCCAATTGGTAGAACTACTTTTTGGACCAATTCCCCTATGTTAAGGAACCTCTGTTGGACCTTTTTTTCTAGGCTATAACCACTCTCTTCTTTTACTTTTTAGGCTTATGAAGAGCATCAAGCCTATATATGTCTAGCATTCTCAATTCATCCATCATGGCTTTCTCATATACAAGTTCAAAAAACTTCTCTTGATGAGCCAACCTTATGAATAGAACTGGTACTTTCATTGGTAGCATAACATCAATGACCATACGTCAAATGGAAGGGTTTGTCCAAGTAGCATCTCTTTTGGAAGTTCCATAAGCCCATTTAACATCAAGTAGCAACCAATGCCACTTTCTTGGATTATCTTCAATCATTTTCTTAATGTTACCCTTAAAAATCTTGTTAGTTGATTCTGCCTTTCCATTTGTTGGGGCATAATAAGGAGTTAAGTTCAAAATCTCTGCATTAAAGCTCTCGGTGAACTTTTTAACCTCAAACCCATTAAATGCCTTAGCTTGGTCCACAGTTATAGTTTATGGGATACAAAACCTATATAGGATATGCTCTTTGATGAATCAATCAGATTCTGCTGATTAATGTTCCTATGTGGTTTAGCTTCATCCCACTTTGTAAAGTAATCTATGGCCATAAAGATATATGAATGTTTCTTGTTATTGGAAGCATTAACTTCCCCAATAATATCCATTGCCCATCCAAGAAGGGGCCATGGCTTAACTATTACATGCACCTTAGAAGTTGGGACTCTAGGTACATGCCTATGTCTCTGGCATGCCCTAGACCCCTTTATGTGATGCAGTCATTCATCAATGATGGCCAATAATAACCATTACATATGATTAATAAATGTATCTTTTTTCCAGCCAAATGGGATCCACAAATCTCTTCATGTTCTCCAACTATTACTAATATGGCTTTAACTTAGTCCAAACAACAGAGAAGCACCCGGTTGGCTTCAGTTTTATATAAATCCCGAGATTCATCATCTATGTGATACTTATGAGCCCTCATTTTCATCTTTTTATCTTTGATGAACTAATGGGGGTTCTTGAACTAATCCACTAAGGGTTTCCTCCAATCCTCACTTTGCTTAGTGATGGGCTGGTGTGTCTCAAAGCAATCAAAGGAAACATTGGGAACTATTTGCTTTCATAATTGAAGTACTTAGTGATCTCGAGATCAGTGTGTAGAACCTTGGTCATGACAACCATGGATTCTTCACACCATGTTCTAGGTAGGTTGTACCCAGAGACTAGCTGAACCAAGTAATTGGCTGCTTTGTTTTGTTCTTCAGGTACATACTTCAACATAACCTCATCAAACCTCTTCAATAGCTCTTGTACTGTTGAAATGTACCTATTTGAGGTATCACTCAAACATTGGAACTCCACCTTGACATGGTAGATTACCAATTGTGAATCCCTTTTGTGGCAACACTAGGGACTCTCATTTTTAGGAGGGTCTCTCAAGGTCAATAATGAATGCCTCATACTCAGCCCATTATTGAGCATTTACCCACAAGGGTGATAACAAGCTTGGTGATGACCCTAGAGGCTGATTCAATAATAATCCCCATTCTAGCACTAGACTAGGTCTTTGATGCATCAAGGGATAGTTTCTGAGGGACTATACCAACTACCCAAATCTATCCCTTGTTCGTGGGTTAGTCCTGTTTGAATATTGGGAAGGTAAGCAAAAATGTTTGCTAAGACCCTGCCTTTTATTCACTTTTGTGACTCATACACCAATTTAAATTGAAGTAGAACAATGCTCCACTTAATTATCCTTCCTTTAATTAAGGGTCTATCTAACATATACTTGAGAACATCTATTTGACCTACCACGTAAATAGTGAATGCAAGAAGTAATGTCTCAACTTTATGGATGTATAATACATCAACATACATTTCAATGGAAGTATATTTCATTTCCCTCTCATTTAAGCAAAGGCTCATAAAGAACATAGCGTATTTAAACCCCTGCTTGTTGTCCTATACAAGCAAACAACCTATTGATTCAGCAGAGGTAGAGACATAAATCTTTAAAGGTTTCCCTTGCTTAGATGGAATCAACACTTGTGACCTAATCAAATATTCTTTGGTGGCCTTAAAGGCTGCTTGCTGTTGTTTCTCCCATTTAAAGTCTTTTTCGGACTTAAGTGTCAACAATAGTGAGAACACTTTGGTTTTTCTGGCAAAATTTGAAATAAAACGTCTTAAGAAATTGACCTGCCCCAGGAAACATTGAAGCTCCTTTCTTTTAGTGCAGTTTAAAGATCTAAATGGCTTTAGCATTATTCATATCAACCTTAATCCCCCTCTAGTGCACAAGGAAGCCCAAGAAATTTCCCGCTCATACCCTAAAGGCACATTTTAGAGGGTTCATTTTGAGATTGTGGTTCCTCATTTGTAAGAACGCACTTTTTAAGTCCTCTAAGTGCTCAGCTCAGGTTTTTGACTTTACCGCAATGCATCTATATAGACTTCTATGGTCTTGCCAATGAGGTTATTAAAGATCATGTTCATGGCCTATTGATAGGTGGCACCAGCATTCTTTAGACCAAATGGCATGACCACCCATTCAAACCCAAGACATTTGAATGCAGTCTTATGGGTATCTTCCAAAACTATCATGACTTGGTAGTACCCACAATAGCCATCTATAAAAGACAACACCTCATGCATCGAGGTTTAATCAATGAGGACATCAACAATGGGCATGGGATATTCATCCATTTGTTATGGTTGCATTGAAGTCTCTAAAGTTAATGCAGACTCTAATTTTGTCATTTTTTTTATAAAAGGAAGAATATTGGCTTGCCACTCAACATACCTGGTTGTCCTAATAAATTTGGCATTCAGGAGTCTCTTAAATTCCTCTTTTACCAAATCTATAACTTTTTAGGACAACCTTCTTTAGGCTTGAATAATGGACCTCTGGCCTAGCCACGTGGGCCGCTTATGCTCAACCACCTTTATATCTAAGCCAGGCATTTCATAATGCTCCCAAGCAAAGCAGTCCTTAAACTCAAGCAACCAGCTCACATATGGCTTCCTCTATTCTTTAGAAAGCAGAACACTCACATATGTGGGCCTTGGGTTCTCTTCTAAGCCCAAAAGTTCAAAGAGAAGCTCTTGGACCTCTACTTTCAAATCTTCCATTTTGACTGGTGCTGCTCTTAAGTTTGACAACTCTAGCTCTTTCTCCTTCAACATTTAGACCTCAAAGCCATTTCCTAATGTGAATGGCTTTTTAGCCCATAGCTAATACTCATCATTGCGTAGCCATGAATGTGTTTGTTAGATTGAGGATCGGTTCTCGTTACTATCAATGGTCCCACACCATCCTCGTTGAATATTGCCTTCAACAAAGTTGGAATAAGCAATGAATGGCCTATCACCAACAACCTCATATTTGTCATGGTTCCAAAAAATCAACAACTGGTGAAGTGATGATGGAATACAGTAGTGTAGCCAATCTCTGCCAAGTAATGCGTTCTAACTTGAGATACTATCCACTACGAAGATAGCTGTTAGCTTATCTCATTGCCAATAGTCAACTCAATTGGGATGACCCCTTTAGAGTTTGTTGTGGTCCTAGAAGAACCACAAATTTCCATGTAAGAAGTTATCTAGTCCTCTAAAGACTTGCCAATGACCCCTAACCTGTATGAAGAAAGATATTAATGGCTGCACCGTTATCCACTAAAACCCTATTCACCATAATGCCATCAAATTTTGCCTTAATTTACAAGGGCCTAAAGTGTTTGTTGGCTATAGTGCCCCTATCAAAAATCAAGTTCATCACGTTGGGGTGGTCATTAGTTAATCTGGATGTTGCAAACTTAACTTTAAAAGATGAAGGATTAGAATTATCTTTAGGGGCTGTCACTTCAGCCACAAACTCCACCTGGGACACTTCATTTGCCCCTACCATGTCTCCATCAAAGCTATCTTGGGCCTCTCTTGCCATGTACTCCAAGGGAAGAGGCAATGCAGTTCTAACTTTAGCTTATTCAGGTAGTGATCTAAACTGAATGTGGAGCTTATCGTCTATCTCCATCTCAAGCACTTTGTCAATCTGCATGTTTTAGTTTAAGGCTAGTCCTTACATTCAGTCTCATTAACATCGGACACCTCCATTGATTTAGGGTAGTCCTCATCGTGGAATCATTCTTTATGTCTGACCACGTTGGATCGACTCAGTTAAGAGGTTCGACTAAGTTGATGCTGAGAGAGCTATAGTCTTCATCGCAATTGATAACCTACGAGCCCATGAGTCCTTTGTAAATTGCATGCACCAAGACTCATTATCTTTCGAAGACAAGAGACTAGCCCATCTCGAGCTTCCTGCTTGGCTCGTTCTTAGCCTTTGTGACCCCCAAACTTGTTTTACCTTTTTGATCTTCGAGATCTATTAGATTTTGGCCATTCCTTTCTGCATTCTCATGGTCAAAGTGCTTTGCAATATGATCCTTGACTAGCGAACAATCGGGATGAGCTCTCATCTTTGTAGCATTCTTAGGCAGTAGCGTTCTTTTTTGGGTTCTGGTAAGTTCAAAAGACCCACTATTCTGTTTTTCAGACTAGTTCTTCTTCCATACATTAATAAAATGGAACCACTGGGGGCTGTGGGCCTAGATGTGGGAGATCTTGGTTACTCTCCACTCTAATTAGATGATATTTTGGATCTATCATGGGATGCCCAGTCTTCATGACTATTTGAGAATTAGGGAAAGAGTCCCTAATTTGCTCAAAGAAATGGGACTTCTCGAATGGCATTTATATTTACATAAGAGGACCCATAGGCAACATATTGTCAGGAGACACCTTAGCTTTCGCAATACTCTTTGTATTTCCCCTCAGCAATTATGACATACCTCATAATAGACCCTTTCCAACTCTCAAGATATCCTCTCCCGACCTTGTAAGTCCGCAACCTCCATTGAGCTATAGTCAATTTCCACATCTAGCTATTCACCAATTGATAGCAAAATGGCTGATTTTCTGCAGACAATTACCAGAAGGTTTCTAAAAACTGTGCATTTGTTGGTATGCTGAAGCTCTATAATATGCCAAAGACATATCTCATCATCAAGTGCAAAATAAGGGTCCAAGAAACTTATTATTCCATCTGTAACCAGCCTGTTGAATTGGCGGTTCGCAACCCTTGCTTTTTGAGTATCGTGCAACACCATTGCTTTCCTTCCATAAGATGAACAATTAGTAGGGACATTGGTTTGACTCTTCATACTTAAGGTTTCAACTATGTTAACCTATACAGGACTACGAACTGGTTTGTATCAATGCCCATTGGCCCTTCTTTAAGAAAATAAGTTCAGTTTCCTCAATGGGGTCTTGGACAACATTTTTTAAAGATAACGCAGTTCTTGGTCGAGTGGGTGGAAGAATCATAACACTTATAGTACATCTTTCCTCTTAAGGAATTGGATTCGGACTTTCTGTGTTTCCCTTTGACTTTGAGTTTATTATTCGCCTCAAGCCAATCAAATATTGGGCCAGCCCTTAAGAGCTCAAATGAATACTTTCTTAAGTCTTGGGGTTGGTTAGACTTCCTAGGCTTGGTATCCTTTTTCACTAAAGCATTGAAAATAATAGCAGGCCCCGTGACACATTTAGCAATGTCAGTCTCATAAGGTGCGGATTCTTCATCACCTAATACCTCGTGCATATAAGTTTCATACATGCTATTTTTCTTTAGACTCTCTTCTTTCAAGATAATCTTATATATAGGGGCACATTCCAGTAGTTGAAGAAGACTGGTGAAATTTGGTCCTTCAAATTTCTTTCAAAATTCAATATCCAAGTTTTTGAAGGCTAGCTTGGCAAATTAAACATCAGAGAGATGCACTATCCACTGTAGCCTAACTCGCTTTCCAATTGATATAATCCTCCATGGAATGTCCTATCTTTTTTCTCATTCGAGCTACCTTTGACATGAAGGTTGCTAGTTTGATCCCGGGGAATTGAGCTTGAAATTGCCTAGCCGAATCATCTCAATTAGGTGGTAGGCTTATGTACCGTTGAAAAGTAGTCCCTATCAGTGAACTAGGGAACAACTTAATTTTCAGATAAGGGTTATCAACTGCCGCTCTTTTTTTTTTTTTTTTTTTTTTCTTTCAATTAAACCTTACCAAGTGCTCAAGGACAAAAACGTTCGCTTCTCTTGAGAAGAGAGTGAGCTCTGGTATTTGGTACCCTCTAGGGAATTAGTAATCCGTGTCAATATAATCAGGGTATGGTTTACTATAAATGGGTCTATTGATCCTTCTAAGTCCTTGCCCATACATTATTTTAAGTGAGGGCAAGCAATTGGTCTTAGAGGAGTAGGTCCAATGCTTGATTATGCACTTACCTTAGCCCCCCAAGGGGTTGAGCATCGCTGGGAGGCTCAGTAGGGTATCCTTCACCTCCCATGACCATCAGTTGAGGAAAACGTTATGGACATGTAAAAGCAGGATTATACCCTCATTGGTCCATGAGGCCAACTGGATTGTTAGCCACTATATATAGGACCAATAAGACCTTAAGTAGGAGGTGTGCTTGAGGATAGATGTACATTTAATGGCTTTTGGAAAACTCTAAGCTAATCCATCCCCATAGCATAACCTTGGGGAGGTGGTGCACTTAACTGACCCTTGTCTCATATATTATAAGAGGCCTAGGAGGGGGGCATTGATCCCAAAGAGCAATCTAGGAAGAGGGGTGAATTAGGGGAAGATATAAAAATAATGCACAATAATTTTAATAGTGGGTCACTTCAAACCCGGAAGCTTGCCCACTCCCCAAGTGACTAGTCTTTGTCACTTAAGCCTTTCTGTAAGTTTGATGATCATTTTAAAGCATAGGCTCAAGATCCAACCTTTTACAACCAATATCTTTGTACGTAGGTTCAAGACCAATCTTCTACAATCGATCCTTTCGCAACAGTAGGGTCAAGATACAAACTTTTAAAATTGGTCCTTTTTTAACGTGGGCTCAAGATCCAATCTTTACCAGAAAACAAATTTAAGTAATGAAATTCTCACTCGTTCAAGAGTAATTAGACAATTAATTAAGTTTAGTCAAGTTAAGGATATTCCAATTAAGCTCAAATACTTAAAATAAAGAGAACTAGTGATACTCAAGAAAACTTCAGGAAAGAAAAAAGGATTAAAAAGTTAAAGCATAAGTAGAACACGAGAACTTTTTTTATCAATGAAAGCTTGAAGAATTGGATGATATTACTAAAGGAATTAAGCCCTATTTTTAGGCCAAAGAAAGCTTAGAGCCATTGAGGAGGTTTTGGAAAAAGTGGGAAATAATTATGTTTTAAAAAAGTAACTGTTTGGACTTGTTGCAGAGCTATACGTTAACACACAATAGCCAAGCTTAGCTAATTATTTATCTGTGTTTTGACACAAGCTTCTAATGTGTTGACACTCAGCATGCCTGGGTGTTTTTTAACCTTTTTGACTAATACGCTTGATTTGCTACCATTTTTAACCTCATTGTTGAAATAAATAATTTTTTAATCAAGACAAAATATCACCCTGATAAATTATTGTTGATCTTAATATTTTAGGCATGCTTCCACTAATTCCAATTCATAAAATATTTTTATTAAAAAATTTAATCAGCTCGAATATGAATTGAGTGTTTTTTAGAATAAGATTTGGAAATCAAATTTCAAAACATTTCATAAACATTTTTGTCAGAGTGTTACAAATTGATATTGAGATTTTAACTCAATCGATATATCCTGATCCTAAGTTCTAAAATATAAAAGGAAACTTCTTGATGCTCTTGGACTCAGATCTCGTTCTGTTGATTATGGATCAATCTTCTCTCAACGTTGATCCTTTTTCTTGATCTGTCATCCTAGAATAATTGATATTGACACGGTCATTCTTGATTTTTCTTACTTTCTCCTGAGTCATTTTGAACAAGGTTACTATAATTAAATACAGCGACTCACTAAATGATTGTTATCATCAAAATTACAATATAAATGGCCGTTAGGCCAATAATCTTCCCCCTTTTTATGATGACATGCATTTGGTATTTTCCTTATAAAATGAACATTGAAGTACTGTACAAGCATTAGATAGGCTTTCGAACTCAAAAGTAAATGACAAAATCATTTTTATGTATGAGAGTATCATTTCTAAATTTTGGTCATATTGCAATTAATAACAAGGCTAATGTTCAAACTCAATGACCCACTATGAAACACTATCTCTCCCAATTATGATGTATTTTATTGATTGTACATTCAATAACAATAAATATCTTTTTCGCCCCATATGTCATCAACAAGGTGAGAGTAAATTAATTTAAAACACTATCTTTCGGTGTTACCCTCCTTTTTGTCATGCATAGCATTTATTTTTTTGATATCATAATGGTTGGCACAATGTTAAAGATAAGTGCGACAACATGCATCACACCAAAGTAAACACCAACTGATCTCCTCTTCTGTCATCAGCAAAAAGAGAATGACCAATGCAAATAGCCAATTATTATTATTATTATTATTATGCTCCCCTTCATGATACATAGCAAATATTTGAACAATAAATGATTTGTGCCATATCAAAGACTCCACACTATGTATCTTATGCATGAACAACACCAAGCGCTCTCCCCCTTTGTCATCAACAAAAAGCAATAAGTGATGAGAATTACATTGGCATTTCTTCCCAATCAATAGACAATATTGCAAATGGAGACACATATACATTTAAGGTCAAAATGTAAAAATATCATTTGCAAATGTAGCTCAATATGTTAAAGGATAGTTTCACCTCGTTTATCACTAATATTTTCGTATGCCTCAATCAAGCAAACATAAATAAATTTTCACAAAGCTAGAGTTCTAAATTTGGTCGATTAGAAAATATAGATGGAAGTCTGATTTTTAATGTTTTCTTAAAAAAGATTACCAAGCATTAATATACATAGGATTTTTTTTTATCAACAATATACATTGGATTGGATACAAATACTTGGACAATTGAGAACTATTACGTTGAATCTTTGAGACTCATCTGCAATATCACCATGTATATGAAATTAATGCGCACAAGTAATAATGACCAAGTAATCACATTTCATTGTGCTAATCCTAATTCTAATGTCACAAAATAGTTCAACATGGAGGCCTAGTAAGAAGTATCTACTAATTGATTGTTTGGTGAGAACAAATTCTACACTGACATCGTTTTTTAAGCAAATAATCACTTATGGAATGATGTTTACCTCCATGTGATTTGTTCTAGAATGTTAAGCCGGAGTTTTGGTTAAGCATATTGTACTAGTATTTTCACAAATAATGGGAGGATCGATAAGAATGTGACAATCTTCTAATTGATGCATTACCAATAACATTTAAGCATAATAACTTCAACAAGCAACATACTTGAACCTCAATGGTGGATACGGCAACAGAATTTTAATTTTTTCTAGACCATGATGCCAAAGCATGACTAAGAAATTTACAAGGAGCAATAGCCCATTTCTATTTGAATTTGTATCCGGCAAAATCCACATTCCCATATTCCACTACTTTATAGAAATCACACTTGGTAGAGCAAGCTTAATTTCCAATTAGGTATCAAAAAATTCTTTTCAGGACACACGAAAGTGATTCTTTTGGACATGTATGAAAGCAACCACATAAGCACACGCATAGCGAGATATTGGGTCTACTCGCAATAAGATAAAGAAGGGATTAAATCAATCCTCTATATAGCTTCTAATCCATCTTTTTACCTTTTTCATCCATGTCTAGCTTAAGTGTTGAGCTCATCAGAGTTGTAATTTATTGGGAATTTTCCACGTGGCTGGGGCGACGAAAATTTCTTCGTTTCTTTGCGATAAAAGGAAGTAGTTGAGCTCGGACATCATATATGCCTATTTCGAATTCCCTACTCAAAAGACTTGCAAATTCTTCATAACGAGATGGCTAAGTAGCACCAAACATTGTATTATAACCATATATTTGAACAATGAGAACAACACTGGACTTGCAAATTCTTCATAACGATATGGTTAAGTAGCACCAAACATTGTATTATAACCATATATTTGAACAATGGGAACAACACTTTTAAAGTGTTTGACAAAAATTATGGCGTCAACCTTCCCTTTTAAAAATCTATTTTGCATTAAAAGTGGACTCAATCTTTCATACCAAGTTCTAGAAGCTTGTTTCAGTCCATCAAGAACCTTTTAAATTGAAAACCATGATTAGTAAATTTGCCATCCTCAAAACTAGGTGGTTGTTCAACATACACTTCTTCTTCAAAACCATCAAAAATGCACTTTTTACTTCCATTTTGTCAAAGTTTAAAATTTTTAAATGCTGCAAAGGCACATAAGAGTCTAATAGCTTTTATTCTAGCAATAAGTGCAAAGGTCTCTTCATAGTCTATACCTTCCTCTAGGTTATGGCTATTAGCTACTAATCCAACCATATCTTACCATGTTACCTTCTTCATCTTTCTAGTTGCAGTAGATCCATTTCACGCCGATGATATGATGATCTTTGAGTCTATGCATAAGTTCCCATAGTTCATTTCTCTTAAATTGATTGAGCTATTCCTCCATTACCATGATCCAATTTGCATCACTGAGAGCCTCTTCTACAGTCTTGGGTTCTTCAAGAGAGATGAATACGGCTAGCTGACAATATTTGGTCATCGCATATCTTCTTCTTACACCTTGGAAGTGATCATTGATGATTAGACTTGTTGGGTGATCATTAAAAAATTTTCAATCGCGTAGTACGTCTTTTTCTTTGGATTCTACATTTTAGGCATTTCCTTTCGGTTCATCCATTGGAGCTGCAAGTTGAGTTGTTTCTTGCTCCTTGGATAAGGGTGTTATGTTTGTTGGTTTGATTACTATATCATCATCATCACATGGAATTATAGAGGACTAATTGTTAGTTTCATCAAATACTACATGTATAGACTCTTCTGCTAACCTTGTCTTTTTATTATAAGCCTTATATGCTTTGCTAGTAGGAAGAGAGTATCAAATAAATACACCTTGAACCAATCATGGATCAAATTTACCAAGGTTTATTTTACCATTGTTGTGAATAAAGCATTTATACCTAAATTGTTTGAAGTATGCAATTATTGGTTTTCTTCCATTGTAAAGTTCATAGGATTTTTGTCTTCAAATAGGCCTTATCAAAGCTCAATTTAGAAGGTAGCAAGCAGTGTTAAGGGTTTCAATCCCTAAAGATTTCAGAAAATTATTTTCACAAGGTATGGTTCTTGCCATTGCTTCAAAAGTTCTACTATTTCTGTTAACCGCTCTGTTGTATTGAGGAGGTCTAGGAGACGAAAAATTGTGGTCGATTCCAAAATAATCACAATATTTCTTGAAATCGTCATTTCAAATTCCTTTCCATGATCACTTCTAATTGAAATGATTTTCAAGTCTTCTTCTTTTTGTACTCGTTTCATAAACGTTTTAAATTTATCAAAGGCTTTAATCTTATGAGAAAGGAATAAGCACCACGTAAAATGGGAGTAATCATCAACAATTATAAGTCCATATCACTTTCCACCTAGAATCAAATGTCCAGAAGAACCAAACAAGTCTACCTACAAGAGTTCAAGATGTCTTGAGGTTGAAACTACATTCTTGGGTTTGAATGAAGATTTTGTTTGTTTTCCATATTAACATGCATCACAAATATGATCTTTTTCAAATTTAAGCTCTTGTAATCCCCAAACAAGATCATTTTATGAAAGTTCTAAAATTAAGTCCATACTAGCATATACATATCTTCTATGCCAAATTCAAGGATCAAATATCAAAGACACAATACCATTTTAATGAATCTACACAATTAAGATAAATCAAATAGACATTTTTCACATCTTAGACCAACAAGAAAATTTTCATTTGTTTTAGCATATTTTACCATGCATCTAGATCATTCAAAGTTCACACAATAGCCTGTGTCATATAGTTGACTAACGCTTAGAAGATTATACTTAAGACCCTTAACAAGTAAGACATCTTTAATGCAAAGAGGAGTTGGAAGTAACATTATGAATGTCGATTATTTTTCCTTTCTTGTTGCAACCAAAAGTGAACATTTCATTTTCTTAGCATGATTGAAATGTACTTGGATTTGTCTCCGGTCATGTGTTTTGAGCAACCACTATCCAAGTACCACTTTCGACTCTTACTTCAAATCTTCATAAAAACATATCATAATTCAAATGCTTTTAGGTACCCATATTTTCTTGGTTCCTTTGTTTTTAGTCCTGATGTTTGGTGGTCGAGATCCTTTCGGGACCCAAACAATTTTTGTTTTTCTACAACTTATTTCAAAATAAATTGGTATAGAATATGCCCGTGATCACCACAATAAAGACATCTTATACAGTTCATTGGTGGTGAAGACACTTTTACTAAATGTACATTCAAATTTTGTTTTCAACATTTCCATAACAATAAATTCCTACTTTGTTGTAAACCAATCTTTGTGAGGAGAGTATTTTTTTTCAAGTGTTTCCTACCCTTTGAAAATTTTGTTTGAGATTTTTTGAAGTTCTTCTGCTCTTTCTTTCAAAGACTCATTTTCCTTCAATAGTGATTCATCTTCCCAGAATTTTCCTTATTTATTTTCATATGAATAAAGCTTTTCTTCCAAAGATTATTTTTCATTAGTTAGTTTTATGATTTGATCATTCAAAGACTCGTTCTTTTTATTTATGGTTTCATTTTACTGTTAAAAAAATTCGCATTGTTTTGACTTATTTTCTAGACCCCCTCTAAAGGCCATGTGCGGAATTTTTCATTTTTTATATTCCTCATAAAATTCATGAAAGCCAACAATAAGTTAATCATAGGATAGATTATTTGCCTTATCTTCTTCAATGTCCTTATGATCAATGGCAATGAGACAAAAGGATGCCACTGCATCTTCACTTTCTTTATCTAAGTCATCATAGCTACCTCCCAAAGTCGCAAATGCTTTCTTTCATTCTTCCTTTTTGCCCTTCTTTTGAATTTGTTGAAGGACTTCTTGTATTTAGTCTTAGGACAATCCATTTTGAGATATTTTATTTATCCATAATCATTACAAGTTAGTTCGTCTTTGGAGAAAGATGGACTTGTTCAGAAATTTTTCTTAAATTTTTTCTTCTCAAGAAGTTTGTAAAATCTTTTTGCCAGCATGGCCATTTCTTCATCATTTTCATCATCTTCGTCAATTAGAGATGATTTGAATGATATGTTTTTACCTCTCTTTTGTTTTTATTGTTCCTTAAACTCTTCCATGTCAATCTCATGGGTCATGAGATTGGAAATTAGTTGATCGACAATGTAGGTGAAGAGCTTATGAGCTTCTCGTATAGCGGTAACCTTTCACTACCATGAAATAGGAAGACAGCTAATAATTTTACTGGCTTGCTCCTCCTTTGAATAGGTTTTTTTTTTCAAGAGCTTGGGGTTTGTTAGTAAGGTTGGAAATCTTATGTACATCTCTTTTATAGTTTCCACCAGTTTCAGTTTGAGAAGTTCACAGGATCTCACCAACATGTTGATTTTTGTCAACTGTACTTGATCTTTGTCTTCATAGGTGAATCGAGCTTGTCCCAAATATCCTTTTCCTACTGACAACATCAAATATGATTAAAGACATTTGGGGCAATAGCATATAGAAGTTGATAATGGGCTTTTGCATTTGCTCAAGTTTTTTCCTTATTGTCTTACATATGATCATTTTTCTTTTTCTTAATGGTTTTCTCTTCTTCTTTCCTTGAAGGCACATAGTCAACTATTTTTTGTTATGAGAAATAAATGAAAATCATTAAATGTAATATAAATTCTCATCCTAAGATAAAAGCTTAAACTTCTACAACCAAAAATTAGATTGAAAGATAAATAATAAATGTGAAATATAAAATGTAAAAGGAAGAAGAAAACAATGCACAATGAGTTTTATAGTGGTTCACTTCCAATAGAGAAGCTTGTCCACTCCCTAAGTGACTACTTTTTGTCACTTAAGCACTTCACCAATCTTGATGATCCATTTAAAACTTAGGCTAAGGATCCAACCTTTTACAATTGACCTTTTATACATAGGCTTAAGACCGAACCATTTGCAATCGATCTTTTTGTAACGGTAGGCTTAGAATCCAACCTTTTATAATCAATCCTTTTGTAACATAGGCTAGGATCCAGACATTATAGGAAAACCAATTTAAGTAATGAAATTCTCACTCTTTCAAGAGTGATTTGACAATTAATCAAGCTTAGCTAAAGCTAAGGATATGGTAATTAAACTCAAATACTTAATAACAATGAGAACTACCTATGCTTAAGCAAATTTCAAGAAAATTAATAGATTAAAATATTAAAGCACAAGTTAGAACACAAGAACTTTTTTGATTAATAAAAGCTTGAAGCATTGGATGATATTACCAAAGGAATTAAGCTCTATTTATAACCCAAAGAAATCTTAGTCATTTTAGAAGTTTTGGAAAATGTAGGAAAGAAAACAGATTTTAAAAAGTAATCATCTGAACTTGGTGCAGAGCTGTGTGTCAACACACAGAGGTCTCTGTATCGACGCATAAGTTAAACTATTGTTTGTTTGTGTGTCGAAACATGCTTCTTATGTTTTGACACTTAGCATGCTCGGGTGTTTTTGAAACTTTTTGATCATTGGGCTTGATCTGTTACAATTTTTAACCCTTTTTTTAATTAAATTTTTTTAATCAAGACAAAATATTACCCTAATAAATTCTTCTTTATCTCATTATTTTAGGCATGCTTCTGATAATGCCAATTCACAAATATTATTATCCAAAAGTTTAATCTGCTTGGATTTGAATTGAGTTTTTTTTTTTTTAATAAGATTTGGAAAATCAAATTTAGAAATATTTTTATTAGATCATCACAAATCAATATTGAAATTTTTACTCAATCGATCTATCCCGATCCTAAGTCCTAAAATATAAAAGGAAACTTCTTGAAGTGCCGGGACTCAGATTTGGTTCTCTTGATTATGGATCAGTCTTCTCTTGACCTTTGATCAATTTTCTCTTGATCCATAATCCTGGAATACTAGATATCAACATGATCATTCTTTTTTTTCTTTTTTTTTGTTGCTTTCTCATGATTCATTTTGAACAAGGTTAGAACAATTAAGATACAACTCATTAAATGATTGTTATAAAAAAAAAACTACATTATAAATGCTCATTAGGGCCAATAAGGTGTCATAGGACACTTTCGTTTTACAACGGTAATGCCCTTTGGGGGGGGGGGGGGGGGGTGTGTTTGGGGTGGATCCCCTTTAAATCCCCATAATTGGGATGCCGCATTTGCCAAAGTAGGAAATCAAATCTAAAGAAAGAGGAACTCCATGCCTGAAATGTAATAAACCCTTCTTGGAGTCCGCCATGTGAAACCTTGACAACACTTTGTCAATATAGGCAACCTAAGATAATCCCAACATCTTATTCTTATGATCTAGCAAAAGTTTGATCCCAAGAATATAGCTGGCGTCTCCTAAGCCATTCATATCAAATTAACTTGAAAACCAAATCTTAATAGTTGATAAAATTCCTACGTCACTCCTAATGAACAGAATATCATCAGCATATAACACCAAGAAAATCCCCCTTTTGTCATTGTTCTGTTTGTACACGTATGGTTCATCAACCAACTGTTCAAATCCATAGGACTTAATTGCTTTATTGAATCTTATATTCCATGAGCGTGATACATGATTTTGTCCATAAATGGACTTCTTCATTTTACATGCCATGCTTTTGATTTTTTCATTTTTTTTCAATTTTTTTTTTTTTTTTGCCAAAACTATTTAGTTGCACCTTATAGGTGTCTTCCTCAAGACTACAATTAGAAAAGATTGTTTTGACATCCATTTGCCATATCTTATAATCATTATAAGCAGTAATAGACAAGAGTATCTTAATGGACTTGAACATGGCTAGCGGTGAGAAGCTCTTATCATAGTCGATACCTTCGTTTCGGGTATAACCTTTTGCAACTAGTCTCATCTTCATGGTCTCTATCTTCTCATCTACTCCTCTTTTTCTTTTGTAGACCCATTTACTTCCAATGGTTTAATGCCTTTTAGGGCCATGACAAGTTCTCAATCGTGATTAGAATATATGGATTCTATCTCATATTTGTTGGCAAGACCCATTGGTCAGCATATTTTTCTTTGAGTGCCTCGGTGTAGTTAAGGGGTCAAAAACAATGTCACATTCAACCATTAAGGCCCAGGACTTATATTTGTTAGGTGCCCTAACAATCATCCCACAACACCTAGGTTCATGCGTACTTGGAACAATCTCAAGAGTGACTGCATGTGTATGTAATACATCTGCCACGTCTTAAGACAAGTACGACTGTTGAGATGTAGTGTATTTTTCTCTCATTCCTTCTAACACAACTAAGATGTAGTGTACGTTTCTCTCATCTCTTCTAACACCACTTTATGTCTTCTTTTGTAGTCTATTATAAAATCCTTCTCCATATACTTCGCATTTGCATTTACAAACACTTTTTGGTCTGAAGGACAATAGAAATGACCACCGCTTGTACCCCTATGATAGCCTAAACACAAACACACCTATGTCCTAGATTCCAACTTCTCAGGATTTATTTTCAACACATGCAATGGACTAGGATTTGGGAGGCTTCTTACAGGGCCCAATCTTGGCCTTAGGATTCTCGACTCCACGTCCATATTACTGGGCCGCTTCCTACTGGGCCCAATCTTGGGCCATGTCTTCATCCTAGGCAACGCGCCCCCTTTTCTGCTGGGCCATGCGTTGGGCCCATTAATGGCCCATATGTTTTTTTAGGCCAATTTCTATTCCAACTATGATTTGTTCATGAGGAAATGGGCCTGTTTTGGAGGGGCTTTCCTCTAGCAATGCTACCACTAGGGGAAATGGGCCCGTTTTAGAGGGACTTCCCTTTAATGGCCCGTCTTTTGATACTCCTCGAGGCAATGGGCCCGATTTAGAGGGCTTCCCTCTCATGAGCCTCCTATTATTACCACTGGAGGGAATGGGCCCGCTTTGGAGGGGCTTCCCTCTAGTACCCCACCTCTCGCTACCTCTAGAAGAAATGGGCCTGTTTTGGACGGGCTTTCTTCTAGTGAGTTACCTACTTCTCGTACTAGGGGAAATGGGGCCACTAGAGGAAATGCTTTCCTCTAGTTCGCCTTCTCCTCCACAAGGGAAAGGGCCCATTTTTTAGGGGCTTCCCTCTATGGATGTCGGGGCATGGATAGTGTTTGGGAGTGGGGTTGAGCTGGCGCACTTAGAGGGTGGGCCTGAGCCCTTTGGGCCGCGCATGCTAGGAGAGTCAGAGGATGCTAGGGCATGTGCTCTGGTGGAGAGTGGTACGCATGGTAGGGAGGAGATTATTTCTCCAGACGCACGTAATGTCCTTTCTACTTCTGGCTCAGTTTTACTTCCCAAGAGGACTTTTGCTGACTTTGTACCCATTTCCTCTTCTTTGTGTAGCGCTCGGGTTTCAAATTCCTCGGATATCCCTCCTGAGTCGGAGGAGGCTCAAGATGCCATTCTTGGGGTCACCACTGTTATGATTCTCATAGTAGCGGCATATGAATTAGAGTATGAATGTAATAAGTGATGTATGTTAGTTGATTGATGTCTAGATGGTCTTACTAGTTAAGGTCGGTTATGTCGTTATTCAAGGCTGGTCCATTGTGGCGGCTAGCTTAAGCATTAGTAGGATAAGATTTTCTTGATTCAAGGCATTAGCTCATAGCTAGTAAGTAGCATATAAATGTAATCTCAAGATTGTAATCTCATAACTTTGATAACAAAAATATGTCTTTTGAGATTAATTCACTCTACTCTCATCTAACCTTCTCTATTTTCTCATCTCAATTCAATTCGCTTCTCATCTAAACTCTCAATTCTATCCTTCCCTAGGTTATGATTTGAGATTAACCTCGATCATAACAATTGGTATCAGAGCCTCGTTTGGCTTCCAAATCAAATGTGATTTGATATCAAATATCCTTGATCGCATTGCAAGTTGATTAAGAGTTCAATTTTGAGTTCTTGATTGATAAAGCTTGCAGTTATTAATTGAAAACAGCAAAAAAAAAAAAAAAAAGCTCAAATTGATTCAAAATTGAGTTCTAAATTCAAAAGTTAACTATTGACATTAAGCAATGATCAAAGCTTACAAGATCAACTATTTCATTGATGATCGGTGTATGATCTTGATGATTTGCATCAAGGCTTAGTTGAACTTTGCTTCACTAAGGTTGAGTTGCATTGAATCAAGTTATGTTGATCAGCTGCAAATTGATTACAATCAAACATAACTGGCGGTTACAAGTGAAGCAAGTATTGGAGGTTGAACAAGATGCAGACAGTGAAGCAAGCGTACTACTGGATCATACTATTCTTGATCAAAATCAGAAAGATCAGCGTAGAAAAGCTAAATTGAGGTTACTTTAGGTTTCACAATTCAGTTGTTGAGGTGCAGGTAACAGATTCTGAACTTCTAAGTTACGTTTTGGTCAAGATCAACTTATTGACTGAGCGTTGCTGATATCTGGAGCTTTCTGAGCTACTAAGCATCGATTAAGTATAGTTGCACTGGAATCTTGTTGATTCCATAGGAATTTACTGAATATTGAATAGTTCCTTGCTCGAAAGTGAAATTAACAGCAATCTAAGAACAGAATCGCAGAAATCTAACTTTGTTCTTAAGGATTGTGTTGAGTAGTGTGTTGAAGTCATAATTGCAGTTAAAGCTCGAAACTAATTCAGATTCAAAGCCAGAATTGCTCAAGTATCGCTGTTGTTAGGGTTTAGTTCAAGTTATCTTGTTCGCAAAACTCTGCTGTTAGGGTTTGTTTTCGACTGAGATTATTGAGCTGAAAGCAAGTGGATATTCATTAGACTAAAAATGTAGGTTGCAGTTAAGCAATCAGTTGAGGAGTTGGTTCAAATCTAGTCTCATCCTTCTGTGTTTTTTTGAACAGGAATTTCAGCAAGCTTATTAGAATAGGATGGAGGAACTCAGTAAGTGGCTTGATCGTAAATTTGAGGAGATGAGGTTGATTCTGGCAAAGGGCTATGGTTGAAAGACGAAACTTCAAAGAGTCTACGATCGCGGTTACGATTTGCAATGTTCCTTATGTGATCAATGAAGACATTCTTCACCAAGTTTTTGAAAGAATTGTAATTGTTTCAACATCCTCCTTGGTAGTTCAAGCTCAAGTGACCTTCTCTACAAGAGCACAAGTCGCTTTCGCCGTCGAGCTAAGACAGGGAAGAAACATTTTTGACCACTGTTGTGGTTTGGATATTCGTTTCCTCATTCCTTATGTGGAAATTGGGAAATCTGGTGAAGTTCTTACTGCTAAGCTCGATATTGATCAAAAAGAGGGGTTAAATGAAGAATGTGCTGAATTAGTTGAGGGCAAAGACCCTGATGTGCTGCAAATCTCGCAAATAGAGGAGATAGAAATGGGAGCTGGGGCTGTTAATACTAGATTTAAGCTTGAAAGTGCTGAAGTTAAAGCTCACACGTTGGGGAAAATTGAGAATTACTTACTGCTGCAAGATGTTGAAGCAGCTGCAGTAAGTTTATCTTCATAGCAGGCTGTCAATGAACTGGTATTGCAAGATACAAGCAACAATCAAGAGGTTGTTGGAGCTTTTCAATCTAGTGAATGACTGTGAAATAAAGCGAAGAAGTTGCAAGTGAGCATTGAGATTCTAACCATTAGAAAGCTGAGGTTTAAGCTCACTTTTCGGAACAAGATTGAAATCAATTCGAAAGTTTACCTTAATCAAAAGAAGTGTTTCTCAAGTCAAAGATTGGGATCATTGGAAAGGCCATTGGTGATTATAAAGGAAGCGTTCTGGACTTCTTACTCCTTGAGAAAAACAAGTTACTCCTTGAAAAGCGACATATGTAACAGAATATTGAAGTGGGAAAAACGAGGATGGTGTTTTGATATATGGAAAGGCTCAGAGCTTCTTCGTGGATCAAGAGAATGCTTAAGTACACAAGGAGTCAAGTGATTCCTAGTAGTAGTGATTCACAAGATGAGCACACTGAGGTTTCAGCCAACAAACAAGAGGATAGTACTGCAGAACCGAAATGTACTACCGAAAAATCTGATGCTATTGCTATGGTACCAATGAATGCATCACAAAATTTGTTAAGTGCATCCCCATGGCACATTGTTATGCAAAATCATAACCTGAGGTGTGTAAGAAGCTGTCGATTGGATGCACTGTAAGGTTCTTTGGGTGAAGAGAAGGTTTATCAAGTTGCAAACTCTTATGACAAGTTCCTTCCCGATTCGGGAGAGGTAGATCATGATTACAAGAGGCTTAAACGTGAGGCTATGTTGGAGAAAAGGTTTAATCAAGCTGCCAAAGTTTATTCACTAGTTCAGCAGAGGCCAAGCTTCATTTCTGGAAAAGTTCTTGAAGTGTTTGAAGTTCACAAGCTGGGTAATGAGCTGAAAATTAAGTCTGTCCAGCCAAGATCCAGCAGAATTAAAGGTCATTGGGTTATGTTCGAAGTTGGAAGACCCCCTGATGCTTTGGGGGAATCTGGTTTCTGCTTTGGGTTTGGAATGATAGTGCTGGACAACAAATTGGGAAGTGTATTAAGCTCCAAACTAAGGATGCGTAATAATCAAGCTATGGGCAAAGAACATGCTACAAAGGTGCAACCAAATGTGAGGCCTCCCGAATTTGAAGTGGAGATGTAGTACCTGAATCTGGTGAACTGTAGTGTTTGTTCTGTAGGGAGGAATCAGATACACCATCTATTGTGTTCTCAAAATGCTTGGGTTTAAGACCTTAATGAGAAATCAGGAATAGCTTTAGCTAAAATTAGCTTGTACTGCAACAGTGAAGAACGGGACATAACCATACTTGTTCTGGAGAAGTTCTTAGCGGTTCTGAAATGTCATTGGGTTCCAGATTTGATGTTCATACTTAAGCTTGTTGACAAGAAAGCAAAGTTTGTACAATTGAGGAAAGTTTGGTGGCAGGATCCAAGAAAGTCTTGTGAGCAGGCTGGAAAAAGTGAGCTGCAGCGTGAGCATTGCCAATTGCAATGCTTTGGGAATTTAAGTAGTGACATTGTGTCTTTGGAATTCAATAATGGCTTACTAATTCTTAGCTTGTGTAGTCTATACAAGTGTTTGGGATGGAAAGGCTGAGACTTTCAGATCATGCAAGTTCACACTCAAGATTCAAGCAATAGAGTTAATAGAGGCTGCTGAAAATTCTTGGAGAATCTCATTCCCTTCACTGTTAGCAGCATATCAGTCGTTGAATAGAACCACAGTATGTGCAATTGTGGTCTTGAGAGGTCTTGTGAACCTGTTGACGACAGGAAGTGTCCTTCTAGACATTATACGAGCTGGATTCTGTGGCAGCAGTAACTACACTTTGCTTGGGATCTGCACTATCGAACGCCTGAATTCTACAGTTAAGAAGGTGACATTAGAAGGCATTACAGGAAGAGATGAGCCTGGTGTGTATTGGTTCAGTAAAACAAAGTTCAAATATTACACATCATGGAGGAGAGCTGAGGTCAATGGCTGGCAGCTGCACTCTCTTTGGTCTCCTATACGCTTCTACAACAAGCTGGTGTTGTTGGGTTACTTTAGTAACAACTAGAGGTTTCTAGAAGGGAATTTTGCTACTTGGTTCAATTGGTTTGAGTTGGGAAGACCTCCCGAGGAATGTACAGCCTTCATGGGTAGCATTGTGGGCAGCAACAACTCCATACTGAAGTATTCAGCAGTGATAGCAAGCTTCTCAACAAGTTCTAGTTCTGGAAAATTGTACTTAGGATGTGCTCATGCTATCACTGATTTTTGTAGCTGCAACACACAGCAAGCATGTTCTCTCATCCAGCTCATTCTTCCTCCTATGGCAGCTTTGATCTTCAAGTCTCAATTTTTTTTTTTTTTTTTTAGATTCTTGAGGACAAGAATCTCTTAAGGAGAGAGTATTATTATGATTCTCACAATAGGGGCATATGAATTAGAGTATGAATGTAGTAAGTGATGTATGTTAGTTGATTGATGTCTCTAGTTAAGGTCGGTTATGTCGTTGGTCAAGGCTAGTCCATTGTGGCAGCTAGCTTAGGCATTAGTAGGATTAGATTGTCTTGATTCAAGGCATTAGCTCATAGCTAGTAAGTAGTATATAAATGTAACCTCAAGATTGTAATCTCATAACTTTGATAACGAAATATCTCTTTTGAGATCAATTTTCTCTACTCTCATCTAACCTTCTCTATTTTCTCATCTCAATTCAATTCTCTTCTCATCTAAACTCTCTTAATTCTATCCTTCCCAAGGTTATGATTTGAGATTAAACTCGATCATAAAAACCACCCCTATTATTTGTACTTTGAACCGGTTGGCTAGTGTGCCAAGCCCTGGTGTGTCGAAGCATTTTGAGAGCTTGTCGGACGCCTCCACTTCCCAATGTGTTAAGGCCCCCATGGTTGTCCCTTATCATGAGCGTCTTGCTCGTGCGACTTCTCGACGTGGGGGTCGCATTGCCTCCTAGATGGTTTTATCATGGTGATCGACTGCTAGAATATTAAGGGTCTAAATAACCCTGATTGTTCCCGTGCTATGTGCAATTGGATCTCTTCCAATCTGTTATCTATCATTGGTTTGGTTGAGACCAAAACCAAACCTGCTGATGTGGAGGCAGTGATTGCTCGTTGTGCCGATGGATGGAGATTTCTCTTCAATGGGGTTTGCCCTTCTTGGTGTCGCATTATTGTTTCTTGGGACCCGTGTGTCTATAGAGTCGAGTTGATTCGGGGAGGTGATCAGTTCCTTACTTGTCATGTTTCTGATCTTTTTGGAGCTATGGGCTTTCTCGCCGCATTTATTTACGGCTTTAATGAGCCTGCGCCTCATCAGGTATTAAGACACTACCTCCGAAGTGTTAGCTGCAGTCTATTGGGTGAGCCTTGGATCCTTCTTGGGGATTTCAATGCCATCCTTAGTCCTTCTGATAGATGCGGTGGCCAAGAGAATTGGCCTAATCATATAGACGATTTTCAGGAGTGCATACCGAGGCTGAGCTTACGCCTATCTCTTCTTCTGGACTTCATTTTACATGGTCCAATGATGCTGAGGATGACAGATTAATCCTGAAGTGACTTAATTGGTGCCTTGTCAATGAGGGTTACCTTTGGGACTTTCCTGTTGCTTCTACTGAGTTCCTTGCTCGACATCTTGTTTCAGATCGTAGTGCCATTGTTGTGAGAGGGCTTGGGGAACGTCGTGCTCGGCAGCTTCCGTTCAAGTTCTTCAACTTCTGGGCTGATCATGAGGATTTCCTCCCCAATGTTAGCCGAGTCTGGGACACTTGTGTTGAGGGTACTCTAATTTATCAGCTCACTCAGAAGCTGAAGTTGCTAAAAAGTGAGTTAAAGGCTCTCAACGCCTGCCATTATAGCCATATTTCAGCCCGAGTTGAGGTGGCCCGTGATGCATGGGCCATGGGTCAGAGAGCTTTAGATGAGGACCCTGAGAGTCCTACCCTTTGATTAGAGGACCATCGTCTATTCCATGAGTATTCACACTTATGTTGGGATGAGGAGGCTTTCTATCATCAGAAGTCGTGTATTTAGTGGCTTTCTCTTGGAGATCAAAGCACTCAGTTCTTTCATTGGTCTGTTCCCCATAGGCAAGCCCGAAACCGGATTTTGTCGATTGTTGGTCGAGATGGTGTGAGGACTTATGATCCGCAGTTGATGGGTTTACCTTCTTTCAGGAGTTGTTGACTAAGCCTAGTGGTCCGTTGACCAAGGATGCTTCCAATGTTTTTGAGGCATGCATTTCTGAGGATCAGGCTCGCCTGCTGATCTCCCCGATCTCTTATGTCGAGGTTCGCGATGCTCTCTTTTCTATTGTCGACATAGGGCCCCGAGGCCTGATGGTTACACTTCCCTCTTTTTTAAGAGGCTTTGGGAGGTGGTGGGTGGCGCAGTTATTAGGGTCGTGCACTCTTTCTTCATTTCAGGGCGCATGTTGGGCACCCTGAATACCGCCAGGATCTGTCTCCTGTTGCAATGTGATCTATAAGTGCATCACTAAGATCATTGCAAACAGGTTGGAGGGTGTACTTCTTGGGCTGATTGATGATGCTCAGATCGCTTTCATCCTAGGCCATCGTATTTCTGATAGCATCCTCTTGACGCAAGAGTTGATGTGCGATTATCATCTTAAGGTTTTACCTCGTTGTGCACTAAAGGTTGATGTCTGCAAATCTTTTGACACGGTCCTTTGGGATTTTATTTTAGCCGGTATGGGGATCCCCAAGATCATGGTTGGTTGGGTTCGAGAGTGCCTTTCTACAACCCGCTTTTCTATCACCATCAATGACGAACTTGAGGGTTTCTTCCACTTCAGTCGAGGTGTTCGCCAGGGTGACCCACTCTATTCTTATCTGTTTGTTATCGCTATGGAGGGTCTTCGAGGTTTACTTCGCCGTGCTATTGATGACCCACGGTTTTGTTATCATCCATGCTGCCGTCGCACTAGATTGACACTCGATGACCTGATAATCTTCTGTCGAGGTAATTTGGGCAGTGTCACAATGGTTCGTGAGGATTTGGATCGCTTTACTGTTCTCTCAAGGATCTCGTCGAATGCAGCAAAGAGTTCTATTTTTCTAGCAGGAGTTGATTCCGCCACTCAAAGGGATATTCTTGATGTTCTGGGATTCTGTCTTAGGCAATGCCAGGTTCGGTATCTAGGAGTGCCACTTATTACTTCTCGGTTACGACATGTAGACTGCAAGCCGCTTCTTGATCGTATCCTCTCCCGTATTTGGCTTTAGACCTCTCATTCTCTGTCGTACACTGGCCGTCTGCAGCTCAACTGGTCTGTCCTTTTTGCTACTCAGGTCTACTAGTCATCGGTTTTCATGCTCACGAAGACGATGATCAAGAAGATATAGTTGACTTTAGTGCCGTTCCTCTGGCGAGGCTCTTCGCTGGCCCTGGGGCCAAAGGTAGCTTGGAGGCATTTTTGTTACCCTCAACAGGAAGGAGGTCTAGGACTACGCCGTCTCACTGAGTGGAACCAGGCTTCGATTATGAAGCACATCTGGTTTCTTCTTTTTGACACTTCCTCGCTATTACCACGCTGGGTTCATCTGAACCGACTTAGAGGGAGGAGCTTCTGGATGATTCAGGTGATGAGTTTGGTTTCGTGGTGCTAGCATCAGATTCTGTCAGTCTGTCACCTCTACTCTAGTGTGATCTATCACGTTATAGGCGATGGCCTTGACACTGCCTTTTGGACTGATTATTGGTTGCCGTGCAACCACCTCTCGGAGCGCTTCCTTGCTCGACTGCTCGCCTCTTCTGGGCTTCTGTGGGATTTTTGGGTCTCAGCCGTTATTCAGGGTGATCAGTGGAGATTTCCATAGGGTTTTTTGGAGCTCCGACACATCTAGGACATGATTGTTTTCAATCCTCAAGCTGGTGTGGTAGATTCCATGCTGTGGTTGGATGACCCTTAAGGGAAATTCACTACCAAGTCCAATTAGGAGATGTTCTGAAGCAGGAGAGAGGAGGACACTACCCATCACCTTTTGGGCTTTCAGATGCATATACCGAGACACTCTTTCCTTCTATGGCTCACTTCTCGGAATCGACTTTGGACTTGGGACTGACTTCTGCACTTCGGTGCACCAGGAGTTTAGAGCGTTCGTGTTCTCTGCAGCTCTGCCGATGAGACTCATGACCTCTTATTTGTCTGTGCCTTTTCTGCCTCAGTCTAGAGCTCCGTCATTCCAACTACATCTATTACTTAGCCTGCTCTTCCTTGGGATGACCTCGTTACTTGCGCTGCTCAGCATCTCAGAGGATGAGAGATTGGCAGTATCATTGCTCGACTCTGCCTCTCTACGACCGTGTATACTCTCTGGTATGCCCCCAACCTTCGGGTTCAATGTTTTAATTCCAGATCAGTTGCAGCCGTGCGAGAGGAGATTATGGGTTTGGTCAAGAGCGGCTTATTAGCTGCTCCTTCATTCATAGGAGCTCACCGCCATTCCTTCTTGCTTCGGCAATGGGGCTTTAAGTATTAGTTCTTCATTGTTCCTTAGTTTTTTTTTTTTTTTTTTTTACTTTGGTTGCCTTTTGTATGGACTTTTTCTGAACTATGTTTGATGTTGTTTCATCTTTATAGGCTTTGGCCGTGTCCTAGGGTATGCCCCTTGTAAGTGTACTATTTTTCTTTCATCTATATATTTCGCTGACTTACCAAAGAAAAAAAAAATCTTGATGGAACCAAGTTAAGAATGTGAGTCGCTGTTTCCATTGCACAAGCATAAAAGGAGATTGATACAGTTGCATGACTCATTATGGACCTTACCATCTCCAATAATGTCCTATTTCTTTTCTTTGCAACACCATTCTCTGCGGCATAACCGGTGTAGAAAGTTGAGATTGAATCCCATTGCAGTTAAGAAATCTAGAAAATCTCTTGAAAGGTACTCATCATCTCAATTTGATCGACATGTCTTGATATGTTTACCTAACTAATTCTCAACTTCAGCCTTAAACTTTTTGAACTTTTCCAAAGAGTCAAACTTTTGTCTAATCACATATCCATACCAAGAGTAATCATCCATAAATGTGAAGAAGTACTCTAACCATGCCTCGCTTGAACATTTATTGGTCCACAAACGTCTGTGTGAACTAGCTCAAGCACGTCACCAACCCTACTTCCTTTACTCTTACAGACAAACTTTGCCATTTTTCCTTCTATGCATGATTCACATATTGATGAGGACTCCAAGTCTAAAGAATCCATCAATCCATCTTTTACCAATCCTTGGGTCCTACACGAAATAACATTACCTAGATGTTGGTTCCATCTACACATTATCTATTTACATAAATTTCCTCTTACGAGGTAGGACAAGCCTGCTAGTGTTAGATTCATACATACAATCAACACAATTCTAATCAAAAAACAACATAGATAGACCATTGACAAGTGTACCATTGCAAACTAACAATTTATAATGATAAATTCAATAGCGAAATTAACCGAATAACCATCATTAACTAATCGCATTACAAAAATCAAATTCCAGCGTAATGCAAATACATAAACAAAGTTCAACATATGTCCACACACCATGAACCCAACGGACTCTCAACTGCACGTGACTCAATTCGATAAGATATTCCAGTATACCTTATGCTAATGGTTTCTCCATCTAGGTGGTAGCTAGGTACAGTCTACAGTTTCATTTCTAGTAGCCCATTTTGCCGTAAAAGGAACACTTTCCTTCTACTTTTTCCCTAATTAGCTTAGTTGTTACATTATCAACTTTGCCTTTTCCTTTATTTGCAGTCTCCCCTTGAGCTAGATTTATGTCCCTCGTTCTAGATAGACCTTCAAACATTTGCTTCAAATGCGCCATCATTTCCACCGCTGTTTCAATTTCAAGCATCTCATACCTCAAAAACTCGGACACTGAGGCCAACATGAAACATTTGGCTAACTTGTTTGAGTTGTTCGAGCATTCATGACGCTCAGTATTATTAGTAGGCATGGGAGGATGAGGCTCAGTGAGCACAAATTTGTGCCTATCTAAAATAAGCATAACATCCGAATTAAATTTCCAATTCTCGTAATTGGATCCAATGAGTGTATTATCTTACAATTATGAATCATGCAACATTATGGAATATTCATTCCTTACGCTTTCGTAAACAAGATAAGTCATATATCCAGAACACCAAACTGCAGCAAACGCAATGATGACCCAAACACACCAGTTTTTACTTCCCAGCAGCGGGGTCGCAATGAATTAGTTTGGGTGAGACCTATTCTCAATTCACATGGTTGCTTGTAACTCTTACTAAACATGACTAACTTACATTTCTTTCCTTAGTTTCTAAAACAATACAAAGGAGCTCCTCAGGGAGGCTTCTACATTATCTTAGTCTAGTGCATAGTATTACCTAAACGTCCATGGAAATCTAAAAAGTACTCCATGGCAGCGTGGCCACATACACTTTCTTGGATTGCAATTTATCCTTCAAAAGTCCAAGCTTGTACTCCCTAAACTGACACCCTCCTCAGGGTGTAATGCTGACCTAGTATACTGTCAGAAAAGTAATAGAGACTGTGAGTATTCAACCATTGAACCTCGCTTCCACTTGATTTTAATAAAGTAGTGAATTTTTTTAATGTTTGATTATCTCATAATCATTATTAGAATGATATTCAAAATTTGTATTTAACAATAACTAATGTCCTATTTATGTTAATTATCCAACCTATGTATCTCTAATCTTGTTACATATTTTATGAGAACTGGTTCTCTCAATCAGTTCAAAAATTGAATTTCTTATTTGAAAAACTTCTCCCACTCAATGAAATTAAAATATTTTGTAAAGTTGGCATATTTAAATGACCTTCTAATTTATTCACATCAAACATAATATTTTACTCTCTTAAATAATGCTAATCGTGTCAATAAAATTCAACAAGTATCAAATTAACAAACTACTTTGAATAACATTACTTAAGCCCTTAAATAAATTGGGTATATTAAAAAAATATTTGAATACATTTAGCAATGATTATCATATAATCTATATTAGAGTCTCAATCAAAAATAATTTTCTTTTTGAATTTTTGACATCATTAACGTTATTGCTGACATCTGCAGGCACTCTAATGTCAGCTGTTAATGTCATCAGACCCGGGCTGACATCTGCAGATGACTCGAACGTCACTACTGACATTAGCAGATTGGCTGATGTCAGCCGATGCTCTATTGATGTTAGCACTAAATATTCTTTGAAATTAAAAATTAAGAAAATAAAATGAATAATTTTTGAACTTCATCATATTGGGTGAATTTATTTTATTTCATCTCAACGTCCGATCGCATCAAACATAGGAAATCAGAATATATATATCTAAATCATTTTATATTTGAATATCAAATTTTCTCGAATATATTTAGAAATTTACTCGCATTGAATTAATTTGCAATTCAATTGAAATTTAAACAATTCAAAATTTAGATTGACAATCATAAATGTTATTACAACTCTTTTAATAACAATTTTTAAGTTTCCTTTTCATGTTGAAAAATCTCTATTTCACTTATTCATATACCTTTGTTATACCTAATATTGATGTCATGTACATTATGAATGTAGCAAGAGGTTGGTTCTAATGCCACTTGTAGGGAAAATATTTCTTAATTTAATCACAACTTGTGCAATGGAAAGATTTAATAATCTAAATTTTAAACCTATAGGCCTATATCCTAATACATTCATAATAATATCATGGAATAACTAGCACAATCAATACTCTAAATAAACAAATAGATGATGAACACAAAAGAAAAGGAATAGAAATTTACCTGATTGTATCAGTAGTGTCGCCAAAAAGAAATCAATGAGACCACGAGACCTTCTCTGCAATCTCCTCTAAACACCTAGAGTGTGGGTTCTAAAAATATTGAAGAATAATTTTCAAAAGAAAAATCATTCTTTCAATTTAATGAGAACTCTTCTCACGGAGAAGTGTTATATTTGTTTTTGTTTGCTAAACTTTGTAGTAAAAGGACACTATTTATTGAAAATGTAGGTCCTCGAAAAACTTAAATAAAATGATCGTGGGTTTGATATTGTGTAACCGGAAATGCGGTCTTTTTATTTAAATTTTAGATTTCAAATTAAAACTAACTTTCGTGAGCCCTTAAACATGTTTTGTGGATTTACCATGTCAACGTGCCACATGTTGCTCACACATTAGTTGTCCAAACATCACGCCGAATGAGCTTGGACTGGCCCAATGCACAACACATGTTGCGGGTTGATTGGCTATGCCCACAAAGCATGAATTGCTGTCATAGGATTAAGGTGTGACATGTGGCGGCCGCATATTGGCCACGCCTGAGAGGTGCGGAAAGCCCCAGTTCTTCACCCTTTTTTCCCATTTTGTTATTACTTAAATTCTCTCATGTATAAATTCATCACATGAATATGTTTAGCAAAATAAATTTATTCATCTCATAGATAAATAATTCATCTCATGAATTTTTTAATATTTTTAAATGGTTTACAGGCTTGAGCAGAGACCTTGGAGACAATTTAATTATAGCTCTAAATGGGTCAAATATAATTATCTTCTCATGTTATAATATAATTACCGTGTAGTAAAACTTCATTCTACTAAATAAGTCCTACTATGCTCTATAATTAAATATATTTATTAGATAATTCCCAAATAACTTCTATAATAAAAATTAACCTCTTTATGAGATACCTATGAGAAAAATAGCTTTAACTACAATCATTATTTTTCTGACAGCTTTCTTTAGTTCCCAACATAGCTTTTTCAAATAATTTATTAATACAAAAACATACTTAACGCATTCATTCCAAATGACGAATATCGGGAATAATCTGGCCAATGTTTTTCGAATTGATTCAAGTGTTTGCAAATCAATTAAGGAGATATATGTATCTTGTAAGAGACTATACATTTCATGTTGAACATATGTGCTTACCACACTTTGTGCCATTGCCCAATGAGTGTATGATTTGGTCACTATTAGAGACCTAACTTTTTAGTATACCAAAGTAACTAACACTCCATGTCTAGGTTTAGAATATTCTCAGTATTTAGAGTTATCATTTAAGCAATATAGGATCAATTACCTATTTTTGATAGTAGTCTAAATACAAGTAATTGATATGGTCCATTTCAATGTAACAATCTAGCTGTAAACACCAAACAATAACAATTTTGGATAGCTATGCACATGACCAAGTTAAGTCCTCAAAAATGTCATAGTATAGCATTAGCAGATAAGTAGTCCAAACTTGTCACCAACAACAAATCAACAAATAACATATCATTCTATTTGTTATAAGTACATATATGACATAATCACATTATCTACTTAAAACAAATATTGAAATGTTATTTAAGGACTTCACCTATCTCATGGTATATTGCTAAAAGAAAAATTACAAGCATAATGAACTCAATCAACACAACAACCAAGCAAATGACAACAAAATAAATTTTATTCACTATTAAAATTATTGACATATTGGGTTTGTCAGGACACTATTCCCAATAGTTGCAACCCATTCACAACAAGAGCATCAAGTTCTCAAAGAATAGGTCATCCCTACGGACAAACAATTAACCCAAGCTGTAACCAGTCTAGCGCTATAAAAAAAATCTTTTGCTGGAACTAGGACATTTCTCTTCCAGCTTTTACACTTGTAAAGAATGGTGGAATTGTAAAGTCAGTAAACTTGTATGAACTCATGCATCCTCACTTATTATATCAATGGTAATACATATTGCCTATGTTGTAACTTGTCTCTCGTATGTGAGTTTTTATTATCTTGAGGATACTAACTTTGATCCTCCAAACACTTATACTTGAATTGAGCCTATAGCTCTTGTAATCTAAACTTTAAAATCTCTTTATTAAAATCCCAGATTGACGGTATGTACTTCTTCAAGAATCTGTCATTGATGGCCATTGGATGGACTCTTCCATCGATGTCGCTAAGCAAGCATTGCCTCTGAATATATCAATGACTTTAAATGCTTCTTCAAGTTTAGGGTACCACTTGCCATACATACATCCCTTTGGCCAATAGATAAGACAACTTTCTTGACTAAATCCTCCACGTCAAAGGATCTTAGTTTGATCTTTTTGTTTTAGGCCCTAGCCACTCTTCTCTTTTATCACAAGCTTATGAATGGTGCTAAGCCTATCACTATCAATATCATTGAGCTTATCTATCATGGCATACTTATGATCAAGTTCAAAGAAATCCTTTAGGCGAGGCACCCTTATAGATTGGACTGGTATTTAATATTTTTGAGCACTATAATGGGACCATAAGTGAGATGGAATGGAGTCATTCTGGTAGCATCCCTCTTGGAAGCCTTATAAGCCCGTAGGGCATCTAGTAAAAATTCATACCACCTTATGGGATTAGCCTCAATCATCTTTTCAAATACTAAATTTCAGAATCTTATTTCTTGACTTTGTTTTTCCATTAGCTTGAGCATAATATGGAATAGAGTTTAAAATTTTAATATCGAACACCTAGTACACTCCTTGACCTTGTACCCATAAAACACTGAGCTTGATCCACAGTGATGGTTTGAGGGATCCAAAATGCATAGAATGTATTCCTTGATGAAATCAACCACATCTTACTAATTGACAATTCTATATGGTTTCGATTCAACCGACTTAGTTAAATATTCTTTGGCTACTAAGATGTATGATTGTTGGTTTTTTTACTAGAGGCTTGATTTCTCCAATGATGTCCATTGCCCAACCTCGAACAGGCTATGGTTTTCACATGCATTCAAGATGTAAGAACCTTAGGAACATGCCCATGCCTATGGCAAGCTCTACATTTTTTGGCATATTCAATGCAATCATTCTCATTGATGGCTAGTCATAGCCCACTACTACAAAATGGGGCTATGGAAACGGTTCAAAAGTGTTGCCATAAAACTATTACGATAGACCTATGACAACGATTTTTGAACCATCGAATACGCGACCATTGTTGCAGCCTATTGCAATGGTTTTTTGTCCTACCGCAACAAACTATAAATCACTACTTTGGAGCTATCAAAGGCAACAGTTTTTATGCTTCTCCACAACAAGAGTTTTATTACTCATGGAAATGGCTTTTTCTTGAAATTGTTGCCTATGCAACGGTTTTGCTAGGAAATAAAATCAGTTTCATGTACATATTGTAGCATTTTGGGATACCTATAGCAACGGTTTTTTCCCCTAATGACAACAATTGTCATATTCAATATTCAATATGGAAACAATTTATTAGCATGAACGACAACGATGTGAGATACATATTGCAACAATTTTTCCCCTATTCAATTTTTAATATTTTAACAGTTCGTTCTTGGTCTGGTATGTTGCAATGGTTTACAAGGTTTTCAATAACAAACAATAAAGATTTTTAGTAAAAATGATTATCCACCAAATCCACCATTCATCCAATGCCAACAAAATTCGTCCACCAATTAACAACAAAATAACATTCATCCATCGATTCCAACATAAAGCCTAACCACTTTAACACAACTTTCCACCAAACTGCAAAATAACCAAATACATAATTCAATTGTCACTAAAAAAAATATACACCATCTAAAATGTTTAAGGGCAATTCAGAACAATCAAAGAACATCTTCAAATCAACTTCAACAACCAGTCATAACAAAACACTAAATTATGGCCACAAAGTTGAACAATATTTAATTTGAGTGATTTACATTGATGGGTAAGTCTATGTGTTATAAATTATTTCTTCTCTCTCTTCACTTTTTCTCTCAAATCTACGATAATCATTGATAAAGCACAATCAATAATTTAAGAGCTCAAGTGACAAGTTCTGCTAAAATATTAAATACAACTCCCCAATGCCTCAAACAGGCTTCCATTAAGGCAGTGTCTAGGACGGTAAGATGTGCGCAGCCTTAACCTTACAGATTGCTACCCTATAGAAAGGCAATTTGTGAAAGGCCTTGATCCTAAAAAGATTTAGATATTTCATGCCATGTAAGCATCATGGTAAGATAATGTTCCTTCTCTTCTCTTTTTCTTTTTTATTTTTTGTTAGTCAATGTATCCGAAAAACTTGAAACATAGCTTCCGATAAGGTTTGGTTTCTTCATAACTTGATGAAGGGATGCAGTTCACTAAAGGACGCATATCAGAAAAGCTAATGTAGGTGAAAGGTTTGAACTGAATTTCACACTAATGTCTAGTAAAAAGGCCTCACTTAACCCAAGTTTCTTAGGAATGTGTGCTATTCACCGTTATCAAGCTCGTAGGATCACTAAGAGCATGTAGCAAATGAAATAATCCAGCATTTCAAAACAAATGAATGCACACTAGGTAAACAATAACTTCAATACCCTTGAGCTATTAGTCCCAACAAACACAGTCCTTTCTGTTCCAACTGAGACCTAAGAGAAAGTGCAACTCAATAGCCATTTTTAGGCTCTTATGACAAAAGTAAACCAGGTTCAAATTTAGAATGTTGTTAATTTCTCCACCTGTACCACAAGTACACACTGCCCACAGAATAAAAATTATGTTATTGTTAGCACATTTGACATTTTGCAATGGATTTTTATTACGTTAATTTGTTGTGGCCTCCATATATAAGTTGTTGTTCTAGCTTTACCATTAAGTAGTTTGATTTCTATTTGGTCATTTTTATAAGATAGTTTATTTTGAAGATCTATAAACATGTTAGTAGCTTATCAGACTTATTTCTAAAAAAGGTCACACATAATTAGACAGATAACCTGTATGTCCTACTTACTAATTGGGTTGTGTTAGGCATAGGCTTTCAAATTTATTAAATAAATGGGTTGTATAACAAACATGATATGTACCACACATTTGATACCCTTAACCAAAAACAAAGAAAAAGTTGCAAAATGCGGATAAGGGAAATTTCAAATGGTGAACAAATGCTACAAAGAAAAAATTTTACAATGGCAAGAATGTAATACCCAAAGATTTGGGTTTACTCAGTCTGCTCATAACTTTGTTTGACATGTTCTTGGACATCACAGTAATAAGCACTAACTAAATATTGGACAAATGATCTATGAACTATATAATTTTTAGATAAGGCTAGAATCCAACTGCTAATGATACCGACAACACGAACTTTTATCAAGCTTATAATTCTATCATTCTGATTAATCCAAAAGAGTGCATTTAATGGGGTGTTTGCTAGTTGAGCAAAAAAAAAAAAGACTTTCCTTCTTACATATACTTTTCTTCTGAAAATATTTTAAACTTATTTTTAACTAAAAGTATTTTTTCCCCCTTCAAAATTCTCTCTTGTTATTTTCTTTTTCTTATTGGAAATTTACTCTTGTTTAGTTTCAGAATAATCTCATTACACAACCTTACATGAGTCTAGGTTTAGAACATTTAAGCTTGGACTTCAAATGAAGCAGTGTGAGCCTTGAGGTGGACTATGAAGAATGGTGCAAAAGAAAAATGACTTCCCATCTCCTCTAGAGGAAGTAAGATTCCCCACTATGGGTGGAGAAAGAGGCCTTTCCTTCAAATTATTCTTTCTACTCATTTATATGAGCAAACAATTGCAATATGGCAGGATAAGGACTTCCGCCAAACTAGATGGAGCCTAAAATTCAAGACTTCCACCAAACTAGATGGAGCCTAAAATTCAAGACTAAGTTAAGGTGCTCTCTAATTGAGCTCCAAAGGAAGCTTCAATATGAACTATTAGTGCTACTCTAGCAATCTCCATGTTCCTTCTATTTCAACAAAGCCAACACAAATGCATAACCTCACAAGCATTTTTAACTAGGTTTGCATGAATTAGGCATACAGTTCGCATAAATCCAACTATGGACAAATGACAATTCCAATGAGGTTTTGGTCTATCAAGTAACCAACTATTACAAAAGCTTCAATTAATGGGTGAAAGGTCATGAACAATTGTATACTCTAACACATCCTATCATGCAAATACCCATTGAGCTTCAAGCTTGGACAATGCATAAACCCATCTCATATCTTGTACTTATAATGTTTAATATTAGAATGGGGCTATTAGGATTAAAACTTGAAACCTGCCAATACATAAGGCTCTAATATCATGCCAAAGAAACAATTATGCCACAATGTTAAACTAACTAAAGCTCGTAAATTATTTTATATTCTAACATGGTCTAGTGATAAAATGCACTATCGAAATAGAGACACTCATGAATCATATCTTCATTAAGCTACAAAATATGATCTTTAAATGCAAACCTAGCCATGTCTTCTTGGGTTTCCCTCTTCCTTCCTGATGTGACTAGCTCTTATTGGCTCACCCTTTCACTCAGCATATCCCAGGTTCTGCTTCACATACATAAACTATATAAAACTTATGTCCCTCATCTTACCTTATATATGTTCTGTTTATTTTTATGCTATAAGGAAGGCTAAAATATGCATGATCATAGTTGTTTCTGAAGGGTCCCCAACCCAAAAATGAAAAATATTTATGAATGCATCCTTATCATTCAAAAACAAATTTGGGATGAACTAGAACAACAGATAACCAAAATGACAAAATACTAACAATATAAAACCCTAATCAAGCAACAATACATGTCAAATATAATAATGTTTTTTAGGTGATTTACCTTGAAAATGCATGTTAATCAGGTCAGAGTCACAACAAATTGGACTTGAAAAGAAACAATTAGTTTAAATCCAAGGCAACCAAATGTCCTTAAATTTGCTAAGTTCCCACAAAATTCATTCACGTGCTAAGCTATTCTTCTTAGTAATTGAAGAAGTGAATTGAATGACACAGCCAACAAATTTCCAATATCCCAATCACAGAAACCACCATTTCTCAACCCAATAGTTGCAACTAGGACCAAATGTAACAAAGGGCAATCAACCATAGTTAATACAACTCAGAGCTTCATAAACGATATGTTATTTAGAAATGAGTTTAAGATTAACTGTTTAATAAAACAATAGAGAACCAAAATGACAAAATAGTAACGTCATAAAGCCATACTCAAGCAAAAATACATAAAAAGTACAATGGCAAACATATTAATATCCACTTTAGGTCATTCACCTTGAAAATATGAGCGAGCTCAAATTAGGGCTAGCCACAATAGACCAGAGAATAGAGCGTGAAGAACGACGATGGCGAACAATACAGCGAACGACAACAAAAAAGCTTGAACAATAATGGAGAAAGTGACGATGAAGAAGGGCAACGACAACCAACGACAGGAGGACAATGAACGACGAAGTGCTAACGACAACCGAGAAGGATGAATGACAATAGATGATGAATCGGGAACAACGATGAGCAAGGAGCATTGAGAGAGAACGCAAAGTAAAAGCTAGAGTTAAGGTTTTACAAAGTTGCTTTTTCTTATTTTGTTCACTAGTCTTGCATAGGCAACGGCTCTAAATTGTTGCAACAAACTGTTGCTATAGATAATTTTATGCTATTGTTATATTTCTGTTGCCATAGATATCCTTATGTAACGGTTTCTAGGCCTCCCAAAAACATTACAAAAATCATTGTGATAGACATCCTTATGCAACGGTTTCTAGGTCTCTCATAAACCATTACAAAACCGTTGCATAAAATTTGCTTACACAACCATTTTAGAATCGTTGCAAATGAACCGTTGTCATAGGCCTACTTTGTAGTAGCGAAATTCCTAATTAACTACTGCATCATTTTTCAAGCCAAGTAAGATCCACAAATGCCTTCATGTTCCCCTATCATGACTAGCATGGCTTCATCTTAGTTTAAGTACTTGAGAAGGATTCCATTGTAGTCTTTCTTGAATAGTTCAGCAGACCCCTCATCTAGGTGATATTTGTTTGCCATTATTTTCCATATTTTATTTGTACTAAACTGCTAAGGGCTTAATGATCTCAAGCTCATGTCTAGAGCTTTAGTCTTGATGACTGTGAACTCCGCACACCAAGTTCTTGGTAGCTTATGGCCACAAAGAATTTTTTCAAGGTCACTAGGCGTATTGTTCTCACCTTAAGGCATATACTCTATCCTTACTTCATTAAACTTTTTCAATAGCTCCTAAATTATTGAGACGTATTTATTTGCATTGTCACTCAAACACTAAAACTCACGTTTAACTTGTTCAATGATCATCCTTAAGTCTCCTTTATTCTCTACTCTAGGGACACTTATTTCAAGGGATTCTCGTGGCAAATTACAATAGCATCAAATTTTGCCCCACTATTTCATAATTTTGCCATGAAAGAGATAGCCAACTTAGTGATGACCCCTATGGGTAACTCGATAATGATTCCAACCTCTGCACTGGACTTGGTCCTTGAGGCATCAAAATACAGCTTCCAAGGGGCAATTCCATTACTAAGGCATCCAGCTTCTCGAGTATCCTATCATTTCCTTTGGGTAGTTAGCCAAGAAATCTGCCAAATTTTAACCAAACTTACTTTTGTGACAAGTACACCAAATCATACTAAAACAAAGAACCGTCCATTTGTTTAACCCTCCTTTCATTAGTAGTCTACATAACATGTATTTTGGAACATCAGTTTGAGCAATTATGTATATTTTGAAAGCAAGAAATCCTTAATTTTGACAGATGCGTAATACAAGGACAAACAAAAATTTAAAATTTATTTGTATTTTATTTGTTAACATTTAAACAACTTCTTAGGTAAAGTATAGTTTGCTCAAACTCTTGCTTATTATCCTACACTAACAAACAACCTATAAATTCAATAGAGTCTGATACATATTACTTCAATGGTTTCCCTTGCTTGGGTGGTATTAACACCTATGTCATAATCAAGTATTCCTTGATAGCCTTGAAGGCTACTTGATTTTTTTCATCCTGCTTGAAGTAATACATGGACTTTAGTCTCAAAAGGGGTGAGAAAAAACTTTGGTCAATCTTGCAGCATTAGAAATGAACTATCTTAGAAAGTTAGCATGCCTTAAACACCATGAGGTTCTTTCTTATAAGTGTTTGGCTTAGCATTTTGAATGGATTTTTTCTTATTCAAATCTATCTTAATTCCCTAATGTTGTACTAAAAAGCCTAAGAAATTTCTAGCTCAGACCCTAAAGGCTCACTTCAATGGGTTCCTTTGAAGGTTGTGGGTTCTCATTCATAAGAAGGCACCTCTTAAATCCTCCAAGTGTTCCACTTAGGATGTAGACTTCCATTTTTTCTGTAATGTAATCAAAAAAGATCACCTTTATGGACAGTTGATTTGTAGTGTCAGTGTTCTTCAAACCCTAAGGCATGGAAACCCTTTCCAAGGTCCCTATGAATCCAGGATACCTAAAAGTGGTTTTACGAGAATCCTCCAAAGATACTATACCTCGGTAATACCAGAAATACACATCCATGAAAGACATGACCTCATGCCTCGAAGTTCAATTAAGTAAGATATTGGGTATGGGCATAAGATACTTATCCTTTGGTGCAGCCGTGTTTAAGTCCATGAAATCAATGTTAACTCTGATTTTACCATTCCTTGTTGTTAGTGAAACAATATTAGTTAGTCATTCAACATAACATACTACCCAGATGAATTTGGCTTTCTGGAGTCTCTCGATCTCTTCCTTTACTAAGTTGATGATTTGCTGGGATATTCGGTGTGTGGCCTAGATAATGGGCTTTAATCCTGGTTTAATTGGTAGTTTATGCTCCACCACGTTCTACTCCTGACCAGGCGTCTCATGATGCTCCCACGCAAAGCAATATTTGAACTCGAGAAGCATATTCACGTATTGATTCCTCTATTTTTTCGAGAGTAGGGCACTCACAAAATTAGGCCTTGGTTTCTCTCTAGAGCCCAAGTTAACTTCCAACAAGGGATCTTGGACTTCAATTCTCAGATTATCCATCTTAATTTGTGCTACCTTTAAGTCAACCAACACTCTCTCCTTATCTTGCAATGTCTACACTTCAAAACCATGCTCATAAGTGAATGGTTGTTCGGTCTAGAGCTTGTCATCAGCATGTGAAAATACCAACTTTGCAATTGCTAAAGAGATGGCCCACTAGGGCACTAGTTGGAGGGCTCAGTTTCCCTTCATAGGACATCTTGCACGCCTTGTATATCTCCCTCTTCTAAGAGTGTTCTCATGCAACCCCCAAAGTCAGAGCCGAGTGACTCCACCGTATCCTGATCTACCACTGCCCTAATAGATGGACTTCCACAAACGGTAATGTTTCCATCTTACGGGTTTTCCTGGGCCGTAGTCCCGAAAGAAGTAGATTGTGTTACCATAATTGGTCCCACTCCATCCTCATATAAACAACTTATCATCTTCCATATCAACCTCATATTTGCCATGGTTCTAGAAAGTCGGTAACTGAAGTAATGAAGATGGTATACAATAATTGGAGTGAATCAAATCCCTGCAAAGCAACGCGTTGTAGCTTGCAGTTGTAAGAAAATATTTCAAAACTATTACTTAAGATTAATAAGAACTAATGGAATGGAAATATTTAAAATTCCTAATTATAAACCTAGAGACCATTACCCTAATACATTAATAATAACATAGAATATCTAACAAGAATGTAAACAATAAAGAAATAAATGAATAGAAAAGGGAACAAAAAGGAAAAAGAATAAAAAATTACATGAATATAGATCACAAATATCATCGAAGAGAAATCGTTGAGACCATGTGACCTTCTCCACAATTGAAATGTGGGCTCTAAAAGTATTATACTGAAGAACCATTTCCAAAGAAAATTTTCTTCTTTTGAATTCATTGAAAAAATATTTTTCAAGAAATCTTTGGGATGTTAAACTAAGCTTTCAAGACCCTTGTTTATAGAAATTCATGGGTCAAAATATTTTGTAAATACTAATGTGGGAAGAAAACCTTTAATGCATTTTCTAACTGGTCAATGCAATAAGTGTCGCGTGACCATTGGTCTGCTCCTAAATGCACAAACCATCACCCGGTAGCCATCCTAGGTTGCCGCGTCCCGGCCACTTAGGAACAGTCGACGCGTGTCGCGCCATGACTAAGTGCACATCCTATACGTGGTTTCCCTTTTTGTATTTTAAATTCCTACATGTATATAATCATCTCATGAATTTTTTTGTTTAGAAAAAAAAAAAAAATAAATCATCTCATGAATTCTATAAATATTTTCAAATGTTGTAATCTTAGAGGCTTGCATAGGGATCTTAGAGACGAATTAGTTCTAGCTCAAAAAGGATAAAATTTGATAGTCATCTCATGATAATATTTGATTACCATTTAGTAAAACTTAATTCCCCTAAATAAGTGATATCGCTCTCTAGAATTAAATATATTTATTTGATGATTCCTAAATGACCTTTTTAATAACAATCAACCCGTATATGAGATATTCACGAGAAAATAATTTTAAATATTATCATTATTTTCTCATAGCATTTTATTTTATTTCCTTGACTTGCTTTTTTGAATAATTTCATATTTCAAAAATATATTTATTGTGTTAATTCCAATGCCATACATTTGGAACACTTTTGCAAAAGACCTCTTTGGAGGCAATGTTGTAGGAGCTTCAAACAAATTACTGAACTCACGTATCAATTGATCAATAGCTGAGTTAGAATTCACCTTGGCTATCTCAGACTCTGAAGAGAAAACAGCTGACCAACCCTCTGAAAAGCTCCCTTTCTGATTCCTCCTTCCTGCTTCTTCCCACTCATCAACTGTATTTGCCCATGTTCAACAATTCTTTGTAGTTGTACTGTCGTACCTTTTTCCACAAAAGAGACTGACAATTGTGCAAAATCAAACACCAAGGTATGAAATGTCTTCATCCAATCAACACCCAAAACCATGTCACAACCCCCTAATTTGAAAATTCTGAAGTCATACTAGAACTGATGGTCCTGCATCTCCCAACAAAACTGTTTACATTTTGTCTGTGTGAGCATTGACTTCCCATCTACTACTGTAACTGATAAGAGGCTAGTCTTATTCCCCTCATGTCCCACCCTTCTCACAATTCTAGAATCAATAAAGTTGTGCATACTATCGCTATCTATCAAAATTGGCATTGATTTCTGTCCAACCATTCCCTTGATATTTATAGTGTTGTGAGATCCACTGCCAGTCAAAGCTCTCACTGAAATTTCCACCTCATCCCTTTCAAATACTGCAATCGTGTCCTCTTCCTAATCTAACATTTTAGCTGAATTGTCCTGCTCTAGATCCTCTTGATCTTCACCAAATTCATTTTCAGTTACAGTCATTAATTACTTAGGATTACTCTTATGTCCAAAGAAGTACTTTTGATTATATTTGAAACACAACCTCTGAGCTTTCTTCTCTTCTATACTAAAATGTTTAGCAGCAGGAGTCATTTCATTTGAAGATTGCATCACTGACTTGCCTTTTTGCCCTACCTCAGGATAACCTAGCACCATAGACTCAAACAAACGAGCTTGGCATAAGCCTTTAGTAGTGTAGGAGGATTCAAAGCTTTAACTAAGTTCTTTATTCTCAGTTTGAGGCCATTGATAAAGCTGGACACATAATACTCTTCCTTGGCCCTGGATTAATTGACATCATCCTTGTCTTCAAGCTCTCAAATCTAGTCATATACTCCTTGACACTACTCAATTGAGCAACCTTATTAAACTTGTCAATCACCTCCTCGGGATCCTCATCAACATATCTATCACACATTTCATCCAAAAAACCTTGCCAAGAAATTATAGGATTGCGTAATATCAAACTATGGAGCCACACTTCATGATCACCTTGTAAATAGATGGCTACCAACTCAACCTTTTGTGACTCAGGAATGGAATAGAAACGAAAGTACCTCTCTCACCTTCTAATCCATGATTGAGGTTGTACTCCATCAAAAGTATCAATTTCCACTCATGGCTGGCAAAAATTGGAACTTGTGGACTCCGGCATCACCTCACTTGAGTCTTCTGATTGTTTATCCGCCACAAAATTAGGAGGTCTTGCTTACTGTGCTCCAGATGGAAGGATACCAGCTCCAACAAGAATTGCTTGTCTATTAGTTTGCTCTTGAATTCCATCGAACCTCTAATCTATCTGCTGTTGCGATTGCATCAATTTTTGCTACAGAGAATGATGATTTGAGCTCATCTGGTGCATCATCTCCTGCAACTGCAGCTAAAATTAAGCATGCCGATCATCAACTGAACTGCCTGGCATCGTAACAGGCTTCTCGTTCCTGGCCAGCTTGATCGAACTACTAACAAGCTAACCGATGACAAAAGCAAGCTCTGATACCACTATTATGATTCAAGCAAAACTTGAATCAAAATTGTTATGATTCAAGATCCATCTTGAATCATAACCTAAGTGAGAGATAGATTTAGATGAGAGGTTGAAGAGAAGAGAAGAGATCGGGAGAGAGAGTTAGGTTTTGAGAGAGGAGATTGAAGATATTTCCCTTGAATGAATCTTTCTTTACATGATTAACCATTACTTATACTTACTAGCTTAAGACTAGATACAAAGTATATGAATCAAGACATTCACTACCTTAAGCTGATACAGCTATCAAACATGACTAACGGATTAAGCAAGCAAAGCAACAGCTCCTAACTACCAACTCCCTTTCCCGCCAAAAACAACATTCAACAATTGAGCCTTATTACAGGAAGAGCTAATGCAAGCAAATTCAGAAAAGCTAAAACACACTAAAATCTCTTAGTATCATAACAATACCCTCCCCTCAAAAGCATTCTTGACTCAAGAGTGAAAGGTAGGGAATTGGGATTTAAGGAAGATTAGATTCTCCCATGAAGCCTACTCCGAACCCAAATTTGCCCACTTAACCAGCACTCCCTTGCCCATAAGTCCTTTCTGTTGTCCTTCCCTTGAGTCCAAAATGGCCACTGCTTCCTATATAAGATTGCCTTGCACTAATGTAGAAGGAGCAATGATAGTACCAGTCGATCCAGCTGCTACATGTTTCTTCAAAAGGGAAACATGGAACACAGGATGTAGATGAGGATCCGGAGGTAATTCCAATCTATAAGCCACACTACCCAATCTCTCCAACACCTTGTAGGGGCCAAAGAAACATGTACTAAGCTTGATGTTCCTGCAGACAGCTACAGGTGATTGTCTATAGGGCTGCAATTTTAAGAAAGCAAAATCACCAACATTAAAAGATCGATCAGTTCTCTTTTTATTCGCAAAAAAATTCATTTTAGATTATGCCACTTGAAGGTTGTCCTTAAGCTCCTGCATCAATTACTTCCTTTTGGCTTAGAAATTCATTAACCTCAGCTACATTTGAACTAGCCCCTTGAATGACCAAGGGAGATGGAGGATCGTAACCATACAAAGCTTTAAAATGAGAGGTTCCTAATGTTGAATGAGCATGTGTATTATACCAAAATTTAGCCAACGACAGCCATCTCTGCTAGTTGTTGGGATTAAAAAATGTCATGCTCCTCAAATACTACTCCACACATTGATTGACTTTTTCATTTGTCCATCCATTTGTGGATAGGTAGGAAGAACTCAAAGCCAAAGAAGACCCCAGCAAGAGGAACAATTCCTGCCAAAAATTGCTAGTGAACTATATGAAACAATGGATTGGGGCAGCCCATGTAACTTACAAATATTATCTAGGAAAAGCCTTGCCAATTTCTTGGTTGAGATGGGACGTCGGAGAGCAATGAAGTGTCCAAACTTTATGAATTTATCAACAACTACCTAAATAACCTCCTTTCCTTCAGACTTGGGTACACCTTCGATGAAATCCATACTAATATGCTCCCAAGCTTGATCTGGATTTGAAAGAGGCTACAACAATCCTAAATATGGCTAGTGTTCACTCTTAGTATGCTGGCAAACCTCACAGGTTTGCACCAATTCAACCACATCTTTTCTCATTCCGTACCAATGGAAATATTGCCTGAGCCTTCGATATTTACCATCGATTCCTAAAAGTCCTCCGCAAGGTGAACTGCGAAAGGCCAACAATACTTGCTTCCTAAGACTAGTTGCAACTCCAATATAAATCTTCCCCTTGATCCTGATGATATAATTGACACCAGAAACATTTGATCCATCTTCAGATTTGCCCTGGATGCTGGCAGCAGTAACATATTTCAGAGCAAACTCATCCCCATCATAGGACTTAAGGACCTCCTCCATCTAATAGGGCAGAGCAACTAAAATAGCATTACTAGCAGAAGATTCATCATCATCTTGCCTCCTTGACAAAGCATCAGCTGCAGTATTCTCTCTTCCAGCTCTGCAAGGAATTGAGAAGTCCAACCCAAGCACCTTCATTACCTTTGTGATGCAAACTTTGCAAATACGTTAGCAAGTGCACTAGTCGTATCAAGTAATAGAGAAATGAGTAGAGTATCGTCCCACGAGGATTGTTATTAAATGACTACCAAAATTAATAGCTTTGATGCTATTTAAAAAATCGAAAAATTGAGATATTGATAAGAAATAAAATAAAGTAAAAAGAAATAAAATATGTTTACTGATTTTATAAAGTTTTTATGATTTAATAATATCCAAGGCATCCGATTTCACCTAGTTGCATTAATATGCCATTCTATTTTCGTTATTCAAGTTGTTATTACGTGTTAATGGTTGAAAACCCTAATTTAGTAAATATTTTCTCTCGAGCAACATTTAGCATGCTCTTTTACATATTAACCCATCACTATCATGCATGAATTTAAATAAGAAAAGAGTTTTTAAAGCTCTATGATTTTCTCTTAAAAACCATACAAATCGCGTTAATCTCTCTCGAGCATTCGCTCAATTTGTGGTGCTTATCACCTTAGGACTTATCATAAATCTCCTTTCGAACTCATTATATATCATTATAGGCCTTAAATAGTGATCAAGCATTTAAAACTCATGAAGAACAATGACAAACACTTCAACAACGTAATGACAAAACAATGAATACGTTGAATTAGAAATAAGTGTATATTACAACTTAGGCTACATCATAGCTTTGGAATAACAAAATTAGTTCATGAGAAATTTGATAATAAGCATAACTAACACAAAATTCATGAACTTAGAAGAAGAAAAGGCTAAAAAGGACTTAAAAATACAAAATTACAAACCAAACTTTCTTCCTTCTTCTTGTTCTTCCTTCACCCTTTTCTCTTCTTCTTTCTCTACACGTTTTATGAGATTTTTTTTGTTTTCTGAAGGATGATTCAACACACCCCCTATTTATAGTGTTTGAAATGGGATAAAAAAAATGAAAAAAATACACCAAACTTGCTTGCCATTTGCTACATCTCACGGCTCACTTCAAATTGCCAAGTTCTTCAATTTTTTATTTTATTTTCACCTTTTCCACCGCCCATATCTGTAAAAAAAAAAAATATAGTTTTGACGTTGTATGATGCATATACAATGAACTTGAGTTAAAAAATTTGAAAGAAATTGCCGCCCAATGCAATTTCCAAAGCTAGTGTTTATTCATGGTATAAACCATGACATTTGGGGGTGATTTTACTACTTTATTGCTTTAATTTGATGTATCTTGCATTTACTTCTTGATGTTAATGATAAAACCCAGTAAGGTTTAGCATAAAAAGGGTGTTTTCACAAGAAAATAGCAAAAAAGTTCAAAACGACCAAAACCGGGCAAAATTAAGAGAATTTTGGTGCAAAAATAGTTAAAATTATATTAAAATGATATAAATAATTATATACTAAATTAGACTTATCAAAATACCCCCAAACTTAAATCTTGCTCGCCCTCGAGCAAGGCTAAACATTAAGGCGTAGGATCTCATGCTTTTTAATAACTTTACCACAAGTGAAAGCAGGTATACTCCAAATTGGAGCAGAATAACTAAGGCTCAAAGTTCAGAGTTCTAAAGGCAAAACCATATTTTCCAAGGAAAAATCTGTCAATTACCTAAGCAATCGAATTCAAAAGTTAGCGAGGTAGATTAAGTTTTATCCGTTCTTTCTAATCTTAAGATATTCAAACCGAATAGAGGACAAAAATTATATCAGTCATAACAAGACTTATCAAATATGCCCAAAACTAATTATTTTTGCACCATTTTTTTTTTTTTTTTTTGAGGAATTTATTTACACAAATCAATATAAGCATATCTTCAGCGAGAATCAAGCTCAAACTCTTGGGCGATGTCCCATAAGTAAGAGAAGCCACCACTGAGATGCCTGTATTCTGACCTCCCGAGTATATCTTCAGTGAGAATCAAGCTCCGACTCTTGGGCGATGACCCATAAGTAAGTGAAGCCACCACTGAGACATCCTCTTAACGGGTAGCACATATCTTATTTATGTGGGATAGCAGTGCTAGAGATGTTTTCTCCCTTTTTTCGGTGCTTGGTCCCTTTTTAGCTTTCTAAGTACCACTTGTAGCGAGCTTTCAATGCAGAAACTCCCGCTCCAGTTGGCCCAGGGTACCAAGTGTTGAAACACCCCTACGGATCCACTTGCTCAAGATACCAAGGCATGAAACCATCACACCATAGCACATGTCCAGACGTTTTTATAGGACAGCGGGGCTTAGTAATTTTCTCCCTTTATTATTTTTCTTTTATTTAGACTTAGGCATAACTTTTCAAAATATATTATGTAAATGATACTTTTTATGCAATCTTTTCAAATTTGAGCAATCTTTTAATCAGAAAGAAAAGTAAAACGACTATGCTAACTAGTGAAGTCAAATACCATGATTTTATCAAGATAGTGCCTTAGATTAGACTGTGTTTTGCAATTAGAACACAAAAATAATTGATTATCAGGTTATTCAAATCTAATTAAAGTAAATGAGCTAAAAAGAGTAGAAAATTTGCTTTAAAAGCATGATGATAAGTTCTTTCATTTTTTATTTTTATGAAAATTTTTTGAAAGATTAATGATAAAAACTGCAGAAAACAGACAATATTTTTGTTGGCCGACACTATTTACATCCTCATACAAAGGCTCCGAACTCTAGGAGGCACCATAGCCGACTCTAAAACATAAAACAGAAAAAAAAATTTCAAAAAAATTTTAATTATTATTTTATTATACTTATTATTAAAATTACTTTTCCCACCCCCAAACTTTTTTTTAAAAAAAAAGGGACTTAAAAAGATAAATTGGATGAGAGATACGTCCCCGGTTTGAGTATTACTTGTTGATAGTGCATGTGGATATCGTGCTACCCCCAAACTTGTTTCAAAATACCTGTTCAAACAAAGTATACACAAACATGAGTCAAATAAAAATAATGAAAGGGAAAAAAAATAGATAAGTAAGGAAACGCTTGGGTTGCCTCCAAAGAAGCGCTTTAGTTGTAGTCGGTAGCTTGACTTTCTGAGTGGTTTATTCAACATTGTTGAGATGAATGAAAGTTTTCTGAGCCTCGTGCTCTCCATCAATGTAAGGTTTCAGTCCTTTCCCATTGACCTTAAAATTACCCTTTTTCTCATCCTGAATCTCAACCGTGCCATATGGAAAAACACGGGTAACAATAAAGGGTCCAGACCATCGAGAGCGCAGATTTCCTGGGAAAAGTCGTAAGCGGGAGTTAAATAGTAGAATTTTTTGTCCCACTACGAACCCTTTGTTCAGAATGTGCTTGTCGTGCCATCTGTTGGTTCGAACTTTGCAAATTCGAGCATTTTCATAAGCCTTATTTCTGAACTCATATATCTCGTTGATTTGTAGCAACCTCTTTTCGCCTGCAGCTGCTAAATTGAAGTTTAAGGCTGTCATGGCCCAGTATGCTTTGTCTTCCAATTCTACTAGTAAATGACATGCTTTTCCATAAACCATTCGATATGGAGACAATCCATTAGGTGATTTGAATGTTTTTCAGTACGCCCAAAGGGCGTCGTCTCACTTTTTTGACCAATCCTTTCTAAAGGGACTAACTGTTCTTTCAAGAATAACTTTCAATTCTCGGTTTGAAATTTCCACTTGTCCACTTGTTTGAGGATGGTATGGAGCACCTACATAATGTATAACTCCATACTTACTCAATAAAGCATTAAGTTGGAAGTCACGAAAATGTTTTCCGCCATCACTTATAGTTGCTCTAAGAGTTCCAAACCGAGAAAAGATGTTTTTTGTCACAAAGTTTACTACAACACTAGCATCATTGGTCGGAAAAGCAGCTACATCGACCCATTTTGACACATAATCTACAACAACCAAATTAAATTTGTTAGAAAATGATGAGGGGAAAGGACCCATGAAATCAATTCCCCCAACGTCAAATAATTCAACAACCAAAATGTTATTTAGGGGCATTTCATGTTTCTTGGAGATGTTACCTGTCCTTTGACATCTATCACATTTACTAACAAATTTAAAAGCATCTTTATAGAGTGTAGGCCAAAAAAAACCCAGATTGTAAAACCTTAGCTGTAGTTTCTTTCTCAACATGATGGCCACCAATTTCAAGAGAGTGACAGTGGCGCAGAATGATCTCCTTCTCCTCCTCAAGTACACATCTTCTGATAATCTTGTCTGCACAATGCTTATACAATAATGGTTCTTCCCAGAAATAATGCTTTAAGTCAGCAAAGAATTTCTTCTTTTGCTGATAAGTCATGTCCTTGCGCGATTTCTATGCAACCAGATAGTTAACAATGTCAGCGTACCATGGAAAATTAGGATTCTCGCTTACCACCATAAGATCTTCATCTGGGAATTTTTCGTTGATAGAGGGACCTTCGTCCTCTTGTTCGAGACGTGACAGATGATCTGCCACAACATTTTCTGTACCCATTTTATCCCGGATTTTTAAATCAAATTTCTGAACCAAGGGAATCCATCTAATTAGTCTTGGCTTTGCATCCTACTTTGCAAAAAGGTATTTCAGTGCAGAATGGTCAGTGTAAATAATTAACTTTGAATTGAGCAGGTAGGAACAAAATTTATCAAATGCAAATACTACAGCTAGTAACTCTTTCTCTGTAATAACATATTTAACTTGTGCATCTGTCAAAGTTTTACTAGCATAGTAAATTACATGAAAATTTTTGTTCCTTCTTTGTCCTAGCACAGCCCCTACAACATTATCACTAGCGTCACACATAAGTTCAAAGTGTAAGGTCCAGTCAGGTGCAACGATTATAGGTGCTGACACTAACTTTTTCTTCAAGGGTTCAAAGGCATGCATGTAGTCACTATCAAAGTTAAAAGGGACATCTTTCATTAATAAATTGCAAAGAGGCTTAGCGATCTTAGAGAAGTCCTTAATAAACCTTCTGTAGAAACCTGCATGTCCTCAGAAACTCTGAATGCCCTTGACATTGGTAGGGGGTGTTGATCGTTCTATCACTTCGGTTTTTTCTCTATCAACCTCAATTCCTCTTTTTGAAGTCATATGCCCTAACACTATCCCTTCATGTTCCATAAAATGACATTTCTCCCAATTCAAGACAAGATTAGTGTCAATGCATCTTTGCAAAACCATTGAGAGGTTAGCTAAACAATCGTCAAACGAGGTTCTAAAGACTGAAAAATCATCCATAAACGCCTCTATGAAATTTTCCACCATATCACTAAAGATTGCCATCATACATCCTTGAAAACTAGAAGAGGCATTGCATAACCCAAAAGGCATTCTCCTATAGGCAAAGGTACCATAAGGACAAGTGAAAGTGGTCTTTTCCTGATCTTCCAGGGCTATGATAATTTGATTGTACCCTGAATATCCATCTAGAAAATAGTAATACGAATGACCCGCCAGTTTTTCTAACATTTGATCAATGAATGGTAAGGGGAAGTGGTCCTTTGGGTGGCATCATTAGGTTTTCGATAATCTATACAAACCCTCCACCCGGTGATAGTTCTAGTAGGGATGAGCTCATTGTTCTCATTTTCTACTATAATTACCAACCACACCCCCCCCCCCCCCCCCCCCCCCCCCCTCTTCGGAAGTACTTGCACTGGGCTAACCCATGGGCTATCAGATATGGGATAGATGATCCCGGCATCTAATAATTTTACAACTTCTTTTCTTACTACCTCTTTCATGGCATGGTTTAACCACCACTGAGGTTGCACAAAGGGTATGAAGCTATCCTCCATGATGATTTTGTGCATACATATGGAACGGCTAATTCCCTTGATATCCGAAAGGGTCCATCCGATTGTTGTTCTATGCTCTCTAATAACCCTAAGCAATCTTTACTGTTCAATATTACTCAATGAGGCATTAATAATAACAGGATAAGTGTTAGAATTACCAAGATAGGCATATTTGAGATGTGGTGGCAACGGCTTGAGCTCTAAGTTCGGTGGTTCTTCTTCTTCCGTTCTCTGCTGAATTACAATTGCTCAAATGTCATCCACTCTTTTTCCGCGGTGCGAATCGAAAGGTTCGCAACTTTCTAGATATTGGGACATTCCCTTATTAACTCGCCTTCCGTGTCTATGGTCCCTGACTTTGTTAGACACGCTTCAAGAGGTAACTTAGGGAACGTGTCCCTGAATGTCTCAGTGACCAACTCATCTACAATATCAATCTCAAAAAAAAGAAAACATGTTAGAGGGAAATTGAATGGCATTAAAGACGTTGAAGGGTACCTATTCATCTTGTACCCTTAGGATCAGCTTTCCTTGCTGGACATCTATCAGGGTTCTTCACGTAGCAAGGAAGGGTCAGCCTAGAATAAGAGGTATCTCACAATCCTCTTCCATATCAAGCACTATGAAGTCAGCTAGAAAAATGAATTTATCAACCTTCACAAGGACGTCTTCAATTACACCTCTAGGATACTTGATTGATCTGTCCGCAAGTTGGAGAGATATAAAGGTAGGCTTCACTTCTCCTAACCCAAGCGTCCTGAAAACATAGAGAGGCATTAAATTTATATGTGCACCTAAATCACACAAAACCTTATCAAAACTAATAGAGCCAATGGTTCAAGGTATCGTGAAACACCCTGGATCTTTTAGCTTGGGAGGCAACTTCTTTTGCAGTATGGCACTGCATTCTTCAGTAAGTGCTCCGTTCGAGCTCTCCCAACTTCCTTTTGTTAGACAGGATTTCTTTCATAAATTTGGCATATTTGGGCATCTGTCCTAACATGTCCACAAAAGGGACATTAATGTGTAACTCTTTGAAAATTTCCAAAAATTTAGCAAATTGTTTGTCCGCTTTTGTCTTTTTCAAACGTTGAGGGAAGGTTACATTTGGTTTGTAAGGTTGAGGTTCAACCCTTTTTGGTTCATTTTCTTCCTGGACTTTTGTCCCTTCCTCATTTTCCAATTCTTGATTTGCATCAATGGACAGGTCAATTATGGGTTGTCCATAGGCATGGTTTGGTCTACCTGAGTTGGTTCTTTCAAAATTTTCCCACTTCGTAATCCTATTGCTTTTTCTTGCTCTCGTGGGTTAATGACAGTGTTACTAGGTAAAGAACCTTGAGATCTTCAGAAAGGTGATTTGAAATTTGCCCAATTTGGGTCTGCTTCCTGATTGCAAATCAAGGTTTCTTGATTTTGAAGAGTTGCTTCAGTGTTTTGCATTAAACTTCTAGTATCTTGCATAAACTTTCTAAACAATTCCTCTAGATCAGTCTTTCTTTCAAAGGGCTGAAAAGGTTGTTTTTCTATCCCTTGATTATTCCACAAAAAATTTGGATGGTTTCTCCACTCAGGATTATATGTGTTGGAATAGGGATTATTTTTTTGAAATTTTGAAACAAAATTGACTTGCTCATGGGTTGATGGGGCAAAAGAATTTCTTAGTTGGCATTCTATGCTAGGATGATTCCCTACACAAAATTCACAAGTTAGTGCAAGAGAATTTATGGCATTCACGTTCATGTTCATCTGTTTTTGAAGCATTGAAACCTAGGCAGTCAACTTTGTTATTGCATCCAACTCGTATATTCCTGCAAGTTTCTTTTGTTCAATTGCCCTTGCGCAGTTATTGCTAGACATTACTTCTAGCAATTCATACCCTTCTTCTGGAGTTTTGTGATTTAGGGATCCTCCCGCAGATGCGTCTACCATCGTTTGAGTATTAGGCGCCAACCCATTATAAAAAGTTTGAACTTACATCCAAACATGCAAACCATGATGTGGGCACCTTCTCAAAAGTTCTTTGTAATGTTCTCACACCTCATACAAAGATTCTGTATCGTATTGCACAAACGAGGTAATATCATTCCTCATCTTAGCTTATTTGGCTGGTGGAAAATATATAGCAAGAAATTTTTGAGCCAAATCATCCGAAGTGGTGATAGTTCCTTGTGGTAGTGACATTAACCACGCTTTCGCTTTGTCTCTTAGTGAGAAAGGAAACATCCTTAAGCCAATGGCATCATCATTGACTCCATTATGCTTAAATGTATCGCATATCTTCAAGAAGTTAGTGATATACAGGTTTGGGTCCTCACTAGGTAGACCGCCAAATTGGAGAGTTTGTTGAATCATTTGTATAATAGCACGTTTAATTTCGAAATTGTTTGCTTATATTGGTGGACGTCGAATGCTGGAAGTGCACCCCCCAACAGTAGTATAGCGTAATCTTTTAAGGTCCTTTCATCCTCATTTCCAACATTATTAGCCATGGTTTTAGTTCTTTTTGTTTTCCTGATTAGTCGAAGAGTTTTTTCGATTTCAAGGTCCAAAGGTGTTATTTATTTTTCAATTAAATTTTTCATACAAAGCAAAAATAAGCAACTAGAAAGTTAAAGGTAAGGATAACAATAAAAAACAAAAAGAAAGTTAAAAAAGTATAACACAAAAATTTAAACAAAACACAAATTTAAACGAAAAGGAGGAGGGTAGTAACCCTAATGTTTTTGTAAACCTAAAATTATCAAATTTTTAATTTTTAAAAACCTAACAAAGTGAACTTAATAGCAAAATAAAATAAAGAAAAATAACAAAATATCACAAAACTACAAAGAATTTAACTTTACAAATGAATCAAGTGAAAAATTTCTTGAACTTAAATTAAATTTACAAATTATTAGCAATTTCAAATTAGCACTAAAACTAGTTGGTGTCGATATCACTCAAATAGAGACAATCCCCGGCAATGGCGCCAAAACATTATGCAAACTTTGCGTATACGTTAGCAAGTGCACTAGTCGTATCAAGTAAAATAAAAATGAGTAGAGTATCATCCCACGAGGATTGTTATTAAATGAGTACCAAAATCAATAGCTTTGATGCTATTTGAAAAACCGAAAAATTGACATATTGATATGAAATAAAATAAACTAAAAAGAAACAAAATATGTTTACGGATTGTATAAAGTTTTTATGATTTAATAATATCCATTGCATCGGATTTCACCCAGTTGCATCAATAAGCCTTTCTATTCTCGTTATTCAAGTTGTTATTATATTTTGATGGTTGAAAACCCTAATTTACTAAATATTCTCTCTCGAGCAACATTTAGCTTGCTCTTTTACATATTAACCATCACTCTCGTGCATGAATTTAAATAAGAAAAGAGTTTTTTAAGCTCCATGATTTTCTTTTAAAAACCACATAAATCGCGTTAATCTTTCTCGAGCATTCGCTCAATTAGGGGTGCTTATCAACTTAGCACTCATCATAAATATCCCCTCGGACTCATTATGAATCATTATAGGCCTTAAATGGCGTTCAAGCATTTAAAACTCATGAAGAAAAATGATAAACACTTCAACAACGTAATGACAAAACAATGAATACGTTGAATTAGAAATAAGTGTATATTACAACTTAGGCTGCATCGTAGCCTTGGAATAAAAAAATTAGTTCATGATGAATTTAATAATAAGCATAACTAACACAAAATTAATGGACTTAGAAGAAGAAAAGGCTAAAAAGGACTTAAAAATACAAAATTACAAACTAAACTTTCTTCCTTCTTCTTCTTCTTCCTTCACCCTTTTCTCTTCTTCTTTCCCTACACTTTTTATGAGATTTTTTTGTTTGTTGAAGGATGATTCAACACACCCCTTATTTATAGTGATTGAAATGGGATAAAAAAAATGAAAAAAATACGCCAAACTTGCTTGCCATTTGCTGCATCTCACGGCTCACTTCAACTTGCCAAGGTCTTCAATTTTTTATTTTATTTTCAGCTTCTCCACCGCCCATATCTGCAAAAAAAGATAGTTTTGATGTTGTATGATGCATATACAATGAACTTGAGTTAAAAAATTTGAATGAAATTGCCGCCCAATGCAATTTCCAAAGCTAGTGTTTATTCATAGTATAAACCGTGACATTTGGGGGTGATTTTGATATTTTATTGCTTTAATTTGATGTATCTTACATTTACTTCTTGATGTTAATGATAAAACCCAGTAAGATTTAGCATAAAAAGGGTGTTTTCACAAGAAAATAGCAAAATAGTTCAAAACGACCAAAACGGGGCAAAATTAAGAGAATTTTGGTGCAAAAATGGTTAAATTATATTAAAATGATATAAATAATTATATACTAAATTAGACTTATCCAAATACCCCCAAACTTAAACCTTGCTCGTCCTCGAGTAAGGTCAAACATTAAGGCGCAGGATCTCATGCTTTTTAATAATTTTACTACAAGTCAAAGCAGGTATACTCCAAATTAGAGCAGAATAACTGAGGCTCAAAGTTCAGGGTTCTAAAGACAAAACCATATTTCCCAAGGAAAAATATGTCAATTACCTAAGCAATCGAATTCAAAAGCTAGCTAAGTAAATTAAGTTTTATCCATTCTTTCTAATCTTAAGATATTCAAACCGAATAGAGGACAAAAATTGTATCACTCATAACAAGACTTATCAAGTATGCCCAAAACTTATTATTTTTGCACCAATTTATTTTTTTTTTTTTTGGAGGAATTTATTTACTCAAGTCAATATAAGTATATCTTCAGCGAGAATCAAGCTCCAACTCTTGGGCGAGGTCCCATAAGTAAGAGAAGCCACCACTGAGATGCCTGTATTCTGACCTCCCGAGTATATCTTCAGTGAGAATCAAGCTCCGACTCCTGAGCGATGACCCATAAGTAAGTGAAGCTACCACTGAGATGTCCTCTTAACGAGTAGCACATATCTTATTTATGTGGGATAGCAGTGCTATAGATGTTTTCTCCCTTTTTTTTCGGTGCTTGGTCCCTTTTTAGCGTTCTAAGTACCCCTTGTTGCAGGCTTTCAATGCGGAAACTCCTGCTCCAGTTGGCCCAGGGTACCAAGTGTTGAAACACCCCTACGGATCCACTTGCTCAAGGTACCAAGGCATGAAACCATCACACCATAGCACATGTCCAGATGTTTTTACAGGATAGCGGGGCTTAGTAATTCTCTCCCTTTATTATTTTTCTTTTATTTAGACTTAGGCATAACTTTTCAAAATATATTATGTAAATGATACTTTTTATACAATCTATTCAAATTTGAGCAATCTTTTAATCAGAAAGAAAAGTAAAACAGCCATACTAACTAGTGAAGTCAAATACCATTGTTTTATCAAGATAGGGCCTTGGATTAGACCTTGTTTTGCAATTAGAACACAAAAATAATTGATTATCAGGTTATTCAAATCTAATTAAGGTAAATGAGCTAAAAAGAGTAGAAAAATTGCTTTAAAAGCATGATGATAAGTTCTTTCATTTTTTATTTTTATGTAAATTTATTGAAAGATTAATGATAAAAACTGTAGAAAACAGACAATATTTTTGTTGTCCGACACTATTTACCTTCCCATACAAAGGCTCCGAACTCTAAGAGGCACCAAAGCCGACTCTGAAACATAAAACAGAAAAAAAAAATTTCAAAAAAATTTTAATTATTATTTTATTATATTATTAAAATTACTTTTCCCACTCCCAAACTTAAAAAAAAAAAAGGGACTTAAAAAGAAAAATTGGATGAGAGATACGTCCCGGGTTTGAGTACTGCTTGTTGATAGTGCATGTGGACATCGTGCTACCCCCAAACTTGTTTCAAAACACCTGTTCAAAAAAAATATACACAAACATGAGTCAAATAAAAATAATGAAAGGGAAAAAAAATAGATAAGTAATGAAACACTTGGGTTGCCTCCCAAGAAGCGCTTTAGTTATAGTCGTTAGCTTGACTTTCTGAGTTGCTTATTCGACATTGTTGAGAGGAATTGAAGTTTTCTGAGGCTCGAGCTCTCCATCAATGTAATCAGTCTTTGCCCATTGACCTTAAAAGTACCCTTTTTCTCATCCTGAATCTCAACCGTGCCATATGGAAAAACACGGGTAACAATAAAGGGTCCTGACCATCGAGAGCGCAGCTTTCCTAGGAAAAGTCATAAGCGGGAGTTAAACAGTAGAATTTTTTGTCCCACTACAAACTCTTTGTTCAGAATGTGCTTGTCGTGCCATCTTTTGGTTCGATCTTTGTAAATTCGAGCATTTTCATAAGCCTCATTTCTGAACTTATCCGTCTCGTTGTTTTGTAGCAACCTCTTTTCACCGGTAGCTGCTAAATTGAAGTTTATGGCTTTCAAGGCCCAATATGCTTTGTGTTCCCATTCTACTGGTCAATGACATGCTTTTCCATAAACCATTCGATATGGAGACATTCCAATAGGTGTTTTGAATGTTGTTCAGTACGCCCAAACTGCGTCGTCTAACTTTTTTGACCAATCCTTTCTAGAGGGACTAACTATTCTTTCAAGAATAACTTTCAATTCTCGATTTGAAATTTCCACTTGTCCACTTGTTTAAGGATGGTATGGAGCACCCACATAATGTGTAACTCCATACTTACTCAATAATACTTTAAGTTGGCGGTCACGAAAATGTTTTCCGCCATCACTTATAATTGCTCTAGGAGTTCCAAACCGAGAAAAGATGTTTTTTTGTCACAATGTTTACTACAACACTAGCATCATTGGTCAGAAAAGTAGCTACATCGACCCATTTTGACACATAATCTACAACAACCAAATTAAATTTGTTAGAAAATGATGAGGGGAAAGGACCCATGAAATCAATTCCCCAAACGTCAAATAATTCAACAACCAAAATGTTATTTATGGGCATTTCATGTTTCTTGGAGATGTTACCTGTCCTTTGACATCTATCACATTTACTAACAAATTTAAAAGCATCTTTAAAGAGTATAGGCCAAAAAAACCCAGATTGTAAAACCTTAGCTGTAGTTTTTTTCTCACCATGATGGCCACCAATTTCGAGAGAGTGACAGTGGCGCAGAATGTTCTCCTTCTCCTCCTCCAGTACACATCTTCCGATAATATTGTCCACACAATGCTTATACAAGAATAGTTCTTCCCAGAAATAATGCTTTAAGTCAGCAAAGAACTTCTTCTTTTGCTGATAAGTCATTTCCTTGGGCAGTTCCTATGCAACCAGAAAGTTAACAATGTCAGTGTACCATGGAAAATTAGGATTCTCTCTTACCACCATAAGATCTTCATCCGGGAATTTTTTGTTGATAGAGGGGCCTTCGTCCTCTTGTTCGAGACGTGACAGATGATCTGCCACAACATTTTCTGTACCCATTTTATCCCGGATTTCTAAATCAAATTTCTGAACCAAGGGAATCCATCTAATTAGTCTTGGTTTGCATCCTGCTTTGCAAAAAGGTATTTCGGTGCAAAATGGTCAGTGTAAACAATTAACTTTGAATTGAGCAGGTAGGAACAAAATTTATCAAATGCAAATACTACAGCTAGTAACTCTTTCTCTATAATAACATAGTTAACTTGTGCATCTGTCAAAGATTTACTTGCATAGTAAATTAAATGTAAATTTTTGTTCTTCTTTGTCCTAGCAAAGCCCCTACAACATAATCACTAGTGTCACACATAAGTTCAAAGTGTAAGGTCCAGTCAGGTGCTACGATTATAGGTGCTGACACTAATTTTTTCTTCAAGGTTTCAAAGGCATGCATGTAGTCACTATCAAAGTTAAAAGGGACATCTTTTATCAATAAATTGCAAAGAGGCTTAGTGATCTTAGAGAAGTCCTTGATATGCAGGTTTGGGTCCTCACTAGGTAGACCGCCAAATTGGAAAGTTTGTTGAATCATTTGTATAGTAGCATGTTTAATTTCGAAATTGTTTGCTTGTATTGGTGGACGTCGAATGTTAGAAGTGCACCCCCCAACAGTAGGTATAGTGTAATCTTTTAAGGTCCTTTCATCCTCATTTCCAGCATTATTAACCACGGTTTTAGTTCTTTTTGTTTTCAGGATTAGTCGAAGAGTTTTTTGATTTCACGGTCAAAATGTGTTATTTCCTTTTCAATTAAATTTTGTGTACAAAGCAAAAATATGCAACTAGAAAGTTAAAGGTAAGGATAACTATAAAAAAAAAAAAAAAAAAGAAAGTTGCAAATGTATAACACGAAAATTTTAACAAAACACAAATTTAAACAAAAAAGAGGAGGGTAGTAACCCTAATGTTTTTGAAAACCTAAAATTATCAAATTTAATTTTTTAAAAACCTAACAAAGTGGACTTGAAAGCAAAATAAAGATAAATAAAAATAACAAAATAACACAAAACTAAAAGGAATTTAACTTTACAAATGAATCAAATGAAAATTTTCTAAAACTTAAATAAAATTTACAAAGTATTAACAATTTCAAATTAGCACCAAAACTAGTTGGTGTCGATATCACTCAAATAGAGATAATCCCGGCAACGGCGCCAAAAAATTTATGCAAACTTTGCGAATGCGTTAGCAAGTGCAATAGTCATATCAAGTAATAAAGAAATGAGTAGAGTATCATCCCATGAGGATGGTTATTGAATTAGTACCAAATTTAATAGCTTTGATGCTATTTAAAAAGCCAAAAAATTGGGATATTGTCATTAAATAAAATAGACTAAAAAGAAACTAATTTTATAAAGTTTTTATGATTTAATAATATCCAAGGCATCTGATTTCACCTAGTTGCATCAATACGCCTTTCTATTCTTGTTATTCAAGTTGTTATTACGTGTTGATTGTTGAAAACCCTAATTTACTAAATATTCTCTCTCAAGAAATATTTAGCATGCTCTTTTATATGTTATACCATCACTTTCGCGCATGAATTTAAATAAGAAAAGAGTTTTTAAAGCTCCACCATTTTCTCTTAAAAACCACACAAATCGCGTTAATCTTTCTCGAGCATTCGCTCAATTTGTAGTGCTTATCACCTTTGCACTCATCATAAATCTCCTCTCGGACTCATTATGAATCATTATATGTCATAAATGGTGATCAAGCATTTAAAACTCATAAATAACAATGATAAACACTTCAACAACGTAATGACAAAACAATGAATACGTTGAATTAGAAATAAGCGTATATTACAACTTAGGCTACATTATCGCCTTGGAATAACAAAATAAGTTCATGATAAATTTAATAATTAGCATAACTAACACAAAATTCATGAAATTAGAAGAAGAAAAGGCTAAAAAGGACTTAAAAATACAAAATTACAAACTAAACTTTCTTCCTTCTTCTTCTTCTTCCTTTACCCTTTTCTCTTCTTCTTTCTCTACACTTTTTATGTGATTTTTTTGTTTGCTGAAGGATGATTCAACACACCCCACACACACCCTATTTATAGTGTTTGAAATGGGACAAATAAAATGAAAAAAATACACCAAACTTGCTTCCCATTTGCTACATCTCACGGCTCACTTCAACTTGCCAAGTTCTTCAATTTTTTATTTTATTTTCAGCTTTTCCACCGCCCATATCTGGAAAAAAAAAAAAAAAAAAAAAAGATAGTTTTGATGTTGTATGATGCATATACAATGAACTTGAGTTAAAAAATTTGAAAGACATTGCCGCCCAATGCAATTTCCAAAGCTAGTGTTTATTCATGGTATAAACCGTGACATTTGGGGTGATTTTGCTATTTTATTGCTTTAATTTGATGTATCTTGCATTTAATTCTTGATGTTAATGATAAAACCCAGTAAGATTTAGCATAAAAATGGTGTTTTCACAAGAAAATAGCAAAATAGTTCAAAACGACCAAAACCGGGCAAAATTAAGAGAATTTTGGTGCAAAAATGGTTAAAATTATATTAAAATGATAAAAATAATTATATACTAAATTAGACTTATCACTTTGCGTTGAACTCTAGTAGTAATCTTCTGCTCAAGCAAATACTTAAGGCTTTGGTGATCGGTCTTGATTATGAAATGATGTCCTTCGAGGTTTTGCCACCACTTCAGAACTGCAATCAAAATAGCCAGATATTCTGTTATGCTCGGGATTCAACCACGAATGTAAACTAATATAAAATGCGGATAGATTGAGAATATGAGATGAGAAAGAATTGAAATTGAGATGAGAAAGTAGAGTTTAGAGTTAGATGAGAGAAAGAAGGGAAAAGGAGATGAGAAAGAGAATTTAATCTCAAATGAGATTGATATTTCATATTACTTTTCATTGAATAATATTGAACATTACAACCCTCACTTATTTATAGCAATCAAAAACATGAACTACTAACCAACTTAGCTAGGAAGCATCTAGAACCATCTAGAATATACCTAACTAACATGTAAATGATATTTTGGGGCCAAAAAACAAAGAGTAGCAGCATCACGCGCATTAGCAGCAACCAGCAACAGAATAACAGCAGCAGCAGCTAACAAATATGCAGAAAACAGAATTTTAAATCCCATAACCGATTTTCCCGCCAAATGCCAATTTGAACTCAAGCTACGGAATTTCGGTTTGCAACATATTCCTTCTCATATATTGACAAATTCAGGTGTCCTGGTCCCAAGGCTTGGCCGACGTGAGCTATCGGTCGTCCTCCTTGAGAAAGAATTGCTCCCACACCTCTACTGCATGCATCAGTCTACAAAACAAAGGCTTTACTGAGGTCATGCATGGCAAGAACTGGAGCTGAGCTCATCACTACCTCGAGCTGTTCAAAGGCCTCTTGTGCTGCTTCAGTCCAAAGGAAAGCATCTTTCTAGAGGAGATCAGTAAGGGGTTTATCTAAGATTCCATATCCAGCTATGAACTTTTTATAATAGCCTTTGAGTCCAACAAATACCCTTAACTACTTAAGAGTCTTTGGAGCTGGCAGTCAGTCATTGCTGGAATCTTTGTTGGGTCTGTAGCTACCCCTTCACCAGAGATGACATGCCCCTAATACTCGACTTGAGTCCTCGCAAAAGAACCACTTGGAGATCTTAGCATATAACTGGTGTTGTCTCATTGTTTTAAACACAATTTCCAAATGCCTAATGTGTGCTTCCACGCTAGAACTGTACATAAGCATATGTTATGATTCTAGGATATGGGTTTAAGTACTAATAATGTAAAGGTTGTAATAGATTAGTATAATTCATTAGATGGAGTCAATTTAGCATCTCAGTAAAGGGATTAGTCATGTATTAGCTTATGTTATCTCTTCTTTACACTAATTTCTCTCTATTTCTCATCTCATTTCACTTCTCTTCTCATCTAAACTCTATCTTATCATAGTTATGATTCAAGATCGTTCTTGAATCATAACAACTGATATCAGAGCTTGATTTGCTTCAAAAATCAAGTTGATTGATATCTAATTTTGTGATCTAATTGCATTCGATCATTAATATTGTGTTAATGTGATAGAAGTTGATCAATCGTGCTGCATTGTTATTGCTTGAACTGTGTTGCTGTGTTATCATTGAGTCTAGTTGTTGATCGATTTAAATTGAGCTAAATTGTTCAGATCTTGTATCTTGATCAGTTTGAGTTGGATTGAGATCGCTTATGTACAAGTTGATTTCGAATTGAACTATAGTTGGATTGTATTTGTTCCAATTGCTTAAATATGTGCATGTTCAAAAGTTTTAGCTGCTGATTGGATTACTTGAGCAGAATACAGCTACTAGAGCCTTGGCTTTAGCTTGAATTAGCATCAAATTAAATTAGATCAAAGTGATCAAGGTTCAGCACAACAAAATCTTGCTCGTAGCTGTGGATTTGATGTGAAATAGCTTAATCTAGTTCATCATTTGGTTGAGTAGACTTGAGTTGAAATCCAGAGAAGTCTTCAGTAGCAGAACATTAGAAGTTAACAAGTGGTTCCTGCATTGATCAGTTAAACAAACATCACTACAATCAGAATAGCACAATCACACATTTTTGTTGATTTAGTCACGTTTGGTTGAGCAAATTCAGTTGAAATCTAGAAGTTTGTCAAGCAGCAGAGCAATTCAAGGATTAGTGTTACATAAGCACTGATCTTACTAGAATTGGCTTTCAGATCAGCATTAAAATTAACCAAGGGAATTCAGCTTGCAGTAGCAAAATCAATTGCTAAATTACATAATAAAGCCTAAACACTTAGAAATATTGGTCTCGCAACTGGAGCATCGAATCAATTTGAGTTGATCAAGCAATTTAGTTCATACACTGCTATTAGTGCTACATACAGCTACTCTTCGTGTGTTTGGTGCTCAGTTCAAGTTTGAAGTATCGCAAAGTGGCTGTTGGAAACTTCAAATTAAAATGGTCAAGTGTACTAGAGCTATTTGTGCAAAGTCCTACAGTATTACAGAACCAGAATTATCATATTGGAGTAGAAACTTACTTCACTATACGAGCATTACTTTAGTTTAACATCCAGTAACTGAATTGAGCTTTAGTTCTAGCATCAAAATGAGAAAGACATGGATTTCAATGCCGTTGATCTGGCAAATACAATTGCAAACCTTGCACGTCAAACGAACGCTTTATTTATAGCAGTACAGCACTATTGGGAAGAGATTCAAAGCTTCAGCTTGCAAGTCACTAATATGCAGCAGCAAAACAAGCTAACTAACAAGCTATTTTCATGGCCTCGAGTTGTTATGGAGCCGTTTGATGGAGAGCAACCTTGATCATGGATTAGAAGTTGTGAAGAATACTTTCACTTCGACAAAATTATTGAGGCTGAAAAGGTTGAAATTGCAGCTAACTTTACAGCCTAAATTGGAGATGAAGTTGGTAATTAATCTCAATCACAAGAAGTGCCTCGCAAGCAAGAGATTTAGAGCTTCGAAGGCAATCTTGGTCTATCATGGGAGACCTCCTGATTTTCTACATCTCAAGACAAACAAAGTGGTTCTTGAAAAGCTTTGTATGTTCAAGAATAGGAAGTTAAAGCAGCCCAAGGTGGTGTTAATGACGATTGATAGGCTTGGAGCTTGTTCATGGATCAAAAGAACAATGAAATTAGCAAGGAAGAGGTCGAACTCAGCAAAATTAGTGAGGAATAAGGCTGTTACTGCAGCAGAGTAAGCAAGCTCAACCAACAGGCCTTCCGATCAAAGAGAATTGGAGCTAACTGTTAGTTTCAGGATAGGAAAATTCTGCAGAGAAGTACTTTTGCAAAACCCTTTGATTGATAAATCTCAACTTTGGAGCCAAAAGAGTGGGAAAAAAGAGCTCATAATTAGATCTTTAGTAAGCAAAGAAGAGAGGAAGGCTTCATGTATGGAATGTAATGGCAATCAAAGGTTCAAAAAGGAGCTCATAATTAGATCTTTAGTGAGCAAAGAAGAGAGGAAGGCTCCATGTATGGAATGTAATGGCAATCAATGGTTCAAGTTTGGGCTAAAATGTCAATTCAACTTGAATTCGTTGGCTTCAGATATTGCATCAACAGTACAGGTTGGACAGGAGCTAGTGGTTGGTGTGAGTCAAATTGCGGGTGCAGGGCCTCTTCCAAGGGTCCAAGCTAATGTAAGGCCTCCTGAATTCCTTGGGGTATTACTCCAACAGCAACTAGATCACTTGGGTGAAGCAGCAAAGCCAGTTTTTAAGCAATAAGTCATATAGTCATGGGTTGTGAAGGGACTGTTGTTACTAACAGCAGCTCAACAAGGGTCATCAAAACATTTATGTGCAGCAGCTCAGTAAATCTGTTCAACAAGAGGAAATGTTATATGTTGCGAAATCATTTGGTTTGGGAATTGGTTGTCCTGTTATTTTGGCAGTAAATTGGAAGTTAGGGAAGGTTATGAAAGCTTGTAGAAGTCACCAAAACCTCAAGCATACTGACTACATGATCAATAATGGAAGGAAATCCATAGCGAAACCTCTTAAATGGGAAGACATTTGCAAATCTTTTTTTTTTTTTTTTTTTTTTTTTAATCTGAAGTTGATGCTTCTGCAGAGCTAATGTTTGGACTGAACATGTGCTCGTTGATGATTTATTTTTCCAAGGGAGAACCAGTATGGGAAACCGAGGGAATGAAGCAAGGTGCAAAGCTTGCGGTTTGGGTCTAAATTGCAGCAGCAAATACAAAGCTAACACATCTTGAAGTTGTTAGATGGAGTTAATAAGAGCCTTGCAGCTATACTTCTCTCCATGGATTCTTGTGGGCAAGAATCTCAAAAGGGGGGAGTATTGTTATGATTCTAGGATATAGGGTTAAGTACTAATAATATAAAGCTTGCAATAAATTAGTATAATTCATTAGATGGAGTCAATTTAGTATCTTAGTAAAGGGATTAGTCATGTATTAGCTTATGTTAGCTTAAGTGAATGTCAAGGTAGCCATGTAAGTCAAGTTGTTAGTTGGCATGGTCAAGAGTGGCGGCTGGAGGAGGTTATCTTTGTTAGGAGGAGTGTCTTGGTGCATTGTCTTCAGCTAACCACCTTAGGCATTCCTTTAGTATAAGTAGCTTGATCTAGATTGTAATCTCATTATTGATGAATGAATATGCTTCTATTTCTCTTCTCAACCTTAATTTCTCTCTATTTCTCATCTCCTTTCACTTGGGTTAAGTACTAACAATGCAAAGGTTGTAATAGATTAGTATAATTCATCAGATTGAGGCAATTTAGTATCTTAGTAAAGGGATTAGTCATGCATTAGCTTATGTTAGCTTAAGTGAATGTCAAGGTAGCCATGTAAGTCAAGTTGTTAGTTGGCATGGTCAAGAGTGGTGGCTAGATGTGGTTATGTCGGTTAGGAGGAGTGTCTTGGTGCATTGTATTAAGCTAACTTCCTTATGCATTCCTTTAGTATAAGTAGGTTGATCTAGATTGTAGTCTCATTATTGATGAATGAATAAATTTCTATTTCTCTTCTCAACCCTAATTTCTCTCTATTTCTCATCAATAATGAGACGACAATCTAGATCAACCTACTTATACTAAAGGAATGCCTAAGGCGGTAAGCTCAAACAATGCACCAAGACACTCCTCCTAACTAACGTAACCTCCTCTAGCTGCCACTCTTGACCATGCCAACTAACAACTTGACTTACATGACTACCTTGACATTCATGTAAGCTAACATAAGCTAATACATGACTAATCCCTCTACTAAGATACTAAATTGACTCCATCCAATGAATTATACTAATCTATTACAACCTTTGCATTATTAGTACTTAACCCCATATCCTAGAATCATAACAGTATATCATCAAAAAATACCAGAACAAATCTTCTCAAATAAGGCTTGAATACTGAGTTCATTAGAGCATGGAAAGTAGCTGGGGTGTTGAACAAACCAAAAAGGCATCACTATGAATTCATAGTGCCCATGGTGAGTTCTGAAAGCTTTCTTATTAATATCTTAATCCAATACTCTGATCTGATAATAACCCTGCCTCAAATCTAGCTTGGTGAAGAACCTCGAGCCATACAACTCATCTAAGAGATCATCAATGATAGGGATTGGAACTTATCCTTAACCATGAGTGTATTCAACTACCTATAATCGATGCACATCCTAGATGTGCCATTCTTCTTTTTCACCACGATGATTGGGGAAGCAAAAGGACAGTGACAGTGTCCAATGAATCTTGTTTTAAGAAGCTCCTCAACTTGTCATTCAATTTCACTCATTTGTGAATGAGGATGCTTATAGGGACTAAGTTCACAGGATTAGAGTCCAACTTCAAGGGAATGGCATGATCTAGCCCCCTAAGAGTTGGAGGTGCAAACAAATCCTTGTAATCTTGCAATAATCTATCAACAGCAAGATTAGAAGTCACCTGAGATTCCTATTTTCTTGCTGCAATAGAAAACAATTGCCCAATCCATTGATATTCCCCCTTCCTAATCACTCCTTGCAGCCGCTTACTATTCATCATCTACAATTTACCTTGTTCCATAATCCCTTGCAGCCTGATCTTTTGACCTCCTTTTTCAAATGATATAGATAAATGAGCAAAATCAAAAACCACTTATTCAATTTTCCAAAAGTGAATTCAATTGAGATAACCCCTTTAGGTTTTGTGGTGGCCCTAGAAAAGCCACATGTCGCCACATCTGAAGTTATCAAGTCATCTCAGGATTTACCAATAAATCCTCGCATGTAGGAAGGTAAGACATTGATGGTTGCGCCATTCTGGATTGAGACCTCATTCACCAAGATGCCATCGAAGTTGGCTTTGATGTATAGAGGTTTAATGTGTTTGTTAACATCATCTTCTTCACGTGAGGAAGGTTATTAGTTAACTTAGATGTTGGAGTTTTAACCTTAAAAGACAAAGGATCAGAATTGCCTTTACAGATTGTTACTTCAACCATGAGCACCACCTGGTGATCTTCATCTACTGCTATTACATGCCCTTTAAGGCTCCCCTATGTCTCAGTTACCATATACTCTAGGGGAAGGTGCAAGGCAATTCTGACATTGGCGCATTCAAGGAGCACACCAAACTGTATTTAGATACCGAGGTTTGTCTCTTTTTCAAGACTATCATCAATTTAATGTCCTAATCTTGAGGTTGATTTTTTGGTTCGACCTCGGGGGTTTGAGATTCCTCCATTGGCTTGGGGAAGATTCCTTGTGGAATTCATTCTTTATGTCAAACCATGTTTGATTGACGCAGTCCAAAGTTTCCACCAAGTTGATGCTCAGGGCACTATAATCCGCCTCACCATTAGATGTTCTTCAAGCCCACAAATCCTTGGCAAGCTGGTCTCACCGAGGTCTTTTCCTTCAAAAGACAAGAAACTAGCCCACCTCTCGAGCTTCTTTCGTGGCTTACCCTTAGCATTAGTAGCTAAAGGTCTTGCTTCACCTTTTAGATACTCAAGATCCATGGATTTAATATACTTGTCCTCGTGGCCTTTGTCTTCCTCATTAGAATCCTTGAAAAATTAGGTATCAAGTAAAGCCCTTCATTTTGTTGCCTTCTTACACAACCACCTCCTCTTTTGAGTTCATGTAAGATTAGAAGAACCAGCATTTTCTTTCTCAAGCTGCTTTCTCCTCCATACATTACTAAAGCGAACCCCTGAGGGTTGTTGTCCTAGTTGTCGTGGTCCCTGATTGGTGTCCACTTTAATTAGGTGGTATTCGAGTCCCTCTTCATATTCCCTATCCTCATGATTAGTTAAGCCCTCAAAGTAGGATCTTCTGTTGGCTCGTACATGTAGGACTTCTCAAATGGCATTTTTAACTTCAATAGTGGATGCAATGGGGGAGAAGCTTGAGTTTCCTCATTACCCCTTGTATCTTCCCACAACAGTCGAGGCATACTTCATAGGACACCCTTTCCAGGGCTCGAGATATCCTCTCTCTGATTGTTAAGTTTGAGTTTTGCCTAGGAACACTACTAATTTCCATAGCCAATTCTTTAGCCACTTACAACGAAGTGGCTGACTTGCTGCGGAGTTTAATTAGTAAGTTTCTGAACACTGAACATTTTGTAGGTAGGATGAAGCTTAGTGATATGCTAATGACATATCTCATCATCCAACGTACGCCCAGATGATGGGAATCTTAAAACTCCCTCAAGAACTAGCCTACGGAATAGGCTGTTTGCAAGACAAATGTTCTCCTAAAAGAGGGAAAATAGTTAGTTCGAACAATGCTTCGATTATTCTAAATAAAGGTATCAATAACATTGACTTGAAGAGAACTAGGGAAAGGGTCTTTATCAACCCCCATTTGTCCTTCTCCATGGAAGATTCATTCCCTTGCCTCGATGGCATCTTGGACTACATTTCTATAGATTACGCATTTCTTTATTGTGTGAGAGAAAGAATCGTGCCATTTATAGTATATCTTTCCATTTAGTGTGTTAGGGTAAGGTATCCTACGTTTCCCTCTAATCTTGAGCATATTGTTTGCCTCAAGCCAATCAAATATGAAGTCAGCTCTTGAGAGGTCAAATGAATATTTTCTCAAGTTTTGGGACTGGTTTGACTTTCTAACTTTAATATCCTTTTTTACTAAAGGTTTGCAAATAATCGAAGGTCCTTTGATGAATTCAGCATTGTCAATTTCATATGGAGGATCTTCTTCCTCGTCAATCAGATCATGTATGCAGGTTCCATATATGCTATCTTTCTTCAGGTTTTCCTCCTTCAAGACAACCAAATACTGATAAGTCTAATTTAGTATATAATTAATCATATCATTTAGGTTCATTTCCAAACCATTTTACATCAAACATTTATCGCTTTTTGCTCGCTTTTGCTCTTTTTCACCCCTTATTGTTATTTCCTTGCAAAAACACTCATTTTATGCTAATTCTCGCTAGGTTTTATCATCAATATCAACAAGTGAATACAAGATACATCAAACAAAAGCAAAAATTGGGCTAAACGCATTAATTTACACGGTTTAAGCAAGGATGAACCAAGTTCATGTACAATTCATTTCAACTTGCAAGAATGGGTAGCCAAATGAACAAATCAAGAGCAAGGATGCATTGCAAACTTCAATAACATGTTCAAGATTAAGTAAGATCTAATTTTGGGCGGCAAAACTAAAGAAAAAATGCAAAAAATAAGCAAAAGCAGCAACTTGCAAGAAGGGGGCAGCAATGAGGTGCAATGGGATTCAAGCTTGCAAAATTTTTTATTCCAAGCATTTGCAACCTAAAACACTATAAATAGGAATTTTTGGAAGGGCTTTTATCAACAATTCATCCAGAAAAACCTCAAAATAAAGTAGTAGAAACATAGGTAAACCATGAGGGGAAGAAAGAGGGAAGGAAAGAAGAGTCTGGTTTGTAATTTTTATTTTTAAGTTATGTTCTATCCTTTCTTCTTTAAGTTCATAGATTTTGTGTTAGTTTTGGTTCAGATTATAATGTAGCCTAAGCTGTAATATACACTCTTTTCTAATTCAACGTATTCAAAGTTTGGTTATTGCGCCATTTGAGTGTTTACCATTGTTCTTCATGAGTTTTGAATGCTTGATCCCCATTCAAAGCCTATAATGATTCATAATGAGTCCGAGAGGAGAATCATGAAAAATGCAAAAATGATCAACACTTCAAATTGAGCAAATATTAGAGATAGATTAACGCGATTTGTATGATCTTAAATGAAAACATGGATCTTCAAAACTCTTTTCTTATTTAAATTCATGCAAGATATTGATGAGTTCATATGTAAAAGGGCATGCTAAATGTTTCTCGGGAGAGAATGTTTAGTAAATTGGGGTTTTTGACAATCAACACGTAATAACAACTTGAATATCGAGAATAAAAAGATGTATTGATGCAACTAGGTGAAATGGGATGCCTTGGACCTTATTAACTCATTAATACCTTCAAAAATTAGTAAAACTTTCATAAAATCAATAAAATTTTGTGTTCTTTTTCAGTAAACCACAAATTTCGATCTTTCAAATAGTGAGGAAACTACCAATTTCAGTACTCATTCAATAAACAATCCTTGTAGGACGATGCTCTACTCATTCTATATTATTTGATACGACTTAGGGCACTTGCTAAGTATAAACACTAAGCACATCAAGTTTTTGGCACTGTTGCTGGGGATTGTTCTTATTTGAGTGACATTGATACCACCCAGTTTTAGCACTAATTTGAAGTTGTTTTGTTAAAATTCGTAAATTTTGTTTGAGTTTGAAGAAGAAATTTCTTTTCTTTCATTTATTTCATTCACTTGATTTTATTTGTAAAGTCATTTTTACTTGTAAAATTCCTATGGCATCCCCTATATTGTGTTTTTATTAAGCTTTGTTAAATTTGTGTTATTTTTTTTTCTCTTTATTTTTATCTTTCTTTTACTTGTAAGTTCACTTTGAAAAGAATTTGAAAGTTTAAATTGTTATTTTTAATATTTTCAAAAAATTAGTATTACTATCCCTCCCCACCCCCCCCCCCCCCCCCCCCCCCAAAAAAGCTTTTTTTTTTAAGTTTTCATATTAGATTGTTGTATTTTTAAGTTTTCTTATTAACTTTATCTTTATTTTAACTTTTTAATTCATCTAGATAAGTTTTTCAAAGTTTAGTTTGTATTAAGTTTTTCAAAACATTAGTGTTACTATCCCTCCTCCTAAAATTTGGTTTTTGTTTTGTGTTATAGTGTTGTATTTTTGTACTTTCTCATTATTTTTATCTTTCTTTTAACTTTAAGTTTATTTTTTGTTTACATGACTCTTTGATATCTAAAAATTTAACACAGAACATTGCTAGAGAGGATGGCTAGCAACAACTATATGAGATCTCAATATCAAGCTGTACCAAGAACACCACTGGGAATTCATGAAATTAATGTGTTATCTGCTCAACTCTCACTAATTCAAAAAACAATTGGATAACATAAGTGTCAAAGTTGTTCGTACTCCAAGATATGAATTTTTTACAGGTAACCATGCTAGTACGGAGTGCCAAGTGGGCAATAGTTTTTCCACATTAGGTTTTGAATAGAATAACTGCATGTCAAATTATCAACAAGCCAATACAACCCTTACTTTAGCAACTACAGTTAAGGATAGATGAACCCTTCTAACTTTTCTTGGAACCATCGTGAAGCACCTTAGGAACCCATTCATCCACCTCAAGAAAAGAATTACAACTTAGAAGAGATGTTTAGGGAATTCATGCATGAAAGTACAAAGTTTACTTAAGAAACCAGGGCTATCTTTAGAAATCAAGAAGCTTCCATTCGAAATTTAGAAACTCAAGTAGGGGCTACATTAGAGGAACTTTCTGAGAGGTCCAAAGAATCCTTACTTTTCAATACCATTACCAACCCAGGGGAACAAACTAACTCCATAGCATTAACGGACGAGGACACATTAGAAGAACCACCTCAATGTGACATAACCCCTTTGATCAACTCATTGCCACCAATTTCCAAACCCATCTTGACCGACCCACCGCCACCAGTGATCGAAATAGAGTGTTGAGCTTGTTAACAAAGTCAGAGGTTTTCGGAGCCAAGGATGACTTTATGAAAAAATGCAGAAAAGATCGAAAAAGGAAATTCAAGTTGTGGCACATTAAGCTTAAGGATCCCATGATTAAAGAAGGTGGAGGTGGTCGTGTTTAGAAGGGTACAAAGAAGATCCGTGGAAAAAAATGGTCATTGAAGGTGGATGAAACTCCATTCTCCATCAAGACACAGAATAGATCATTGCCAAAAAGTTGAGCTAATGACTATAACTTAAGCGCTTCTTGGGAGGCAACCCAAATTTTCCTTTCCTTACTTCTTTTCTTTTAATTTCCTTTAATTTTTATGATTTTCTAATATTTTTGTACATTTCGTTCAACAGGTTTTTTGAAATAAGTTTGGGGTAACCAAATGTCAACATCCACAATCAAATAAGAAATCCTCAAACCTAGGAAGTATCTCTCACATACTGCTTCGTTCCTTGTATTTCTTTTAATATTGAGGACAATGTTAACTTTATGTTTGGGGGTGGGAGAGATATTTTGTCAAATCTTTTTAAAAATTTTAGACAAAATTTTTCGAAAAGTTTTTTTGTCTAGTCCTATTTTATCTTTTAAAGTCGGCTTTAGTGCCTCCTAGAGTTCGGAACCTTTGTATGGAGATGTTGATAGTGTCGGCCAGCAAAAAGATTTTCTATTTTCTATAGTTTAGATCATTAGCCATTTTAAATTTTTATTTTGATCCAATTTAAAATCATTAAAAAAAAATATTGAGGTCTTATCATCATGCTTTTTAGGCAATTTTTCTACTCTTTTTAGCTCGTTTACTTTAATTGGACTTGAATAACTTTAGAATAAATTATTTTTGTGTTCTAATTGCAAAACATGATCTATTCCAAAGGCACTATCTTGATAGAATCATGGTATCTGAGTTCACTAGTTAGCATGGCTATTTTACCATTCTTTCTTATTAAAAGACGCACAAATTTGAATGGATTACATTAAGATTATCATTTACATAATAAACTTTGAAAAGTAATGTCTAAATCTAAATAAAAATATGAAAAAAAAAGATAGAGAAAATGAGGGAGGAATCTCTTGCACCGCTATCCCATATAAACATTTCAAAATACATGTTGCCCAACACGTGGGCTTCTCAGTGGTGGCGTCTCTTACCATGCGGTCATGGCCCTGGGGCCAGTGGCTTGATTCTCGCTAAAGATATACTGATGCAGTCATAATGAGGGCGTCTTAGTAGTGGTGTCTCCCACCCATGTGGTCATCGCCCAGGGGTCAGGAGTTCGATTCTCGCTGAAGATATATTCACGCAGTCATATTGAGGACGTCTCAGTGGTGGTGTCTCTTACCCATGCGGTCATCACCCAGGGGTCAAGAGTTCAATTCTCACTGGAGATATATTAATGAACTGGGATTGACTAGGGCAGATCAGTCCCTCATAAATAATATATAGAAAAAAGGGGGAGAAAATTTTGTGAATAACTTTTAGCCTTGGGCATACTGGAAATGTTTTGTTATGAATGGCATGAATTTTTGTCATTTATTCGGTTTGAATGTCTTGAGATTAAAAAGAACGGATAAACTTAATTTGCTTAGCCAACTTTTGAATTCAATAACCAGATTGATAGGTTTTTCCTTAGAAAGATTATTTTTCCTTTAAAACCTTAAACTTTGAGCCTCACTCATTCTTTCTTAATAGAAGTATTGTTGCTTTGAATTGTATTAAAAATCCTTAAAAAGCATGAGATCATGCACTTTAATGTTTAGCCTTGCTCAAGAACGAGCAAGATTTAAGTTTGGGGGTATTATGATAAATCTAATTTAGTATATTATTATTCATATTATTTAGGTTCATTTCCAAACCATTTTACATCAAACCTTTATCGCTTCTTGCTCACGTTTGCTCTTTTTCGCCCCTATCATTAGTTTCTTGCAAAAATGCTCATTTGATGCTAATTCTTGCTAGGTTTTATCACCAACATCAACAAGTGAATGCAAGATACATCAAAAAAAAAAAAGGCAAAAAAGGGGCTAAACACATCATTTTACATAGTTTAAGAAAGGATGAACCAAGTTCATGTACATTTTCATTACAACTTGCAAGAATGGAAAGCCAAATGAATAAATCAAGAACAAGGATGCATTGTACACTTCAAGAACATGTTCAAGATGATGTAAGATCTGATTTTGGGCTGAAAAACTAAAGAAAAAAATAAGTGAAAGTAGTAACTTGCAAGAAGGAGCGGCAATGAGGTGGGATTCAAGCTTGCAAATTTTTATTCTAATTATTTACAACCTCAAACACTATAAATAGGAGTTTTTGGGAGGTTTTTTTTATCATTATTTCATCCAGAAAAAACTCAAAACAAAGTAGTAGAAACATAGGTAAACCGTGAGGAGTAGAAAGAAGGAAGGAAAGAAGAGTTTGGTTTGCAATTTTTCTTTTTAAGTTCTTTTCTATCCTTTTTTTTTTCTTTAATTTCATGAATTTTTTCTTAGTTTTACTTTATATTATGTATATCATGAACTAATTTTGTCTTTCCAAGGCTACGATGTAGCCTAAGTTGTAATATACGCTCTTTTCTAATTCAACGTATTCAAAGTTTATTTATTGCTCTGTTTCAATATTTATCATTGTTCTTCATGAGCTTTGAATGCTTGATCACCATTCAAAGCCTAGAATGATTCATAATGATTTTGGGAGGAGATTTATGATAAATGCTAAAATGATAAACACCACAAATTGCGTGAATGCTAGAGATATATTAACTCGATTTGTGTGGTCTTAAATGAAAACTATGGATTTTCAGAACTCTTTTCTTATATAAATCCATGCAAGAGATTGATGAGTTAAAATGTAAAAGAGCATGCTAAATTCTTCTCAAGAGAGAATGTTTATTAAATTAGGGTTTGACCATCAACACGTAGTAACAACTTGAATATCAAGAATAGAAAGGCGTATTGATGCAATTAGGTAAAATTGGATGCCTTGTATCTTATTAACTCATTAAAACCTTAAAAATTCAGTAACCTTTTATAAAAATCAGTAAACATTTGTGTTCTTTTTCATTTTGTTTTGTTTCATATCAAAAATCACAAATTTCGGTCTTTCAAATAGTGTTAAAACTACTAATTTCGATACTCATTCAATAAACAATCCTCGTAGGATGATACCGTACTCATTCTATATTACTTGATACGACTTAGTGCACTTGCTAAGCATAAACACCAAGCACATCACATACCTAGCGCCACATTCCGCCAGTTGAAGTAGCGTTGTGAAGTTTGAGCCTTCAAACTTTTTCCTGAACTCAGTATCCAAGCCATTCAAAGCTAGATTGGCATATTCCACCTTAGGGAGAGCCACTATGAATTTTAACACCGCTCTTTTGAACAGGTTAATATAATCCTCTATGGATTCATCTAGCTTTTGTCTCATTCGAGCCAGGTCTGTCATAGAGTTTCCTAGTTCCATTCTGGGGAATTGGGCCTAAAATTGTCTAGCCATGTCATACCAATTGTGAATGGAATTAGGTCGTAAACTAATATACCACTAAAAGGCCGTCCTTGTCAAAGAACTAGGGAACATCCTATGTTTCAAGTACGGGTTGTTAGCTGCTTCTCGGCATCAGCAGTTGAATCTTATCTAATGCTCAAGAGCCAACACGCTCCTTCCTCATCAGTAGAGGGTGAACTTGGGAATTTTGTATCCTCGAGTGAAAGGGTAGTCCTTGTCAATATAGTTAGGGTCTAGATTGCTCTACAAGGGTCTATTGTCCCTTCTAAGGCCTGGCCCATACATCTGCTCAATAAGGGCAGCCAATTGGTCTTGGAGGGAGAGGTTTGGCACATGGTTATGTGTCTTCCATTTCCCCCAAGGGGTTGAGGGTCTTGAGGGGGGTCAGCAAGATATCGCTGATCTCCCATAACAACCGGATGCGGGAATGGATTTTGTCCCACATACATAGGGTAGTAACACCCTTGATCATTCTAGCCATTTGGTTGATTGGCCATAAGTATGTACTAAGAAATCCTTTGATATGTGGCATGCCTAAAAGCGCACCTACATTAACAGGTTGATGGGCTATCCTTGCCTGATCAATCCCCTAGGCTAGATCTTGTAGACGCAGGAAGTGAGTTTACCCCCTATTCTCATATTTGGAAAGAGGCCTAGGAGGAGGACATTGGTCCCCAACTCTGGGAACTTGCCCCTGCGCACCTACTCTGATGCTCTAATTAAGCCTCAAGGCAGCCTCTCTAGCATAAGGAGGGTATTGAGGTTTTACCTCCTGGTCTCAGGGATAGTATAGACCTGAACATTGGCATTGGATCACGTCAAAGCCAAAAGTACACCCATGATTCAAAGGGCCAACAACGCTAAAGGTTGCGCTATCACTCCTATGGCAAGAATCAAAGTGACTAGCACCTAGTTAGCCATAGTTGGATTTCATGTTCTCTCAAGGACTGTGTTGTCAACCAAAACCACTGGCATTCGTGAGCTCGAAGGAACATCATGACGGTACCGAGTGGGAACTAAGGGAGAACGAATACTCCTTTGTCACCTAATATCCTCTTTAACAGCTTGAACTAAGCCATTATGAGTCTTAGCCTACCCAACTAAGATAGGCTCAATTTCAATTACTAGATGTTTTGCCACGTTCTTAACTATAAGGGTAGCGGTCGAAGACAGGGTTGTTAGGAATGGTGTCCTGAAAATTCAAATTTGTCCAGTAAATATTATTTTATTAATGAATAAAATTGAAGTTTCAGTCATTTTCTTTTTAAATTTGTGTAAGTAAGCGTATATACTGCATGTGATTTTCTTTTTGGTAACATCCATGAGATGAGTGTCGTTCACAGACTACAATTTACATGTTTGTTCTAAATGGTTTATGATATTAACCTTCAAATAGACTTGGAACAAATGGCATGGATTGTTGTATAAAAAACTCGTAGTCAAAGATAAGTTTGGACCACTTGTATGCTAAGACTATAATGTGACACTTTAGATGACTTGTCTTGGTCATGTGGATGGTGATCCAAAAGTGTTGGGTTGGTGTGTTTAATAAGATTGATACAATGAGTTAGACCATGTGAGTTGCTTACTTCTAAACTATTATCAGGAATGAGTGATTTATGTTGTATTGTTTGAATGACGACTCTAAATCATGAGAGTATTCTAGACTTGTACATGGAACGTTACTTATTTTGTTATGCTATAAGTAAGGTCTAGGCAAATGACTAAATTCTCACGTACACTGGGTAGCAGTGTGAAGTGTGACAAGGATCAAGTATTGAATACGGAATCTATAGTCTTTTATGAGATATAGATGTCCCCTTAGCTGATTCGCAAGTATTTGAATGATTCGGAATTTTTGGCCAAAGTGTTCCAAGTGTTTGATATTCGGGATTTATACTGTGAATATGTTCAATTATAAATGAATTATTCAGTAAAGGGCAAGTCGATAACAAATGGAAAAGATGTGACAAAAATAATAATAGTAGTTATAATTATTTTTTGTCATGAACATCTAGTGGAGGGGTTGTTGTAATCAATACAGTCTATTTGGGAATTATCGAATAAATGATTTAAGTCTAAAGTGCAATTGGATTTAATTAATGGAATTAAGTCCCATTAAATGGTAATTAAATTTTATAATGAGGTGGTAATTAATTTAACCCATTTGGAACTAGATGTAAATTGTCTCTAAGGTCCCTGAGCAAGCCTCTTTTTTTATTGCCACTGAAAAATATTAAAGAATTCATTAGATGAATTAGTTATTCATGAGATGAGCAAATTTAAGTTTGCCAAACATTATTCATGAGATAAATAAAAATTAAAAATTATACAATAAAATAAGTTTTTTGAAATTAAAATTCATAAGATGAATTTTTACATGTGAGCAACCGAGCAAAACCAAACAAAAAAGTGGCAAATCAGGGTCTCGATCCTCGTATGCATGTATGGGCTCGCGTGCAGGGCTGCCATGACTCAATCTGCGCCTTCCAAAGCTGGCCAATCCAACTGCAACACATGGCACACGTTTTTGAAATTAAAAATTGGCGGTTTTTAACCTAAGTGACGCGGTGTTTTGGCTGATTTCACATTCAAATACTACGTTTTGTTTTGTAACTACGCGTCCCACATCGACCAAATTGGATTTTTTGCTCCTGTACCCTACAATAAACAGAGGTACCTAATTCATGGTATGGAATCAATTAATAATCAAAACGTTTCTGAAAGAGTTGATTTTTGGAGATCTAATTGTACAAAAAATTTTTCTTTCCTTAGTTTAATATTTTTTGGAGCCTACTCTCTAGGCTTTTTTAGGTTAATGTGTAGAAGGCAGTTGGGTCTCGATTTTCTCGGAGTAATTTAATATGCTTCTTCTAGTTTTCTTTTTTTTTTTCTATTTATTCACAGTTTTCTTATTATGCCAGTTCCAGTTCATGTAATTATTATGAATGTATTAGAGTAAAGGTCTGTAGATTTAAAATTAGAAATTTAAATCAGTAGATTTAAAATAAGGAATTTTAAATCAACGTTTAGTTTAAAATTAAGAATTTTAAACCCTTCCGCTGTGTTAACTAATTAAATTAGGAAAAGTTTTTTGAAATTCATCTGAATAATTAGTATCAGAGCCAACCTCTATTTACATTCATAATATACATCAATAGGTATAATAAAATCAAAATAAATAGACTTGCGATTTAATAAAATAAAGATTTTATTAGGAAGGAAAGATTGTTTAAGTTATCGGTCTAAATTGTTAAATCGATATTAAATTAATAGTTAATTCAGATCTGTCAATTCATTAATTTGCATTCATGTTATTCATATATAAGATTATGCATATTTGATCATGATTTACGAAATTGGATTACATTAATCAAATGAGATTAGATTCAATTTCTTTTTAAATCAAAAAAATTTTAAAGACGTGTAGACTTAGTACTAGTTTACATAGTAATTAAAAAAAATTTCTTAATTAATTTAATTTTAAAATGAGATTCTAAAGTAGATTATAAAATAATCTAAGTTGTAAATTGGTACTATTTTAAATAAAAAATTAATTAATTAATTTTATTAGTTAATTTAATTTTTAGAATGAGATTCAAAAGGAGATTATGAGATAATCAAACTTGTAAATGGAAGTTAATTAAAACCACTAGTTTATAAAAATCAAGTGGGAGCGAGGTTCAATTATTGAAACTTCACAGTTTCCATTACCTGTCTAACAGTGCAGTAAATGGATAGATCTCCCTGCGGAGGATGTCGGTTTGTAGGTTACATGGTTAGACTTCTATTAGGATAAACTAAAGTACAAAGAAGCGATGCGACCATGCTACCGTGGAGTATTACATGTATTTGCATGGAGGTTTAGGTAATGGTTTACACTTGACTAGTGTGATACATTAGCCTCCCCGAGGAGCTCTGTTGTGTTATGTGAGAGACTAAGGTAAAGTGGTGAGTTAATCATGTTTAGTAAGAGTTACAAGAAAACATGTTATTTGAGAATAGTTCCCACCCAAACTAATTTCGTACGACCCTGCTGCCAGGGAGTGAGGAGTGGTGTGCTAGGGTCATCATTGCATGCATGATAGTACAGTTTTGTGGATACCTGACTTATTGTGTTTGCTAAAATAAAAGAACAGATATCACTGCATTATAAATGATTCACGTTAAATAGTTACGCAAATGCTTGCATTCATAGTGTTTTGAAATGGATATGGTTGGTGAACTTCACTCGATTATAATGCATAATATGCTCACCCAGCCAAATTACTTTACCTGAAAAAAACAAGTTGGACTTAGTTATTAATCACAAGGGTCTAGAGTTTGTTCTCACTAAGGCTTGTCCACCAATGCCCATTGCTAATTGCGCAACTACTAAAAAAGAGCTTTACGAACACTGGCATGGGGCTAATGAGTTAGCCAAGTGCCATATATTAACCTCAGTGTCAGAAATACTTAGGCATTAGATGCTTGAGAGGCAAACAGCAGCTGAGATGATTGAATATTTAGAAGAAATATTTGAGGAGCAATATAAATCAGCAAAACAAGAACTCATAAAGAAGTTGCTCAACATGAAGATGTCTGAAGGAATACCATTTGAGGAACACATCATGAATTTGATGACGTGTTTTTCTAAAATGGAGATCCTCGGAGCTGAGTTTGATAGTCAAACCAAGCAAGATATCATCCTCAATTCTCTGTCCAGCTCATTCGCTTAGTTCAGGCTAAATTTTTAGATGAACAACAAAGATTTTTCATTGCCTGAACTAATGAAAGAGTTACAAGCAATAGAGAACTTCATATGGGGCATGAGGAGTGCCCATAATTTGGGAATGAGTAACAGTGAACCGGTAAAAAGGAAAGTGTTTCCTTCCCCCAGAATTAGGCCACTAGAAAAGGGACTGCACTAAGGACTTAGCTGCACTTCCTGCAAAAATTGCTAAGCCATCTGGTGAAGGTATATTGATATCTCACCTAGCTGAGTCATGCGTAATTGAGAGTGCTAGGAATAGTGTCAAAAAATTCAGATTTATTCTGTTATTGTTCTTTTATTTAAGAATAAAATTGAAGTTCCAATCACTTCCTTGTAAAATTTGTGTAAGCGAGTATTATACTACACATGATTTTCTTTTAAGTATCGTCCATGAGATGGACAAAGTCCTCAGATTACATTTTATATGTTTGTTCTAAGTGGATAATGAGATTAAGCCACTGATAGACTTGGAACAAATGGTATGGAATGTGATTTGAATAACTTGTGGTCAATGATGAGCTTAGGCTACTTGTCTGTTCAGACCAAGACTTAACACTTTAGATGACTTGTCCTAGTCATGTGGATGGTGATCCCAAAAGTGTTAGGTTGGTGTGTTTAATAAGATTGACACACTGAGTTGGACCATGTGGATTACTTATTTCTAGACTACTATCAGAGATGAGTGATTCATGTTGTACTGTTTGAACTACAACTCTAAATCTTGAGAGTATTATAGACTTGTGCATGGAGCGCTAGTCACTTTGGTGCACTATAAGTAAGGTCTAAACTGTGACTGAATTCCCAAGTACACTGGGTAGCAGCATGAAGTGTGACAAGGATTAGGTATTCAATATGGAATCTGCAATCTCTTATGAGGTATAGATATCCTCTTAGTTGATTCGCAAGTATTTGAATAGTTCGGAAACTTAAGGCAAAGTATTACAAGTGTTTGACATTTGAAATTTATACTATCAATATGTTCAAGTATAAATGAATTATTCAGTGAAGGGCGAGTTGGTAACTAATAGAGAAGCTGTGAGAAGGATAATTGTAGTAGTTATACTTATTCTTTGTCATGGACATCTAATTGGAGGGGTTGTTGTCATTAATACATCCTATTTGAGAAATATCGAAAAAATGATTTAAGTCTAGAGTGCAGTGAGGTTTATTTAGTGGAATTAAGTCCCATTAAATGATCGTTAAATTATATAACGAGATGGTTAATTTAGTCCATTTTGAGCTAGATTTAAATTATCCCCGAGTCTGTATTTAATACCATCGGAAAAAATATTAAAGAATTCAAGGGATGAATTATTTATCCATGAGATGGGTAAATTTAATTTCGCCAAGCATTATTCATGAGATGAATAAAAACTAAAAATTATAAAATAAAGTAATTTTGGAAAATCAAAATTCATAAGATGAATTTTTATATGTGAAAAACAAAAAAAAAATCTCAGCCCAAATCGTGATCCGCGCATAAGCAAACGGATGGATGGCCCTAGTTGGAGATCCATGTGCCTGTGAGCGGGTCAGTCACGGCCGGCCACATGGCACACAGTGAGAGGCGGTTGAGCACGAGACAATACGTCGCCTTTTGCCTTTGTTTTGAAATGAAACGGCGCATTTTGTTTTAAACTGTCGCATTCCGCATCAAACTAATTGGATTTTTTTCATTCCGATATACTACTATAGATAGAGATACCTATTCCAAAGATTTGGCATTCAATTGAAAGTAAAAAAAATTAAAGGTTTCTAAAAGTATTGACTTTCGGAGGCCTAGTGGGAGTGAAAATTTTCCTTTCTTATTTTTTTTTCAATCAAGTTTAATATTTTTTAGAGCGCATCCTCCGTGCAGTTCGAGGTCATTGCATAGAAGGCAGCTGGGTCTGGATTTTCTCGGCTTTCAAGCAGTATTATTATTTTCTGGTTTTTCTTTATTTGGAGCAAGTCCGGGTATGTTCTTCCTTCCGTCGCTTTTAAGTTTTTCCTTTTTCTATTTATTTACAGCTTTTCTTATTATACCTGTTATAAGTTTATGTTATTGATATGAATTATCAGAGTTGAGGCATCTAGATTTAAATTAGGAATTTAAATCTATAGATTTAAAATTAGGAATTTTAAATCAACCTTAGGTTTAAAATTAAGAATTTTAAATCCTTCCACTGCGTTAATGTAATTAAGTTAGGAAGGATTTTTGAAATCCGTAACAACAACTGTTATAAGAGCAAAGGAATCGATAGAGATAACCCTATTCCTAGGAATTCTCGTGCCTCAGGTGTCACGAAGCATAACTCTCCGACCGGGGGTTTAGGTAGCAAGAAGAGTCTCCTACGCTGAGTGCTCTAATAGGTGCATTTTGTTATGTCCGCAGTTGGAGAATTGTGAACCCAACAATTGGCATTAGAGTTAGATTAATTAATAACTAGGGTAGTTATTCCCAACAATTGGTAGCAGAACCGGCCTCTGATTACATTTATAATATACATGGATAGGTATAAAGAGATTCAAATAAATAGACTTGCAATTTAATAAAATCAAAATTTTAATAAGAAGGAAAGTCAGTTTAACTTGACATTGATAATAATCTATACATTGGTTTAAATTGGTTAAATCGATAAAGAATTAATAATTAATTCAGATGATTGTTTAAAGTAACAATTTAAATTATTTAAATCGTTAATCAATTAATGGTTAATTAGATTGTCTAAGGTAACAATTTAAACGATTTTAATCATTAATGAATTATTAGTTAATTTTGATTTGTCAATTCATGAAATTATATTCATATTATTTGCATGATGAAATTGTGCATATTTAATCATGATTTATAAAATCGGATAAAATTGATCTAATGAGATTAGATCCAATTAATTTTTATAAAATTGGATAAAATTGATCTAATGAGATTAGATTCAATTAATTTTTACAAAATCAGATAGAATTGACCTAATGAGATTAGATTCAATTATTTTTTACAAAATCAGATAAAGTTGATCTAATGAAAACAGATTCAATTATTTTTTTACTAAATCGGATAAATTGATTTAATGAGATTATATTCAATTATTTTCTTAAATTCATTATTTTAATTTAAAAAATTATTTGCTGCCGCTAACGTCAGTCAACATCTGATGTCAGCAGGTCAGCACTGAGTTTAGTGAATTAAAAAAAATATTTGGGGATGTGCAGACGTCAGTACCTTTTTATGTAATAATTAAAATTAATTTTACAATGAGATTCTAAAATAGATTATAAGATAATCTAAATCGTAAGACGGTACTATTTTAATTAAAATTAATTGTTATTAATTAATTTAATTTTAGAATGAGATTTCGAAATATATTATAAGATATCTAATTTATGATATTATTTTAAATAAAAATTAATTTATATTAATTAATTTAATTTTAGAATGAGATTCTAAAATAGATTATAAGATAATCTAAATTATAAGTTGGTGCTATTTTAAATAAAAATTAATTAAGTGATTTTATTGGTTAATTTTAGAATGAGATTCTAAGGTAGATTATGAGATAATCTATATTACAAGATGATAGTATTTAAAATAAAAAAATTACTTAATTAATTTTGTTATTTAATTTTTAAAATGACATTCTGAAGAGGATTATAGGATAATTTAAGTTGTAAATGCAAGTTAATTAAAAATCACTAATTCACAAAAATCAAGTGGAGCGAGGTCCAATTGTTGAAATCTCATGGTCTCCATTACCGGTTCCATAGCGAAGTTGGAAAAAGGAAAGTGTTTCTTTTGTGGGAAAATTGACCCCTGGAAGAAAAATTGTACTAAGTACTCAGCTTCTCTTCTTACAAAGACTACGAAGCCATCTGGTGAAGATATGTTGATATCTTACTTAGTTAAGTCATGCACAGTTCAAAGTCCACAAGGTTTCTGGAGTGTGGACTCAGGTTCAACTAACCATGTTTGTAATATGTTACAGGGGCTCGGACTAATCAAGAGGCTGCATGATGGGGAGCAGTACCTGATGGTTAAGCACAGTACAAGTGTAGTGGTCTTAGGAGTAGGAGATGTTAGCTTAGTATCCAATGGAAGAGTTTTGATTTTACAAGATTGTTTATTTGTACCTGCATTGCGCAGGAATTTGATTCAGATGTTTCATTTTTTGGATAATTGTTATTCAGTTAATTTTGGTTTTGAACATGTCATTATTAAAGTACATGTATAAATGGTTTATCCGTGTAATTTCCTAATCAACACTCTCATATTTGTTTTAAAGAATCTAACATAAGCTCACTTGTTCGATCTCCTAAAACTGGTAATTCGAACAGGATCCAAAGACAGGTAAAAGATGGACTGATAGAGGCTATGGACTTGAGATCATTACCAGTTTGCGAATTCTGCATAGAATAAAAGGTGACCAAGTCTGTCTTTAAGAGTAAAGGCAACAGATTTGGTGACTTACTTGAGCCGGTTCACACATATGTATGTGGACCAATGAATGTTCGAGCAAGTGGTGGGTATGAGTACTTCATCACATTCACTGATGATTACTCAAGATATGGATATGTTTACCTAATGAGACATAAGTCGGACTTTTTTGCAAAGTTCAAAGAGTACAAAGTTGAAGTCGAAAAGTTAGTAGGTAAACAAGTTAAGTCACTTCGATCAGATCGAGGTGGTAAATATCTTTCGAGTGAGTTTCAAGATTTCCTAATTACACAAGCAAAAATAGAGTAGTATTAGAGGCGTTAAAAGAAAATGACGCTAGTTCTGAACAGCTAGACACAACTCGAGCTACAATGGACGCATTAAATGCACCTGCTGTAAGGGTTGAGAATATTTTAAGTACAAGAGAACCCAGGTGTAGTGGGAGGATTGTCAGGGCACCTGACAGGTTCATGATGGGAGCCTTAATGGTCAACTGCGACTTTGAATCTAATCTTCTCAGCTACAATGAGGCAGTCAAAGACAAGGATGCAGACCAATAGTGTTGGGAAAAAAAACTCTGATGCAGCCTATTGGGTTCATAGTTCTCAACTATGGTCACAACAATAGGTACCTATTAGATCACTTAGAGTAAAAGACTCTTCTCTTTATCAAAGCCCCGGTCAGAGAGTCACGCTTCGTGACACCTCATAGGCTAGAGTTCCAGGGAATAGGTTTATCTCTATAAGCCCTTTGCTCTAATACCGGTTGTTGGGACGAATTTCAAAAATTCTCCCTAAAGTTTATGCAGTGGAAGGGATTTAGAATTCATAATTCAAAACCTGGGCTGATTTAAAATTTCTAATTCTAAATCTACATATTTAAATTCATAATTTCAATCTACAAATCTAAATTCTTAATTTAGATCTACAAGCTTTTTACTCTAATATATTCATAATAATACCTAAACTTAAACAGCCATAATCATGAATACTATAAATAAATAGAAAAGTAAAAACTAAAAGAAGAAGGAAAGAAAACGTACCTGGTATTGCTCTAATATAATAATACCATAAAGAAATAACATTCTTGAAAAGAATACCAAAATTGAGACCCCGCGATCTTCTATGCAATGACTTCGAGCTGCCCGGAGGGCGAGAAAATATTAAACTGAGGAAAGAAAATTTTCAATTGAAATTTTTCTCTCCAATTAGGTCTCCGAAACAATTTTCAGAAGCCCAAAAAATTTACTTTCAATTGAATGCCAAACCCTTGAAATAGGTATCTCTATTTATAATAGTATACCAAAGCGAAAAAAATATAAAATAAACGATGTGGAACGTGCAGAACTTTCAAGCAAAACGTAGCGTATCAAAACAAAGCAGTTCAAAATGCCGCGTTTCGAACACAGTACAAGCAGCATATAATATTATTTATACCGCGTGCCACATGTCGGGCTGTGATTGGTCCTGTGGTGAGCACACGGATAGTTACTCGGATGAGCTAGCACGCGACACATGTCGGGTGCTAGTTCATCCATTTCGGTACACACAGATTGCACCGTGTTTTTGCGATTTTTGTTTTATTATTACTATTTTTTTTTTTTTTGCTTTGTTTCCACATGTAAAAATTCATCTTATTAATTTTAATTTTCAAAATTATTTTTTTTTAATTTTTAATTTTTTTTATTCATCTTATGAATAATGTTTGGCAAAATTAATTTACTCATCTTATGGATAAATAATTCATCTCATATTCTTTAATATTTTTCTAATCACAATAAATATAGAAGCTTGCCCAGGGACCTCAGGTAGCTCCAAATGGGTTAAATTAATCATCCCATGAAATAATTTAACGAGACTTAATTCCACTAATTAAGTCTCACTGTACTCTAGACTTAAAATCATTTATTCAATATCTCCCTAATAGACTATACTGATGACAACCACCTCTCCTCTAGATGTCCATGACAAAGGATAAATATAACCACTACCATTATCCTTCTCACAGCTTCTCCACTAGTTACCAACTCGCCTTTCACTGAATAATTCATTTATACTTAAACATATTCATAGTATAAATTCCAAATGTCAAACAATTGGAATACTTTGGCCAAAGTTTTCGAACTATTCAAATATTTGTAAATTAACTAAGGGACATCTGTATCTCATAAGAGACTATAGATTCCCTATTGAATACCTAATCCTTGTCACACTTCACGCCGCTGCCCAGTGTACATGGGAATTTAGTCAGGCATTTAGACCTTACTTATAGTACACCAAAGTAACTAACACTCCATGCACAAGTCCAGAATACCCTCAGGCTTTAGAGTCATAGTTCAAACAGTACAACAGGAATCACTCATCTCCGATAGCAGTCTAGAAATAAGTAATTCACATGGTCCAACTCAGTGTGTCAATCTTATTAAGCACACCAACTCAACACTTTTGGATCTCCATCCACATGACCAAGACAAGTCGTCTAAAGTGTCAAGTTATAGTCTTAGCATACAAGTGATCCAAACTTTTCTTCGACTACGAGCCTTTCAAACAACAATCCATACCATTTGTTCCAAGTTTATCTGTGGCTTAGTCTCATAAGTCTCTTAGAACAAACATGTAAATTGTAGTATGATGACTATACCCATCTCATGGATGTCTTCCAAAAGAAAATCACATGCATTATAAATACTCGCTTACAAAAATTTAACTAGGAAACTACTGGGACTTCAATTTTATTTATTAATTAAAATAATATATCCATAATAAATTTGGATTTCAGGACACTATTTCTAACAAATAGGTCTTAGCAATGAAATTTGAGATAGGATCTATGTATTCTAATCAGGACTGGTATCTTGTAGAGGCGCTTGTTGGCATTAAGCCTATTGGGTGTAAATGGGTCTACAAGAGGAAAAGAGAAGTGGACGGGTAGGTAGAAGACCTTCATGGCAAGACTGGTTGCTAAGGGTTTTACCCAAAAGCAAGGAATTCATTATGATGAGACCTTCTCACTAGTGGCCATGCTAAAGTCCATAAGGATACTCCTATCCATTACAGCTCATTATGAGATCTGGCAAATGGAAGTCAAAATGGCCCCTTTTGAATGGTCGTCTTAAAGAAGACATCTATATGGTGCAACCAGATGGTTTCATTGGCAAAAATCAGGAGCATATGATATGCAAACTGAAGAAGTCCATATATGGACTAAGGCAAGCATCACGGTCATGGAATATTAGATTCAATGAAGCAATTAAGTCTTATGGTTCTGAGCAATTGATTGACGAACCAAGCATGTACAAACAACGTCAAGAGAAAGTAGTAACTTTCTTGGTATTATATGTCGATGATATACTACTCATTGGGAACGATGTAGGGGCGTTATTAGCCATAAATATTTGCTGAGCTAGTTCCAGTTGGCTATACGGATTCAGACTTGCAATCATATAGAGATGCCAGATGTTCGACATCTGGGCATGTCTTGACCCTTGGAGTAGGAGTCATTAGCAGGAGGAATGCCAAGCAGTATTATATTGCTGACTTCACTATAGAGGCTAAATACGTTCTAGCTTCAGAAGCCCCACAGAGGGCATGTTGGTTCAAATAGAATAATTGACCTAGTAGACTTTTGGATCATACACAAAAGAGATGTGTATAAAGCTTGTCATAAATTGGATTTAGAACACGTGGGAGATTGTTAGGAATAGTGTCCTCAAATCCAGATTTATTCTGTTAATATTATTTTATTAAAGAATAAAATTGAAGTTCCAGTCATTTCCTTGTTAAATTTGTGTAAACGAGCATTTATACTGCATGTGATTTTCTTTTAAGTATCATCCATGAGATGGACCGAATCCTCAAATTGGATTATACCACAGATAGACTTAAAACAAATAGTATGGAATGTTATTTGAATAGTTCGCGGTCAATGATGAGCGTTGGCTACTTGTCTATTAAGACCATGACTTAACACTTTAGATGAATTATCTTGGTATGTGGATGGTGATCCAAAAATGTTAGGTTGGTGTGCTTAATAAGATTGACAAATTGAGTTGGACCATGTGGATTACTTGTTTCTAGACTACTATTAGAGATGAGTGATTCATGTTGTACTGTTTGAACGACAACTCTAAATCCTAAGAGTATTCTGGACTTGTGCATGGAGCATTAGTTACTTTGATGTACTATAAATAAGGTCTAAACGTATGACTTAATTCCCACGTACACTGGGTAGCAGCGTGAAGTGTGACAAGGATTAGGTATTCAATATGGAATCTGCAATCTCTTATGAGGTACAAATGTCCCCTTAGTTGATTCGCAAGTATTTAAATAGTTCCGAAACTTTGGCCGAAGTATTCCAAGTATTTGACATTTAGAATTTATACTATGAATATGTTCAAGTATAAATGAATTATTTAGTGAAGGGCAAGTCAGTAACTAATGGAGAAGCTGTGAGAAGGATAGTGGTAGTAGTTATACTTATTCTTTGTCACATACATCTAAGTGGAGGGGTTGTTGTCATCAATACGGTCTATTTGAGAAATATCGAATAAAAGGTTTAAGTCTAGAGTGCAGTGGGATTTATCTAGTATACGGTCTATTTGAGAAATATCGAATAAAAGGTTTAAGTCTAGAGTGCAGTGGGGTTTATCTAGTGGAATTAAGTCCCATTAACTGGTAGTTAAATTATGTCATGAGATGGTTAATTTAGCCTATTTGGAGCCAGATTTAAATTGTCCCTGAGGTCCCTACGCAATCCTCTGTATTTATCATGAGATGGTTAAATTAAATTTTGCCAAACATTATTCATGAGATAAATAAAAGTTATAAATTATAAAATAAAATAATTTTAGAAAACTAAAATTCATAAGATTAATTTTTACATGTTGGAAACAAAGAAACGAAAAAATTGCGGCCCAGATAGTGATCCGCACATAACCAAACGGATGGATGGCCCTTATTGGAGATCCATGTGCCCATGAGCGGGCCAATCACAGCCCGCCACGGGGCACACAGTGAGAGGCGGTTAAGCACGAGGCAATACGCTGTGTTTTACCTATGTTTTGAAATGAAACGGTGCATTTTGATTTAAACTGTTGCATCCCACATCAAATTAATTAAATTTTTTCGCTTCTGTATACTACTATAAATAGAGGTACCTATTTCAAAGATTTGGCATTCAATTGAAAATAAAGGTTTCTGAAAGTATTGACTTTCGGAGACCTAGTGGGAGAGAAAGCTTTCTTTTGAAATTTTTCTTTCCTCAAGTTTAATATTTTTCTGAGCCCACCCTCCGGGCAATTCGAGGTCACTGCATAGAAGGAAACTCGGCCTCGATTTTCTTGGCTTTCATGGAGTATTATTATATCTAATTTTCTTTATTTGGAGCAATTTCGGATATGTTTTTCTTTCCTTGTCTTTTGAGTTTTTCGCTTTTCTATTTATTTATAGCTTTTTTATTAAGCCTGCTATAAGTTCATGTTATTCTTATGAATGTATTAGAGTAGAGGCATATAGATTTAAATTAGGAATTTAAATCTGTAGATCTAAAATTAGGAATTTTAAAATCAACCTTAGGTTTAAAATAAAGAATTTTAGTTCCGCTGCGTTAACTTAATTAAATGAGGAAGGATTTTTGAAATCCGTCCCAACAACTAGTATCAGAGCAAAGAGATCTATAGAGATAACCTTATTCCCGGGAACTCTCGCGCGTGAGGTGTCACGAAGCTGACTCTCCGACCGAGGGCTTAGGTAAAGAAAAGAGTCTCCTATGTTGAGTGCTCTGATAGATGTCTTTGTTGTGACCACAGTGAGGAAACTGTGAACCCAACAATTGACATCAGACTTAGATTAATTAATAACTAGGTTAGTTATTCCCTACAGAGAGTCCACCAGGTTCCTGGTATGTGGACTCAAATTCAACTGACCATGTCATTAATTTATTACACGGGCTCAGCCTAACCAGGAGGCTGAATAATGGAGAGCGGTACCTGACGGCTTGAGATGGTGCAAGAGTAGTTGTCTTCGAAGTAGGAGATGTTGGCTTAGTATTAATGGTAGGGTTTTGATTTTAAAGGATTGTTTATTTGTACTTACGCTTTCAGGAATTTAATTTCTGTGTTGCGTTTAGTAGATAATGGTTGTTCATTAAAGTTTAGCTCTAAACTATATATTATGTGAAATAAATTATTTATTTACAAAGGTACATGAGTGGATAGTTTATTTAGGTTATTCCCTCGTCAAAACCTTCATATATGTTTAAATGAATCTAACACAAGCTCACTTGTTCAATCTCTTAAAAGAAAACAACCCAAAAGGGATAATGCCTACACATGACACCAACATTTAGGTCACATTAATTTGAACAGGATCCAAAGATTGGTAAGAGATGGACTAATAGAACCTTTGGACTTAAAGTCATTACAAGTCTGCGAATCCAGCATAGAAGGAAAGATGACCAAGTCTGTCTTTAAGAGTAAGGGCAACAGGGTTGGTGACTTGCTTGAGTTGGCTCACACAGATGTATGTGGACCAACGAATGTTCTAGCAAGGGGTGGGTATGAGTTCTTCATCGCTTTTACTCATGATTACTCATGGTATGGATTTGTTTACCTAATGAGACATAAGTCAGACTCTTTTGAAAAGTTCAAAGAGTACACTGCTGAAACTAAAAAGCAATTAGGTAAACAAGTTAAGTCACTTCGATCAAATCTAGGTAGTGAATATCTCTCGGGTGAGTTCCTGGATTTTTCTAACTGCAAATGGGATAAGATCTCAGTTATCTGCTCTGAGTATACTGGAGAAGAATGGCGTTGTAGAAAGAGGGAATAGGACATTGTTTGAGATGGTAAGGTCCATGATGAGTCATGCCACTTTACGAATCTCTTTTGGGTTTATCCCAAAGGAACAAGGGTGGTCTTTTCTACAGTCTTTCTGATCAAAATATTTTTGTAAATGTAAATGAAAAAATGTTTAAAGGAGGATTTTGTAGTAGACTGCAAAATCAAAAGCGGAGTAGAGTTAGAGGAATTAAAAGAAAATGTGACTAATTTTGAATAACTTGAGCTAACTCGGGACAGAGTTGATACATTAGATGCACCTACTGAAAGGGACGAGAATGTTACAGGTACACGAGAGCCTAGGCATAGTGGGAGGATTGTCAGGGCACCTGACAGGTTCATGGCGGGAACCTTAATGGTTGACCGTGACATTGAATCTGATCCTCTCAGCTACAATGCGGCAATTAAAGATAAGGTTGCCTAACCAGTGGGTCAATAAAATCTGAGATAGGGTCTATGTAATTTAATGAGGTATGGGATCTTGTAGAGGTGCCTATTGGCATTAAGCCCATTAGATGCAAATGGATCTACAAGAGAAAAAAAAAGGAGTGGATGGAAAGGTAGAGACCTTCAAGGCAAAGGTGGTTGCTAAGGGTTTACCCAAAAAAAGGAAACGATTATGACGAGACCTTCTCACCAGTAGCCATGCTAAAATTCCTACACATTACAGCTCATTATGATTACGAGAGTTGGCAAATGAATGTCAAAACGGCCTTTTTGAATGGTCGTCTTGAAGAAGACATCTATATGGTGCAACCACATGGTTTCATTGGCAAAAATTAAGAGCATATGGTATGCAGACCAAAGAAGTCCATATATGGACTGAAGCAAGCATCATGCTCATGGAATATTAGATTCAATGAGGCGATCAAATCCTATGGATTTGAGCAAATTGGTTGATGAACCATGCACATACAAATGACATTAAAAGAAAGTAGCGACTTTATTAGTATTGTATGTCGACAATATACTACTCATTGGGAATGATGTAGGGGTGTTATCAGCTGTAAAGATTTGGTTGTCAAGTCTGTTGAATATGAAGGACGTAGAACAATCTAGCTATATCCTTGGGATCAAGCTTTTGCAAGATTATAAGAGTAGGATGTTTGGTTTTCCTCAAGCCACTTACATTGACAAGATGTTGTCAAGGTATAACATGGAGGACTTCAAAAAAGGGTTTTTTACCTTTCAGGCATAGAGTCCGGCTTTCTTTAGAGTAGTGTCCTAAGGCACCTCAAGAGGAGGAGAAAATAAGGAATGTTCCATATGCTTCAGCTATTAGAAGCCTCATGTATGCCATGTTGTGCACGAGACCAAATATCTGTTGTGTTGCTGGTATGGCAACTAGGCATCAGTCTAACTCGGGTCTGATGCATTCGGTGACGGTGAAGCATATTCTCAAGTACTTAAGAAGAACTAGAGATTATATGCTGATCTTTCAAAGTGACTAGCTGGTTCCAGTTGGCTATACTGATTTGGACTTCCAGTCAGATAGAGATAACATACGTTTACCGTCTGGATATGTATTTACCCTTGGAGGAGGAGGAGCCATTAGTGGGAGGAGTGTCAAGTAGTCTTGTATTGTTGACTCCATCATGGAGGCCGAACATGTTACAGCTTCAGAAGCTGCAAAGAAGGCGTGTTGGTTTAAATAGAGTAATTGTCTTCATAAAGACTTTGACTCAGTAGACTTTTGGATCAAACATAAAAGGGATGGGTATAAAGTGTATAGTAATTCGGATTTAGGACAAGTGGGAGATTGTTAGAAATGGTGTTCTAAAAATCCAAATTTGTCCTGTAAATGTTATTTTTTTAATGAATAAAATTAAAATTCCAGTCATTTCCTTTTTAAATTTGTGTAAGTGAGCATATATACTGCATGTCATTTTCTTTTCGGTAACATCCATGAGATGGTTGTAGTCCTCATACTACAATTTATATGTTTATTCTAAGAGGATTATAAGATTAACCTACAGATAGACTTGGAACAAATGATATGAATTGTTTTTTGAAAAACTCATAGTCAAAGACACGTTTGGACCACTTGTATGCTATGACTGTAACGTGACACTTTAGATAACTTGTCTTTGTCATTTGGATGGTGATCCAAAAGTGTTAGGTTGGTGTGTTTAATAAGATTGATATACTAAGTTGGACCATGTTAGCTGCTTGTTTCTAGACTGCCATCGGAGATGAGTGATTTATGTTGTACTGTTTGCATAATGACTCTAAATCCTAAGAGTATTCTAGACTAGTGCATGAAACGTCAGTTACTTTGGTGTACTATAACTAAGGTCAAGACAAATGACTAAATTCCGACGTACACCGAGTAGAGACGTGAAATGTGACAAAGATCAAATATTCAATACGAAATATACAGTCTTTTATGAGTTAAATCACAAGTGTTTGAATGATTTGGAACCTTTGGCCGAAGTGTTCCAAGTGTTTGACATTTGGAATTTATACTGTGAATATGTTCAAGTATAAATGAATTACTCAGTAAAGGGCAAGTCGATAAATAATGAAAAAGCTGAGAGAAAAATAATGATAGTAGTTCTAATTATTTTTTGTCATGGACATCCAGTGGAGGGGTTGTTGTCATCAATATAATCTATTTGGGAATTATCGAATAAATTAATCAAGTCTAGAGTGCAATTGAATTTATTTAGTGGAATTAAGTCCCATTAAATGGTAATTAAATTTTATCATGAGGTGGTAATTAATTTTACCCATTTGGAGCTAGATTTAAATTATCCCTAAGGTCCCTACATATGCCTCTGTTTTTATTGCCATCAGAATAATATTAAAGCATTCATGAGATGAGTAAATTTAATTTCGCCAAGTATTATTCATGAGATGAATAAAAATTAAAAATCATTAAATAAAATAATTTTTTTGAGATTAAGATTTATAAGATGAATTTTTACATGTTAGAAACAAAGAAAAACAAAAAAAAATTCAAAAAAATGCAAATCAGGGTCTCGATCTGCGTATACGTGTATGGGCCAACTAGCGCGCGAGGCCTCAATCCGCGCCTTGGCCAATTCGGCCGCGACACATGGCACACGTTTTTGAAATTAAAAATCGGCGGTTTTTGACCTGAGAGACACACGGCATTTTGGCTACTTTTTACATTTAAGCACTGCGTTTTGTTTTGTAGCTGCGCATCCCACATGGACTAAATTGGATACTTTCGCTTCGATATCTTACTATAAATAGAGGTACTTATTTTATTGTTTGATATCAATTCAAAATTAAAATGTTTCTGTAAGTATTGACTTCCAGAGATCTAATTAGAGAGAAAATTTTCCTTTAAATTTTTCTTTCCTCAATTAATATTTTTTTTGGATCCCACTCTCCAGGCGTTTTGAGGTCATTGCATAGAGGGCGGTCGGGTCTCGGTTTTCTCAGAGTAATTTATTGTTATTCTTCCGATTTTCTTTATTTGGAGCAATTTCAGGAATGTCTTTTTTTCCTTCTCGTTTAAGTTTTTTTGCTTTTCTATTTATTTACAGTTTTCTTATTAGGCTAGTTATAATGTAATTATTATGAATGTATTAGAATGGAGGCCTGTATATTTAAAATTAGAAATCTAAATTTGTAGATTTAAAATTAGGAATTTTAAATCAACCTTAGGTTTAAAATTAAGAATTTTAAACCTTTGTGCTGCTTTAACTTATTAAATTAGGTAAAAAAATTTGAAATCCGTCCCAAAAAGGGTTGAGTTCATTTCAGCCAAGACTCTGTTGGTTTCTTTTATGAAGTCTTTCATTCATTGAGATCCCAACGTCATTGTTTATTGCTCTCATTGCAGCTGAGTTTTCACCTTGAGCTGCTAGAATACACCTTATTTTAGCGCATTGCTTTTCATAAACCTCTTTCATAGCTTGTTCATGCCTTTATCAATGAGTTCCCTCCAGCGTTTGAGCATGGCCATGAAACGCTTTCAAGAATAACCATTAAGCTCAATATGCTCATCTTCTAGGATGTCTTCATCACCTCCGCTTTCATTAATGCGTTGTGACATTCATCCCCTCATGACATAGGCTTTATTCTAAATGGTGCTCAAGGCTAACCCTTCAAGTTCGTCAGGTTCAAGAGCACTAGATCTTCTCATTCTGACCATTGGCGAATTGTCTGAGACTATAATTTGATAATCCATAATGGGGGTTAAAGACAAATACATCTTATGTTGAGTTTCCCACTATGGTTGCCAAAAGAAAGTTTGCTTTTTTGTTTGCTAAGTGTGTATGTGTGATCTTCATAAATACAAATCAAACAAACATGCCAAAAAGGGACTTACAGCAACGTGAGAGCGAGCCTAAATTCTGGACTGCATGTGTTTGACCTCAACCAATCACCTTCCCGATGAAAAGGGATAGTGCTTTTGGTGAATCCAACTTCGGTCTGTAATTAATGTGGATTCTACTTATGTTCCAACCAAGGAAACTTTTAATACTTTTTGTGGATTTTTTGATATATGTATGACAGAAAATTAAAGGGATATAGACCTAACCTAAATGGCAGTTACAGTGACGAACCAAAGCCCATAAACACCTTTCCTCGTACACTTAAAAGTAAGGAACTGGAGTGGAGACACACCCAAAAGTTCATCAGTCCACTTACAAGCCCGAGTCAATCAGAGTTTTAGTCCTGGCACCTTTAACTTGTAATAACTCGAATGAGTTAAAGTTTAACAAGAGTTACATGGAGCAAACTGTACTTGGGTTACCGGATGAGGACCAGCGCAATCAAGGTCAAGGTTTGGCCATCAAAGCCCTTAAACAATAATGCAAACCTAAGTTCACCAAACTTATTAAGTAGTGACACCAGTGTTAAGACCAATGCAATCAAGGTCAAGCCTTGGCCATCAAAGCCTAAGCCAATGCCTCAATTCTCAACTTGTCGATTTTGAGAACAGATTAAAACGAAAAGTTCATACCTGAAAACTCAAAGAACTGTATTGCACTGAAGAAAGCAAGTATAATGATGATCTATGTTACGCTACGCTAGGCTAATAGGTTACGTTACGCTACTCCAAGGTGATAAGCACAAGTGTGCTGTAAAAAAAACTTGAAGAAGTTTGTATAGTAGTGCCAGACACTTTACAATTATAATAATGTCTCTTATTTATAGAAAACGAAAATAACTGCTACATCCTATTCCTTCAGCATTTCCTTCCCACATCTATCTCAAAGCTTCTTTTGCGTCATGAATGGGCATTAAACGTGCCCTGAATTTATGTGTTCGAGCGTCTTTCTGGGAGCCCCACATCGACATATCTCATTCGAGTTCCTTCTAGATGTCTTACATTCTGTTTGACAAGCTTGAGGCTCATGTATCTGGAATTGCACTCCAAATAACTATCTTGAGCTTCAACACAACCTACCTTATAGCCTTCTGGGAAGTCCCTCGAGCTCAAGCCTCCTTCCCCCTTCAACAACCCCTAGTGGTTGATACTGTCTAGGGGGTTTTAACATCTCAAGCAACTAGGCCTAAGACACCACTATCTTAACATCTAAGGGCCTAGTATCCCCCAAGGATGGCCTCACGTGATAAGCAAGTGATGTTTTACTTCAAAACAGCGTCATCCTAACTCCCTCGAATTTAGGGTGTAAACACCCACATGACAAGCACTTGTTCTTTTATCCTTAAACGACGGCGTCCCAACTCCCTCGAGTTTGGAGTGTAAACGGCCTTTTATCCTCACTCGCTATGTTATTTCGAATGATCTCATATGCATCTTAATGTAATTTTTGTGTTCACAAGACAATAACTTGTAGGGATGGAGTGAATTAGAGAAGCATTGGAGAACATGTAAACTAGGATTTATTGGAAGATTTTCATAAGAATTCCGATAATGTTTGTGAAAGAACAAAACAACAATCTAGCAATCTGTTTCCCATAACAATCGATCGGCAATCCACAGGAAAGTGCTCTGGATTTTCGATCAACCAATCGACGGCTCGGCATGTATTTGGCTCCTAGAATTTCAATCGATTGACTTAATTGGCCAATCGATCAACCTTGCTTTCTATTGTATCAAAGGGTATATAAAACCCCCATCTCCTCTAAGGTTTAAAGGATTCATCCTTGCTACCAAGCATAGTGATCGGGAGTCGCCAAGAAGGTCAAAATGCACGAGTAGGGATGAATACAAATTGAAGAGATTACGGCAACTTCTTCATCAGTTTTTCTTTCCCTTATTCTCTTTTGTTTTCTTTAAAACTCCCATAGAGGAGTTGCCTTCTAATCAAGGGTGATGGACGATTAATTCTTGGAATCCCTGATGTTATGACTATATACATTAGTGACTTCACAATTTGCACGCCCTATTCAACCAATTTGCACGTTGATGCATAGCCTAAACCATCGTGTATTAAATTTGCATGAGTGACTATGGGCTGTAACTGTCCTCAATCACATGTATTTCTTATAATTGAATCAGCATTAGATTTATAGTTGAAGCTAATCCCCTATGGCAATTGGAATAAAACCCATGTCACAGCTAAAATAAAAAGGGTCATTAGATTGGATATTGCCTATAAGCTAATGCTCGTTCACGAACGCTTTAATTAAATGTAAATTGAAATCTGAAACGTGTTGCATAAAATCTTGAGCTTATATTCGAAATAAGTCCCGTGACCTAGGTCCAAGGGGGGTGAACCCAAAATCATTTCCTATATTGCTCAATTGATTTATTATCACCCACATTTATTTGTTTTGATTTAATTCTAGTTAACTGAACATGTTATCATCCAAACCAAGTCCAAATCGCTTGAAAATAAGTTAAATACCGCTAAAGATTGATTCCATACATATACATAATCACCGGTTGCCATGACGTACTCATACATTAGAACCACATAAGTTTTTTGGCACTGCTGCTAGGAAATTGGCAAACAGCTAAAATCCAACTTTATTCAAGTTTTTTTTTTTTTTAAACTTATTGTTGTTTCTCATTGTTTAATTGTGCGTATCAAATTTGGTGGGTTCACGTTGCATGCTTGGTGAACGTTCACTCAAACCCATATCAATTCCCTTTGACCTGGAAATTACAAGGAAAAAGAAAGCAACTGATTCAATTGCAACCACGGTCACCAATCCCAATCTCGAGCCAGCACAAGCTCATAAAAACTATTGGAGACTGCTTTGTTCCCCGAATCTACGTCGTATATGCCAAAGTTGGGTTACACACTCAAGATAATGGACACTTCGAGATTAAGCCTAAGACCATCAATATGCTTACCCACATTTTATGGCAAAACACAACAAAAGCCCATACAAAGCCAATGCCAGAATGCGCCCTTGCTGAAATTTTCCATAAATAGGCCATCACCCGTAACCATTGTGAAGTCTGAAAATAGTCAAACATACACGGTCTCTCACTTTTGAGAAATATATAAAACTCAATAGACACAAGTGATGGTGCGATCTAGACAACACATAAAAGAACTATGGCGAGCAAAAATACCCCCATCATACAATAGCTCGCTTGAGATCCTGCAGAACCTAACTGGAAGTTACAGTAGTGCCACAAGCAGTTTCTATAGTTGTCAGATGGCCAGACATGCCTCCCCATTAGGCTAAGGATTGCTAGTTGATTTCAGATTCGTGTCTGACGCACGAACTCTCTTCAAAGGCTTCCATGCCCATAGCCATATCTTCGATCTCAGCCTCCTCTACCTGTGCCATTACTTCATCCTGGTCTCCTGTCATGCGTTCCTCTCCATTTTCAACAGAATTGGAGTGTGGCAAGGCCTGTTCAAACCCTTCCTCGGATGTATCAGGCTGTTGCTCTGTTGAAGGTGGACATGCATCCATTGACATGGTCAAAGTGGTCGTCACCAACAAGTTCTAGATCACCAGAGAGCTAGCGTCAAATATGCAGATGAAGTATAAATGTTCTTTACGCTAATCAAGTAAAAGTAAGCTTGCAAAATTCAGCTTCTTTCTGAAAGAGAACATCTAGGGAACCAAAAAATTATAAGAGATCCAGTGATGGAAACCATGCTCACTTGTGGTCACAGTCGTTGCAGAGCACTTGTACCGTAATAATATAGCTAATTGCCATTGTAAAACAGCCGTTACAACTTACATAACATCCATAATTTGATTCCTTATAAAAAGAATAGTACCAGCTCCGCATATTTTCAACTGTGAAAGCTCACCTTTTATTACAAAGGATGCAAGATCAAGAAACTAGAGTTCTGCGGGACCCGGTTTTAGACTGACATGCCCCCTCCCAAAAGAAAAAAAAATCAATCTAGTCTCACACAAATATGATTATATATTATTTATTTAAGACAGCTTGGTATTCAAAGTAGTAAAGGTATAAATCATTGGAGGATGGAATAAAAATCAATCTAGTCTCATACAAATACGATTATATATATTATTTAATTTAAGCGACATAAAATTAAAGCTCTGTGAGAACATTTTTGCACTTGTTATTTTTCCAGATTGGCTAAGCTACCAATTATAAACTTCAGTATCCTTTTCGTATATTTTAGACGTGCCATTTATTTCCAAATTTTCTAGCTCCAAACAATCTCTGTTCAAATGTTCCAAAAAAGAAAAACAATCGTTTTTCCATATTACCTTACCTTTTAACAATCTTGGCATCAAATTATTGACAATGTGAGGCCATTTCAAACTAGAAAAAGCATCTTCCAGCTAAATACTGCTTGGCTTACCATCAAATTCATTAGAAACTGCAAAGAAAATAGTTATTCAAAGGGTTTGCCTTTGTTTTTTTTTTTTATATATTCAAAGAGCTTGCCTATTAGTTATACGATTCTCAGCAACCCCCACCCCACCCCCCCCACCCCCCCCAAAAAAAAAAGAATAAACAAGCGGCCTTCTTAGGCCAAGAACGGAAGCTGATTGATGATAATCTGAAACTCAAGTTTAAATTTCCTTGGTCTCCTTTATAATTAGTAACGGCTTGTGGTACCATCACAATAATAATCCCCACCCATGCTTCGGCCACCAAGGATGAGCCGCAAGTGCAATCACATCACCAACTGTCCCAGATTCTGCGTCTCCAGTCCCTGACAACACCACCAATAGCTCCCCTGTATGTGGAAGGAGCCCAGGCAATATCCATGTTCATTTTGAGGGTACCTCGCACTGGCGGTAGCCACTTCTGCAATGGAGCGCAAGGCTGCCGAACTGAACTTGGGTGGGGCTGATGTATGTACAGCTTCAATTCACTTGAATGAAGGGCGGCAGTAGAGGCAATCTCCTTAGGGAGGCATTGACAACACTCGAAAGTAGCCTCGTTCCTAGCTTTTTAAATCTCCCAGCAAAGAAAAGCAAAAGTAGCATTGCAGCAACATTCAAAGCATAAATAATTCCACTGCAATTGCAAACTTCTAAAGCCTTCCATAAGATGTTTTGAAACCTACATCAGAGGCGAACCGTGCAGCCCATGACATAGGGCCAAAAAACAGAACATGCTCTAAGGATTCGACATCATGACCACATCTATGGCAACTCAGGTCTTTAGAGGCATTTCGAAACCAAAGGTTCTCATTATTAGCAATGGCATTGAAATAAACAATTCAAATGAAATGCTTAATCTTAAGGGGCTAAGATCCAAGCATACGTAATGGCTTTTGGTTGGATCAAGCCCCACGACGAGGATTTTGCCTGAACAGAGCTTTCCCAACAACTCACTTCCCATACCACATCCCCTCTTTTGGAAGTGAACTGAGCATCCATCACAAAGTACCAGATTCTAGAATCTCTGAGGCTCGGATTTCCAACGGGGATTTGACTGGTCACCCTAACAACGTCTGGAGCGAAGATATCAGCCAAGGTGTTGCCTCTCAATATTCAAAATTCATGGCAAATAAGCTGAGCCACCCTGAAGTAACACCCACCCAGCCCCTGGCAATCTTGGTTGAGCAAACCATTAAATTGGGGGATCCACTTAGCCGACCTGATGTTAATGTTGTGACCACTATGGACAATCCAATATAAACCACAGTCTAGGAAATGCCTACTGTCGATAAAACTTCTCCAACCCCAAGATGGCTTATAACCAAATTCGTCTTGAAGAAAGTCTCCTATCAAAGAAGTCAAAACCTTTAAGGATGCGAACCCAAAAGGTGTCACAATTATTGACAAATCTCTACGCTAATGCGACGTTGAATCCCCCCATATATCTAAACCAAAGACCCTACTGGATTTTGGTTTCGAGAGTTTATTCCAACTTAACCAATGTATACCATTATCCTCCATTGAAGTTGAATCCCCGCTTCCCTGAAACCTGGCGAGAAGGCTATTGACCCCTTTTGCAAAAGCACGTGGAATTTTAGAACACTGTGTAACATACGTCGGAATGGCCGACAATACCGTTTTGACAAGGACATCACGCACCACATGTAAGAGGAGTTTGCATTTCCATCCTCAAGTTTTCTTATGAATTTTGTCAAACAAGAAATTAAGGGCACTTTGTTTAGATCGACCCCAAATAATCTGCAAGCCCAAATATTTTTGCTCTTCTCCCATCTTTTCAATCCCAAGGACCCTGAGACAGTCCCCTCTCACCTTGGCCGGGGTCTTAGAAGGAAAAAAAGGCTTGGGATTTTTCGGAAGATGACTGATTACCCCGAAGCACCACAAAATGAATTCATTATACTCTTGACTGCAAAACACATCTCGGCCGAAGCATTGAAAAATAAGACAGCCTTCCGTAGATAATAAATTGATAAGAAGAGAATGATCTGAACCAACGGACTGGGTGAAATGACTTGAGCATCCGGGGAAAGTGTTTGCCAAGTACAGTTAGCTACAACCTTATCAATGAATTCCTTCATATATCGAATCCCCTTATTGTTAGAACACGAATATCTACACCCCTAAGACGGGAGCTCCATAAATAACATTCATCCAAAAAATCTTGAACCCACCCACTTTTGAAACCGGAAACTGCAGTACCATTCATCTTATCTTGAGGTCCCTGGAGACAACAAACGCACGATCCAAGCCTCTGTAGAGCCCCAAGAGCCCGCCACAAAAGGGCCCCTTACTCTTGTTAGGCTCACCATATAAGAAAACCCGTGTTCATTTATTTCCTATGTTCCTATCCTCATTTTCGATTAGGAAGACGCAAATATTGGTCTCCTCTATCGATATCAGGACATCTGGGTCCATTTATTTCCTGTGTTCTGATCCTTCACTTCAATCAGGAAGAAGAAAATATTGGCCTCCTTTACCGAGATTAAGACATTTGGGTCCACAAGAGCAGCAAACCCCCCACACTACCAATAGGATCCACGGAGGTCCACGATGAATACCTGAGATTCCTTATTGTTCTATGTTCAAAATTGATAGCCTTCTTCGTCTCCACAAGGAAAATAATTGATAGTCTATATTGTCTTATATGCTCCTTAAGAGCTCTAATTGTTATAGATTGACCTAATCCCTGACTACCAAGCAAAGAACATTCATGGCATCCGAGGAAGATGATTTGGGACAGCCAAAAGCTCGAGATCAATCAAAGGCTCTGACCGCAAGGAGCATCCCTGGCCTTCCAGAGGGACTATGATATGGATTATAGAGCATTGGTGAGGTTAAAAGAGAAAACAGAGAGAATAAAAGAAACAACAAAGAGATTAAGGCTCTATTTGTTTGGACAGAAAAGTAGTTCTAGGAATAGGTTTTCACAAACGCTTTCCGACAGAAAGGTTTCCACCACTGGAAGGAAAAGGACCTCCCTTTTATAATGGGGGAAGTCATGATTCCAAGTGAAACAAAAATTTTCGCGGTAATCATTGTGTGGATCTTAATTGAACTGAAATGGAACACAAACCTTTAATGTCATAACAATGGATAAAAATTGGACCAAATAATCAAATGAAAGTCAGATCATTGTTTCAACAAAACGAATTTCATCATTTTCCAATAGCTATATAATATTATATAGGGAAGTCATCATTTAGGTACCCTAAGATTTGAGCTATATAGATATTCAGATGTTTTAATAATATGCAACGATGTACCATGAAATTTAAAAATTGTATCATCCAAGTGCGCTGAAGTTTATAAGTTTTAATGAGAATTCACCAAATTCGGACATAGGTTATACATGGATGATAAAATTTCATATATCAAGGTAGCTCATTGTATATATTAAAATGACAGAGTACTTAAATGTTAAATGCTCAAATTTTAGAATGCCTAAGAGATAATTTTGCTATTTTATATAGCCTTGATAGTTAATTTTAGGGTGATTTACATCAAAGGTTCCTGTACCTTTCTCATTGCGTCAATTAAGTAGTTGTACTTTTAATTGTGTCAAATTAGTTCCTCTAATTAATAGTGTCAATTTAGTTCGTGTTCAAATTCAAGTTAATTTTAATTGCACAATCATGTTAATGCAAGTAACTCACTACAAATCCACTTATTGACTCAATTTAATCCAACCCGAGGCCGAACTATTAAAAATTTTATTATTCATTTCACATAAATTTTACTCTTAAGGACCAAATTGACACAATTTGAATATTAAAAGTACAAGAACTAAATTGACATTATTAAATGTACAAGGACTGAATTGACATAATGGGCAAAGTACAGGGACCTTGGGCGTAAATAATCTTTAATTTTATTTTTCTATTACTTCTCATAATAAGCTGTAAGATGATTAGTGAAAAATGTTTCTCGGAAGCCATACAAGAAAAAAGCATAATACGGAATCATGTTTTCCTTTTAAACAAACAACGAAAAAATTTAATGGAAAATCTTTCCAAAGAAAACTAATTCCTATAATCTACTTTTTCCCTTAAACAAACGGAACCTAAATGGAGGAGAGAGGAGGGAGGGCAGCAATCAATAGCAGTTATGAAATGGAGAATAGATTTAGAAGGTAGGCGAGCAAGCATTAATGGCAGAGGAATGGCTCTTAAAGAGAAATCAAAGGAGAGGAGGCAGAGAAGAGCACAGCGGCTCTAGAATCGCCTCATAGGAAACCATAAAGGCACTGCTCACTACTTTCTTTTCAAGGCGTCAGGGCATCAGCAAAGGCAAATGGAATTCAGGAATGCGCAAGGAAAACCTCAATCCAGAGGATCAAATCACGGTTTGCGGCGTGGGCAGTGTTGTGGACATTATGTAACATGTAAAAGGAAACATGTAAGTTGATTTTAGGTATTATGTTTGAAAAGCTTTTAATAAGTATCCATACAATCATTAATTTTTCCTACGTTTTAATATTTAAATGCATTAACAAATATGTTTCAACAAATAACACACAATGTATATGCATTAAAGATGCCATTATAGGCTAGCCTAAAATATGTTATGTGATGATTATAATATAATGGTTTATTTCATTCCATGCTCAATCTAGCGAAGCGAAAAAGAGCCATCAACGAGGAACTAGAAAATTAAATAAGTATTCAACACTGGACAACACCCATTCACCTACTCTATAGCAACAGACCAAAGACTTGATTTCCATCTACAGAACATTAAAGCAAAGCTAAGTTTCTGGGGAGAATTTAGGCAATGCGAGCACTAGATTTCAATTTTGCTTTGAAACCAGTAATTCATAAATGGATTAGTTTTGAGCCATTCCCCATAAAGTTGTCCTAGTAAAGTACTATCAGGAAAACGAAAAAAGAATTCATGCTTTACAAGTTTGTGTGTGGAAACTGTACTGGAGAATGATACCAAATCTAAAGCGGGATTCAAGACACATGAATTTATCTTTGTTGTGGTGTTGTCATGGATTAGCGTGCTTCGTCCTACTAGGTCATTGCCATATCCTTTGCGGGACAAACATTGATATAAGTTGCCAAGAAGTAATGCTTTCGCAAGTGTACGAAAAGAAACCAAAGTCGGTTCTTTTGGGATGTTATTTGATCAAGAATAGAAATAAGACTGATTCCGTCTTCATTGACTGAGTCATCTTTAACCTTTCTGGATAGTAAAACACGGAACAAAGATAATAAGAAAGGCAAGGGATACTACTAAAATGAAGCCAAAAAACAAGCATCGGAAGCCTGTGGTCAATATAAGTACTTACTCTCAAGGTCCAACATGAGTCCTAGAAAGTGATCAAAATACAAAGTTCTGTTTACATTTAGTTCTCTTCTTCCCATCCTATCGGCCTTCGATCAGCTATAGAGGGTCTCAAGATTCAATAGAATCTATTGCTGCTCCGCCACTAGAAAATGAGAAGAGGCCCACCCAACCACTGCTTCTGTGAATTATCAAGCTATTCACTAATTCCATCCCATTCTGCCGACTCCATAGGACTTGGCACATGGATGCAACATCAACAAATTCACTATCAACTTACAACCTAAGATCAATAGCCACATTATGCTAAATGTTTTGGTTGATTTCCAGTTATTAGTTGGTTTAGTTCCTTTGTGGGTAATTGATGTTAAAAATTAAATATGAAAACAGGCTAAACAAATACATTTTCACTGAAAAGAGAGGCATATCGCTTATTCAAAAGGCGAAAAGGGAAAGAGAATATTTATTTCGACTGAGGATTATGTCTCGAATTTCTTTCTGATAACAGATTTTGCCCAGCATACTGCATTTACAGTAAAACAATAAGCTGTTACACGTACCTTTTCCAGCGCCAGTGCCAGCTTTGACAGATTTGGATAGATAGCTCGTGCATTTAATAGAATCTGCTTACATCAAGCACGAATATAAAGCAATAGCAAAAACAAATGCATTACACAGAAAGAAAGCAAACGAATATGGCAAATCAAAAGAAAGTAAACAAATTGAGCAGAATTTAGATTGATAAAACAGATGCAGTAAAATATTCAAGGCAACAAGGCTTGGAAATATGGTAGACATACTTGAGGAACCATTAGCTAAAAGAATTGAATAATTTTAAATAGTTCCATTGACGAGCTTTCACTTGCATGCAATGCATGTTTTAGAAATCCACAAATATCAAGAAAATATAGAAAAAATTTATGCTTTTCTAACCTATACTTTGCACGGTGTATCAATTTAGGGCGTGTTTGGTTTGAGGGGAAAGGAACTAACAGTTACTCCCTTAAAAAAACACCCCATTTCATCTGGTTTTGTATGAAAATTAAGAGAGTTAAATGTTAATCCTAGAAAATTTTTCACCACATATGAGTAAAAATTGTTGCACCAGTCCCTCCTCGTGTAACACTTTTAACCCCACAAGGGAATAAAAGATTTTCAAGATTTTTACCCCAACAACAAAAAAAAAAGCTCCTACCAATGCAAAGTCTGAGGAGGGGCAATGTATGCAACCTTACCCTATAGAGTGTTATCCTAAAGGGAGGCTGTTTCCGAGGGCCAAGACTTTTAACCCCATACGAGTAAAATTTCTTTTACGGAATATTACGCACAGGCCGTGTTGACCTGCGATCAATCCGACACGCGTTGACCCACAACCAACCTGGCCCATTAACAACCCCACGAGTTTGATCTATCAATGTGTCAAATTGACTCGAATTAGATTTGTATTGGGATATTTTTGGCCTTTGACCTATAGTCAGCACAATACAAGTCTAACTTGTGTAAGCAATATTGTCCATACTCATTTAAATTTCATTCCCAGTCGTGCCACAATTTTAAAGTTTAGGACTTCTATTCCTCTAAATATCTTCAATTTGCATATATTTTACATTGTATAAGTTGAACAATAGTCTTTGATTTATCAAGCCAACTGGAGTTTGACCTATGACCCGAATTAACCCAACCCATCTTTAAGACAAGTTAACAAGTTGAGTCACATCAGAAAATTCTTTTCCACTAATCTAACCGTAGTCAGCACTTTTGTACTATCGATCCGACATGTATCAACTCATCCCTATAGACAAGTTGAACAAGGTTTTGACCCATTAACTTCCTTAAACTTTAGAAACCAAACAAGAGTAAAGTTACCGCATGAAATTTTAATCCTTGAGAGATTACACCATGAAAGATTGCACCATTAAAGATTTACCCCTTATTTTTAACCCAAAAGCAAACACGCCCTCAAGTTCATATACTTTACAATCTAGTACCTATATTCGCCAAAATGCTTCAATTTGGTCCACTAGGCTTTTCCAGAAATGGCTAAAATAAGCTTCGTTGCCCGGACATGTTGTATGCAATTTCCTTTTCTTCTTTGCGCTCGTGGGATTCATGGTATCTCAAAAAAGGCGTATTCTTTAACAACACATAAGGGGTCACGATAATCGCATTGGTCTAAAAGACATAAGCACCACAATACATTACGAAGCTAAGGGCCTAATAATTTTTAGCTTTTAAGAAACAAGAAACTACATTTCGAAAATTCTATTTTTTCTGTTTATGGCTTATTTCTTTTTAGGTTTTCTAAAAACAGAAAACAGAAACCGAAAATAAGAAATTCGTTTCTAAAACATGGTTCTTAATTTCTCCAAAACATAAAAATGCAAGCAAAAACTATACCATACAAGCTGTAAAATAATAATGTCTACTAAATATATTAATATTATCCCAATTTCCTAATATGGTCCAATTAGATATTTCCAAACAAATGTAACACATTTGATAATTCAAACACTAATCATCCCAAAACACCACCACAGTGGTAGATATGATGGCAGCTCATGGTTCTTCAGCTACACTATACAACAACAACAACAATCCCAGTGCCCCAAGGGCTCCCACATAAACAGGGTTTAGGAGGGTGGATGTACGCAGCCTTCCCCCTTTAGGGTGCTACCCTGAAGGGAGGCTGTTTCCAGGGACCCCCAACCTGAGAATCGTGTCATCATGAGAGCACAGTAGCCTGGAAGCATGATAGAAGCAAAGTATTAGAGCAATACATAACACTAGCCAAGCGTAACGAAGCAAAACTCAAAGGAAGGTAACTGTAGGTAAATAGTCGGCAAGTACGCAAGTGCTTAAGTACACAGATAAGCAAATAAGCACTCCAATACATGCTCCAAGGAGGAAGTGAGGACACTTAGAAACACTAGAGCAAGCACTAAAAGATGCATTACTCTAAGCCGCTACATTGGATACCCCTATGCTAGCCCTCCATCGAGCTCTATCTAAGGCCATCTCCTCCCTTAGGTCTAGGTGGGTGAGGTCCTGTCGGATTGTCTCCATCCATCTCTTCTTTAGCCTGCCTCTCCTTCTCCTCCCTAGCGTAGTATGGAGCTGTTTGCATCTCCTAACTGAAGCAGTGGGCGGTCTCCTCTTAATATGACCAAACCACCGCAAACGTTGCTCCCTTAATTTATCCTGAATCGATGCCACGCCCAATTTGCCTCTTATGACGTCGTTCCTAATCCTATCCTTCCTTGTATGTCCGCACATCCACCGCAGCATTCTTATCTCCACCACCTTCATCTTCTGTGTGTGATGTTGTTTCATTGGCCAACAATCCGCCTCATAAGACATAGCCGGTCTCACTATCGTCTTCCAGTATTTCCCTTTCGCAAAGTACCGCGGAGGCCATCCTCCATTTATGCTAGCCTACTTTAATCCGATTGTTGACATCCTCGTCCACTTCGCCGATCTGCTGAACCATGGAACTTAAGTATCTGAAACTCTCTTTTCTCTGTATGGTCTCAGATCCTATCTTGACGTCTACTATTGTAGGCGTGGTGGAGGGACTGGACTTAAGTTCCATGTACTCAATCTTGGATCTACTTATTCGTAGGCCCTTCGATTCCAATGCCCTTCTCCACAATTCTAACTTCTCGTTTACCTCTTCTTGAGACTCCCATACCAAGACTATGTCATCTACAAAAAGCATGCACCAAGGCACGTCTCCTTGGATGCGCCTAGTGAGCTCGTCCATAACCAGGGTGAACAGAAAGGGACTCAAGGCCGATCCTTGGTGTACCCCGATTGTTATCGGAAAAGCTTCTGACTCTCCTTCCACTGTACGCACATTGGTTTCTGCATCATCATGCATGTCTCTAATGGCCCGGATATAAGGCACTAGAATCCCTTTCCTATCCAAAACCCTCCATAGGACCCCTCTTGGCACTATATCATAAACCTTCTCCAACTCAATGAAAACCATATGGAGATCCTTTTGTCTCTCCATATACTGCTCTATCGTCCGCCTTAGGAGGTGGATGGCTTTTATTGTTGATCTCCCGGCCATAAATCCAAATTGGTTCTCGGACACCTCGGTATGTTGCCGTAGCCTCCTCTCTACGATTCGCTACCACAGCTTCAGGGTGTGACCCCCTAGTTTAATATCCCGATAGTTGGTGCAACTCTGAATGTCGCATTTGTTCTTATAGATGGGGATCAATGTGCTCTTCCTCCATTCGTCAAGCATCTTTTTCCCCGGAAGGATTTGATTAAATAATTTAGTCAACCAACAGATGCCCTTCTGTCCAAGGCACTTCCATGCCTCTATGGGTATTCCGTATGTGCCAACTGTTTTACTCCTTCCCATATGTTTCAGGGCTTCCTTGACTTCGAGGGCTGTAATCCACCTACAATACCGATGGTTCTGGTGCTCTGGCGATGTTGGGGATCTACTAAGGATATCTCAATCTCCCCTTGATCGTTGAGCCGATCGTGGAAGTAGGCTCTCTATCTAGCTTTAATTTGTTGCCCATCCATGAGCACCTGTTCGTCTTCCCCTTTTATGCACTTTACTCGGTCCAAGTCCCTCGTCCTCCTTTCTCTTGCTTTGGCGATTTATATATATCCCTAGCTCCCTCCTTGGTATCCAGACTTTTGTAGAACTCCTCATAGGCTCTTGATTGCGCCTCTCTGACTGCTCTCTTTGCTTCTTTCTTAGCTAGTTGATACTAATGTCGCTTTTCCTCGTCGCCACTATTTTCCCATTCCTTGAAACAGTCTCGCTTAGCCATAATCTTCTCTTGGAACTCCTCGCACCACCACCAGGACTCTCTGTTGTTTGGTGCCCCACCCTTTGACACGCCTAGAACTTCGTGTGCCAGTCCTCTAACCTACTGTTCCAGTTGGTTCCACATTTGGTTTGTATCTCCCTCTAGATCCCACTCAAGCTCCGACTTTGCTCTTTCCTTATAGACTCTATATTTCTCGCCCTTCAAATCCCTCCAGCGAATACGTGTCTACATGGGTTTCCTAATTCTTTTGGCCCTCTTCTTAGCCTTTACATCAGCACACAACACCCTATGTTGTGTGGAAAGGTCATCCCTCAGGATAACCTTGCAATCCCTGTAGCCCCTTTGTACCCTTCTCCTTAATAGTATGTAATCAATCTGAGTCCTTGTCCCACCGCTTTGATATGTGATGACATGCTCATCACGCTTTCTGAAGAAGGTGTTGGCAAGTGTTAGCTCGTAAGTGACCGCAAAGTCTAGGAGCGCCTTACCCTCTGCATTCCTAGTTCCAAAACCAAGTCCTCCATGGTATGATGCGCATCCATCCTCGCTTGTGCCAACATGCCCGTTGAAATCCCTGCCATTCACCCCTTATTCAGTTTGGGGTATGCCTGGCATCGTTGTGTCTAAATCCTCCCAGAATGTGCCTTCTCATGCTCCGTTAGTCCAATCTGAGGTGCGTAAGCACTGATAACACTCCATATCTCCCCTTAAAGGACCATCTTGATGGCTATGATCCTATCACCATTCTTGGACACTCCAACTACTTTATCCTCGAGACTGCTATCCACAATGACGCCAACTCTATTCCTACCTCTGACCTTGCCCGCATACCACAACTTATATCCTAGCACATCTCTAGCTTTCATGCCACCCCTTTTAGTCTCTTGCAGACAAAGGATGTTGATCCTTCTCTTCATCATCATTTGGGCGACCTCGAAGCCCTTCTTTGTTAACGTTCCAACATTTAATGTCCCCAGTAGCAAGTTTCCCACCCCCTTTTGCTTCGTCCTCTCCCTCCCCACCCCCTTTGAAGATGGCCTCGAGTTTTGAGTTCCATAACTAGTATCGTTCATCTACTAACTGTCACTGTCACTAGCAAGACACTATAGAAACATATAGCATATCACAACCCCGAGGCGTGTAGTTACGACTGCAAAAGCAAGATAATAAACCACAATCAATAACGCTTAATAACAATCAAAATCCATGTAGTTCAAAGTAGTCAAGAGGAATATTGAGCACACAAAGGAATAATATCCACAACAGTTATTAAATACACAAAAACTACCATGCAGTATTAAAGGATAGATCAAACCTGGTGCAAGTGCTTAGTCGAGGATAGATCAGCACCACTATAGATCTTACATTATAAATCTAGTTGTACTTTTCAGGAAAATTTTAACAAAAACAAATTTTAACTTGACATAAGAAAGGTAAGAGTAAAAACACATTGGTAATAGAATATCCCTTTTACGGAAGACTATGAATCACGTTGGCAATAAAGGAAAATACTTGCATCACATGTATAGCAGTCAATCTCGACCAGGGTCAAAAGAGAAAACACACACGCAACGTACATTACATGTGATATTTCCTCCATCCATTTTTTTTGAACAACAAGAAACCATTTCTACCATCCATTTGGTAGAAAATCTTACAAGGGGCCAAATTAAAACATTTTACAAACAGAGGAACTAAATTTACAATTATTGAAAAAGAAGGCCAAGGCTTGATTGATCTAATTGAAGGTACAAGGATGACAGAAATACACGGGATAAAGCTAGGATTGTATAAGGAAAATCTACTTAAAATTACAACTAATAGGATGATAATTTACCCATAGTTTTGCACGAAGCAGAAGCAAGAAAGGAAGCAGTGGAGTGAGCAATTATCTTAAAACATATTAGGTTCAGAGCATGGAGGGATCCTTTATACTAAAATATACGAGGTAGACAATAAATTATTGATTTGTCATCAATTAAACTATTGAAAAATAATATCTTAGGCAAAAGTCAATACTAAGAAATAACCAAAACAAGGTGAATACTATAGAGGGTAAGACTGTAATGAATGTAGAGAATTGTCTTGTATTACTTGTTAAGTCTTGATTTCATTGTATTTCATTGTAATTCACTTGTAATTGGACTGTTGTGTACCGACAGCATAGGCGGGAAAGTTTAGTTCAATTGTAGTCAAGTTAGTTAGTTAGTTAGAGCTTGGGGTTAGATATTCTTGATTGATTGTAAAGAGTAGAAGTAGATTAACTCTTGTATTGGAAAGATATTCAATGAAAAAGACTCTCTTCTTTCCCTAATTCTCTCTAGTCTCTTACTTTTCTCTTCTCTCGATCTCTATCTTCTATCCCTCACCTAGGTATTGATTCAAGATTTAACTTGAATCATTACAAGTGGTATCAGAGCTTGTAATTGCATTCGTTTGGTGCAATCCAAGTGATCATGCTAGCTGAGAACAAGAAACAAGCTTCAATGGCTGCCAATTCAGCTAATGAGGTTGGTCACAACGATCAATTGGCACAGCTCCAGCAACAGATGCAGGATGTGCTTAGAGTGATGAGTGCCAATCATCAACAACTAGTTCAGTCACAGCAAAAGATGGAACAAAAGCTGGATGGGATGCAGGACCAGATCTGTAGACGATCCTTACCATCGGATGCTGGGGTGATTCCTCAAGTCCCTTCCCTAAGGAAGAGCTCCGGATATAAGTGATCAAGGAGAGGTGGTACCAGCGAAGAATTCAGGGTTTCGACAGCCCAAGGTGGAGATTGACACCTTTAATGGAACACATCCACAATCTTGGATACGAAGGTGTGAAAGGTACTTCAGATTTTATGCAATTCCAGAATCTTCGAAGGTAGAATTAGCAGTTGTACATTTGCAGGGCGATTATGAGGTTTGGTACCATGGGTTGATCTTGGGTAATCCGAATGTATCTTGGAAGGAATTTGTGAATGAGTTTTGTGATAGATATGGGGATGAGGACACGGGAGATGTGATTGACAAGTTCAACAAGGTGTCACAAGTAGGAAGTGTTAAAGAGTACATGTCTCGGTTTGAAAATTTGAAAGCTCATCCAAGAGCAAATGAGGAGTACTATGTTTCTAGCTTCATTAGTGGGTTAAAACCCAAGATCAAGAACCTGGTTAAGGCCCTCAATCCTCCCACAGTGTCCCAGGCTTATTCTAAAGCTCGATTGTTGGAATCCTTTGCGGCAACCTCGCATGATTCTGGACAGAAGGCAAAAGCAGTGGTTCCATTGTAGCAGATAGGACCAAATTCATCCAGACCTCTGAGCATTGAAGAAAAGCAAGCACAAAAGTTGTTCTTCAAATGTAATTAGAAGTATTTTTTTGGGCATAAGTGCACTATAAAGCAGCTCGTGACTGTCACTGGCAGTGAAGACATAGATGAGGATCAGGATGAATTAGTAGAGACTCAAGAAGTGGAGGGAGATGAGGATGACGCAGAGATCTCAGTTAGAGCTTTAACTGGTGGAGGAACCCACAACATCATTAGAATCAAAGGGGTTGCAAACCGCAAGTCCTTATTAATCTTAATTGATAGTGGAAGCACCCACAGCTTCTTGGATCCCAAGATAGCTAGATTAGTGGGGCATGAACTCATCAAGACCTCTCCCTTGGCTGTAACAGTAGCAGATGGTAATTCCATGTTGACACAAATGAAGTGCAAAGAGTTCAAATGGGATATGCAAGGTCATTCATTCTCTTATGATTTCAGAATCTTGAAGCTTGGAGGCTGTGACATGGTATTGGGGGTGGATTGGATGAAAACCTTTAGTCCTATCATCTTTGATTTCGTGTAGCTTACTGTCTCATTTGAAGGAGAGGGCAAAACAGTGTAGCTACAATGGTCGATCGAGCAAGGAAGCCTACAAGTTATGAGTTGTAAGAAGTCGCAAGGGGTGCTGAAGAAGAGCAAGGCGCAATGGATTGCCCAATTGTTCTCCATTAGTGCAAAACTGGATGAAGCTCAGGTTGTATCTAACCCCTCTATTAGGCAGCTATTACATGACTTTCAAGATTTATTTGAGTTACCGACTTCCTTACCTTCTAAAAGAGATCTTGACCAAGCCATTCCACTCAAAGCTAATTGTAATCCAATCAACTTAAGACCATACAAATACCCACATTCCCAAAAGAATGAGATTGAAAATCAAGTAGAGCAGCCATTGAGAACCAATTTTATAAGGCATATCATAGTGTATAGACTATAGGCAATTAAATTCCTTAACCATCAAAGATAAATTTCCCATTCCAATCATTGATGACCTATTAGATGAATTACATGGTGCGGTTTACTTCTCAAAACTTGACTTGAGGCAAGGATATCATCAAATAAGAGTGGTTGAATCAGACATATACAAAAACAGCTTTTAGAACCCATCATGGCCATTTGGAGTTTGTGGTTATGCCATTTGGATTATCAAACGCTCCTGCCACCTTTCAAGCTCAAATGAATTCAGTTTTTCAACCTTTTCTCAGGAAATTTGTCCTTGTATGTTTTTGATGACATTCTAGTTTATTGTCCCAATTTGCAAGAACATGTTGAACATTTGAATCTTGTATTCCTTACCATGCGCAAACATAAACTATATGCTAAACTATCCAAATGCTCATTTGCTCAAACCCAAGTCCCACTACAGTTAAGCATTTGAGAAGTTTTTTGGACTTAACAAGTTACTACAGAAAGTTTATTCAAGGTTATGGGGTCCTTGCTAAGCCCTTGAACGATCTTCTCAAGAAGAATTACCTTTGTTGGACTGCTACAGCACAGGAGGCATTTGATAGCCTAAAGCTTGCAATGTGTGCAGCTTCGATATTGAGAATGTCTGATTTCACTCAACCATTTGAGATTGAGACTGATGCATGTAGTAGTGGAGTGGGGGCAGTGTTGTCCCAACAAGGAAGACCAATTGCTTTCTTAAGCCAAGCTCTTAGTCCACATCACATGAGCTTATCCATATATGAAAAGGAGTACTGAGCCATCCTCCTAGCTGTGCAGAAATGGATGCAATATTTGGAAGGGCACCATTTTGTGATCAAAGCAGATCACCAAAGTTTGAAGTTCTTGTTGGAGCAAAGGATAACAATAAGAGTTCAGAAGAAAGGGCTTATGAAGATGCTAGGTCTGGACTATGCAATTGAATACAGAAAAGGGAGGGAGAATTTAGCGGCAGATGCTTTGTCAAGAAGGCAAGAGGAAGCAGTTGAGGCTTCATGCTTGGCCATCACCACTGTCATCCCTGCCTGGTTGGAGGAAATCTTCAAGTCATATGAGAATGACCAGTTTGCTCAAGAGCACTTGACAGCACTCAGCATTCAAGAACCTGCAGCAGGTTCAACAGCTAATGATGTAACCTTGGTTAATGGCATTTGAGAATCAAAGGAAAGATCTATATTGGGAGTGCTACTGAGCTCAGAAGACAGATTATGTTAGCCTTCCATGCTTCAGCATTGGGTGGCCACTCCGGTATTGAAGGCTCCTACCAAAGGTTGAAACAGAATTTCACTTGGCAAGGTATGAAGCGTGATGTGATGGAAATGGTGCAGAGTTGTGAAGTTTGTCAGCATACCAAGAGTACTCACACTCCCTACCCGGGGTTGTTACAGCCCCTACCAATTTCGGATGGTGCCTGGCAGCAAATTAGTATGGATTTCATTGAAGGGCTGCCAAAATCAGAGGGAAAAGAGATTATTTGGGTAGTGATTGATCGCTTTATGAAGTATGCTCATTTCATAGCCCTTACCCACCCTATTCGTGCTGAGAAGCTTGCTAAGGTGTTCTCAGATAACATCTATAAGCTCCATGGCTTGCCACAAGTCATTTTATCTGATAGAGATCGTTTGTTCACAAGTAAATTTTGGAAGGAATTGTTCAAATTGTCGGGATCCTCATTGTCCTTGAGCTCAGCATACCATCCCCAAACCGATGGCCAAACTGAGAGATTGAATCAAAGTGTAGAACAATACTTGAAAATCATGACTTTCAACAATCCTAAACAATGGTGCAAATGGCTTTCTCTGGCTGAGTACTAGTACAACACTCATGCGCACTCATCTTTGGGTACCACCCCTTTCCAAGCCTTATATGGGTATGAACCACCATTTCCAGTAGTAGCTCAACGTTATTACACGCACATGACTGAAGTTGAGGACCTGCTACAGCAAAGGAAACACATAGTCCAACAGTTGAAGGACAATCTGCAGCTAGCACAGGCCAGACAGAAATTCTTTGCTGATAAAAGGAGGGTTGAACAATCCTTTGAGGCTGGGGACATGGTGTACTTGAAATTACAGCCTTATAAGCAGTCTTCAATGGCAATTCGCAAAAATAGTAAACTCAGTGCAAGGTACTTTGGTCCATACAAGGTATTGCACAAAGTTGGAGCAGTGGCATATCGATTAGATCTCCCTCCTGATGCAGCCATTCACCCCATGTTCCAGGTTTCCTTATTGAAGAAGCATGTTGCAGCAAGAAAATCATGTTCTGCATGCCCTCCCGGTGCTTCATCCCATGGCATATTACTTCAGGAGCCCACTGCTATTCTGGATTCCAGAATAGTACAGCAACAAGGGAAAAAGGTCCGGCAAGTCTTGGTCCAATGGGCCAATTTAGAGCATTCTGCAGCATCATGGGAAGAGCTCAAGTTCCTCAAGAGCCAATTTCCGGAGTTTGATTCTTGAGGAGAGAATCTTTTCTTTAAGGGAGGAGTATTGTAATGAATGTAGTGAATTGTCTTGTATTACTTGTTAAGTCTTGATTTCATTGTATTTCATAGTAATTCACTTGTAATTGGACTGTTGTGTATCGAGAGCATAGGCGGGAAAGTTTAGTTCAATTGTAATCAAGTTAGTTAGTTAGTTAGAGCTTGGGTTAGATATTATTGATTGATTGTAAAGAGTATAAGTAGCTTAACTCTTGTATTGGAAAGGCATTCAATGAAAAAGACTCTCTTCTTTCCCTAATTCTCTCTATTCTCTTACTCTTCTCTTCTCTCAATCTCTATCTTCTATCCCTCACCTAGGTATTGATTCAAGATTCAACTTGAATCATTACAAAGACAACAAATTACTGTCCAAAATATAGAAATCTCTTCTTCAAGAGATATAATTAGTCAACAACTCATCTGATAAAGCCTAGAAAAATGGACCAGCCTACAAAATATATCCTTTCTTATTCAAAAGATTCAATCATTGTTTGACTTGAGTCTTGTTTAAGTTTGATAAATGTTTGAAATGAGAATCCAACTTTGAAACATGGCATTGAGTTTTAGAGGGATTTCCTGCAACTACAAATTGAACACACTGGATGGAGAGTTATTTACACCATTGGTCCCCCATATTTTTAATTTTATTCAAATTGGTCCCTCATCTTTTTAAATTTGCTAAAATTAGCCCCTCATCTTTTCATTTGTTCAAAATGGTCCCTTATGTTTTATTTGATGACAAAATTAGTCTCTCATCTTTTTAATTTTTACCTAATTTGGTCACAATATGGCAGACTAATTTTGTTATAAAACAAAGTATGAGGGGCCATTTTAAACAACAAAAAAGATAAGGGACTAATTTGAACACATTTAAAAAGTTGAGGGACCAATTTGAACAACGTTATAAAGATCAGGGACCAATTTGAAAAAAAACAAGATGAAGGACTAATTTGAACAAACTTAGAAAAAAAAACAAGATGAGGGACTAATTTGTAAATAACAATTCGAAGTAAGAGGCCTGTTTCGACAGTAGAATATTCACTTCCTTTTTTAAAAGCGAGCACAATTTTGATCCATTAACATCAATAGGTACCGAATATTCCCATTGATTTGAACCTAAAATACAACCATGCACTAAATGAATATACGCTAGACAACAAGAAGCCATTTTTCATCAACAACTAATCACTGTAGATCATAAACTAGAATTCACATGCAAAAATTCCTCAATTGTTCCACACATGCGAACCAAAACTAAAAGTAATCATTCGAAAAAACTAAAATATCACACTCAGTGAACTTTGAGCATATAATTATCATCACAAAACAAGTAGTATTCTTCCAACAAAACTGTAATTTGGTAATATTATCACCATTAGTCAAATTGTTGAGAATGCCCAAGTTAGTTTGGATAAATAGATTACTGCACCAGTTATAGTACAATAAATTCTCAGTCCCAACCTTGTCGAATTTCCAAATTTATGCTTCAAATTGTCAAAAACTATTCATGACCCGTAAACTACTGCTGTCCCTCTATATCAATATGTCCAATACAACATACCTTCATTGTTTTTAAATTTTCCATGTCTCCTCCAAAAAAATTTCATTGTCTATCGCAAAAGGCTTATAATAGCAAAATCTTCAAGATAACTAGGAAAATAGTTTTTAACTTTTAGTTAGTAATAGGCAATAGTAGTGAATTTGTCAGAACTAATGGCATTAAACGGAAATTATTTTAGGAAGGCAAAATTAAACATTCTCCTGGAAATAAGCAAGAGGGAGCCCAGTAGGGATATCAAGTCAACCAATTAACTCGAGACTCCACCTCCATCTGCAGCAATGTTAATCGGTTGAAATGCTGATAAAGTAGTTTCAAGCAGGTTTGAGACGAGTTTCACAAACCTGACTAGGATTTGGAATGAATTTGGAAAAGATTCTGAAACTGTAAACCTACCCTGATTATATTATATGGCATGTATAGAACATTTTTCTGAAAGAATAGTATTCATATCTACAAGCCTTTAAGGTCAAAATGAACTTGCAACATCTGTAAATCATTGAGTATACTAGCTTACTAAACATTACTCAAATTGTACACTGTCATCAAATAAACTTATCTAATAACTAAAGGTATAAGCACAAAAATTATAATTGCTACACCTACGGTCTGGAAAAGTCTCCCTCGAACCCTGCATATGCATCCAGATGAGTTCAGGACACTCTTTTCAAACTAGACATGGTTTGGGACAAATTTTGGAAGCATCAAACTCAATTGGGATGGGGGACCAAAGTTAGAGGTGTTCCATCCAAACGACCTCATTTACATTTACAGAGTGGATAGTAGAATTCCAAATGGTAAATGGTATTATTGCTCCAAATTAGCTGCCCTTAAAGTGAGAACAAAGGGCCCGTAGGAAGCTCCTTTCCCGATTGCAAATATCACCCACATTTTCAAATTTCTTTAATTTTAGTTGTTATTTATTAGGTAAGTGGCAATATTATAAATTAATTTACTATTTTTTATTTTTGCTTCCGCTGAAAATATGAATGATATCAAAAATGAAGGAATCTTAAAGGGGCACTTTGTTCCTTCCAGATGTTTAACTACAAAGGAATCGGCATAATACGACAAAGATCAAAGGAGTTTCAGGGTGAATGGTCAGAAACCATTGATGAATTCACAATACTTTCCTTTAAAAATTTACTTTCCTTCTAACAATATTTCTACTCTTCAAGGGCAGACAAAAGGCAGTCAAGACACCTTAGAGATTCAGGTCATATCCAATGCTGACTCAGGTTGGCAAAGTTGAGGCCCAAGAATAAAAGGTCCGACATTTAGATCTTCAACCATGCTCACCTATCTGAAACAGATTGCTAGTTCATTACAAGCAAAGTAGAATGCCGATCTTGCATTCAATGTGCTATGATAGATTTCCATTGGGTACATTTATTCCAAAGAAAATACAATTATCATGTGTCTTTTGATTTAAGAGATGAAATGAAGCTGCAACAAGTTATGCAATAAGCAACGACACTAGGAGAAATGAATGCAATCAATATAAAAGGAAAGTGCTAGTTTTAACTACCAATTCCTTTTAAGGGCATTTCACCTATTAAGTGTCAGTTCAGGACACATTTGAGATTGTCCGGGCACATAAAGCAGAAACCCTTGTGTACCTATATGATGAGGGTTGAATTAGTGGAAGCCAGGTAGAGCTTAGTGACTTGCTTTGACCCATAGTGCCTGGCCTCACAGCCTTAGGTTATCGTTGTTCATCTCAGAATAGTTAAAGACTTCCCTGAATTTTGTTTTATGTTCTGGATTTTCTTCATTTAGTATAAGAAATTGGGTGGTGAAATACAACATTGACTTCACAATGTAGGGATGCAAATGAAATACAAAAATTGCGCAAAATGTTGTACTACTTGCATACCTAAAAAGAAACTAATGCCAAACGCAAACATTTAAAATTTTCACAGCTATAACTCAATTACCTCACAAAGCCTTTGTAACGTGAATGGAGGCCCCTCAGTAAAGCTAAGAAGAGCTGCCAAAAAAATAAATAAATAAAAATAAATAACCTTCGCAGCATAACAAAACAAGAAATCTTCTTCCTTCCTTGAGCAAGTGGTGATAAGGTCAACCAAATCTAGAAATCAACTTGGTTTACCAATAGTATGAACGTCATCAATGAATGAGATTCTAGTATCTTTCTTTTTTTTAAATAGAAGTTAAACAATAAACATCACCCTAACAAGGGTCACCAACAACTGGGGGAGGGAGGAAATGAGCTTCGAACCCAAAAACTCATGCTTGGGGCGATCAGTAGCCTAAACATTACACCAAACCCAATGGCTCAAGATTCTAGTATCCTATTTTACATGAAATCTTAATTTTATGTTCTACCACGATAATATACTTCCACTTGCAGTAGCGTAATAAGCAAAAAGAAACAGAGATAAGAACACTATGCCATCACACACACACACACACACACACACATACATATATATATATATATAAAACAAGGAATTTCATACTAGTCTTTTATTCACAAATCCAGGAGTTCCTTCCCCATGAACAAGCAAACATAGCCAATGGGTAAAGCACAGGATTAGCTCTGATTTGTTGTCCTAGCTTCATCAGAATAATTAGATAGTCTCTTCCAGACAAGGAAGAAGGGATCAGAGGCACACTTACTGAAAGCGGAATGCTTTTGGCCTTGTCATTTGTTTGTCGCACAAAATCAAATTGTGCTTCGGAAGTAAGGTCACAGATGTTATTTACAAATCAGCGTAATCACATAATTTAACTCAATATCTGTAATATGAAAGCAGTTATGCTATGCAACTTCCTATATCCAATTCCACATTTTGTACTAGTGAGTAGGGGAGTAAATGAGCCGAGCGAGTCAAGCACCCCCTATTGTTCGAACTCGAGCTCAATAAGCCTGATCGAGCTCGAGTTAGAGCAAAGCTCTTATCGAGTTTCGACCTTTGATCAAGCTCGATTATATAAGATTTTAGTGTATTCGATACTCAGCTCGGCTCAGCCCGTTAGACTAAACAGGCTAATTCGAGCTCATCATCAAGCTGAGGTCGTTATCGAGCGACATTGAGCTCATAACTGAGTTGAGCTAGTTATCGAGCCGAGCTCCCTATCGAGTCAAGCTATTCGGGTTACAATCAAGCCATTTTTGAGCAAATATCAACTATTACTGAGCCGCTAACGTGCTCTTAAAGAGTTCCCAACAAGCTCTTATCGAGTCCCTAACAAGCTCTTATTAAATTGTTCATGAACATTAACGAGTCGAGCACCCCCTTATTCGGACTCAGCTCATTAAGCTTATTGAGCCTACTTGAACTTGGTTTGATAAACTATCAAGCCCCAATGAACATGAACGAGCCGTAATCGATCTTAAACACGAGTAGTTCACTGAATGTTCGTTTACACCCCTACCAATGAGAAGAAATAGCAATCATTGTCAAAATGCAACGTGAATCTATTACACAACTGGAACAAGATGCAAGACAATGCCCACGACTAAATTTGAAGCTCTGTTTGACCCTATGGACAAGCTAAGTTACTGGAAAACAAGAACGGTCAAGCAGAGTTACATGCTACTTCTAGTCATCCACTCATTGTTATATCCATATCAACCATGACTAAAAAAACAGTGATAAAAGATCCTAAGCAACAATAAGCTTCCACAATAGAGAAAATCATAACGATGTGCTAAACACATCAACAGAAACACGAGAAACACAATGTTACATAATAGCTCGAAACAACTGCACCGGATGACTTAAACAAAAGTATTTTTTTTTTTACCCTTTGATTGCTAAAATTTGAATAAATACTCATACAATTACTCATTTTCATACCCCTTTGGTAAGTTTTAAATATTTTTTGATAGTGAAATCTAGGGTCAATTTAGTACTTGTATAATTTAAACTATATCAATTTAATCCTAGATCAAACTTGATGTCAAGTTGGCATGTAATTTTGAATGGCCTGCTCACAGAGTCGGTTTGTATTGGTCTTTTGCATCGGACACGACCAGGTCATCAAAAATCGAGTCATTAACTTCAATTTTACCATGAGACTGAATTGACATAATGCAAATTATACAGGGACTAAATTAAGACAATTAAAAACAAAATCACTAAATCGACATAATGAACAAAATATAAAGGCCTTTGGCATAAATTAACTAAAATATAAAAACATTTATAATTAAGTTCTAGCAAATAAAACACAATATATTGCCATAAATTAACTAAAATATAAAAACATTTATAGTTATGTTCTAGCAAATAGACAATATATATGCAATAAGAAGGGCACTACAAAATTACCATTGCATAACAACCAATCGTGTAACAACCATTTCAAAATTCATTCAATAACGGTCGTAATGTTACATAACCTTTATATGATTCCATGTTCCTACATCAGCTTGAACATGTCTCTAATTCTACTCAAGACACAATTGTATTATCAACATCTATGGCTTTGATACCCTAAGAAAACCAATAGCTATTGTAAGGGAACCCAAATAATCCATTATAATCAAGATCCTACAAGGTCTACTCCATTAAACTAGCCTACCAAACTCCTTAGAGATAATAAAACATATTCGTGAATAAAAATAAAAGCAATGCCCCACAAGTACCAACTAAATGTCAATTACTTTAAAATTTAAACTTCTTCATCCCTTAACACATCTTGATGCAAGCTCACACTACTCCCAAAGCCACTCTCAAACGCAGAACACAAGTAAGTCTTACACGCTCAGGTGACCAAAAACTAAGCAAGAGTCATGTGCCCAGCAAAGTTCTAGTAGTATTCAAATTCAGATCCAGAGTTTCTACAGCGACATAACATGATTTTAGATTTTATTAGTTTAAGATTTATGAATTCATTACACTTGTAATTTCCCTTTATTCCAAAAAGGCTTGCCATCAACAAATTTAAAAAGGTTGTCATCTTTCGTGCTTAATTGCAATTCTCTTTCCGCACTGCATCAATTGATATTAGAACAAGGATATTCATCATTCGTGGTCGGCATGAAACAAAAAATGGTCCTTGCTAACGAGGTCTATGAGAAGGACGACGTTGTTCATGAACAGAGACTAGGACAAGGACTAGCAGAGCTAGAGACACCACTAGCTCTACAGATGGAGGACAAAAGCGGAACAGTTTGCTTCTTTTATGTGCCAGCAACCCTGACCTTGAAAACCATAACCGGTGTGATCAGAGTCTCAAGAACCCTTTTTGGAGAACCACACTCCCCGAGGGCATTGGTTAAGGGACAAGAGACTTCCCAGCGAGCTATTCTATCACTTCGAACCTCAGTGTTGGGAGTCCAATTTGCACAGTGAAATTCTGGAGTTCCAAGGAGGAAGGTAAGACAAGGAATTCATAAATTGGCTGGTAGCAGTTAAGAAGTTCAGGACTTCAACGAATTACCAAGCATAAGTACCAACACGACGTCACCGGATCCCATTAGAACTCCGAAGTTAAGCGTGCTTGGGCGAGAGTAGTACCAAGATGGGTGACCTCCTGGGAAGTCCTCACCCTCAGGTTGGGGGCACTCGGAAACAGCCTCTCTTCACGTCAACACCCTGAAGGGGGAAGGCTGCGTACATCCGCCCCCCCAGACCTTGCGTAGGCGGGAGCCCTTGAGGCACTGGGTATGTTCCTAAGTAGGTACCATTAGTGGCAACCCGACTTCAGTAAAGGGTTCCCACTTGATGGAAACAATTCAAATTATCAAGGCTGAGTCAAGATAAGCACAATATTGAAACACGAGAGAAGATGAAAAAACACATGCGAGTTGCATTCCTCCTTCATAATTCTGCATGATTGATGTTCCAACAAATCAAGCCTATACAGAGGACCTAGACAATGGAAGAATACGTGGCAAAATTCTATTTCGTGGTGGCGTGTAAGGACTAGGCCAAAGGTGAGGAATGGCTGACAGACAGGCATCTTCCAAGCTATGGAACCGTTTCAAGAGGTATTGAGCATGTTTGATATATTCTTGGAGTCTGAGGCCTATTTTCAAGCTCTACAGTACGGAAACAGCAAAGGTGCAAACAACCTTTACACACCCTAGGCTGGTAACCCCTGAAATAGAGAAAGAAGTACTATAGTAGCAAAGGGGACAAAACCATCGGGCAGAGCCAAGGTAGCACAGCTTATCGAGTGCAGGCCAATGACAATCATCAAATCCGGACTTTCACGGGAAACAAATGGAAGGCAACATACAAGGGGGCTTTTAAGAGAGGCTAGTCATGTCGTTCAGATTATCCAACGTACCAAGCACTTTCATGGGCATCATGAATCAAGTGTTGCGGAACATTCACTGTTTTGCCGCTACATACTTCGATAGCATGCTGATTTTTAGCCTGGATCCAGAGTTCCACATCCAACACTAGAGACAGGTATTGACGTCCTACTCGAGTAACACATGTTCGCAACGAAGCAGAAGTGTCTTTCATACAGACCAAGTTCTTTTCTTGGTTTTATGGTATCAAATTGTGGATTTGAAGCTAATGAAGCTAAAATATCAGCTCTATGTGATTGGCCATAGCCTGAAAATCTCTTCGGGTTACGCAATTTCAATGGCCTGAATTCAATCTACAAGTGGTTTATCCTACACTTCAGCAACATCATGGCACCAACCACAGAATGCATGAATGGAAGAAGATTCCCTAGACACCAACAATGACAGAAGCATTTGATGAGATCAAGCAACAACTAACAACTACCTTTCTTGCACTAGTAAACTCCTATAAGGCTTTCTAGTTGCACAAGAACGCCTCAAAGAAGGGCATTGGTGAAGTGGTTAGCTCAAAGGTAAGACAATTGTATATTTCAGTGAAACATTAAGTGGAAGCGAGCTTCGATAATCCATATATGACGTGCATTGCGGTTCGACATTGGAAGTCTGTCTTGATTTGTATTATACTCGAATAACATTGCACTCAAATATATCAACATCCGAGACAAACTTCAATACTCCATATTCAGTTGAAGGTCATCCAAGAACAACAAAATGAGAGCCCCATAAGGGGAAACAAGACCCTAGAGCTTATAGAAAGGTCATACTTCTGGCCTACTGTGCGCCGCGAGGCCTACTGGTTCATTGAGTATTGTCATACATGACAGATCTCTGAAGGGACAGCGCTAAACATCAGCTTCTACATGTTCTTATCTATTCCGAGTCAACCATAGACTGATGTCAGTATACATTTTGTCTTGGTCTTCCATGAACCACGTATGGTGCGACTTCCATATTTGTTGTGGTCAACCGGTTTTTAAAGATGACTCATTTTACAGCCTGCAAAGGAGCTATTGCTATTGTTCATGTCGCACAATTGTATTTTCGGAAAGTTTAATGTTTACACGATCTTCAAAAGTTAATCGTTTCAAACCACGACACTTGCTTTGTGAGTCGCTTCAAGGGATATTTATGGCTCTTGACTAACACCAAACAGGATTTTAGCAGTGTTCACTAGTCCCGAACCAACGGAAGAACCGGAATTACCAATCGCTCATTTGGTAACTTACTACGCAACTTGGTCAAAGAGAATTTGAATACATGAGACCAGAAACTGTACCAAGCCAAGCCACTTTTAATTATTCAATCAATCATAGTCCCAAGTTTGCACTGTTGTTTATTGTGTATGGCCTTCTTCCCCATCCCATGCTAGCTCTGGCACACCCATTCCTGACTTACCTGCCCTAGGAAGCACGGATAAAGATATGGATACCGATAAGCCAACATAATTTTTCAAAAAACTAGGATACTACACCTTGAGAACACGTTACTTCAAAATTATGTATTTTCATAGATATATATTTATGTAATTGATGAAAAAACATGACTTATAATATTAAAAAAATGAAAAAAAAAAATTTTTAATAGCTTAAAAAAAACAAAGTTTAACTAAATAAGGTAAATTCAAGCATACATAATTAACAAAAAATATTAATAGAGGTTCAAGCCACACCGACGCCGCTGCCGTCAACTCGTCTCTTTCTCTGTCGCTCTCGCTCTCTCGACTTGACTTAACAAAGGCTTTCTTCTCCTTTTTTCTTCATTTTCTCTCTCTCTTACAAATTGTACAAAAATATTAATTTTTTTATCAAAACATCTGTAAAACATTTGATAATATTAGTTTATTTTTAAATTTAAGTTTTCAAAATTTGGGTTATTTATGTCAAAGGTCCCTGTGCTTTGCCCATTGTATCAATTTAGTCCTTGTACTTTTAATTGTGCCAATTTAGTCCTTGTACAATTCAAAATGTGTCAATTTAATCCTTTGGTCAAATTTAAGTTAAGTCGATGACGTAATCTTGAACGGAAAAATTATGTTAGATGCAAGTAACTTATTATAAATTCATCTGCTTACTCAATTTAGCCCAACTTGCAATCGAACCATTAAAAATTCCATTAAAAACTTAACATAAAATTTTCTCTAGGAACCAAATTGACACATTTTGAATTGTATAGGGACTAAATTGACACAATTAAAAGTACAAGGACTAAATTGGCACAATGGATAAAATACAGGGACCTTTGCCGTAAATAACCCTTAAAATTTTTATATAAATATAATTTAACTATTTAATATGCTTATTATTAAATTATATACACATAATAACATATTATCATATTATATTTTTAAAAGCGTGTCAAATATTCAAAATTTAAAAAAAGAATTGGATATTTTTTCACGAATAAGACACATATCTGAACCGTGAAATGTGTCAGAAGTTCAAAATCTTAAAAAAAAAGTATTACTTTTTTTACGTATGGACGTGTATCAGAATGTGTTAGAAGCGTGTCAATGTCGAATAAGTGTCAGACACTGATACTCTCGCAAAAAAGGAATGTCGGTGCTTCCTAGTACCTGCCTACACAGTAAGGTGAAAGACTTTGTCCCCAAACTTCGGCACATTCATCAATAAACTTACAATCACTTGTTGTAAGCTGCCAACACTACAAGACTTAGAGCTCACTGATCTAAGTCGGAGCTTAATCGAGAGTAGCGCTTCAGCTTATGACAAGTGGGACTCGACATTGAAGTTTCAAACCATAGCAAGGTTCATGTCGAGTCAAACCCTAGCCAAAAAGAAAAAACTTCAGACGGACTACTTCCAGAAATTTGACTAGTGGACTTGTTATATGCAAATTCAGCATGCGATAAAAGTGGATCCCACTCTCTAATGTTCTTCTTCACCAAACTCCTTAAAATATTTCCCAAAGTCACCTTGGTTTGTCCATCGTTTCATGGATGACAGGTGATGATGAATTGCAGCTCAGTGTCTAGCTTTCTCCATAGAGTTCTCCAAAAGTGACGCACAAACCTCAAGTAATGATCTGAAGTGATAGACTTCATAATTCATGAAGCTTAACAATCTCTTTAGCATAAAGATCTGCAACATGAGAAGCACCTGAAGTTTTAGTGCAAGCAATAAAACAAGCCATTTTAGAAAATAGGTCGACCACCACAAAAGTTGAACCTTGCTTCTTTGAGTGCAGACCAATCCCACAAAAAAGTCCAAGCTAACATCCTCCTATTGACCATCAGCCTTTGGAAGTGAAGTGTAAAGACCCGTATTCTGCCCATGACCTTTTGCCTTGTGACAAACAACACATCTTTTAACACTTCTCATCACATCACAGTTGAGCTTTGGCCAAAGAAATTTTCTTGTATAAGAGCCGAAGTCTTGTTTTAACCATAGTGACCAACAAGTCCAACTCCATGAGCTTCCTAATAATAGCCTCAGGTAAAGAACAATTTGGAATGCATAACTTGTTATCTTTGAATAGAAAGCCATCCTGCAAGAAGAAATGATTGGAAGACCCCATGGAGCAAGACTCCCAAATAGAACAAAATTTTGTATCACTAAGATAAAGTTCCTTCACCACTTCAAATCCCAAAAACCTTGCTTCCATAGTGCTTAAAAAAAGCCTCCACTTAATGCATCCGGCACCCTGTTTAGCTGTCCAAAGTTGTGTTAGATTAAAAAACTATAAGGTTGGAGAAATTCCATCCACCTAGCATGCCTGCTATTCAACTTGTGTTGTGAATTTAAGTACTTCAATGCTTCATGATCAAAATAAAGAACAAACTCCATGGGAAGCAAGTGGTGACTTCAATATTTAAGTACTTCAATGCTTCATGATCAAAATAAAGAACAAACTCAATGGGAACAAGTGGTGACTTCAATAACCAAGAGTTCGGATAATGGCATAGAACTCCTTGTCGTAGGTCGAGTACCTCCTTTCCGCATCATTTAGCTTCTAACTAAAGAATGCAATCATTCTGACTTCTTGATTAAGAACACCACCAATGCCCACATTTGATGCATCACACTCAACTTCAAACACTTGCCAAAATCCGGAAGTATGAGAACTGGGGCTTCTGTCATCTTCTTCTTAAAAAACTCAAAGCTCTTCAGGGAAGCTGGTGTCCAGTAGAACAAATTTCCCCTCAAGCAATAAGTGATTGGAGCAACAAGAGTGTTGAACCCTTTGATAAATCTCCGATGAAATGAAAATAAGGCCATAAAAGCTCCTCAAATAATGAAAGGATTTCGAGATTGGCTAGCTAGCGATAGCTTCAACTTTGTTTTAATCGACATCAATTCCTGTAGACGACACAATGTAGCCCAAGAATACAACGCTTGTGGTGAAAAAATGACATTTCTTCTAATTAGAATAAAGTTTCTGCTCCCTCAAAACTTGAAACACTTGCTTCAAATGCTCTACATGCGACTCAAAGTTGCTATGAACAAGAATGTCATCAAAATAAACAACAAATCTAACCATAAATCGTTTGATGATAGGGGTCATATGCGCATGAAAGTACTTAGGGCATTACAGAGCGCAAATGGAATAACCAGCCACTCATAGCGGCCATTCCTTGTTTTAAAGGTTTTCCTCCATTCATCTCCTGGTCTCATTCTAATTTGATGATAACCACTATGAAAACACCACCACCATGTAATTGCTCAAGTAAATCATCAAGTTCAGGAATAGGAAACATGTACTTGATAGTATTCCGATTAATGGCTCTACAGTCCACGCACGCATGCCAAGATCCATCCTTTCTAGGCACCAAAAGGTCTAGAACAGCATAACAACTCATGCTTTCCATCACCAATCCCTATCTACTTGTTGCCGCAATTTCTCATACTCTTTGGGATTCATTCGATAAGCAACCTATTTGGTAGAATGGATCTAGTACTTAGATCAATGTGATGTTGAATATCTCTAATAGGAGGAAACAACAACAACCGAACCAGTGCCTCGAGGGCTCCCGCATATGCAGGGTCGGGGCGGGGGGGGTGGGGGGGGGGTGGGGGGGGGTGGTGGGTTTGGGGATGTATGCAGCCTTACCCCTTCAAGGTGCTACCTTAAAGGAAGGCCGTTTACGAGGACCCCCAACTTGAGAAGCACAAAAGCATAACAGCCTACAAACATAACACATAAAGCATAAGAATATTAAAACAACGACCCACAGAAAGCCTAAGCAAGAAGCAATAGGCAATAGGCAATAAAACAGCTCCCAAACATATCAAGTAAATCAAATAGGCAGACAAATTACCCTAGGGGTACTAGTGCTAGCCAAAATATGCTCCTCTACTCTACGCCGCTACATCGACTACCCTTATACAAGCCCTCCACTGATCTCTATCTGAGGCCATCTCCTCCTGTAGGTTTAGGTGGGTGAAGTCGTGTCAGATCGTCTCCGTTCATCTCTTCTTCAGCCTGCCTCTCCATCTCCTCCCAAGCGTAGCATATAGTTGTTCGCATCCCCAGACCAGGGCGGTGACCGGTCTCCTCCTAACATGCCCAAACCAGCGCAAATGTTGCTCCCTCAATTTATCTTCAATCGGGGCCACCCCTAATTTGCCCCTTATGACTTCACTTCCTAATCATATCCTTCCTTATGTGTCCACACATTCACCGCAACATCCTAATCTCCGCTACCATCAGCTTCTGTGTATGATACCGTTTCATTGGCCAACACTGCGCGCCATATGACATAGCCGGTCTCACTATAGTCTTATAGTATTTTCCCTTTAACTTTAACAGGAGTTTCTATCGCAAAGTACAGCAGAGGCCAACCTCCATTTATGCCGACCTACTTTAATAAGGTTGTTGACATCTTCATCAACTTCGTCGTCCTGTTGGACCATGGAACCCAGATATCTAAAACACTCCTTTTTCAATATGGTTTCCAATCCAATCCTAATGTCTTCTATGGTGGGCCTGGTGGAGGTACTGAACTTGAGTTCCATACACTCTGTCTTGGATTTACTAAGTCGTAAGCCTTTCGATTCCAAGGCCCTTCTCCAACGTTCCAGCTTTTCATTAGCCTCGTCTCGGGACTCCCCCACCAGAACTATGGCACCGACGAAAAGCATGCACCAAGGCACACCCCCTTGGATGTGCCTAGTGAGCTCATCTATAACCATAATGAACAGAAAGGAACTCAAGGCAGATCCTCGGTGTACCCCAACTGTTGCACCTTAGTGTGCTTAGTTGAGCTCATCCACAAGGCGCACGAAGGGGCAACTAGGCGGCCTTGGTCGCCTCACACGCCTCGTTGCACCTTAGTGTGCCTAGGTGAAATCGCCTCGCCTCAAGCTTGTTAAGCGATGACCCTGCGCCTAGGCGGGCCTTAGGCGCACTTTTTAAAACATTGGTACAATCATTTATATTACCAACACAAAATAAGTTTTCATATATGCATCTTCCTCTCAAACAAAATATCAGCCAACGCTACATTTATAAAAGGGCAATGAAGGCTCTCACCAAAGTGAGGTTAGGGATGGATTTAATATAAGTCCCCCCTCCCCCCTCTTCTCCCTTCTTGTGGAGAAGCCATTTCCAACACGACTAACTGAAGTAAAGGCCATCCTCTTTTTTGATATAAGAAGGGGACCATGCTCCTGTTGAAGCAAATAAAAAGTAGTTACAACACAAAGGACTTAAGGTCTCCCTAATCCATTAAAGTGAATAAAAGAGAACAAGAACACAAGGAATCCAGCCAATCGAAAAAATATCATATTTTGCAAAGAACAACTTCTTCAATTTGTAAAAAAAGCTTCAAAGCAAACATGGTCCATATCCTCTTTCCACAATACCCCTTGGTCTAGCACAAGGCTTCTCACTAAATCAACCATATCAATCTTTTTTGGAGCTATCTAAGACTAACAAGTCCAATTCCAACAGACCCAAATGGAGGCCAAGTATGACCATAGAGCATCATACTAGTCAAGGATCATTTGGGAGAGAGAGATGCCACATCTTACCCCATACTTGATCATGCTCTGTAGTTCAAATATTCCAGCGGTACCACCTTCTAGGAAGGGGGCTTTAAGTTCGCTAAAAAGGAGTCTTGAAAACTAATCACAAAGAGGTAGAAATGTAGTGGCCTCATGTGTCCTTTATCAATGCTTTTCTGGTTACACTGTTCTTTATTATTTAATGTGCCTCCATGTTCTCTTTCTACAATTTCTCAGCTTTCCGTATAATGTTGGAAAATCCCAGAATATTATGCTTGTACAACCCCGTATGAGTAATGATAATATCCAGCTGTAGAAAAGCAGGGCTACAAATGACAAGAATGAAGAAGCCATCAGTTAACTGGAAACATACTAAGGAAATACCTTCATGTAACCGTTTTTCCAATTCTGCATAAGTCTCTCCCAAAGATGATTTTTGTTGATCATAACTCATTGTCAGCTCTGGATATTCCAAAAGAACCTTGATGTTCACATACAGAAAAGGTGAATATCATTATTCACCCGAAATTTAGGTTAGTGTCATAATTCCAAAAGAAAAATAAGAAAGCATATTTCCAAATGACCTATATACCAGCATACCTCACCATACCTGCTTCAGCTGAAAGAATAACATATTCTTCAATTCACACCAGTCATTCCTGGGAGAGAACTCAAACTTGGTCAAGGTCACCCAGTCATGAAGCAAAGGAAACATGACTTTCAAAGAAGCAGTCAATGTTTAAAAATAAAAGCAAACTTCTAAGGCATGTGGTAAATTGGCTAGTGAAAAATACTAATACAGGAAACAAGCAAATGAGATCAAACAAGAATAGCAATAAACATTGAACAGCTATGTGGTGTAAGAAAGCTTAACCTCTCAAAGCACTAAAATATTTCAAACGGCCTACCACAAGCAACAAAGACTATATAAATGCAAGCATACAGCTGATCAGATATTTAGCTAATGACATGAATCCAAACCTATCTGATAAGCAAATCATCCAATTACATCCATTTTAATAACACAGAGGATCATGAAGAAATAAATCCTCATTGAACTTGTCAGATTTGGTTATCCAACCAGTTTATCTGATGATTTCAGAACAAGTTAAAAGTAGTTTGCCATTTCCATAACTATTACCCTTTATTTGTTTTTAGATGAGGTCCAAAGACACATGCGTATTTAAGTCATAATGTATACATGCATGCACATATATACGTATATATGCATACGAATCAGATTTGTAACAAATGGTAAGATAGCCAAACAATACCTAGTTTGTTAAATATCGGATTTTCAGATTCTAATCATAAGAGAGAATAACGTTGGATCCATATCTGAATTTCAACTTAAATTCAGATCAAATCCAGACTCAAATCTGATGCATTCCTGGCCTACAAGACATACATACAAATACAATAGGGTGAAACAAACACATGAGAGGCTAATGAGGCCTTTGTCTAATGGTTAAAACACTATCAAGATTGAGGCCCCAGGAAAAAAGGTCCTAGGTTTGAATTACCTTACTCCCAAACTCAGCTGGCCTATCCCAAAAAGAAAGTCATGGAAAGGATGTTGATATTTAGAAAGACCCAGGAAGATGAGCAAGGAATCAATATGAGATGAGTGCAAAATAAACATGAAAAAAGCAATATATAACAGCAAACAGCAATAGAAGAGGGAGCGAAACAAATATGAGAAAAAGAAGAAATGATGAATCCTCAAACAACTCAAGACGAAAATACACACAACAGTAGGATGACATTAAACATATCGACGTAGTATGCCACATTTGGTCTATGCAATTCTCTTAAGATATGTCACTAAGCATGAAAAGAATTCCCTATCACAAACATACCAAAATTTTCCTGTGGAAGCAATAGTTTCCAGTACTCCTCTAACTTCATCAGCGGAATACTTGTGATCAGATTCTCTGTCCCTAAAATTTGAACACGGAGCAAATAAATATAGAGGAAAATAACCTATATATATAAATATATATATAAAAGCTTGAGAGGTCATCAAATACTTGAATGAAGGTTCTCTTACTGATCAGAACATAAGACATGCTTGTAAGCCATAAGTACAGATATCACATGAATGCCCAGAAAAACAGGTTTCCTTGTATAATCCCTTGTACTAGATAAGAACAAGGCTTGTACAGTGAAGTCAAATACAAACAACCAAAATTCAACAAGGCAATTCCATTCATCCTAAGGGAGAGAAGCCAACTATGAATGGGCAATGGGGCGGGTAAAACCATTTTCCCACAAGCAACGCCCAATTTGGGACGGGTATGGCCCATATGGGTGCAATTGAGGCGAGTAGCGGGTACAGATTAGGTATGCACAACAAGTCCACCACAAGTATGGGGCGGGTATGGGTATAATTTTTCTTTTATAGGAAAAGAATATACGGGCATGGGCATAATGTACAGCTATGGGTATAATATTGTATGCCCCACCTCACCCAATCCCGCTCCATACCCACTAGGGGTGTATCGAGCCGAGCCGAGCCGAGCCGAGTATCTCAATGCGCGACTCGGACTCGATTAACTACTCCGGTACTCGAAATCATACTTGAACTTGGTTCGAGCAATTAATTTTGCTCGAATTCGAACTCGACTAAATATTCGAGTACTCGACTCGACTCGAGTACTTGTTTATTGTGCATAGGAACATTCAAAAAATGAGCTTTTATTATAATATTATTCCATACACTCGAACATTAGTTATACTCAATTTAAATACTCAATTGTTGCCCACACTATATTTTAAAATATACCACCATAAATCACCAATATATTTAGTGGCAAATACGCATCAAAACCTAAGTTTCAAAAGATATAAGCAAATCAAATTCAAGTTCTTTCACTCCACCACAAATGTAACATGTCATCTTCTACAAGAAATTCAATCTTCCTTCTTTCATTCTACTATTAATGTCACAAGCCAACCATTTCAAAAGAAAATAACTACTTCATACGGGTCGAGTACCACTTCGAGTATCGAGTCGAATACTTAATCGAGTATCTAGTAGAGTATTTAATCGAGTATGAGTTGAGTATTTATTCGAGTATCGAATCGAGTATTTAATTGAGTATCGAATCAAGCATCGAGCCGAGTAGTTCACTACTCGACTTGTACTCGTTTATTAATCGAGTATCTATTGATACTCGAACTCGATTAATTCGAGTTCGAGTCGAGTTTTATTCGACCTACTCACGAGCGGCTCGGATCGTTTACAACCCTAATACCCACCCCACCCCACCCCACCCATATATGTCATACCCATCACATACCTGTTAATTTATACTTTGTTAATTTGACAGAAAAAAAAATATATGTATTTGATTTAATTACTCAAGTTTACATCAAATATTAGAGCAAAATACAAATACAACAACAACAACAAACCCAGCGCCTCAAAGGGCTCCCGCCAAACCTTAGGGTACCTGAATTAAATTTTCTCTATTATTTTTTAGAATCTGATTATATTTTGCTATAATAATTAGATTACAAAATTAATAGAGAAAATTTGGTTCAGGTACCCTGAGGTTTGGTAATATATTTTTTAGGTACTGTAAGGTTTTAAAATGTTTTTGAGGTACCTTAAACTTCGGTAACTTTTTTTTTTTTTTTTTTCAAAATACTATTTGCTTAACTGCGTTAGGGTTCCGTTAGTAGAGGGTAACTAAAAAAAAGTTACAAAAGTTCAGGATACCTCAAAAACATTTCAAAACCCAGGGTACCTGAAAAAGATATTACCAATCTCAAGGTACCTGAACCAAATTTTCTCTTTAAATTTGTTTTAAGTATTTAAGATTATTAATAATAAATAATATTTTTTTTCTTTAGTTATATTTTTTTAGTGCCACGTTAGCCTAATTTTAACGAAATCCTAACAAAGGTCTTGAAAAGATACGACTTGGAAAGAAAAGTTACCATATTTAAGATATTACAAAAATACTTTAAAATCTCAATGCATTTGAAATCTGTATTATTAAATCTCAAGATACTTCAAGCAAATTTTCTTTTAATAGTTTCGGATGTCTTTAATAAAATTTTTGAGGATGGGAATCAAATTGATTTTAGTTTATAGTTCAGGTTCATCAAATTAGAAGTCAAGAGGTCACACTGATTTTGATCCATAGTTCGAATTGTCTTTAATGAAATTTAAAGTTCGAGTAGGCACTTTGATTCTAACTAATAACTCAAGAGATCTCTGTGAATATTATCTAAATTTCAATTCTAATTTTAACAAATGAACCAAACATAATTAGAATTGTAGACTTTAATTACAACTAATTCAACATCAATTACAAGCTTCAATTACATACACCAAGCAAGACCTTATAGTAGTTATTGCTTTGAAGTTGTATAATACAAATAGGAAAAATATATTACACAACGTCAGGGTATCTAAACCAAATTTTCTCTAAAACTAACCATCTAAACCGAATAGGAAAAGAAATCAATGAAAGAGAAGCACTTTTAATTAAAAATAGGGTAAATTACAGAAGACCTCCCCTGTTTTCTGCTTCAATAATAGAAAACCCCCCTTAAAAATAAAACCACTCACCAAACCCCCTCACTTTTGAAAATTCATCACTTTGCCCCCAATCAACTTTTTTTGACCATTTTACCCCTCAAAATAAAAGGTGTTAAGTGTTCTATTTTAGTAGGTAGGGGTTTTATGTTTTTAGGAAAAAATTGAGGGGTTCTCATATTTTCAGAAAAAAAAGAGATTTTCTATATTTATAAAAAATATTATTTTAATTAATTATAATAATGACTTTATATGTTTAGAAAATGAAAAAATATTTTTATTTTTTCTGTTTAAAACAATTTCAAAATTACATTAATAGATTTGAAACTAAAATAATGTAAAAATTAGAAAAAATAGAAAAATATTTTTTGGAAAAAGTTTGAAAAAATATGATAATATTTTTTAACATTGATAAAACTAGATTAATAAATTTAAAATTTAAAAAGTGTACGAACTAAAAATTAGCGGTTTTCTACTTTTAGTCAAAAAATAGGGATTTTATATATTTAGGCGAAAGATAGGAGCTTTACATGGTTATGCAAAAAATATTATAAATTTAGAACATAATAAAATACTTTTTAAATTTTAAAAAAAAATACTATAAGATAACATGGATTAATTATTGATTAAAAATAAATTTTAAAAATAAATTATAAAAAATAATTTTTTGGGAAAAAATTTGAAAAACCAAAGTTAAAAAATATTATCATATTTTTCAAACTTTTTTCAAAAAATTAATTTTCCATTATTAATTTTTAATTTCGTAAATTGTTAAATTTCATTTTTATGAATGTAATTTGAAATTATTTTAAACAAAAAAATTGTTATATTTTATCTCATAACATTTTTATGAAAATTTCAAAAATATCTTTTATCTTCCAAACTTATAATATCATTACTATAATTAATTAAAATAATTATATTTTTATAAATATAGAAAACCCCCCTTTTTTTATGCGTACTAAACGTATATAGGTTAAGTACTAGTTAGTTTAGTAGGGTTATAGTTTGTTAGATTGTAAATGATTTGTTAGATTATTTGTTGGGTTGACATAGTGAAGTTGTTCGAATTTGTTAGCAAGTAAATGGAGTTGTAGCTTGATTAGGAAATCTAAAAATACATATAATATCTCATAATGAAATAACATGAAATGACATTACTAATCTCAATCTCTTCTTCTCTCTCTCTCTTCTCAATTCTCTCTCTATTCTTCTATCTCTTTCTCAAATTCTCACTAATTCTTCTCTAATTCTATCTCTAATCTCTACTCCTCGTAGTTTCTTTCTCATAAAGTCTTTCAATCTAGATACAATCCTAATTGATTATATCATTTGGTATCAAAGCTACCGATTCTCGGTCCCTAAAATTGAGCAGTAATTCCCAATTGAGGATCTTCTTCAAATTCAATTCGGAGCTACAAAAGTAATCTAGATGAACTGTTTGATTCAAAGGGGAAAATGCACCAAAGTGTTGTTTGTGAAGCGTCAAGTCAACTGCTCAAGATGAATGCTCAATCTGAAGTGCGGCATCCATGGATAACAACCGATGCCATTGAACATAACAAGGTCAGCTTCATCCGAAGAAAAGTCTCCATTGATACTACACTCTTGGTAAAAATTTCGAATGTCCTTTATCCTATCACCGAATAAATCCTTTGCCAAGTTTTTTTGTCCTTATGGTCGAATTGAAATCATTTCAATATGAATCCTAGGTGTTGAAGCACATGTGACTTTTTCTTCAAGACAACAAGTTGTATCAACATTTGGTAATCTACATGGAAGGAGTATCTATGAAAATTGTTGTATGTTAAATATTCCTTTTTTTCAATCCTTATAAGGAAATTGGAGAAACAAAAGAAAATCCTTCTACGAATGAGCCCTTATTGTTGGTAGATGGGAATGCACATCAAGGTAAAAATATTAAGAGTGAAGACATGCCTAAATCCTTGGAATGGAATCAAAGGCTTGGTTCTGTGAAACTCCTATACAATATAATGAGTTTGAGGTAATCAAGGCGAAAGTTGTCGATCAATGTGTTGCTTTTCCCTATTTCCTTCATTCAAGACATTCAACATAGTATAAGGACTTCACACTAAAAAAATTTCAGTGTTGCAACAAATTGAGAGCGTGGATGACTTCCTGGATCTGAATATTGCAGCACTCCTTCACAATGGCCGTACAATATCGCATCCCATCAACATCAGCTTTGTCAACATGCACCATATGATACTTGTGACAAGAAATGAAATTCCAAGCTTTGTAAGGACTGCTTATGAGTTGGGATTAAGTATGAGCATATTAGTTGATGATAGATTAATTTCCAAGCTTGTGTTACACATCTTCATCTTTGATCCAGGCGGAGATACATTGTTTGAAGTTTTCCCAAAGCCCCTACATTTTAATCGTTCTCATCCTTGGGGATAAGGATGCTTCATGGGGCGGGTATTGATGGATACTAAACATATATAGGTTAAGTACTAGTTAGTTCAGTAGGGTTATAGTTTGTTAGATTGCAAATGATTTGCTAGATTGTTTGTTGGGTTGAAGTAGTGAAGTTAGAATTTGTTAGCAAGTAAATGCAGTTATAGCTTGATTAGGAAATCTATCAATACATGTAATATCTCATAATGAAATAACAAGAAATGACATTACTGATCTCAATTTCTTCTTCTTCTCTCTTCTCAATTCTCTCTATTCTTCTATCTCTTCTTGAATTCTCACTAATTCTTATCCAATTCTATCTCTAATCACTTCTCCTCCTAGCTTCTTTCTCATAAAGTCTTTCAATCTAGATACAATCATGATTGATCCTATCAATTCCCCACGCCATATTCCTTCTCATGTTGGTAAGTTCCAACATTCATTCCAATAAATGTCATATAATAACGGCATAGTTTGTAAACCAAGGTGTATAGGTCAGTTAGGGTGTGCAAAAAATGGTTTAAACCGTAATCCAAACCAGACCAAACCGTAAATTACGGTTTGTTTTGGTTAATTTGGTTTATGGTTTGAAAAATTATGGTTCGGTTTAGAAAACTTTAGTTATTAGGATTTACAATTTAGGTTTGGTTTAAAACCAAACTTAAACCATAAACCATAAAAACCATAAACTAAAGAATTCAATGATCATTTACATCATCTGAATCATAACAAGTTATGTTCGTAGCAAAAGTTTACTTTGATAACCCGATATTATAATTAGGGTTATTTACACTAAAAGTCTTTGTACTTTTCTATTCCTGTCAACTTAGTCCTTGTACTTTTAGTTATGTCAATTTAGTTCCTTTATAATTTATATTATGTCAATTTAGTTATTTGATCAAATTTAACTTAAGATAATGATGTAATTTTTAACGACGAAACAAAAATTTTACTCTAAAGACTAAATTGACACAATACACTTGTACATGGGATAAATTGACACAATTAACACTGTAAAGACTAAATCAATAAAATGGCAAAGTATAGAGACCTTTGGACGAGAAAATTGTTTAATACAATTCGATATTTTACTTTAACGGCAACGAGAAATAAATTTATATCAATTTTTTTTATGTTTGAATATTCAATACATTCATCTAATTCAAAGAATTAAATATCAAAACACAAACTAAATTGCATCTCACATATATACTTTATATAATTTATCATTCACCACGTTACAGTTGTCTCGACATTTTATTGATAAAGTATTTATTTTCTCAATATTACGGTTAAACCATAACCAAACCGGACCAAACTGCAAAATACGGTTTGGTTTGGTTTAGTTTAAAATGTTAAACGGTTTGGTTTGGTTTGGAAATTTTTTGCAAACCATTTTTTACGGTTTAGTTTGGTTTGGTGCGGTTTTTTTATTAAAACAGGACCGTGCACACCTCTAGGTTCAGTTCACTACTCAAAACGTTACAACAACTAATATAATGCAATAAATAAAATGAAAAATTAGCCTATACAAACTAATAGCTTCAGTAGTTTGAATTGTTCTCCTTAAATTCCCAGAAAAGGCTTATCAATCTTAATGAGTTGTGTTCTGAACACAAACCTCTTTCTAAGGTCTTGATCCTTCAACATGGAAAGACAGGATTTACCAGCTCATATAGCACATACCGACCATTCCAATCCCAGTTTGTGGTCATGCTGTGATCACTATTGTTGGAATTTGGGGAGTAGTGTGCTTCAATTTTGATATCTTGTGAAAACCCCTCAATCTCACATAGAAAATTTAGAGGAAGAGAGTCTACTTTATATATCCCCGTGTTATTGGACTTGGTAAAGTATTGTGGAGGTCTAAAGTGGGTTTTGTGAACCACACACAGGTGCCCGCCCCGCCTTGCCGAGCCAGCCGGCGCATCGCCATGTGGTGTGGACTTTTTCTAACTCGCACTTTTAATGTTATGACCTTTGTATTTGTTTAAGTTATCGTAAATGAACTCGAGATGAGTTCTTACTTTTGGGTGGTGCTCGAGGATGTTGCTCAAGCTCTAGATGTCATCCCCAGTGGACCTCGAGGCTGCTAGCTCGAGACACTGTCTTTACTCTGGGTGCCGAGGCTCGAGACTATAAGCTCGAGCTCGAACACACGTTTTGACCACGTCAATTCCCGCTCTTCCCATAACTGTTTTTTCCGATATGTGATCAGATTTTTAGGCTTTCCCATATCAGCCACTTTCCTTGTTTGAGGCGGATTCTTTGCCATGATCTTTTATTTAACCTACAAGGATTTTGCTCTATAAATAACGTTCCTTAAGGTTTTTTGAAATACACAATTCATATGGAAACACAATTTTCACCGATATTACTTCTTCTTCTTCACGGCATTCCTTCTCTCTCAAAATATTCTCTCCTTCGTTACTGAGCAAGTTGGAGCGTACTCCAACCCATCTCCCCGAATACGCTGCTAAGGTGGGTGCCGTGTTAACCCTAGGGGTCGAAGTGCCATTCATCCCATTATACCTCTGTGGGGACAAAAACGACTTAGGCCAGTGAATTCTCCACGGTTTGGCAATTTCTTCGATCAATTCTTTCCCTTTTGTTATTTTGTTTTAAATAGTTTTTTGTCATTGCTTTATAATCTCGAGATCAAGTTTATTGTAATAAAGAGTTGTATTTTGATCGCTCATTCACCCTATTTCATTAGCAATCTAAATCGTTTAGTATAATGAATAATCACACTATGACTCATGCGGGCTTTATTATTCCGAATATATCAAAAACTGAGCCCTTGGATGGGAAGAACTACAAGAGGTGGGCTGACAAGATGGAGTTCTTTCTAGGCCAAATAGAGGTTCAATTATACTATGTTTAATGATAGAGCCCCACCGAGGTCCAATAAGGATTTCGAGAAAGACAGCCGTACTTGTAGAGGGATGCTTTTCCATTATATGACAGCTCCTCTCTACCAAATCTATAGTAATCTAAAAACCGGTAATGAGATATGGGAAGCTGTGTTAAATAAGTATGGATTTGATGATGATAGCGTGGCTAAAAAATATGTATGCAGTAAGTGGTTAGCTTTTACCATGGTTGTTGAAAAACCTATTCTTGACCAAATCCATGAATACGAAACTTGATGCACTAATATTCTGAATGAGGGCATATGAAATTTTGTGAAACATTTCAAGCTAACTGCTTAATTGAAAAATTGCCTCCCTCTTGGAAAAATTATAAAGCATCTTTAAAACACAAGAAGGGCATGACTCTACCAGATTAATCTCTCATAAAAAGCCAAGTCCTCCGAACACTCCTCCTTGACGGCTAACCTTGTGGAATTGAGAAATGTGTGTCCTAATCCTGGCGGATGTTCAATGGGTTAAACGAAGTCAGAGACCGGGAAATTTGTAATAGCCACTCAAACCCCATGTTTGCTGTATGAGTGGATCTAGGATCTGCTGAATCTGCCATGATGGAGGTTGAGCTTAATGCTCTTAATGTCGTCTATAGCCCTTCGTGGTGGTGTGGGACACCAGACCTGATGGACACACCACTACTACCTGATGTGAGGAAGAGCCTATGGCTCTTAATGATGTCCACAACCTTTTATGGTCGTGCGGGGCAGCGAACCTGATGGACTCACTTACGAGGTTGTGGGGGTAGAGAAAGTCCTCTTGTCAAGAGTAATGGCTTACTCTCTAAAGCAATCCTGATACCAGGTTTCGGATTATTTTTTGAGCGACCTCATAAGCCATGATCACGGAGCGTGTTTCAGCCTCAAGAACCACATGAAGGGGTTAGATATCTTCTTCACAATAACTGCTCATGGTTCAAGACTGTTATAGTCCAAGAATAATCTTGGCTATAACCTAGGTGAGATAGAAGTTAGAGGAGAAGAGAAGTGAAGGGAGATGAGAAGATAGAGAATATCTCAAAGAGATGTGTATTTCATTCAATTGAATATGAATCTTACAAGAACATCATTATTTATACTATTTACAAGACATAAGCTTCAAACAATGAATCTAGACAATTACTAACATAAGCACCGCCTCAATCAGTCGCCAAAATGGACCAAACTAACCGCCAAGACCAGCTCAACTAACTTTCCCGCTAAAACCATTTGAACCACTAAAAAACATCTTCGGGCTATGACATTACCCTCGCCTCGAACTCATTCTAGTCTCAAGAATGAAAGGAAGGGAATTGAGACTTCAAGAACCACCAATTCTCCCAAGATGCATTCTCCTTTCCCAAATTGGCCCACTGAATCAAGACTTAATCCACATCCACGCCTTGCTGCTGCACGACCCTTCTACCCAGAACAGCTACTGGTTCCTGCAGAACAACACCTTGGACTGAAGCTAACAACGGTTCTGTTGCACAGCTGATCCTTTAGCCACATGTTTCTTGAGCAGAGAAATATAGAACACAGGATGTACTAGACTATCCGGAGGAAGCTCAAGCTTATAAGCCACTCTACCAATCTTTTCCAAGACCTTGTAAAGTCCAAAGTACCTGGCACACAACTTAACATTCTTACACATTGCAACTAAGTTCTGCCTATAGGGCTGTAACTTCAAGTACACCAAATCTCCAACTCCAAAACTTTTGTCAACTCTCCCCTTGTTAGCATAATACTTCATTCGAGCTTGTGCAACCTGGAGATTATCTTTAAGCTGCTAAACTAAGTTGTTTTCTCTGATGCAGAAGTTCATTGACAGAATCCACATGAGAAATCAGTCCATGACACACCATAGGTGATGGAGGATCATACCCATGCCTTAAATGGAGAAGTACCCAAGGAAGTATGAGAATGAGTATTGTACCAATACTCCGCAAGTGTCAACCACCAATTCCAACCCTTAGGATGCAAAAAAGTCATTCCCCGCAAATACTGTTCTACACACTGATTTACCCTTTCTATTCGCCCATCTGATTGGGGATGATAAGAGGAGCTCAAGGACAAGGTGGTTCCTAGCAATGAGAACAATTCACTCCAAAAGTTACTAGTAAACAACCTGTCTCGATCAGAAACTATCGATTGAGGAAGTCCATGTAACTTATAAACATGATCCAAGAAGAGCCTTGCTAAATTCTCTGCTGAAATGGGATGGGAGAGAGCAATGAAATGTCCAAACTTGGTGAATCGATCCACAATCACCCAAATTATCTCCTTACCCTCGGATTTTGGCAGTCCTTCAATGAAATCCATGTTGATATGGGTCCAAGTTCGTTCTGGAACAGCTAAAGGTTGCAGCAATCCCTTATACGACGTATGCTCTACCTTAATCTGTTGGCAAACCTCACCATTGCAGGACATATTCTTACACTTCCCTCTTCATACCAGACCAATAGAAGTATTGTTTGACCCTAGAGTAAGTACCATCCCTGCCCAAATGTCCTCCCCAAGGAGAATCATGAGAAGCTTCCAAGATCTGCCTTCCGAGTCCTGTGCTAGTGCCAATGTAAATCTTTCCTTTAACTCGCACAATGCCTTGCTTAACAGTCACCTCTTCATCCTTCTCTGCATCCTCAGGCTGAATACAGCTGGGAATAACATACTTCTGAGCATACTCATCATTCTCATATGACTTAATAACTTCTTTCATCCACAAAGGAACCACTAAAGTCACGGCAACACAGGTAGCTTCCCCTGTATCCTCCTCTTGCCTCCTGGATAAAGCATCTGCCACTGGATTTTCTGCCCCTTTCCTATACTCAATAGTGTAATCCAATCCAAGCATCTTCATTAGACCTGTCCTCTATACTCTGGTAGAGATTCGTTGCTCTAGCAAATACTTGAGGCTTTGATGATCAGTTTTAATCACAAAATGGGGCCCTTCCAAGTAATGCCTCCACTTTTGCACTGCTAGAAGAATTGCCATGTATTCCTTTTCATAAATTGACAGCTTCTGGTTCTTGGGACCCAAAGCTTGGCTGAGATAGGCCAATGGCCTTCCATTTTGTGAAAGAATTGCTCCAATTCCACTGCTGCTTGCATCAGTTTCCCATACAAAGGGTAGATCAAAATTTGGCATCACTAGGACTGGGGTTGAAACCATGGACTTCTTGAGTTGATTGAAAGCTTCCCTCGTTGAATCACTCCAATGAAAAGAGTCCTTCTTCAGTAAATCTGTCAAGGGTTGAGCTATCAATCCATATCCAGCTATGAACCTTCGATAATAACCAGTTAAACCCAAGAATCCTCTCAATTGTTTAACTGATTTTGGCTCGGGCCAATCTTCCATAGCCTTAATCTTGTTTGGGTCTATTGCAACTCCCTTACCAGTGACAATACAACCCAAATACTCCACTTGATTCTTGGCAAAAGTACTCTTGGTTAATTTGGCAAACAGTTTGTGCTGCCTCATGACTTGAAATACCTTCTCCAAATGAGTCAAGTGCTCCTACAATGTATGGCTAGAAACCGGAATATCATCAAAGAACACTAGCACAAACTTCCTCAAGTAAGGCTTGAATACTGCGTTCATCAAAGCTTGGAATGTAGCAGGAGCATTAGACAGACCAAAGGGCATCACAACAAACTCATAGTGACCGTGGTGAGTTCTAAAAGCTGTCTTTGGAATGTCCTGCTCTTGAACTCGAATCTGGTAGTACCCTTGCCTCAAGTCCAACTTGGAGTAGTACCAAGAATCATGAAGTTCATCTAAAAGATCATCAATGATAGGTATAGGAAACTTATCCTTAACTGCCATTGCATTGAGTTGCCGGTAATCAATGCACATTCTAGAAGATCCATCCTTCTTCTTTACCAAGATTAGAGGAGAAGCAAATGGACTATGACTGTGTCTTATGAACTTGGTTTGAAGTAACTCCACCTGTTTTTCTATCTCATTCTTCTGGGAGTGAAGATACCTGTATGGCCGCAAGTTTACCGGATTGGATCCTTCTTTCAAAGGAATAGCATGATTAAAACTCCTTCTACGAGGTAACACTATAGGCTGCTCAAATATGTCACTGTATTCTTGCAGCAGAGAATCCAAAACAGAATCAAAATCATCCTGTGGCACCTTAGCAACAGTTGTGATGGAGTGAAGTTGTCCCACCCACTGACAAGCCCCTTTCTTGAGCAACTTTTGTAGGCCTTTACCTTCCATCAATTGAAGTTGTCCCTGCTCAACAATGCCCTTCAATTGAATCTGTTCTCCATTCCTTTCAAAAGACATAGTAAGCTGAACAAAATCAAAGAGAATTGGGCTAAAAGTTCTCATCCAATCGACCCCCAATACCATGTCACAGCAGCCCAATCTCAACACTCTAAAGTCATATTCAAACTTATGCCCTTGCATCTTCCAGCTGAACCCCTTAACAATTTGTATGAGTCAATATAGAATTGCCATCAGCTACGGTGACAGACAAAGGATTGGTCTTAATCAACTCTTGCCCCACAGCTCTAACCACTTGAGGATCCACGAAGCTATGTGTACTACCACTATCAATGAGTATCAATAATTCCCTTTGTCCCACTCTTCCTTTGATCCTGATGGTGTTGTGAGCACCATTTCCAGTTAAGGCCTTCATTGAGATCTCTACACCATTTTCCTCTTCAGACTCTCCTTCCTGTCCCTCAGTGTTTTCCATAGCCTTAATATCAACACTTGTTTCCTCATCCTCAGCAACCTCAACACCAAAAGCTACCATAAGGAACTTGGGATCACACTAGTGCCCAAAGAAATATCTCTGATTGCACTTATAGGATAGCTTCAGAGGCTTTCTTTCTTCGTTACTGCTCCCTCTATTGGAAGTTTAAAAAGGCCTTGATGAGGAATTAACAGTTCCAATAGCCTTTCCTTTGGAAGAATCAGTAGAATTCATCACGTACTTTCCACCTTTCTAGCCTTAGAATAAGCTTGGGACAGTGTTTCTGGTTCGAAAGCCTTCACCATGTGCTTGATCTTAGGCTTGAGTCCACTCACAAAACTAGAGACATAATACGCCTCAGGAGCATCAGGATAAACACGGAGCATTCTAGCTCTCAGTCCCTCAAAGCGTGTCATATAGTCCTTCACTGATGAAACCTGAGTTACTTTGTTGAAATTATCCACCACCTCACTCACATCTTCATCACCATATCAATCACACAATTCATTTGCAAATTCAGTCCAAGATATTGCAGGATTGCTCCTCATCAAACTGCAATACCAAACCTCCAGCTCACCGCACAAGTAAACTGCAGCTAGTTCAAATTTCTCATGTTGTTCAATATAGTAAAAATGAAAGTATCTTTCACATTTTCTCACCCAATATTGAGGCAATGTACCATCAAAAGGCTCCAAATCTACCCGAGGTTGTCTAAAATTGCAGGTCCTCGAGCTAAAAGTGCCTTCACTACTATCAGCAGGTGCTAGCCTCGGATCTGGAGGCCTTACTTGCTGGCTAGCTAGCTGGAGTATGCCTATACCAGGAGGCTGCTGCTGTCTCTCAATGTTCTGCTGGAAATTAGACATCTATTGCGATAATTGCTGAGAAATGTGTAGAGACTGAATCTGAAACCGCTGCTCCACGTCCTGACGCATAGTATTCACCATGTTTTGCATCATAGCCATCATCTGATCGAAGCAATCATTCTGATTGACTCCACCATCAGCACCAATAACTGCTGCAGCATATGTAGGAGGATTTCCAGCTACATTAGCAGTTGCATTTTAAACAACATTGGCACGAGTTGTAGGTCCACCAGTCGTATGATAGGATCGCCTCTATCTAGCCAGATTTCAGCTTCAAGCTTAAAATTGGGCACGATCAAGACTAAAACTCTTGCAATTCGATCGAATTGAACTCAATTTGAATTCAATCAATCAAGAACGCAAGGCTCTGATACCAAATGTTATAGTCCAAGAATAATCTTGGCTATAACCTAGGTGAGATAGAAGTTAGATGAGAAGAGAAGTGACGGGAGATGAGAAGATAGAGAACATCTCAAAGAGATGTGTATTTAATTCAATGAATATGAATTTTACAAGAACGTCATTATTTATACTCTTTACAAGACATAAGCTTCAAACAAGGAATCTAGACAATTACTAATATAAGCACCGACTCAATCAGCCACCAAAATGGACCAAACTAACTGCCAAGACCAGCTCAACTAACTCTCCCGCTAAAACCATTTGAACCACTAAACAACACCTTCAGGCTATGACAAAGACCTTCTTCACCAATGGATGGTTGTGGGACATGCTTAGTCACTAGGTGTTGTTTCAAGTCCAAAAGACAATAGCATCTTCAAGTGTGGGTCTCACTGCTCAGTCACATTCTTTCTTTCCTTCCTTTCTCAAAATTGAACCATGCCGGAGATTGTTGGAATTTGGGGGTAGTGTGCTTCAATTTTGATGTCTTGTGAAAACCCCTCAATCCACAAAGAAAATCTAGAGGAGCATCTAGTTTATATATCCCTTGTTATTGTACTTGGTAAAGTATTATAGGGGTCTAGAGTGGGTTTTGTGAACCACACACGCGTGCCCACCCCGCCTCACTGAGCCGGCCGACGGGTCGCAGTGTGATGTGGACTTTTTCTAACCCAGACTCTTTGATGTTACGACCACTATATTTGTTTAAGTTGTCGTAAATGAACTCGACATGAGTTCTTACTTTTGGGTGGTGCTCGAGGATGCTGCTCGAGCTCAAGAAGTCATCCCCAGTGGACCTCGAGGCTGCTAGCTCGAGGCACTGTCTTTACTCCAGGTCTCAAGGCTCGAGGCTATAAGCTCGAGCTCGAGTACACGCTCTAACAGCGTCAATTCCCGCTCTTTTCATAACTGGTTTTTCCCCCATATCTGACCGGATTTTTAGGCTTCACATATCCACCACTTTCCTTGTTTGAGGGGGATTCTTTGTGATGATCTTTTCCTTAACCTACAAGGATTTTGCTCTATAAATAATGCCCCTTGGGGTTTTGTGAAATACACAATTCAAACGGAAACACAATTTTCACTGATATAACTTCATCTTCTTCAAGGCGTTCCTTCTCTCTCAAAATATTCTCTCCTTCGTTACTGAGCAAGTTGGGGCATACTCCAACCCATTTCCCCAGAGTACACTGCTGAGGTGGGTGCCATGTTAACACCGGGTGTCGGAGTGTCGTTCATCCCATTGTACCATAGTTGCAAAAAACTCTGAAAATGCTAACGTTTCCCGCTCCCGAAACGCAATTCAGCGTTTCGAAGTCAGATTCACCCTTCCCACGAGTATCAAACTCGACCGGAACAACATTCAAACAATCATGGAATCACTTTGATAAGGAGATACTTATTAAATGATTTGTTAGCTAATTATGTCATTAAATTTATTAAATTTATTTTCATTCTAGCTCTCAGTCCCTCAAAGCGTGTCATAGAGTCCTTCACTGATGAAACCTGAGTTACTTTGTTGAAATTATCCACCACCTCACTCACATCTTCATCACCATATCAATCACACAATTGATTTGCAAATTCATTCCAAGATATTGCAGGATTGCTCCTCATCAAACTGCAATACCAAACCTCCAGCTCACCGCACAAGTAAACTGCAGCTAGTTCAAATTTCTCATGTTGGTCAATATAGTAAAAATGAAAGTATCTTTCACATTTTCTCACCCAATATTGAGGCAATGTACCATCAAAAGGCTCCAAATCTACCCAAGGTTGTCTGAAATTGCAGGTCCTCGAGCTAAAAGTGCCTTCACTACTATCAGCAGGTGCTAGCCTCGGATCTGGAGGCCTTACTTGCTGGCTAGCTGGCTGGAGTATGCCTATACCAGGAGGCTGTTGCTGTCTCTCAATGTTCTGCTGGAAATTAGACATCTACTGCGATAATTGCTGAGAAATGTGTTGAGACTGAATCTGAAACCGCTGCTCCACGTCCTAACGCATAGTATTCACCATGTTTTGAATCATAGCCATCATCTGATCGAAGCAATCATTCTGATTGACTCCACCATCAGCACCAATAACTGCTGCAGCATATGTCGGAGGATTTCCAGCTACATTAGCAGTTGCATTTTAAACAACATTGGCACGAGTCGTAGGTCCACCAGTCGTATGATAGGATCGCCTCTATCTAGCCAGATTTCAGCTTCAAGCTTAAAATTCGGCACGATCAAGACTAAAACTCTTGCAATTCGATCGAATTGAACTCAATTTGAATTCAATCAATCAAGAACGCAAGGCTCCGATACCAAATGTTATAGTCCAAGTATAATCTTGGCTATAACCTAGGTGAGATAGAAGTTAGATGAGAAGAGAAGTGACGGGAGATGAGAAGATAGAGAACATCTCAAAGAGATGTGTATTTAATTCAATGAATATGAATTTTACAAGAACATCATTATTTATACTCTTTACAAGACATAAGCTTCAAACAAGGAATCTAGACAATTACTAATATAAGCACCGACTCAATCAGCCACCAAAATGGACCAAACTAACTGCCAAGACCAGCTCCACTAACTCTCCCACTAAAACCATTTGAACCACTAAACAACACCTTCGGGCTATGACAAAGACCTTCTTCACCAATGGATGGTTGTGGGACATGCTTAGTCACTAGGTGTTGTTTCAAGTCCAAAAGACAATAGCATCTTCAAGTGTAGGTCTCACTGCTCAATCACTTTCTTTCTTTCCTTCCTTTCTCAAAATTGAACCATGCCGGAGATTGTTGGAATTTGGGGGTAGTGTGCTTCAATTTTGATGTCTTGTGAAAACCCCTCAATCCAGAAAGAAAATCTAGAGAAGCATCTAGTTTATATATCCCTTGTTATTGTACTTGGTAAAGTATTATAGGGGTCTAGAGTGGGTTTTGTGAACCACACACGCGTGCCCACCCCGCCTCACTGAGCCGGCCGGCGGGTCGCAGTGTGGTGTGGACTTTTTTCTAACCCATACTCTTTGATGTTACGACCATTGTATTTGTTTAAGTTGTCGTAAATGAACTCGACATGAGTTCTTACTTTTGGGTGGTGCTCGAGGATGCTGCTCGAGCTCAAGATGTCATCCCCAGTGGACCTCGAGGCTGCTAGCTCAAGGCACTGTCTTTACTCCAGGTCTCAAGGCTCGAGGCTATAAGCTCGAGCTCGAGTACACGCTCTAACAGCGTCAATTCCCGCTCTTTCCATAACTGGTTTTTCCCCCATATCTGACCGGATTTTTAGGCTTCACATATCCACCACTTTCCTTGTTTGAGAGGGATTCTTTGTGATGATCTTTTCCTTAACCTACAAGGATTTTGCTCTATAAATAACGCCCCTTAGGGTTTTGTGATATACACAATTTTCACTGATATAACTTCATCTTCTTCAAAGCGTTCCTTCTCTCTCAAAATATTCTCTCCTTCGTTACTGAGCCAGTTGGGGCATACTCCAACCCATTTCCCCAGAGTACACTGCTGAGGTGGGTGCCATGTTAACACCGGGTGTCGAAGTGTCGTTCATCCCATTGTACCATAGTTGCAAAAAACTCTGAAAATGCTAACGTTTCCCGCTCCCGAAACGCGATTCAGCGTTTTGAAGTCAGATTCACGCTTCCCACGCGTATCAAACTCGACCGGAACAACATTCAAACAATTATGGAATCACTTTGATAAGGAGATACTTATTAAATGATTTGTTAGCTAATTATGTCATTAAATTTATTGAATGATTAAATTGTGTGGACATTTTGGAGTCAATTTGTTTGTATCTTATTCATTGGGGTGCTTAATTTTCTTGATTATTACTTAATACTGACATTGTTTTATGCTTTAATTGCTCAATTAATGATATTTTATTAATTTTTCTTGTATATCTAATATATAGTAATATAAATGCTCCTTCACGCTCCCAACCTCAGAAACTTCTACGATTGCCCGCTCCCCCGCCCCCGCCCCCGCTCCCGCTCCCGCTTCGTGCAACTATGCATTGTACCTCTATGGGGGCATAAACGACTAGGGTAGTGGATTCTCCACGGCGCTGGAATTTCTTCGTTCAATTCTTTCCCTTTTGTTATTGTGTTTGAAGTCATTTTTGTCATCACTTTATAATCAAGATCAAGTTCATTGTAATAAAGAGTTGTATTTTGATCGCTCATTCAACCTATTTCACCAACAACTGTTATTCGGTGGAGACTGCCTTCCACCGCCCAAAATCAATGTTGGCCTCTATTTTTCAGCACCTCTGTTCAGACAAACTGTGGTTGTGTTTTACAGTGAAAATGTGATGTATTCACACTCACACGTGCAAGGCTCCTCCACTTGTACAAGGAGAACATCAGCTCCATTTTTCACCATAGGTTGAGAGAGGAAAATTATAGTGTGTGTGAAAACAAGTATCAGTACGAGTTGTGATTCATAGTGAAATTTCATTACTCTCCGGATGGAGGCTTCGGCTGAACCGCATAAATCTTGTCTCTTTTCTTCCCCCCACCCTGATTTTACTAATTTTGGAATCCAATCTAGGTTTCAGTGTGTATGGGTTTCCTAATAACTGGTATCAGAGGGTTTAGGCACAGATCGGATCTAACAGAGGCAAAAGGAGGAAGAAAGGACGAACAAACCTTGGTGGTGCTTCGGTGGTGCTCTCAGCGGACGGAGGTAACCGAATCTGGTGTGTCTCGGTGGACATCGGCCCAAATCTGGTGGTTTTGGGCCTTGGCGACAGATATCGGAGGTGGTGGCCGCCAAATCCACGGAACTCGGGCCTGGTGGTGTCCCACTTCGAAAACCGGTGGTGATTTGCCGATCCTGTGACGCGCTGGGACCAATAGAGGTGAACTACAGCGCCGACACCTGAGGAAATGGAAGGTGGTGGCCCAGGGTGGTAAAGACGACGGCCGAGAGACTCGAAGACGCAGAGCCAGGCTGCAGTGGTGCGAGCAGCCACTGCAGCGACAGACACTGACGGGTGAGGAGCGCTGGTGGTTGGACGGTCGTGGTCTCGGTGAGAGGGAGAGAACCCGAAGAGAGAGAGAGAGAGAGAGAGAGTGGCAATACTCCTCTATGCCTTACATGGCTACTAGGTCAAGAGGAATAAAAAGGAGAGTGTCCTATCCTTATTTAGATAGTCAAATTAAGAATGATAAAGATAAAAAAGGATAAAAAAGTAACCCTTATTTGATAATTGAATAAAAAAAAAAATAAAAAGAATTATAATTAAAATAAAAATAAAAATGTCCAAATATTTTAAAAAATTACCCTTAACCCCCCCCCCCCCCCCCCTTTTTAATCCTCCAATTTGGGGATTAAAGAAATTAGAGGTAAAAAGGGGTAATGGGGATAAAGGGGATGAAAAATTACCCTCCTTAACCCCTCGAACAAATTTATCAAATAGGGGTAAGAAATTACCCTCCTTTACCCATCTTTATCCTGTTGCCAAACAAGGAGTTAGAGATGTTTGGTACAAAGGAATGAAACCGTAGGAGTGAAAATAAGGGAATGAAAATGACGTTTGGGGAGTGAAATAATCCAATCATTTTTATTTCTTAGTTTTATGTGGAATCAGGATGGAATAGATTAAAATAGTCATTCACATATTTGGTCTGACCAGTGAAAATAAGTATAAACAACAAATTTACAAAAATATTCTCTAAAAAATTTTAATATAATAATAATAATAAGAAAAACTATAAAAAAAAAGTAATTGTAATGATAATAATAATAATATTAATATTAGTGTTATTTTACGCCAAAGGTCGTGTACTTTGCTTATTGTGTTAATTTAGTCTTTGTATTTTTAATTGCTTCAATTTAGTCCCTTTACTATATATATTGGTGTCAATTCGGTTCTTAGAGTAAAAATTATGTTAAATTTTCGATAAAATTTTTAATGGTTTGGCTATGTGTGGCTAAATTGAGTCAATGGGTGCATTTATAGTGAATTATTTGCATTTAACATGATTGTACTATTAAAAATTGCACCATTAAATTAACTTGAATTTAATCATTGGACTAAATTAACACAATATAAATAGTATAATGAGTAAAGTATAAGGACTTTTTGTACAAATAACCCATAATATTATTATATTAAAAGAATAATAAAAATAATAACAATAATAAAAAATAATAATAACAACAATAACAACAAGAATAATAATTATAACAACAACAACAAGAAGAATAATAATAACTATAACAACCACCACCATAATAATAAAATTTTAATTTTAATTCTATTTTCATTCTCACATTTCCAAACCTATACCCCCCCCCCCCCCCCCCCCCCCCCCCCCCCCCCCCCCCGAGAATGAAATGTAAGAATGGGAATGGATTTAATTCCCACTTCTACCCCCTCCCCATTCCCACTTCCCGTACCAAACAACCAAAAGCCGGGAATAAGGTCCTCATTCCCACTCCCACCCCTCCATTCCCTCATACTAAATAGCCCCTTTGGGGTTAGGACTTAGGAGTAGGGACGGCAATGGAGTGGGTAAAGCCCGTTACCAGCGGGTACTTGTCCCGTTTTGGGTGGGTATGGGTATAAGTGAGGCGGGTATGGGCTGAGTGTACCCGCCTCCGTACCTGCCATGGATATGGGACGGATATGGGTATAATGTTGTACCTGTTAGAAATAGGGGTGTAAACGAATCGAACGTTCAATGAACTACTCGTGTTCGAAATCGATTATGGCTTGTTCGTGTTCATAATTAGGGCTCGATAACTTATTGAGCCGAGTTCGAGCAGGCTCGATAAGCTTAACGAGCCGAGTTCGAACAAGGGGGTGCTCGGCTCGTTAATGTTCGTGAACAGTTCGATAAGAGCTCGTTAAGGGCTCGTTAAGAACTCGTTAAAAGCTCGTTAAAAAACTCGTTAAGAGTTAGTTAAAGGCTCGTTAGCAGATAATATTAACTCCAAAACAGTTTGATAATGGCTCGATAGTAACTCAAATAATTCATCTCGATAGGGAGCTCGACTCGATAATAAGCTCGTGTTTGTTATGAGCTCGATTTCATTCGATAACGAACTCGGCTCGGCTTGATAAGGAGCTTGAATTGGTTCGATTAGCTTAACGAGCCAAGCCGAGCCGAGTTTCGAGCACAACAAAATCTTAACGAACTGAGCTCGAACAAGGGGTTGAAAAGGTAAATAAGAGCTCGGCTCGAACTCGAGCTCGATAAATCTTAATGAACCGAGTTTGAACAAGGGGATGCTCGGCTCGTTTCGTTTACACCCCTAGTTAGAATAGGTGCCCTAGAAAGAACCCAATTATTTTATTTATTTATGATTATATTTTATGAGTTAAACATACGTGTGATTGTTTTTCTAAAACGCTCCATGAGATGGACGTTGTCCAAGATGGTATGTCAGGTTTGGTTTAAATTATCAATAAGATTTAACCATGGAAAAACTTAGATCAAACTAGTAGTCGATGATAAGTTCGGACAACTTGTCTAATACGACTATAATATGACACTTTTGATGACTTGTCTTTGTCACGTGGATAGAGATCCAAGAGTGTTAAGTTGGTGTTTTCAATTAGATTAAAACACTGAGCAGTACCACTTGAATTAGTTGTTTCTTCAACTGAGAAATAATTAATTTTGTAAGACGACAACTCTAAATCTGGGAAATAATTCGGACTCGTGCATGGAATGTTAATTACTTTGATGCCCAGAATGATGAGGTTAAAAGTGAATAACCAGGATCTTATATTGTTGGGCAATTGCATAAAATATGGCGGGAATGGATATTTTACTAGGAATCTACAATGAAAGATGTCCCCTTAGTTGATTCACAAATATACAAACATATTTTAGAATCTTTGGCCATAGTTTTCATATGTTTGACACTTGGAATTGATACGAAAATTGTTTTTGTATTATGAATTGTTCGAGAAGGGCGAGTCGGGAACTACGGCGATAGATGTGAGAAAATTAATGATAGTAGTTAAAGTTGTTTTTGCTATCGGATATCTAATAGAGGAGTTAATTGTCTCAATAAAATTACGTGAAAATTTTTTGAGCGAATATATTTAATTGTAGAGTGTAGTAAAACTTATTTAATGGAATTAAGTTTTATTAAATGGTAGTCAATTGTTATCATGAGATGATAATCATACTTGACTCATTTGGAGCTAGAGTTAGATTGTCCCTAAGGTCCCTCCGCAAGGCTCAACTAAAGTATTGTTTGAAAATATTTAAATTAAATTCATGGGATGAATTATCTGTTCATGGGATGAATAAATTAATTTTGCTAAACATAATTTATAAGATGAATTATTTATTCATTAGATGAATAAATTAATTTTACGAAATAATATTCATAAGATGAATTTTATACATGTATGAATTTAAACAAAAAGGGAAAAAAAAAAAAGGCATTGCATGAGCAGCGATCCGCGCCTTCTCAAAACAGCCAATCGGGGCACAACAAGCGTCGCACCACGAGAGGCAGGCTCATGATCCACGCAGGCGATTGATAGCCAATCAGCCTGTCCAGTAGGGTTTTGACAAGTGGCATGCGCTATGTGTGTGTGTATATATATACACGTACATACACAAACTCATGTTACGTGAAACAGAATTAAGTTTTGGTTTTGGTTTTTGCAACCTAGTTTTCTCCTACAACAAAAAACCTGAAATTATTTTAGGGTTTTCTAAATGTTTTGTACAATTTTTCTAAAAATTTATTTTTTGGAAAGATTAAAAGGAAAAATTTTGTTATAAATAGTTTAGTGAAAAATTTTAATTAGATCAGGGCATTAGATTTAAAATTGAGAATTTTAAATTGGTTTTACTTCGCCCTCGCTCTAATCCTTTAGCAAAAATTTTTTGTAATGCATACCCAACAATTGGTATCAGTGCCAACTCTGAATATGTTCTTTACAATAACAGACCCAGTACCTCAAGGGGGTTTGGGAGGGGGGATATACGCATCTTTACCCCTTCAGGTTGTAACCTTGCCAAGAGACTGTTTACGAGGACCCCAAACCTTATAGGGTTGGTAACACGAGGACTCCCCAGGAGGTCACTCATCCTGGTACTACTCTCGCCCAAGCACACTTAACTTCGGAGTTCTAATAGGATTCGATGCCTTAGTACCTAGTAAATGAACCCTAACTCTGAATGTGTTCATGGTTGACATTAAAAACATCAGGTTTGATAAAATTGGAGTCTGTGGAATTATGAAAATGTAAAATTCGGAATTTCATTAAAGGAAATTGACTATCCTAAATATTGTTGTTAAAAGAGTTCAATAACAAGATTGAATATTTCTTAAAGTTTTAAATTATTTAAAATTTTAGATGATTCATGAATCAATCAAGAAGTGTAATTCTAAATCGGATCTAATGAGATTAGATATTTAAAGAGTTGAGCGATTTGAATCATTAGTCTAATCTGATTAGATTTTGAACCTAGGTGTGAAATATTCAATTATTGAATATTTTGAAATAATCCAAAACAAAAAATACCTAATTGTGTTATTTAAGAGTTTGAATAACGAGATTGCCATTTATTAAATTTAAATTGTTTAAATTAGGATGAATTATAATTAAACTAGTGGGAGTGTATTTCTAAATAATCTAATGAGATTAGATATTCTAGTAGTTGAATGATTTAGATAAATATACAACATCACATAGAATATCTAATTGGATTAGATGTTTGGTTTACGATTTAAGGAGATTAAGATCAGATTTAATTAATTATTTATTTATTTAGATAATAATATAATAATTAGAAATAAAAAAATTTGAAAAGGGATGCCAAGCGTTGCATTGGGCATGCCCTTTCTTACAAAAAAAATTTTTTAAAAATTTTAATTACTTAAATAATTTAAATAGATAAATAACTAATTAGGATGAGATCCTATTTAATATTATATGATAATCATTTCAAAAAGAGTTTAGAAAAATCTTTAATTGTTCCAACTTTTAGGCCTTAAGAGTTGTTATTCAAATTGTTTGATGATAGGATACTTATTAAATTTTAGTTCACATTTCAATATTATTTAAATGAGTTAAATATTATGTACGATGTGAATAAAGTTAGAAGGCCATATAAATATATAACTTAGTGAAATATTTGATTTTGTTGAGTGGGAGAATTATTTCAAATAGATCTAGGCTTCGTTTGTTTCGGGGGGAAGTACTTTTCCCCCAGAAAAGGTTTTCTAAGGAAAATCAAATTCCGATTAATATTTTTCCTTGTTTGTTTCGGGAGAAAAAATGCGCCCGCCTCATAATATTGTTTATTTATTGTAAAAAATAATCTTCTATCAATCATACTATACCTTGTTATAAGATAACATAAAATAACGAAACTATATATTATAAGTTATATAGGCTTCTTTTGATTGTGAAGAAGTTATTTTTAAAGGAAAAATAAGGGAAAATTTTCACTTAGGGACCTAAGGTTTGATCATCTATCACCTAGATAACCTTCATATTTCGAAATATATAACAAGGCCCCTTGATGTTTCAAAATTTATCATCCAGGAACCGAGCTTGGTGAATTTTTATCAAACTCTAACTAATTTTCATCATAGAGCGTTGATGTGGTACATGATTACAGTAATATATATATATAATTATATCAATATTTTTAACAAAAATCCAACAGATTACGAAAAAATATCATTGAATTATGACAGAATATATCTACATGCTAGTGAAATAATGTGTCATATTAAGACCGACGTATACCTCAAAACTTTTTAAAACACTTGGGATGTTGACTTCCCTTCTTTTACAAAGGAAAACGTTTTCCTCATTTGGGAGGAAAAGCTTTTCCATTGGAAAACATTTCCATAAAAAAGTGCGCGTCAAACAATAGAAAGTAGGAAAACCATTTCTGAGAATCTCTTTTTCCTTCGAAACAAACGGAGCCCTAATATGATTAGATAATTCAATAGTTGAATTATTTGAAAGGAAAATTCTCATAATGTATCTAATGAGATTGTTGGATAATTAAAGGAACCCAATTGGATTAGGGCTTTATTTAATGGTTAAATAAAATTTAGAATGTGATTCTAACATTAATTATGAGATAATCAAATTTAAACGAAAGACCCGCCATTGTAAATTTCAAGTAGGAGTGAGGATTAGAAGTTGATTTCTCACGATTTCCATTGCCAGTCTAACAGTATAGTGGACATACGCTATTTCTTAAGGAGGACATTTGTTTGCGCGATACAGGGTTAGACTTCTTAATGATAGATAAAGGTACGGGAAAAATGAGTGCAACCACACTGACGTGGAGTATCTTGTTTATTTAAACTAATGTCTAGGTAATGGTATCCACATGACTAGGATAGTATGATAGTATGCTATAGAGCATTATGATACTATCTTAGAGACCAACGAATAAATGGTAAGTTAAATATGTTTAGGAAACATATTATTTGAGAATAGTTCTCCTTTGATTAATTACTTGTTACGCCTCTCCCATAGTAACGGGTAGAATTGGTTAGCTCGTCGCTGCACACATACAGAGAATGATTAGGTGGATCCACGTTTTGTTTGTTTGCTAAAATTATTAAAAAGTTCACAATACTCAAAATATCAAGCAAGAGTGAGCTTCTAAATGAATGCTCATGGCCTTCGTTATCGGTCTAGCAGTATAGTAGGTGGGCGCAACTCCCCAAGGAGAGCATTCATTTGCGGAATACAAGGTTAGTTTTCTAAGAGATGAACTAATGTCTAAGCAATCGAGTACGGCCACGCCAACATGGAGTATATTAAGACCTTGTATGGATGTTCAGGTAATGGTGTACACTTGACTAAGGTCTACATTAGCCTCCCTGAGGAGCTCTATTGTAGGGCCTTAGAGGCTGAGGGAAAAGTGGTGTGTTAAATATATTTAGTAAAGAGTTTACAAGAAAATATATTTATTGAGAAATGTTTTCACCCTTCTGATGTCTTAATTTGGCCTCACCGACAGGGAGTTTTGGGTGGTTCGGTTAGATCCCCACGGCATACATGTAAGTATCGGAATGTGATATGCTTTAGCACATGTAGTGCATTAGGAGATGCTTGGTTCTCTAGGTTGTTACTAGTAGATCTACTAAGTTGAAAAGAACGTCTAGAATGTTAGACTACACTAAAGAGTTAGTCCGATGCAAGATTCAAACATTAGATGTCGAAGTTTTTCTAATATTGGAAACTTAAAATAGCTGTAGTAGAGATGATCAGATATTTAAAAGAAGTATTTGATTAGAGAACTAGTAGCATGAGAATAGTTAATGAGAAAGATGACAGACACAAGATTGCGTTAGGAAAGTTCAGTTCAAGAGTGCGTTATATGATGATAGCTCATTTAATTGAACTTGAATTCTTGATGCAAATATCAATACCCAATCTCAACACGATATGATCTTAACTTGCCTGTCAAAGTCTTTTAATCGATTTATGCTAGATACATTGAGTAATAGAGGTTGCTCATTGTCTAAACTGATGAAAGTACAGTTCAGTGAAAAGTTGTCATAAAAACTAAGGGAAGAGTCTACTTAAGTAAGCATCTATCTCAGAAATTAGGAACCTCAAGAGGGTAAAATAAATTATGAGTCAAAATAGTTTTGCCTTTTTTTATAAAAGCGCCGGACTTTAAAAAGAATTGTATAGGTACTTAGATACTATTGTTGCCAAGACCGAAAGCCAACATGACATGATATTTGATATCATGTCTCCTATAGTTGTGACTAGTAGGTAGTTCACTGGTGTACTGATGAATGGGTTTTCGGTAAAGGTATCAAGAGGTAGTAGTTTAAGTCAGACAATGTAGTTTTATATTTGAGTAACTATCCTGATGTACTTTAGAAATAGAAATTCGATTTCTATTCACTATTTTAGAAATAGTTTTTTAGTTATTTTTCTAAAAAATACACTAGTAATTATGTAAATAAGACATTTATTTAAAAGGGTACATTGGTTGGTAATTGATTTATTTTAATTAAAACTACGTTAATGGCGAGTTATTAGTCTAATACAAGGTAGGTTGTGTAACCATATAAAAGACGAAATTCTAGAAGCCATATAGCTTTAAAGTGGTACTTAATCTTAGGTCATATTTGTTAGGAATAGTGTCATGAAATCTAGATTTATTTTGTAATATAGCTTTATTAAAAATAAATTTGAAGTTCCAGTCGTTTCCTTGTTAAATTTGAGTAAGCGAGCATTTATACGGCATGTGTTTTTCTTTTGATAACATCCATGAGATGGGCATAGTCCTCAGAATATAATTTATATGTTTGTTCGAAGTGTTTTATGAGATTAACCCACAGATAGACTTGGAACACATACTATGGATTGTTGTTTAAAAAACTTGTAGCCAAAGACAAGTTTGGGCCAATTGTATAGTAAGATTATAACGTGACACTGTAGATGACTTTTCTTGGTCATGTGGATGGCGATCCAAAAGTGTTATGCTGGTGTGTTTAATAAGATTGACACACTAAGTTGGAACATGTGAGTTACTTGTTTCTAGACTACTATTGGAGATGAGTGATTCACGTTGTACTATTTGAACGACAACTCTAAATCCTGAGAGTATTCTGAACTTGTGCATGGAACGTTAGTCGTTTTGGTGTACTATAAGTAAGGTATAGACAAATGACTGAATTCCCGCATACAATGGGTAGCAGCATAAAGTGTGATAAGGATCAGGTATTCAATATGGAATCTACAATCTCTTATGAGGTACAGATGTACCCTTAGTTAATTCGCAAGGGTTTGAATAGTTTGAAATCTTTGGCCAAAGTGTTCCAAGTGTTTGACATTTGGAATTTATACTGTGAATTTGTTTAAGTATAAATGAATTGTTTAGTAAAAGGTGAGTCGGTAACTAATGGAGAAGCTGTGGGAAGGATAATAGCAGTAGTTATATGTTTGTGATGAATTTGGTTAGTGTGCTTATTCATCACTTTGGAGTTTTGTACGAGGTGGGGCTCGTTAGAATGACTGAACTTAAGCTCTAGCTGCACTCTCGACTTGATATTCCCTATAAGATCAATCAAACGGTTAGAGGGGCCCATGGAGCAATCCACGGGGGACCCCTCCGACGCTCAAGTCAGTATCAATACCATGAAATAGTAAATAGGGGCAAGAAATAAACATACATAATATATGTAAAATAATTAGCCTGAGACGAGTAATGCATTTGAATGATTATTACTCCAGAGAGGTGATCGTAGAAGGGGAAGAAGAAGAAGTTTGCCTCCATTTTCCTTCTCAACGTGCCCCCTTTTATAGAGGAAGGATGTTTGTGGATGAGCATGTCTTTTTGGATAAGTATGTTTAATTCTATCCTTTGGTTACTTTTCTAGATAAAGTAGGCAAGTAACATTGTTTTTCTACTGGGCGAATTGCGTTGTTTTTCTACTGGGTGAATTGCATTGTTTTTCTACTAGGCCAATTGCATTATTTTTCTACTGGGCGAATTGCGTTGTACCTGTCTTGTTCTCGGTTTGCCGCTATACCTCACTTTCTTGAGTGATGGAGGTATTCAGTGTTCTATTTTAGCCCTTCTTATTTGTCGTTCATGTGTATTTTTAATTTAAGCATTTTGCCCCTTTTATTTCTGTAAGCATTCATTGGTGATTTAAGTTCTATGTGATAAACATGTAAGGATATTACTATCATGATTAGTCCTTAGGTATATTTGCATTTGGTTGGTAACATTCATAAAGCGATGGGTGTGATGCATCAAACTCATGTTATTTTGATAAGTGAAAACACTTTTGGCTAGAGCCAAAGGTGGTTGAATTCATAAACCTGGTCAGCATACTGGTGATAGGGATAGCCTGTCTAAACAAGATTAAAGTGCCGAATATATTGCATTGTTTGTTTACCGCCCAAGTAAATAGTATGTAATATACCATAATGTAGTTAACGCGATGAGTATGTCCCCGAGGGGTGTTGCGCTCGTTGCGGGTGATTTCACCAGGGAGGACCATGGTGAGGAATGTTACAGCCGTTGCGGGTGGTTGCACCAGGGCGGACCATGGTGAGGAATGTTGCACCCGCTGTGGGTGATTGCACCAGGGCGGAACATGGTGATGAATGTTGCACCCGTTGCGAGTGATTGCACCAGGGCGGACCAACCGTTGTGGGTGATTGCACCAGGGCGGACCATGGTGATACGTATGCACTTGGTAAATGTTAAGTGTCATGTATAGAATACATGGATAAGGTCAAGGTAGCAAGCATAATCAAAATAGTAAAACCACAAAGCGTAGCATTCCTGTTAGATGATGAGCATATTGAGGACATATGTCAAAGTAAAGACAGGGTGCTATAATTAACACACCTTGAGGGCTGTTACATGCCAAGCAAGAAGTGAATCAAGTGTATGGTATATCATTCTCAAAGGATGTCTTTGGCTAGCATTGGTTTACCTCTGGCATTCATCTATGCACTGATGAACTTAGTATGTCTCTTGTTTAATGGTTGCCAATAAACAATCGCACGAATAGTGATAAGCAATATTCGTATAAAACACTTTGTACCCGAATATTGCCCAAAGGATGTGATTCATCATATAGATTATTGCTAACTTTTGAAGCACTTATGTCCAATGAGTGGCTTAGTAATGACTAGCCCTCAATATCTTCTTGTCACAACACTTATTGCTAAACAACACTTATTGTTCAATTGAATCGGCTATGGCAGGAGTTTAAAGTGGACTCTAAGAAAGTCCAAGATTATCTTAAAGTAGGTCGTTGCGGATATTGAACTAGTTTATCTCATTTCTAACTTTTTGTTCAGACTGCCACACTCTAAAAGGCTTTTTACTATTGACTTATTATTTATGTCCACACGTCACTAACTTGTGACTCTTCTTCTTGAGTGGGTGGTTAATAAGTGCCTAAAAATAGGCAGATAAAAGCGGCCTCTTGTATTGTTTTTCTTAAGTTATTGACCAATAGTAGTGCCCAACTAACAAAGAGTTAATTGAGGTGTGGGTTGTTTAGGCATAGTAATAGGTGTGGTCCATGTTGTACCTTCTTATTAGCAATAGTTTATCAGGCTGCGACGATCTTCCGAGTTTTGTAATTGTAGTTCGATTCCTTATGGGTAATAAAGCCTTACATATATGTCACTATTTTGAATAACGCCGTTTGGAATTACCAATTACATGCCACCATTGTATTTATAGGATTATAAAGGTGGCTTAGAAGATAAAGATAATACCTTACATTGCCCTTATTAAATTGTTGACCAATTGTGGTATTAGATAGCTTAGCAGAAGGTTGGTTGGAGTGTGAGTTGCTTAGGTGTAATAAGAATCGCGAATTATTTCAGATTCTCTTATTGGAAATATTTTGTCAAGTTGCGATAAGCAACCAAGTTTGACAATTACAGTTTGATTGATGACGAGTAGCGAAGTCTTCCAGATATGCCATAATGTTGTAAAACTTAGCACGATTGAGGACGAATTTCACTAGCTTTGAAAAGGATTGCCCCTTATGGATGGGCAATTCATGACTTGTAATTGTTTTTACCACCTTTGCATCACGCAAAAAGAATGTACTCTCAACCATTGCTAGTTGTGAAGCTACTTGATTTTACAGTGGTTCAGCCTTTGTGATGGAGATAATGCCTAGCCTATGGGGGGTGAAGTCCCATACTCGTGAAAAGTGATTTGTGCCATCAAGATGAAGGGGCTGAAGCTGTGAATTGAGACGAAGTCCCCCAGTCCTAAAATGATTTGCACTATGGTTGAAATGAGGTTCTGACTGTGAATATGGATGAAGTCCCTCAGTCCTAAAATTATTTGCACCACCGTTGATATGAAATGGAATGACTGAGGTGAAATCCCCCAGTCCTAAAATGATTCATACTATAGTTGAAATGAAGTTCGGACTGTGAATAGGGACCAAGTCCCCCAGTTTTAAAATGATTTGTACATTAGGGTAATGAACCACAAATGAAGGCAAGGTCTTCCAGCTCCCACCACTCATGAAATGATTTTTAACATAGTCGCATTTTGAAATTTGATCTTACTAGATTTAGCCAGGCTAAACAGTATTTTCCAAAAGGTGGTTAACATACAATCACATCCCATTTCGAGAGAAGGTGATATTGCGTAGTTTATGAAGCAAGTTAATGTGGTGAGATTCCGTCTTTTTTAACTAAATAACCCTTGCTAGTGTTTTATAGGTGAATAATTGTCATGCTGGCACACGACAAGTAGCTTGTGCCATAACAACACATTGATTTCTCCTTGGATGAATTGTTTGCTTTGGGATTTTCTTCGTAGGTGTATAGAATATGCCAATAAAAAATTCATGGACTAATTTGATTAGGCATGGAAGAAGAGAGAGACAACAGACATGCCTTGTGAATCCAAGGGAGTTATGTGGTCTCTTACGTGCCCAAACAAGGTCCTTGGAATGAATCGTACAACCTATCCGTTTTGTTTTAAGTACTCTTACTAGTCTAGAACTTAGCACTTATATGTGCTCTTTGATCTGCTTTTGTGTTTTGGTGTTGGATAATATGCGTTTTGTATTTCAAAATCATTAAGGATAGGGTCGATGACTCTGTTCCTTTAATGCCCTCAATTTAGAATTGTCGTGTCTAATTGTTAACTTGACAATTTATGGGTAAGGATCTAGTGAAGTATAACTTAGTTGAACCAGAAGGTCATAGCAAGAATGTGTTGAAGTACAGTTTTTCTAGAGTAGAAATCTTAGCAAAGGTTTATTTAGCTTAAAATCCATCAGAGAGGAATTGCGACAAAAACTGACTCCCTTAGAAGCTGATTGAATGGAAATTGACATAATCAGGGCTTGAGCAGGCTAAAACTCCTGCAAGTAGTGATTCAGTTGGGATTGAAATGAACCTATGATGTAACAAGAATTGGTTTAATGAGAATTAGATTTAATAAGAAGATTGAACCAAAATTATAAAAATTTGCTTAGCTAGAGTTGACCTGAAGTAGGATTGCGATGAAAATTGATTTAATAGGGTTTAATTTGAACGAGAATTGGAACAAATTAAGATTGGATTAACTAGGATTGTAACGACAATTAACGCACTTATGGTTGATTTGAACAACGATTGTAACAAAAAGTGGGTCATTTAGGGTTGAAGTACACTGAAATGGTAGCAAAAATTGACCCATTTAGGGTTAAATTAAATTAAGACAGTAAGGAAAATGAATCTTTCAAAGTTGAATTAGATTAAGATTGTAATAAGAATTGACCCAAATTCGGGTTTGAAGGAGAGAGCAAGAGTTTGATCATGGTGGTTGGCGAACGACCAGTGATGACCGGCGTGCTAGTGGCGGCTGTTATGCAACTGAGGGCAGCGGTAGATATGGGTGTTATGCCGGTACCAACATGTGATGGGAATATTGATAGTGGTGGTGGAAGATGAAGCTTCACACACGGTGAACAAAGCATCACACGGTGGCGACTTGGAGAAGATGGTGGTTGAAGTCCCAAGCATCGCGGAAGTGATGGTTGTTAGTGAGAATGATGACGGTGGCTTGGGACAATGATTGTAGTGTGTTAAGTAAAGTGTCAGGGATAACGCTAGGTTTTAGGGATGAGGCCTGGTTGTGGGTAACGCCAGGTTGTGGAAAACACCGAGTAGGGAATTCGCCAGACTGTGGAATTTAAGTGTACATAACTTTTCACTCATAAAGAGTAATGAGTCAAATCATATATCAAAATGAAGCTTTTGAAGAGTTCCGTATAACTACAATGATATTTAGGGTTGTTGATCAAAGAAAAAATGAAAAAGGGTGAAAAGATGAAGTGTGCATTTTTTCTTATAATAGTTATATAGCTTGGCCCTTTGACTTAAAATGAGCATAGCTTTCAATCCGAGAGCAGTTATGGACCGAATCAATTGTCAAAATGAAGCTCATGAAGTATTTTAGGTAACTATAATGAGTTTTTAAGTTTTGAATCAAAGAGAATATGAAAAGGAGGTAAAAATATGAACTAGGTGAATTCCAATTGTAGTGGTTACATAACTTACCTTGTAACTTAAAATAAGGACAACTTTTAATCCGCGAAGAGTTACGGATTGAGTTACATATAAAAACGAAGCTCTTGAAGAGTTATATATAATTATAATAATTTTTAAGGCTTTAGATAAAAGAAAATATGAAAAGGAGGTAAAAAGATGAATCGGGCGAATTCCAGTAGTGGTTGTCGTATAATGCACCATGTAACTTAAAACAAGGATAACTTTTCATCCATGAAAAGTTACGGATTGAGTTATATATCAAAATGAAGCTCTTGAAGAATTCTATGTACTATAATTATTTTTAAGGCTTTGGATCAAAGAAAAAATGAAAAGGAGGTAAAGGATGAACTGAGCGAATTCCAATTGTGGTTGTTGTATAACGTACCCTGTAACTTAAAACAAAGATAGCTTTTAATCCGTGAAGAGTTACGGATTGAGTTACATATCAAAACGAAGCTCTTGAAGAGTTCCATATAACTATAATAATTTTTAAGGCTATTGATTAAAGAAAATATGAAAAGGAAGTACAAAGATGAACCGGGCGAATTCTATTATTGGTTGTTATATAATGTACCCTGTAATTTAAAACAAGGATAACTTTTAATCCGTGTAGAGTTACAGATTGAGTTACATATCAAAATGAAGCTCTTGAGGAGTTCTATTTAGCTATAATATTTTTTGAAATTTTTTATCAAAGAAAGGATAAGAAAGAGGTAAAACATATGTCAAAATACTTGACTTACTTAAACATCTCTCTTTGAATGCATGGATATGCTTAAAAGTGCTCAAAGGAATAGTAGAGAGCTTTTTTGGCTTGCTTTGCTTGAATAAGCTCATTTTTGTAGAAAAATGCGCGAAATACCAAAAAATTACTAAAAATTACATTGAATGACATAAAAAATGTTTGAATACTACGGGAAACACCAAGCCAGGCGCGAGCTTATGATCCTTCGCACAGATGGCGCCAATATATTTGTGATGAATTTGGTCAGTGTGCTTGTTCATCACTTTGGAGTTCTGTATGAGGTGAGGCTCATTAGGATAGGCTGAACTCAAGCTCTAACTGTACGCCAGACTTGATATTCCCTGCAAGATCAAACGAACGGCTAGAGAGGCCCGTGAAGCAACCCACGGGGGATCCCTCAGATGCTCAAGTCAGTATCAATACCATGCAATAGTAAATAGGGGCAAGAAATAAATAGACATAATAGATATACAATTCTTAGCCTACGAGGAGTAATGTGTTTGAATGGTTATTGCTCTAGAGAGGTGATCGTAGAAGGGGAAGAAGAAGAAGTTCGCCTCCATTTTCCTTCTCAACGTGTCCCCCTTTTATGGAGGAAGGGTGTTGTGGATGAGCAAGTCTTTTTGGATAAGTATGTTTAATTCTATCCTTTGGTTACTTCTCTAGATAAAGTGGGCAAGTAACGTTGTTTTTCTATTGGGCGAATTATGTTGTTTTTCTACTGGGCGAATTGCGTTAATTTTATACTAGGCAAATTAAGTTGTTTTTCTACTGGGCGAATTGTGTTGTTTTTCTACTGGGCGAATTACGATGGTTTTCCATTTGGCGAATTGTGTTGCTTTTCTGCTGCGCGAATTGCGTTATTTTTCTACTAGGCGAATTGCGTTGTCTTTCTACTGGGCAAATTGTGTTGTCTATCTACGGTGCAAATTGTGTTGTTTTTTTGCTAGGAAAATTGCGTTGTTTTCTACTGGGTGAATTGCGTTGGTTTTACCCTTAGTGGGCGAATTGTGTTGGTTTTTTCCTTACTGGGTGAATTATGTTGGTTTTACCCCTGCTAGGTTAGTTGCATTGATTTTACCCTCACTGGGCGAATTGTGTTGATTTTACCCTTACTGGGTGAATTGTGTTGTTTTAAATTTTTGTCTAAATGATTGTCCATGTAACCTACTTACCCATCTACAGTAGCAAGAAGCTCAATTATAATTTACCAACATTATATTTATTCTTTGTTATAGACATCTTGTGGAGGGGGTATTGTCATCAATACAGTGTATTTGGGAATTATCGAATAAATGGATTAAGTCTAGAGTGCAGTGGGATTTATTTAGTAGAAGTAAGTTCCATTAAATGGTAATTAAATTTTATCTTGAGATGATAATTAATTTAACCCATTCGAAGTTAGATTTAAATTTTCCTTGAGGTCCAAGCCTCTGATTTTATTATCGTTGGAAAAATATTATTTATTTATGAAATGAGTAAACTTAATTTTACCAAATATTATTCATGAGATGAATAAAAATTAAAAATTATAAAATAAATTTTTTTTTTGAAAATTAAAATTAATAAGATGAATTTTTACATGTGAGAAATAAAGCAAAACAAACAAAAAAGGAAAAATTGCGCAAAACGCTGGCAATACGTGCATAAGCAAAATGAACAAACTAGCTGTGCTGGACGGCCTTAGTTGGAGATCCGTGTGCACGTGCGTAGGCCAACCACAGCTCGCCACATGGCACGCAGTGAGAGGAGGTTGAGCCTGCGTTTTACCTATGTTTTGAAATGAAATGTTGCATTTTGAATTAAACCTTCGTGTCCCACATCGAAAATTGGTATTTTTTTTGCTCTGGTATCCTACTATGTATTGAGGTACCAATTTCATGGTTTGACATCCAATTCAAAATAAAAGGCTTCTGAAAGTGTTGACTTTCGGAGACCTGGTTAGAGAGAAATATTTCAAGGAAAATTTTCCTTCTGTAGTTTAAAATTTTTCGAAGCCCACTCTCCAGGCGTTTTGAGGTCAATTCGTAGAAGACAGCTAGGTTTCAGTTTCTCATTTTTTTAGGAGTAATTTATTATTCTTCCGGTATTCTTTATTATTAGAGTAATTCCAGGTATTCTTCTTTCCTTCTGTTTTAAGTTTTTCGCCTTTCTACTTATTTATATTTTTTTTATTATGCTAGTTTAAGTTTATGTAGTTATTATGAATGTATTAGAGTAGAGGCCAGTAGATTTAAATTAAGAATTTTAAATCAACCTTATGTTTAAAATTAAGAATTTTAAACCCTTTCGTTCATTAGCTTTACCAAATTAGGAAATTTTTTTAAAATTTGTTCCAACAATTGGTATCATAGCTAGTCTGTGGTTACATTCATAATATACATCAATAGGTATAATAAGATCGAAATAAATAGATTTGTGATTATTTTGTTAAGAAGGAAAGTTAGTTTAATTTGACATTGTTAATAATCCACGTATTGATTTAAATTGTTTAAATCAATATTGAATTAATAGTTAATTTAGATCTATTAATTTATTAATTTGCACTCATGTTGTTCATATGATGTGATTGTGCATTCTTAAGCAAGATTTAGGAAACCGAAAAAATTGATCTAATGAAATTAGATTCAATTATTTTTTAATCATTTTAATTAATTAAAAATAATTCTGACGTGGACATCAGCACATGTCTACAGTCAGCACTGACATCAGCAGTCAACCATGATGTCATCGCTGACGTGGCGTTGACGTCAACAATTTTTTTAATTAAAAATAAAATATTCAAAATAAAGTCAGTGATGACTGTCGCTGATGTGGTGATGACATGACGCTAACATGGCGCTAATGTGGCGATGACGTGTCGCTAACGTGGCATTTAATAAATATTAAAAAAAAAATTTGGCAAAATTGTAGTAGTATTTTTACGTATAAAAAAATAATTTTTATTAATTAATTTAATTTTATTCAGAGTGAGATTCTGAAATGGATTATGAGATAATCTAAGATGTAAGGTCCTGTTTGGGATTGCTTAGGGCCTTTTTGTAAAAAGCACTTTTGTAAAAAGTGCTATTTCAAATAAGCAGTTTGCGTTTGGCCAACCAGTAAAGAAGCACTTTATGGTATTATTGTGAGTGTTTGGCCAATGTTAAAGAAAGTACTTTTTTATAAAATTACTAGAAATGACACTAACAGAAGTCTTTTATGGTTGAAAAAATTACTCATAACCATTATAAATATTTAATATATTTTTAAATATTTAAAATATTTTTTATTATTTAAAATATTTCCTAAATATATAAATATTTCTTAAATATTTAAAATATTTTTAATGTTTATGAAATATTTTCTAAATATTTTAAAAATATTTAATTTTTTAAGAAAATTAAAATATTCTTAAATATTTTTTAAATAATTAAAATATTTTTTAAAATATTTTCTAAATATTATAAATAAATAATTAAAGTATTTTTTTTCATATTTAATATATTTTTTAAAATATATAAATTATTTTTCAAATATATTAATAAATTTCAGGGTGCCTAAAATAAAATTTCTCAATTGTTGAGTTTTTGCTTTTACTTCTGCTTAAAAAAATAAGCACCAAATTTCTACTTCTACTTTTAGGCAGAAAAGCTGCTTCTGCTTTTAATAAAAAAGCACTTATTCTGGTTAGATAAACACCCTTAAAATTCCGAAAAAGTGCTTCTTTTTTTTAGAAAAAAACACTTATTTGTCTGAAATAAGCAACGCCGAATATGCCCTTATTCAGGGGAAATAAGTAAATTTTTTTTTTTTCGAAAAAGCACTTCTATGGAATCTGGAGGGTGTTTGGAAAACATCAAAAAGCGCTTTTTATAAAAAAAGCAAAAGCTGTTTTTCTACTTATAAGCAGAAGAAGGAATTTGGTGCTTCTAATTATAAGCAGAAGCAGAATCAAAAACTTAAAATTTTTAGGACAAAAATACCCCTACTCAAACATTAAAATTACATCATACCTTATCATCTTTCAAAACCCTAACCCTCTATCCAACAAATTTGGTCCTTTTCGGTAATTTGACTAAAAAAAGCACCTTTCTTAAACACTGGCCAAACATTAACTATAATAAAATAAGTGCTTCTGACTAGTTGAGCCAAACACAAATTGCTTCTTCAAAACAACACTTTTCACATATGTGCTTTTGCAGAAAGTATTTTTGAAATAAGCAATTTTTTCATAGCAATTCCAAATAGGCCCTAACTCGGTATTATTTTAAATAAAAAATAATTAATTAATTTTCTTAGTTCATTTATTTTCAAAATGAGATTCTAAAGGAAATTATGAAATGATCTAAATTAGAAATACAAGTTAATCGAAAATCACTGGTTTATAATAATCAAGTGGGAGCGAGGTTCAATTGTTGAAACCTCATGGTCTCCATTACCGGACTAGCAGTATAGTAGATTGATAGACCTCCCTACAGAGGATGTCGATTTGTAGGTTATAGGGTTGGACTTCTATTAAGATAAATCAAAGCGCAAAGAAGCGATGCATACCACGCTGTCATGGAGTATTACGTGTATTTGTATGAAGGTTTAAGTAATGGTTTACCACTTGCCTAGAGTGATACATTAGCCTCCCTGAGGAGCTTTTTTATGTTATGTTAGAGACTAAGGCAAAGTGGTGAGTTAATCATTCAGTAAGAGTTACAAGAAAGCATGTTAATTGAGAATAGTTCTCACCCAAACGAATTTCGTGCGGCCACACTGCCGGGAAGTAAGAAGTGGTGTATTTGGCTCATCATTGCGTAAATGATAGTACAATTTTGTGGATATCTAACATATTGTGTTTGCTAAAATAAAAGAATAGATATCACTGCATTATACATGACTCATGTTAGATAGTTACACAAATGTTTGCATTAACATTGTTTTAAAATGGACACGACTGGTGAGCTTCACTCAATTCTAATGCATAATGTACATACTAGACCAAATTACTTTGCCTCGAAAAACTTGGACTTAGTTATTACTAACGAGGGACCTATTGGAAAGAAATAAAAGGTTAAGGTTGCTAGTGTAGTAACTAAGTCCATAAAGAAGCCAACAAAAGGAAGGGAAGATTGCCACTGGAAGAGGAACTGCACTAAGTACTTAGCTTCTCTTCCTGCAAAGACTGCTAAGCCATCTGGTGAAGATATGTTGATATCTCACTTAGTTGAGTCACGCATAGTTGAGAGTCCACTAGATTCCTGGTGTGTGGACTTAGGTTCAACTGACCATGTCTGTAATATGTTACAGGGGCTCAGGCTAACCAAGAGGCTGCATGATGGGTAACTGTATCAAACGGTTAGAGACGGTACAAGAGTAGTAGTCTTAGGAGTAGGAGATGTCAGCTTAGTATTTAGTGGGAGAGTTTAAAATTTAAAGGATTGTTTATTTGTACCTACACTACGCAGGAATTTGATTTCTGTGTCTCGATTAGTGAATAATGGTTTTCAATTAATTTTGGTATTGAACCTTTTATTATGCAAAATAAATTGTTTATTTGCAAAGGTACATATGTCAATGGATTATTTATGTTGTTTCATAATCAAAACTCTCACATTTGTTTAAATGAATCTAACACAAGCTCACTTGTTCAATCTCTTTAGAGAAAACAACCTGAAAGGGACAATGCCTATACATGGCACCAACGTTTAGGTCACATTAATTCGGACAGGATCCAAACACTGGTAAAAGATGGACTGATAGAGTTTTTGGACTTGAAGTCATTACCAATCTGCGAATCCTACATAGAAGGGAAGTTGACGCAGTCTATCTTTTAGAATAAAGGCAACAGGGTCGGTGACTTGCTTAAGCTGGTTCACACAGATGTATCTGGACTAATGAACGTTCAAGAAAGAGGTGGGTATGAGTACTTCATCACATTCATTAATAATTACTCAAGGTATGGATATGTTTACCTAATGAGATATAAGTCAGAGTCTTTTGAAAAGCAATTAGGTAAATAAGTTAAGTCTCTTCGATTAGATCGAGGTGGAAAATATCTTTCGGATGAGTTTCTAGATTTTCTAGCTGTAAATGGGATACGATCTCAACTTTCTACTCCCGGTACACCACAATAGAATGGTGGTGCAGAAAGAAAGAATAGGACATTGTTAGAGATGGTAGGATCCATGATGAGCCATACTACTTTACCAATCTCTTTTTGGGGTTATCCCAAAGGAACAAGGGTGGTCTTTTCTATAGTCCTTCTGATTAAAAAGTTTTTTTTTTTAATTTGTAAATGCAATTGCGAAATGTTTAGAGGAGGATTTTGTAGTAGATTACAAAAGCAAAAGCAGAGTAGTGTTAGAGGAATTAAAAGAAAATGACGCTAATTTTAAACAGCTAGATATAACTCGGGATATAGTGGATGCATTTAATGCGCCCACTGATAGGGACGAGAATGTTCCAGGTGTTAGGAATAATGTCCTAAAATCCAAATTTATTTTGTTAATATTATTTAATTAAAGAATAAAATTGAAGTTCCAGTCATTTCCTTGTTAAATTTGTGCAAGCGAGCATTTATACTGATTGTGATTTTTTTTTGGAAACATCCATGAGATGGGTGTAGTCCTCAAACTACAATTTATATATTTGTTCTAAGTGGTTTATGAGATTAACCCATATATGAACTTAGAACAAAAGGTATGGATTGTTGTTCAAAAGACTCATAGTCGAAGACAAGTTTGGACCACTTGTATGCTAATACTATAATATGACATTTTAGATGACTTGTCTTGGTCATTTGGATGGTAATCCAAAAGTGTTATGTTATTGTGTTTAATAATATTTGACACATTGGGTTGGACCATGTGAATTGCTTGTTTCTAGACTACTATCGGAGATGAGTGATTCATGTTGTACTGTTTGAACAATGACTCTAAATCTTGAGAGTATTCTGGACTTGTGCGTGGAGCGTTAGTTACTTTGATGTACTACAAATAAGGTCTAAACGCATGACTGAATTCCCACGTACACTGGATAGCGGCGTGAAGTGTGACATGGATCAGGTATTCAATACGGAATTTATAGTCTCTTATGAGATGTATATGTCCCCTTAGTTTATTCGCAAGTATTTGAATAGTTCGGAAACTTTGGCCAAAGTATTCCAAGTGTTTGACATTTGGAATTTATACTATGAATATGTTCAAGTATAAATGAATTATTCAGTAAAGGACGAGTCGATAGCTAATGGAGAAGCTATGGAAGGATAATGGCAGTAGTTATACTTATTCTTCGTCATGGACATCTAGTGGAGGAGTTGGTGCCATCAATACAGTATATTAGGGAAATATCGAATAAATGGTTTAAGTTTGGAGTGCAGTGAGATTTATTTAGTAGAATTAAGTTTCATTAAATGGCAATTAAATTATTTCATGAGATGATTAATTTAACCCATTTGGAGCTAGATTTAATGAGGTCCCTATGCAAGCCTCTATATTTATTACCAACGGAAAAATATTAAAGAATTCATGAGATGAAATAATTTATTTATGAGATTAGTAAATTTAATTTTGCCAAACATTATTCATGAGATGAATAAAAATTTAAAATTATAAATAAAATAATTTTTGAAAATTATAATTCATAAGATGAATTTTTACATGTGGGAAACAAAGCAAAAAAAAAAAACCAAATAAATGAAGCGTTAACAGCTTGCGATCTGTGTCACTTTAATCGGACGAACCTGTGCGCGACACGCGCTGGGCGTCCCATATAGTTATCCGTGTGCCCCATGGTGGACCAATGGTGTGCCGCCATGTTGCACACAGTGAAAGGGCGGCTCAAATCAAGCTAAAATGCCTCGTTTTAATGAATATTGAAATCAAGCGCTGCGTTTTGTATGTTTTCACTAGTTATTTCAGCAGATCCCGCATCGACTTTCTTATTTATTTTCATTTCGGTATCCTACTATAAATAGATGTATATATTCCAAGGGTTTGGTATTCAATTCCAAACAAATTATTTTGGGTTTCTGAAATTGTTTTGGAGACCTAATCATAGAGAAAAATTTCCGTTAATACTTTTTCTTTACTAGTTTAATAATTTTCGGAGCCAACCCTCCGGGCAGTTCTAGGTCATTGAATAGAAGATCGCGGGGTCTTGATTTTTGGTATTCTTTAAAGATTATTATTTCTTTCTGGCTTTCTTATTTTGGAGCAAATCGAGATATGTTCTTCTTTCATTCACTTTTAGTTTTTGCCTGTTTAAGCTTATGTATTATTATGAATGTATTATAGTAAAAGGCCTATAGGTCTAAATTTAGATATGTAGATTTAAATTATAAATTTAAATATGTAGATTTAAAATTAGGAATTTTAAATCAACCCTTGGTTTAGAATTATGAATTCTAAACCCTTTCGCTGCGTAAACTTTATAAAATTAAGGAGAATTTTGAAATTCGTCCCAACAACCGGTATTAAGGCAAAGGGTTTATAGAGATAAACCTATTCCCGGGAACTCTCGCACATGGAAGCATGACTCTCCAATGGGAGGCTTCGACAGAGAGAAGAGTCTCCTACTTTAAGTGCTCTAATAGGTGCCCCTTGTTGTGACCATAGTTGAAGAATTGTGAATCCAATGATCAGTATCAAAGTTTATTTTTCCAACAAAAGTCATATTTTTCCAACAAAAGTCATATTTTCCCAACACCAGGTACACAAGAGCCTAGGTGTAGTGGGAGGATTGTCTGGGCACTTGACAGGTTCATGGCAGGAGCATTAATGGTTTACTGTGACATTGAATATGATCCTCCCAGCTATAACGAGGTAATTAAAGACAAGGATGCAGACCAATGGGCCTTAACAATAAAATCTAAGATAGGATCTATGTATTCTAATTAGTTCTGGTATTTGTAGAGGGACCTGTTGGCATTAAGCCCATTGGCTTTAAATGGGTCTATAAGAGGAAAAAAGGAGTGAATGGGAAGGTAGAAACCTTCAAGGCAAGGCTGGTTGCTAAGTGTTTTACCCAAAAGAAAGGAATCTATTATGATGAGACCTTCTCACCACTAGACATGCTAAAGTCCATAAGGATACTCCTATCAATTGCAACTCATTTTGATTATGAGATTTGGCAAATGGATTGGCAAATTGATGTTAGTGTGGCCTTTTTGAATGGCCGTCTTGAAGGAGACATCTATATGGTGCAACAAGATGGTTTCATTGGCAAGAATCAGAAGCATATAGCATGCAAACTGAAGAAGTCTATATATGGACTGAAGTAAGCATCATGTCACAGAATATTAGATTCAATTAAGTCTTATGGTTTTGAGCAATTGGTTGATGAACCATGCATGTACAAACGATATCAAGAGAAAGTAGTGACTTTTTTAGTATTGTATGTTGACGATATACTACTCATTGGGAATGATGTAGGAGTCTTATCAGCTGTAAAGATTTGATTGTCAAGTCAGTTCGGTGTGAAGGACTTAGGATATTCTCGGGGTTAAGCTTTTGCGAGATCGTAAGAGTAGGATGTTGGGTCTTCTCAGGCCACTTATATTGACAAGATGTTGTCAAGGTCTAGCATGGTGGATTTCAAGAAAGGGTTCTTACCTTTTAGGCATGAAGTCCCTCTTTCTTTAGAGCAATGTCCTAAGACACCTCAAAAGGAGGAGCAGATGAGGAATGTTCCATTTGCTTAAGCAGTGGGAAGCCTCATGTATGCCTTGTTGTGCACGAGACCAGATATTTACTATGCTGTTGGTATAGTAAGCAGATATCAGTCTAACCCGGGTCTGATGTACTAGGTGGCTGTGAAGCATATACTCAAGTAGTTAAGAAGAACTAAAGATTATATGCTGATTTTTCAAAGTAACGAGCTGGTTCTAGTTGGCTATACTAATTCAGATTTCCAGTCAGATAGAGATGCTAGATGTTTGACGTCTAGATATGTCTTGACCCTTGGACAAAGAGCCATTAATGAGAGGAGTGTTAAGTAGTCTTATATTGCTGACTTCACCATAGAGGCTGAACACGTTGCAGCTTTAGAAGCTGCAAAGATGGCATGCTAGTTGAGATAGAATAATTGACTTCACTAAGACTTTGGTTCAGTAGACCTTTGGATCGTACATAAAAGGGATGGGTATAATGTTTATAATAAATTGGATTTAGGACAAGCGGGAGATTGTTAGGAATAGTTTCCTGGAATCCATATTTATTTTATAATATTGCTTTATTGAAAAATAAAATTGAAGTTCCAGTCGTTTCCTTGATAAGTTTGTGTAAGTGAGCATTTATACTATATGTGTTTTTCTTTTGGTAACATCCATGAGATGGGTATAGTCCTCATACTACAACTTTGTTGTTTGTTCTAAGTGGTTTATGAGATTAACCCACAGATAGACATGGTATAAATGGTATGGATTGTTGTTTGAAAAACTCGTAGTCAAGACAAGTTTGGACCACTTGTATGTTAAGACTATAACATGACACTTTAGATGACTTGTCTTGGTCATATGGATGGTGAACCAAAAGTGTTATGTTGGTGTGTTTAATAAGATTGACACGCTGAGTTGGACCATATGAGTTACTTGTTTCTAGACTACTATAAGAGATGAGTGATTCACGTTGTACTGTTTGAATGACGACTCTAAATCCTGAGTGTATTCTGGACTTGTGCATGGAACGTTAGTCGCTTTGGTGTACTATAAGTAAGGTTTAGACAAATGACTGAATTCTGATGTACACTGGGTAGCGGTGTGTAGTGTGATAAGGATCAGGTATTCAATATGGAATCTACAATCTCTTATGAGATAGGGATGTCCCCTTAATTGATTCGCAACTATTTGAATAGTTCGAAATCTTTGGCCAAAGTGTTCCAAGTGTTTGACATTTAAAATTTATACTGTGAATTTGTTCATGTAAAATGAATTATTCAGTAAAGGCCGAGTCGGTAACTAATGGTGAAGTTGTGAGAAGATTAATGGTCGTAGTTATATTTATTCTTTGTAATGGACATGTTATGGCTCAAGAAAACTCTTAATCATAACCTAAAGATAATAGAGTATGAGATGAGAAGAGAAGTGAAAGGAGATGAGAACTAGAGAGAAAGATTGAGATGAGAGAGAGAAAACACTTTGATTTCATTCCATGAGATCCAAAATACAATAGAGCATCCTACTTATACTAATGTCTTATGAATTAGGATGCATTGAATTAAGACAACTAAAACATACTAACTAATCTAGCAGCCACCACAATTGACCACTCTTGACATAAGCAACCGACTTAGCTTCCTGCCAAAGCATCTTTTGAATTGATAACAGCTTAAACCGCATTTCCCTCCAAGATGCTACTGCTGTTACCGAACCTCAGCTACTGAACACTACTACCGAACACTGCTACTTGCTGCACAATGAACGTCTGCTGCAGAAATGTTTTACAACAGTCAATTCCTTTTATTATTTGACAAAGAATTCCCTCAATCATGATAATACTCCCCTCTGAAGAGCATTCTTGCCCTGTGAATGTGAGAGGGGGGGGGGGGGGGGGGAATTGAGTTTGAATAAACTTCAATTTCTCCCAAGTGGATTTTTCTTGGTTCAAGTTAGCCCATTGCACGAGCACTTATTTAGCTCTACGTCCTTGCTTCTATACACTTCGAGAACCCAATAGTGCTGTTAGAGCTAATAAAGTTTTCCCACAACTACTTGCTTAAGGAGGAGTTCAGGAGCTCAATTTGCACGCAGCCACATGTTTTTTCAAGAGAGAAACGTGAAACACTGGATGAACAAATGAATCTGGTGGTAGCTCCAACCTATAAGCAACTTTTCCCAACTTCTCCAGAATCTTATAGGGCCCAAAATAACGAGCACTCAGCTTAACACTTTTACGCACTACGATAGAAGACTATCTGTAAAGTTGCAACTTCAAATAAATGAGATCCTCAACTTCAAAAGACTTGTTCAAACGTTTCTTGTCAGCAAAAAACTTCACTTGTGCTCGAGCCAACTAAAGATTATCCTTTAGTTGTTGTATTAACTACTTCCTTTGTAATAACTAGTCATTAACTTCTGTCACCCAGAGACGACTCCCTGAAGAACCATGGGGGATGGAGGATCATATCAATAAAGGGCCTTGAAAAGAGATGTTTGCAGGGCTGAATGAGCATGCGTATTATACTAGAACTCAGCTAGGGATATCCACATGTTCCATGTCTTTGGATTATTAGAACACAAACTTCTCAAGTATTGTTCAACGCACTGATTAACTCTTTCTTACTATCCATTCGTTTGTGGATGATAAGATGAACTCAGTGCCAGAGAGGATCCCAAAAGCAAAAACAACTCATGCCAAAAGTGACTAGTAAATAGTGCATTTCAATCTAAAATTATGGAGTGAGACAAGCCATGAAGCTTATAAATATTGTCTAAGAATACTTGGGCCAGCTTCTCTGCGGAAATTGGATCACTCAAAGCAACAAAATGCGTGAATTTGGTGAATCGATCCACAACTACCCATATTATCTCCTTCCCCTCAGATTTAGGCAGGCCCTTGATAAGGTCCATGCTTATCTGTTGCCACGCATGATCTGGTATGTGCAGTGACTGAAGTAGCACCTAATAGTGCTTATGATCCATCGTAGTTCTTTGGCAAGCATCACATGCTTGAATAAATTCCTCCACACTTTTCTTCATCCCTTGTCACTGGAAGTAGCTCTTGATCCTTTCATAGGTTCCTTCTTTTCCAGAATGACCTCCCCATGCTGAATCATGGGAAGCCACAATGATTAGTCTTCTTATTCTGTTGCCGCACCAATATAAACTTTCCCTTTAATCCTTATAATGCCACTAGCTACTTGAATGTTAGGGTCTGTGGTAGGAAGACTTCCATTAACACTGTAGGCTGTAAGACAATCTTAAGCAAACTTGTCCCCATCGTATGACTTGTGCACTTTTCCATCCACGAAGGATGAATAGTAGATATAGCACAGTAATAACCTGCTTCTTCATCTTCATATTTTCGAGACAAGGCATCAGCTACCATATTCTCTCTATCGCTGATATATTGAATCGAATAATCCAACCCCAACATTTTCATCAACCCCATGCGTTGCACTCTGGTAGAAATCCTCTGTTCTAGTTGGTACTCAAGACTGATGATCCGTTTTGATAATGAAGTGATGACCTTCCAAGTAACGCCTCCATTTCTTAACAACCATAAGAATAGCAAGATACTCCTTCTCGTAAATGGAAAGCTCTAGATGTTTAGGACTAAGAGCTTGATTGAGATAAGCCACCGACCTCCTTTTCTGAGATAAAATAGCTCCAATTCCTTTCCCACTTGCATTTGTTTCAAGCATAAAGTCCACATTGAAATCAGGCATGGCTAATACAGGAGCAGAGCATGTAGCTGCCTTTAAAGCCTCAAAAGCTTCTTGAGCTGCAACCATCCATAGGAAAGAATCTTTCTTAAGTAATTCAATTAAGGGCTTTGATATCATGCCATATTCAGCAAAAAAATTTCTGTAATAGCCGGTTAGTCCAAGAAATCCTCGCAACTGCTTTAGTGTTCTAGGAGTAGGCCACTCCTTCATAGCTTGAATCTTGGAAGGATCAGTGGATACCCCTTGATAAGAAATGATATAGTCTAGGTATTCAACTTGCCCTTGACCAAAGGAACACTTGGAAAGCTTTGCAAACAACTTGTGGTGGCGCATAATACCGAATACTTGCTTCAGGTGATTTAAATTGTCCTCCAACATTGAGTTGTGGATTAAGATGTCATCGAAGAAAACTAGCACAAACTTCCTCAATTATGCCTTGAATACTTCATTCATCAAACCCTAGAATGTAGCTGGGGCATTTGTTAATCCGAAAGGCATCACCGCGAACTCATAGTGCCTATGATGTGTGCAGAAGGCAGTCTTGTATATGTCTTGCTCAAGCACTCGAATCTGATAGTAGCCCTGCCTCAAATCAAGCTTAGATAAGAAACGTGAACCATGAAGTTCATCTAAAAGATCGTCAATGATAGGAATCGGGAACTTATCTTTGGTAGTAAGCAAATTGAGCTGCCTATAGTCGATGCACATTCTCAACGTCCCATCCTTTTTCTTGACTAGTGTCACGGGAGAAGCATATGGACTGTGGCTGTGCCGAATAAATTCAATCTTTAAGAGTTCCTCCACCTGCTTTTCAATCTCGTTTTTTGATGAATGTGGATACTTATAAGGTCTCAGATTGACCGGGTTGGAATTAGACTTCAGAGCAATAACATGTTCCAATGATCTCGTTGGAGGTAGCTCAGTGGGATGCTCAAATAACTCCTTGTAATCTTCAATCAATCGACGAATCGAAGGGTCTAAGTCTTTCTGATACTCAGTTAAAGAGGCAGAGATAGAGAACAGTTGTCCAACCCACTTGTAAGTAAGATCCTTGCTTAAGTACCTTCTCTAACTGTTTGCCTGCCATAAGTTGTAGATGAGCTTGATCATGAATTCCTTACAGCTTAACCGACTTCCCATTCATCTCAAAAGAGAGAGATAGTTGTGAAAAATCGAACAATAGTGGGCTCACAGTCTTCATCCAGTCCACTCCTAGCACCATGTCGCAACCACCAAGCTGTAATATCCTGAAGTAGTAAAAAAATGATTGATCCTGCATCACCCGCTTAAAGCCTTTGCACTTGGTTTGAGTGAGAATCGAATTCCCATCAGCAACGGTTACCGCCAATGGGCTAGTTTTTTGTTACTTCATGTCCTACCCTCCTAACCACCTTCGGATCAATGAAGCTATGCGTACTTCCACTGTCAATCAAAATCGGAAGAGATTTGCGTCCAACCTTTCCTTTGATTCTTATGGAATTCTAAGATCCATTGCCGATTAATGCTTTGATTGAAATCTCAACTTCAGCCTCTAATGCATCATCCTGTTGCACACCTTGTTGATCACTAATGCCGGATTCCTCTTCCACTTCCTCATTGTCTTCTTCAGCTTGAACTCTGAAAACTGACATATAGAGCCTTTGATTGCACTTATACTTGAAGAAATATATCTGATTGCATTTAAAACACAATCTTTGTGCCCTCTTTTCTTCCAAACTTAAGGACTTTGGAGCCACTTTACCACCAACTGATGCAGTGGTACTTACTTGATTACTCTTGCCTCGGAATGCCTCAGAACTTCCAAGCACTGTGGATTCATACAATTTTGCCTTTGAGAAAGCATGGGACAATGTCAAGGGACTGACTGCTTTAAATAAGTTCTTGATCTTGGGCTTTAGACCATTGATGAAGCTAGAAACATAATATGCTTCACTAGCACCCGGATTCACTTCCATCATCCTTGCTCTTAAGTTCTCAAATCGAGTCATATACTCTCTCACGGTAGTTGTCTGAGTGACCTTGTTGAAGTGATCCACCACATCGCCTGCATCTTCATCTCTATATCTCTTGCAAAACTCATCAAACAATTCATACCAGGTGAGATTTGGATTGCTGAGAATCAAACTGTGGAACCATACCTCGTGGTTTCCTTGTAAATGGACTGCAACTAATTCAAACTTCATCCGCATCCTTTACTTGATAGAAACGAAAGTACCTTTCACACCTTCTAATCCATGACTGTGCCTAAGTTCCATCAAATATATCAATCTCAACTTTTGGCTGTCTAAAACCATTACTCCTGACCACTGCCGCACCTTCGGTTACTTCCTCATGTTGTCGGGGATCACACGGATTAGAAGTTTTGTCCAGCTACCTTGCAGGTGTAAGAATTCTTGCACCAGGAGGCAAATTCTGAAGTTTAACTTGGTCCTTCATATCTACCAACTACTGCTTAATGTGCTATTGCAAATCAGTCATACTGTCCACCTAAAGATTCAGATCTTCCATTCTTCGATCCATATTTCCAATCACTTGAGTCTATTTCCTAATTGATGATATAAGTCCTTGGATATTGGCTCTTACATCATCAATAGTTCCTTCTTGAATCATATGTGCACCAATAGCCACACCAGCATATGTTGCAGGTGTGGTTCCAACATTAGTTCCTGCGTTTGTAGCTGCGGCAGCTCCAGCTTTGGTAGTCACTCCTCTAGCCATAACCTCAGCTTCTGATTAGATCAATACCTCCAAGCAAGGAATGATACATGAGGTGCTGTAGTTAGCCTGAGTTACAATTAGCTAGATCGAATCAATCTCAGCACTTTAAATCAAGGCCTCGGTATAACTAATCAAAGTAACAGCTAGAGGTGGCCACAGGCCGGGTCGGGCCGGGGCCTGGCCGGGCCGGGTCTGGAGGCCTCCAGGGCCAGACCTGGCCCCGGCCTACAGTGCGGGCCAGGCCGGGTAGGCCTGGGTTGGCCCGCTTTTCGTCAGCTTTAAAAAAAAATGCAAAATTTAAATAATACAAAGTCGTTTTGCACTAAAATTATTATAATTCATTGATGAATAATATGAGATACAAATACAATTTTTCCCAAGCACTAATAATGCTAAATATATGTAATAAAATAAAATATGCAATAAGTAATAATAAATAATGGTAAATATCTAATAAAAAATGGTAAATAAATAATGTAACAAGTACTAATACAACGCAGTTGGAGCCTAATATTTAAAAGTACAAATTTATTTATCAAAAAATACAAAGTAAATAGTTGACATACAAAAGTGTTGATATCAGTCGCATGGGGGGGGGGGTGTCATCGTTTGACGTATCAGTGGTGCGGTCGTCTTTTTTATCGCTCGATGAATCGAGCTTCATTCTCTGTTGATTCCTTGCCTTAGCTAGAAGCCAATCCTTCAAGCACACAGACATCTCCAAGCTTGACGGTGATAGCTTCGCCCTCTTCGTTCCAAGCAACCTGCCACCAAGACTGAAAGCACACTCCGATGCTACTGACGACACCGGACAACTTAGTATATCATGTGCCATGGTGGAAAGCATGGGATACTAGGCTTGGTTTGTGTTCCACCATTGTAAAAGGTCAAAATGCGGGTTGGCCGGCGTCACGAAAATATGAAGCAATGGTGTCCGCAAATAATAATCTAGCTCGTCACATGACGTGGGGGCTACCGTGGGCATAAATTGCTCCAACATCTTCCACGAATATTACGTGTGTGAACTACTTCCACTAGATGTGGAAGATCCTACTGCAGCAGTACTAGGATATGGATTATTAGATGCTAATTTCTGGGAATAGTGGGAAAATAAACTATGTAAGTCGTTATCGACTTCGGCAATGAAAGTGTCGATATTGAGACTAGGATACAAATATTTGAAAAAATGTTGGCAAAACAAGTTCAAACCCCCGCGTTTACAATGAGGATCTAAAATAGTTGCTAAGCAATATGTAAGGGGTAGTTTAGAATAATATTTAGCAAACTTTTCTTTCATTGCCTTAATCGATACGAACAAAATGGGGTTGAGTTCATTACCCGCCATCCAATTTATAATATCAAGCAATCTTGATATTGCTTGAGGCATGGTCGGATAGTAGCAACCCGAAAAAAATATCGTGGCCTCTTTAAACATGCAAAAAAATTTACAAATTTCATCTATTGTCTCCCAATGTATACTGTTCAGGTTGTAATCGCTCCATTCTGAACGATTGTCCTGTGCGAATTCCATCAGAACGTCTTTATATGGTAGAATGCGCTCTAACACTTCTACCGTAGACGACCACCTAGTTTGGGAGTCTAGTTTGAATTGTTTATATTCTATGCCATGCAACCTACATAAATTTCTAAATCTTTTTTTTTTCTAGTACCGGATGATTTAATAGATATTATTACGGATCTTAAGGTGTTAAGGGATGTGTTTACTAGCTCTAAACCATCCATTGCCATTAAATGCAAAATGTGACAAATGCAACGAATATGGAAACACTTCCCACCTAACATGGGTCTCATGTGCCTAATTAAATGTGTAACGGATGCAGTGTTATTGGTAACATTGTCGAACGTAATACTGAAGATACGTCGCTTTATGCCCCAGTTGCGGACTGCCGACATAATCGCACCTGTAATTATTTCGGCAATGTGGGGGCAATCTAAAATACCGAAATGAATTATTCTCTTTTGGAGGATGTAAGAGTCATCGATCCGGTGTGCCATTACGCACATATAAGGTTGGCCGGATTTCGACTTCCATATGTCCGACGTCAATGAGAACATGCTCGTGTTCGTCGCAAAAAGTGTTAAGACCTCAGCTTTCATCCTGTGGTACTCCGTAAAAGCATCATGCTTTACGGAGTTCCGAGGAACCCTCACAATGGCGGGGTTCACCCATTGTTGGAGGTAGTCGACGAAATATTGGTTTTCGCCGGCATTGAAGGGCCTTTCACCCAAAATTATATATTTAGCTAGCCCCTTTCGGTTGCCCTCTTGAGAGAACCTAAAATTAGCAAGTGCACCGGTCACTTGTTGTACTAGACGTTGTTGGCTCTTATCTGGGCATTGCTCGGGGTGGAACCTAAGTATATGTCTGCTTAATGTGCCTGTCCCACTGCCAGGTTGATGGCTAAAAGTCCTAAGTGGGTCACATAATTTTCAAGGTGCTTTATTAGTTGTCCTATTAAGGGTAAAGTGATTCCATACCCCACTAGTTGTACGCCTACTAGTAGAGTTACTACTTTCAGGCTGGGCTTCAGTGGTGGGCGTGGCTTCCTCATCAGTTTGTGAGTCTCCACCCCCACCACCCGTCTCATGATAATATTGTTGTTGTTCAAATTCCCAATTTATGCTATCATCAGTGTATGGGGGTGATGGGCCTGGTTGTATAAAAGCTTGATCTTCTGTATTAAGTACGACAATTCTACTCCTTTTAGGGATTTTGGGTGGCCGAGAAGAGCTAGAACTAGCACGACCGACTCCAGAGGATGATGAAGAGTTGTGTGCCATATTAGTATAAGTGATTAGTATTTATAAAATGCAAGTAGTAATGCAAATTAAATAACTAAAAATGCGAACCAAATAAAATTGTGATACTAAAATTACCAAAACGAGAGAACAATGAAATTCGAACTTCAGGCAAACACTTTATGAACTTCAAACTTTAGAGCACAATGTTGCAATTAGAAAAGTTGAAGAAGATGGGAGATGATGAATGTATAGAGAGAGAAGAGAGGATTGAATATTTGGTGAGGAAATGGGTTGGGGAGGATTAGGTATTTATGAAAAAAAAATATAAATTTTTTTTTTAATTGGGAGCCGTTGCCAATGGCTCTGAGAGCCGGGTCGGGCCCAGCGGCAAATAAAATTTGGCCAGTGGCCTGGCCCGGGCCGACCCGGCCCATTGGCCACCACTAGTAACGGCCGTGCTAAACTAAGATCAAATTGCACTATCAAGAATTTTGAATCAAAAATTCCAGTCCTCCAAATCGTGATTGAGTTCAGATCAGTTCAGATCTGATCACTCAGATTCAAAGCAATCTAAATGCAATTATATGTCAACTAACTTGATCGCAAGCTATCACAATGAATTTGAATGTGGTTCAACTCAATTAGAAGAAATTCACAAGCTCTGATACCAATTGATATGAATTGAGATAAATCTTGATCATAACCTTAAGATAATAGAGTATGAGATGAGAAGAAAAGTGAAAGGAGATGAGAACTAGAGAGAAAGATTGAGATGAGAGAGAAAAAACACTTTGATTTCATTCCATGAGATCCAAAATACATTCGAGCATCCCACTTATACTAATGTCTTATGAATTAGGATACATTGAATTAAAACAACTAAAACCTGCTAACTAACCTAGCAGCCACCACAATTGACCACTCTTAGCTTAAGCACTCGACTTAGCTTCCCGCCAAAGCATCCTTTGAATTGATAACAGCTTAAATTGCATTTCTCTCCAAGCTGCTGTTGTTGTTACCAAACCTTAGCTGCTGAACACTGCTACTAAACACTGCTACTTGCTGCACAATGAACTTCTGCTGCAAAAATGATTACAATAGTCAATTCCTTATGTATTGCTTAGCAAGTGCACTAAGTTGTATCAAGTAATACAAAGTGAGTAGATTATCGTTCCCACGACTACTGATTATTGAAGCATTACTGAATTATTTATTTCAGCGCTATTTAAAAAACCAAAATTTATAGTTTCTGATATGTAACAAACAAAATGAAAAGAACTAAATATGGTTATTAAATTTTTTGTAAAGTTTTCTGATTTAATACGATCCAAGGCATCCGATTTCACCTAGTTGCATGGATACGCCTTTCTATTCTCGGTATTCAAGTTGTTATTACATATTAATGGTCGAAAACCCTACATTACTAAATATTCTCTCTCGAGCAATGCTTAGCATACTCCTTTACATATTGACTCATCAATCTCTTGCATGAATTTAAATAAGATAAGAGTTTGTAGATTCATGGTTTTCACTTAAGACCACACAAATCGCATTAATCTATCTCCAGCATTCGCTCAATTTGTGGAGTTTATTATTTTAGCATTCAACATAAATCTCCTCTCAGAATTATTATGAATCATTATAGTCTTTGAATGGTGATCAAACATTCGAAACTCATGAAGAACGACATTAAATACTTCAACAACGCAATACACAAACTTTGAATGTGTCGAATTAGAAAAGAGTGTATATTACAACTTAGGCTACATCGTAGCCTTGGAAAAACAAAATTAGTTCATGGTACATATAATATAAAGTAAAACTATGACAAAAATCCATGAACTTAAAGAACAAAAGGATAAAAAAGAACTTGAAATTGAAAAATTACATACCAAACTCTTTCTTTTCTCTTCCTTCCCCTTCTATCGGAATTTGTATTGTGTTTTGTACTTTGGATTGATTTTGAACAATTGAATGATCTAAAACACTTCCCAACCATGCCTATTTATAGTATTTAAGGTTGGAAATACCTGAAATAAAAATTACACAAGCTTCTTCTTCATTTTATCTCATTGCCGCCCATCCTTGCAACTTGCTTGCACTTGCAAATCTGTTTTTTCATTGTTCTCCAATTTGGCGGCCCAAAATCAGTCCTTTGCTTCAAGTTGAATTGTTTAAGTGATTCTTGAATTTTATTTGCTAGATTTGCCGCCTAAAATTGCAATTTGAGGTAAGTTGTACATGTTCTTGTTCACCCTTCCTTACCCGTGTGTTTGGTGCCCTTTTTCTCATTTTTTTGCTTTTTTTTTTATGTGTCTTCTTTCATTTGTTGATGTTGATGATAAAACCTAGCAAGAATTAGCACAAAATGAGTGTTTTTGCAAGGAAAAAATAATAGGAGGGAAAAAGTGCAAAAATGAGCAAAAGAGATAAAAATTAGATGTAAAATGGTTAGTAATTGAACATAAAAGATATGAATAATTGTATGCTAAGTTGGACTTATCACCCTCTCTCTGAGTGTTTTGAGGTCATTGCGTATAAGGCAGCTGGGTCTCGGATTTCTCGGCTTTCTCTAGAGTAATTTATTAATCTTTCGATATTCTTTATTATTGGAGAAATTCTAGGTATTATTCTTTTCTTCTCTTTTTAAGTTTTTTGCTTTTCTATTTATTTATAGTTTTCTTCTTATGCTGGTTTAAGTTCTTGTTGTTATTATGAATATATTAGAGTGGAGGTTTGTAACTTTAAATTTGGAACTTAAGTCTGTAGATTAAAATTAGGAATTTTATATCAACCTTAGGCTTAAAATTAAGAATTTTAAACCCTTCCGCTGCGTTAATTTTATTAATTTAGGGAAAATTTTTGAAATTTGCCCCAACAATATTATTCCAGTATGATTTAAAACTGGTTTTGATTTGTCTTCTGGATCATTAAGTCCTAGAATGTTAATTGGTATGTGAATCATGTTCGAAATTATGGTGATTGAAAGAGTTTTTAAGTGTAAAGTTAATCGGACCACTAAGCTACTACGACTTATTAATAAAATGTTTATGGACCGCTAAAAGTTCTAGCGAGCGGAAGCAAAATAGTATTTCTTAAAATGTTTATGAATGACTACTCTGTAAGTTGATATATAGATGTGCCTATGAAGGCTAAAGTCTTGAAATTTTTTGAAAGATTGAAAGCATTAAAGGCTTAAGTTGGAATAGGTTATGTAACTATGTCAAGTCATTTCGATTAAATTGAAGTGGTGGCTTCGTAAGAATTCTTATTTATCCTTATTACAAAGAGTTGTAGAAAGGATCAATAGTGGGTTTTTGAATATTCTAAAATTCATATGATGAGTTAGATCTACATATCAAAAGGTTTGTTATGTAAAAGGTTTTAGGAAGTGTTCTAAAAGTATAGTAGATAGCTTGTATTGGATAGATTGACAGTATGAGATACTGTGTTTGAACAATATCATACAACTTATAGGGTGGACGATGTATTAGATATATCATCAACTAGGTTATTGCCACACTTATTACATGAGAGCTTTGGTGTAGTGGGAGGATGGTCAGGGTCACCAGTTGGATTCATGTCTTCAGTCTTAACAGTTAACAATGCTGACGAATCTGATCCTTTAGACTACAATGAAACTCTTACTTATAAAGATGCAAACCATTGGGTCGGGACAACAAAAGTTAAAGTTAAAATACTTGTATTTTAACTAAGTTTGGGAACTTGTAGAGGTATCAAAAGATATTAGGTCCATTACATAGGATCTAAATGGGTCTACAAGTATATAGAGTTGAGTGGACATGAAGGTCGAGACCTTTAAGGCTAGATTGGTGGCAATGGGTCAATAAACCATAGAAAGAAATCATCTTTGATGAGACCCTCTAGCTAGATGCTATGCTTAAGTCCATAAGGATACTCTTATCCTTTATGTTTCATCTGATGAGATACAGGAAAGTAGAAATCAAGACGACGTTCTTTGAATGGTTATCTCGAAAGGTTATGTATATGAAACAACTAAACATATTCGTTGCCAAGAGTCATGCAAATTGAGGAAGTCTATTTGTAGACTTAAATAAGCATCATGTTCATTGAATAGTAGATGTGATGACAATTAATCAAGTCCTAGGGATTTGAGTCAATGGTTAGTGAACCATTGGTGTACAAGTGACATAACAAGAAAGTAGAGACTTTTTAACTATTGTATATAGATGACATTCTACTCATTAAAAAAGATGTAAAATTGTTAGAGCTGTTAAGGTTTAATTTTCCAATTAGTTAAAAAGTGAAAGACCTAAGATGAGCACACTATGTTCTTAGGGTTAAGCTTTGGCGAGATTCAAAAGAAATGATATTGGGTTTATCATGGGTCATTTGTTTTAAAAGGGAGTTTAGACATTTGACATCAGAATTCCTCTTTACCCTTGTAGTGGGATTCATTAGATGGTGAAGAGTGAAGCAATCTTATATTGCTTATTTCACTATGAGGTCGGGTACTTGACAGCTAGGGAGTTCTTGAGTAGACTAGCTGACTCAGAGGGTTCCTAGCATATGAAAGCATGTGAACAAAAGAATGAGATAGTGTTAGGTCAGTATTGGTTCAAGAGTTAACAGATCCCTAGAGGATAGTTATGCAATGCAGAGATATTTGGGTTTAAGGACAACTGGGAGATTGTTGGAATAGGTCTCCTAGAACAAACCCAATCAGTTAGTTTTAAATAAATCAAATTATTTAATTTATTTATTGTCTGATTATGTTTTACGAGTTGAACAAGATGTGATTGTTTTTCTAAAACGTTCCATGAGATGGATGTTTAAGTGGTCAATAAGATTGAACCACGGAAAGACTTAGATCAAACTAGTGACATGTTGTCAAAGTATATTCGTAGTTGATGTTAAGTTTGGACAACTTAACTAATAAGGCTATAATATAATACTTTTGATGGCTTGTCTTGGTCATGTGGATAAGGATTCAAGAGTATTATGTTAGTGTTTTTAATTAAATTGGAACACTGAGCAAGACCACCTGAACTACTTGTTTCTTCAACTGCTATCAGAAATAATTAATTCCATAAGATGACAACTCTAAATCCATGAAATAATCAGAACTCGTGCATGGAATGTTAATTGCTTCGATGCCCAAAATGATGAAGTTAAAAGTGAATAACCAGGGTCTTGCATCGTTGGGCAATTACATGAAGTGTGGCAGGAACAGATAGTTTGCTAGGAATCTACAATGAAAGATGCCCCCTTAGTTGATTCGCAAATATAAGAACAAATATTTGGCATTTGGAATTAATACGAAAATTGTTTTTGTATTATGAATTGTTCGAGAAGGGCCAGTCGAGAACTACGTCGATAGATTTTAGAAAATTAAGATAGTAATTAAAGTTGTTTTTGCTCATGGATATTTAATAGAGGAGTTAATTGCCGTAATAAAATTACTTGGGAAATTCTTAAGTGAATATATTTAATTCTAGAGTGTAGTAAAACATATTTAGTGGAATTGAGTTTTATTAAATGGTAGTCAATTATTATCATGAGGTGATAATCAAATTTGACTCATTTGGAGATAGAGTTAGATTGTCCCTCCGCAAGCCTCAACTTAAGTACTGTTTGAAAATATTTAAATTAAATTCATGGGATGCATTTTATGTTCATGAGATGAATAAATTAATTTTCTAAACATAATTCCTAAGGTGAATTATTTATTCATGAGATGAATAAATTAATTTTATGAATATTTATTCATGAGATGAATAAATTAATTTTATGAAAGAATATTCATAAGATAAATTTTATACATGTGGGAATTTAAACAAAAAAGGAAAAAAGGGCGTTGCACAGGTCGCGATCCGCACCTTCTCAAAACAGCTAATCGCAGCGCGACGAGAGGCAGGCTCATGATTCGCGTAGGCGACTGACTGTCAATCACACACTGGGCCGCCTGTGGCTATCCGTGCTAATATAGCGCGTCTAGTAGGATTTTGACACGTGGCTTGCCCGATGTGTGTGTATATATATACATGCGTGTTATGTGAAATAGAATTACATTTTGGTTTTAGGTTTTGGAGCCTAGTTTTCTCCCACGACAAAAAAACCAGCAATTATTTTAGGGTTTTCTAAATGTTTAGCATAATTTTTCTGAAAATTTGTTTTTCAGAAAGATTAAAAGGAAAAATCTGTTCTGAAATTTTTCTTAATTAAATATTTTTGGAGCCCACACTCAGGTGCTAAAAGAGGCCATTGTGAAGAAGACCTCGAGGTGTCAAGATATTTTTCTACCAATTTCAGATCTTCAACTAGGAGTTTGGATTTGTGCTTTAGGTATGTATAAATTAAGTATTTGATATTTAGTTTATTTTCCTTTATTTTGTTTATTCTACATACCGTATTTACACTTTTCTTATTCTATATTTTTCGATTGTTATATTATAAGTTTATTAGAGTAAGATCTAGGTCTAATTAAATAGTTTGATTAGATCAAGGCATTAGAATTAAATTTGAGAATTTTAAATTGGTTTTCTGCTACGCCCGCTCTTGTCGTTTGGAGAAAATTTTTTGAAATACGTACCCAACAGTGTAAGCCCCACCCATACCCGCCTTGCCTGCTTTATTGCCATCATACCCACTCCATTTTGTATGTACTTAGCTTTCAAATTAAAATATACGTGCTTAAATTCAATTATTTATTAATGTTAGAATTGAATTTTTAAAAATAGTATTAAATAATTATGGGCGGATAGGAATAATTGTTTTTTACCTATACTAGGGTGGGTACGGGGCAGGTAATGGATACCCGTGGGTAATGGGGCAGGTATAGGTCTGCGTTTGTACCCGCCGTGCTGGGTAAGAGTATCCATTCCATACCAGTGACGAGTAATGGGGTGGGTATGGGTATGGATTTGAGTGGTGGGTACAGGTATGAAGGAGGCACTCCCCGCACCTGCCCCACATCATTGCCATCCCGACTTAGGAGGTGTCTATAAATAAAATAAAAAAATATTTTTATTCAAAATCCCTTAAAATAAACCCGGCCCACAAAATTTATACCGACTAATCAAAAGAAAATTTTCTTTATCTACCCAATTTCAATTAATTCCATATCAACTCTAAATTTTTTGATGGGGACCGAGGTGGTGAAAATTTTGGGTATCAATATATTCAATGATACCAATTTTGGATACTAGCACATGCAAATTGAAGAATATTTGTTTGGGGAAAAATTTGATTTGCCTTTGTTAGGGGAAGAGCCGAAAGATATGAAGGTAAGGATTGGGAAATGTTAAGCTGAAAGGTCTTGGATGTCATCCGACTTGCCTTGTCCTAGTCCATGGTGTTTACATCCCAAACTTGAAAAGGTTGGAGCGACACCGTTTGGAGATACGAGGACATGATCACAACACTTGAAGCCATGCTCGAAGCTTAAATGGCTTTAAAAGTAGAAATAACGACTTCTCTTGTTTAGCTACCTGATAAAATGAAGCCTCAAAGTAAAAGCATCTCGAGATAACTGATGGGGTTAAGGCAGTTTGAGCTGGAAGTAGTTATCAAGAGTGTTACGGGAAAGGTGATAGCCAAGTTCGAGGTAGTTATTTGGAATGCATATCAAGAGACATGGGCCTCAAGTACTTTCAAAGGAAACTGGATGAACTTGAATTGACTAAGGGAGCCTCAAGCATTTGTGTCATTGCATGTTCAACACCAATTTTAGTGTTATAGAAGGCATTAAAGCTAAACATGGGATAGACATTACATTTTAAGAATGCAAACAATTAGTTTCTTAGGTTAAAGGGCTCCAGTTATGTTATAAAGGGTCCAGCATTAAACATACAAACTTCATCAAGGTTTTCTACAGCATAATTGTGCTTTATTTCTTTTCCTTTTCTTAGGAGTAGCGTAATTGTAGCTTTCTTCTTGCTCTTTAGGTGAAGAGTTATGAAGATCCATGGTTTTCACCCACAAGGCCACATAAATCGAATAAACCTATCTCTAGTTTTTGCTTAATTTGTGGTGTTTATTTAGCAATCACCATAAATCTCCTCTTGGACTCATTATGAATCATTATGTCATTTGAATGGTGATCAAGCACTCAAAAGGCATAAAGAACAAATAATAAACACTTCAAAGATGGACTAAACAGGCATATAATACTTTGCACTAGAAAAGAGCATATCTTACAAATATGGCTACATTGCTGCCTGGGGAAGAAGAATTTAGTTCGTGAATACACTAAGGGAACCAAAACTCAATAAGGAAAACATAATAAAGGACATAGGGATAGAAAGAACTCGGTAATCTATGGAAGAGTACACGCCATTTTTTTCTTTTTTGCCTTTGTCGTGCTTTCTATTCTTGCTTGCGTCTCTCCTTCTTCACTCCAAACTACTATCTTGTTTTCTATATATTTTTTTGTTAATTAGTGTGATTTGGTCGCCGTAAATACCAATGTAAACAAACATGCAAAAGGGATTCACCGCGACTAGGGAGGGAGCCTAAATTCAGACCGCACGTCTAGGACTTCAATCACTCATTTTATATGGGGAAAAGGAGGTGATATTTAGGTGTATCTTACTGCGGTTAATACGCGAGTTCTACTTATGTTTCAATTAAGAAGACTTTTTATATTTTTTCGTGGATTTCTTATATATATTTGACAGAAAATTAAAGAGATATGGACCTAACTCAAGTGATAGTCATAGCGATGGAGCAAGGCCAACAAACTCCTTTCCTCATACACTTAAAAGTTAGGAACTGGGGTGGAGACAAACCCAAGAGCTCAGCAGTCCATATATAAGCCCAAGTCTACAAATTTTAAGGCCTAGCACTCTTGACTTATAATAACTCGAACAAGTTAGAGTCTGACGAGATTTAGGTGGAGCAAATCGTATTTAGGTCACCGGATGAGGATCAACGCAATCAAGGTCATGTCTTGGCCATCAAAGCCCTTAAATAATGGTGTAAACCTAAGTTCACCAAGCAGTGAAAGTAGTGTTAAGACCAACGCAATCAAGGTTAAGCCTTGCCATCAGATCCTTAAACTAAAGGCTCAATTCTTAACTTGTCAATTTTTGGGAACAAATTAAAGAAGTTCATACCTAAAGCCCGAAGCATTGTATTACCGAAGAAGCAAGTACAACAAGATCTACACTACGCTAAACTAAGTTAAGTTTCGCTACACCTAGGTAAAAAGCACAAGTGTGCCTTAAAGAAAACTTAAAGAAGTTTTGTATGAGTGTTTGACTACTTTTGGACTAAAATACCATCTCTTATTTATAGCAAAACCTAAATAACTGCTGCCCCCTATTTTCGCAGCATTTTCTTCCCACGTCAAGCACTACACTCCTTAGTCACATGAATGATCAATGAACGTGCCCTTGATTTAGTTCTTGAGCATATTTCTTAAAGCCCATGTTTGCTTTTGCAGCTGAAGTCTCTTCTAGATGCTCTATGTTCTCTTGGATTAAGCTTGGTGCTCACAAATCTGAAATTATGCTCCAAGTAACTGTCTCGAGCTTGAAAACCACCTGCCTTGTAACCTTTTTGGAGAGAGCTCGAGCTCCCTTTACCCTTTAACCATGTCGAGCCTCGAGTGGCTCATACCCATGTTAGGGTGACAAACTTCTCAAGATGCTGGGCTCGAGGCTCTGTTATCTTCGTACTTAGAGATTTGACTTCCCTTGAAGAGGACCTCAGGTGATAAGCATGTGGCACTTTGCCCAAAGCGGTATCATCTCAGCTTTCACAAAATTAGGGTTTAAACAAATGCCTCCCTTTTAGCCGTTGGTAAATTCAAATTTACAATGGATAAAAAAGTCTGCATGATTTGATCCTTAACGGCTACAGGGAGCTCGAGAGAACACTGTTTGACGTCTGACCGTCTTTCCCGCGTGACTATAAGTGTGATAGTTAGGGCTTTGAATCTTCACTTTCGCTGCTCTATGCTCTCTCTTTGCTATAACCAAGTGCCTTGAAAACACTTGCTCTCTGTTCTTGAATTTTTAATCTTTGTTGCTAATTTGTTCCTTGTTTCTTTCCATTTCTTCGAATCAGGCAATAATGGCTTAACTCTCTTATGCCGTTTCTACCTCCATTCCTTAGGCTAATAGCTCTGTTGAGTAGTAGGCACACCTAGTTCAATCAGACACTTCAATGGTCTCTGTTAGGCTTCAGAGCACTATTGATCTTAATGACATCGAGGAGGATCTTTCTTGGATGACAGAGAATGATCCTTCTTTAATCTTTGAACCTTGTGCCCTAAGGCTAATCTTTGACCCTTCTCACGACATCCCCATCCTCAAGGGCTTGTTTCCTGATATTGACAAATCTCCTTGACTTCGTATAGCTTCCGTAGGTCAATCTTGGAGAGCGTTTATAGAAAAGAGGCTCCCTTCAAAGGATGGACGCTTCGGACTAAGCGATACATAGAATGGGATGGCCAATTGATTATTGCCCATGGAGAGAAATGGAAGAACCTTCACATTTATAAGGCTATCAGGTTCTCCAAGATTGCTCTCAGGTATGACTACCCCATTATGACGGCACTCACCTGCTGTTGGAACATTTGTTACAATGCTTTTGTCCTCCCTAAGGGGTTTCTTGGTATCACTCTAATGAGGCTGGAGCTTTTGGCTCTTCAATCTCTGTGACTGACTTATCAAGTGGCAATGAGTCTTTTGTCAAGGCTTTTGTCATAGAGACCTATGACTTTGGATGAGGGTCTAGGGAGGAGGAGGCTTGCTCCTACTTGTTTTGGTTAACCAAGTTCTTTTTTTGCGAACTACTCCAACTCTGTACTTAAATCCCTTAAGACCATGGTAATTAACTTGACCTTTAGCACTGGTCCATTAGCTTTAGGACCCGGGTGGCTAGTCCAACTTTGGGCTTGGGCCTAGGCCAACTTTTCAGAGCTCTGTCACCGAGGCCCCTTCATCTCCACAGATGAGGGGGTTTAGCTGCTACTGAGAGTGTTGGCTTAATGTTGTTTGTAATTAAGTGTGATGTGGCGCCGCAAAATGAAAACAAGACAAATATGCAAAAGGGACTCACTGCGACTAGGGAGTGAGCCTAAATTCAAATCGCATGTGTTTGACCTCAACCACTCACCATTTTCGGGGAAAAGGCGGTGATATTTTAATGTAATTGACTTCGGTTCTACCGTGAGTTCAGCAAATGCTTTAATGAAGATGTCTTGGTTAAATATTTTTGTGGATTTATACATATATATATAGAAAAATAAAGGGATATGGACCTAACTCAAGTGGCAGTTACAGTGACAAAGCAGGGCCCACGGACACCTTTCCTCGTACACTTAAAAGTCATGAATTGTGATGGAGACAAGCCCAAGAGCTCAGCAGTTCACTTACAAGCCCGAGTCAATCAGGTTTTTAAGCCTGCCACCCTTAACCTGTAATAACTTTAATGAGTTTAGGTCTAACAAGATTAAGGTGGAGCAAATCGTATTCAAGTCACTAGATTAGGACCAATGCAATCAAGGCCAAGCCTTAGTCGTCAAAGCCCCTAATCAATGGCACGAACCTAAGTTCACTTGACTTATAAAGCTGTGACGATAGTGTTAAGATTAAAGAAATCAAGGTCAAGCCTTGACCGTCATAGCCTTAAACTAAAGCCTCAATTCTTAACTCATTAAAATTTGTGAACATATTTAAACTAGGAAGTTCATACCTGAAGCCCGAAAGAGTGTATTACTGAAGAAGCAAGTTCAACAAGTTATATGCGAAGCTAAGCTATGTTAAGTTATGTTACTCCTAACAAAAGAGCACAAGTGTGCTGAAAAGAAAGCTTGAAGAAGTTTTGTATTGAGTGTATATACTGATTTGGACTGTCATAGAGTCTCTTATTTATAGAAAAATAAATAACTGCTACTCCTTAATTTTACGGCAACTTCTCCCCACTTTAGGCCACTAAGCTCTTCTTGAGTGCATAAAGGATCAATGAATGCGTCCATGATTCCATATTGGAGGGAATTCATTGGAGCCCGCGTTCGAATTTCTAGCTGAAGTCCCCTTTAAAAGCCCCATGTTCTCATGGATTAAGCTTAGTGGCCAAGTATCTGATATTGCACTCTAAGTAACTGTCTCGAGCTTGGAAACCACCTGTCTTGTAGCCTTTTTGGTGATCCCTTAAGCTCGAGCTTCCTTGACCCGTCAACCATCTTGAGCCTTGAGTGATTTATACCCTTGTTAGGGTGATAATCGTCTTAGGAAGCTGGGCTCGAGACACTGTTATTTCAGTACCTAAAAGCCTAATTTTCCTCTAGGAGAACCTCGCGTGTTAAGCATGTGGCACTTTGCTCAAAATGGCATTGTCCCATCTCCCTCGAATTTAAGGTGTAAACAAATGCCCCCCTTTAGCCGTTGGTAAATTCAAATTTACAACGGGTCAAAAATCTGCTTGATTTGACTCTCAACGGCTATAGGGAGCTCAATAGAACATGGTTTGTCATTTGCTCTTCTTTCCTGAGTGTCTATAAGTATGACAGTTTGGGCTTAAAATTTTCACTTTTCCGCTATGTGGTCTCTCTCTTTGCTGTAATCAAGCGCTCTTGGAAACACTTGCTCCCCCTTATTCTTGAATCTTCAATCCTTAATTCAACCTGCTTCCTTTCCTTTGCATCTTCTTGAACCAATTTGACAATGGCTTAAATTTCTCTTGTCGTGTCTACCCCCCCCCCCCTCCTTAGGCTGATAGCTCTTTTGAATAATTGATGCGTTTGCTCCAGTTAGACACTTCAATGGTCTTTGATGTGCTTCGGAGTTTAATTGATCTCAATATCATTGAGGAGGATCATTCTTGATTACCAGAGAACGACCCTTCATCCACCTTCGTGTCCTATGCCTTGGGGCCTATCTTTGACCTGTCTCATGATGTCCCTAGTCTTCAAGGCGTATTTCCAGATACTGACGAACCTCCTTTACTTTGTATAGGTTTTGCAGGTCAATCTTGGGGAGGAAGATGCTTTTGCAAAGAGGCGGCGCCTTTCAAAGGATGGATGCTTCTAACAAAGTGGTACACCAAATGGGTAAATAGATTAATATTAATCCATGAGGAAAAGTTGAAGAACCTTTCCATCTACGAAGCCATACGGCTTTCCACACTTGCCTTCAGGTATGACTATCCCATCATGATGGCCCTAACCTGCTGTTGGAACTTCTGTTATAATGCTTTTGTCCTCCCAAAGGGTTTTCTTGGCATCACTTTGGAGGACATACCAGCATTGACAGGTGTTTCAGTAGGAGGAGAAGAATTGTCTCTTGATTCTTTTATCTCTACAGAGGCTGAAGCCTTTGCCTCTTCTTTCTTTGTACCGATTTGCCAGTGGTTATGAGTCCTTTGTTAAGATGTTTGTTACATAGGTGCATAACGTTTGGTAAGGTTCTAGAGAAGAAGAGGCATGCTTTTACCTGTTTTGGTTAAACAAGTTTTTGTTTGCTAACTCCTCCAACTTGGTTCTTAAATTTCTTATGACCATGGCTGTCAACCTTGTTTTTAGCACTCGTTCATTAGCCCTGGGACCATTATTGTTGGCTTAAGTATATGAACGCCTTAGGGACATAATAGTTAAATTATGTTGTCCAAATAGATGGACCCTTATGGCTAGTCCAACTTTGGGCCATAACCCATTTTCTTGAGCTTTGCCCCAGAGGCTCCTATGTTCACACGAGTGAGGGGGTCTCTTATTTTGGAGAGCAATTTTCTCGTTGTGAGGTCCTTTCACCCCCAAGATGGTCTTTTGACCAATGCCTTGAAAGATTAGTGTCTCCTTAAGGTAGGCGAGGGACTCAATGGACTCCTTTGAGGGAGAGAAATCTTGGTCCACATCGGTTCAAAAAACTGGACCTTCACCATGATGTTGTTAGGAATACTGTCTTGAAAATCCAAATTAGTCTTGTAATTTTACTTTATTAATGAATAAAATTGAAATTCCAGTCATTTCTCCATTAAATTTGTGTAAGAGAGCATATATATTGCATGTGATTTGCTTTTAAGTAATGTCTATGAGATGGGCATAGTCCTCAGACTACAATTTTCATGTTTGTTCAAAGTGGTTCATGAGATTAACCCATAGATACTCTTGGAACAAATGGTATGGATTGTTGTTTGAAAAACTCGCAGTCAAAGACAAGTTTGGACTACTTGTATACTAAGACTATAACGTGACTGTCATGATTCTACAAAATACGGGTTTATGGAGTTAAGTACTAATAAGTCTTTGGGTTGTAATAATGTAGTAGAAGTCCATGGTTTGTAATAATCTAGCTTAATTAGCCTCTTCAGCATCTTGTATAAGCCAAGTTAGTTAAAGTGTTGGTCGTAAGTCAAGAAGGGCGGCTAGGAGGGTGATGTCGGTTAACACTAGTAGTCTTTGTGCAATGTATCTAGCTTAGCCATCTTTAGCTTGAGGTTAGTATAAGTAGTAGATGACTCTCTTGTAAGATTCATTGTTGAATGATATTGATATCTTTTCTCTTTCTCATCTAAATTCTCTCTAATTCTCGTCTCATTTCCCTTCTCTTCTCATCTTATACTCTATTATCCCTAGGTTATGATCAAGATTTATCTTGAATCATAACAATTGGTATCAGAGCTTGTGATTTTGCCTCCGATTGAGTTGGATAAGTTCAATTTGGTTGCAAAGCATTAGATCAAGTTAATTGATATCAAGTCTTGATCAGTATGTGTTGATCAAGATATTGTGCTTAAACTGTTTTGACTTGCAGTTCGTGCTGTATTTGCCCTAGGATCTGATGTTTAGCTTGTGTTGGATCAAGATATTGTGTTAGTTGGCCAGATTTTCAAATAGTGCTACATGATATCAAGTTCTAATTATTCAGGTTACGTTTGATCAGGATTTTAGTTCAATAGCTTGCTGTTATTATGTGCCGTAGCTGATTCTTGTGATCTTGTGAACTTGAATCATTGAGCAAGTTGGAGTTGGATTCAATCTAGCTGATTAGATAATAAACCTACTAAAATTAATTTCGAATCAAGCTATTGAATCAGTTAGAGTTGCTAAAATTACATAAAATCGAGCCTCAGTACTTGTTCTTGGCCTGAACTGTTGCTAAATTGAACTTGATCTCACTGGATTAGTTGGCTGAAATTGTACTTGATGAATTGGTTTCGAATCAAGCTTCATTACTGAATTTGCTGAGCCAAGTGATTGCATTTACATTAAAATCCAGTGATCTTGCATTAGCTAGCTGAGATCCTCTTGGAATTGGCTGCAATTGCATACATATTCAGGATAATGTAAGGAAGCTTTGGTGGTTTAGTCTGAACTCAAGATTTGAATATGATTTTGAAGTAAAGAAGTGAACTTCAAGTATTGCACACAGAAGGTGTTGTTAAAATGTTACAATATGCAATGCCGCGTTGGCTCGATCCAGCTTCTGTTCAAGACAAATTTTCCAATGATGCTAGACTTTTTATCAAAGTCTTTAAGCCTCTTCACCTTATAGATGAGGAAATTCTTTATCAAGTATTTTGGCCTTATGGTCCTCTTGAAAGTATCGAGTTGGTCTCATCTTCTATTATTCAGGTTATGGATCACGTTAGCTATTATAAGAGAAGGAGTGCCGACTTAGCCTTCAATTCATTACACGGGATAAACATATACGATGGATGTTGTGTTTTAGACATTAACTACTTCAAAGTGTGTAATGATATGGAAGGTGAGCTTGAGGTGGTAGGATCTACTAATTGTCAAGCTAAGGAGGAACTTAGTGTTACTTGGGGAGTGAATCAACACTTGCAACAGAGAATTGAGCAAGAATTTGAGCAAAATGTGACTAATTGTGCTAGAATCAGCTTGAATGTGGAAGCTGCAGCAGCACAGTAGATGGATGATGAAACATGGCATTCATTGGATCAAGTAGAATTGGTACCAGTAGCTACATGATTTGAAAATTCAAGATGAGGTGGAGGTAGCAGCAGAGGTTAATGTAGCAGTAGTACAAAATGTGCTTGATCCTTCACTGCTACAAGTAGATGACATAACAGCAAGGTCCAAGGTTGATTTCACAGTTACAAATCAGGTCCAATTGAGACCTCAGGTCCAAGTGGTGCGCAATTGTTTGAAAATAAGATTGTTTGAGGAGGAAATCTAGCTCTTTGATGAACAACAACCTCATTCTTGGATTGAGAATTGTGAAAGGTTTGGAAATGAAGATCCAAGGAAGAAGAATGTCACAGCAGCCGAATTAACACCAATTTAGCTGCAACTCTTACAAAATTAAGTTGAGTTTGATTTAGTAATATCTCGACTTGCTGTACTTGATTATCCTTGGGTGCAATTGAGAGTAGCATCGGTGGAATCAAAGGTTGATATGAAAACTAAACTCAAGGAAGTTATTGAATCTTTAAGGAGGCAAGATCAACCTCATAAGGTGAAGGGGAAACATCTTTTCAAGTGGAATCGAAATAGATGAAAACTCCTGCAGTGAAGTTCATATATGTTGGGCAGCCTAAGTTACAAATTCAGTTTGTTGATTTGGAAGCTCAAGTTCACAACATTCAGTAATTGCAGCAGAACATTGAGCAGAAATTGGAACAAAACCCATTTGATAGTGCTGGATTCAGTTGGGAACCAGAAACTGTAGCTGTAAATTAAGAAATTAACATCACACCAGGCTTTGAGACTCCGAACAAACTTATTTTGGTTGAGTTTTAGAAGCTCAACTCTGCAGTTACAGCGATGCAAACTTTGCGTACGCGTTAGCAAGTGCACTAGTCGTACCAAGTAATATAGAAGTGAGTATATCGTTCCTATGAGGATTGTATTGAGTGAATACCAAAATTAGTAGCTTCAATACTATTTGAGAGACCGAAAAATTTAGGATTTTGATATGAAATAAAGTAAAATAAAATTAAAACAAATAAAAGTTAAAACAAGATTAGAATGTGCTAATTGTTTGTTGGTTTTTATCAGTTTATAAAGTCTAAGGCACCCGATTTCACCTTAGTTGCATCAGTATACTTTTTCTATTCTCGATATTTAAGTTGTTATTGTGTGTTGATGGCTGAAAATCCTAATTTACTAAATATTCTCTCATGAGCAACATTTAATATACTCTTTAACATATTAACCCATCACTCTTGTGCATGAATTTAAATAAGAAAAGAGTTTTTAAAGCTCTATGATTTTCTTTTTTGAAAACCACACAAATCGTGTTAATCTCTCTCAAGCATTCGCCCAATTTGTGGTGCTTAGCACCTCAACAATCATCATAAATCTCCTCTCGGACTCATTATGAATCATTATAGGCTTTAAATGGTGATCAAGCATTTAAAACTCATGAAGAACAATGATAAACACTTCAGCAACACAATAACATAAACATTGAATACTCTGAATTAGAAATAAGCGTATATTACAACTTAGGCTACATTGTAGCCTTAGAATAACAAAATTAGTTCAAGATAAACTTAATATTAAACATTATAAACACAAAATTCATGAACTTAGGAAATAAAAAAAAGGATAGAAAGAAATAAAAATACAAAATTACAAACGAAACTTTCTTCCTTCCTTCTCCTTTCCTCTTTCTCATGGTTTTTCTCTTTTTTCTCACTCAAATCTTGTGATTTTTGTTTTGAAATCTGATGTTTAAACACCCCACACCATCCCCTATTTATAGTAGTTGAGCTAGGATAATGTTAAGGTTTCAAAGATTGGGCTCTTGAACCTTAACCTTGGTTGGGATAAAGAGAGTATGAGATGAGAAAAGAATATAGAGTTTATATGAGAAAGAAGGGAAAGGAGATAAGAAGTAGAGAAATATCAAAATATCAATTCATTCATCAAAAGTTCTGGATTACATGTTGGAACCTCTTATTTATACTACTTACATAATATGAGCTTAGTACATTGAATCTAGCCACACAAGAACTAACCAACTTAGAAATTATCTAGAATTATCTAGAACTAAGGCTTAACTAACATTTAAATCCAAATTATGGTGCCAAGCCAATCTAACAGTAACTAATATCCTAACCATGCCTAGCTCATTGCAGAATTGGTTATATGCAGGTTCATTGTAACACGGCATAGGAAGGGCCTACTTAAAGTACTAAGACTCTTACAATGTAGCTACTAACTCATTATTTATTAAACTAATCAACTCCAATAAGCAATAACAGCTCAGCAGCAGCATCATTCTCACACCGGCAACAGCAAATCAGTAATTCAGCAGCAGGACAGTACGCAGCTACCATGATTTCCATGCCTCGGATTTTCGAATCATAACATTCCCTTCCCCTTGAAAACATTCTTGTCCTCAAGAATGAAGAGAATGAGACTTGAAAATCACTTGTTGATGTTGAACTAGAAGTTGAAGGTGATGAACTTCCGGCTGAGTGGCAACTAAAAGAATTTCTCAGCGTGCAGCAACCTGTGCCTGGATCGGAAAGTGTAGCTAAGGAGGCTTTATTATTGCAATAAAACTTGGTGAATAACTCACAAATATCCTCCCAATAGCATAGCTTCATGTAGGAGACCCTATTGATCAAGACTTCCTTCAAAAACAGAATTATTTCATCCCGAACTTGCCGATCGGCATGCCGAAAGTGCATATTAGCTACTGGATCCTGATTCCTTGCTGAGTTAAGGTGCTCTACCACAAAGATGTCCAACTTATTCAGCTCACACAACCACCTACTAACCCAACTCATGACATGTTCAATAAATCCTAGATTGCTTCCCAATTTCACCCAAGCTGCTGTAGAGTCCAGTAATCCAGCATTGTGAACTCGATGCAGATCATAATGATATATTGCATCTCGGTTTATGTCCATATGGAAGCTACTAGAAGTGAACAAGTTATTACACCTTCTAAAAGACATAATAACACCAACCAAACTCAATCTGAATAGCTCATTCATAACGGATAGTGAAGAAACTCTCCAAGATGTTTCTGCAACCTCCAAAACTTCCCTTGATGGAATATTGAGAGTAAACTTGTGAGATCTCAAAATTTTAGCCCCTTTTTTCCAAACTTTTGCATAGAACACGCAAATCAGGAGCTCATTAACCATCGTTGAATGCCAAATGCACAATGTCATAACTTGATCATCCAAAACTTGCCCAACAACTCTGCTAATGCTGCAGTTCTCCCTTTGTGATCTGTACAGCCGACTTCTTGGGCTCCCAAACTTATCCAGCCACCGATTGTGCACCAAATAATCGAGCTTTGGTTTATTACCAACTAACACAAGCATAAGTAGGAAATATATCAAGTGGAGACACCAACCAAGCTCTTGAATAACTGAGGACTTCCTCAAACATTGAATTGTTCTGTCCAAGGCTACGGTGCTGATTTCCACTCTGATTTTACCTAGAGTTTTCCTCAATCTTGCGTTGATCGTTTCCACCAAAACATTATTGGAGCTTATGCATCTGATTTTTCCACTCCGAAACACCACTGCAGATCACCCAAAGAGCAACCAGGTTCTGCACCCGAATAGCAGCTTCCATTTGCATTCTGTCCCGATTTTCAAACGCTATCACCGTTGGCTTTACTTGGTCTTGAGCATCAGTTGTGAGGTCATACCTGAGGCCAAATACCTCCTCTATCCATCCACAGCTCTTCAAACCACAAGCAACAGCTACCAACCTTCTAAGTAAGTGCTTTTGTATGAACCGAAACAACACCAATTCCGGAACAATGGAAACTTCATTGTCACTTGCATTATACAGCTTGTAAAATGTATACTTCCCATCTTCAACACTTGCTTTGATGTTATATTCGCAATGACCCACAGCCTCAACCATTTTTACACCAATGCTTGCACTGTCAACGCCATTTTCAACATCAAACAGCAGCACCGGATGTGTAGCTCCTCCAATTACTTGTAATTCATACTTTCCTGGATCAAAGGGACTTTCAACATCGATTCCATTAGCTAAAGCATCTGCAGTACAGCTACTGATCTGATCAGAATTAGGCTTCAGCATATTACCGCATTTATGCAGATCCAACAACTTCAATGCTTGTATAGATACAAGGCTTCTCCCTCGTTGGACCGTGAAACGCACCCTCGCAGCTTGATTGCTTCTCTTCAACAGGAAATCGACTCTTTTCTGCTTCGTATAAACTTGGAAAGCTTCTCTCGGATCAGGAGGCAAGTCATCGTGTGGGTGTACATTTGAACACTCCATTTCTTTACTCCAAGAACCTTGCAATGTATCAATTGCACCACTATCAACACCGAGCAATTGCTGATTACGAGTATCAAGATGCCTTGGAGAAGTGTTTAACATATTTTGAGGTGCTTCCATTGTTACTACAGCAGTAGTCTCAACCACCCCTGGTATATTGGCATATACATCGACAAAATCAGGATCTTGAGTTAGTTCTTGTTGCTCATCAAGCATCCTAGGCTGAAACACAACCTCACACATCAACTTCGGCTTTGTCAACTTCTTTTACCCCAAAAATCTTTCAATGCTTCACTTAGTTGATTTCTCTTCAATTTACTTTTTGCTTTCTTAATCATTCTTTTGACATGTGAATCATATTCCCAATCCGGATGCATGTCATTATGTACTTCAACGTCATCAAGATACTCTAACTCTAACAAAGAGTCTTCATAAGAATCATCTTGTTCAGCCTCAGGTTCTTCACGCCTATGTTCATCAATTTCGGCATTGTCGTGGTCGAGTTCATCTTCAACAACAACAGATTGCACCTTCTCTTTTTGCTCAACCAAGAAATCTTGCGGTAGAACCACTTCAATAGGTGGAACAATCTCAATTTGTTGCAACCAATCTTGCCCCTTTGCATCCTTTGCATCTTTGTCCATTAACAATGACAGAATTTGATCCATCTTTTAATCAAAACCTTTCTGTAAATCTTGAAGGTCCTCTTTAGTGGCATTCTGAGGTCCGATCGTAACATTTACACCAACTTTAGATCAAATTCTCCCTCCATCAGCCATATTTGCAATGAACAACAACTTCGATCTGAAATCAGCACATTCGCAGAGCACAATTTCGAAATCCTAGAAATGTAAAACTTGTTTCGCAACTCTTCAACAATCGGTTGCTTAATGAAGTTGTACTCCTTTGATCGCACAAACAATCCCTTGCTATCGGTTCCACGATCGTCAATGATTATAAACCCTAGCTGATAAACTTCGAACAGAACTTCGAATAAACCCTAACCTCGAGCGATTTCTGTCAGCAACGTTTAGTTGAGTAATTCGACTTACACTTCTGAATTAAGCTCAACTCTAACTCAAAATCAAGTCCTCAACACAATACTCAAGCGATCTTAATGAACGAAGTCGGATTTCAACTCTTACGGTTCTCAGTGCACTGTCAGAATTTCGCCTTCGCTGACAGATTTTCACCTAAGCAATTCTTCACTCAATAACATATAATTCTTAGAATCAAACACAGATTCTAATGAGTTCTTACCAAGTCTATGCTTAACAACGCAATTTCATCACAATTTAGCAACAAGAGCAGAATCGAATCGAATATGAACTCAACTTCAGAAAGCAGTTACCTCAAGCACAACTTCTGAATTATAGAACCTGATTAAACCTTAATTCAGCTGGTTTCTGATCTTTTGATGATGATCACGTGCAATATGGATCAATTAGCTCAATTTAAACTTCTTTTTCAACCGATCAGCTGGATGATCGATCAAGTTAGCTAGCATCAACTTCAGCAACTGCTACTTACTTCTTCGCTCAACTTCTGCAGCCAATGGTGATCGATTTTCAATGCAATACAATCACTTTAATCCCAACCGAAAGCAATCTTCCCAGGCTTATGCAGTAACTGATGCAACACCGCCAACCACTTTAAAATTTGAGATTTGAATTCTGATCCAAATCTGACTTAAATCAATATCAAACATTCTTTTGTTGATTAATTGCAACACAATTAATCAGATTTTATAATTTTTTTCTCGGATATGAGCTTGATTCGGAAGCCAAATCAAGGCTCTGATACCAATTGTTAAGGTTTCGAAGATTGGGCTGTTGAACATTAACCTTGGTTGGGATAAAGAGAGTATGAGATGAGAAAATAATATAAATTCTAGATGCGAAAGTAGGGAAAGGAGATGAGAAGTAGAGAAATATCAAAATATCAATTCATTCATCAAAAGTTCTGGATTACATGCTAGGACCTCTTATTTATACTGCTTACATAATATGAGCTTAGTACATTGAATCTAGCCACACAAGAACTAACCAACTTAGGAATTGTCTAGAATTATCTAGAACTAAGGCTTAACTAACATTTAAATCCAAATTATGGCGCCAAGCCAATCTAACAGCAACTAATATCCTAACCGTGCCTAGCTCACTGCAGAATTGGTTATATGCAGGTTTATTATAACACGGCATAGGAAGGGACTACTTAAAGTACTAAGACTCTTACAATGCAGCTACTAACTCATTATTTATTAAACTAATCAACTCCAATAAGCAATAACAGCTCAGCAGCAGCATCATCCTCACACCAGCAGCAGCAAATCAGTAATTCAGTAGCAGGACAGTACGCAGCTACCATGATTTCCATGCCTCGGATTCTCGAATCATAACAGATAAAAAAATTGCAAAAAATCTTCAAACTTCATCCTCATTAGCTGAAACTTGCGGCAGTTGCAGCTGCTGTTGAAGCCCTGTTCTCCCTCTATTTTCTTTAATTTTATTTTTACATTCCACCGCCCAAATTTTGCTCAAAATTATCATGTGCATGTACTATAAGGTGTATACAATAAATTTGAGCTAAAATATTGCATAATATAGCCACCCACAGTGGAGAAAGTATGCAAGTCGTGCAAAATCTTTAAATTTTCTGCAGCCGCAGCAGTGTTGCTTGTTCATCCTTTTTTTTTTTTTTTCATTTTTTCTGAATTCCACTGCCCAAAACTTGCAAAATATGAGTTAAGACATGTTAAAATATGTTTGTGAAATGAATTTGGGTAAAATCATTGAGTTTTTGCTCCCAAAATGCAAGTTGAAACTGATTGCACCACCACCTGCGCCCTTGCCGCCCAGATTCTGCAATGGCTATTCAACTCGATTTTTTTTCATTTTTTGATTGCTTTGCACCTCCAAAATCAGCTTTAACATCAACTTGAACATGTTAATGAATTTTTTAATTAATCCTTGCACTTGATTTGTGCATTTTGTTACCTATTTTTGCAAGTTGAATTGTATTGTGCATGAACTTGTTGTGTTCTTGCTTTAGCCATTTTAATTATTATGCTTTACCTTTTTGCTTTATTTTGTGTATCTTTCTTTTACTTGTTGATGTTAATGACAAAACCTTGCAAGATTTAGTATAACACGAGTGTTTTTGCAAGAAAATGGCAATATGAGCGAAAAAGAGCAAAATTGAGCAAAAGCGATAAAAATTTGATGTAAAATATTTAAAAATATATTAAAATAATATAAAAAAATTATATACTAATTGGACTTATCATACAACATAATTCAGAACGAAAGTGTGCCATTGCAAGCTAAAGAACCATTGAATGTTGCAGCGAAGGAAGTGCAAGTGGAGACCTCTAGATTTTCTTCTTCTCAAGTCAAATAAAGTGGTTCTTGACATGCTTTATATGCTCAAGAACATGAAATTGAGGCAGCCTAAGTTGGTGATGTGGTTAATAGATAGACTTGGATCAAAAGGGCAATCAAGTTGGCGAAGAGTAGGAAGTATTCTATCAGTAATGATGCCAAATCACCAAGAAATCGGCTTCTTCTTACTGCAATACAATTAAATTCAGCAAATGAATCAAGCTGAGACTTCAACGGTGCAACCAAATATGCAAGTTCAGCTGAGAGTTATGCCAAGTCAGACCAAATGGAAGGCTCAATTGTATGGTGTTGGTGCTTATTTCTCTTTGAAGACAAATGACAGCCTACCTGAGCCAAGCAAGGAGAGCACGGGAGTGGGTTTAGATGTGCAGCAAGGTATGATTGCAACTGGTTTTCAAGGTGATTTTCACGAGTATTGGTTGTTTGTCAGCAAGAGAAGGAAAGCTGCCGAGTTAAATAATCTAAAGCTTAGTTAATTTGGCCGGACAGTGACAGGCCTCAGGGTGTGTTGCTCCCTATATCAGATGTAAGAGTCTTTGAAAGGCAAGGCTCTAACCCAGCACGTGAGATGAAGCTTGTGTTTGGGGCATTAGAAAGGCCTCAATCCACATATTGGATTATTAGGACATCCAAGCAGGTTGGGAAAGAGTTAACTGGTTTAGTTACTGTTGCTAATTTAGTAAAGCATTATGGAATCAAGCTCTCCAAGAGGCTTCATACCTTCATCAAGAACTCTAAGGCCTTCATAGTGAAACCTCTGAAATGAAATTTGCAAGATCTTTTTCACCAGTTGCTGCAAGAATTGCTGCAAAAGCAATGCAAGACTCAAATTTGTGTTAGTGAACTCGAATGGAATGGATCTTTAAGCTGCTACTGAAGTGGATTCAAAGTCCAAGTGGTTGCAGTGTGAAAACAAAGTGAATAAGCAACTTCAAGCACTTCAAGCTGCAATTTCAGCATCAATTGATTTGAAGCTACAACTTCTCTACTCAGATTCTTAAGGGCAAGAATCTTTTAAGGAGGGAGTATTATCATGATTTTACAAAATGGTGGTTTACGAAGTTAAGTACTAATAAATCCTTGGGTTGTAATAATCTAGTAAAAGTTCATGGTTTGTAATAATCTAGCTTAATTAGCCTCTTTAGCATCTTGTATAAGTAAAGTTAGTCAAAGTGTTGGCTGTAAGTCAAGAAGGGTGGCCAGGAGAGTGACGTCAGATAACACTAGTAGTCTTTGTGCAATGTATCTAGCTTAGCCATCTTTAGCTTGAGGTTAGTATAAGTAGTAGATGACTCTCTTGTAAGATTCATTGTTGAATGATATTGATATCTTTTCTCTCTCTCATCTAAATTCTCTCTAATTCTCATCTTATTTCCCTTCTCTTCTCATCTTATACTCTATTAACCTTAGGTTATGATCGATATTTATCTTGAATTATAACATTGACCCTCTAAGATGACTTGTCTTGGTCATGTGAATGGCAAATCCAAGAGTGTTCGGTTGGTGTGTTTAATAAGATTATACATTGAGTTGGACCATGTGGATTACTTGTTTCTAGACTACTATCGGAAATAGGTGATTCATGTTGTACATTTTGAATGACGACTCTAAATCTTGAGAGTATTCTGGACTTGTGCATGGAATGTTAGTTACTTTGGTGTACTTTAAGTAAGGTCTACACAAATGATTGAATTCCCATGTACACTGGGTAGCGACGTGAAGTCTGACAAGGATGAGGTATTTAATGTGGAATCTACAGTCTCTTATGAGATACAGATGTACCCTAAGTTGATTTGCAAGTTTTTGTATGATTCGGAATATTTGGCCAAAGTGTTCCAAGTGTTTGACATTTGAAATTTATACTGTGAATATGTTCAAATATAAATGAATTATTCAATAAAGGGCGAGTTGGTAACTAATGGAGAAGCTATGAGAAAAATAATGGCAGTAGTTATAATTATTTTTTATCATGAATATCTCATTGAGGCGTTGTTATTGCAAGAATAGTCTATTTGAAAATTATCGATCTAGAGTGAAGCGAGATTTATTTAGTAGATTTAAGTCTCATTAAATGGTAATTAAATTTTATCATAAGATGGTAATTAATTTAATCAATTTGGAGCTAGATTTAAATTGTCCCTGAGGTCCCTGCACAAGCTCTATTTTTATTGCAATCGGAAAAATATTGAAGAATTCATGAGATGAGTAAATTTAATTTTGCCAAATATTATTCATGAGATGACCTAAGAGGATACCAACAAGCAAGCACTAGATCCTATTAGAACTCGGAAGTTAAGAGCGCTTGGGTGAGAGTAGTACCAAGATGGGTAACCTCTTGGAAAGTCCTCATGTTGCACCCCTCAGGTTGGGGGTTCTTGGAAATAGCCTCCCTTTGGGGTAGCATTTTGAAGGGGGAAGGCTCCGTACATCCACCCCCTTCCCCCCAGACCCTGCCTAGGCGGGAGCCCTTGGGGCATTAGGAATGTTGCTTATTATTCATGAGATGAATAAAAATTCAAAATTATAAAATTAAATAATTTTTAAATTTAAAATTCACAAGATGAATTTTTACACGTGGGAAAACAAAAGGAAAAATGCATACCGGTGTCTCAATCTATGTCTATTGAATTGGACGAACCAACGCACAACACGTGTAGCGTGCTGGGATGTTACTCTTGGCAATCCATGCTCGCATGCGCGGGCGAATGAATACGCAACATGTGGCATGTGTTTTATGGTCAAAAGCAGGTGGTTTTTCTCAGTGTGAGACGAATCGCTTTAATTGTTTTTATACACGAAATGTTGCGTTTTGCTTCCACATTGAATTTTCAGAGTTTTTTGGCTCCAGTATCCTACTATAACTAGAGGTATGAGTTTTATGGTTTGGCATTCAATCAATTCAAAATTAAAAGGTTTCTGAAAGTGTTGATTTTTGGATATTTAAGTAGGGAGAAAAATTTCCGTTGAAATTTTTCTTTCTACATTTTAACATTTTTCAGAGCCCACACTCTAGGTATTTTGGAGGTCATTGCATAGAAGGCTTTTGGGTCTCATCTTTCTCGGCGTTCTTTATTATGCTTCCGGTTTTATTGTTTTGGAGCAATTTTAGGTATTCTTCTATCCTTTTCTTTAAGTTTTTCACTTTTCTGTTTATTTTTAATTTTCTTATTATACTAGTTATAGTTCAAGTAATTATTATGAATGTATTGGAGTAGAGGCCTGTAGATTTAAATTAGAATTTAAATTTGTAGATTTATAATTTGGAAGTTTTAAATAAAATTTAGTTTTAAAATTAGGAATTTTAAACCCTTTCGCTGCGCTAGTTAAATAAACTATGGGAAAAGTTTTGAAATTCGACCCAACAAATGCTTGGTGTTTTTGCATAGCAAGTGCACTAAGTCGTATCAAGTAATACAGAGTGAGTAGAGTATCATTCCCATGAGGTTTGATTATTGAATGAGTACCAAAATTAGTAGTTTTAGCGCTATTTAAAATACCGAAATTTGATGTTTTAATATGTAACAAACAAAATGAAAAGAACTAAAGATGTTTAGTATTTTTTAAGAAAAATGTATTGATTTTCAGATGAGTTTAATGATTTAATAAGATCCAAGGCATCCGATTTCTCCAATTTGCATTAATACGCCTTTCTATTCTCCATATTCAAGTTGTTATTACATGTTGATAACTGAAAACACTAAATTACTAAATATTCTATCTCGAGCAACATTTAGCATACTCTTTTACATATTAAATCATCAATCTCTTGCACGAATTTAAATAGTAAAAGATTTTGAAGATCTATGCTTTTTACTTAAGACTACACAAATCACGTTAATCTATCTCTAGCAGTTGCTCAGTTTGTGGTGTTTATCACTTTACAAATCATCATAAATCTCCTCTTAACCTCATTATGAATCATTACAGGCTTTGAATGGTGATCAAGAATTCAAAACTCATAAAGAACAATAATAAACACTTCAACAACATAATAAACAAACTTTGAATACGTTGAATTAGAAAGGAGCGTATATTACAACTTAGGCTATCATTGCCTTGGAAAAACAAAATTAGCTCATGGTAGACGTAACATAAAGAAAAACTAAGATAAAATCTATGAACTTAAAGAAGAAAAGGATAGAAAAAAACTTGAAATTGAAAAATTACAAATCAAACTCTTTCTTTTCTCACCCTTCCTCTTCTATCCAAATTTTCTCTCAATTTCTTTGCTTTGAACTTTGTTTGAATGCTTGAATGGATGCCTAAACACTTCCCCAACACCCCTATATATAGTATTTGATGTTGGAATAACATGAAATGAAAAATTTATACAAGTTCTTTCCTATCACTTTGCTGCACATTCTTCCAAATTGCTACAACTTGCTTTTTGTTTTTTTTTTTTTTTTCATTTTTCTCCACTTGCACCACCCAAAATCAGTCCCTAGTATCAAGTTGAACTTGTTCTTGGATTGTTTGAGTGGTTCTTGAGTTTTATTTGTTCAAATTTCCGCCCAAATTTGCAAGTTGTGACAAGTTGTTTGACCGTGGGAACTTGATGTAATTTACCCAATTTTTTGCTTTTATTTGATGCATCTTGCATTCACTTATTGATGTTGATGATAAAACCTAGCAATAATTAGCATAAAATGAGTGTTTTTGCAAGGAAATGACAACATAAGCGAAAACGAGCAAAAGCGGGCAATAGCAATTAAAATTTGGTGAAAAATGGTTAGTAAATGGACCTAAATGATATGAATAATTATATACTAAATTGGACTTATCAAAATACCTCCAAACTTAAATCTTGCTTGTCCTCGAGCAAGGCTAAACATGAAAGCGTAGGATCTCTTGCTTTTTATGAATGTTATCATAATTCAACACAAGTATACTTCTATTAGAAAGGAAATATTAAAATCTTAAGGTTGACCAAGGTTCAAAGCTTAAGGTTCTAAAGGCAAAACAATCTTTCTAAGGAAAAAAATGCGTCAATCGCCTAGGTAAATGAATTCGAAAGTTGTCTAAGCAAATTAAGTTTATCCGTTCTTTCTAATCTCAAGACATTCAAACCGAATAAATGACAAAAATCAAGCCATTCATAACCAGATTTTTGTCAGGTATGTCCAAGACTAAAATTTATTCACAAAAATTTCTCTTCCTCATTTTTTTTTCCCATATTTTTTATAACTACGAACTGGTTTGCCCCAACTAATCCCGGCCCATGAGTATATCTTAAGCGGGACTCGAACTCCTGACCCCTGGACGATGACTGCATAGGTAAGAGACGCCACCAACTGTGATGCCCTCAAGATGACCGCTTGAGTATATCTTCAGTGGGAATCGAACTCCTGACCCCTGGGCGATGACCGCATGGGTAGGAGACACCACCAACTAAGATGCCCTCTTGATGGGCTTGAGCTCAAAAGTTGTAGTGATTTATAATGAGTATATGTTCAGCAAGAATCAAACTCGCGACCCCTAAGCGATGACCGCATGGGTAGGAGACGCCACCAACTGAGATGCCCTCATATTTTGCTTTTACGTAGACTTAGGCATAACTCTTCAAAATCTATTATGCAAATGATAATTTTAAGGTAATCCATTCATATTGGAGCATCTTTTAATAAGAAAGAAAGATAAAACAACCATGCTAACTAGTGAATTCAAACACCATGATTTTATCAAGATGGTGCCTTAAAATAGATCATGTATTACAATTAGAACCAAAAAAAAAAAAAATTTCTTAGGTTATTGAAGTCCAATTAAAGTAAACGAGCTAAAAAAGAGTAGAAAAATTGTCTAAGAAGCATGATGATGAGATCTCAAATTTTTTTTAAATTGGTTCAAAATGTGTAATGAAATTTAAAAATGATTAATGATCTAAACTATAAAAAATAGAAAATATTTTTGTTGGCTGACACTATTTACATCCCCATACAAAGGCTTCAAAATTCGGGGCGCACTAAAGCTGACTCTAAGAGATAGAATAGGAATAGACAAGAAGGCTTTTCGAAATTTAAAAAAAATTGTCTCTTCCACTCCTAAACTTAAAGTTAACATTATCCTCAATGCTAAAAAAAATACAAAGAACGAAGCAGTAGGTGAGAGATACTTCCCAGGTTTGAGTATTGTTTTTTGATGGCGAAAGTTGGTATCATGTTTACCTCCAAAACTTGTTTGAACAAAATGTATAGAAACATAAGAAAATAAAAAAATGAAAGCAAATTAAATAGGGAAAAAAAAGTAAGGAAATGAAAACTTGGGTTGCTTCCTAAGAAGCGCTTAAGTTATAGTCGTTAGCTTGACTCTTTGACGATGATCTATCCCTTATCCTGAAGGAGAATGGAATTTCTTCCATCCACCCTTAATGACCATTTTATTTTGTGGATCTTCTTCTTACCCTTCTTTACATGACCACCACCACCTTCTCTAATCATCGGATCCTTGAGCTTAATATGCCATAATTTGAATTTTCTTTTTCAATCTTTTTTGCATTTTTTTGCTAAGTCATCCTTCGCTCTGAAAACCTCCGACTTCATTAGACAACCATGACACTCTATTTCGATCATTGGTGGTGGTGGGTCGGTCAAGATAGGTTTGGTCATTGATGGTGATGAGTCAATCAAGTGGGTAATGTCACATTGAGGTGTGTTCCCATCCCTCAATGTTGTGGCATTAGTTTATTCCCCTGGGTTGGTGATAGTATTGTTAGAAGCCTTTAGACCTCTTAGAAAGTTCTTCTAATGTAGTCCCTACTTTAGTTTCTAAATTTTGGATAGAGGCTTATGGTTTCTAAAGTTAACCCTAGTTTCTTAACTAAAAAGTGTCCTTTCATGCATGAATTCCCTAAACATCTCTTCTACGTCATATTTCTTTTCTTGAGGTGGATGAATGGGTGACCAAGGTGCTTTGTGAGTGTCCCAAGAAAAGCTAGGAGGGTTCATCCATCCTTGATTGTAGGTGTTACAGTAAGGGTTGAGTTGGGCTTCTTGATGATTTGATATGTAGTTATACTTTCCACAACCCAATGAGGTGAAAGTGTTGCCTACTTGGCATTCCATATCAGCATGGTTACCTGTACAAAATTCACATCTAACTACAGGAGTATGAGCAATTCTGACACTTATGTTACCCAATTGCTTTTGAATTAGTGAGATTTGAGCAGATAATGCAATAATTTCATGAATTTCCAGTGGTCTTCTTGGTACAACGTCATACTGAGGCCTCATATGGTTGTTGCTAGCCATGACCTTTAGCAACATTCTGTTTTAAATTTTATGATCTAAGGGAGTAATGTAAAAAAAAATAAAAATTAAAAGTCAAAAGAAAGATAAAAATAATGAGAAAGCACAAAAATACAGCACTATAGCACAAAACTTAACAAAAACCAAATTTTAGGGGGGTGGGGCTTAGTAATACTAATGTTTTGAAAAACTTAAAAATAACAATTTTAACTTTCAAAAACTTTTCTAGGTGAGTTTAAAAATTTAAAAGAAAGATAAAAACTAATTAGAAAACACAAAACTACAGCAATCTAATATGAAAGTTAACAAAAACCAATTTTTTTGGGGGTGGTATTGTATATGAATTTTAAAAAAATAACTTTACAAATTAAACAAAGTGAATGAAATGAATGAAATAAAAGATTCTTCTTCAAATGTAAACAAAATTTACAAGTTTTTAATTCAAATTAGTACAAAAACTAGGTTGCATCAATATCACTCAAATAAAAACAATCCCCAGCAATGGAAACAAAAACTTGATTCTTGCTTTTTTGCTTAGCAAGTGCACTAAGCCATATCAAGTATTGATTATTGACTGAGTACCGAAATTAGTAGTTTTAGCGCTATTTTAATACTGAAATTTGAAGTTTTTGATATGTAACAAACAAAATGAAAAGAACTAAAGATGTTTACTAATTTTTCAAGAAAAATGTAATGATTGTCAAATGAGTTTAATGATTTAATAAGATCCAAGGCATCCGATTTCATCTAGTTATATTAATACGCCTTTCTATTTTAGATATTCAAGTTGTTGTTACATGTTGATAATTGAAAACACTAATTTACTAAATATTCTCTTTTAAGCAATATTTAGCATACTCTTTTATATATTAACTCATCAATCTCTTGCATGAATTTAAATAATAATAGAGTTTTGAAGATCTATGGTTTTCATTTAAGACCACACAAATCGCATTAATCTATCCCTAGCATTCGCTCAATTCACTTTAGCAATTATTATAAATCTCCTCTTGGACTCATTATAAATCATTACAAGCTTTGAATGGTGATCAAGCATTCAAACTCATGAAGAACAATAATAAACACTTCAACAACGTAATAAACAAACTTTGAATACGTTGAATTAGAAAAGAGCATACATTACAACTTAGGCTACATCGCAGCCTTGCAAAAACAAAATTAGTTCATGGTAGACATATCATAAAGTAAAACTAAGACAAAATCTATGAACTTAAAGAAGAAAAGGATATAAAAGAACTTGAAATTGAAAAATTACAAACCAAACTCTTTCTTTTCTCACCCTTCCTCTTCTATCCGAATTTTCTCTCAATTTCTTTGCTTTGAACTTTGTTTGAATGCTTGAATGAATGCCTAAACACTTCCCCAGCACCCCTATATATAGTATTTGAGCTTGGAATAACACGAAATAAAAAATTATACAAGTTCTTCCCTATTACTTTCCCGCCCATTCTTGCAAATTGTTACAACTTGCTATTTTTTTTTTATTTTTCTCCACTTGCTCACCCACAATCAATCCTAGCATCAAGTTGAACCCATTCTTGGATTTTTTAACTAGTTCTTGAATTTTATTTGCTCAAATTGTCGCCCAAATTTGCAAGTTGTGACAAGTTGTTTGTGATCTTGTTCTTCCCTTGCTAAACCGTGTGAACTTGATGTATTTTACCCTTTTTTGCTTTTGTTTGATACATCTTGCATCCATTTGCTAATGTTGATGATACAAACTAGCAAGAATTAGCATAAAATGAGTGTTTTTGAAAGAAAATAACAATAGGAACGGAAAAGAGCAAAAACGACCAATAGCGATAAAAATCTGGTAAAAAATGGCTAGTAAATGGACCTAAATGATATGAGTATATGCTAAATTGGACTTATCACTAACAATGGGTATAATAAAATTGAAAAAAATAGACTTGGGATTTAATAAAATAGAGATTTTACTAAGAAGGGAAAGAAAGTTTAATTTGATTTTGATAGTAATCAAAGTACCGGTTTAAATTGTTTAAATCGATAATGAATTAACAGTTAATTCAGATCTCTCAATGTAGATTTATTAAAATCACATTCGTATTATTCACATGATGAGATTGTGCATATTTGATCTTCATTTACAAAAACAGATAAAATTGATCTAATGCGATTAGATTCAATTTTTTTTTAATATAAAAAAACTGACAACATGTCGCGGACGTCTGCAATTTTAATTTTAATTTTTTTTGATGTATAGACATCAGTACTGGTTTATATAATAATTAAAGATTAATTTTTTATTAATTAATTCAATATTGGAATGAGATTCTAATAGAGATTATGAGATAGTTTGAGATGTAAATACAATTTAATTAAAACCACTAGTTTATAAAATTCAAGTGGGAGCGGGGTTCAATTGTTGAAACTTCACGGTCTCTATTACCGGCCTTGTAGTATAGTAGATCAACAGAACTCATTGCGAAGGGTGTCGGTTTGCAGGTTACAGGGTTAGACTTCTGTTAGGGTATACCAATGTGCAAAGAAGCGACATGACCACGCTGCCGTGGAGTATTACATGTATTTGTGTGGAAGTTTAGGTAGTGAATTACACTTGATTAGAGTGATACATTAGCCTCCCCGAGGAGCTCTGTTGTGTTATGTTAGAGACTAAGGTAAGGCGGTGAGTTAATCATATTTACAAAGAGTTACAATAAAACATGTTAATATGAAAAGTTCTCACCCAAACTAATTTCATATGACCTCGCTGTTGGGAAGTAAGAAGTGGTGTGTTTGGGTTATCATTGCGTACATGATAGTACAATTTTGTGGATATCTGACTTATTGTGTTTGCTAAAATAAGAGAATAGATCGCACTGCATTATACATGACTCATATTAGACCGTTGCACTATTGTCTGCATTTACAGTGTTTTCAAATGGCTGCGAATGGTGCACTTCATTTAATATATGATGGTCACAAATTTGTTCTCACTGATGCTTGACCTATGGCGCCCACTAACAATTCAACAACTATTGTTAAAGAGCGTTATGAACACTGGAATAAGGCTAATGAGTTAGCCGGAAGTTATATTTTGGCTTTAGTGACAAATGTTCTCAAGCATCCGATGCTTGAGAAGGAAACACCAGCTGAGATGATTAAATATTTAAAGGAAATATTTGGTAGTCACGATAGGGCAGCTAGGCAAGAGCTGTTGAGAAAGCTCCTGAACATGAGGATGTCAGAAGGGTCGCCAGTTTAGGACCATGTCATGAAAATGATGGCATGCTTATTTGAGCTGGAGATTCTTATTGCTAAGACTGATAATCAATCTTAGCAGGATATCATCCTTAACTCTCTGTCCAACTCTTTTACTTAGTTCAGACTCAACTGCATGATGAATAATAAGGATTATTCACTGCTTGAGATGATGAAGAAGTTGCAGGTAGCAGAGGGTGTTATACGAGCCAAGGGGAGTGTCCACTTGACTCAAGTATCAAGGGCTAGTGGGAGCAAGCAGAACAAGGGACCCACTGGAAAGAAAGGAAAGGGCAATATTGCTAGTGTAGCAACCAAGTCCATAAAGAACCTAGCAAAAGGAAAGTGTTTCTTTTGTGAGAAGACTGACCATTGTAAGAGGAATTGCACTAAGTACTTTGCTACTCTTCCTGCAGAGACTACTAAGCCATCTGGTGAAGGTATGATGATATCTCACTTAGTTGAGAATCTACTAGGTTCCTGGTGTGTAGACTCAGGTTGAACAGACCATGTCTATAATAGGTTACAGGGGCTCAGGCTAACTAGGAGGCTGCATGATGGGGAGCAGTGTCTGATGGTTGGGGTTAGTAATTAGTGGTAGTTTTAATCTTATAAGATTGTTTATTTGTACTTGCAGGGGAATTTGATTTCTGTGTCTCGATTAGTGGATAATGATTATTCAATTAATTTTGGTTGTGAACCTTTTATTGTGCAAAATAAATTATTTATTTGCAAAGGTACATGTTGGCGCTAATGCCATTTATATTGTAATTTTAATGATAACAACCATTTAGTGAGTCATTGTGTTTAAATTGTTCTAATCTTGTTTCTAAGTGACTCATAAGAAAGTTAGGAAAATCAAGGTTAATCATGTTGATACGAATCTTTCTAAGATGATGAATCAAGAGGAAACGAGATCAAAGTTGAAGCGAAGATTCATCCAAATTGAAGAGAACGTGATTCGAATCCAAGTGCCTTAAGGTTATTTATTTTTATTGTCTAGGACATAGGATTGGGATAAATCAATTGAATCCAAGCCTTAATATTGATATGTGGTGCTCTAACAAAAATGTTTCTGAAATAGTTTTGAAAATTGTTTCCAAATTTTATTTGAAAAATATTCAAGTCAAAATTTAAGCCATTCTAGCTTATCAATTAAAATATCCTTTCAAGGTTGGTATTTTAAAAAAGCATGATCAAATCAAATAAGATAAAATTTAAATGGGTGATAATATAGCTTGATTTAATCAATCATTCATGATCAAGGCAAACTAGGAAATTAATTCAAAAATTTAGCTAATATGGAAATAATTTAATCAATCAATTTATGGTAAATCATCCCATCAATCAAGCTAATTGATTAAAAACTTGCAAATCCACCCAGGCATGCTGAGTGTCGACACACAGAAGGTATGTGTCAACACACAGCCTTACGATAGCCACTGGGAGCTGTTGTGTGTTGACACATAGATCAGAAAAAAGCTTAAAACGGCTACTTTTGACTTGATTTCTTTCCTAATATTTTTCCCTACATTTTGAATGTCCCCTTGGCCCTCATTTGCCTATAAATAGAGCTTGAATGCTTTGATTTAAATCTTCCAATACTCTCTAAGCATTCTTTGTTAAAAATGTTCTTACATTCTTATGCTTTAACGATTTGACTTCAGGTTTTGCTTTTAGGTTTTTCTTTTTTGAGCAACTAGTTCTCTTTATTGTTGACCATTGAGCTTAATAGGCATATCCTAAGCTCTGGCTAAGCTTGATCAAGTGTCAATTCACTATTGAAAGAGTGAAGAATTTGAGTGCTTTAATTCTTCTATTGCTTTATTCTAATTTATTTCATTGTAAAGGTTGGATCCTGAGCCTATGGTTACAAAAGGATTAATTGTAAAAGGTTGGTCTCGAGCCTACGTACAAAAAGACAGGTTGCAAAGGTTAGATGCTAAGCCTATTTCTAAAAATGATCATCAAGCTTAGTTAAAGGCTCAAGTAACGAAGAGTAGTAACTTGATAAGTGGACTAGCTTCTGATTTGGAAGTAAACCACTATGAAAATTTTTGTGTATTGCTTTTATTCTTGACTTTATCTTTTTTATTTCATATTTATTGATTAACTTTTAGTTAAATTTTTGGTTCATAAAATTTAAATTTTCATTTATGTCTAAAGAACCTAGTTCACCCCCTCTCTTAGGTTGCTCTTTGGGCCTTCAATTGGTATCAGAGATAGTACTCTTATTTTTTTGGGTCTAACAACTTTAGAGTGATCCTATGGCAATCTTTACTTCTATCTTGGCCGAGTGTCACCGACCAACAAGCCTCCTCTTTTTGATGGGGAAAATTTCCCTTATTGGAAGCTTAGAATGAGACTTTACATTGCATCCATCGATTTTGATTTAAAAAATGGTGATTATGTACCTTCAAAGAAACAAGGTGAGAAAACTATTAAAAAAGAGGAAAATGAGCTTTTGCAAGATGAAGAAGAAAAACTTGCAAAAAATACAAAAGCTTATTATCAACTATTGTGTGCTATTGCCCCAAATGTCTTTAATCATGTGTTTGGTTGTCAATCAGCAAAAGATATTTGGGACAAGCTAGAGGTCACCTATGAAGGTATGGATCAAGTAAAGTCTTCAAAAATAAATATGTTGGTAAGATCTTATGAACTTTTTAAAATGAAACCAGAGGAATCAATAAAAGAGACGTACACTAGATTTTTCGATATTACTGACAAATTCCAAGCTCTTGGAAAAATGTATTCAAATGAGAAGCAAGTTAGTAAAATCCTTAGATGTCTTGCTATTTCATGGCAAGGCAAAGTTACAACTATTTGATAAGCTCATAACCTCTCCACTTATTAACTTGATCAACTAATTGGAAATCTCGTGTCCCATGAGATTGACATGGAAGAATTTAAAGAAGAAGAAAAACAAAAGAAAAATAAAGATATAGCATTTAAATCATCTCTAAGTGAAAGAAGTGACAATTAAGTTGTTGTGTTGGCAAAAACATTTTACAAACGTCTCGAGAAGAAAAGGTTTAAGAAAAATTTTAAAAAGGGTTCATCTTCCTCCAAAGATGAACCAACTTGCTATGAGTGTGAAGAAATCGGACATCTGGAGAGAGATTGTCCCAATCCAAAAAATAAGAAATTATTCAACAAATTCAAAAAGAAAGAAAAAAAAGGAAGAATGGAAGAAAGCATTTGCGGCTTGGGGAGACAGCGACAATAATTCCGATGAAGAACGTGAAGAGGAAGTAGCTAACTTTTGTCTCATGGCCATTGACGATGATAATATTGAAGAAGATAGGGTAACGACCTATCCCATGATCAGCTTCTTGTTGGTTTTCATGATTTGTGTGAGAAATATAAAAAATTGAAACAATGACACAACGCTTTCATAGAAGGTTTTGAAAATACGAGTTTAGAAAAGGACTCAAAATAACATTTATTGCTTGAACTTGAACATGAATCACTAAAGAAAAAAGAATGAGTCTTTAAATAATGAAATTATTAAACTAACCAATGAAAAGCAATCATTGGAAGAAACACTTCATATTTTAAAGGAAATTGAAAAAGGGAAATCTAAGGAAGACGAATCACTTTTGGAGGAAAGTGTGCCTTTGAAAGAAAGAATGAAAGAACTTTTGAAAATCTCAAGCAAATTTTTCAGAGGGCAAGAAACACTTGAAAAAATTCTTTCATTTCAAAAACCGGTCTATAATAAAAAAAGAATTGGTTATAATGGAAATGTTCAAAAGAAAAGCTTGAATGTTCTTTTTGTTAAAGCCGTGTCACCTTCAATGAACTCTATAAGGTGCAACTATTGTGGTGACCATGGGCACATCGTTTACCAATGTTCTTTTAAAAGAAATTTGAGAAGGACAAAGATGGTTTGGGTCCCAAAAGGATCTCAACCACCTAATGTAAAGGCTAACAACAAAGGATCCAAGAAAATTTGAGTACCTAAAAGCGTTTGAATTATGATATGTGTGTATGAAATCCAAAGCAAAAACAAAAAGTGATACTTGGATAGTGGTTGCTCAAGACACATGACCGGAGACAAATCTAAGTTCATTTCACTAATGCCAAGAAAAGGAAATGTCACTTTCAGCAACAATAAGAAAGGAAAAATAATCGATATTGGTAATGTTGCCTCTAACTCTTCTCCTTGCATTAAGGATGTCTTACTCGTTGAAGGTCTTAAGCATAATCTTCTAAGCATTAGTCAATCATGTGATAGAGGCTATTGCATTAACTTTGATTCATCTAGATGCATGGTTAAACATGCTAAAACAAATAAAATTTTGCTTGTTCGTCTACGATGTGAAAATGTCTACATGATTGACCTTGATTGTGTAGATTCATTAAAATGTTTTGGGGTCTTGGATGAAAATGATCCTTGGACTTGGCATATAAGATTTGAACGTGCTATCATGGATTTGATTTTAAAACTTTCAAAAAATGATCTTGTTAGAGGATTATCAAAGCTAAAATTTGAAAAAGATCATATTTGTGATGCATGTCAATATGGCAAACAAACTGGATCTTCATTCAAACCCAATAATGTAGTTTTAACATCAAGGCATCTTGAACTCTTACATATAGACCTGTTTGGTCCTACTCATCATTTGAGCCTTGGTGGAAAGTGATATGGACTTGTAATTATTGATGATTGCTCTGGTTTTACTTGGATTCTATTCCTTTCTCATAAGAGTGAAGCATCTGATAAATTTGAAAAGTTTTGCGAAAAGGTGCAAAGTGAAAACGATTTGAAAATTATCTCGGATAGAAGTGATCATGGAAGGGAATTTGAAAATGACGATTTTGAAGACTATTGCGATTACTTTGGAATTGACCACAATTTTTTGGCACCTAGAACTCCTCAACAAAAAAGAGTGGTTGAAAGGAAAAATAGAACACTAGAAGAAATGGCAAGAACCGTGATTTGTGAAAGTAAATTAGCTAAATCATTTTGGGCCGAAGCCATTAACACCTCTTGTTACATCTTAAATCGAGCTTTAATAAGGCTAATTTGGAAGAAAACATAATGAATTTTATAAAGGCAGAAAACCAAAGGATGAATAATTTAAACCTTTTGGGTGCAAATGCTTTATTCACAACAATAGCAAAACAAAACTTGGCAAATTTGATTCACGAGTTGATAAAGGCACTTTCATTGGATACTTCCTAACAAGCAAAGCATATAGAGCCTATAATAAAAGGACAAAGGTTGTAGGAGAGTCTATACATGTGGTTTTTGATGAAACTAATGTCTTGTCCTCTAGAATTCCTTATGATGATGATATAGTAATCAAACTAATAAACATCACACCCATTTGTAATTTAGAAAAAATAACTAAAAATTAACGCACTTCACCCAGTTAGGGTGAAAATCACGTAATTCATCTAGTAAGGATAAAAAATAACATAATTCGCCTAGTAAGAGTTAAAAAAACACAATTCGCCCATATTAGGACAAAATCATATAAGCTTATCCACCTTCACTTCTTTTAAGACACATTTAAAAATAAGAACGTAATTTGTAAGAAAAAAAAAGGGACACTTATCCAACACTTAAACATCATCCTACCACTATAAATGGAGAAAATGAGGAATAAGAGAAGGACAAGAGAAAAACCAAGGGATAATGGGGATCTAGACAATTTTTAAGTAGCTTGAGTTTAGCTTCTTCCCAAACACTTACTAAACACCACAAACATAATTTATTAGGTGTTTGGGAAGAAGCTAAACTCAAGCTACTTAAAAAATATCAAGATCCCCGTTATCCCTTGGTTTTTTTCTTATCCTTCTCTTATTCCTCCTTTTCTCTATTTATAGTGGTAGGATGATGTTTAAGTGTTGGATAAGTGTCCCTTTTCTTTTCTTACAAATTAAGTTTTTTTTTTAAATGTGTCTTAAAAGAAGTGAAGGTGGATAAGCTTATATGATTTTGTCCTGATATGGGCGAATTATGTTGTTTTTTACTCTTACTGCGCGAATTATGTTAGTTTTTACACTTATTGGGTGAATTATATTAATTTTCACCCCTTACTAGGCGAATTGCGTTAATTTTTAGTTATTTTTCTAAATTACAAACAAAACCCTCATTCGAGGAGTAAGAAAAATATAAACTTAAAGCTCAAATGGATGAACCAAAAGGAGATAAACAAAATTTAGATTCCAAAGAGGAAGACTTACCACGAGATTGGAAATACTTGAAGGACCATCCAACAAGTCAAATCATTGGTGATCCCTCTCAAGGTGTAGAAACAAGGCATGCATTAACCGAATATTTTCATTTAGTTGCATTCATCTCTCTTGAAGAACCAACAACAACAACAACAACAATAGTTCTAGTGCCACAGGGGCTCCCGCTTGTGCAGGGTCTGGGGGGGTAGGATGTACGCACCCTTACCTGGCTGTTTCCGAGGACCCCCTCTCTTGAAGAACCCCAGAACATAAAAGAAGCTCTTAATGATGCAAATTGGATAATGGCAATGGAGGAAGAGCTAAATCAATTAAAGAGAAGTGATGCGTGGGAACTTGTGGATAGACCTCAAGATCATCAAGTCATCGATACCAAGTGGGTCTACCGCAACAAGAAGGATGAGGAAGGTAACGTGGTAAGAAACAGGGCAAGGTTAGTAGCTAAAGGCTATAACCAAGAGGAAAGTATAAATTATGAGGAAACCTTTGCTTCCGCTGCTAGATTAGAAGCTATTGGACTCTTATGTGCATTCACTTCATTTTAAGATTTTAAACTTTTTCAAATGGATGTAAAAAGTGCATTTTTAAATGGTCTTATTGAAAAAGAGGTTTATGTTGAACAATCACTTGGATTTGAGGATGACAAATTTTCTAACCATGTTTTCAAGCTCAAAAAGGCCCTTTATGGATTGAAACAAGCTCCTAAAGCTTGGTATGAGAGATTGAGTTCCTTTTTAATGCAAAATTGATTTTTAAGAAGAACGGTTGACACCACACTCTTTATCAAACACTCTAGACATTATATGCTTATTGTGCAAATTTAGGTTGATGAAATAGTGTTTGGTGCTACGAATCCATCTTTTTGTAAAGAACTTGCAAATCTTATGGGTACCGAATTCGAAATGACTATGATGGTAGAACTCAACTACTTCCTTAGATTACAAATCAAGCGAGGCAAGGAAGGAATTTTCATAAACCAAGCCAAGTACATTAAGGAAATGCTTAAGAAATTTGGCATGAAAAATTCCAAGGCAATCGCAACACCAATGAGTTCTACTCTTAAGTTAGATATGGATGAAAAGAATAAAAAGGTGGATCAAAGCTATATCGAGGTATGATCGGATCCCTTCTTTACCTTACAGCTAGTAGGCTTGATATATTGTTCAGTGTATGTTTATGTGCTCGATTTCAAGCACGTCCTAAGGAATTTCATTTGTGTGGCCGCAAAAAGAATATTCCGATACCTAGTTAGTACTCCTACCTTAGACATATTTTACCCTAAACGTGATTTCATTAATTTAGTTGGATATAGTGATGCAGATTTTTCCGGATACAAAGTGGACCGAAAATCGACTAGTGGTACTTATCAATTTCTTGGTCACGCTTTGGTGTCATGGTTTAGTAAAAAGCAAAACTCCGTTGCTTTATCAACCGTCGAGGCCGAATATGTTGCATGTGAAAGTTGTTGTGCTCAAATGTTGTGGTTAATGCATTAGTTAAATGACTATGGAATTCATATTGACCATGCTTCCATAATGTTTGATAACACTAGTGCTATATGCTTAACTAAAAACCTAGCTCAACATTCAAGAACAAAGCATATTGAGGTTAGACATCATTTCATTCATGATCATGTACTTAAAGGAGATGTCATTGTGAAATTTATTCCCACCAATGATCAATTACTGGACATTTTCATAAAACCTCTAGGTGAAGAAATTTTTCGTGATATTAGAACTTGAATTACCATGTGCAATTTGACTACTTGACTTTGATTGCTTGCATTTAAACATTGAGTTTTAATACTCAACATAAAAGAGCTCCCATGGACCAAGCATTCTTATCCAACTCATGGATATAGGAACTTGGACTATTTTTTACCACAAAAGGGGGTCACGTACACATAGAAAACAAAAACATGTTCTCTCTTCTATATGTCGACACACAGAGCTGCAGTAAGCCTATTCTGATTCTGTGTGTCCACACACAGTGAGCCTTCATGGATTCTACAGCTCCTGCTCCACCTGACTTCTTTTTCACCCCATTCTTCACACTTTCACCACTTTATTCACACCTTCACTCTTTCAACTCTCTCTCTCTCTCTCTCTCTCTCTCTCTCTCACCCTCACCTTAACCTCCTTTCAAAATCTCTCAAAACTCATCCAAAACCATCACTATTCTTCAAAATTTTTTCAAATTTTTACTAAAAATCAAGTTTCTATCAACATTTTTACATCAAAACGTTAGATTTTTGTCAAAAATTCATCTTTTTCACAAACTCCAACAAAAAAACCAAACCACCCAAAGTTTTCCTTAACTTTTCTCATTTTTCTTCACTTTTCTTGTTTCTTTAAGTCATAAATCATCTATTTTTGCTAACATTTTATTCTCTTCAACAATTTTAAACAAATCTCAAAATTTCACCTCTTTCTAACAAACCCTAACCATACTCGCAGAATTTTTTCTCGTTCTCCAAATCTCTTCAAGATTAAAGTAATGGGCCGCACAAAGAGGTCGGAAACTATTTCCAAGAAGAGATCCTAAAACAAAGAAGGCGCTTCTTCTTCTCAGGGTCCTAGCTCGGTAAATTCGTCTAACCCCTTCCTCAAAAAGGAAGTGTTATTTGGTAGATTTCTAGATTGAACTTGGGTTAGGAGACACAACTTGGGGGAACTATTTAAATGAGCTCGTGTGGGGCTCTTTCAGTGGTCACACCTGTTTGGGTGGAAGAGGTTCATCAGTCCTACGTGGGAGATCCTTTTGCGCAAGAATGTATAGCAGCTTCTAGCATTGGCAGGACAGCAAACCTTACTCCTGGGGCAGTATCAGGTTCAGTTTTTGAAGCTGAAATTTCTGTGACTCAAGGCCTGATCAGAATTAAAGGGAAGCTGCACATTAGAAATCTACTGATCTTAGACATCAAGTTATCAGTGTTTCACATGATTCTTCTTAGGGTGGTCACTCTGGAGTTGAAGGGACCTACCAAAGGCTCAAATCTCATTTTTATTGGCCCGAAATGAAGAATGATGTGACTGAATTTGTGCAATGTTGTGAAGTTTGTCTGTAAACTAAGCTAGGAGATCATAGATACCAGGGCCTTCAACCTTTACATGTTCCAGATGGTCTATGGCAACACATAAGCATGGATTTCAATGAAGGATTGCCAAAATCAGAAGGGAAAGAGGTGATCTGGGTTGTAGTTGATTGGTTCACCAAGTTCAGCCATTTCATTGCTTTGGCTCGACCTGTAACTGCTGAGAAATTGGCTCGTGTGTTCCGTGATGACATTTATAAGCTCCATGGACTACCTCAGTCTATAGTCTCAGATAGGGACAAGCTTTTCACTAGCCATTTCTAGAAGAAGTTGTTCAGCTTGCTCGGAACTACCTTAGCCCTTAGTTCATCTTACCACCCACAAACTGATGGACAAACTGAAAGGGTTAATCAATGCATTGAATAATACCTTAGAAGTATGGTGTTTAACCATTCAAAGGTGTGGGGGAAGTGGCTGTCATTGGCAGAGTATTGATACAATACTCACTTCCATGCTTCTCTTGGTACTACTCCATTCAAGGCCACGTATGGATATGATCCTCCATCTCCCTTTGTGTTGTAAGGCATTACTTCCCATGTAAATGAAGTCACTGAATTAGTGCAGCAAAGGAAACATCTAATGCAGCAATTGAAGGATACTCTTCAGCAATCTCAAGCCTGGATGAAGTTTTATGCAGACTGGAAGAGAGTGGATAGAAATTTTGATGTTGGGGACATGGTTTACCTGAAATTACAGCCATACAGACAGTCTACTGCAGCTGTGAGGAGTAATGTGAAGCTTTGTGCAAGGTTCTTTGGTCCATACAAAGTCTAGTAGAGGATTGGCAAAGTGGCATACAAGCTTGAACTTCCACCTAACTCATACATACATCCTGTTTTTCATGTTTCACTTCTTAAAAGCAGGTTAAGAAAGGCCAAAATCCATCTTCATCACCTTCGGAGGTTGGTTCCAATGGTTCCTTGAGGCTGCAACCAGTAGTCGTGCTGGACACAAGGTTGCTGCAGAAGGGTACCAAAAGCACACCTGAGTTACTGGTGTCTTGGAGCAATCTGGATGAGTCTTTCAGCACTTGGGAAGGCCAAAGCTTCTTATTGAGCATATTTCCCTCTTTTCATTCTTGAGGACAAGAATGCTGTTAAGGGAGGGGAATTGTTATGATTTTCTATGATTCTTAGTCATTTGTTGTAATAAGGCTTGTTGCCAACGTGTAATAGTTAGTTAGTTGTTTGGCCCCATTATTGTATGAATTTGAATTGTGCGGTTGATTCCTTTTGGCGGCAATGATGTTAGCCGTGCCTTAGGGTCTTAACTCTTTGAATCTTAATTCTTATAAGTAGATTGATCTTTGTAATGGAAAGGGAATTCAATGAAAAATATCTACCATATCTCATTGAGATAGTTCTTCCTCTCATCCAACTCTTTCTCAATTCTCTCATCCCCTTCAATTCTCTTCTCACCTATTCTCTTTCATTCGTTAAACTTCAAGATTCCTCTAGAGGTTTAACACATCAGGCCAATTCCACAGAAGGCATAATCAAGTAAATAGCCACCCCTGAACTATGCTTCAGTTCTATTTTTGGGTGACCTGAACAAAGACTGATCCTTGTTCTTTCTTTTTACAGCAGCAGCTGTTCAGGGAACTCCCAGGAGTACTAGAACTAGGAGTTTCACCCAAATGGTTTTGGAGGAATCCCGTCTAGGAATTTCTCCACCAGCCCTCAAACTTGGTGGCTTGAGTAAGAGGAAGAAGAACGATGTTCGCCCAACTCTCCCCACTGAAGCCATTCAGGCAGTAGAGGAAGAAGAGGATAAAGAGGAACCCATCTCACAATTAGTGAAGAAAAGAAGAGTCAGGCTCTCTGAACCAGAGGTATTGGCTTTTCTTAACCAGTGTTTCATTCATCTCTGTCAAAGCAGCTTCTAACTTGGCCTTTTACAACCATAGGAAGAACCAACTCTTATTAATGTGGAGATACCAAATTCTCCACCTTAGGAAATTACACCGGGGCTCTGTCAGGATATTGAATCATTGGGCTCAAGTGCTGAAGAAGGAGGTGACGTGGCTACCTCTGCTGTGAAGCCAATTATAAGCTACCCCTCTAAAGAGGTTTCTGTCCTAGCTACACTAACCATGGCCTTGTGTAAGCTCCATTTTTCCTTCCAAGAGACTCAATTCCCATCGAAGAGATCTTGAAGCTAAGATTTTTTCATCTGGCTGCCTAACTCTTGATGTCTTAAGCCATAAGTGGTTATAGCATGGAAGCATTGTTCTCCATGGGCTCTCCTCGAGGAAGGCATCCCTGCAGTTGAAATGCAAGCAGAAGTTCCAATGGCAGGAATGCTAGCAGAAGTTTAAGTGGCAGAAATGCAAGAAAAAGTTCCTCCTTTGCCTCAAGCTGAGGTTTTTGAGGTAACAATAATTACTCTAACTTTGATTGTCTTCGAAAGTCAGGATTTCATCTAACTCCTTAAGTTAACCTTTTATAGGTCACACCTCCAAGAGCCATTCCATCCCGAATATTAGGAGGGACGTCCTCTCCTCTTAAGAAGCTAGGAGCGAGTGGCAGGTTGGCCTTTTACCAATTGCACCAAGTATCCCCGAGACTCCAAAGACTAAGAGAGATTGCACACGGTTTTAAACTTGAATCAAAGGGCAACTTTCCGAGAAGTTATATCCCCGGTGAAGACCTTAAAAAAGGAACCTAAGGTGGCTCTTGCCATTGCCAGAGAACATGAAGTCCTTGAGGAAGTTCTTGTGAAGGTGAACCATGAGGCCCAAACCCTTTTTCAACAGAAGCGGTGCTGCTAAGATGCCATCAGGGACCTAGGGCGTTTAGTTGGCCTAGGTGGCTTGCAACTTTTATTTGAACAAGTCCAAGTAGCCAAGAAGGTCTAGAGTCAGCAAGCTCAAGAGATCAGAGGCCTAGAGGATGAGATTCATCACTTAGAGGAGAGATTAAGACATCTTAAGGGACAACATCTTTCCCTGAGACAACAACATACCTGTCAAGGCTTAGTGGTTGGAAGGCTTGAGGAAGTTGCCATAGAGGCCTAAGAAGAAGCTCTTTCCTTAGGCTGAGTGGCACAACCAGCCAACTGTCTTCTATAGAGGAATCCTTAGTGAGAATTAGGACTAGAGTCTTTTATTTTTCACTCCTGTAAATAGATTTTGGCAATACAAGTTACTTGCTTGTATTATTTTTCTATGTAAGCCATGTACTCTCCAAAAATATTAATGAAATACACATGTTTGTCAAATACCTCTCTTAGTTTGGTGGTTCTCCCTTTTCTTTATTTTCTTAAGGACCATGGAGTTGATCCTCAAGACATTAATATTGAAACTGAGCCCATAATTTAGGGAATCTATACTTAAGGACTTCCTTATTAGAATCCCAAATTGATGGCACATATTTCTTTGGGAACCTTCCATTAATAGCCCTTGGCTGAGTTCTTCCATCTAGGTTTTGGAATAAATAAGCATTGCCTCCAAATACCTCTATGACTCTAAATGGGCCCTCCAAGTTTGGGGACCATTTCCTAAAGACACGATCTTTCTGGCCAATGGATAAAGTCACTTTCCAGACTATATGCCCTAGGCCAAAAGACTTGGGTTCAAACTTTTCGTTGTAGGCTTTGGCCGCCCTCTTCTTTTGTTTCCCTAACTTGTAATGGCCTTCAAGCCCAACCTGGCCTAAGCTGTTAGTTCATCCACCATAGCCTTCTCATACTCAAGTTCAGAAAACCTCCCTTGATGAGCCAGCCTAATAGACTAAACCGTTACTTATAATGGGAGCATCGATGCCAATTTATCTTTTTCAACGTCTCTAATTCAAAATAAAAAATGAAACTTTGGTTTCAGTTGGCTCCTTTAATGGCCATAAATCAAATGGAAGGGAGTTGGTTGAATCACATTTGGACATTCTGTAAGCTCAAAGATTACCTTCTAGTAATTCATGCCACCTCTTGGGATTGTCATCAATCATCTTTTCTATATGGTCCTTCTCTTCCTGGCCATTAGCTTGAGCGTAGTAAGGGGTTGAGTTAAATATTTCTATGATGAAACTCTTGGTGAACTTCTTAACTTCAACCTCGTTAAGCACCTTAGCTTGGTCCACAGTTATGGTTTTGAGGGGTACGAAACCTACATAGAATGTACTCTTTGATGAAATCAATTACGTCTTGCTGATTGATATTCCTATGTGGTTTAGCCTCCACTCATTTTGTGAAGTAATATGTGGCCACTAGAATGTAAGAGTGTTGCTTGCTAGGAGAGAGAGAGAGAGAGAGAGGGGGGGGGGGGGGGGGGGGTTAATCTCCCTTATGATATCCATTGCCCAACCTTTGAACGACCACTGTTTGACAATAGCATGCATCTCAACTGTAGGGACTCTTGGCATATGATCATGTCTTTGGCATGCTCTCCACTGTTATGATACTAAGTTGTTTTAGTGTGTTTTAACTTTTCTTGATTTGCTTTTATTGATCTCTTGCTGTAAAGAGGGCTATAAGCCTCAATTGTTTGAATTGTTCTTTTTAGCGGGAAAGGTGGTTGTGGTAGTTAGTAGCTTATTTCGATTGTTTGGTTCTTTAGTCAAGTTTGGCAGCTAATTTAGCTTAAGTCGGTGGTTGTTCTAGATCAAATGCTTTGTATCTAGTCTTAAGCTAGTATAGTATAAGTAGTAGTTATTCTTGTAATGGAAGATTCATTCAATGAAAATATCTTCAATTCCCTACTCTCAAACCCTAGCTCTCTTAACTTCTTTTCTTTCTCTTTAATCTCTCATCTTAATCTCTCTCTATCTTAGGTTATGATTCAAGTTTGGTCTTGAATCATAACAATTGGTATCATAGCTTGTTCAATTGCTGCTGATCATGTTGATATTGCCTTGAATTCAATTAGTTCTTGCATCATTGATTGCATTAGCATCCGAACAAGCCTCATTCATCACTGATTTGAGTCTTGATTAGGAATTGTGCTTTGTGATTCATCCAATACAATCTGGCCAGACATAAGAAGGTAGTTCAAATGGCTCGAGCAGTAAAAACTCATGCTAATGCTGCTGCTACTATTAGAACTAATGCTACTACTTATGCTGCAGTTGCTAGAGCAGAGGCTGTACCTAATGCAGTCACTAATAAAGGCAATCAGTTTGATAGACTTTGAACTCAGATGAAGGATATGATGACAATGCTGCAGTGAAGTACGGATCAGAAGTTTGAAATGCAGTCACAGCAGATCATTGGTATACAAGAGTAGATCCATAGACAAAATCTACTAGCTGGAGCTAGTGTACTATCTGCAGCTAGTCGGCAAGCAAGGCCACCTGATCCTTCACCTCCACCAGTCTCTGGTGATAATGGAGATGGTGCATCAGTCATAAGAAGTAGTGGATTTAGACAACCTCACATGGAATTGGAGCCATTTGATGGAGTGCAGCCACATTCTTGGATCCGAAAATGTGAGAGGTACTTTCGATTCTACCAAATAGCTGATATAGAGAAGGTTGAGTTGGCTACTGTCTACCTTCGTAATGATCAGGAGGTGTGGTTTTTCAGTTTGATTCGCAGCAATCCATCAGTCTTTAGCCTGAATTTGTAGACAAACTGTGTGAGAGATATGGTGATGAAGATATTGGTGATGTGGTAGATAATTTCAATGAAGTGGCACAAGTTTCATCAGTTAAGGAATATATGACAAGGTTTGAAAATCTGAAAGCGAGGATGACGGTCGTGAATCCAAGGGCTACCAAGGCTTACTATGTTTCAAGTTTCATCAGCGGACTCAAGCCTAAAATCAAGAATCTTATCAAGGCTTTAGATCCTGTAACATTGTTTCAAGCTTATTCCAAGGCAAGAAGATTTGAGATTACAACCCTAGCTACACAAGGTGCTTCATGTTCAAGGAATGCTCCTATGGTGTCCCCTTTGCAATCGTCCTCCCCAGCAAGCAGCAGACCATTGAGTTTAGAAGAGAAGAAAGCCCAGAGGCGATGTTTCAAATGTGACCAGCGATATTTATTTGGCCACAAGTGTAATCCTAAGCTCTTGATGTTAGCCTTTGGGGTTGATACTGATCCAAATTTCAGAGAACAAGAGGTTGATAAGCAAGGAGAGTCAGATGAAGATGAAATTGAGATACCAGTTAAAGTATTGAAAGGAAATGGTTCACACAACACAATAAGAATTAAAGGTGAAGCTGGACATAAGCCTCTATTGATTTTAGTAGAAAGTGGGAGCACACATAGCTTTATGGATCCAAAGTTATAAGATCAGTGGGGCATGAGATGACCACTACCAGCCACAATTGGCTGATGCGAGGTCACAGCTTGAGTACGACTATAGAGTGCTGAGCTTGGGAGATTGTGAAATGGATTTGGGAGTTGATTGGATGAAGACCTTCAGCCCCTTAGCCTTTGATTTTGCTTAGTTATTTGTATCATTCAAAAGAGGTGGCCAAAAGATCATGCTGCAAGGAATCATGGAGCAAGGTTGATTACAAATGATGAGTAGTAAGCAATTGAAACTAGTGATCACGAAAGGGGCATATCAATGGATTGGACAATTTTTCTTTATTGCAGCTGTATCTCAAGAGTCTCAGATGACTTCTAATCTTGCTATTGAGAGATTATTGTAAGATTATAAGGATTTGTTTGAGCCACCAACCTCCCTAGCCCCAAAGAGGGAGTTAGATCATGCCATTCCCTTGAAGTTGGAATCTAATCCTATGAATCTGCGTCCCTAAAAGTACCCTCATTCACAAAAAAGTGAAATTGAAAGACAAGTTGAGGAGCTTTTGAAAACAAGATTCATTAGACACAGTCACAATCCTTGCTTCCCTGGTAATATTAGTGAAAAAGAAGGATGGCACATCTAAGATGTGTGTTGATTAAGGACAAGTTCCAAATTCCTATCATCGATGATCTCTTAGATGAATTGTATGGGTCAGGGTACTTTTCCAAGCTAGATCTGAGGTAGGGTTATTATCACATTTGAGTCTTAGATCAAGATATACACAAGACAACATTTAGAACTCACCATGGGCACCATGAATTCATGGTGATGCCGTTTGGGTTGTCCAATGCTCCAGCCACATTCTAGGCTCTAATGAACTTAGTATTCAAGCCATATTTGAGGAGATTTATTCTAGTATTTTTTGATGATATACTAGTATATAGTTCTAGCTTAGATGCACACATCAGGCATTTGGAACTTGTGTTCAGAACAATGAGACAACACCAGTTATATGCCAAGCTCTCTAAGTGTTCTTTTGTGGGAACACAAGTTGAGTACTTTGGACATGTCATCTCTGGTGAGGTTGTTGCTATAGGTCTAGTCAAGGTTCAAGCAATGACTGACTGGCCAGCTCCAAAAACTCTTAAGCAGCTGAGAGGATTCCTTGGACTGATTGGATATTATCGAAAGTTCATAGCAGGATATGGGATAATTGCTAAACCTTTGACTGATCTTCTCAAGAAAGATGTGTTCCTTTGGACTGAAGCAGCATAAGAGGCCTTTGAATAAGTCAAAGCAGTGATGAGCTCAGCTTCCATGCTTGCTATGCCTGACCTCAGTAAGGCCATTGTATTGGAGACTGATGCCTGCAGTGGAGGTGTGGGAGCAATCCTTTCTTTGGAGGGACAACCAATAGCCTATATCCGCCAAGCTTTGGGACCAAGATATTTGAATCTATCAATATACTAGAAGGAATATTTGGCTATCTTGATGGGAGTTTAGAAATGACGGCATTATCTTGAAGGACGCCATTTCATAATCAAGACTGATCACTAAAGCCTCAAATATTTACTTAAGCAAAAGATCACTACTAGAGTTCAACATAAAGGTCTTATGAAGATGTTGAGGTTGGACTATTCAATTGAATACATATTTGGAATAGAGAACATTGTAGCTGATGCTTTGTCAAGGAGGCAAGAAGATGTGGAACTTGCTGCTAGTAATGCTATTTCAGTTGTTCTGCCTTCTTAGATGGAGGAGGTCCTTAAGTCTTATGATGGGGATGAGTTTTCTCAGAAGCATATTATTGCTTCCATTATCAAGGGACAATCTAAAGAAGGATATGATGTTTCTGTTGCTAATTGCATCATCAGGATCAAGGGAAAGATTTACATTAGAATTGCAACTAGTCTCAAGAAGCAAGTGCTGTGGCCTTTCACAATTTAGCTTGGGCAGGACATTCTTGAATTGATGGTACATATCAGAGGCTCAGGCAATATTTTCATTGGCATGGAATGAGGAAAGATGTGGTTGAATTGGTTCAAGCTTGTGAGATTTGCCAGCGTACAAAGAGTGAACACATGCCACATCCAGGGCTATTGTAGCCTTTATCAATTCCAGATCGAGCTTGGGAGCATATTATTATGGATTTCATTAAAGGGTTTCCTAAGTCTGAATGGAAGGAGGTTATTTGGGTAATTGTTGATTGATTCTCCAAGTTTGGACATTTAATTGCTCTCCATCACCCCATTTTTTGCAGAGAAGTTAGCAATGTTGCTCTTGGATAATATCAAGTTACATGGGCTGCCTCACTCCATCATTTAAGATAGGGGTTTATAAGTAATTTTTGGCAGGAATTGTCCCCTTTTTTGGGATCTTCTTTGGCATTCAGTTCTTCCTACCATCCACATACGGATGGACAAACAAAAAGAGTCAATTAGTGTGTGGAGCAGTATTTGAGAAGCATGACATTTTCTCATCCCAAGAATTTGCATAAATGGTTGTCAATGGCTGAGTTCTGGTATAATGCACATGCTCATTTAGCCTTGGGAACCACTCCTTTCAAAGCTTTGTATGGCTATGATCCTCCATCTCCCTTAGTGAGGGGCTTCTTCATATGTGGCTGAGGTTAATGACCTTTTAAGCCAAAGGAAGCAACTGATGCAGCAGCTTAAGGACAACCTTCAAGCAGCATAATCCATGATGAAATTTTTTGCAGATAAAAGGAGAACTGATAGATCTTTTGATGATGGTGATTTTGTTTTCTTAAATTTACAGCCCTATAGACAAACATTTGTAGCTGTGTGCAAAAACATCAAGCTTAGTGCCCATTTCTTTGGTTCATACAAGGTGTTGGAGAAATTGGGAAGTGTGGATATTGGCTGGAATTGCCTCCAGATGCTCATATACATCCTATGTTCCATGTCTCCCTATTGAAGAAACATATAGCAGCTAGATCTACTAGTACTGCCATTCCTCCTTCCAACTTTGTGCAAGGCCAACTTGTGCAGGAACCAGTGGCTATTTTGGACTCTAGGGAAGGACAACTGCAAGGAATTCATGGAAAGGAAGTACTCATTTAGTGTGTAATTTTGGGATCTGACAAGGTTACATGGGAGACCTTGAACTTTCTCAAATTTGAATTCCCTACCTTTCATTCTTGAGTCAAGAACGCTCTTAAGGAGAGGGTATTGTTATAATATTAAGTTGTTTTAGTGTGTTTTAGGTTTTCTTGATTTGCTTTTGTTGATCTCTTGCCGTAAAGAAGGCTATAAGCCTCAATTGTTTGAATTGTTCTTTTTGGCTGGTCAGGTGGTTCTGGTAGTTAGTAGCTTATTTTGATTTTTTGGTTCTTTAATCAAGTTTGGCGTCTGATTTAGCTTAAGTCAGTGGTTGTTCTAGTTCAAATGCTTTGTATTTAGTCTTAAGCTAGTATAGTATAAGCAGTAGTTACTCTGTAATGGACGATTCATTCGATGAAAATATCTTCAATTCCCTTCTCTTAAACCCGAGCTCTCTCAACTTCTTCTCTTTCTCTTTAATCTTTCATCTTAATCTCTCTCTATCTTATGTTGTGATTCAAGTTTGATCTTGAATCATAACATCCACCCCTTGGAGTACTTTATGCAATCATCAATCACTAATAGCCAATAATAGCTATAACGTCTTATGAGCCTATGCAACTTGTTGCCAGCTAGATGGGATCCACAGATACCCTCATGGGCTCCTACCATTGCTAGCATTACTTCGTGCAAGTCAAGGCACCGGAGAAGCACTCCACTAGCGTCCCTTTTATGTAACTCTCCATATTCACCGTTTAGATGGAATCTAGGAGCTCTCATTTTCATCTTTCCGTCCTTAATGTAGTCTTGAGGGTTCTTGAAGTAATCCATTAAAGGCTTCCTCCAATCCTTGTATTGACTTATGATAGTTTGATGGTTTCAAAGCAATTCAAGTGTTCACCTGGCATAACTTTGCTCTCCGAACTGAAAAACTTGAATTCAATGTCAAGGTCTAAAAACTGTTAAGGTTTCGAAGATTTCTCTTGAGTCTTAACCTTGGTTGGGATAGAGAGAGTATGAGATGAGAAAGAATATAGAGTTTAGGTGAGAAAGAAGGGAAAAGTGATGAGAGAATCGAGAAAGTAACCAAATGAGATCAATTCATTATCAAAGTTATGGATTACAAGCTAGTACCTCTTATTTATACTACTTACATAATATGAGCCTAATACATTGAATCCAGCCACCCAACGACTAACCAACTTTGGAAGTATCTAGAAATATCTAGAACTAAAGCTTAACTAACAATTAAATCCTAATTATGGCGCCAAGACAAAACTAACAGCCTAGCTCACTACAGGCTATTTACACGCATGCTTATTACAATGCAATGCAACCACTAATGCCAAGCTAACTAAAGCTATAACATCTTTATTAAGCTAATCATCAATCTAATAGCAACCTAGAACAATCGCAGCAGCCAATCAGCAGTAGCACCGTAGCTAACAACCTCAAAACAGCCCCTGCAGCAGCAACGATAGCAACATAGCAGTAGGATATCATCACAGCCACCCCGGGTTCATGCCTCAGATTCACCGATCATAACATTCCCTTCCCCTTGAAAACATTCTTGTCCTCAAGAATAGAAGAGAGTTGTTACAATGAAGAACTATAGTTGCATAGGAAAGTGTTATGTTTCCAATTATCTTTCTTATGTAATAAGTTGTAATTGTCTTGTTATCATTTGAATTGTTCTTTGGCGCCAAAGTTAGTTAGCCGGGTAGTTGGTTTTGGCGGGAATTTTGCTGTTTTGTTAGTAGAGGTGTGCCGTGTGTTTAGCTCCTATAAAGAGCTAGATTGATGTAAGGTTTGATTATCCAATGAAATATCGCTAATCCTTGTGATTAATTTCTTATCTTCTCATCTCTTTCAATTCTTTCTCATCTCAAATTCTATTGTTCATAGGTTAAGTTAGAGATCCAATCTAGAACTTAACATTTGGTATCAGAGCTTCGTTCGCATTACAAATTATGGAAACAAACGACCATCCGGTGATTGCTGGTGTCACCCCCAGATCAGCAGCAGCGCAAGCAGCCTCCAGATCAGCCAATGCAACTGAGGCTGATGCATCTGGACAGGAGTGGGTGACGATCGCGCAATTGGACAGTAGATTGGACAGCAAATTTGCATCAATGCTGGTTCAATTCAAGCAAGCTGTCATTGAATCATTACCGCAACAGATAGAGGAGAAAGTAGAGCAACGAGTTTAGCAGGTGGAAGCCAAGATTACAGATCAAGTCTCTCGATAAACTCAGAATCTGGAGGAGAGAATCGGCCAGCGAATTGATTAACAAATCCAGCAGCTTGAAGTTAAAATTACTGAGAATTGAAGGCCCTATCCTGATCCGTTATTACCTGCTAGCTTGATTAAAACAGCTCCACAATTGAGGCCACACAATGAGGAGAGGGAGAACCTCCCCAATCTTGGAGGTACAAACAATGGCAGTGAGAAGAATGTGGAACCAAATCAAGAGGCATTGACACCAGATGGAAGACAGGGTAACAATGAACAAGCGTTACCTCAAACATCCAATTGGAATGCTGGATTTGGACCACGAGTGACTGAACAGGACATGCCTCCAGATCATGTGATACAGCAGCGATCATGGAGTAATGAGGAATCTTCCAACTCCAGAAGCCAGAATCACAGGCAGCGCGAGTCCAGATTGATGTATTTGAAGGAATTCAACCTCACTCATGGCTAAGGAGGTGTGAACGGTACTTCCATTTTTATCACATTGAAGAATCTGAAAAAGTTCAAATAGCGGCTGTGTACTTGCTGGGGGATCACGAGGTATGGTTTTATAGCTTGTTAAGAAGTAGGCCTTTCATTAAATGGAGTGAATTTGCAAGAGCCTTGTGTGCTCGTTATAGTGAAGAAGATGATAGTGATATAGTGGACAAATTCAACAAAGTTAAACAAGAAACGACTGTGAAGGAATACATGACTAGATTTGAAAATCTAAGGGCTAGCATTGTGAATGAAATTGAGGCCTCTGAATTCTATTATGTAGCTGCTTTCATTAGTGGGCTGAAGCCTAAGCTGAAAAACTTGGTGAAAGCCGTAGATCCCATTGATTTATCCATGGCTTTTGCTAAAGCTAAACTGTATGAAGCCACTGGATTGACATCTATGATGTATCCAAGCCTAGAAGCAGTAGCTCCCATCTGTAGCAGGGAAGATCTAGGCCCATCAGAACAGAAAATCATCAGCAGCAGAAGTTATGCCATCGTTGTAATCAACCTTATCAATTTGGCCACAAGTGTAATCCCAAGTACCTCATGTCGGCTAAAGGTACTAAGGTTGGGGAACTTTCAGAAGAAGAAGGCAATGAGGATGATAGCACTGATTCTGATCAGGAGATTGAAGAAGATCCAGATGAAACTACAGTGGAAATTTCAGTAAAAGCTCTTACCGGTAATGGAGCTCATAGTACAATCCGAATCAAGGGAAAAGCTGGAAAAAGATCCATTATCATCCTCATTGATAGTGGAAGCACTCATAGCTTCATTGATCCCAAGGTTGTCAAGAAGGTGGGCCACGAGGTGATACAAACTCATCCTCTCGCTGTGACAGTGGCTGATGGGAAAACTGTCATGACTCAGAACAAATGCAAGGGGTTTTTCTGGCTGATGCAAGACCATAAGTTCTAATATGATTTCAGAATCTTGCCTTTAGGAGGGTGTGAGATGGTGCTTGGGGTGGATTGGATGAGAACTTTCAGCCCAGTATTGTTCGATTATGCCAATCTCACAGTCTCATTTGAAGTTCAAGGCTCGAAAGTTACACTAAAAGGCATTGCGAAATAGGCTCAACTTCAAGTAATTACAAGAAGTAAGATGAAGAAGGGTCTTCAAAGCTATGCTTACCAGTGGGTAGGCCAATTATTTGCCATATCTTCAGCTGAAATGATCAACATAACAGAACCGGAAGTGCAGCTGCTGGTTACAGAATTCAGTGATGTCTTTGAAGTGCCTAGGTCCTTGCCTCCCAAGAGGAGTTTGGATCATGAAATACCTCTCAAAGAGGGTGCTGCACCAGTGAAGATAAGGCCTTATAGATACCCACATGCTCAAAAGAAAGAAATTGAAAAGCAGGTAGAGGAGTTGCTCAAGACAAACTTCATCCGAGCCAGCCATAGTCCTTTTGCCTCTCCGGTCATTCTTGTCAAGAAGAAGGATGGTTCAGCTCGTATGTGTATTGATTATAGGCAACTCAACTCTATGACGGTAAAGGATAAGTTTCCTATGCCAGTTATAGATGATTTGTTGGATGAGTTAAATGGAGCTCGAATCTTTTCCAAGTTGGATCTACGCCAAGGATATCACCAGATCAGAGTGGGGGAGCATGATGTTGACAAGAATGCTTTCCGGACACACCATGGTCACTTCGAATTTGTAGTCATGCCATTTGGCTTGACCAACGCTCCAGCAACATTCCAGGCTCTCATGAATGATGTCTTCAAACAATTTCTTAGGAAATTTGTTTTAGTTTTCTTTGACGACATCCTCATTTAGAGTGCATCAATTGAAGAGCATTTGGAACATTTGAAGAGGGTTTTTCTGGTCATGCGTGAACACAAGTTATATGCCAAGTTGGGCAAGTGTTCTTTTGCTCAAACACATCTGGAATATTTGGGTCATGTAATCTCTTTTGAGGGTGTTGCCACCAATCCATCAAAAGTACAAGCCATGAGAGATTGGGCTGTTCCGGTCACCTTGAAACAATTAAGGGGATTTTTGGGTTTAACTGGCTACTACCGTAAGTTCGTAGCTAACTATGGGTCCAGTTCTTGCTATGCCAAATTTCTCCTCAAGCTTCATTCTGGAGACTGACACAAGTGGAAGTGGTATTGGGGCAGTGTTGTCTCAGGAAGGAAGGCCTATAGCTTACCTCAGCCAAGCCTTGAGTGCAAAACATCAAGCTCTTTCCACATACGAGAAAGAGTACCTGGCAATCTTGCTTGCAGTTGATAGGTGGAGGCACTACTTGGATGGGCACCATTTCATCATTAAGACGGATCATCAAAGTCTTAAACACTTATTAGAGCAGAAAATTGTCGCTAGGATCCAAAGGAAGGGGCTAATGAAGATGTTGGGGTTGAATTATAGCATCGAGTACAGAAAAGGCAAAGAGAACTATACAGCAGATGCACTATCACGCAAGTTTGAAGACCATGAGCAAGGTTCCCTTGGAACCATTTCCGTGATTTCTCCTGCTTGGATGGAAGAGATACACCAATCCTATGAGAATGATCCCTTTGCACAAGAATGGATTGCTGCAGCAAGCATTGGCAAGGCGAGCAATCTGGCTACTGAAACAGGCATTTCTGTAACCCGAGGTGTGATCAGAATTTAAGGGAAGCTGTACATTGGCCAATCTACTGATCTAAGACAACAAGTCATTAGTGCTGCTCATGATTCTTCATGGGGAAGACACTCAGGCATTGAGGGGACATATCAGAGGTTAAAACTTCATTTCAGTTGGCCTGGCTTGAAGAAGGAAGTGGCTAACTTTGTGCAAAGTTGTGAGGTTTGCCAACAAACCAAACTTGGTGATCATAGATACCAAGGTTTGCTTCAACCCTTGCCTGTCCCTAAAGGTGTTTGGCAACACATAAGCATGGATTTCATCGAAGGCTTGCCCAGATCAGAAGGGAAAGAAGTAATTTGGGTAGTTGTTGATCGCTTCACCAAATCTGGTCACTTCTTTGCCTTAGCTCAACCTGTTACTGTAGAAAAATTAGCTCGTGTGTTCTTGGACAACATCTACAAGTTACATGGGCTGCCACAGACCATAATATCTGATAGAGACAAGATCTTCACAAGCCGATTTTGGAAGGAGCTGTTTGGACTTTTGGGAACGACCTTGGCCCTTAGTTCAGCTTATCACCCTTAAACCGATGGACAAACGGAGAGGGTTAATCAATGCATCAAACAATATCTAAGGAGCATGGTGTTTAATCACCCAAAGGTGTGGGGCAGATGGCTCTCATTGGCAAAATTCTGGTACAATACCCATTTCCACACTTCCTTAGGTACAACACCCTTCAAGGCCTTGTTTGGATATGATCCACCATCTCCCTTTGGGTTGCAAGGTGTTGGGACACACATGGAGGCAGTGGCTGACATAATCTAGCAGAGAAAAGAGGTCTTACAGCAATTAAAGCTCAATCTCAGTCAATCACAGGCACGAATGAAATGGTATGCCGACAGGAAGAGAGTGGACAAAAATTTCGAAGTTGGGGACTTGGTATATCTGAAATTGCAGCCATACCGACAGTCCACAGCAGCAGTAAGGAGTAATGTCAAGCTTTGTGCTTGATTCTTCAGACCTTATAAGATCTTAGAGAAGATTGGCAAGATGACTTACAAGCTGGAACTTCCTCCCGACTCTTATATTCACCCTGTTTTTCATGTCTCACTTCTGAAAAAGCGGGTGTAAAAGGGCTATAATCCTTCTTTGCGACCTCCTGAAGTAAGTTCCAATGGCTCGTTGATCTTACAACTAGCTGCAGTGATCGAGCAGGTGCAAGGAACAGCAGCCAAAGGCCAGAAATTTCGCGTCTGCTGGAGCAATTTGGAGAAATCATTCACCACATGGGAAGAGAAGCAATTTTTGTTGAGTCAATTTCCTTCTTTTCATTCTTGAGGACAAGAATGTTTTTAAGGGGAGGGGATTGTTATGTTTCCAATTATCTTTCTTGTGTAATAAGTTGTAATTGTCTCGTTATCATTGGAATTGTTCTTTGGCGCCAAAGTTAGTTAGCCGGGTAGTTGGTTTTGGCGGGAATTTTGCTGTTTTGTTAGTAGAGGTGTGCCGTGTGTTTAGCTCCTATAAAGAGCTAGATTGATGTAAGGTTTGATTATCCAATGAAATATAGCTAATCCTTGTGATTAATTTCTTATCTTCTCATCTCTTTCATTTCTTTCTCATCTCAAATTCTATTGTTCATAGGTTAAGTTCAAGATCCAATCTAGAACTTAACAGAAAGGTAGCTGAAGTGATGATGTTTTGCCTAAAATCTGCATCTGGAATGACCGATGAACACTTCAATCTATCTCGATGCAATGTCTGCATTTGAGTGCACAATGCTCTTCAGGAGGTCTGCTATGATCAAACCAAACATCACCAACACATTCCCAACTCCTCTTGATGCAGTTAACACAGCTCAAAACCCATTCTTGCTGCTGAAAATTCCCAAATGCAGCAACAATTCTGTTTTTCTGCATGTAGTAAGCTGCATAACTGATTTTGTATATCTTTAGCCCCATTAAACTGCATATGAAGTCCTTGAGCATCTCGGGAGGCCTTCCAAACTCAAACCAAAAGAACCAATTATCGAATTCAGCTTGAAGACATTCCCAAACGCAGCTCTAACAATCACTTATCTTGATCATGGAAGCCACACACATACTAAATTCTTTCATCTTGGATCTTATCCAAAATTTGTATTACTCACACAACCACATACTAAACCAACTCATGACATGATTAAAAAATTCTTGATTGCTCTCCAATTGCACCCAAGTTGCTGTAGAACTCAGAAACTCAGCAATGCTTGAGCCAGACCACTCTTAACTGCAGATTTTACAGATTTTAGCTCAATTCTTGTCCATATTGAAACTTCTTGATGCAAACAAGTGATGACAACTTCCCAAACCCATAATAGCACCACTCACTCTCCATTTGGACAACTCATTCACTGCTGACAAAGAAGGAATTGTAATCCTCCCAGCCATAACAGCAACTAATCTGAATTCATGCTGTGCCACCTTGATCAACTGAGCTCTTGTGACATGGGCTTGAATATCTGGGCTTTTGCTCCACCAAATCAAATACTCATGGGTCACAATCGAATTTCCAGCATCAGACTGAAAGATGAACTTCAAATTAGGACACTAATGACACAACTGAACATCTGTGATTAATTTCAGTGCAAGGGAAAATCTATCCTGATCTTGGCTGCTGAAATGTAAATTATTTTCAACTAGAAATGATCTTGTTCCCTTGTTATACTCCTTCTCCCATACATTGAGAAAGTATTGAAGCTTGTGCATATTATTTTCCCATTTGAAACAACCACAACAGGTCACCCAAAGCACAACCCGGTTCTGCACCAGAACAGCAGCTTCCGGTTACATTCTGTCCCGATTTTCAAATGCTGTCACCGTTGGCTTTGCTCAGCCTTGAGCATCAGTGGTGAGGTCATACCCGAGGCCCAATACCTCCTCTAACCATCCACAGCTCTTCAAACCACAAGCAACAATTACCAACCCTTCAAGTAAACACTTTCGTATGAACCGAAACAACATCAATTCCGGGACAATGGAAAATTCATTGTCACAAGAATTATATAGCTTGTAAAATGTATACTGCCTGTCTTCCGCGCTTGCTTTGATTTTATCTTCACAATGACCCACAGCCTCAACCACTTTTACATCAATGCTTGCACTGTCAACGCCATTTTCAACATCAAACAGCAGCACCGGGTGTGTAGCTCCTCCAAATACTTGTAATTCATTCTTTCCCGGATCAACGAACCTTCCAACACCCAACACATCCATTGAAACATCTACTGGACAGCTTCTGGACGGATCTGAAATCAGTTTCAGCATGTTAGAGCAGTTATACACATCTAGCAACTCAATTGCTTGTTCCCCCACATTTCTTCTCCTTCGTTGGACTTTAAAACGTGCTCTCGCAGCTTGATTAGTTCTTTTCAACAGAGAATCAAACCTTTTCGGCTTTATATAAAATTGGAAATCTTCTCCCAGATCAGGAGGCAACTTATCATAAGAACTTGCACTTGGATGAGTCCCAACTCCACTCACATAAAGGAATAAATCATTTCGAACTTGCCGATCGGCATGCCGAAAATGCATATCAGCTTCTGAAATTGAATCTGGAGGACTACCACCATCTGTTTGAAGGTGCACTTGAGGATTAACCGTCACAAGCATGGCCAACGTCATCTTTTCCTTCATGAGATCATAAGACTTGTTCAAATATACCTCATTTGGAAGCTCATGAGGTCTCGCGGAAATTTCTACTCCTGGAATGAGATTTTGAGACATGCCCTCATCTGCTTGAAGAGGGACTGAAACCGCAACAAAGGAATCCTCAACTGAATGATATTGATCAGCCGTAAAAGAGCTTCGATTTTGCATATAACCTTGCCAAGGGACAATACTTAACAAGTGTGGAGACGTTTTCAATGATATTTCAGCAACGGCTCCCAGTTCCCCAGTTGGAGTCTCAGATTCTGCTGCAACTAATTCTTGTATTCCTGCATACATAACGGTAAGAGCAGCCTCTCGAGTTAACCCCTGTTGATCATCAAGCATACTAGGTTAAACCACAACCACACATTTCAATTTTGGCTTGGACAACTTCTTTTTACCCACAACATCTCCCAATGCTTCACTTAGAAAATTTCTCTTCGACTTACTCTTTGCTTTCTTAATCATTCCGCGGACATGTGAATCATATTCCCAATCCAGATGCACGTCATATTGTATCTCTACATCATCAAGAGACTCTAACTCTCGCATAGAGTCTTCATAAGAATCATCTTGTTCAAACTCAGGTTCATCTAACTCATGTTCATCAATTTCGGCACTATCGGGGATGAGTTCACCTCAAACGGCAACAGATTCCGTTCTCTCTTTTCGCTCAACACGGAACTTCCGCTGTCTAACGCTATCCGCGAGCTCCTAAAACTCATTTGCGTCAAGAACACTAGCACAATCACGACCGGTGTTAGCAACCGGTTGAGCTGAATATTGCCCCTTCTCCATTAGCTGCATACATTCTTGTCCCCATTCTTGAAATGCTTGTCTCCATTCTTGTATCCATTCTTCACGTGCTTGAATCCATTCTTGTCTCCATTCTTCATGTGCTTGATTCCATTCTTGACTCTGTTTTATTAACTTCTCCAACTACTCAGTCAACTCAGCCATATCGAGAATGAACAACAAAATTTCGTTCGAACTCGCAGAAGTGTGTAACTCATTTCGCAACTCTTCAACAATCGATTGCTTGATGAAGTTCTACTCCGTTCGCACAAACAATCACTTGCTAACGGTTCCACAATCAATACTGATTAATATCCCTAACTGATAAGCTTTGAACAGATCGTCGAACAAACCCTAACCACTAATGAATTCTGATAGCCACGTTTAGTCAAGTTAGTTCTTAACACAACACTCAAGCGATCTCAACGAATGAAATCAGATTTCAACACCTTCGCTTCTCCTGTTAGAGTTTTGCCTGCTGACAGATTTGTCGCCTAAGCCAATCTTGACTCCATAACATATAATTCTGAAAGATCACCTTAGATTCCGATGAATTCTCACTACTTTTATGCTTAACGACACAATTTCGACAACATCCAACAACAAACATGACTTCTCAATGAATTGCAACTTGAAGATAAAAAATCCATTACCTCAATTTTCAACTTCTGAATTGCAAAATCTGTCATTACCTCCATTCAGATGATTTTCTGCTATTTTGATGAAGATCAGGTATAATGTGGATCATATAACTCAATTTCAAGTTCTTCTGAGTAGATTTAGGTGAATGATCGATCAAGGACAGTGAGCTCAGCACCAAACTTCAGCAATTGATTTTGTTTGCTTCTGCACTAATATTCAGCTACTAACGCTGGGTTAATTCTACTGAATTCACTATGAATCAGCTTAAATGTTGATTGTACTCCTCCAATACTGATCAATTGCACCTTCTTCAATGTAATTTGATCACGTAAATTCCAACCGAAAGCAACTCCCCAGGCCTTGCATTCAATTGATGCAGTACGCGCCAAAACTACTTCAAGAATTCAGATTTGAATTCTGATCAATCTGAATTAAATCAGCATCAAACCTTATTTTGTTGATTAATTGCAACACAATTAATCAAAGTTTATAATTTTTCGGATATGAGCTTGATTCGGAAGTCAAATCAAGGCTCTGATACCAATTGTTAAGGTTTCGAAGATTTCTCTTGAGCCTTCACCTTGGTTGGGATAGAGAGAGTATTAGATGAGAAAGAATATAGAGTTTAGATGAGAATGAAGGGAAAAGTGATGAGAGAATAGAGAAAGTAACCAAATAAGATCAATTCATTATCAAAGTTATGGATTACAAGCTAGTACCTCTTATTTATACTACTTACATAATATGAGCCTAATACATTGAATCTAGCCACCCAAGGACTAACCAACTTAGGAAGTATCTAGAAATATCTAGAACTAAAGCTTAACTAACAATTAAATCCTAATTATGGCGGCAAGACAAAGCTAACAGCTTAGCTCACTGCAGGCTATTTACACGCATGCTTATTACAATGCAATGCAACCACTAATGCCAAGCTAACTAAAGCTCTAACATCTTTATTAAGCTAATCATCAATCTAATAGCAACCTAGAACAACCGCGGCAGCCTATCATCAGTAACACCATAGCTAACAACCTCAAAACAGCCCCTGCAATAGCAAAGGCAGCAACATAGCAGCAGGATATCATCACAGCCACCCCGGGTTCATGCCTCGGATTCATGGATAATAACATAAACTTAGTCTTAATAACCATTGTTTCTTCACACTGAGTCCTGGGCAACTTGTACCCTAAAGCTAACTGAGCCAAGTCATTGGCTGCTTTGTTTTACTCACGAGGGATATGCTTAAACTGCAAGTCATAGAACTTATTCAATTGTTTTTGTACTACTGAAAAGTATTGATTTGAAGTGTTGCTCAAACATTGAAGTTCCCCTTTTACTTGGTAAATCACCAACTGCGAATCCCCATGAATAATAGCATTGAGGAAATGCATATCTAAAAGGGTTTGTAGGCCTATTATTAATGCCTCATACTCATCCATGTTGTTGGAGCATTTGTCAACTAAAGTAACAACTAATTTGGTGATGATTCTAGTAGAGAATTCTATCACAATTCCAACTCCAGCACTTGAATTGGTCCTTCATCCATCAAAGTATAGTTTCCAAGGGACCATTTCCACCATTAGGAGTTGGTTTGGCTCGCATTATAGGCCAGTATGAATGTTAGGGTGGTCAGCTAGTAAGTCTGCTAAGGCTTAACTCGTCACTAACTTTTATGACACATAGACTAACTCAAATTGAAGTAGAGCAATAATCCACTTGTTCAATCTTCTCCTCATCAAAGGTCTATCTAACATGTATTGAGGACATCTGTCTGAGTAACCACGTATATGATAAATGCCAAGAAGTAATGTCTCAATTTTACTAATACATAGAACAAAGATAGACACAATTTCTCAATTGAGTAGTATTTTATTTCACTTTCATTTAAGCAACGGCAAAGATAGAGCACAGTCTGTGCAAACTTTTGCTCATTGTCTTATACATGCAAACAATCAACAGATTCCTCAAAAGTAGAGACATAAATCTTTAAAGGTTTGCCCTGCTTTGGTGGAATGAGAATTGGTGGTTTGATCATGTACTCCTTAATGGCCTTGAAAGCTGTTTGATGTGGCTCTTCCCACTTGAAGTCCTTCTCAGATTTGAGCCTCAGTAGTGGAGAGAAGACTTCTGTTTTTCCTGCGACATTCAAGATGAAATGTCTCAGGAAATTAATCTACCCTAAGAAGCATTGAAGCTCCTTTTTGCTCAAAGGCTGCTTGGCCTATTGAATGGCCTTACTCTTATATATGTCCACCTTGATGCCCTTCTAGTGTACTAGAAAACAAAGAAAGTTTCCAGCACATACGCCAAAGGTATACTTTAATGGATTTATCTTAAGGTCATGGGTCCTCATTCTAAGGAATGCCCCCCCTAAAATCTTCCAAGTGTCTGACTTGGGACTTTGATTTAACCATGTTATCGTCTATGTAGACTTCCATGGTTTTTCCAACTAGATCTTGAAAGATCACAATCATGGCTCTATAGTAGGTAGAGCCAATGTTTTTCAAGCTGAATGGCATAGCCACCCACTCAAAAGCCCCTATTAACCCAAGACACTTGAATGCTATCTTATGGGTATCCTCTGAAGCAATCATAACTTGGTAGTACCCATAGTGGCCATCCATAAAAGACAAGACCTCATGCCTTGAGGCAAAGTGAATGAGCACATAAGCAACTGGCAATGGGTGTTCGTCCTTTGGGGTGGCGGTAGTCAGATCTCTTAAGTCAATACAGACCCTGATTTTACCGTTTTTCTTAATGACAGGAACAATATTTGCCAACCATTCAAGATACTTGGAAGCCATGATAAATTAGGCCTTTAAGAGTCTTTCGATCTCCTCCTTGACAAAATCAATAGCTTATTGGGACATTCGCCTTTGGGCTTGAGTCATGGGCTTCAAGCCTGGCTTGATAGAAAGCCTATGCTCAACCATTGTTCTGTTTAGGCCAAGCATCTCGTGATGGTCTCAAGCAAAGAAGCCTTTCAACTCGCGAAGCAAGGTCAAATATTGCGGTCTTTGCTTCTCAGAAAGTAGCCCAAGTTAACCTTAAGGAGGGGGTATTAAAGTTTAGCACTCAAATTCTCCATTTTGGCTGGTGCTGCTCTTAAGTTAGAGAGTTCTAGCTCTTTTTCTTATGTTGTCCGGACCTTGAAGCCACTGAGTGCCTGCTTAGTCAAAAGTTGATCCTCAGCACGCAAAGCCATGAGCCTTGTTGGTGCCGTGGAAATGGCCTCTTGGGTCATTAATGGGAGGTCTTCACTCTTTCACATAAGGGTTCTGGCATGCCTTGGAGATCTTTTTCCTTAAGAAGGGTGCTCATGTATCCCCTTAAATAAGAGTCTTCAAACTCTACATCAGCCTGACCAACTTTAGCTTTAGTGAGTGGGCTTTCAAGGACGGTTATTGTGTGTTGTTGTTGGACATACTGTGAAGTGGTCCTTTTGATATCAAGCAGTCCCATGCCATCTTTATAGAATTTTTCCTCAACATAGTTGGAGCGAGCCATGAATGGCCTATTATCTGCCACAACAACCTCATACTTGTCATGATTCTAGAAGATTAACAAGTAGTGCAGTTAAGATGGGATACAATAATGGGCGTGTAATGATTCTCTCCCAAGCAAAGCATTATAGCTCGATGTAGTATCCACTACAAACAAAGCTGTTAGCTTGCTTAAGCTGTGTTATGATCATGTTGCAGAAGTCCTTGGTGGTTGCTATTGATGCTTAGCTTGTGATAATTGAAGCTTGTTTTGTTAATTGTTGGCTATTTTCTTTAGTTGGTTATTGTTAATTTTGAATTGTTAGTTTGGCGCCAAGTCTTGTGTTAGTTGGCTAAGTCGATTAAATAAGTCAACTAAGGGTCAATTGTGACGGCTGAGTTAGTTGTGAGTCGGTTGTTACGTGTCTTGATTCATTGTAATTAGATTTCTATAAGTAGTGGGCTTAAGTGTAAGATTCATCATCTAGCCAAATATACAAACTATCTCTTTGAGATATTTCTCTACTTCCCTGTTACGCTCGTGATTGAATCACAAGCATAAGCTAAGTAAATTTAGGATAGATTGAGAGTATGAGATGAGAAAGAAGTGAATTGAGATGAGAAATTAGAGAATTTAGAGTTTAGATGAGATAAGAAGGGAAAAGGGATGAGAAATAGAGAGAGTTAGATGAGAGAGAGAAATTTTGATCTCAAAAGAGACAATTCTTTGATATTATGATTGAATGATCGGAATTATTACACTTGCCTCCTAATTATAAGCAAGAACAAGCAACTAATACAATATACCTAGACTGTAACTAACTAACCAACTTAGGAAAATATCTAGAAAATATCTAACATTTAAATCCTTATTTGGCGCCAAGACCACTAACTAACAACCCAAACCTGCTGAAACGAAAGCAAAGCCACTGCAGGCTAACAACACAGGTGCTGAAAGCACTTATTACAACCAAAATAATGCAGTAAAGAAGCTAAAGACCAAGCTACTACATCTCTTACTAAGCTAATCACAATTAATCAGCAACACAATCCATTACAGCTCAATCCTTGAATTCTCGGATCATAACATTCCCTTCCCCTTGAAAACATTCTTGTCCTCAAGAATGAAAGAGAATGTGACTTTGGAGATCACCTGTTGTTGTAGAAATTGGAGTTGCCCTTTCCACGCTGGAGTGCTTTGGGCTTTGACATTCTCTTAAGGATGTTTCTTGCTTCCTTGCTTCAAACTGTAATGTCCACTTCATCTTCACTGTAGGCTTCCTGATCTGAACCATCAATATCAGTATCAAACTCATCATTTTTAGATTGTCCTTCAACATCAACTTCTCTAGCTGCCATGAGAAATTTAGGATTGCACTTATGGCCAACTACATAGGGCTGACGACACTTAAAACCTTGAGGATTAACAGTTATCATACTTGCTCTGAGATTCTCAAACCTTGTCATGTACTCCTTCACGGTTGTAACTTGAGTCAGCCTGTTGAAGTTATCAACTATATCACTCGAATCTTCATCACCATAGCGTTCACAAAGATCAATCATAAACTCAGCCCAAGTAAGTGTGGAATTGCTCTTTAATAGACTATAGAGCCAAACTTCATGATCTCCTTGGAGATAAACTGCAGCCAATTCCACCTTTTCTTCATCGGGTATAGAATAGAAGTGGAAGTACTGTTCACATCTCCTTAACCAAGACTATGGTTGCTTCACATCAAAATTCTCAATTTGTACTCTTGGTTGTCTAAAGCCATTGCCTCTATTACCAAAAGTGACTTCATTGGTATGGTTAGGAACAAATTCAAAAGCATTCTGTCCATGAAAATACCGCTGAACTGGATCTGGTGGATGACCAAAGTGCTCGGCATTCAAGCAAACAGGTCGCGTGTGTGTTGGATCATGAGATGGATCAAGGTGTCCTGAATTTTCATGTCTTGATCTGATCTGTACTGCAGGATTAGATGGACGACCCGAAGGATCTAGAGGGTGATCTTCCTGTCCAAAATTCATGCTCGAAGATCGAATTTGCTCTTGATCCAATAGATGTTCACGCCAACTGACAGATATTTCAGCATCTGGTACATGATTCTGAGGTCTGTTCTCATCGGATTGAAGATGAGCTTGAGGTCTAACATTCACATTAGCAACTTGAGGTCCAATGTGTGGATTAGCACCAACATTTGGTACTTGTGATTGAAACAAATCAGAGGTTCTCACTAACTGACTTGCAGGCAACAAACCACCAACACTTGCATCTGCATTCTGTTTTTGCATCTGATTCTGCAACATAGCAAGACGATTTTCTATTCGATCCTTAATTCCTTGCAATTGTTGAGTCATTCGACCTTCAATCGCTTGCTTGTTTATTTCAACAAACCTCACTTCGAACCTCTGCAATTGTTGATTCAAACGTCATCAATCTTTTCATCAAACTCTTTTGCTTGTTCATTAATTAGATCAGCCAATGCCTCCTCATTCTGTTGCTTTTGCTGATTTAATTGATCAGCTATTTTCTCATCAAAACTCTGAGTTTGCAGGCCAAAAAGCTCGTTAAATGTTTGCTCTTGGTCTTTCAACAAATTGCGCAATCGATCCTCCATTCTTTGCTCCCTCTCCAGCTGATCTTGTTTAGTTCTTTGGTCACGCTCAAGCTGATCTTGATTAAGCTGAACAATCAAAGCTTTTATCTGTGCATTCAGAACATCAGAAGTTACAAATTGCAGTTCATTCTCTACATTACCACTAACAACATCAGCATAAGATGGACTTGCTACAGCTTTGGCAGTTCCTGATCTTATTGTCACACCTCCAGCCATAATTCACTCTTAAACTTCACAATCTGAATTGATCTGATTGATTTCGAACTGCCAGCAGCACAATCACCAAATTTGATCAACAAATTCTGATATTGCAAGATCAAGTTAAAGAGTCGTAAATCTGAACTGAAATCTTGACAAAAGCAACATAATTAAACTCTATCTGAATTGAACTGGATTAAAATGATCTGATAGCCACAATTGAACTTCCTTCAGTTTAGAGCTGAACTAAATACAACACTGAATTTGAATTTTTTTTTTTATTACGCACTCGATTGGAAGCCAAATGAGGCTCTAATACCAATTGTTACGCTCGTGATTGAATCACAAGCGTAAGCTAAGTAAATTTAGGATAGATTGAGAGTATGGGATGAGAAAGAAGTGAATTGAGATGAGAAATTAGAGAATTTAGAGTTTAGATGAGATAAAAAGGGAAAGGAGATGAGAAATAGAGAGAGTTAGATGAGAGAGAGAAAGTTTGATCTCAAAAGAGACAATTCTTTGATATTATGATTGAATGATCTGAATTATTACACTTGCCTTCTAATTATAAGCAAGAACAAGCAACTAATACAATGTATCTAGACTCTAACTAACTAACCGACTTAGGAAAATATCTAGAAAATATCTAGAAAATACCTAACTAACATTTAAATCCTTATTTGGTGCCAAGACCACCAACTAACAACCCAAACCTGCTGAAACGAAAGCAAAGCCACTACAGGCTAACAACGCAGGTGCTGAAAGCACTTATTGCAACCAAAATAATGCAGTAAAGAAGCTAAAGGCCAAGCTACTACATCTCTTACTAAGCTAATCACAATTAATCAGCAGCACAACCCATTACAGCTTAATCCTTGAATTCTCGGATCATCTATACTCTCTCTTTCACAATGTTAACCTTCCAGATCACTTAGAGGTTTAACAATTGGTATCAGAGCCTCGTTTGGCTTCCACATCAAACGTGATTTGATATCAAATATCCTAATTGCAAACATAAATACTGAATTGGTTCGAAAAAGCTGAAAAAACAATGGCAAGTCAGTCGGTACAAGGAGTTACAACAAGATCAGGAGCTGCTAGAGCAGCAGCTAATCCTCCTTATGTCGATGTTGTTAGTGTTGGTGCTGCAGCAGATCAGGATTTTGTCACGAATGCACAATTGAGCTTTCGGATGGAGTTCTTTGTTCAATTTCAGCAATCACAAAGTGAAGCCTTAAGGCAGTCTCAAAGTGAATTATTACTTCAGTTTAATCAGCAATTCAATGATTAGTTTGATCATCGAGCTTAGCAAATTAAAGAAAAGATTTCTGATTGCGTTAATCAGCAATCGCAGGAGTTTGAGGAACGGTTCAACAGTCAATTTAGTCGGCAAATGCAATAGATTGATGAGAAATTTGTTGAACTTCGAGAGCAATTCAGGAGACAAAATGTGCCTACTGCTCCGGAACCTTAAATACTTGCCAGTATGTTGCATACAAATTAGCAGATGAGACCTCCGGAAGATGTGAATATTCAAATGCCTCAAGTGATGGTTAGAGCTCAAGATCGAGCTCCAGCAGCTGAAGTTAGAGTGCAAGATTGAATTCAAGAAGTTGAGGTAACTGTCAGAGCATAGGATTAGTCACTTAATCTAGCTCGTTCACAATCGGCAAGTATGAATTCAGGCAAAGTGATCATCCTCCTGATCCAGTAGGTCAGTTTAGATCTGCCGGCTTGAATGTGGAACAATTGGATTGGCCACCTAATCACTGGCATCGGCAACGTTCAGGGAGTAATGATGCAACATCTAATGATAGAAGCAATGGTTATAGGCAACCAAGATTTCAGATTGATTCGTTTGATGGAAAGCAACTCCAGTCTTGGTTGAGAAGGTGCGATCGTTATTGTCACTTCTACCACATTGATGAGGCTAAAAAGTTACAAATATTTGCTATGTATCTCCTTGGAGATCATGAGGTATGGTTGTATAGTTTATTGAAAAGCAATCCTCCACTATCTTGGGCTGATTTTGTGAAAGAACTTTGTGAGCGATATGGTGATGAAGACTCTAGTGACATTGTTGATAAATTTAACTTCTATGAAGGAATATATAACAAGGTTTGAGAACCTTAGAGCTAGCATGATCACTGCTTATCCTCAAGCTTCTGAGGAATATTATGTCTCAAGCATCATTGGTGGTCTAAAGCCCAAAATTAAGAATCTTGTTAAGGCGGTTGGTCCCAAAACCTTGTCCAAGGCTTATGCTAAGGCTAAGCTCTATGAAGCAACAATTATTGCTTCCAATGATGGAATCAGATATAGAAGCAATGGTTCTAAACAACAAAAGAAACCAGTTGGATTCAAGACCAATCCAACACATGAAAAGAAAGCTCAAAGGCTTTGCTTCAAGTGCAATAAGCCATATCAGTTTGGGCACAAGTGCAATCCAAAATTCCTCATGTCTGTTCAAGGAATCAATGCTGAAGAACCAGTTGACAGTGATGAATCTGAAGCTGAGGGTGACAGTTCAGATTTAGAATCACAAGAGGAATTGATAGAGGATGAAGCTGAGATTTCAGTGAAGGCTTTGACAGGCAATAGAGCTCACAATACGATTAGGATCAAAGGAAAGGCAGGCAAGAGGTTTTTGATTATCTTGATTGATAGTGGAAGCACTCATAGCTTCATTGATCCTAAAGTGGTGAAGAAAGTAGGACATAAGGTGATCAAAACTCATCCCTTAGTAGTGACTATTGTTGATGGGAAGTCCATTTTGATTCAGAATAAATGCCAAGGGTTTCAAAGGATGATGCAAGACCGTAAGTTTGATTATGACTTCAAAATTTTGCCCTTGGGTGGATGTGATATGGTTTTAGGGGTAGATTGGATGAGATCCTTCAGCCCTGTGATGTTTAATTATGCAAATCTGACTATGGCATTTGAGAGTCAAGGCTCCAAAGTTGTCTTACAAGGGATGGCAGATCAAGCTCAATTGTAAGAAATCAGAGGCAAGAAGTTAAAAGGAGTATTCAAAAAGAGTGCTTATCATTGGGTAGGCCAGTTGTTTGCTATATCTTCTACTGATTTAGGAGACAATCTTCAGCCAGAGGTTAGGGCATTGATTGAAGAGTTTGAGGATTTGTTTGAACAACCAAAGACTTTACCTCCTAAGAGACAGTTGGACCATGCCATCCCTCTAAAACCAAATTATGAGCCTGTTAAGCTAAGGCCTTACAAGTATGCCCATGCTCAGAAGATTGAGATTGAGAGGCAGGTAGATGAGTTGCTCAAGACATGCTTTGTGAGACAAAGTCATAGCCCATTTGCTTCACCAGTCATTCTAGTTAAGAAGAAAGATGGAACGGCTAGAATGTGTGTGGATTACCAGCAGCTTAACTCATTGACAGTGAAAGACAAGTTTCTAATTCCAGTCATAGATGATCTGTTGGATGAGATACATGGAGCTAGTGTCTTTTCCAAGCGTGATCTAAGGCAGGGGTATCATCAAATCAGAGTATTGGAGCAAGATGTGTACAAGACTACTTTTAGGACACATCATGGCCACTTTGAATATGTGGTTATGCCTTTTGGCTTAATTAATGCTCCAGCTACATTCCAAGCAGTGATGAATGAGGTCATCAAGCAATTTTTGAGGAAATTTGCATTGGTTTTCTTCGATCACATTTTGATATGTAGTTCCTCACTTGAAGACCATTTAATGCACCGAAGGGAAGTCTTCCTAATCATGTGCAAGCATAAGCTATTTGAAAAATTGACTAAATGTTCTTTTGCTCAGACCCAATTGGAGTATTTGGGCCATGTTATTTCTCAAGAAGAGTCTCTAGTAATCCCTCAAAGGTTCAAACAATGAACGAATCGTCTAAACCAAGAACTTTGAAGTAATTGCGATGTTTCTTGGGCTTGACTGGTTATTACAGGAAGTTTATTACTGGTTATGGTTCCATAGCCAAACCTTTAACTAACTTGCTGAAGAAAGACTCGTTCAAGTGGTCAGAGAAAGCCCAAGCTGCTTTTGAATCCTTGAAGACTGCAATGTGTGGAGCTCCTATTCTAGATATGCTAGATTTTGCTGCTGAATTCATTTTGGAGATTGATGCTTGTGGGAATGGAATTGGTGCTGTTTTATCTCAAGGGGTCAGGCTAATAGCCTATCTTAGTCAAGCTTTGAGCCCAAAACATCAGGAATTATCTACATATGAAAAAGAATACTTTGCAATCTTGCTAACTGTGGATAGATGGAGACATTATTTGGATGGGCATCGATTTAGGATCAAGACTGATCATCAAAGCTTGAAACACCTTCTTGAATAGAAAATTGTGAAAAGGATTCAGAAGAAGGGGTTAATGAAGATGTTGGGCATGGATTATGTCATTGAATACAAGAAAGGAAAAGAAAATGCTACTGTTGATGCTTTGTCACGCAGGTTAGAGGACTGTGAGCAAGGGTCTTATGGAGCAATATCGGTGATACTTCCCACTTGGATTGAAGAGGTGTACAAATCCTATGAAGGTGATACTTTTGCTCAAGATTGCATTATAGCATTCAGTGTGAACAGATCAAGTCAGCCTGTGGCAGATGCATACGTTTCTGTGGTGAAGGGTGTCATTCAATTGAAAGGCATGTTGTACATTGGTTCTTACACAGATTTGAGGCAGCAAATCATTAAAGCTTCCCACGATTCAGCTTAGGGAGGTCACTCTAGGATGGAAGGAACTTATCAAAGGCTTAAGGCTTATTTCAGATGGCCTGGTATGAAGAAATCAGTGACTGAATTTGTGCAATCTTGTGAATTTTACAAACAAACTAAGCTCGGTGATCATAGGTATCAAGGTCTCCTTTAGCCTTTACCTATTCCGGAGGGTGCTTGGAAAAATATAAGCATGGACTTTATTGAAGGATTGCCAAAGTCAGAAGGGAAAGAAGTAATCTGGGTAGTGGTTGATCGGTTTACCAAATTTAGTCATTTTATTAGGTTGGCCAGACCTGTTACAGCTGAGAAGTTGGCTAGGAGTTTCTTGGATAATATTTACAAGCTTCATGGCTTGCCACTTTCCATTATTTCAGATTGTGACATGATCTTTACCAGCCACTTTTGGAGAGAATTGTTCAATCTGTTGGGGACAACATTGGCTCTTAGCTCATCTTATCATCCTCAAACCGATGGGAAAACTGAAAGAGTAAATAAGTGCATTAAACAACACCTTAGAAGTATGGTGTTCACTCATCCTAAGGTGTGGAGCAAGTGGTTATCTGTGGCAGAACACTGGTACAACACACATTCTCACGCTTCCATTAGGACTACTCCATTCAAAGCTCTATATGGTTATGATCCTCCAACACCAATGATGTTGCAAGGATTGGTGTCATCTGTTCTTGAGGTTATTGATTTGGTGATGCAAAGGAGGCAATTGATGCAATTATTGAAAGACAATCTTCATCAAGCACAAGCAAAGATGAAGTTATATGCTGACAGGAAGCATGTGGACAGACATTTCGAGGTTGGAGATTTGGCTTATCTGAAATGGCAACCTTATAGACAAGCAACCGTGGCTTTGAGGAAGATTGTGAATTTGTGTGCAAGGTTCTTTGGGCCTTATAAGATCCTTGAGAAGATTGGCAAAGTGGCTGACAAGCTTGATTTACCTCCTAACTCTTACATTCATCTTGTTTTTCATGTTTCCTTTCTCAAGAAATAGGTGAAAAAAGGTCATGAAAGTTCACTCCATCCTCCGGACATTGGTTCAAGTGGTGCTTTACTCTTGCAACCTGCAGTTGTGCTTGACTCATGAGAAATAAAGTTTGCTAACAGAACGGTTCAGAAAGTTCTTGTGCAATGGACTAATTTGGATGAACATGATACAACTTGGGAAGAGTTAAAAGTTTTTGAAGAGTCAATTTCCTTACTTTCATTCTTGAGGACAAGAACGTTTTCAAGAGGGGAGGAATGTCATAATCGTGCTGCAGAAGTCCTTGGTGGTTGCTGTTGATGTTTAGCTTATGATAATTGAAGCTTGTGTAGTTAATTGTTGGCTGTTGTCTTTAGTTGCTTCTTGTTAAGTTTGAATTGTTAATTTGGTGCCAAGTCTTTTGTTAATTGGTTAAGTCAGTTAAATAATTCAAGTAAGAGTCAATTGTGGCGGCTGAGTTAGTTGTGAGCCAATTGTTACAAGTCTTGATTCATTGTAATTAGATTTCTATAAGTAGTAGGCTTAAGTGTGGAGAGGAGTTCTAGAGTCGAAGGGTTTACGACTAAGCAGAGCCAAGACCGAGCACATGGAACTCAAGTTCGATCCCTCTAATACGCCTAGCCGGGAAGAAGTCAAGATTGGACACGAGGCCATTTCAAAGAAGGAGAGATTCAGGTACTTGGGGTCCACGATACATCACAACGGCGAAGTGGACGAGGATGTCAGCTACAGGATCAAAGTAGGATGGCATAAGTGGAGGATGGCCTCCGCGGTACTTTGTGATAAGAAATTCCCCTTGAAGCTAAAGGGTAGATACTGTAAGACGGTTGTGAGGCCAGCCATGGCGTATGGGGCGCAGTGCAGGGCGATGAAACAATAGCACACACAGAAGATAAAAGTGGCAGAGATGCGAATGCTGAGGTGGATGTGCAGACACACAAGGAAGGATAGGATAAGAAACGAAATCATAAGAGGCAAATTAGGCGTAGCTCCCATTGAAGATAAATTAAGGGAGCAATGTTTGAGGTGGTTCGGACATGTCAGAAGGAGACTGGATGATGCTCCAGTCAGGAGATGTGAACAGCCCCTTACTACATTAGGCAGAAGGGGCAGAGGCAGACAAAAGAAGAGATGGCTTGAGACAATCCAACAGGACCTCACCCACCTAAACCTTTGGGAGGAGATGGCCTTAGATAGGGCCCAATGGAGGGCTAGCATAAGGGTATTAGATAATCCCGTTAGAGTAGGGTAGTCTTTGTCTCTGCCTTATATTTGGCTATACCTTTTCTATCCCTATCTCATTCTCGTTTCTCTTTCTTTATCTCTTCTACATCTATCTCTATCTTTTTTTTTTTTTTTATATATATATATTTTTTTACCATACTCATGCATTTTTGATGCTTCTCCTGTGCCAGGTCTTTGGCTGATGGATGCAGACCAACTTTTTTAGGCTGGGGGTCCACGGAAATAGCCTCCCTTCAGGGTAGCCCCCTAAAGGGGGAAGGCGGCGTACATCTACCATCCCCAGACCCTGCTTTTGGCCGGAGCCCTTGGAGGCACTGTGTTTGTTGTTGTTGTTGTTGTTGTTGTAGTAGTAGTAGGCTTAAGTGTAAGATTCATCATCCAATCAAATATACAACTATCTCTTTGAGATATTTCTCTACTTCTCATCTTACTTTCTCTATTATCTCATCTCTTTCACTTCTCTTCTCATCTATACTCTCTCTTTCACAATGTTAACCTTCTAGATCACTTAGAGGTTTAACAAGCTGCTAACAGTTAACTCAATTGGGATGACCCCTTCAAACTAAGTAGTAGCTTTGGTAAAGCCACAAATTGCAACATTTGCAGTAATCAAGTCATCTCAAGATTTTTCAATGACCCCCAACATATAAGAAGGCAGGACATTGATGGCTGCACCATTATTCACCAAGATCCTGTTCACCAAAGTACTATCAAATTTAGCCTTGATGTATAGGGGCTTGATGTATTTATTGGCGGTATTAGGCCCAACAAACATCATCTTCATTATGTTAGGTGTATCATCAGGCTATTTGGATGTCGGGGTATTAACTTTAAAAGAGAAAGGATAGGGGTTACTTTTGTGGCTGCAACTTTAGTCACAAGTTTCACTTGGGGATCCTCGTCTGATGGTATAACATCCCCCTCGAGGTCTTCTTGAGTAGTAGTTGCCACGAACTCCAAAGGAAGGAGCAAGGCAGTTCTAACATTTAGCCGTTTTAGGGAGCGTATCGAATTGTATTCAGAACCTTTGATCTGTTTCCTTTTAAGGGCTACCATCCATTGGCATGTCCTGATCTTGCTTTTAAGGACTACCATCTGGGGATGGCAATGGGGTGGGGCGGGTACGGGGGTTGCCTCTTCCATACCCGTACCCGTAACCCAAATCCGATATCCACACCCGCCCCATTACCTACCACAGGTATGAAGTGGATACCCGTAGCCACCCCAACAGGTACAAACCCAAACTCATACCTGCCCCGTTACCCGTGGGTATCCATTACCTACCTCATATCCTCCCTAATGTGTGTAAAAAATGATTATCTATACCCGCTCAAATTAGTTATTTTATACTATTTTTAAAAACCAATTATATTTTTCTTATGACATTGATAAACAATTTGGGTTATTAAATTTAAATACATATTTTTTAATTTGAAGGTTAATTATATACAAAATGAAGCAGGTATGGGGTGGGACGGGGCGGGGCGGGTATAAAACTATACCCATACTCGCTCCAACCTGTGACGGGTACGGGGCGAGTACACCTAACTCATACACACTATCCACCCCACTTATACCCGTACTCGCTCCAAACGGGGCAGCTACCCACGGGTATCAGGTTTTACCTACCCCATTGCCATCCCTACGACCATCGGTTAGCATATCCATCTATAGGTTGGTCTTTTGGATTAGCCCTTAGAGTTTGAGAATCCATAGATATGGGGAATTTCTCCTCGTGGAAGTCATAATCAATATCAGGCCATGTTGGGTTAACACGATTTAGAGGTTTCACTATGTTGATACTAAGAGGGGAGTACTCCTTTTCGTCATCAACTGATCTCAAAGCTAATGAATTCTTGGCAAGCTGGTCCCACCAAGGTTCTTGCTTTTAAAAGATGAGAGACTGGTCCATCACTCAAGCTTCTTATGTGGTTTCTGCCATGATTGTGAAGGATTTTTAGTTGATTTTACTGATTTTATCTGTGAAATTCTCATTGTTAGTTCAATTGTGTTTTGGCGGGAATATTGATTGATGTTAGTTAGCCTGTATTTTTGATGAATTTAATCAGTGTGCTTGTTCATCGAATAGGAGTTCAATATGAGATGGGGTCCATAAGGATGAGCTGGAGTCAAGCTCTAGCTGCACGCTTTGCCTGGTTTTCCCTGCAAGATTCAAATGAACGGTTAGATGGACCCACGGGGTAACCCACAGGGGACCACTCCATCGCTCAAATCAGTACCTATCTAATGAAATAATATTAAAAGCAAGTAATAAATAAATATAAAAGATATAAAAGACTTAGTTTGAGAAGAGTAGAAGGTTGAGTAGTTATTGCTCCAGACAGATGAACGTGAGGGACGATAGGAGGTTGAGGCATAGAGTGGCCTATCTTAGATGAGAGAGAGAGAGAGACAGAGAGAGAGAGTCATGGAGAGGCTAGGAGAGAGAGTCTGTTATGATTGTCATTAATCTAGAATGATGTTTTAGCTTGTTTTAGTTCAATTGCTTTTGTATGGTCCCTTGGCTGGAAAATTGGTTGTGTTGGTGTTGTTTTGACTTTCATAAGTCGGTTGTGGGTCAGTTTTGGCAGCTAGTTTGGTTAGGGCCAATTAGTTCCTTGTTTTGATGCATTGTATCTCGAGTTAGTATAAGTAGCTCAATCTCATGTAATAATCTTTTCTTCAATGAAAATATCTTGGAATTCTCTCTCTCATCTCTAAAGTTCTCTCTAATTCTCATCTCTTTTACTTCTTTCTCTCATCTAAACTCTCAAACCTAGGTTATGAATCAAGATTGATCTTGATTCATAACAATTGGTATCGGAGCTTTGAGATTTGCATACGATCGGATTGATCTTGCTTCAATTTCATTCGCAATTGTCAAGCCTTATTTGTTGATCTCTACTGCAGTTGACTCAATCCTGGCCAGATAAAGGAAATTAGTACCAATGGCAAGGGGAATGACTACATGATCTAATATAGCTAATAATGTTGCTAAAGCTGCTACTAACAATGCTACTTATGCTGCTGCAGTAGCTAGAGCTGATGTAGTTAGTACTCATCCTGATTGGATTGAACATATGATTAATTTGATCCTGTCGATGAAGAAAGAAATGGAACAAAAGTTTGAAGCACAATCACATAGATTCTAGACACAATCACAGTAGTTGGTAGGATTACAGTAGCAGGTGCAAAGACAGATTTTGGTTATTGGAGAGAGTATTCTTCTTCCAGCAAGCCAGCAGGTTCGAGCAAGCTAGCAGGCTATACCACCTAATCCTATTCCTCCACCAGTTCCTGTTGACAATGGAGATAGTGCAACAACTACAAGAAGCATTGGATTTTGACAGCCAAGGGTGGAATTGGAGCCTTTTGATGGAACATTGCCTTGATCTTGGGTGAGGAAATGTGAAGGTACTTTCATTTCTATAGCGTTGCTGAAATATAGAAGGTTGAGTTGGCCTCTGTTTATTTGCATGGTGAATTAGAATTGTGGTACTATAGCTTAATGCATAGTAATCCTACAATTACATGGCTTGAGTTTGTGGCTGAATTGTGTGAGAGGTACGGGGATGAAGATGTAAGTGATATTGTGGATAATTTCAATAAGGTGACTCAAACAACAATTGTGAAGGAGTACATGCTCCAATTTGAGAGTCTAAGGGCTAGAATGTTGACAGTGTATCCTGGAGCTCCCGGAGGCTTATTATGTGTTGAGTTTTGTGAGTGGACTCAAGCCAAAAATCAAGAATATGGCTAAGGCTTTTGATCCTATAACCTTGTCTCAAGTTATTCTAAGGCAAGGAAAGTTGAGAGCACAGTTTTGGCTACTCTTGAAGTTTAGAGGGGAAGAATGGCACCTGTTGGAGCTTCAACTTCCAAATCCTTCTAGTCCACTAACAGGCCTTTGAGCTTAGAGAAAAAGAGGAATCCGAAACTGTGTTTCAAGTGCAATCAGCGTTACTTCTTTTGGAACAAATGTGATCCTAAATACCTCATGTCAGCCTTTGGAACAGATGCAGTTGAAGGTGCAGTAGATGAAGGGGAACTTGATCCAGGAGAGGAAATTAAAGAAGAAGTCGAGGAGCTTGATGATGATGAGATTGAGATATCTGTTAAGGCATTGACTGGTAGTGGCTCACATAACACTATTCGAATAAAGGGCGAGGCAGGACAAGGGACTCTATTGATTTTGACAAACAGTAGGAGCACACATAGCTTTGTAGATCCCAAGAATGTAAGGAGGGTTTGATAGGAGCTGATTAAAACTACTCCCTTAGCAGTTACAGTAGCAGATCGTAATTCCATCTTAACTCAAACCTAATGCAAGAACTTCAAATGGCTGATGCAGAGGCATGATTTTGTGTATGATTTCAAAGTGCTAAGGCTAGGTGGTTGTGATATGGTCTTAGGGGTTGATTGGATGAAAACGATCAGTCCTTTACTATTTTATTTTACTCACTTGACTGTATCTTTTGAGAGGAATGGCGAACAGTTATAGCTACTAGGAATTAAAGAGCAAGGGCATCTACAGCTGCTGAGTGGAAAGCAATTACAAGGAGTGTTCAAGAAAGGGAGTTATCATTGGATTGGGCAGCTGCATTCCATCAGTGTTACATCAGATACTCAGTAAGTGGATTCTAATCCAGTTGTTGACTCGTTATTACTGAAGTATCAAGATTTATTTGAGCAACCAAGCACACTGCCACCCAGGAGAGATTTAGATCATGCTATTCCATTGAAGGAGGAGTCGGATCCGGTGAGCCTTAGGCCTTACAAATACCCTCACTCTCAAAAGAGTGAGATTGAAAGGCAAGTTGATGAGTTGTTGTAGACCAAGTTCATCAAGCATAGCCACAGCCCTTTTACTTTGCTTGTCATCCTGGTTAAAAAGAAGGATGGAACCTCTCAAATGTGCATAGATTATCGCCAATTGAACTCCCTCACTGTCAAGGATAAGTTCCCTATTTCGATCATTGATGATTTGTTGGATGAGATATATGGATCTAAGTATTTTTCCAAGCTGGACCTTTGGCAAGGCTATTATCAAATTCGAGTTCAAGAACATGATATGCAAAAGACTGCTTTTAGGACACATTATGGACATTATGAGTTCGTGGTGATGCCGTTTGGACTCTCCAATGCCCCAGCTTCTTTCCAAGCTTTGATGAACTTGGTGTTCAAGAGTTTCTTGAAGACGTTTGTTCTTGTGTTCTTTGGCGATATCTTTGTTTACAGTCCCTCCTTGGAGGCTCATTTGAAGCACCTAGAGCTGGTAGTTCAGATTATGAGGTGGCACAAGCTCTATGCTAAGCCCTCTGAGTATTCGTTTGCCCAAAGGCAAGTGGAGTATCTTGGCCATTGAATATCAGAGAATGGAGTGGCCACTGATCCAAGCAAGGGTCAAGCGATGAAGAACTGGCTTGGTGTAAAAACTATCAAGCAATTGAGGGGATTTCTTGGATTGACAGGGTATTACAAGAAGTTTATTGCTGGTTATGGTGTTATTACTAAGCCTCTTACCGATCTGCTTAAGAAGGATGCCTTCTATTGGAATGTAGGGGCTGAGGAAGCTTTTGAATGATAGAAGGTGGCTATGACTTCTGCTCCAGTGCTGGTTATGCCTGATTTTTCTTTGCCTTCTATACTGGAAACCAATGCTTGTGGCAAGGGAATTGGTGTAGTGCTGTCTCAGAATGGAAGGCCATTGGCCTATCTAAGTCAAGCCTTGAGTTACAGGAATCAAGCATTGTCCATATATGAGAAAGAGTATATTGCAATTTTGATGGCAGTGTAGAAATGAAGGCATTATTTGGAGGGGCATCAGTTCATAATCAAGACAGATCATCAAAGCCTCAAGTCTTTGCTTGAGCAGAAGATCACTACAAGGGTGCAGAGAAAGGGGCTCATGAAGATGTTAGGCTTACACTATACTATTGAGTATAGGAACAAAAAAGGACAATCAAGTTGCAGATGCTCTTTCAAGGACAGAAGAGTCTGAAGTTGCAAGTTGTGCTGCTGTTTTAGAGGTGGTTCCAACTTGGATGAATGAAGTGATCAAGTCATATGAACGGGATCCATTTGCTCGAGATTGTATTACAGCTCAATTTGTTCAAGGAATTAAAGAAGCTAATTCTGAAGTTGTTACCAGTGGTATAATATGGTTCAAGGGAAAGGTGTATGTTGGTGAGGGTTCAGATTTAAGGAAGCAGATTGTATTGGTTTTCCATAGTTCAGCTTGGGGTGGACATTCTGGAATAGAAGGCACCTATCAAAGATTACAGCAACACTTCCATTGGAAGGGTATGGAGAGAGGGGGGTGGGGGTGTTGGGTTCAGGAACTCCTACAGCAATGTGAAGTCTGTCAAAGAACCAAAAGCGAGCATGTACCATACCAAGGTTTGCTTCAACCTCTGCCAATTCCGGAGAAAGCTTGGCAGCATAGACTTCATTGAAGGTTTGCCCAAATCAGAGGGAAAGGAAGTCACTTGGGTGGTGGTTGATCGTTTCACAAATTATAGTCATTTTGCTGCACTTAATCAGCCAATTACTACTGATAGACTAGCAAAACTCTTTCTGGATCAGATTTACAAGCTCCATGGATTTCCCCAATCCATTATTTCTGATAAGGACAAGTTATTCATCAGTAATTTTAGGGGTGAGTTGTTTGCTTTGCTTGGAACTACACTGGCTCTCACTTCTTCACACCATCCACAATCAGATGGTCAAACAGAGAGAGTAAACTAGTGCCTTGAACAATATTTGTGGAGTATGGCATTCACTCATCCTAGGAATTGGAATGGATGGTTGTCCCTTGCAGAGTTCTGGTATAACACTCATTTCCATTTAGCTTTGAGAGCTATGCTGTTAAGCTTCAAGATCTACTTGAGCTTAACCTTGTGGAAGGATAGGATAGTAAGAGAATCAAGATGAGAAAAATAAGTGAAAGAGATGAGAGATTAGAGAAATTTAGATGAGATAGAGAGAAAATATCTCAGCGAGATGATTGTAATTTTTCCATTAAATGAATTTCCCATTACACTTGAAATAACTACTTATACTCAATTTAGTTACATTGCATCAAGACCAACCGAACTAGACTCATTAAACTAACAGCTGCCGTACTTGACCAAGAAAGACCACTAACCGACTCAACTAACAATATGAAGGAATTGGCGCCAAACAACAAGCCAATTCAAACATTACAATTCAGTTAATGAAACGCAACAATTAACTAGAGCTAATACATCCAGACTAACTAGCATAACAACAACAAGATCATAACATTCCCCTCCTCTTGAAAATGTTCTTGTCCTTAAGAATGGAAGGTCGAAAATTGCCTCCTCAAGAATTGAAGCTCTTCCCAAGTTGCATTCTTCCCATCCAAATTGGTCCATTGCACCAAAACCTCCAGAGTTATTCTATCATCAGCCTTAACCACGCATGAATCAAGCACAGCAGTAGGTTGCAGAAGTAAGGCTCCATTTGAGCTAATGTCCGGAGGATGAAGTGAACTTCCAAACCCCCTTTTCACCTATTTCTTGAAAAAGGAAACATGAAAAACATGATAAATATAAGAGTTGGAAGGTAAGTCAAGCTTTTGCCAATCTTCTCAAGGATCTTATAAGGCCCAAAGAACCTTGCACACAACTTCACATTCTTCCTCACAGCCATGGTTGCTTGCCTGTAAGGTTGAAATTTTAGATAAACCATGTTCCCAACCTCAAAATTCCTGTCCACATGTTTCCTGTCTGCATATAACTTCATTCTAGCTTGTGCTTGATGAAGATTGTCTTTCAGCATTTGCATCAATTGTCTCCTTTGCTATACTAGATCAGTAACTTCAGGAACTGATGACACAATCCCTTACAACGTCAATGGTGTTGGAGGATCATATCCATAAAAAGCTTTGAATGGAGTAGTTCCAATAGAAGCATGAGCATGTGTATTGTACCAATGCTCTGCGAGGGATAACCACTTGCTCCACACTTTTGGGTGACTGAACACCATGCTCCTAAGGTATTGCTCAAGGCACTGATTGACTCTTTATGTTTGTCCATCGTTTTGAGGATGGTATGATGATCTAAGAGCCAATGTTGTTCCCAAAAGGTTGAACAACTCCTTCCAAAAGTGACTTATGAAGCTCCTGCCTCGATATGATACGATAGATTGTGGTAAGCCATGAAGCTTATAGATGTTGTCCAAGAAGCTCCTTGCCAATTTCTCAATTGTCACAAGTCTTGCCAAACCAATAAAGTGACTGAATTTGGTGAACTGATCAACCACAACCCAAATAACCTCCTTCCCTTCTGATTTCAGTATGCCTTCAACAAAGTCCATGCTAATATTCTGCCAAGCTCTCTCAGGGATGGGTAAAAGTTGGAGAAGACCTTTGTATTCATGATCACCCAACTTGGTTTATTGACAACCCTTGCAAGCTTGCACAAAATCAGCCACTGCTCTCTTCATTCTTGTCCAGCTGAAATAGGCCTTAAGCCTTTGATAGGTGCCTTCAACTCCTGAATGTCCACCCCAAGCTGAATCGTGAGAGGCACTAATGATTTGCTATCTCAAATCAATGGAAGAGCCAACGTACAACTTGCCCTTCAATCGAATAACTCCCTTCACAACAGAAACCTCTGCATCAATGGCAGTATTGCTTGTTCTGCTCACACTAAAAGTGTTAAGCTTCAATTTGAGAAATTGAAGTTAACTTGTGAAGAGAGACTTTAGATGAGAAGAGAAGTGAGGTTAGATGAGAGTTAGAGAAGAGATGAGAAGAGAGAGAAAAATTTCTCAAGAATGAAGTAGATTTCTGTTAGCTTCCAATTCAAAGATTGAAAGTTAACCATGTAGAAGAAAGAGTTGAGATGAGAAGAGAAGTGAAGGGGATGAGAAATAGAGAAGGAGGTGAGAAGTAGAGAGAGAATTTCCAAAGGAAATCTAATTTGTTATTGATTGAATGCCAAACCTACATGATTTGAGCCTATTTATATTTGATCTAATACATTGAATCAAAACCTCCAACTCTAATCGACTCAAACACTAAAAACTGGCGCCAAACAAGCCAGCCGCCAGATTTGACTTTCCTAGACCAACTAACCGACCCCCCTTGGAGCCAAAGGCATGCCAACTAACTTTTGAATACAATGCAAATGCAAAATCAAGACATTGACCGCAATACAAACCAATTACAACCAAAACTTAAAGAATCATAACATTCCCTCCCCCTTGAGAAGCTCCTTGTCCTCAAGGAGAAAAACTAGGAAATTGGCTCTTCAAGAATGTGAGGTTCTCCTAAGTCACAAAGCTCTTGTCCACATTATGCCATTGCACCAAAACGTCTTGCAAAGCACCTTCTTCCATTTGCAATGTTCTTCGACCCTTGACAACAGCAGGTTACAGCAGCAGTGTTCCATTAGTTCCAGCTTCAGGTGGCTCCCATGAACTCTTAACTCCATTCTTCACCTACTTTTTAAGTAAAGATACATGGAACACCAGGTGAATGTATGATTGAGGAGGTAAGTCAAGTTTGTATGCAACTTTGCCAATTTTCTCCAAAATCTTGTATGGACCAAAGAAGCGAGCACTTAGCTTGACATTCTTCTTGACAGCTAAAGAAGACTGTCTATAAGGTTGTAATTTGAGGTAGACCATATCACCAACTTCATAATTTTTGTCTACCCTCTTTTTATCGCATAGAACTTCATCTTTGCTTGAGCCTGAAGGAGATTATCTTTCAAAAGTTGCATCATTTGCTTCCTTTGCTGTAGAAACTTAGCGGCTGCAGATTCTGATGACATTGGCTGCTGCAGCATAAATGGAGTAGGAGGAGCATAGCCATACAATGCTTGGAAAGGAGTGATGCCAATAGATGCATGTTTATGAGTGTTGAACCAATATTCAGCTAGGGAGAGCCATCGGTTCCATTCTCTAGGCTGAGTGAAAACCATGCTTCGAAGGTATTGCTCAATACATTGGTTAAGATGCTCGGTTTGTCCATCTGTTTGTGCATGATAAGATGAGCTAAGTGCAAATGTATTGCCCAATAACTTGAACAACTCCCTCCAAAAATTGCTTGTAAAGATCGTGTCCCGATCAGAAACAATGGATTGAGGCAACCCATGTAACTTGTATATGTTGTCAAGGAAGATCTTTGCTAATCTTTCGGCTATAACAGGTCGTGTGAGAGCAATGAAGTGGCAATATTTTGTGAAGCGATCCACTACTACCCATATGACTTCCTTGCTTTCAGACCTTGGCAATCCTTCAATGAAATCCATGCTAATATTGATCCAAGCCCCATCCGAAATGGGAAGAGGCTGAAGAAGTGCCTTGTATCGATGATCCCCCAATTTGGTTTGTTGACACACCTCGCAACCCTTAACATAATCACTCACTGCCTTCTTCAAGCTTGGCTAACTAAAATAGGCTTTAACCCTTTGATAAGTGCCCTCTACACTAGCATGACCTCCCCACGCTGAATTGTGAGAGGCTTGAACAATCTGATTTCTCAATTATGTTGCAGAACCAATATACAGCTTGTTCTGATTCTGATAATCCCTTTCTGCACTGATATGCCTACTTCACTGTCGACCTTTTCTGCATCTTTCACAAGGCTAGCAGTCACACACTCTTGGGCAAAAGGATCACCTTCATATGGCTTATAAACTTCTTCCATCTGTGAAGGAATCACCACGGATATTGCATTGCACAATCCTTGCTCAGCATCCTCAAACTTCCTGGATAATGCATCTGCTGCAGCATTCTCCTTGCCTTTTCTATACTCAATGACATAATCAAGGCCAAGCATCTTCATTAGGCCCTTCTTTTGAATTCTAGTCACAATCTTTTGCTCAAGAAGGTGCTTGAGGCTTTGGTGATCCGTTCGAATAATGAACCTGTGACCATCCAAGTAATGCCTCCATTTCTCAACGGCTAGAAGAATTGCTAAGTATTCTTTCTCATATGTCGACATGGCTTGATGCTTGGGACTAAAAGCTTAACTCAAATAAGCAATAGGCCTTCCTTGTTGGGAAAGAACAACCCCTATTCCAGAACCACTTGCATCTGTCTCCAGCACGAAATTTTCAGCAAAATTGGGCATTGCCAATACCGGTGCTGCACACATAGCTGACTTGAGGGCCTCAAAAGCAGCCTGAGCCTTCACTGACCACAAGAAAGCATCTTTCTTTTGGATTTCAGTTAAAGGTTTTGCAATAGATCCATAACGTCTAATGAACTTCTTATAATACCCGGTCAAACCCTAAAAACCTCTCAATTACTTCAAGGTTATTGGAATTGGCCAATCTTGCATTGCTTGGACCTTGGTTGGATCAGTGGAAACTTCTTCTTGAGAGATGACATGGCCCAAATACTAGAGCTTAGTGTGAGCAAACAAGCATTTGGACATCTTGGCAAAGAACTTGTGATGCCGTATCACCACAAAGACTTCTCTAAGGTGGATGAGGTGATCTTCATAAGAGGAGCTATAAATCAATATTTCATCGAAGAAAACTAGCACTGATGTCCTCAAGAAAGGCTTGAAAATATCATTCATTGCCGCTTGAAAGGTGGCCGGAGCATTTGTTAGGCCAAATGGCATAACAACAAACTCGAAATGCCCGTGATGAGTCTGAAAAGTAGTCTTGTATATATCCGGTTCAAGAACTCTGATTTGATGATACCCCTATCTCAAATCAAGCTTAGAGAAGAAACATGCTCCATATAACTCATCAAGCAAATCATCTATAACGGGAATGACTGTCAAAGAATTCAATTAGCGATAATCGATGCACATCCTAGCCGACCCATCCTTCTTCTTCACATGGATCACAGGTGAGGCAAAAGGACTATGGCTTGGTCTAATGAAGCTCATGTGAGGCAACTCCTCAACTTGTCTCTCAATTTCTGATTTTTAGGCATGAGCATATCGGTATGGTCTGATTTTAACTGGATCAGCATTTGCACAAAGTGGAATGGCATGGTCCACACTCCTTTGAGGAGGAAGACTCTTTGGTTGCTCAAAAACATCTTCAAACTCTTCAACCAAGGCATGAACCTCAGGCTGAATATCCTGCTGCAGTTCAACAGATGAAATAAAAAATAAGTGCCCAAGCCATTGAATTGCTTTCTTCTTGATTCCTCCTTGAAATCGTTTGCCATCAATCAACCGAAGCTGTGCTTCTTCAGAAATGCCTTGCAATGAGACTTTAGTGCCATAGACCTCAAATGCTACCGTCATTTTATAAAAATCAAACATCACCGGATTGAAAGTTCTCATCCAATCTACACCTAGCACCATATCACAACCTCCCAAAGGAAGAACTCTAAAATCAAAGGTGAATTGATGGTCTTGCATAGACCATGGAAACGCTAGGCACTTATTTTGAGTAGTTATGGAGTTGCCATCAGCCACCATAACTGCCAATGGATGAGTTTTTGTCACTTCATGTTTCACTTTCTTAATCAATTTGGGATCAACAAAGCTATGCGTGCTCCCACTATCAATAAGAATAATGATAGAAGTTTTTCCAGCCTTTCCTTTGATACGAATGGTATTATGAGCTCCACTCCCGGTCAAGGCCTTCATGGAAATCTCAACTTCATCCTCCAACAACTCATCTTGCGAAGAAGGATCATAACTGTCATCCTCAGCATCTGAATCTTCACTGTCAGAATCAACTCTTGCACGGGAACCTCTTGCAGACATTAGGGCCTGGGATTTGCACCTATGACAAGGCTGATAAGGTTGATTACAACGGTATCATGGCCTCACTGAGCTCTTATCAACAGCACGTTTAAATATGAAACCCGAAACATCCTTCTGCTGCGGTCTGAAGTTACTGCTTTTGAACTTATTCTTGTCACTTGAACTTGCTAAAGTAGCTTCAATCAACTTAGCCTTGTTGTAAGCGTTAGATAATGTCTGAGGACCTATGGCTTTCACCATATTCTTGATCCTAGGCTTCAAACCACTAACGAAACAAGAGACATAATATGCCTCTGAATCCTCCGGAGAGATGGATATTATTGACAACAAGTTAGCTCGTAAATTCTCAAATCTGATCATATACTCCCTCACGGTAGATGTTTGGCACACCTTATTAAAACTTTCCACTACATCACTTATCTCTTCCTCTCCATATCGTTCACACATTTCTTCTACGAATTGGCCCCAAGAAAGGTTAGGTTTGCTCTTCAACAAACTATAATATATCGCCATGTAAATGTACTGCAGCTAGCTTGACTTTCTCAGCTTCATTTATGTTGTACTATTGGAAATACCGATCACACCTTCTCAACCAAGACTCCGGTTGTTTACCATCAAAGGGATCTATTTCCACTCTTGGCTGCCTGTGAGAACCACTCCTATCACCAGATGAAAGGTCATTGTTCATTGATCTTTGCTGAAAGTTCCGATCAGGTGGCCTATCTTGATGTTCGAAGTCATCAACTGCATTTCGGTGGTGAATAACAGCATTAGGAAGCCTTGAATTCTGATATGAATTCAAGCCATTTGGTCTGGAATTAACTTGCTCTGTGGCTTGATCTTGATTTTCTGCAGCAACTTCAACCTCAGGAGGTTGATCAGCCTCTGATCTGATGTGAACTGAAGGTCCAGCCTTTGGCTCAATCATTGGAGATTTATCACGACTCCTTACTAAGCCTTCAGTTCTACTGAAGTTCACTTGCGGTTGCACCACTTCAGCTGGTGGAAGAATCTGACTAGCAGGCTTGAGGATCGCATGAACTGATGATTCCCCTTGCTTATTGATCTGATCCTGAAGATTCACAAGCTTAGCCTCAATTTGCTGCAACCGATCTTCCTTATTCGAATCTTTTTCTAGAAATAACTGCTGCATTTTTAACAATTGCTCAATCTTTTGATCAAGCTTGTTATGTGAGTCCTGGAAATGATCAATGGTAATATATTGAGGACCGATTGTTGCATCTGCACCAGCAACAGCAGCGTAAGAGCGATCTGGACTCACAACCGCAGCTGCATTGGCTCCACCAGTTCCCGATCGTGTCCTCACTCCGTCAGCCATAATCTGATTGCTTTTCTTTTGTTTTGCCAGCTCCAAACAAGTAATTGATTGTTTGAACCATCTTTGATACCAATTGTTAGCTTCCAATTCAAAGATTGAAAGTTAACCTTGTAGAAGAAAGAGTTGAGATGAGAAGAGAAGTGAAGGGGATGAGAAATAGAGAAGGAGGTGAGAAGTAGAGAGAGAATTTTCAAAGGAAATCTGATTTGTTATTGATTGAATGCCAAACTCACATGATTTGAGCCTATTTATATTTGATCTAATACATTAAATCAATACCTCCATCTCTAACCGACTTAAACACTAAAAACTGGCGCCAAACAAGCCAGCCGCTAGATTTTACTTTCCTAGACCAACTAACCGACCCCCCTTGGCGCCAAAGGCATGCCAACTAACTTTTGAATACAATGCAAAAGTAAAATCAAGACATTAACCGCAGTACAAACCAATTACAACCAAAACTTAAAGAATCATAACAATTTCTTACTGAATGAGCAAGACTTACAAGGATTGATCCTCTTATAGGAGAATCTAGATACATGACTCAAAATATCTCTGACTAAGCTTAAACTGCCAAAACTAGCAACCTACCTGCTCTAACCGACTTTGGCGCCAAAAAGAAATAGCCAACATTTGAACTAGGCCCCATATCTAACGCATTACAAGACTCACAAAAGGAAAAATCATAACAATCCCCCCTACTTAAGAAGCTTCTGTCCTCAAGAAGAGAAATTTTATCTTCCGAAACAAAATCTTGGTCAAAATTTTGCCACTGAACTAACACTTCCTTTATCCATCTGCTGCCTGACTTGATCTCCCTGGAACCACGAATGGTAGCAAGTTGCAGCACCAAAGCTCTATTGGATCCAACTTTTGGGGCAGACCTTGAGCTCTTACATCTTTCTTGACCTATTTCTTTAGCAATGAAACATGAAAAACTGGATGAACGTATGCATTATGAGGTAGCTCAATCCTATAAGCAACTTTGCCAATCTTCTTGTTAGCCTCCAATCCTAAATTGAAAGTTAACCTCGTGAAAAAGATTGATAAGATGAGAAGAGAAGAGAAAGGGATTAGAATTAGAGAGTGATAACCAAAAGGAAATCTGAATTTTATTGATTGAATGATGAGATTACAAGATTTAGATCTATTTATAATGGATCTTGATACATTGCACTAAGACTCACCCTCCTCCAACCGACTACCAGATTTTGCTGCCAAAATAAAAGCTAGCCGCCACATTTGACTTATTTGACCACTAACCAACTTTTGGCGCCTATTTGGCATGCCAACTAACATTTGAATACAACACCAATACAACTCAAAAGCAACACACACAATACAAGACCAATTACCACCAAAAATTAAAGGAATCATAATATTCCCTTCCCCTTGAGAAGCTCCTTGTCCTCAAGGAGAAAAACATGGAAATTGACTCTTCAAAATTGCAAGGCTCTCCCATGTAGCAAAATCCTTGTCCAAATTGTGCCATTGTACCAGAACTTCCTGCAATGTCTCATCTGCAACCTTCATCTTCCTGTCACCCTTGACAGCAACTGGCTGCAGCAGTAATGCTCCATTAGCTCCAACTTCTGGTGCTTCCCCTGAGCTCTTGGCTCCCTTCTTCACCTGCTTTTTAAGTAATGATACATGGAACACTGGGTGAAGGTATGAATTAGGAGGTAAGTCAAGTTTGTATACAACTTTGACAATCTTTTCCAGAATCTTATATGGGCCAAAGAAACGAGCACTTAGCTTGACATTCTTCCTGACAGCCAAAGAGGACTGTCTGTAAGGTTGTATTTTTGAGGTAGACCATGTCTCCAACTTCATAATTTTTGTCTACCCTTTTTTTGTCAGCATAGAATTTCATTCTTGCTTGTGCTTGGAGAAGATTGTCTTTGAGGACTTACCTCATGTGCTTCCTCTGCTGCCTAAATTTAGCTGCTGTAGACTCAGATGAGATGGATTGCTGCAGCATAAATGGAGTGGGAGGGGCATATCCATATAGAGCTTGGAAGGGAGAAGTGCCAATAGATGCACGTACATGAGTATTGAACCAATATTCAGCTAAAGATATCCCAAAGGTTCCACTCTTGCGGCTGTGAGAAAACCATGCTCCGGTGGTACTGCTCAATACATTGATTAACACGCTCAGTTTGTCCATCTGTTTGGGGATGGTATGATGAACTAAGTGCCAATGTGGTACCTAGCAGCCTAAACAATTCTCTCCAAAAATTGCTTGTAAAGATCTTGTCCCGATCAGATACAATGGATTGAGGCAATGCATGTAACTTATATATATTGTCAAGGAAGCTTTTGGCCAACCTCTCTGCTATAACAGGCCGTATGAGTGAAATGAAGTGGCTATATTTGGTGAAACGATCCACTACAACCCATATGACCTCCCTGCTGTCAGACTTAGGCAAATCCTCTATGAAATCCATGCTAATATTGATCCAAGCTCCATCAGGAATGGGAAGAGGATGAAGAAGTCCCTTGTACCTATGATCTCCAACTTGGTTTGTTGACAAACTTCACAAGCTCTAACATAATCAGTCACTGTCTTCTTCATGCTTGGCCAGCTAAAATAAGCTTTAACTCTTTGATAAGTACCCTCTACACCAGCGTGTCCTCTCCAAGCTGAATCATATGAGGCACTAACAATTTGATTCCTCAAATCTGTTGAAGAACCAATGTAAAGCTTATTCTTCAATCTGATGATGCCTTTCTGCACTGATAGATCAGCACTACTGTCATCCTTTTCTGCATTTTTCACCAAGCTTGTAGTCACACACTCCTGAGCAAATGAATCACCTTCATAGGACTTATAAACTTCATCCATCCATGATGGTAAAACAATGGACATTGCACAGCACAAGCCTTGTTCCATATCTTCAAATCTCCTTGACAATGCATCTGTAGTTGCATTTTCTTTTCCTCTTCTGTATTCAATAGCATAACCAAGGCCTAGCATCTTCATTAATCCCTTCTTTTGAATTCTAGTCACAATCTTTTTCTCTAGGAGGTGCTTAAGGCTTTGATGGTCAGTTCGAATAATGAATCTATGACCATCCAAGTAATGCCTCCATTTCTCAACTGCTAGAAGAATAGCCAAGCATTCCATCTCATAAGTTGACATGGCTTGATGCTTGGGACTGAGTGCTTGAATCAAATAAGCAATAGGCCTCCCTTGTTGACAGAGAACAGCTCCAATTCCTGACCCACTCGCATCTGTCTCCATAATGAAGATTTCAGCAAAATTAGGCATGGCTAAGACCGGGGCTGCACACATGGCTGTCTTGAGAGCTCCAAAGGTTGATTGAGCCTTTTCTGTCCACTTGAAAGCATCTTTTTTAAGGAGTTCAGTTAGGGTCTTTGCAATGGACCCATACCCTTCAATGAACTTTCTATAATAACCGGTCAATCCCAAGAATCCACTCAATTGCTTCAAAGTCATTGAAGTAGGCCAATCTTGCATTGCTTGAATCTTGGAAGGATCGGTGGACACTCCTTCATGAGAAATTACATGGCCCAAATACCCAAGCTTGGTCTGAGCAAACGAGCATTTAGACAACTTGGCAAAGAACCTGTGCTGCCGCATCACAACAAATACCTCTCTAAGGTGAACTAGATGATCCTCATAAGAAGAGCTATATATCAATATGTCATCGAAGAAGACTGTTATGACCCGAGAATCTGAGGCATGAACTCGTGGTGGCTGTGTTGCTGTCCTGCTACTAGGCTGCTGTTGTTAGCTAGTGTGTGCTGCGGTGGAAGCTTAAATATTAGAGTGTTGGTATTGTAATTAGTAGTATAAAGCTTTGGCTGAGTCATGTAATAAGTGAAGTCTTGATTTGTTAGGTTGTGGTGGTCAAGGCCGTTAGTTAGATAGTCAAAGGTGGCGACTGATTTATGAGTCGGCTAGTCCTTGTGGCTAGTTTCAATGTATTAGCTCATATCATGTAATTAGTATAAATAGGAGGTTCTAGCTTGTAATCTCATAACTTTGATGAATGAATTGATATCTTTTGATATTTCTCTCTACTTCTCATCTCCTTTCCCTTCTTATCTCATCTAAACTCTATATTCTCTTCTCATCTCATACTTTCTCTATCCCAACCAAGGTTAAGGCTCAAGAGAAATCTTTGAAACCTTAACAAAGACCAACACTGTTCTCAACAAATAAGGCTTCAAGATGTCGTTCATAGTAGCTTGAAAGGTGGCCGGAGCATTTGTTAGACCAAATGGCATAACAACAAACTCAAAATGCCCATGGTGAGTCTGAAAAGCAGTCTTATATATATTCGGCTCAAGAACTCTGATTTGATGATATCCCTGCCTCAAATCAAGCTTAGAGAAGAAATGTGCTCCATATAACTCATCCAGCAAATCAACTATAGCAGGAATAGGGAACTTATCTTTCACTGTCGAGGAATTCAATTGGCGATAATCAATGCACATTCTAGCTGTCCCATCCTTCTTCTTCACAAGAATCACAAGTGAGGCAAAGGGGCTGTGGCTTGGTCTAATGAAGGTCAACTGAATTAATTCATCAACTTGCTTCTTAATTTCAGACTTCTGAGCATGTGCATACAGGTAAGGCCTTATCTTCACTGGATCAGAATTAGCTCGAAGTGGAATGGCATGATTAACACTCCTTTGAGGAGGCATACTCTTTGGCTGCTAAAAAATGTCTTCAAACTCTTCAATCAAAGCTTGAACCTCAGGCTAAATTACTGATTGAAGTTCTATAGGTGAGATGGCAAACAATTGCCCAAGCCACTGAATTGCATTCTTCTTGAATCCACCATGTAAACTTTTGCCATTGATCAACCGCAGCTGGGCTTGATCAGAAATACCCTGCAGTGTGACCTTAGTACCATTAACTTCAAAAGCAACTGTCATTTTATCAAAATCAAACATCACCGGATTGAATGATCTCATTCAATCAACCCCGAGCACCATATCATCACCTCCCAAGGGAAGAACTTTGAAATCAAAAGTGAATTGATGATCTTGCATAGACCATTGGAATGCTTGGCACTTATTTTGAGTAGTAATGGAGTTGCCTTCAGCCACCATCACAGCTAATGGATGAGTTTTGATCACGTCATGCTTCACTTTCTTCACCAATTTGTGATCAACGAAGCCATGAGTGCTTCCACTATCTATTAGAATGGTAATGGAAGTTTTTCTAGCCTTTCCTCTAATGCGTATGGTTTTGTGAGCTCCATTCCCGGTCAATGCTTTCATAGAAATCTCAATCTCATCTTCAAACAACTCATCTTTTGAATCATGCTTCTAACTGTCATCATCAGCCCCTATACTGTCACCATCTAAATCAGCTTCTATTCGAGATCCCCTTGCAGACATCAAGAATTTGGAATTGCACCTATGCCCAGGCTGATATGGCAGATTACATCTGTAACATAACCTTGTAGATCTCTTGTCAAATGCACGACCTGCCTTGGAGCTTTATGCTTCTCTATGATGAGATTTGAAGGTGCTGCCCTTGAATTTACTCTTCTCACTTGAAGATATGCTTCAATCAATTTGGCCTTATTATAGGCTGTGGACAATGTCTTTGGCCCAATGACCTTAAACAAGTTCTTGATCCTTGGTTTTAATCCACTAATGAAACTTGAGACATAATATGCCTTCGAAGAGTGTGGATTAATGGCTATCATGCTAGCTCGTAAATTCTCAAATCTTATCATGTATTCCCTCACGGAAGTAGTTTGATACATTTTATTAAAACTATCAACATCACTTGTGTCCTCTTCTCCATATCTCTCGCATAACTCTTTCATGATTTGGCCCCAAGAAATATTAGGATTTCTCTTCAACACACTATAAAACCATATCTCATGGTCCCCATGAAGATGCACTACTGCCAATTCCACTTTTTCAGCTTCATTTATGTTATAGAAATGCAATTACCGTTCACATCTTCTCAACCATGACTCTGGTTGCTTGCCATCAAAAGGCACGATTTGCACCCTTGGCTTTCTGTGAGCATTGCTTCTGCCTCCAGATGTAGCATCATTACTCACTGACCTTCGCTGATGATGCAGATCAGGTGGCCTATCCTGATGTTCAAAGTCATCGAATGAGTTTTTGTGGTGTACAACAGAATTAGGAGGTCTGGAATTCAGACCTGAGTTTTGGCCAAACAATTGGGAATGAGCATGATCTGTGGCTCGATCCTGAGCTCCTGCAGCAACCTCAACCTCTGGAGGTCGATTATCAACTGATCTGATATGAACTAAAGGTCCAGCCTCTGGTTGAATCATAGGAGATTTATCGTGATTCCTTTCTAAACTCTCAGTTCTGCTAATGTGAACTTGCAGTTGAACCACTTCAGCTGGAGGAATGATCTGACTAGCAGGTTTAAGAATCGCATTGACTGATGATTCACCTTGCTTCTTAATCTGATCCTACAAATTCATCAGCTTAGCCTCAAATTACAGCAATCGATCTTCATTTCTCTGGTCACTATCCATCTGTAACCACTGCACCTTAAGAAGCAAATGATCTTCAGCTTGTTCTATTGCTTGATTTTGAGAACTGTTAATGTGATCATATAAGTCCTTTTGTTAATTGCTAATGTGATCATATAGATCCTTAAGGTGATCAGTAGTAAGATTCCAAGCTTCCTTTGTAGCATTTGCACCAGCAACATCAGCATATGACAAATCAGAACTAACTGCTGCAGCTATGCTTGCACCACCAGCTCCCGATCGAGTTCTCACTCCATCAGCCATATTTTGCTTATTTTTCTTTTGTTTTGCTAGCTCTGATCAATTAATTAATTGCTTGAACCGGCTCTGATACCAATTGTTAGCCTCCAATCCTAAATTGAAAGTTAACCTTGTGAAAAAGATTGATAAGATGAGAAGAGAAGAGAAAGGGATGAGAAATAGAGAGAAGGAGATGAGAATTAGAGAGTGATAATCAAAAGGAAATCTGAATTTTATTGATTGAATGATGAGATTACAAGATTTAGGTCTATTTATAATAGATCTTGATACATTGCACTAAGACTCACCCTCCTCTAACCGACTACTAGATTTTGGTGCCAAAACACAAGCTAGCAGCCACATTTGACTTATTTGACCACTAACCGACTTTTGGTGCCTATTTGGCCTGCCAACTAACATTTGAATACAACATACAACTCAAAAGCAACACACGCAATACAAGACCAATTACAACCAAAAATTAAAGGAATCATAACACTTCTCAAGGATCTGATATGGACCAAAGAATCGAGCACTTAGCTGGAAATTGCTCCTGACAGCCACGGTAGACTATCTATAAGGCTGTAATTTGAGGTAAACCATATCACCTACTTCATAGTTCTTGTCCACACGCTTCTTGTTTGCATACATTTTCATCCTTGCCTGAGCTTGCTGCAGATGGCCTTTGAGCATATGCTGTAATTGCTTCCTCTGTTGCTTCAGATTAGAGACTTCCAATACATATGAAGTCATATTTTGCAATAAGAAAGGAATAGGAGGATCATAGCCATAAAGAGCTTTGGAAGGAGCAGTGCCAAGAGAAGCATTAGCATGAGTATTATACCAATACTCAGCTCGAGATAACCATTTCTTCCACCCCTTAGGATGAGTGAAAACCATACTCCTAAGATATTGTTCAATGTATTGATTGACCCTCTCTATTTTTCCATCAGTCTGAGGATGGTATGAAGAGCTGAGAGCCAAGGTAGTTCCCATAATCTTGAGCAATTCCCTCTAAAAATGACTTGTAAAAATTCTATCTCGGTCAGATATAATGGATTGTGGCAATCCATGTAACTTATATATGTTATCCAAGAAGTATCTGGCCAATTTTTCAGCTGTGACTGGCCGGATCAAAGCAATGAAATGGCTAATCTTTGCGAAACAATCAACAATAACCCATATCACTTCCTTGCCTTCAGACTTAGGCAAGCTTTCAATGAAATCCATACTAATATTCACCCAAGCTCCATCTGGAACAGGGAGAGGCTGCAAAAGACCATGGTACCTGTGATCACCTAGCTTTGTTTGTTGACATACATCACAAGAGCTCACAAACCTAAGTATTGCTTTCTTCAAACCAGGCCAACTGAAATATGCTTTAATTCTCTGATGTGTGCCTTCTACACCTGAATGTCCACCCCAGGCTGTGTCATGTGAAGCACTTACGGCCTGATCCCTCAATTCTGTTGAATAACCAATGTACAACATGGCCTTCAATCGAATTACTCCCTTACTTACTGAAATATCTGCATCAGAAGTGCTCTTACTTTCTTTACTGATGTTATAAGCACTGATACACTCTTGGGCAAAAGCATCATCTTCACAGGACTTGTAAATCTCTTCTAACCAAGAAGGAAGGACAATTGAAATAGCTCCATAATAGGCCTGCTCGCCATCTTCTAATCTTCTTGACAAAGCATCAGCAGTTTGATTTTCTTGACCTCTTCTATACTCGATTGCATAGTCAAGGCCTAACATTTTAATTAGCCCCTTCTTTTGTATTCTTGTCACAATCTTTTGCTCTAGCAAATGTTTCAAACTTTGATGATCAGTCCTTATTATGAATCTGTGACCATCAAGATAATGTCTCCACTTATCAACTGCTAACAAAATTGCCAAGTACTCCTTCTCATATGTGGACATGGCTTGATGTTTAGGACTAAGAGATTGACTCGGATAAGGAATAGGCCTTCCCTTCAGTGATAGCACTGCTCCAATTCCAGTTCCATAGGCATTAGTTTCTAAGACAAAATCCTCATCAAAATTGGGCATATCAAGATTAAGAGCTTCACACATAGCTGCTTTCAAGGCTGCAAAGGCTGTTTGAGCTCTATCACTCTACACGAAAGCATCCTTCTTCAGCAGATCTGTCAAGGGTCTTGCAATCGGTCCAAAATTAGCAATAAACTTCCTGTAGAAGCCAGTTAAACCCAAGAAACCTCGCAATTACTTTAAAGTGACTGGAATTGGCTAATCTTTCGTGGCTTGTATCTTTGAGGGATCTGTGGAGAATCCCTTAGAGGATATGACATGTCCCAAGTAGTCCAATTGCTGCTGCATAAAAGCATACTTGGATAGCTTGGCAAAGAACTTATGATTTCTTATGGCAAGGAAGACTTCCCTCAAGCGCTGTAGATGATCCTTATAAGAGGCACCGTGAATGAGAATATCATTGAAAAAGACCAACACAAATCTCCTCAGGAACGGCTTAAAGATGTCATTCATTGCTGCTTGTAGATGTCTTCCTCAAGCACTCTAATCTGATGATAACCTTATCTCAAATCCAACTGAGAGAAGAAACATGCTCTATACAATTCATCTAGTAAATCATCAATAACCGAAGTTGGAAACTTATCTTTGATTGTCAAAGAACTAAGTTGCCGATAGTCGATGCACATCCTGGCAGATCCATCCTTCTTGTTTACTAATATGACTGGTGAGGCAAAAGGGCTGTGACTTAGTCGGATGAAGCAAGTCTTGAGCAATTCCTCTACTTGTCTCTCAATTTCTAATTTTTGAGCATGTGGACACTTATATGGCCTCAATTTAAATGGTGCTGCACCAGATTTCAGAGGAATGGCATGGTCAAGGCACCTCTGTGGAGGAAGAGACTTAGGCTGCTCAAAAATGTCCTCAAATTCTTTTATCAAGGCTTTAACTTTAGGCTGCTGCACAGAACATAATTCAGTTGGCGCAATTGCAAACAGATGACCAATCCACTTGTAAGCACTCTTCTTGAAACCTCATTGTAAGGTTTTGCCTTTAATCAGTTGCAATTGAGCTTGATCTTCAATGCCTTACAAAGTAACCTTTGTTCCTTGAATTCAAATGAAACAGTTAGCTTTGCAAAATCAAAAACCACAGGGCTAAATGATCTCATCCAATCAACTCCAAGCACTATATCACATCCTCCCAAGGGAAGGATCCTAAAGTCATAGGTGAATTGATGCTCTTACATAGACCATTGGAAGTCATGGCAATTGTTCTCTGTGACAATTGAGTTCCCATCAGCTACAGTTACAGCCAAGGGATGGGTTTTAATAAATTCATGCCCAACCTTCTTCACCACATTTGGATTAACAAAACTGTGAGTACTTCCACTATCTATTAAGATACTGATGTGCCTTTTTCCTGCTTTCCCTTTGATCCTTATCATCTTGTGAGCTTCATTACTAGTAAGTGCCTTTAGAGAAATATCAATTTCATCCTCAACCAATTCATCTTGGGAATCATGATCAGAACTGTCCTCCTCAAGCTCACATTCATCACTGTCTGAATGTAATGTAGCATTAACTCCATGTACGGACATCAAAAACTTGGAGCTGCACTTATGTCCTGGCTGATAAGGCTGATTGCATTTGTAACAATGCCTTTAAGGCGTCTTCTCAATCGACCTACTGGCCTTGGTCCCAATTATATCTCTATAATGAGGTTTTGAACCATTTCCCTTGAACTTTCCTTTTTCACTTGAAGAAATGACAGTGGCCTCAATCAATTTGGCTTTTGCATAAGCCTTTATTAAGGTCTTAGGACCAATAGCTTTCACAATGTTCTTAATCCGTGGCTTCTATCCACTAATAAAGCTTGAGACACAATAAGACTCAGATGCTTGGGGATAAGCAGCTATCATACTAGCTCTTAAGTTCTCAAATCTTGCCATATATTCTCTTACGGTTGTGGTTTGAAAGACTTTATTGAAATTATCCACTACATCCCTAGTGTCCTCATCACCATATCTTTCACACAACTTCTCCACAAAGTCAGCCCAAGAAAGATCTGGATTTCTCTTTAACAAACTATAAAACCATACCTCGTGATCACCTTGAAGATATACTCCAGCCAATTCCACCTTTTTAGGTTCTTTGATGTTGTAGAAATGGAAGTATCTATCACATCTCCTCAACCATGACATAGGTTGCTTGCAATCAAAGGGATCAATCTACACCCTTGGCTATCTGAAAGTATTGCTCCTATTCTCAGAAGATGCATCATTAGTACCAGATCTTTGTGTTATGCTCGGGATCGATTCCCAAACATAAGCTAAGTAAAATAAGGATAGGTTGAGAGTTTTATATGAGAAAGAAGAGAATTGAGATTAGAAACTAGAGAATTAGGGATGAGAAGTAGAGAGAGTTAGATGAGAGAGAGAAGGTTGATCTCAAATGAGATATTTTGTTGATATTCAATTGAATGATCAGATTTACAGCTGAAGCAACTACTTATAAGCAATCCATTACATTGAACCTAGACATAAGCTCCTAACCAACTAACTAAAATATCTAGAGCTTATGAAAATATCTTGTAACTAACTTTAGCAACCACTTAAGCTAATTGGCGCCAAACACATCAACATTTAACTGACCAGACCTGCCTAGCTCACCACAGGTTTACAAAGGAGGTGACCAATGCAGCTTATTACAATACAATGCAACAGCTCCTAACTAAAGCTAAGGCACACTAACGCAGCTTATGGAATGCATTACTAAACTAAGCTAACTAATGCTATTACATCTTTATTAAACTAATCAACTCTAATCAGCATCTTAACAGCAAATCAGCAACTAAACCGACACAGCTCAAATCCTTGAATTCTCGAATCATAACATTCCCTTCCCCTTGAAAACATTCTTGTCCTCAAGAATGAAAGAGAACGAGACTTGAAAATCACTTGTTGGAGGAATTGCCCTTTAGAAACTGGAGTGCTTTGGACCTTGACATTTTCTTAAACATGTTCCTTCCCCCCTTGCTTCGAACCGTGATGTCAACCTCTTCTTCACTACCGGTATCCCAAACTGATCCATCACTATCAGTGGCACATTCATCATTTTCAGATTGTTCTTCAAGATCAACTCCTCTAACGGCCATGAGCAACTTAGGATTGCACTTATGGCCAGGTACATAGGGTTGATGACACTTAAAACAGCGATTTCGAGGCTCCTTCTCGATATTTCGTGGATCTTTACATTCATCTACCCCCTTGTGACCTAACCCCTTATGATAATGTTGGAAGTTTCCTTCCCGATGCCTTGGCCGATCAAGGAATGTTAAATCTGTGGCCTCAACCAACTTTGCCTTTGCAAAAGCTTGAGACAAGGAAGTAGGTTCAAGTGCCTTCACCAAATTCTTGATTTTAGGCTATAATCCACTGATGAAGCTCGAGACATAAAAGGACTCAGGGGCTTGATGGTTAATCGTTATCATACTAGCTCGGAGATTTTCAAATTTTGGCATGCATTCCTTCACGGTTGTGACTTGAGTTAGCTTGTTGAAGCTATCCACTACATCGCCCAAATCCTCATCACCATAGCGTTCACATAATTCAATCATAAACTCAGCCCAAGTAAGAGCGGAATTGCTCTTCAATAGACTATAGAACCAAACTTCATGACCTCCTTGAAGATAAACCATGGTTAATTCCACCTTTTGATCATCGGGAATGGAATAAAAGTGAAAATATCGCTCGCATCGCCTTAACCAAGAGTGAGGTTGCTTCCCATTAAAATTTTCAAGTTGAACTCTCGGTTGTCTAAAGCCATTGGTTCTATTCTCATAAGAGACTTCATTGCCATGGAAAGGACCAAGACAAGAGACATTTTGTCCAAACCTCTGCTGCTGAATTGAATCTGATGGCTGAACCAAATGTCCAACATTTTAACAAGGAGGTCGTGGGCTAGTTGGATCAAGAGATGGATCAAAGCGTCCTGCATTTTCAAGTCTTGGCCTGTTCGGTGCTGCAGAACTAGGGAAACGATCTGTTGAATCTGGAGGATGTTCTTTCTGATCCCAATTTATGCTCACAAATCGATTATGCTCTTGATCCAATTGATGTTCATGCAATCTGGCAGTAACTTCAGTCTCTAGAACCTGATGCTGAAGTCTGTCCTCTTCAAATGGCAGCTAAACTTGAGGTCTTGCATTCACATTAACAACTTGAGGATTAACTTGTGGATGAGCTCCAATGTTTGGTGCTTGTGTTTGAGGTGGTTCGTTGGCTCTTGGTAACTAACTTACCGGCAACAAACCTCCACCATTTCCACCTACATTCTGTTTTTGCACTTGATTTTTCAACATAGCTAGACAACTATCCACTCTTTCCTCCATTCCTAATTGGTCATTCATTAGAGCATAAATCGCTTGTTTGTTGAGTTCAACAAACCTCACTTCAAAACTCTGCCAATGATGATTTAAATGAGCATCAATCTTTCCATCAATTTCCTGAATTTGATGTTGCACATTATCATTAATCTTCTCTACCAAATCTTGCAATTGTTATGACACAAGATCCTCATTGCCTCGATCATTTCCTCCAAGAGTTTGGTTATTGCACTGATGTTGAATCTCAGCTACCTTCTCATTAAACAACTACGTTTGTTGATCAATTTGCTCAGCCACTGATTTCTCCACTTGCTGCTTATTTTGATTTAATTGTTCTGCAATGTTGACATCAATGCGATGGAAATGCAAGTTGAATTTCTCATCCAACCTTTGTTCCTGTTCCAACAGCAAATTAAGCATTCTGACCTCAGATCTTTGCTCATTATCTAGCGCGGTTTGATTAACTTGAGCTATTTGCACCACCAATGCTGCTAGTTGAACACTCACTCCATCTCCATTGCCAAATTGTGGTTCATTATCTGCATTTCCACTAACAACATCAGCATAGGAAGGATTTGTTGCTGCACGAGCTGCATTTCCACTAACAACATTGCTTCTATTCTCAGAAGATGCATCAATTGTACCAGATCTTTGTGTTATGCTCGGGATCGATTCCCAAACATAAGCTAAGTAAAATAAGGATAGGTTGAGAGTTTGAGAGGAGAAAGAAGAGAATTGAGATGAGAAATTAGAGAATTAGGGATGAGAAGTAGAGAGAGAAGGTTGATCTCAAATGAGATATTTTGTTGATATTTGATTGAATGATCAGATTTACCGCTGAAGCAACTACTTATAAGCAATCTATTACATTGAACCTAGACATAAGCTCCTAACCAACTAACTAAAATATCTAGAGCTTATGAAAATATCTTGTAACTAACTTTAGCAACCACTTAAGCTAATTGGCGCCAAACACATCAACACCTAACTGACCAGACCTGCCTAGCTCACTACAGGTTTACAAAGCGGGTGACCAATGCAGCTTATTACAATACAATGCAACAGCTACTAACTAAAGATAAGGCACACAAATGCAGCTTATGGAATGCATTATTGAACTAAGCTAACTAATGCTATTACATCTTTATTAAACTAATCAACTCTAATCAGGATATTAACAGCAAATCAGCAACTAAATCGACACAGCTCGAATCCTTGAATTCTCGAATCATAACATTCGCTTCCCCTTGAAAACATTCTTGTCCTCAAGAATGAAAGAGAACGAGACTTGAAAATCACTTGTTGGCGGAATTGCCCTTTAGAAACTGGAGTGCTTTGGACCTTGACATTTTCTTAAACACGTTCCTTCCCCCTTGCTTCGAACCGTGATGTCAACCTCTTCTTCACTACCGGTATCCCGAACTGATCCATCACTATCAGTGGCACATTCATCATTTTCAGATTTTTCTTCAAGATCAACTCCTCCAACGGCCATGAGCAACTTAGGATTGCACTTATGGCCAGGTACATAGGGCTGATGACACTTAAAACAGTGGTTTCGAGGCTCCTTCTCAATATTTCGTGGATCTTTACATTCATCTACCCCCTTGTGACCTAACCCCTTATGATAATGTCGGACGTTTCCTTCCCGATGCCTTGGCCGATCAAGGAATGTTAAATCTGTGGCCTCAACCAACTTTGCCTTTGCAAAAGCTTGAGACAAGGAAGTAGGTTCAAGTGCCTTCACCAAATTCTTGATTTTAGGCTTTAATCCACTGATGAAGCTCGAGACATAAAAGGACTCTGGGGCTTGATGGTCAATCGTTATCATACTAGCTCGGAGATTTTTAAATTTTGTCATGTATTCCTTCACAGTTGTGACTTAAGTTAGCTTGTTGAAGCTATCCACTACATCGCCCAAATCCTCATCATCATAGCGCTCATATATTTCAATCATAAACTCAGCCCAAGTAAGAGCGGAATTGCTCTTCAATAGACTATAGAACCAAACTTCATGATCTCCTTGAAGATAAACCATGGCTAATTCCACCTTTTGATCATCGGGAATGGAATAAAAGTGAAAATATCGCTCGCATTGCCTTAACCAAGAGTGAGGTTGCTTCCCATTAAAATTTTCAAGTTGAACTCTCGGTTGTCTAAAGCCATTGGTTCTATTCTCACTAGAGACTTCATTGCCATGGAAAGGTCCAAGACTAGAGACATTTTGTCCAAACCTCTGCTGCGGAACTGAATCTGATGGCTGAACCAAATGTCCAGCATTTAAACAAGCAGGTCGTACGCTAGTTGGATCAAGAGATGGATCAAAGCGTCCTGCATTTTCAAGTCTTGGCCTGTTCGGTGCTGCAGAACTAGGGAAACGATCTGTTGAATCTGGAGGATGTTCTTTCTGATCCCAATTTATGCTCACAGATCGATTATGCTCTTGATCCAATTGATGTTCATGCAATCTGGTAGTAACTTCAATCTCTGGAACCTGATGCTGAAGTCTGTCCTCTTCAAATGGCAGCTAAACTTGAGGTCTTGCATTCACATTAACAACTTGAGGATTAACTTGTGGATGAGCTCCAATGTTTGGTGCTTGTGTTTGAGGTGGTTCGTTGGCTCTTAGTAACTAACTTACAGGCAACAAACCTCCACCATTTCCACCTACATTCTGTTTTTGCACTTGATTTTGCAACAGAGCTAGACAACTATCCACTCTTTCCTCCATTCCTTGCAATTGGACATTCACTAGAGCATCAATCGCTTGTTTGTTGATGTCAACAAACCTCACTTCAAAACTCTGCCATTGATGATTTAAATGAGCATCAATCTTTCCATCAATTTCTTGAATTTGATGTTGCACATTATCATTAATCTTCTCTACCAAATCTTGCAATTGTTGTGACACAAGATCCTCATTGCCTCGATCATTTCCTCCATGAGTTTGGTTATTGCACTGATGTTGAATCTCAGCTACCTTCTCATTAAACAACTGCGTTTGTTGATCAATTTGCTCAGCCACTGATTTCTCCACTTGCTGCTTATGTTGATTTAATTGTTCTGCAAAATTGACATCAACGCGATGGAAATGCAAGTTGAATTTCTCATCCAACCTTTGTTCCTGTTCTAACAGCAAATTACGCATTCTAACCTCAGATCTTTGCTCATTTTCTAGCGCGGTTTGATTAACTTGAGCTATTTGCACCACTTGTGCTGCTAGTTGAACACTCACTCCATCCCCATTGCCAACTTACAGTTCATTATCTGCATTTCCACTAACAACATCAGCATAGGAAGGATTTGTTGCTGCACGAGCTGCATTTCCACTAACAACATTGCTTCTATTCTCAGAAGATGCATCATTAGTACCAGATCTTTGTGTTATGCTCGGGATCGATTCCCAAACATAAGCTAAGTAAAATAAGGATAGGTTGAGAGTTTGAGATGAGAAAGAAGAGAATTGAGATGAGAAAATAGAGAATTAGGGATGAGAAGTAGAGAGAGTTAGATGAGAGAGAGAAGGTTGATCTCAAATGAGATATTTTGTTGATATTTGATTGAATGATCAGATTTACAGCTGAAGCAACTACTTATAAGCAATTTATTACATTGAACCTAGACATAAGCTCCGAACCAACTATCTAAAATATCTAGGGCTTATGAAAATATCTTGTAACTAACTTTGGCAACCACTTAAGCTAATTGGCGCCAAACACATCAACACCTAACTGACCAGACCTGCCTAGCTCACTGCAGGTTTACAAAGCAGGTGACCAATGCAGCTTATTACAATACAATGAAACAGCTACTAACTAAAGATAAGGCACACTAACGCAGCTTATGGAATGCATTACTGAACTAGGCTAACTAATGCTATTACATCTTTATTAAACAAATCAACTCTAATCAGCATATTAACAGCAAATCAACAATTAAACCAACGCAGCTCGAATCCTTGAATTCTCGAATCATAACACTTTGCTGCAGAAAGTGATTAGGCGGCCTATCCAAATGCACAACGCTATCGGGTGAAGTTCTGGTATGAACAACAGAGTCCACGTGCCTCATATTCTGATTTGAGTTCATGCCAGATGTACATGATTGCACTTGTTCAACAGGATGATCATGTGATCTGATGGTTGCTTCAACTCCTTGCGGCGTTATCTCCACATATTGTTGAAGATCTTAAGGTCTAATATTCGTATGATTCATTGAAGGAGCATTGCTTGGTCTGTTCAAGATTGCTGCATTTGTGTTCGGCACTTGTGATTGCATCACTTTAGCCAGAGGCGATAGTTGACTAGCAGGTCGAAGAACTCCAAAAATAGATGATTCACCATGCTTATTTACTTAATGTTGCAGATTAGAAAGCTTGCTCTCAAAACCTTGGAGTTTCTGCTCAATCAGATCTTCATATTTCTTCACATTCTCTGCTTGATCTTGGTTCAAGCTATCAATTCCTTGTTTTTACAGAACCTAAAATCGATTGAACTTATCATCCAATTGTGACTTCGATTGATCATTTGTCACAAATTGAACTTCTCTTGTTGCATTTGCACTTGCAATAGCAGCATAGGAAACATTTGGATCAACAAAAGCAATGGATTGTCCAACTCCTACTCCTTCTGCTCCCGATCGGGTAGTGACAGCTCCAGACATGTTAGGCTTGTTCTTCTTAGATTTCTCTAGCTCAAATCAATCAATTGACAGCATTAACCGGCTTTGATACCAAATGTTAAGCTTCAATTTGAGAAATTGAAGTTAACTTGTGAAGAGAGAGTTTAGATGAGGAGAGAAGTGAGGTTAGATGAGAGTTAGAGAAGAGATGAGAAGAGAGAGAAAATAATCTCAAGAATGAAGTAGATTTCTTATTGAATGAGCAAGACTTACAAGGATTGATCCTCTTATAGGAGAATCTAGATGTAATGACTCGAAATATCCCTAAATAAGCTTAAACCCCCAAAACTAGCCACCTACCAGCTCTATCCGACTTTGGTGCCAAAAAGAAATAACCAACATTTGAACTAGGCCTCATAACTAATGCATTATAAGACTCCCACAACTCAGTACATGGATTACAAGACTCACAAAAGGAAAAAAAAAAAAAAAGCTATTATGCTCTCTTGTGCAAATGAATCATCCTCATAAGACTTATACACCTCTTGAACCCAAGTTGAAAGTATAATAGACACTGCTTCATAGAATCCTTACTCATAATCTTCCAACCTAAGGGACAATGCATCAGCTTCCACATTTTCTTTCCCTTCCTTGTACTCAATGTCATAATCAATCCCCAACATCTTCATTAACCCCTTCGTCTGGATCCTTTTGACAATTTTCTGTTCAAGAAGATGTTTCAAACTTTGGTGATTAGTCTTGATTGTAAAGTGATGCCCATCTAAATAATGCCTCCACTTATCAACAACAAGCAAGATTGCCAAGTACTCCTTCTCGTAGGTGGATAGTGCTTGATGCTTAGGACTCAAAGCTTGGCTAAGGTAGGAAATTGGCTTCCCCTTTTGAGAAAACACAGCCCAAATACCATTTCCACAAGCATCTGTCTCTAGGATGAATTCGGCAAAAAAATCTGGCATTGCTAAAACTGGTGCCTTACATATTGTAGACTTCAAAGCTTCAAATGCTTCTTGAGCTTTATTTGACCACTTAAATGCATCTTTCTTCAATAGATCAGTTAGAGGTTTGGCTATGGCTCCATAAGTAGCAATAAACTTTCGGTAATAGCCAGTCAAGCCCAAAAACCATCTGAACTACTTTAAGGTCACCGGCACACGTCACTCCTTCATTGCTTGCACTTTAGAAGGATCAGTGGAGACTCCTCCATGGGGGATAACATGGCCTAAATATTCCAATTGAGTCTGAGCAAAGGAACACTTAGCCAAGTTTGCATATAACTTGTGATTGTGCATGATCAAGAACACTTACCTTAGATGCACCAAATGATCTTCCAATGAAGGAGTATAAATCAGGATGTCATCGAAGAATACCAATACAAATCTCCTCAAGAACCACTTGAAGACATCGTTTATTACAACTTAAAATGTTGCTAGAGCATTGGTTAATCTAAAAGGCATAACCACAAACTCAAAGTGCCCATGATGTGTTTTAAAAGTAGTCTTGTACACATCTTGCTCCATTACTTTAATTTGGAGATATCCTTGCCTCAGATCAAGCTTGAAAAAGATATGAGTTCCATGTAGCTCATCCAACAGATCATCTATTACAGGGATTGGGAACTTATCCTTCACGGTCAATGAGTTAAGATGCCTGTAATCTACGCACATCTTTGCCGTGCCATCCTTCTTCTTGACAAGTATGACTGGAGAAGCAAAGGGGCTGTGGCTTTGCCTTACAAAGCATGTCTCAACTTGCCTTTCAATTTCAGTCTTCTGTGCATGAGGATACTCGTAGGGTCTTAACTTCACCGGCTCAGAATTTGGCTTGAGAGGAATTGCATGATCCAAAGTCCTCTTTGGAGGCAATGCTTTAGGCTTCTCAAACTCTTCTATTACTGCTCTTGCTTCAGGTTGAGGAGTGTCTCTTATCTCCATAGGAGATATTGCAAACAGTTGTCCGACCCACTGATATGCATTCTTTTTGAATCCACCCTTCAGCTTCTTGCCTTTAACCACTTGCAACTGAGCTAGATCAGCAGGACCTTGCAGAATCGCCTTGGATCCTTGTACCTCAAATGATATCGTCAGCTTAGCAAAATCAAAAACCATAGGACTGTAGGTTTTCATCCAATCTACTCCTAAAACCATGTCGCATCCTCCTAGGGGCAAGATTCTGAAGTCATAAACAAATTTGTGATCTTGCATAGACCATTGAAACCCTTGACACTTGTTCTACGTTAGGATTGAATTTCAATCAGCAATAGTCACTGCTAAATGATGAGTCTTGATAACTTCAAATCCCACTTTCTTCGCCACCTTTGGATCAATGAAGCTATGAGTGCTACCGCTATCAATCAAGACAATGATTGATGTCTTGCCTACTTTTCCTTTAACCCTTATAGTATTGTGAGTTCCATTCCCTATTAATGCTTTCAAGGAGACCTCAACTTCATCTTCACTTAGCTCATCTTGTGATTCCTGGCCCGAATTATCCTCTTCAATCTCAGATTCATCATTGCCAGATTGCTCATCAGCACTGACTCCTTTAGCTGACATGAGAAATTTAGGATTACATTTGCGGCCAAACTGAAAAGGCTGATTGCCTTTGTAATAAAGCCTTTGAGCTTTCTTCTCAACAAAACGAGTAACCTTGGGCCTATCAAATCCCTTCTGCTGCTTGAAGCCTCTTCTCTTGTACCTTGGTCCATTAAAAGAAGCAAAGACTGTGGCCTTAAAAAGCTTAGCTTTAGCATAAGCTTTGGACAGTGTTTTAAGGCCAATTGCCTTCACAAGGTTCTTGATTTTAGGCTTGAAGCTGCTTATGAAACTCGAGACATAATATGCCTTAGTGGCTTGAGGATATACAACTATCATGCTTGCTCTAAGGTTCTCAAAACTTGTCATATACTCCTTCATAGATGTTACTTGAATCACTTTGTTGAAATTATCCACAATGTCACTTAAGTTTTCATCACCATATCTTTGGGAAAGTTCTTCCACAAACTTAGCCCAAGAAAGAGCAGGATTAGTCTTCAATACATTATAAAAGCCACACTTCGTGATCTCCTTGAAGATACACAGTAACAAATTCCACCTTTTGCTAATATGGAATGTTATAAAAGTGAAAATATCGATCACATCTTCTAATCCAAGACTGTGGCTGCTTGCCATCAAAAGGTTCAATCTGCATTCTTGTTTGCCTAAATCCACTGCTTCTATTATTTGGTGAAGCATCATTACTTCCTGATTGCCGCTGACGCCTCTAATCAAGAGGGTGATCCAACTGTTCAACATTCATATCGGTAGATCTGAGGTGTTCTGGATGATCAAGAGGGTGATCATTCTGTCTAAGATTCATACTGGAAGATCGAGATTGCACTTGATCAAGTGGATGATCATGAGGTCTGGCAGTTGACGCGTGTCATATTTACACACCTATTAATTACTATTTTTATTATTTTTTCACCAATTTAATTATAATTATATATTCATTTTGGCAATTTTTGTATTTCATAGGTTTGAAGATTAAAGTTCCAAGAATTGTCAAATTTGGTGCAAATAAAATAAATTCGATGCGTAAATAATTAAACCAAGTCAATTGAGATTCAGGACAAGAATGTACAAGCTCAGCCTCCACCGACCAGGACCTGCACCATCATCTTCAACCTCCAGCCCAGCCCATCACCTCCTCACGCTTAGACCAACATGCACCACTAGTAACCCAAATCTGCACCAGCCCCTCCCGTTACAGTTAACCGGCACTAGCCCATGTCCAGCTTGTCTTCAACAGGCCCGTCAACCACTAGCAGGCCCATTATCAACCTCAGGCCCAACATCAGCTTCTTCTCTCAACCCAGCTTCCTCATCAACGCCAGCCCACCAAACCAAACCAAGCCCAATGCACCTCCAGCCTCAGCTCAACGTCACCTTCAACCTCGGTTCACCCCCGTCAGCCCAGCACCCCCTGTCTCGGCCCAACACCAGGCCCAATCATCACCTCCGATCTCAAGCCCGCCACCAGCGTCCAGCCCACACCGGTACACGTAGGGTTCAATGAGGGGAGAAAGTTGGTTTTGGGGAAGGATTTAAGCTTGATTTTGGGCTCTATTTTTGGTTGTTCCGGACTAACGCATTGTTACAGACCGAGAATCCGAGGCTTGAGTTTAAAGTTGGCTTTTGGCGGGAAAATCAGTAAGGCATCAAAATTCAGTTATATGCTACTAGTGGTTCTGCTGTCCTGCTGCACACACGCTGCTGCTGCTGTTAGTTGCTGATTTAGGCTGTTATTTGGCTCCAATTCTAATAAATTGAGTATTAGTTAGGAGTTTACGTTCTAGATTGTTCTAAAAATTGTTTTGGTGCATTGCGTTTACTTGTTTAGCTTGCTATAAATAAGTGAAGGATGTAATTGTCCAATCATTCAATGAAAAAATCTGAAATCTATCTCATTTTTAGATCAACTCTATTTTCTCATCCCCTTTCCCTTCTTGCTCTCATCTAAACTCTATATTCTTTCTCATCTCATGCTCTCACTATCCCAACCAAGGTTAAGTTTCAAGACCTAATCTTCGAAACATTAACAATTGGTATCAAAGCCTTGATTTGGCTTCCGAATCAAGCTCATATCTGAAAAAAATTATAAGATCTGATTAATTGTGTTGCAATTAATCAACAAAAGAAGGTTGGATACTGATTTAATTCAGATTTGGTGATCAGAAATTCAAATCTGAATTGATTGAAGAATTTTGGCGGTATGGCATCACTTGCTGCATAAACCTGGGAAGGTTGCTTTCGATTGGGAATTTAAGTGACCATATTACATTGAAGGAGGTTCAATTGATCAGTAATTGTTGAGTACATTCAACATCAAGCTGATTCAGATTGAAATTCAATAGCATCGATCAAGCATTTGCTGTAGAAGTGGAGTAACAAAGTAAGTTGTAGTTGCTGAAATTAATGCTGAGCTAACTTGATCCATCGTCCATTGGATCGGTTGAGGAAGAAGTAGAAATTGAGCTATATGATCCACATTATACCTGATCATCCTCAAAATAGCAAAAATCATCGGAATGGAGGTGATTACAGATGTTGCAATTCAGAGGTTGAAGATTGAGGTAATGGTCTACTAAAACTTCAAGTTGCAATTCATTGAGAATTCATATTTGTTGTTGGATGATGTCGATATTGTGTTGCTAAGCATAAAAGTAGTGAGAATTCATCAGAATCTACGGTGATCTTTGAGAATTATATGCTATTGAGTCAAGAATTGATTAGGCGAAACGCTGGCAGCATAGGCGAAAATCTGACAGCAGGATCGAAAGTGTTGAAATTCGATTTTGTTCGTTAAGATCGCTTGAGTGTGGTGTTAAGAACTTGATTTTGTGTAGAGTCAAGCCTAATTCAGAAGTGTGAGTCGACTTACTCGACAAAACGCTCCGGTCAGAAGTCGCGCGAGGTTAGGGTTTGTTCGAAGTTCTGTTCGAAGTTTATCAGTTAGGGTTTATAATCATTGACGGTCGTGGAACCGATAGCAAGGGATTTTTTGTGCGAACGAATGAGTATAACTTCATAAATCAATAGATTGTTAAAGAGTTGCAAAATAAGTTTGATATTTCTGCGAATTTCGATAGTGTATTCTGCGAAAGAGCTGATTATAGATCGAAGTTGTTGTTCATTTGCAAATATGGCTGATGGAGAGAGAATTCGATCAGACGTTGGTGTAAATGTTACGATCGAATCTCAGAATGCTACTAAAGAGGACCTTCAAGACTTGCAGAAAGGTTTTGATCAAAAGATGGATAAAATTCTGTCATTGTTAATGGACAAAGATGCAAAGGATGCAAAGGGGCAAGGTCAGTTGCAACAAATTGAGATTGTTCCACCTACAGAAGTGGTTCTACCGCAAGAGTTTGTTGTTGAGCAAAAAGAGGAGGTATAATCTGTTGTTGTTGAAGATGAACTCGACCACGACAATGCTGAAATTGATGAACACGGGCGTGGAGAACCTAAGGCTGAACAAGATGATTCTTATGAAGACTCTTTGTTGGAGTTAGAGTATCTTGATGACGCTGGGGTACAACATGACATGCATTCGGATGGGGAATATGATCCACAAGTCCGAGGAATGATTAAGACAACAAAGAGTAAGTCGAAGAGAAATCGTCTAAGTGAAGCATTGGGAGATGTTCTGGGTAAAAAGAAGTTGACAAAGCCAAAAGTAAATCGTGAGGTGGTGTGTTAGCCTAAGCAGCTTTTGAGTTCGCAAGAGCAGCACAATGGACAACCTGTGGTTGCTTTAACTGAATCCGATTCAGTTAGAGGACAAAGGGATAACCCACAAGAAGAAGCTAGTCAATAAGAACTAACTCAAGATCATGATTCTACTGATGTATATGTTGATATATCACCAAATCAATTAAGTATGACTCAGTGGCAAGCTTATATGCAGAACCTAAGTGTTGTCCCTGCTGAGCAATGTTATTCTATTGGGAAATCCCTTTTTGCTGCTGCAAGGCCTACAAATATAGGTCAGGGTATGCATAACTCCACTTTTGGGCGTGCTGGAGTGTTAATTCAGGACCAAAACAACATTATCCTGGATGCGTTGCAAGGTCCCTTGTGTTGGGTGAAGGATTACAAATGTGTAAGGGCTGTAATGCACTATCGGCAAGTTCGGAATGAGTTATTCCTTTATGTGAGTAGAGTTATGACTTGTCCAAGTGCGAGCTCCTATGATAAGTTACCGCCTGATCCGGGAGAAGGTTCTCGAGGCGATATGAAGCTGAGAAGAGTCAAATCCTTGCTGAAAAGAAGCACTCGAGCTGCAAGAGTGCGTTTCAAGGTTCACAACAAACAAAGCTTGTTTCCTTTGCTAGCAATGGAGTTAATGAATGTGCACAAAGGTTGTAATGTGGGAAGACAGACCTCTGATCAGATCCACATCAGTACACTAGGTGCTTTAAATAATGTAATTGATGTTGGCAATGAATCACAAGTGATTAGAAAAGCTGGTCTGGTGCTGTTGTTTGATGAAGAACAATTATGTTCCAGTGCAAGCTATGATAAAAGTATGGTAATAGTTGTGGGTCATGAAGAGGTTAACATCAAAGTAAGCCTTGAGGGAAAGGATTATACATGTTACAGGCTACAAAACTCAGATCGTGACATTAAAATCTCACTTGTTCCGAAATGGGTGTTGTTTCGGCTCAAACACAAGCATTTCCTTGAAGGGATGGAAGTTGTTGTTAGTTGGTGGTTTGAGGATATATTGGGCTACTGGAATGATTGTAACAGGCTGGAGCACGGCGCCAAGTTTGGGGAAAAGTTCGAGCAAGCTGCTAAAGTCATTCTCCGAGTCCAATGTGGGTCAAGATTGATCTCTGGAAGTTCAGAATTCTGGCAGCCCTGCATCTCATTACAGACTTATGCAATTGTGACCTATGAGTGCTTATGTTGTTGGGGCCAAAGTTCGGAACCTGAAGCCAAAGTCACAAGTGCTCAATTGTCAAAAAGAGGACAACAAGAATGTAAGATTGTGGCTGAAAATTCTGGGAGCATTACGATTCTTTCAATAACAGCGGTAAAAGAGATGTTCAATGACAATGTGATTGGCACTATCATGACCTTTGGAAGATGTCATAACTTGTGCTCTTCAAGTAGCTTCCATATGGATGTACGCCGAGCTGCAATATGTCATTATGAGTTGTATCTGGTTTGTACTGCTGAGCTTGTGGATTCTGCAGCAACTTCGGTGCAATTGGAAAGCAAACAAGGATTTAATGGTCATGTCATGAGTTGGGTTGGTAGGTGGTTGTATGAGCTGAATTTGTTGAAAATCATTGCAGCAGGACACGTTAATTCAGCAGGAAATCAAGTTCCAGTAACTGATAAGCACTTTCGGCATGCCGATCGGCAAGTTCGGGTTGAAATAATTCTGTTTTTGAAAGGAGTTTTGATTAACAAGGTCTCTATCATGAAGCTGTGCTACTGGGAGGACATTTGCAAGTCGTTTGTCTCCAAGGTTTCAGCTGAGGACAAAGAAATCACTGAAGTTTTGGGGTTACAACTGCATTCTTATGGAACTGCACTGTGTTCGGTTACTATGATCAAGAATTGGGACTGTTTGAGCTGCAGCGAAAAATGCCTACAAGCTGATTTTGATGTTTGGTTCTCTTGGTTTGAGTTTGGAAGGCCTCCCGAGATGCTCAAGGACTTCATATGCAGTTTAATGGGGACAAAGACACACAAAATCAGCAAGGTAGCTTACTACATGCATAAAAACAGAATTGTTTCTACATTTTGGGAAATTCAATAGCAAGACTGGTTTTGGGGCCGTGTGAAGGGCAACAAAAAGAGTGGTGCGTGTGTTGTTGATATGTGGTTGATCAATACAGACCTCAGGTACTTGCTGCATTACATATCCAGCTGCAAGTATGCAATCTCAGAAGTCTTGGAGTTCATCACCATCAACTTCAATTTCTACCTCTACATCAAGAAGTGATTTCAAGTCTCATTCTCTTCATTCTTGAGGACAAGAATGTTTTCAAGGGGAAGGGAATGTTACAAACCGAGAATCCGAGGCTTGAGTTTAAAGTTGGCCTTTGGCGGGAAAATCAGTAAGGCATCAAAATTCAGCTACATGCTGCTGGTGGTTCTACTATCCTGCTGCACACACGCTGCTGCTGCTGTTAGTTGCTTATTTAGGCTGTTATTTGGCGCCAATTCTAATAAATTGAGTATTAGTTAGGAGTTTACATTCTAGATTGTTCTAAGAATTGTTTAGTGCATTGCATTTACTTGTTTAGCTTGCTATAAATAAGTGAAGAATGTAATGGTCCAATCATTCAATGAAAAAATCTGAAATCTATCTCATTTTGAGATCAACTCTATTTTCTCATCCCCTTTCCCTTCTTTCTCTCATCTAAACTCTATATTCTTTCTCATCTCATACTCTCACTATCCCAACCAAGGTTAAGTTTCAAGACCTAATCTTCGAAACCTTAACACGCATCTCTCTCCTTCTCTCTCCTCTTAATTTCAACTTTTTCGTTTTCTTTGTTTACTTTTTATGTAAATTGAAATGAGAGCGAAATTAGAGTGAACACCAACATGAGTTCATACATCTCGTCCTTCACCGGTTCGTCCTTGATGGAGAGCTAACTTGCCCTCTGGGGTTAGATGAAGTCTTAGCTTTTTTTACTTTATATTACTTTTAATTTTAGGATAATTATTTTTACATGAATTGCTTGATTGTGAGAAATACTATGTAGTATTGTGATTTAGTTGTTTATTCAATTGATATGATTATTGAGTATATAGCCTTTAATTATTGGTATTGATATTTATAAATTAATTCTTCGTTCTTGTAGCCTTAGAAGTAATTAATCAAGCAATAGTATTAACCAAATTGTTAATTAAAGCCTATGTTCCCTATGCTTTACTTAGATAGGGTCAATACGTGATAATTAACTATATGGTAGGTTGAGCTTATTTTCCTTATGCTTTAGTTAGATAGGGTCAATACGCGATACTAACAACATCCCCTTAGTAGGTTTCAGCTTGCAGCCTAAACCACTACCCGTGTAACAATCAACAATCCCAAGTTGAGAGTTAATGCAAAAATAATTGGCTAATGATGGATTCGAAACCCTAGGTTCCAATTTAATGCACTTTTTCAATTAGAAGTAGAATACCTCTGTTTGATTATCGCTTTCTTATATTAATTAACACAAAAACCTCTCAATTTTATTCAAATTAATTTAGGCTATAGAATAAATTCACGCACTCTTTGTTCCTGGGGTTCGACACCCTCTTGCCCTACACTTCAATTTAGATGTGTTTAAGAGATAGGGTTTTAGATTAAATTTTGATAGATGTAGAAATACACATGCATAGTGTCTGTTCTTCATGCTCTAGTGTCTCTCATTCTACACAAGATTGCCTCTCTGCTTCACCTTTTGTTTAGTGGTAAGAGGAACAAGTTAATGCAGCCCAAGGATGCTTGAGAAATGATTCGCACTCGAACACATACAATCCGGGCTGGAGAAACCATCTAAACCTCTCCTGGAAGCAAGGAGGAGAAGGACATTCATGCCACAACAACAGAATCTACGACCTCAACCATCTGGTATGCCACGACCTCTCTGTTTTCAACAGCAAGGGTTTGCTTCTAACTACTCTCTACCTTCTAACTTGAGCTCCAATACAAATTTTGAAGAGAAGGTCTTGAGTGCACTGAAAGGTTTGAAAGCTAATTCCCAACTCCTCCACTCCCATACACAATCGATCTCAAAGCTAGAAACCCAAATAAGTTAACTAGCTAACACTTTGAGCAGGAGAGATGAGGGAAGACTCCCTAGCCAAACCGTAGAAAACCCTAGGAATTGCGTGAGGCAAGACAACTATACTCCCCCTCAAGAATAAGCAAAGTCCATTACAGAGTTAAGAAGTGGGACGGAGGTTGACAATGGGTTGAGTGCTGAGAGTAAAGTACCCACAAGCGGTGAGAAAGAAGAGAAGAGCAAGGAAAGAGAGAAGCCGACTGATGAGGTCACGCACCCTTCTCCCATTCTTAGGACCTCTAATCTTCCTTCCTCATATGTACCTAGAGTGCCCTTCCCCCAAGCTTTAGTTGCACGAAATCCAAATGGGAAGGACAAGAAGTGGGACGATATTTTGGAGACATTTAGGCAAGTCCAGACAAACATTCCCCTTCTAGATGCAATTAAACAGATCCCGGACTATGCGAAGTTCATTAAGGACTTACTGAACCAAAAGAGGCGACCAAGAGCACATCTGCCTAAAAAAGTGTTTTTAGCCTAGCAAGTGAGCTCTATTTTGAAGTGCAACACTCTAATTAAGTACAAAGACCCTGGTGTCCCCACCATCTCTTGTTCACTAGGAGATTACCCGATTGATAAAGCTTTACTGGACTTAGGAGCAAGTGTCAACATTATTCCTTACTCGGTTTATGAGGACTTAGGCTTAGGAGAGTTGCAACCCACCATGGTGACCTTGCAGTTCGCGGACTGACCAACTAGGATCCCCCGTGGTGAGCTTACTTACGTACTAGTGAAGGTAGACAAAGCTATATTTCCTGCTGATTTTCGTGTACTTATGGAACCTTCTAGTCATTTGAAAAACCATATCCCTGTCATTTTAGGTCGGCCTTTCTTAGAGACAGCAAATGCCACAATTAACTATAGATCTGAGGTAATGGATGTTAGATTTGCAAACATGACTATTATGCTAAATATTTTTAAGGCTTCAACGTCACCCACTAGTGAGGATGAGTCGGAGTGTTTTTGTGTAGATGTTGTTGATGATTTGGTGGACCAAACACTCTCCTCTACTTTAGTTAGTGACCCCCATGATGAGAATATGAAACCTTCTAAAGAGATGTAACAAGGGTTGAACCCTGACATTAAAGAAGTTTTGGGTTGAGAGAAGAATCACGACGTTATGATTCACGAGGGAATTGTACTAGGTCGAAGGTTGTCTAAGGAGGGTATTGAGGTTGATAGGACTAAGATAGATTTGATTCTTAACTCGCCCCCTCCCTCAAATGTGAAGCAAGTCGGAGACTTTCTAGGTCATGCGAGTTCCTATAAGGGATTCCTTAAGGACAGCGGGAAGTTAGCTAGAGCGTTGACCAGTTTTCCTGCTAAGGACATATCTTTTGAGTTCAATGAGTCTTGGTTAGAAGATTTTCATAAGCTTCGATCTACACTTATTGCTGCCCCCATTAGGCATCCACCCAACTACTCTCTCCCTCCTGAAATCATGTGTGACATTTCTGATTGTGATGTAGATATTGTCTGAGGTTATCTCGATGAAGTTGCTTCCTTGGTTGATGCCATTACTTGATCTTCGCTAGACCCAGTGCGCCCGGCAGAAGCCATAAAACTTAGTGCTCCTAAGAGGCAGCCTAGGTTTGTCATTTCTTGTTTTTAGTTTAGTTTTTGAACTAATTAGTTTCTTGGAGACCCGTTTTGTCTCTTTTCAGGTTCTTGTCCCGTGCTGAAGGAGTCATACATGCTCACGCCACCTTGTTAGGTTGTATCGCTCCATCTCTCCTATTTCTTGTGCTTTAATGATTAATGTTGTTGCATTGAGGACAATGCATGATTTAGGTGTGGGGGTGAGGCTCATTTGCATGTGCTCATTTTTGGTCTAATTTTTAAAATTTTGAACATCTTTTGCGCATTATAACCGTTTAGCCAAGTTTTCCTTGATTGGCGCGTATGTTATGATGACAGTGGGATTAATTGTTTATTTTGTTTTCTTAATTCCATGAAATTAAATGATTTTATTTCATACATGTTAATGAGTATTGTTGATCATTGTTGATATACTCATGCCGCTCACATATTCACTATGCACAGGACTTTCATGTTGTGGAAAATCTGAAAAATTTGAGTAAACAATCTTATATCTTGAGTTTAGCAGGCTTACCCTATTGGCTTATCCTAATCCTTGCCTCTTGATACGATGTAAAGTACTTGTTGATCAATGTCAATTGTAAAGTTGAGGTACTTGTTATGCGAAGGTCCAAAAATTGGACAGAAAAAGAAGAGAGAACGAAAAAAAAGGGAAAAAAAATGAAAAGTAAGAAAGAAAGAAGTTTCCTCCAAAGAAAAGAAAAGTAAAAGGGAAAAAAAAGGCAAAAGAAAAAAAGAAAGTGAGAATTGATGGACATTAATGATAAAATTGTTCTTCTTTTGTGTTATATTGATTTCAAAATAATGTAAAGTAGTCACTTATATGCCACTTAAAATTCTCTATGTATGGGCATGTGTTTAGGTGATTCAATAGTGTGGGTGTACAAAACCTTGGTATATTTGATTGGAAGCGAGAATTTGAGGAGATTCTATGGCATGAGATCCTATTCACTTTCACTTGTGCGCTTAAATTGCTTAAGTAGTTTCTACTTGTTCATACAGGGTTAACGAAATTTTATGACGAGTTTTGAAGTTTAATCATCTGAATTCATAGAATTGGAGAATGCTCTGGATGACTGAATCTTGCCTTGAATTCTAACGTATGTTTTAATCTCGGAAAACTTGGTGAAGGTTGGGGTAGTTGATCACTTGAGTCGTTATGTCTATTCTATGTTTGCGCGAGGACTAGCAAAGGTTAGGAGTGGGGTTGTTGATGCGTCTCATATTTACACATCTATTAATTGCTATTTTAATTATTTTTGCGCCTGTTTAATTATAATTATATATTCATTTTGGCAATTTTTATATTTTATAGATTCGAAGATTAAAGTTCCAAGAATTGTCAAATTTGGTGCAAATAAGATAAATTTGATGCGTAAACAATTAAATCAAGTCAATCAAGATTCAGGACAAGAACGTATAAGCTCGGCCTGCATCGACCCGAACCCGCACCACCATCTTCAGCCTCTAGCCCAGCCTATCACCTCCTCACGCTCAGGCCAATACACACCACCAGCAACCCAAATCTCAACCAGCCCCTCCTGTTACTGTAAATCGGCACCAGCCTATGTCCAGCTTGTCTTCAACAGGCCCATTAGCCACCAGCAAGCCCATCATCAACCTCAGGCCCAACGTCACCGTCTTCTCTCAACCCAGCTTCCTCATTAAAGCCAGTCCACCGAACCAGACCAAGCCCAACGCACCTCAAGCCTCAGCTCAACGTCACCTTCAGCCTCAATTCACCCCCCTCAGCACAGCACACCCTATCTAGGACCAACACCAGGCCCAATCGTCACCTCCGATCTCAAGCCTACCACCAGCATCCAGCCCACACTAGTACACGTAGGGTTCAGCTAGGGGAGAAAGTCGGTTTTGGGGAAGGATTTAAGCTTGATTTTGGGCTCTGTTTTTGGTTGTTCTAGACCACCACAGCTCTCTCAATCTCTCTCCTCTCAATTTCAACTTTTTCTTTTTCTTTGTTTACTTTTTCGTTAAATTGGAACGAGAGTGAAATTAGAGTGAACACCAACATGAGGTCATACATCTTCTCCTTCACTGGTTCATCCTTGATGGAGAGCTAACTTGCTCTCTGGGGTTAGATGAAGTCTTACCTTTTTTACTTTGTATTACATTTAATTTTGGGATAATTAATTTTACATGAATTGCTTGATTGTGAGAAATACTATGTAGTATTGTGATTTAGTGGTTTATTTTCCCTATGCTTTAGTTAGATAGGGTCAATACGTGATAATTAACAATATGTTAGGTTGAGCTTATTTTCCTTATGCTTTAGTTAGATAGGGTCAATACGCAATACTAATAACATCACCTTAGCAGGTTGAAGCTTGCAGCGTAAACCACTACCCGTGTGACAATCAATAATCCCAAGTTGAGATTTAATGCAAAAATAATTGGCTAATGATGGATTCGAAACCCTAGGTTCTAATTTAATACACTTTTCCGATTAGAAGTAGAATACCTCTGTTTGATTGTCGCTTTCTTAGATTAATTAACACATTTGTTTATGTGGGTTTTCTCCGGGTCTCTGTGCATGGCCTCTCCGAGCATGAATATGTTTGTTGATGATGATGGCCGGTGTGCTCTGGGGGCTGCTGATATCATAGCTTTCATGGTCGTGGTGTCTTGTTTTCTCTCTCCTCGTGCTCTCTGCATTCGGTTGTCTCCGGCAGCATGGGGTTGTGGGGCCGTTGTTTTCTCTCTCCTCCCTGTTTTGGGTTTTGGGGGGCGGTTGAGGGGGTGGTGATGGGTGGTCCACGGGTGGTGCTAGGGCTCATGGGAGGTGCTAGGGCTTGTGCTGTATTGGGGTTGTTGATGGGACCCCGTGTTGTGGGGCGTTCGAGCCTGATGGGAGTGGGCCCTCGGGTCCAGGTTTAAGATGCAAGTGCTTTACATGATCTTGGGCTAGCCACTTCAGGCCACCTGATGTTGGTTGGGTTGACGGTTGTGATGGACTCAAGCTGGGCTAAGCAAGGTAGGAATGTGGGCCAATCATCGGGCTGTTGATAGGGACGGCCTTGAGCCGGGCTGACCCCGTCTATTTCCACTTGGACTGCTCTTCGACAGCTGGGCCTCAGAATGGGCCAAAACAAGCCATGACCCATCCCTTTTTCTCTCTTGCCAATGGGAGTTCTCAAAGCCCAAAAAAAAAAAAAAAAAAAAAAAAAAAAAAAAAAAAAAAAAAAAAAAACTAACCGGGACTGTAGCAGGTCCATGCTGGTGGGCATGCTGCCCCCCCTTGCTCGTGATTGGGCCTGATTCACTCAGGCCCTCACGGGGTGTTCCTTTCCCCCTACCTGGCCGAAACTCCTTCAGCTAGGGGGCTCTTTTTTCCCGCTTGGGCTTTGTCATGATAGTTCGTGTGGGTGTGTTGGATGTGTTGAGGGAAGTTTGGTCTACACTGGGTCAAGTATGTCGGACCGCGGACCAATCATTGGGTTGATGATGGAGTTCGCTTTTAGAAGTGGGCTGACTCCGTCTATTTCCACTTGGACTGCTCTTTGCTTGCTGGGCCACAGAACGGGCCATAAGTACCATCCATGTCCCTTCTTCTCTTTGCTTGTCTGCGACTTTAGCCGCATGGCCGATTCGAGGGCTTGTTGCGAGTTGTCACGGGGTTGACAGTCCTTTGTTGAGTTATGACGTTTGAACAGTTTTGAAGAAGTAGTTTCAACATCTCATTTCTCTTCCAAGACTGGGCTTGAGTGCACTGTTGTTTTACTGGGTTTAAGGATCTTCATTGTTGTTTTTACGCATTGTTTTTCCTTTTTAGAGACTTGTACTTAGGAGTTTCCATTGATGTTCCTTTGTATTTCCTCTTTGTTGCTTTTGCGTGTTTTGCTTTCTTTTTGATTGCATTTGTAGGCTTCGACCATCTTGGGGTATGCCCCTCGTACTTATGTATGAACGTACATTGGTGCGGCTTTTTTGATATATATAAACTGACTTATAAAAAAAAAAAAAAAAAAACACAAAAACCTCTCAATTTTATTCAAATCAATTTCGGTCAAAGAATAAATTCACGCACTCTTAGTCCCTGTGGTTCGACACCCTCTCGCCCTACACTTCAATTTAGATGTATTTAATAGATAGGGTTTTATATTAAATTTTGATGGACGTAGAAAAAAAATCAGCAGTTACTTCAACCTCTGGAATTTGATCTTGAGGTCAAACATCAGCTGCCTGAGGACGGGTTTGGGGATTATTAGTTACATTAGCCACTTGAGGTCTGTCTTGAGATTCAACAACAACATTCAAAACTTGAGATTGAACTACATTAGGAGGTTGCATTTGCTTACTTGCAGGCAACAAGATTCCAACTCTGGACGAAACACCTTGTCTAATGACTTGATCTTGCAGACCAGTAAACCTTTCCTCCACTTGTTGCAATTGCCGAGACATTCGATCTTCAATCCTCTGGTTGCTCTCCAACTAAATGTGCCTCAACAACTGAAGCATTCGGTCATCCCTCTTCTGATCATTCTCCTGCTGGATTTGCTTAAATTGATCGAACATCTCATCCTTGTGTTAATCATTATGCTATTATATTTGCTTAAATTGATCGAGCATTTCATTCATCTCTAATTTCAACTGATAATTCGTAACGAACTGAACATTTCTTGCTGCACTAGCACCAACTGCCGCAGCATATGAGACATTGGGAATAACAAAAGTAGCTAGATTTCCAGCTCCTGCTTATGATCGAGTTGTGACACCACCCGAAATTGTTGAATTCTGTTTCTTGCGCTTTGCCATATCGAATCAATCAACAAACGAGCAATTAACATCCAACTCAGGCTCTGATACCAAATGTTAAGCTTCAAGATCTACTTGAGCTTAACCTTGAGGAAGGATAGGATAGTGAGAGAATCAAGATGAGAAAAAGAAGTGAAAGAGATGAGAGATTAGAGAAAGTTAGATGAGATAGAGAGAAAATATCTCAAAGAGATGATTGTAATTTTCCATTGAATGAATCTCCCATTACACTTGAAACAACTACTTATACTCAATATAGTTACATTGCATCAAGACTAACCGAACTAGACTTATTAAGTTAACAGCCGCCTTAGTGGACTAAGAAGGACCACCAACCGACTCAACTAACAATATGAAGGAATTGGCGCCAAACAACAAGCCAATTCAAACATTACAATTCAATTAATGAAACGCATCACTTAACTAGAGCTAATACATGCAGACTAACCAGCATAACAACAACAAGATCATAACATACGCCCTTCAAAGCTTTGTATGGATATGATCCTCTAGCACCATTGATGTTACAGGGAGAAATTTCGCATGTGGTGGAAGTTAATGAGTTGCCGAATCTGGAAGTTAATGAGTTGCCGAATCAAAGGAAACAGTTAGAGATGCAACTTAGGGACAACTTGCAAGTTGCTTAGTTGAGGATGAAGTATTTTGCTGATAGGAAAAGGATTGACAAAACCTTTAAAATTGGTGACTATGTTTTCTTAAATTACAACCATACAGGCAGTCGTCCATTGTAGTGTGCAAGAATGTCAAGCTAAGTGCTTGGTTCTTCAGTCCTTACAAGGTGTTGGAGCGAGTGAGAAGGGTTGCTTACAAGTTGGAGTTGCCCCCGAAGTCTTCAGTTCATCCTGTGTTCCATGTTTCGTTGTGTTAGCTTACAATTAAGAATTGAAAGTCTAACCTTGTAGAAGAAAGAGATATGATGAGAAGAGAAGTGAAAGGGGATGAGAAATAGAGAAAGAGATGAGAAAGAGAGAGAAATTCCAAAAGAAAATTCAGATTATATTCATTGAATGCTTGAAATACATGCTTAAGACCCTATTTATACACATTTGGGCACATTGCATCAAGACAAATTCAAGTTATGCCATCTAACAGCTTTTCCCGCCAAATCTGCAGCAAAAACCTTCAAATAGACCCGGTTTGACCAATTAACTGATTTTGGTGCCTAAAACCTACCCAACAATGAAACACTTACAACCAGAAAATTACAATTAAAATTCATCAATTCATAACATTCCCTCCCTCTTTAGAAACTTCTTGTCCTCAAGAAGTGAAATGAGGGAATTAGCTCTTCAAAATTTTGCAATTTTCCCAAGTCATAAAGCTCTTGTTCAAATTGCTCCAAGTCACCGATACCTCTTGAACAGCACCTCCATCTGTCTGCAGCACCCTACAGCCCTTAACAGCAGCTGGTTGCAGTAACAGCAAGCCATTTGCCTCTGCATTAGGTGGATTTCGAGCAATTTCAGCACCTCTCTTGACCTGCTTTTTAAGTCAGGACACATGGAACACTGGGTGAATGTATGAATGCGAAAGGTAAGTCAAGCTTATATGCAACATTGCCAACTTTCTCCAAGATTTTGTATGGGCCAAAGAATCGGGAGCGTAGCTTGACATTACTCCTGACAGCCAAGGAAGACTGTCTATATGGTTGTAACTTATGGTAGACCATGTCACCAATGTCATAGCTTTTGTCTACCCTTTTCTTATCTGCATAATACTTCATCCGAGCTCGAGCTTGTTGGAGATTGTCCTTAAGCACTTGCATAAATTGTCTCCTCTGCTGCACTAAATCGGTTGCTGCAGAATCAGTATTTCCCGGTTGTTGCAGCATCATAGGTGAAGGAGGAGGATAACTATACAAAGCTTGGAAGGGTGAAGTGCCAATTGATGTATGGAAGTGAGTGTTGAACCAAAACTCAGGCAAAGAAATCCAATGATTCCACTCCTTGGGCCTTAAGAAAACCATACTCCAAAGGTATTGCTCCACACATTGGTTGACTCGTTCCGTTTGGCCATCCGTTTGAGGATGGTAAGAAGAACTAAGTGCCAATGTGGTACCCATCAACTTGAACAACTCCCTTCAAAATGTGCTTGTGAAAATCTTGTCCCGATCTGACACAATGGATTGAGGCAATCCATGTAATTTGTAAATGTTGTCAAGGAAGATCCTTACCAATTTTTCAGCAGTAACGGGTCGAGCAAGAGCAATAAAATGGCTATACTTAGTGAAACGATCCACCACTACCCATATAACCTCTTTGCCTTCAGACCTCGGTAATCCGTCGATGAAGTCCATGCTCCATCCGAAATAGGAAGTGGTTGAAGTAGACCCTTGTAACGATGATCTCCCAACTTCGTTTGTTGACATACTTCACAAGTCTTCACATAATCACTTACTTCTTTTTTCATGCTTGGCCATGTAAAGTATGCTTTAACTCTTTGATATGTGCCTTCTACAGCAGCATGACCTCCCCAAGCAGCATCGTGTGAAGCTTGTATGACTTGTTTCCTCAAATCAGTAGCAGAACCAACGTACAATCTTCCATCAATTCTGATCAACCCCCTCTGCAAGGTGATTTCTGGCTCTGCAGCAGCATGTTCTGCATCAGATTTAAGGATCGCAGCAGCAGCTTTTTCTTGGGCAAAAGGATCACCCATATATGACTTATGTAGCTCTTCCATCCATGAAGGTACAACCAAGGTTACCGCATTACAAGTCCCCTGATCTGCATCTTCAAACTTCCTTGACAGTGCATCCGCAGCCACATTCTCTTTGCCACTTCTATACTCGATGTCATATTCAAGGCCTAACATCTTCATAAGACCTTTCTTTTGAATTCTTGTCACGATCTTTTGTTCAAGGAGATACTTGAGGCTTTGGTGATCCATTCGAATGATGAACTTGTGACCCTCCAAGTAATGCCTCCATTTCCCCATGGCTAAGAGAATTGCTAGGTACTCTTTCTCATAGGTTGACATGGCTTGATGCTTAGGACTAAGAGCTTGACTCAAGTAAGCAATAGGCCTTCCACCTTGAGAAAGAATAGCCCCAATACCAGTACCACTTGCACCGGTCTCCAAAATAAAGCTTTCGGTGAAGTTTGGAATTACCAACACCAGTGCAACACACATTGAGGCTTTGAGAGCTTCAAATGCAGCTTGAGATCTCTCATTCCACATAAAAGCATCCTTCTTCAAGAGCTCCATTAAAGGTTTGGCAATAGAACCATAACCCTTAATAAATTTTCTATGATACCCGGTCAATCCCAAAAAACCCCTCAATTGCTTCAAGGTGATCGGAATTGGCCAATCTTGCATTGCACGGATCTTATTAGGATTAGTAGATACTCCCTTTTGTGAGATGACATGACCCAAATACTCAAGCTTATTTTGAGCAAACGAACATTTGGACAACTTTGCAAAGAACTTGTGTTGTCGCATTAAAACAAACACTTGCCTGAGGTGAGTGAGATGAGCTTCATATGTTGAGCTATAAATCAGTATATCATAGAAGAAAATGAACGCTGAATTCCTCAGAAAAGGCTTGAAAACGTCATTCATGGCTGCTTGGAAAGTGGCCGGAGAATTTGTTAAACCGAAAGGCATAACGACAAACTCGAAATGGCCATGATGAGTTTGAAAAGCTGTCTTGTAGATATCTGGCTCGAGAACCCTGATTTGATGATACCCTTGCCTCAAATAAAGCTTTGAAAAGAAGCATGCTCCATGTAGCTCATCAAGCAAATCGTCTATGGCCGGAATAGGGAACTTGTCTTTCACTTTTAAAGCATTCAACCTTCGGTAGTCTATACACATTCTGGCCGAACCGTCCTTCTTTTTCACGAGGATCATGGGTGAAGCAAAAGGACTACGGCTCTGTCTAATGAAGCTCAAGTGAAGAAGCTCCTCCACTTGCCTCTCAATCTCGGTCTTTTGGCCATGTGCATATCGGTATGGCCTTATTTTGAATGGCTCAACGTTCACGCGCAAAGGAATAGCATGGTCCACACTCCTTGGTGGAGGAAGACTCTTAGGCTCCTTAAAAATGTCCCCGAATTCATATATCAAGGCCTGCACATCAGGTAGAGGATCCTGCTGCAGCTCTACCGAACTGATCATGAACATATGACCAATCCATTCGATCGCTTTCTTCTTAATTCCACCTTGCACATGCTTAGCATCAATCAACTTGATCTGAGCTTCCTCGAATATGCCTTGCAAAGATACTTTGGTGCCATGAACTTCAAATGCCACTGTCATTTTGTCAAAATCAAACACAACCGGGTTGAAGGTTCTCATCCAATCCACCCCGGGCACCATATCGCAACCTCCCAAGCCCAAAACTCGAAAATCAAAAGTGAATTGATGGTTTTGCATAGGCCATGGGAATGCTATGCACTTGTTTTGAGTTGTTAAAGAATTTCCATTAGCCACCATTACCGCCAAGGGATGAGTTTTTGTCATGTCATGCTTGACCTTCTTAATCAACTTGGGATCAACGAAACTATGAGTGCTCCCACTGTCAATAAGGATAATGATGGAATGCTTTCCAGCCTTGCCTTTGATTTTGATGGTATTGCGAGCTCCACTACCAGTTAGAGCCTTCATAGATATCTCCACTTCATCACCACTTGATTCTTCCCGTGAATGACAGCCTGCATTGTCCTCCTCTGCATCTGAAGCTGTTACCCTCAGACTTGAACCTCGAACATAAACTAATATAATTTTAATAGGGTTGAGAGTTTGGGATGAGAAAGAATTGAATTTGAGATGAGAAAGTAGAGTTTAGAGTTTAGATGAGAGAAAGAAGGGAAAAGGAGATGAGAGAGTAGAGTTTGATCTCAAATGAGATTAATATTCAGATTTCATTGATTGATTGAATTGATCATTACATTCATCTCTTATTTATAGCAATCTAATACAAGCCAATGCAATGGATCTAGACTTATTCCACTAACCAACCTAGGAGTATCTAGAATTATCTAGAAAATAAACTAACTAATATTGAAAACATTATTATTGGCGCCAACACAAAATAACAGCAGCAAGTAGTAACTAACAGCAACAGCATGCATCAGGTGTGTAGATCAGCAAGCAGCACAACACTAGCAGCAACAGAGCACAACTCAGCACAGCAGCAGCATCAGTAGTAGACAAGTAGGATTACAGCTTTCACTCTTAAACTTATACTAACAATGCACCACACTTAACTAATCAAACTAATCAATAACAGCAGCAGCCAAGTAACGCAGCAGCAGATCGGTACCAGCAGCAGTAGCAGGTCAATATACCAGCAGCACAGATCAGAAGAACAGCTCAACAGAATTTTAACACCAATCCCCATTCCCGCCAATTCAACAATTAAATCCAAGTCTCGGATTTTCGGTTTGTAACAGAAGCTTCACTGTTTGAATCAACAGCAACACGGGATCCCTTTGCATACATCAATGCTTGAGTTTTGCACCTATGACCAGGATGATATGGTTGATTACAACGAAAGAAAAGCCTCACAGAACTTCTGTCAACAACACGCTTAAAACCAGCACTGGAACTTTTCTGCTAATGAGGTATGAACTTGCTGCCATGCTACTTGAACTTGTCACTTGATTGGACTTGAGTAGCTTCAATCAATTTTGCCTTGTTATAAGCACTTGACAAAGTCTTAGGATCAATGGCTTTCACCATATTCTTGATCCTAGGCTTCAATCCACTTGTAAAGCAAGAAACGTAATAAGATTTAGCATCCTCGGGAGCTATGGACAAAACAGATAGCAAGTTGGCTCTTAAGTTCTCAAATCTAAGCATATACTCTCTCACGGTTGAAGTTTGACACAATTTGTTAAAGTTATCCACAACATCCATTGAGTCACCTTCTCCATAACGTTCACACATTTCTTCTACGAATTGGCCCCAAGAAAGGCTCGGTTTACTGTTTAACAAACTATAATACCAAACCTCATGGTCACCATGTAAATGCACTGTAGCTAGCTGGAGCTTTTCATCATCAGGTATGTTATAATACAGGAAGTACCGGTCACACCTTCTCAGCCATGATTCCGGTAGCTTTCCATCAAAAGGATCAATTTCAACTCTTGGCTGCCTGTAATTAACACTCCTACCACCAGATATAGTGTCATTACTCATTGATCTATGCTGGTACTATTGATCAGGAGGTCTGTCCAGATGATCGAGCTCATCAAATTTAACTCTGCGTTGCAACACTGAATTCGGTGGCCTGATGCTGCGGTCTGCGTTTAAAGCTTCAGGTCTGCAATGTGCTTGTCTAGAGGCTCGATCCTGATTGTCTACATCAATTTTAGGTTGCAAAGATTGATTTTCAGCTAATCTAATGTTAATTGAAGGTCCTGCATCCGACTGCATTATCGGAGACCTGCCTCGGTTCCTCAATAGACTTTCAGGCCTGTCAACATTGTCTTGCTGCTGATCGGTCTCCATCTGATGAAAGATCTGACTTGCAGGCTTCAAGATTGCATTAACACTTGATTCTCCTTGTTTATTAACCTGATCTTGCAATTTTACAATTTTCTCTTCAATTTGTTGCAATCGTTCCACCTTATTCGCATCTTTATCCAAAATCAACTTCGACATTTGTTGAATGCTGTCATTCTGTTGTTTAATCTCGATGCTATGCTGATCAAACTTCGCGTCCTGCTGATCAAACTTTGCATTTTGCTGATCAAACTTGGCATTCAGCTGTTTGAACTTGTCATTCAACTCCTAGTGGTGATCAATTGATGCATCAGCACCAGAATCTGTCACCGTAGCTGATACATTTGCTCCTCCAGCTCCTTATCTGGTTCTCAAACCTTCAATCATGTTTTTCTTTGATTTTTCTAGCCTCAATCAATCAATCGATTGCTTGAACCAGCTCTGATACCAATTGTTAGCTTACAATTAAGAATTGAAAGTCTAACCTTGCAGAAAAAAGAGATAAGATGAGAAGAGACGTAAAAGGGGATGAGAAATAGAGAAAGAGATGAGAAAGAGAGAGAAATTCCAAAAGGAAATTCAGATTATATTCATTGAATGCTTGAAATACATGCTTAAGACCCTATTTATGCACATTTGGGCACATTGCATCTAGACAAATTCAAATTGAGCCATCTAACGGCTTTTCCTGCCAAATTTGCAGCAAAAACCTTCAAATAGACCCGGTTTGACCAATTAATTGATTTGGCGCCTAAAACCTACCCAACCGACTTTTAAAATCTAACAACCTAACAATGAAACACTTACAACCAGAAAATTACAATTAAAATTCATCAATTCATAACACGTTGCTTAAAAAGTATGTGGTAGTTGGTAAAAGTGCTTCAGTAGGTCAGCCTCAGGCTACATTATAAGGCATATTGGTGCAACAGCCAAAAGTTATCCGGGATTCACGATTAGTGCTGCAGCAAGGAAGGCAGAGCAAGGAAGTCTTAGTTAGTGGTGCAGTTTGAGTACTGAGAATGCAACTTGGGAAGATTGGCATTTCTTGAGGTCTTAATTTCCATCATTTCATTCTTGAGGCAAGAATGTTCTCAAAAGGGTGGCATTGTTATGATTGTCATTAGGCTAGAATGACGTTTAGCTCGTTTTTGTTCAATTGCTTTTGTATGGTCCCTTGGTGGGAAAATTGGTTGTGTTGGTGCTGTTTTGACTTTCATAAGTCGGTTGTGGGTTAGTTTTGGCTGCCGGTTTAGTTAGGGCCGTTTAGTTCCTTGTTTTGATGCATTGTGTCTTGAGTTAGTATAAGCAGCTCAATCTCATGTAATAATCTTTTCATCAATGAAAATATCTTGGAATTTGCTCTCTCATCTCTAAAATTCTCTCTAATTCTCATCTCTTTCACTTCTTTCTCTCATCTAAACTCTCAAACCTAGGTTATGAATCAAGATTGATCTTGATTCACAATAGAGTCATGGAGAGGGTAGGAGAGTGAGTAGAATGGTAGAGGGTAGGAGAGAGAGTAGAGCGGTAGAGGGGAAAATGCCCCCAGAGAGAGTTGGAGAGCCTCCCCCTTTTATAGAGCCAAATTAGGGTTAATGCCTGGTGGTGAACAAGTCCGGTCAAGGCTGGCGGTCAATGCCAAACCAGTCAACGCAGGCGGTCAATGCTAGGGGACAACTCCGGTCAACTACCGGTCAAGACTGGTGGTCAATGCCTGGTTAACGCCTAGTAAACTTTGTTGGTCAAACTTGGGTGTGCCTAGTTTGTGTGCTTGCAAGTGTTTGGGTGAGTGAATATCGAGTTATAAAAGCTAAGCATATAAAATACCATGCTAATATTTTAAAATACCGGGCTAGCATTATAGACATATAGCCCCCCACTCCATGGGCGAACTTCGGTCATTCCAAGTTCGGATGTGGAGTGGATTACATATCAATGCTTAACTGTGGTCTGTTAGCGCGCGATGCATGTCTAAGTGATGGATGCATTTAGCATCGTGTTTTGGTTCTTGTAATTATTATCCATGCGCATTAACAGAGCTTAGGATCTAAGCACCGGACCTAAGTAAGCTGTGTATCAATGTTTTGGCTTTTAATTGAATGTTTAAGTCGCTCAGCTCGTACCTGGGCACAGGGCCAATCCTGAGCCTTAGCTGGGCTTTTAGCCCAATCGTGGATCTTAACAGATTTTTTAACACAATGTTTGCCCTATCAGGGCATTTAGCTTTTTAGGGATTTTAAAAGAATATTTTATCTTTCTATTTGTCTGAATGGGCAATTTTCATTTGTATAAGGGCGTTTAAAAGAGTTTGAGCTTTTGGGGACTTTTGAATCACAGAGTATTTGTAGAATTTTATTCTTTTATTTTGATAAGCGCTTGCTGTGTTTTATGTAATAAGCATATGAGCATAAGGCTATCATGACCAGCCACGGGTCATATACGTATTTAGTTTGTAATATTCATAAAATGGTGAGCATGATGCATTTTGATCAAGTTAGGGCATATCTAGCTGAAGTTCCCTTACTGTTAATGTAATATATACATTTAAGACATAGGTGGCATATATGACACACCTTGATGAGGATAGGGTGTTTAGCGTTCCGCGTTTGCTTACCCTATCGTTCAAACTTACAATTTTAACATGATAAACCACACACCATATATGTTGAATAAAAAGTAAATAATGATGCTTGATGTATTATTTTTAAATGACCTTCAAGCGAGTCATGGTGTCTCATATTGTATTAGTTACTGCTGATTGCACCAAGACGAACCATGGTGATGAGTATTGCACCCTTTGCGGGTAGTTGCACTAGGGCGGACCATGGTGTTAAGCATTGCATCCGTTGCGGGTGGTTTCACCAGGGCAGACCAAGGTGATAAGCATTATACCCATTGTAGGTGGTGGCACTAGGGCGGACCAGGGTGATAAGCATTGCACCCATTGTAGGTGGTCGCACTAGGGCGAACCGTGGTGATTGATACGTATGGGGATAAAAGTCAAGTGTTACATGCAGAATACCTGGATAAAATCAGGTGCACTCGAGGCAGTAGATCAAACCAAACATGTTAGTATAACACACTTGTCAAATATCGAATATGCCTGGGATAAATATTAAAATAAAGATAATTGCGAGAACTAACATCTTTCAAAGGCCATTACCTTTCAAATGACAAACTTATGGTATATTATTCTTATAGGATGTCAACAGCTAGCATTTGTTTGTCTTCGACCTTTATTTATGAACTGATGAGCTTGGCATGACTCGTGTTGAGTAGATCACATGAACCTTTACTGATGTCAATATGATAGACATTGATGCACAATGTGTGACTTACCAATGATGAGTTTTTTGATAGCCTTTGGCATATCGTTTATGTTGGTATAAAAATACTCTATAAGGTGAGTTTATGGGATTTTAATGACTGAAGACATTAATGGTATAGCAACACATTCTTTTTATATATATCAATCTTGTTATTCTAGCCTTGGAATTGTGAACTATCACTAAGGACTCAGTGATCCCTTATTGTGTGTTCCCCTGTTGTCAGCAATCATTATTAGATCGAATAGGCTATGAGAGGAGTTTTAGATTATTTGTAAGAAAGTTCAAGACAACCTTGAAATAGACTATTGTGTGTACTGGACTATTTTTTTTTTCCTTATTGCAACTTAATTAGATTGTTACCCTCTGAAGGGGTTTTTACTATTGAGTTGTTATGATTGTTAAGAAGTTGTTTTCATGGTTCGGAAGTCTCAATTACGTGATACCATAGAAGGTATGCGATTGTAAAGGTGGCGCTAAGCAGATGAAGATGATATCTTATAGTGCCCTTACCTAGTTGATGACTGGTAGTGGTATTAAATAGCCTAGTAAAAAGTTGGTTAAAGTATAAGTTATTCAGGTCCAGTAATATGTGTGGTCCATGTTGGACTTTTAAGTTGGAAATATTTTATTGGGTCAATATAAGAGGCTAAGTTGCTAAATTACAACTCGATCTTTAACTTGCAGTGAATAACAAAGTCTCTTAAGTATATTGCTGTGTTGTGTTATGCGTCATGACCGGGGGTGAAGCTTAGCTTTGAAAGGGATAGCATTTCATGGATATCTCTAACATGATTTGCATTGTGTGAAAGAAATGTACTCTTACTTATTGTTGATTGTGAATTCTCTCACTTTTGGAATGGTTTACCCTCTGTGATGGAAATGACATCTAACCTATGATCTAAGGTGAAGTCCAATAGTCATGAAAAATGATTTGTGTTATCAAGACAAAGAAGTCAAAGCTTGTGAATCAGGACGAAGTCCCCCAGTCTTACAAATGATTTATGCTGCTAAGATAAGGAAGTTTATATTATGAATTGGGACATAGTCCCCTAGTCCTAAAATGATTTGCCACCAAAATAAGAAAACGATTGAGGAGAAGTCCCCCAGTCCTAAAATAATTTGCCACCAGAACAAGGAAACGACTGAGGCAAAGTCCCCCAATCCTAAAATAATTTACCACCAAAATAAGAAAATGACTAAGGCGAAGTCCCCTAGTCCCAAAATAATTTACCATCAGAACAAGGAAACAACTGAGGCGAAGTTGTCTAGTCCTAAAATAATTTGCCACCAGAATGAGGAAACAACTGAGGTAAAGTCCTCCTCTCCTAAAATAATTTGCCACCAGAGCAAGGAAACAACTGAGGGAAGTCACCCAGTCCTAAAATAATTTACCACTAGCACAAGGAAACGACGGATGCGAAGTCTCCTAATTCTAAAAATGATTTGCCCCTCCATTAAGAAATTGACTGAAACGAAGTCCCCCAGTCTTAAAAATTTTTCCCATCCCCATAGAAAGGAGATCATGGACAAAGACAAACTTTCTCAGCATTTGCCATTTGTGAGGCGGTTTTTGTTTTCAATGTATTAAAAATTCAATATCTTTTGAGGTGCTTATCTTGTGATAACGCTTGATTTTTGGAGATGGTGACATCGCGCAATGTACAAAGTGGATTTAGTATGGTGGGATTTCGTTTCTTAGATTAAATGCCACTTGTTAACGCCATAGGCGAGCATGATTGCATATGGCGGGTGACTTCGATTTTACAGGTGGCAACTATGCCCTGTACTCCCATTTGATGAATTGTATGCCTTGGAGTTGCTTTGTGGGCGAATAAAATACATGGCTGAGAAATTCATAGCGTAATTGGACTAGTCAGTGATGGAAAGAGATAATAAACCTATTTTGAAATTCCCAAGAGGGTTAAATGAGGTTTCTTGCCTGTCCTAACAAAGTCTTTGGAGCAACTCATGTAACTTTATCCTCTTGCTGTTGGCACTTTTGACAGTTCTGAACTCGGTGCTTGTATGTATTTTTTGATTTGTACTTGTGTCTCGGCATTAGATCGTGTATGCTTTGTATTCTGGGATTTATAAAGGGTATGATTGATGACTTCGCTCCTTTGATGCTCCTAATTTATAATTGTTCCACTTAACTAGTAATTCGACAATTTGCGAGTACAGTTATGGCGAAGTATTGCTTCTGATATGAAATATGTATTATAGTGAAATTGATTTCTCGATATAGTGGCCGGTAGGTATAGACAAGTTTCCCTACTGACTAGCTAATGAAAATAATTTTCCCGACTATTAGGTTCAGAGTAGTCTAGGATGGTAACAAAAACTAACACAATTAGGATTCAGTTGAATAGAAATTGTGACAAAGATGGGTTCAATTAGGGTTTAATTGAGCTAAGATCATAACGAAAATGATCCAATTAGGGCTTGCATGAATTGTATTGTAACGAAAATTAGTTCAACAAAGGTTGAACTAAACTGAGTTTGTATTGAGAATTAGTTCAAGTAGAGTTGAACTAAATTGAGATTGTCACTGAAATTAATTTGAAAAGTGTTGAGCTAAATTGACAAACACAAGTTCTTCTACTGCTAATAATCCTAGTTTTAAGTACATGCATTCTCCTACGCGTGCTGTTTTTTCCCTTAATTCACTAAAGCCTGCTTCTAGTCAAACTTATTAACCAACAGAAGCCTTACAAAGTGCAAGAGTTAACTCCACCATTAGCCCGTTAGACTTATGTACTGGAGACTGTAACTTTCAATTTGTTTGTTTATGATGGTAGTCATTCAGGTAGAGTTTGATTAACTTATTAGAGTGGAAAGATTAACTCTTTGGGGTTTGATTTGAAATGGAGCTAGTGCGAAGATTGGTTAAGTAGGCTATATGACGATTATTAATTTAATTGAGGTTACAACAAGCATTTCTACATAAAGGTTGAGTTAAACTAAGATTATAACAAGGATTTGTTCTAAAAGGGTTGAATTGAACAAATACTGCAACGAGAATTTGTTCAGACGAGGTTGAACTAAGCTAAGATTGTAGCAAAAAGTTGTATGATCCAGATCGTATTAAATCAATTATTATAACAAAAATTGACTCTTTTCTGGCTGATTTGAATAGAAACAAAGTTGAAAATTAACTCGTTTAGGGTTAAATCGAACTTAAGATCATAATGAAAATGATTCAATTGAGGTTTAACCGAACGGAGATTGTCACAAAAATTGGTTCGATGATGATTTAACTGGATTTGGCTCATTATGAAAATTAATTCACACATGGATGAGTCGAATTGAGATTGTGACGGGAGCTAATCCCATTAGGGTTGAGTTGAACTAAGGTGATAACAGAAATTGGTTCTACTAGAGTTGACGAACATTAACGCATGTTGAGCTAAAATGAGTAAGAAATGCCGCTAAGTTGATCTATTATAACTAAACGTGATTGAGATTGCAAGGAAAATTAATCCATTTAGGGTTGGATTAAATTGGGATTGCTATTGAAAATTTGCTCAGTCAAGGTTGAGCCAAGTTGATATTGTGACTAAAATTAACCCTTAAAGGTTGAATTAAATTTATAATGCAGTTGAAATGGACCCAAGTTAGGGTTGAGTGAAGCAGAGATTGTGATGAAAATTGACACCTTAGGTTTAGGTTAAACTAAGATAGTAATGAAAAATCAATCCCTTAGGGTTGAATTAAACAAAAATTGTAATAGAAATTCACGTTTTTAGGGTTGTATTAAACACAGATTATTATAGAAATTGGCCCTTTTAGAGTTGAATTAAACAAAGATTGCAATAGAAATTGACCTTTTTAGGGTTGAATTAAACAAAGATTGTAACAAACCCTTTAAGGGTTAAATTAAACAAAGATTATAATAGAAATTGACCCTTTTATGGTTGAATTAAACAAAGATTGGAATATAAATTGACCCCATTAGGGTTGAATCAAACAAAAATTGTAATAAAAGTTGACCCTTTTAGGGTTGAATTAAACAAAGATTATGAGAAAATTTGACCCGGGAGAGAGAGTCACTAGCAGGAGTGGCTGAAGTGGGTTGTTAGTGGCAGCTTGGCAACACCGGAGTAAGGTGTACAGCATGCCACGGGTAAAGGCAACACAAGCATGTGTGAGTTGAAGCATGGGTGAGCTAAAATCGGTGAGCTAGGACGCGAGGGTTAGGACGGCGAGCTGGAACCAGCGGGCTTAGACCGGCGAGCTAAGACTGCAAGTTGGGACGGCGAGCTGGAATAGCGAGCTAGGGTGGTGTAGTTGCGGTGGTCATGGAGATGGGGTTGGAACTATGGTGCAAAGGTTTGTCGGGAGGATAACGATCAAAATAGTAAGGGCGGTCAACAAACTTATCTTTTGGTTTTTTGTTATATACAGAGTATCATGTAACTTGGAAGGATATAACTTTCTATCTGTAAGGAGTTATGGAGTGAGTCATATATCAAAATAAAGCTCTTGAAGAGTTCTATGCAACCACTGTAATATCCCTATTTTAAAGAAAGAATAGCAAAGATGTGGTTGGCATTTATCCAACATGTTAGAGATTAATGGCTCATATAATTTGACCCCGAGACTTAAACAAATATAATTTTTAATCCCTGAGGAGCTACGAGCAAAATCACCCATCAAAATGAAGCTCTTGAAGATTTCTAGATAACTACAATGATTGTTCGAGCTTTTGGATCAAAGAAGGCATATAAAATGTGAATTGGGTTAGCAGATTGCCCATTGTGGTTAGGTAAACTAGTGTACAAATTAAAATAGGCGTAATTTTCAATCTATGAAGAGTTACGTATTGCATTTTATATCAAAACGAAGTTCTTGACGAGGTCTAGGCACTTATATTAAATTTTTGAATGTTTGATTAAATAAAGTACCCGAAAAGTGATTTGGACGAGCTAAACATAGGTAAGGCATATAACTTACCTTACAAATTAAAACGGGAATAACATTCAATCCGTGAAGAGTTACAAATTGAATTTTACATCAAGACAAGGCTCTTGAAAAGCTATAGATAGCCATATACGTGTTTTGAACATTTACCGGCAGAGAGCACCCAAAAAAGTCTTTGGGCGAGCTAGACGCACGCACGACACATAACGAAGCTCTCAACTTAAAACAGACATAACTTTTAATTCGTGAGGAGTTATGGATTGAATTTATATCAAAATGAAGCTCTTAAGGAGATCTAGATGCTTATTATGATTTTTTTTTGAATTTTTTCTCAGAGAGAAAAGGAAAAACGGGCACAAAATGTGCAACTACATTTAAGCTTGTTCAATCAAATTTTCTTTGTAACTTTTTAATTTGGATAGGCTTTTGTAAAGAAGGTCAAGGAACCCAAAATATACTAAAAATTACCTTACTTGACCCTTAAGTCATTGAAGCCTCTTAAGGAACATTGAGACAGGCGTAAGCGTATAATCCTTCTAACAGACGACGGCAATTATGTTTTCGACGAATTTAATCAGTGAGCTTATTCATCGAGTAGGAGTCCAATATGAGATGGGTTCCATAAGGATAAGCTGCACTCAAGCTCTAGCGGCACGCCCGGCTTGGTATTCCATGGAGGATTCAAACAGACGGTTAGAGGGACCCGCGGGGTAACCCACGAGGGACCCCTTTGACGCTCAAGTCCATACTTATCTCATGAAATAATATTAAAAGTAATTATTAAATACATGTAAAAGATATAAAAGATTTAGCCTAAGAAGAGTAGAGGTTGCATCGTTAGTGCTCCAGAGAGACGAACGTGAAGGACGATGGGAGGTTGAGGCGTAGAGTGGCCTACCTTGGATGAGGCGGGCTAGAGAGAGAGAGAGAGAGAGTCATGGAGAGGGTAGGCAAGAGAGTATAGTGGTAGAGGGTAGGAGAGAGAGTAGAGTGGTAGAGGGGAAAATGCCCCCAAAGAGAGTTGGAGAGCCTCCCCCTTTTATAGAGCCAAATTAGGGTTAATGCCCAGCAGTCAACAAGTTCGGTCAAGGCTGGTGGTCAACGTCAGATCGGTCAACACAAGGGGTCAACCCCGTCAAAGTTCGGTCAACGCCGGACTGGTCAACGCGAGTGGTCAATGCCGGTCAACTCTGGTGGTCAAACTTAGGTATGCTTATTTTGTGTGCTTGCAAGCGTTTGGGTGTGTGAATATTGAGTTATAAGAACTAAGCATATAAAATTCCAGGCTAATATTTTAAAATATCAGGCTAGCATTATAAACAGTTGGTGAGCCTTGTTTTTGGGGGTAAAGCTTATAAGTCGGTTTAAGCTCGTTTTGTTGCTTAGTCTTTAGCTGTCTTTTCATCTTGTGTATAAATAAGCAAACTATCTTGTATTTGAGATTCATTGAATATGAAATTGATCTTTTCCCTCTCTCAACCCTAATTCTCTCCAATTCTCATCTCTTTCACTGCTTTTCTCATCTCAGATTCTATTATCTCTAGTTTATGATTCAAGTTTGATCTTGAATCATAACAATTGGTATCAAAGCTTGTGTTTGCTACCGATTCATTATTGTTGATTCATTGGAGCCAGCTAGATGCAAGAAATCAGTAGCAATGGCTGGTGGAGTGACAAGTCGAGTAAATGCTGTTGCTAATGTTACTTATGCTGTTGCGGTTTGTGCAAATGTTGGAGCTAATGTCGAAGATACTCAATTCGAATGATTAAGACTTCAATTGCAAAAAAAAAAAAAATGGAGGAAATGTTTGTAAGAATGCAACAATCACATGATTGAAAGCTAGCTGAGAAGTTAGATCAGCATTCGCAACACAGTGAATCGAAGCTGAACGGATTACAGTAGCAAATCACTAGACAGAATCAACCTACAGGAGCTAGTGTACTATCAGTTACAATTCAACATGATTGTCCTCCAGACATTTTGTAACCTTAATCCTCAGGATCGAGTGAGAATGGAACTGCTAATGGTAGAAATCTAGGACTCAGACAGCCTCATGTTAGAAACATTTGATGAGAAGCAACCCTTGTCGTGGATTATGAGGTGTGAAAGGTACTTTCGATTCTATCGTATTGATGACACAGAGAAGGTGGAGTTAGCTACTATATTTCTTCATGGAGATCATGAAGTCTAGTATTATAGATTGATATGCAGCAATTCTTCCTTAACTTGGCCTAAATTTGTGAATGAACTTTGTGAGAGGTATGGAGAGGAGGATCCCGGAGAGGTGATTAATCATTTAAATAAATTGGCTCAAACTTCTTTTGTGAGGGAATATATGGCTCATTTTGAGAATTTAAGGACTAGAATGTTGACAGTCAATCCCAGAGCTAATGAATCTTATTACATATCCAGTTTTATAAGTGGCCTTAAACCAAGAATTATGAATTTGGTGAAGGCGTTGAATCGAGGGACATTGACTCAGGCTTTTTCCAAGGCAAAATTGATGGAGGCTACTATCTTGGCTATCGGTGGATCAATGACATTAAGTTTGGAGGAAAATAAGAACCAAAGATTGTGTTTTAAGTGTAACCATAAGTACTTCTTTGGACATAAGTGTAATCCTACGCTATTAACGACAATTACTGGTGCAAAGGTTTATGATGACACTGAAGTTCAGGATGTTGAAGAGAATGCTGGGGATCAGGAAGAAGAAGAGCAGGAGGACTGTGAAAAGGATGAAATGGAGATATCTGTAACAACATTCACTGGAAATTGTTCCCACAATACGATCAGGATCAAGGGAGAGGTTGGACACAAGTATATGCTGATCTTGATAGACAGTGGTAGTATGCATAGTTTTGTGGACCCAAAGTTAGTGAAGCAGGTGGGGCATGAGATGATCAAAACCAGCCCATTAGCTGTGACAGTTGCTGATGGGAATTCAATGATCACTTATATGAAATGTAAAGGTTTCTGTTGGAGGATGCAAGGACACCAATTTGAGTATGATTTTAGAGTACTTAATCTTAGTGGATGTGATATGGTCCTAGGGGTGGATAGGATGAAAACCATCAATCCTTTGATCTTTGATTTTGCTCAATTATCTGTGTCCTTTGAAAGAGACGGCCAAAATGTGACATTGCAAGGAATCATGGAGTGTGAACAATTACACATAATGAGTGGAAAGTGCTTTGATAAGATGATTAGGAAGGGCAAGTATCAGTGGATTGGGCAATTGTTTTCCATTACAGTTTGTACAGAGGCAACTTAGGTGAATTCTGATCCTAATGTTGGGAGATTGCTACAAGAGTATGATGATTTGTTTACTCAGCCAACCACATTGCGACCTAAGAGAGCCTTGGATCATGCTATTCCTCATAAGGTTAACACTAATCCGGTTAATCTAAGGCCCTACAAGTATCCTCATTCTCAGAAAAGTGAGATTGAAAGACCGACTGAAGAGCTTCTGAAGACAAATTTCATTAGACATAGTCATGGCCCTTTTTCTTCTCTTGTGATCCTTTTTAAGAAGAAGGATAGATCTTCTTGAATGTGTGTTGATTATAGGCATCTCAACTCTCTCACAATCAAGGACAAGTTTCCAATTCCTGTTATTGATGATCTGTTAGACGAGCTTAATGGATCCCTGTATTATTCAAAGTTGGACCTAAGGCAGCAATATCATCAGATTCGAGTGTTGAATAGTGACATTCACAAGACTGCCTTTGTGACACATCACGAGCATTATGAAATTGTGGTTATGCGTTTTGGTTTAACCAATGGTCCAATTACATTTCAGGAATTAATGAATCAATTATTCAAATCTTATCTGAGGAAGTTTGTGCTGGTGTTCTTTGATGACATACTGGTTCATAGTCCTTCATTGGAATTACATGTGAAACATCTTAGATAAGTCTTTTAGATTATGTGTAAGAATAAGTTGCATGCTAAGCTTTCTAAATTCTCATTTGCTCAGACTCAAGTGGAATACTTGGGACACATTGTTTTAAGTGAGGGAGTGGTAGCAGATCTAAGCAAGATACAAGCAATTAAGCAATGGCTTGCTCCTCAAAACCTCAAGCAGCTGAGAGGATTTCTTGTATTGAGTAGATACTACAGGAAGTTCATAGCTGGGTATGGAGTCTTGGCTAAGCCATTAATTGATCTTCTGAAGAAGGATGCATTCCAATGGTCTGAAGCTGCTCAGGAAGCTTTTGAAGGTCTCAAACTAGCCATGTGTTCAGCGCTAGTCTTGATCATGCTAGATTTTGGTGAGGCCTTTATATTGGAGACTGATGCTAATAGTATGGGAGCTGGAGCAGTTCTCTCTTAGAAAGGGAGGCCAGTGGCATTTTTTAGTTAGGCCCTTAGTTTAAAGAATCAGCAGCTTTCCACTTATGAAAAGGAATACTTAACTATACTTATGGCAGTAGAAAAGTCTCAAATACTTTCTGAAACAGAAGATCACCACTAGAGTGCAGCGAAAGGGGCCTATGAGGATGTTGGGTTTGAGTTAATCCATTGAATATCGCAGTGGCAGAGAAAACTTTGTTGCTGATGCCCTTTCAAGAAGGTTAGAAGGAAGTGAATCTGGTTCATGCTCAGCCATTTCATGCGTTCAGTCTTATTGGCTAGAGGAAGTGTACAAGTCCTACAAAGGAGATAAATTTGCTACTGATTGTGTCACAGCATATAGAGTGAATAACTCTTTAATTGCAAAAGTTGAGGTCACTGTCCTAAATGGAATTGTGAGGATCCAAGGAAAGGTGTATGTAGGGGCCTCCATTGATTTGAGAAGATAGATAATTCAAGCTTTACATTCATCTGTGTGGGGAGGACACGCAGGAATAGAGGGCACCTACATGAGGGTTAAGCAGTACTTCTGTTAGGTTGGGGCTAAGATGGGAGTTGAAGAGTATGTTCAATGTTGTGATGTTTTCCAAAGGACCAAGTCAGGTCATGTTCAGTATCCAGGATTATTACAACCACTGTCAATTCCTGACAGAGCTTGGTAGCACATAAGCATGGACTTTATGGAGGGGTTGCCTAAAGCTGATGGCAAGGAGGTGATCTGGGTCATTGTGGATCGGTTTACAAAATTTAGCCACTTCATTGATTTGAGTCACCCTATTTCTATAGAAAAGTTGGCCAGAATGTTCCTTTATAACATCTATAAGTTACATGGGTTGCCTCAGTCCATTATTTCAGAGAGGGATAGTATGTTCACCAGTCAGTTTTGGCGAGAATTGTTCTTGTTGTTGGGTTCTACTCTTGCTCTCAGCTCATCATATCACTGTCCATCAGATGGACAAACTGAAAGGGTGAATCAGTGTGTTGAGCAGTATTTGAGGAGCATGACATTCACCTATCCTAAACACTAGTCACGTTGGTTGTCCGTGGCAGAATTCTAGTATAATACTCATTTTCATTATGCCATAGGGACTATACCGTTTAAGGCTTTATATGGGTACAATCCTCCTTCCCTAATGGTGCTTCAGGGAGTATCTTCTCATGTTATTGAAGTTAATGATCTTCTTTCATAAAGAAGACAACTAGTTTAGCAATTATGCTAGTAAGGAATGTACTGACAAGTCATTTGCAGTTGGAGACTTGGTGTATCTCAAGCTTCATCCTTACCGATAGTCCTTAGTAGCTGTGCACAAGAATGTGAAGTTGGGAGTTCGTTACTTTGGTCCTTACAAGGTGTTAGAGAAATTGGGAAGCATTGCTTATAGGTTGGAGCTTCCTCCTGATTCTTTTGTTCATCCCGTGTTTCATGTTTCTCTTTTGAAAAAGCATAGGGCAGAAGGAATGCATTGCTCAATAAGCCTCAAGAAGCAACTAGCAGTGAAACCATGGTGCAAGCTCCTGCATCAGTGCTTGGATCTCATCTGGTGCAGCAGACTGGCAAGGCAGTAGAGGAGGTTTGGATTCAATGGGTCAATTTCGATCCAATAGATGCCAGCTGGGAGAATTTAAAGTTCATTCAAAGCCAATTTCCTTCTTCTTCATTCTTAGGGCAAGAATGTTCTTGAGGAGAGGGTATTGTCATGACCAGGAAGGATTTTTAGTTAAATTCACTGATTTTACTGTGAAATTCTCATTGTTCGTTAAATTATGTTTTGGCAGGAATACCGGTTGATTTTAGTTAGCCGGTAAGCCTTGTTTTTGGCGGGAAAGCTTATAAGTCTGTTTAAGCTTGTTTTGTTGCTTAGTCTTTAGCCGTCTTTTCCTCTTGTGTATAAATAAGAAAAATATCTTATATTTGAGATTCATTGAATATGAAATTGATCTTTTCCCTCTCTCAACCTAATTCTCTCTAATTCCCATTTCTTTCACTTCTTTTCTCATATCAAACTCTATTATCCCTAGTTTATGATTCAAGTTTGATCTTGAATCATAACACTTTTCCTTTATCGGCAGTAGCAACAGGCTTGGACTTAGTTGTTGGATTTTCAACGTCCATAGGCTCAGTTTGCTTGCCCTTGCGGGCCCTGGCTTCCTCTTGAGAGAGCCTAGCTAAGCAAGTATCGAGAAGGGTTCTTCGCTGAGCTGCCTTCTTCTGTAGCTTCCTCCTCTTCTTAGTTTGAGTAAGGCTATAGGGACTTACATCTTCTTGATCAAGGTGATTTCTCCTCCGCACATTACCGAATCGGACCCTGGAAAACCTAATTGTCGTGGTCCCTGAGTGGTGTCCACGTCTAGTAGGTGGCATTTCAGATTTCTCCTTGGATGCCCAGTCCTCATAATAATCTGGGTCTTCAAAGTAAGGCCTCGAGGAGGTCCGATTTGTGATGTCTTTGTTGAGGGAGCTGGCTTTTTCTTTTGGTAAAGGCACAGCTTCTTCATTTCAAACACCAACTTGTGGCCCCAACCCTGCAGAGGTCATGTGTAGGCATAGGAGCTTCCTCGATGCCTTCTTATTAGATGCAAAAAATGTCTACTGATGTGTTTTTCTACATCTATCAAAATTTAATAAAAACCCTATCTACTAAACACATCTAAATTGTAATATAGAGCGAGAGGGTCTTTAACCACAGGGACTAGGAGGGCATGAAATTATTCTATAACCTAAATTAATTTAAATAAAATTGAGAGATTTTTGTATTGATTAATCTAATGAAATGAAAATTAAACTAAGGCAATCTACTTCTACGCTCAAAGGTGTATTAAATTGGAACCTAGGGTTGCAAATTCATCATTAGCCAATTATTTTTGCGTTAACTTTTAAATTGGGATAATTGATTGTCACACGAGTAGTGGTTTAGGCTACAAGCTTCAACCTACTAAAATAATGTTGCTAGTATCGCGTATTAACCCTATCTAACTAAAGCATAAGGAAAATAGGATCCACCTAATGTATTGTTAATTATCACGTATTGACCCTATCTAACTAAAGCATAGGGAAGATAGGCTTTAATTAACAATTCGGTTAATATTATTGCTTGACTAATTAATCCTAGGGCTACAAGCTCAAAGAATTAATTTATAATTATCAACATCAACAATCAAAGGTTACAAACTCAATAATTATCTCAATTGAATAAACAATTAGCGCATAATAGTTCAAAGTATTTCTCACAATCAAACAATTCATGTAACAAATAAATTATTCTGAAATCAAAAGTAATACAAAAGTAAAAAGGCTAAGACTTCATCTAACCCCAGATAGCAAGTTAGCTCTCAGTCAAGGATGAATCGGAGAAGGAGGAGATATAGAAACTCCTGTCAATCTTCACGCTAATTTTGCTCTTGTCCCAATTTAACCAAAAAAAAAGGAAAAATAAAAGCCAAGAGAAGAGAGAGAAACAGGGGCAGTACCAAAAAAAATCCCCAAAACAGAGCACCACTCCCCCTTTAAGTTGTTGTTGCTACTAACCCTAAGCGATGCTAGGCTGATAGGCTGACAGTAGGTGACCATGGGCTGGGCTTGGTAGAGCTGCCATTGGTGGGCTGAGGCTTGGGTGTGTCGGTGATATGGGCTGTGTTGGTGAGCAAAATAGGACACAGGCTTGGTGAACACAATGGGTGCTGGTGTGGTGTTGGGTCTAGGCCGAGGTTGATGATGACGGTGTGGGTTCGGTTCGGGCTGAGCTTGAGGTGGGGATGGTGTTGGGCCTTGGTGATAGGCTTGTGCTGCTGTTGGGCCGTGGGTATCTGGTCTGAGCCGGTGAAGTTGGGCCGAACAGGGGCTGTTGGGCCTGAGGATGAAGACGGAGGTGCAGGTGCGGGTGACAATGGGCCTGAGGTTGTTTGGCCAGTGGTCTGCTGGTGTTTCTCGGTGATGGAGATGATGGGCCTGACGGGTTTATACGTTCTTGTCTCGAATGTCCAATTGACTTGATTTAATTGTTTACGCGTCGAATTTGTCTTATTTGCACCCAAATTTGACAAGTTCCAGAACTTTAATTTCAAACATGTTAAAACATAAAAATTGCCAAAATGAGTGTAGAACTATAATTAAATAGGTGCAAAATATTTAAAATAACTATTAAAAGATGCGTAAATCTGAGGCGCATCAACACCCCCACACTTAACCTTTGCTAGTCCTCGAGTAAAGCGTATGATTTAATATAAAAACTATAATGACCACCTACCCCAACTATCGTAAACTTTACCAAGTTTTCTGAGATTAACACCTATATTACAATTCAAGACAAGATTAAATCATCTAGAGCATTCTCCAATTCCATGAATTTAGATGATTAAACTTCAAAACTCGTTATAGAATTTCATTGACCTTATATCAACTAATAGGAACCACTCAAGCAATTTAAGCGCATAAGTGAAAGTGATTAGGATTTCATGTCATAGAATTTCCTCAAATTCTTGATTCCAACCAAATATATAAAGGTTTTGTGCACCCACACCATTGAGTCCCCTAAACACATGCCTATACATAGAAAAGTTTTCAGTAGCATATGAGTGACCACTTTACAACATTCTGACCTCAATATAGCACAAAAGAAGAACATGTTTATCATGAATGTAAGCTAGTTTTTACTTTTTCTTTTTCTTTTGGAGGAAACCCCTTTTTTTTCTTTTTTTCCTTTCATTTTTTTTTGTTTCCTTTTTCTTTTCTATCCATTTTTGGACCTTTTTTTTGTTTTAATTAACACTTACTTCAACATTACAATTGACATTGACCAACCAGTACTTTTCATTACATCATGGGCAAGGATTAGGATAATTCAATAGGGCAGGCTTGTAGAACTCAAGATATATGGGGTTGTTTACTCAAATTCTTCAGATTTTTCATAACACTAAAGTCCTGTGCTTAGTGGATATGGGAGCGGCATGAGTATAACCCATTAATATCAATAATGATTAACAATACTCATTAACAAGTATGAAGTAGAATTATTTAACTTCATGGAGTTAAGAAAACGAAATAAACAACTAATCCCACTATCATCATAACATACGTGTCGATTAAGGAAAACTTGGTTAAACAGTTATAATGCATGCTCAAAATGCATAAAAGATGCCAAAATTCTAAAAATTTCACCCAAAAAAAAAAATTTGAGCACTTGCAAATGAGCCTCACCCCCACACCTAAATCATGCATTGTCCTCAATGCGACAACATAAATCATTAAAACACAAAAAATAGGTGACATAAAGCAATACAACCTGCCAAGATAGCATGAACATTTACATATAACTTCTTCAAACCGGGACAAAAACCTGAGAAGAGATAAAACAAGTCTTCAAGAAACTAATTAGTTTAAAAACTAAAGTAAAAACAAGAATTAACAAAACCTAGGCTGCCTCCTAGGAGTGCTAAGTTTTACGCCTTCAGCCGGGCGCAATGAATCCAGCAAGGATCAAGTATCAATCATGGTGTCCACCAAAGAGACGATTTCAATAACCTATTGATCAACACTGTCATCCAAATCAACTACTAGTTTAAGCCTTTGACCAATTACAGTGAATGCACGCCCATCTTTTGGGTGGCATATCTCAATAGCACCCGAGGGGTACACCTGCATAACCACAAAAGGACCATCCCACCTAGGCCTCAACTTACCAGGAAAAAGGCGCAATTTATAATTAAAAAGCCAAACCTTTTGATCAAGAGCAAATGTTTTCCTCAAAATATGTCTATCATGAAAAGCCTTGGTTTTAGCTTTATAAATCTTTGCATTCTCATAAGCTTCATTTCTCAACTCCTCAAGTTCACTCAATTGAAGCTTTCGGTTAGATCCAGCTTGTGCTAAGTCAAAATTCAAAGCCCTAGTAGCCCAATAAGCATGGTGTTCTAACCTAATTGGTAAATGGCACTCCTTACCAAAGACTAACCTATAGGGTGACATACCAAGTGGGGTCTTATAGGCAGTGCGGTAAGTCCAAAGAGCATCATTCAACCTAAGGGACCAATCTTTCCTACCAGGACGAACCGTTTTCTCAAGTTTAGACTTGATCTCACGGTTTGAAAGCTCTGCTTGACCACTAGTTTGGGGATAATAGGGGGCGGCAATCTTATGATGCACTGAGTACGTCCTAAGAAGTGCCTCGAATGACCTATGAATGAAATGCCTACCACCATCACTAATGAGTGCTCTAGGGGTACCAAAGCGGTTAAAACTGTGGTCCTTGACAAATTGCATGACCACTTTGCTGTCATTTGTCCTAGTAGGTATAGCCTCAACCAATTTAGACAAATAATCAACCCTTAAAAGTCCGCAAACAAGCCCAGAAGATGGGGGAAATGGTCCCATAAAGTCAATACCCCATATATCAAATATTTCCACAATTAAAATGGGGTTCAAAGGCATCATGTCTCAATGTGTCATTGCGCTTGTGCGTTGACAATGCTCGCATGCAAGACAAAACTTGTGAGCATCTTTTAACATAGTAGGCCAATAAAAACCACACTGTAGAACTTTTGTAGCAATCCTATGACCTCCAAAGTGCCCTCTACATGCATATGAGTGATAAAAAGATAAAATATTATGATACTCACACTCTGGAACACACCTATGAATTACTTGGTCGGCACAATGTTTAAATAAGTCAGGGTCATCCCAGTAAAAGTTCTTTACTTGAGAGTAACACCTATCCTTTTCTTGCTTAGACTAAGTAGATGGAATCACACCTGTAGCGAGCAAGTTAACAATATCTGCAAACCACGGGTCACATGAGTGGGAGACAACAAAAAGTTGCTCATCGAGAAAAGAGTCATGCCTTGAAATAGATGGATCATGATGCTCAAAGAAAATTCTAGAGAGATGGTCAGCTACCGCATTCTCTGCACCTTTCTTATCTCTATTCTCAATGTCAAACTCTTGAAGTAGGAGAATCCATCTAATGAGCCTAGGTTTCATTTCTTTCTTTGAGAGAAAATATTTCAATGCAACATGGTTAGAATAGATAATGACATTTGACCTCAAAAGATAGGAATGAAACTTGTCAAGAGCAAACACAACATCTAGCAACTCCTTTTCAATGGTAGTGTAATGGCGTTGGGTATCATTAAGAGTTTTACTAGCATAGTAAATGACATGAGGAACTTTGTTCACTCTTTGACCTAGGACAGCACCTATAGCAAAATCAGAAGTGTCACACATAATTTCAAAAGGAAGAGAGCAATCAGGTAGCTGCATAATAGGGGCCGACATGAGTAATGATCTAAGCTATCGGAAAGCTTCTAAGCAAGACTCATCAAAATCAAATGATATTTTCGTAACTAGTAAGCTAGTTAATTGTCTAGCTAACTTCCCAAAGTCCTTAATGAATCTCCTATAGAAACCTGCATGACCTAGAAAGGATCTAACTTGCTTCACATTTGAGGGAGGGGGAAAGTTTGCAATCAGATCTACCTTAACCTTATCAACCTCAATACCTTTCTTGGACACTCTATGACCCAATACAATCCCCTCTTGAAACAAGATTGGTCTCATCACATCTTTTTAGCACAAGCCTTAAATTATGCAATTATCCATGAAAACCTCTAGATATCTATCTGCCATGTCAGAGAAGATAGACATCATGCATCTCTGGAACGCAGCGGGCGCATTACATAAACCAAATGGCATCCTACGGTAGGCAAATGTGCTAAAGGGGCACGTAGAAGTCATTTTTTTTCCTGATCCTTTGGGTAGAATGCTACCTGGTTATATCCTGAATATCCATCAAGAAAACAGGACAAGCTTTGACCAGCTAGCCTCTCTAAAATCTGGTCAATGAATGGTAGAGGAAAATGGTCCTTCCTAGTGGCAGAGTTAAGCTTCCTATTGTCAATACACACTCTCCAGCCCGTGGTCTCTTTAGTAGGCACTAACTCGCCATCACTACTCCTAACCACAGTAACGCCCGACTTCTTTGGGACTACCTGAATAAGGTTAACCCACCTACTATCAGAAATTGGGTAAATGATACCCGCATCAAGCAATTTCACGATTTCTTTCTTTACCACTTCCTTCATGTTAGGGTATAACCTCATTTGCGTCTCTCTAGTGGGTCTAACATTCTCATCAAGAAAAATCCTACGCATACAAATGGAAGGGTCTATACCCTTCAAATCAGCCACAGACCACCCAATGGCATTCTCGTAATCACTAAGCACTATCATCAATGCATCCTCCTGTTTCCTAGACAACTGAGAAGAGATAATTACAGGTAAAGTTTTGTCGGGCCCTAAGAAAGCATACTTAAGAGTAGATGGCGACAACTTAAGTTCAAGTTTGGGTGGTGAAACTATGGAAAGCCAGGCAGGGGAAGCCGAAAGCGTAGGTAAGGCTTCTACTTTTGACAACCAATGACAAGTCTCTAAGGGGGCACACAGCTCAAGCAAATCATTCATCTCTCCAATGTCATTTTCAATCTCAAAATCATCAGAACGATCGTATACTAGTGCTCTCTCTAGGGAATCACTAACTAGGATAGAAGGGAGTGTTTGGAGCACCAAATCATCAATAACATCCACCCAAAAACACTTCAACTCATTCTAACTAGTGGGCGACAACGAAGCCTTAAAAATGTTCAACCTAATAGTCATGTTTGCAAAACTAATGTCCATTATCCCAGATCTACAATTAATGGTAGCATTGGCCGTCGCTAAGAAAGGCCGACCTAGAATGATAGGGACATGATTTTTCGAATGACTAGAAGGTTCCATATCAAGCATGAGGAAATCAACAGGAAACAAGGCTTTGTCTACTCTCACTAGCACATTAGTCAGCTCACATCGGGGGATCCTAGTTGATCTATCTGCTAACTGCAAGGTCACCATGGTAGGTTGCAACTCTCCCAGGCCTAACTTCTCATAAATCGATTAAGGGATAATGTTGACACTCGCTCCTAAGTCCAGTAAAGCTTTATCAATCGGGTAGTCTCCAAGTGAACAAGAGATGGTGGGGACACCAGGGTCTTTGTACTTAATTGGAGTGTCACACTTCAGAATAGAGCTCACTTGCTCGGCTAAAAACACTTTTTTAGGCAGATGTGCTCTAGATCGCCTCTTTTGGTTCAGAAGGTCCTTAATAAACTTCACATAGGCCGGGATCTGTTTAATTGCATCAAGAATGGGAATGTTTATCTTTACTTGCCTATAAGTCTCCAAAATATCTTCCCACTTCTTGTCCTTCCCATTTAGATGTGGTGCAACTAAAGCTTAGGGGAAGGGCACTCTAGGTACATATAGGAAGGATGATCAGAGGTCTTAGGAGTGGAAGAAGGGTGCATGACCACATCGATCTCGCTCTCTCTTTCCTCGCTCTTTTCTTCTCCTTCACCACTGATAAGTCTAAATTAGTATATAATTTTTTATATTATTTTAATATATTTTTAAACATTTCACATCACATTTTTATTGCTTTTGCTCGATTTTGTTCTGTTTCACTCATATTGCCATTTTCTTGCAAAACCACTCGTTTTATGCTAAGACCTAGTGGGTTTTATCATTAACATCAATAAGTAAAAGCAAGATACACCAAACCAAAGCAAAAATTGGGCAAAACATAATAATTAACATAGCTAAAGCAAGAAATCACCAAATTCATGCACAATTCAATTCAACTTGCAAAAATGGGTAACAAAATGCACAAATCAAGTGCAAGGATTAATTAAACAATGCATTAACATGTCAAAGTTGATGTAAACTCTGAATTTAGGTGGGTCTAAGCTCAAAAATTTGAAGAAAATCAGCAAAGAACAGCAAGAACAGAGAAAATGCATCAAGCTCATCCAATCCATTTCAACTTGCAATTTTGGGTGGCAAAATGGACAAATAACATGAAAGAACTTCTTGAAAAATTCATTACCATGTTAAATTTGATGTCAAAGCTGATTTTGGGCGGTGCAAAGCAATAAAAAAATGAAAAAATCGAGTTGAATAGCCAATTGCAAAATCTGGACAGCAAGGGTGCAGGTGGTGGTGCAATCAGCTTCAACTTGCATTTTGGGAGCAAAAACTCAATGATTTTCACCCAAATTCATTTTAAAAACATACTTTAACATGTATTAACTCATATTTTAAAATTTTTGGGTGGTGGTGTTAAGAAAAAATGAAAAAAAAATAGATGAACAAGTAACACTTCAGCAGCTGAAGAAATTGGCAGATTTTTCACAACTTGCTCACTTTTTCCACTTTGGGCGGCTATATTATGCCATATTTTAGCTCAAATTCATTGTATACACCTTATAAAACATGAACATGATGCTTTTGTGCAGGTTTTGGGCTGTGGAATGTAAACAAAAATGAAGAACAGCAGCTGCCACAAGTTTCAGCTAATGAGGACGAAGTTTGAAGATTTTTTACAATTTGTTTTTATCCTAGCTCAACTACTATAAATAGGGGAGGTGTGGGGGTGTTTAAGCATCAGATTTCAAAACAAAAATCACAATATTTGAGTGAGAAAAGGGAGAAAAATCGTGAGAAAGAGGAAATGAGAAGGAAGGAAGAAAGTTTGATTTGTAATTTTGTATTTTTAGATCTTTCTATCCATTTTTCTTTCCTAAGTTCACGAATTTTGTGTTTATAATGTTTAATATTAGGTTTATCATGAACTAATTTTGTTATTCTAAGGCTACGATGTAGCCTAAGTTGTAATATACGCTTATTTCTAATTCAAAGTATTCAATGTTTATGTTATTGTGTTGTTGAAGGGTTTATCATTGTTCTTCATAAGTTTTAAATGCTTGATCACCATTTAAAGCCTAAAATGATTCATAATGAGTCCGAGAGGAGATTTACGATGATTGCTGAGGTGATAAGCCCCATAAATTGGGCGAATGCTCAAGAGAGATTAATGCGATTTGTGTGGTTTTAAAAAAAAAAAAAAAATCATAGAGTTTTAAAAAATATTTTCTTATTTAAATTCATCCATGAGAGTGATGGGTAATATGTTAAAGAGTATGCTAAATGTTGCTCGAGAGAGAATATTCAGTAAATTAGGATTTTCAACCATCAACATACAGTAACTACTTGAATATCGAGAAGAGAAAAAGGCGTATTGATGCAACTAAGGTGAAATTGGATGCCTTAGTCTTTATATACTGATAAAAACCCACAAAAAATTAGCACATTCTAATCTCGTTTGAACTTTTATTTCTTTTTATTTATATTTTACTTTATTTCATATCAAAATCCTAAATTTTTCGGTCTTTCAAATAGTATTGAAGCTACTAATTTTGGTATACACTCAAGACAATCCTCATGGGAATGATACTCTACTCACTTCTATATTACTTGGTACGATTAGTGCACTCGCTAACGCATACGCAAAGTCTGCATCAAGTTTTGGCGCCGTTGCTTGGGAATGTCACTATTTGAGGGAGGTCATTTGCAACTTCTTGAGAGAGAAACTAGAGAGAGAGGCTCTGGAACTGGCGATTTCTGGAGGTGGCGCGTGGAGGGGGCTGGTGGCGCCTAGAGGGGGGTGCCCTATTTCTGCAGGGTCTTTTTTCAGCCCGCGAGGGCGCATGCGGCCACGTACGACCACGCTTTTTGCATTCCCGTGATCCCTGAAGCCTGTAGAATCCAGTGAGCTACCTCAATCACTATTTCCAATCTTTTTTTGAGGGCGTAAACACATGTAAGTGAGGGAGTCAAAGGTTGTGGATGATTCGCGTAGGACGCACGATCTTGCCACCAAGATCTCATCTGTCCTCCTCCTGCTGTTACTGGTTTTGATCCTTGAAGTGGTGGTGGTGGTGCTTGTGGCTAGCGGTGTCTTATTCTCTCTTCCGGTGCACATCTCGAAGTTCTTTGCAATGAACCCTCCATGGATGCAATTTGGGTAATCTTCCCTCACTACTCATTAATTTGCTCCTAGTTAGTGCCAAATTGCTACTTGGGTACTTGATTTGTGTTTTCATTGGCGTTTTGGACTTGCGGGGATTTAGCCCCTGTTTTTCGGTTGCTTGGTCGCCTGTTTGGGCCTCAAGATTTGCTATTCTTAGCTTGCTTCTTGCTGGTCGCATTATTTCTTGAGTGTCCGATTGGGTTTTTTTTCCCTCTGTTTTCGGTCTCCTTGTTTGGTGGTCTCCCCTGTTCTGGTGCGGAGCCGGGTTGCTTTTCTAGGTTGTCGATCTTCCTTGGATCTTGCTTTTAATCCCTTGCGTGGTGGTCGTGGGTTGTTTGGTAAGGTTTTGTGGTGGATTTGGTGGTGGTCGTGTTTGCTTGGTGGTGGTTTGTGTATTGTTGAGGAGGTTGGGATTGTGGTTGCTTGGGTGAGGTTTGTGGCAGGTGACGCATAGGCGCACGGGCGTGACTGGAGGTGGTTCTAGGGTTCGACGGTGAGGGTCTTGTGGTCGACGGTGGCTGGGGCCTGGGAAGTGGGTGGTTGGAGGTGAATTGTTGGGCGGTTCGGTTTGTTAGGTTGTTAGGGATATTTTGTTTGGTTTGTTAATCATACAAGATATTTGTTGCCCCATTCGGTATGCCCTCGGGAACTATGCCTCGAGATGATGAGTTGCTTCCGGATTGGTTAACGAATGATTTTTGGGACAAGAGCTCGGGGGAGTCGTTTGATGATTGGCACGCTCGTGTTAATGCCCCTTCAACAAGCTCCCTCTCTTACGTTCCTCCTAAAATTGTTAATGACACAATGGTTGCAATTGTATCTCGAGATGATGTTGCTCCGGGTTTTGCCAAATGGAGTCGTTGTCTTACGGGTCCTTTTATCTGGGGTCGAGTCACACTCTCGTGTTGTACAGCTATTGCTACTTCTCTTTGGGGCTCAAAAGGTCTTGAATGCGTTATTCCCTCTAAAACGGGCTACTTCTTTCGGTTTCACTCCTATGACGACGCTTATAGAGTCCTACGAGGTGGCCCTTGGCATTTTAAGGGCCGTTATTTAGCCCTACATCATTGGTCCCTAGATGATGTTGCTCCTTGGGTTGATCCCTCATCCCTTCCACTTTGGGTCCAAATTCATGGGCTACATGCACCCCTTTGGACGAGTAAGGCCTTAAGCTCGATTGCTAGTGGGGTTGGTCGCCCACTCTATATGGATCAACCGACACTTGATGGGACTTCAATTCAATATGCTCGTGTATGCGTAGAAATTGATGCTTGGAGGCCGCTACCTAGTGATATGGAGGTTCATTTTGAGGACCTTAGAATCCCGTTCACTTTCAAGTATGAAGGTTTGCCCCCCATATGTTCTAAGTGTTCGACTTTTGGTCACTCTTGTCCGGACTCTTCTCCTCGCCCACCGATTGACATTGTTTATGGTGCTAAAACCCGTAATCGAGGTGGGCAACGCAAAACAAGAGCGGATCGTGGGCTCGGGGAAAATATTGAGGTTGATGAGATGGGAACACATGATAATGGGCCCAGACTAATTGCTCAAGATGATATTGGGCCAGAAAACCATCTTCAAAGCCCAAGGGAGCTCTCCCTTGGCTTGGCCCAGCACGCTGCTGGGCCGTCTGCTACTTCTGGGGGCGCCCACCCCCCTTCTAGTTTGGGCCGGGGAGGCCCACCGTGTGGCAGGGGGCACGCTGCCCCTTGCCACTTTGGGATGAGAGGCGTTGGGCCTCTTAGGCCCACTTCGGGGCCAACAGGGGGCGCGCGCCCCCCTGCTGGGCTTCCGGGCCCTGGCGACACAAGCCCGCCCGGGTCCTCCAATGGGCTGGAAGCCGTGGTGCTTCCAGCCCACCAGGTCCTGTTTTTTCTCCCGGGCTGCTGCTACTGCTTCAAGTTCGTCTTGAGGTCGTCTGACATCATATTTTTTAGGCCCTCGCATTATTTCGGATCCCTCTACTTTGAATGCTAATTTTTCTCGAGAGTCGGGACTCATTGGTCCTAGAGGTTCGACTGCCGTTTCTTCCCATGGATCGGGATTGATCAGCATGGATGCTGCACCAGGCGGTCCTCTCGACCCGGAGCGACCTGTTTCTGATGAAAATTTGGAATTTTTCACTCGTTGTGGATACCCAGGTAATGATCGAAGACCCCCTAATGAAATTGGTTTGGCCTGTACTGGCTCGACCTCTGCTCCATCTAACTCCCCATCAGGCCTTGCCCGTAGTTGCCTAGTCCCCCTGGGACTCTCTGATTTTTGTATCTCTTCCGATCCTCATGCTTCGCGGATCTCGACGTCCCCCCCCAGGGGTTTCTACTCCTACTCAGTGTACTCTGCACTATTAGGCTAGCATTCCGAGTATTGCTCCGCGCCGAGGCACTAGTATTGTGATGTATTCTTCATCTTCTGCCGTGGACTCTCGGACACCGATTGGACCGATGCCTCCTCTCACCGCTAGAGAGTGGCCGAGCGTCGGATGATTAGAGCAGCCGCTAAGGCGGCTGCTGCTGCTACTTCTCATGGGGATTGATTTCCCTTTATTTTCTTTTATTTTCTATTTTTCTTTGTATTTTATTTACAAGAGTTTTCTCCTTTTTTTTCTTTGGTTTTTGTGCCTTGTTGGCCCCTTTGGCTTGTTTTGTGTTCCTTCGCTTTGTTTCATCCCACCTAACTTGTGAGCTATTGGACTTGTTAGGGGTATGCCCCTGTACTCTTGTACTTTGCTCTTTTTGGTAATAAAAAAATTTAAAAACGTTGACTTACCAAAAAAAAAATTTGTCACTATTTGAGTGATATCAGTACCAACTAGCTTTGGTGCTAATTTGAAACTATTAATAATTTGTAAATTTTGTTAATTTTGAAATATAAATCTATTTTCATTCATTTTATTTTATTTATAAAGGTAATTCTTAAAAATATTAATTAAATAAAAATTTGAATATTAAAAATATTTTTTTTAGTTTTGTGTTATTTTGTTATTTTTCTTATATTTTGCCTTTATTTGTATCTTTATTTTGCTATTAATTTCATTTTGTTAGGGCTTTTAAAAATTAAATTTGATAATTTTAAGTTTTCAAAAACATTAGGGTTACTACCCTCCTATTTTTCTTTAAAATTTGTGTTTTGTTAAAATTCCCGTGTTATACTTTTATAACGTCTTTTTTTTTTTTTATTGTTGTCCTTACCTTTTAACTTTCTAGGTGCTTATTTTTACTTTGTAAGCAAAATTTAATTGAAAAAGAAATAACTCCTTTTGACCTTGAAATCGAAAAAACTCTTCGACTAACCAGAAAAACAAAAAGGACTGAAACCATGGCTAATAATACGGGAAATGATGATGAAAGGACCTTAAAAAATTATACTGTACCTACTGTTGGAGGGTGCACTTCCAGCATTCGACGTCCACCAATTCAAGCAAACAATTTTGAAATTAAACCAGCTATTTTACAAATGGTTCAAAAAACTGTTCAATTTGGCGGTCTACCCAGTGAAGACCCAAACCTGCATATCGCTAACTTTTTAGAGATAAGCGATACCTTTAAGCATAATGGTGTTAGCGATGATGCCGTCTGGTTAAGGTTGTTTCCGTTTTCACTGAGAGATAAAGCCTAAGCATGGTTAATGTCATTACCCTCAGGAACCATTACCACCTGGGATGATTTGGCTCAAAAATTTATAGCAAAATTTTTTCCACCGGCCAAATCAGCTAAGATGAGGAATGACATTACCTCGTTTGTATAGTATGATACGTAATCTTTGTATGAGGCGTGGGAACGTTACAAAGAACTTTTGAGAAGGTGCCCCCATCATGGTTTACTTGTCTGGATGCAAGTCCAAAATTTTTATAACAGGTTGGCACCTAACACTCAAACGATGGTCGATGCAGCGGCTAGAGAATTGCTGAACCTCAAAACTCCAGAAGATTCAGATGAATTGCTAGAAGTAATGGCTAGCAATAACTATGCAAGGGCAACAGAGCAAAAGAAACCTGCAGGAATATACAAGCTGGATGCAATAGCAAGGTTAACTGCTAAGGTTGCAACGCTTGAAAAATAATGAATATGAATGTGAATGCCATAAATTCTCCTATACTAAAGTGTGAATTTTGTGCAGGGAATCATCCTAGCATAGAATGCCAAACAGGAAATCCTTTCGCCCATCAATCCATGAATAAGCCAATTTTGTTTTAAATTTTCAAAAAAACAATCCCTACTCCAACACATATAATCTCGGGTGGAGAAACCTTCCAAATTTTTCATGGAACAATTAAGGGATACAAAAACAACCTTTTCATCCCCCTAAAAGAAAAACTAATCTCGAGGAATTGTTTAGTAAGTTTAAGCAAAACACTGAAGCAACTCTTCGAAATCAAGAAACTTTGATTCGCAATCAAGAAGCGACCATTAGCATTGTGCAGCTAAGGTTTTACAATCTAGGTTTTATTGGCCTACACTCTTTAAAGATGATTTTAAATTTGTTAGTAAATGTGATAGATGTCAAAGGATAGGTAACATCGCCAGAAAACATGAAATGCCCCTAAACAACATTCTGGTTGTTTAATTATTTGACGTTTGGGGAATTGATTTTATGGGTCCTTTCCCCTCATCATTTTCTAACAAATTTATTTTGGTTGCTGTAGATTATGTGTTAAAATGGGTCGAAGCAGCTGCTTTTCTAACCAATGATGCTAGAGTTGACGTAAACTTCGTTAGAAAGACATCTTTTCTCGGTTTGGAACTCCTAGAGCAATTATAAGTGATGGCGGAAAACATTTTTGTGACCTCCAACTTCAAGCTTTATTGAGTAAGTGTGGTGTCACACACTATGTGGGTGCTCCATACCATCCTCAAACAAGTGGACAAGTGGAAATTTCAAACCAAGAATTGAAAGTTATTCTTGAAAAACCAGTTAGTGCCTCTAGAAAGGATTGGTCGAAAAAGTTAGATGACGCACTTTGGGCATATAGAACAACATTCAAAACACCTATTGGAATATCTCCATATCAACTGGTTTATGGCAAGGCATGTCATTTACAAGTAGAATTGGAACACAAAGCATACGGCGCCATAAAAAACTTAAACTTCAATTTAGCAGCTACAGGTGAAAAGAGATTGCTACTGATCAACGAGATGGATGAGTTCAGAAATGAGGCTTATGAAAATGCTCGAATTTACAAAGACCGAACCAAAATATAGCACGACAAGCACATTCTGAACAAAGAATTAGTAGTGGGACAAAAAGTTCTACAGTTTAACTCCTGCTTACGACTTTTTCCAGGAACGTTGCGATCTCGATGATCAGGACCCTATATTGTAACCCGTGTTTTTTCATATGGCACGGTTGAGATTTAGGATGAGAAAAAGGATACTTTTTAAGTCAATGGCCAAAGACTGAAACCTTACATTGATGGAGAGTTCGAGCAACAGAAAACTTCTATTCATCTCAACAATGTCGAATAATCCACTAAGAAAGTCGAGCCAATGACTATAAACTAAGCGCTTCTTGGGAGACAACCCAAGTGTTTCTATCCTTATTTATCCTGTTTTTCCTTTCATTATTTCTATTTATCTCATGTTTTTGTATCTTTTGTGTAGCAGGTATTTGGAAATAAGTTTGGGGGTGGCACGATGTCCTCATGCACTATTAACAGGCAATCCTCAAACCAGGAGAGTATCCCTCACCCAATTCATCTTTTTAAGTTCTTTTTTTTTTAAATAAAGTTTGGGGGTGGGAAAATTAATGTTAATAACAAGTATAATAAAATAATAATTTAAATTTTTGAAAAAAATAAAAAAAAATTGAAATGTTTTCATATTCTATGTTTTAGAGTCAGCTTCAGTGCCTCCCAGAGTTCGGAGCCTTTGTATGGGGATGTAAATAGTGTCGGCCAACAAAAATGTTGTCTGTTCTCTACAGTTTTTATCATTAATCTTTCAAAAACTTTTCATATAAAAAAAAAAGAAGAAAAACAAAGAACTTATCGTCATGCTGTTTTAGGCAATTTTTCTACTCTTTTTAGCTCGTTTACTTTAATTAGATTTGAATCACCTAATGGTCAATTGTATTTGTGTTCTAATTGCAAACCTTGATCTAATCTAAGGCACTATCTTAATAAAACCGTGTTATTTGACTTCACTAGTTAGCATGGCTGTTTTACTCTTCTTTCTGATTAAAAATTGCTCAAATTTGAATAGATTGCATAAAGAGTATCATTTACATAATAGTTTTGAAAAGTTATGCCTAAGTCTAAATATAAAAAAAATAATAAGGGGAGAGAATTACTAAGCATCGCTATCCTGTAAAAACGTCTGGATATGTGCTATGATGTGATGGTTTCGTGCCTTGGTACCTCGAGCAAGTAGTTCCGTAGGGGTGTTTCAACACCTGGTACCCTGGGCCAATTGGAATGGGAGTTGCCGCGTTGAAAGCTCGTTACAAGGGGTACTTAGAAAGCTAACAAGGAACCAAGTGCCGAAAAAAAAAAGAGAGGAAATCATCTCTAGCAGCGCTATCCCACATAAATAATTTTACAGATATGTGCTACCAGTTAAGAGGGTGTCTCAATGGTGACTTCTCTTACTTATGGGTCATCGCCTAGGAGTCGGAGCTTGATTCTCACTGAAGATATACTCGCGAGGTCATAATATGGGCATCTCAGTGGTGGCTTCTCTTACTTATGGGTCATCGCCTAGGAGTCGGAGCTTGATTCTCACTGCAGATATGCTTATAATGACTTGAGCAAATAATGAGAAAAAATGGCACAAAAATAATTAGTTTGGGCGTACTTGATAACTTCTGAGTGGTATATTTTTTGTCCTCTAATCATCTTAAAATTAGAAAGAACGAATAAACTTAATCTGTTTAGCTAACTTCTGAATTCAATTATCTAGGTAATTGACAGATTTTTCCTTCGAAAGATGGCTTTGTCTTTAGAACCTTAAACTTTGAGCCTCAGTTATTCTTCTTTAATTTAAAGTGTACCTGCTTTGAATTGTGGTAAAATTATTAAAAAGCTTGAGGACGAGCAAGATTTAAGTTTGGGGGTATTTTGATAAGTCTAAATTAGTGTATAATATTTTATATTATTTTAATATATTTTTAAACATTTTTCATCAATTTTTATCGCTTTTGCTCGATTTTGCTCTTTTTCACTCACATTGCCATTTTCTTACAAAAACATCCATTTTATGCAAAATCTTGCTACGTGTTATCATTAAAATCAACAAGCAAAAGCAAGATACACCAATCTAAAGCAAAAAATGGGCAAAACATAATAATTAACATGGCTAAAGCAAGAAATCACCCAATTCATGCACAATTCAATTCAACTTGCAAAAATGGGTAACAAAATGCACAAATCAAGAGCAAGGATGAATTAAAGAATGCATTAACATGTCAAAGTTGACGTAAAATCTGAATTTAGGCGGGTCTAAGCTCAAAATTTTGAAGAAAATCAGCAAAAAACAGCAAGAACATAGAAAATGCACCAAGCTCAACCAATCCATTTCAACTTGAAATTTTGGGTGGAAAAATGGACAAATAACATGAAAGAACTTCTTGAACACTTCATTAACATGTTCAAGTTGATGTTAAAGCTCATTTTGGGCGGTGCAAACCAATAAAAAAAACGAAAAAATCGAGTTGAACAGCCTATTGCAAAATTTGGACAGCAAGGGTGCAGGTGGTGGTGCAATCAGCTTCAGCTTACATTTTGGGAGCAAAAACTCAGTGGTTTTTACCCAAATTCATTTTACAAACATACTTTAACATGTCTTAACTCATCCTTTGCAAGTTTTGGGCGGTATTCAGAAAAAATGAAAAAAAATGGATGAACAAGCAAACACTGCTGCAGCTGCAGAAATTGACAAATTTTGCACAACTTGCTTACTTTCTCCACTTTGGGCAGCTATATCATGCAATATTTTAGCTCAGATTTATTGTATACACCTTATACACATGATTCTTTTGTGCAGGTTTTGGGCGGTGGAATGTAAATAAAATTGAAGAAAAAGGAGGGAGAACAGGGCTTTAGAACATATCTGCAGCTGCCACAAGTTTCAGCTAATGAGGATGAAGTTTGAATATTTTTTACAATTTTTTTATCCTAGCTCAACTGCTATAAATGGGGAGGTGTGGAGGTGTTTAAACATTAGATTTCAAAATAAAAATCATAAGATTTGAGTGAGAAAAGACAGAAAAATCGTGAGAAAGAGGAAAGGAGAAGGAACTAAGAAAGTTTGGTTTGTAATTTTGTATTTTTAGTTCTTTCTATCCTTTTTTCTTTCCTAGGTTCATGAATTTTGTGTTTATAATTTTTAATATTAAGTTTATCATGGACTAATTTTGTTATTCTAAGGCTACGATGTAGCCTAAGTTCTAATTCAAAGTATTCAATGTTTATGTTATTGTGTTGTTGAAGTGTTTATCATTGTTCTTCATGAGTTTTAAATGCTTGATCACCATTTAAAGCCTATAATGATTCATAATGAGTCCGAGAGGAGACTTATGACGATTGCTGAGGTGATAAGTACCACAAATTGGGCAAATGCTCGAGAGAGATTAAAGCGATTTGTGTGGTTTTAAAAAAAAAAAAAAAATCATAGAGCTTTAAAAACTCTTTTCTTATTTAAATTCATCCATGAGAGTGATGGGTTAATATGTTAAAGAGTATGCTAAATGTTGCTCGAGAGAGAATATTTAGTATATTAGGATTTTCAACCATCAACTTACAGTAACAACTTGAATATCGACAATAGAAAAGGGCATATTGATGCAACTAAGGTGAAATTGGATGTCTTAGATTTTATAAACTGATAAAAACCAACAAAAAATTAGCACGTTCTAATCTCGTTTTAACTTTTATTTCTTTTTATTTTTATTTTACTTTATTTCATATCAAAATCCTAAATTTTTCGGTCTTTCCAATAGTATTGAAGCTAGTAATTTTGGTATTCACTCAATACAATCCTCGTGGGAACGATAATCTACTCACTTCTATAATACTTGGTACGACTAGTGCACTTACTAACGCATACGCAAAGTCTGCATCAGCCACTTATGGGTACTTCACTCTTTGCACTCACCCCATCGTCAACCGCCTTCCCACTTCTTAACATTGTAATAGACTTTGCTTGTTCTTGATGGGGAGGATAATTGTCTTGCCTCACACAGTTCATAGGGTTCTCTACAGCTTGGCTAGGGAGTCTTCCCTTATCTCTCCTACTCAAAGTGTTAGGTAGTTGACCTATTTGGGTTTCTAGCTTTGAGATCGATTGTGTATGGGAGTGGAGGAGTTGGGAATTAGCTTTCAAACCTTTCAGTGCACTCAAGACCTTCCCTTCGAAATTCGAATTGGAGCTCAAATTAGAAGGTTGAGAGTAGTTAGAGGTATTCCCTTATGGTTGGAAACTGACGAGTCATGTCATACCAGGTGAGTAAGGTCGTGGGTGAGATTGTTGTGGCACAAATTGTCCTTCTCCTCCTTGCCTCCAGGAGAAGTTAGGATGGTTTCTCCAGCCTGGATCGTACATGTTAGAGTATGGGTCGTTTCGTGAGAATCCTTGTGTTGCATTGACTTGTTCCTTCGACCACCCCACATAAGGTGAAGCAGAGGGGCAATCTTATGTAAAATGAGAGACACTAGAGCATGAAGAATAGACACTATGCATGTTTTGAACATTAGACACATTAGGTACAGTAGAGGGAGCCAATGTCATCTTAAATAGGGAAGTTAACTGCTCTACGAAAGAGGTAAGAGAGTCTACTTTCTTATCTAAGATGGAGGTGTGAGCTATTTCATTTACTCCTCTATTTAACCTAGTAGCATTTAGACATGCATATGCAAAAGATTGTTGTGAATTCTCATTTAAAAGTTCGTAAAGTTCCCACACCTCGTCCTCATTTTTCCTAAGGAACTGACCACCACACGAGGCATCAACAGTTTGTTGACCCTTTTCATTCAACCCGTAATAAAAGTTTTTGACTAGTTGCCATTTAGGGATAGCATGATACGGACAGGCTCGTAAAAGTTTCCTAAACCTATCCCAACTCCCATGAAACTCTTCAGTAGGAAGTTGGGCGAAGGTATTAATGGCTCTCCTAGCAGTGTTAGTCTTACTAATGGGATATAATTTCTTAAGAAATTCTTGTTACATTGGGGTCCAAGTAGTAATCGCCCCACTAGGTAAGGTGCCTAATCAATACTTAGCTTTATCCTTTAAAGAGAACGGAAAAAGACGAAGTAAGATGGCATCATTACTAATGTTAGGAATCCTGAAGGTTAAGCAAACCTTCATGAAACTGTCCAAGTGTGTGTATGGGTTCTCATTACCTAAGCCATGGAATGAAGGAAGCATCTGTATGGTATGTGGCTTAAGCTCGAACTGATGGGCTACAAGTGGCAACCTAATGCATGAGGGTGAAGCGTATGTGGTGGGAGTAAAGTACTCCATAAGTGGACGTGGTTGTTGTTCATCAGTCATTGTCGCTTGTGCTCAGTGTTGAGCTCTAAAGTCTTTTAAGTTCCTTTCAATTTCAGGGTTGAATCTAGTAAGGTCAAGAGACAAAGAGCGGTGACCATGCATAAATAAACAATCACAAGAAGCAAATAAAACTAAAAAATAAAACTAGCAAAATGAACAAAACAAACACTTAAAAAGAAAAATAAATAATAAACTATCCTAAAATCAACCTATGCACGAAAATTCCGAGATAAATAATGCTTTAAAAATACATAAACAAATAAATAAATAACCTTTTTAAGAAAAGTAAAGAAAATATTTTTTTATGCTTTGATTTTTTAAAGAGAGGGACAATAACAATTAAAATCAATTAAAGAAAATTAAAAACCAAAGAAAATCACAAAAATAAAATCACGAACGTTGCCTAGTCCCCGGCAACGGCGCCAGAATCTTGATGTGTTTTTCTACGTCTATCAAAATTTAATATAAAACCCTATCTACTAAACACATCTAAATTATAGTATAGAGCGAAAGGGTGTCGAACCACAAGGACTAAGAGTGCGTGAAATTATTATATAACCTAAATTGATTTAAATAAAATTGAGAGATTTTTGTATTGATTAATCTAAGGAAGCAAAAATTATACTAAGGCAATCTGCTTCTACGCTCAAAGGTGTATTAAATAGGAACCTAGGGTTGCGAATCCATCATTAGCCAATTATTTTGCCGTTAACTTTTAAATTGAGATTATTGATTGTCACACGGGTAGTGGTTTAGGCTACAAACTTCAACCTTCTAAAATAATATTGTTAGTATCGCGTATTGACCCTATCTAACTAAAGCATAAGGAAAATAGGCTCCACCTAACTTATTGTTAATTATTACGTATTGACCCTATCTAACTAAAGCATAGGGAAGATAGGCTTTAATTGACAATTTGGTTAATATTATTGCTTTATTAATTAATCCTAGGGCTACAAGCTCAAAGAATTAATTTATAATTATCAACATCGACAATCAAAGGTTATAAACTCAATAATTATCTCAATTGAATAAACAATTAATGCACAACACTTCAAAGTATTTCTCACAATCGAGCAATTCATGTAACAAATAAATTATTCCGAAATTAAAAGTAATAACAAAGTAAAAAGGCTAAGACTTCATCTAACCCCAGAGAGCAAGTTAGCTCTCAGCCGAGGCTGAACTGGTGAAGGAGGAGATGTAGAATCCCACGTCGATCTTCACGCTAATTTTGCTCTTGTCCCAATTTAACGAAAAAAGAAAAAATAAAAGCTGAGAGAAGAGAGAGAAACAGAGGTGGTACCAAAAAAAATCCCCCAAAACAGAGCACCACTCCCCCTTTAAATCGTTGTTGCTCCTTACCCTAAGCGGTGCTGGGCCGACGGGCTGTCAGGCTGACAGGAGGAGGATCATGGGCTGGGCTTGGTAGAGCTGGTGTTGGTGGGCTGAGGCTTATGTGTGTAGGTGATATGGGCTGTGTCGGTGAGCAAAATAGGACACAGGCTTGGTGAACAGAACGGGTGCTGGTGTGGTGTCGGGTCTGGGCCGAGGTTAATGATGATGGTGTGGGTTCGGTGTGGGCTAAGCTTGAGGTGGGGATGGTGTTAGGCCTCAGTGATGGGTCTGTGCTGCTGTTGGGAATGGGTGTCTGGTCTGAGCCGGTGAAGTTGGGCTGAACAGGGGCTGTTGGCCCTGAGGATGAAGACGGAGGTGCGGGTGCATGTGGCGATGGGCTTGAGGTTGTTTGACCGGTGGTCTGCTGGAGTTGCTCGGTGATGGAGATGATAGGCCTGACGGGTTCATACGTTCTTGTCTAGAATCTCGAATTGACTTGATTTAATTGTTTAAGTGTCGAATTTGTCTTATTTGCACCAAAATTTGACAATTTCCGGAACTTTAATTTCAAACTTGTTAAACATAAAAAATTGCCAAAATGATTGTAGAACTATAATTAAATGTGTGCAAAATAATTAAAATAATAATTAAAAGATGCGTAAATCAGAGGCGCATCTTCTACTAATGGTTGTCAGTAAGAATTCCCACAGCTAACTCTTCTTCTTAAAAGAGAAGAATAATTCCTTTCTCTAATTGCTTTTTAAGGAACTTGCTGAACATAACACAATCGCGCGTGTCATGGCCTGACTATGTTAAATATAGGATGTGATTTAGTATTAATAAGTGAATGATGTAATAAGTAGTAATGAGTCTTTAATATTGTCATGTATTAGGCTTGTTAGTTGGTAGTTAGTTAGTTGAGGTCAAGGAAGTTAATGCTTAGTCAAGGTTGGCGGCTGATTGGTTAGGATTGTCGGTTGGAGGCTGTCCATATTCATTGTATGTGGGCCTAACCGTCTTTGCTTCTAGGAGTATAAGTAAGAGTCTTGTTTTGTAATATGGATATGATGAATGATAAAATTGATACTTTCTCTCTCTCATCTCTAGTTCTCTCTCTATTTCAAATCTCCTTCACTTCTCTTCTTATCTAAACTCAATTCTATCTTAGGTTATGAATCAAGATTGTTCTTAATTCATAACAATTGGTATCAGATCATTGAATTTTGCTTCCGGTAAAGTTGATTTAGTTCAATTTAATTGTATAAGCTTAAATTAAGCTTAAATTGATATCAAGTTCCTTGATCGTATTGTAATTGATTAGGAGTTGAGTCTTGTTTAATTCTTGATTGAGAAGCTTGTGGTTATTCATTGAAATTAGCTGCTTTGGCGCAGAAGTTTGAGGATTTGCATTTGGCTTAGTTGAATTTACTTCAATTATGTTGAGTTTGTATTGAATCAAGCACGGTGGAACTTAGCAATTCGAGCAGATCTTCAGTGTTTCGAATTCTTGTGCCAAAGCTTGCAGTCAAGGTGATTTCGTAGTTGATTCTTGTGACTTGTGCTAGTGATTTGTCGATCCAACTGAATTTACATAAATCAAGCTCTAGTACTTCAGTTCGTGCTGCATTTAACCTAGGTCTTACTGTTCAGCTGGTTTGAGATCTTGAGACCGTGCTTAATTGTCTAGAATTCTCAGTCAGTGTTGCATTGACATCAGGTTCTATATTTAGGTTACGCTTCATCAAAATTTCAGTTCATAGTTGCTGTAATTGTGTTCTGTTGCTGAATTCTGGTGATTTTGTGCTGTTAAATCATCAAACATGCTTCTTATTTGCTGGGAACTGCTGCTGCTGCTACTTGCTCATTTCTTCATTATTTTTTGTAATTTTTTTGCTCAAGCATCGCCCAAAACCTGCGAAACTGAGCTAGGATAAGTTAAATTGTGTTTAAACAATGAATTTAGGCAAAAAGCATTGTGTTTTGAAGCCCAGATGCAAGTTGTGGCTGAAAAGTTGATATTTTATGTAAAATTCTGCATTTAGGCGGGAGAATGCATTATTTTTGTTAATTTTTTGTATTTATTTGATGTATCTTGCTTTTACTTGTTAATGTTAATGTTAAAACCTAGCAAGATTTAACATAAAATGAGTATTTTTACAAAAAAAAAATAGTAAAATAGTTCAAAACGAGCAAAATCGGGCAAAATTGATAGAAGTTTGATGCTAAAATGGTTAAAATTATATTAAAATGATATAAATAATTATATACTAAATTGGAATTATCAAAATACCCCCAAACTTAAATGTTGCTCGTCCTTGAGCAAGGCTAAACATTAAGGGGCATGATCTCATGCTTTCCAGGAATTTTACCACAAGTCAAAGCAGGTATACTCCAAATTAGAGAAGAATAACTGAGGCACAAAGTTAAGGGTTCTAAAGGCAAAACCATATTTCCCAAAAAAAAGAAATCTGTCAATTACCTATGCAATCGAATTCAAAAGTTAGCTAAGCAAATTAAGTTTTATCCGTTCTTTCTAATCTTAAGATATTCAAACTGAATAGAGGACAAAAATTATACCACTCATAACAAGACTTATCAAGTATGCCTAAAACTAATTATTTTTGCACCAATTTTTTTTTTGGAGGAATTTATTTACTCAAGTCAATATAAGCATATCTGCAGCGAGAATCATGCTCCAGCTCTTGGGCGATGACCCATAAGTAAGAGAAGCCACCACTGAGATGCCTGTATTATGACCTCGCGAGTATATCTTCAGTGAGAATCAAGCCTTGATGCCTGGGTGATGACCCATAAGTAAGAGAAGCCATCACTGAGGCGCCCTCTTAATGGGTAACACATATCTTATTTATGTGAGATAGCGGTGCTAGAGATTTATTTTTTCTTTTTTTTTTTTTTTTTTTTGTGCTTGGTTCCTTGTTCGCTTTCTAAGTACCCCGTGTAGCGAGCTTTCAATGCGGCAACTCCCGTTCCAGTTGGCCCAGGGTACCAGGTGTTGAAACACCCCTACGGATCTACTTGCTCGAGGTACCACGGCACGAAACCATCACACCATAGCACATATCCAGACGTTTTTATAGGATAGCGGTTCTTAGCAATTCTCTCCCTTTATTATTTTTCTTTTATTTAGACTTAGGCATAAGTTTTCAAAATCTATTATGTAAATGATACTCTTTATGCAATCTTTTCAAATTTGAGCATCTTTTAATCAGAAAGAAAAGCAAAACAGCCATGCTAACTAGTGAAGTCGAATACCATGGTTTTATCAAAATAGTGCCTTAGATTAGATCATGTTTTGCAATTAGAACACAGAAATAATTGATTATCAGGTTATTCAAATCTAATTTAAAGTAAACGAGCTAAAAAGAGTAGAAAAATTACCCAAAAAGCATGATGATAAGTTCTTTCTTTCTTTCTTTTTTTTTTTTATATGAAAATTTTTTGAAAGACTAATGATAAAATCTGTAGAAAACAGATAGTATTTTTATTGGCCGACACTATTTACATCCCCATACAAAAGGCACTGAAGCCGACTCTAAAACATAAAACCGGAAAACTTTTCAATTTTTTTTTAATTCAAAAATTTTAATTATTATTTTATTATACTTATTATTAATATTACTTTTCCCAACCCCAAACTTTAGTTTAAAAAAAAAAAAGAACTAAAAACATAAATTGGGTGAGAGATACTTCCTTGGTTTGAGGATTGCTTTTTTAATCGTGCATGTAGACATCTTGCCACCTCCAAACTTGTTTCAAAATACTTGTTTAAACAAAAATATACAGAAATATGGGACAAATAAAATAATAAATGGAAAACTAAGATAAATAAGTATAGAGACACTTGGGTTGCCTCCTAAGAAGCGCTTAAGTTATAGTCATTAGCTTGACTTTTTTGAGTGGCTTATTCGACATTGTTGAGATGAATGGAAGTTTTCTGAGGCTCGGGCTCTCCATCAATGTAAGGCTTCAGTCTTTGTCCATTGACCTTAAAAGTACCCTTTTTCTCATCCTGAATCTCAACTGTGCCATATGGAAAAACACGGGTTACAATAAAGGGTCCTAACCATCGAGAGCGCAGCTTTCCTGGGAAAAGTCATAAACGGGAGTTAAACAGTAAAACTTTTTATCCCACGATGAACTCTTTGTTCAGAATGTGCTTATCGTGCCATCTTTTGGTTCGGTCTTTGTAAATTTGAGCATTTTCATAAGCCTCATTTCTGAACTCATCCATCTCATTGATTTGTAGCAACCTATTTTCACCTGTAGCTGCTAAATTGAAGTTTAAGATTTTTATGTCCCAGTATGCTTTGTGTTCCAATTCTATTGGTAAATGACATGTTTTGCCATAAACCATTCGATATAGAGACATTTCAATAGGTGTTTTGAATGCTGTTCTGTATGCCCAAAGTGTGTCATCTAACTTTTTCGACCAATCCTTTCTAGAGGCACTAGCTGTTTTTTCAAGAATAACTTTCAATTCTCGATTTGAAATTTCCACTTGTCCACTTGTTTGAGGATGGTATGGAGCACCCACATAATGCGTAACTCCATACTTACTCAATTAAGCTTTAAGTTGGAGGTCACGAAAATGTTTTCCGCCATCACTTATACTTGCTCTAGGTGTTCCAAACCGAGAAAAGATGTTTTTTCTAACAAAGTTTACTACAACTCTAGGATCATTGGTCAGAAAAGCAACTGCTTCGACCCATTTTGACAAATAATCTACAACAATCAAAATAAATCTGTTAGAAAATGATGATCGGAAAGGACCCATGAAATCAATCCCCCAAACGTCAAATAATTCAACCAAAATGTTATTTAAGGGCATTTTATGTTTCTTGGAGATGTTACCTGTCCTTTGACATCTATCACATTTACTAACAAATTTAAAAGCATCTTTAAAGAGTGTAGGCCAATAAAACCCAGATTGTAAAACCTTAGCTGCAGTTTTTGTCCCACCATGATGGCCACCAGTTTCAAGAGAGTGATAGTGGTGCAGAATATTATCCATTTCCTCCTCAGGTACACATCTTCTGATAATCTGATCTGCACAATGCTTATACAAGAATGGTTCTTCCCAGAAATAGTGCTTGAAGTCAACGTAGAACTTCTTCTTTTGCTGATAAGTCATGTCCTTAGATAGTTCCTGTGCAACCAGATAGTTAACAATGTCAACGTACCATGGACAATTAGGATTCTCACTTACCACCATAAGATCTTCATTCGGGAATTTTTCGTTGAATGAGGGACCTTCGTCCTCTTGTTCGAGATGTGACAGGTGATCTGCCACAACATTTTCTGTACCCTTTTTATCTCGGATTTCTAAATCAAATTCCTGAAGCAAGAGAATCCATCTAATTAGTCTCGGTTTTGCATCATGTATTGCAAAAAGGTATTTCAAAGCAGAATGGTCAGTGTAAACAATTACCTTTGAATTGAGTAGGTAGGAACGAAATTTATCAAATGCAAATACTTAGCTAGTAACTCTTTCTCGGTAGTAGCATAGTTAATCTGTGCATCTGTCAAAGTTTACTAGCATAGTAAATTACATGAAAATTTTTATTACTTCTTTGTCCTAGCACAACCCCTCCAGCATAATCACTAGCGTCGCACATAAGTTCGAAGTGTAAAGTCCAATCAGGTGCTACAATTATTGGTGCTGACACTAGTTTCTTCTTCAAGGTTTCAAAGGCATGCATGCAGTCACTATCAAAGTCAAAAGGGACATCTTTCATCAATAAATTGTAAAGAGGCTTAGCGATCTTAGAGAACTCCTTAATGAACCTTCTGTAGAACCCTGCATGTCCTAAGAAACTCCGAATGCCCTTAACATTGGTAGGGGGTGGTAATCATTCTATCACTTCAGTTTTTGCTCTATCAACCTCAATTCCTCTTTTTGAAATCATATGCCCTAACACTATCCCTTCCTGTATCATAAAATGACATTTCTCCCAATTCAATATAAGATTAGTGTCAGTGCATCTTTGCAAAACCATAGAGAGGTTGGCTAAACAATCATCAAATGAGGTTCCAAAGACTGAAAAATCATCCATAAACACCTCTATGAAATTTTCCACCATATCACTAAAGATTATCATCATACATCTTTGAAAAGTTGCAGGGGCAATGCATAACCCGAAAGGCATTCTCCTATAGGCAAAGGTACCATAAGGACAAGTGAAACTGGTCTTTTCCTGATTTTCCGGGGCTATGGCAATTTGATTGTACCCTGCATATCTATCAAGAAAACAGTAATACGAATGACCCGCTAGTTTTTCTAACATTTGATCAATGAATGATAAGGGGAAGTGATCCTTTCAAGTGGTATCATTAAGTTTTCCATAATCTATGCAAACCCTCCTCCCGGTGACAGTCCTACTAGGGATGTGCTCATTGTTCTCATTTTCTACTACAATTATCCTTCTTTTTTCTAAACTACTTGCACTGGGCTAACCTATGGGCTATCAGATATGGGATAGATGATCTCGACATCTAATAATTTGACTACTTCTTTTCTTACTACCTCTTTCATGGCAGGGTTTAACCGCCGTTGAGGTTGCACAAAAGGTTTGAAGCTATCCTCCATGGGGATTTTGTGCATGAATATGGAAGGGCTAATTCCTTTGATATCCGAAAGGGTCCATCCAATTGCTGTTCTATGCTCTCTAAGAACCCTAAGCAGCCTTTCCTGTTCAATTTTACTCAAGGAGGCATTAATAATAACAGGATAAGTGTTAGAATTACCCAGATAGGTATATTTGAGATGTGGTGGCAATGGCTTGAGCTCTAAGTTCGGTGGTTCTTCTTCTTCCATTCTCTGCTGAATTTCAATTGCTCAAATGTCTTCCACTCTTGTTCCACGGTGCAAATCAAAAGGTTCGTAACTTTCTAGGTATTGGGCACATTCCTTTATTAACTCGTCTTCCGTGTCTATGGTCCCTGACTTTGTTAGACATGCTTCAAGGAGTAACTTGGGGAATGTGTCCCTGAATGTCTTAGTGACCAACTCATCTACAATATCAATCTCAAAATAAGAATCCACGTTAGAGGGAAATTGAATGGCATTAAAGATGTTGAAGGTTACCTGTTCATCTTGTACCCTTAGGATCAGCTTTCCTTGTTGGACATCTATCAGGATTTTTCCTATAGCAAGGAAGGGTTAGCCTAGAATAAGAGGTATCTCACGATCCTCTTCCATATCAAGGACAATGAAGTCAGCCGGGAAGATGAATTTATCAACCTTCATACGGACGTCTTTAATTACACCTCTAGGATACTTGATTGATCTGTCAGTAAGTTGGAAAGATACAGTGGTAGGCTTCACTTCTCCTAACCCAAGCTTCTTGAAAACAGAGAGAGGCACTAAATTTATACTTGCACTTAAATCACATAAAACCTTATTGAAACTAATGGAGCCAATGGTGCAAGATATCGTGAAACTCCCTGGATCTTTTAGCTTGAGAGGCAACTTCTTTTGCAGTATGGCACTGCATTCTTCAGTAAGTGCTACCGTTTCGAACTCTCTTAACTTTCTTTTGTTAGACAGGATTTCTTTCATAAATTTGGCATATTTGGGCATCTGTTCTAACATGTCAGCAAAAGGGACATTAATGTGTAACTTTCTGAAAATTTCCAAAAATTTAACAAATTGTTCATCCGCTTTTGTCTTTTTCAAATGTTGAGGGAAGGGGACTTTTGGTTTGTAGGGTTGACGTTCAGCCTTTTTTGGTTCATTTTCTTCTTGGACTTTTGTCACTTCCTCATTTTCCAATTCCTGATTTGCATCAGTGGACATGTCAATTATGGGTTGTTCAATTGCCATGGTTTGGTCTACCTGAGTTAGTTCTTTCAAAATTTTTCCACTTCGCAATTCTATTGCTTTTACTTGCTCTTGTGGGTTAATGACAATATTACTAGGTAAGGAACCTTGAGATCTTTTAAAAAGGTGATTTGAAATTGGCCCAATTTGGGTCTCAAGATTTCTAATGGTCGTTTCTTGATTGCAAATCAAGGTTTCTTGGTTTTGAAGAGTTGCTTCAGTGTTTTGCATGAAACTTCTAGTATCTTGCATAAACTTACTAAACAATTCCTCGAGATCAGTCTTTCTTTCAGGGGGCTGAAAAGGTTGTTTTTGTATCTCTTGATTATTCCATGAAAAATTTGGATGGTTTCTCTACCCGGGATTATATGAGTTGGAATATGGATAATTTTTTTTGAAAATTTGAAACAAAATTGGCTTGTTCATGGGTTGATGGGGCAAAAGTATTTCCTGTTTGGCATTTTATGCTAGGATGATCCCTTGCACAAAATTCACACATGAGTACAGGAGAATTTAGGGCATTCACGTTCATGTTCATCTATTTTTGAAGCATTGAAACCTGGGCAGTTAACTTTGTTATTACATACAGCTCGTATATTCCTGCAGGTTTCTTTTGTTCAGTTGCCCTTGCATAGTTATTGCTAGACATTACTTCTAGCAATTCATACGCTTCATCTGGGGTTTTGTGATTTAGGGATCCTCCTGCAGCCGCGTCTACCATCGTTTGAGTATTAGGTGCCAACCCATTGTAAAAAGTTTGGAGTTGCATCCAAACTGGCAAACCATGATATGGGCACCTTCTCAAAAGTTCTTTGTAATGTTCCCACGCCTCGTACAAAGATTATGTATCGTATTGCACAAATGAGGTAATGTCATTCCTCATCTTAGCTGGTTTGGCTGGTGGAAAATATTTAGCAAGAAATTTTTGAGCCAAATCATCCCAAGTGGTGATAGTTCCTAGTGGTAGTGACATTAACCACGCTTTGACTTTGTCTCTTAGTGAGAAAGGAAAAAGCCTTAAGTGAATGGCATCATCATTGACGTCATTATGCTTAAATGTATCGTATATCTCCAAGAAGTTAGCGATATGCAGCTTTGGGTTCTCACTAGGTGGACCGCCAAATTGGACAGTTTGTTGAATCATTTGTATAATAGAGGGTTTAATTTCGAAATTGTTTGCTTGTATTGGCGGACGTCGAATGTTAGAAGTGCACCCCCCAACAGTAGGTATAGCGTAATCTTTTAAGGTCCTTTCATCCTCATTTCCAGCATTATTAGCCATGGTTTCAATCCTTTTTGTTTTCCTGATTAGTCGAAGAGTTTTTTCAATTTCAGGGTCAAAAGGAGTTATTTCTTTTTAAATTAAATTTTGCATACAAAGTAAAAATAAGCAACTAGAAAGTTAAAGGTAAGGATAAAAAAAAAGGAAAGTTACAAAAGTATAACACAAAAATTTTAAGAAAACACAAATTTTAAAGAAAAAGAGAAGGGTAGCAACCCTAATGTTTTTGAAAACTTAAAATTATCAAATTTAACTTTTAAAAACCTAACAAAGTGAACTTAAAAGCAAAATAAAGATAAAAATAAAGACAAAATATAAGAAAATAACAAAATAACACAAAACTAAAAGGAATTTATCTTTACAAATGAATTAAATGAAAATTTTTTTAAACTTAAATAAAATTTAAAAATTATTTATAATTTCAAACTAGCACCAAAGCTAGTTGGTATTGATATCACTCAAATAGAGACAATCCCCGGCAACGGCGCCAAAAACTTGATGCAGACTTTGCGTATGCGTTAGCAAGTGCACTAGTCGCATCAAGTAATATAGAAATGAGCAGAGTATCGTCCCACAAGGATTGTTATTGAGTGAATACCAAAATTAATAGCTTTGATGCTTTTTGAAAAATCGAAAAATTGAGATATTGATATGAAATAAAATAAACTAAAAAGAAAATAAATATGTTAACTGATTTTATAAAGTTTTTATGATTTAATAATATCCAAGGCATCCGATTTCACGTAGTTGTATTAATACGCCTTTCTATTCTCGTTATTCAAGTTGTTCTTACGTGTTGATGGTTGAAAACTCTAATTTATTAAATATTCTCTCTCGAGCAACATTTAGCATGCTTTTTTACATATTAACCCATCACTCTCATGCATGAATTTAAATAAGAAAAGAGCTTTTAAAGCTCTTTGACTTTCTCTTAAAAACCAAACAAATCGGCTTAATCTCTCTCGAGCATTCACTCAATTTGTGGTGCTTATCACCTTAGCACTCATCATAAATCTCCTCTCGGACTCATTATGAATCATTATAGCCCTTAAATAGTGATCAAGCATTTAAAACTCATGAAGAACAATGATAAACACTTCAGCAACGCAATGACAAAACAATGAATACGTTGAATTAGAAATAATCGTGGCCTTTGAATAACAAAATTAGTTCATGATAAACTTTATATAAAGCATAACTAACACAAAATTCATGAACTTAGGAAAGAAAAAGGATAGAAAGATCTAAAAATACAAAATTACAAACCAAACTTTCTTCCCTCCTTTCTGCTTCCTTCACCCATTTTTCTTCTACTTTCTCTACATTTTATTTGTATTTTTTTTTGAATGAAGGATGATATTAAACACTACACAACACCCCTTTATATAGTGTTTGAGCTAGGATAAAAAAAAATGGAAAAAATCCTCAAACATGCTTCTTATTTGCTGGGAACTGCGGCTGCTGCTACTTGCTCATTTCTTCATTATTTTATGTAATTTTTTTGCTGATGCACCACCCAAAACCTGCAAAAATGAGCTAGGATAAGTTAAATTGTGTTTATACAATGAATTTAGGCAAAAAACATTGTGTTTTTGCAGCCCAAATGCAAGTTGTAGCTGAAAAGTTGATATTTTATTTAAAATTCTGCAGTTGGGCGTGAGAATGCTTTATTTTTGGTAATTTTTTGTATTTATTTGATGTATCTTGCTTTTACTTGTTCATGTTAATGATAAAACCTAGCAAGATTTAACATAAAATGAGTGTTTTTACAAGAAAATAGCAAAATAGTGCAAAACTAGCAAAACCGGGCAAAATTGATAGAAGTTGATGCAAAAATGGTTAAAATTATATTAAAATGATATAAATAATCATATACTAAATTAGACTTGTCAAGCCTTATTCTGGTGTTCATAACACTCTGTAATAGCAGCTCATAATTATTAGCGGGCATCGTAGGTCGAGCTTCAATCAGAACAAACTTATGACCCTCATGTACTAATACTATGTCCAGGTTCATTTTTCACGTGAAGTAATTAGGTCCAATTATGGAATTATCTTTTAGAATTGTGTGAAGTGCACCAGTTGCAGCCATTTCAAAAACAGTAAATGCAAATAAATGAGTAACTATCTTATATCTTATAAGTGTTATATATAATACAGTGATATGTATTCTTTCAATTTAGCATATACAATAAGTGAGATACCCATCAAACTGTATTATTATGCATACAATGATGACCCAAACACACCACTCCTTACTCCCTGACAGCGGGGTCTCACGAAGCTAGTTCGGGTGAGAACTATTCTCAATTAACCTGTTTTCTTGTAACTCTTATTAAAAGTGATTAACTCACAATTTGACATTAGTCTCTAACAGGACACAACAGAGCTCCTCGGGGAGGCTAATGCACCAATCTAATCAAGTGTAAACCATTACCTAAACCTCCAAACAAATACACGAAATACTCCACGGCACGGTGGTCGTATTGCTTCTTTGCACTTTGGTTTATCCCAACAAAAGTCTGACCCTGTAATTTGCAAACCGACATCCTTCGTAGGGAGGTCTATCGATCTACTATACTGTTAGACCATTAATGGAGACTGTGAGGTTACAACAATTGAAACCTTGCTTCCACTTGATTTTTATAACTAGTGGATTATCTTATAATCCTCTTTAGAATCTCATTCTAAAATTAACCAAAATTAATTAATTAATATATTCAAAAATACTATCGTCTTACAACATAGATTATCTCATAATTTTGCATTAGAATCTCATTCTAAAACCAATCAATAAAATTAATTAATTAATTTTATTTAAAACAATACCAACATTTAATTTAGATTATCACATAATCTACTTTTCAAAATCTAATTTCAAAATTAAATTCAAAATAAATTTATTTAAAATCAATAGCGATTTTGTGCTTTGACTATTCTATAGTCTATTTTTAGAATCTCATTCTAAAATTAAACCAGCTTAGACTATCCAACAGTCTAGTTTAGAATCTTATTTTAAAATTTAGTTAATAAAATTTAACCTTTATTTTAAAAATAAAGTTAACTTAGACTATCATATAGTCTATTTCAGAATCACATTGTGAAATAATTAAAAATAACTTTTATTTAAAATAATACTAATTCACAACTTAGATTATCTCATATTCTAATTTAGAATCACAATCTAAAAGGAAATTAATTAATAAAATAATAAATTTAAAATTATTATGTAAATCAATATTGATGTCTACATGTCCAAAAAATAAAATAATAAAATTTTTTTTTAATTTATTTTTTTTATTGCTACTGTCAGCGCTGATGTCATCTATTAGAAGTTAGTAGCAGGCGCTGATATCAGCATGACGTTAGTGTCTACTGACATTTTTTTTAAAATTAAAATACTTAATTTTAAAAATCGAATCTAATTTCATTAGATCAATTTTTTTCTATTTCATAAAAAATAATTGAATGTAATCTCATTAGATCAACTTTACCCAATTCCATTAAAATTCGAATCTAATCTTATTAGATCAATTTTGTCCGATTTCATAAAAACTAATTGAATCTAATTTCATTAGATCAATTTTATCTGATTTTACAAATCTTATCCAAATGATCATGTCTCATAATAAAGATCATGTAATCTTGAATTTATAGGTCGTTAGATCTGAATTAACGATTAATTCTCTAACGATTTAAACAATTTAAGTTGTCAGTATAAACAACCTAGTTAACTATTAAATCTTTTAACCAATTTAAACAATTTAAATTGATACTTTAAATAACCTAGATAACTATTAACTCGTTTAACTCATTAACAATTTAAACAATTTAAATCATTATTTTATACAATTCGATTAACAATTAATTCATTAACAACTTAAAGAATTTAAATCATTACTTAAAATAATCTTTCGTTCTCAATAAAATTTCTATTTTATTAAATCGCAAATATATTATTTCGATCTTATTATACCTAGTCATGTATATTATGAATGTAATTAGAGGCTGGCTCTGATACCAATTGTGAGGAAAAATATGTTTGCTGAAAATAAACTTTGATACCGATCGTTGGGTTCATAGTTCTCAACTAAGGTCACAACAAAAGGAACGTATTAGAGCACTTAGAGTAGGAGACTCTTTTCTCGACCTGAGCCCTTAGTAGGAGAGTCACGCTTCGTGACACCTTACGTGCGAGAGTTCCGGGGAATAGGTTCATCTCTATAAACCCTTTACCCTAATACCGGTTGTTAGGTTTGGATGAATTTCAAAAAAATTTCCCTCAATTTTATAATATTAACGAAGCGGAACAGGTTTAGAATTCATAACTCCAAACCTAGGGTCGATTTAAAATTCCTCATTATAAATATACTGACTTAAATTCATAATTTAAATCAACAGATCTAATTTATAGTTTAGATCTACATGCCTCTTACTCTAAAACATTCATAACAATAAATAAACTTAAACAGGCATAATAACGAATACTATAAATAAATAGAAAAACGAAAACTAAAATAAGAAGGAAAGAAGGCATACATGGAATTGCTCCAATAATAAAGGAAACCATAAAGAAATAATAATCTCGAAAACCGAGACTCCACGATCTTCTACGCAATGACCTTGAACTGCGAGGAGGGTGGGCTCCGGAAAATATTAAACTAGGAAAGAAAAATTTTAACGGAAAATTTTTTCTTCAATTAGATCTCTAAAACAATTTCAGAAATCCAAAAACATTTGTTTCAATTGAAAGCCAAACACTTGGAATAGGTACTTCTATTTATAGTAGTATATCGGAGCGAAAATAAGCTGGAATTTCGATGTGAGATTCGTAGAGTTTAAATTAAAATGCATCATTTCATAAACAAACCAAGTCAAAACGCTGCTTTTCATTCTCGTTCAAATCGTGTGCTTTTTTTATATTTTAAACGCGTGACACGTGTCACGTTTGAATTGGTCTGCGCTGTCAATCCTCCCTTATTTTCTAGAGCATGCCATGTGGCACACTCTGGTTGGTCCGTGCCCAAAGGCACGGATCGACCCAGGGTCTCGCGCCGGTTTGTCCGATTCAATGCACATGGATCGCACTGTACACGCGATTTTTTGATTTTTTTTTTCCTTTATTTCCCACATGTAAAAATTCATCTTATAAATTTTAATTTTCCAAAATTATTTTATTTTGTAATTTTTAATTTTATTCATCTCATGAATAATGTTTGACAAATTTAATTTACCCATCTTATGGATAAATAATTCGTCTCATGAATTTTTTAATATTTTTCCAATGGCAATTAATGCAGAGATTTGCGCAGGAACCTCAGGGACAATTTAAATCTAGCTCCAAATGGGTTAAATTAATCATCTCATGAAAGTATTTAATTACTATTTAATGAGACTCAATTCCACTAAATAAATCTCACTGCACTCCAGACTTAAACCATGTATTCGATATCTCCCTAATAGACTGTATTGATAACTACAACCCCTCCACTAGATGTCCATAACAAAGGATGAGTATAACCACTACCATTATCCTTCTCACAGATTATCCATTAGTTACCGACTCGCCCTTCACTGAATAATTTCTTTATACTTGAACATATTCATAGTATAAATTCTAAATGTCAAACACTTGGAATACTTTGGCCAAAGATTCTAAACTATTCAAATATTTGCGAATCAACTAAGGGGACATCTTTATCTCATAAGAAACTGTAGATTCTCTATTAAATACTTGATCCTCGTCACATTTCACGCCGCTACCAAGTGTACGTGGGAATTCAATCATGCGTTTAGACCTTGCTTATAATACACCGAAGTAACTAACGCTCCATGCATCAGTCCAGAATATCCTCAGGATTTAGTGTCGTCGTTCAAACAGTACAACGTGAATCACTCATCTCCGATAGTAGTCTAGAAATAAGTAACCCATATGGTCCAACTCAGTGCGGTAATCTTATTAAACAAACCAACATAACACTTTGGATCTCCATCCCCATGACCAAGACAAGTCATTTAAAGTGTCATGTTATAGTCTTAGCATACAAGTGGTTCAAACTTATCTTCGACTACGAGCCTTTCAAGCAACAATCTATATCATTTATTCTAAGTCTATCTGTGGCTTAGTCTCATAAGGCACTTAGAACAAACATGTAAATTCTAGTATGAGGACTACCCCAATCTCATGAATGTCTCCCAAAAGAAAATCACACGCAATATAAATGCTTGCTTACACAAATTTAATTAGAAAATGATTGGGACTTCAATTTTATTTATTAATTAAAATAATATATCCAGAATAAATTCGAATTTCAGGACACTGTTCCTAACTGTTAGATGTACGATTGGATTTAGTATTAATAAGTGAATAATGTGATAAGTAGTAATGAGTCTTTAATATTATCATGTATTAGGCTTGTTAGTTGGTAGTTAGTTAATTAAGGTAGGTAGTTAACAGTTTAGTCAACATTGGCGGCTGATTGGTTAGGAATATCAGTTAGAGCTGTCCATATTCATTGTATGTGGGACTAACTGCCTTTGCCTCTAGGAGTATAAGTAAGAGTCTTGTTTTATAACATGGATACGATGAATGATAAAATTGATGCTTTCTCTCTCCCATCTCTAATTCTCTCTCTATTTCTCATCTTCTTCACTTCTCTTCTCATCTAAACTCTATTCTATCTTAGGTTATGAATCAAGATTGTTCTTGATTCATAATAGTGTGTGGAATGTTCAGCCATGATGTGCCACTTGCAGTAATCTTCTGGCGACTTTATCGAGGTTTTGGGTGACCTCATTGTTCTTTACTCCAACGACCTATCAAACAAGGCGCAAACTAGGCTGTCTTTATCTCTACTCATCTTTGATAGAGATCTGCTAATAGTTCTGGCTCTTATGAGAATCATAAGGCTTTGCTACCTTAATTATATTAACTTGGGCAGGACTAGGGAAGTGGTCTTTCTCAATGCCCATTTGTCCTTCAGTCGGGAAGATCAATTCCCTTGCTTCTATGGCATCTTGAACTAAGTTTCTAAAGATCACGTAGTTCTTCATTGAATGGGTCAACGAGTCATGCCATTTACAATATACCTTCTCCTTAGTAGAATTTAGGTTAGGCTTTCTATGTTTACCCCTGATCTTGAGTTCGTTATTTGCCTTAAGCCAGTCAAAGATTATGTCAGAGAGGTCAAACAAGTATTTTCTCAAGTGTTGGGATTGATAAGATTTCTGAACTTTGATATTCTTCTTGATTAAAGGATTGCAAACCATAGTAGGTCTCTTGATGTATTCATTAACGTCAATCGCATATAGAGGATCTTCGTCATCTTCGACTAAGTCGTGTATGTTGGTCCCATATATGCTATTGTTTTCACTTTCTTATATTAAGATGGCTTCATATCTAGCATCACATTCTTTTAGCTGTAAGAGCGTCGTGAAGTTAGCCTTTGTACTTCTACCTAAATTCAATATCCAAGTCATTAATGGCTAGCTTGGCATATTCAGCCTCAGGAAGGGCTACGGTGCATTTTAACTTGGCTCTCTTTAACTGGTTAATGTAATCTTCCAATGATTCACCTGGCTTTGGTCTCATTCGAGCCAAGTCAGACATGGAAGTTCCTAGTTCCGTTCTTGGGAACTGAAATTAGAATTGTCTGGCCATGTCATCCCAGAAATAAATGAAATTAGGAGGCAGGCTAATGTACCACCGAAAAGCAATCCCAATTAAGGAACTGGGGAACAGTCTCTACTCAAGATAGTGATTGTCAGCTGCTTCTCTACACTGCCAATTGAATCTTGCCAAGTGCTTGAGGGAAAACACAGTCCCTTTTCTAGAGAAAAGAGTAAACTCGGGGATTTTTTATCTTTGAGGAAAATGATAGTCCCTGTCTATGTAGTTTGGATAAGGTTTAATGTACAAAAGCCTATTAACCCTTATGAGGCTTGACCCACACACTTGTTCAACGAGGGCGGCCAATTGGTCCTGGAGGTGTAGGCTAGGCACATGGTTGTGCGCCTACCATTTCCCCCCAAGTGGGTGAGAATCTTGAGGGGGATTTGTAGGATATCCCCGAGCACTCGTCACAATTGGGTGTGGGAACGATTGTTTCCCCCCAAACCCAAGGTAACCCTCTTGATCAATTTGGCTGTGCATTTAGTTATCCACGAAGTATGATCCCGTAGGACCTAGGTTATATGGCATGCCAGGGAGCACGCCAATATTAGTAGGTTGTTGGTTCATTCTAGCTTGATCAATCCCCAAGTCATGATCTTGAGGAAGTGGGTGGTTGGCTTGCCTCTCAGTGTGGCAGGCTTGGATAGGTCTCGGAAGGAAAGGCTAGCTCTCAGAAGTGGGTACCTATCCTTGCACTCCTATTTCAAGGCCTTGAGTGGGCCTTAATGCAACCTCTACTATCTGAGGAGGGTGTGAACGATTGTGTCGTTCTGTCTCAAGGACAGGTAACAATGGCACATTGGCGTTGAGATCACTCAAAGCCGGAGAAAACCGCTGATTTGAGGGCCCTCTTATGGTTGGGTTCCAAGTGTGTGACACTTGGGTTAGCCATAACTGGATTTTCCACTCTCTCAGGGACAATGAAGTTAACCTGAGTAACCGGTAATTGTGAGCTTGAAGAAGCCTCGCGAGGACATCTAGTTGGTACTGATGGAAGAGGTGTAGGCTTAAGTTGCTTGATATCCTTTCTGACGACATAAACCAAGCAATTGTGTGCCTCAGCCTGTCGAACCAAGATAGGCTCGACCTCAACTACTGCATGTCCTGCCACGTCCTTAGCAATAAGGGTAGCAGTAGAAGACAAAGTTGAGTTCATTTCAACTAAGACTCTGTCAGTCTCTTTGTGAAGCTTTTCATTAATTGAGGTTCCAATGTCATTTATCACGGCTCTCATGGCTGCAGAGATTTCGTGCTAGGTCGCTATATTGCATTCCATTTCAGCGCGTTGTCTCTCAAGGGCTTCTGTCATTTTTTGTTGGACTGTTTGGTCCACAATTTCTAAACATCATTTAAGCGTAGCCATGAAAATCTTGCGAGAATGGCCATCCAGCCCAATGCGTTCATCTTCTGGGTTGCCATCATCGCCAACACTCTCACTGCCGTGGGTATAACTTGGTTCATGCCTTCATATTATAGGACTTTGTGTAAGAGGATGCTCAAGCCGGGACCCAATTAAGGCTAGGCTGTCTGGTTCCTCATACTCAAGAGCAAGACCTCCTAGTTCTGACAATTGGCGAACGGCCTGCAATTATCTCTTGGTAATAAACGATGGGCTAAAGACAACGATTTCTTGTTTTAAGCCTCCCATTGTGGTTGCCAAAAGGTGGGTTTGCTTTATTTTGTTTGTCATTAAGTGTGATGTGGTCGCCATAAAATGAAAACAAAAAAAACATGTAAAACGGACTTACCGTGACTAAGGAGTGAGCCTCAATTCGAACCACACCTCTTTGACCTCAACCACTCATCGTTTTTAGAGAAAAAGTTGTGATATTTTGGTGCACCTGACTTCAGTTATACCGTGAGTTTAGCTTATGCGTCAGTTAAGAAACTTGGTTAAATATTTTTGTTGATTTTTGTATAGATATATTAACAGAAAAATAAAGAGATATGGATCTAATCCAAGTGGTAGTTGTAGTTACAGAGTAGGGCCCACAAAGAGCTTTCCTCGTGCACTTAAAAGTTCAGAACTCGGGTGGAGAGAAACCCCAGAGCTTAGTAGTCCACTTACAAACTCGCGTTAATCAGCTTTTTATGCCTGGCATCCTTGATTTATAATAACTCAAATGAGTTTAGGTCTGGCTGGATTAATGGTGACCAAACCATATTCATGTCACTGGATTAGAACCAATGAAGTCAAGGTCAAGCCTTGGTCGTCGAAGCCCTAATCAATGGCACGAACCTTTGCTCACCTGAATTATTAAGCAGTGACAGTAGTGTTAAGACCAACGCAATTAAGGTCAAGCCTTGGCCATCAAAGCCCTAAACTAAAGCCTTAATTCTTAACTCGTCAAAATTTGGGAATAGATTAAAATAAGAAGTTCATAACTGAAGCCCAAAAGACCGTATTATTGAAGAAGCAAGTACAACAAGTTCTATGCTAAGCTAAGCTATATTAAGTTGTGATACTCCTAAGAAAAGAGCACAAGTGTGCTGTAAACAAAACTTGAAGAATTTTTGTATTGAGTGTATGCACTGATTTGGACTTTCACTAAGTCTCTTATTTTTAGAGAACTAAATAAATGCTGCTCCCTAATTCTAAGGCAACTTCTCCCCACATCAGGCCACTAAGCTCTTCTTGCGCGTGTAAAAGATCAATGAATGTTTCCATGATTTAGTATTGCAGGGAATTACCTCGAGCCCACATCTGTATTTCTAGCTAAAGTCCCCTTTAGACGCCCTACGTTCTTTTGGATTAAGCTTAGTGCCCAAGTATCCAAGATTACACTCAGAGTAACTGTCTCGAGCTTAGAAATCAACTGTCTTATAGCCTTCGAGGCAGTCCCTTAAGTACTCTGAAATCATACTCAAATTGGTGTCCTTGCATACTCAAGCAGAAACCTTAACATTTCATCTGAGTGATCATTGAATTCGCATTAGCAGCTGTCACGGCTAATGGAATGGTATTGATCATCTCATGCCCCACTTGCTTCACTATCTTTGGATCCACAAAATTATGCGTACTACCACTGTCTATCACGATCAACGTGTGCTTGTGTCCAACCTCTCCCTTGATTCTTATTATATTGTGAGAACCATTTACAGTTACAGCTCTTACAGATATCTCCGTTTCATCCTCTTCATAGTCCTCCTGCCCTTTTCTTCCTAATCGCTCACAACCTCCTCAACTTCCTGAATCTTGGGGTCATCACAAGCCTCTGCTCCAGTAACTGTCATTAACAGCTTAGTATTACACTTATGTCCAAAGAAGTACTTCCGATTCCATTTAAAACACAATCCTTGATTCTTCTTTTCCTCCAAACTTAATTCCTTTGATCCATTAATAAGAAATGTTTGCTGAATAGATGAAGATTGAGGAGTTTTGATCGTATGTCCATCAAATCCAGCCAAGACAGTAGCCTCCATCAATTTTTCCAGAATGCCCGAGTCAATGTCCCTAGGTTCAATGCCTTAACCAAATTCTTAATTCTTTATTTAAGGCCACTCATAAAACTGGATATGTAATAAGATTCATTGGCTCTGGGGTTAACTGTCAACATTCTAGCCCTCAAATTCTCAAAATGAGTCATATATTCTCTCACAGAAGAAGTTTGAGCCAATTTATTGAAATGATCAATCACCTCACCAGGATCCTCTTCTCCATACCTCTCATAAAGTTCATTCATGAACTCAGGCCAAGTTAGTGATGGATTGCTGCATATCAAGCTATAGTACTAGACTTCCTGTTCTCCATGAAGATAATATCGTAGCTAACTCCACCTTTTTCGTGTCATCTATGTGATAGAATTGAAAGTGCCTCTCACACCTCCTAATCCATGACTGAGGTTGCTTTCCATCAAATGTTTCTATTTCATCACAAGGCTATCTGAATCCTTGACTTCTTCCACTAGCAATTCTATTCTCGTTGGATCCAAAGATTGAGGTTGCAAGATGTCTGGAAGACAATCATGCTGACTAGCAGCTGACAATACACCAGCTCCTGCAGGATGATTCTGACTCGTGATTTGCTATTGTAATCCATTGAGCTTCGATTCAATGTGCTGCTAGTGTTGATCTAACCTCTTAGCTAGCTTTTGATCTTGTGATTACTGCATTCTTACAAACATTTCCTCCATTTTCTCCATTTGATGTCTTAGTTGCTCAACTTGATTAAGATCTACATTAGCTCCAGCGTTTACACCAACAACATCAGCATAAGTAGCATTAGCAGCAACATTTGCTTGAGTCGTCACTCCACCAGCCATTGGTACTAATTTCTTATGTCTAGCCAACTCCAATTAATCAACAAGCTATCAATCGGCAGCAAACACAATCTCTGATGTCAATTGTTATGATTCAAGATCAAACTTGAATCATAAACTTGAGATAATAGAGTTTAAGATGAGAAAAGAAGTGAAAGAGATGAGAAGTAGAGAGAAATTAGGGTTGAGAGAAGGAAAAGATCAATTTTCTATTCAATGAATCCCAATAACAAGATATTTTGCTTATTTGTACTTATGAAGAAAGATGGCTAAGAACTAACCAACAAAACAAGCTAAAAACTAACTTACAAGCTTTTGCCGCCAAAACCAAACTTACTCGCTAACTAACCCCAAACAATCTTCCTTTCAAATTACATTTGAATTGACAATGAGAATTTCATAGCTAAAAACAACTTAAAATGCATAAAATCCTTCACGATCATGATAAAATTAAAAAGATATGGACCTAAATTATGTGGCGGTTATGGTGACGGAGTAGGGCCCATGAACACTTTCCTCGTAAACTTAAATGTCAGGAATCGAGGTGGAGACAAACCTAAGAGCTCAGCACTCCACTTATAAGCCCGATTCAATCAAGTTTTTAAGCTTAGCATCCTATACATATAATAACTCGAATAAGTTAAGTTTTGACAAGATTAAGGTGGAGCAGACGATATTCAGGTCACTAAATCAGGAGTAACACAATCGAGGTCAAGCCTTGGTCGTCAAAGCTCTAAATAGCGGTGCGAATCTAAGTTCACCAGACTTGTTAAGCAGTGAAAGTCATGTCCAGATCAACTTAATCAAGGGTCAAGCATTGGCCATCAAAGTCTTAAACTAAAGCCTCAAATCTCAACTTATCGGTTTGTGTGAACAGATTAAAAGTGGAAAGTCATACCCAAAGCCCGAGAAACTGTATTACTTAAGATGCAAGTACAACAAAATTCTATGCTACACTAGGTCATGTTAAGTTATGCTACTATTAAAAAAAGAGCACAAGTGTGCTGCAAAAAAAATTGAAGAAGTTTTATATTAAGTGTATGTACTACTTTGGACTGACGCAGGGTCCTTTATTAATAGAAAATGGAAAATAACGGCTGCTCCTATTTCTGCAACAGCTTCACTCACATCTAGCCACTAAGATTCTTCTCTGTTCGTGCAAATCTTCAATCAACGTGTCCTGAATTTGTATTGGAGGGGAATCCTTGGCGCTTATGTCTGTAATCTTAGCGGAAGTCCCTTCTAGAAACCCTACATCCTCTGGGATTAAGCTTTGTGTCCAAGTATCTAAGATCGCACTCCAAGTAACTGTCTCAAGTCTGGAAACCGCCTTTCTTACAGCCTTCTTGGCAATCCCTTGAGCTCAAGCTCTCTTCACCCCTCACCCATCCCGAGCCTTGAGTGGTTGATACCTTGGTTAAGTGTAACAATACTCTCAAGATGCCGTTATCTTAGAACCTAAAGGCTTATTTATACTCAAGGGAGGCCTCACTCGTTAAGCGTATGACACTTTGCTCAAAACGGCGTCGTCCCAACGCTTCGAAGTTAGGGTTTAAACAAGTGCCCCCTTTCAGCCATTGGTATTTTTAAATTTATAATGGGTAAAAAAACCTGCCTAACCTGACTCTCAACGGCTATAGGGAGCTCGAGAGAACACTGCCCTTCGCTTAGTCTTCCTTCCCGCGTGTCAATAAGTATGACAGTAGGTCTTGAAATTTCCACTTTTCTGCTTTATTCTTCATTTTTGTTGCCATCAAGCGCTCTTGCAAATTCTTTCCTTCATTCTTGGATCACTGAATCTTTATTCAACCTACTCTTCATCCTTTGCTTCCTTTTGATTTGATAATGGCTCAAATCTCATTCGATGTCTCTGCTCCTCTTCCTTAGGTAGACAGCCCCATTGAGCAACTAACACGTTTGCTCCAGTTAGACCCTTCAATAGTCTCTGATCCAATAGATCTCAACTCCGTCGAGGAGGATCTATCTTGGTTATCAGAGAATGATCCCACATCAAACTTGCCATCTTGTGCCCTAGGACTAATCTTCGACCCATCCCACGATGTACCAAGTCTCCGGGGGATATTTCCAGATACTGACGAATCTCCTCTTCTTTGCGTAGTTTATGCAAGTCATTCTTGGGGAGGCAGGCACATTTGCAAGGAAGTGGTGCCTTTTAAAGGATGGACATTTCTGACCATGTGGTACCCTGAATAAGTAGACAGGTCGCGGTGACTTATGGCGAGAAATGGATGAATCGCGCCGCATCTGTGAACCCATTAGGCTTTCCACCATCGCCCTCAAGTACGATTTCCCCATCATTACATCACTCACCTCGGCTGGAATACATGTTATAATGCTTTTGTCCTTCTTGAATTCTTTCTTGGTATTACTTAGAGGACATAGTGTTATAAATCTTTAGAATTTAATTGTAATTTTTGTTTGTTTTCTTATTGTTGAGTTGTATACTTTTAAAAGGTAGTTACTTCGGTTTTAGGCGCCAAGTGGTTAGTTGGTCAATGCTCGGGTCAAATTCGCTGGCTGCTGCAGAAATTGGCGGGAAAGTCTGTTTTTGGAGGTTTAGTTCGGTAGTCTTGATGCAATGTATTCCTAGGTCTATAAATAAGATCTTAAGCTTGTAATCTCATCATTCAATCAAATACAAACTGATTTCCTTTTGGAATTAACTCTCTTTTCTCATTTCTTTCTCTATTTCTCATCCCCTTTCACTTCTCTTCTCACCTTAACTCTTTCTTCTACTAGGTTAGACTTTCAATTCCTAATTGAAAGCTAACAATTGGTATCAGAGCCGGTTCAAGCAATCAATTGATTGATTGAGGCTGGCAAAATCAAAGAAAAATATGATCGAAGGCGTTAGAACCAGATCTGGAGCTGGAGGAGCCAATGCACCAGGTTCTGGATTGGATTTTGTGGCTGCTGTTACGAGTTATGTAGCCAATGTATCAGGTGAACAACATCGAGATCTGAATGACAGGATAAAACAGCTTAATGCTAAGTTTGATGCTAAGTTTGAACAACAGCAAATCGAGCTCAAAGCTAGGTTTGATCAGCAAGAACAGAAGTCACTCGAGAGCACCAATAGCATTCAAAACATATTGAAGATTATTTTAGATAAAGAATCGTTTAAGGAAGAGAGGCTGCAAAAAATTGAAGATAAAATCGAAAAAATGCAAGATCAGATTAATAAACAAAAGGAATCAAGTGTGGATGCAATTTTGAAGCCTGCAAGTCAGATCTTTTAGCAGCAAGAGATCGATCAACAGCAAGGACATGTTGACAGACCTGAGATTTTGGTGATGAACCGGAACAAATCTCCGATAGTTCAAGCAATTGTAGGACCTTTAATTAACGTTAGATTAGCAGCAAATCAGTCTCTGCAACATGAATTTGATGTAGACAACCAGAATTGAGTCTCTGGACAGGCACATTGCAGACCTGAAGCATCGAATTAAGACCACAACAGCAGGCCTCAGAACTCAGTTTTACAACGCAGAGCTGATTTTGATGAGCTCGAACATTTGGACAGACCTCCTGATTGAAATTATCAGCATAGAAACGTGAGTAATGACATGATATTTTGTGGTAGGAGTGGTAATCACAAGCAGCCAAGAGTTGAAATTGATCCTTTTGATGGCAAATTACCGGAATCATGGCTTAGAAGGTGTGATAGGTACTTCATGTATTATGATATTCCTGATGATGAGAAGCTCCAATTAGTTGTAGTACATCTACATGGCGACCATGAGGTGTGGTACTACAGTTTGTTGAAGAGCAAACCTAACCTTTCTTGGGGCCAATTCGTAGAAGAAATGTGCGAACGATATGGAGAAGGTGAATCAACGGACGTTGTGGATAATTTTAACAAAATTATCTCAAACTTCAACTGTGAGCGAGTACATGCTTAGATTTGAGAACTTAAGAGCCAATTTGCTGTCCGTTTTGTCTATAGCTCCTGAGGACACCGAGTCATATTATGTGTCTTACTTTGTAAGTGGATTAAAGCCTAGGATCAAGAACATGGTGAAAGCCATTGGTCCTAAGACCTTGTCAAGTGCTTATAACAAGGCAAAATTGATAGAAGCCACCCATGTCCAACTGAGTGACAAATTTAAGTAGCCTAAAAGCAAGTACAGGCCACAACAGAGAACGAGTTCTGGTACTGGTGTAGGATCAGGTGCTGGTTTTAAGCGTGCTGTGGACAGGAGCTCGGTGAGACTTTGCTTTCATTGTAACCAGCCATATCAGCCTGGACATAGGTGCAAAACACTAGCAATAATGTGTGCTAAAGGGACCCGTGTTGAAGCTGAAACAGGCAGTGAACACTTAGCAACCGAAAGTGACAGTGTTGATGATTTTCACAAGATGAATTGAGTGAAGATTAAGTGGAGATATCAATGAAGGCTTTAACTGGTAGTGGACCTCATAACACTATCAAGATCAGAGGTAAGGTTGGAAAACATTCCATCATTATCCTCATTGATAGTGGAAGTACACATAGTTTCATCGATCCTAAGCTGAGTAAGAAGGCTAGGCATGAAACGATAAAGACTCACCCTTTGCAAGTGATGGTGGCTGATGGCAATTCTTTAACCAATCATAACAAGTGCATAGCATTCCCTTGGACTATGCAAGAACATCACTTCACCTTTGATTTCAAAGTTCTCCCTTTGGGAGGTTATGATATGGTGCTAGGGGTGGATTGGATGAGGACCTTCAACCCGGTTATATTTGATTTTGATAAGATGACTGTAGCATTTGAGGTTCATGGCACCAAAGTAGCCTTGAAAGGCATGTCAGAGGAAGCTCAACTCAAGATAATTGATGGCAAATGTGTGCACGAGGGGATCAAGAAGAAAGCAATACAATGGATAGGTCATTTGTTCATGTTAGCTTCGGTTGAGCTGCAGCAGGGACTTCAACCAGAAGTTCAATCCTCAGTGGATGAATTTGATGACATCTTTGAGCCACCTATGAATCTTCCTCCTCCAAGGAGTGTGGAACATGCCATTCCCTTGCGTGCTAATGTTGATCCGGTGAAGATTAGGCCTTATCGATATGCACACGGCCAAAAGTCAGAGATAGAGAGGCAAGTGGAGGAACTTCTTCACATGAACTTTATTAGACCAAGCCATAGTCCTTTCGCTTCACCCGTGATCCTTGTGAAGAAGAAAGATGGCTCGACTCGAATGTGTATTGACTACCGTCGGTTGAATGCTCTAATGGTGAAGGATAAGTTCCCCATTCCGATCATAGATGATTTACTCGACGAATTACATGGTGCGTGCTTCTTTTCTAAGCTGGATTTAAGGCAAGGATACCATCAAATCAGGGTTCTCGAGCCGAATATTTACAAGACAGCTTTTCAAACTCACCATGGGCATTTTGAGTTTGTTGTTATGCCTTTCGGCTTGACAAATGCACCGGCCACTTTTCAACCAGCCATGAACGACGTTTTCAAGCCTTTTCTGAGGAATTCAGTGCTCATTTTCTTCGACGACATACTGATTTATAGCTCAACATATGAAGCTCATCTCACTCACCTCCGACAAGTGTTTGAATTGATGCGGCAAAACAAGTTCTTTGCAAAGAAGTCCAAGTGTTCGTTTGCTCAAGATAAGCTCGAGTATTTGGGTCATATAATCTCACACGAGGGAGTGTCTACTGATCCTAACAAGATTTGTGCAATGCAAGAAAGGGCAATTTCGATCACCTTGAAGAAATTGAGGGGTTTCTTGGGATTGACCGGGTATTATAGAAAATTTATTAAGGGATATGGTTCTATTGCCAAGCCCTTAATCGAGCTCTTGAAGAAGGATGCTTTTACATGGAACGAGAGATCTCAGGCTGCATTTGAAGCCCTTAAAGCCGCAATGTGTGCTGCACCAGTTTTGGCGATGCCGGACTTCACCGAAACCTTCGTTTTGGAAACCGATGCAAGTGATACTAGAGTAGGGGCTGTTCTTGGTCAAAAAGGGAGGCCTATAGCTTATTTGAGCCAAGATCTTAGCCTTAAACATCAAGCAATGTCAACATATGAGAAGGAATATTTAGCCATCCTCTTAGCCGTGGAGAAATGGAGGCAATACTTGGAGGGTCGTAAGTTCATCATTCGAACGGATCATCAAAGTCTCAAGTATCACCTTGAACAAAAGATCATGATGAGAATTCAAAAGAAAGGTCTCATGAAAATGTTAGGCCTTGATTACGACATCGAATATAGAAGTGGCAAAGAAAACACTGCTACGGATGCTCTGTCAAGGCAGTTTGAGGACGAGAATCAGGCCACATGTGTTGCTGTTACCGTGGTAATTCCTTTGTGGGTGGAAGAGTTACATAAGTCCTATGAGAATGACCCTTTTGCTCAGGAAAATCTGGTCGTTGCTGCTCTCACACGCGATGCAAAATTCGTTGCTGCAGACACTGGAATAACTGTGCAGTAGGGGCAGATCCGCATCAGAGGTCTGTTATATGTTGGTTCAGCCACTGATTTGAGAGAATTGGTCATCCAGGCTTCACATGATGCTGCTTGGGGTGGTCACGAGGGTGTAGAAGGCACCTATCATCGAATCAAAGCATATTTTACATGGCCGAGTATGAAAAAAGATGTAAGTGATTACGTGAAGTCTTGTGAAGTTTGTCAACAAACGAAGTTAGGAGATCCTCGTTACAAGGGACTTCTTCAACCTCTTCCTATTCTGGAAGGGGCTTGGGTTCACATTAGCATGGATTTCATTGAGGGACTACCGAAGTCCGAAGCTAAGGAGGTCATATGGGTAGTGGTGGATCGTTTCACCAAGTTTAGTCATTTCATTTCTCTTGCTCGACCCATCACTCTAAAAAATTGGCAAGGATCTTTCTTGACAACATTTACAAATTACATGGATTGCCTCAATCCATTGTGTCCGATCGAGACAAAATTTTCACGAGTACATTTTGGAGAGAATTGTTTAAGTTGATGGGTACTATGTTGGCACTCAGTTCCTCTTATCATCCTCAAATGGATGGCCAAACTGAACGAGTCAACCAATGTGTAGTGCAGTACCTTCGGAGTATGGTCTTCTTGAGGCCCAAGGAGTGGAACCGTTGGCTTTCCTTAGCCGAATTTTGGTTCAATACCCACTTCCACACATCCATTGGCACCTCACCCTTCCAAGCATTGTATGGCTACCCTCCTCCCTCTCGTATGATGCTACAACAACCAAAGAGCACTGGTACTGCAGTAAATGATTTTGTGCAGCAGAGAAGGCAATTGTTGCAAGAACTTAAGGACAATCTCCATCAAGCTCGAGCTCGGATGAAGTAGTACGCTGATAAAAAAAGGGTAGACAAAAGCTATGACGTTGGTGACATGGTCTACCCTAGATTACAACCGTATAGACAGTCCTCCTTGGCTGTTAGGCGTAATGTCAAGCTAAGTGCTCGATACTTTGGCCCGTACAAAATTCTGGAGAAAATTGGCAATGTTGCTTATAAGCTCGACTTACCTACCCATTCATACATTCACCCCATGTTTCACGTGTCCTTACTTAAAAAGCAGGTTAAAAAGGGAGCTGCGGCTACTCGGGATCCTCCTGTTGCTGAAACAAGCGGCCTGTTGGTGCTACAGCCTGCTGCTATAAAAGCTCGAAGATCGCTGCAACATGACCGTGGTGCTATACAAGAAGTTTTGGTGTCTTGGTCCAACTTGGACAAGGGTTCGATGACTTGGGAAGATTGTAATTTCTTGAAGAGCCAATTTCCGAGCTTCACTTTCACTTCTTGAGGACAAGAATCTTCTCAAGTGGGAGGGAATGTTATAAATCGTTAGAATTTAATTGTAATTTCTGTTTGTTTTCTTATTGTTGAGTTGTACACTTTTGAAAGGTAGTTAATTCGGTTTTAGGCGCCAAGTGGTTAGTTGGTCAATGCTAGGGTCAAATTCGCTGGCTGCTGCAGAAATTGGAGGGAAAGTCTATTTTTGGAGGTTTAGTTCGGTAGTCTTGATGCAATGTATTCCTAGGTCTATAAATAAGATCTTAAGCTTGTAATCTCATCATTCAATCAAATACAAACTGATTTCCCTTTGGAATTAACTCTCTTTTCTCATCTCTTTTTCTATTTCTCATCCCCTTTCACTTCTCTTCTCACCTTAACTCTTTCTTCTACTAGGTTAGACTTTCAATTCCTAATTGAAAGCTAACACATAGCAGCCTTGATAGATCTTTCTTCAAGGGGAGATGAGTTGCCTCTTGACTCCTTTATTTCTTCAGGGGCTAAAGCCTTTTCGTCCTCGTTCTTTTTCACAGAATTTCCTGGAGTCTATGAGTCCTTTGTTAAAAACTTTGTAACAAAGGCTCATGATTTTGGGCAAGGTTCCAAAGAGGAGGATGTGTGCTTCTACTTGTTTTGGGTAAATAAGTTTTCCTTTATGAACTCTTCCAACTCGGTTCCTAAATTTCATAAGTCCATGGCTGTCAACTTATCCTTTAGTATTGACCCTCTATACTTGGGACCCTTGCATTTGGCTTAGGTATATGGTTGCTTTGGGGACATCATAGCCAAGGGCTATGCTGTCCAAGCAGGTGGACCTCTATGGTTGGTCCAACTTTGGGCCCAAGCCTATTTCCCTAAGCTTTGCCCCAGAGCCTTCTGTGCTCCCACGGGTGAGGGGGTCTTTTGTTTTGGTGAGCAATTTGCTCGGTGTGAGATCCAAATATTCCTAGGGATGTCCTTTGACCGATGCCTTGACAGATTGATGTCTACTCAAGGAAGGCGGGGAACTCAATGGACTCGCATCAAGAGAAGGAATCTTGGTCCTGAATGGTTCAGAAAATTGGACCTTCACTATGATGTCTTTGCAGACATCAATTCTCAAATCAGTTATGCCCCCAAGATTTGTTCTTCTATCACCAGACTCATCCTAGTGTGAAAACATATAGGCCTGGATTGTTTGCCTGGCAATTTGGTATGGTCCAAGACATCCCCTTTCCTAGTATAAGGATCAAGAACCTATTGTGGTATAAGAGGACATCCATTCTCCTAGCAAGATCTTCATAACTTGAACCAAGAAGTAAGATCGCTTTATGGGTATCCTACCACATGTGCCACACCACGTTTTTCAACTTGGTTTCAAGCTTATTGGTCCTCCTTGGGGGCAAGAGGTGTCAAGAAGCATTTTACTCCAAGTGTGGGGAGTAGAAGCTTTACTCATATGCTACTAGAGGAGTTCCCTCTAGGTACCTCTTCACCAGCCCATGAGGTTGGTGGCTCAAGACGAGAAAGAAGGATGTTGTTCCTCCACCTCTCCCTGCTGCAGTAGTAGAAGAAGAAGAGGTACCCATCTCACAATTGGTGAGAAAAAGAAGAGCCAGGCTCACTGTATCAGAGGTATTGGGTTTTCTTAATAGGTATTCTCGCTCATTGTTTTTGAAGCACCTTCTAAACTGACCTTATATAGCCACAGAAAGAGCCAACTCCATATATTATGCAGATACCGGATTCCCCATCTCAAGAAACTACACTAGATCCCCATTAGGACACTGAATCATTGGGCTTAAGTATTGAAGAAGAAGGTGAATTGGCTACCTCAGTTGTGGAGAAAATCATAAGTTATCCTCATAAAGATGTTCCATACTAGCTATCTTAGGCTAGGGTCTTATGCAAGCTCCCTTTCTACTCTTAGGAGGCCCAATCTCTATTGAAGAAATTATTGAAGGTCAAGACCTATCTGATCTTCCAATTCTTGATGTTTCAAACCATATTTGGTTCTAACATCCAAGCCTCATTCTCTAGAGGCTCCTCTCGAGGAAGGTGTATCAGTGGTAGAAGGGCCAGCAAGAGCTCTAGAGGTTGAGATACTGGCCGAAACTTCAATGACTGATGTACCATTGGAAGCTCCTATGGAAGTAACGCTAATAGAGGCCCCTTCTTTGCCTCAAACTGAGGCCATAGCTGTAAAGGTATTTCTTTTAACCTTGGTTGCCCTCCAGAGTCAAAATCTTGCCGACTCTTTTTGTTGTTAACCTTTTGCAGGTCACTCCTTTTAGAGCAATTCCTTCCCCAAGGCTAGGGCAAAGTATTCTCCTTTACAGAAGCTTAGAGCAAGTCGTAGATTGGCTTTCCAACAACTGGACCAAGAATCTCCCAAACTCCAACGGCTTAGAGAAATCACGCTTCTCCCTGTTTGACTCCAGTTAAATGCCCTGTTTTTTAAGAGGCCATGTCCCTTATCCTTGAAAGATGATCTAACGGTGGCTCCCTCTATTACTAGAGAAATTAAATTTTTGGTGGAGGTGCTCTTGAAGGTGAACCAAGAGGTCCCAGCCCTTCTCCAGAGGAAACGGCATTGCCAAGTTGCCATTAGAAACCTAGGGCATTCAGCTAGCCTATGAGGGTTGTGGATGTTGTTTGAAGAGCTCCAAGCAGTAAGAATGATCTGGGACCATCAAGCTCAGTGGATTAGAAGTCTGTAAGACGAGATGCATCGCTTGGAGGAGAGTTTAAGTCTCCTTAAGGAAGAGCTACTCTCCTTCAGACAACATCATCTCTCTCAAGGTTCTGCAGTTGGTGGACTTGAAGAGGCCACCGTAGAGGCTCAGAGGAATAATCAAGCCATTAAAGAAGAAGCACTCTCCTTGGATCGTTAGCTGAATGCCATAATTAGCCAACTGTCCTCGATAGAGGAATCCTCAGTGAGGATTAGGACTTATCTCTTTTGATTTTTAGTTCTTGTAAAGAGATTTTGGTTGTACAAGTTACTCACTTGTGCTTTTTTATTTTTTATTTTTTAATGTAAGCCATGTGCTCTCCCATAATTATTGAAATATGCATTTATTCCAGCACGTCTCTCAAATTGGTGATTCTTTTCTTTTCTTTCTATTTCAACTCAAGGACCATGAACTCGATCCTTAAGACATTGATACTGAAATTGAGCCCATAGCTCTGGAAACTTGTACTTAAGGACTTCCTTGTTAGAATCCCAGATAGGTGGCAGTTATTTCTTTAGGAACCTAGCATTGATAGCCCTTGGGTTACGCCTTGGAGTAAATAGGCATTTCCTCCAAATCTTTCTACAACTGTAAATGGGTCCTCCTAGTTTGGGGATTATTTCCCAAAGACACAATCATTCTGGCTAATGGGTAAAACCACTTTCCAGACTAGATTTTCTAAGTCAAAGGACCAAGGTTTGACCATTTTGTTGTAGGCTTTGACTACCCTATTCAATTTGTATTTCCAACTTGCGGAGGGCATCAAGCCTTACTTGGTCTAAATTAGTAAGGTCGTCCATCATGGACTGCTTGTATTCAACTTCAAAAAACCTCCCTTGATGAGCTAGTCTAATAGACAGAATTGTTACTTCCATTGGGAGCATAACATCATGGCCATACATCAAATGGAAGGGAGTCATCCCAGTTGTGTGTCGTTTAGGGGTCCTATAAGCCCAAAGGGTATCTTGTAGTAACTCATGCCACTTCTAAGGATTATCCTTAAAAATATTTGCAATGTTGGCCTTCAGAATCTTGTTAGCTAACTCTGCTTCACCATTAGCTTGAGCATAGTAAGAGGTTGAGTTAACGATTTCTATGTTGATACCCTTGTTAAATTCCTTTACTTTGGTTCCATTAAACACTCTAGCTTAGTCCATTGCAATGGTTTCCGGGATACTAAGCCTACATAGGATGTATTCTTTAAGAAAGTTAATCACATCCTACTGATTAATGTTCCTATATGGCTTAGCTTCCACCCATTTTGTGAAATAGTTAGTGGGCACAAGAATATAAGAGTATTGTTTACTAAAAGGGGGGTTAATCTCCCCAATGATGTCCGTTACCCAACCTCTACATGGCCACGGTTTGACAGTAGCATGCTTATCTACTGCAGGGATTCTCGGTAAATGATCACGTCTTTGGCATGCTTTACAGCCTTTGGCATACTTCATGCAGTCATCCATCATTGATGCTTAATAGTAGCCATAATGCCTGATGAGCCAATGCATTTTGTTGCCAGCTAGATGGGATCCCCAGATATCCTCATGGGCTCCTACCATCACTAGCATTACTTTATCCAAGTCAATGCACTCGAGAAGCATTCCACAAGTGTCCCTTTTATATAACTCTCCAGACTCATCAACCAGATTGAATCTATGAGCTCTCATTTTCATCTTTATGTCCCTAGTGTAGTCGTGAGTGTTCCTGAGTTAATCCATTAAAGGCTTTCTCTAATGTTACAATTCAAGATCAAACCTGGATCATAACCTAGGAGAGAGAGTGTAGGATGAGAAAGAATTGAGATAAGGATGAGAATTAGAGAGAAAAACAGAGGTGAGAAGTGGAGAGAATCGAGAGAAGAAGAAGATATTTCTATATTCATTAATGAAGATCACAAATGCAAGAGCAATCTACTTATACTAAAGCCAAGGTAAGTAAAAAATACCTACAAGTACATTCCACCCTGACACAACCTCATCGCCACAATTATTAAACCAAATTTAATTACATTTCCCTCCCACACTTAACTACCCTACAAGACTTATTACCACTTTTACAAAACAAGGGAAAACACGGCTAATACACTAAAGGAATTGCTTATTTGAATCATGCTAAAGACTTATACTACTTGATTGTTACCTTTGAATTATTACTACTTTATCCAATATATTCGATATACCAGGATCATGACAATACTCCCCCCTTTAAAGATTCTTACCTCGAGAACCTTAGTAGAGAAGTTGTAGTTTCAAGAGCTCTTATTGGTGCTGAATTTGCAGCTTGAAGACGCTTATTAACTTGTATCTACACTGCAACAACTTGGACTTTGTATCGAGTAACATTCTGCCACTTCAACCCCAGGAACTCCAGTCTAATAGGTACTTGAAGACCATCTATTATTCGAAATCATTATCTTCAGCTTCGGTCTTGCGTTCATTTTAGATGCAATGTCTGCAAAAAGCTTGCAAATCTCCTCCCATTTGTAAATGAATGAAACCTGAGGACATGAGGCATTAGAGAGCAAAGTGATCCAAATCACAAGAGCTTGCAAATATCATCTAACCAACCATTTTCCATCAAAGTCTTTGGGACCAATCTTAAGCAGTGGATCAACTTCGTAGGATTCGCAAACATTTCCCATCCAAGCCATTCGTTGTGCAGTATTAGCTGAATAATAGATCACAATTCCTTGTTCAAAACATTGATACCACTCTTGAACAACAGCTTCCCTTCTTTCCCGGCCATACACAACAAAAAATGACTAATGCTATCATATGCATAAGCCTTTGGTTCTATTTACTGTCTTCAGATGCCAACAAGCAAACCATCCCTCAAAAATGCCTATGGTCTGCAATCCAGATAGCTTTAGATGTAACCAAACCAATTAAAAACTTCCTTGTGCTCACAGTCAACATGTACTCTTGTGTAATTTGATTCTTGGCACATAATTTACAAGCTTTATCCAACTAAGGAAGCCTAAAAGCTATAATTATTGAACACCAGACTGAATTCCTCTCTTCTCGCCTACAATTCACAAATTTTAGATTTCCCTACTCAGCTCCACCAGTCCTTTGTTGAACCTCCTTAACCAGAACACTGCATTTTATAGTTTTCCCAAGATCCTCTTTAGTATTAGTTTCTGCAACTGTCATTCCCAGCTGAATATTGTAGCAGTACCTAAGGAAGAACTATTGACTGCACTAATTATACTTAAAGTTCAACCTTTGAATCTTTTTGTCCATGTATCCCCTTGCATTCAATTAGAACTTGGCAAAAGTGCTGTATCTCATTCCTCAGGATATCGTGTGTTTTGAACATCTTTTCCTTACTTAAATTTACAAACACTGCAACCTTGGGAGTGTGCACACACGTGACTTTTGAATACACATAATAAGGTCTTTGGTAGATCTTGTAAGGATAATTGCTGAACTTCTCTTGCTTATAAGTTGAGTGTGACTCTACTCTCATATTTTCCTTCTTAACAGAAGCTTTATGACCCCTAATCTTGCATACCTCCTTGACATACCCCTTACGCACTTCCACTAACTCAATCTTTTAGTAATCTTAAACGTCATATAATTGAAAATACCTTTCACGATCTACTCCAAGATCAAGTTATTGCTTCCAAAGAGAACTTGCTACTTTGGTCTGATCTTCTTTTTGCTGTTTGGAAATAAGCCATAAGATGTCAGGAGGTCTCACATTTGGTTGTACCCTTGGAGAGTGCCCTTGACTTTTAGCTCGAGTAACACAAGCATCTAACTCTTATCCACATTTTCTTGCTAATTTAGCACAAGAAACCATCATCAACAACTTGGATTTACATTAATGCCTAAAGAAATTTCTTTGATTACTCTTATATCCCATTCTTTGGGCCTTCCTCCCATTTCTACTCAATTTGGATTGAGATTTGGCCAGAGTTCTTTCACACTTTCGACTCTGGGAATGAGGTTGTTGTCAAAAGAAGATCACTATCCTGACCTCTTACCTTGTTTCTGGGGGCGTAGTGTTCAAAGAGGAGTAAGCCCCAACTTCACTCAATTGAGCCTGCAATTTGATTTGATCTTGCATATTTCCCAGCTGAAATTGAACATTTGATCACACTGCAATGATAACAATCTGATTCTTTGCCGAGTTCGCATCATGACTGATAAAAGTCCGCCCTTCCTTTGCCAGCTTGATTGTCCTTTTCGTCCAAGAGTATGCCCCTAGTCAATCATTGCCACCATCCCCACTTTGGGCTGCCTCAAGCTCCCCTTGTTCATGTATAGCTTTTTAAGAATATTTCCATTTGAGTTCTTCCTAGCTGTAGAAATCAGTGGTTCCACACCTTCTTGCTCAACAGATTTTAATGCTCTAATATCACCCAAAATTAAGGCTGAGCTTGCTATAATTGGCCTTCCAAGTGTTGCATGATTAATCTTAGTTTGAATCCACTCCAACCGATCTTGCTTGATCTCATCTGCAGCAACCTCGGCACACAACTTCCCTTCTAATCCATCATGAACGTTATGTTATAATGGTGCCACATTAACCTGAATCAAAGCTACAAAATTGAAGCTTGAATTGACTCTAGCTCTTGCTGGTGCTGCGATTAAACCATTAGTTGTGACATTTTGTCTATTAAATTGTTCTTGCATTTTGATCAGTTTTCAGTCAATTTGCTTCTACACTCTAAGTATCTGCTACTATATTTGTGGCTGTCATTGTGGGTATTGCTATTGCGATCGCTGCATTGTCAACTTCAAATCTTACACGAGCTGTTGCCTCAGCTGCTCCATTTGAACCACTTGCTTTTGCATCGAGACATCAGCAGCATCACCAGCTCTAATAGCCTGATTCTTACCTTTGATCATGCCTGACCGAATGCAAATGCAAACTAATTGAATGCAAATTTAACATGTTTAAATGCAATTCCACAAGCTCTGATACCAATTGTTATGACTCATGATCAATCGTGGATCACAACCTAGGAGAGTGAGTGTAGGACGAGAAAGAATTGAGATAAAGATGAGAAGTAGAGAGAAAAAAAGAGATGCGAAGTAGAGAGAATTGGGAGAAGAAGAAGATATTTCTATATTCATCAATGAAGATTACAAGTGCTAGAACAATCTACTTATACTACTGCCAAGCTAAGTAAAACAAATATCTAAATACCTTACTGCCACAATTACTAAACCAAACTCAACTACATTTCCCTCGCACACTTAACTACCTTATAAGACTTATTACCACTTAGCCAAACAAAAGAAAACTTGGCTATTACACTAGAGGAATTGCTAATTTGACTCATGCTCAAGACTTATACTACTTGATCGCTACCACTGAATTATTACTATGTTATCCAATTTATCCGATATACTAGGATCATGACATCCAATCCTCTTATTGACTTAGGACAGTTTGATTGGCCTCAAAGTACTCCAAATGTTGACTTGGTGTGCCTTCACTCACAAAACTGAAAGTCTCAGTCTACTCGATGTCATCATCTAGAACCTTAGTCTTGGTGACCATGGACTCTTCACACCAAGTTCTAGGCAATTTGTATCCTGGTGCCAATTGGGCCACGTCGTTGGCTGCCTTTTTCTGTTCCCTTGGAACATGTTCAAACTGCACACCATTGAATTTGCTTAATGGATTTTGCACTATAGATAAGTATCGATTCGAGGTATCACTTAAATCTTTAAATTTCGCTTTCACCTAGCAAATTGCCAACTACAAATCCCCCTTATTGGTAAGATTGAGGGCTTGCATTTCTGGGAGAATTTGTAGGCCAATTATCAATGCCTCATGCTCTGCCATGTTATTGGAAAATTTACCCATCAAAGTGATAGTCAACTTAGTGATGATCCAAGTGGGGGATTCTATCACAATTCCAACACTTGAATTAGTCCTCGAACTTTTAAAGAATAGTTTCCCAGGAACCACTTCCACCATTAGAAGTTGGTCTAGCTCATCAGTTAAGCTAGTATGATTGTTTGGGTGGTCAACCAAAAAGTCTGTTAAGGTTTGTCCCTTTACATACTTTTGTGAAATGTAAACCAACTCAAACTGAAGTGGAGCTATAATCCACTTATTTAGTATTCCCCTGAATAATGGTCTATCAATCATATATTTAAGGACATTTTTCTAGGCAACTATGTATATAGTAAACGCCAAGAAGTAATGTCTAAAATTTTGCTGATGCATAGAATAACAAGAGACCTAATTTCTCAATTGAGGACTACCTTATTTCATATTCATTTAAGAAATGGCTAAGGTAGAACACAACTTGTTCAAACCCTGGCTCATTATCTTGTACAGGAAAATAACCAATAGATTCCTTAGAAGCAGAGACAGAGATCTTTAAAGGCTTGCCCTGCATTGATAGAACAAGTACTAGCGGCCTAATCAAGTATTCCTTGATGGCCTAAAAAACTGCTAGATGTGGCTTCTTCCACTTGATGCCCTTCTCAAACTTCAACCTCAGCAGTGGAGAGAAAACATTTGTTTTTCCTACGACATTCAAGATAAAACGCCGTAGGAAATTAACCCACCCAAGGAAGCATTGAGCTCCTTTTTGTTTGAAGGCCATCTGGATTGTTGAATGGCCTTAGTTTTATTAACCTCCACCTTGATGCCCCTTAGTGCACTAGAAAATCGAGAAAGTTTCCAGCTGGCACCCCAAAAGCACATTTCAACGTATTCATCTTGAGGCTATGGGTCCTCATTCAACGGAACCCAACTCTAAATTCTTCCAAGTGTTTGACTTTGGATTTGGATTTGACCACGATATCATCTATGTAGACTTCCATTGTCTTGCCAATGTGGTCATAAAAGATCATGTTCATGGGTCTCTGGCAGGTGGCACTAGCATTCTTCGAACCAAAAGGCATAGCCACCCACTCAAACGTCCTTATTGACCCGGGATTCATGAACCAGGTTTTTAAAGGTCATGCAGTTCTACATTTAATGGGTCTAAGAATTGTGCATTTATAGTATACCTTCCCCTCATTAGAGTAGGGGTCAGGCTTCCTGTGTTTACCCCTAATCTTGAGTTTGTTATTCGCTTAAAGCCACTCGAATATTACATTAGCTCTTGAGAGATCAAATGAATAGTTTCTCAAGTCGTAGGAATAAGACTTCCTGGCCTTAATATTCTTCTTAATGAAAGGATTGCAGGGTCCTTTTACATATTCAGAACAAGCCTTAATAATCTTCTTCCTGATGCATGGTGTTTGCTTAGCAAGTGCACTAAGTCATATCAAGTAATAAAGAGTGAGTCAAGTATCGTTCCCACAAGGATTAATTATTGAGTGGCTACTAAAATTAGTAGTTTCAGCGCTATGTGAAAAATTAAAATTTAAAATTTCAATATGTAACAATTAAAATGAAGAGAAATAAAAATGCCACTGATTGTTTTAGGAAATTTACTAATTTAATAAGATTCAAGGCATCCAGTTTTACCTAGTTGAATCAATATGCATTTCTATTCTCAGTATTCAAATTATTATTACATGTTGATGGTCAAAAACCCTAATTTACTAAATATTCTCTTAATATTAAGGTGGAGCAAACCATATTCAGGTCACTAAATTAGAAGCAACACAATCGAGGTGTAACCTTGGTCATCAAAGCTCTAAACAGTGGCACGAACCTAAATTGACCCGACTTATTAAGCAGTGATAATCATGTCAAGACCCAGTTAATCAAGGGTCAAGCATTGGCCGTCAAAGCCTTAAACTAAAGCCTCAAATATCAACTTATCGATTTGCAGGAACAGATTAAAAGTGGAAAGTCATACCCGAAGCTCGAGAAACTATATTACTTCAGATGTAAGTACAACAAATTTCTATGCTACACTAGGTTATGTTAAGTTATGCTACTCCTAAAAAAAGAGCACAAGTGCGCTATAAGAAAATTGAAGAAGTTTTTTTATTAAGTGTATGCACTACTTTGGACTGGCGTAGGATCCTTTATTAATAGAAAACAGAAAATAACGGCTGCTCCTATTTTTGTAGCAACTTCACCCACATCTGGCCCCTAAGATTCTTCTCTGTTCATGCAAATCTTCAATGCACTTGTCCTGAATTTAGAATTGGAGGGAAATCTTTGGTGCCCATGTCTGTAATCTTAGCGGAAGTCCCTTCTAGAAACCCCACGTCCTCTTGGATTAAGCTTAGTGCCCAAGTATCTAAGATTGCACTCCAAGTAACTGTCTCGAGTCTGGAAACTGTCTTTCTTATAGTCTTCTTGGCAATCCCTCGAGCTCGAGATCTCTTCACCCCTCAACTATCCAGAGCCTCGAGTGGTTGATAACATTGTCAAGTGTAACAATCCTCTTAAGATGCCGTTATCTCAGCACCTAAAGGCTTAATTATCCTTAAGGGAGGCCTCAATTGTTATGCGTATGACACTTTGCTCAAAACGGTGTTGTCCGAACCCTTCGAAATTAGGGTTAAAAAAATGCCCCCTTTAGCCATTGGTATTTTCAAATTTATAATGGGCAAAAAAAAACCTCCCTAATTTGACCCTCAACAGCTGTAGGGAGCTCGAGAGAACGACGTTCGTCACTTAGTCTTCCTTCCCACATGTCTATAAGTATGACAATTCGGTATTGAAATTTCCACTTTTCTGCTCTATTATTTCTTTTTGTTGCCATCAAGTGCTCTTGCAAATTCTTGCCTTCGTTCTTGGATCGCTATCTGCTCTTCATCCTTTACTTCCTTTTGATATGATAATAGCTCAAATCTCAGTTCGCTGTCTTGCTCTTCTTCCTCAGGCAGACAGCCCCATTGGGCAAGTAATGCGTTTTCTCCAGTCAGACCCTTCAATAGTGTCTAATCCAATAGATCTCAACACTATCGAGGAGGATCTTTCTTGGTTATCAAAAAATGATTTTACATCGAACTTGCCATCTTATGCCCTATGACCAATCTTTGATCCATCCCACGATGTTCCAAGTCTCCGGGAGATATTTCCAAATACTGACGAATCCCCTCTTCTTTGCATGGTTTCTGCAGGTCATTCTTGGGTAGGTAGACACATATGCAAGGAAGCGGTGCCTTATAAAGGATGGAAATTTCTGACCATGTGGTACCCTGAATGGGTAAACAAGTTCGTGGTGACTTATGGCGAGAAATGGAAGAATCGCCACATCTACGAAGCTATTAGGCTTTCCACCATCACCCTCAGGTATGATTTCCCCATCATGACAGCACTCACTGGCGGCTGCAATACCTATTATAATGCTTTTGGCCTCCCTGATGTCTTTCTTGGTATTACCCTAGAGGACATAGCGGCCTTGATAGATCTTTCTTGAAGGGGAGATGAGTTTCCTATTGACTCCTTTATTTTTTTTAGGGGCTGAAGCTTTTTCTTCCTCGTTCTCTTTCACAGACTTGCCTGGAGTCTTTGAGCCCTTTTTCGAAAAGTTTGTAACAAAGGCTCATGATTTTGGGCAAGGTTCCAAAAAGGAGGAGGTGTGCTTCTGCTTGTTTTGGGTTAACAAGTTTTCCTTTGTGAATCTTCCAACTGAGTTCCTAAATTTCTTAAGACCATGGCTGTCAACTTACCCTTCATTATTAACCCTCTATACTTGTGACCCTTGTTTTTGGCCTATGTATATGGTTGCTTTAGGGACGTCATAGCCAAGAGCTATGCTGTCGGAACAGGTGGACCTTTATGGTTGGTCTAACTTTGGGCCCAGGCTTGTTTCCTTAAGCTTTGCTCTAGAGCCTTCTATGCTCCCACATGTGAGAGGTCTCTTGTTTTGGTGAGCAATTTGCTCAGTGTGAGGTCCTACTCTTCCTAGGATGGTCCTTTGACCGATGCCTTGAGAGATTGATGTCTCCTCGAGGTAGGCGAGGAACTCAAAGGACTCCCATCAAGAGAAGGAATTTTGGTCCTGAATGGTTCAGGAAACTGGACTTTCACTATGACGTCTTTGTAGACATCAATTCTCAAATCCAGTAAGCAATCCCCTAAGATTTGTTCTTCTATCATCAGACTCATCCTAGTGTGGAAACATATAGGCCTGGATTGTTTTCCTGGCAATTATGTGTGGTCCAAGACATCCCCTTTCCTAGTCCAAGGATCAAGAATCCCTGGTGGTACAAGAGGATCTCCATCCAGCTGGCTTCGCCCAATGATCTTCATAACCTGAACCAGGAAGTAAGATCGCTTTATGGATATCCTACCCCATGTGCCATGCCACATTTATGTTATGTTTCTTGCTTAATGTAATAAGGAGATTAATTGTATCGTTTGGCCTGGTAGCTTTCAAATCCCAGTTTTGACGCCAAAGTCGGTTGGCCGTTAGTTGTGTAGGTCAATTGGCTGGTCAAGCTTGGCGGCTGTTTTTAAGTCGGTTAAGCTTGATTAAGGCTTGTTTCAATGTATGTAGTTTCTATTAATAGGTTGATATTATGTAATCTTCAATCATCAAATGAAATATCAAACCAATCTCTTTGAGATTAGCCTTCTGTCTCTCATCTTAACTCTTCTATTTTCTCATCTCCTTCACTTCTTTCTCATCCCATACTCTCTTAGTCTTAGTTTATGTTTGTGATTTGATCACAAACATAACAATTGGAATCAGAGCCTCGTTTGGCTTTCAAATTCAAACGAAATTGATATCACATATCCATTGATCGCATTGCAATTGTCTTAGGGATTCAATCTTGAATGTTTAGGTTAAATGCTTGCGGTTAACTCTTAATTGATATATAAAAAAGTTAAAAAAAAAAAAAAAAACAAACATATACACTTGATTCGTGGTCATCTATGGAATCAACTGATGCGGTATTAATCAGTGGAGTAACTACCAAATCGGCTGCAGCTAAAGTTACTGCCAGGACCTCTTATGCCGAAATTGTTGGCAACAATGACGCTGCTGATCGAGATGTTGTCACAAATGCGCAATTAAACAGTCAATTGCAGATGATGAGCTATCGCTTGCTTGTTCAAATCAGGGAGTCTAATGCTGAAACCATTCAAAATTTGAACCAACAGACCTTGCCGATATGTCAGCAACTGGATGTGAAATTTGAGCAGAAGTCACAGCAGGTTGAACTTCTGGTAACTGATCAAATCACAAGGCATTCACAGGAATTGGAGGAAAGGATTTCCTTGAGGCTTGATCGTGAAAAGCAGCAGTTGGAAGTGAAACTAGCTGAAATTCCTGAGCAATTCAGGAGGCCAAATCCTCCTATTGTGCCTGAAACATTGATTCCAGCAAGTGTGTTACAAGTAAATCCTTCAATACGAGTTGAAACACAACACCGTGAGGGAGTAGCTGGAGCTCCAGTTAGAGCACATGATGCAGAGGTTACTGATAGGCAAGGTCGCAGTGAGCATGTACCATCTCGACCTTCAAACTGGGATGCTACAACCGGTGACAGAGTTCAGGAAATGGAGCATACTTTCAGACCTCCAGAAGTAAATTCTGATCAATTGGTTCGACCACCTGATTCTTGGCATCAACAACGATCAGGAAGTAATGAGGAGTCGTCCAACAGCAGAAACAATAACCATAGACAACCTCGGGTGCAAATTGATGCATTTGATGGTACACAACCTCATTCTTGGCTTAGGAGGTGCGAGCGTTATTTTCACTTCTATGACATTGCTGAATCAGAGAAGGTTCAAATTGCGGCTGTGTATTTGCTTGGTGATCATGAGGTGTGGTTTTATAGCTTGATAAGAGGTAAACCTTCCATTTTATGGAATGAGTTTGCCAAAGCCTTGTGTTCTCGGTATAGTGATGAGGATGAGAGTGATATAGTGGATAAATTCAATAAAGTGAAGCAAGAGATGACTGTGAAAGAATACATGACCAAATTTGAGAACCTCTGGCCTAGCATTGTGACTGAAATTGAGGCCTCTGAGTCGTATTATGTATCAGCTTTTATAAGTGGGTTGAAGCCTAAGTTAAAGAACTTAGTCAAGGCGGTAGATCCTACTGATTTGTCAGTGGCCTTTGCTAAGGCCAAGCTCTATGAATCCACGGTCATAGCAGCAAATGATGGCTTCAGATCTCATGGGAATAACTCCAAAATTCAGTAAGGCTTGAACAGAAACAGGCCAAACAGATTGGAGGACAGAACTCAGCAGAAATTGTGCTACCGATGTAATCAGCCTTATCAATTTGGCCACAATTGCAATCCCAAGTTTCTCATGGCTGTGGAAGGCACTAAGGCTAGTGAACATTCTGATGGTGAGGAAATTTTAGAGGAGTGCATTGATTCAGACCAAGAAAGTGAAGTAAGCTTGGAAGATGCTGAAGTTTCTCTTGGTTGATGCAAGACCGCAAGTTCAGCTATGACTTTAGAATCCTTCCTTTGGGAGGGTGTGACATGGTGTTCAAAGTTGATTGGATGAGGACCTATAGCCCGGTATTGTTTGATTATACTCATCTCACAGTCTCCTTCGATGTTCAAGGCACCAAGGTTACCTTGCAAGGGATATCCGAACCAGCTCAATTACAGGTAATCAAGGGGAGTAAATTGAAGAAGGGCCTGCAGAGCTGTGCTTACCAATGGGTGGGCCATCTATTTGCTATTTCCTCAGCTGAACTGATTGGCATTACCGAGCCAGAAGTGCAGATTCTGGTTACTGATTTTGAAGATGTGTTTGAGGTACCTAAATCCTTACCTCCCAAAAGGAGTTTGGATCATGTAATTCCTCTCAAAGAGGGTGCTGAACCGGTAAAGATAAGGCCTTATAGGTATCCTCACACTCAGAAGACAGAAATTGAAAGGCAAGTGGATGAATTTCTTAAGACCAACTTCGTACAAGCCAGCCATAATCCCTTTGCTTCTCCGGTCATTCTTGTCAAGAAGAAAGATGGCACGGCTCATATATGTATTGATTATAGGCAACTCAACTCTATGACTGTGAAGGACAAGTTTCCTATACCAGTTATAGATGATTTGTTGGATGAATTATATGGAGCTCAAGTCTTCTCCAAGCTGGACCTTCGACAAGGATATCATCAGATTAGAGTGGGGGAGCAAGATGTGTATAAGACTGCATTTCGGATACATCATGGACACTTTGAGTTTGTGGTCATGCCATTTGGTTGGACAAATGCCCCAACAACATTTCAGGCTCTTATGAATGATGTCTTCAAACAATTTCTTAGGAGACTTGTGTTGGTCTTCTTTAAAGACATCCTAATTTACAGTGTATTGTTTAAGGAGCATTTGAAGCATTTGAGAGAGGTGTTTTTGGTCATGAGGAAGCACAAGTTGTATGCTAAGTTAGCCAAGTGTTCCTTTGCTCAAACTCACTTGGAGTATCTTGGCCATGTGATTTCTGGTGAAGGAGTAGCCACAGATCCCACAAAATTTCAAGCCATGAAGGAATGGCCAGCTCCAGTTACTTTGAAACAATTAAGAGGTTTTTTGGGATTAACCGGCTATTACCGCAAGTTTGTGGCTAGCTATGGAGCCTTAGCAATGCCATTAACAGAACTATTGAAGAAAGATTCATTCAAGTGGTCGGATGAAGCTCAAAAGGCTTTTGAAGCACTCAAGGTTGAAATATGCAAAGCACCAGTTTTGGCAATGCCCGATTTCTCTTCAAGCTTTATTCTAGAGACTGATGCGAGTGGTAGTGGTATTGGGGCAGTGTTATCTCAAGGTGGAAGGCCTATAGCATATCTTAGCCAAGCTTTGAGTACTAAACATCAAGTTCTTTCTACATATGAGAAAGAATATCTTGCCATTTTGCTAGCGGTTGACAAGTGGAGACACTACTTGGATGGGCACCATTTTCTCATTAGGACTGATCACCAAAGTCTTAAGCACTTGTTGGAGCAGAAGATTGTCACCAGGATACAGAGAAAAGGGCTGATGAAGATGTTAGGACTCACTTCCGACATTGAATACAAAAAAGGAAAGGAGAACTGGGCTGCTGATGCATTGTCACGCAGATTTGAGGACCTTGAGCAAGGTTCTCTTGGAGTTGTTTCTGTGGTTTCTCCTGCTTGGATGGAAGAGTTACATCAGTCCTATGAGAATGATTGGTTTGCGCTAGAATGTATAGCTGCTGCAATCGTGGGTAAAGCTTGCAATCAGACTGCTGATGCACAGATATCTGTTACCCGAGGCAATATCAGAATTCAGGGGAAGTTGTACATTGGTACCTCGACTGATCTTAGACACCAAATTATCAGTGCTGCTCATGATTCTTCATGGGGAGGACACTCAGGCATGAAGGGAACATATCAGAGGCTGAAGGGTTACTTTAGTTGGCCCGGAATGAGGAAGGAAGTGCATAACTTTGTTCAAAGTTGTGAGGTTTGTCAACAAACTAAACTTAGTGATCAAAGGTATCAAGGACTTCTACAGCCTTTACCTCTTCCTGAGGGTATTTGGAAGCACATAAGCATGGATTTTATCGAAGGATTGCCTAAGTCAGAAGGAAAAGAGGTGATTTGTGTAGTAGTGGATCGATTCACTAAGTGTGGGCCCTTCATTGCTTTGGCTCATCCTGTGACTGCTGAGAAGCTAGCTCGGGTGTCCCTAGACAACATCTACAAGCTCTATGGCTTGCCTCAATCCATAGTTTTTGGTCGGGACAAGCTCTTTACAAGTCGATTTTGGAAGGAATTGTTCGGACTGTTGGGAACGACCTTAGCACTCAGCTCTTCCTATCAACCCCAAACAGATGGTCAGACGGAGAGGGTCAACCAATGCATCGAGCAATACCTTAGAGGTATGGTGTTTAATCATCTTAAAGTGTGGGGAAGATGGCTATCTTTGGCAGAATTTTGGTATAACACCATTTCCATGCTTCAATTGGTACTACACCTTTCAAGGCATTATATGGGTATGATCCTCCTTCTCCCTTGATGTTGCACGAAGTGGGGGTAGGTGTGGTTGAGGTTAATGAGATGGTGCATCAGAGGAAATAGGTTATGCAGCAGCTGAAGCATAATCTCAGTGAATCTCAAGCCCGAATGAAGTGGTATGCAGATGGGAAGAGAGTCGAACGAAATTTTGATGTGGGGGATATGGTATACTTGATATTGCAGCCATATAGGCAATCCACAGCAGCAGTAAGAAAAAATGTTAAGCTTTGAGCACGATTTTTTGTTCCCTACAAGGTGTTAGAGAGAACTGGCAAGGTGGCTTACAAGTTGGAGCTTCCCCCAGACTCGTATATTCACCCAGTCTTTCATGTCTCACTTCTTAAAAAACAAATCAAGAAGGGACTCAGCAGATCTTCAAGTCCTCCGAAAGTAGGATCCAGTGGTGCTTTGATCTTATAATCTGCTGCAGTACTAGAGCAGACGCAAGGAGCAGCAGCTGACCGTGCAGGACGGGGGGTTCGAGTGAGCTGGTGCAACTTGGATGATTCGTTTACCACTTGGGAAGCAAAGCGTTTCTTAAAGAGCCAATTTCCTTCTTTTCATTCTTGAGGACAAGAATGCTCTAAGGGGAGGGGATTGTTATGTTTCTTGCTTAATGTGATGTAATACAATGTAATAAGGAGCTTAATTGTATCGTTAGGCTCGGTAGCTTTCAAATCTGAGTTTTGGTGCCAAAGTCGGTTGGCCGTTAGTTGTGTAGGTCAATTGGTTGGTCAGGCTTGGCAGCTGTGTTTAAGTCGGTTAAGCTTGATTAAGGCTTGTTTCAATGTATGTAGTTTCTATTAATAGGTTGATCTTGTGTAATCTTCAATAATCAAATGAAATATCAAACCAATCTCTTTGAGATTCGCCTTCTCTCTCTCATCTTAACTCTTCTATTTTCTCATCTCCTTCACTTCTTTCTCATCCCACACTCTCTTAATCTTAGTTTATGTTTGTGATTTGATCACAAACATAACAATTGGTATCCGAGCCTCATTTGGCTTCCAAATTTAAACGAAATTGATATCACATATCCATTGATCGCATTGCAATTGGCTTAGGGATTTAATCTTGAATTTTTAGGTTAAATGCTTGCGTTTAACTCTTAATTGATATATAAAAAAGTTAAAAAAAAAAAAAACAAACATATACACTTGATTCGTGGTCATCTATGGAATACAACGTTTATACACATCCAACAACCCAATAGCTTGCATAGGAAACAAGCTTTGTTTGTTGTGAACCTTGAAACGCACTCTCGCAACTCGAGTGCTTCTTTTCAGCGAAGATTCGACTCTTCTCAGCTTTATATAGCCTTGAGAATCTTGTCTCGGATCAGGAGGCAACTTATCAAAGAAGCTTACACCTGGACAAGTCATAACTCTACTCACATAAAGGAATAAATAATTCCAAACTTGCCGATCGGCATGCCGAAAATATAATTCAGTGGCTCTAAGTGCATAAACATTCTCCCAGCACAAGAGACCTTGCAAGGCGTCCAATATATTGGTGCTCTGGATCTGAGATAGCACAACAACACGTCCAAAGGTGAACTTGAAAATACCTGGATCTGTATTTGTAGGTGCTGCAGCGGCAACAACAGGTTCTCCAACAGAAATACCTTGCTCAGCAACGAAAATACTATGGTTTTGCATATAAACTTGCCATGGAGCCATACTTAACCGATTTGGTGATATACTAACATATACATTGGTAAAATCGTGATCTTGAGTTAGTTCTTGTTGTCTAACTTCTTCTTGTGGGTTAAGCCGACGTCCCATAACTGAATCGGACTCAGTTAAAGCAACCACAGGTTGTCCATTGTGCCGCTTTTGCGAACTCAAAAGCTGCTGAGGCTGACATACCACGTCACGATTCACTTTTGGCTTTGTCAACTTCTTTATACCCCCAAAGTCTTTCAATGCTTCACTTAGATGGTTCCTCTTCGTCTTACTCTTTGCTTTCTTTAAAATTCCTTTAACATGAAAAGCATATTCTCAATCCGGATGCATGTCATGTTGTACCTCAGCGTCATCAAGATACTCCAACTCTAACAAAGACTCTTCAGAAGAATCATCTTGTTCAGCCTCAGGTTCTTCATGCCTGTGTTCATCAATTTTGGCATTGTCGTGGTCGAGTTCATCTTCAACAACAACAGATTGTACCTCCTCTTTTTGCTCAACAGCGAACTCTTGCTGTAGAACCACTTTCGTAGGTGGAACAATCTCAATTTGTTGCAACCGACCTTGCCCCTTTGCATCCTTTGCATCTTTGTCCATTAACAATGACAGAATTTGATCCATCTTTTGATCAAAACCTTTCTGTAAATCTTGAAGGTCCTCTTTAGTAGCATTCTAAGGTCCGATCGTAACATTTACACCAACTTCAGATCGAATTCTCTCTCCATTAGCCATATTTGCAAATGAACAACAACTTCGATCTGGAAGCAGCACTTTCGCAGAGTACAATATCGAAATTCGCAGAAATATAAAACTTGTTTCGCAACTCTTCAACAATCGATTGATTTATGAAGTTATACTCGTTTGTTTGCACAAACAATCCCTTGCTATCGGTTCCACGATCATCAATGATTATAAACCCTAGCTAATAAAATCCGAACAGAACTTCGAACAAACCCTAACCTCGAGCGACTTCTGACAGGAACGTATTGTCGAGTAATTCGACTCACACTTCTGAATTAGGCTCGAATCTACTCAAAATCAAGTTCTTAACACCACACTCAAGTGATCTTAATGAACGAAATCGGATTTCAACACTTTCGATCCTACTGTTAGATTTTCGCCTATGCTGTCAGAGTTTCGCCTAAGCAACTCTCGACTCAATAGCATATAATTCTCAAAGATCACCGTAGATTCTGATGAATTCTCACTACTTTTGTGCTTAGCAACACAATTTCAACATCATCCAACAACAAACACGAATTCTCAATGAATTGTAACTTGAAGTTCAGTAGCCCATTACCTCAATCTTCTACTTTCGAATTACAACATCTGTAATCACTACCATTTTGATGATTTCTGCTATTTTGATGATGATCAGGTACAATGTGGATCATATAGCTCAATTTATACTTCTCCCTCAACTGATCCAATGGATGATCGATCAAGTTAGCTCAGCATCAATTTCAGCAACTGCAACTTACTTCGTTACTCCACTTCTGCAGCAAATGCTTGATCGATGCTATTGAATTCAATCTGAATCAGCATGATGTTGAATGTACTCAACAAATACTGATCAATTGAACTTCCTTCAATGTAATATGATCACTTAAATTCCCAGCCGAAAGCAATCTTCCCAGGCTTATGCAGCAACTGATGCAATACCCCCAGAACTCTTCAATCAATTCAGATTTGAATTTTTGATCACCAAATCTGGATTAATTCAGTATCCAACCTTCTTTTGTTGATTAATTACAACACAATTAATCAGATTTTATAATTTTTTTCAGATATGAGCTTGATTCGGAAGCCAAATCAAGGCTCTGATACCAATTGTTAAGGTTTCAAAGATTAGGTCTTGAACCTTAACCTTGGTTGGGATGGAGAGAGTATGAGATGAGAAAGAATATAGAGTTTAGATGAGAAAGAAGGGAAGTGAGATGAGAAAATAGAGAGAGAAATCAAATGCACTCAATTCATTCATCAAAAGTTGTGGGTTACATGCTAGTACCTCTTATTTATACTACTTACATCATATGAGCTTAATAACATTGAATCAAGACTCACTCGAGCAAACCAACTTAAGAAACATCTAGAAATATCTAGAACTAATGCTAACTAACATTTGAATCCTAATTCTTGGCGCCAAACTAGCCTAATCAGCAACTAACAGCCCTGACCAATATAACAGTACTACAACTTACCACTGCAGCAGGATTACAATGCAAAGCTAGCTACGACTAATACAATGCAACCATACCAAGCTATTGCATCTTTCATTAAACTAATTAACATCACACCAGCAGCAGCAGCCAACATTTCAGCACAACAGCAGCATACTGATAATTCAGCAGCAGGATAATACGCAACTACCATGATTTCCATGCCTCGGTTTCTCAAATCATAACAGCTCCTTTTTTTTTGTGGTGGTTTGGCTTGTTGAACGGCTAACCTCCACCTTGATGGCCCTTGGTGCACTAGAAAAGCATTATGCCCTCATTGCACCTCATTGCCGCCCATTATTCAACTTGTTAACACTTGCAATTTTTTTTCCTTTGTGTCCAGTATGGCAGACCAAAATCAGTCCATTGCATCAAGTTGAAGTTGCTCTTTAATTATTTAAGTGATCCTTGAGTTTTAATTGCTAGATTTGCTGCCCAAAATTGCAATTTGAGGCAAGTTGTACATGTTCTTGTTCATCCTTGCTTAACCTTGTATTTTGTGCCTTTTTGCTCATTTTTTTGCTTTTATTTTGTGTATCGTGCTTCAATTTTTTAATGTTGATGATAAATCATACAAACAATTTGCATAAAATGAGTGTTTTGCAAGGAAATAACAATAGGAGCAAAAAAGAGCAAAAGCCAGTAAAAGAGATAAAAAAAAGATGTAAAATGATTAGCAATTGGACTTGAACGATATGAACTGTTGTATATTAAATTAGACATATCAAAATACCACCAAACTTAAATCTTGCTCATCCTTGGGCAAGGTAAAACATGAAAGCATAGAATCTCATGCTTTTTAAGAGTTTTAACGCAATTCAAACCAAGTACACTTCCATTAGAAAAGAATGATGAAGTTTCAAAGCTTAAGGTTCAAAAGGCAAAGCATTTTTTCTACGGGAAAACCCATCAATAACCTAGGTAAATGAACTCAAAAGTTTGGCTAACCAAATTAAATTTATCCTTTCCTCTAATCTCAAGACATTCAAACCGAATAGAGGACAAAAATCTTGGCACTCGCAACAAGATTTCTTAGGTATGCCTAAGACTAAAGTAAAAAGCAATTAGTCAAAAAATTCACTCTTTCTCTCTCTCTTTTAATTTAATTTACTTTTTTTTTTTTGTTTAGTGCTTGGCTCCTTATTAGCTTTCTAAGTACTCATTGTAGCGAACTTTCAATACGGTAGCTCTCGTTCCGTTGGCCTGGGGTACCAAGTATTGAAACACCCCTATGGATCTACTTGTTCGAGATACCAAGGCATGAAACCATCGCACCATAGCACATATCCAAAAGATAAATGTTTAAACAGGATAGCAGTGCTTAGAGATGTTTTCTTTTTTTTTTTTTCATATTTTGTTTTTATTTAAACTTAGCCTTAACTCTTAAAGTCTATTATGCAATTGATAATCTTAATGCAATCCATTGAAATTTGAGCATATTTTAATCAGAACGAAAGGTAAAACAACCGTGCTAACTATTGAACTCGAACACCATTGTTTTATCAAGATTGTGCATTAGAATAGACCATGCTTTGCAATTAGAGTATAAAAATAATTGATTATCAGGTTATTCAAGTTCAATCAAAGCAAATGAGCTAAGAAGAGTATAAAAATTTCCCAAAAATCAAGATGATAAGATCTCAAAATTATTTTATGATTTTTAAAATGGTTCAAAATGTGCAATAAAATTTATAAAGTCTAATTATCTAAACTATAGGTAATAAAAAATCTTTTTGTTGGTCAACGCCATCCACATCCCCATACAAAGGCTCCAAACTTTGGAGGTACTAAAGCCGACTTTCAATCATAAAATAGGACTTGAGAAGAAAACTTTTTGAAAAATTTTGTTCAAAAACTTTAAAAAAAATGCAAAAAAAAAGTCTCACCCACCCCCAAACTTAAAAGTTAATATTATCCTCAATGTTAAAAGAAATACAAAGAACGTAACAGTGGGTGAGAGATACTTCGTAGGGTTGAGGATTGCTTTTCGATGGTGAATGTTGCCATCATGTTAACCCCTAAACTTGTTTAAAAAATATGTTAAACAAAATGTAAAGAATCATAAGGAAAAAAAATAATGAAGGGAAATTGAACAAAAAAAAAGAAGTTAGGAAACGAAATTTGGGTTGCCTCACAAGAAGCGCTTAAGTTATAGTCATTAGCTTGACTTTTTTGTGTTGATCTATCACGTATCCTGAAGGAGAATGAAGTTTCCTCCATCCTCCCTCAATGACCATTTTCTTCTGTTGATCTTCTTTATACCCTTATTTACATGACCACCCCTACCTTCTCTAATCATTGGATCCCTAAGATTAATGTGCCGCATCTTGTATTTTCTTTTCCGATCTTTTTTGCATTTTTTTCACTAAGTCATCCTTGGCTTTGAAAGCTTCTAACTTTTGTTAGACAAGCTCAACACTCTATTTCAACCACTGGTGGTGGTGGGTTGGTCTAGATAGGTTTGGTCATTGGTGGTGATGAGTCGATCAAGGGGGTTATGTCACATTGAGGATGTTCTTTTGTCGTGTCCTCATCCCTCAATGCTATGGCTTGAGGATGTTCCCTTGGGCTGGTGATGGTATTGATAGGCAAGGAATCTTTGGACCTCTAAGGCAGTTGCTTTAATTTCGTCCCTACTTGAGTTTCTAAATTTCTGATGGAGTCTTCTTGGTTTCTAAAGTTAGCCCCGGTTTCTGGAATAAAATTTGTCCTTTCATGCATGAACTTCCCAAACATCTCTTCTAAGTTATATTTCTTTTCTTGAGGTGGATGAATGGATGACCAAGGTGCTTCATGAAGATTCCAAGAAGAGTTAGGAGGGTTCATCCACCCTTGACTGTAGGTGTTAGAGTAAGGGTTTTGCTGGGCTTGTTGATAATTTGACATGTCGTTGTCCTGTTCAAAACCCAATGAGGAAAAAGTGATTCCTGCTTGGCACTCTATACTAACATGGTTACCTGAACAAAATTTACATCCAACTATAAGACTATGAGAAACTTTGACACTTATGTTATCCAATTGCTTTTGAATTGGTGGGATTTCATTATATAACAATGTGAATGCATTAACATCAGAAATTGTCATGGGTCTTCTTATTATGGCATCATATTGAGGTCTCATATAGTTGTTGCAAGCCATCACCTCTAGCAATGTTCTTTTTTAAACCTTAGGATTTGAGGGAGTAATGTCTCCTCATTGCAATATTAGCTTACAAAATAAGAAAAATAGACTTAAAAATAAAAAGAAAGATAACAATAATGCGAATGCCCAAAAATTCAACAATATAAAAAAAATTTTAACAAAAAACCAAATTTTAGGGGGGAGGGGGTGTCGTATATGAATTTTGTTTGAAGAGAAAGATAAAGGGGGCGGAATACTAATGTTTCGAAAAACTCAAAATAATAAATTTAACTTTCAAACACTTATCTAGGTGAGTTAAAAAGTTAAAAAAAAAAGATAAAACTAATCATAAAACTTAAAAGTACAACAATCTAATACAAAAGCTAAGAAAAACCTTTTTTTTGGGGAGAGGGGGGGTGGGCTATACGAATTTTGCAAATAAAAACAATTTTACAAATCAAACCAAGTTAATGAAATAAATGAATGAAAAGAGATTTCTTCCTCAATCTTAAACAAAATTTACAAGTTTTAACAAAACAACTTCAAATTAGTACGAAAACTAGGTGGTATTAATATCATTTAAATAAAAACAATCCCGGGCAACGGCACCAAAAACTTGTTGCATGGTGTTTGCTTAGAAAGTGCACTAAGTTGTATCAAGTAATAAAGAGTGAGTACAGTATCATTCCCACGAGGATTGATTATTAAGTGACTACTGAAATTAGTAGTTTCAGAACTATTTGAAAAACAAAAATTTGATATTTCGTTGTATAACCAATAAAATGAAAAGAACTAAAAATTTTTACTGAATCTTTTAGGAAATTTATTCATTTAGTAAGATCCAAGGCATTCGAATACACCCAGTTGTATCAATATGCATTTCTATTCTTGGTATTCAAGTTGTTATTACACATTGAAGGTCGAAAATCCTAATTCACTAAATATTCTCTCTGGAGCAATACTTCGAATTCTCTTTTACATATTAACTCATTAATCTCTTGCATGAATTTAATTAAGAAATGAGTTTTAAAGGTTCATGGTTTTCACTTAAAACCACACAAATCATGTTAATCTATCTCTAATACTCACTCAATTTGTGGTGTTTATTACTTTAGCCATCAACATAAATTTCTTCTCAGACTTATTATGAATCATTATAGGCTTTGAATGCTGATCAAGCATTGAAAACTAATGAAGAACAATGACAAACACTCCAACAACGCAAGAAACAAACTTTGAATACATCGTATTAGAAAAGATCATATATTACAGCTTAGGCTATATCATATCTTGGTAAAACAAAATTATTTCATGGTAAACATAATATAAAGCAAAACTAAGGTCATGCCACCTCTATATAAAGAAACGGGAGACCTAAACTTTCTGTGGACTTTTTGCCCTATTTACTCGTGGACTATTTGCCCTATTTACTCTGCTCCTCCTTCACCAAGCTGGTAAGAGAGACCAGGATTTTCACGAAGGCCAAAGCGCAAGTGTTCACAGTACTGAGGATCAAAGCAAGAGTAAAGTCAACATCAATTGAGAGAGTCTTCAATCAATGACTTTTGTCTTTCCCTTTTCTTTTGATTTACTGATGTATAAAACTCATATGGAAGAGTAGACTCTTAGTTTAGGGGTGAAGGACAAGTAGCCATCCAGATCCCATATTTGTGTTTCATGTGCGATAATGACATTCTTTACATAACTTTCGCACCCCTGTGGGAAGTTATATATTTTAAGATTGGTTTTATCATTATGGACTTCTAGCCATGTTTTGCTTCCAATTTTATTCACTATTTGTTAAGATTCAAAATTACTCTTGGACCTTGACCTTGGTTGGGATAGTGAGAGTATGAGATGAGGAGAGAATTTAGAGTTAAAAAGAGAAAAGAAGTGATAGCGAGATGAGAAGTCAAGAGAGATATCAAAGATATCAATTTCATTCATCAAAATTATGAGCTCTTCAAGAGAGGCTCTACATATTTATACTACTAATCCTTAGGATGGCTTAAGACTAAAAATATCTAGAGATACAATGCATGGACCAAAGGGCTAACCGGCTTATCTTGACCGGCCATTGACCATCCAAGCTACAAACCACAAGAGTTCACTTATTACATGACTTACCAAGGGACTTATGCAACTAATTACATCAAGACTTATTCTAGTTATAATATCGACTTGCTATTACAACTCAGTCAGCTGTATTCAACACCTTATTACATTTATACTCTATTTTATATGCCCCCTATTATGAGAATCATAACATTACTCCCTCCTTTAAAAGATTCTTGTCCCCAAGAATTAAGAAAAGAGTTGAAGCTTGAAGAACAAGTGCCACAATAAGAAACATGAGCTAAATGTGAAGCAAATTGGTTGTAGAGCTGCAGCTGCAAAAATGCAGCATCTATGAGCACTTATAATGCAGATTATGAACTGATTGTACTGCAACTGGAACTTGCTGAATTTTGTTGCAGCTGAAACGAACCAGTGATGAACTATGAGTACGACTCTTGTTTGTACTCGTCAGGAGGTCTGCACTAATCAAACCAAACCATCCCAACATCAACAACACATCCATGACACCTCATGATGTAGTTAATATAGATCAAAACTCTTTCTTGCTGCAGAGAACCATAAAATGCAACAACACTTCTGAATTTCCGCTTGTAGTATGCTGCACAATAGAATTTGAATGTCGGTATACCCCATAGACCACATATGAAGTCTTTGAACACCACTAACTCTGAATTGCAGTGAAAATAAGAAGAATCCTTGCTGAATTTGCAGCTGAAGAGAGCCTCCATCTTACAGGAATATTGCAGTAACAGCAGAACAATATAGAATGCAGGTCCCGAAGTACTCCAGCCCCAATTCCTGCTATCTGAGCTTACATCAGATGAAGAACTCTCATCTGGTGGTCTTCCAAACTCAAACCAAGTGAACTAAATATCAAATTCTGCTTGTAGACATTCCTAAGTGCAGCTAAAATAGCCCCTTATCTTGATCTTGGTAACAAAACACGTGGAAATTCCATAAGAATGCAGCTGCAACTCTTTCATCTTTGATCTTGTCCAAAATTTGTATTACTTACTCATCCACTTACTAAACCACCTCAGATCATGCTCAACAAACTCTTGATTGCTTTCCAATTCCACAAGATATGCTGTAGAGCTCAATATTGCAGTAATGCTAAATCGGTGCATCACATAATGATAGATTTCAGCTCGATTTCTGTCCATAGGGAAGCTTCTCGATGCGAACAAGTTATTACATCTTCCCAAAGCCTTATTACCACCAACCACACTCAATCTGAACAACTCATTTACTGCTGATAGTGAAGGAATTGTAATTCTCCAATGAATTTTAGTAGCCTCTAATACTTTAATTGCTTGAATCTTGAGTGTGAACTTGTAAGACCTGGAAATCTCAGCCTTTCTATCCCAAATTCTTGCATAGACCACACAAACTAAGATTTCATAAGCCATTGTTGAATGCCTAAGACATAATGTTATACCCTAAACTCCCAAAACATTCCAGTTGGCCTTGCTATTGCTGCAACTCACAATTTCCAGCTTGTTCTCTCCCAAGCTCATCCAGCCACCAAACTTGCCTCAAATGTTCTGGCTTTGCTTTCTTTTCAACCATCTCAAACATGAGTAACAAATATAACAAGTGGAAACATCAAAAGAACTTTCGAACAACAGTAAACTTCTTCAAATTTAGAATTGATCTGTCCCAAACTTCCTTGCTGATATTCACTCTAATTATGGCTGGAGTTATCCTTGATGTTGCATTGATCTTTCCCATCCAAACATTGAGAAGATATTGAAGCTTGTGCATATGATTTTTCCATTTGGAACAACCACAACAGATCACCCAAACACACTCAGATTCTGTATCTGATCAGCAACCTTCAGTTGCTGTTTGTCATAATTTTCAAGTGCTATAATGTTTGTCTTTACTTGGCTTTGTGCACTAGCTGTGAGGTCATACTAGAGGCCCAACACCTCTTCAAACCATCCACAATTCATCAACCAACTAACAACAATTACCATCCCTTCAAGGAAATGTTTTTGTATGAACCGAAGCAACACCAATTCTGGAACAATTGAAACTTAAATGTCACGAGAATTATGTAGCTTCAATATGTGTAATCCCTTTTTCCACCAATGCTTTCACTTAGATAAACCTTCTCTCCACACAAAAGCACACCTTGTTCTGCATCAGATAATACCACAGCAGCAACAATTGATTTCCTAACAGAATCTGATTGTTCAGCAGCGAAGATGCTTCGATTCTGCATACCAGCTTGCCATAGAGTAATACTTAACAGATTTGGTGATGTTTTCATTGATATTATAGCAGTAGCATCTAATTTTTCAGCAGTACATTTCAGTTCTGCAGTACCATACTCTTGTTTGTTGGCTGAAACCTTAATTTGCACATCTTGTGAATCACTACTACTAGGAATCACTTTACTCCTTGTTTTCTTAAGCATTCTCTTGATCCACGAAGAAGCTCCGAGTCTTTCCATTGATCGTACTCTTTTACTTGAGAAACACGTCTTAAATCTCAGCTTTTGAATGCTTAAGATCTCTACGCACACTTGCGATTTTCGTGCTGCAACATTCAATGGCTCTAACACTTGCAATAATTCGCTTTGACCCTGAAATGGTTCTTCCCTTACAGAATTGAGCTGCCACAACTTCTGAATTCCCGTCATATCAAGGTTATTTTGAATCTCAAAGCACGCTGTGATGTTTACTTCTTGATTTACAGCTGCATCATCCACCACTACTACTTCTTCAAACACACTTTGAACTTCCAGATCAAGTTGCTGTTGTATCTCTTCCAAATTTGAGCCAGCATCACTCATCACTGCTACTGCTTCATTCAATACCAGCTCATTTCCTAGTTCCACAACCTTTGGTGAAGATTAATCTTGCAACATTTCCTTTTCTTCATGTTTCACTTGTTTCCAAGTGATGTTGGAATCGTCAGCCCAAGTACGATCAATCTTATTCCAGTTGTGCATCACACTCTCACGGCTTTTATTTGAGCCTTTCGTACTCCTAATTGTTCACATGAGAGTCGGCATCTTCATTTCTTGCCTAACATCCTTACAAGGATTGAAATGTTGGATATCCAACACACGGCAATGCTCATAGACCTTGTCTTCTAGTAATACCCTACGTGCTGTTTGAGTTTGTAAGCTTGAAGTATAAGTCACTATTGCTTCAACCTCGAAGTTCGATTTTGAAACAATATTAACTCTTTCAAGGTCACCATAGGCATCAAACATTTCTTCAAGGACATCCTTGGTGATGATATGATGAGTATTCACAACCTTTACCAAGAGTGTAGATCCTAGAGCGAATCTAGCAGCCATTTCACCAACAAACATCTGAGAATTTCCTCAACATAGTCACCCTGCTTTTGACGATGAGAATCGTACATTCACAACAAAGAATCAACAATTCACAACCCTAGCTTGAATTGAAATTCCAGAATTCGAATGTCCTTCAGCTCAATTTTGAACAACACTAACCACACAGTTTACTTTTTGCTCCACGAACGCCGCAGAGTGCAAACCCTAACTTTCTGCTATTCGAATCAGAGAGAACTCAAACCAAAACCCTAACCGCCGATGTTTCTTGAATCAACCAAGCTATGAATCTGAATTAGATTTGAACCTAGCTACAATTACTGAATTCAAACACTTCTAACCACAATCCTCAAGAACACTAACAGATTTCTGCGATTTTTCTAAGTTCTTGTTAAATTCCACTTCGAGCAAGAAGAATCAACTAAGTTCTTATATTCCTCTATGCTTAATCAAATGGATTCCACTGTAATTTAGCAACAAAAGCAGATTCTGATCAAATATGTAACTTGAAGTCCAGAAAATAGTTACCTCAACCTCAATTACTGAATTGTAAAATCTTAATTAACCTCAACTCAGCTTGTTTTCTCTGATCTTTTGATTATGATCAAGTGTAACGTTGATCCAATAGCTCACTTTAACTTCTTCTCCAATTGATCAGATGAATATTTGATCAAGATTAATAAGCTTCAGCACTCAACTTCAACAGATCAAATACGCTCAACTTCAGCAACTAACTATTGGTTGATCAACTCTACTGAATTCAATCTGAATCAGCTTTGATGTTGAATGTAATCGACAATGACTAATTAATTAAACTTCCCTCAATGTAACTCAACCAGATTTATCCCAACCGAAAGCAACTCCCATGCCTTGCAGTTCACAATGCATGTGACAGTCCACCAAGGTCTTCAAATTCAGAATTCAGAATTGAATTCTTGATCACGTAAAACTAAACTAAATCAGTATCAACTGTATTTGTTGATTAATTGCAACACAATCAATCAGATTTTGTACTTTTTCGGTTATGAGCTTGATTCGGAAGCCAAATCAAGGCTCGTATACCAATTGTTAAGATTCAACTTTACTCTTGGACCTTAACCTTGGTTAGGATAGTGAGAGTATGAGAAAAGGAGAGAATTTAGAGTTAAGAAGAGATAAGGAGTGATAGGGAGATGAGAAGTAGAGAGAGATATCAAAGATATCAATTTCATTCATCAAAGTTATGAGCTCTTCAAGAGAGGCTCTACATATTTAGACTACTAATCCTTAAGATGGCTTAAGACTAAAAATATCTAGAGATACAATGCATGGACCAAAGGGCTAACCGACTTATCTTGACCGGCCATTGACCACCCAAGCTACAAACCACTAGATTTCACTTATTACATGACTTACCAAGGGACTTATGCAACTAATTTCATCAAGACTTATTCTAGTTACAATATCGACTTGCTAATACAACTCAATCAGCTATATTCAACACCTTATTACATTTATACTCTATTTCATATGCCCCCTATTATGAGAATCATAACACTATTGGTCTTCTGTTTGTAGCCTAGACTGCAGTAGAACATGTTCGTCATGAGTGGCCAGGGTAGAGGTTGTTCCCAACCATGAATGTAGTCTTCATATAAATTAATACTTAATTTAGTGACAAAGAAATTTGTTAGTACTATCGAGATAATCCATGCTACACCTACAGTGATAAGATGGGTTATGCCCTTGGTCTAGTTCATTATCATATCCAAGTTTAACATGAAATCCGTTGAGAAAAAGGAATTTAGCAGCGCTATTGAGGTAATCCCTATTAGGAATAGTGTCCCAAAAGTCCAAATTTGTCATGTGATTTCACTTTATTAATGAATAAAATTGAAGTTCTAGTCATTTCTTAGTTAAATTTGTGCAAGTGAGCATATACATTGCAAGTTATTTTCTTTTAAGTAACGTCCATGAGATAGATATTGTACTCATATTACATTTTACATGTTTTCTCGAAGTGGACATTGATATTAAGCCACAGATAGATGTCAGCTTCCAATCAAGAATTGAAAGTCTAACCTTGTAGAAGAAGAGTTTAGATGAGGAGAGAAGTGAAAGGGGATGAAAAAATAGAGAAGGAGATGAGAAATAGGGTAAATTCCGAAAGGAAATTCAGATTTTATTCATTGAATGATTGAATTACAAGCTTAGGGCCCTATTTATACACATTTGGGTACATTGCATCAAGACAATCCCAAGCTAACCAAAGCTAACAGATTTTCCCGCCTAAACTTGTAGTTTGACCCTGCTTGACCTAAAAAACAGCATTTGGCCCCAAAACCTACTCCAACCGACATTTAAAAACAAACCTCTCAACCACTAAACACTAACCAACAATTACAACCAGAAAATTACAATAAAATGCACGATTCATAACATTCCCTCTCCCTTAAGGAACTTCTTGTCCTCAGGGAGTAAAATTTGGGAATTGGCTCTTCAAGAATTTGCAATTTTCCCAAGTCACCAAGCTCTTGTTCAAGTTGCTCCATTGCACAAGCACTTCCTGCACTGAATTCTGGTCCTGCCGTAGCGTTCTTCGATCCTTGACAGCCACGGGTTGCAGCAGCAGCATACCATTTGATTCTGCTTCTGGTGGCTTCCGTGCAACATCAGCTCCTTTGTTGACCTGCTTTTTAAGTAAAGAGACATGGAACACCGGGTTAACGTATGAATGTGAAGGTAAATCAAGATTGTAAGCAACATTGCCGATCTTCTCCAAAATTTTGTATGGGCCAAAGTAACGTTCACTTAGCTTGACATTTCTTCTAACAGCCAACGAGGACTGTCTATAGGGTTGTAATTTTAGGTAGACCATGTCTCCAACTTCAAAAGCTTCGTCTACCCTTTTTTTGTCAGCATAAAATTTCATTCGAGCTCGAGCTTGTTGTAAATTATCCTTGAGGAGCTGAATCATATGTCTTCTCTGCAGAAGCAAATCCCCTGCTGCTGATCCAGAACTACTTGGCTGTTGCAGCGACCTTAGAGATGGAGGTGCATATCCATACAATGCGTGAAAGGGAGAAGTGCCAAGGGAAGTATGGAAATTAGTATTGAACCAATACTACGCTAAAGAAAGCCATTGATTCCACTCTCAAGGCTGTGAAAAAACCATACTCCGAAGATATTGCTCAACACACTGATTGACTCGCTCTGTTTGTTCATCTGATTGGGGATGGTAAGACGAACTGAGTGCCAAGGTTGTGCCTAACAATTTGAATAGCTCACGCCAAAGGTTGCTGGTAAAGATCTTGTCCCTATCCGAGACAATGGATTGGGGCAATTCGTGCAACTTATATATGTTGTCTGAGATGCTCTTAGCCAACCTTTCAGCTGTAACAGGTCGAATCAATGCTATAAAATGACTATATTTAGTGAAACGATCCACCACGACCCAAATTACTTCCCTACCATTGGACTTGTAAAATCCATACTAATGTTGATCCAAGCACCCTCCGGAATGGGAAGTGGCTGCAAGAGTCCTTGGTATCGATGATCCCCCAACTTGGTTTGTTGACACACCTCACAAGACTTCACAAATTATGTTACAGATTTCTTCAAACCGTGCCAGCTAAAATATGCCTTAACTCTTTGATAAGTACCTTTAACCCTGGAATGACCACCCCAAGCTGAATCATGAGAAGCCTTCAATACCTGATCCCTCAAATCAGTCGAGGAACCAATGTAAATCATGTTCTGCACACGGATAATGCCTCTCTGCACAATCACACCAGCTTCACTGTTAGCTCTGGCAGTACCTTTAACCGATGCTGCAGCCACACACTCTTAAGCAAATGTGTCCCCTTAATAAGATTTGTAGACTTCATCCATCCAAGAAGGTAAAACAATGGATAATGTCCCCCAAAAACCTTGCTCGTGGTCCTCAAACTTCCTTGACAAAGCATCGACATCCAGGTTCTCTTTTCCTCTTTTGTACTCGATTGCATAGTCAAGACCAAGCAGCTTCATCAACCCCTTCTTTTGAATTCGTGTCACTATCTTTTGCTCCAAAAGATGCTTGGGACTTTGATGATCCGTTCGAATGATGAACCTATGACCATCCAAGTAATGCCTCTATTTCTCAATTGCAAGGAGGATTGCCAAATACTCTTTCTCATAAGTGGACATGGCTTGATGTTGAGGACTAAGGGCTTAACTCAAATAAGCAATTGGTCTTCCATTTTGTGAGAGAACAGCCCCACAACCAGTCCCACTAGCATCTGTCTCCAAAATGAAGTCCTCCACAAAATTCGGCCTAGCTAATACCGGGGCCTTACACATAGTAGACTTGAGGGCATCAAAAGCTTCTTGTGCCTTGTCACTCCACTTGAAAGCATCCTTCTTAAGCAGCTCAATTAAGGGCTTTGCAATGAACCCATAACCCTTAATGAACTTTCTATAATAACCGGTCAACCCCAAGAACCCTCTCAATTGCTTCAATGTCATGGGAGTTGGCCAATCTTGCATGGCTCACACCTTAGAAGGATCAGTAGAAACACCTTCATGAGAGATTATATGGCCCAAATATTCAAGCTTGGACTGAGCAAAAGTGCACTTTGATAGCTTGGCATAAAACCTATTCTGCTGCATCACAATGAACACTTCTTTGAGGTGATTAAGGTGATCTTCATAGGATGAACTATAGACCAATATATCATTGAAGAAAACTAGCACCGATCTCCTCAAATAAGGCTTGAAAATGTCGTTCACAGCTGCTTGGAATGCGGCCTGAGCATTTGTTAAAACAAAAGGCATCACAACGAACTCAAAATGCCCATGGTGAGTCTGAAAAGTGGTCTTGTATATATCCGGCTCGAGAACTCTAATTTGATGATATCCCTGTCTTAAGTCAAGCTTAGAGAAAAATCATGCTCCATATAACTCATCGAGCAAGTCGTCAATAACAGGAATAGGAAATTTATCCTTCACTGTCAAAGAATTCAATTGACGATAGCCGATGCACATTCGAGCCATGCCATCCTTCTTCTTGACAAGAATCACGGGCGAAGCAAAAGGACTATGGCTTGGTTGAATGAAGCTCTTCTGCAGTACCTCATCAACCTATTTTTCAATCTCTGATTTTTTAGCCTGAGCATAGCGGTATGGCCTGATTTCACTGGATCAGAATTAGCTTGAAGTGGTATGGCATGATCAACACTTCTTTGGGGAGGAAGGCCCTTTGGTGCCTCAAAGATATCTTCAAACTCCTCGAGCAAAACATGAACTTCAGGCTGTATATCTTGCGGCAGATCTACAGGTGAGATCATGAATAATTGTCCCAACCATTGTACTGCATTCTTCTTGAAGTTGCCATGTAAGCGTTTGCCATTTATCAACTTTAGTTGAGCTTCCTCTGATATGCCTTGCAAAGATACTTTGGTGCCATTGACCTCAAATGCCACGGTCATTTTATCAAAATCAAACACAACCGGGTTGAAGGTTCTCTTCCAATGCACCCCAAGCACCATATCGCAACCTCCCAAAGGAAGAACTCTAAAATCAAAGGTAAATTGATGATTTTGCATAGACCATGGGAACGCTAGGCACTCGTTTTGAGTTGTTAAGGAGTTTCCATCAGCCACCATAATAGCCGATGGCTGAGTCTTGGTCATCTCATGCCTTACCTTCTTAGCCGATGGCTGAGTCTTGGTCATCTCATGCCTTACCTTCTTAATCAACTTGGGATTAACAAAACTATGTGTACTTCCATTATCAATAAGAACAATAATAGAGGCTTGACCAACCTTGCCTCTGATTTTAATGGTATTATGAGCCCCACTTCTGGTCAATGCCTTCATAGATATCTCAACTTCATCATCACTCAATTCATCTTGTGAAGTAGGACCAACACTGTCACTTTCCGCTTCTGAATTGTTACTGCCAGAATCAACACCAGCACGGGATCCCCTTGCATACATTAAGGCTTGTGTTTTACACCTATGACCAGGCTGATATGGTTGATTACAACGAAAGCAAAGCCTCACTGAGCTCTGGTCAACTGCACGCTTAAAACCAGTACCAGAAGTCTTCTGCTGAGGTCTGAACTTGCTGTTGTGCTCCTTGTTCTTGTCAATTGTTTGAGCTTGAGTAGCTTCAATCAACTTTTCCTTGTGGTAAGCACTTGAAAAAGTCTTAGGACCAATGGCCTTCACCATATTTTTGATCCTTGGCTTTAATCCACTTACAAAACATGAGACGTAATAAGATTCAACATCCTCAGGAGCAATGAAAAGAACTGACTACAAATTGGCCCTTAGGTTCTCAAATCTGATCATATATTCTCTCACGGTTGAGGTTTGGGACAACTTGTTAAAGCTATCCACCACATCGGTTGACTCATCCTCTCCATAGCGTTCACACATTTCTTCTACGAATTGGCCCCAAGAAAGATCCGGTTTACTCTTCAACTAACTATAATACCAAACCTCATGGTCACCATGTAAATGAACTATAGCCAGCTGGAGCTTTTCATCCTCGGGTATGTTATAATACTGAAAGTACCGATCACACCTTCTTAGCAATGATTCCGGTTGCCTTCCATCAAAAGGATCTATTTCCACTCTTGGCTGCCTGTAAGTGCCACTCCTTTCACCAAATTTGTTTTCATTACTCAAGGATCTATGCTAAAAATGCCGATTAGGAGGCCTATCCAAATGCTCGAACTCATCAGCTGCAACTCTGTGATGCAAAACAGAATTGTGTGGCCTGGCATTGTGACCTGCATTCCAGGCACTCGATCTGCAATGTACTTGTCCTGAGGCACGATCCTGATTATCTACATCAATTTCAGGTTGTACATGTTGATTTTCAGCTAATCTGATGTGAATTGAAGGTTCTACAACCGGTTGCACTATCGAAGATTTTCCTCCAGTTCTCACCAGAACTTCAGGTCTGTCCGCGTTGCCTTGCTGCTAATCTATCTCAACTTGATGAAAGATCTGGCTAGCCAGCTTAAGGATCCCATCAACACTTGATTCTCTTTGCTTATTAACCTGATCTTGCAAGTACACAAGTTTCATCTCAATTTGTTGCAACCGATCCTCCTTATTCGCATCCTTTTCCAGCATTGCCTGCTGCATCCTCAATATTTGCTGATTGCTGTCATTCTGCTGATCAAACTTAGCATCAAACTTAGCATTCAGTTGTTCGAACTTGTTGTAGAACTCCCGGTGGTGATCAATTTATGCATCTACACCAGAACCTGTAACTGCAGTAGCAAAATTCATTCCTGAACCAGGTGCACTGGCACCTCCAGCTCCAGACCTAGTTCTTACACCTTCGGTCATGTTTTAGTTTGATTTAGCCAGCCTCAATCAATCAATTGATTGCTTGAACCGGCTCTGATACCAATTGTTAGCTTCCAATCAAGAATTGAAAGTCTAACCTTGTAGAAGAAGAGTTTAGATGAGGAGAGAAGTGAAAGGGCATGAGAAAATAGAGAAGGAGATGAGAAATAGGGTACATTCCAAAAGGAAATTCAGATTTTATTCATTGAATGATTGAATTACAAGCTTAGGACTCTATTTATACACATTCGGGTACATTGCATCAAGACAATCCCAAGCTAAACAAAATTAACAGATTTTCCCGCCTAAACCTACAGTTTGACCCGGCTTGACCCAAAAAACAGCATTTGGCCCCAAAACCTACTCCAACCGACATTTAAAAACAAACCTCTCACCACTAAACATTAACCAACAATTACAACCAGAAAATTACAATAAAATGCATGATTCATAACAATAGACTTGGAACAAATGGTGTCAAATGTTATTTGAAAAACTCATGGTCAGTGACAAGCTTGGACTACTTGTCTGTTAAGACTATGATTGTACACTTGAGATGACTTGTCTTGGTCATATGGATGACGATCCAAGAGTATTAGGTTGGTGTGTTTAATAAGATTGACACACTAAGGTGGACCAAGTGGGTTACTTCTTTGTAGACTACTATCGAAAATGAGTGATTCATGATGCACTATTCGAATGGCTACTCTAAATCCTTAGAGTATTCTTGACATGTGCATGAAATGTTAGTTACTTTGGTGTACTCTAAGTAAGGTCCTGATAAATGATTGAATTCCCACGTGCACTGGGTCGCAATGTGAGGTATGACATGGATCAGGTATTCAATACAAAATCTATAGTCTCTTTGAGATACATATATCCCCTTAGTTGATTCGCAAGAATTTGAATTAATTTGGAATCCTTAGCCATAGCGTTCCATGTGTTTGACATTTGGAATCTACAATGTGAATATGTTAAAGTATAAATGAATTATTTCGTAAAGGGCAAGTGTTAGGATCGAGATTAAATCTTGATCTTAACCTAAGATAAAGAGAGTATGGGATGAGGAAGAAGTGAAGGAGATGAGAAAATGGAGAGGGTTAGATGAGAGAGAGAAGGTTTTATCTCAAAGAGATTGGTTTGATACTTTCATTGAATGAAAAGGAAATACACAAGATCACCTGCTTATAAGAATCTAGATACATTGCACTAAAACTCTCTAGCTTAACCGACTCTCAGCACAGCTGCCAAAGCTGACCAGCAAGACCAAACCGCCGAACCGACTCTTGGCGCGAACACTAATTCAAACATTACAAGACACACGCGCCTTATTACAACTCGAAAGAATTACAAACATAACAATCCCCTCCCCTTAAAACATTCTTGCCCTCAAGAATGAAAAGAAGGAAATTGGCTGAACAAGAATCGTTTCTCTTCCCAAGTGGGGAAGGACTCATCCAAATTGCACCAATTCACTCGAACTTCCTGCCTGTTGGAACTGGCTGCACTTCCCTGCTTAACTTCCACTATTGCAGCTGGCTGCAGGATCAAAGAGCCACTGGAACCGACCTCAGGTGGATTTGGAGAAGAGCTTTGGTCTTATTTAACCTGCTTTTCAAGAAGTGAAGCATGAAAACAGGGTGAATGTATGAATCGGGTGGCAGCTCCAGCTTGTATGCCACCTTGCCAACCTTCTCTAAAACCTTGTAAGGCCCAAAGAACCTTGGGCAAAGCTTGACATTCTTCCTTACAGCTGCTGTGGATTGCCTATAGGGTTGTAGTTTCAAGTACACCATATCATCCACCTCAAAATTTCTGTCTGCTCTCTTGCGATCTGCATACCATTTCATTTGGGCTTGGGACTGACTGAGATTATTCTTCAAAAGCTGCATAAGATGCTTCCTTTGCTACACAAACTCGGTAACCTTAGCATCATGTGACTCCACTCCTTGTAACATCAATGGAGTGGGTGGATTATACGCATACAGTGCTTTGAAAGGTGTAGTACCTAGAGAAGCATGGAAATGGGTGTTATACCAAAATTCCGCCAATGAGAGCCACCTACCCCACACCTTAGGATGGCTAAACACCATGCTTCTAAGGTATTGCTCAATGCATTGATTGACCCTCTCAGTCTGACCGTCGGTTTGAGGATGATAAGATGAGCTAAGGGCCAAAGTCGTTCCCAAAAGACCAAACAACTCCTTCCAAAAGCGACTTGTAAAGATCTTGTCTCTATCAGAGATTATGGATTGAGGAAACCCATGAAGCTTGTAGATGTTATCAAGGAACACACGAGCCAATTTCTCAGTAGTCATAGGCCGGGCTAAAGTAATGAAATGACAAAATTTGGTGAATCGATCAACTACTACCCTGATCACCTCTTTCCCTTCTGATTTAGGCAATCCCTCAATGAAATACATGCTTATATTATGCCATATTCCCTTCGGAACAGGTAAGGGCTGGAGAAGTCCTTGATACCTATGATCACCAAGCTTAGTTTGTTGACAAATCTCACAACTTTGCACAAAATCAGTCACTGTTGTCCTCATTCCCGGCCAACTGAAGTGAATTTTCAGCCTTTGGTACGTTCCTTCCATTCCTGAATGACCTCCCCATGAAGAATCGTGAGCAGCACTAATGACCAGATGCCTAAGATCAGTAGAAATGCCAATATACAACTTCCCCTGAATTTTGATAATTCCTCGGATTACAAAAACATCTGCACTAGCAGCCAATTTACTTGCCTTGCCCACATTGACAGCTCCTATACAGTCTTGTGCAAATGGATCATTCTCATAGGACTGATGTACTTCTTCCATCCAAGCAGGAGAGATCACTGAAATGGCCCCAAGAGAGCCCTGCTCATAATCTTCAAACCTGTGCGACAGTGCATCAGCTGCAATATTTTCCTTTCCTTTCTTATACTCAATGTCAGAATCAAGCCCCAACAGCTTCATCAGCCCTTTTCTTTGTATTCTTGTGACAATTTTTTGCTCTAGTAAAGGCTTAAGACTTTGATGATCAGTCTTGATGATAAAATAATGCCCATCCAAGTAATGCCTCCATTTTTCCACAGCAAGCAGAATCGCAAGATACTCTTTCTCATATGTGGAGAGTGCCTGATGTTTTGCACTCAATGCCTAGCTGAGATAAGCTATAGGCCTTCCTCCTTGTGACAACACTGCCCCAACACCACTTCCACAAGCATCAGTCTCCAATACAAAGCTTGAAGTAAAGTCGGGCATGGCCAAAACAGGTGCTCTGCACATAGAAGCCTTAAGAGCCTCAAAAGCAATATGTGCTTCATCCGACCATTTGAAAGCATCCTTCTTCAACAAGTTTGTGAGTGGCTTGGCTAAAGCTCTATACCCTGCTACAAACTTGCGGCAATACCCAGTTAAGCCCAAAAATCCCCTCAATTGTTTCAAAGTTACCAAAACAGGCCATTCCCTCATGGCTTGGACCTTTGAGGGATCAGTGGAAACCCCCTCACAAGAAATCACATGGCCAAGGTATTCCAAATGAGTTTGAGCAGATGAACATTTGGCCAATTTAGCATACAACTTGTGCACACGCATGACCAAGAACACTTCCCTCAAATGCCGCAAATGCTCCTCAAAAGATGCACTATAAACCAAGATGTCATCAAAGAAGACTAACACAAATTTCCTCAGAAATTGCTTGAAGTCATCGTTCATGAGAGCTTGGAATGTTGCTGGGGTGTTTGTCAAGCCAAAAGGCATGACTACAAACTCAAAGTGTCCATGATGTGTCCGGAATGCTGTCCTGTACACATCTTGCTCTTCCACTCTAATTTGGTGATAGCCTTGCCGTAGATTCAGCTTGGAAAACACTTGAGCTCCACACAACTCATCAAGCAGATCATCTATAACTGGTATAGGGAACTTGTCCTTTATTGTCATAGAGTTGAGCTGCCTATAATCGATACACATTCGAGCCGTGCCATCTTTTTTCTTGACAAGAATAACCGGAGAGGCAAAGGGGCTGTGACTTTGCCGTATGAAGTTGGTCTTGAGCAAATCATCCACTTGCTTCTCAATTTCCGACCTCTAGCATGAGGATATCTGTATGGCCTAAGTGTCACTGGCTCTGCATCACTTTTGAGAGGAATAACATGGTCTAAACTACTCTTGGGAGGTAAGGACTTGGGCACCTACAACAGATCCTCAAATTCATTGATCACTGCTTGCACTTCAGGCTCGGTAATGCTCATCATTTCAGTAGGAGCTATAGCAAACAGCTGTCCTACCCATTGAAATGCACACTTCTTAATTCCGTTCTTCAACTTACTTCCCTTCATTACTTGCAAATAAGCTTGCTCTGCCATCCCTTGCAACGTAACTTTAGAGCCTTGTACTTCAAAGGAAACCGTGAGATTAGCAAAATTAAACAACACTGGGCTATAAGATCTCATCCAATCGACCCCAAGCACCATATCAAACCCTCCAAAAGGAAGGATTCTAAAATCATAACTTAACTTACGGTCCTGCATATACCAATAGAACCCTTGGCATTTGTTTTGAGTCATTACAGATTTCCCATCAGCCACGGTAACAGCAAGGGGATGAGTTTTAATCACTTCAAGACCAACTTTCTTGACCACTTTAGGATCAACAAAGCTATGGGTGCTCCCACTATTAATGAGGATGATGATAGACCTTTTTCCAGCCTTCCCTTTGATTCGGATTGTGCTATGAGTCCCACTTCCAGTCAAGGCTTTCATTGAGATTTCCACTTCAGCATCATCCAAGTTCTCCTTGATGTCCTGATCTAAGTCATCTCCATCAACCTCAATCTCCTCTCCATCAGAGAGTTCTACAGCACTAACCCCTTTAGTAGACATAAGAAACTTTGGGTTACACTTGTGGCCAAATTGGTAAGGTTGATTACATCGGTAACACATCCTCTACAGCTGCTTATCTTCTGATCTGTTGGTCCTGGACCTGACAGATCCCTGCTGTGGTTTGGAGCTGCCTCCACAGGGTCTGGAAACATCACTTGAAGGCAACATTATTGATTCATCAAGCTTGGCTTTAGCATAAGCCATAGACAAGGTTTTAGGATCAACGGCTTTAACTAAGTTCTTCACCTTGGGCTTTTATCCACTTAAAAAGGCTGAAACATAATACGACTCTGAGGCTTCAATTTTAGTTATGATGCTTGCTCGAAGATTTTCAAACCTGGTCATATAATCTCTCACAGATGTCTCCTGCTTCACCTTATTGAATTTATCCACAATGTCACTATCATCCTCATCACTATACCGGCCACACAATTCTTGCCCAAATTCAGTCCATGTGAGGGAAGGATTGCTTTTCATCAAACTATAAAACCACACCTCATGATCACCAAGAAGGTATACAGCAACAATTTGTACCTTTTCTGATTCTTCAATATGATAGAAGTGGAAGTAGCGTTCACACCTCCTCAACCATGAATGAGGTTGCTTCCCATCAAAGGCATCAATTTGCACCCGAGGCTATATGGGGCCACTACTTCTGCTATTAGATGTCTCCTCATTGCTGCCTGAACGTTGCGGATGCCAATAATCAGGCAGTTTATCCAATTGTTCCACATTCACTCCCCTAGGTCTGTAAGTGTCCTCCATTTCAGGAGCTCGGACCTCGGGTCCTGCATTCCAATTTAAAGGTCGAGACTGCACATGCTCACTGCGACCATCCCTGTCAGTCATCTCAACTTCCTGAACTCGATCTTGAGCTCCAGCATCAACACCATGATTTAATTCTTCAGACCTCACTGGTTGATTAGCTTGTAACACACTAGCAGGCAATAATGGATCCGGAATAATAGGAGGACTTGGCCTCCTAAATTGCTCTCGAATCTCTACTAACTTCACTTCCAGTAGTTGCATTTTCTGATCAAACCGCAGGTTAAACCTCTGCTCCAATTCTTGTGATTGACGCGTGACCTTATCAGAGATCTTAACCTCCACCTGCTGAGAGCACTGATCAACCTTCACATCGATTTGCTGATTCATTTGCTGTATTGATTCATCGTTAGCTTACTTGATTTGAGCGAGCCTTGTCTTCAACTGACTGTCCAATTGTGCATTCGTAACCAAATCCCGACCTGCTGCATCATTGCTGCCAACAACATCAGCGTATGTAGACTTACCAGCTGCTGATCTGGTGGTAACACCACCAATCAGTGCAATTTCATTCGAATCCATTTGATTTGGAAGCCAAACGAGGCTCTGATACCAATTGTTAAGATCGAGATTAAATCTTGATCTTAACCTAAGATAAAGAGAGTATGGGATGAGGAAGAAGTGAAGGAGATGAGACAATAGAGAGAGTTAGGTGAGAGAAATAAGGTTTAATCTCAAAGAGATTGGTTTGATATTTTCAATCAATGAAAAGGAAATACACATGATCACCTACTTATAAGAATCTAGATACATTGCACTAAAACTCTCTAGCTTAAGCGACTCTCAGCACAGCCGCCAAAGCTGACCAGCAAGACCAAACCGCCTAGCCGACTCTTGGCGCCAACACTAATTCAAGACACACGCGCCTTATTACAACTCGAAAGAATTACAAACATAACAGCAAGCTAGTAACTAATGGCGATGCTGTGAGAAAAATAATGTTAGTAGTTATAATTATGTTTCGTCATGGATGTCTCATAGAGGGGTTGTTGCTGTAAGAATAGTCTATTTGGGGATTATCTAATAAAAGGTTTAAGTCTCGAGCGTAGTGAGATTTATTTAGTGGAATCAAGCCTCATTAAATTATAATTAAATTTTATTGTGAGATGGTAATTAATTTTACCCATTTAGTGCTAGATTTAAATTGTCCCTGAGGTCCCCCTGCAAGCCTCTGTTTTTTATTGTCATCAAAAAAAATATTAAAGAATTTATGAGATGAATTATTTATTCATGAGATAAGTAAATTTGATTGTGCTACACATTGTTCATGAGATGAATATAAGGTGAAAATTATTATTAAAAAAAAAAAGTAATTTTTACATGACAAGGAGTTATTCGCACCAACAGGCGCGGACTAGTCGTGCTGTGACATGTGGCACGCGGTGTGAACTAAATAAAACATGTTTTGTGTTGCTAATGAAATAGCGTCATTTTGTTTGGTCTTTCTGAATATACATCGGTTTTTATGGCTTTTCTACTCCGATAGCCTACTATAAATCTTGGAGTAAAGGTTTAATATCTAATTAGAAGTAAAAGGTTTCGGGAAATATTTGACATTTGGAGATCTAATAAGAGAGAAATTTTCCATTTAAAATTTTTCGCTTTAGTTAATATTTTTCGGAGCCCACTCTCTGGGTATTTCTCAGGTGATTGCATATTCTTCTAGTATTCATTATTTTTGGAGCAATTTTAGGAATTCTTCTTTCCTTGTCTTTCTAATTTTTTGCTTTTCTATTTATTTACAGTATTCTTATGCTAGTTTTAAGTCATGTTATCATTATGAATGTATTAGAGTAGAGGCTTGTAGATTTAAAATAGGAATTTAAATCTACAGATTTAAAAATAAGAATTTTAAATCAACTTTAGATTTAACTTAGGAATTCTTAAACCCTTTTGCTGCAGTAGTTATATAAACTTAAGGAAAATTTTTGAAAATTTTCTAACAATTGCTATCAAAATTAGCCTTCGATTACATTTATAATATGCAGGATAGGCCGAAATAAATAGACTTGCGATTAATAGAGATTTTATTAAGAAGGAGAGATAATATAATTTGATTTTGATAATGATCAAAGTACCGGTTTAAATTGTTTGAATCAATGACGAACTAATAGTTAATTCAGATATATTAATATAGATTCATTGAAGTTTCAATGATATGATGATATTGTATGTATTTAATCATGATTTACGAAAAAGGATAAATTGATCTAATGAGATCAGATTCAATTATTTTTTAATAATAAAAAGTAAAACAAAATAAAATATTTTTTATTTGCAAATGGTGAAATCAGGAGCTGATATTAGCAGAGTGCTAATGTCAGCACTGATGTGGAATTTTTTGTTTAAAAGAATTAGGATGTGTCAACTTAGTACAAAATTAAATAATAATTATTATAAATAATTTTTATTTATTAATTTATTTTAGAATAAGATTCTAATAGTCGTTATGAGATAATCAAGTTATAAATACAATTTAAAATAAAAGCACTAGTTTATAAAATTCTAGTGGGAGTGAGGTTCAGTTTTTGAAATTTCTTGGCCTCTATTACCTGTCTAGCAGTATAGTGAATTGGCATCACTCCCTGCTAAGGGTGTCAGTTCGTAGGTTATTGGGTTAGACTTCTATTAGGATAAACCAAAGTGCAAAGAAGAGTGCGACCATGCTACAGTGGAGTATTATGTGTATTTGTATGGAATAAATGTCATTGAATTATAAATGACCCATATAAGATAGTTACACAATTGTTTGCAATTACAGTGTTTTAAAATGATTACGGCTTGTGATCTTCACTCGAATCTAATGCAAAATCTACTCACTGGACTGAATTACTTTGCCTGGATAAAAAATTTGGACTTAGTTTTTACTCACAGGGGTCTTGAGTTTATTCTCATTGAAGCTTGTCCACCAATGCCCACCGCTAATATCACAACTACTGAGAAAGAGCATTATGAATGCTAACATGGGGTAATAAGTCAGCCATGTGCTATATATTGACCATAATGTCAGAAGTACTCCAGCATCAGAAGCTTGAGAAGCAAACATCAGCTAAGATGATTGAACATTTAAATGTTCGAGGAGTAATATAAAGCAATGAGACAAGAATGCAAAAAGAAATTGCTCAACATGAGGATGTCCGAGGGAATGCTAATGAGCACATCATGAATTTGATGACTTGTTTTTTCTGAACTAGAGATCCTCGGAGCTGAGTTTGATAGTCAAACTAAGCAAGATATCATCCTCAATTCTCTGCCCAGCTCATTCGCTCAGTTCAGTCAAAATTTTTATATGAACGAGAAAAATTATTTGCTATCGAAATTAATGAAAGAGATGCAAGCAACAGAGGACATGATGTGGGGCCGGAAAAGTGCCCTGGAATTGAGGATGAGTAACATTCAGCAAGTCAGAGGAAAGTGCTTCCTTTGCGGAGAAATGGGCCACTGGAAAGGGGACTACAGTGAGGATTCAATAGCCCTTCCTACAAAGACTGCTAAGCTATCTAGTGAAGGAATGTTGATATCTTTCTTAGTTGAGTAGTGCGTAGTTGAGAGTTCACAAGGTTCCTGGTGTGTAGACTCCGGTCCAATTGACCATGTTTGTAATATATTATAGGCGCTCAGGCCAACTAAGAGGCTACATGATAGAGAAGTGTACTTGACGATTGGAGATGGTACATGAGTAGTGGTCTTAGGAGAAGGAGATTGTTAGCTTAGTCTTTAGTGGTAGAGTTTTGGTTTTAAATGATTTTTTTATTTGTACCTATATTGCGCAAGAATTTGATTTCTATGTCTCGTTTAGTGGATAATGATTATTCATTGAATTTTAGTTCTAAACTATTTATTACGAGAAATAAATCGTTTATTTGCAAAGGTACAAGTGTGAATGGTTTGTTCATGCTGTTTCCTAATCAAAACTTTGATATTTTCTTAAATGAATCTAACACAAGCTCACTTGTTCAATCTCCTAAGAGAAAACAGCCTAAAAGGGATAATGCCTATCTATGGCACCAATGTTTAGGTCACATTAATTCGAACAGGATGCAAAGATTGGTAAAAGATGGACTGATATAACCTTTCGACTTGATGTCATTGCCAGTCTCCAAATCCTACATAAAAGGTAAAATGACTAAATGTGTGTTTGAGGGTAAAGGCAACATGGTTGGTGACTTGCTTGAGCTAGTTCACACAGATGTATGTGAACCAATGAACACTTAAGCAAGAGGTGGGTATGAGTACTTAATTACATTCAATGATGATTACTCAAGGTATGAATATGTTTACCTAATGAGACAAAATTTGGACTCTTTTGAAAAGTTCAAAGCGTACAAATTTGAAGTTGAAATGCAATTAGGTAAACAAGTAAAGTGACTTCGATCTGATCGAGGTGGAGAATATCTTTCGGGTGAATTTATGGTTTCTTAACTATAAATGGGATAAGATCTTAGCTTTCTGGTCTGGGTATACTGTAGCAGAATGGTGTTACAAAAAGAAGGAATAGGGCATTATTAGAGATGCTAAGGTCCATGATGAGTCATGCTACCTTACCATTATTTGTTTCGGTGATGCCTTGGAAACAATAGCATATCTCCTTAACTTAATTCCATCTAAGTCAGTTCCTAAAATGCTTATGGAGTTCTAGACTGGGCGAAAGCCAAGTCTAGGGTACCTTCGAATTTGGGGGATTCCTAGCACATGTGTTGAAAAAGAATCCCAACAAGTTGGAATCAAGCACAAAGGTGTGCTTTATCCCAAAGGAACAACAGGTGGTCTTTTCTATAATCATTCTGATCAAAAAGTTTCTACAAGTGTGAATGCAAAATATTCAAAGGAGAATTTTGTAGTACACTACAAAAGCAAAAGCAGAGTAGTGTTAGAGTAATTGAAAGAAAATGACGCTAATTCTGAACAGCTTACTCGGGACATAGTGGATGCATTAAATGCACCTACTGAAACGGTCGAGAATGTTCCAAGTATATGAGAACCTCAACGTACTGGGACAATTATTAGGGCACTTGATAGGTTCATGGCAGGAGCCTTAATTGTTAACCATGACATTGAATTTGATCCTTTCAGCTATAATGTGGAAATTAAAGACGAGGATGCTAACCAGTGGGCCTTAGCAATAAAATATGAGATAGAATCTATGTATTCTAATCAAGTCTGGGATCTTATAGAGGTGCCTATTGGCATTAAGTCCCTTGGGTGTAAATGGGTCTGCAACATGAAAAGAGGAGCGAAGGTAAGGCTGGTTGCTAAGGGTTTTACCTAAAAGGAAGGAATTGGTTATGATGAGACCTTCTCAACCTTAGGCATGCCAAAGTCCATAAGGATACTCCTATCCATTGTAGCTCATTATGATTATGAGATTTGGTAAATGGATGTTGAAACGGCCTTTTTGAATGGTTATCTTGAAGAAGACATCGATATGGTGCAAATAGACTGTTTCATTGGCAAAAGTCAGGAGCAATGGTATGGAAACTGAAGAAGTCTATATATGGGCTAAAGTAAGCATCACACTCATGGAACATTAGATTCAATGTGGCAATGAAATCCTCTAGGTTTGAACAACTAGTTGATAAACTATGCATGTAGAAACGACATCAAGAGAAAGTAGTGACTTTCTTAGTTTTAAATATGGACGACATTCTACTCATTGGGAATGATGTAGGTAATTTTTATGACAACTTTGACCAGTGCGTTTACTTGTCATAGTGGAGTTTAATTTGAGGTGGGAGTCACAAGGATGAGCCGGACTCAAGCTTTTGGAGGTAAAGAAACTACCAATATCCCTTTTTCCCACGGAGGTTACTTGGTCGCCGTTTCTGGGGCATCGTTACTTAGGTCGCCGCTTCTAGGGCCCCATAGTCTAGGTCACTGTTTTCTACGGCGCCATTACTCAGGTCGCTGCTTCTAGGGCGCCATTGTTTAGGGCGCCGTTACATAAGTCTCCCCTTCTATGGTGACATTACTTAGGTCGCCGCTTCTAGGGCACCATAGTCTACGTCGCCGTTTTCTAGGGTGCCATTACTTAGGTCGCCGCTTCTAGGGCGCCATTGTCTAGGTCGCCGTTTTCTAGGCCGTCATTTTTTTTGGGCACCAATTTGTTTTTTCCCCAGTTTTTGAAACAAATGTTAGTTCATTTAAAAGCGTACTTTTATTAATACCATGCCTTTTCTTGCTCTTGCCATATACCCCTTTGCTCTTGTGCTTTCTTACTCCTATATTTTTGCTTCGTACATTTATTTTTACATTTTTTCTTGAAGGAAATTTTACCCAAATACCTTTTCTACTCATGTTTTCTTGGTTTTCTCCCAAGATCTTATGTCAATTTCATATTGTCTCTCAATGCCCGGGCAGGCTTTTTCCTTGAGAAGACTTTGTGATGGAGTAGGCTCTGTCTTGTTTTAAATGCCTTATTAATGGTGTTCTTTTATAGAATGGACATTGGACTCCTTACAGTCGTTATGCAGAGGCTTGTTCTTCTCCTTGTACCCCCATCGAGCCTCTAAATTTTTTATCGAATGACAAAGAAAATAGTGGGTGTGAGTAATGATTTGATTTTGTGTCGGGACACCTCTTTTTTCAGGTTATCGGTTTTTGACGTGTGCAAGCGAATTACTCAAACCTACTTGTTAGTTTTCCTTCCTGACGAGTTAGTTTCTTAGGTTCTTCTTTGAAGATAATTTTTGTGTGTGTCTACTCATGCTCTGCTATGCCCACTTAATTACTACATTCTTCTTTTTATTTCCAATGTGGATGTTGTTTTCAGAGCGGAGGAGTGGCCCCAATTAGATTGGTATTATGTTTATCGCTTCTATCATGGTGCCTGGAGGTACCAAAGTCTCATATGTACGAGAGGTAGTTCGGTGGATTTTTCAAATTGGGTGCTTTGTAGTAATGTTTTGTATTCCTTTCAAAGCGCAGCGAAGCATTTTCTCCTAACTGTCCCTGTTTCTATCCTTTCGTGGTAGCGTGCGATATGGCGGAAAATTCTAATTATCTTGTGTTCCTTCCTTCTCATGTCCGGAGTGAGGCTGTTTGCTGTCAGCTCCTAGTTATTTTTTTGATACGAGGGCCGCTTATGTTTAGCTGGGCTTCATGGCACAGCTTTAACATTGTGGATTTTAGAGGATAAGCGAGACCTTGATTCTTGGTTTGTGCTTCGCATCCTGTATTTTAACATATGGCATCCTGAAGAACATTGAAGTATCGGAAGTGCTGGGTTGTCAATGACTGGCCATCGTTTGATTTTTTCTATAGATTTAGGGTTTACTACTATCATTTTTGGGCCCCGAACGCCGAAACTTGAGTGTCATATGTTTGCATGGCTATGGTTATTGGGCTCGACTTCGGGCTTATTGGGGTTCTTTTCATCCTCACGGTGCTCCTTGCGTTACGATCAGTTGTTTTAGTGTCTCAAAAAATTAAAGTTTTTATGTAACTTTTATGTGTAAAAACATGTTCTCGTGTACTTTTTTGTTAATATAATATGTTTTGGGGTTAATGTAAATTAAGTGCATGATGAGGTTTGGTAATGTAAGTTTTTAACAGTGTTGTATTGTAAATTATCGTTTTATAGTAGTTTCTTTTTTAGCCTTGTTTTTTAACCTCTTTCTAGTAGTGTTTTTACCAGTTGATGATGATTTCTATGATTATTGCTCTTTGCCTGGAAATACTTTCTTAAAGCTTCTTTCTTGGTTACAACGCTTCGAATTATAGCCTTCTTTTCGATCACAGCCCCCTGCTTGGTAATAACCTTTTCGATTACAGCCCCCTGCTTGGTAATAATGTTTTAAATCACAGCCCCCTTCTTGGTAATAACGTTTTATAACCCCCTGCTTGGTAATAACGTTTTATAACTACAACCCTTGCTTGGTAAAGAATTTTTTAAATACAGCCCCTTGCTTTGTAATAACATTTTTAACTACAGCCCCCTGCTAAGTAATAACCTTTTCAATTAAAGTCTCCTTCTTAGTAATATCATTTTTAACTATAGCCCCTTCCTCGATCATAATGTTTCTAATTATAGCCCCCTGCTTGATAATAATGTTTCTGATTACAACCCTCTATTTGGTAATAATGTTTTCTATTAGAGCCCCCTGCTTGGTAATAACCTTTTCAAATACAACCTTTTGCTTGGTAATAACGTTTTTAACTACATCCCCCTACTTGGTAATAACATTTCCGATTATAGTCCCCTCCTTTGTAATAACGTTTCCGATTATAGTCCCCTCCTTTGTAATAACGTTTTCGATTATAGCCTCCTGCTTGGTAATGGCTTTTTCACCTTTCCTATTTCTTTCGACCGGTATATATATACATATATATAGGCTGTCCTTTTCAATTTTTACTTTTACCATTTTTTCTTTTGTGTTTATTAGTGTTATAACAAGGACCCTATTTCTGCTTCATTCTGCACGCGTTTCTCTTGGTTGTTGTCTCTGTCGTTCATTCGTTCTCTCTCGAAACTCTCGGGTGTTTTCTTTTCTTGAGCTATTTCATCCCTTCCCTTGCAATTTTTTTGGTTTTGTAGCTTGGTTATTTTCAATTTGGCTTAATCGTGAGTGTGGTTTAGGCATAATGTGCCAGGATTTTGGTGTGTATACTCGAATTCGTGCTTTGATTTACATTTTAGAGGGTTTTTTTTTTTTTTTTTTTTTTTTTGTGTTTTGAGTAGTGGGTATCACGCTTTGAAGGTTCAGCTTCTAAGTTATGGTTTATAATTTTGGTATTTTATGTACTAGAGTAGTTGTTTTATCCCTTAAGGTATTGAATTTGGGTTTTTTTAAAAAAAATGTAAAGTTGAGCTTAAAGAATTCTTCTATGTTTTTTTAGAGTAGTGTATGTTGAAAAGAAACCCTTTTGAATTTTTAGGGTTCCTGATCTCGGTGGCTTGTGTTTGAATGATTGTTCTAAGTTTAGGACAGTAAAGTGTTGAAGCTTGAGACTTTTTTTTGTTTTTGAGTTTTATGCTGTTTCATCATCTTCCTTGGTTTATTTTCTTTGGAAAGGAACATTCAATTAGGATGAATTTAGGAAATTTGGGTTCTAGTTATAATTCGTGCTTTAAACTCCCTTTGGAAAATCCTATTTTGGATGACTCGTTGTTGCCTCTTGACCAAAACGTTGTTGTTCCAGATTCGGTAGCTATGTCGTGCTTGTCTTCTCTTAATGTCCCGCACTTGTACACACGTATGTATTATTTTTTTCATAATTTTATTACCGTACTTATTTAGAAAAGGTGTAATGCATATTAAAGTGGAGTGTGGTAGGGGTCGAACGAGAAGTTCGACATGATGGATTTGTGATCTTCCTCCTCATCTTTTGCTAGCTGCGGCGATTTTCATGTTAACAATTTAGAAACTCGCTTTCCCATAGCGGGGAGGGCTAGGCCGTCCTAGGGTTTTATTCACAAATACTGTGGGGAAGTTGGTGTTTTTGCTCTTCGAAAGAAGTACTATTTTCACCTGATTACACTATATGGTCCATAGTGAGAACGATTCTCCTCTACTTGTCCCTCGAAATGATTTCTTATAGAGCCCCTTAAACGCTGGCCTTCGACTGCCTCTTCATACCTTGGTGGCCCATGTTATGTCATGATACTCTTTGTGTTCGGGTCAGCTGACTCTGAATAGTTTATTGATAATCTACGGTCTTTTACTGACATGTTTTGAGAATGATTTTTGGTTTACTGATCATGTTTTTGATTATATGTTACAGATTAAAACAAACCGATCGTCATACGAGTTTTGAGAGTAGAGTAGGTTGGTCTTTTATACATGGTAATCCTTCAAACGTTAAGGATTGGTAGTAGAGATTAGTATGGGTTCGTCCTCCCACCCTTCCTGAATATCCAATAGTTTGGAGTGATTTAACTCGGCCATGTTGGCCACACGTTGATAATTTTACTGATGAAGATTGGTCCCTTATTCATTATTTCGGTAAAGGTAGGGAGGATGTATGCTTTTTGGCAACTCGAGCCCATCTTAGATATGAGGTTATATTAGTTAAGGCGAGGCTTAGTACGAAGCCTGTCCTGGGCATTTTCTCATTTTTACTGCAAAGGGGTTTTTATGCATTATTATTATTTTTTATTTCCTTCCTCATTGAAGATCTTATTTGTGTTTTTAGCTGAGAAGTTGGCCAATCTTGACATTGTATATTATTTTGAGGCGGATCCTTCTTCAAGCAGTTCACATCCTAGCCAAACTTTAAATTACCTCGATTTCTATCTAGGGGTGTGGCTCCATCTCCTTTTAGATCTCCTCCACGTCAACGAGGCATCTCCTCCCTATCGGGTATTTTGACGACAGGACGAAGCAATTCACGTTCTAGTACACCCCTGCCTCCTCTTTACCTCCTTTAGAGCATCCTGTTCCTATTTTATCTCTGCTTGTGCCTATGAGTGAACCATAAGGGGTTCCTACATTTTCAGCTGAACATGCAGATGCCTCACGAATTCGGGTAATACCTTCATTTGTTCCCAACTTTGAGACTTTATGTCAGGTTTTTTAGGCTATTTCGCCTGCACCTTTCGCGTCGCATGAAGGTCTTCCTTCAGTGGCAGAGGTAAAGGTAGTGGTAATTATTTTTTCTTTATATATTATCCCTGTGTGTCATATGGTTATGCTCAAGTGTTTTGGTGTTTTGTAGTATGTGTTTGTGTTCATTTCTTTGTGCACTCTTAGACTGTGAGACGAGGAGGCGGTTAACCGTCTTTGGGATGTAGCTTATCATGCGGAGGAGGCATTGCTCCAACAATTTAGGGAGTCCCAATCGTGTTATTTTGAGCTTGTGAGAGAGGTCGAGGTGTTGAGTGGTTATTTAGCGGGCAAGGACACCGTCATATAGGGTATGAAGGATCGGTTGGCTAGGCTGAGTGTTGAATTATCCCATGCTTGAAATGATGCTGTAGCTACTTTTAAGTCTAGCATCGAGAATTAGTCAGCACTTGACGTCGATTGTTGGGCCAGGCTTGAGTGGGGCTATGATCGTTTGATGGACCGGGTTAGGGAAGGTGGTCCTACTCTTACTTCAGAGAGTATTGCTGATTGCATTGCTTGTATTAATTAGAAAATCTTAAGAACCTTACCGAGCACTCCTGGAGATGGGAACGCGGGATCTGCAGCTTGATTTTCTGGATATGTTAATCTTTAAGTGGATAATTGTTGTGATTCCTTTAGTTTTGATAATAATTGATTCATGTAATGCTTGTATAGCTTAAGTGATGCGTTGTGAGTTGAGTTCAAATGTTAGTTGGCAGGCCATTTAGGCGCCAAAAGCGGTTAGAGGTCCAATGGAGTCAATTGTAGCGGCTAGGTTCTGATTTTGGCGGCTGAGTTAGTTTCAGTCGGTTATGAGGGGGATCTTGGTTCAATGTATCAAGGTCGAGTATAAATAAGTCCTAATCATGTAATATCTTCATTCAATGAATGAAAATTTAGATTTCCTTTGGATAATCTCTCTCCAATTCTCATCTCCTTCCCTAATTCTCATCCCCTTCACTTCTCTTCTCATCTTACCTCTTTCTTTCACAAAGTTAGCTCTCAATTCTTGGATTGGAAGTTAATAATTGGTATCAGAGTCGGTTCAAGCTGTCAATTGCTTGATTTGAGCTGGCAAAACCAAAGAAAAATAAACAAAATATGGCTGATGGAGTTAGAACTTGATCAGGAGCTGGTGGTGGTAATTTAGCTTCAGCAGTTAATCCTGATGTGTCATACGCTGCTGTTGCTGGTGCAAACACCTCAAAGGAAGCTCAGTATGTTACTATTGATCAGTTTAAGGAATTTTATGATCACATTTGCAAATCGCAAGAACAAAGTGAAGATAGATTGTTCCAAAGACTACAACGGTTACAGCTAGAAAATGATCAAAAAAATGAAGATCGATTGTTGCAATTGGAGGCGAAGCTCATGAATTTACATGATCAGGTTAAAAAGCAAGGTGAATCATCCATGACTGCAATTCTTAAACCTGCTAGTCAAATAATTCCTCTAGCTGAAGTGGTGCAACCGCAAGTTCACAATGACAGAGCTGAGAAATTCGATAGGAATCGCAATAAATTTCCCTTGATGCAAACTAAGTCTGGACCTTCAGATCATATCAGAACATTTGATGCTTGACCTCCAAAGGTTGAGGTTGCTGCAGGAACTCAAGATCAAACCACAAAGCAAGCTCATTCTCAGTTATCTGGCTAGAATTCAGGTCGGAATGCATGACCTCCAGATTCTGCTTTGCACCACAGAAATTCATTTGATAAATTTGAACATCAAGATAGACCACCAGATTAGCACTATCTGCGAAAGACAGTGAGTAATGATGCCACTTCTGGTAGCAGAAGCAATGCTCATAGGCATCCACGAGTGCAAATTGAGCCTTTTGATGGCAAGCAGCCTAAGTCGTGGTTAAGGAGGTGTGAACGGTATTTCCATGTTTACAACATAAATGAACTGAAAAGGTTGAATTGGAAATAGTGCACCTTCATGGAGACCATGAAGTGTGGTTCTATAGTGTATTGAAAAGCAATCCTAATCTTTCTTGGAGCCAATTCGCGGAAGAATTATGTGAGCAGCATGGAGAAGAGGACACAAGTGATGTTGTTGACAATTTTAACAAGGTGTATAAAACGACTACCATGAGAGAATACATGATAAGAATTGAGAATCTTCGAGCTAGCATGACAGCCATTAATCCCCAACCTACGGAGGCATATTATGTCTCTAGTTTCATTAGTGGATTAAAACCAAGAATCAAGAACATGGTTAAGGCCATTGGGCCAAAGACCTTGTCTAAAGCATATAACAAATCTAAATTGATTGAAGCCGAGGTTGTATCTTCAAGTGATAAGAGTAAGCCCAAAGGCAGCAATTTTAAATCTCATCACAGAGATGCATCAGGCTCTAAGACAGGTCGTGCTTTTGATAAGAGATCTGCTAGGCTATGTTACGAATGTAGTCAGCCTTATCAACCGGGACACAGATGCAACTCCAAGTTTTTGATGTCTGCAAGGGGAGCTCGAATTGAAATTAATTCAGAAAGTGGGGATATAGAAGCTGAGGAAGACAGTTCTGAGCAAGGTTCACAAGATGAATTGGTTGAGGATGGAATTGAAATTTCTATGAAAGCCTTAACCGGGAATGGTGCTCACAATACCATTCGCATTAGGGAAAAGGCTAGTAAGACTTCCATTACCATTCTTGTAGACAACGGAAGCACTCACTGCTTCTTTGATTCCAAATTGGTGAAGAAAGTGAGACATGAAGTGATCAAGACCCATCCACTAGCCGTGACTGTGGCTGATGGCAACTCCATTCTCACTCAAAATACGTGTCAAGCATTCCAATGGGCTATAGAAGAGCATCAATTCACTTTTAATTTTAGAGTTCTTCCCTTGGGAGGATGTGATATGGTGCTCGGGGTTGATTGGATGAGATCTTTTAACCCAGTGGTGTTTGATTTTGAAAAAATGACAGTTTCTTTTGAAGTTCAAGGAACTAAGGTCACATTGCAAGGCATGGCTGCAGCAAGCACAGTTGCAGTTGATCAAATGCAAGAGTTTAAATGGAGGACTTAAGAAGAGTGCAATTCAGTGGTTGGGGCAACTGTTTGCAATCTCTCCTGCAGAACTTCAATCAGTTACTCAGCCTAAAGTGCAAGCTTTGGTTGAAGAGTTTGAAGACATCTTTGAGCTTCCTAAAGCTCTACCCCCTCGGAGGAGTGTAGATCATGCTATTCCACTTCGAGTCAATTCAGATCCAGTGAAAATAAGGCCTTACCGGTATGCACATGCTCAGAAGATAGAAATTGAGAAGCAAGTAGATGAATTGCTTCCGATGAGCTTTACTAGACCAAGCCATAGCCCTTTTGCCTCTCTAGTTATTCTGGTTAAGACGAAGGATGGAATGGCAAGAATGTGCATTGATTACCGACAGTTGAATTCCTTGACAGTGAAAGATAAGTTCCCTATTCCCGTCATAGATGATTTACTTGATGAGTTATATGGAGCACATTTCTTCACTAAACTTGATTTGAGGTAGGGGTACCATCAAATCAGAGTTCTTGAGCTGGATATATACAAAACTGCATTTCAGACTCATCATGGGCAATTTGAGTTTGTTGTTATGCCATTTGGTCTAACAAATGCTCCGGCCACCTTTCAAGCTGCTATGAACGACATCTTTAAGCCTTTTTTGAGGAGATTAGTGCTGGTCTTCTTTGATTACATATTGATACACAGCTCCTCTTTTGAGGATCATCTCATTCATCTTTAAGAAGTGTTTGTTGTGATGTGCCAGCACAGTTTCTTTGCCAAATTATCCAAATGTTCTTTTACTCAGACAAAGCTTGAATATTTGGGCCATGTGATTTCTTATGGGGGAGTCTCCACCGATCCTTCCAAGATTCAAGCAATGCAAGATTGGCATACTCCAATGTCTCTGAAGCAATTGAGGGGATTTTTGGGGTCAACTGGTTACTATAGGAAGTTCATTGAGGGATATGGATCCATTGCAAAGCCTTTGACTGAACTCCTTCAAAAGGATGCATTCAAGTGGACAGAATAAGGCTCAAATAGCCTTTCAAGCTCTCAAGACAACCATAGGTGCAACCCCGGTCCTAGCAATGCCTAATTTTGCTGATGACTTCATTCTTGAGACAAATGCAAGTGGATTAGGCATAGGAGCCGTTCTTTCTTATCACGGGAAGCCTATTGCTTATTTGAGTCAAGCACTCAGTCCAAAGCATCAAGCGATGTCTACTTATGAGAAGGAATACTTGGCCATTTTTCTAGCTGTTGAGAAATGGAGGCATTACTTGGATGGACATAGGTTCGTTATTAGAGCAGACCATCAGAGCCTCAAGCACCTCTTAGAGCAAAAGATCGTGACAACAATTCAAAGCAAGGGATCAATGAAGATGCTAGGCCTTGATTGTCCTATTTAATATCGAAGAGGAAAGGAAAACTTGGCTGCTGATGCACTGTCACGAAGATTTGAGGACTGTGAACAAGGTTCTTGCTGTGCAGCATCCATTGTCATACCATAGTGGATGGATGAAGTTTACAAGTCTTATGAAGATGATTCCTTTGCCCATGAATGTGTGGCTGCTAGCTGTGTGAGGAATGCAGAAATTGATGGAAGCAATGCTGATTTATCAGTGCAGAAAGGCATCATCCGATTGAAGAACAAGCTCTACATGTGTTCTTCTACAGATCTGAGAGATCAAATTGTTAGTTCCTGACATGATGCAGCTTGGGGAGGTCACTCTAGAATTGAGGGTACATATTAAAGGGTTAAAGCTTACTTCAGTTGGCCTGACATGAAGAGGACAGTAACTGATTTTGTGAGAGCATGTGAAGTTTGTCAATAGGCAAAGTTGGGAGATCACAAATACAAGGGTCTTTTACAGCCTCTTCCAATTCCTGAGGGTGCTTGGATCAATATCAGCATGGATTTCATAGAGGGACTGCCCAAGTCAAATAGCAAGGAAGTCATTTGGGTTGTGGTAGATCGTTTCACCAAGTATAGCCACTTCATTTCCCTCACTGGACCTATTACTGCAGAAAGATTGGCCAAAATCTTTCTTGACAACATATATAAGTTACATGGATTGCCTCAATCCATTGTATCTGATCAGGACAAGATCTATACAAGAAACCTTTGGAGAGAATTGTTCAAGTTGTTTGGTACCACATTGGCTCTTAGCTCATCATACCATCCCCAAACAGATAGACAAATCGAGCGAGTTAATCAATGTATTGAGCAGTATCTCAGGAGCATGGTTTTCTCACATCCTAAAGAGTGGAACCGATGGCTTTCTTTGGCTGAATATTGGTTCAATACTCATGTTCATGCATCTATTGGCACTTCTCCCTTCAAAGCTCTCTCTATGGATATGATCCTCCCACTCCATTTATGTTGCATAAAGTTGCTTCATCAGTACCTGAAGCTTCTGAATTCTTACAACAGAGGAAGCATATGATGCAAGTTCTCAAAGATAATCTTTTTCAAGTACAAGCAAGAATGAAGCTCTATGCTAACAAAAAGAGGGTAGACAAAAATTATGAAGTTGGAGACATGGTTTACCTCAAATTACAGCCTTATAGACAGTCCTCTTTGGCTGTCAGGAGAAATGTCAAGCTAAGTGCTCGCTTCTTTGGCCCATACAAAATACTGGAAAAGATTGGCAAAGTGGCATACAAACTTGAATTACCTCCCAACTCATACATTCACCTAGTGTTTCATGTGTCATTACTCAAAAAGTAGGTGAAGAAAGGAGCTAAAAGTTCAAAGGAAGCACCAGAAGTTGGGGCAAATGGCTTGCTGCTGCAGCCAGTCACTGTTAAAGCCATCAGGAAGATGAAAGTTGCAGAAAAGACTGTATAAGAAGTCTAGGTTCAATGGCAAAACTTGGACAAGAAATTTGCTACATGGGAGGAACTTGCATTTTTGAAGAGTCAATTTCCAAGCTTTTCTCCTTGAGGACAAGGATCTTGTCAAGAGGAGGGGATTGTTGTGATTCCTTTAGTTTTGATTGTAATCGATTCATGGAATGCTTGTATAGCTTAAGTTCAAATGTTAGTTGGTAGGTCATTTAGGCTCCAAAAGCGATTAGAGGTCAAATGGAGTCAATTGTGGCGGCTAGGTTCTGATTTTGGCGGCAGAGTTAGTTTGAGTCGGTTATTAGGGGGATCTTGGTTCAATGTATCAAGGTCTAGTATAAATAAGTCCTAATCATTTAATATCTTCATTCATTCAATGAAAATTCAGATTTCCTTTGGATAATCTCTCTCTAATTCTCATCTCCTTCCCTAACTCTCATCCGCTTCACTTCTCTTCTCATCTTACTTCTTTCTTTCCCGAGGTTAGCTCTCAATTCTTGGATTGGAAGTTAACAATAATTTTATTGTTTTACCTTGTGTCCCCGGAATGGGTGTGTATGATGTAAAAGATATTGATGTTATTTGCAAATATGTGATTATTTGACAGGTGGCTTGGTTTATGTAGATATTATATTTTCGGGTTCAGTGGACAATGTTGCATCTTATGTAAAGAAAGGCTATTTTTATGCTTTGCAATAATTTGGCTGTAGCAAGTGTCCTTACTATTGTTGGGTTGGTATGCGTGTACCATGATTTTATTGTTTTACAGTATTTTTTCGTTTACATCTTTTGCAAGATAAAAGAGCCGGTGCATGAATGTTGTGGTTGTTTCTCCAACAAGGTATTGTCATTTATCGTATTTTTAGCAAGGTATGTGTTATCATTGTACCTTCAACTGCAGTGGCAGTGTTGCACTTTTTAATGAGGTGATGACGTTGCACCTTTAATGAGTTAATGACATTGCAACTTTAATGAGGTGATGATGTTACACCTTTAACGCAACAATGGAGTTGCACCTTTAATGAGGTGATGATGTTGCACCTTCACTGAGGTGGTGTCGTTGTATTTTAAATGGAAGTTTGAAAGGCCGTCCTCAATGTTTGACCAAGCCATGCACGGTTGGTGGCTAATGTTGAACAACATGTCAATGATTTTTACCTGGTCAATACATTCCAAATGGGCAATGAAGCATGGTTTTAATGTCCTAATGATGGTTAGAGCTAAATAAGATTTGGGCCTGTCTTGACACCACCCAAGTTTTTGGGGTGTGATAGGTTTGCCGTCTATGCTATAAAGGAGGCTGTGCTTGTTAATCTTTGCTCATTCTCTTGAAGGAGTTGTTCCCAAACCTCGAAATAATTTCTATGTCTCTTTTCTCAGTAAGTTTGTTCCTGAGAGTGGCATACGTAATGATTCTCTAAGATTATTAAGCTGGTATATAAAAAGCCACAAGCATTAAACTAAGTGGACTACGAAGCCTTAGCATCCTTTAACCCTTTCCTTATTAACATCATATAGTGTACATATATGAGACTTTTTTTTTTACTTCTTACATTACTTCAAGGGTAATACCTCCAAAGGTTGCTTGCATTCCAACTGCGAGACAAGTTTGTCCCGTCCATTTGTTATAACATGTAGCCACCTTCTCGTAGTGTTTGAGATACTCTGTAGGGGCCTTCCCAATTGGGTGCAAGATTTCCTACGCCTGAATTCTTTCCCCTGGGTTCCGTGAGTTGCAAAACTAGGTCTCCTACAAGAAAGCTACGCCGTCTAACCTTGCAGTTAAAACAAGTAGACATCCTTTGTTTTTTAGCAACTATTTTAAGTAAGGCGTTTCTCTGGACCTTGTCGACTTGGTCTAGTGCTCCTCGTAAGACGTTTTCATTAGTCTCCGGGTGGTAATGCTTAATGTGAAAGGTTGGGTTACATACCTCAACTGGCAGTACGGTTTTAGCTCCATATACTACCATAAAAGGGGGTTCTCTTGTGGCAGTTTTGACAATTGTTCTGATTGACCAGAGGACGCTAGTTAACTCCTCTACCCATCTTCCTTTGGCATCTGCTAATCATTTTTTCAGGCCCTTTAAGATATCTTTATTGGTGGCTTCGACCTGATCGTTGCTTTGGGGATGCGCTATAGCCACAAAATGCAAACGATTGCCTATTTCCTTACAAAAAGCCTGAAATCGGGATGAGATAAACTGCGATCCATTATCTGCCATTAATATTCAAGGAATCCCAAAGCGTGCGACCATGTTTTTCCAAAAAAAATTTTGCATGGCTTGATCGGTTATCCTGGCCAGTAATTCAGTCTCTACCCACTTGTTAAAGTAATCGATTGCAGCTACTACAAATATTCTTTGTCCGGACGCTATAGGAAAAGCACCTAATATATCTACTCTCCATTGCGCAAAGGGTATCGAGCTAATTAGAGGTTGCATGAGTGTGGGGGGGTGTGTGGGTGGCGAATCTTTGATAGGCGTCGTTGCCCTTGAGAGTGGACCAGAAGTATCCTGCTCGGAGAGTCTTAATGGCCAAAGCGTATCCCCTGATATGTCCCCCGCATTCCCTTTTATGGATTTCTTCTAAGATCTCGTGTCCTTCGCTTTTTTCAATGCACTTCAATAGTGGGTTTGAAAATGACCTTTTGTACAGCTGATTGTCCAACATTACAAATCCAGCCGCTGGACGCCCAATCTTTTTGGCTTCACCGGAGTTCTTAGGTAGCACTCCTCTTTGTAGGTAGTCAATTATCCCTCTCATCTAGCCAACAGATTCGATAATGCAGCATATCCCTCGAAGGATGGGTTCATCGAACATGCTTTGATGTACTTGTTTTAGCTCTACCTCCATCCTTGTATCGAGTGCTCGACACGAGCTAGCTAGCTTGCTTAATTCATCGGCCACTCGATTTTCTCCCCGTATGGTGTATTGCACACTTATTTTTCTGGGATTACTCACGAGTTTCGGAAAGGCTTGTATATACCCGACCATGCTTGGATCTCGGGCCCTGTATTCCCGATTATTTGACTTACCACAATTTTCAAATCAGTAAAGATGGCCATGCCGTTGGCTCCAACTGCTTATGCTAGTCTTACGCACTGGATTACGTCCTTGTACTCAGCTTCATTGTCGGCTAAAGGAAATTGAGGGCACAATTTGCAATGTTGGGTAACCCCCTCTTGATCTTGCAGATAAATTCCCGCCCTTTATCCATCTGCACAAGAAGAATCATCTGCAAATACCCCCCTCATATCTATGCATTCTCGTTAGATGGGTTATCCTTGGCTGAATTCTTCCAAGATTTTGCATCCTTGGGGTCTCCTTCCACACTTTTTTGTTTCTCTGGGGCTATTATCTTCTGTTTCGAAGGTCCATTCGACAAGAAAGTCAGCTGGTGCCTATGCTTTAATGGCTGCTCGGGGCAAGTAGTGAAGGTCGTATTCAGATAGTTCCACTGCCCAGGCTATCATTCGTTCCGAGCATTCCAAATTTGATAGTAACATTTTCACAAGCTGATCACTCAGCAAGTTCAGAGCGTGAGCTTGGAAATACGATCAAAGCTTTCAGGAGGCTACGATAATGGTGAAGATCAGTTTTTCAACATGTGGATATCGCAGTTCAGCATCCAACACAGCGCTGACGGTCCTATCCGAGGCTGCCACATACAAATTGAGCATCTCTCCCAGAATCGGTTTGGCCATCGAAGGGAGGAACGGCAGATGCTCCTTTATTTGTCAAAAGGCTCGACCACATTGCTTATCCCACAAGCCATCCTTTTTCTTTCGAACAACTTGAAAAAAGGGTAACGCTTTCTTTGCGGACATGCTAATGAACCTGTTGAGTGCCGTTAAATGTCCAGTGAGGCGCTGCACCTCAGTGATTGTCCTAATAGTACTTATTTCCAATACGGCGTTCACCCTTGTTGGATTGGGCTCAATCCTTTGTACGCTGACGATGAATCCTAGGAATCTGCCCTCCGATATTCCAAAAGAATACTTGTTAAGATTTAGCTTCATATGATATCATCTTAAGGTTTGAAAGGCTTCTTCTAGGTCGGGGTAGTGATCCTTCTTACGATGAATCCTTCTTGTCACCAACATATACCTTCGTATTATGTCCAATCTGTCGCATGAATACTTTGTTGACCAAATGTTGGTAGGTGGCTATTGCATTTTTTTAATCCGAACGGCATCACCTTGTCACAATATGTACCTTCGCTTGTTACAAACGAGGTTTTCTCCTCATCTTCTAGATCTATTTTTATCTGGTGATACTCCGATAAAGTGTCCATGAAGCTGAACAGTTCGTTTCCTGTTGTTGAATCAACCAATTGGTTGACTTTTGGTAGAGCACAAAAGTCCTTCGAACACTGTCTATTTAAATTAGTAAAGCCCGCGCACATTCGCCATGTCCCATTTAGCTTTTTTACTAGAACTACATTGGACAACCATTCGGGACACTTGACCTCGCATACAAATCCTGCCTTAAGTAACTTTATAATTTTTGCCTTTATTGCTTCCTTCCTTTCTATATGAAAACTTCTCCTCTTATTCTTGACTGGTATCGCAATAGGGAGCACATTCAATTGATGTACCATTATCCCGGGCATGTCCTCCTTATTATATGTGAATACATCATGGAACTGTCATAATAGGGATGTTAGTTCACTGTTTATGTTCCAGAGTAGCCAATGTCCAATTTTAACAACCTTCCCTCCATCAATCCCTACTTCTTCAAGGCGGCCCACATCTAAGTTTCATTCTTCTGCTGCTCCATTACCCTTAGGATAAAGTTTTTCGATTCCTAACTTAGGCGAAAGCTCAAAGCTAACCTGTGGTAAGGACGCATGATAACATTCTTGAGCCACTCTTTGATTTCCCCGGAGAGCGATTACGCCATCTTCATCAGCAACAAATTTCATCAAAAGATGATACGTTGAATTTATGGCCTTTACACTATTTAGCATAGGTCGCCCTAACAGGGAGGGAGTGTTCATAATTTAGAATTCCACTTTCACCCTTCTCACTACCTCATGCCCACGAAATAGGGTGTCCATAACAGCCATTCCCATAGGCTAGGCTGTTTCCCTAGTAAAGCTAACCACGGGGTACCTTACAGGTGTAATTTGATTGGTGGGTATTTCCATTTGCCCAAAGCATCGATAGAAAATAACGTTGACAGCACTTCCCTTATCTACTAGAGCCCAGTGTATTCAGCATTGCTCTACATCGATTGAATCGTCGGGCACCTAAACGCCTCCTAGTTCTTCCTCTGTAAAGTGACTCTGAAAAAGGACCTTCTTTTCTTGGCCGGTCTCTTTGGCTAGTGGGTTAGCCTATCGAGTTGGACTCATGAAATCCGGGCAATCATCTTTTTTGCCATCTCTACCATTTCCTTGGACGGCACTAGTACCAACGTCTTGCTGCCAGCTATTTCCAGTGAGTTTCCCTGGTCTGAAAGCTCCCTGCTAGGTCCCTAGGTCTGCTTCCGTCACGTTCTATATCCCTCTATGGTGTGGCCGTAAAATTTATGAAATTCACACCATCTAGCTCTAGCTTTGGAATTGAGGGGTCGTATAGGTGGAAACGCCCATTTAAAAGATGGTGATTGGTGTATATGTCTCCTTTCTATATCATAAGCCGTTCATCTTAAAGGTCGATGTACCCGAATTTTTGGACAAAACGTCGGTGGGGGGTTTTTCTCCCCTACAAATGTGCGGCTTTGTACCTTTCTTTGGATTTCCTGATAACCCCCAGTCGGAACTTCCCCATCGTGCTCATTACATCCTTGACAGGTATATATTTGTTGGCCTTATCCCATAATTAGTCAACCGTCAGGGGTTGTTTTTCTGCCAAGGCAAATTTAAAATTGGAATTTTGTAGTTCATTAACGAAGGCACTTGTCGCCATCTCGCCAGCTAAACCGAGTAGATCAATCATTTCTTGGGCGACCTTCTAACAAAGTCCCTTAATAATTCCGACTCCCTTTATTGTAGCTGCATTAATTGAGTTGCCCTCTTTTTCCTTCACTTGTTCCCTACAAAGCGGTGCGAACTTTTCTGTAAGTTAAGCAAAGCTATTGATTGTGCCGGCTAGCAATGACACAAAGCATGATTGTGTAACCCCTTTCAAGGTGGCAGGGAAACACTTACACCATACTTCTTTCGAAACATCTTGTATGTACATCTGAGACTTAAATTAGGAAAGATGATACTCGGGATCTTGGGTTCCATTGAAGAGATCTATATTCGGAATTTTGAATTTTCTTACTGGAAATGACAAGATTCTCTTGGAGAATGGAGAATAAATGCCAGGAACTTTTGATGCTTCACCTATCTTACCTTCTCTTGAAAGGAGGTTAGCCCCCCATGGTGGGCTAACGGTGTCTTCAACATATTCATCTTCTGATTTGCTCCCTTCTGTGGGTTGGGGTTGGCAGGCTTTTTTATCTTGGCATTTCCACTCTTCTTCTCGACCGGGTAGCCCGTCATGTCCTTGGCTCATAACTTCGGGATTTTTGTTCTTAGATAAATCGGGCGTATGTACTTGCTATTCCTCCAACGTATGCAGCAAGGGATCAAGTAAACCTTGAACATCCCTTAACTATTGTTTTGACATGTGTTTGGCCCCTTCACTTGATTTAGTATGATCGGGGGAGCTTGGTGGTTTCATCATGGCCTCGGTCCTTCCCACAGATAGGTGCCAATTATGTTTACGACAAATTTGACCAGTGCGTTTACTTGTCGCAGTGGAGCTCGATGTGGGGTGGGAGTTGTAAGGATGGGCCAGAGTCAAGCTCTTGACGGTAAAGAACCACCAAGATTCCCTTTTCCCATGGAGTTTACTTGCCTGTCAACTCTTTTTCGTCCTCCCTTTATATAGACTTCTAGTTGCTTGCTTATTGGCACCATTCTTAGGCCGCTGTTTCTAGGGTGCGCTAACAGGTCACTATTTTCTAAGGTGCCATTGTCTAGGTCGCCGTTTTCTAGGGCGTCATCGTCTAGGCCACCGCTTCTAGGATGTCGTTACTTAGGTCGCCGCTTCTAGGGCACCACAGTCCACAACACCGTTTTCTAGGGCGCCATTACTTAGGTCGGCGGTTCTAGGGCGCCATTGTCTAGGTTGTCGTTACTTAGGTCGCCGCTTCTAGGGTCCAGTCACTTAGGTCACTGCTTCTAGGTCGCCATTTTCTAGGGTGCCATACTTAGGTCGAGGCTTCTATGGCACCATTGTTTATGTCGCCGTTACTTAAGGCGCGGCTTTTGGGGCGCCATCGTCTAAGATGCCATTTTTTTTGGGGCCAGTTTGTTCGCCCAGGGGGGCGGGGGGTGGTGTGAGTAGTAACAGGTATGTTATCCATTGTAAAAATTTCGTTGTCAAGTTAGTTTGATATGAAGAACTTAGGAGAAGCCAGCTATATTCTTTGGATTAAGCTTCCTCGAGATCCTAAGAGTAGGATATTTGATCTTTCTCAAACCACTTATATTGACGAGATATTGTCAAGGTATCACATGGAGGGCTCTAAGAAATGGCTTTTACCTTTCAGGTACGGAGTCCCTGTTTGTCTAGAGTAGTGTCCTAAGACACCTTAAGAGGAGGAGCAGATAAGGAATGTACTATATGCTTTGGCTATGGGAAGCCACATGTATGCCATGTTGTGCATGAGATTGGATATCTGCTATGCTGTAGGAATGTTATGCAGATATTAGTCTAACCCGGGTCCAATGCCCTGGGTGATAGAGAAGCATATTCTCAAGTACTTGAGAAGAACTAGAGATTATATGCTGATCTTTCAAAGTGACAAGCTGGTTCTAGTTGGTTATACTAATTTATACTTCTAGTAAGATAGAGATGCCAGATGTTCTACGTCTGGATATGTCTTTACCCTTAGAGGAGGAGCCATCAGTTAGAAGAGTGTATAGCAGTCTTACATTGCTAACTCCACCATGGATGCCGAATATGTTGTAGCTTCAGAAACTGCAAAGGAGGCATGTCGGCTCAAAAAGTTCCTGATGGATCTTAAGGTTGTTAGAGTTGGCCTAAGACCAGCTACAGTCTTTTATGGGAACTGGGATGAGATGATTATTTTATAGAACAAGAACCATGTAGATCTTTTTACAAAGACTATGACTCACAAGACCTTTGTTTCAAATTTAGATGGGATGGGTATAAAGTATATAGTAAATTTGATTTAGAACAAGTGGGAGATTGTTAGCAATAATGTCCTGAAAATCCAAATTCATCCTGTAATTCCACTTTATTAATGAATAAAATTGAAGTTTCAGTCATTTCCTTTTTAACTTTGTCCAAGTGAGCATATCTACTTCATGTGATTTTCTTTTAAGTAATATCTATGAGATGGATATAGTCCTCATATTACATTTTATATGTTTGTTCCAAGTGGATAATGAGATTAAGCCGCATATAGACTTGAAACAAATCGTATGAAATATTATTTGAAAAACTCGTGGTTGGTGAAAAGGTTAGACTACTTGTCAGTTAAGACTATGACTGTACACTCTAGATGACTTGTCTTGGTCTTGTAGATGACGATACAAAGGTGTTAGGTTGGTAAGTTTAACAAGATTGATGCACTGAGTTGGACCATGTGGGTTACTTATTTCTAGACTACTATCGAAAATGTGCGATTCATGATTCACTATTTGAATGATGACTCTAAATCCTTAGTGTAATCTGGAATTATGCATGGAATGTTAGTTACTTTGGTGTATTATCAGCAAGGCCTTGATAAATGACTGAATTCCCATGTTCACTGGGCAGCAACATGAAGTGTGACAAGGGTAAGGTATTCAATAGGGAATTTATAGTCTCTTATGAGATACAAATATCCCCTTAGTTGATTCGCAAGCATTTGAATTAATTCAAAATCTCTACCGAAAAGTATTCCAAGTGTTTAACATTTGGAATTTATATTGTGAATATGTTCACGTATAAATGAATTATTCAGTAACGGGCAACTCGGTAACTAATGGAGAAGCTGTATGAAAAATAATGGTAGTAGTTATAATTATTTTTCGTCATAGATGTCTCATAGCGGAGTTGTCGTTATAAGAATATTCTATTTAGGAATTATCAAATAAATGATTTAAGTCTAGAGTACAATGAAATTTATTTAGTGCAATTAAGTCGCATTAAATGGTAATTAAATTTTATCATAAAATAATAATTAATTTAACCCATTTTGAGCTAGATTTGAATTGCCCCTGAAGACCTTGCGCAAGCCTTTATTTTTATTGCAATGGAGAAATAATAAAGAATTCATAAGATATGTAATTTGATTTTGCTCATTATTCATGAGATGAATAAAAAGTAAAATTTATAAAATAAAATAATTTTTAAAATTAAAATTTATATCATGAATTTTTGCATATGGTTACCCTAAAATAAAAAAAAATGCTTTTGGACCAATAATGGTGCGATATGTGTTGCAACGTGATGGGAAGGGCTGCGATCCATGCCTCCAGGCCTGGACGAACCAGCATGTCACACGTGTCACACGGTATGAATTAAATAAAATGCGTTTTTGTATTATGTATAAAACTACAACATTTTGTTTTGTATTTCTGAATCCCATATCAATTTTTGATGGCTTTTTCGCTACGGTAGTGTACTATGAATAGATGTTTTGGAGTAAAGGTTTAGTATCTAATTAAAATTGAAAAAAAAAAAAATTGGAAGTGTTGACTTATGGAGATCTTATAAGAGAGAAAATTTACATTAAAATTTTTTCTCTTTATTTTAATATTTTTTGCAGGCCACTCTTCGGCTATTTTCGAGGTGATTGCGTAAAAGACTTATGGGTCTCAGTATTCTTTATTTTTTAAGCAATTTCAGTTATTCTTTTTTCCTTCCAATTTTTTTTTTTTTTGCTTTTTTATTTATTTATAGAATTCTTATGCTAGATGTAAATCGTGTTATTATTACGAATGTAATGAAGTAGAGGCCTGTAGTTTTAAATTAGAATCTATAGATTTATAATTAGGAATTTTAAATCAACTTTAGGTTTAAAATTATTAATTTTAGAACCTTCCACTATGCTAGTTTTATAAACTTATGGAAGATTTTTGAAGTTTGCCCCAATAATCCCTGCTACAACTAGAGTGATAAGATAAGTTATGCCCTTAGATTAGTACATTACCATAAGCCCTAGTTTAATGTTAATCTAGGTTTAGAGCTTGTAGCTTAAACCATAAAAGTCATTGTCGTGATAGAATATAATGATGGGATTTGATTTAGGCTAACCCTAATTCATATCCTAAACTATCCTCGATTGGTTTGACTATTCACCGTTTTACTTCTGTTAGTTTAGTAATTCACTCTTTCTCCAACAAAACCCAATTTTAACTATTCGATAAACTTTGAATTGAACTTCATACTGATTCCCTAAGGATACACCACCTATCTACATGACTTAGCTACATCGAACTTGTATGCTTGCGAGTGCACAGTTTTAAACGTTCTTTAGAACTACATCACTCCCTTTTAGCCATTGGTAATTTCAAATTTGCAGTAGGTAAAAATATGCCAGATTTAACATCCAACGGCTACAGGGAGCCCAAGAGAGTGTTCTAAATATCATAGTTAGGGCTTTGAAAACTTTTACTTTCACTCTGTGCTCTCTTTCAAGTGATCAAGGGATTGAACACTTACTCTCAGCTTTGAAGCTTTCAATCTCTGTTGCTAATTTTGTCCTTAGAGCTTTTAGAATCCTTCATAGAATTGATAATGGCTCAAATTACCTATGCTTTTTCTACCCTCATCCCTTAGGCGGATAGTTGTATATAGCAATTGACACATCAAGTTCAATTAGACTCCCTAATTATTTTAGATAAACTCCAAAACTCCATTGACCTCAATACCATTGAAGAGGATCATTCATGGATGGCTAAGAATTGTCCTTCTTCTCCCTACAAACCATGTGCCCTAGGACCAAACTTAGACCCTTATTTTGGCATTCCCAGCCTCAGTGGTGTATTCCCTGATGCTGATGAATCCCCATTGCTCCGTAATGTTTCTGCTAGTCGTTCTTTAGGAGAAAGCTGCGATTGCAAGAAATTCTCCCCCTTCTAGGAGTGGACTTTCTAGAAAAAGCAATATGCTGAATGGGTGGATCGCTTGACTCTCAGCTATAAGGAAAAATTGAAGAAACTTTGTACTTGTGAGGCCATTAGCAGTTGCAAGATTGCACTCAGGTATGACTATGCAGTCACGATAGTGCTGTTTACACCCTAATTTCAAAAGGGTTTGGGACAATGCCGTTTTCAACGAAGTGCCACGTGCTCAACACGTGAGGTCCGCCTCGAAGAGAGTCCGGCCTTTAGGTGCTAAAATAGCTGCGTTTCGAGCCCAGCATCCTGAAGAGAGGATCACCCTAGCAAGGGTGTCAACCACTCAATCACTCGAGATGGTTGAAGGGTAAAAGGAGCACGAGTTCAAGGGACCGCCAAGAAGGCGGCAAGACAGGTGGTTTCTAGGCTCGAGATGGTTACTTAGTGCACAATCTCAGATACTTGGTGATGCTTACTTTGCGTATGTGTTAGCAAGTGCACTAGTCGTATCAAGTAATGAAGAGTGAGTAGAGTATCGTTCGCACAAGGATTGTGTTTGAGTGAGTACCGAAATTAGTACTTTTAACACTATCTGAAAGACCGAAAATTGAAGTTTTGATTATGTAACAAATAAATGAAAAGAGCTTAAAAAAATTTTTACTGAATTTTTATCTAAAATTTATTGATTTTTGTTGGGTTTTATCAATTAATAAGATCCAAGGCATCCGATTTCACCTAGTAACATTAACACGCTTTTCTATTCTCGATATTCAAGTTGTTATCACGTATTGATAGTTGAAAACCCTAATTTACTAAATATTCTCTCTTGAGCAACATTTAGCATGCTCTTTTACATATTAACCCATCACTCTTGTGCATTAATTTGAATAAGAAAACAGTTTTTAAAGATCTATGATTTTCACTTAAAACAACACAAATCGTGTTAATCTATCTTGAGCATTCGCTATATTTGTAGCGCTTATCACGTTAGCAATCACCATAAATCTCCTCTCGGACACATTATGAATTATTATAGGTTTTAAATAGTGATCAAGCATTTCAAACTCCTGAAAAACAATGATAAACACTTCAACAATGCAATACCAAAACATTGAATACGTTGAATTAGAAATGAGCGTATATTACAACTTCGGCTACTTCGTAGCCTTGAAATAACAAAATTAGTTCATGATAAACATAATATAAAACAAAATTAAGACAAAATTCATGAATTTTAAAGAAGAAAAGGATAGAAAGAATTTAAAAATAAAAAATTACAAACCAAACTTTCGTTCCTTCTTTTTTTTTTTCCCTTTCTTTTTTCCTAAGCTATTCTACTACCTTTTTTTTTGAGAGTTTTTTTCTGGTTGAGAGGATGATTTAAAGCACACACCAACACCCCCTATTTATAGTATTTTCCATGTGAAAAAAATATGAACAAAAATTCTTCTTGCTTCATTCCTATTTGCTGCACCTTGCGGCAACCTTTCAATCTGGTAAAGTGTTGTATTATTTTATGTTGTTTCTTCATCCTCCAACGCCCAAACCTGCACTTTCGGACACGTGTCATTTTATGTTGTTTTTTGGGTAAACTGTGAGAATTGGTATGGTTTCGGTATTTTTTGAATTTATTCAATGTATGGTTCCTTTACTTGTTGATGTTGATGATAAAACCTAGCAAGATTTAGCATAAAATGGGTGTTCTTTCAAGAAAATAGCAATATATTTGAAAACGAGCAAAACTAAGCAAAAGCGATAAAAATTTGATAAAAATGTTTAAAAATGCACTAAAATTTGATAAATCACAGGATCTAACGCTTTTTAAAAATTCTACCACAATTTCAAATAAGTGCACTCTTATTTAGAAAAGAATAACCGAGGCTCAAAGTTTGAGGTTCTAAAGGCAGGACCATCTTTTCTAAGGAAAAACTTGTCAATTACCTAGGTAACCGAATTCAAAAGTTAGCTAAGCAAATTAAGTTTATCCGTTCTTTCTAATCTCAAGATATTTAAACCGAATAAAAGACAAAAATCATACCACTCATAACAAGACTTATCAAGCATTCCCAAAACTAAAATTATTCACAATAGTTTTTTTTTTCCTTCTTTTTTTTTTAATTATTATTTGAGTAATTTATTTGCTCAAGTCAATTTTGGCTTAAGAGTATATCTTCAGCGAGAATCAAGCTCCGACTCTTGGGCAATGACCCATAAGTCAGAGAAGCCACCATTATGATGCCTTTATTATGACTCCCCGAGTATATCTTCAGTGAGAATCAAGCTCTGACTCCTGGACGATGACGCATAAGTATGAGAAGCAACCACTGAGACTCCCTCTTAATGGGCAGCACATATCTTAAAATTGTTTATGTGAGATAGTGGTGCTAGAGATACTCCCCTTTTTCTTTTCTTTTTTTTCTTTTTTTGGGTGCTTGGTTCCTTGTTAACTTTCTAAGTGCCCCTTGTAGCCAGCTTTCAATGCGGCAACTCCCGTTCTAGTTGGCCCAGCGTACCAGGTGTTGAAACACCCCTACGGATCCACTTGCTCGAGGTACCAAGGCACGAAACCATCACACCGTAGCACATATCCTAATGATTGACGTTTTTAACATGATAGCAGTGCTTAGTGATTCCCTCACTCTATTTTTATTATATTTTTCTTTTATTTAGACTTAGGGATAACTCTTCAAAATCTACTATGTAAATGATAATCTTAATGCAATCTATTTAAATTTGAACATCTTTTAATCAGAAAGAAAAGTAAAACAGTCACGCTAACTAATGAACTCAAATACCATCGTTTTATAAAGATAGTGCCTTAGATTAGATCGTATTTTGCAATTAGAACACAAAAACAATTGATTTATCAGGTTATTTAAATCTAATTAAAGTAAACGAGCTAAAAAGAGTGTAGAGAAATTGCCTAAAAAGCATGATGATAAGTACTTACCTTTTTTTTTTTGAAATGTATAGTAGAGTTTAAAGAGATTAATAATTGTAGAAAATCTTTTTGTTGGTTGACACTATTTACATCCCCATACAAAGGCTCTGAACTTTGGGAGGCACTGAAGCCTACTCTAAAACATAAAAGAGGAAAACTTTTTGAAAAAATTTTGTTTCAAAATTTAAAAAATTGCTTTTCTCACCCACAAACTTGAGTTAACATTGTTTTTAATGTTAAAAGAACTAAAAGGATAAATTGGACGAGAGATACTTCCCGGGGCTGAGGATTGCTTTTTGATGGTATATGTTGACATCTTGGTACCCCAAAACTTGTTGTAAAATACCTATTTAAATAAAAATGTACATAAACATCAGACAATTAAAAATAATGAAAGGAGAAATAAAATAAACAAGGATAAAAACACTTGGGTTGCCTTCCAAGAAGCGCTTTTGATTATAGTCGTTAGCTCGACTCTTTGAGTGGATCTTTCTTGTATCCTGAAGGAGAATATAGTTTCCACCATCCATCCACAATGACCATTTTCTTCCGTGGATCTTATTTGTTCCCTTCTTTACACGTCCACCTCCACCTTCTCTAATCTTGAGATCCTTAAGCCTGATTTGCCACCACTTGAATTTTCTTTTATGATCTTTTCTGCAATTTTTCACTAAGGCATCCATGGTTCCGAAAACCACCGACCATGTTATACAAGCTCGACATTCTATTTCAATAAATGGTGGTGGCGGGCAGGTAAAAGTAGGCTTGGTCATTGTTGTCCTTGAGTTGACTGCGTCACATTGAGGTGGATCTTCTAATGTGTTCTCATTCCTGAATGTTATGGCGTTAGTTTGTTCCCCTGAGTCGGTGATGGTATTGGTAGGAAAGGAATCTTTGGACCTCTCAAAAATTCCCTAATATAATCCCCGCTTGAGTTTCTAAATTTTGGATGGATGCTTCTTGATTTTAGATGGAAGCTTCTTGATTTCTAAAGTTAGCCCCGGTTTTTTGAGTAGAAAGTGTCCATTCATGCTTGTACTCCCTAAACATCTCTTCTAAGTTATAATTCTTTCCTTGGTGTGGATGAATGGGTGGCCAAAGTGCTTCGTGATGGTTCCATGAAAAATTAGAAGCATTCATCCATCCTTGACTTTAGGTGCTAGAGTAGGGATTGAACTGGGGTTAGTTATGATTTGACATGCAGGTACCTTGTTCAAAATCCGATGAGGAAAAGCTATTACCCATTTGACATTCCATACTAGCATTGTTACTTGCACAAAATTCACATCTAGAAGTATGAGCAACAATCATGTCATCTAATTGTTTTTGAATTAGTGTGAGTTGAGCTGATATTATACTAATTTCACAAATACTCAATTGTCTCCTTGGTACAGCTGGATATTGAGGTCTCACAAAGTTGTAGCAATCCATCACTTTTTACACTCTTTTTTTTTTGAATAAATAAATAAACTTAAAAGTTAGAGGACAATAAAAATAAGTGAGAAAGATTAAGAATACAACTACCTTTGAAAACCAATTTTTGAGAAAGGGTGTGTTATGTCCCGAGAATCCAAGGCTTGGGAGGGGTTAGTGCTTGGCTTGGTAGCTACTGCTGGGGGGCTCATGTGTGGCTTATTGGTGCCGATAATGTGGGGTTGTCAGCTAATAAAAATGTATTGGTCTTGGTTAAGTATTGTCTAGCTATGAGTTGTAATAAGGTGCATTTTAATGTCCTGCATTGTAGTAACCTGCTGCAGCAGGTTCGGTTGGCCTTAGGAGTAGTTGGGCACCAATGCATTGGGTGTGTGGTAGTTAGATAAGTTTTTAGGCTGTGGTGGTCAAGGCCGTTGGTTAGTAGAGTCAAAGGTGGCGGTTGTCTTGATAGTTGGTTAGTCCTTGTGGGCTAGATTCAATGTATTGGCTCATATCATGTAAGTAGTATAAGTAGGAGCTTCTAGCATGTAATCCTCATAACTTGATGAATGAATTTGATATCTTTTGATATCTCTCTCTACTTTCTCATCTCCTTTCCCTTCTTCCTCATCTAAACTCTATATTCTCTTCTCATCTCATACTCTCACTATCCCAACCAAGGTTGAGGTTCAAGAGCAATCGTTGAAACCTTAAAAATTGGTGTCAGAGCCTTGATTTGGCTTCCGAATCAAGCTCATATCCGAAAAAAATACAAAATCTGATTGATTGCATTGCAATTAATCAATAAAAAACAATTGTGATACAGATTTAGTTTAGATTTTTTGATCAGAATTCAATTCTGAATTTTGAAATTGAAGAGTGGCGGTTACTGCATGAGTGACCTGCAAGTGCCTAGGAGTTACTTCGGTTGGGATTAGAATTGATTGAATTACATTGTACATAGGTTAATAGATCAGTATTTGTTGAGTAAACTCAAATTTAACTCAGTAGCAGCGATCAAGCATTAGCTGTTGAATTTGAGTGCTGAAGCAAGTAGTGTCGTTGAAGTTGAGTGCTAAGCATAATTGATCTTGAGGAAATATTCATCTGATCTATTGAGAAGAAGTAAAGTGATGCTATTTGATCCACATTACACTTGATCATCATCAAAAATCAAAAACAAGGTGTTTTTAGATTCTACAATTTAGAAATTGAGGGTGAGGTAACCGTTTTCTAAACTACAAGTTCATATTCGATCCGAATCTGCTTTTGTTGCTGGATTGTGATGAAATTGTGTTGATAAGCATAGAAGTGGTGAGAATTCATTAGAATCTGTGTTAATTCTTAAGATTTACATGTTATTGAGTGGAAAATTGCTTAGGCGAAAATCTGACAACGAACTGAGCATGGAAAATGTGAAATAAGACTTCGTTCTTGATGGTTGTGGTGAATCATGTGTTTAAATCATCATTGCAAACAAAGACCAAACCTATTTCAGATTCTTAGTCCGAATTAATCAAGAAAGCATCACTGTCAAAAAATTGTTGAGGTTAGGGTTTGTTCACGAACTCTGCAAGTTAGGGTTTATAATCAGTGACGATCGTGGAACTGATAGCAAGGATTGGTTTGTGCGAACGAAGGAGTACAACTTCATAAAGCAATCGATTGTTGAAGAGTCGCGAAACAAGTTTCACACTTCTGCGATTTTCAAACTTGTATTTCGCGAACTGAGTTGTTCCAGATTTAAGTTGTTGTTCATTGTCAATATGGATAAGTTGACTGAGGAGTTCATGAAATTAAGGCGAGAATTGAAACAAGATCTCAAAGAGATAGTGGACAAATGTCGAGAATTGAGACAAGATCTCGAGGAGATCACGAAATAGGTAATGGACGAATGTCGGCAGGAAGCTAAGGCTCATCAGTTCGCAAATTTCAGTGGAGATTGTGCGGGTGTTTTTGATGCAAATGAGTTTTCGGAGTTAGCGGATAGCGTTAGACAATGGAAGTTCCGTGTTGAGCAAAAAGCGAGAGTGGAATCAATTGTTGTGGAAGACGAATTCGGCCCCGATGATGCCAAAATTGATGAACACAAGCTAGAAGAACCTGGGTTTGAACAAGATGATGCTTATGAAGACTCTTTGCTAGAGTTAAAGTATCTTGATGATGTTGGGGCACAGTATGACATGCATCCGAAATGGGAATACGATTTTCATGTCCAAGGAATGTTGAAGAAAGCAAAGAGTAAGACGAAAAGGAACCATCTAAATGAAGCTTTGAAGGATTTTTGGGGTAAAACGAAGTTGACAAAGCAGAAATTGAAGCAAGAGGTTGGGTTTCAGCCTATGATGTTTGATGATCAACAAGAACTAACTCAAGATGCTGATCTTACCGATGTATATGCTGGTATACAAGATTCAGATGGTATACAAGGAGTGGTGACTGCAGAATCTTTGATTTCAACTGAAAAAGTTGATGCTACTGCTGTGATAGCAAGGAATACAACGTCAAATCTGTTAAGATCTTTGTTAGGGCAAGTTGGTATGCAGAATCAGAATTTGAGGCCTGCTGACGAGACGATTTTGGATCAGAATTGTAGCATCTTCACTGTTGAACGATTACATTCTGTTGGAAAACGAGCTGTTACTGCTGTGGTACTATAGGATGCCGAACAAGGTGTGCTTTTGAGGGAAGAAATGGTGTGTTCAAATACGCATTCATATGACGAGTTACCTCCTGATCCGGGAGAAGATACTCAAGGCTATGTGAAGCGGAAACGATGTGATTCCTTGCTGAAAAGAATTAATCAAGCTGCGAGAGTACGTTTCAAGGTCCAACAAAGGAGAAGAATTGTGTCTATACAAGCAATTGGGCTGTTGGATGTGTATAAATGCAGTAATATGCTAAAACAGATTTATATGCAGCCCAAAATTAATACAACTGGTGCTTTAACTGATATGTTTGAAGTTGGAAGTCCCCTTGAGGCTTTGGTGGGATTTGGTTCCTGCAATGGGGCTGGAATGATAGTGCTAGACTGTAATGGGATTGGAACAAGTGCCGTAGCTAAGTTTGAGCCATTCAATCAAGATCTCTCATATTTTTTTGCTGCAGAAGTAGAAGCAGTTCAGAGAGGAGCTGATGGTGTTGTGAGCTTCTTGTTTGCAGCTAAAGATAGTAAGCAAAGCAAAGTCAAGACGACGATGGTAGCACGTGAAGATTGGAAGAAACATCTTCTGAGGCTGCTGTCCAGATGCAGATTCTACAGTTGTGTGGGGTGATCTGCTGTGGGTGTTCTGAATGGAAAAATTATATGCACAAGCTTCAATATTTCCTTAGTGTTTGGAGAGAGAAGATTAATGCAACATCAAGGCCAACTCCAGCTGAAATGGGAGTGAAAATCAGCAAGGTAGTTTGGGACAGAACTACTCTGTGTTTGAAGAAGTTTTCAGCTACCCAAGAGTTCTTTTGGTGTCTACACTTGCTATATTTGTTACTCATGCTCGAGATGTTGACAAGAAAGCAAAGCCTGATCATTTGAGGTATATTTGGTGGTTGAATGAGCTTTGGATCTAGGGAAGACTTGAGAACAGGCTGGAATGTCTGAACTGCGGCAAAGACAGTGTCGATTGGAATGTTTTGGGTGTTCAAGTTATGACATTGTGCAATTGGCATTCAACAATGGTTTATGAATGCTTAGTTTGTGTGGTCTATGCAGGAGTTTGGGAAGGAAAGGCTGGGACTTTCAGATCTTGTAAGTTCATAATCAAGGTTCAAGCCATAGAAGTAGTCGAGGCTGCTGAAATTCAATGGAGCATTACAATTCTTCCACTGATAGCAGTAAATGAGATGCTCAAATGGATTGTGATTGGTGCTACCATGATTTTGGGAAGATGTAATAACTTGTTCGCATCAAGAAGCTTCCATGTGGCCAAGAATCAAATTGAAATTTTTGATTTCCGCAGCTATGAGTGACCTTGGGTAGATACTGCTGAATTTCTGGGATCTGTGGTAGAACATGTGGATTTGGAAAGCAATCAAGAGTTTGTTGAGCATGGTCTGAGTTGGTTTAGCATGTGGATGTTTAAACAATACAAATTTTGGATAAGATCCACGATGAAAGAGTTGCAGCTGCATTCTTATTGAAGTACTTTGTGTTTTGCTACCATCATCAAGAGATGTGGTTGTTTTAGCTGCATTTAGGAATGCTAAAAACTGATTTTGATGTGGGGTTTTCTTGGTTTGAGTTTGGAAGGCCTCCCGAGAAGTTAAAGGACTTCATATGCAAACTTATGGGTTTAATGACATTCAAACTCTGTTGTACAGCATTTTACAAGTAGAATGACAGAGTTGCTGCTGCGTTTTTTGGTTCTCTGCTGCCAGATGGTGTTTTGAGCGGTATTAGCTATAACAAGGTGTGTCATGGGCTGATGGTTGATGTTTGGCTGGCTTGGTTTGATCAATGCAGACCTCCTGAAGAGGATTATACATTCAAGCACAAACATTTTATAGCAACAAGAGACATACTCATGTATCTGCTGGAATTTGGAGTCAGTTCAGAGTGGGCTCGTTTCAATTGCAACAGATTTCAGCAGATAGAGTGTTTCAGATGGTTACCTAGCTGCAAGATTTCAGCAAGAAGTTCAACACTCCATAAGCAAGAAGTTCAGCTATCTTTTCATAAGCTAAGTGATCTTCATTGTTACAACTCTCTTCCATCCTTGAGGATAAGAATGTTTTCAAGGGGAAGGGAATGCTATGTCCCGAGAATCCAAGGCTTGGGAGGGGTTAGTGCTTGGCTTGGTAGCTGCTGCTGGGGGGCTTATGTGTGGCTGATTGGTGCCGATAATGTGGGGTTGTTAGCTAATAAAAATGTATTGATCTTGGTTAAGTATTGTCTAGCTATGAGTTGTAATAAGGTGTATTGTACTGTCCTGCATTGTAGTAACCTGCTGCAGCAGGTTCGGTTGGCCTTAGGAGTAGTTGGGCACCAATGCTTTGGGTGTGTGTTAGTTAGATAAGTTGTTAGGCTGCAGTGGTCATGGTTGTTGGTTAGTAGAGTCAAAGGTGGCGACTGTCATGATAGATGGTTAGTCCTTGGGGGCTAGATGCAATGTATTGGCTCATATCATGTAAGTAGTATAAGTAGGAGGTTCTAGCTTGTAATTCTCATAACTTTAATGAATGAATTTGATATATTTTGATATCTCTCTCTACTTTCTCATCTCCTTTCCCTTCTTCTTCATCTAAACTCTATATTCTCTTCTCATCGCATACTCTCACTATCCCAACCAAAGTTGAGGTTCAAGAGCAATCGTTGAAACCTTAACAGGGTGTCAGTAATATTAAAGGTTTTGAAAAACTTAAAGAAAACAAGCTTAATTTTGAAGAACTTATATAGGTGAATTAAAGGTTAAAACGAAGTTAAAATTAATCAGAAAACTTGTAAATACAACAATTTTATAAATAAAAGTTGAAAAAAAAAATGATTTTAGGAAAAAAAGGGGGATAGTAACACTAATGTTTTTAAAAACTTTAAATAACAATTTTAACTCTTAAAATTTTAAAAAAATTAACTTTTGAAGTAAAATACAGATGATAGTAACAAAAAAATGAAAGAAAAATAACAAAATAACGAAAAACTAACAAATTTTAACAAAAACACAATTTTAGGGGTATGTTCTATGCGAAATTTTTTTTTCAAAGGGTATCTTTGCAAATGAATCAAATGAAAAATTTCTTACATTAAAATAAAATTTACAAATTATTAACAATTTCAAATTAGCATCAAAACTAGTTCGTATCAATATCACTTACATGAAGACAATCCCCAGCAACGGTGCCAAAAACTTGATGCGTACTTTGCGTATGCGTTAGCAAGTGCACTAGTCGTATCAAGCAATAAAGAGTGAGTAGAGTATCGTTCCCACGAGGATTGTGTTTTAGTTAGTACTGAAATTAGTAGATTTAACACTATTTGAAAGACCAAAAATTGGAGTTTTGATTATGTAACAAATAAATGAAAAGAGCTAAAAAATATTTTTACGGAATTTTTATCCAAAATGTACTGATTTTTGTTGGGTTTTATCAATTAATAAGATCCAAGGCATCCGATTTCACCTAGTTACATCAATACGCTTTTCTATTCTCGATATTCAAGTTGTTGTTACGTGTTAATGGTTGAAAACCCTAATTTACTAAATATTCTCTCTCGAGCAATATTTAGCATGCTCCTTTACATATCAACCCATCAATCTCGTGTATGAATTTAAATAAGATAAGAGTTTTTAAAGATCTATGATTGTTACTTAAAACCACATAAATTGGTTAATCTCTCTTGAGCATTCCCTCAATTTGTGGTGCTTATCACCCTAGCAATCATCATAAATCTTCTCTTGGACTTATTATGATTCATTATAGGCTTTAAATTGTGATCAAGAATTTAAAACTCATAAAGAATAATGATAAACACTTCAACAACGCAATAACAAAATGTTGGATACATTAAATTAGGAATGAGCGTATATTACAACTTAGGCTATATCGTAGCCTTGGAATAATGAAATTAGTTCATGATAAACATAATATAAAATAAAATTAAGACAAAATTGATGAACTTAAAAAAAGAAAAGAATAGAACTAACTTAAAAATACAAAATTACAAACCAAACTTTCTTTCCTTCTTTTTTTTTTTTTTTCTCTCTTTTCTCCGATGCTATTCTACTACTTTTTTTTTTTTTTTTTTTTTTTTTTGAGTTCTTTATTGTGAGAGGATGATTTAAAACGCACACCAACACCCCCTATTTATAGTATTTTCCATGTGAAAAAAATATGAACAAAAATTCTTCTTGCTTCATTCCTATTTGCTACACCTTGCGGCAACCTTTCAATCTGGTAAAGTGTTGTATTAGTTTATGTTGTTTCTTCATCCTCCACCGCCCAAACCTGCACTTTCGGACCCGAGTAGGTGATTTTATGTAGTATACAATGTATTTGAGTTATAAAATATAGATAACTTTGCCACCCAAACCTACTTGTGTCATTTTATGTTGTTTTTTGGGTAAACCGTGAGAATTGGTATGGTTTTGCTATTTTTTGCATTTATTTGATGTATGCTGCTTTTACCTGTTGATGTTGATGATAAAATCAAGCAAGATTTAGTATAAAATGTGTGTTTTTTCAAGAAAATAGCAATATATTTGAAAACAAGCAAAACCAAGCAATAGCGATAAAAATTTGATAAAAATGTTAAGAAATGAACAAAAAATATGTGAATAATTATATACTAAATTAGACTTATCACTTGGGAACTAAGCTTAATCCAGAAGGACGTGGGGCTTCTAGATGGGACTTCCGCTAAGGAATTCCCTCCAATACTGAATTAAGAACACGTTCATTTACATTTTGCCCACACCAGAGGAAGCTTAGTGGCCTAATGTGGGAAGAGGTGGCGCAAAATTATAAGTAGTAGTTATATTCCATTTTCTATGAATAAAAGACTCAACGTCAATCCAAAAAACAACACCACAATACAAACTTCATCAAGTTTTCCTTACATTAGACTTGTGCTCTTTTCTTACGAGTAGCATAACATAGCATAGCTTATCTTAACGTATAACTTGCTGTACTTGCTTCATTAGTAGTACAATTCCTCAGGCTTTAGGTAAAAACTTTTAGTTTAATTTGTTCCTAAATTTTTACGAGTTGAAAATTGAGTCTTTAGTTTAAGGGTTTGATGGGCAAGGCTTGACCTTGATTGTATTGGTCTTAATTCTACTTTCACTGCGTAATAAGTTAGGCAAACTTAGGTTCGCGCCATTGTTTTGGGATTTAATGGCAAGTGCTTGACCATGATTGCATTGGTCCTAATTCAGTGACCTGAATATGGTTTGCTGCACTTTAATCTTGTCAGACCTTAACTCATTCGAGTTATTATAAATCAAGGGTGCCAAGCTTAAAATCCTGATTGACTCAGGTTTGTAAATGTATTGCTAAGCTCTTGGGTTTTCCTCCACCCTAGTTCTTTACTATTATGTGTATAAGGAAAGGTGTTTGTGGGCCCTAATTCGTCACAGTAATTGCTACTTGAGTTAGATCCATATCATTTTTTTTTTTCTGTCATATATACATATCCCACAAAATGCTTAAGAAAAGTCTTCTTAATTGAAGCATAAGCTAAACTCACGATATTACCGAAGTAAGATACACCAATACTCCACAAATATTTCTCCAAAAAATGGTGAGTGCTTCAGGTCAAAGACGTGCGGCTTAAATTTAGACTCACTGCCTAGTCGCAGTGAGCCCCTTTTGCACATTTGTTTTGTTTATCATTTTACGGTGACCACATTACACTTAGTTGCAAACAAAATAAAGCAAACTAGCCCTTCTGGCGACCATGGTGGTAGGCTTAAAATGAGCTTTCACTGTCTTCTGCCCAGCATGGATTACCAAAATGTAGTTTAAGACCATTCACCAATTGTTAGAAGTAGGATGTATAGTGCTCTTGAGCATGTGGAGCTAGAGGACATAGCCTTAAATGGATCCCCACTTGAGCGTCCTCTTAAACAAAGCAGTATAACACAAAGGGATGAACCGAGTCATAGCCACGGCGATGAGAGTGGTGGTGATGATGACATCTCGGAAGATGAACAAATAGATATAGATGGCTATTCTCACAAGAGTTTCATGGCTATTCTGAAACGTCGTTTAGAAATCATGGACCAAAGATTCCAAAAAACAATGAGAGAAGCATTTGATAGAAATGTGCTAAAATAGAGTGCAATCTAGCGGCCCAGCATGAAAGGTCTGCCTCCATGAGAGCCGTAATAAGTAACGTTGGAACCTCGATGCGTGATATGCCTCACAAGGAGACTGATAAAGTCTTAGTTGAAACGAACTCCACATTGTCATAAACGGCTACCCTTATTGCTAAGGACGCTGCAAGACAGACAGTAGTTGATGTCGAGCCTATCTTAGTTGGAGAAGCTGAGCCTCATAATGGCTTATTTCAAGCCATTATAGAGGATATTAGGCGACTTAGGCTTGCACTTTGTTATCATCCTGAGGCTTCTTCGAGTTCACAATTACCAGTGACTCAGGTTGACTATAATGTCCCTGAAAGAGCGGAAAACCCAGTTATGGCTAACTCGAGTGTCACACACTTGGAATCTACCAGTAGGAACAATGTGCACCTTCGGGTTACTGACCCTTCAAATTAGAGTTTTTCTCTGGCCTTGAGGGATTTAAACGCCAATGTGCCTGTTTTACTTGTCATCGAGACAGGGGGCCAAAACTATTTATACCCTCTTTAAGTTGTAGATGTAACCTCAAGGCCTTGAAGTAAGAATGCAGGGGTCGGTACGCACTCCTGGGAATTAACCTGTCCTTTCTAGACCTCTCCATACTTATCACACTAGGGGACAAGTCAATCACCCGCCTCCTATAGACCACGACTTGGGGGCAGATTAAGCAAGGATGAACCAATAGCCTGCTAATATTGGTATGCTCCAAAGCATGCCAATTAATCTAGGTCCTGCTGGGACATACTTCGTGGCCAACCAAGTAGATGACCATATTGATCAAGGGGGTTACCTTGAGTGTGGGAGGCAACAACTGCTCCCACACCTGATTCTAATGGGCGCTCAGGGGTATCTTGCAAATGCCCATTGAGATCCTCACCCACTTGAGGGGGAAATGGTAGGTACATAACCATGTGCCTAACCAACCCCACCAAGATCAACTGGCTGCCTTCATCGAGCATATGTATGTGTTATGGTTCTAAGTTCCAATAAGCTGTTAAATTCAGCTAAGTGCCGCGTTTTGCTAACATAATAAGCCGTAGGTGTTTGGTTGGAGATTTTGGCGCTAATATTTGGTTGTTAGTTGAGTTAGTTGAGCTAATGTCTAGATTCATTGTAATTCTAGATATTTTTTTCTTGTTTTGGTCGGTTCTAATTGTATAAGAGCAATCTAGCTTGTATTGAAGAAGTTTTGGAATGAAATTGATCTCTTCTTGTCCCGACCCTAATTTCTTTCGATTTCTCATCTCCCTCACTTCCTTTTGATCTCATACTATATTGATCCCTTGGTATCAGAGCTTGTGTTTGCTACTAATTGATATTAATTTAGTTGATTGGAGCTGGCGAAATGCAAGAAAAGTGTATGTTAACTTCCAATCCAAAGATTAAGAGCTAACCATGTAGAAGAGAGATAAGATGAGGAAAGAAGTGAGTTTGAGATGAGAAAATAGAGAAAGAGATGAGAAGTAGAGAGATTATCCAAAAGGAAATCAGATTTTTATTGATTGAACGAAGATATTACAAATTTGGGATCTATTTATAATATATCTCGATACATTGAATTCACACTAAGCTCTTTAACCGACTGGCAACAGATTTTATGCCAAAACCCACTAAGCTGCCATATTTGACTTTATTTGACCATTACCCGACTTTGGGGCCAAAGACCACTTAACTACTAATTGAATTATTACATCAAAATGCATTATTGAAACTTTACATCTAATACATGACTCCAAAGCTACCCAAATCACAACATTCCCCTTCTCTTGAAAAGCTCCTTGTCCTCAAGGAGAAAAATTGGGAAATTGACTCTTCAAAAATGCAAGTTCTTCCCAAGTAACAAAGTTCTTTTCTAAGTTATGCCACTGCACCAGCACCTCAGGTACTGATCTATTTGCAACATTTAACTTCTGGGTGGCTTTAACAACAATGGGTTACAGCAGCAGTGAGCCGTTTGATCCAACTTCAGGTACATCCTTTGAGGTTTTAACTCCTTTCTTCACTTGACATTTTTCCTGACGGCCAAGGAGGACTGTTTATAAGGCTGTAATTTGAGGTAGACCATATCACCAACTTCATAATTCTTGTCTACCCTCTTTTTGTCAGCATAAAGTGTCATTCGTGCTTGCTCTTGAAGTAGATTGTCCTTGAGCACTTGCATCATATGCTTCCTTTGCTGTATCAATTCAGTAGCTTTAGGTGCTGCTGAGGTTACCTTCTGAAGCATGAAAGGAGTGGGAGGATCATATCCTTAGAGAGCCTTGAAAGGAGAAGTGCCAATGCGTGAATGTGAGTGTTGAACTATTACTCAGCCAAAGAAAGCCATCAATTCCACGCCTTTGGATGCAAGAAAACCATACCTCTAAGGTATTGCTCAATACATTGGTTGACTCTTTTGGTTTGTCCATCTGTTTGAGAATGGTAGGATGAGCCCAGAGCCAATGTCGTTCCCAACAACTTGAACAATTCCCTCCAAATATTGCTTGTGAAGATCTTGTCTCTATCGGACACAATGGATTGAGGCAACCCTTGTAATTTATATATGTTGTCAAGGAAGCTTTTGGCCAACTTAACAGCAATAACTGGTCTAACCAAGGAGATAAAGTGACTATATTTGGTGAAGCGATCCACAACAACCCAAATTACTTCCTTGCCATCTGAATTTGGCAATCCCTCAATGAAATCCATGCTTATTTTAATCCAAGCACCCTCAGGAATAAGAAGTGGCTGTAAAAGACCTTGATAACGATGCTCCCCCAATTTGGTTCGCTGACAAACCTCGAAACCTCTCACATAATCTAATACTGTCTTCTTCATATCAGGCCAAGTGAAATATGCTTTAACCCTCTGATATGTTCTTTCAATTCTGGAATGTCCACCCCAAGCTGAGTCATGTGAAGCACTGACAATTTGATCTCTCAAGTCTATTGAAGAACTAATATAGAGCCTGTTCTTCAATCGGATGATACCTTGGTGGAATGATTTCTCATCATTAACATCTTCACTGCCAGAATTCTTCAAACTGCTAGCAATAATACATTCTTACGCAAAGGAATTCCCTTCATAAGACTTACAAACTTCTTCCATCCATGTAGGTAAGACAATGGACATTGCACAACAAGAGCCTTACTCACAATCTTCAAATTTTCGTGAAAGAGCATTAGCTGCCAGATTTTTTTCCCCTTCGGTACTCAATAGCATAATCAAGACCCAACATTTTCAACAGTCCCTTTTGGATTCTTGTCACAATCATCTGCTCTAAAAGATGCTTGAGACTCTGATGATCTATCCTAATAATGAACCCGTGTCCATCTACGTAATGTCGCCATTTCTCAACAGCTAAAAGAATCGCCAAGTACTCCTTTTCATAAGTAGACATTGCTTTATTTTTTGGACTAAGAGCTTGACTCAAATAAGTAATAGGCCTTCCATGCTGACAAAGGACTTCTCCAATGCCTGAACCACTAGCATCTGCCTCTAGGACGAACTCCTCAGCAAAATTAGGCATTGCTAGAACCGGGGCTGTGCGTATAACTGCCTTGAGAGCTACAAAAGTTCACTGAGCTTGATCTGACCACTTGAATGCATATTTTTTAAGTAATGCAGTCAAAGGCTTTGCAATAGATCCATATCCTACTATAAACTTCCTGTAATAGCCAGTCAGTCCCAACAATCTCCTCAATTATTTCAGTGATACTCGGATAGGCCATTCTTGCATTGCTTGAACCTTGGAAGGATAGGTTGAAACTCCTTCACATGAGATCACATGGCCCAAATATTATAACTGAGTATGTGCAAAAGAACATTTGGTCAACTTGGCAAAGAACTTATGATTGCGCATTACTGCAAACACTTCTCGGAGATGCCTGAGATGGTCCTCAAAAGAAGAACTGTATATTAGAATATCATCGAAGAAAACTAGCACTATTCTCCTTGGGAAAGGTTTAAAAACTTCATTCTTAGTGGCATGAAAAGTGGCTGGACCGTTGGTTAAACCGAATGGCATAACCACAAATTCGAAGTGTCCATGATGAGTCTGAAAAGCAGTCTTATATATATCCAGCTCAAGAACTCTGATTTGATGGTATCCCTGCCTCAAATCAAGTTTAGTAAAGAAATGTGCTCCATAAAACTCATCAAGTAAATCATCTATGACAGGAATAGGAAACTTATCTTTCACTGTCAAAGAATTAAGCTTCCTTTAGTCGTTGCACATCCTTGCCGTTCCATCCTTCTTCTTTACCAATATAACGGGAGAGGCAAAAAGACTGTGGCTAGGTCTAATGAAGCACATCTTGAGCAATTCATCAACTTGCTTCTCAATCTCTGTCTTCTAAGCATTAGGATACTGGTAAGGCCTCATCTCTACTGGATCTGAATTAGCCTTAAGAGGAATAGCGTGATCAACACTTCCTTGGGGAGGTAGAGTCTTTGGCTGCTCGAAAATATCTTCAAACTCTTCAATTAAGGCTCAAACTTTAGGCTGGGTAATAGATCCCAACTCAGTAGGGGAAATAACAAACAATTGCCCAATCCACTGAATTGTATTCTTCTTAAATCCACCTTGTAAGTTTTTGCCTTTGATCAACTGTAATTGTGCACGATCAGCCATGCCTTGCAATGTGACTTTAGTTCCATGAACTTCAAAAGAACCAGTCAGTTTTTTAGAGTCGAACATCACTAGATTAAAGGATCTCATCCAATCAACACTGAGCACCATGTCACATCCTCCCAAAGGAAGAACTTTGAAATCAAAGGTGAACTGATGTTCTTGCATAGTCCACTAAAATGCTTGACATTTGTTTTGAGTGAGAATGGAATTTCCATCAGCCACAGTCACAGCTAATGGATGAGTTTTAAGCACTTCATGTCTCACTTTCTTCACTAACTTAGGATCAACAAAGCTGTGAGTGCTCCAGCTGTCAATAAGGATGGTAATGGAAGTCCCTCCAGCTTTTCCTTTAATTTGAATGGTATTGTGAGCTCCATTCCCTGTCAAAGCTTTCATAGAAATCTCAATTTCGTCCTCCAACAATTCTTCTTGTGACTCCTACTCAGAACTATCCTCTACTGCCTCTAATTCTTCACCGTCAGACTGAATTTCAACTCAAGCTCCTCTACATCAAGAATTTGGAGTTACATTTATGTCCAAACTGATAAGGTTGGCTGCATTTGTAACAAAGCTTTGAAGGCCTCTTATTAACAGCACGACTTGTCTTGGAAGCAAATGAATCTCTGTGCTGAGGTTTGGAAGTTCCTCCTTTGAATTTACTATTGTCATTGGTTCATACAATCGTGGTTTCAATCAACTTAGCCTTGGCATATGCTTTGGACAAGGTCCTTGGCTCAATTGCCTTTACCAGGTTCTTAATTCTTGGTCTCAATCCACTAATAAAACTAGAGACATAGTATGCCTCTGTAGCTTGTGGATAAGTGGCTATCATGCTAGCTCGTAAGTTCTCAAACCTGGTCATATATTCACTCACAGTGGTCGTTTGATAAACCTTGTTAAAGTTGTCAACAACAACACCAATGTCCTCCTCTCCATATCGTTCACACAATTCTTCCACAACCTCTCCCCAAGAAAGACTTAGATTGCTTTTTAACACACTATAGAACCATACTTCATGGTCTCCATGAAGATGTACTGCTGCTAATTCTACCTTTTCAGATTCACTTATGTTGTAAAAGTGAAAATATCGATCACATCTTCACAACCACGATTGAGGTTGTTTGCCATCGAAAGGTTCAATTTGCACTCGAGGTTGTCTGAAAGCATTCCTCCTATTACCGGATGTAGCATCATTACTCAATGCTCTTAGTCGATGATACTGAACTGGTGGCCTATCTGGATGCTCAAATTCATCAGATGAATTCTTGTTGTGCAACACCACATTTGGAGGTCTGGAATTCATACCTGAATTCGGTTAAGATAATCGAGAATGTTCTTGTTCTCCAGATGGACCAGGAGTCCTTGCAGCAACATCAACCTCTGGAAGTCGAGTCTCAATTGTTCTATTACGATCTGGAGGCCTAACCTCAGGTTGAATTAGAGGAGATCCACTACAATTCCTGTCCAGACTTTCAGCACTATCAATGTGAACTCGCTGCTGCCTGAGTTCTGCTGGAGGAACAAGCTTACTAGTAGGTCGTAGAGTTCCATTTGTAGAAGATTCACCGTGTTTGTTAACCTGATTTTGCAATTCAATTAGATTTTCCTCAAAACACAGGGATTGTAGCTGCACTTGTTCAGTAAACTTCTGATTTTGTTCCAATTTTCAGTTGATTTGATCATGTAATCCACCAATCTTGTCCTCAAGGCGTAGAGTTTGTTGTTGCATTTGATCTGAAATCTTTAGATCTTGTTCATCCTGCACCAACTGAATTCGATTCATCATCATATCCATTTGTAACTTGTACATTTCATCCATTTGCGCCCTAAACTGAGTGTGAGGGATAAACTCAAGTCTGGCTACCGCATTTCCTCTAACAATCAAAGCAAATGTTTCATTAGGATCAACATTAGCAGCTGAAGCTGCATTTACACCTCCAAACCGAGTATTAGGCCTTCCGATCATTGATGATCACAACAAATCAAAATCAAAGATGCGCCTGATCAGGCTCTGATACCAATTGTTAGCTTCCAGTCCAAAGATTAAGAGCTAACCATGTAGAAGAGAGATATGATGAGGAAAGAAGTGAGTTTGAGATTAGAAAATAGAGAAAGAGATGAGAAGTAGAGAGATTATCCAAAAAGAAATCAGATTTTTATTGATTGAATGAAGGTAGTACAAGTTTGGGATCTATTTATAATAGATCTCGATACATTGAATTCACACTAAGCTTTATAACCGACTAGCAACAGATTTAACCGCCAAAACCCACTAACCTGTCATATTTGACTTTATTTGATCACTACCCAACTTTGGCGCCAAAGACCACTTAACTACTAATTGAATTATTACATCAAAACGCATCATTCGAACTTTACATCTAATACATGACTCCAAAGCTACCCAAATTAAAGAAATCACAACAGTGTACCAGTGGCTGGTGGAGTTACAACACGAGAAAATGCTGTTGCGAATGCTACTTTTGCTGTTGTTGCTGGTGCAAATGTTGGTGCAAGTACTGAAGTCAATCAATTTGAGTCATCAAGGCATCAAACTGAGGAGATGTTTGTTAAAATGCAGCAATAGGAAGAGCAGAAGTTGGCTGGAAAGTTGGATCAACACTTGCAGCAAATGGAAGGGAGAATTCAAGGATTATAGTAGCAGATCACAAGGTAGAATTTGCCTTCCGGAGCTGGAGTTTTGTCAACTGTAAGTCAGCCTAATCATCCTCTAGAAGTTATGCAACCTCAGATAGCAACTAGACAATTTAATAATTCTGATTTGATGCAACCACAGACTTCAAAAGCGAGTGACAGTGGCACAAATAGTAGCAGAAGCAATGGATTCAAACAGCCTAGAGTCGAGATCGAGGAATTTTATGGCAAGCAATCTTAGTCTTGGTGGAGAAGATGCGAGAGGTACTTCCATTTTTATCATATAAGTGAGGTTGAGAGGGTGGGATTGGCTGCAGTTCACCTTCAAGGGAAATAGGAGGTACGGTTTTATAGTCTTATGTGTAGTAATCCTTCATTGTCTTATACTGAATTTGTGAAGGAGCTTTGTGAAAGATATGGTGATGAGGACCCTAGTAATATTATGGATAACTTTAATAGGGTGCTGCAAACCACATCAGTGAAGAGTATATGGCAAGATTTGAGAATTTGAGAGCTAGGATGATTTCTATTAATCCTAATGCAAGTGAAGCCTACTATGTCTTAAGCTTTTTTAGTGACTTAAAGCCAAAGATTAAGAATCTTGTCAAGGCCTTGAGTCCCAGTACACTATTAAGAGCCCATGCCAAGGCTAAATTGTTTGAATCCACGGTATTGGCAACATCTGATTGCCAAAGGAGCATAAGTCATCAAGGTTGGTTCTTATCATTAACAAAATGTTCCTTCTAAGGCCAAGCCCATGAGTGTGGAAGAAAATAAGGTTCAAAGGTTGTGTTTCAAACGCCATGAATGATATTTCTTTAGACATAAGTGTAATCCAAAGCTTTTAATGTCCGCTAGTGGTGCTGAGGCAGAAGAGGACACTGAAGAGGAAGAACTGGAGGCTGATTTCACTGAGTAAGAATGGGACATACAGGAGGAATTGGTGGCTGATGAGATGGAAATTTCTATGAAGGCACTTACAGGAAATGGATGTCACAATACTATTAGAGTTAAGGGAGAGATAGGACTCAAATCTACTCTGATTTTGATAGATAGTGGTAGTACTCACAGCTTTTTTTATCCTAATGTTATGAAGAAGGCGGGACACGAAGTGATTAAGACAAGTCCCTTAGCTGTGATAGTGGCTGATGGGAATTCAATGCTCACTCAAACCAAATGTCAAGGCTTTAGTTGGCCAATGCAGAATCGTAAGTTTGTGTATGATTTCAGGATTCTTTAGTTGGGAGGCTGTGACATGGTTCTCGGTGCTGATTGGATGAAGACTTTTAGCCCGCTGATTTTTGATTTCTCTCAACTACTAGTTTCAGTTGAAATGCAAGAGGCTACTGTCAAATTACAAGGAAATGTGGAGCAGGGTCAATTGTCGTTAATGGAAGATAAGAGGTTGGAAGGAATTGTCAAGAAAGGAGCTTGTTAATGGATAGGATAATTGTTCTCAATAGGTCATTCAAAAGTTTAGGCTCCACTTCATCCAAACGTTACTCCATTAATTGATGAATACAGACACTTGTTCGAGCAACTAGTATCTTGAACTCCCAAGAGGACTCTTGATCATGCAATTCCACTGAAGTCCAATTCAGATCTTGTGAACTTGAGACCTTATAAGTATCCACACTCTCTGAAGATAGAGATTGAAAGGCAAGTGGAAGAGCTGCTTAAACTTGTTTCATTAGGCAAAGTCATAGCCAATTTACCTCTCCAGTAATCCTAGTTAGGAAGAAGGATGGATCTGCTAGAATGTGCATTGATTACAGGCAGCTAAACTTGCTTACAGTCAAATATAAGTTCCCCATTCCAATCATTGATGATCTCCTGGATGAACTCAATGGCTCACACTTTTTTTTCTAAGCTAGATTTGCGACAAGGATACTATCAAATTAGAGTCTTGGAGCAGGAAATTTACAAGACTACCGTTAGAGATTATAATGGGCATTTGGAGTTCGTGGTGATGCCGTTTGGCTTAACTAATGCTGCAGCTACATTTCAGGCCATGGTGAATGATGTGTTTGAGGCTTTCTTAAGGAAATTTGTATCTGTTTTCTTCGATGCTATTTTGAATTATAGTGCTACATTGGAGGACCATGTGGCTCATCTGAAGGAGGTGTTCAGTGTGATGCGTGGTCACAAGCTTTATGCTAAGCTGTCTAAGTGCACCTTTGCTTAGTCACAATTAGAGTATCTAGGTCATATCATCTCCTCTGAAGGAGTATCCATGGATCCTTCTAAGATTCAAGCTATGAGGGATTGGCCAATTCCTGTTACATTGAAACAATTGAGGGGATTTCTTGGCTTGACTGGACACTACAAGAAGTTTATAGCTGGGTATGGAGTCATTTCCAAGCCATTAACGTATCTCTTGAAGAAGCATGCCTTTAAGTAGTCATAGGTAGCTCAAGATGCTTTTGGATCATTAAAAGCAGCAATGTGTGCAGCACCAGTTTTGGGCACGCCTGATTTCAGTAAGGATTTTGTGCTAGAGACTAATGCTTGTGGTAAAGGAGCTGGGGCAGTCTTTTCTTATATGGGGAGACCTATGGCTTATCTTAGTTAGGCATTGAGTCCAAGGCATCTGGAGTTGTCTATATTCTAGAAAGAGTATCTTGCAAGTGGAGGCATTATTTGGAGGGACATCATTTTATCATCAAAACAGATCATCAAAGCCTTAAATATTTGTTAGAACAGAAGATAAAAACGGGGGTCTAGCGTAAAGGCTTAATGAGGATGCTTGGCTTAGACTATTCAATTCAGTTTTTGAAGGGAAAGGAGAATATGGCTGCAGATGCTTTATCTCGCATATTAGAGGACTCTAAAACTGGTTTTTGTGGGGATATATCGGTGGTATTACCAGCTTGGATGGAAGAGGCTTACAGATCTTATGAAGACGATAGCTTTGCTCAGTAATGTGTGATAACTTTTAGCATCAGCAAGGCCTCTCTTGCTTCATCAGATGCTGATATTTCAGTGATAAAAGGGATCATCAGGATAAAGGGAAAATTGTATGTTGCATCATCCACTGATTTGAGGAAGTACATCACTGAGGCTTCCCATGTTTCAGCTTGGGGTTGGCATTCCGGATTAGAAGGGACATATCAAAGACTCAATTGCTATTTCAGTTGGTCCGGTATGAGAAAAGAGGTGATGGATTTTGTTCAATCTTGTGAAGCATGTCGGCAAACAAAATCAGATAATATCAAGGCCTGCTCCAGCCTGTTCCTATTCTTGATTGTGCGTGGCAACATATAAGCAAGGATTTTATTGAAGGGTTGCCTAAATTTGAAAGAAAAGAAGTTATACGGATGGTTGTGGATCGTTTCACCAAATTCAGTCACTTTGTAGCCTTTTCCCGTGCAATCATAGCTGAAAGACTTGCAAGGGTCTTCTTGGATTGTATTTACAAGCTGCATGGATCGTGACAGGATTTTTACTAGCAATTTTTGGAGGGAATTATCCCTGCTGTTGGGTACTACCTTGGCCTTGAGTTCCTCCTATCATCCTCAAACTAATGGACAATCAGAGAGGGTTAATCAATGCATTTAGCAATACTTGAGGAGCATGACGTTCAGCCATCCCAAGGAGTGGTGTAGGTGGTTGTCCTTGGTGGAGTTCTGGTTCAATATACATGCTCATTCCTCTATTAGCACTACTCCCTTGAAGGCATTATATGGATATGATTGTCCTTGTCCCTTGGTCTTACAAAGGATTAATTCTTTAGTGCCAAATGTTGTTGATTTGCTGCAGCAGAGAAGATAATTAGTTCAGCTTCTCAAAGATAAGTTGCACTTGGCTCAGGCAAGCATGAAGTACTATGCTAATATAAAGTGTTGAGATAATATCTTTGAAATAGGGGATTTAGTGTATCTGAAGCTCCAGCCCCATAGACAATCCACAATGGCAGTATGCAAGAATGTTGAACTCAGTGCTCGATATTTTGGCCCCTATAGAATTCTTGAGAAGTTGGGAAATGTTGCTTACAAAATGGAGGACCCACCTGCTTCATATGTCCTTCCAATGTTTCATGTTTCCCTCTTAAAGAAACATGTGGAGAGAGGAAAGTCTTGCTCTCCTATTCCACCTGAGAATTGTTTTAGTGGAGCTCTTTTGCAGGTACCTGCTGCCATATTGGATTCACGAGTGATTCAGCAAGCTAGGAAGCAGATTAGAGAGGTTTTGGTGCTGTGGAGTAACTTGGCTGAAGAGGACTCAACTTGGGAGAACTTGAAGTTCCTCCAAGGCCAATTTCCATCTTTCCAATCTTGACACAAGAATGTTCTTAAGAGGGAGGCATTATTATGATTCTAAGTTCCAATAAGTTATTAAAATCATCTAAGTGTCGCGTTTTGTTAATGTAATAAGCCATAGGGATTTGGTTGGTGATTTTGGCGCCAATATTTGGTTGTTAGTTGAGTCGGTTGAGCTAGTGTCAAGATTAATTGTAATTCTAGATATTTTCTCTTGTTTTGGTTGGTTCTAATTGTATAAGAGCAATCTGGCTTCTATTAATAAGTTTAGGAATGAAATTGATCTTTTTTTCTCTCAACCCTAATTTCTCATCTCCTTCACTTCTTTCTCATCTCATGCTCTCTTTATCCCTTGGCTATGATTCAAGAATATTCTTCAATCATAAAAGTATGGGCCAGGCCTTAGAAGGGTCAATGGGCCCTTATATAGTAAACGTTTCCCTGACTATATTGATAGGGACTACCCTTTTCTTCTAGGACATAAAATCCTCGAGTTTACCTTCTTCTTAGGGTAAGGGATTGTGTCTGTCCTTGAGCACTTGGCAAGATTTAATTGCCAATGTAGAAAAGTGGCTAATAATCAGTATCACAAGCTTCAGTTATTCCCTAATTCCCTAACTGGGACTGCTTTTTAGCGGTACATTGGCCTACCTCCCGGCTCCATCTATTGTTAGGATGACAATGGAGCCAGGAACTTCTATACCTGACTTGGCTCGAATGAGACAAAAGCTAGGAGAATCTGTAGAATATTACATTAGCCGATTTAAGAGAGCCAAGTTGAAGTGCACAGTAGCCCTTCCTGAAGTTGAATATGCCAAGCTAGCCTTGAATGGCTTGGATATTGAATTTCGGAGGAAGTTTGGGGGCTTGAACTTCACAACACTCCTACAGTTATGTTATGATTCTCAGTTCATTGAGTTTTAATAAGGCTTAATTGCCAAAGTGTAGTAGCTTGTTAATTAGTTAGTTGCTTGGCGCCTTTTATTGTTTGAATTTGAGTTGTTTCGGTTGAGTCTTTCGGCGGCAATGCTGTTAGCCGTGCTTAAGTGTGTTAGTCTAATGAATCTTGATTCTTATAAGTTGTTAGATCATTTGTAATGTGAGATCATTCACGGAAAATATCAACCTAATCTATTTTGAGATATTTCTCTCTCTCAACTAACTCTTTCTCTATACTTCTCATCCCTTTCAATTCTCTTCTCATCTGATCTCTCTCTTTACACTAGTTAAACTTCGAGATTCATCAAGAGGTTTAACAAGTGGTATCAGAGCCTCGTTTGGCTTCAAATTCAAACATGATTGACATCAAGTATCTTTGATTACATTGCTATTTGATTAGGAGTTCAGTTTTGAATTCTGTTGAGCAAGTTTTGCAGTTGTTCTTGCAAAATTAAAAAACAAAACAAAAAGAAATTGATGCAGATGGATTCGAATGTGATTGCATTGACCAGTGGAGTTACCATAAGATCAGAATCTACTAGAGCAGTAGCAAATCCTTCGTACGTAGAGGTGGTTGGAGGTAATGTAGAAAATGTACCACAAGCAAGTAATATAAATGCCTGGAGTGCACAGCTCTCCGCTATGATGGTGCAATTTAATCAGGCTCTACTGAAAAAGGAACAAAGGAATGATGATCGAATGCACATTCTGCTGAAGAAGCAGGAGCATGCTTTCAAAGAGAGGTTCAATTTTCGCTCCTGGCGGATTGATGAGAATGTTGTTAATCAGATTAATCAACACAGGCAACAATTGGAGGAAACTTTGGCTTAGTGAATTGATCATCTGGCGCAGTTGTTCAATGAAAAGATTAATGAAATTTAGAGTCAGTTCAACAAGCATAATGTACCTTCAGTTCCTAAACCTTTGCTTCCTGCTCGCTCGTTGCCTATGAATCATCAGATAAGGCCTCCGATAATGATGCAATCTAATGTTTCTGTTGGAGCTACAACTGTCAGTAAAAGATCTCGGGTTATGACTCTAGCAGCTGATGTGAGAACTCAGATTCGGGGTCAAGAGGAAGGAGTAACTGGTAGACAAGATCGGTCATTAGATTAAACTCAATCAAGACCTTCAAGCTTGAATGTAGCACAGGCTGTTCGACCTCCTGAACTACCAGACAGTCACAGGACTGCCAGTTTTATTGAAGAACAATTTGATTGACCTTCTGATAAGTGGAATCAGCAGCGATCTGGCAGTATTGATGTATCATCCAACAGTAGAAGAAGTGGCTATAGACAACCAAGGGTGCAAATTGACCCCTTCGGTGGAAAGCGACCTCATTCATGGTTGAGGAGATGTGATCGTTATTTCCATTTTTACTACATTAACGAGGCTGAAATGGTCCAAATTGCTGCTGTTTATCTCTTTGGAGACCATGAGGTATGGTTTTATAGTTTGTTAAAAAGCAATCCTACTCTTACATGGGTTGAATTTGTGAAAGAACTCCATGAGGTATGGTTTTATAGTTTGTTGAAAAGCAATCATACTCTCACATGGGTTGAATTTGTGAAAGAATTGTGTGAACGTTATGGCGATGAAGATTCTAGTGATATTGTTGATAAATTCAATAAGGTGATACAAGAAACGTTAGTAAGAGAATACATGACAAGGTTTGAAAACCTTAGAGCTAGTATGATAGCAGAAAATCCTCATGCCACTGAATCTTACTATGTGTCAAGTTTTATAAGTGGATTAAAGCCCAAGGTTGAGAACCTTGTGAAAGCAGTTGGTCCTACAACATTGTCTATGGCTTATGCTAAAGCTAAGGTTTATGAGGCAACAATTTTGGCTTCAAATGATGGAAACATAGGTCTTGGAGGCAGTGTTAAGTTCTAGAAAGGATATATTAGGCCTAATACTAACTGATCATAAGAGAAGAAGCCTTAAAGGCTCTATTATAAATGCAATCAACCTTATCAGTTTGGTCACAAGTGTAATCCCAAGTTCCTTATGACAACTGAGGGGTTTAGTGCTGATGAACACTTAGAGGATGAAAAATCTGATGTTCATGGTGATGATTCGGATCAGGAGATAGTGGAAGACCATGTGGATGATGAAGTTGCAATTTCAATGAAGGCCTTGGCTGGTAGTGGTGCTCATAACACAATCTGGATCAGAGGCAAGGCAGGGATGAAGTCTTATCATCCTCATAGATAGTGGAAGCACACACAGTTTCATTGATCCAAAGGTGGTTAAGAAGGTGGGCCACGAAGTGATCAAGACCCATCCTCTTGCAGTGACAGTAGCTAATGGAAATTCAGTGATGACTCAGAACAAGTGTCAAGGATTTCAATGGACTATGCAAGATCTCAAGTTTGGCTATGAGTTTAGGATCTTGCCCTTGGGTGGATGTGACATGGTGCTTGGGGATGATTGGATGAGATCATATAGCCTAGTTCTGCTTGATTTTGCTAAGCTGATAGTTTCCTTTGACATCCAAGGCTCCATGGTCTCGTTGCAAGGTGTGGCTGATCAAGCTTAATTACAGATGGTTAAAGGGAAGAAGTTAGAGAAAGGATTTAGAAAGAGTGCTTATCAATGGATAGGGCCATTGTTTGCTATATTCCCAATTGAGATGGTGAAGGTTTCCTAGCCTGAAGTGCAAGTTGTAATTGAAGACTTTGAGGATTTGTTCGAGCAACCCAAGGCACTCCCTCCCAAAAGAAGTTGAGATCATGCTATTCCCCTCAAATATGATTCTGAACCAGTAAAGCTTAGACCATACAAGTATCCCCATGCTCAAAAGACTGAGATTGAGAAGCAAGTGGATGAATTGCTTAAGACAAGCTTCATAAGGCAGAGTCATAGTCCTTTTGCCGCTCCGGTCCTTCTTGTTAAGAATAAAGATGGGTCAGCAAGAATGTGTGTTGATTACAGGCTGCTCAATTCTATGACAGTGAAAGATAAATTTCCCATACCGGTTGTAGACGACTTGCTTGATGAGTTATATGGAGCACATATCTTTACCAAGCCTGATCTAAGGCAAGGGTATCACCAAATCAGAGTATTAGAGCAAGATGTATACAAGACTGCATTTAGAACACATCATGGGCATTTCAAGTTTGTAGTAATGCCATTTGGATTAACCAATGCTCTAGCTTCCTTCCAGGCTCTCGTGAATGATGTGTTCGAACCGTCCTTAAGGAAGTTTGTGTTGGTGTTCTTTTGCTCAGTCAATTATAGTACTTAGGCCATGTGAGATCTTATGAGGGAGTTTCAACTAATCCTTCAAAGGTTCAAGCTATGAGGGAGTGGCCTATTTTTGTTACTCTAAAGCAATTGAGAAGGTTTTTGGGTTGACAGATTATTACCGCAAGTTTGTGGCCAAGTATGGGGCTATAGCCGAGCCTCTAATAGATCTATTGAAGAAAGATGCCTTCAGGTGCACTGATGAAGCTTAGGTAGCATTTGAGACATTGAAGGCTGCAATGTGTCAAGCTCCAGTGTTGGCAATGCCAGGTTTCTCCTTAGGATTCATTTTAGAGACTGATGCTTGAGGGAATGGAATTGGTGCAGTTCTATCTCAGAAAGGAAGACCTATAGCTTATCTCAGCCAAGCATTAAGTCCCAAACATCAAGCCTTGTCCACATATGAAAAAGAGTACCTTGCTATCTTGCTTGCGGTAGAAAAGTGGAGACATTATTTGGATGGACATCATTTTACAATCAAAACTGATCATCAAAGCTTAAAGCATCTCTTAAAGCAGAAAATTGTTACACGAATTCAAAGGAAAGGGCGAATGAAGATGTTGGGGCTTGATTATGGCATCGAGTACAAGAAAGGGAAGGAAAATGCTACGGCAGATGCTCTATCACGTTGGTTGGAGTACTGTGAGCCAGGTTCGTGTGGGGCTCTTTCAGTTATTACACCTGTTTGGATGGAAGAGGTTCATCAGTCCTATGTGGCAGACCCTTTTGCACAGGAATGTATAGCAGCTTCTGGCATTGGTAGGGGCAGAAAACTTTGCTTCTGGTGCAGTATCGGGTGCAGCTTCTGATGTTGAAACTTCCATGGCTAAAGGCATTATCAGAATCAAGGGGAGCTGTACATTGGAAATTCTACTGATCTCAGACATCAAATTTTTAGTGCTTCCCATGCTTCTTCATGGGGAGGGCACTCTGGAGTTGAAGGGACCTACCAAAGACTCAAGTCTCATTTCAGCTGGCAGGGAATGAAGAAGGCTGTGACTAAATTTGTGCAATGTTGTGAAGTTTATAAGCAAACTAAACATGGAGATCATAGATATCAAGGTCTTCTTCAGCCATTACCTATTCCCGGTGGTGTATGGCAAAACATAAGCATGGATTTCATTGAGGGATTGCCTAAATCCGAGGGGAAAGAAGTGATTTGGGTAGTAGTCGATCGATTCACCATGCTCAGCCATTCCATTGCTTTGGCTCGTCCTGAAACTATTGAGAAATTGGCTCGTGTGTTCCTTGACAACATCTATAAGCTTCATGGGTTGCCTCAGTCCATAGTCTCTGATAGGGATAAGCTCTTCACCAGCCATTTCTAGAAGGAGTTGTTCAATTTGCTAGGAACTACCTTAGCCCTTAGTTTATCTTATCACCAACGAACCGATGGCCAAACTAAAAGGGTTAATCAATGCATTGAACATTATCTTAGAAGTATGGTGTTTAGCCATCCAAGGGTGTGGGGAAAGTGGCTATCGTTGGCAGAGTATTGGTACGATACTCACTTCCATGTTTCTCTTGGAACTACTCCATTCAAAGCCTTGTATGGATACGATCCTCCATCTCCCTTTGCGTTGCAAGGAATTACTTCCCATGTAGCTAAAGTCATTGAGTTAGTGCAGCAAAGGAAACATCTAATACAACAGTTGAAAGATAATCTTTGGCAATCACAAGCTTGGATGAAGCTTTATGCAGACCGGAAGAGAGTGGATAGAAATTTTGATGTTGGGGACATGGTTTACTTGAAATTGCAGCCATACAGACAGTCTTCTACAACTGTAAGGAGTAATGTGAAGCTTTGTGAGAGGTTCTTTGGTCCATACAAAGTCTTGGAGAGGATTGGCAAAGTGGCATACAAGCTTGAACTTCCACCTAACTCATGCATACATCCTATTTTTCATGTTTCACTTCTTAAGGTTAGGTTAAAAAATGCCAAAGTCCCTCTTCACCACCTTCGGATGTTGGTTCAAATGGCTATTTGAGGCTGGAACCTGTAGCTGTGTTGGAAACAAGGTTGCAGCAGGAGGGCACTAAAAACAAATATGAGATGCTGGTAACGTGGAGCAACCTGAATGAATCCTTCAGTACTTGGGAAGGATGAAGCTTCTTATTGAGCCGATTTCCCTCTTTTCGTTCTTGAGGACAAGAATGTTGTTAAGGGAGGGGAATTGTTATGATTCTTAGTTCATTGAGTTGTAATAAGGCTTAATTGTCAAAGTGTAGTAGCTTGTTAATTAGTTAGTTGCCTAGCGCCTTTTATTGTTTGAATTTTGTTTCGGTGGAGTGTTTTGGCAGCAATGCTGTTAGCCGTGCTTAAGTGTCTTATTCCATTGAATCTTGATTCTTATAAGTAGTTAGATCTTTTGTAATGTGAGATCAATCAAGGAAAATATCAACCTAATCTCTTTTGAGATATTTCTCTCTCTCATCTAACCCTTTCTCTATACTTCTCATCCCTTTCAATTCTCTTGTCATCTAATCTCTCTCTTTACACTAGTTAAACTTCAAGATTCATCAAGAGATTTAACAAGCTAGTAGAATGTGTAGTTAGATATAACTCAATAGAAGAAAGCCTTAGGAAATCAGCGTGTATGGAACTTACGTATACAACTCAATAGAAGAGGATGAAGATCCTTCATATGAGATTGATGTCGCTGAATACGCCAAGGAGCTCCCGATGGTTTGTAATTCTTTGGTTAAGAAGGATGTCAAAGCCAAGAAATCTCATCAATTCTAAGACTTGAGAAAGTACTCATTTCACCTCCTAAGAGCGGATGTAACATTTGATTGGCATGAGGAAAATAACAAACTTAAGAGTAGGGGTAAACAAGCATGACCCTAATTCTAATAGGGGGAAGGTATACTATAAATGCCATGACTCGTTCATTTAACTTAGAATTGCGTCATCATCAAGAACATGGTTTTGGATGCCATAGAAGCTAGGGGAATTAATCTACCTAAGAGATGCTAGATGGGTGTTCACAAAGACCCCTTCCCTAATCGTCTTCAAGTCAATGTTATCAACACCATTGTCAAAAGTAATCCTTGTAATGTTCTAGCTAATCCTTTTCCCCTGTTCGAGAGAACAATGGCCCTTAACGACATTCAGAAGGCAAGAGTGACTAAGCTTCTATTTGAGCAGTTGGTCACTATAGGGGTATTAAGCTTCCTTGGACTTGTGCGCACATGGGATGAAGAAATATCCCGTTGGCATATTACTGAACTCTAACCTACAAAACTAGTGTGTCATTTTTAAAAAATTTCCGATCAAGCTTTAAAATTACTCCACCATTACGCTAACTGTGGCTCAAGAGTTGTCAATGGAGATCAATGGCAACCGGGGGCCCTTTAAAGGCCTCATGAGCCAAGAAAAAAATTTCTCATGATCTAGATAGGATGTCCTACAAAGCATGCCAGCAATGTTATGAGAGGATAAAGCAAACAATGATAAAGCTCATGCTACTGCCTCAATATATATCTTCTACAAACTCTCTCTTGGAACTAAACATCACAGAAGTCCCGTCAATTTGAGCCTACGAAGGATCCTCTTCAAAAGACCCAAATCATCATGAGAACTGGTACAACCTACTAGACATGGACACCTGTTAGGCACCACAATAGTCAGGACACCAACCTTCTGTGGTGTGATTTGGTAATGTCTGGAGAAGAAATCACCTCAAACAGGGGGAGGTTAGTCCCTCTAGCCTTACTAGAACTCAAAAAAGAAGGCAGTTGTGAAAGAAGTAGCTCAGTGGAGGACTCTACTCAATACTTGCTTAACTAGGCTCTCTTAAGAGGAAGCAAGGGTCCGCAAGGGCAAGAAAACTAAGCATAAGAATCTTGATGATCCAATGATTGAGTCCACGCCTTTTACTACTATCGATAAAGGGCAAACACACAAGAAGCTCAAGAGATGGGCTAGCCTTTTATCCTCTGAGGGGCGAGAGTCTTGGTGGGATCCACTTGTCATGAATTCCATAGCTTAGGGTGAAACTAAGGAAGAGAAGGAATACACCCCTCTTAGCATCAACTTAGTAGAACCTTTAGGCTGTGTGAACCCAACATGATCTGATATAAAGAATGATTTCCACGAGGAGGACTTCCTGCACCCAATGGAGGAGTCACAAACCCCAAGGGTTGATCCAAAGGACTAGCCATTAGAGCAAGATACTCCAATGATGGTAGTCCTCAACACCAAGATCTGGACACACCCATGGTTGTCTTCACGGAAAAGGGAATAGGTCAAGGGATCCTGACAAAATTTGGGATGCTTCCAGAAAAAGTTGATGTTAAAACTGCATTGTGCTTTCCTTTGGAGTTCATGGAAACCGACACTCAAGAAGGCCTCAAGGGAGACGTTATAGCACCAGACGTGCATCCTTAAGTGACCGCAGCTACTAAAGGTAACCCTAACTCATTGTCTTTTAAAGTATACCCCAACATTCAAATCAACTGATGAATCATTTGACATAATGAAGATGGTTTTTGATGGGCCTAATACCACCAATAAACACATTAAGCCCCTGTACATCAAGGATACATTTGATGGCATTTTGGTGAACAATGTCTTAGTTTATAATGGCGTGGCCATCAATGTTCTGGCTACATATATGTTTGGGGTCATTGGTAAATTTTGATATGATCTAATTACATTGGGCATTGCATTCTGTGGATTTTCTAGAGCTTTTACTAAATTGGAAGGGATGATCCCAATTGTCTTAACAATTGGCAGCTTAAGCAACCTAATAGCTTTATTTGCAGTGGATACTACCTCGAGCTACAATGCTTTGCTCGTAAGGGATTGGTTACATGCCAATTATTATATCCCTTCTTTACTTCACTAGTTGTTAATCTTCTGGAACCATGACAAGTATGAAGTTGTTATGGCAGATAACGGGCCATTCATTGCTTGCTCTAACTATGTGGCGACAAAATTCTATGAAGATGGCTTCGGACCACTTGATGTTAAAAGGAGCACTCCACAATCTGCCCAACAACAGGACACGATTGCCATCCTTGATAGCCCATTGACTGAGGTTGAGGTTGGTTAATTGGATGCAGAGTCTGAAGATTTTGATTTCCGGGGATGAATGTGGCCCCTCCTTAAAGAAGGAGATTTTTAAGGCACACCAGAACCCCAATGTGGAGGAGCCAAGACCTCCCAATAATGGCCCAAGAGGCCATCTCCTTAGCATTAGCAAGGCTAGTGGCCTGGCTTGCTGGAGATCAGCTCTGGGCCGAGTAGGATTTTAATGGTTTCTAGGTCCATATTGCACTAAAAAGGAGCTGGCGCTCTCTGACTTACGAGAAGCACCGGCCAAAATGGAGGATTGGAAGGCTGAAATCCAAGATCCTCTCCTCGAGGTTAATTTGGGCTCGACAAAAGACCTATGACCCAACTATCTGAGTGCTCTACTTTCTCAAGAGCAGAGAGAGTAGTACTTGTCTTTGCTTGGCGAATTCAAGGACTGTTTTTATTAGGATCATCATGAGATGCCTGGCCTCGGAAGAAAGGTTGGTTGAGCATAAGCTTCCTATCAAGCTAGGTTCGAGACCCATCGTTTTGGCCCATAAAAGAATGTCCCTACAAGTTATCAATTTGGTTAAAGAAGAGATCAAAAGGATCTTTAAGTCTAAGTTTATCTGAAGTGTTAGGTACATCGAATGGCTGGGAAATGTTATTCCTATCATAAAAAACAATGGCAAAATCAAGGTTTGTATTAACCTTAGGGATCTTAATGCAGCCGCCCTAAAGGACGAGTACCCAATGCCTATTGCTGATGTGCTCATAGACTCAGCATTGAGGCATGAAGTCTAATCCTTCATGGATGGCTACTGTGGGTACTACCAAGTTATGATTGCTTCATAAGATACCCACAAGATGGCATTCCGATGTCCTAGGGCAATATGGACATTTGAGTGGGTGGCTATGCCATTTGGTCTAAAGAGAGCTAGTTCCACCTATCAAAGAGCCATGAACATGATCTTTAATGATCTCATTCGTAAGACCATGGAAGTCTATATAGATTACATCGTAGTTAAATCAAAATCCAAAGTGAAACACTTGGAAGACTTGAGGGGCATGTTCCCTAGAATGAGGACCCATAACCTCACGATGAATACTTAAAGATTGCTTTTCGAGTACATGCTGGAAAATTTTTTGGTTTTCTAGTGCACCAAAGTGGCATCGAAGTAGATATTAATAATACTAAGTCCATCCAATAGGCCAAACCACCTTCAAATTAAAAAGAGCTTCAACGCTTCCTAGAGCAGGATAATTTTGTAAGATGCTTCATCTCAAATGTCGCAGGAAAAATGAAAGTATTCACTCTACTACTGAGGCTCAAACCTGAGAAAAACTTCAAGTGGAGGAGCCATATCAAGCAGCTTTCGACGCCATCATGGAGTACTTGATTAGGCCCCCAGTTCTTATTCTACCGAAGCAGGGCAAACCTTTAAAGATCTATTTCTCTGCTTCTGAGGAATTTATTAATTGTTTGCTTGTATAGGACGATGAGCAAGGGTTTGAACAGGCTATTCTCTACCTTAGTTGCTGCTTAAATGAATGCGAAATAAAATACTCCTCGATTGAAAAATTGTGTCTGATTATTCTCTGCATTGGTAAAATTGAGATATTACTTCTTGGCATTTACTATATACAAAGTTGTTCAAATAGCTGTCCTTAAATACACGCTACATATATCATATATATGGGAGAGGTTGAACAAGTGGGGTACAGCTCTACTGGATAAGTATAAGGCATTGATGATAGGCCTTCAAGCTGTCATAAAAATGCAAGTCCTCAATGTTATAATCAAGGGGGATTAGTAGCTGGTAATTTGCCAAATAAAAGCGGAATTTCAATATTTGAGCAATACATTGAATCAATAATTATCAGTAGTACAAACGTTGTTGAGTAAATTCGATGGTGTACACTTTGAGCATATCCCTAGTGAACAAAACAAAGCAGCCAATGACTTAGCCTATTTAGCATCAAGGTATAAATTGCCTAGGACATGGTGCGAACAAATTAAGGTCATTAAAACCAATTTTATGGACCGTGTCATCGAGTTCACTGAGTCTTTCTATGTTTAGAGCGAAGTAATGCCAAGTGGACACTTGGAATGCTTTAAAACCCGTCAAGCTATCTTGAGTCAACGTGAGGATTGGAGGAAGCCTCTAATGGAGTACTTCAAGAACCCTCAAGGTTACATTAAGGATAGACAAATGAAGATGAGGGCTCATAGATTCCATCCTGATGATGAATACGGAGATTTATAAAAAAGGGATGCCGGTGGAGTGCTTCTCAAGTGCCTTGACTTGGATGAAGCAATGCTAGTGATTGTAAGAGCCTATGAGGGTATCTGTGGATCCCATCTAGCTGGCAACAAATTCATTGGCTCATCAGATGTTATGGCTATTGCTGGCCATCAATGAAGGATGACTGCATAAAGTACGTTAAGGGGTGCAAAGCATGCAAAAGACACAGTCATCTGCCAAGAGTCCCTATTGCTGAAATGCTTGCTATTATCAAAGCCTGGCCATTTAAAGGTTGGGCAATGCACATCATAGGAGAAATTAACCCTCTTTCTAGCAAGCAGCACTCTTACATTCTTGTGGCCATAGATTATTTCACAAAGTGGGTAGAGGCTAAGCAATATAGGATCATTAATCCATAAGATGTGACTAATTTTGTCAAAGAATACATCCTATATAGGTCTGGTATCCCAGAAACCATTACTATGGACCATGCTAGAATATTCAATGGAGCTGAAATTAAGGAGTTTTACAAAGAGTTTTAATATAGAAATTTTGAACTCAACCCCTTACTATGCTCAAGCACATTGCTAGACAGAGTCAACCAATAAGATTCTGAAGGCCAATATTGAAAAGTTGATTGAGGACAATCCCAGAAAGTGGAATGAATTGCTACTGGATTCCCTTTGGGCTTACAGGACATCCAAACGAGATACAACTAGAACTACTCCCTTCCATTTGACATATGATCATGATGTCGACTCTTAATGAAAGTAACAGTTCAGTCTATTCGACTAGGTCATCAAGGGAGGTTTTCTGAACTTGAGTACGAGCAGGCTATGTTAGGTGAACTAACTACCTTAGACCAAGTGAGGCTTGATGCTCTTCACAAGTTGGAAACACAGAAGAAGAGAGTGGCCAAAGCCTACAACCAACGGGTCAAGGCTAAATCTTTTGACTTAAGAGATATAGTCTAGCAAGTGGTTTTACCCATTGGCCAGAGAGATCTTGTCTTCAGGAAATGGTCCCAAAACTGGGAAGGCCCATTCGAAGTCATCGAGGTGTTTGGAGGCAATGCTTACTTACTCCAAGATCTAGATGGAAGGACTCACCTGAGGCTATTAGTGGAAAGTTCCTAAAGAAATATGTACTACCAATTTAGGATTCTATCAAGGAAGTCTTTGAGTATAGATTCCCTGAATTATGGGCTCAATTTCAATATCAATATCTTGAGGATCAACCCCATGATCCTTAGGTTTAGAAAATAGAAAGGAGGGGGAGGGGGGGGGGGGGGGGGGGGGGGGGGGGGGGGGGGGGGGAACCCTCAATCTCAGAGACACATTAAAAAAAACTCATATTTTATTAATATTATCAAATAGTACATGGCTTATATGCAAACTAATACAGGCAAGTGACTTGTATGGCCAAAAATCTCTTTATAAAAGAAAGAAAAAAAAAATGAAGACAGAAAGAGTTGAGTCCTAATTCTCACTAAGGATTCGTCTACAGAAGACAACCGGCTGGTTGCGTTGTTCAGCTCGTGGCCTAAGCAAAGAGCTTCCTTCTTGAGAACTTGGCCCCTTCTTTGAGCTTCCATGGTAGCTTCCTCAAGCCTTCCAAACATAGTGCCTTAAAAAGAAGTGTTGTTGTCTCAAGGAAAGCAGTTTTCCCCTAAGATGACCCAATTTCTCTTTCAGTTGATGAATTTCATTTGCCACGCCCTCGATCTAGTAAGCATGCTGACATTGGGTCTTTTTGGCTGCCTCGAGATCTTGAAACAAAATTTGCAAGCCACTAATGTTAGATGAACACCCTATGTTCTTTATGGCATCCTGGCAACGCTGCCTCTGTTGATAAAGGGCTAGGACCTCATTGCTCACCCCTCATAATCACTCCCTCAAGGATTTCGAGTTCTTTGGCGACAACAGAAGTGTTATGATCGAGGATAACCTCAAATCGTAACCTAGGGAAAGACAGAGTTTAGATGAGATAAGAAGTAAATTGAGTTGAGAGGGAGAAAGATCTCAAAAGAGATATTTTATATTTTCATCGAATGAGTACTACAATATCAAGAACACTACTTATACTAATCTAGCTTAGGAAGATTACAAGGAAAATATCTAACACTTCACTTCACCTAGATAAGACTTAATTATCACTTAACTATACTTAATCGACTCAACTAACACATTTGAAGTAACCAAGGTAATTAAGCAATTACTAAAGCTTATCCTATTTTATTACAATCTTGACTTATTCCTGCTCACTTTCACATGCCCCATCTATGAGAATCATAACAATACTCCCCTCTTAAGAGATTCTTGTCCTCAAGAATCTGAGGGAAGATATGAGATTTTGAAGACCCCTTATTGATGTAGAGTATAAGCTGAAAGTGATGAATTCCCTTGCTGAAATTTGCAGCTGAAGAGAACATCTGAAGTAATGAGTACATCTAAATTTTGTGTTGGTCTCCTACTTCTACCACAATGCTAACACAACTAATCTCACAAAAGCTGCTTCTGAACTCCGCTAACAATGTCTTACAGCTGATTTGGAGAGTTCATCTCAGGTTGTCTGCCTATATCATTCCAAATCTGCCAAACATTAACACCAACAATCTCACAGATGAACCTCGTGTTGCAAATAGCCTTGCCACACTTCAATATGTTGCAACAATCGAGCATTGATGGTCGAGATTGTAGCAAATGGAACCCAAGAATGCAGCTGTTTCGAATATGCTTGTACTCCTCTTTGAAATGCTGGTGAATAACCTTGCTGTGCTTGGTACAGCCTATTAACATCTGCCTGATGCTGAGAGATACTGAGGAAAAAAAGTGCATCAGCTAGAACACAAAACTTGTAGTTCCCAATCTGAATTCCAAGTCCTTGGTTGCCTTCTCAACACACCCAAGAAGGACACTGTAGTAAGCCTTGCAAATCCTAGCTCTTTTCCTGCTTGCTAAGAGCCTCTTAATAGAACTAAGGCCCCTAAGGCTCTCATGGTTCCAAAAATGAATCATAAGCTCTTAATTGGCAACACAATCCTTCAATCTAGATCTGTACAATCTGGGGCAGATGTCACCCTCGTTGTTAACATTGTAGCAAGCTGAGAGCTTATGAATTTCAACAGGAAGACTTGTTGCTGACTGTTGATGCACTGATATTGGAGATACTGCTGACGTGAAGAATCCATAGTAGAAAACCCGATGTCTTACTAAAGTTAAGTGCACTGTGACAACACTCAACTGAGTCCTTCCTGAACTTGCATCAAGGTTGATAAACAGCTCACAGTGCTCCTGACTTTGCCTAGAAAATTGCCACTGTCAAGCGCCCATTCGCATATGATGGTTGTACACTTGGACAATTTGATTGTCCACTCTTCAACTCTTTTAATTATGTTTAAACCTCCCTTGCACCACACAATCATGATCACAAAATCCAAATCCTTGAGCATGTTATACTTGTCAAGAAACATCTTATTTTCCTAGAGAAGTAGATAATCTTGAGGCCTTCCATTGTAGATCGAGATTGGCTTTTCCTTTACACGTAATGTCTAGGTTGAATAACACTTCTTGTGATTTAAGTGCGCTACCAATTTGATCTCAACTCCTTGCCGCAATATGAACTTCAAATGCAACTTCCTAATGCTCATGACTTCATTGTGCACTTGCAATTCTTAAGTTGTTATAGTCAATGGCACTACATCTTGTTAAATGGATTGAGAGGCTCCAACACTACCTTGAGATGTGGGAAGGCTTGCAACCATGAACTCCTTAAACACTACTGAATCAAGAGCATGTAAATTCACATTACTTTGGTTGATGTTTGCCTACTGCTATGCTGAATTTTCTGCTACAACCTTCGAATATGATTCAGGGACTTGTGTTTTCCTCACCTCAACAAGTTCAAGTTGAATCTTTGTATCAATAACTTGTTTTGCTGCTGTAATTACCATATTCAAGCTATCTCCAACACCACCATATGTGTCTTGCTCACATGTCTCATGTGAATGTTGATTAGCTTCCAATGTAGGACAAAACTCTTCCTTAGCTTGACAATTAATAGATCCTACCACTTCAAGCTCACCCTTCATTTTATTACAGATGTTGAGGTAGCTTATGTCCATAACACAACATCCATCAAAGATGTTTCTCCCATGTAATGAATTAAGAGCTGTGTCGGCACTCCTTCTCATATAGTAACTAATGGGAGCCGTATCCTTAATGATGGAAGTTGAGACCACCTTGATACTTTCAAGAGGACTATAAGACCAAAATACTTGGTAGAGAACATCCTCATTTATAAGGTAAAGAGGTTTCAATACTTTGACAGAAAGTCTAACAACTTGAAGCGAAGCTGGATCGAGCCAACGCGGCATTACTTATTGTACATTTTGACAGCACTTAAATGGAATCTGGTGAGGTCAAGTACAAATTCTAGTAGTTCAGGCTCGATTTAATGAGATGTCCGCAGCTCTAATTAACTTCAGCTACTTGATCACAAGAACAACACATTAAGCTAACAAGATCTCAAGAATGGAGCTTAGTTCGAGATCAATTTCATGAGGTTCAGTATGTAATCAGTTAGATTGAGTCCAAATCTAGCTTAATCAATGACTCAAGTTCACAATATCACAAGACTTAACTGCCGCACAAACAAACGGCAAGGTTTTTGAACTAAATTCATAATCAAGCATAACCTGGCAGTTAGAATCTGTTGCTGATGCAGCAAAGTCTGAGAATCTGGACAGCTAACTATAATCTTGATCCAATGCAACTCTAAGCAGCAAAACCTAGCTTAGATGCAGCACGAACTGAAAATTCCAACAGCCTACGCATAACTCTTGTTCAAACACCACCAAAATAGAACATGATCTCGAATCACTCTGAATCTGAATCTGAAATACCAGCATAGACAAAATCTGAAGATAATTCAGCAAGTTTACTCTAGAATCTTGAGCCACCGCAAGCTTTTGCACAAGAATTTCAAAGCAATGATGATATATTCCAAAAGCTAACTTTCACCAGTTGATTCAGTACGAACTTAACCCAGTTGAAGTAAATTCAACTAAGTCAAATGCAAATCATCAAGCATCAGCGAAGAAGTAACTAAATTCAGTTAGTAACTGCAAGTTCATTAATCAAGATTTCAAAATTGAACTCCTAACCAATTTGCAATGCGATCAAGGATATTTGATATCAAGTGACGCTTGATTTGGAAGCCAAACGAGGCTCTGATACCAATTGTTATGATCAAGGATAACCTCAAATCATAACCTAGGGAAAGAAAGAGTTTAGATGAGATAAGAAGTGAATTAAGATGAGATATTAGAGAGAAAGGTTAGATGAGAGAGAGAAAGATCTCAAAAGAGAAATTTTGTATTTTCATTGAATAAGTACTATAATATCAAGAACACTACTTATACTAATCTGGCTTAGGAAGATTACAAGGAAAATATCTAACACTTCACCTAGACAAGACTTAACTACCACTTAACTATACTTAACCGACTCAACTAAAACATTTAAACTAAGGTCCTTAAGCAATTACTAAAGCTTATACTACTTTATTAAAATCTTGGCTTATTCCTACTCACTTTCATATGCCCCGTCTATTAGAAGGTCCTCCTTTAAGGCTTTCACCAGAGCCATATACTCTTAAGAGTTAGCTCTTTCAGCTAAGGTAAAAATAGGGAGATGTGCAAGTTCCCTCGGTCTCCAGAATCTTGGGGACACTTGATTTAGTTGCTGGAAGGCCTGCCCACGACTTGCCCCAAACTTGTCTTAGGGAGAGGTCATCCCCCTTAGTGGTGGAGAAGGAATGGCTCTTAGAGGTGTGACCTATAAAAGGGTGAACATCAAAAGGGAGTTAGATTAAATCTTAACTTTGGGAAAAAACAATCAAGGTCAGGGGAATAATTATTACCTCTGAAACCTCAGCGTGAAGTAAACAAAAGACTTCTACTGGCATCTCTACCATTAGAACTCCGATAGCTCTTCAACCATAGGGACGTTTTCCTTGAGGGAATCTCTGGGAAACAATGCTTGCATGTTAGGACCAAATATGGTTTCAAACATCAATAGTTGGGAAGCCAAGTTACAGAATCTTACCTTCAAAAATTTTCTCAATGAAATTTGAGCCTCCTGGGAGGAGGAATGAAGCCTGCACAAGGCCCTGGTTTATAGAGACAGGGAAGGAAACCTCTTCAGAAGGATAACTAATAATTGGGACCGCAGCAGAGGTGGCCATGCCACTTACTTCTTAAGTACTTAAGCTTATTGATTTAGTACTTCGACTGAGCTCTAGTATAATCTCTTAAGGTGAAGAATCTGGCATCTCCAAAATTACTCGAACAGGCTCTTCCTGTGGCTAAAAAGAGAGTCAAGTTAGGAGCTGCTTTGATAAAAATAAATGATACACCAATCAAGAAAAACCAATACCTTTGGTTTACGAATCCCGGCAATTCTTTCTCTCACTAGCTATGAGATGGATACTTTTTTGTCTTCTCCCTCCTCTGCTGCATGAACAGCTCAAGTAGGAAGAGTTAGGGGAAACTCCTTCTGCTTTCTCTTTCTTAAGCCACCAACCTATAAGGCTGGTGAAGAGGTTCCGAGGGGGATTCCTCTCGCAACATCTAAGTAAAGCTCCTAGTATTAGCACTCCTGGGGGTTGCCTAGATTGTTACTGTAAAAGGTAAAGAATAGAGATTAGTCTTTCTTCAATCCACTAAAATAAAATTGAAGCATGCTTCAAAGTTGGCGGTTTACGTAATCATGCCTTCTGTTGTCCAGATGCTGATGGGCTGGCTTCGTCTCGAGCTGGGACCTACAAGCTCAAACAAAAGAATAAAATATTGCTTGGTGCCTCTAGCCTTCAAGGAAGACCAATAGGCTTGAAACCAAGTTGCAAAACGTGGTGTGGCACATAGGGTGTACCTACAAACAATAGGATACCCATGAAGGGATTTCACTTCTTAGTTCAGCTTAAGGAGCTCCGTAAGTTGAATAGGTTGGATGGAGATCCTCTTAGCCCTCCAAAGGTTCTTGGTCCTTAGACTAGGAAAAGGGTTGTCTTGGACCACACCAAAATGCCTTGCAAACTATCCAGGCCTATACGTTTCTACACCAGGATGAGTCTGCTGATGAAAGTGTAGATCTTAAGGGCATAGGATTCCCTACCGGATCTGTGAATTGACGTCCATAGAGACATTGTAATAAAGGTCAAATTTCTTAATCCAAAGTGGACCAAAATTCCTCACCTTAAAGGGAGTTCATTGAGTACCCTTTTTACCTTGAGGAGATATTAATCTCCCAAGGCATTGGTTAAAGGAGCATCCTAGGGGTAGTTGGACCGCATGACGAGCGAAGTACTCCCCAAAGTAGGAAACCCTTCACTTATGGGAGTATAAGGGGCCCTGGCATAGAGCTCAAAAAGATAAACTTAGGCCCAAAGCTGGACCAGCCACAAGGTCCACCTGTTTCGATAGCATAATTCTTAGCCAAGATGTTCCTCAGGCATCCATATACTTGGGCCAAAAATAATAGTCCCAAGTTCAATAGACCAGTGGCAAAGACTAAGCTTACAACCATGGTCTTCAGAAACTTCAAGACTGAGTTGGAGGAGTTAGCAGAAAAAAAAACTTGTTTAAGCAAAAAGGGTAACAACATGTCTCTTCTTTTCTTGAACCTTGCCAAAGTCATGAGCCCCCATTACAAACATCTTACCAAAAGACTCAACCAGTAGGAAAAATGATTATAAAGAAGGAAGAGGCAAAAGTTTCTACCTCATTAGAAATAAAAGAGTCACAAGGCAAATCCTCTCCTACCTACGAAAGACCTGTTAAGGCCACTATATCCTCCAAAGTAATTCCAAAAAATCCCTCAGGGAGGACAAAAGCGTTATAATAGGTGTTCCAACAGCATGTGAGCGCTATCACAATAGGGTAATCATACTTGAAAGCGATGGTGCTGAGCCTGATTGCTTCTTAAGTAAGAAGATTCTTCCATTTCTCTTCGTGGGTCACCGTTAAATTGTCCACCCACTCAACGTATCGCTTTATCAAGAAAGTCCATCCTTTGAAAGATTTTGTGGCTTTAAGATGCATCTTCCTTCCCAAGAATAACCCACAGAAATTTTGTCAAGCAAAGGAGATTTGTCAGTATATGGAAAAAGTACTTGAATACTTAAAAAATCTTCGGATGGGTCAAAGATAGGCTCTAGGCATACAACATGAAGGAAGATGAAGGATCATTCTCTGGTAACCGAGAAAGATCCTCATCGATGAGATCAATTTAACATTGGAGCACATAAGAGATTATCAAGAAGTCTGATTGAAGCAAACGTGGCAATTGCTCAATTGGCTATCAGCTTGAGCAATGGGAGCAGAGACAACAAATGAAATTTGGGCCATCATTAGATTAGAGGAAGCAAAGGATGGATAGTTGATTGGATTAAGATTAAGAGATTCAAGAACAAAAGTAAGAACTTTGTAAGAGCACTTGAAAAAGAGAATAGATCAGGAAAGTAAAAACTTCGAGCACTCACTGTCATTTTTACTGACATGTGGGAAGGAAAGTAAGTGACGCACAGTGTTCTCTCGAGCTCGCTGTAGTAGTTGAGGGTCAAATCAGGCAGAATTTTTACCCACTGTAAATTTGAATTTTCGACGGCTAAAAGGGGGCATTTGTTTACACCTTAATTTCAAAACGGACTGGGACGATGCCATTTTGGGCAATGTGCCACATGCTCAACATGTGAGGCCCATCTCAAGGGAAGTCTGGCCTTTAGGTACCAAAACAACGTCGTCTCAAGCACATCATTCTGAAGAGATGATCATCCTAACAAGGGTATCAACCAATCTGGGACTCAAGATGGTTGAAGGGTACAAGGAACTCGAGTTCAAAGGACTACCAAGAAGGCTACAAGACAGGTGGTTATCAGGCTCGAGATGGATACTTGGAGTGCAATGTCAAATATTTAGGCCCTAAGCATAATCTAAGAGGACGTGGGCCTTCTAGAAGGGACTTCTGCTAAGATTGCGAATGTGAACACCAAGAAATTCCCTCCAATACTGAATTAAGGACACGTTCATTGATATTTTGCGTGCGCAAGAGGAAGCTTAGTGGTCTGACGTGGGAAGAGTTGCCATAGAATTAGCAGCAATAGTTATTTTCCATTTTCTACAAATAAAGGACTCTGCGTCAGTCCGAAAAACAACAACACAATACAAAACTTCATCAAATTTTCTTTATAGCACATTTGTGCTTTTTACTTAGGAGTAGAGTAACTTATCATGGCTTAGCTTAATGTAGAATTTGTTGTACATGCTTCATCAGTAATACAGTTCCTTAGGCCTTTGGTATGAACTTCCAGTTTTAATCTATTCAAAAATTTTGATGAATTGAGAATTGAGGCTTTTTGTTTATGGCTTAAATGGCCAAGGCTTGGCCTTGATTGCGTTGGTCTTAACACTGTTGTCACTCCTTAATATGTCAGGCGACCTTAGGTTCCAACCATTGTTTATAGCTTTGATGGCCAAGGCTTAACCTTGATTACGTTGGTCCTTATTAAGTGACCTAAATACGGTTTGCTCCACCTTAATCTTTTTAGACCTTAACTCATTTGTGTTATTATAAGTCAAATGTGCTAGGCTTAAAAACCAGATTGACTCAGGCTTGTAAGTGCACTATTTAGCTCTTGGATTTTTCTCTATCCTTGTTCTTGAATTTTAAGTGTATGAGAAAATGTGGTTGTGGGCCCTACTCCGCCACTGTAACTACCACTTGAGTTAGGTCCATATCTTTTTATTTTTTGTCAACATATATACACATACATGTACATATACATATACATACATACATATATATATATATATATATATATATATATATATATAATGTGTGTGTGTGTGTGTATATAAATCCACATAAATACTTAACAAAAGTCTTCTTAATTGAAGCATAAGCTAAAGTCACAGTATTACCAAAGTCCGATTGATAAGTCCAATTTAGTGTACAATTATTCATATAATTTTGGTTAGTTTTCTAACCATTTTACCTCAAAATTTTATCGCTATTGCTCGCTTTTGCTCTTTTTTGTTTCTATTTCCATTTATGTGCAAAAACACTTATTTTATGCTAAATTTTAGTAGGTTTTATCATCAAAATAAATATTTGAATGCTAGATACATCAAACAAAAGCATAAAAATGAGCTAAATCAATCAAAATACTAGTTTTAGCAAGAAATAAGCAAGTTCATGTACAATTCAATTCAACTTGCAAAAATGGGTAGCAAAATGCACAAATCAAGAGCAATGATTGATTAAACAATACATTAACATGTCAAACTTGATGTAAACTATGAATTTAGGTGGTGTTAAGCTCAAAAATCTAAAGCAAAACAGCAAGAACAACAACAATGCAGAGAATGAACATTAAGCCGGCAAAATTCACTTCAACATGAAATTTTATGTGGCAAAATGGAAAAATAAGGCGAAATCACTTCTTGTAAATTTTATTAACATGTTATAATTTATGTTAAAGCTGATTTTGGGCAGCCAAATTTGAAAAAAAAAGAAGAAAAACAGCAAAGGATAGCAAGTTGCAGAAACCGAAAACCAACCTGCACAATTCACTTCAACTTGCAATTTTGGGTCGTAAAATTGACGAATCAAGTGAACGAACCTCTTTTACACATCAATAACATGTTCAATTTGAGTTTAAGACCGATTTTGGGCTGCCATAGTTGAAGAAAAATGAAGAAATCATCAGCAAGTTGCAAACCTGCGAATTGGCAGGAGCTGTAGATGTGTGGTGCAATGAGCTTTAAGCTTGCAATTTTTTTGTATTTTTTTTAATTCCAACCTTATGAACTATAAATAGGGATTCTTAGGAGATGTTTTAGCATCAATAAATCCAGAAATATCAAATACAAGGTAGAGAAATAAGGTCGAAATTCGTAGGAAGAAAGAAGGAGGAGAAAAGAAATTTGGTTTGAAATTTTGCATTTTCAAGTTCTTTTCTATCTTTCTCTTCATTAAGTTCATGAATTTTTTGTCAAATATATATTATATTAAGTTTATCATGAATTAATTTTGTTATTCTGAGGCTGCGATGTAGACTAAGTTTTAATATATGCTTATTTCTAATTCAAAGTATTCAATGTTTATGTTATTGTGTTCTTGAAGTGTTTGTCATTGTTTTTCAAGAGTTTTAAATGCTTGATCACCATTTAATGCCTATAAATATTCATAATGAGTCCGCAAGGAGATTTATGATGATTGCTAAGGTGATAAGCACCACAAATTGGCTGAATCCTCGAGAGAGATTAACACGATTTGTGTGGTTTTCAAAAAAGAAAATCATATAGCTTTAAAAACTCTTTTCTTATTTAAATTCATGCATGAGAATGATGGGTTAATATGTAAAAGAGAATGCGAAATGTTGCTAGAGAGAGAATATTTAGTAAATTAGGAATTTCAACCATCGACACGTAATAACAACTTGAATAACGAGAATAGAAAGGCGTATTGATGCAACTAGGTGAAATCGGATGCTTTGGATTTTATTAAATCATAAAAACCACAAAAATTCAGTAAACTTTAGATAAAATTCAGTAAACAAATTTTGTTTCCTCTTATTTTAATTTATTTTATATCAAAAACCTCAATTTTCGGTCTTTCAAATAGTGTTAAAGCTACTAATTTCGGTAATTGCTCAATAACAATCCTCATGGAAATGATACTCTACTCACTACTTTATTATTTGATATGACTAGTGCACTTGCTCAAGCACACGCAAAGTCTGCATCAAGTTTTTGGTGCCGTTGCCGGGGATTGTCTCAATATGAGTGATATCAATACCAACTAGTTTTGGTGCTTATTTGAAATTGTTAATAATTTGTAAATTTTGTTAAATTTGAAATATAAGTCTCTTTTCATTCATTTATTTATTTCTAAAGATAATTCTCAAAAATAAATAAATTCGTATATACCCCACTAAAAAAAATTGTTAGTTTTGTGTTATTTTGTAATTTTTCTTATATTTTTTCTTTATTTTCATTTTTTTTTTTGCTTATTAATTCACTTTGTTAGGGTTTTAAAAAGTTAAGATATTTTTAAATTTTTCGAAAACATTATGGTTACTACCTCATCTTTTTCTTTAAAATTTGTGTTTTCTTAACTTTTATTTTGGATTGTTGTATTTTAGGTTTTCTGATTAATTTTAACTTTATTTTAATCTTTTTTTTAGTCATCTAGATATGTTTTTCAAAGTTAGGTATGTTATCCTAAAGTTTTTCAAAAACTTTAGTACTACTAATACCCCTTTCTTAAAACTCAGTTTTCAAAGGTTGTTGTTGTCTTAACCTTTCTCTCAAATTTTATTTTTTTTTTTCCTCCAACACTTAAGTTTTTTTTTTTATTTATTTATTTTAATTATTTATTCCAAAAAAAAGAGTGATGGCTTGCTACAACTTCACAAGACCTCAAAACCAAGCTGTATTTGATGCATTATCTGCTCAACTTTCACAAATTGAAAATATGATTACTGCTAGTACTCCAAGACGTGAATTTTGCGCAGGTAACCATACTAGTATGGAATGCCAAATAGGTAATAGCTTTTCTTCATTAGGTTTTGAGCAATATAACTTTATGAGACCTCAATATCAAGCTATACCGAAAAGAAAACTGAGCATCATGAATATAGTGAATTATCTGCTTAACTTTCACAAATTCGAGAAATATTAAATGAGATGACTGCTGCTTGTGCTCCTAAATGTGAATTTTGTGTAGGTAACCATGCTATTATGGAATGTCAATTAAGTAATAGCTTTTCCTCATGGGGTTTTGAACTAGGTAATTGCATGTCAAATTTTAGCCAACCCCAGTACAATCCCTACTCTAGCACTTATAGTCAAGAATGGATGGACCCTTCTTGGAATCATCACGAAGCATCGTGGTCACCCACTTATCCATCCCAAGAAAAGAACTATAACCTAGAAGGGACATACAGGGAATTCATGGAAACCGCGAGTGACTTAAAGAACCAAAGAACCTTCATCCAAAATCCTGAACCTCAAGTAGGGACCGCAATAGATGAACATTCTGTGAGGTCTGAAGAATTTATGCCTAGCAATACCATCACTAACCTAGGGGACCAAACTAATGCCATAACATTGAGGAATGGAGACACACTAAAAAAACCACCTCAATGTGACACAATCCCCTTAGTCAACTCATAGCCACAAATGACCAAACCTATCTTTGCCTACCCACCACCACCAATCATTGAAATAGAATGTCGAGCCTATCTAACATGGTCAAAAATTTTCGGAACAATGGATGCCTCAGAGAAAAATAGCAGAAGAAATCGGAAAAGAAAATTCAAGCTGTGGCAAATCAGGCTCAAAGATCCCATGATTAGAGAAGGTGGAGGAGGTCGTGTAAAGAAGAGAACAAGAAAGAGTCACGGAAGAAAATGGTCATTATTGAAGGATGGTGGAAACTCTATTCTCCTTCAAGACACGGGATAGATCCACCCAGAAAGTCGAGCTAACGACCATAAACTAAGCGCTTCTTGGGAGGCAACCCAAGTGTTTATATCTTAATTTATCTAATTTTATTTTTCTTTCATTATTTTTATTTTTTTCTCATGTTTATTTTTGATTAAACAGGTATTTTGCAACAAGTTTGGGGGTAGCACAATGTCAACTTGGACCATCAAAAAGCAATCCTCAAACCTGTGAAGCATCTCTCACCCAATTTATCTTTTTAGTTCCTTTTAAAAATAAATTTTAGGGATGGGAAAAATAATGTTAATAATAATAATAATAATAATAAATTAAAAAAATTTAACAAAGTTTATTTGAAAAGTTTTCCGATTTTATGTTTTAGAGTCGGCATCAGTGCCTCCCAGAGTTCGGAGCCTTTGTATGGGGATGTAAATAGTGTCGGCCAACAAAAAGATTGTCTATTTTCTGTAGTTTTAATCATTCGTCTTTCAAAAATTTCAAAAGAAAAAAAAGAGAGAGAATTTATCGTCATGCTTTTTTAGGCAATTTTTCTACTCTTTTTCGTTCGTTTAGTTAGATTTGAATAACCTGATAATTAATTGTTTTTGTGTTCTAATTGCATAACATGATCTAATCTAAGGCACTGTCCTGATAAAACCAGGGTATTTGACATCACTAGATAGCATGGCTGTTTTACTTTTGTTTCTGATTAAAAGATGCTCAAATTTGAATATATTGCATAAAAAGTATCATTTACATAATAGACTTTGAAGAGTTATGCCTGAATCTATAGAAAAATATAATAAAAATAGGGGGAGTGAATCGCTAAGCACCGCTATCCTTTTAAAAAACATTTGTCATTTGGATATGTGCTACGGTGTGATGGTTTCGTGCCTTGGTACCTCGAGCAAGTAAATCCGTAAGGGTGTTTCAACACCTGGTACCCTGGGCCAACTGGAATGGGAGTTGCCGCATCGAAAGCTCGCTACAAGAAGTACTTAGAAAGCTAACAAGGAACCAAGTACCAAAAAAAAAGGGGGGGGGGGGGGGGGGGGGGGGGGGGGGGGGGGGGGGGGGGGGAAATCATCTCTAGCACCGCTATCCCGTTTATAAACATTTTAAAGATATGTGCTACCCATTATGAGGACGTCTCAGTGGTGGCTTCCCTTATTTATAGGTCATCGCCCAGGAGTCGGAGTTTGATTCTCACTGAAGATATACTCGCGAGGTCATAATACGGGCATCTCAGTGGTGGCGACTCTTACTTATGGGTCATCACCTAGGAGTCGGAGCTTGATTCTCGCTGCAGATATGCTTATATAGACTTGAGTAAATAAATTCCTCCAAAAAAAAAAATTGGTGCAAAAATAATTAGTTTTGGGCATACTTGATAAGTCTTGTTATGAGTGGTATAATTTTTGTCCTCTATTCAGTTTGAATATCTTAAGATTAGAAAAAACGGGTAAACTTAATTTGCCTAGCTAACTTTTGAATTCGATTACCTCAGTAATTGACAGATTTTTCCTTGGGAAAGATGGTTTTGCCTTTAAAAAACTTTGAGCCTCAGTTATTCTTCTCTAATTTGAAGTATACCTGCTTTAAATTGTGGAAGAATTCTTAAAAAGCATGAGATCCTGCGCCGTAATGTTCACCCTTGCTCGAGGATGAGCAAGATTAAAGTTTGGGGGTATTTTGATAAGTCTAATTCAGTATATAATTATTCATATCATTTTGGTTCATTTTCTAACCATTTTACCACAAAATTTTATCGCTATTGCTTGCTTTTGCTCTTTTTTTTTTTCTATTGCCATTTCTGTGCAAAAACACTTACTTAATGCTAAATTTTTGGTAGGTTTTATCATCAAAATGAATATTTGAATGCAAGATACATAAAAAAAAAGCATAAAAATGAGCTAAATCAATCAAAATACTAGTTTTAACAAGAAACCACCAAGTTCATGCACAATTCAATTCAACTTGCAAAAATGGGTAGCGAAATGCACAAATCAAGAGCAAGGATTGATTAAACAATACATTAACATGTCCAAATTGATGTAAACTCTGAATTTCAGTAGTGTTAAGCTCAAAAATCTGAAGAAAAACAGCAAGAACAACAACAATGCAGAGAATGAACAATAAGCCTGCACAATTCACTTTAACTTGCAATTTTATGTGGCAAAATGGACAAACAAGATGAAATAACTTCTTGGAAACTTTATTAACATGTTATAAATTATGTTAAAGCTGATTTTGGGCGGCCAAAGTTGAAAAAAAATGAAGAAAAACAGCAAAGGATAGCAAGTTGCAGAAACTCAAAACCAACCTGCACAATTCACTTCAACTTGCAATTTTGGGTCGTAAAATTGACGAATCAAGTGAAAGAACCTCTTTTACACTTCAATAACATGTTCAAGTTGATGTTAAGACTATTTTGGGCGGCCATAGTTGAAGAAAAATGAAGAAATCAGAAAAGTTGTAAACCTGCAGAATTGGCAGTAGTTGCAGATGTGTGGTGCAATGAGCTATTAGCTTGCAATTTTTTTGTATTTTTTTTTAATTCCAACCTTATGTAATATACATAGGGATTCTTAGGAGGTGTTTTATTATCATTCAATCCAGAAAAATCAAATACAAAGTAGAGAAATAAGGTAGAAATTCGTAGGAAGACAGAAGGAGGAGAAAAGAAGAAGTTTGGTTTGAAATTTCGCATTTTCATGTTCTTTTCTATCCTTCTCTTCATTAAGTTCATGAATTTTGTGTTAAATATGTCTTATATTAAGTTTATCATGAGTTTCAAATACTTGATCACCATTTAAAGCCTATAATGATTCATAATGAGTCCGCAAGGAGATTTATGATGATTGCTAAGGTGATGAGCACCACAAATTTGGCGAATTCTCGAGAGAGATTAACGTGATTTGTGTGGTTTTCAAAATAAAAAATCATAGAGCTTTAAAAACTCTTTTCTTATTTAAATTCATGCATGAGAGTGATGGGTTAATATGTAAAAGAGAATGCTAAATGTTGCTCGAGAAAGAATATTTAGTAAATTAGGATTTTCAACCATCGACACGTAATAACAACTTGAATAACGAGAATAGAAAGGCGTATTGATACAACTAGGTGAAATCGGATGCCTTGGATTTTATTAAACCATAAAAACCCCAAAAAATCAGTAAACTTTAGATAAAATTCAGTAAACAAATTTTGTTTCCTTTTATTTTAATTTATTTTATATCATAAACCTCAATTTTTGGTCTTACAAATAATGTTAAAGCTGCTAATTTTGATACTTGCTCAATAACAATCCTCGTAGGAACGATACTCTACTCACTACTTTATTACTTGATACGACTAGTGCTCTTGCGAAAGCATACGCAAAGTCTGCATCACAGATACTCCAACATACCACAACCTTTTCTTCGAAAATGGTGAGTTGTTAGGGTGGATTGGACGAAGACTATCAGTCCATTAGTATTTGATTTCAGCCAACTCTCAATCTCATTTGATTTACATAGTAAATCCATTAGGTTGCAAGGCATTGTGGACTAGGGACAACTTATGATGTTAAGTGGCAAGAAGGTTGAGGGAATATTGAGGAGAAAGGATTATCTATCGGTTAGACACCTCTTCTCTATTTCAGCAGAATCAGTTCAAGAGAAGAAGAAGCTTGAGCCTCCAATTTTGAAGCTGATTAGGAAGTACATTGGTTTTTTTGAGCAACCTAAGAGCCTTCCTCTTAAGAGGACTTTGGACCATGCAATTCCATTGAAGACTAGCTCCGATCTAATAAATTTGAGGCCTCATAAGTACCCACATTAAAAAAAAGAGTGAAATTGAAAGGTAGGTGGATGAATTGCTTAAGACTGAATTCATCAAACATTCGCAAAGTCCATTTGCTTCCCTTGTGATTTTGGTTAAGAAGAAGGATGGTTCTTCACGCATTTGCATAGATTACAGGCAGCTGAATTCTATTACCATCAGGGATAAGTTTCCAATTCCTATCATCGATGACTTGTTGGATGAATTATATGGTTCTCATTTCTTTTCCAAGTTGGATCTGAGGCAGGGGTATCATCATATTAGAGTTCTTGAGCAGGATGTGCATAAGACTACTTTCCGAACTCACCATGGGCATTACGAGTTTGTGGTGGTGCCATTTGAATTTACAAATGCTCCAGCTACATTTCAAGCCTTGATTAATTCAGTTTTTAAGCCCCTATTCAGGAAGTTTGTCTTGGTTTTCTTTGATGACATATTGGTATATAGTCCCTCACTTGAAACACGTATGGACCATCTGAGACAAGTATTTGATCAGATGAGGCAAAACAAGTTATTTGCCAAGCTATCCAAGTGTACCTTTGCTTAGAGCAAGGTTGAATATATGGGCCAACTTATCTCTTCAGAAGGTGTGGCTACTGATCCAGCTAAGGTTGATGCGATGAAGAATTGGCCAATACCTGTTTCTCTTAAGCAGTTAATGGGCCTCTTGTTTCTGACCTGTTATTATAGGAAGTTTGTGGCTGGATATGGTATGATTGCTAAACCTCTTACTTATTTACTCAAGAAGGATGTCTTTCAGTGATCTAAGAAAGCTCAGGAAGCATTTGATTGTTTGAAGATGGAAATGTGTTCAGCTCCGGTGCTTCTTATGCCTGATTTTAGTGTTCCTTTCATCTTGGAGACTGATGCTAGTGGCACCAGTGTGGGAGCTGTTCTTTCGCAAGGGGGTAGGCCAATAGCCTTCTTGAGCCACAGTTTGAGTTCCAAGCACTTGGGATTATCCATTTACGAGAAAGAGTATTTAGCAATTATGTTGGCTGTTAAGAAGTGGAGGCATTACTTGGATGGACAACACTATGTTATAAGAACAGATCATCAAAGTTTGAAGTACTTATTGGAGCAGAAAATCACTACAAGAGTGAAGCATAAGGGCCTTATAAAGATGTTGGGGCTGGACTATTCGATTGAGTATTTCAGAGGCAAAGAAAACTTAGCTGCATATGCATTGTCATGCGAGTTTGAGGGGCTAGAATAGGCTTCTTGTTCAGCTATTTCTGTGGCCATTCCTTCTTGGATGGAAGAGCTACACAAGTCTTATGATGGTGATTCCCTTGCTCAAAAGTACAGCATTTAGCATAAAGAATGGCTCTTCTGGAGATGAGTCTGATGTGACTATGGCTCATGGAATTGTGAGAATCAAAGGGAAATTGTATGTTGGCTCGGTGGCTTATTTGAGGAGACAAATAATCACAGATTCACATGGGTGAGCTTGGGGAGGACACTCCAGTATTGAAGGGACATACCAAAGGTTGAGACAGTATTTCCATTGGCAGGGTCTGAGGAAGGATGTTTGGGATTCTGTGCAATCCTGTGATGTTTGCCATCGTGCCCAGTCCAGTCACTTGCACTACCAAGGGTCACTGCAACCCTTACCTATTCCTAATATAGCATGGCAGCAAATAAGCATGGATTTTATTGAGGGGTTGCCTAAGTTTGAAGGCAAGGAAGTGATTTGAGCAGTTGTGGATAGATTTACCAACTTTTGGCATTTTTTGGCTTTGAGTCATCCAATTTCATCTAAGCGACTTGCAAGATTATTCTTGGATGACATCTAAAAGGTCCATGGGTTGCCTCAATCCATCATATATGATCGTGATAGGTTGTTCACTAGCAGCTTTTAGCGCGAGCTCTTCTTACTGTTGGGTTGTACTTTGGCCATGAGCTCTTCATGTCACCCACGAACTAATGGGAAGACTGAAAGGGTGAACTAATGCCTAGAGCTGTACTTGAGGAGCATGACTTTTAGCTATCCGAAGTAGTGGAACAGATGGTTAGCTTTGGTTGAGTTCTAGTACAATTCACACTCTCATGCTGCATTGGGGACAACTCCATTCAAGGCTCTTTGTGTCCATAATCCTCCATCTCCCATGTTGATACCAGGTGTTTCCTCTTCTGTGGGTGAAGTTAATGATCTATTGATGTAGAGGAAAGAATTGGTACAGTAGCTGAAAGACAATCCACAATTGGCTCAGGCAAGCATGAAGTTCTTCGCTGATAAGAAAAGAAGAGATAAGTCAAGTTGGAGATTTTGTTTATTTGAAATTGCCACCTTATAGACAGTCTAGTGTGGCAGTACACAAGAATGTGAAGCTCAGTTCTCGTTTCTTTCGTCCATTTAAGATTTTGGAGAAGATTGGACAAGCTGCTTATAGAGGGTAGGATTAGCTTGAAGGTTGCACTAGAAGTTACTTCTAATGGGAAGCTGAAGCAGGAGACTGTAGCTATTCTTTGATCTAGGGAAGTTCAGTGATATAACAGATCAGTTGAAGAAGTTTTGGCCCTAAGGACTAACCTGGATCGGGAAGCTGCTACTTGGGAAAACTTGAGCTTTCTAAGAAGCCAATTTCCTTTGTTTCATTCTTGAGTCAAGAAATGGTGTTTAGGAGGGGGTATTGTCATGGTACAGATTCGGAAGTGGTCTTGTAGTGACAATTCATGTATTGTTTTTAAATAAGTGGGTTGGTGGGAAAGAGCTTGTAATAGTCTTGGGTTAAGTCGGTTAGTTCATTGGATTTGGTCCAACTGACTTAGGTGAATCCTGGTATAAAGATTTATCTTGTATTATAAGTTCGTCATTGATGAATGATAATATTGAGTTCCTCTTTTCTCAACTCTAATTTCTCTAATTCTCATCTAATTCTCTAATTCTCTTCTCTTCTCCACTATAAGTCTTCACCTATCTCATGTTATGATTCAAGATTGATCTTGAAGCACAACAGGTTCCTATGTAGACTCACTCCCTAATAACAATGACTCACTTTTGCACTTTTTTTTGTTTATCAATTTTTGGCAACCACATTACACTTAATTGCAAACAAAATAAATCAAATAATTGCTAACCTATTGTTGGAATGTTTGCCATAACGCTTTTGTCATTCTAGAGGGCTTCCTTGGGATCACCTTGGAAGACATCACAACCTTGATAGATTTTTTTCTAGGGGGAGCTGAACTACCTCTAGATTCTGGTACTTCAAAAGAGGTTGAAGTCCTCCCTTCATTATTTGTTGTGACCAACTTACCCACTGGTTATGAAACCTTTGTCATGTCGCTTCCACAAAGGGAAATAACAATGGGCCCGGGTCTAAGGGAGAAGAGGTTTCTTTCTACTTTCTCTATTTGAACAAGTTTTTCTTTACCAACTCTTCCAAAATCAAGCCTTTAGTACCGATCATTTAGCTCTAGGACCACTATTAGTAGCCTAAGTGCATGGCTGCCTTAGGGACTTCCCAATTAGTGACTATGCTGTCCAATTAGAAGGACCTCTGTGGTTGGTCCAGTTATGGGCCTAAGCCCATTTGCCAAAGCTTTGCCGTAGAGGACCCTTTATTCCCACAAGTCGATGGAGGTCCTCTTACTTCCAGGGTGGTCCTTTGTCCAATGTCATGAGGAGCTTATGTCCCCTCGAGGCAGGTTAGGGATACAATAGGCTCCATTCAAGGAAAGAAAGCTTGATCCTATTTTGTTTGGGAGACTAGACCTCCCTTATGACGTCTTTGTAGAAATCAACGCTCAGGTCAAGCAAGCAATCTTGTGCCCCTAAGATCTTTTCTTGTATCACTAGACTCATCATGGTGCAAAGACTTACAAACCTAGATTGTTTGCTAGGCAATTTGGGATGTTCAGGACATTCCTTTTCCAAACTTAAGGACTAGGAACGTGGGCAGGACCTCCATTTAGCTCTTTTAATATAGGGAGTTTTATGAGTCCAACCTAGAGTTAAGTCAGCCTGTGGGTACCCTGCTCTCTTTAATACACCCCCATTTTTTTCAACTGGGTTCCAAGCTTATTGGTCCTCTTTGGACGCCAAAGCCGCTAAGCAATATCTTATGTTCCCTTAAACATGTAGGTCCTAGCTCGAGAGCTGCTTAACTAGTCAGAGCGTGACATATTCCAAAGAAAACACTACGAGGTAAGCAGCCATCTTTGAAGTTTTAAGATTTTTGCAGATGGTTGAACAAAGGCTAATCTATGTTCTATTTTTCTTTCCTGCTCTAGTTGCTCAAAGACTCATAGTAACACTAGAAGTTTCACCTAGATGCTTTTGGAAGAATTTCCTCCAGAAGCTACCACACCAGCCCCTGAATTTGGTGGCTCGAGGAAAAGAACAAAGAGAAGGGTTCCCCTTTTCGTTCCAACCAGCATCATTCAGGCACTAGAGTAAGAAGAAGAACATGAAAAGGGAGTACCAACATCACAGGGAATGAGAAAAAGAAGAGCCAAAGTCTCTCAATTAGAGGCATTATTCTTTCCTGATGTTTTTTTGCTCTTTATTAATCCCTAAAGCTGTCTCGCCTCATCCTTGTATAATGTCAAGCAACAACAGCTCCAATCATAATGGATGTGCCAAACTGTCCACCCCAAAGACATGTGCTAGAGTTCCAAAGGAAAAAAAGCATTGGTGAAGGAGGAGATGCGATCACTCCAACTCTAGAGTCCCTCATGAGTGACTTAGCGAGAGAAGCTCCTCCTTTAGTTCCTTTAAAACAAGAACGCATTCAGGCTCCATTCTTACTTCCAGGAATGCCCTCAATCACCATTGAAGAGATTCATAAACTTATCATCTCAGACTTTTGTTTATGGATTTTTGATATCTGAACCATGATTTGGTCCTAACAAACAAGCATCATTTTTCAAAGTTTCTCCAGAGGAAGGTGCCCCTATGGCTAAACTACCAACATTAGCTCCATCTACACCTTCAATTGAAGTTATAGAGCTGATTATTCACCATTTCTCACTTTGGTTTGATTCCAAAGTTGAAATTCAATTTTAACGTTTCTGATGTTGTCTCTATCAAGAAACAACATCAAGGATTGCTCCTCCTATCTTGGAAAGGATTTCTTCTCCTTTAGAGAATTTATGGGCAAGTGGATGATTGGCCTTGAAGTAACTTGACCAAGAAGTATCTCCCAAATTCTAGAGCTAGGGGAGTTAGCTCATCTCCCTATCGTCTCTTTGGTAGAGGAAGCCAAATGTCAATAAGCTCTTCCTTTGGTGAAGACCGTGAAAGAAGACCCAAAGGTGGCACCTGCTATTGCTAAAGAGCTCAAGGCATTTGAGAAGGTACTTGTCAAAGTTACCCAAGATGTCTTGGCACTACTTCAACAGAAGTGGCAATGTTTGGCTACCATTAGGGACCTAGGATTCTTAGCTAGCCTAGGAGGCTTACAGCTTCTTTTTAGGGAATTTTAATCAGCCAAAATTTTTAGAATCAACATGCCTAGGATATCAAGGGCCTTGAATATTAGATCCATCACTTGGAGCAATACTAACGCAGGGGTCAACTTACATATCTTAAGCAGCAGCACACCTCTCAAGGCTTAAAAGTTAGAGAGCTTGAACAAGTAGCAGAGGCCCATAGTAATCAGCAAGCCCTTCAAGAAGAAGTTATCTCAATGAACCATTGGTTGAACGAGGCAACCAACAAGTTAACATCCATAGAGAAGTCCTCAATTAGGATTAGGACTTAACTTTTCTGTGATTGTATATAAGATTTAAGTCAAAGGACCTTGGTTTGGCCTTTTTTTTGTAGGCTTTAGTCACTCTCTTCTTTTGATTTTCCAGTTTATGGAGAGCATCAAGCCTAACTTTGTCTATGTTAGTCAATTCATCCATCATAGCTTGTCTATATTCAAGTTCAAAAAATATTCCATGATGAGCCAGCCTAATAGACTGAACCGTAACTTCCATCATCGCCATACGTTAAATGGAAGGGAGTTGTCCCAATTGCAACATGTTTGGACATCCTATAGGCCAAAAGATCCTTAGCCATATAAAAAACTTTAGCTTAGTAGTTACGTATTCCTTGATGAAATCAATCACTTGTTGCCAATTAATATTCCTATATGGTTTAGCCTCCACCCATTTTGTAAAATGGTCTGCGGCAACAATAATGTAAGAATGTTACCTTCCAGAAACGGGGTATATTTCCCCTATAATGTTCATTTCCCATGCTCGCAAATGCCTTGGTTTAATAGTAGCATGCATCTTAACAATAACAGCAATCAGTACATGCCCACGCCTTTGGCATGCTTTGCATTCTTTGGCATATTTGACACAATCATCCATCATTGATGGTCAATAGTAGCCATAACGTTTGATGAGCGAGTGCGTCTTATTACCAGCCAAATGGAATCCACAGATGCCCGTATGGCCTCCAACAATTACTGGCATTGCTTCATCTAAGTCTAGACACTTGAGAAGCAGTTCCCTAGCGTCTTTTTTGTATAGCTCTCAAGATTCATCATGAAGACGATACATGCGAGCTCTCATTTTCAATTTTTTTTTTTGTCTTCGACATAGTCATAAGGATTAATCCATCGAGGGCTTCCTACAATCCTCATGCTGACTTGTGACACATTGTTGTGCTTAAATTAATCCAAGTGTTCACTTGTAGACCTTGCTTTCAAAGCTAAAAGACTTAGTGATCATGAGGTCATGGCTTAAAACCTTTGCCTTGATGACCATAGTCTCTTTGCACCATGTTTGGGACAATTTGTGCCTAGAGGCCAATTGAGCAAATTCATTGGCTGTCCTATTTTGTTCACGAGGTATTTGTTCAAATTGAACTCCGTTAAGCTTGCTCAGCAACCCTGCACCATTGAGATATACTCATTTAAAGGTTTCACTTATCCTTCTACTTAGAAAATCACCAACTGTGAATCCCTTCTCACCACTATGTTAAGGACTCACATTTCTAGGAGAGTGTGCATGCCAATAACTAATGCCTAATACTCAGCCATATTGTTATACACTTTCCTACCAAGGTGACAACAAGCTTAGTGATGATCCTTGTGGGGGATTTAATCACAATCCTTATTCTGGTGCATGATTTGGTTCATGAACCATCAAAACACAATTTCTAGGGACCATCTCAATCACTAAGAGCCCATCTAGCTGATAGCGTGTGTCAGTTTGAATAGTTGGATGATCAATTAAGAAGTCTGCAAGAGTGTGCCCTTTGCTAACTTTGTTAGTGCATAGATTAATTCAAACTACAGTAGAGCAGTACTCAACTTATTTAATCTTCCTCATTAAAAGTCAATCTAGCCTATACTTAAGGACATATGTCTGAACAACTACGTATATGGTAAATGCTAAGAAGTAATGTCTCAACTTTACAGACGCATAAAATAGAGATATACACAATTTCTAAATGCAAGATATTTTATTTCACACTCATTTAAACAATGCCTTAGGTAGACCATAAGCTATTCATACCTCCACTTATTGTCTTGAACTCGCAAACAACTAATTGATTTATAAGATATAGAGACAAGAATTTTCAACGATTTGCCCTGCTTAGGTGGAATCAACATCGATGGCCTAATGAAGACATCCTTGATAACCTTGAAAGCTGCTTGGTGTGACTCCTCCCACTATAAGTCCTTTTTAGACTTGTGCCTTAATGGCGGAGAGACGACTTTAGTTTTTTATACGGCATTTGAAATGAAACGTCTTATGAAATCAACTTGCCCCAAGAAGCATTGAAACTACTTTTTGCTCGAAGGTGGTTTCGCCTCTTGATTGGCCTTAGTTTTATTTATATCAACTTTAATGCCCCACTGGTGCACCGAGAAACCAAGAAAGCATGGACTAAGAAGGCACATTTCAATGGGTTCATCGCAAGTTGTTGATAAGTCTAATTTAGTATGTAATTATTCACATCATTTAGGTTCATTTTCTAACCGTTTTGCATCAAACTTTTATTACTTTTTCTCGCTTTCACTCGTATTGTTAATTCCTTGAAAAAACCCACATTTTATGCTAAATCTTGCTCGATTTTATCATCAACATCAACAATTGAATGCAAGATACATCAAACAAAGGCAAAAGATGGGCTAAATACATCAATTCTACCCGATAAAGCAAGAATGAATGACAAACATGTACAATTTGTTTCAAATTGCAAATTTGGCGGCAAAATTGACAAATCATGAGCAAGGATGCATTGTACACTTCAAGAACATGTTCAACTTGATGTAAAGTCTGAATTTGGGAAGCAAAAGCTGGAGAAAATGGAGAAAAATAAGCAAAAAGAATCAGCTTACAAAGGTGGGCGGCAAGGTGGTACAATGAGAGTAACCTTGATGTATTTTTTTTAATTTTATGAATATGCGACCTCAAAAACTATAAATAGGAGTGTTTGGGAGGTCTTGGACCATGAATTCATCTAGAAAAAATCAAAAACAAAGTGTAGAAACCATAGGTAAATCGTGAGGAGAGGAAAGAAAGAAGGAAGAAAGTTTGATTTTTGTAATTTTTGCATTTTTAAGTTCATTCTATCCTTTCCTTCTTTAAATTCATGGATTTTGTCTAAGTTTCACTTTATATTATGTATACCATGAACTAATTTTGTTTTTCCAAAGCTACAATATAGCCTAAGTTGTAATATACGCTCTTTTCTAATTCAAAGTATTCAAAGTTTGATTATGACACTGTTTCATTGGTTATCATTGTTCTGCATGAGTTTTGAATGCTTGATCATCATTCAAAGCCTATAATGATTCATAATGAGTCTGAGAGGAGATTTATGATGAACACTAAAGTGATAACCACAACAAATTGAGCGAATGCTAAAGACAGATCAACGAGAATTGTGTGGTCTTAAGTGAAAACCATGGATCTTCAAAACACTTTTCTTATTTAAATTCATGCAAGAGATTGATCAGTTAATATATAAAAGAGCATGCTGAATGTTGCTTGAGAGAGAATATTTAGTAAATTAGGATTTTTGACCATCAACATGTGATAACAACTTGATTATCGAGAATAGAAAGGCGTGCTGATGCAACTAGGAGAAGTCGGATGCCTTGGATCTTATTAAATCATAAAAATCTTCTAAAATCGGAACATTTTTCAAAAAAATCAATATCCATTTTTGTTCTTTTTCATTTTGTTTTGTTTCATATCAAAAACTTCAAATTTTGGTCTTTCAAATAATGCTGAAACTTCTAATTTCGGTACTCATTCAATAACAATCCTCGTGGGATGATACTCTACTCATTTCTATATCATATGATACGACTTAGTGCACTTTCTAAGTCAACACAATAAGCATCAGGTTTTTGGCGCTGTTGCCGGGGATTGTTCCATTAGAGTGATATTGATACCTACCATTTTTATCACTAATTTGAAGTTGTTTTGTTAGAATCTGTAAATTTTGTTTAAGTATGAAAAATAAATTTCTTTTCTTTCATTTATTTTACTCGCTTGATTTTATTTATAAAGTTATTTTTACTTTAAAAATTCGTATAGCATCTGGCCCCCCAAAATTTTGTGTGTGTGTGTTGTTTTGTTTTTAAGTTTTGTTAAGTTTGTGTTAGTTTGTTATTTTTCTTGTGTTTTCTCTTTATTTTCATATATTTATTTTTTATTACTTATAAGTTTACTTTGATACATTTTTTTAAAATTTTTGTTATTTTTGAGATTTTCAAGACATTAGTGTTACTACCCCCCTCCCTCCCTTTTAAAATTTGGTTTTTGCTAAGTATTTGTATTAGATTGTTGTATTTTTAATTTTTTTTTTCTTAGTTTTATCTTTATTTTAACTTTTTAATACACCTAGATAAGTTTTTCAAAGTTAAGTTTGTATTTTTAAGTTTTTTGAAACATTAGTATTAATATCCCCTCCCTGAAAATTTGGTTTTTGTTAAGTCTTCTATTATATTGTAAATCCTGGGAGTATTCTAGACTTGTGCATGAAATGTTAGTTGCTTTGGTGTAAAGTAACATCTAAACAAATGACTGAATTCTCACGTATACCTGATAGTGGTGTGAAGTTTGACAAGGATCAGGTATTCAAATACGGATTCCACGATCTCTTATGAGATATAGATTTCCCCTTAGTTGAGTCGCAAGTATTTGAATAGTTTGAAATCTTTGGCCAAAGTATTCCAAATGTTTGACATTTGAAATTATACTATGAATATGTTCAAATATAAATTAATTATTCAGTGAAGGGAAACTCGGTAACTAATGGAGAAGTTGTGAGAAGGATAATGACAGTAGTTATATTTGTTCTTTGTCATGGATATCTAGTGGAGGGATTGTCGTCATCAATGCAGTCTATCTGGGAAATATAAAAAAATGATTAAACTCCACAGTGTAATTTAATTTATTTTGTGGAATTAAGTTCCACTAAATGGTAATTAAATTTTATCATGACATGCAAATTAATTTAACCCATTTGGAGCTAGATTTAAATTATCCCTGAGATCGCTGCATAGGCCTCTGTATTTATTGCCATCAAAAAAATATTAAAGAATTCATGAGATGAGTAAATTTAATTTTTCCAAACATTATTCATGAGATGAACAAAAATTAAAAATTATAAAATAAAATAATTTTTCAAAAATAAAATTCACAAGAAGGATTTTTGCATTTGATAAACAAAGTCAAACAACAAAATAACTACCGAAAATCGCGTTTCTCAAGATCGCTATCTGTGTGCTTCAAATCCGACGAACCAGGGTGCTACACGTGTACGCGCAGGGATGTTCCTGTGGCTATCTGTGGCTGCGTGCATGGGCGAATCACTTCATGGCACGTGGCATGCGTTCTATGTTCAATGGGATGCGGTATGTATTTTAAATGAAACGACACATTTTTGCTTATTTTTGTATAAAACGAAGCATTTTGCATTAATTTTGCACGTCACACACCTAAAATCAGGATTTTTTTGCTCCGATATACTACTATAAATAGAGGCACCAGTTTCATGGTTCAACATTCAATTAAAAAAAATTTTAAGGGTTTTAGAAAGTGTTGACTTTCGGGATCCTAACTAGAGTGAAAAATATCCGTTGAAAATTTTGTTTCTGTAGTTTAATATTTTTTGGAGCCCATTCTCCATGGGCTTTGAGGTCATTGCGCAGATTGCAGCTATAGCTTAGTTTTCTCAGCCTTCTAAGAGTAATTTATTATCCTTCTAGTATTCTTATTTTGGAGCAATTCCAGGTTTGTCTTTCTTTCCTTCTCTTTTAAGATTTTGCTTTTTTATTTATTTACAGTTTTTCCTTTCATTCCTACTTTAAGTTCATGATATTGTTATGAATGTACTAGAGTCAAGGCCTGTAGATTTAAATTAGAAATTTAAATCCATAGATTTAAAATTGGGAACTTTAAATCAAATTTTAGGTTTAAAATTAAGAATTTTAAACCCTTCCGCTGCTTTAACTTCATTAAATTTGGGAAAACTTTATTGATCCCAACACTAGCATCCCTCGAGGATGGCCTCACGCGATAAGCGCGTAGGATTTTACTTCAGAACAGTGTTGTCCCAACTCCCTTGAGTTTAGGGTGTAAACACGTACATGCACACGCTAATTGACGAGGAAGAAATTTTTCATGAAATTGAAATGGTGAAGTACGTCGAAGGACCTCCTATCGTTTGTAATCCTAATGTGAAAAGGGATATCAAAGCCAAGGAGTCAAACTAACCCAAATACTTGAGAAAATACTCGTTTGACCTCTCAAGAACCAACATTATATTTGACTGGCTTGAGGAAAATAATAAACTAAAGAATAGAAGGAAACATAGGTAACCTGAGTCCAATTAACTTAAAGGGAAGTTATACTGTAAGTGGCATGATTCATTCACCTACTCAACCAAGAATTGTATAATGTTTAGAAACATAGTCAAGGATGTCATTGAGGCCAGAGAACTTATCTGTTAAGCTTCAAGATCAATCTTGAAGTTAACCTAGTAGAAGAAGAGATTAAGATGAGAGAAGAAGTGAAAAGAGATGAGAGATTAGAGAGAAAGTTAGATGCGAGAAAGAAAAGATATCAAAAGATATTTTATTCATCAATGTTATGAGCTCACAAAGAAGAGATTACAAATATATACTAATCCTAAACTAATGGCGGTTAAGACAAGCGCAATGCATCTAGACAACATCCTACTACCGACTTACCTAACCTACCCACCATGATTGACCAAGAGTACAACTAGCTTGACCGGAAGCTACTTAGAATATTACTTTAAGACTTATACTAATTAAAATCAACCAAATCCTAATTAGAATATTACCTAAGACTCCTAATGTGATTGAACTTGCTGAAGATGATGACTTTGTAAAGGTATCACGTCCTCTTGGGCAATTGTATTCTTTTCCTTTACACTTGAACTAGAACTGATAGCAAAGTTCAAACTTGCTGTGACAGTGCTTAGCATAAGATCTGCCTTTATACACAAACTCAAGACTAGATTTAGAAGGTGAGGTGCTTCCTTTGGGACTTGATCAATGTCCCCAGGTATCACTTCCACTTGAGGACTTGCTTCCCCTTGAGGAAGTTGAATACCAAGCTTTTCTTGCATGCCTTATATTTGCAGTTGCATTTGTTGGAATGCTGATTCCACTTATAATCCAATTCTTTCAGTTTTTGATCCCCTTTCATGTGTTGAGAACGCTACATTACTGCAAACCTGTCTTGCATCTGAATTACTATTTGTTCTAGTGCTGAATTTTGAACTAAAACCGAAGCAGGGCATTGAATGCAACTAACAATAACATCAGCACCATAATTAACAGCTGATTGTTCTGTATTGAAAGTTGCACCGCACAATCTTCTTGACTTAATGCTGAACTTGTGCCTTGGTTGCTAGACTTGTGTAATTTCTTGGCCCTCTTGATACTTCATTGAATCCAAGAACTTAGGCTGCTTCCTTCCCAACTTCATGCACTCATATAGCCTTCCAAGGACTTCTTCATTTGCTTTAAGCTGCAAAAAATCTGGCGCAATGCCATGGAAAACTAAGATTTGTTTCTCTAATGCTCTTATCCTCTTGCTAGAGTAACAATTTTTACGGTTTAAGTGAATAATTAGATTAATATCCTTGTTAAGCTGAGATGTGAACTTAATTCTCAACTGCCTTACGCTCAAAATTTTAATTTGCAGTTGCGATTGGATCTGAGTACAAAAAATTAATCCCACATCATGCACTTCAGGCTATAATACATCTATTTCAAACACTTAAGGCAGTAATGCCTCAATTTCAAACTGTAATGCATATATTCGTGGTCCAGAGGCTCAAATTACATCCTCACTTGAAGCTGATCTTGCATCCCTTCTGTGGTCCAGAGGAATTTAAATCTGTAGATTTAAAATTAGGAACTTTAAATCAAATCTTAGGTTTAAAATTAAGAATTTTAAACCCTTCAGCTGCTTTAGCTTTATTAAATTTGGGAAAATTTTTAAAATTCATCCCAACACTAGCATCCTGCGAGGATGGCCTCACGCAATAAGTGCGTGGAATTTTACTTTTGAACGACGTCGTCCCAACTCCATTGAGTTTGGGGTGTAAACACATACATGCATGAACTGGTTGACGAGGAAGAAATTCTGCATGAAATTGAAGTGGTGAAGTATGTCAAAGGACCACCTATAGTTTGTAATCCTCAAGGAAAAAAGGATATCAAAGCTAGGGAGTAAAACTAATCCAAATACTTGAGAAAGTACTCGTTAGACCTCTCAAGAACCAACATTATATTTGAGTAGCTTGAGGCAAATAATAAACTAAAGAATAGAAGCAAATATAGGTAACCTAATTCCAATTAACTTAAAGGGAATTTATACTATAAGTGGCATGATTCATTCACCTACTCAACCAAGAATTGTATAATGTTTAGAAACATAGTCAAGGAGGCCACTGAGGCAGGGGAACTTGTCTGCTAAGCTTCAAGGTCAATCTTGTAGTTAACGTAGTGTAAGAAGAGATTAAGATGAGAGAAGAAGTGAAAAGATACGGGAGATTAGAGAGAAAGTTAGATGAGAGAGAGAAAAGATATCAAATGATACTTCATTCATCAAAGTTTTGAGCTTACAAAGAAAAGGTTACAACTATATACTAATCCTAAACTAATGGCAGTTAAGATAAGAGCAATGCATCTAGACAACATCCTACAACCGACTTACCTAACCTACCAGCCATGATTGACCAAGAATACAACTAGCTCGACCGGAAGCTACTTAGAATATTACCTTAAGACTTATACTAATTACAATCAACCTAATCCTACTTAGAATATTACCTAGAACTCCTGATGCGATTGAACTTGCTGAAGATGATGACTTTGTAAAGGTATCACATCCTCTTGAGCAATTGTATTCTTCTCCTTTACACTTGCACTAGAACATATATCAGTATTCATACTTGCTGTGACAGTGCTCAGCATTAGATCTGCCTTTATACACAAACTCAGGACTATATTTGGAAGGTGAGATGCTTTCTTTGGGACTTGATCAATGTCCTCACGTATCACTTCCACTTGAGGACTTGCTTCCCCTTGAGGAAGTTGAATACCAAGCTATTCTTGTAGGCCATTTATCTACTGTTGCATTTGTTGGAAATGCTGATTCAACTTATGATCCAATTCTTTCAGTTTCTAATCCCGTTTCTCCTGTTGAGAATGTTACATTGCTGCAAACCGCTCTTGTATCTGAATTGCTATTAGTTCTAGTGTTGAATTTGGAACTAAAATCGAAGTAGGGCATTGAATACAACTAATAATTGCATCAGCATCAGAATTAATAGCTGATTGTTTTGTATTTGAAAGCTGTGCCGCACAATCTTCTTGAATTAATGCTGAACATGGGCCTTGGCTACTAGACTTGTATAATTTCTTTGCCCTCGTGATACTTCTTTGGATCTAAGAACTTAGACTACTTCCTTCCCAACTTCATGCACTCGTATAGCCTTCCAGGGACTTCTTCATTTGCTTTAAGTTGTACAAAATCTGGTGCAATGCCTTGAAAAACTAAGATTGTTTTCTCTAATGCTCTTATCCTCTTGCTAGAGTAACACTTTTTACGATTTAAGTGAATGATTAGATTAATATCCTTGTCAAGCTGAGATGTGAACTTAATTCTCAACTTCCTTACGATCAAAATCTTAATTTGCAGTTGCGATTGGATCTGAGTACCAAAAATTTATCCCACATCATGCACTTCAGGCTGTAATACATCTATTTCAGACATTTAAGGCAGTACTGCCTCAATGTCAGACTATAATGCATTGATTCGAGGTCCAGAGGCTCCGATTACATCCTCACTTGAAGCTGATCTTACATCTCTTCCGTGATCCAAAGGAATTTAAATCGATAGATTTAAAATTGGGAACTTTAAATCAAATCTTAGGTTTAAAATTAAGAATTTTAAATCTTTCCATTGCTTTAACTTTATTAAATTTGGGAAAATTTTTAAAATTCATCCCAACACTAGCATCCCTCGAGGATGGCCTCACGCGATAAGCGCATGGCATTTTGCTTCAGAACAACGTCATCCCAACACCCTTGAGTTTGGGGTGTAAACAGGTACATGCACGAGGTGATTGACGAGGAAGAAATTCTTCATGAAATTGAAGTGGTGAAGTACGTCAAAGGACCTCCTATCGTTTGTGATCCTAATGGAAAAAAGGATATCAAGGCCAGGGAGTCAAACTATCCAAATACTTGAGAAAATACTCATTTAACCTCTCAAGAACCAACATTATATTTGACTGGCTTGAGGCAAATAATGAACTAAAGAATAGAAGGAAACACATGTAACCTAATTCCAATTAACTTAAAGGGAAGTTATACTGTAAGTGGCATGATTCATTCCCCAACTCAACCAGGAATTGTATAACGTTTAGAAGCATAGTCAAGGATGCCATTGAGGAAAAGGAACTTATCTGTTAAGCTTCAAGATCAATCTTGAAGTTAACCTAGTGGAAGAAGATATTAAGATGGGAGAAGACGTGAAAACAAATGAGAGATTAAAGAGAAAGTTAGATGGGAGCGAGAAAAGATATCAAAAGATATTTCATTCATCAATGTTATGAGCATACAAATAAGAGATTACAACTATTTATTAATCCTAAACTAATGGCGGTTAAGACAAGAGCAATGCATTTGGACATCATCCTACAACTGACTTACCTAACCTAGCTGCCAAGATTGACCAAGAATACAACTAGCTTGACCGGAAGCTACTTAGAACATTACCTAAGACTTATTACAATCGACCTAATCGTACTCCCTTCCACATGCTCTATCTTTTGGAATCATAACATTATCTTCCCTAAAGAATGACAAATGGGTGTTAATGAGGACCCATTCCCTAGTCCTGTACAAATGAATGTCATAGAGCCAGTTGTTTGCTATATTTTTCTTTTATTAAGTGTGATGTGGTCGTCGTAAGTAGAAATGTAAACAAACCTTCAAAAGTTACTCACTGCGACTAGGGAGTGAGGCTAAATTTGGACCGCACAACTTTGACCTCATCCACTTACCATTTTTAGAGAAAAGGTTGTGATATTTTGGTGTATCTAACTTCTATTACACCTTGATTTGTGATTATGCTTCAATTAAGAAGACTTATTTTAGATATTTCTTTGTGGATTTTTTATAAATTTTTTGACAGAAAATTAAAGGGATATGAACCTTACTTAAGTGCCAGCTACAGTGACGGAGTAGGGCCCATAAACACCTTTCCTTGTACAATTAAAAGTTAGGAACTGCAATGGAGACAGACCCAAGAGCTTAGCAGCCCACTTACAAGTCCGAGTCAATTCGATTTTTTAGCCTGGCACTGACTTGTAATAACTCGAATGAGGTTAGGTCTGACAAGACTTAATGGAGCAAATTGTATTCAGGTCAATGGAATAGGACCAATGCAATCAAGGTCGTGGTTCTTTCTTTCATAGGAGCCTTCTCTTCTGAGTTCGAGTAAGGCTGAAGGGACCAACATCCTCATGCTCGAAGCAGTTCCTTCTCTAGACATTAGCAAAATGGACTTCTGAAGGTGGTTTCCTGATGGTAGTGTTGCTTTACTAGTGTCCACGTTGAGCAGGTGGTATTTTAGATTTCTCTTTAGATGTCCAGTCCTCAAGATGAGTCTGTTGAAGGGGGATCTTTAGTAGGCTCATATCTACCAGTCTTCTCTAATGGCATCTTCAATTCTAACAGAGGATCAATGGGAGAAATGTACTGAGGAAGCGCCCTGAGTTTCCTCATTGGTCCTTCTATTTTCCCTCAACAACGGCAGCATGCCTTGTCAGATGCCTTCTTAAGATCTCGATATATTCTCTCACAATTTGTAAGGCCTAGAGTAAGCCCATGGTCACTGCTGATTTCCATGGCTAACTCCTCAACCACTGTTAGCACAGTGGCAGAGTTGTTGTGGAGTATAATCAACAAGTTTTTGAAAATTGCACATTTGTTTGTGGGATGGAATTCAGTTGTGTGCCAACGGAAAATCACATCATCTACAGTGTGCATAAGCATTGTGAACCTTAGTATTCCCTCAATGTCCAGCCTTTCAAATAGGTTGTTCGCCACTCGTGCTTTGTGGGTATCATTAAAAACCATCTTTCTCTTATAAAGGGCAACGAATTAGTCTGGACACTACAATAGTCATTTTCAGCAACAGTGTCAATAATGTTAACTTGAAGAGGACTAGGGAAGAGTTCTTAATCAACCTTCATCCATCCTTCTCCAGGGAAGATTAATTCCCTTGCCTCAATGGCATCTTCAACTACATTTCTGAAAAACACGCAGTTCTTCATGGAACTAGTCAACGCATCATGCCATGTATAGTATACCTTCCCCTTTGTTGAATTGGGGTTAGGCTATCTATGTTTGTCCCCAATCTGGATTTTATTATTTTCCTCAAGCCAGTCAAATATTAAGCCAACTCCTGAGTAGTCAAAAAAGCGCTTCCTCAATTCTTGGGATTTATATGAATTCTGGCTTTGATATCGTTTTTGACCAAAGGATTATAAACCATAAGAGGCCCCTTGACGTACTCAGTGACATCAATTTCATAAGGAGGATCTTCATCCTCATCAATTAAGTCATTTACGTAGGCTCCGTACATGCTGTTTTTCCTTGAGGCTTTATTATTTTAAGACAGCCTTGTATCGAGCTGCACATTATGCTAGCTGTAGAAGCATTGTGAAGTTTGAACCTTCAAATGTCTTCCTTAATATCCAAGCTAGTCATGGCTAGCTTGGCAGATTCCACTTCAAAAGTGGCTACAGTGCATTTTCACCTTCCTCTTTTGAACTAGTTAATGTACTCTTGCACTGATTCCCTCGCTTTTGTTTCATTCGAGCCAGGTTAAAAATGGAAGTTCCTAGATCCATTATTGGGAACTACGCCTGAAATTTCCTGGATAAGTCAATCCAACAGTAAATGGATTTAGGCGGTAAGCCAATGTACCACTTAAAGACAGTCCCCGTTAAAGAACTTAGGAGTAGCCTGAGTTTAAGATGCTTGTTGTCAGCAGATTCTCCACATTAACAATTAGACGTTACTAAATGCTCGAGGGCAGACACACTCTCTTCTCTTGGGAAAAGGGGAAACTCTAGGATTTTATATCCATGAAGGAAAGGGTAGTCCCTATTAATATAATCCGGGCATAGTTTACTATACAATGTCCTATTGACTCTCGTGAGGCCTAGCCCGTACATCTGTTCGATAAGGGTAGCCAATTGGTGCTGGAGGGGTAGGTTAGGAACATGGTTGGGTTCTTGCCTTTGCCTCACAAGAGGCTAAAGATCTCGAGGGGGATCAGCAAGATACCCGTTAGCTCCCATCACAATCAGGTGTGGGAACGGTTGTTGCCCCCCATACCTAGGGTAACCCCCTTGAACATTTTCTCTATGCATTTGATTGGCGATGAAGTATGTTCTAGTAAACCCTAGGTTATATGGCATGCCTGAGACAACATCAATATTAACAGTCTGTTGATTCATCCTCACATCAATCCCCATGTTCTGATCTTGAGGACATGGATGGTTAGCTTTCCCCCTAGTGTGATAAGAATGAAGAGATCTAGGAGGTTAGGCCTAGTCCCAAGAAGTAGGCACATGTCGTTGCACAACCATTTCAAGCCCTTGAGAGGGTCTCCAGGCAACCTCTCCAACTTGAGGAGGATATGAACGGTTATGTCCCCCTCTTTCTCAAGAAAAAGTGACATTGGCACATTGGCGTTGAGATCCCACAAAACCAAAGAGAGTCCCATATTCAAAGGTCCAACAACCCCAAGGCACACATTATCAATCCTATGGCTAGATTCCAAGTGTGTAACACTTTTGTTAGCCACAACTAGGTTTTCCAATCTTAGGGACTTTGCAGTCAACCTGAACAACTAGTAACCATGAGCTTGAAGGAGCATCATTTGGGTATCTAGTTGGAACTGATCGAGGAAGTACAGGACTAAGTTGCCTGATTTTCTCTCTAATGGCTTGGACCAAGCCAATATGAGCCTCAGCCTATCTAACTAAGCTAGGCTCAACCATAACTATTGTTTGTCTTGCCACATCCTTAACGATAAGGGTAGTAGTAGAAGACAAGATTGAGTTCATCTCGACTGAGACTCTATTGGTTCTTTTATGAAGCGCTTCATTCATTGAGGTGTCAAAGACTTTTATCACAGCTCTCGTGGCGGCAAAGTTTTCATGCTGGGCTTCTAGAGTGCGCTCTGTTTTAGCACGTGTTTCTGCAAGGCCTTTCTCATAGTTTGTTTCCATGATGTCTAAACGGCATTTGAGCATAGCCATGAAGCTCTTTCGAGGATGGCCATCAAGCCCAATGCATTCATCTTTTGAGATGCCTCCATCACCTCCGTTGTCACTCCCGTAGCTGTGACTGGTTTCAGCCCCTTGCGTTGTAGGACTTTGTTTAACAAGATGCTCAAGTGGGGATCCAGTTAAGGCTAGGCCATTAGGTTCCTCTTGTTCAAGAGCACTGGACCTCCCAGCTTACCATCAGCTAATGGTCTAGAATTACTTTCTGGTAATCCACGAAGGGTTGAAGATAATGAAGTCTTGCTTTAAGCCTCCCACTATGGTTGCCAAAAGGCGTCTTTGCTATATTTGTTTGTTGCTGAGTGTAATGTGGTCTCCTTAAATACAAATGTAACAAAATGTGCAAAAGCAACTCATCGCGAGTAGGAAGTGAGCTCAAATTTGGATTGCACATCTTTGATCTAAACCACTCACAGCTTTCGGAGAAAGGGTTATAATATTTTGGTACATCTAACTCCAGTTATACCATGAGTTCTACTTATGCTTGAATAAAGAAGGCTTTTTTGGATATATTTTTTTGATTTTTCATACATTGTTTTGACATAAAATGAAAGGGATATGGACCTAACTCAAGTGAAATTACAGTGGCATAGCAGGGGTAATAGACATCTTTCCTCGTATACTAAAAGTCAGGAACTAGGTTTGAGAAAAACCCAAGGGCTCAACAGTTCACTTACAAGCTCAAGTCAATTAGGTTTTTAAGCTTGGCACCCTTAATTTATAATAACTTCAATGAGTTTAAGTCTAATAAGATTTAGATTAAGCAAACCATATTCAGGTCACTGGAATAGGACCAATGTAATAAAAGTCATGCCTTGGCCGTCAAATACCTAAGTAATGGCACAAACCTAAGTTCACCTGACGTATTAAGTACTGACAATAGTATTAAGAGCAATGCAATCAAGGTCATGCCTTGGTCATCAAAGCCTTAAAATTAAAGCATCAATTCCTAACTTATTGAATTTGGGAATAGATTAAAATAGAGAGCTCATACCTAAAGCCCGTAGCACTATATTACAAAAGAAGCAAGTACAACAAGATCTACACTATGCCAAACTAAGTTAAGTTGAGCTACTCCTTGGAAGAAAGCACAAGTGTGCTATAAAGAGAAGTTGAAGAAGTTCTATTTGAGTGCATGTAATACTTTTGGAATACAATAGAGTCGACTATTTATAGAAAAACTAAATAGCGGCTGCGCCTTTTTTTGAAGCACTTTCCTCCCACGTAGGCCATAAAGCTCTTTTAGATCATGAATGATCAATCAACTTGTCCTTGATTTGGTGCTCGAGCGTATTTCTTGAAGCGCATGTCCACATTTTTAGCTAAAGTCTCTTTTCAAAGCTCCAAATTCCTTTAGATTAAGCTTGGTGCCCACACATCTGAAATGGAGCCCAAAGTAACCGTCTCGAGCTTGGAAACCACCTATCTTGCAGCCTTCTTCGTAATCCCTTGAGCTGGAGCTCCCTTCACCCTTCAACCATCTCGAGCCTCGAGTAGCTGATACCCTTGTCAGGGTGATAATCTTCTCTAGATGCTAGGCTCGAGATGCCATTACCTTAGCACCTAAAGGTTAGATTCTCCTGGAAGAGGACCTCATGTGATAAGCACGTGATACTTTGCTTAAAATGGCATCATCTCAACTCCCTTGAAATTAGGGTCTAAAAACATTGTGAAAGACAAATAGATGAAGATGACGGCCCAAAGATTTCATTTTGATGATGAATCTGGAGAATTATTCAAAAGATGAGGGCTCCAACTGTCATTAGCATTGCTTCGTCTACATTGCTTTAATATATCTCTAGCATTTGCTCAATTTATGGTTTTTATCACTTTAGCATTCATCAAAAATATTCTTTTAGACTCATTATGAATCATTACGGGCTTTGAATGGTGATCAAGCAGTCAAAACTCACGAAGAATAATGATTAAACACTCAAACAAAGCATTAAACAAACGTTGAATACGTTGAATTAGAAAAAGAGCATATATTATGATTAAGGCTACATCGTCACCTAGGAAAGACAAAATTAGTTCATAGTATATATAATATAAAGCAAAAATATATGAACTTTAAACAAGAAAAGGATAGAAAAGAACTTGGAAATGTGAAATTAGAAACCAAACTTCTTCTTTTTTCCTCCTTCTTCCCTACGGTTTTATACCCTATTTCTCTACTTTATATTGGTTTTCTGCTGGATAAGTTAATTTAAAATACTTTCCAAACCTACCTATTTGTAGTACACGATTGTGGGAATACATAGAATATAAAATTGCATAAGCATATCTCTTATTTGTTGGCTTTGCCACCCTTACTGCCCGTATTTAGCTTTTCTCATCAACTTGCTAATGTGTTTAGTTTTTTTTTTTTTTTTTTCATTTTGCCACCCAAATTCAGTCTTGACATCACCGTGAACATGTTCTTGAAGTGTAGAAAGCATACTTTCTTTTGATTATACATTTTGCGGCCAAAATTTGCAATTTTTTAAAAATTGCGCCAGTTTGTTGTTCATCCTTGCTTAGCCGTGTAAAATGATGTATTTAGCCATTTTTTTTCTTTTTTTTGAAGTATCTTTCATTCACTTATTGACGTTGATGATAAAACCTAGCAAGATTTAGCATAAAATGATTGTTTTTGCAAGGAAATAACAATAGAATCAGAAGGAGCAAAAGCGACAAAAGTTTGATGTAAAATGGTTTGAAAATGAATCTAAATGATATGAATAATGATATACTAAATTGGACATATCAGTATCTATTGATGTTGTTGCAGTATCTATGGATCCCATTTAGCGGTCATGAGATGCACTGGCTCATCAGACATTATGGCTGTTACTGGTCATTAATGATGGATGATTGTGTCAAGTACACCAAGGGAAGCAGAGCATGCCAAAAATATGGTCAAGAGTCCCTGCTGCTGAGATGCATGCAAGTATTAAACCATGGCACTTTGAAGGATGGGCAATGGATATCATAGGAGAGATTAATCCTCCTTCTAGCGAGAAGCATTCTTACATTCTTGTGGCCACATATTATTTCACAAAATGCGTGGAGGCCAAACCACAGAGGAACAGCAATGAGCAACATGTGATTAATTTTATTGAAGAGCATATCCTATGTATGTTTTGAATCCTAGAAATCAAAAATGTTGAGATAATAAACTTGTGACGATGGAGTTTTAAGATCAAACTTGAATCATAAACTAGAGATAACAGAGTTTTAAGATGACAAGAAAAGTGAAAGAGATGAGAATTAGAGAGAACTAGGGTTGAGAGAGGGAAAAGATTAATTTCATATTCAATGAATCTCAAGTACTAGATATTTTGCTTATTTATACACACAAGAAAAAGACGGCTAAAGACTAAGCAACAAAACAAGCTTAAACTTCCTGATAAACATACCGCCAAAAACAAGTCTTACTCGCTAACTAACACCAACCGATATTCCTGCCAAAATACATTGGACCTAATAATGAGAATGTCACAGCTGAAATCAGTAAAATCAACTAAAAATCCTTCACGGCCATGACAATATCCCCTCCTCAAGAACATACTTGCCCCAAGAATAAGGAAGATTGAAACTGGCTTCGAATGAACTTCAAATTCTCCCAGCTAGCTTCTGTCGGATCGAAATTGAACCATTGAATCAGAATCTCCTCTTCTGCCTTGCCCTTCTGTTGCATCAAACGAGATCCAAGCACTGCTACAGGAGCTTGCACCAATGTTCCACTGCTAGTTGCTTCCGGAGGCTTAATTGAGCAATCTTTTCATTCTGCCCTATGCTTTTTCAGAAGAGAAACATGAGACACATGATGAACAAAAGAATCAGGAGGAAGCCCCAACCTATAAGCCATGCTTCCCAATTTCTCTAACACCTTGTGAGGACCAAAGTAACGTGCTCCCAACTTCATATTTTTCCGCAAAACTACTTAGGACTATTGGTAAGGCTAAAGCTTGAGCTACACCACGTCTCCAACTGCAAAGGACTTGTCAGTACGCTTCTTATTAGCATAATACTTCATCCTTGACTGAGCTAGCTGCAAGTTGTCCTTCAATTGTTGAACTAGTTGTCTCCTTTGTGGTAGAAGATCATTAACGTCCGTAACATAAGAAGATACTCCCTGAAGCACCATTGGAGAAGGAAGATTGTTCCCATATAAAGCCTTAAAAGGAGTAGCTCCTATGGCAGAATGAAAATGAGTATTATACCAGAACTCTGCCAAGGACAACCAACGTGACTAGTGTTTGGGATAGGGGAATGTCATGCTTCTCAGATACTGCTGAACACACTGATTCACCTCTGAAGTATGTCTGTCTGACTGAGGTTGATATGATGAACTGAAAGCGAGAGTAGAACCAAACAACAAGAATAAATCTCGCCAAAATTAACTGGTGAACATCCTATCCCTGTCTGAAATAATGAACTGAGGCAACCTATGTAACTTATAGATGTATCAAGGAACCTTTCTGTAGAAATAGGGTCACTCAAAGCAATGAAGTGTCTGAATTTTGTAAACCGATCCACAATGACCCAGATCACCTACTTGCCATCAGCTTTAGGCCACCCTTCCACAAAGTCCATGCTTATATGCTGCTAGGCTCTATCAGGAATTAGCAATGGTTGTAATAACCTTGGATACTAAATATGATATGACTTGGTCCTTTGGAAAACATCATAACCATGAACATACTCTTCAACACCCTTCTTAGCCGTAATCTAATCGAAGTATTGCTTAAGCCGCTTGTAGGTGCCCTCTATTCCCGAGTGTCCTCCCCATGCAAAAGAATGGAAAGCTTAAATTATCTGTCTTCTCAAATCAATAGAGGCCCGTACATACACCTTTCCTTTAATCCTTATAATTCCACTTACAACAGTGACCTCAGCTTCTGCAATTCAAAAGTTATTTGCACTATATGCTGTGATAGAATCAGTACCAAATTTATCTCCTTCATAGGACTTGTACACTTCCTCCAATCAAGCAGAACACATGAAATGGCTGAGCATGAACCAGATTCACTTCCTTCTAACCTTCTTGAAAGGGCATTTAAAGGGCATTAACAGCTAAGTTTTCTCTACCGCTGCAATATTCAATTGAGTAACTCAAACCCAACATCTTCATAAGTCCCTTTTGTTGCAATCTAGTGGTCATCTTTTGTTCTAGAAGAAATTTGAGACTTTGGTGATCATTTCAAACGACAAAATGATGTCCCTCAAGATAATATCTCCACTTTTGTATGGCCATAAGTATAGCCAAGTATTCCTTTTCATAAATAGAGACCTGCTGATTCTTTGGACTAAGGGCCTGACTAAGAAATGCCACTGGTCTCTCTTTTTGAGAAAGAACTGCTCCTACTCCCATACTGCTAGCAACAGTCTCCAATACAAAGGGTTCACAAAATCTGGCGTGATCAATACTGGTGCTGAACACATGGCAAGCTTGAGACCTTCAAAAGCTTCCTGAGCAGCTCAAGACCATAGGAATGCATCCTTCTTCAAAAGATCAATTAATGGCTTAGCCATGACTCCATACCTTGCTATGAACTTCTTGTAGTATCTAGTCAATCCAAGAAATCCTCTCAGCTGCTTGAGGGTATGAGGAAATGGCCATTGCTTTATTGCTTGTATCTGGCTTTGATCTGTTGCCACTCCCATGCTTGAAATAATGTGCCCCAGGTATTCCACTTGAGTCTGAGCAAACGAGCATTTAGAAGGCTTAGCATACAACTTGTTCTTTCACATAATGTGAAAGACTTGACAAAGATGCTTGACAAGTAATTCCAGTGCAAGATTGTAAACTAGTGTGTCGTCAAAGAACACCAGCACAAACATCCTGAGATAAGCTTTAAATACTTGATTCATCAATGCCTGGAATGTAGCTAGAGCTTTGGTTAAATCAAAAGGCAAAACCACAAATTCATAATGCTTATTATGTGTCGTAAAGGCAGTTTTATGGATGTCACTATCCAACACTCAAATCTATTGATATCCCTGCGTTAGTTCCAACTTGGAATAATACTAGGATCCATTAAGCTCGTCCAGCATATCATCAGTAACAGGAACCGGGAACTTGTCTTCGATTGTGAGAGAGTTGAGATGCCTTTAATCAACACACATTTGAGAAGAACCGCCATTCTTCTTAACAAGGATCATAGGAGAAGCAAAAGGGCTATGACTGTGTCTGATGAAATTTGTCTTCAGAAGCTCTTCAACCTGTCTTTCAATCTCACTTTTCTAAAAGTGAGGATACTAATAGGGCCTTAGATTAACTGAATTGATGTTAACCTAAAGAGGAATAGCAGGATCCAAGACTCTCTTAGGTGGCAATGTGGTTCACTGAGTAAACAAAACATCATACTCAAGTAGCAATCTCCTAATAAAAGGATCAGAATTCACCTGAGTCGCTCTGTACAAGTAGTAATGGAGAACAATTGCCCAATCCACTGATACTTGCCCTTCCTAACCATCTTCTTTAAGCTTTTCCCATTCATCATATGAAATTGTCCATGCTCCATGATTCCTTGCAATGTCACATTCTGACCACCTCCTTCAAAGGACACAGATAATTGAGCAAAATCAAAGATTAAAGGGCTAATTGTTTTCATCCAATCCATCCCTAGAACCATATCACATCCACCAAGCTTAAGTACTCTAAAATCATACTCAATTTTGTGTCCTTGCATCCTCCAACAGAAACCTTTACATTTCATCTAAGTTATCATTGAATTCCCATCAACAACTATCAGCCCTAATGGACTAGTTTTGATCATCTCATGCCCCACCTAGTTCATTATCTTTGGATTACAAAACTATGTGTACAACCATTGTCTATCAAAATTACCATATGCTTGTGTCCAACGTCTCCCTTAATCCTTATCGTACTATTGGAACCATTTCCAGTTAGTGCTCTTATAGATATCTCCATTTCATCCTCTTCATAGCCCTCCTGCTCTTCTTCGTCCTAATCCCCAACATCCTCCTCAACATCTTGAATCTCAGTCTCATCACAAGCCTCTTCACCAGTAACTGTCATTAACAACTTTGGATTATACTCATGTCCAAAGAAGTTCTTCTCATTACACTTAAAACAAAATCTTTGGTTCTTCTTTTCTTCTAAACTTAACGCCTTTGATCCACCAATAGGAGATGTCTGCAGATTTGATGAAGATTGAGGAATCTTAGTCTTATGTCCATCAGAACCGGCCATGACAGTAGCTTCCATCAATTTTACCTTGTAGAATGCCGGAGTCAATGTCCCAGGCTTTAATGCCTTCACCAAATTCTTAATTCTTGGTTTAAGGCCACTTATAAAACTGGATATGTGATAAGATTCATTAGCTCCGGCATTAACTTTCAACATTCTAGCCCTCAAATTCACAAAGCCAGTCATATATTCCTTCACAGAAGAAGTTTGAGGCAATTTATTGAAATGATCAATCACCTCCCCGGGATGCTCTTCTCCATACTTCTCATAAAGTTCATTCAAAAATTCAGGCCAAGCTGAGGAAAGATTGCTGCATATCAAGCTATAATACTAGAATTTTTGATCTCCATGAAGATATACCACAGCTAAATTCACCTTCTTTGTGTCATCAATATGATAGAATCAAAAGTACCTTTCACACCTTCTAATCCATGACTGAGGTTGCTTTCCATCAAATGTTTCTCTTCCAACACGAGGCTGTCTGAACCCTTGGCTTCTTCCATTAGCAGTTCCATTTTCACTGGATCCACAGGATTAAGGTTGCAAAATGTTTGGAGGGCGATTTTGCTGACTCACAACTGACAGTACACCAGCTCTTACAGGTTGATTCTGCCTCGTGATTTGCTGCTGTAATCCATTAAGCTTCGATTCAATGTGTTGTGAGTGTTGATCTAACTTCTTAGCAAGCTTTTGATCTTGTGATTACTACATTCTTACAAACATTTCCTCCATTTTGTCCATTTAAAGTCTCAATTCTTCCAATTGAGTAAATTCTGCATTAGCTTCAGTGTTTGCATAAACAACAGTAGCATAAGTGGCATTAGCAATAGCATTTGCTCGAGTTGACACTCCACTAGCCATTGGAACTAATTTCTTGCATCGAGCCAGCTCCAATCAATCAATAAGCAATCAATTGGTAGTAAACACAAGCTTTGATGCCAATTGTTATGTTTCAAGAACAAACTTAAATCATAAACTTGAGATAATAGAGTTTAAGATGAGAATAGAAGTGAAGGAGTTGAGACATAAAGAGAATTAGGGTTGAGAGAGGGAAAATATCAATTTCATATTCAATGAATCTCAAATATAAGATATTTTGCTTATTTATACACATGAGAAAAAGACGGCTAAAGAATAAGTAACAAAACAAGCTCAAACCGACTTACAAGCTTTACTGCCAAAAGCAAGGCTTACTCGCTAACTAACACCAACCGATATTCCTGCCAAAATACATTTAAACTAACAACGAGAATTTCACAGCCAAAATCAGTAAAATCAGCTAAAACTCCTTCACGGTCATGACATGTGTTAAACGGATTTGAGGTTAGGGAGTTTATAGTTATTTACCAAAAAATATTAACTTACCAAAAATAGTTTACTGTTAGGAATAGTGTCCTAAAAATCCAAATTTATCCTTTAAATATTACTTTATTAAACAATTAAATTGGAGTCCCAGCCATTTCCTCATTAAACCTGTGTAAGCGAATGATGCTTAGGTGTATTGCTTAGCAAGTGCACTACGTCATATCAAGTAATACAGAGTTAGTAGAGTATAGTTCCCACGAGATTTATTTATCAAATGAGCACAAAAATTAGCAGTTTTAGTGCTATTTGAAAGGCCGAAAATTAAAGTTTTGAATATGTAACAAATACAATGAAAAGCACATGTTTACTATTTTTTTTTTTTTTGAAAGTTTTGTATTTTAATAAGATCAATGGCATTTGATTTCATCTAGTTGTATTAATACCCTTTTCTATTCTCGATATTTAAGTTGTTATTGCATGTTGATAGTCAAGAACCCTAATTTACTAAATATTCTCTCCCAAGCAACATTTAGCATACTCTTTTAAATATTAACTCATCAATATCTTGCATGAGTTTAACTAAGAAAAGAGTTCTAAAGATTCATGGTTTTCACTTAAGACCACGCAAATCGCGTTAACCTATCTCTAACATTCGCTGAATTTGTGGTAGTCATTACTTTAGTAATCATAATAAACCTCCTTTCTGACACATTATGAATCACTACAGCCTTTGAATGGTGATCAAGCATTCAAAACTTATGAAGAACAATAATAAACACTCAAACAAAGTAATAAACAAACTTTGAAAACTTTGAATTGGAAAGGAGTGTATATTACAACTTAGGGTATATTGTAGCCTTAGAAAAACAAAACTAGTTCACGGTAGACATAACATAAAGCGAAAATAAAACAAAATACATGAATTTATAGACGAAAAGGATAGAGAAAAACATGAATTTGAAAGATTACAAACCAAACTCTCTTCCTTCTCTTCTACTCTCTTCCTCATGGCTTCTACCTATGATTCTACTTTGAATTTTGTTTGAATGATGATCAAGGCCTCCCAATCCACCCTATTTATAGTATTCTTGATGCCAATTGCCTAAAATAAAAAAAATTACAAAAGCTTCCTTCCCATTTGTTCTTCTTGCTGCCCATGAATGCAATTTGCTTACAACTTGCCTCTTTCTTTATTTTTTTGATACCTTGCACCGCCCAAACATGCAACTTGCATCAAGTTGTACTTGTTTATGATGTGTTTAACCAGTTTTCGTACCTGATTTGTCCAAATTGCCGCCCCAATTTGTAAATAGCATCAAGTTGTTCATAATCTTGCTCATTTCTTCCTTTTCCATGTGTTTTTGTGCCTTTTTGCTCATTTTTTGCGTTTGTTTTATGAGTCTTGCTTCCAATTGTTGATATCGATGATAAAACTGTGCAAGAATTAGCATAAAATGAGTGTTTTTAGGAGGAAATAACAATAGGGGTGAAAAAAAGCAAAAGCAAGTAAAAGCGACAAAAAATAGATGTAAAATGGCTAACAATTGAATTTAAAAGATATGAATAATTGTATACTAAATTGGACTAATCAAAATACCCCCAAACTTAAATGTTGCTAGTCCCCGAGCAAGGCTCAACACGAAAGCTTAGGATCTCATGCTTTTTTAGAATTTTAGGATAATTCAAAGCAAGTATACTTCTATTAGGAAAAAAAATGATTGAGGATCAAAGCTTAAGGTCTGAAAGGAAAAACAACCTTTCTAGGGAAAAGCCCATCAATCACCTAGGTAACGGAATTCAAAAGTTGGCTAAGCAAATTAAGTTTATCCGTTCTTTCTAATCTCAAGATCTTTAAACTAAATAGATGACAAAAATTATGCCACTCATGACAAGACTTCTCAGGCATGCCCAAGACTAAAAACTATTCGCAAAATTTTCTGTTCCCTTTTTTCACTTGTTTTTTTTAGTACCAAAGGACTGGGATGCCCAAGTAACCCTGGCCCATGAGGAGGCCCACAGTCCTCAAGAGTAGGTAAGTCATGAGTATATTTTAGCAAGAACTGAACTCCTAACCCCTAGGCGATGACCACATGGATAGAAGATGCCATCAACAGAGACAGCCTCATGATGGGCATCATATATCCTAAACAAAAAAACATTTATATGTGATAGCGGTGCTTAGAGATGCTTCCCCATTTCCCCTCTTTTTTTGTTGTTTTTTTATATTTTGTTTTTGCATAGACTTAGGCATAACTCTTCAAATCTATTATGCAAATGAAAATCTTAGTGCAATCCTTTCAAATTTGAGCATCTTTTAATAAGAAAGAAATAAAAAATAGCCATGCTAACTAGTGGACTCAAACACCACGTTTTTATCAAGATAGTGCCTTAGAGTATATCATGCATTGCAATTAGAGCACAAGGGACAATTGATTCTCGAGTTATTTAAGTCTAATCAAAGTAAACGAGCTAAGGAAAGTAGTAAATTTGCCTAAAAGCATGATGTTAAGATCTCAAAATTATTTTATAATTTTTATAGTGGTTCAAAATGTGCAACAAAATTCATAGAGACTAATGATCTAAACTATAGAAAATAGAAAATCTTTTTGTTAGCCAACACTATCTATATCCCCATACAAAGGCTCCAAGCTCAGGGAGGCACTAAATCTGATTATAAAAGATAAAATAGGACTAGACAAGAAAGCTCTTCCGAAAAATTTTATTCAAAATTTAAAAAATTGTCTCTCCCATCTTCAAACTTAAAATTAACGTTGTCCTCAATGTTAAAAGAAATAGAAAGAACAAAGCAGTAGGTGAGAGATACTTTCCATATTTCAGGATTGCCCCCCAAATTTTTGTTTCCAAAAAAAGACTTATTATAACAAAATGCTCAGAAACATAAGAAAATCATAAAATAAAAAGAAATTAAAAGAAAAGAAGTGGGGAAATGAAACTTGGATTGCCTCCCGAGAAGCGCTTAAGTTTTAGTCGTTATCTCGACTTTTTTTTGGGGTCGATCATTCGACTTCGTTAGGATGTATGGAGCTCTTCTGTGGCTCAAGCTCTCTAGCAATATAAGGTTTTGACCTGTGACCATTAACTTTGAATGTGCCCTTCTTCTCATCTTGAATCTCGACCGTGCCATATGGAAAGACACAAGTTGCAACAAAGGGTCCTCACCATATGGAGCACAATTTCCCTTGGAAAAGTCAAAATCAAAAGTTAAAAAGTAACACTTTTTGTTCAACTACGAATTCCTTACTCAGGACGTGCTTGTCATGCCGTCGTTTGGTTCTGTCCTTGTAAATTTGAGCATTTTCATGGGCTTCACCTGAACTCATCCATTTCATTGATTTGTAGCAACCTCTTCTCTCCTGCAGCTCCTAAATTGAAATTCAACGTTTTTATGGCCCAATGTGCTTTATGTTTCATTTCTACTGGTAATGACATGCCTTACCATAAACTAGTTGACATAGAGACTTTCCAAATGGTGTTTTGAATGCTGTTCTATATGCCCATGGTGTGTCATCCAACTTTTTCAACCAATTTTTTCTAAAAGCACTAGCTGTCTTTTCAGAAATAGTTTTAAATTCTCAATTTGAAATTTCCAATTGATCGCTTGTTTGAGGATGGTAGGGAGTGCTCACATGGTGTATGACTCAAGACTTACTTAATAAAGCTTTAAGTTGATGGTCACCAAAATGTTTCCTGTCGCCACTTATAATTACTCTAGGAGTTCCAAATCGAGAAAAGGTGATGTTTCTTACAAAGTTAACCACAACTCTTGCATCATTGGTCTGAAAAGTAGTTGCTTCCACCAAATTTGATACATTATCAACAACAACCAAAATAAATCTGTCAGAAAATAACGAAGGAAAAGGACCCATGTAATTAATCCCCCAAACGTCAAATAATTCAATAACTAAATGTTGTTTAGGGGTACTATTTTTGACGAATTTGGTCAGTATGCTTATTCATCATACTAGAGTTCGGTATGAGGTAGGGTTTGCAAGGATGAGTCGAACTCAAGCTCTAGCTGCACGCCTGTCTTGAGGTGTTTCCAGCAAAACTCAGGTGCACGACAAAAGGGGCCTGCAGGATAACCCACAGGGGGACCCCTCGAATGCTCAAGTCAGCATTTAACTCTTAAAATAATAATGAAAGCCGGAAATAAATACATATAACAAACATAAAGGATTTAGTCTGAGAAGAATAAAAGGTTAATGTAGTTGTTACTCCAGACAGATGACCGTGAAGGGCGATTGGAGGCTGAGGCACGGGATGGCCTACCATAGCTGAGGCTTGCCCTTAGGAAGAGAGAGAGATGACGAAGGAGCGGTTCCACTTGAAGAGGAAGGGATCTCAAAAGAGAGGGGCCTCCCCCATTTATATAGAACTCTAGGTCGGTAATGGCTAACTCGGTATTTTCTAGGTTGGTATTCTCTAGCTCGGTAATCTCTAGCTTGGTATTCTCTAGGTCAGTAATCTCTAGCTTGGTATTCTCTAGGTCGGTAATCTCTAGCTCGGTATTCTCTAGTTCGGTAATCTCGAGCTTGGTATTTTCTAGGTTGGTACTCTATAGCTCGGTATTCTCTAGGTCGGTATTCTTTTGCTTCGTATTCTCTAGCTCAGTAATCTCTAGCTCAGTATTCTCTAGCTCAGTAATCTCTGGCTCGATATTCTCTAGGTCGGTATTCTCTAGCTTCGTAATCTCTAGCTCGGTATTCTCTAGGTCAATATTCTCTAACTCAGTATTCTCTAGCTCAGTATTCACTTTGTCGGTATATTCTGGCTCGGTAATATCTAGCTCAGTATTCTCTAGCACGACAATCTCTAGCTCGGTAATCGAGTCAACGGGCAGTCTACACTGGTCAACGGGCAATCAAAAATGGTCAATGCTGGTGTATGAAACTGTCTAGGTAATACCTAGGTCCCATTACCAGACAGTAACATCTAAGTCCCATTTCTGGTAAGTAATATCTAAGTCCCAGCCATGTCTGGGCTAGTATAGCAGACATATAGGATATTAGGCTAATACTTTAAAATATCGAGGCTAGCATTGTAAGCAGATAGTCCCCCCACTCCATGGGCATACTTTGGTCATTCCATGTTCAGCCATGGAGAGGATCACACATCAATTTTTAGCGTGACTTGCCAACGTACAATGTTTGCCCTTGTGATGGGGATTTAGACCGTTATGCCCCGGCTTTTCATAATTGCCACTACTGTGTAAGGCGTGTAACCTTAAAAATGCATGCTAACGAATATAATGTTTTGGTTGTAATTGCTATTCAGGCTTATTAATAGGGCGTAGGCCCTTAGCAAGCTGTGTATCAAAGCTTTTTGTCAGTTAATCGAATGTTTAAGTTGTTCAACTCGTAACTAGGCGTAGGGTCCATCATGAGCCTTAGCAAGGCTTTTGGCCTAATTGTGGATCTTAACCGAGGGTTTAACATATTGTTTGCTCTATCAGAGCATTTGGCTTTTAGGGATTTTAAAAGAACATTTTATCTTTTTGCTTATCCGTACGGGCAATTTTCATTTGCTCAAGTGTGTCTAAGAGAATATGAGCTTTAGAGGACTTTGAACCATAGAGTATTCGTAGCATTTTTGTTCCTCTACTCTCATAAGCTCTCGTTATGTTATGAGTTTTATGTGATGAGCATATGCGGATATCGTTATCTAGACTAGCCACTGGTCATATGCATATTTAGTTTATAATATCCATGGAATTGTGAGCATGATGTATTTTGATCAAGTTATTTTGACATGCGAGGCATATCTGGTTGAAGCTCTCCGCTGTTAACTTAATATATCCATTTAAAACATAGGTTATGTTACACATCTGTATAAGGTTTGTGTGTTCAGTGTTCTGCGTTTGTCTAACATATCTTTTAAACCTATAATTTCAATGTGAGAAACTATACACCATATATGTCTAATGAAAAGTAAATAATGGTGGTTAATATATTATCTTTAAATAACCTTGAAGCGAGTCATGGCTTCTTGTATTGTACTCATTACTACTGATTGCACCAAGGCGAACCATGATGATAAGTATTGCACCCATTGTGGGTGTTTGCATCAGAGCAGACCATGATGATAAATATTGCACCCATTGCAAGTGTTTGCACTAGGGCAGACCATGGTGGTAAATATTGCACCCATTGCTTTCCAACATCCAATCTTAGCTGAAAAATTAGCAAGGCTCTTCTTGGATCACATCTATAAGCTTCTTGGGCTTCCTCAATCAATCTTGTCAGATAGAGATAGGTTGTTCACTAGCAACTTTTTGCGTGAGCTGCTCCTGTTGCTTGGCACAACCTTAGCATTGAGTTCCTCTTATCAGCCATAGTTCAAATGGCCAAACAGAGAGGGTGAACCAATGTATTGAGCAGTATTTGTGGGGAATGACATTCTCTTCATCCTAAGAATTGGCATATATGGTTCTCTCTTGCAAAATTTTGGTACAATACTCATTCACATTCTTCCTTGGGCACAACTCCGTTCAAGCCCTTGTATGGTTATAATCCTCCTTCACTATTGATGTGTCAAGAAGCAGTTTCAATGTTGAGGAAGTTAATGATCTGTTCAGTCAAAGGAGGAAATTGGTTCAACAACTCAAGGACAATTTACAAGTTGCTCAAGCAAGGATGAAGTACTATGCAAATAGGAAGAGGTCTGATAGGAACTTCGTCATGGAAGATCTTGTCTACCTTAAATTGCAACCTTATAGGCGAAGTTCAGTGGCCATACGGTAGGAATATGAAAGTATGTGCTCATTATTTTGGTCCACACAACGTCTTGGAGAAAATTGGCAAGGTTGCTTATAGATTAGAACTGCCATATGACTTTTTGGTGCATCCAATCTTCCACGTATCCTTGCTTAAGAAATATGTTGGAGCTAGAGCAAGTAGTTCAGCAGGGCCATTTTAACCTTCTATGCAGGGTATTCTTGTCCAGGAATCAAAGAAGATCTTGGCAACACATGAGGTGTTGCATCAGGGAGTACAAGTCAAGCAAGTGCTTGTGCAATGGTCGAATTTGGGCCACGAGATTGCTACTTGGGAGGAGTGGCCCTTCCTCAAATCTCAATTTCCTTCTCTCCATTCTTGAGGCAAGAATGTGCTTGAGAGGGGGGTATTGTCATGATTGGAGCTTAATTGAAGAATAATTTCTCTACCAGGTCAATTCAAATTAATAAAGCGGGAAAGTTGCTTGGTTTAGTTCTTGCTTGTATTGTCCTAAGTCAAGTTTGTCAGCTGGACTTGCTAAGTTGGTTTACGTGATTATAGTGTAAGTCTAGATTCAATGTTTTGCTCTTAATGTTGTATTAGTATAAATAGGAAGATCTCTTGTAAAGTTGGATTCATGAATGATAAAATTGATGATTTCTCTCTCACATCTTTAAATTTTTCCCTAATTCTCACCTCCTTCTCTTCCTTTCTCATCTGAACTCTCTGAAACCTAGGTTATGAATCAAGGTTGATCTTGATTCATAATAAAGAAATAAGTCCAAACAGGGTAGAATTAAACAGATACTACAACGAGAATTTCTCCATGAAGGTTGAGTTAACTAAGATTACAACAATGATTAGTTGTAAAAGGGTTGAATTAAACAAGTGCTGCAACTAGAATTTGTTCATACAAGGTTAAGCTAAGCTGAGATTATAGCAAAAAGGGGTCTAATCCAGACCAAATTAAATCGATTATTATAATAAAAATTGACTCTTTTATGGCTGATCTGAATAGAAATAGCCCGTTTAGAGTTAAATCAAACTTAAGATCATATTAAAAATGATTCAATCAAGGTTTAACCAAACGCAGATTGTAACAAAAATTTGCTCAGTGATGACTGAACTAGGTTGAGCTTGTCAAGAAAATTAATCCAAGCAAGGATGAATCAAGTTGAGATGATGGCGTGAACTAATCCCATTAGGGTTTAGATAAACTAAGGTGGTAACAGAAATTGGTTCCATTAGAGTAAAAAAAAATTAAAGCATGTAGAGCCAAAACGAATAAGGAATGCCACGAAATTAATCTGCTATAGCTAAATGTGATAGAGATTGTAAGGAAAATTAACCTCTTTAAAGCTAGATTAAACAGGGATTGTACTGGGAATTTATTCAATCAGGGCTGACGGGAAGTAAAATTATAGCAAGTATGGGTTCCATCAAAATTGACAAAAATTAATATTGTAACAAATATTAGTCGAACTAGATTTGACGAAAATTGGCCTATTTATGATTGAATTAAATTGAGGTTATAATATAAATCAACCTCATTGATGCTTTACCTTGTGTATATGCTTAGCAAGTACACTAAGTCATATCAAGTAATAAAGAGTGAGTAGAGTATCATTCCCATGAGGATTGTTATTAAGTAAGTACCGAAATTAGTAGTTTTAGCGCTATTTGAAAAATTGAAATTTGTAGTTTTTGAAATGAAACAAACTAATAAGTCTAATTTAGTATATAATTATTTATATCATTTTTATTCATTTTTAACCATTTTTTATCAAGCTTCTATCGCTTTTGCTCGGTATTGCTCCTTTTCGCTCATATTGCCATTTTCTTACAAAAACACTCATTTATAATGGAATCTTGCTAGGTTTTATCATTAACATCAACAATTAAAAAACAAAATACATCAAATAAATGAAAAAAATTAACAAAAATACTTCATTTACACGCCTAAATACAGATTTTTGCATAAAAAATCAGATTTTCAGCTGCAACTTGCATTTGGGCGGAAGTTTTTGGGAATTCCTGAACTCAAATTCATTGTATATACATTATTCAACATCACAACATGCTTTGGTGCAGGTTTGGGCAGTGGATGAAGTGAAAAAATGCATAAAATGGGGCAAGATTTGCAACTTGGCGAAGGGGCGGCAAGATTGGCAAATGAGAATGAAGATTGACGATAAATTTTCACATTCTTTATTCTCCCATGAAAAAATAGAAATAGAAGTGTTTTGGGATGAGTTTAGCATCTCCTCATTCAGAAAAATACAAAGAAAATAGAGAAAGACAAAAGAAAGAAAAACGTGAGGAAGAAAGAAGGAGGAAAGTTTGGTTTGTAATTTTGTATTTTTTTTAGTTCTTTTCTGTCCTTCTCTTCATTATGTTCATGAATTTTGTGTTAAATAGGTCTTATATTAAGTTTATCAAGAACTAATTTTGTTATTCCAAGGCTATGATGTCGCCTAAGTTGTAATATACGTTCATTTCTAATTCAACGTATTCAATGTTTTGTTATTGCATTGTTGAAGTGTTTATCATAGTTCTTCATGAGTTTTAAATGCTTGATCACCATTTAAGGCCTATAATGATTCATAATGAGTCTGAGAGGAGATTTATGATGATTGCTAAGGTGATAAGCTCCAAAAATTGAGCGATGCTCGAGAGCAATCAAAGCAATTTGTGTGGTTTTTATGTGAAAATCATAGATCTTTAAAAACTCTTTTCTTATTTAAATTCATGAATGAGAGTGATGGGTTACTCTATAAAAGAGCATGCTCAATGTTTCTCGAGAGAGAATATTTAATAAATTAGGGTTTTCAACCATCAACACATAATAACAACTTAAATAACGAAAATAGAAAGGTGTATTGATGCAACTAGGTAAAATCAGATGCCTTGGATATTATTAAATCATAAAAACTTCATAAAAATCAGTTAGCATATTTTGTTTCTTTTTATTTTATTTTATTTCATATCAACATCTCAATTTTCAGATTTTTCAAATAGCATCAAAGCTACTAATTTTGGTACTCACTCAACCACAATCCTCGTGGGAACGATACTCTACTCATTCTTTATTACTTGATACGACTAGTGCACTTGCTAATGCATGCGCAATATAAGCATCAAGTTTTTGGCACCATTGCCGGAGATTGTATCTATTTGAGTGATATCGTTACCAACTAGTTTTTGTGCTAATTCAAAATTATTAATAATTTTTAACTTTTAAATTTGAAATATAAATATCTTTTCATTCATTTAGTTTATTTGTAAAGATATAAATAAATAAACAAATAAATTCGTAAAAAAACAAATATTAGTTTTTTTTTTTTTTTGTTATTTTGTTATTTTCCTTATATTCTGTATTCATTTTCAATTTTATTTTGATTATAAGTTCCCTTTGTTAGGGTTTTAGAAGTTAAATGTGTTATTTTAAGTTTTCAAAAATATTAGGGTGACTACCCCTCTTTTTCTTTAAAATTTGTGTTTTCTTAACTTTTATTTTAGATCATTGTATTTTTAGGCTTATGGATTAATTTTAACTTTATTTTAATTTTATTTTATCATCAAAATAGGTTTTTCAAAGTTAGACTTATTATCTCTATGTTTTTCAAAACCTTTAGTATTACCTATTTTCCCCTTAAAATTTGGCTTTGTTAAATTTTGTGCTATACTTTTGTGACTTTTAAAGATTTCCCTTTATTGTTATTCTTTCCTTTAACTTTATAGTAGTTTATTTTTACTTTGTATGCAAAATTTAATTGAAAAAGAAATAACTTCTTTTGACCCTGAAATCGAAAGAACTCTTTGACAAATCAGGAAAACAAAAAGGACTAAAACCATAGCTAATAATATTGGAAATGATGATGAAAGGACCTTAGAAGATTATGTTGTACCTACTGTTGGAGGGTGCACTTCCAACATTCGACGTCCACCAATTCCAGCAAACAATTTTGAAATTAAACCAGCTATTCTACAAATGATTAAACAAATTGTTCAACTTGGCGGTCTATCCCAATGAAGACCCAAACATGCATATCACTAACCTTTTAGAGATACGCGATACCTTTAAGCATAATGGTGTCAGCAATGATGCCGTTCGCTTAGGGTTATTTCAATTTTCACTGAGAGATAAAGCTAAAGCTATTAGGAATAGTGTCAAAAAATCTAGATTTATTCTGGATATATTATTTTAATTACTAAATAAAATTGAAGTTCCAGTCATTTTCTAGTTAAATTTGTGTACGTGAGCATTCATACTGCATGTGATTTTCTTTTGGGAGACATCCATTAGATGGGTGTAGTCCTCAGACTACAATTTACATGTTTGTTCTAAGTGGTTTATGAGACTAAGCCACAGATAGACTTGGAACAAATGGTATGGATTGTTGTTTGAAAGACTCGTAGTCGAAGACAAGTTTAGACTATAACGTGACACTTTAGATGACTCGTCTTGGTCATGTGGATGGAGATGCAAAAGTGTTACGTTAGTGTGTTGAATAAGATTGACACACTAAGTTGGACCATGTGGGTTACTTATTTCTAGACTACTATTGGAAATGAGTAATTCACATTGTACTGTTTGAACGACGACTCTAAATCCTGAGGGTATTCGGGACTTGTGCATGGAGCGTTAGTTACTTTGGTGTACTATAAGTAAGGTCTAAACGAATGACTGAAATCCCACGTATACTGGGTAGCGGCGTGAAGTGTGACAAGATCAGGTATTCAATAGAGAATCTACAGTCTCTTATGAGATACAAATGTCCCCTTAGTTGATTCGCAAATATTTGAATAGTTCAGAAACTTTGGCCAAAGTATTCTAAGTGTTTGATATTTGGAATTTATACTGTGAATATGTTCGAGTATAAATTAATTATTCAGTGAAGGGCGAGTCGGTAACTAATGGTGAAGCTGTGAGAAGGATAATGGTAGTAGTTATATTTATCCTTTGTCATGGACATCTAGTGAAGGGGTTGTTGTCATCAATACAGTCTATTTGAGGGATATCAAATAAATAATTTAAGTCTGGAGTGCAGTGAGATTTATTTAGCGGGATTAAGTCTCATTAAATTGTAATTAAATTAATATCATGAGATAATTTAATTTAACCCATTTGGAGCTAGAATTAAATTGTCCCCGAGGTCCCTGGGCAAGCCTATGTATTTTATTGCCATTGAAAAAATATTAAAGAATTAATGAGATGAATTATTTATCTATAAGATGGGTAAATTAATTTTGCCAAACATTATTCATGAGATGAATAAATATTCAAAATTATGAAATAAAATAGTTTTTGAAAATTAAAATTCATAAAATGAATTTTTACATATGTGAAACAAAGCAAAACAAAAAAAAAAGAAAAGAAAAACCGCGTTTTATCAGGCTTGATCTGTGGCTAACCTTGGCAGCCAATCAATGCCCGACACATGTCACGCGCTGGGCTGTCCAGGGAAGGAATCCATGTGCCACGCGTTACACAAATAGCGGTGCAACACGTGGCACGCTTTTTGAATTAAAAAATCACGCGGTTTTTGAACTGTGATGAAACGACGCGCTTTGACTTGTTTTGTAATGATACGTTGCGTTTTAATTTAAATTGGGCTGTCCCCACATTGAAAAATTAGATTTTTTCGCTCCGGTATATTCCTATAAATGGAGGGGCTTATTCCGAGGTTTGGCGTTGGAGTTGAAATATTTATTTAGGGTTTCTGAAATTGTTTCGGAGATCTAATTGGAGAGAAAAAATTTCCGTTGAAATTTTTTTTCCTCAGTTTAATATTTTTCAGAGCCCACACTCCGGGTAGTTCGAGGTCATTGCGTAGAATGTCTTGGGTTCTTGATTTTGAAAAGTATTATTTTCTTTCTGGTTTTTCTTTTATTGGAGCAATTCCAGGTATGTTCTTCTTTCTTTATTCTTTTTTCGGTTTTCTATTTATTTATAGTATTCGTTATTATGCCTATGCAAGTTTATGTATTGTTATGAATGCACTAGAGTAAAAGGCCTGTGGATCTGAATTAAGAATTTAGATCCGTTGATTTAAATTACGAATTTAAGTCAGTAGATTAAAAATTAGGAATTTTAAATCAACCTTAGGTTTAGAGTTATTGTGTAAACTTTAGGGAGAATTTTTGAAATTCATCCCAACTGCTGGTATTAGGGCAAAGGGTTTATAGAGATAAACCTATTCCCGAGAACTCTCCCACGAGAGGTGTCACGAAGCGTGACTCTCCGACCGGGGGCTTAGGCAAAGAGAAGAGTCTCCTACTTTGAGTGCTCTAATAGGTGCCTATTGTTGTGACCATAGTTGAGAACTGTGAACCCAATAGTCGGCATTAGACTTTATTTTTCAACAAAATTTTTATGTTTTTCCCAACAATTGGTATCAGAGCTAGCCTCTGATTACATTCATAATATACATGATTAGGTATAATAAGATCGAAATTAAGAGATTTACGATTTAATAAAATAGAGATTTTATTAAGAAGAAAAGTTAGTTTAATTTAATGGTTTGATTTAAATTGTTTAAATAAATAAAGAATTAATAATTAATTCAGATGACTGTTTGTATTTGTGATTTAAATTATTTGAATCATTAAAGTAATTATTTGTTAATTAGATTATTTTAAAGTATAGATTTAAATTGTTTAAATCGGTTAAAAGATTTAATAGTTGACTAGGATATTTGAAGTATCAATTTAAATTGTTTAAATCGGTCAAGAGATTTAATAGTTAACTAGATTGTTTATAATAACGATTTGAATTGTTTAAATCGTTAATGAATTAATTGTTAATTCGAAACAACCAGTAAATTTGCTATTATGTTGTTCGAGATTGTACGTTATTTGTCATGATTTACGAAATAAGACAAAATTGATCAAATAAGATTCGATTCAGATATTTTTAATAATGGATAAAATTGGTTTAATGAGATTAGATTCAATTAAATTCTTATAAAATTTGATAAAGTTGATCTAATATGATTAGAGTCAATTAATTTTATAAAATCGGACAAAATTAATCTAGTGGGATTAGATTTAATTATTTACTTTAAATTAAATAATTTTTAAAAAAAATTTCAGACGAAGTCAGCCACTGACATCAGCAGGTCAAGGCAGACGCAGCGCTGACGTCCACGTCAGCAAGTATTTATATAAAAAAATTTTTTTTTTGGGACGTGTAGACATCAATACTGATTTACATAATAATTATAAATTGATTATTTTATTTTCTTTTAGAATGAGAATCTAAATTAAATTGTGAGATAATTTACGTTGTAAATCAGTGTAATTTTAAATAAAAGTTATTTGATATTATTTTAGAATAAGATTCTTAAATAGACTATGAGATAGTCTAAAATTTATTTATTTTCAGGAATAAGATTCTAAAATAGACTATGGGATAGTCTAAGCACAAAATTGCTATTGATTTTAAATAAATTTATTTTTAATATAATTATTAAATATGAATTTTAAAAGTAGATTATGTGATAATCGAAATTAAATATTGTTTTAATTAAAATTGATTAATTAATTTTATTGATTGAATTCTAGAATGAGATTCTAATGTAAAATTATGAGATAATCTATACTGTAAAACGATAGTATTTTAAATAAATAAAAAAATAAATTTTAGTTAATTTTAGAATGAGATTCTAAAGAGGATTATGTGATAATCCAGGTTGTAAATGTAAGTTAATTAAAAACCAATGGTTATAAAAATCAAGTGGGAGCGAGGTTCCAATTGTTGTAACCTCACGGTCTCCATTACCGGTCCAGCAGTATAGTAGATCGATAGACCTCCCTGCGGAGGATGTCGGTTTGCGGATTACAGGGTTAGACTTCTTTTGGATAAACTAAGGTGCGAAGAAGCGATGAGACCACGCTGCCGTGGAGTATTCCGTGTATTTGTATGGAGGTTTAGGTAATGATTTACACTTGACTAACGTGATGCATTAGCCTCCCCGAGGAGCTATGTTGTGTCATGTTAGAGACGAAGGTAAAATGGTGAATTAATCATGTTTAGTAAGAGTTACAAGAAAATAGGTTAATTGAGAATAGTTCTCACCTGAATTAGCATCGTGCGACCCCGCTACAGGGGAGTAAGGAGTGGTGTGTTTGGGTCATCATCGTATGCATGATAGTATAATTTGGTGGATATCTGATTTATTGTGAATGCTAAATTGAAAGAATATATATCACTGCATTATACATGACTCATATAAGGTAGTTACATGATTATTTGCATTTACAATATTTTTGATATGGATACGGTTGGCAAACTTCACTTGATTTTGAATACTTAATGTACTCACTGAACCAAATTACTTTGCCTTGAAAAATAAGTTAGACTTGCTTATTACTCGCAAGGAACCTACTAGAAAGAAAGGAAAGGGTAAGGTTGTTATTGTAGCAAACCAAGTCCATAAAGAAGTCAGCAAAAGAAAAGTGTTTCTTTTGCAAGAAAACTAGGCTACTGGAGGAGAAACTACATTAAGTACATAGCTACTTTTCGTGCAAAGACTGCTAAGCCATCTAGTTGAGATATGTTGATATCTCACTTAGTTGACTCATGTGCAGTTGAGAGTCATTCAAGTTCCTGGTGGATGGACTCAGGTTCAACTGACCATATCTGAAATATGGTACAGGAGCTCAAGCTAGCCTAAAGGCTACACGATGGGTGTTGTACCTGATGGTCTAGCACAGTACAATAATAGTAGTCTTAAGTGTAAAAGATGTTGGCTTAGTCTTTAGTGCTAGAGTTTTTGTTTTAAAAGATTGTTTATTTGTAGCTACTCTGTACAAGAATTTGTTTTCTGTATTTCGGTCAATGGATAATTGTTATTCAATTGATTTCGATAATGAAAATTTTAATATGAGAAAATACATTGTTTATTTGCACATGTACATGAATAAATTGTTTATTTATATTATTTCCTTATCAAAACTATTGTAATTGTTTAAATGAATCTAATGTAAGTTCACTTGTTCATTCTTTAAAAAAAAACACCTTGAAAGGGATATTGCCTACACATGGGACCAACGTTTAGGTCACACCAATTCGAACAGGATCCAAAGATTGGTGAAAGATGGACTGATAGTGGTTTTGGACTTGAGGTCATTACAAGTTTGTGAATTCTTCATAGAATGAAAGGTGACCAATTCTGTCTTTAAGAGTAAAGGCAACAAGGTTGGTGGCTTGCTTGAGCTGGTTCTCATAGATGTATGTGGACCGACACATGTTCAGGCAAGAGGTGGGTATGGGTATTTAATCATGTTTCGTGATGATCACTCCTAGCATGGATATGTTTACACGATGAGACATAAGTCGGACATTTGTTTGGAGAAAATCTAAGAATAGAAAGTTGTATTTTAAAAGCCATCGGGTAAACAAGTTAAGTCACTTCGATCAGATCGAGGTGGTGAATATTTTTCGGGTGAGTTTTTGGATTTCCAAACTGTAAAACGAGATGAGATCTCAGCCTCCTGCTCTGGTTACACCGCAGTGGAATGGGGTTACAAATAAAAGGAACAAGGACGGTTTTTTCTACGGCTTTGATTTAAAAGGTCTTTTGTAAATACAATGCAAAATACTTAGAGAAGGATTTTGCAAGGAAGCTACAAAAACAAAAACAAAATAGTATTAAATGAAAATGACAATAATTCTGAACAAGTAGACACAACTTAAGACACAGTGGATGCATTAGATGCACCTACTAATAGGAATGTAAATGCTCGAGGTACACGAGAGCTTAGGCGTGGTTGGAGAATTGTTAGGACACCTGACGGGTTCATAGTGGAGCCTTAGTGTTGACAGTGGCATTGAATCTGATCCTTTTAACCACACTGAAGCTATTAAGTCTTCTAATTTTGTGTAATCGGTTGCTCGAACTATTCGTGTACAAATGACATTAAGAGAAAGTAGTAACTTTCTTAGTGGTATATGTCAATGATATACTACTCATTGAGAATGATGTAGGCGTGTCATTAGATGTAAAGTTTTGGTTGTTAGGATAGCACGATATGAAGAACACCGGAGAAGGCAACTCTACTCTTAGGATTAAGCTTCTGCAAGGTGGTAAGAGTGGAATGTTGGATCGCTCTCCAGCCACTTATATTGACAAGAGGTTGTCAAGGTATAGAAAGGAGTCCCTCTCTTTTTTGGAGTGGTGTTCTGGGACACCTTAAGAGGAGGAGCAATTGAAGAATATTCCATATGCTTTGGCAGTGGGAGCCTCAGGTATGCCAAGTTGTGCATGAGACTTGATGTCTGCTATGCTGTGGTGTAGTAAGCAGGTGTTAGTCTAACATAAGTCCAACGGACTAGGTGGCAATGAAGTGTTAGAGTTCTGAAGAAGAACTACAGATCCTATGCTGATCTTTCAATGTGGCAAGCTAGTTCCACTTGGCTATACTGATTTATGACTTCTAGTCAGATTAAAGTGATAGACGTTCGACGTCAATAGAGTAATTGTGTTCACTAAGGGTTAGGCTCAGTAGATTTTAGGTTCAAACTTAAAAGGGGTGAGTATGGACTTTGTCATAAATTGGATTTAGGACAAGTGGGAGATCGTTAGTAACAGTGTCTTGAAATTCAGATTTATTCTGGATATATTATTTTAATTAATAAATCAAATTGAAGTTCCAGTCGTTTCCTAGTTAAATTTGTGTATGTGAGCATTTATACAGCATGTGATTTACTTTTGGGAGACATCCAGGAGATGGGTGTAGTCCTCATACTACAATTTATATGTTTGTTCCAAGTGGTTTGTGAGACTAAGCCATAGATAGACTTGGAACAAATGGTATGGATTGTTGTTTGAAAGACTCGTAGTCGAAGACAAGTTTGGACCACTTGTATGTTAAGACTATAACGTGACACTCTAGATGACTAGTCTTGGTCATGTGGATGTAGATCCAAAAGTGTTACGTTAGTGTGTTTAATAAGATTGACACACTGAGTTGGACCATGTGGGTTGCTTATTTGTGGACTACTATTAGAGATGAGTAATTCACGTTGTACTGTTTGAACAACGACTCTAATTCCTGAGGGTATTATTAACTTGTGCGTGGAGCGTTAGTTACTTTGGTGTGCTATAAGTAAGGTCTAAACGAATGACTGAAATCCCACGTGCACTGGGTAGCGGTGTAATGTCCCCTTATGAGAAACAACGATCAGGTATTCAATAGGGAATCTACAGTCTCTTATGAGATACAAATGTCCCCTTAGTTGATTCGCAAATATTTGAATAGTTTGAAAACTTCGGCCAAAGTATTCTAAGTGTTTGACATTTGGAATTTATACTGTGAATATGTTCAAGTCTAAATGAATTATTCAGTGAAGGGAAAGTCGGCAACTAATGGAGAAGCTGTGAGAAGGATAATGGTAGTGGTTATATTTATCTTTTGTTATGGACATCTAGTGGCGGGGTTGTTGTCATCAATACAGTCTATTAGGGAGATATTGAATAAATAATTTAAGGCTGGAGTACAGTGAGATTTATTTAGTGGAGTTAAGTCTTTTTAAATGGTAATTAAATTAATATCATGAGATGATTTAATTTAACCCATTTGGAGCTAGATTTAAATTGTCTCTGAGGTCCCTTTGCAAGCCCTTATATTTTATTGCCATTGAAAAAATATTAAAGAATTAATGAGATGAGTTATTTATCCATAAGATAGGTAAATTAATTTTACCAAACAATATTCATGAGATGAATAAATATTAAAAATTATAAAATAAAATAATTTTTGAAAATTAAAATTCATAAGATAAATTTTTACATATGTGAAACAAAGCAAAAAAAAAAAAAAAAAAAAAAAAAAATTGAAAAATCGCGTTTTAACAGGCTTGATCCGTGGCTAACGACGGCAGCCATTCAGCGCACGACACGTTTCACGCGCCGGGCTGCCCAGGGAAGGAATCCGCGTGCCACGTGTTAGACTAGTAGTGGTGCGACACGTGGCATGCGTTTTGAATTTAAAAATCACGCGGTTTTTAAACTGTGATGAAACGACACGTTTTGACATGTTTTGTAATGATACGCTGCGTTTTAATTTAAACTGGGCGGTTCCCACATCGAAAAATTAGATTTTTTTCACTCTGGTATATTCCTATAAATAGAGGGGCTTATTTTGAGGTTTGGCATTGGAGTTGAAATATTTATTTAGGATTTCTATAATTGTTTCGGAGATCTAATTGGAGAGAAAAAATTTCCATTGAAAATTTTCTTTCCTCGGTTTAATATTTTTCGGAGCCCACCCTCTGGGCAGTTCCAGGTCATTACATAGAAGGTCTCGGGGTCTCAATTTTAAAGAATATTATTTTCTTTCTAGTTTTTTTCTTTTATTGGAGCAATTCCAGGTATGTTCTTCTTTCTTTATTCTTTTTCGCTTTTGTATTTATTTATAGTATTCGTTATTATGCCTATACAAGTTTATGCATTGTTATGAATGTATTAGAGTAAAAGGCCTGTAGATCTTAATTAAGAATTTAGATCTGTTGATTTAAATTATGAATTTAAGTCCAGGTTAAAAATTAGGAATTTTAAATCAGCCTTTGGATTAGAGTTATGAATTCTGACCCTGTTCCGCTGCGTAAACTTTAGGGAGAATTTTTGAAATTCATCCCAACAATAGGTATTAGGGCAAAGGGTTTATAGAGATAAACCTATTCCCGGAACTCTCGCACGTAAGGTGTCACGAAGCGTGACTCTCCGACCGGGGGCTTAGGTATAGAGAAGAGTCTCCTACTCTGAGTGCTCTAATAGGTGCCTATTGTTGTGACCATAGTTGAGAACTATGAACCCAATAGTCAGCATCAGAGTTTATTTTTCAACAAAATTTTTATGTTTTTCCCAACAAAAGCGAGGTTAATGATATTACCCTAAGGAACTATAACCACTTGGGATGATTTGGCTCAAACATTTCTCGCAAAATATTTTCTACCAGCCAAATTAGCTAAGATGAGGAATAACACTACCTCATTTTTACAATACGATACAGAATCTTTGTATGAGGCATGGGAACGTTACAGAGAACTTTTGAGATGGTGCCCGCATCATGGTTTGCCAGTTTGGATGCAAGTCCAAACTTTTTACAATGGATTCACACCTAATACTCAAACGATGCTAGAAGCAGCTGCAGGAGGATCCCTAAATCACAATACCCCAGATGAAGCATATGACTTGCTAGAAGTAATTGCTAGCAACAATTATGCAAGGGTAGCATATCAAAAGAAACCTACAGGAATATACGAGCTGGATGCAATAACAAAGTAAACTGCCTAGGTTTCAATATTCAAAAACAGACGAACATGGACGTGAATGCCATAAATTCTCATGTACTCACGTGTGAATTTTTTGCAAGGAATCATCTTAGCGTAGAATGCCAAACAGGAAATCCTTTCCCCCCATCAACCCATGAACAAGCCAATTTTGTTTCAAATTTCAAATGACTTATCCCTATTCCAACACGCATAATACCGAGTGGAGAAACCATCCAAATTTTTTGTGGAATAATCAAGGGATACAAAAACAATCTTTTCAACCCCCTGAAAGAAACACTGATATCAAGAAATTGTTTAGTAAGATTATACAAGATATTAGAAGTTTCATGCAAAACACTGAAGCAACTCTTCAAAACCAATAAACCTTGATTCGTAATCAAGAAGCAACCATTAGAAATCTTGAGACCCAAATTGTGCAAATTTTAAATAACCTTTCTGAAAGATCTCAAGGTTCGTAACCTAGTAACACTGTCATTAACACACAAGAGCAAGTAAAAGCAATAGAATTATGAAGTGGGAAAATTTTGAAAGAACCAACTCAGGTAGACCAAACCATGCCAATTGAACAACCCATAATTGACTTGTCCATTGAAGCAAATCAGGAATCAGAAAATGAGGAAGGGACAAAAAACCAAGACATGAATAAACCAAAAAGTGTTGAACCTCAACCCTACAAGCCAAGGGTCCCGTTCCCTCAATGCCTGAGAAAGACAAAAGCGGACAAACAATTGTTAAATTTTTTGAAATTTTCAAAAAGTTACACATTAATGTCCCTTTTGCTGACATGTTAGACCAAATGCCTAAATATGCAAATTTCATGAAAGAAATCCTGTCTAACGAAAGGAAGTTGGGAGAGTCCGAAACAGTAGCACTTATTGAAGAATGCAGTGCCATACTGCAAAAGAAGTTGCCTCCCAAGCTCAAAGATCCAGAAAGTTTCATGATACCTTGTACCATTGGCTCCATTAGTTTTGATAAGGTTTTGTGTGATTTAGGTGCAAGTATAAATTTAATGCCTCTCTCTATTTTCAGGAAGCTTGGGTTAGGAGAAGTAAAGCCCACCATGGTATCTCTTCAACTTGCGGATAGATCAATCAAGTATCCTAGACGTGTAATTGAAGACGTCCTTGTGAAGGTCGATGAATTCATCTTCTCGGCTGACTTCATAGTTCATAATATGCAAGAGGATCATGAGATATCTCTTATTCTAGGCCAACCCTTCCTTGCTACAGGAAGAACCTTGATAGACGTACACTAAGGAAAGCTGATCCTAAGGTACAAGATGAACAGGTAGCCTTCAATGTCTCTTATGCTATTCAATTTCCCTCTAACATGGATTCTTGTTTTGAGGTTGATATTGTAGATAAGTTGGTCACTGAGACATTCAGGGACACAATCTCCAAGCTGCCCCTTGAAGCGTGTCTAACAAAGTCTGAGACCCTAGACATGGAGAATGAGTTGATAAGGGAATGTGCCCAATACCTGGAAAGCTGTGAACCCTTTGATTCGTACCACGAAACAAGAGTGGAAGGCATTCACACAATTGAAATTCAGTAGACAACGGAAGAAGAAGAGCCGTCGAATCTAGAGCTCAAGCCATTGCCACCACATCTCAAATATGCCTATCTTGGTAATTCTGACACTTATCCTGTTATTATTAATGTCTCGTTGAGTAATATTGAACAGGAAAGGTTGCTTAGGGTTCTAAGAGAGCATAGATCAGTAATCGGATGGACCCTTTTGGATATCACGGGAATTAGCCCTTCCATATGCATGCACAAACTTCTCATGGAGGATAGCTTTAAACCTTCTGTGCAACCTCTGTGGCGGTTAAACCCTACCATGAAAGAGGTAGTAAGAAAAGAATGTGTCAGATTATTAGATGCCGGGTTCATCTATCCCATATCTGACAGCCCATGGGTTAGCCTAGTGCAAGTAGTTCCAAAAAAGGGGGTAATTGTAGTAGAAAATGAGAACAATGAGCTCATTTCTTCTAGACATGTCACCGGTGGAGGGTTTGCATTGATTATCGAAAACTTAATGATGCCACCCAAAGGACCACTTTCCCTTACCATTCATTGATCAAATGTTAGAAAAACTGGCGAGTCATTCGTATTACTGTTTCATTGATGGGTATTCTATGTACAATCAAATTGCCATAGCCCCCAGAAGATCAGGAAAAAACCACTTTCAGTTGTCCTTATGGTACCTCGGGAGAATGCCTTTTGGGTTATGCAATGCTCCTGTGACATTTCAAAGATGTATGATGGCAATCTTCAGTGATATGGTGGAGAATTTTATAGAGGTGTTTATGGATGATTTTTTAGTCTTTGGGGCTTCATTTGATGATTTTTTAGCTAACCTCTCCATGGTTTTACAAAGATGCACTGACACTGATCCTGTTTTTAATTGGTAGAAATATCATTTTACGGTACAGGAAGGACTTGTGTTTGGGCATATGATTTCAAAAAGAAGAATTGAGATCAATAGAGCAAAAACTGGAGTGAAAGAGCAATTACCGCGTCCTACTAATGTTAAAGGCATTCGGAGTTTCTTAGGACATGTTGGTTTCTACAGAAGGTTCATCAAGGACTTCTTTAAGATCGCTAAGCCGCTTTGCAATTTATTAATGAAAGATGTCGCTTTTAACTTTGATAGTGACTGTATGCATACCTTTGAAACCTTGAAGAAAAGACTAGTGTCAGCACCAATAATTGTAGCACCCGACTGGACCTTACACTTTGAACTTATGTGCCACGCTAGTGATTATGCTGTAGGGGCTGTGCTAGGACAAAGAAGGAACAACAATTTTCATGTAATTTACTATGCTAGTGAAACTTTGACAGATGCACAGATTAACTATGCTACTACTGAAAAAGAATTACTAGCTATAGTGTTTGCATTTAATAAATTTTGTTCCTACCTGCTCAATGCAAACGTAATTGCTTACACTGATCATTCTGCTCTGAAATACCTTTTCACAAAACAAGATGCAAAACCGGGACTGATTGGATGGATTCTCTTGCTTCAGGGATTTGATTCAGAAATTTGGGACAAAAAGGGTACAGAAAATGTCATGGCAGATCGTCTGTCACGTCTCGAATGAGAGGACGAAGGTACCTCTATCAGCAAAAAATTCCTGGATGAAAGTCTTATGATGGTAAGCGAGAATCCTAATTGTCCATGATACGCTGACATTGTTAACTTTCTGGTTGCATAAGAACTGCCCAAGGACATGACCTATCAACAAAAGAAACAATTCTTCGTGACTTAACGCATTATTTCTGGGAAGAACCATTCTTGTATAAGCATTGTGCAGACTAGATTATCAGAAGATGTGTACCTAAGGAGGAAATGGAGAACATTATGTGCCACTGTCACTCTCTTGGAATTGGTGGCCATCATGGTGGGACAAAAACTACAGCTAAGCAGTTGTAGGGAAAAGAGGTTACTTCAAATCAACGAAATAGATGAGTTCAAAAATGAGGCTTATAAAAATGCTCGAATTTACAAAGACTGAACCAAAAGATGGCACGACAAGCACATTCTGAACAAAGAGTTTGTAGTGGGACAAAATTTTCTACTGTTTAACTCCCGCTTACGACTTTTCCCAAGAAAGCTACGCTCTCAATGGTCAGGACCCTTTATTGTAACCCATGTTTTTTCATATGGGATGGTTGAGATTCAGGATGAGAAAAAGGGTACTTTCAAAGTCAATGGGCAAAGACGGAAACCTTACATTGATGGAGAGCTCGAGCCTCAGAAAACTTCCGTTCATCTCAACAATGTCGAATAATCCACTCACAAAGTCAAGCTAACGACTATAACTGAAGTGCTTCTTGGGAGGCAACCCAAGTGTTTCTATCCTTAATTATCTTATTTTTCCCTTCATTATTTTCTGATTGTCTAATGTTTATGTATATTTTTTTTTAAAAAGGTATTTTACAACAAGTTTGGGGGTAGCAAGATATCAACATACACCATCAACAGACAATCCTTAAACTTGGGAAGCATCTCTTGCCTCACTTAATCTTTGTAGTTCTTTTAACATTGAGAACAATGTTAACTCTAAGTTTGGGGGCGGAAAAGCAATTTTGAAAGTTTTGAAACAAAATTTTTTTGAAACGTTTATCTATTTTATGCTTTAGAGTCGGCTTTAGTGCCTCCCAGAGTTCGGAGCCTTTATTTGGGGATGTAAATAGTGTCAGCCAACAAAAAGCTTGTCTATTTTCTATAGTTTTAACCTTTAGTCTTTTAAAAATTTCATTAAGAAAAAGAAAAAAAAAAAAGAAGAGAACTTTTAATCATGCTTTTTAGGCAATTTTTCTACTCTTTTTAGCTCGTTTACTTTAATTAGATTTAAATAACTTGACAATCAATTATTTTTGTGTTCTAATTGCAAAATATGATCTAATCTAAGGTGCTATCTTGATAAAACTATGGTATTTGACTTTACAAGTTAGCATAGCTGTTTTACTTTTCTTTTTAATTAAAAGATGCTCAAATTTGAATTGATTGCATTAAGATTGTCATTTACATAATAGATTTTGAAGAGTTTTGCCCAAGTCTGGATAAAAGAAAAATATAATAAAAATTGAGGGAAAGAATCACTAAGCACCACTATCATGTTAAAAACATCTATCATTTGGATATGTGCTCTGGTGTGATGGTTTTCTCCCTTGGTACCTCGAGCAAGTAGATCTGTAGGGGTGCTTCAACACCTAGTACCCTGGGCCAACTGGAATGGGAGCTGCCGCATTGAAAACTTGCTACAAGGGGTACTCAGAAAGCTAACAAGGAGCCAAGCACCAAAAAAAAAAAAAAAAAAAGTTTAGTTTTGGGCATACTTGATAAGTCTTGTTATGAGTGATATGATTTTTGTCCTCTATTTGGTTTGAATGTCTTGAGATTAGAAAGAATGGATAAGCTTAATTTGCTTAGCTAACTTTTGAACTCAGTCACCAAGGTAATTGATTGATTTTTCTTTAGAAAAGATGGTTTTGCCTTTAGAACCTTTAATCTTGATCCTCAGTCATTCATTTCTAATAAAAGTGCACTTGCTTTGAATTATCAATGAATTTTTAAAAAGCATGAGATCCTGAGCCTTAATGTTCACCCTTGCTCGAGGATGAGCAAGATTTAAGTTTGGGGGTATTTTAATAAGTCTAATTTAGAATAATTATTTATATAATTTTTATTCATTTTTAACCATTTTTTATCAAACTTCTATCGCTTTTGCTCTTTTTTGCTCATATTGCCATTTTCTTACAAAAACACTCATTTTATGTTTAATCTTGCTAGGTTTTATCATTAACATCAACAAATAAAAACAAGATACATCAAATAAATACAAAAAATTAACAAAAATACTTCATTTGCGTAAAAATTCAGATTTTCAGCTGCAACTTGCATTTCGGTGGCAGTTTTTGGGAATTCCTTAACTTAAATTTATTATATATACATTATTGAACATCACAACATGCTTTGGTGCAGGTTTGGGCAGTGGATGAAGTGAAAAAATGCATAAAATAAGGCAAGATTTGCAAGTTGAAGAAGGGGTGGCAAGATTGGCAAATGAGAATGAAGATTGAAGATAAATTTTCACAATCATTATTCACCCATCAAATACTATAAATAGAAGTGTTTTGGGATGAGTTCAGCATGGAGAAAAAAAAAAAAAAGAAATAAAAACGTGAGGAAGAAAGAAGAAGAAGGAGGAGGAAAATTTGGTTTGCAATTTCATATTTTTTTCCGTTCTTTTCTATCCTTCTCTTCATTAAGTTCATGAATTTTCTATTAAATATGTCTTATATTAAGTTTATCATGACCTAATTTTGTTATTCCAAGGCTATGCTGTAGCCTAAGTTGTAATGTACGCTCATTTCTAATTCAACATATTCAATGTTTTGTTATTGCGTTGTTGAAGTGCTTATCATTGTTCTTCATGAGTTTTAAATGCTTGATCACCATTTAAGGCCTATAATGATTTATAATGAGTCTGAGAGGAGATTTATGATGATTTCTAAAGTGATAAGCTCCACAAATTGAGCGAATGCTCGAGAGAGATTGACGCGATTTGTATGGCTTTTAAGTGAACATCATAGTGCTTTAAAAACCCTTTTCTTATTTAAATTCATGCACGAGAGTGATGGGTTAATGTGTAAAAAAGCATGCTAAATGTTGCTCGAGAGAGAATATTTAGTAAATTAGGGTTTTCAACCATCAACACGTAATAGCAACTTGAATAACGGGAATAGAAAAGCGTATTGATGCAACTGGGTGAAATCAGATGCCTTGGATATTATTAAACCATAAAAATTTCATAAAAATCAGTTAACATATTTTGTTTATTTTTATTTTATTTATTTCATATCAACATCTCAATTTTCATTTCTTTCAAATAGCATAAACGCTACTAATTTTGGTACTCACTCAAACACAATCCTCATGGGAATGATACTCTACTCATTCTTTATTACTTGACACGACTAGTGCACTTGCCAAAGCATACGCAAAGTAAGCATCACAAACCAAAATAAAAAGAACCAAAATGTTTACTAATTTTTAAAAAATGTGTATCGATTTTTTGATGGTTTTTTTGATAATAAGAACCAAGGCATCCGATTTCACCTAGTTGCATCAATACGCTTTTCTATTCTCGATATTCAAGTTGTTATTACGTGTTGATGGTCGCAAATCCAAATTTACCAAATATTCTCTCTCGAGCAATATTTAGCATGCTCTTTTACATATTAACTCATCGATTTCTTGGATAAATTTAAATAAGAAAAGAGTTTTGAAGATCCATGGTTTTCACTAAAGACTGCACAAATCAATCTCTCTTGAGTATTCGGTCAATTTGAGTTATTTATCACCTTAGCAATCATAATAAATCTGCTCTCGGACTCATTATGAATAATTATAGGCTTAAATGGGGATCAAGCAACTCATGAAGAGCAATGACAAACACTTGAACAACATAATAACAAAACATTGAATATGTTGAATTAGAAGAGAGCATTTATTACAACTTAGGCTACATTGTAGCCTTGGAAAAACAAAATTAGTTTATGGAAAACATAATATAGTACGAAACTAAGATAAAATTGATGAACTTAAAGAACAAAACGATAGAAAAGAACAAGAAAATAAGATATCACAAACCAAACTCCTTCTTTTATCCTCCTTCTTCCCTAAGAATTGCTACCTATTTCCTACTTTGTATTGTGTTTTTTCTGGATGAATTGATGAAACAAGACCTCCCAAGCATCCTTATTTATAATATTTGAGGTTAGGATTACCTAAAATTAAAAATATAGCAAGGTTAAAGCTCATTGTACGTCCTTCCTGCCACTGCCGCCCAGTTTCCGCAGTTTGTAACTTGCTGTTGATTTCCTTATTTTTCTTCAGCTTTGGCCCCCAAAAATCTGCCTTAACATTTACATGAAAATTTTTTTGAAGTGTACGAGAAGTTTTTTCACGTTATTTGTCCGTTTCGCCATCCAAATTTGCAAGTTGAAGTGAATTGTTCATGGTTGTTTTAAAGTCTCTGCATTTTTCTGTTCTTTGTTGTTTTTCTCCAGCTTTGCACCACCAAAATTTATTCTTGAAATCATCTTGGACATGTTGATGTATTTTTTAATCCATCCTTGCAGTTGATTTATTTATTTTGCCACCCATTTTTGAAAGTTGAATTGAATTGTGCAAGTTCTTATTGTTCTTGTTGTAGCCATGTATTTTTATGTGTTTTGCCCAACTTTTTGCTTTTTTTTTTTTTGGATGTATCTTGCATTCACTTGTTGATTTTGATGAAGAAACCTAGTAAGATTTAGCACAAAATAAGTGTTTTTGCAAAGAAATGGCAATAGAAGAGAAAAAGAGTAAAAGTGAGCAATAGTAATAAAAACTTGAGGCAAAATGGTTAGAAAATGAACTAAAATGATAGGAACAAATATATAATAAATTGGACGTATCAAAATACCCAAAAACTTAAATCTTGCTCGTCCTTGAGTAAGGCTAAATTTTAAAGTGCAGGATCTGATACTTTTTAAGAATTTATCACAATTCAAAGCAAGATTACTTCTATCAGAAAAGAATGACTGAGACTCAAAGTTTTAAGATTCTAAAGGCAAAACAATCTTTTCGAGGAAAAACCCATCGATCACCTCGGTAACCGAATTCAAAAGTTGGCTAAGCATATTAATTTTATCCGTTCTTTCTAATCTCAAAACATTCAAAATTTATAGAAGACAAAAATCATGCCACTCATAACAAGACATCTTAAGTATGTCCTAGACTAAAATTATTCACAGAATTTTTTAAAAATTTTTTTTTTTTTTTTTTTTTTTTAAGGTTCTTATTTCCTTATTAGCTTTCTTAGTACCCCTTGTAGCGAGCTTTCAATGCGGCAGCTCCAGTTCCAGTTGGCCTAGTGTACTAGATGTTGAAACACCCCTATGGATCTACTTGCTTGAGGTACCGAGGCACGAACCCATCACACCGTAGCACATATCCAAATGATAGACATTTTTAATCGGATAGTGGTGCTTAGTGATTCTCTTCCTCTATTTTTGTTGTACTTTTTTTTTTCTTCATGTTTTTCTTTTACTTAGACTTAGGCATAACTCTTCAAAATCTATTATGCAAATGATAATATTAATTCAATCTATTCAAATTTGAGCATCTTTTAATTAGAAAGAAAGGTAAAATAGCCATGCTAACTAGCAAACTCAAATTTCATGGTTTTATCAAGATAGTATCTTAGATTAGTTCGTGTTTTACAATTACAGCAGACGAACTCGAACCGCTGGAACCACTGTAGCAAAACCTCCCTGAACTCATTCAAATCTAATTAAAGTGAACAAGCTAAAAAAAGTAGAAAAACTGCCTAAAAACTATGAACATAAGTTCTCAATTTTTCTTTTTTTTTTTTTTGTCTTTTGTTTTTTTTCGTTCTAAATGAAATTTTAGAAAGACTAATGATCTAAACTGTAGAAATTAGGCAATCTTTTTGTTGGCCGACACTACCTACATCCTCATATAAAGGCTCCGAACTTTGGGAGGCACTAAGTCTGACTCTAAAATATAAAACAGGGAAACTTTTTGAAAAAAAATTTTGACCAAAATTTTAAAACTTGTCTCTCCCACCCCCAAACATAAAGTTAACATTGCCCACAATGTTGAAAGAAATACAAAGAACGAAGCTGTTGGTGAGAGATACTTCCCAGATTTGAGGATTGCTTTTTGATGCTTAATGTTGTCATAAGGCTGCCCCCAAACTTGTTTTAAAAACCAGTTTGAATAAAAATATACAGAAACATGAGAAAATAATTAAAAGCAATTAAAAGAAAAGAAGTAGGGAAAGAAAAACTTCGATTGCCTCCCATGAAGCGCTTAAGTTATAATTGCTAGCCTGACTTTTTGCCGAAGATTTAACCCATGTCCCAGAGAAGAATGACGTTTCCTCCATCCACCTTTAATCACCATTTTCTTCCTTGGAGCTTCTTTGAACCCTTCTTTACACGACCACCTCGACCTTCTTTAATAATGGGGACCTTGAGCTTAATGTGCCCGGACTTGAATTCCCTTTTCCGATCTTTTCTGCATTTTTTCACTAAGTCATCCTCATCTTCGAAAGCCTCTGACTTTGTTAGATAAGCTTGGCACTCTATTTCAATTACTGGTGGTAGTGGGTCGGTTATGATGGGCGTGGCCATTGGTGGAAATGGGTTAATCAAGGGGCTTATGTCACATTGAGGTGGTTCTTCTAATGTCCCCATCCCTTATTACTATGGAAATAATTTATTCCCCTGAGTTGGCGATGGTATTGCTCGGCAAGGAATCTTTGGAACCCTCAAAAAGTTCCTCTAATATAGTCCCTAATTGAGTTTCTAAATTCTGTATGGAGGCTTCTTGATTTCTAAAGCTAGCCCTGGTTCTTGAATGGAACTCCCTAAATATTTCTTCTAAGTTACATTTCCTTTCTTGAGGTGCATGAATGGGTGGCCAAGGTGCTTCGTGATGGTTCTATGAAAAATTAGAAGGGTTCATCCATCCTTGATTGTAGGTGCTAGAGTAAGGGTTGTATTGGGTTTGGTTATAATTTGACGTGCAATTATATTGTTCAAAACCCAATGAACAAAACTGTTGTCCACTTGGCACTCCATACTAGCATGGTTACCTGCACAAAATTCACAAGTAGGTGTATGAACAACTTTGAGACTCATAATATGATCCAGTTATTTTTGAATTAGTGAGAGTTGAGCAGATAATGCATTAATTTCATGAATGCTCAATTGTCTTCTTGCTACGAAGTGATATTGAGGTCCCACATAGTTATAGAAAGCCATCACCTTTAGCAAAATTCTTCGTCAAAATTGTCTTTTTTTATTTTATTTTTTTGTTTCAATTTTAACATACAAAATATGAAAAATAAACTTAAAAGTTAGAATAAAGATAAAAATAATAAGAAGGTACAAAAATATAACAATATGATTAATAAAAACCAAAGTTCTTTTGTTTTGTTGGGGGGGGGGGGGGGGGGGGGGGGGGGGGGGGTGAAGGGGAGTAATACTTATGTTTCGAAATGTTTAAAAAAAATACAAACTTAACTTTGAAAAACTTAACTTGGCATAGTAAAAAGTTCAAAGAAGGATAAAATTAATAAGAAAACTTAAAAATATAACGATCTAATGTAAAGACTTAAGAAAAACCAAATTTTAAGGGGGAGGAGGGTATGCTATACGGATTTTACAAAAAAAATAGCTTCACAAATCAAACAAATTAAATGAAATGAATGAAATAAAAGATTCTTCTTCAAACGTAAGAAAAATTTGCAAGTTTTTACAAAAGAACTTCAAATTAGCACTAAAACTAGATGGTATCAATATCACTCAAATAAGGACATTCTCCGGCAGCGGGGCCCAAAAAACTTGATGTTTTACTTTGTGTATATGCTTAGCAAGTTCACTGACTTTTATCAAGTAAAAAAAAGTGAGTAGAGTATCATTCCCATGAGGATTGTTATTGAGCAAGTCCTGAATTTAGTAGTTTTTGAAATGAAACAAACCAAAATAAAACAACTAAAATGTTCACTGATTTTTACAAAATTTGTATTGATTTTTTGATAATAAGATCCAATGCATCTGATTTTACCTAGTTGCATCAATATTCAAGTAGTTATTACATGTTGGTGGTCAAAAATCCTAATTTACCAAATATTCTCTCTTAAGCAACATTTAGCATGCTCTTTTACATATTAACTCATTAATCTCTTGCATGAATTTAAATATAAAAAAGAGTTTTGAAGATCCACGGTTTTCACTTAAGACCACACCAATCGTGTAAATCTCTCTAAAAGATTCGCTAAATTTGAGATATTTATCACCTTAGCAATCATCATAAATCTCCTCGTTGACTCATTATGAATCATTATAGGTTTCAAATGGTGATCAAGCATTAAAAACACATGAAAAGCAATGATATACACTTAAATAATGCAATAACAAAACATTGAATACGTTGGATTAGAAGCGAGCATATATTACAACTTAGGCTATATCGCAGCCTTGGAAAAAACAAATTAGTTCATGGTAAACACAATATAATACAAAACTAAGATAAAAGTCATGAACTGAAAGAAGAAAAGCATGGAAAAGAACTAGAAAATAAGAACTCACAAACCAAACTTCTTCTTTTCTCCTCCTTCTTCTTCCCTACGAATTTCTAACCATATTTCTACTTTGTATTGTGTTTTTTTTAGATGAATTGATGATAAAAGACCTCCCAGGCGTCCCTATGTATATTATTTGAGGTTGGGATTACTTAAAATGAAAAAAATAGAAAGCTTAAAGCTCATTGCACCTCCTTCTTACCACTGCCATCTAGTTTCTACAGTTTGCAACTTGCTGCTGATTTCTTCATTTTTATTCAGCTTTGGCCCACCATAATTAGCTTAACATCAACTTGAACATGTTCATGAAGTGTACAAGTAGTTATTTCATGTTATTTGTCCATTTTTCCACCCAAATTTGCAAGTTGAAGTGAATTGTTCGTGGTTGTTGTACAGTCTCTGCAATTTTTTGTTCTTTGCTGTTTTTCTTCATTTTTTCTAGATATGTGCCTTCCAAATTCACTCTTGACATCATCTTGGACATGTTAATGCATTCTTTAATCCATCCTTGCACTTGATTTGTTTATTTTTCTGCCAATTTTTGCAAGTTGAACTGAATTGTGCAAGTTCTTGTTGTGCTTATTGTAGCCATGTATTTTGATGTGTTTTGGCCAACTTTTTGCTTTTGCTTGATGGATCTTGCATTCAATTGTTGATTTTGATGATAGAACCTAGCAAGATTTAGCACAAAATAAGTGTTTTTGCAAATACATGGCAATAGAAGCGAAAAAGAGTAAAAGTGAGCAATGGCGATAAAAACTTGAGGTAAAATGGTTAGAAAATGAACTATAATTATATGAATAATTATCCAGTAAATTGGACTTATCACTCGTTAAAGTCAAATTGAAGAGAGATTGCTATTGAAAATTTGGTCAATCAAGGTTGGGCTAAGTTGATATTGCGACGAAAATTTACCCTTTAAGGTTGAAATAAATTAATGAAATAGTAGAAATTGACCCAAGTTTGGTTTGAGTGGAGCAAAGATGGTGATGAAAATTAACATCTTAGGTTTAGGTTAAACTGAGATTGTCCTTAGTGTTGAATTGAGCAAAGACTATAATAGAAATTTACTCTTTTAGGGTTGAATTAAATAGATATTGTAATAAAAATTGACCATTTTAGGGTTGAATTAAACAAATATTGTATAAAATTGACCCAAGTTCAATGAAGAAAGAGAGGGAGAGCCACCCGTATGGGGTGGTTGAAGTGGGTTGTTGGTGGTAGCTTAGCAGCACTAGAGTAAGGCGTACAGTGTACCATGGGTAAAGGCAACATAAACGAGTGTGAGTTGAAGCATCAGTGGGCACAAAACGGGTAAGCTAAGACCGGTGGGTTGAGACCAGCGAGCTAGGACCAGGGAGCTATGATGGCAAGCTGGGACTAGTGGGCTGTGACCAGCAAGCCAGGATGACGTCGGTAGCAGCAATGGTGGTGTTTTTGTGACGGGCGGTGTTGGATGCTACCACGGATCAAGATGAAAACGATGGCCAAAGTGTCAATGTTTTTGACTTTCGTTATTTTTATGCATGTATTTTTTTTATCAGGTATCATGTTATTTAGATGGACATAAATTTTAAATCGTCGAGTTAGAATGCGAATTGTATATCATAATGAAGCGATCGGACCACTTTATGCAACTAGCATAATTTCTCATATTTAAAGAAAAGATATCAAATACGTGATTGGCGTTTACCGAAAATGGTTGTGATTGGTGGTTTATACAAGTTAACCCCGAGACTTAAACAGACATAGCTCTTAATCCTCAAGGAGTTGCGAGTTAGATCACCCATCAAAACAAAACTCTTGAAGATTTTCATATAACTTCCATGATTTTTCGAGCTTTTGGATCAAAGAAGGCATGAAAAGGTGAATCGAGTCAATAGATGGCCCGTTGTGGTTAGGTAACTTAACATAAAATTTAAAATAGGCATAACTTCTTATTTATGAAGAGTTATGGATCAAATTTTATGTCAAAGTTAAGCTTTTAAAGTGTTCTACACACACATAGAAAGTTTTTGAACTTTTGAAGAAATGAAGTACATGAAAAGTTACTTGGGCGAGCTGGACGTAGGTAAGGGATATAACTTACCTTACAATTTTAAACAGGCGTAACTTTCCATCTGTGAAGAGTTGCAGACCAAATTACAAATGAAAATGAATCTCTTGAAGAGATTTAGGTATTCACACAAATTTTTTGAACGTCTGATGAAATAAAGTACTAGAAAAAGGATTTGGGCTATCTAAATGCGTACTACGCATACAATTTACCCTACAACTTAAAATGGACATAACTTTTAATCTGTGAAGATTTATAAATCAAAGTTTATATCAAAATGAAGCTCTTGAAGAGATTTAGGCACCCATATACATTTTTTGAACATTTAATGACGGAAAGAACCTGAAAAGGGCTTTTGGTGAGCTAGACATAGGTATGGCATATAACATACAACATAAAGCGGGTATAACGTTCAATCCGTGAAGAGCTATGGATCAAATTTTACATCAAAACTAAGTTCTTGAGGAGATCTAGGCACCCATATAAAACTTTCGAACATTTGATGATAGAAAGTACCTGAAAAAGGCTTTTGACGAGCTAGAAGTAGGTGTGGCATATGACATACCTTACAAATTAAAACACACATAACTTTCAATCTATGAAGAGTTATAGATCCAATTTTATATTAAAATGAAGCTCTTGAGGAGCTCCAGGCACCCATATAAATTTTTTGAATGTTTGATGATAGAAAGTACTCGAAAGGCTTTCGGAGAGCTAGACGTAGGTATGGCATATAACATTCGTTACAACTTAAAATGGACATAACTTTCAATCCGTAAAGAATTATGGATCAAATTTTGTATCAAAATGAAGCTCTTGAGGAGCTCTAGGTACCCATATAAATTTTTTAATGTTTGGTGACATAAAGCACCCAAAAATGGATTTGGGCAAGCATAATGCAGGTATGGCATACAACATACCTTACAATTTAAAGTGGACATAACTTTTAATCCGTGAAGAGTTACGGATCGAATTTTATATCAAAACAAAGCTCTTGAGAAGCTATGGGTTCTTATCATGATTTTTCAGAATTTTTTCCCATGAAAAAATGAAAAAGAGGCGTAAAATATATAGCCATACTTAAACTTGCTCAATTGAACTTTCTTTATAAATTTTCGTTTAGATGGGCCATCATAGAGAGGACAACGAAATTCAAAAAATACTAAAACTTACCTTGCTTGACCCTTAAATTGCTTGAACCTTACAAGAAACATCAAACCAGATGTGAGCATGTGGTCCTTCCCACAAACAGCGCCAGTTATGTTTTCAACGAATTTGGTCAGTATTCTTATTCGTCGTACTGAAGTTCGGTATGAGGTGGGGTTCGCAAGGACAAGGAAAACTCAAGCTCTAGCTGTACACTTGTCTCGAGGTTTTTCCTGCAAAACTCAAATATACGACTTAAGGGGCTCGTGAAAGAACGCGCAGGGGACCCCGCTGATGCTCAATTCAATATTTATCTAACAAAGTAATAATGAAAGCAGGTAATAAATGCATATAACAAACATAAAGGACTTAGCCTGAGAAGACTAAAAGGTTAGAGTAGTTATTGCTTCAGAGAGAAAACCGTGAAGGGCGATTGGATGCTGAGGCGTGGGGTGGCCCACCTTAGACGAGGCTTTCCCTCGGGAAAAGAGTGAGATGAAGAAGGAGCAGTTCCTCTTGAGGAAGAGGGGTATCTCAAATGAAAGGGGCCTCCCTCTTTATATAGAATTCCAGGTTGGTAATGGCTAGCTCGGTATTCTTAAGGTCGGTATTCTCAAGCTCGATATTCTTTAGTCAGTTATATCTAGCTCAGTATTTCTAGCTTGGTAATATCTAGCTCGATATTCTCTAGGTCGGTACTCTCTAGCTTGGTAATCTCTAGGTCAGTATTCTCTAGCTTGGTATTCTCTAGCGTGGCAATCTCAAGCTCGGTATTCTCCAGGTCGGTACTCTTCAGCTCGGCATTCTCTAGCTCGGTATTATCCAGGTTGGTATTCTCTAGCTCGGTCTTCTCTAGCTCGGCATTCTCTAGCGCGGTAATCTCTAGCTCGGTATTCTCTCGGTCAGTATTCTCTTGCTCGATAATCTCTAGCTCAGTACTCTCTGGCTCGGTAGTCTCTAGCTCTGTAATCTCTATCTCGGTAATCTGGTCAACGAGCAATCAGCGCTGGGCAAGGGGCAGCCAACGGCGGTCAACAATGGTGTATGCAAGTGTCTAGGTAATAGCTAAGTCCCATTACCTGGTAGTAATATCTAAGTCCCCATTACTAGACAGTAACATCTATGTCCGAGCCATTTCTAGGCTACTGTAGACATACAAGATACCAAGCTAATATTTTAAAGTACTGGGGTTAGCATTATAAACAGGTATTTCATGTCTCCTCGAAATATTTCCTATCCTTTAACATCGATCACATTCACTAACAAATTTGAAAGCATCTTTAAAAAGTGTAAGCTAATATAATCCTAATTGTAAAACCTTAGCTCCAGTCTTTATTCCATTGTAATGACCATCAGTTTCCAGGGAGTGGCAATGACGCACAATGTCTTCCATTTCTTCTTCAGGTACATGCCTCCTAATGATTTGGTTTGCACAATGCCTATGCAAGAATGGTTCTTTCCAAAAATAATGCTTTAAATCGGCGAAGAACTTCTTTTTTTGATATGCCATGTCTTTGGGCAATTCCTTTACAACGAAATAGTTAACTATGTCACAATACCGTGGCCAATTTGGATTTTTGCTTACCATCATGAGACTCTCATTTGGAAAACTTTCATTGACAGAGGGACTTTCTTCCTCTCACTCAGGGCATGATAAATGATCCGCCATAACATTCTCTATTCCTTTGCTGTCCTAGATTTCTAAATCAAATTCTTGAAGCAAAAAAATCCACCTTATCAATCGGTTTTGCATCTTGTTTTGCAAAGAGATATTTAAGAGCATAGTGATCAATGTAAACAATTACCTTAAAATTTAGCAGGTAGGAAAGAAATTTGTCAAATGAAAAAACAACAGCTAGTAATTCCTTCTCGGTGGTAGCATGGTTCACTCGTGCATCCATTAAAGTCTTGCTAGCATAGTAAATTACATGAAAATTTTTGTTCTTTATTTACCCTGACATGCCACTACTGCATAGTCACCAGAATCCCACATAAGTTCAAAGAGTAGGGTCCAATCGGGTGCTATGATTATTGGTGCTGACACTATGTTTTCCTTCAATGTTTCAGAAGCCTGTATATAGTCACTATCAAACTTAAAAGGGACATCCTTTATGAATAAATTGCATAGAGGCTTAGTGATCTTAGAGGGGTTCTTAATAAACCTTCTATAGAAACCTGCATGACCTAGGAAACTTCGGATGCCTTTAACATTAATAGGGGCGTTAATTGCTCTGTCACTTCAATTTATGCTCGGTCAACCTCAATTCCCCTTTTTGAAATAATATGCCCCAACACAACCGCTTCCTGGACCATGAAGTGACATTTCTCCCAATTCAAAACAAGATTAATGTCAGTGCATCTCTGAAAGACCACAGAGAAGTTAGCTAAACAGTCATCAAATGAGGCACCAAAGACTAAGAAATCATCTATAAATAGTTTTATGATATTTTCCACCATGTCATTAAAAATTGCCACCATACGCTGCTGAAATGTGGCAAGAGCATTACATAATACAAAAGGCATTCTCCAATAGGAAAAGGTACCACATGGACAATTAAAAGTGGTCTTTTTTTTTATCTTCCAGTGCTATGGCCATTTGGGTTTGTCCTGAATAACCATCGAGGAAACACTAATATGAATGCCTGCAAGTTATTCTAACATCTGATCAATGAATGGTAAGGGAAGATTGTATTTTTGGGTAGCATCATTAAGTTTTATGTAATCTATACATACCTTCCAACCTATGACGGTCCTAGTAGGAATGAGCTCATTGTTCTCATTTTCCACTATGGTTATTCCCCCTTTCTTTGGAATACTTGTGCTGGACTTACCCATGGACAATCAGATATGGGTTAAATGATCCCGGCAACTAATAACTACACAACATCTTTCCTTACTACCTCCTTCATAGTAGGGTTTAATTGGCGTTGTGGTTGCATTGTAGGTTGGAAGCTATCTTCCATGAGAATCTTATGCATGCATAAGGAAGGGCTAATTCCCTTAATGTCTGAAAGGGTCCATACGATAGCTGATTTATGCTCCCTTAGAACTCTAAGAAACCTTTCCTGTTCTATATTACCCAAAGAAGCACTAATAATATGATCGGTGTTATAATTGCCAAGATAAGCAAACTTGAAGAGAGATGGCACTGGCTTGAGCTCAAGATTTGGAGGCTCACCTTCTCTTCTGAAGTGCTTACTTGTTGTTTATATTTAGCAAGTGCACTAAGTCTTATCGAGTAATACAAAGTGAGTAGAGTATCATTCCCGCGAAGACTGTTATGGAATGAGAACTGAAATTAGTAGCTTTAATAGTATTTAAAAGACCAAAAATTGAAATTTTGAATATGTAACAAATAAAATGCAAAGGACCAACCTAGATTACATAAATTTTTTTTTTTGTTTTTTTGTAAGTTTTTTGATTTAAAGACGTCCAAGGCATCTGATTTCACCTAGTTGCATCAATACACCTTTCTATTCTCAGTATTTAAGTTGGTATTAGGTGCTAATGGTTGAAAACCCTTATTTACTAAATATTCTCTCTCAAGGAACACTTAGCATACTCTTTTACATATTAACTCATCAATCTCTTGCATGAATTTAAATAAGAAAAGAGTTTCAAAGATACATGATTTTCACTTAAGATCGCACAAATCGCATTAATCTATCTCTAGCATTTGCTCAATTTGTGGTGTTTATCACTTTATCATTCATCATAAATCTCCTCTCAGACTCGTTATGAATCATTATAGGCTTTGAATGGTGATCAAGCAATTAAAACTCACGAAGAACAATGATAAACACTTCAACAATGCAATAAACAAAACATTGAATACGTTGAATTAGAAAAGAGCATATATTATAACTTACGCTACATTGTAGCCTTAAAAAGGCAAAATTAGTTCATGATAGACATAATATAAAGAAAAACTAAGGCAAAGTCCATGAAATTTATAGAAGAAAAGGATACAAAGAGCTTAAAATTGCAAAATTAAAAACCAAACTTTCCTTCCTTCCTTCGTTTTTCTTTTCTCAGTTTTCCCATTCTTTTCTCTACATTTTATTTTTTTTTTTTTTTGGTTTTTGCTGGATTGGATGATGAAAGACACTTCCCAAACCTCTTTATAGTACTTGGGGTTGGGAGTACTTGAAACAAAAAAAATTTGCAAGCTTTGCTTTCATTTGCTTACATTGCCACCCTTTGCCGCCCATCCTATGCAAGTTTCTGCATTTGCTAAATTTTTTTTTCAATTTTTTCCTTCTGTACACTGCCCAAATCAGGCTTGACATCACCATGAACATGTTCTTGAAGTGTACACAACATCCTTGCTTTTGATTTGTGCATTTTGCGGACCATTTTTGCTTGTTGAAATAAATTTCACATGTTCTTAATGTTTTCTTGCTTAACCGTGTAAAATGTTGTGTTTTGCCCAACTTTTTGCTTTTGTTTGATGCATCTTGCATTCACATATTGATGTTGATGATAAAGCCTAGAATGATTTAGCATACAATGAACATTTTTCACGAAAACAGTAGGAACGAAAAGGAGCAAAAGCGAGGAAAGTTTGATGTAAAATGGTTTAGAAAATGGACCTAAATCATATGAATAATTATATACTAAATTGGACTTATCAAAATACCCCAAAACATCAATCTTGCTTGCCCCCGATCAATGATAAATATTAAAGTGCATGATCACATGCTTTTTAAGAATTTAATCATAACTCAAAGCAAGTGCTACTTCTATTAGAAAACAATGACCGAGACTCAAAGCTTAAGGTTCTAAAGGCAAAACAATCTTTCCAAGAAAAAACCCACCAATCACCTAGGTAACCGAATTCAAAAGTTGGCTAAGAAAATTAAGTTTGCCCATTCTTTGTAATTTCAAGACATTCAAACCGAATAGATGATGAAGATCATGCCACTCATAACAAGACTAAAGGTTATTCGCAAAATTTTCTCTTTTTTATTAACTTATGAGGGACTAATATGCCTTAATCAAACCCAGTCTATGAGTATATCTCCAGCGAGAATCAAACTCCTGACCCGTGGGCGATGACTGCATGTGTAAGAGAAGCTACATTCGGACACCCTCATTGTGACTGTGTGAGTATATTTTCAACAAAAATCAAACTCCTAACCTCTGGGCGATGATTGCATTGGTAAGAGAAGCCACCACTGAGACGCCCTCATTATGACTTCAGGAGTATATCTTCAGCGAGAATCAAACTCCTGACCCCTAGACGATGACCACATGGGTAAGAGAATCCACCACTAAGATGTCCTCATGTTTGGCAGCACATATCTTGAAATGTTTAAAAGGGGTAGTGGTGCTAGAGATGTTTTCCTCATTTTCTCTATCTTTTTTTTCATATTTTCCTTTAGACTTAGGCATAACTCTTCAAAGCCTATTATGCAGGTGATAATCTCAATGCAATCCATTTAAGTTTGAGCACCTTTTAATCAGAAAGAAAGGTAAAGCAGCTATACTAACTAGTGAACTCAAATACCATGATTTTATCAAGATAGTGCCTTAGAATAGATCATGTTTTGCAATTAGAACACAAAATCAATTGAGTCTCAAATTATTCAAACGTAATTAAAGTAAACGAGCTACAAAGAGTAGAAACATTTCCTAAAAATCATGATGATATGATCTAAAAGAAAATTTTATTGTTTTAAATTGGTTCAAAATGTGCAATAAAAATCTAAAAGCCTACTGATTTAAACTACAGAAAATAGAAATCTTTTTATTGGCCAACACTATCTACATCCCTATTCAAAGGCTCCAAACTCTGTGAGGCACTAAAGCTGACTTCAAATAAAATAGGACAAGACAAGAAAACTTTTCAAAAATTTTAGTTCAAAATTTAGAAAATGTGACAAAATGTCTCTCCCACCCTCAAACTTAAAGTTAACATTATCCTCAATGTTAAAAGAAATACAAGGAACGAAGCAGTAGATGAGAGATACTTCCTAGGTTTGAGAATTGCTTTTAGATGTTGAATGTTGTCATCAAGTTACCTCCAAACTTGTTTCAAAAACCTATCGAACAAAAAGTACAGAAACTTAAAAAAAATAACTAAAGGAAATTTTTAAAAGAAAAGATGTAAGGAAAGGAAAACTTGGGTTGCCTCCCGAGAAGTGCTTGAGTTATAGTCATTAGCTTGACTTATTGATGATGTTCTATCTTGTATCCTGAAAGAGACTAGAGTTTCCTCCATCCACCCTCATTTACAATTTCGTTATGTGGATCTTCTTGTGCCCTTCTTTACACGACCACCTCCACATTCTCTAATGATGGGATCCTTGAGCTCAATGTGCCACAACTTGAATTTCCTTTTCCGATCTTTTTTGCATTTTTTCACTAACTAATCCTTGGCTCCGACAGCCTGTGGCTTCGTTAGAGAAGTATGACACCCAATTTCGATCACTGGTGGTGGTGGGTCGGTCAATATAGGTTTACTCATTGGTGGCGATGAATCGATCAAGGGGGTTATGTCAAATTGAGGTGGTTCTTCTAATATGTCCCCATCCCTTAATACTATGGTGTTAGTTTGCTCCCCTCGGTTGGTGACGGTATTGCTATGTGTGGAATCTTTGGACCTCTCAAAAAGTTTTTCTAATGTAGGCCGTAATTGAGACTCTATATTTCGGATGGAGGCTTCTTGTTTTTTACTTATAGCCCTAATTTCTTGAGTAAAATTTGTGCTTTCCTACATAAACTCCCTAAACGTCTCTTCTAAGTCATATTTCTTTTCTCGAGGAGGATGAATGGGTGACCAAGGTGCTTTGTGATGGTTCCAAGAAAAGTAAGAAGGATTTATCCGTCCTTGATTGTAGGTGTTAGAGTAAGGGTTGTATTGGGCTTGTTGATAATTTGGCTTGCAGTTTTCTTGCTCAAAACCCAATAAAGAAAAAGTGTCACCTGCTTGGCATTCCATACTTACATGGTTACCTGCACAAAATTCACATCTAGGAGTACGAACAACTTTAGCACTTATGTTATTTTGTTGTTTTTGAATTGGTGAAACTCGAACAGGTAACATATTAATTTCATGAATCCCTAGTTGTGTTCTTGGTACAGTTTAATATTGGGGACTCATATAATTGTTGCATGCCATCACCTCTAGCAAAACTGTGTTAAATTTTTAGAAATAAAAAAATACACTTAAAAGTTAAAAGAAAGGTAAAAACAATGAGAAAGTATAAAAATACAACGGTATAATACAAAACTTTAACAAAAACCAATTTCTCGGGGAGGGGTAGTAACACTAATTTTTTCAGAAACCTAAAAATGCAAATTTAACTTTGAAAAATTTTTCCAAGTCAATTAAAAAATGAAAAGAAAGATAACATTAATAAGAAAATTTGAAAATACAACAATCTAATAAAAAAAATTCACAAAAACCAAATTTTTTTGGGGGGGGGGGGGGGGGGGGGGGGGGGGGGGGGGGGGGGGGGAAGAGATAGTAACACTAATGTTTTGAAAATCTTAAAAATAATTCATATATTTTTTTTCAAATTGAACTTATAATTAAAAGAAAAATTGAAAATAAAGAGAAAATACAAAAAACAATAAAATAACACAAATTTAACAAAACTTAAAAAAAAACACAATTTTAAGGGCGGTGTTGTATGCGAATTTAAAAAAAAAAAAGAACTTTACACATTGAACAAAGTGAGTGAAATGAATGAAATAAAATATTCTTCTTCAAATATAAACAAAATTTACAAGGTTTTGCAATACAACTTCAAATTAGCAACAAAACTAGTGGGTACCGATATCACTCAAATAAAAACAATCTCCGGCAACAGCGCCAAAAATTTAATGCTTTTACTTGGTGTTTATGCTTAGCAAGTGCATTAAGTCTTATCAAGTGATATAGAGTGAGTAGAGTATCATTCCCATGAGGATTGTTATTGAACGAGTACTGAAATTAGTAGCTTGAGCACAATTTGAAAGACCGAAAATTGAAATTTTGAATATGTAACAAATAAATGAAAAGGACTAAACTAGGTCACTGAATTTTTTTTTTTGTAAGTTTTCTGATTTAAATAAGTCCAATCTTATTTCACCTAGTTGCATCAATACGCCTTTCTATTCTCGGTATTCAAGTTGCTATTACGTATTGATGGTCGAAAACCCTAATTTACTAAATATTCTCTCTTGGGCAACACTTAGCATACCCTTCTACATATTAACTCATCAATCTCTTGTATGAATTTAAATAAGAAAAGAGTTTTGAAGATCCATAGTTTTCACTTAAGACCACAAAAATTGGGTTAATCTATCTCAACCTTTTGCTCAATTTGTGGTGTTTATCACTTTAGCATTCATCGTAAATCTCCTCTCGGATTCATTATGAATTATTATAGGCTTTGAATGCTGACCAAGTATTCAAGACTCATCAAGAACAATGATAAACGCTTCTACAACGCAATGCGAAACAATGAATAAGTTGAATTAGAAAAGAGCATATATTACAACATAGGCTACATCGTAGCCTTGGAAAGACAAAATCAGTTCATGATAGACATAACATTAAAAAAAAAAAAAAAAAAACCACTGAGACAGAATTCATGAACTTTACAGATGAAAAGAATAGAATGAACTTAAAAATGTACAATTACAAACCAAACTTTCCTTCCTTCATTCTTCTTCCTCTCAGTTTTCTTATTCTTTTCTCCACTTTCTCATTGTTTTTTATTTTTATTTTTTTAGATTGGATGATGAAAAAAAACTTCCTAAACCTCTTTATTTATAGCACATTAGGTGGGGAATACTTGTATTAAAAAAAATTACAGCCTTTGTCTCATTTGCTCACATTGGCACCCTTTGCCACCCATCCCATGCAAGTTGTGGCATTTGCTAAACTTTTTCAACTTTTTCCTGCTTTGAACTGCCCAAAATAAGGATTCACATCACCGTGAACATGTTCTTGAAGTCTAAAAAGCATCCTTGCTTTTGATTTTGTTAAGGTTTCAAAGATTGCTCTTGAGCCTTAACCTTGGTTGGGATAGAGAAAGTATGAGATGAAAAGAGAATATAGAATTTAGATGAGAAAGAAGGGAAAGGGGATGAGAAGCAAAGAGAGAGATATCAATTTCATTAATCAAAGTTATCAGATTACAAGCCTAAGCCCTACTATTTATACTACTTACATGATATGATCTATTACATTGCATCAAATTCATGCTATAACCGCCAACCACCTACTTAGCCGCCACTATTGACCGGCATTGACCACGTAAGCTCTAGACTTCACTTATTACATGACTTAACCAAACCTTAAGCTGCTAATTACATCAAGACTTATTCTAATTACAGTATCAACTAGCTAATACAACTCAATCGGCTAGATTCCACACCTTATTACATTTATACTCTATTTCATATGCCCTCTATTATGAGAATCATAACATTACTCCCTCCTTTAAAAGATTCTTAACCCCAAGAATCAAGAAAAGAGTTGAAGCTTGAAGAACAAATGCCACAATAGGAAACATGAGCTAAACATGAAGCAAATTGGTTGTAGAGCTGCAGCTACAAAAATGCAGCATCTACTAACACATATAATGCAGATCAGGACTGAATTGCACTGTAATTGAACTTGCTGAAATTTGTGTAGCTAAAGAGCATCTGGGTGCTGAAATTATTGCGCTGGAATTTGCTGAAATGTGTTGCCACTGGAACGAACCAATTGAGGAAGTAACTCTGAAACGCAGCAAGTACATGAGGATGACATCTTGTCTTGATACAATGCTTGCGTTTGAAAGTATAATATTCTTCAGGAGGTCTACAAAAATTAAACCAAACATGACAACCCTTCATGAAGACTTTAACACAAACCAAACTTCTATCTTGCAGCTGAGAATCACAAAATTCAGCAACCATTCTGTCATCTTGCTGGTAAAATGATGCATAACAGAGTTTAAATTTCATCAAACCCATACAACTGCACATGAAGTCCTTAAGCATCTCGGGAGGCCTTCCAAACTCAAACCAAGAGAACCACGCATCCAATTCGGGTTTTAAATATTCCCCATTGCAGCTCCAACAGCCCAATTTCTTGATTATGGAAACAAAACACATTGAAATCCAGTAAGGATGCAGCTGTAACTCCTTCATCTTGGATCTTATCCAAAATTTGTATTGTTTACACATCCACATACTAGACCAACTCAGACCAAGCTCATCAAGCACTTGATTGCTTCCCAATCCCACATGATATGCTGCAGAACTTAAAATTTCAGCAGTGTTTAACCAAATCAACCCAAAGCTGCAATTATTACCAATTTCAGTTCGATTCTTATTCAGATTGAAGCCCATTAATGCGAACAAGTTATTACACCTTCCAAAAGCCATAATAGCACCAACCAAACTTAATCTGAACAACTCATTTAGTGCTGATAGAGAAGGAATTGTAATTCTCCAAAAATTTTCAGCAGCCACTAATTCTTCTATTGCTTGAATCTTGATTGTAAGCTTGTAAGATCTGAAAATTTCATCCACTTCTTCCCAAACTCTTGCATAGAACACTCAAATTAGGAGCTCATAAACCATTGTTGATTGAATGCCAAATGCACAATGTCATAACTTGAACACCCAAAACATTCCAAACAACACTCCTAATGCAGCAGCTCACAAGTTCCAGCCTGTTCTCAAGTCTTTCCTGGATCCAAAGCTCATTCAACCACCAAGTAGATCTCAAATGAACAAGCTCTACTCCCTTTTCAACGCTCTCAAGCATGAGTAACAAATATAGCAAGTGAACAGATCAACAAAATTCTTGAACAGCTTTAAACTTCTTCAAAATCTGAGTTGTTTTGCTCTAAACTTTGTTGCTGATGTGCACTCCAATTTCAGCTAAAATTACCCTTGATGTTGCATTGATCTTTTCCATCCAAACATTAAGAAGATATTGAAGCTTATGCATATGATTTTTCCATTCGGAACACCCACAACAGATCACACCACACACACTCAGATTCTGCACCAGATCAAGGAGCTTCAGTTGTTGTTGGTTCTTATTTTCCCGTGCAATCAACTTGGTCTTTACTTGGCTTTGCACACCAGTTGTGAGGTCACACCCGAGTCCAAACACCTCCTCAAACGATCCACAGTTCTTCAAACCACTAACAACAATTATCATCTCTTGAAGTAAGTGCTTTTGTATGAACCTAAACAACACCAATTCCGGGACAATGGAAACTTCATTGTCACAAGGATTATGCAGCTTGTAAAATGTATAATTTCTATCTTCACAACTAGCTTTGACGTTAACTTCGCAATGACCTACAACCTCTACCATTTTTCCACCAATGTTTGTACTGACATCGCATTCGTCAACATCACACAGCAGCATCGAATGCCTAACTTCCCCAAACACTTGTGATTCATTCTTTCCCGGATCAAGGGGTCTTCCAACTCCAAACATATCAATTACAGCACCAGTTGTACTGATTTTGGGCTGCACAGAATTCTGTTCCAGCATTTTACAGCATTTATACACATCCAACAGCTCAATTGCTTGTATAGACACCATGCTCCTCCTTTGTTGAACCTTGAAACGCACTCTCGCAACATGATTACTTCTCTTCAACAGAGAATCGACTCTTTTTGGCTTCGTACAAACTTGAAAATCTTCTCCCGGATTAGGAGGAAACTCGACATATAAATGTGTATTTGAACACACCATTTCTCCACTCCGTGAACCTTCCAATGTATCAATTACATCACTACCAGCACAAATCAAATGCTGATTTTGAGTATCAATATGCCTTGGAGAAGTGTTTAACATGTTTTGTGGTGCTTTCATCGTCACTACCGCAGGAACATCAAGTTTTTCAGCAGCGTACTACGGGTCTGCATATTTCCCTGCTCGATTGCTTGCAAGGACTTCATAGTGACCCACTTGTTGCATCGAATCATTCTTTGGAGACCATGACTCAATCACTGACTTGTCATGCTTTAATTTCTGCTTAGTAAACTTCTTTTTACCCCCAAATTCTTTCAATGCTTCACTTAAATTGTTCTTCTTTGTCTTACTCTTCGCTTTCTTTAACATTCCTTTGACATGAAAATCGTATTCCCATTCCGGATGCATGTCATACTGTGCCTCCACATCATCAAGATACTCTAACTCTAGCAAAGAGTCTTCTCATCTTGTTCAAACTCAGGTTCGACTAGCTTGTGTTCATCAATTTCGGCATTATCGTGGTCGGATTCATTTTCAACAACAACCGTTTCTACTACAACTTCCTCTTTGTGCTCAACCTTGAACTCTTGATTGTTAATCGGATCCTGCAACTTCACAAGCTTTGCTTCATTTTGCTGCAAACGATCTTCTTTACTCGAATATTTTTCCAGATATAACAACTGTATTTTTATCAATTTCTGAATGTTGTCATTCTGCTGCTGTATGTCCCAAAGAAGATCAGTAGTGAGATATTGAGGTCCGATTGCAACATCTGCACCAGCTTCCGATCGACTTCTCACTCCATTAGCCATATTTGCAATGAACAACAATTTCTATCTGGAATTAGCTTAGGTCGCGGAATACAAGTTCGAAAATCGTAGAAATGTGAAACTTGTTTCGCAACTCTTCAACAATCGATTACTTTCTGAAATTGTACTCCTTCGTTCGCACAATAATCCGCTGCTATCAATTCCATAATCGTCACGGATTACAACCCTAATATGCAGATTTTCGTACACCGAGTGTTCGACAAACCCTAACTTCGAATAATTTCTGACAATGATGTTTTCTTGAATAATCCAGACTAAGAATCTGAAATAAAATCGATCTTTGTCTGTAATGGTAATTTAAGCACACGATTCACCAAAATCTTCAAGAACAAAATCGGAATTCAACACTTCGGTGCTCAGTTCGTTGTCAGACTTTTCGCCTAAGCAATTCTTGACTCAAAAACATATAATTCTTAAGAATTCAACGCAGATTCTAATAATTCTCACCACTTCTATGCTTATCAACACAATTTCATCACAATTTAGCAACAACACAGATTCTGAATGAATTACAACTTAACGTTCAGAATACGGTTACCTCAACCTCAATTTCTGAATTGTAGAATCAGAAAACACCTCAATGCAGCTTGTTTTTGATCTTTTGATGATGATCAAGTGTAATGTTGATCAAATAGCATCACTTTACTTCTTCTCAACAGATCAGATGAATATTTCCTCAAGATCAATTAGGCTTAGCACTCAACTTTAAAGACACTGTTTGCTTCAGCACTCAATTTTAACAGCTAATGCTTGATCGCTGCTACTGAGTTAAATCTCAATCAGCTTTGATGTTAAGTGTACTCAACAAATACTAATCAATTAACCTATGTTCAATGTAATTTAATAAATTCTAATCCCAACCGAAGCAACTCCCAGGCCTTGCAGCTCAGCAAATGCAGCAACCGCCAATCTCAAAGATTAAAATTCAGAATTGAATTCTGACCACAAAATCTGAACTAAATTTGTATCACAATTGCTTTTATTGATTAATTGCAATGCAATTAATCAGATTTTGTATTTTTTCAAATATGAGCTTGATTCGGAAGCCAAATCAAGGCTCTGATACCAATTGTTAAGGTTTCAAAGATTGCTTTTGAGCCTTAACCTTGGTTGGAATAGAGAGAGTATGAGATGAGTAGAGAATATAGAATTTAGATGAGAAAGAAGGGAAATGAGATGAGAAGTAAAGAGAGAGATATCAAAGATATCAATTTCATTTATCAAAGTTATGAGATTACAAGCCTAAGCCATACTATTTATACTACTTACATGATATGATCTATTACATTGCATCAAACTCATGCTATAACTGCCAACCACCTACTTAGCCACCACTATTGACCGGCATTGACCACCTAAGCTCTAGACTTCACTTATTACATGACTTAACCAAAGCTTAAGCTACTAATTACATCAAGACTTATTCTAATTACAATATCAACTAGCTAATACAACTCAATCGGCTAGATTCCATACCTTATTACATTTATATTCTATTTCATATGCCCCCTATTATGAGAATCATAACAGATTTGTGCATTTCATCCCCCATTTTTGCTTGTTGAAATGAATTGTACATGTTCTTGATGTGTTCTTGCTTAACTATGTGAAATGTTGTGTTTTGCCCAACTTTTTACTTTTGTTTGATGTATCTTGCATTCACTTGCTGACGTTGATGATGAAACCTAGCAAGATTTAGCATAAAAAGAACATTTTTGCATGAAAATAATGATAGGAGCGAAAATGAGCAAAATCGAGCAAAGTTTGATGTCAAATGGTTTAAAAATGAACCTAAGTGATATGGATATTTATATACCAAATTAGAGTTATCACCTTATTCTTTGCTAAGTTCTAATTGGTTATATATCCCCCACTCTTGCTTCATAGTGCGAATCGAAAGGTTCAAAATCTTCTAGGTATTGGGCACATTCCCTTATCGATTCATTCATAGTGTCTAAGGTCTCTGACTTTGTTAAATATGCTTCATGTGGTAACTTAGGGAATGTGTCCTAAACGTCACGGCTACCAAACTGACTATAATGTCAACCTCAAAACTAGAATCCATGTTAGTGGGGAATTTTATAGCATTAAAAACCTTGAAGGTGACCTGTTCATGTTGCAATCCTAAAATGAGTTTCCCTTATCTATCGGGGTCCTTCCCATGGCAAGGAAGGGTCGGGCAAGAATAAGAGGCATCTCATGATCCTTATGCATATTAAGTACTATGAAATCGGCTGGGAAGATGAATTTGTCAACCTTCACTACCACGTCTTGAACCACACCTCTTGGATACTTGATCGATCTATCTGCAAGTTGGAGAGATATTGTAGTGGGGTTCAACTCTCCTAAGCTAAGCTTCTTGAACATAGAGAGCCTCATTAAATTAATGCTTGCACCTAAATCACACAAAACTTTATAAAAGCTAATGGTGCCAATGGTGCAAGATATAGTAAAACTCCTTGGATCTTTTTATGTGGGAGGTAACTTCTTTTAAAGTATGGCATTATACTCTTCAGTTAGTGCCACTGTTTTGAATTTTCCCAACTTTCTTGGACAAGATTTACTTCATAAATTTTTTGCACTTGGGCATCTGCTCCAAACATGTCAGCAAAAGGGACATTAATATGCAATATTTAAAAATTTCCAAAAATTTTACAAAATGTTTGTCCACTTTTGTCTTTTTCAAATGCTGAGGAAACGTGACCTTAAGTTTGTAGGGTTCAGGCTCAACCCTTTTATGATCAACTTCGTCTTGGATTTTTGTCCCTTCCTTATTTTCAATAACTTAGTTCGTGCCTGTGGATAGGTCAATTATGTGTTCTTCATTTTACGTGGTTTATGTTATCTAAGTCGGTCCATTTAGAGTTTTTCCACTTCTTACTTCAATTGCTTTGACGTGCTTTCGTGGGTTTGTAACTGTGTTACTATGCATGGAACCTTAAGACCTTTCAGAGAGTTGATTTGAAATTTGTCCAATTTGTGTCTCGAGCGTTCGAATAGAAGCTTGTTGATTTCTAAGATTTGTTCGTGTTTCTTGCATAAACTTGCCAAACATTTCTTCGCGATCAGTTTTCTTTTTCGGTGGTGAGTGAATGGGCTATTTTTGAATCCCTGGGTTGCTCCATGAAAAATTTGGGTGGTTCCTCCACCCAATATTATAAGCGTTGGAGTAGGAATTGTGTTATGATTTTTAAAATTTGTTTGCTCATGACTTGATGTGGCAAAATATTTCCCTGTTTCCCATTCTATGCTCGCATAATTTCCTGCACAAAGCTCACATGTTAGCATACGATAATGAATGGCATTAACACCCATGTTACCCAGTTATTTCTGAATCATCGAAAGTTGAGCGGATAAATTTGTGAACGCGTCTACTTCATGAATACCTACATGTTTCTTTTGCATTGTTGGATTAGTTGTTCTTACATAGTTGTTTCTAACCATTACCTCTAGCAACTCATATGCTTCTTCTAGTGTCTTGTTGTTTAGGATTCTCCAGCCACTGTGTCAACCACTGTATGGGTATTAGGTGCCAAACCATCGTAAACAATTTGGACTTGCATCCAAACTAATAAACCGCGGTATAAAAGCTCTTTATAGCATTCCCAAGCTTCATACAATGATTATGTATCCTATTATGTAAAACAAGTAATGTCATTCCTCATTCAGGCTGATTCGGCTGGTGGAAAATATTTAGCAAGAACTTTTTGTGCCAAATCCTCCCATGTGGTGATAGTACCTTGCGGCAATGACATTAACCTTGCTTTGGCCTTGTCTCTTTGTGAGAATGTGAATAATCTTAAGCGAATGTCATTATCACTGTTGCCATTGTACTTAAATGTATCACATATCTCAAGAATTTAAGTGATATGTAAGTTCGGGTCCACACTAGGTGGACCACTAAATTGAATAGTCTGCAGGATCATTTGTATGATCGCTGTTTGATTTTAAAATTGTTCACTTGGATAGGCAAACGTTGGATGCTAAAGGTTCATCTACCAATTTTTGGGATAGCATAATCTCTTAAAGCGTTTTCATTATCCCAACTTTCACCAGCCATGTTTCAATACATTTGGTCTTCTTGATTTTTCGGAGTGTACTTTCGATTCAGGATCCAAAGGGATTATTTTGTTTTCTAGATGATTTAGGGTACAAAGCAAGAGAAACAAACTCAAAAGTTAAAAGAAAGATAAAAATAATGAGAAATCCCCAAAACACAACAATATAATATAAAACATAACAAAAACAAAAATTTAAGATGGGAGGGGTAGTAATACTAATGTTTCAAAATTTAAAAGTAACAAACTTGATTTTCAAAAATTTATCTACGTGAATTAAAAATTATAAGAAAAATAAAACTAATATGACAACTTAAAAATAAAACAATCTAAAACAGAAGCTAACAAAAACCTTTTTTCACAAATGAAAATAACTTTGCAAATCAAACAAAATAAAAATAACTTTGCAAATCAAACCAAGTAAATGAAATAAATGAAAGAAAAGAGGTTTCTTGTTCAAATTTGATCAAAATTTACAGGTTTGAAAAAACACAACTTTAGATTAGTAATAAAACAAGGTGGTATCAATATCACTCAAATAAAAACAATCCCTAGCAGCGGCGCTAAAAACTTGATGCCTATCTGTATTGTTAGCAAGTGCACTAAGTCGTATAAGTAATACAGAGTGAGTAGAGTATCGTTTCCACGAGGATTGTTTATTGAATGAGTACTGAAATTAGTATTTTTAGCGTTATTTCAAAAGACGAAAAATTGAAGTTTTGAATATGTTACAAATAAAATGAAAACAACTAAAAATGTTTAATAATATTTTTGAGAGTTTTCTGACTTAATAAGATTCAAGGTATCCAATTTCACCTAGTTGCATAAATACACCTTTCTATTCTCAATAATCAAGGTGTTATTACATATTGAAGGTCGAAACCTTGGTTTACAAAATATTCTCTCTTGAGCAACATTTGGCATATTTTTTAAAATATTAACTCATTAATCTCTTTCGGAAATTTAAATAAGAAAAGAGTTTTGAAGATTCATTGTTCTCACTTAAGACCACACAAATCGCTTTAATCTCCTCTAGCATTCACTCAATTTGTGGTGTTTAATACTTTAGCAATCATAATAAATCTCCTCTCGGACTCATTATGAATTATTACACTCTTTGAATGGTGACCGAGCATTCAAAGCTTATGAAGAGCAATAATAAACACTCAAACAACGCAATACACAAACTTTGAATTAGAAAAGGACGTTTATTACAACTTAGGCGACATTGTAGCCATGGAAAATCAAAATTTGTTCTTGGTAGACATAACATAGAGCAAAACTAAAGCAAAATCCTTGAACTTATAGAAGAAAAGGATAGAAAGGAACGTGAAGCTGAATGAATTCTCTTCTACTCTCTTCCTCACAGTTTCTACCTATGTTTCTACTTTGAATTTTATTTGAATGATGATCAAAGCCTCCCTATCCACCCCTACTTATAGTATTCTTGATTCCAGTTGACTAAAATAAAAAATTGCAAAAGCTTCATTCCATTTGTTGTCCTTGCCGCCCACAGATGCAATTTGCTTACAACTTGCCTCTTTCTTCATTTTTTCCACTTTGCACTGCCCAAACATGCAACTTGCATCAAGTTGTAGTTGTTTATGATGTGTGTAACTAGTTTTTGTTTTGATTTGTCCAAATTTTCTCCCAAAATTTCAAATTGCAACAAGTTGTTCATGCTCTTGCTCATTTCTTCCTTAGCCATGTGGTTTTGTGCCTTTTTGCTCATTTTTTGCTTTTGTTTTATGAGTCTTGCTCCCATTTGTTGATGTTAATGATAAAACCTAGCAAGAATTAGCATAAAATGAATTTTTTTGAGAGGAAATAATAATAGGAGGAAAAGCGATCAAAAGTAAGAGAAAGCGAGCAAAATTAGATGTAAAATAGTTAGTAATTGAACCTAAAAGATATGAATGATTATATACTAAATTGGACTTATCAGTGAGTGCATATGTTTCCTGTGATTTTCTTTTAATTGACATCCATGAGATGGATGTAGACCTCATATTACTTTTACATGTTTGCTCCAAGTGGATTATGAAACGAACCAACAGATAGACTTGGAGCAAATGAAATGAAATATTACTTGAAAACTCATAGTTAGACTAGTTTGGACTACTTGTCTACTAAGGCTATAACGTGACATTTTAGGTGACCTATCTTGGTCAAGTGGATGGCGATCCAAAAGTGTTATGTTGGTGTGTTCAATGAGATTAATACACTGAGTTAGACCATGTGATTTACTCATTTCTATTATTAGAAATGAGTGATGTACTGTTTGATCAATGACTCTAAATTCTGAGAGCACTTTGGACCTATGCATGGAATGTTAGTTGCCTTGGCGTACTATAGGTAAGGTCTTAATAAATGGTCAAAATCCCACATGTATTGGGTGACGGCATGAAGTGTGGCAGGAATCAAGTATTCAATATGTAATCTATAGTCTCTCATGAGATATAGATGTCCCCTTAATTGATTCACAATTGTTTGAATTTATTCAGTAACTTTGGCCAAAGTGTTCTAAGTTTTTGAAATTTGAAATTTATACTGTGAATTTGTTCAAGTATAAATGAATTATTTGGAAAAAGGCAAGTTGGCAACTAATGGAAAAGCTGTGAGGAGAATAATGGTTGTAGTTATAATTATTTTTTGTCATGAATGCCTCATGGAGGGATTGTTGTTTTCAATATAGTCTTTTTGGGAATTATCAAATAAATAATTTATGTCTAGAATGCAGTGTGATTTATTAGTGAATTAAGTCCCATCAAGTGGTAATTAAATTTTATCATGAGATGGTAATTAATTTAAGTCATTTGGAGCAAAGTCTAAATTGTCCTAGAGGTCCTCGCATAAGACTCTTTTTTAATGCTATTAGAAAATATTAAAGAACTCTTGAGCTGAATTATTTATTCATGACATGAGTAATTTTAAGTTTGCTAAACATTCTTCATGAGATGAAAAAAAGTTGAAGAATATAAAATAAAATAACTTTTAAATATTAAAAATTCATATGATGAATTTTTACATGTGAGAAACAAAACAAAAAAGCGGTCGACGTTAATTGTTAGTAGCCAATCAGCGTGCGACACATGTTACACACTGGGCTGCCTAGGGTAGCGATCCACGCCAACTAGCACGAACTAATCAAAGCATGCCTTCCTCGAGGGATAGAAGGAACTTCTATTGATACTTCAACTACGGGAATGCCTTCCTCGAGGGAGGCTTTTGGAAAAGACAGTACTTGCATGTCCGAGCTAATTAATGGTTTGGACTACAAGGATTCATGAGCCAAGGGATGAGATGATACCTTCATGGATCTCTTCAATGGTGATAGAGGACATTCCTGGAAGAAGGAATGGAGCTTGCACAAGACCTTGTCTCAAAGGAACTAGAACTGGAGCTTCTTTGGGTGGCTCACTTACATGTGGCTCCTTAGCTAAAGCGACTATATTTCCGTCTTCACCAGTACTTGAGCTAAGAGATTCAGTTTCCTAAGGGGGCTCTGACACATGTTGCTAGGGTAAAGAATCTAGGATTTCCATAATGACTAAAGCTGTTGTTTCGTATGTCTATATAAGGCCAAGTTAGTACAGCTCTGGTAACAGATGAATAAAAGAAAACAAGTTAAGAAAGGCCAATACCTTTAGCTGAAGTAGCCCTCCTCTTCCCTTTCTTACTAGCTATAAGATGGGTACTTCATCATCATCATCATCATCATCATCATCATCTTCTTCTTCTTCTTCTTCTTCTTCTTCTTCTTCAGCCTGAATGGCTTTGGATGGAAAAGTAGGAGGAACACCTCTTCTTATTCTTTTCTTTGAGCCACCAACTTCAAGGGCTGGTGGAGAGGTTCCTAGAGGAGATCCCTCCGAGAAGTTTTTGGCGAAGATTAGGGTACACCTTGGAGTTTCCCAAGTAGCTCAAGCTACAAAGCAATGATCAAGCGTGAGTCTTTGTTCAAGTCTTCTAAAAGACAAAATCCAAGTCTGTAAGTCCCGCTGTTAAGCTCTTAAGCTCTTAAGTTCAAACTATAAAATGAAGGAAGGTGAAACATCACACAGTGTTCTCTTAAGCTCTTTGTAGCTGTTAAGGGTAAAATGAAGAATATTTTTTACTCCTTAAAAAATTTAAGATTACAAACAGATAAAAGAGGAGCATTTGTTTACACCCTAAATTCGAGGAAGATGGGACGACGCCATTTTGAGGAAAGCGCCAGGCACGTGTCATGTGAGACCCTCCTCGAGGAAGGTAAGGCCTTTAGATGCTAAGGTAGAGGCGTCTCAAGCCCAACTGCTTCAAGAATTTAAACGTTGACAAGGATATTAGCCACTTGAGATTCGTGATGATAGGGGGGTAAACGGAGCTTGAGCTCAATGGACTTCCTAAAAGGCTGCAAGATAGGTGGTTTCTAAGCTCAAGGCAATAACTTGGAGCTTAATTTTAGATGCATGGTCTTCAAACTTATCCAAGAGAACATGGGGTACCTAGAAGGGACTCCAGCTGAAAATGCAAATACGGGTTTCCAAAATGATGCTCAAGCACCCCAAATCAGGGGCACGTTCACTACCCTTTCGCACATCAAAGAAGCTTTGAGGTCAGCATGGGAAGAAAATGCCACAGAAATACAGAGTGATATTATTTCGTTTTTTAATAAATATGAGGCGCTATTGTAGTTGTAAGATGACCAACACCACCCATACAAAACTTCTTTAAGTTTTTCTACCGCATGCTTGTGCTATTTTGTCCACGTATAGCATAACTTAAATGAGCTTAGCTTAGCATAGATCTTGCTGTGCTTACTTCATTTGTAATATTGTTCTTCAGGCTTCAAGTATGAACTATTCATTTTAATCTGTTCCCAAAATCAACAAGTTAAGATTTAAGGCTTTAGTTTGAGGGTTTAACAGCCAAGGCTTAACCTTGATTGCATTAGCCTTAACACTATGTTATGATCGAGACTAATCTCAAAGCATAACCTAGGGAAGGATAGAATCAAGAGAGTTTAGATGAGGAGAGAAGTGAAAGAAAATGAGATAATAGAGAAAGTTAGATGAGAAAGAGAGAAATATCTCAAAGAGAGAGTTCGTATTTTCATTCAATGATATAAGAATTACACTTAAGCAATCTATTTATACAAGAACTAGTTACATTGCTAAATTGACATGCTTAACCGACTTACTAAGACCTTAGCAACTGAAGTAACTAACACTCAAGATATTTTGGCGCTACTAAACAGCACATACAATTCTAACACTACAATGACACTTTGTTTAGACCTTATTACATGAATATTATTCTAATTACCATCTCTCGTATGCCCCCGTCTTTGGAATCATAACAACACTCCCCCCTTAAAAGATTCTTGTCTTGAAGAATCTAAGAACAGAATTAAGACAATGAAGATCACGTATTGCTTAAGAAAAGATAGCTGAAATTAATGAACTTCTTGCTGAGGTTCTGCAGCTGGAAGGACATATGGGTACGGCAATCAGAAATGCAGTGGGGCAAACAAGTATACTGCTCTTTTCTATACCCTACTTGCGTTTGGATGTACTGTGACCTTCTGGTGCTCTGTACTGATCAAACCAAGCCAACCACACATCAACAACTAGTCCACGGCTCCCCTTGTGATAGTTAATACAGCTCAAATACACCAGCTGGTCGCTAAAATACAAGAGAACCCAAGCTTGCTGCTACTGCTGCCACTTAACCCAATGCTTGTAATATTCAAGGAGAGGTGTTCAGTTGTTCCAATGCTTTCTCAAGTCCAGCCAACACTTTCATTCAACCAATCGAACTTCCCAGAAGCTGCTAGCAAGGAGAAACATGAACTATGCCAAGAACCAATGACTTCTCCTTTAAAATCTGTTTGTTGCAAGTTAAGCTTGATCTTGGTTGACATGGAAGTCTCTAACTCCTTTCTTAGGGCTCTAGCCCAATCCACACAATGTACTTCCACCCCTTCAACTTGCCCAAACATAATGAGAGTGCACAAGGGACATCTGACCCCCTGCTTTCTAATGCGACACATCTCTTTCAGATTGATCAAAAATTCCTCCACTCTTTTTTGAATCTCCTGGAATTTACTGCCTCTAATTGATAGGCTGCAGCTACATTGATGTGAATCAATGAAGTATAATCCCACAGCCATGAACGCAAGTGAGAATGCGAAATAATCCTGTTTATTCACCAAGTCTTCAGCTCTTATTTGAGTCTCCCTTTGTTTCCTGCGTTCAATTGAAGTTCTGCAGCTGTGAACCTTCAGGGAACTCTGTATGACATGCCTTTTAAGTAACCAGCCTCTTCTCTAATGAATAAACCTCGATTCCTTATCAACAAACTCGAGAATGAATAGCATAACAACAGCATAAGGAACCAATATAGCTTCAAAACAGAAGCAATCATCACATGAGCAAAAGCTGGTCTGTGCTTGGCTTTTCTGTGCTTATGTAAGCTAGCTCTAGCTGGACTTGAACTTAAACCTTCATAGCCGAGCTGAGCTACTGCTTCAACCTGTATGCAACTTCAGTTTATCCCCAATTGACAACATACAATAGGATCTTATTGCAATTGTAAGGCAGAACTCTAGAATCCTGCATTTTTAATGCTGTTTTTTGCTTTGTTGAGCTCAGCTTCATCAGTAGCTTGTTCGACCTCCCTTGCTTGATCTGGATAAAGAGCAGCTTGCTCAACTATTTGTTGCACCCAACCAAGCACGACTATCAACAGATGCTGCAGCAATAAGGCACAACAAAACACAAAGCTGGAATTCAGAATTGGTCTCAAGTTCTTAGCAGCAGCTAGTCTCTTTCGTGTGCCCCAATTCAGCATGTAATCTGCCGCAGTAAGACTCCACAAGAATTCAGTCATTTTTTAGCTCCCATAAGAACCCAATTGCCTGAAATATTTAGCCTATGACACCAGAATTTCAAATCCTTCCAAAACCCACCAATTCCAGTCTGATTGTCATGTGACTTTTTTCATTTCAAGGACTCATTCAGATCTGCTTCTACTTCCATGTAATCCTGCATCTCCGCAACATGTTCGGGTGGTCTCACCGTTGCTTGCACCTCTGAAACATTCCCTTTTCTTCCAACTCGACTCCAACACACAACCCAAATTCAACGCTACAGTCCTCCTCATTGTTAGCTTCAACAACTTGCACCGGACAGGTAACATAGGTGCTAACACTTGGATAAATCAAAGAAGGAAGTAGATTAACATAATTTTGCAATTCACCTTGCTTACAGCGAACTTTAATTGGTTTGAACCTAAAGATTCCTTCCCCCGGATCAGGAGGAGGTCTATCACAAGTGCCCGCACTTGGATGAGTCACAACTCCACTCGAATAAGGAAATAAATCAACCCATTCTTGTCTATCGTCCAATTGATTATGTACTTTAGCCAGTTTAAGTCCACAGTCCTTCACCCCAGGAAAGAAACCTTGCAAAGCATCCGAGGCATTGTTGGTTTCATGTTTCTGGTTCTGAATTAGCATATTCTGGTCTAAATTGGATGATACTACAGTAGCAACTTGTGATTTTCCCACTGAACTAGTCAATTCTGTAGTACAAATTCCATGGTTTCCAACTGCAGCTTCCCATTCCAAACTACCAATTGAATTCCCATCAATATACTGTTGTAATTGTTGTCCACATTCCCCCAACATATTTAATCCATCTTTTCTAGAATGAAATGATCATGAACCTGCCTGAATTTCTGCAGTATGAACCTCCTCAGTGCACTTAGTTTGAGCTCTTGAGGAATTTCCTCTATCAAAAATTCGTGATTGCTCTTGAGAATGCAGAACCGATCCATACTTCACTGTTGGAGCTCACTTCTGGAACCATTCAGCTTGCTGATCTGCACATTGGTCCATTCTCAATATAGGATCACACTCTCGCTATCCTTGCATAAGTTTCCTTTGAACCAATTGGCTTGCATTAACAAAAATCTCATGTTTCCTCAAGTCATGATGCACTGTAGTAGCAACGGCACTTCAATCATTTGCTGAAATTGCCTTGTTGCAGTTAGATTTCTTCTTCCCCCTTGCCTTTGTAAGTGTCTTGCTAATCCAAGCACCAACCTGAAGTTTATCTAATGACAACATAACCATCTCATGCTTTATCAATTCCTTGTTCCAGCTAACATCAAGCTTATCAAGAATCTTATTATTTGATTTAAGGCAAAGGAAATTTGGAGGTTTTCCCTTATAAACTAATATTGGCTTTTCCGTTTTTCTCAATCTCTTACTCAAGTAACATTTCTTGCAATTTAAATGGATAAACAAGCTGATCTCCTTACCGTGCTATAGCTTATCGTGCGGCACAGAATACCATACCCTCAACTTCCTGCTACTCCAAATCTCAATTCGCACTTGTGGTTTCATTTCAACAATGTTAAGTGATTCCACATCGTGCACCTCAGGCTGTAAAACACCACTTCTAGGACGAAATACATCAGCTATAATCTCTCGTAAACACTGCATAAGTTCATCATTAGAGCGTTGTATGATCTCGTGCATTTCGGATGACCACTTCGAAGTTGAACTGTGATTAGTTGTAGCTTCCATTTCTCTTGCTCACGGAAGATGAGAATCGCACTTTTACAGCCAAAGGATCTTCGCAACATAGAATCAACACTTGAACACCAAACCCTAACTCTTCACAATTTTGAATAAGAGAGAACTCGAACCAAACCCTAACTGTAGTGGTTTCTTGAATAATCTAGATTGTGAATCTGAATTAGGTTTGAACTTAGTCATAAATACTGACTTCAACATACTTCTAACCACAATTCTAAAGAACAACGTCAGATTTCTGCGATTTTTTTGAGTTCTTATTAATTCCACTTCGAGCAAGTAGAATTAGCTAAGTTCTTATACACTTCTATGCTTAACAACACAATTCCACCAAAAAGTCAACAATACTCAAATGACAACTCACTTCAACAACGAGGAAGAGGATTTTGATCAATTATAACTCAAAAGCTCAGAAATTGTTACCTCCACCTCACTTAACTGAATTCCAAGCTTTGCTAAGTTGATACTTCTGATTTTGATCAAGATTTACCTGCTTTAACAGCTTACAGCACTTTTCCAAGCCAAATTACAGATTTCTTGATCAAGATATGATGATCCAACAGGTTGAATTGCTTCTGCACTACAAACTTCAGATACTTGCTCCACACTGAATCAAGACTTGCAGTAACTCAAGCAACACTGCCATAATTCAGACTTAATCAATTCAACCTCATTTTCTTGTCATTTCGATGCAATTTCAACTAATACCACAAGCTTATTAATCAAGACTTCAAAATTGAACTCTGAATCAACTTACAATGTGATCGAGGATATTTGATATCAAATTGCTTTGATCCAAGCGTATACAACAAAATTGAATGAATTCAACTTAATTGATAGCCTAAAACGAGGCTCTGATACCCATTGTTATGATCAAGACTAATCTCAAAGCATAACCTAGGGAAGGATAGAATCAAGAGAGTTTAGATGAGGACAGAAGTGAAAGGAGATGAGATAATAGAGAAAGTTAGATGAGAAAGGGAGAAATATCTCAAAGAGATAGTTTGTATTTTCATTCAATGATCAAGAAATACACTTAAGCAATCTATTTATAAAAGAACTAGCTACATTGCTAAATTGACATGCTTAACTGAATTACTAAGACCTTAGCAGCCGAACTATCAAAAACTTAAGATATTTTGTCGCTACTTACCAGCACATGCAACTCTGGCACTACAATGACTCTTCTTTTACACCTTATTACATCAATATTATTCTAATTGCCATCTTCTGTAAGCCCCCATCTTTGGAATCAAAACACCCTACTGTCACTGCTTAATAAGCCAGGTGAACTTGGGTTTGCGCAATTATTTAAGGCCTTTACCAGCCAAGGCTTGACCTTTATTGCATTGGTCCTCATCCAGACATGAATACGATTTCCTCCACCTAGAGCTTGTTAGACTCTAACTCATTTGAGTTGTTATAAGTCAAGGGTGCTAGGCCTAAAAATCTGATTCACTCAGGCTTATAAGTGGACTGCTGAGCTCTTGGGTTTGTCCCCACCTTAGTTCCTAACTTTTAAGTGTACAAAGAAAGGTTTCGCGTCCCTTGCTCTATCACTGTAACTGCTACTTAATTTAGGTCCTTATTATTTTAATCTTCTATAATCACGCACACGCGCACACACACACACACATGCTCACATGCACACACACACATATATCTCAAAAAATCCATAAAAAATATAGAAGTCTTTTTAATCGGGGCATAATCAGAAACCGTGCACTTAACAATCGAATTTGAATACACCAAAATTATCACCTCCTTTTATCCAAAGAGGTAAGTGGTTGAGGTCAAAGACGTGCGATCCAAAATTTAAACTCACTCCCTAGTCACGCTGAGTCCCTTTTGCAAATTTGTTTACATTTTTATTTACGGCGACCACATCAAGCTCTTAAGAAACAAATTAAGAAAGCACCCTTAATCTTGAGCTTACTATTTGCATGAAGCCAATCAAATATAACATCGGCTCTTGAGAGGTCAAAGGAGTATTTCCATAAATTTTGTGATTGGCAAGACTTGCTAGCTTTGATGTCCTTCTTGACGTATTCAACAACATCAATTTCATATAGAGGATCTTTGTCCTCGTCAATCAAGTCATGTATGTAAGTCCCATACACGTTATTCTTCTTGTGGCTTTCTTCTTTCAAAGCAACCTCATACCTAGAAGCACATTCTACTAGCTATAGGAGAGTTGTGAAGTTTGAGCCTTAAAACTTATGTTACGATTGAGATATAATCTCAAATCATGCCCTAGGGTAGGATAGAATCAAAGAGAGTTTTAGATGAGAAGAGAAGTGAAGGAGATGAGATAATAGAGAACGTTAGATGAGAAAGAGAGAAATATCTCAAAGAGATAGTTGGTATATTTGGTTGAATGATTCAATATTACACTTGAGCAAGCTATTTATATTAGCTCTAGATACAATGTAAAGAACAAGGCCTTAACCGCCACTAATGACCTCTAACCGAGTTTGGCGCCACCACAAACTATCAAAGCTTAACTATCGTACCAACCTAATTACACACTTCAAGCTATACTGAGGACTTATACTACTTATTACATTAACCTTATTCTTATTGCAATCATTAATATTCTAATTCATATGCCCCTATTATGAGAATCATAACAATACTCCTCCCTTAAAAGATTCTTATCCTCAAGAATCTAAGAAGAGAACTGAAACAATGAAGATCACTGTTACAAACCGAGAATCCGAGACTCAAATTTAAATTGATGAAATGGGCGGGAAAATTAATTGGCGGTAAAATCTGTTAGTTGCTTGCTGTGGTTCTGTACTGCTGGTTGCTGCTGCTGCGTTGCTCTCTGCTGCTGCTGTTAAGTGCTGAGTTTTGGTGCCAATTATAATAATTGAAACATTAGTTAGTTAAGCTTGCATTCTAGATTGTTCTAAGGTTTGTCTGGGTTCATTGCAATAGATTGTTATAAATAAGATGTGAATGTATGTTCAAAAATCATTCAATGAAAAGTAATCTGAAATATCAATCTCATTTGAGATTAAATTCTCTTTCTCATCTCCTTTTCCCTTCGTTCTCTCATCTAACTCTGAACTCTACTTTCTCATCTCAATTTCAATTCTTTCTCATCTCATATTCACAATCTATCCGCATTTTATATTAGTTTACGTTCGTGGTTCAATCCCGAGCGTAACAATTGGCATCAGAGCCTCGTTCGATCGAGTGCATAATCAAAATTAAACAAAACAACAAAAAAAAACTTTAAAAGTAATCAAAAACATCAAATTCATTACTGAATTTCAGTTCAGTACAGTTAGATCAAATCCAGATTTGATTCATACATTTATCTTGAGAAAAGAATTCAGATCTGAACTTGCAATCGGTGTTGCATTGTCTCGGTTGCTGAAGCCGAGCTTGTTCATCATTCAATTGATCGATTGAGGTTAGTAAGATCGAAAAAAGAAATATGACAGAGGGCGTGAGAACCAGATCTGGAGCAGGAGGTGCAAATGTTCCTGTTTCGGGAATGGACTATGCTACGGCAGTTACAAATTCTAGTGCTAATGTACCATCCGATCACCACAGGGAGCTGAATGATAAACTTGAACAATTGAATGCTAAGCTTGATCAGCAAATGCGAGGTTTGATATGAAGTTTGATCAGCAAAATGCAAGGCTCGAACAGTAAAATGAGAACATTCAGCAAATTTTGAAGTTGATGATGGATAAAGATGCACGGTTACAACACATTGAAGAAAAGATGGTACACTTACAAGAGGAGGTGAATAAGCAAGTGGAGAAATCAATGGCTGAACAAACACAGAAGTTCGATAAAACTTTGGGCCTCAACAATTGCAAGATGTGGAAGAAACAATCAATGAACAAGTGAAGTAGCAAGTTCAAGTGTTGGAGGAAAGAATCTCAAACCGAATGAACCAACAAATATTGAGTTTGGAAGAGAAGATTAAGGAGTTGCACAAGCAAATTTATAAACAAAATGTGACTTCTAAATCTGCTCCTTTGTTGCCTGCAAGTCATGTAATTAGACCACCCGAGCTGCTGCAACCGCAAGCTCCCGGCGCTGGAATTCACCTTGCTCATCCATAAGTCGATCCTCAAGAGGTTAATGTAAACACAAGACCTCAAGTACAGCTGCAAGTTGAAGAGGACAGACCTCAGCACCAGGTTCCAGAGGCTGAGTGTACTGCCAGATTGCGTGAACATCAGTGGAATCAAGAACATACTCGATCGGTGAGCATACAATTTGATCAGAAGGAGCATCCGCCAGATTTCACAGCCCATTTTCCTGGTTCTGCAGCACCGAGCAGGTCACAACATGAGGATGCAGGACACTTTGATCCATTTCATGACCCATCTCGCACACAACCTGTTTGCTTGAATGCCGGACTCAATAATCATCAAACTGACACTGTTCAGCAGTATAATTCGGGGATAAATGCACCTAAATTTATTATTAACCGAAGCAACGAAGTCTCTTACAGGAATAGAAACAATGGCTATCGACAATCTCGAGTTCAACTTGACAATCTTGATGGAAAGCAACCTCACTCTTGGATAAGAAGATGTGAGCAGTATTTCCATTTCTATGCCATTCCCGATGATCAAAAGGTGGAATTGGCCGCGGTTTATCTCCGAGGGGATCACGAAGTGTGGTTCTACAACCTGTTAAGGAGCAATCCCGTTCTTACTTGGGACAAGTTCGTGTCCGAGATATGCGAACGCTATGATGATGAAGAAGTGGGTGATGTCATGGAAAGCTTCAACAAATTAACGCAAGTCACTACCGTGAAGGCCTATATGACAAAATTTGAAAATCTCCGAGCCAGTATGATTACAATTGCACCCCGAGCCCCCGAGTCCTTTTAGGTCTTGAGCTTCATCAGTGGGTTAAAACCGAAAATCAAGAACTTGGTGAAGGCTCTTGAACCTACTTCGTTGTCTCAAGCTTTTGCGAAGGCAAAATTGATTGAGGCCTCAGACTTAACATTTCTTGATCGACCCAAGTATCGGGAAGAAAACTTTCAACATCCTCATAAGGGGTTAGACCACAAGAAATGGGATGAGCATAAGGAACTCCGAAACACTGAGAAGGAGTCCCGGCACCGCTGTTGTAAATGCCATCAAACTTACGTGCCCGGCCATAGGTGCAATCCTAAACTTCTCATGATGGCAAGAGGGGTTGATGTTGAAGCGGAATTCGAAAGTGGTGAAGATGACGCTGGGAATGAGGGGTCCGATCATGACAATGACAGCGAGGATGATGTGGATCCAATAGCTCGAAGGAAAGAACTGCACGACTTGACTATGAAGTTGTAAAAGTCCAAAAAACTCCAGTTTCGGAAGGGCAACGCTTCCAATGAGTGATTTCCATGTCTCGTTCTCTTTCATTCTTGAGGACAAGAATTTTTTCAAGGGGAAGGGAATGTTACAAACCGAGAATCCGAGACTCGAATTTAAATTGATGAAATGGGCGGGAAAATTAATTGGTGGTAAAATCTATTAGTTGCTTGTTGTGGTTCTGTACTGCTGGTTGCTGCTACTGCGTTGCTCTCTGCTGCTGCTGTTAAGTGCTGAGTTTTGGCGCAAATTATAATAATTGAAACATTAGTTAGTTAAGCTTGCATTCTAGATTTTTCTAAGGTTTGTCAAGGTTCATTGCAAATAGATTGTTATAAATAAGATGTGAATGTATGTTAAAAAGTCATTCAATGAAAAGTAATCTGAAATATCAATCTCATTTGAGATTAAATTTTCTTTCTCATCTCGTTTTCCCTTCTTTCTCTCATCTAACTCTAAACTCTACTTTCTCATCTCAATTTCAATTCTTTCTCATCTCATATTCTCAATCTATCTGTATTTTATATTAGTTTACGTTCGTGGTTCAATCCGGAGTGTAACAATCACTTATGGTTAAGAAAAGTTAGCTGAAATTGATGAAGTTCTTGCTGAAATCTACAGCTAAGAAGAACATCTGCATGCCAAAATTTTGCAGCTGAACCTGAAATGCAGTAGAACACATAAGTATGATTCCTGTTTTGGTACAATGTTTGTGTTGGGATGTATTGTACCCCTTCTGGTGGTCTAAACTGATCAAACCAGTCCATCTAAACACCAAAAGCAAGTCCATAGCACCTCTTGTTGTATTTATTCTCGCCGCACATCGAATTGTTACAACAATCGAGTATAAAGAACCAAGACTATAGTAGATGGAACTTAGGAATGCAGCTGCTTATGGTTTCTTTGAACTTCACTTGGGCATACTGATGAGTGACCTTGCTGCACCCGGAACAGCCCCTTAATGTTTGCTTGCTACTAAGAGTTGCTGAGGAACCAGATGGGCCCAGTTGGAACACATGTCTTGCAGCTTGATTATGAGTTCCAAGTCTTCGATTGTCTTCTCAACACACCCAAGAAGGACTCTGTCATAAGCCTTTCCATCCCTAACTCTTTTCTTGCTTGGGAAGAGCCCCTCAACTGAATTAAGGCACTCAAGGCTCACATGAAACCAAGAATGAATCACAAGCTTTTAATGGGCAACACCATAAACTCCATTGAAGAACAATTCATTGCAACTGATGCAAGCGCACATCTAATTCTTGAAGTGATTGAGCACTACAGACCCTACATACTGCAGTTGAGATCCATGACTTGCAGGAGCTACTGTCCCCATATTGAGCTTCAACAGTCCAATTATGAAAACCTTAATAGCTTCGCTGCTACTGCACATACAAAAATTAGCTGCTTCCTGGTCTAGAACAAGGCTTTCCGGTGTCCTTTGGTTTATAAGACCTCTAAAGACCACAATTGCATAAACCGTGGTTTAGCGGCTAATATGCTACTGACCGTGAAAGGAAAAAGATTCTCCAAGAATTTTCGGCAGCCTCCATTAATTCTGTTGCTTGAATCTTGAGTGTGAACTTGTATGATCTGAAAGTCTTAGCCTTTTCATTCCAAACTCTTGCATAGACCACACGAACTAAGATTTCATAAGCCATTGTTGGATTCCAAAGACACAATGTCAAAACTTGAATTCGCAAAGCATTCCAATTGGCCTTGCTCATGCTGGAGCCCTCAGTTTCCAGCCTGTTCACAAGACTGTCTTGGATCTCATGCTCTTCCAGCCACCAAACTTGCCTCAAATGAACAAACTTTGCTTTCTTGTCAACGAGCTTAAGTATGAAAATCAAATCAGGACCCCAATGGATTATCAGAATAGCTAAGAACTTCTCCAAAACAAGAATGGTTCCATCCAGTTCTTCACTGCTGATTTTCGTATTGTTGAGCTCAGTTTCACCAGATTGTTCCAACTTCCTTGCTTGTCCTGGATACTGGTTAGCTTGCTGCTGTATTGACCCCATATCAATAAGTCTTTGGGTTCCCTTTGTTTGCTCAGCTTACTTTTGCAACGAAGCATGTAAGTCCCCAAACAGACGCTGTAGCAGTAAGGCACCATCTTTATTGACAGGAACTCCAAATTCACCACCATATTGTCATTTTGGAACAAGACCCCTTGGTACTTAAATTCAAATTGATCAATAGGCATTTGAACCCTTTTGTACAGCCCCAACTGCTCAACCATTTGGTCTTCACCCCCAAGTCTGAGCTAAAATCAAAAATTAGAAACTTGGCCTTTCTTTTGCTAAGATCTGAGAAGCACATCAGCTTGAGTCACATGTTCCTTCATCGAATTCATTTGTCTCAACTTCTTGAGACCTTGAAATCATTCTCCTGGATCAGGAGGAGGCCTAACACAAGTGCTTACACTTAGATGAATCATAACTCCACTCGAAGAGGGAAGCAAATCAACTTGATCTTGCAAATCATCCAACTGACATTGTGCTTCAGCTCGCTTAAGTACACACAATTCCTCACCTGGCTTAGAAGAAGGTTTTACACTCATGTTTGTACTTGAATAAACCTTCTTTCCACTCAAAGAGCCTTGCCAAGCATCCATCAGAATACTGCTTGCATACTTTTGATTCGGACTTGGCGTGCCAGCATGTCCAGGAGAAGTAAATAGCACATCTTGTACTGCAATTGATGATTCCACAGTAGCAACATGTGGTTTCCCAACGGCATTCAAAGGTTCTGCAATAAAAGCTCTTTAATTTCCAACTGCAGCTTCCCCTTCCAATCTAAATCTTGCACTATCAATTGTACACCCTTCAATATGCTGCTGTAATTGATGTCCGCCATTCCCCAACACATTCAATCCATCCAGTCCAGGGTCAAAGGGTCTCACCCCTGCCGGATTTGCTGCTGAATTAACCTCTTGAGTGTAGTTGGTTTGAGCTCCTCTATCAAAGCCTCGTGATAGCTCTCTGGAATGCTACACCGATACACACTCCACTGTTTGAACTTGTTTTTGGAACCATTTAGCTTTCTGACATTCAGATTGATCCATTCTCGATGTAGGATCACACTCTTGTTGCATCACTTCTTCGAACACAAGAGAGTGTACCACTTCAGGTGGACGAACACTATGTCCAATACTTGAATGAGATGCACCAATTCGTGAATGAGATGCTCTAATAAAATCCTCACTACCTTGTTTTCCTTGCACAGGTTTCCTTTTAACCAATTGCCTTGACTCAAGAACAGCCTCATGCTTTATTAAGTTGGGATGCGCTGCAGCAGCAACAGCACTTTGATCATTTGCTGAAATTGCCCTGTTGCTGTTAGATTTCTATTTTCTCCTTGCCTTCTTAAGCATTTTGCTAATCCAAGCACCAACCTTAAGTCTATCTGAGGACAACATAACCATCTCGTGCTTTATCGATTCCATGTTCTCGCTAACATCAAGCTTATCGAGAATCTTATTATTTGATTTAAGGCGTAGGAAATCCGGAGGTTTCCCCTTGTAAATTAATATCGGCTTTTTTGTTGTTCTCAATCTCTTACTCAAGTAACATTTCTTGCCATTTAAATGGATAAACAAGCTGATCTCCTTATCGCGCTGCAGCTTATCGTGCGGTAAAGAATACCATAATCTCCACTTCCTGCTACTCCAAATCTCAATTCACACTTGTGGTTTCATTTCAGCAACGTTAAGTGACTCCACATTGTGTACCTTAGGTTGTAAAACACTGCTTCGAGGATGGAATACATCAGCTGTAATCTCTCGCAAATGTCGCATAAGTTCTTCATTAGAGTATTGTATGATCTCATTGGATTTCGGCTGACCACCTCGAAGTTGAATCATGATAAGTTGTAGCTTCCATTTCTCTTGCTCATTGAAGAAGAGAATCACACTTTTATAGCCAAAGGACCGTCGCAACACCGAATCAACACTTTGACACCAAACCACAACTCTTCGTAATTCGACTAAGAGAGAACTCGGACCAAACCTTGACCGCAGTGATTTCTTGAATAATCCAGACTAGGAATCTGAATTAACTCAAACTTAGCTACAATTTCTGACTTAAAGACACTTCTAACCACAATGCTCCAGAACAATGTCAAATTTCTGCGACTTTCCTGAATTCTTGTTAATTCCACTTCAGGCAAGAAGAATAAGCTAAGTTCTTATACACTTCTATGCTTAATAAACGAAATTCCACCAAAAATTCCACAATACTCAAAGAATAACTCACTTTAGCAGTGAGGAAGAGGATTCTGATCAATTGTGACTTAAGAGTTTAGAAACTGTTACCTCCACCCCTATTAACTGAATTGTAAGCTCTGCTAAGTTGATTCTTCTGATTTTTATCAAGATTGACCTGCTTCAACTGCTTACAACACTTTTCCAAGCTGAATTGCAGATTTCTAGATCATAATATGATGATCCAGCAGGTTGAATTGCTTCTACAGTACAACTTCAAATGCTTGCCTGACACTGGTTCAGGACTTGTAGTAACTCAAGCAACACTACCAAAATCCAGACTGAATCAATTTAACCTCTTTTTCTTGATGTTTCAATGTAATTTTTAGATATGTTCTTGATCAAATACTCAAGAACTTGTTATCAATTAATTAAGAATTCAAATTTGAATTCCTAATCAATTGGCAAAGCAATCGAAGATATTTGATATGAATCACGTTCGATTTTGTAAGCCAAATGAGGCTCTGATACCAATTGTTATGATCGAGATATAATCTCAAATCATAACCTAGGGTAGGATAGAATCCAAGAGAGTTTAGAAGAGAAGAGAAGTGAGGGAGATGAGATAATAGCGGAAGTTAGAAGAGAAAGAGAGAAATATCTCGAAGAGATAGTCGGTATATTTGATTAAATGATTCAATATTACACTTGAGCAAGCTGCTTATACTAGCTCGAGATACATTGTAAATAACAATGCCTTAACCGCCACTAATGACCTCTAACCGACTTTGGCGCCAACACCAACAAACAAGGCTTAACTATCGTACCAACCTAATTACATACTTCAAGCTATACTAAGGACTTATACTACTTATTACATCAACCTTAATCCAATTACAATCATTCATATTCTAATTCATATGCCCCTATTATGAGAATCATAACAACTTATTCCTAAATTCAATATCAAAGTCATTTAAGGCTAGCATGGCATATTCAGCTTCAGAAAGAGATGTTGTGCACTTCAACCTAGCTCTATTGAACCAAGTGATGTAATTCTCCACAGATTCTCTTGGCTTTTGTCCTATTCGAGCTAGGTCACACATGAAAGTTCATAGTTCCATCCTTGCGAACTAGGCCTCGCATTGTCTAGCCATGTCATTCTAACAGTAGATGAAATATGGTGGTAAGCTAATTTACCATTGAAAGGAAGTCCCTATCAGAGAACTACGGATCAACATAAGTTTCAGATGTGTTATTAGCTGCTTCCCTACATTGGTAGTTATACCTTGCCAAATAGTCAAGGGCAGACACGCTTCCTTCTCCTCAGAAAAGTGTAAACTCGGGGATACCGAAATAATTATAATTGCTGAATTTCAGAAGAAGGGTTATTTACTTGAAGGGTCCCTGTACATTGTCATTTATGTCAATTTAGTACTTGTAGTTTTAATTGTTTCAATTTAGTCCTTTTACTATCTTTATTGTGTCAATTTTGTCCTTATTATCAAATTGAAGTTAAATTAATGGGTTATTACTGCCAAAGGTCCATGTACTTTCCCCATTGTATTAACTTGGCCTTGTATTTCTAATTATGTCAATTTAGTCCCTAAACAATTCAAAATGTGTTAATTTTGTCCTTTGGTCAAATTTTAGTTATGTTAATGACATCATTTTGAACGGTAAAATTAAGTTAGATGTACGTAACTTGTTATGAATTCATCTGTTTGCTCAATTTAATCCAATTCGTGGCCGAACCATTAAAAATTTCATTAGAAACTTAATATTAGATTTTCTCTAAGGACCAAATTGACACATTTTGAATTACACAGGGACTAAATTAACACAATTAAAAGTACAAGGATTAAATTGACACAATGAGCATAGTACAAGGGACTTTGGCATAAATAACCATAAATTAATTAAATAACTTTTAAACGCACAATCGCGTTACATGCAAGCAATCTAGTATAAATCCAACTATTGACTCAATTTAACCCAGCTCGTGGCCGAACCACTAAAAATTTCATTAATAACTTAACATAAATTTAATTTAAGGACCAAATTGACACAATATAAATAGTAAAGGGACTAAATTTACACAGTAAGGACTAAATTAACATAATGGATAAAGTATAGAGACATTTGGCATAAATAACCCTTGAAAGAAATAATGCCTAGATAGATGCATGACTCGCATGGTTCATTTACTTCTTTTAAGGGTAATCATGAAAATTAACGGTTCATCATATTCTCTAATAAAGGATAACCTCCTTATGGGATCAAATTATCCAAACTAGAAAATGAACTTAGATCCATGAGGGACATAAATTTGTGTTAACTGAACCATGTCCTCCTGCGCCTGCTAATAATGCCACCACTGCTGTCAAGGAACGTTATGACTACTGGATTAAGTCCAATGATCTAACCCGGTGATATATCATGGCTTTCGTGTCTAACATTCTGAAGTATCAGATGCTTGAGATGAAGATGACAACAGAAATGAAAGAACATCCTAAAAATATGTTTAGTGGGCAAGATAAAGTAGCATACAAGTGCTTATAAGAAAGCAAATGTTCATGAAAATGCCCGAAGGATGTCCGGTTTAGGAACATGTTTTAAAAATGATGGCTTATCTAAACAAATTAGAATTCCTTGGGGCTAAGATTGATCGTCAATCTCAGCAAGACATGATACATGGCTCCTTGGCTAAGACCTTCACTCAGTTAAGGCTAAACTATACAATGAATAATAAGGATTATCTATCGCCTGAATTGATGAAGTAGCTGCAAGTAGCTGGGAGGTGATGAAGGCTAAGGGGACTGTTCTCTTAACCCAATCACCCTGGATAGGGAACAAAAAACCATCTAAAACAAAGTCTAGAAAAAAGAAGAATAAGGGCAAAGCTGCTAGTACATCAGCTAAGCTAAAGAAAAAGAAGCCATCAACAGAAGGAAAGTGTTTCTTCTGTGGGAAGGATGGCCACTGGAAGAAGAACTGCCCTGTGTACTTAGCAAGTCTTTCTTATAAGAAAAAGAAACCAACAGGATAAGGTATGGAGATATCTTATTTGATTAAGTATTGTGTAGTTGAGAGTCCACCAGGGTCCTAATGTGTAGACCCAGGTTGTACTGACCATGTATGCAATATGCAAAAGGAACTTAGGCCAACCTTAAAGTTGCATGGTGAAGAGTTGCACCTAACTATAGGAAATGGGAGGGGGCTTTTAGTCTTAGGAGTGGGAGATATTAGCTTAGTATTTAGGAGTAGAGTTTCAATTTTAAAGAATTGTCTTTACGTACCAGTGTTACATAGAAATTTGATTTCTCTGTCAGGATTAGTCGAACATGGATATTCTATTACTTCTGGAATTGATTTTGTCGTTCAGCATAATAAAATTTTTATTTGCAAAGGTAATGTTGTCAATGGTTTGTTTATTTTGACGCCTGATCAAAACTCTACTAAATGCATGCTTGAAACTAAAACTACTCGAATAATTGTACCACTTAAAAGAAAAACCCTTGAAATTGATAATGGCTTCAAATGGCACCAATGCTTGGTCATATTAATTCTAGTAGGGTCAAAATACTTATAAATGAAGGATTAATTAAGTCTTTGGACTTAAAGTCCTTACCAGTCTGCAAATCCGACATAGAAGAAAAGATGACTAACTACGTCTTTAAGAGTAAATGCAATGGAGTTAGGGACTTGCTTGAGTTTAAGATTGAAGTCGAGAATTAGACAGGCAAACATATCAAATCAATTCAATCGGATCGAGGTGGTGAGTACCTTTCAGGAGAGTTTCTAGATTTCCTAATTAGAAATAGGATTAGATCTCAGCTTTGTACACCAGGTACACCATAGCAGAATGATGTTGCACGAAAGAGAAATAAAACATTATTAGAGATGGTAAGGACCATGATGAGCCATGCTACTTTACTAATCTCTTTTCAGGATTAGGACTTCGAAACAACAGCTTATGTTCTTAATTTAGTTCCTACAAAGTCGGTTCCTTAAACACCTGTGGAGCTATGTATTGGGCACAAGCCTAGTTTAAGATATCTCCGCATTTAGGGATGTCCAGCACATGTGTTGAAAAAGAACTCGGACAAGCAGGAGTCTAAAACAGAAGTGTACGTTTTTGTAGGCTACTCTAAGGGTTAAAAAGGTAGTGTTTTCAATAGTCCTTTAGGCGAAAATGTGTTTGTTTGCGAAAATTCCAAAGTTTTGGCGAAGGACCTTATGATTGATTACAGAAGAAAAATTCTAATAGTGTTGGTGGAATTAATTGAGCAAGACACTTCTTCTAAATAATTTGATATTTTTTATAACCAAGTTGACGTAATAGATACACCTGCAGTTTGTTTTGAGACAATTCCTAATACACGAGAGCCTCATCATAGTAAGAGGAATGTTAGGCTACCTAATAGATACATGCCCGGTGCCTTAATGGTTGAATCAGAAGTTGTATTTGATCTTTTTACTTATAATGAGGCACTCAGGACAAAGATGCTGACCAATGGGTCTTAACAATGATAACTGGGATAAAATCTACATAGTCTAATCATGCTTGGGGTCTTATAGAGGTGCCACCTTGCATTAAACCCGTAGGTTGTAAGTGGGTTTAGAAAAGGAAGAGAAGAGTGGACTGGAAGGTATAAACCTTCAAGGCAAGAAGGGTTGCTAAGGGTTATACCCAAAAAGAAGGTGTCGTTTATGATGAAACATTTTCACCAATCACAATGCTAAAGTCCATTAGGATACTCTTATCAATGGTAGCTCATTTTGATTATGAGATACGGCAAATCAATGTCAAGACAGGCTTTTTGAATGGCAGTCTTGATAAAGACATCTATATGGTGGAACCAAATAGGTCCATTGGTAAGAATCGGGAGTGTATGGCATGCAAACTTAAAAGGTCCATTTCTAGGCTCAAATAAGCATCTCACTCATGGAATAAGAGCTTCAATGAAGCAGTTGACTTTTACGTTTTTTTTTTTTTTTTCAATCATTTGATGAACCTTGTGTGTACAAATGTCACATAGAGAAAGTAGTGACTTTTTTGGTGTTGTATGTGGATGATATCCTATTCATTGGGAATGATGTAGGAATTTTATTAACTGTTAAGAATGGGATGCTAGGTCTATCTCAAGTTGCCTATATAGAAAAAATGTTATCTAACATGGCAAACACCAAAAAGGCTTTGTTTCTCTTCAGGCATGGGGAGCCTCTTTCTTTATAATAGTGTCTTTTGACACCTTAAGAGAAAGAATATATGAGGAATGTTCCGTATGCTTTAGCTGTGGGAAGCCTTATGTATGCTATTTTATGTACTAGACCTGATATCTGTTTTGCCGTTGGTATGGTGAGTAGACATTAGTATAATAAAGGTGAGATTAGCTCAGCCACAGTGAAGCATATTCTCAAGTACTTGAAAAGGACTAGGGATTATATGTTGGTTTTTCATGGTGACGAACAGATTCTAGTGGGATATTCTTACGCTGACTTCCAATCAAACATGGATGGTAGACGTTTGCCTCTACTCCCGGTGGTAGAGCCATAAGTTAGAGGAGTGTGAAACAGACTTGTATTGCTGACTGCACCATGGCAGCCGAATATGTGGCAGTTTCAAAAGCTTCAAAGGAAGCTCGTTGGCTAAGGAAGTTCCTTATGGATCTTAAGGTTATAAAGGAGCAGCTTACACCTGTTTCTAATGATTGTGACAACCCGATTGTGGTAGCTAACTCTAAGGAACCAAGGAAGCACAATCCATCCAAGCGTATCGAAAGAAAAGGTGACTTCATTTGGGACTATGTGGACAAAGGGGAGATTGCAATTCTAAAGATAGATACCTCAAGCCACTTTTCAGATCCTTTTATGAAAGCATTTACTCAAAAGTCATTCGAGTCACATTTTGATTGGATAGGAATGCGTTGTATGGCAAATTTGGTCTACGGTAAGTGAGAGATTGTTAAAGCTGGTGTCCTAGGGAACCCAATTTATGTAAACATTTTTATTAGTGAATAAAAGTTATTTATCATTATCGTCAATTTAATTTACAAGTCGTTATGCATATGATTTCGCTCTCTTCCAAGGCACGTGCCATGAGATGGACGAATTCCATGAATGACATTTAAGACATCTATTTTTTAGTGAACAATGAGATTATTTCGCAGATGGACTAAATAATGGATATGAATGTTAATTAAATAATTTGTTCATAGTAAGTTGTAAGTTGGGGCTGCTCGTCTGCTACGACTATAACATAACATTTTGATAACTTGTTTTGGTTATTTGGATTACAATCTAGGGTGTTGTGTTGGTTTATTACAATGAGATTGTTACAATGAATAGAACCATGTTATTTTCTCATTTCTGTGCTACCATCAGAAGTGGATGACTCATATATTTTGTTTATACATTGACACTTAATTCGTGAAATAGTCAGGACTCGTACATGGATTGTTAATTGCATTGATGCGCTAAAAAGGATGAGGTTATTAAGTGTAAATGATATCTTACATTCGTTTAACAATTGCATGAAGTGTGGAGGGAATGGATATTATACTTGGAATTTACCATGTGAAATGTCCCTTAGTTGGTTTGCAAGTATTTGAATTGATTCTGGAGTCTTTGGCAAGAACATTCCTGATGTTGTTCATTTGGAATTAATACAAAATTATTTTTCTGTACTAGTGAATTATTCGTAGAGTGCGTGCTGGGAACTAAGAAGGAAAAGTGAGAAATAATGACAATATTAGTTTAAGTTATTTGTCTAATGGACATTTATTAGCGGGGCCAATTGTGAGTGAATTATTATAGGGATATTAGACGAGTAAATATATTTATTTTTAGAGTGAAGTAAAACTTATTTAGGGGAATTAAGCTTTATTAAATGATAAGCAATTGTAACCATAAGATTACAATCAGATTTGACCCATTTGGAGCTAAGAATAAATTGCCCCTGAGATCCCTACGCAAGCCTCTGAATTATGCAATTGCAGAGATCAAGAGAATTCATGATATGAATTATTTTATTCAATGAGTTAAATAATTTTTTTTTTACTAAATCCAAGAATTCATTTGATGAATTTACAAAAACAAACAGTGTAAAATGTTTTAAAAGGCGTGAGAGCAACATTAGTTGGGCGGAAGATCTACATCCCCTCCCCTTGGCCAACTACAGCGCGACACATGTTGCATGCGGGGTTGCTCCCAGTCAACGATCTGCGCCTAAAGGCGTGGACCAGTAGTAGGGCTCCACGTGGCACTTTGCGTGCGATTTAAATGAGCTGCGCGCTCGAATTGATGGAATTTTGAGGTATCTTATACTAAATAAAGTATAATTTTACATTTTGTTTTGTATTTCAAATAGAATAAGTCAAGTTTTGAGACTTCTATAAAAAGGGGCGACTGGCTCATCCCGATTTAATTCAACTGGCTCAGTCTTTTCCCAATTAATTCTTGAATTTGAAATGGAAAAATCCCTTCCTAATTAACTCTCAAAACAGTTTTAAGAATTTCATGATTTCACGATGCCCACTCGTTCGGTGCTAAAAGAGGAATTGCAGAGAAAATCTTGGAGGTATTGTCTAGAGCATCATTACACTTGCGGTCTACAATGAGGTATTAGATTTCTTGACTTATACTTTTATATTCGTATTAAATTGTTTTTCATGGGCATATCTTCTATGCTATGCATTGGAATGTTTAATTAGAGTCAAAGATTTGTATGTATTTAAAATTTGAGAATTTTAAATTGGGATTCCGCTATACTAGATACAAGCATTGTAAGATATTTTTGTTCTAGAAATGAAAATTACCCACCCAACAATTGGTATTAGAGCTGGACTCTGATTATTCATGATGAATATGAGGACATTGAAAGACATAATTGAAAAGCTTGTTTTAAATAAGAATTTATGATGGGATCATGTAAGAGTATAATGTAATAATTGTTGAATATATTCGTACAAGTTGTTATATGTTTAATTGATTGTTTAAAATTCAACTAAAAGGAATGTGGTAATCAATATTTGCATAGTTTTTGGTTTATGATTTTCATAATCGGTTTAAATTCTTAATAAACTTGTCTAATCAGATTAGATAAAATTAATTGATATAATGAGAGTACAATCGATTAAGATACGAAAAATTTTATTTGAAATCAAAACTCAAAAAAAAAAAACAAATTTATCAGACCTACTGACGTCAAATAATTATAAAACAAAACGTTTTGTTTATTTATTTGTTTTAGAATGTGATTCTAAACAAGATTATTTAATAATCAATATGCTTCTAAAAGGGTGCAGAAAATAATTAGTCTTACCATTTTAAAGGTGTTTTAATCACATGTTTGATTGTAATGAATAATTTAATTAGTCCTAATTGGATTAGGAGAGTAATTTAAATTATTCCTTTAATATGATTTTAATTAGGTTATGGGTAAGTTAAAGTAAATAAAATCCACTAATTCGTCTTAAAATCAAGCGAGATCAAGGTTCAAAGGTTGAAAACTTACGGTCTCTATGACTAGTGTAGTAGTATAGTGGGCTGCATTACTCCCCGAGGAGGGTGTTAATCTGTGGTTTCTATGAGGATGAATTGAAGTCCAAGCAATCAAATACGGGCGCGCCAACAAGGAGTACATTTAGACCTCATATGGATGTTCAGGTAATTATTTACACTTGACTAAAATTATACATTAGCCTCCTCAAGGAGCTATGTTACACTATTTTAGAGACTAAGGACAGAATGGTGAATTATTGTTGCAGCCTTGTCGACGTGGACCAACGAGTGGGTTGTTCGGATCATCATTGCTTTTTGTTTTAATAAGGTGTTGTGGATGCCTAATTAATTATAATTGCTAAATTATGAAAGAAATAAAGTCATAGATAGATGCATGACTCGTATGGTTTATTTACATCTTTTTTAGTGTAATCATGATGACTGCTAGTGCATTGCATTCCATACTAAAGGATATTCTCCTTATTGGACCGAATTACCAAAGTTGGAAAATGAACCTAGATATTGTGCTAATCCACAAGGGACATAAATTTGTGTTAACGGAACCATGTTCTCAGGTTCCTGCTAATAATGCCACCGCTGTTGTGAAGGAACGTTATGACCGCTAGATTAAGCCCAACGATTTTAACCCGGTGTTATGTCTTGGCTTCCATGTCTAACATTTTTAAGCATCAGATGCTTGAAATGAAGACATCATTGGAAATGAAACAAATTCTTAAGAACATGTTCCGTGGACAAGATAGAGCATGACAACAAAGGCTTATGAGAAAGCTCTTGTTTATGAAATTGCCGGATGGAATTCTAGTTCCGGAACATATTTCAAAAATGATGACTTATCTAAACAAACTGGAATTCCTTGGTGCTAAAATTGATAGACAATTTCAACATGACATGATACTTGGATTTTTGGCAAAGACCTTCACTCAGTTCAGGCTGAACTATGCAATGTATAATATGGATTATTCATTGCCTGAATTGATGAAGGAGCTGCAAGTAGCTGAGGGGGTAATGAAGGACAAGGGGACTGTTGTCTTAACCCAAGCACCCAAGACAGGGACCAGGAAACCATCCAAAAGAAAGTTTAGAAAGAAGAAGAACAAGGGCAAAGTTGCCAGTGTAGCAGCTAAGGAAATGAAAACGAAGCCAACAACATGAGGAACATGTTTCTTCTATGGGAAAGATGGCAACTAGAAGAGGAATTGCCCTGGGTAATTAGCAAGTCTTCCTACAAAGACAAAGAAACCATCAGGAAAAGGAATGAATACATCTTATTTGATTGAGTCTTTTGTAGTTAAGAGTCCACCAGGATCCTAATGTGTGGACTCAGGTTTAACTAACCATGTCTACAATAAGTTATAGGGACTCAAGCTAACCATGAAGTTGCATGATGCAGGGTCGCACTTGACCGTATGAGGCAGGAGGAGGCTTTCAGTCTTAGTTCAGGAGATATGGGCTTAGTATTTAAGAGTAGAGTTTTAATTTTAAAGAACTGTCTTTATAAACCCTAGTTATGCAGGAATTTGATTTTTGTGTCACAATTAGTCGAGGATGGATATTCTATTACTTTTGGAATTATATTTATCGTTCGGCATAATAAAATGTTTATTTGTAAAGGCACTATTGTCGATGGTTTGTTTATTTTGATGCCTTATCAAAACTCTACTAATTGCATGTTTGAATCTATCACTTCTAGACTAATTGTACCACTTAAAAGAGAGGAAAAAAAAAAAAAAAACCCTGAAATTGATAATGGCTTCAAATGGTACCAATGCCTTGATCAAATTAATTCTAGTAGGATCCAAAGACTAATGAAAGTAGGATTAATTTTGTCTTGAAGTCTTTACCAGTCTACAAATCCTACATCGAATGAAAGATGACTAAGTCTGTCTTTAAGAGTAAAGGCAATAAAGTTGGTGACTTGCTTGAGGAGGTTCACATATATGTATGCGGACCAACGAATGTTTAGGCGAATATTTCATCACATTTAGTGATGATTACTTAAGGTATGACTATGTTTACTTGACGAGACAGAAGTTTGACTCTTTTGAAAAGTTCAAGGAGAGTTTCTATATTTGCTAACAGCAAGTGGGATTAGATCACAGCTTTCTACACCAGGTACACCAATGCAAAATGGAGTTGCAGAAAGGAGAAATATAACATTATTGGAGATGGTAAAGTCCAATGATGAGTCATGCTACTTTACTAATCTCTTTGTAGGGTTAAGCCTTAGAAACAATAGCTTATGTTTTCAATTTTGTTCCAACAAAGTAAGTTCCCAAAGCACCTGTGGAGCTATGGACAAGGCACAAGCCTACTATAGGATTTCTTCACATTTGGGGATGTCCATCATATGCATTGAAAAGAAACCCAAACAAGTTGGAGTCTAGACCAGAAGTGTGTGCGTGTTTATAGGCTACCCTCGGGGTACAGAAGGCGGTATTCTATATAGTCCTTGAAACCAAAAGGTGTTTGTTATCACAAATGCCAAATTTCTAGAGGACTTTATGATGGACTACATAAGTAAAAGTCAAATAGTGTTGGAGGAATTAATTGAAGCAGACACTACTTCTAAACAGTTTGATATGTCTCAGAACAAAGTAGACATATTAGATACACCTGTGGTTCATTCTGAGACAATTCCTAGTACACAGCGGCCCCGACGTAGTAGTAGAATTGTTAAGCAACCAGATAGATACATGGCTAGTGCCTTAATGGTGGAATCAGAAGATGTATCCGATCCTCTCACTTATAATGAGGCGCTTGGGAACAAAGATGCTGACCAATAGCTCTTAGCAACGAGAGCTGATATAGAATGTATATATTTTAATCATGTATCTAATCTTGTAGAGGCACCACCTGGCACTAAACGCATAGGTTTGAAGTACCTCTACAAGATGAAGAGAGAAGTGGACAAGAAGGTAGAGACCTTCAAGATAAGATAGGTTGCTAAGGGTTATATACCTAGAAGGAAGGTTTCGATTATGACAATACCTTCTTACCAGTAGCCATGCTAAAGTCCAGTAGGATATCTTATCCATTACATCTCATTTTGATTAGAGACATGGCAAATGGAAGTCAAGACAGCCTTTTCGAATGGCAATCTTGATGAAGACATCTATGTGGGGCAACTAGATGGGTTCTTCGGAAAGAAACAGGAGCATAGGGTATGTAAACTTAAAAGATCTCTTTATGGACATAAATAAGCATCTTGATCATGGAATAAGATATTCAATGAAGCGATTAAGTTCTACGATATTGTTTAATTGGTTGATGACCAATTTGTGTACAAATGCAACATAGCGAAAGTAGTGAATTTCTTGGTATTGTATGTGGATGATATCCTACACATTAGGAACGATGTAGAAGTTTTATCAGCAATTAAGATTTGAATGTCAAGTCAGTTTGATATGAAAGACGTAGGAGGGGCTAACAATATTCTTGGGGTTAAGCTTCTACGAGATCATAAGAATATGATGCTGGGTCTATCTTAAACAACCTACATAGACAAAATGTTGTTTAAGTTTATTATGATGGACCCCAAGACGGGTTTGTTTCCCTTCAGGCATGGAGTGCCCCTTTCTTTACAATAGTGTCCTTCAACACCTCAAGAGAGAAAATATATTAGGAATCTTCCATACGCTTCAACTGTGGGAAGCCTTATGTATCCTATGTTATATACTAAATAGGATATTTGTTTTGCCACTGGTATGGTGAGTAGATATTAGTCTAATCTAGGCCAGATGCAATAGACGACGGTGAAGTATATTCTCTAGTACTTGAAAGGAGTAGAGACTATATGTTGGTTTTTCATGGTGGCGAACTGATTCCAGTGGGCTATTCTGGCTCCGAATTCCAATCAGATATGGATGCTAGATGTTTGACTTGTAGGTATGTCTTTATGCTTTGTGGTGGAGCCATAAGTTGGAGGAGTGTCAAACAGACTTGTACTGCTGATTGCACCATGTAAGCCGAATATATGGTAGTTTCGGAAGCTATCAAGGAGGCTTGTTGGCTAAGGAAGATCCTTATGGATCTTGAGGTTATAAATGAGGGGCTTACACATGTTTCCATGTATTGTGATAACTCGGGCGCTGTAGCTAAGGAACCAAGGATGCACAATCGATCCATGCATATGAAAAAAAAAAGTGTAACCTCATTTGAGACAATGTGGAGAAAGGGGAGATTGCAAATTGGATGGTAGATATCTGAAGCCACTTCTTAGATCCTTTTATAAAAACATTGACTTAAAAGTCATTCGAACAACATTTTGATAGGCATGGAATATGTTCTATGGAAAATTGGGTTTAGGACAAGTGGGAGATTGTTGGAGCTAATGTCCTAGGGGACCAAATTTGTGTAAAAAATTTTATTAGTCAATATCATTATCATAAATTTAATTTACGAGTCTCTACGCATATGATTTTGTTATCTTTGAAAGCACGTACCACGAGCTGGACGAAGTCCATGAATTACATTTTGGATATCTGTTTTTTAGTGGATAATAAGGTTATTTCACATATGGACCTAACAGATACGAATTTTATTTAAATCATTAGTTCATAATCAATGATCAGTTGGGGCTACTTGTCTGCTAAGACTACAACATAACATTTAGATAACTTGTCTTGGTTATTTGGATAACGATCTAGGGTGTTGTGTTGGTGTATACAATGAGGTTATTATACTAAATAGGACAGCGTGATTTTCTCGTTTCTATACTACTATCAGAAGTGGCGACTCATAATTTTTTTTTATACGATGACTCTTAATTTGGGAAATAGTCCAGACTTGTGCATGGAATGTAAATTGCGTTAATGCACTAAACGAATGAGGTTATAAAGTCTAAATAAGATATTACTTTGTTGGGAAATTACATGAAGTGTGGTAGAAACATATATTTCACTAAGAATCTACCATGTGAAATGTCTCTTTAGTTGATTTGCAAATATTCAAATTGATTCCAGAGACTTTGGCCTGAGGATTCCTTATGTTGGACATTTGGAATTAATACAAAATTATTTTTCTGCATTAGTGAATTAATTGAGAAGAGCAAGTTGGGAACTTAAAAGGGTAAAGTAAGAAAAAATGACAAAACTAGTTTATGTTATTTTTGTCATGGACGTTTATTAAAGGTGTCAATTGTGAGTAAACTATTACAAAGATATTTAACAAGTAAATATATTTAGTTTTAGAGTGCAGTAAAGCTTATTTATTGGAATTAAGTTTCATTGAATGGTAATCAATTGTTATCATGAGATGATAATCAGCATTGACCCATTTGGAGTTAAGAATAAATTGTCCCTGAGGTCTCTATACGAGCCTCTAAATCATGCACTTGCAAAAATCAAAAGAATTCATGAGACGAATTATTTTATTCAAAGAGTTGAATAAAATTATATTTTATTAAATCTAAAATTTCATAAGAAGTAACTTTACAAGAAGAAAAGAGTACAACAGTCTAAAAGGTGTGAGCCAATCAGCGCGGAGAGGGGCACGATCCGCATCTCCTCCCTTGGCCAACCATGTGTCGTGCGGTGGGATGGCCGTAGAATGTGACCCACAACTAAAGGCGTGGACTAATAGCAGGGTGCCATGGCACCCTATAGGTGGTTTAAATGAGCCATGCATAGATTTATGAAATTTTAAGGTATTTTTTTCAAATTAAAATGCAATTTCATCTTTTATTTTATATTTCTAATAAGATTAGACAGGTTTTGATTCTTTTATAAATAGAGGTGCATGGCTAATTCAACTTTAATTCAATTCACTCATTTTTCTCCCAATTAATTAGAGAATTAAAAAAGAGAAAATCACTCCCGAATTAATGTTTAAAATAGTTTTAGGAATTATTGGATTTCACGATGCCCACTTGTTCAGTGCTAAAAGAGGAATTGCGGAGGAGTTCTCGAAGGTATCGTCTGGAGCATCTTTACACTTTCGGTTTGAAAAAGGTATTTCTCCACTTATACTTTTATATTTGTATTTAATTTGTTTTTCATATGTATGTCTTCCATGTTATGCATTGTTATGCTTAATTATAGTCAATGATATGTATGTTTTTAAAATTAGAGAATTTTAAATTGGGTTCTGCTACCCCAGATATAATCCTGACTGCGATAGGCTATTATGAGTCTCAGCTTGCCCGACTAAGATAGGCTCAACTTCAGCGCTGTCTTCCTTGCCAAATCCTTAGCTATAAGGGTAGCAGTAGAAGACAGGGTTAAATTCATCTCAACTAAGACTGTGTCAGTTTTTTTATGAAGCCTTTCATGCATTGAGGTCCCAATGTCATTGATTATAGTTCTCATTGCGGTAGAGTTTTCACGCTGGGCTAGATTGCATTATGTTTCAGCGCAGTGTATTTCATAGACTTCTTTCATGGCTTGCTTAATCCTTTAATCAAAGAGTTCTATATGATGCTTGAGCATGACCATAAAACTATTGCGAGAATTGCCATCGAGCCAAATATGCTCATCTTCTGGGATGTCTTCATCACCTTTACTCTCATTGCCACGGTTGTGACTAGTTTCATCTCCTTATGATACAGGACTTTATTCTAGAGGGTGCTCAAACGCCGATCTTATTAAGCCATGCCCTTGGGGTTCCTCAGTTCAAGAACACTTGATGTCCTTATTCTGACCAACAAAGGATGGCCTGAGATTGTGTTTTCATAGTCCATGATGGGGTTAAAGACAATTAAATCTTATGTTAAGCCTCCCTTTGTGGTTGCCAAAAGGCTTGTTTGCTTTATTTGTACGCTAAGTGCATGAATGTGGTCATGCTCAAGCATCACACAATTTGCAAAAGGGACTCACTATGACTAGGGTGCAAGCCTAAATTAGGACTGCACGTCTTTTACCTCAACCACTCATTTTTTTTTGGAGAAGAGGAGGTGATATGTTGGTGTATTCAACTTTGTTTGTTTAACACGTGGTTCTGCTTATGCTCCGATTAAGGAGACTTTTGTATATTTTTTTTTTTGTGGATTTTTTGATACATATAATGACAGAAAATTAAATGGATATGGGCCTAACATAAGTGGCAATTATACTGACAGCGCAAGGCCAATGGAACCTTTCCTCGTACACTTAAAAGTCAAGAACAGAGGTGGAGACAAATCCAAGAGCTTAATAATCCACTTATAGGCCAGAATCAATCAGATTTTTAGGCCTAGCACCCTTGACTTATAGTAACTCGAATAAGATGGAGTTAGAAAAGATTTAGGCGGAGCAAACTATATTTGGGTTACAAGATGAGGACCAATGAATTCAACGTCAAGCCTTGGCGGCCAAAACCTATAAACAATGGCACAAACCCAAGTTCACCTGAATTATTAAGTAGTGACAACCAATGTAATAAAGGTCAAGCCTTGGCCATCAAAGCCTTGAACTAAAGTCTCAGTTATTTGGGAACAGATTAAAATCAAGAGTTCGTACATGAAGCCCGAAGCACTGTATTACCGAAGATGCAAGTATAGCAAGATCCGCGCTATGCTAAACTAAGTTACAGTGCTCCTAAGTAAAAAGCACAAGTGTGCTGTAAATAAAACTTAAAGAAGTTTTGTATGAGTGGTGTTGGACACTTTATAACTACAATAATGTTTCTTATTTATAAAAAATCAAAATAACAATTGTCACTATTAATTTTCTTCGCATGTAGGCCAGCAAGCCCTTTTAGCGAGTGAATGATCAATGAACGTGCCCTTGATTTGGTGTGCTCAAGCGTCTTTCTAAAAGCTCGCATCCACCTTTTATGCTAAAGCCTCTTATAGATGCCCCACATTATGTTGGATAAGCTTGCAGCCCACGCATCTGAAATTGCGATCCAAGTAACTGTTTCGAGCTTGGAAACCACCTGACTTACAGCCTTCCGAGAAGTCCCTTGAGCTCGAGCCACTTTTACCCGTCAACCATCTCGAGCCCGGAGTTCTGATACGCCTGCTAGGGTTTGAATTCATCAAGCAGCTGGGCTCATCACCCTGCTATCTTATCATGTAAAGGCCTTAGCTTCCTTGAGGAGGGCCTCACGTGACAAGCACGTGGTGCTTTGCTAAAAACGGCGTCTTCCCAACTCCATCGAATTTAGGGTGTAAGGCTCAAGTGGCAGTTAGAATGACATAGCTAAGCACACAGACATCTTTCCTCAAACACCTGAAAGTTGGGAACTAGGGTGCAAACAAACTTAAGAGCTCAGTAGTCCACTTATAAGCCCGAGTCAATCCAATTTTTTGGCCTGGCGCCCTTGACTTGGAATAACTTGAATGAGTTAGAGATTGACAAGATTTAGATGGAGCAAATAGTATTTTAGTTACCTGATGAGGACCAACGCAATCAAGGTCAATCCTTAGGCATCAAAGTATTTAAACAATAATTCAAACCTAAGTTTACTTGACTTATGAAGCATTGACAATGTTGTTTACAACCCAAACTCCAGGGAGTTGGGATGACACCATTTTGAAGTAAAGCATCACGTGCTTATATTATGAGGCCTTCCGCGAGGGTTGTTAGGCCTTTATATGTTAAGACAATGGCATCTTGAGCCTTGTTGCCTTAGGAATCAAATCCTTTAAAGGGTATCAACCACTCGAGGTGGTCAAAAGGGGTAAACAAGGCTCGAGCTTGAGGGACTTCCCAAAAGGCTGCCAGACATGTTGTTTTAAAGCTTAAGATTGTTACTTGGAGTGCAATTCCAAATATGTTACCCTCAAGCCTATCCAACAAAATGTGTGGCATATAAAAGGAACTCAAGTGAGTTATACAGACATGGGGCTTCCAGAAAGACACTCAGGAACACAAATTCAAGCCATCTTCACTGCCTATTTAGCATGCTAATGGAGCTTTGCTGCAAACGCGGAAAGGGAATGCAAGAGAAGTAGGATGCATCAGTTATTTCCTTTTTTATAAATAAGAGACACTATTGTAGCTGTAAAGTGTCTAGCACCACCATACAAACTTCTTCAAGATTTTTTTACAGCATAATTGTGTTTTGTTACCTAAGAGTAGCATAACTTAGCCTACCATAGCTTAGTGTAGTGTAACGTAAATCTTTGTTGTACTTGCTTTCTTCAGAGTAACACGATTCTTCAGGTTTTAGGTATAGACTTTCTATTTTAGTCTGATCCCACAATCGATGAGTTGAGTATTGGGGCATTGGTCAAGGCTTCGATAGCCAAGGCTTGACCATGGTCACATTGGTCTTAACACCAGTGTCACTACTTAAAAAGTTAGATGAACTTAGTTTTGCATTATTGTTTTAGGGCTTTGATGGCGAAAGCTTAACCTTGATTTCGTCGGTCCTTATCCAATAACCTAGATATGGTTTGCTCCATCTATATCTTGCCAAACTCCTACTCATGCGAGTTAGTACAAATCAAGGGTTCTAGGCCTAAAAATCTAATTGACTTAGGCTTGTAAGGGACTGTGAAGCTTTGGAGTTTGTCTCCCCCTGAGTTCCAAATGTTGCGACAAATTTCAAAAATTTTCCCTAATTAATTAAATTATGCAGCATAACGGTTTAAAATTCTTAATTTTAAGCCTACAGATGATTCAAAATTTCTAATTTCAGATCTACAGGCCTCTACTCTATCACATTCGCAATAATAACATGAATATAAACTAGCATAACAAGAGTACTGTAAATAAATACAAAAGTACAAAACTAGAAGGACAAGAAAAGAAGAACACCTAGAAATTGCTCCAATATATATAGAAAACCAACACCGACAGACCTTCTACGCAATAACCTCTAAGGTCCCCGACTTTGTTAGACACGCTTTAAGTGGTAACTCAAGGAATGTGTCTTTGAACTTCTCGGCTCCCATACTGTCTGTAATATCAACCTCAAAAGAAGAATCCATGTCAGTGGAGAATTTCATAGCATTAAAAACGTTGAAGGTTACCTATTCATCTTGCACCTTTAAAACAAGCTTCCCTTGTTGCACATCGATCATAGTCCATCCTATAGCAATGAAGGGTCGTCCAAGAATTAGAGGTATCTCTCGATCCTCTGAAGTTGGCCAGGAAGATGAATTTGTCAACCTTCACAAAAACCTCTTCAACAACACCTCTTGGATACTTGATCGATCTGTTTGCTAATTGGAAAGATGCTATAGTGGGCATCACTTCTACTAAGCCAGGCTTCCTAAACACAGAAAGAGGCATTAAATTAATGCTTGCACCTAAATCACATACAACTTCATCAAAGCTAATGGTGCTAATGGTGCAAGGTATAGTGAAACTCCCTAGATCTTTTAGCTTAAGAGGTAACTTCTTTTAGAGTATGGCACTTCATTCTTCTGTTAGAGCCACCGTTTTGAATTCTCCCAACTTCCTTTTGTTGGATAAGATTTCCTTCAAAAATTTTGCATATTAGGGGGTCTGCTCCAATAAATCCCCAAAAGAGACATTAGTATGTAAATTTTTGAAACCTTCCAAAAATTTAGCAAATTATTCTTCTATTTTTGTCTTTTTCAAACATTGAGGGAACAGGAATTTTGGTTTGTAGTGTTGAGGTTAAGCCCTTTTTGTTTTGAATTTTCGTCCATTCCCCATTTCCAATTTCTTGGTTCGTGTCTGTGGACAAGTTGATTAGGGATTGTTTGTTTTGTGCGGCCTTGGTTACCTGAGTTTGTTCATTTAGATTTTTCCCACTTCTTAATTCAATTGCTTGGACGTGCTCTCGTAGGTTAGTAACTGTGTTACTAGGAAAGAAACCTTGAGACCTTTTAGAGATTTGGTTTGAAATTTGTTCCATTTGAGTCTCAAGGTTTCTAACAGAAGCCTCTTGATTTCGAATTGAAGCTTCTTGATTTAGAAGATTTGTTTGTGTTGCTTGCATGAAAAATCTTGTCTGTTGCATAAACTTACTTAACATTTTTTCGAGATCAATTTTCTTCTCTGGTGGTGATTGAATGGGTTGTTTTTGAATCCACGGGTTATTCTGGAAAACATTTGGGTGGTTTCTCCACCCAAGACTGTAAGTGTTGTGATTTTGAAAATTTAAAGCAAAATTGGCTAGCTTGTGATTTGAAGAAGCTGTGGCAAAGGCGTTCCCTGTCTGACATTTTATGCTCGCATAATTTCCTTCACAAAACTCGCGTGTTAGCATAGGAGATTGTATGGCATTAACACCTATGTTACCAACTATTATTAAATCACCAAAATTTGACCGAATAGTGTGGTTAATGCGTCTACTTTGTGAATACCTACAGGTTACATAGATGTTTCTAGCCATTACCTCTACGAACTCATATGCATCGTCTGGTATTTTGTTGTTCAAGGCTCCACCAGAAGCTACGTTAACCATTATTTGGGTATTAGGTGCCAAACATTGTAAAAAGTTTGGACTTGCATCCAAATTGGTAAACCATGCTGCGAGCACCTTCTTAAAAGCCATTTGTAGCATTCCCACGTGTCATGCAATGATTCCATACCATATTACGTAAAAAAGGTAATTTCATTCCTTATTTTGGCTGATTTGGCCGGTGGAAACTGTTTAACCACAAATTTTTTAGCCAAATCATCCCATTTCGTGATGGTATCTATTGGCAATGACATTAACCATGGTTTCGCCTTATTTCTTTAAGAGAACAGGAATAGTCTTAAGCAAAAGGTATCATCACTAACACCATTATGCTTGACTGTGTGGCATATCTCACAGAAGTTAGTGATACGCAAATTTAGGTCCTCACAAGGTAGACCGCCAAACTCAACCGTATGTTGAATTATTTGTATTATCCTGAGTTTTGTTTCAAAGTTGTTCACTTGCATGGGTGGACATCGGATGCTGGAAGTGCATCCTCCAACAGTTGGGACAACATAATCCTTTAAAGCTCTTTCATTATCATTTTTTTTATAAGTCATTGTTTTAATTCATTTGGCTTTCCTAATTGGGCGAAGTGTTCTGTCAATTTCAGGATCCAACGGATTAATTCGTTTTTGTTTTGATTTTGCATACAAAGTGAGAAACACAAACTTAAAAGTCAAAGGAATGATAACAATAATGAGAAATACCAAAATACAATAATATAATACAAGACTTAACAAAACCAAATTTTAAAGGGGGTAGTAACACTAATGTTTTGAAAATCTTTAAATTAATCATTTGAACTTTCAATAAATTTTCGATTATAAGTAAAAGAAAGTTGAAAATAGTGATAATATACAAGAAAAACCATAAAATAACACAAATTTAATGAAACTTAACAAGAACACAATTTTGAAAGAGGGAGAGAGGGGGGGGGGGGGGGGGGGGGGGGGGGGTGGTTTTAAAAATTAAACAAAGTGAATAAAATAATGTTGTGATTCTTAGTTCATTGAGTTGTAATAAGGCTTAATTGCCAAAGTGTAGTAGCTTGTTAATTAGTTAGCGCTTGGCACCTTTTATTCTAGAGTTTGAGTTGTTACGGTTGAGTCTTTTGGCGGCAATGCTGTTAGCCGTGCTTTAGTGTCTTAGTCCATTGAATCTTGATTCTTATAAGTAGTTAGATCTATTGTAATGTGAGATCATTCAATGAAAATATCAACCTAATCTCTTTTGTGATATTTCTCTCTCTCATCTAACTCTTTCTTTATACTTCACATCCCTTTCAATTCTCTTCTCACCTAATCTCTCTCTTTTCACTAGTTAAACTTCAATTCATCAAGAGGTTTTACAATTGGAATTGGAGCCTCGTTTGGCTTTAAATTCAAACATGATTGATATCAAGTATCTTTGATTACATTGCTATTTGATTAGGAATCCAATTCTGAATTCTATTGATCAAGTTTTGCGGTTGTTCTTGCAAAATCGTCAAAAAAACACAACAAAAAGAAATTGATGCAGATGGATCCGAATGTGATTGCATTGACTAGTGGAGTTACGACAAGATTAGCAGCTGCTAGAGCAACAGCAAACCCCTCGTATGCAGAGGTGGTTGGAGGTAATGCAGAAAATGTACCACAAGCATGTAATACAGATGCCTGGAGTGCACAGATCTCAACTATGATGGTGCTATTTAATCAGACTTTTCTGGAAAAGGAACAAAGGAATGATGAATGAATGCACATTCTACTAAAAGACAGGGAGCATGCTTTCAATGAGAGGTTCAATTTTCACTCCCAGCGTGTCGATGAGAATGTTGCGAATTAGATTAATCAACATAGGCAACAATTGGAGGAAACTTCGGCTGAGCGAATTGATCATCAGACGTAGTTGTTCAATGAAACGATTACTAAAATTTAGAGTCCGCTCAACAAGCAAAATGTACCTTTACTTCCTGAACCTGTGCTTCCCGCCAGCTCATTACCTATGAATCAGCAGATAAGGCCTTCGGTAATGATGCAATCTAATGTTTCTGCTGGAGCTGCAGCTGCCAGTTAAAGACCTCGAGTTATGACTTCAGTAGCTGATGTGAGAACTTAAATTCGGGGCCAAGAGGAAGAAGTAACAGCCAGACAAGATCGGTCATTGGATCAAACTCAATCAAGACCTTCAAGCTTGAACGTGGCATAGGCTGTTCGACTCCTGAACTACCAGACTGTCACGGGACTGCCAGTTTGATTGAAGAACAATTTGATCGACCTCTTGATCAATGGAATCAGCTGCAATCAGACAGTATTGATGTATCATCAAATAGTAAAAGCAGTGGCTATAGACAACTAGGGGTGCAAATTGATCCCTTCAATGGAAAGCAACCTCATTCATGGTTGAGGAGATGTGGCTGTTATTTCCATTTTTTCCACATTGATGAGGCTGAAAAAGTCCAAATTGTTGTTGTTTATCTCCTTGAAGGCCATGAGGTATGGTTTTACAGTTTGTTGAAAAGCAATCCTACTCTCACTTGGGTTGAATTTGGGAAAGAATTGTGTGAACGTTATGGCGATGAAGATTCCAGTGATATTGTTGATAAATTCAATAAGGTGATGGAAGAAACTTCAGTAAGAGAATACATGACAAGGTTTGAAAACCTTAGAGCTAGTATGATAGCAGAAAATCCTCATGCCACTGTATCTTACTATGTGTCAAGTTTTATAAGTGGATTAAAGCCCAAGGTTAAGAACCTTGTGAAAGTAGTTGGTCCTACGACATTGTCTACGGCTTATGATAAAGCCAAGCCTTATGAGGCAATAATTTTGGCTTCAAATGATGGAAACAGAGTTCATGGAGGCAGTGTTAAGTTCTAGAAAGGATCTGTTAGGCCTAATGCTAACCGATTAGAAGAGACGAAGCCTCAAAGGCTCTGTTATAAGTGCAATCAACCTTATCAGTTTGGTCACAAGTGTAATCCCAAGTTCCTTATGACAGCTAAGGGGTTTAGTGCTGATCTCTGTGCATGAAAAATCTGATGTTTATGGTGATGATTCAGATCAGGAGATAGTGGAAGACCATGTGGATGATGAAGTTGCAATATCAATGAAGGCCTTGACTGGTAATGGTGCTCATAACACAATCTGGATCAGAGTCAAGGCAAGAAAGAAGTCTATTATGATCCTCATAGATAGTGGGAGTACACACAATTTCATTGATCCAAAGGTGGTTAAGAAGGTGGGCCATGAAGTGATCAAGACTCATCCTCTTGCAGTGACAGTAGCTGATGGAAATTCAGTAATGACTTAGAACAAGTGTCAAGGATTTCAATGGACTATGCAAGATGGCAAGTTTGGCTATGACTTTAGGATCTTGCCCTTGGGTGGATGTGACATTATGCTTGGGGTTGATTGGATGACATCATTTAGCCCAGTTCTGTTTGATTTTGCTAAGCTCACAGTTCCCTTTGACATCCAAGGCTCCAAGGTCTCATTGCAAGGTGTGGCTAATCAAGCTCAATTGCATATGGTTAAAGGAAAGAAGTTAGAGAAAGGATTTAGAAAGAGTGCTTACCAATGGGTGGGGCAGTTGTTTGCTATATCCCCAACTAAGATGGTGAAGGTTTTCCAGCCTGAAGTGCAAGCTGTAATTGAAGATTTTCAGGATTTGTTCGAGTGGCCCAAGGCACTGCCTTTAAAACGAAGTCTAGATCATGCTATCCCCCTCAAATATGATGCTGAACGAGTAAAGCTTAGACCATACAAGTGTCCCCATGCGCAAAAGACTGAGATTGATAAGCATGTGTATGAATTGTTTAAGACAAGCTTCATAAGGCAAAGTCATTGTCCTTTGCCTCTCCGGTCATTCTTATTAAGAAAAAAGATGGGTCAGCAAGAATGTGTGTTGATTATAGGCTGCTCAATTCTATGACAGTGAAAGAAAAATTCCCCATACCTGTTATAGATGACTTACTTGATGAGTTGTATGGAGCATAGATCTGCACCAAGCTTGGTCTAAGGCAAGGGTATAACCAAATCAGAGTATTGAAGCAAGATGTGTACAAGGCTACATTTAGAACACATCATGGGCATTTCGAGTTTGTGGTAATGCCATTGGATTGACCAATGCTCCAGGTACCTTCCAGGCACTCATGAATGATGTGTTTAAACCGTTCTTAAGGAAGTTCGTGTTGGTGTTCTTCGATGAAATTCTTATTTATAGCTCATCCCTTGATGAACACTTGAAACATTTGAGAGAAGTGTTCATGATCATGCGCAAGCACAAGTTGTATACAAAATTTATCAAGTGTTCTTTTGCTCAAAGTCATTTAGAGTACTTCGGCCATACGATATCTTATGGGGGAGTTTCAACTAATCCTTGAAAGGTTCAAGCTATGAGGGAGTGGCCTATTCCGATTACTCCAAAGCAACTGAGAGGGTTTTGGGGTTTGAGAAGTTATTACCGCAAGTTTGTAGCCAAGGATGGGGCTATAGCCAAGCCTCCAATAGATCTATTGAAGAAAGATGCCTTTAGGTGGACTGATGAAGCCCAGGTGGCATTTAAGACTTTGAATGTTGCGATGTGTCAAGCTCCAGTGTTGGCAATGCTAGATTTCTCCTTAGGATTCATTCTAGAGGTTGATGCTTGTGGGAATGGAATTGGTATAGTTCTATCTCAAAAAGGAAGAACTATAGCTTTTCTTAGCCAAGCAAAAAGTCCCAAACATCAAGCCTTGTCCACATATGAAAAAGAGTACCCTGCTATCTTGCTTGCGGTAGAAAAGTGGAGACATTATTTGGATGGACACCATTTTACAATCAAAACTGATCATCAAAGCTTGAAGCATCTCTTAGAGCAGAAAATTGTTATAAGAATTCAAAGCAAAGGGCTAATGAAGATGTTGGGCCTTGATTATGACATCGAGTGCAAGAAAGGGAAGGAAAATGTTGCAGCAGATGCTCTATCATATAGGGTGGAGGACTGTAAGTGAGGTTCATGTGAGGCTCTTTCAGTGATTACACCTGTTTGGAGGGAAGAGGTTCATCAGTTCTACATGGGAGGTACTTTTGCTCAGGAATGTATAGCAGCTTCTAGCATTGTTAGGGTACAAAACTTTGCTTCTGGTGTAGCATCAAGCGCAGCTTCTGATGCTAAAATTTCTGTGGCTAAAGGCATTATTAGGATCAAGGAGAAGCTAAACTGTTATGAACCGAGAATCCAAGGCATGAGCTGTTGATGCTTGGGTTGTTGTTTACCTGCGGTTATGCTGTGCTGCTGCAAATTGTGGTTGTTATAATGCTGATTAGAGTTGATTGGCTTAATAAATTATGTGTTAGTAGTTGCATTGTATTGTATTTAGTTGTTTAACTGTAATAAGCTGCAGAGGATGGACTGAAACAGGGGTCCGAAGAAGTGCTGTAAGTGTTAGTTGCTACAGCAGGTTGTAGTTCTGTTAGGAGTCGTGTTTTTGCGCCAAATGGGGTTTAAATGTTAGTTAAGCTTTAGTTCTAGATATTTCTAGATGTTTCCTAAGATGGTTAGTCCTTGTGTATTGGCTCATATCATGTAAGTAGTTTAAATAGGAGGTTTCTAGCTTGTAATCTCGGAACTTTGATGAATGAACCAATATCTTTTGATATTTCTCTCTACTGCTCATCTCCTTTCCCTTATTTCTCATCTAAACTCTATATTATTTTCTCATCTCATGCTCTCTCTATCCCAACCATGGTTAAGGCTCAAGAGAAATCTTTGAAACCTTGACAATTGGTATCAGAGCCTTGATTTGGTTTCCGAATCAAGCTCATATCCGAAAAAAATTATAAAATCTGATTAATTGTGTTGCAATTAATCAACAAAAAAAGGTTTGATATTGATTTAATTCAAAATTTTGTGATCAGAATTCAAATCTGAATTGTTGAAGGAATTTTGGCGGTTACTGCAATTGAACTGCAAGGCCTGGGAAAAGTGCTTTCGGTTGGGATTTAAGTTGTCGAATTACATTGAAGAATGTTTATTTGATCAGAATTTGTTGATTTCATTCAACATCAAGCTGATTCAGATTGAAATTCAGTAGAATCGATCAAGCAATAGCAACTGAATTTGTGTGCCGAAGCAAGTAGCGGTTGCTGAAATTTGATGCTGAGCTAACTATCTTGATTGATCTTTCACCTGATCGATTAAGGAAGAAGTTGAAGTTGAGCTATTTATTCCACATTATACCTGATCATCATCAAAATAGCTGAAATCATCTGAATTGAGGTGATTACAGATTTTACAATTCAGGAGTTGAAGTTTGAGGTAATGGTTTCCTGAACTTCAAGTTACAATTCGTTGAGAATTCGTGTTTGTTGTTGGATTGTGTTGATAAGCATAGAAGTGGTGAGAATCCATCAGAATCTGCGGTGATTTTTGAGAATTTTATGTTATTAAGTCGAGATTTGCTTAGGCGAAAAATCTGACAGCGGAGGCGAAAATCTGACATCGGAAGGAGAAGCAAAAGTGTTGAAATCTGATTTCGTTCGTTAAGATCGCTTTGAGAATTGTGTTGAGGACTTGATTTTGAGTTAGAGTCGAGCTTATTTCAGAAGTGTAAGTTGAATTACTCAACCAAACGTTGCTGTCAGAAATCGTTCGAGGTTAGGGTTTGTTCGAAGTTCTGTTCGAAGTTTATCAGTTAGGGTTTATAATCATTGACGATTGTCGAACCGAAAGAAGTTGATTGGTTGTGCGAACAAAGGAGTTCAACTTCATGAAACAATAGATTGTTGAAGAGTTGCGAAGCAAGTTTCACATTTCTGCGATTTTCGAAATTGTACTCTGCGAACCGTGCGGATTCCGGATTTAGGTTGTTGTTCATTCTCGATATGGCTGAGTTAATTGAGTTGATGGAGAAATTGAGACAAGAATGGAAACAAGAATGTATGAAGCTAATGGAGAAACCGCCATGTTCAGCTCAACCTGTTGCTAACAGCAGTTGTGATTGTGCTGGTGTTCTTGATGCAAATGAGTTTCCGGAGTTAGCTAATAGTGTTAGACAACGGAAGTTCTGTGTTGAACAAAAAGAGAGAGTGGAATCTGTTGTTGTTGAAGATGAACTCGACCACGACAATGCCGAAATTGATGAACACAGGCATGAAGAACCTGAGTATGAACAAGATGATTCTTATGAAAACTCTTTGCTGGACTTAGAGTATCTTGATGATGTTGAGACACAATACGACATGCATCCGAAATGGAAATATGATTCACATGTCAAAAGAATGATTAAGGAAGCAAAGAGTAAATCGAAGAGAAATCATCTAAGTGAAGCATTGAATGATTTTGGGGCTAAAAAGAAGTCGACAAAGCCGAAGTTCAAGCATGGGGAGACATTGGTTGAAGAAGGATCTCAAATCGCTAATGTAAATGTTAGTCCTCAAGTCCCTCTTCAATCAGATGAAGGCATGCCTCAAAATCAAATTCCAGAGGCAGAAGTTGCTGTTAGACCTCATGAACATCCAAATGAAGTGTATTTGAACAAGTCCTATGATTTCATGAAGGAAAAGATGAAGTTGCCCATGAATGTGTCGGCCAATCCTCAAGTTCAACTTCAAACAGTGGGTGTTAGTCCTCAAGACCAAATTCCAGTAGCTAATATGCACTATCGGCAAGTTCGAAATGATCTACTCCTTTATGTGAGTGGAGTTGTGACTTATCCAAGCGCGAGTCCTTGTGATAAGTTGCCTCCAGATCTGGGAGAGGATTCTCAAGAGTATATGAAGCTGAGAGGACTCAAATTTTTGCGGGAAAGAGGCACTCGTGTTGCGAGAGGGCGTTTCAAGGTCCAGCAAAGGGAAAGCCATGTATCTATTCAAGCAATGAAGTTGTTCGATGCGTATAAATACAATAATATGCAGAGGCCGTATTCTGATCAGTTCAGAAGCTGTCCAGCAGATGTTTTATCTGATGAAATTGAGGTTGAAAGTCTCTTTGTTTCGGGAAAGATAGATCATGATTGTAGCAAGCCGGAACATGAGGACGAGTTGGAGGAAAAGTTCGAGCAAGCTGCTAAAATCCTTTTCCGAGGTCAATTTAGGCCAAGACTGATTTCTAAAAGCATTCTTAACATGTTAGAAGTTCACAAATGGGGTATTGAACTGAAAATGGGATCTAATCAACCAAGATCCATTGGCATTGAAGGTCTTTGGGGTATTTTTGATAACGGTCCTATTCTAGTGCAGAATCTGGGTGAGATTTGGGGGATCTGCAGTGGGGTTTCGAAGTGGAAAAATCATATGCATAAGCTTCAATATCTTCTCAATGTGTGGATGGAAAAGATCAATGCAACACCAAGAATAATCTTAGCTGAAATTGTAGTTCATATCAGCAGCAGAGTTGGGGGCAGAACATTTCAGATGTTAAAGAAATTTACAGCTATTCTTGAGTCCCTTTAGTGTCTTCACTTGCTATATTTGTTACTCATGCTTGAGAAGGTCGACAAGGAAGCAAAGCTTGATCATTTGAGGTATATTTGGTGGTTGAATGAGTTTTGGAACCAGGAAATATCAAAGAACAGGCTAGAATGTGTGAATTGCGGCAAGGACAGTATCGACTGGGATGTTTTGGGTGTTCAAGCTATGACATTGTGCCATTGGCATTCAACAATGGTGTATGAACTCTTGGTTTGTTTGGTCTATGCAAGAGTGGGAGAAGAAATGGCTGGTACTTTCAGATCTTGCAAATTCACAATCCAGATTCAGGCAATAGAAGCCGAGGTTGTCGAACATTCTTGGAAACCTACAGTCCTTTCTCTATCAGCATTAGAGGAGCTATTCAGATTGGGTTTGATTGGTGCTATTATGTCTTTTGGAAGGTGTAATCACTTGTTCACATCAATGAGCCTCCATTTGAACAAGAAACAAGCTGAAATCTATCAATGTGATTTGCATCGGGATTGCACTGCTGAATTACTGAACTCTGCAGCAACTTTGGTGCAATTGGGAAGCAATCAAGAATTTGTTAAGCATTTCATGAGTTGGTTTAGTATGTGGTTGTGTGAGCAATACAAATTCTGGATGAGATCCAAGATGAAAGAGTTTAGTAGGTGTGTTGCTTCCATGATCAAGATAAGTGGTTGTTGGAGCTGCGTTTGGGAATGTCTTCAAGCTGAATTCGATATTTGGTTCTCTTGGTATGAGTTTGGAAGGCCTCCTGAGAAGTTAAAGGACCCCATATGCATACTTATGGGTTTAACGGCATTCAAACTCTGTTGTACAGCATTTTGCAACCTGAATTACAGAGATGCTGCTGCGTGTTAGGACTTTCAACAGCAAGACTAGGTTGTGAGCTGTATTAGCTGCAGCAAGAGGAGTTGGGAATGTGTTGTTGATGTTTGGTTTGAATGTAGCAGACCATCTGAAGAGTATTATGCCCTCAAACGCAAGCATTGCATCGAGATAACCAAATTCAGATGGAGTTGCTTAGTGGTCCATCCAGCTGCTGATCTCATCAAGTATTCATCACTTCAACAAATTTTTTTTATGCAATTAGAGTTCTTCATTGTTTCAACTCTCTCCTATTCTTGAGGACAAGAATGTTCTCAAGGGGAAGGGAATGTTATGAACCGAGAATCCGAGGCATGGGCTGTTGATGTTTGGGCTATTATTTAGCTGTGGTTATGCAGTGCTACTGCATATTATGGCTATTATAATGCTGATTAGAGTTTATTGGCTTTAATAAATAATATGTTAGTAGTTGCATTGTATTGTCTTTAGTTGTTTAAATGTAATAAGCTGCAGAGGATGGCCTGAAACAGGGGTCCGAAGAAGTGTTGTAAGTGTTAGTTGCTGCAACGGGTTGTAGTTCTGTTAGGAGTGGTGTTTTGGTGCCAAATGGGGTTTAAGTGTTAGTTAAGCTTTAGTTCTAGATATTTCTAGATGTTTCCTAAGATGGTTAGTCCTTGTGTATTAGCTCATATCATGTAAGTAGTATAAATAGGAGGGTCTAGCTTGTAATCTCGGAACTTTGATGAATTCATAGATATCTTTTGATATTTCTCTCTACTTCTCATCTCCTTTCCCTTCCATCTCATCTAAACTCTATATTCTTTTCTCATCTCATACTCTCTCTATCCCAACCAAGGTTAAGGCTCAAGAGAAATCTTTGAAACCTTAACATAAACATTGGAAATTGTACTAATCTCAAACATCAAATTATTAGTGCTTCATATGATTCTTCATGGGGAGGCCACTCTGGAGTTGAAGGGACCCTTTTTTTTTTTTAGCAAATCAGGGTGAATATACCATATATGAAAAAATATATGTACAAGTCTATGAGGGACATACCCCAAGCCAAGGCCCAAGGCCTACATCAAAGAATCAATCCAAAGAAAAAAACCAAACAAAGAAATCAAAGGCCAACACGGCCACACAAAGAAGAGCAAAGCAAATAATGCAACTACAAAGCTAGTGCTCAATCCCCCACTCCTGTAGGAGCTGCGAGTGATGATGGGCACTGCGAAGCGTAGGACCTGCAATGAGATGACTGCGAACCAATCCTGTGATCTCCTTAGTGACAATTGCCGAAGGCCTGGACTTGGAGCACTGAATCCTTAGGTTACGATCGTACCAGAGGATATAGACGATCGCGGAAAGACAAAGGCTGGCAAAGATCCGATCCATCCCACGACCACGGAACCTGGTAGCGGCCCATTGAACCAGCTCATGCCAAGGAAGCATAGGCCAGGCGAAAGAGGTGCGAGAAGACACCCTGGACCAGACGGTAGCAGAGAAGCTACAGCTAAAGAAGAGATGGCTGTGCGATTCATCATCTGACCCACACAACACACAAGTAGCCCGTACATCCTGCACTCGATGTCTCAACAGTCTATCAAAAGTCCATAGCCGCTCACCAGAGGCAAGCCAAACGATGAAGGAATGTCTCGGTATATGTGGCTCAATCCCCCATCCCCCGCAAATTATCAGCTACCCTCGACGGGGCCTGAAGTCAACAAAGTCCCAGATAGGTAGCAGCTCAGCAATATCCTGTCGGAAGGGCCACTGATCACCCTCAATAATGTCAGAAACACGAGAGCCCAAGAGATGACAAGTGGAATGAAGGTGGCGGCAAGTGAACCGCTCCTCAAGACGTGCGAACGGCATCCAGTAGTTAGACCACAGTGCTGTATCATGTCCGTCACCAATAATATGCCGGTAGGCCCCGGCATACAATGGCCTAACACCCAGAATGCTCCTCCACAACCATGGAATCGAACCTTGAGGCTGAATATCCTAGAAGGACTTCCCCTGGAGTCGGTTGGCATGGATCCACCTAGGCCAGAGAGAATCACGCTTAGTGAGTAGAACCCGGATATGCTTCATGAGAGAAGCCTAGTTCCACTCGTGGAAACGTCGAATCCCAAGACCACCCTCCCTACGAGGATAACAGAGATGCGGCTAGGAGACCTTGGCCCTGCCCGGGCCCAACGAATTGCCCTTACATAAAAAGGCAGCAAGAGTCAACTCAATCTTCTGGATCATCAGCTTCGGAATGATGAAGACAGATGACCAGAAGACTTGTATAGAAAACAGAACCGATCGGATTTGTCCAAGTTGCACCAGCTGACTCAAACTTGCTGTCGGTTGGATACATTGGGACTGTCCAGCTGCATTTCTTCCATTGATGCAGGTTGTAGGAGTAAGGAGCCACTAGAACCCACTTCTGGGGGTGTTGAGGAAGTCTTTTGTCCGTGCTTAACCTGAGCTGCAGTAGACTGTCTATACGGTTGAAGTTTCAAATATACCATATCTCCTACTTCAAAATTTTTGTCTACTCTCTTGCGGTCAGAGTACCACTTCATCCGGGCCTGAGCATGACCAAGATTCTGCTTTAAGAGCTGCATAAGATGTTTCCTCTACTGTAATAGTTCAATCACTTCAGTAAATTGTTTCTCTCCTCCTTGTAACATCATAGGATTGGGTGGATCATCCCCATACAATGCCTTAAAAGGTGTTGTGCCCAAGGAAGCCTGGAAATGAGTATTATACCAATATTCCGCCAATGAGAGCCATCTACTTCACACCTTAGGATGGCTAAATACCATGCTTCAAAGGTATTGTTCAATGCATTGATTTACCCTTTCAGTTTGACCGTCGGTTTGAGGATGGTATGCTGAGCTAAGGGCCAATGTAGTTCCCAAGAGACCAAACAACTTCCAAAAGTGACTTGTATGGAGCTTGTCCCTATCTGAAATTATTGAATGAGGCAATCCATGAAGCTTGTAGATGTTATCAAGGAATACACGAGCTAATTTTTCTACAGTAACTGGTCGAGCTAAAGTAAGAAAATGACCAGTTTTGGTGAACCGATCTACTACCACCCAAATTACCTCTTTTCCTTCGGATTTGGGCAAACCTTCAATGAAGTCCATGCTGATATGCTGCCATATATCCTCTGGAACTGGTAAGGTTGGAGGAGACCTTGGTATCTATGATCACCAAGTTTAGTTTGTTGACAAACTTCATAGCCTTGCACATATTCTGTTACTTCCTTCTTCATACCGGGCCACTGGAAGTGAATCTTCTACCTTTGATATGTTCCCCCAATGCCTGAGTGACCACCCCATGCAGAATCATGAGCAGCACTGATAATCTGATGCCTCAATTCCGTATTGATGCCAATGTACAGCTTTCCCTGAGTTCTGATTATTCCTCGGGTAACAGTCACCACAGCACCAGAAGTCTGATTTACCGCCTTGTTCATGCTAGCAGCTGCTACTCCTTCTTGAGAAAATGAATCATTTCCATAGGACTGGTGTACTTCTTCCATCCAAGCAGGAGAAATCTTAGAAATAGCCCCCAGAGAACCTTGCTCAAGGTCCTCAAATTTGTGTGACAGTGCATCTGCTGCTATGTTTTCCTTGCCTTTCTTATACTCGATATCATAATCCAGCCCAAGCATCTTCAACAACCCTTTTCTCTGTAATCTCGTGACAATTTTCTGCTCCAACAAGTGCTTTAGACTCTAATGATCAGTCTTGATGATAAAATGATGCCCGTCCAAGTAATGCCTCCATTTTTCCACAGCGAGCAAAATTGCAAGATATTCCTTTTCATATGTGGAAAGAGCTTGATGTTTTGCATTCAAAGCCCGGCTAAGAAAAGCTATGGGTCTTCCTCGTTGTGACAATACTGCCCCAACACCATTTCCACACGCATCAGTTTCCAACACAAAGCTCGAAGTGAAATCGGGCATTGCCGAAACAGGAGCTCTGCTTATTGCTGATTTAAGAGCTTCAAAAGCCTTTTGAGCCTCTTCTGACCATCTGAAGGCTTCCTTCTTTAATATTTCAGTAAGTAGCTTGGCTATAGCTCCATAACCTGCCACAAATTTGCGGTAATACCCTGTCAACCCTAAAAAACCCCTTAATTGCTTTAAGGTCACCGGAACAGGCCAATTAGTCATGGCTTGCACCTTTAAAGGATCAGAGGAAATTCCATCATAAGAGATTACATGACCAAGGTAAACCAAGTGAGTTTGAGCAAAGGAGCACTTGGCCAATTTAGCATACAACTTATGCTCACGCATGACCAAGAATACTTCTCTCAAGTGCTTCAAATGATCCTAGAATGTTACACTATAAATCAGGATGTCGTCGAAGAAGACCAACGCAAACTTTCTCAGAAATTGTTTGAAGACATCATTCATCAGAGCTTGGAATGTAGCCAGTCCATTTGTCAAGCCAAAGGGCATGACTACAAACTCAAAGTGACCATGGTGAGTCCAGAAGGTTGTCTTGTGCACATCTTGCTCATTCACTCTAATCTAATGATATCCTTGTCGTAAATCTAGCTTGGAGAAGACATGGGCTCCATACAATTCATCTAACAAATCATCTATAACTGGTATAGGAAACTTGTCCTTATCTGTCATAGCATTACGCTGTCTATAATCAACACACATGCGAGCCGTGCCATCTTTCTTCTTGACCAGAATAACCGGGGAAGCAAAAGGCTGTGGCTAGGCAGTATGAAGTTTGTTTTGATCATATCATCGACCTGTTTTTCAATTTCTGTCTTCTGAGCATGGGGGTAACAATAAGGCCTAAGCCTCACCGGTTCAGCATCACCCTTAAGGGGTATAACATGATCTAAACTCCTCTTGGGAGGTAGAGATTTAAGTACTTCGAACAAATCTTCAAATTTAGTGACCAAAAATTGCACCTCAGGTTCGGTAATGTTCATTAATACAGTAGGGGCTATAGCAAATAGATGGCCTATCCATTGAAATGAACATTTCTTCATTCCTTTCTTCAACCTACTTCCCTTTATGATCTGCAAATGGGCTTGCTCAGCTATGCCGTGCAAAGTTACCTTACTTCCTTGTATCTCTAAGGAAACTGTGAGGTTAGCAAAATCAAATAACACTGGGCTGTAAGTTCTCATCCAATCAACTCCAAGTACCATATCACACCCTCCCAAAGGAAGGATTTTAAAGTCGTAACTGAATTTTTGGTCCTGCATTACCTAACTGAACCCACGGCATTTGTTTTGAGTGATAACTGATTTACCATCAGCTACGGTGACAGCAAGGGGATGGGTTTTAATCACTTCATGACCCATCTTCTTAACCACTTTAGGATCAACAAAGCTATGGGTGCTACCATTATCAATGAGTACGATGACAGACTCTTTTCCTGCCATTCCTCTGATGCGAATCGTGCTGTGAGCACCATTTCCTGTCAAGGTTTTCATTGATATTTCCACAGCTACATCATCTATGCTGTCATTGATGTTCAGATCAGATTCTGCTCCTTCAGCCTCATTTCCTGCATCATCAAACTCATCCCCAGTGCAAACCCCTTTAGCAGACATGAGGAATTTGGGGTTACACCGGTGGCCAAACTGATAAGGTTGGTTGCAACAGTAACTCAACCTCTGCTGCTGCTTATCATTAGATCGGTTGGTCCTGGTTCTAGCAGAACTTTGTTGCTGTTTGAAGCTGCTGCTGCAAGGTCTGGGAGCCTCATTTGGAGACATAATTATGGATTCATAAAGCTTGGCTTTAACATAAGCCATAGACAAAGTTGTAGGATCAACGGCTTGAACAAAGTTTTTCACTCTTGGTTTCAACCCACTTATAAAAGCTGAAACATAATAAGACTCGGATGCTTGAATTTCAGTTATAATGCTAGCCCGTAGGTTCTCAAATCTGGTCATGTAAACTCTAACAGATGTCTCCTGTTTCACCTTGTTAAATTTATCAATAATATCACTATCATCCTCGTCACTAAACCGATCACACAACTCTCTTGCAAATTCAATCCATGTGAGGGATGGATTACTCTTCATCAAACTATAAAACCACACCTCATGATCACCAAGAAGATATATAGCCGCGATTTGTACCTTTTCGGAGTCATCAATATGTTAGAAATGGAAGTAATGCTCACACCTTCTAAGCCATGAATGCGGTTGTTTACCATCGAATGCATCAATCTGCACTCGAGGTTGTCTGTGACCACTGCTTCTGATGTTGGAGCCCTCCTCATTACTGCCAGAACGTGTTTGATGCCAATCATCAGGTGGTCCATCAAGGTGATCCACATTCAATCCCCTTGGCCTGTGAGCATCTTCAACTTCAGTGAATCGCACACCATCATTCCAGTTGGAAGGTCAAGAATTCACAGGCTCATTGCGAACCTCCTTCTCAGACACCTCAATCTCAGGGTTTCGATCAGGATCACTCCTCTCAGCACTGGAATTTCGCATAGAAACAGATGCATTTTGCCTTACTCCCTCCTGAGGTCTAATTGGTTGATTTGTTTGCAAAACACTTGCTGTTATTAATGGATCCTGAACAACGGAAGGGATGGGCCTCATAACTTGTTATCTGATCTCAGTAAACCTCTCTTCCAGCAGTTGTCTTTGTTGATCGAGCCTCTGATTAAATTTTTCCTCCAATTCTTGCGATTGTCGTGAGGCTTAATCAACAATTTTAGCTTCTACCCGTTGCATTCCCTGATCTACCTTTACCTCAATCTGCTGAGGCACTGATTAATTGAAGACCTACCTAAATTGAGCCATCATTGCCTCAAACGTATTGTCCATTGCCTCAAACTTACGGTCCAATTGAGCATTTGTCACCAAATCATGAGCTGCTGCATCACTGCCTCCAATAACCTCAACATTGGGTGATCTAACCGCGGTTCTTGCTGCTGCTGATCTGGTTGTGACACTACTGATCAAGGGAATTACGTTTGTATCCATTAATTTGTTAGCCGAACGAGGCTTTGATACCAATTGTTAAGTTCGAGATTAAATCTTGAACTTAAGCTAAGAAAGTAAGAGAGTTTGGGATGAGAAAGAAGGGAAAGGGGATGAGAAAATAGAGATAATTAGATGAGAAGAAGAAGTTTTAATCTCTAGGATTAATTGATATTTCATTGGATAACCATTACAAGCAAATCAGCCACTATTTAAGGTGAAATGATGAAAAACAATAACAAGGGACCACTATACAAGCTCCCGCCAAAACAACCCACTTGGCTCTAACCGCTAACCATTTTTTGCGCCCAAACCAGAATTTGAATAAAACAACGCCTAATTTTATTAACTTGAATTACAACTCGATAGACATAACAGAGCTGCAGACGGCCGACATAAGATAAAGCACGAATGCGAGCAAGGATACGGTCTAATAAATGCTTGCAGTCAATGAACTGAAGCTTCATCGTGATGAGCAGCAACCCCAAATATCTGACCGGGCACTGCCCCAAGATGTCTAGGATAGACTGCCGAAGCTCAAGATCAACCCCGGTAATGAAGGCGGTGCTCTTTGCTACATTCGAGGACAGCCCCGAAGGTGCAGCAAATCGATCCAAAGTCTCCTGAATGACCGAAACACTACCCTCATCAGCCTGACTGAAAATCATAAGGTCATCTACAAAGCATAAGTGAGTAAGGCTGGTGCTCTGGCAACGAGGATGAAAGCGAAACCGCGGATCAGAAGATGTACGGTGAAGCAAACCCCGTATGCTCTCCATGGCAATAACAAAAGGTAGGGTGAGAGAGGATCTCCCTGTCTGATACCTCTACTCGTGCCGAAAAGCCCTTGAAGTTCGCCATTAATGGCTACTGAAAATCTGGCTGTGGAAAGGCACTCCCGCACCCATCGAATCATAACCTTAGTTATACCGATACAACGCATAGCAGTAAGAATGAACTCCCAGCACACCGTATCAAATGCCTTGCGAAGATCAACCTTCAGGGCACATCGAGGTGACAGTGTCTGAAGGTGATAATCACGCAGAAGCTCTTGAGCCAACATAATACGGTCAGATATCCTCCGGCCAGGGACAAAAGCAGACGGTGACTCGTCGATGAGGTAAGGAAGAACCCCTTTCGACCTGTTTGCAATGATCTTAGTGATATACTTATAGATCACATTACAACAAGAGATCGGACGATATTCAGCAAAGGTAGAGGGATTCTCCACCTTCAGTATCAAGCTAATGTGAGTAGTATTCAGGGCGCCAAGCATGCGCCCCGACTGAAAGAAAGACCGGACAGCTCCAGCAACGTCACACCCCACCACATCCCAAGCTCTCTTAAAGAAGAGGGAGGTGAGGGCCAGGCGCCCTATCATCACCAGTAGAGAACAAAGCATCCCTCACCTCAACATCAGTAACTGGTATAGTAAGTGGTCTAGCCTGATCCTCAGAAAGCCGGGTCTGAAAGAGATCCAAAATATCATCACGAAGCGGCCCACTCAGCTTTGTCAATAAGTCAAGAAAATAGGAGACACCTGCTTCCGAAATCTCCATGTCATCATACGTCCTCCTGCCATCAGTACAAATAATGGAAGAAATCCGGTTCCTAGCCTGTCGATGCGTGACAGGCTTATGAAAGAACCAGGTACCCTGATCCCCCAATGAGAGCCCCTGGATGCGAGGCTTCTGACTATAGAAAGCCTCCTCATCCGCACATAAAAGGCGACGCTCCTCCTCTCAAAGAAAAATACTCTCTGAATCATCATCTAACGCCCCTGACCCGTAGTCCAGGCATCTCTCACCGCCAGAACTCGAGCCGATATGTGGCTAAAGTGTCTAGCATTGCGGGCCTTCAGCTCACCCTTCAGCCGCTTCGGCTTCTGAGGGAGCTGATACATGGGTGTCCCATCAATGCTAGTCTCCCAAACCCTCCTCACAATAGGCAGGAACTCCTCATGGTCAACCTAAAAGTTAAAGAACTTGAAAGGGAGCAGCGTGCTGCGCTCTCTAAGTCCTGTAACTACAAAGGCACAATGGTCATAACATAACTCCCATGGAAGGAACTCGACAGATGAGGAAGAGAAAGAATGCAACCAACCCTCACTCACTATGCACCAGTCAAGACGCTTCAGAATGAGGGCGTCTCCATCAAACCCATTGAAGGGATGTACCAAAGACTCAAATATCATTTCAGCTGGTCAGGAATGAAAAGGGCTATGACTGAATTTGTGCAATGTTGTCAAGTTTGTCAGCAAACTAAACGTGGAGATCATAAATATCAAGGTCTTCTTCAACCATTACCTATTCCATATGGGGTATGGCAAAACATAAGCATGGATTTCATTGAGGGATTGCCTAAATTAAAGGGGAAAGAGGTGATTTGGGTAGTAGTTGATCAGTTCACCAATTTCAGCCATTTCATTGCTTTGGCTAGTCCCATAACTGCTAAGAAATTGGCTCGTGTGTTCCTTGACAACATCTATAAGCTTCATGGGTTGCCTCAGCCTATAGTCTCTAATAGGGACAAGCTCTTCACCAGCCATTTTTGGAAGGAGTTGTTCAATTTGCTAGGAACTACTTAGCCCTTAGTTCAGCTTATCACCCATAAACCGATGGCCAAACTGAAAGGGTTAATCAATGCATTGAACAATATCCGAGATGTATGGTGTTTAGCCATCCAAGGGTGTGGGGAACGTGGCTATCGTTGGAAGAGTATTGGTACAATACTCACTTCCATGTTTCTCTCGGAACTACTCCATTCAAAGCCTTGTATGGATATGATCCTCCATCTCCCTTTGTGTTGCAAGGAATTACTTCCCATGTAGCTGAAGTCACTAAGTTAATGAATCAAAGGAAACATCTAATGTAGCAGTTGAAGATAATCTTCAGTAGTCACAAGCCCGGATGAAGCTTTATGCAGACCAGAAGAGAGTGAATAGAAATTTGGACGTTAGGGACATGGTTTACTTGAAATTTCAGCCATACAGACAATCTACTGGAGCTGTAAGGAGTAATGTGAAGCTTTGTGCAAGGTTCTTTGGTCCATACAAAGTCTTGGAAAGGATTGGCAAAGTGGCATACAAGCTTGAACTTCCACCTAACTCATACATACATCCTGTTAAAAGCAGGTTAAAAAAGGCCAAAGTCCCTCTACATCACCTCCGGATGTTCATTCAAATGTTTTTTTGAGGCTGCAACCTGTAGCTGTACTGGAAACAAGGCTGCTACAGGAGGGCACCAAAAACAGATCTGAGATGCTGGTAACGTGGAGCAACCTGGATGAATCCTTAAGTACTTGGGAAGGCCGAAGCTTCGTATTGATCCAATTTCCCTCTTTCCATTCTTGAGGACAAGAATGTTGTTAAGGGAGGGGAATTGTTATGATTCTTAGTTCATTGAGTTCTAATAAGGCTTAACTGCCAAAGTGTAGTAGCTTGTTAATTAGTTAGTGCTTGGAGCCTTTTATTGTTGAATTTGAGTTGTATTGGTTGATTCTTTTAGTGGCAATGCTATTAGTAGTGCTTTAGTGTCTTAGTCCATTGAATCTTGATCCTTATAAGTCGTTAAATCTATTGTAATGTGAGATCGTTCAATTAAAATACCTAATCTCTTTTTATATATTTCTCTTTCTCATCTAACTCTTTCTCTATACTTTTCATCCCTTTCAATTCTCTTCTCATCTTATCTCTCTCTTTTCACTAGTTAAACTTCAAGATTCATCAAAAGGTTTAACAAATGAATGAAATAAAATATTTTTCTCCAAATGTAAACAAAATTTACAAGTTTTTACAAAACAACTTCAAATTAGTACCAAAACTAGTTAGTATTGATATCACTCAAATAAGAACAATCACCGACAAGGGTGCCAAAAATTTAATGTACTTGGTGTTCGCTTAGCAAGTGCACTAAGTCGTATCATGTAATATAGAGTGCATAGAGTATCGTTCTCACGAGGATTTCTTATTGACTGAGTACCGAAATTACAAGCTCTAGCACTATTTGAAGGAGCGAAAATTGAAAATTTTAACACGTAAAAAATAAAATGAAAAGGACTACAATAGGTCACTGATTTTTTTTGTAAGTTTTCTTATTTAAATAAGTCCAAGGCATCCACTTTCTCGTAGTTGCATCAATACCCCTTTCTATCGTCAATATTAAAGTTGTTATTACAAGTTGATGGTCAAAAACCCTAATTTACTAAATATTCTCCCTCGAACAACATTTAACATACCCTTTTACATATTAACTCATCAATCTCTCGCATGAATTTATATAAGAAAAGAGTTTTGAAGATCCATGGTTTTGACTTAAGACCATGCAAATCGCGCAAATCTATCTATACCATTCCCTCAATTTGTGGTGTTTATCACTTTAATATTAATAATAAATCTCCTCTCGGACTCATTATGAATCATTACAGGCTTTGATTGGTGATCAAGAATTCAAAACTCATGAAAAACAACGGTAAACACTCAAACAGCGCAATAGACAAACTTTGAACACATTGATTTAGAAAATAGGGTACCATTCCTCTGGGACTAGTTGTTTATTGGCTTATTTACGATCTGCTATGTCTTTGCTTTTAGTTGGCTATCTTTTCCCTACTTATATGCGCTTATATGCTTATATGCTTTTTGGCCCTCACGTTGCCAGTTTGCCAAACTACATTACCGCGGATAAGCGGATAAGCTTTTCAGGTTGGGGATCCTCGGAAACAGCCTCCCTTTTGGGAAACCCCTAGAAGGGGGAAGGCTGCGTACATCTAACGCCCCCCCCCCCCCCCCCCCTCCGTGGCCGCCCCCACTTTTGTGGGAGCCCTTAAGGCACTAGGTTGTTGTGATGTATTAAAACTTACGCTACATCATAGCTTTGGCAAGACAAAATTAGTTTATGGTATACATAATATATAGAAAATCTAAAATAATGTCCATGAACTTAAAGAAGAAAAGGATAAAAAGAACTGAAAAATGCAAAATTACATACCAAACTTATTCTTCCTTCTTCTTCTCCCTCTCGGTTTTCCTTCCTTTCTCTCTACTTTTTATTTGATTTTTGCTGATGGGATAGATGAAAAATACTTCCTAAACCTCTCTATTTATAGTACATGAGGAAGGGGGTACTTGAAATAAAAAATTACAATAGCTTTAACCTCATTTGTTCTTGTTGCCACCCTTGCTGCCCAAAACTATTTTTTTAAACAACTTGCTGATTTTTCTCAATTTTCTTCATCTTTGACTCCCAAAGGTCAACTTTTATATTAAGTTGGATGTGTTCCTAAATTTTTTGACGTTCCTGCACTTGAGTTGTTTGAATTGTCATCCGAAATTGCAAGTTGAAGTGAATTGTACATGAACTTGGTGTTTCCATGCTTAGTTGTGTGAAGTTGATGTGTCTTGCCTTTTTTTTATTTTGTTTGTGTTATGATCCGAGAATCCAAGGCATGAGAAGATTAATTGCTTGATGTGTGCGCTGCTGGTAGCTTCAGTGGGGTGCTGCTATGTTATTGATTTAGTGGATGTTATGTACTGATTAGTTAGTAGAATGCTGCGTGTATTGTAATAACCTGCAGTAAGCATGATACGGTTGGGGTGTGGGTGCCTTATTAGTTTAATTGTTAGTTCAATTTGTCTTGGCGTCAATTAAGCTAGGATATTTCCATATGTTTAGATATTTTAGGTAAGTCGGTTGGTTGTGATGGTTAGATTCGATGTATTAGATCAAATCATGTAAGTAGTATAAGTAGAAGGCCTTAGCTTGTAATGATCATAACTTTGATGAATGAAAATTGATATCTTTGATATCTCACTCTCTTACTTCTCATCGCCTTTCACTTCTTACCTCATCTAGACTCTAACTTCTCTCCTCATCTCGTACTCTCACTATCCCGACAAAGGTTAAGGTCCAAGAGTAATCTTGAAACCTTAAAAATTGGTATCAGAGCCTTGATTTGGCTTCCGAATCAAGCTCTAAATAAAAAAAAAATTACAAAAGTCTAATTGACTGTGTTTCAATTAATAAACAAAAATACTTTGATACTGATTTGGTTTAGTTTATGTGATTTAGAATTCAATTCTGAATTCTGAATTGGAAGATTGGCGTTTACAGACATATGCATTACTCATGTCCTGCGCATTGCTTGGAAATTGCTTTGGTTGGGATCAATTTGATTGAAATACATTGAACAAAGTTTAATTGATCAGTAATTGTTGATTACATTCAACATCAAAGTTGATTCAAATTGAATCTAATCAAGCATTAGCTGCTGAAGTTGAGTGCTGAAGCAAAGCATTAGTTGTTGAAGTTGAGTGCTAAGCTTAATTGATCTTGATCAAGTATTCACTTGATCAGTTGGAGAAGTTGTTTAAGTGAGCTATTGGATCAACAATTTGATCATCATCAAAGAATCAGAAGCAAGCTGAATTGATGTAACTGTTTCTGAACTGCAAGTTACATACTCGATCCGAATCTGCTTTGTTGCTGAATTGTGATGAAATTGTGTTGATAAGCATAGAAATGGTGAGAATTCATTAGAATCTGCATTTGATTCTTAAGATTTATAGGTTATTAAGTTGAGATTTGCTTAGGTTAAAATCTGACATTGAGCTGAGCTCCGAAAGTGTTGAAATCCGATTTCGTTCTTGAAGATTGCTTTGAGTATTGTGTTGAGGACTTGATTGTGGTCTAGAACCGAGTTTAATTCAGAATTGTAAGTCTGAATATTCAGGAAAGCATGACTGTTAGGTTTTGTTCGAAGTTAGGGTTCGTTCACAAATTCTGCTTTAGGGTTTGTAATCAGTGACGATTCTCGAACCGATAGTAAGGAATTGTTTGTGTGAACGAAGGAGTGGAACTTCAAGAAGCATTCGGTTGTTGAAGAGTTGCGAAACAAGTTCCACACTTTTGCGATTTTCGAACTAGTATCCTGCTAACTGAGCTATTCCAGATCGAAGCTTGTTGTTCATTGCAAACATGGCTGATATCAGCTCTTTTCAATCAGAGTTGAGTGAGCTTTTGAAGCAAGTAAAGCAAGAATTGAGGCAAGATCTTGAGGAAAATTGGCGGGAAAGCAATGAAACAACGAAACAGGTAGTGGACGAATGGCTGCAAGAAATTAAAGATCATCGGTATGCAAACAGCAATCGAGATTGTGTTGGTGTTCTTGATGCAAATGAGTTTCCGGAGCTAGTGGATAGCGGTAGACAACAAGAGTTCAATGTTGAGCAAAAAGAGAAAGTGGAATCTGTTGCTGTTGAAGATCAATATGACCATGATAATGCCGAAATTGATGAACACAAGTTAGAAGAACCTGATTTTGATCAAGATGATCATCATGAAGACTCTTTGCTAGAGTTAGAGTATTTTGCAGATGATGAGCTACAGCAAGATTTGCTTCCGGAATGGGAATACGATACACATGTCAAGAGAATGATAAAGAAAGCAAAGAGTAAAGCAAAGAGAAGCCATCTAAGTGAAGTAATGAAAGCTTTTTGGGGTAAAAAGAAGTGACAAAGCCGAAATTGTAGCATGAGGTTGTGTATCAGCCTAAGGAGTTTCTGAGTTTGCAAGAACAGAGCAATGGACAACCGGTTGCTGCTATAGGACATCAAGATGATCCACTGGAAGAAGTTAGGATGCTTGTTAATCAACAAGAACTAACTCAAGATCCTGATTCTCCCAATGTATATGTTAGTATACAAGGATTGGATGTAGCAGAACCTTTGGTTTCAACTGAAAAATTTAATGCTACTGCTGTAATAGCAATGAATACATCGTCAAATCTGTTAAGTGCTTCTCCATGGCAAGTTGGTATGCAGAATCAGAACTTAAAGAATACTGACTAGTGGATTTTGGGTCAGAATTGCAGCATCTTCACTGCTGAACAATCACACTCTGTTGAAAAATCAGTTATTGCGACTGTGGTACCACTTGTTGCAGGACATGGTGTGCTTTTGAGTAGAGAAAAAGTGTATTCAAATACACATTCATATGACGAGTTACCTCCTGATCCGGGAGAAAATTCTCCAGACTATATGAAGCTGAAAAGAGTCGAATTTCTGCTAAAAAGAAGTAATCAAGCTACACAAGTGCGTTTTAAGGTTCAACAAAGGCGAAGCTATGTGGCTGTACAAGCAATTGAGTTGTTGAAGCTATGTGTTTGAAGTTGGAAGTTCCTTTGAGGCTTTGGTGGAATCCGGTTTCCGCCATTTGGCAGGATTGACAGTTCTGGACAGTATTGAGGCAAGTGTATTGAGCTCCAAATTCAGATTTTGCATTCATCTGGCTACGGACAAAGATCATGCTCCAATTGTGCCACCAAATGTGAGGCCTCCGAAGTTTAATGTGGAGGTACAGTACTTAGAAGCTAAAATTGAGCCATTCAACCAAGATCATGTAGTCCTTGCTGCTGCTGAGATCTTGAGACATGATCTGGACTCAAGCACTGAGATCAGTAAAGTAATGCTACCGAAGCTTAATACATCAGGTGGTAGAGTCTTAAATGGATCAGGCCTTGCTCCTGAATTTTGCACAGCTGTTCAGATGTTCCATTGGTTCCTTATGCTAGGGTAATTCGTGTACATACTTAATCTCATTGACAAGAAATCAAAGCTTGATCAATGGGGGCAAACTTGGTGGTTGGATGAGCATGGGACCCAAGGAAGTCATGAGAACAGGTTGGAATTTTTATTTTGCAGTGCTAGCAATGCCAGTTGGAATGTGGTTTGGGTGACCTGTTGTGGTTGTTCCGAATGGAAAAATAATATGCACAAGGTTCAATATCTTTCCAATGTTTGGATGAAGGAGTACAACAAGAAAACAATATCATTTCTAGCTGAAAATATTTTACATTTCGGTAGTAAAGATCAGGACAGATTTTCCCTTGTACCGAAAGTAATCTCAGATATTCGGATGTGTCAGTGGTGTCCTGATTTGAAGTTCATCTTTAAGTTTGATGACAGAAATTCAATTGAAACCCGCGAGTACTTAATTTGGTGGAGCAAAATTCCAAAACTCCAGGCCAAAGTCACAAGTGCTCAATTGATCAAGTTGGGACAGTAAGAATGCAGGGTAGCTGCTGAAAACTTTTGGAGAATTCCAATTCCTTCACTGTCAGCAGCATATCAGGTGCTAAATAGATTCACGGTTGGTGCAATTGTGGTCTTGAGTGGCAGTATGAACTTGCTAATGCAAGGAAGCTTCTTTTTGAATCCAACACGAACTGAATTTGGTGACACTAGCAGTTACAGTTTGTTTGGGATCTACACTACCAAACACCAGAATTCAGCAGTTAAGGAAGTGGTATGGGAAAATGTTGCAGTAAGAGATGAGCCGGGTGTGTATGGGTTTGGTAAAACAAAGTTTGAACATTACATATCATGGAGGAACTCTCAGGTGACCTGTTGGCTGCACTCTTCCTGGTACCTTATATGTTTCAACAACAAGATGGTGTTGTTGGGTAATTTCAGTAAAAATTGGAGGTTTTTGGAAGGCAATTGTGCTGCTGGGTTCAATTGGTTTGAGTTTGGAAGGCCTCCCAAGATGCTCAAGGACTTCACTTGCAGTTTAATGGGTTCAATGACATTCAAATTCTGTTATGCAGCTTATTACAAGCAAAATTACAGAATTGTTGCTGTGTCTTTTTATTCTCAGCAGCAAGTTAGAGTTTTGAGCTGTGTTAACTGTATCATGAGGTGTCGTGGAGTGTTGTTGATGTTTTGTTGGATCAGTGCAGACCTCTTGAAGAGTATTATACATTCAAATGCAAACATTGTGTGGAAACAAGCATCCTACAAGGTGTTCTGCTGCAATTTTGAATTGAGTGCTTTAGATGTCCTTCCAGCTGTAGAATTTCAGCAAGAAGTTCAACATTTCAGCTATCTTTTCATAAGCAATAAGTGATCTTCATTGTTACAACTCTCTTTAATTCCTGAGGACAAGAATGTTTTCAAGGGGAAGGGAATGTTATGATCCGAGAATCCAAGGGATGAGAAGATTTAGTGCTTGATTTGTGTGCTGCTGGTAGCTTCAGTGGGGTACTGCTATGTTATTGATTTAGTGGCTGTTATGTGCTGATTAGTTAGTAGAATGCTGCATGTATTGTAATAACCTGCAGTAAGCATGATACGGTTGGGGTGTGGGTGCCTTAGTAGTTTAATTGTTAGTTCAATTTGTCTTGGCACCAATTAAGCTAGGAGTTAGTTAGTAGATATTTCCATATGTTTGGATATTTTAGGTAAGTCGGTTGGTTGTGATGGTTAGATTCAATGTATTAGATCAAATCATGTAAGTGGTATAAGTAGAAGGCCCTAGCTTGTAATGATCATCACTTTGATGAATGAAAATTGATATCTTTGGTGTCTCACTCTCGGACTTCTCACCTTTCACTTCTTATCTCATCTAAACTCTAAATTCTCTCCTCATCTCATACTCTCACTATCCCGACCAAGGTTAAGGTCCAAGAGTAATCTTGAAACCTTAACAGTTTGATGTATCTTGCATTCATTTGTTGATGCTAAGGATAAAATCTATCAAGATTTTGCATAAAATGAATGATTTTGCAAAAAAAAAAAAATAGCAATAGGAGCAAAAAGGCACAAAAGCGATTAAACGTTTGATGTAAAATGGTTTGAAAATGAACCTAAAATATGTGAACAATAATATACTAAATTAGACTTATCAAAATACCCCAAAACTTAAATATTGCTCATCCTCGAGCAAGGCTAAACATTAAAATGCAGGATCTCATGCTTTTTAAAAATTTATCACAATTCAATGCAAGACTACTTCTACTAGAAAAGAATGACGGGGCTTAAATTTTAAGATTCTGAAGGCAAATCAATCTTTCTAAGGAAAACCCATCAATCATGTAGGTAACTGAATTTAACAATTGGCTAAGCAAATTAAGTTTATTAGTTCCTTTTAATTTCATGACATTCAAACCGAATAGATGACAAAAATCATGCACTTATGACAAGACTTTTTAGGTGTGCCCAAGACTATAACTATTCACAAAACATTCTTTTCTCCTTTTTTATTAAAATTAATTTATGAGGGACTCATCTGCCCTAGTCAAACCCAGCCTATGAGTATATCTCCAGCAAGAATCAAACTCCTAATCCCTGGGCAATGACCGCGTGGGTATGAGAAGCCACCACTCGGAAGCCCTCATTATGACTGTGTTAGTATATCTTTAGTGAGAATTAAACTCTTAACCCTTGGGCGATGACCACATGGGTAAGAGAAGCTACCACTAAAACGCCCTCATTATGACTTCACCAGTATAGCTTTAATAAGAATTGAGCTCCTGACCCCTTGGGCGATGATCGTAGGGGTAAGGGAAGCCGCCACTGAGATGCCCACATGATAGGCAGCAAATATCTTAAAATGTTAATATGGGATAGCGGTGCTCATTGATACATCCCTTGATTTTATTTCTAATATTTTTCTTCAGACTTAGGCATAACTCTTCAAAGTTTATTATGCAAATGATACTCTAAGTGCAACCCATTCAAATTTGAGCGTCTTTTAAAAGGAAAGAAAGGTAAAATAGACTTGTTGACCAGTGAACTCAAATATCATGGTTTTATCTATCCAGTGCCTTAAAATATATCATGTTTTACAATTAGAACACAAAAATAATTGATTCTCAGATAATTCAAGTCTAATCAAAGTAAATGAACTCAGAAGAATAGAAAAATTGCCTAAAAAGAATGATAATAAGATCTAAAAAAAATTTATGGTTTTAAATTGGTTCAGAATATGCAAGAAAATGCATTCGAAAAATTTTGTTCAAAATGTAAAAAAAAATAAAAAAAAAGGTGACAAAATGTCTCTCGCGCTCCCAAACTTAAAGTTGACATTGTCCTCAATATTAAAAGAAATACATGGAACAAAGCAGTTGGTGAGAGATACTTCTCATGTTTGAGGATTGCTTTTTGATTCTAAATATTGATATCATGCTGCCCCCAAACTTGTTTCAAAAATCATGTAGAACAAAATGTACAAAAACATAAGAAATTGAAAGAAATGAAGTAAGATAGCAAACTTGGGTTGCCTCCAAAGAAGCGCTTAAGTTACAGTCGCTAGCTTGACTTTTTTGGTGGATCATTCGATTTTGTTAAGATCAATGTAGAAATTTTTTGGCTAGAGCTCTGAATCAATATAAGGCATCAGCTTTTGACCACTAACTTTAAATTCGCCCTTCTTCTCATCTTGAATCTCAAATGTGCCATATGGAAAGAGACGAGTTACAACAAAGGGTCCTGACCATCTGGAGCTTAATTTCCCAAGAAAAAGTCGTAATCGGGAGTTAAGAAGAAAAACGTTTTATCCTACTATGAATTCCCTAGTTTAGAATTAGCTTGTCATGCCATCTTTTGGTTCGGTCCTTGTAAATTAGAGCATTTTCATGCGCTTCATTCCTGAACTCATCTATTTCATTAATTTGTAGTAACCACCTTTCTCCTGCAGTTTCTAAGTTAAAATTCAAGGTTTTTATGTCCTAATATGCTTTATGCTCCAATTCTACTGGTAAATAACATGCCTTGCCATAAACCAGTCGATATGGAGACATTCCAATTGGTGTTTTGAATGTTGTCCTATACGGTGCATCATCTAAGTTTTTCGATGAATCTTTTGTGGAAGCACTAATGGTTTTTTCAAAAATAGTTTTCAATTCTCGATTTGAAAATTTCACTTGACTGCTTGTTTGAGGATGGTATGGGGCATCCACATGGTGTGTGACTCATACTTACTCAATAAAGCTTGAAGTTGACAGTCACGAAAGTGTTTCCTGCCATCACTTATAACTGCTCTAGGAGTTCCAAATCAAGAAAAGATGTTTTTTTCTTACACAGTTGACTATAACTCTTGTATCATTGCCCCAAAAAGCAGCTGCTTCAACCCACTTTGATGCATAATCTACAGCTACCAAAATAAATATGTTATAAAATGATAACGGAAAAGTGTTAGCTTCCAATTAATAATTGAAAGTCCAACCTCGTAGAAGAAAGAGTTTAGATGAGAAGAGAAGTGAAAAGGGATGAGAAATAGAGAAAGGGATGAGAAAAGAGAGAGAATTCCAAAGGAAATTCAGATTATATTCATTTAATACTTGAATTACATGCTTAGGACCCTATTTATACACTTTGGGATACATTGCACCAAGATAAAACCGAACTAAACCCACCTAACAGCTATTCCTGCCAAAACAGCACGCCTCCAAGTTTGACCCGAGTTTGACCACCAACTGCTTTTGGCGCCTAAAACCGACTCAACAAACATTTAAAAGCATACAACTCAATATTGAGACACTAACCAGCCACTACCACCAGAAATTAGAATTAAAATTCTTCAATTTGTAACATTCCCTCCCTCTTGAGAAACTTCAAGTTGCACCAAGTCACCAACACCTCGTGCATAGCACCGTGATCATGCTGCAGCGACCTCCGGGCCCTAACAGCAGCCGGCTGCAACACCAACAAGCCATTTGATTCTGCAATAGGAGGATCCCGAGCAGCTGCAGCACCCTTCTTGACCTGCTTTTTAAGTAGGGACACATGAAACACGGGGTGAATGTATGAATGCGAAGGTAAGTCAAGCTTATATGCAACATTGCCAACTTTCTCCAAGATTTTGTACGGGCCAAAGAATCGGGCACTTAGCTTGACATTACGCCTGACAGCCAAGGAAGACTGTCTATACGGTTGTAATTTAAGGTAGATCATGTCACTAACGTCATAGCTTTTGTCTACCCTTTTCTTATCTGTTTCATCCGAGCTCGAGCTTGTTGCAGATTGTCCTTAAGCACTTGCATAAATTGTCTCCTCTGCTGCACTAAATCGGTTGCTACAAAATCAGTATTTCCCGGTTGTTGCAGCATCACAGGGGAAGGAGGAGGATAACCATACAAAGCTTGGAAGGGTGAAGTGCCAATCGATGAATGGAAGTGAGTGTTGAACCAAAACTCAGCCAAAGAAAGCCAATGATTCCACTCCTTAGGCCTTAAGAAAACTATACTCCGAAGGTATTGCTCCACACATTGGTTGACTCGTTCCGTTTGGCCATCCGTTTGAGGATGGTAAGAGGAACTAAGTGCCAATGTGGTACCCATCAACTTGAACAACTCCCTCCAAAATGTGCTTGTGAAAATCTTGTCCCGATCTGACACAATGGATTGAGGCAATCCATGTAATTTGTAAATGTTGTCAAGGAAGATCCTTGCCAATTTTTCAGCTGTAACGGGTCGAGCAAGTGCAATAAAATGGCTATACTTAGTGAAACGATCCACCACTACCCATATAACCTCTTTGCCTTCAGACCTCGATAATCCCTCGATGAAGTCCATGCTAATATTAATCCATGCTCCATCTGGGATAGGAAGTGGTTGAAGTAGACCCCTGTAACAATGATCTCCTAACTTCGTTTGTTGACATACTTCACAAGTCTTCACATAATCACTTACTTCTTTTTTCATGCTTGGCCATGCAAAGTATGCTTTAACACTTTGATATGTGCCTTCTACACCAGCATGACCTCCCCAAGCAGCATCGTGTGAAGCTTGTAGGACCTGTTTCCTTAAATCAGTAGCAGAACCAACGTATAATCTTCCATAAATTCTGATCAACCCCTCTGCACGGTGATTTCTGGCTCTGCAGCATGTTCTGAATCAAATTTAAGGATAGCAGCAGCAGCTTTTTCTTGGGCAAAAGGATCACCCATATATGACTTATGTAGCTCTTCCATCCATGAAGGTACAACCAAGGTTACCGCATTACTAGTCCCCTGATCTGCATCTTCAAACTTCCTTGACAGTGCATCCGCAGCCACATTCTCTTTGCCACTTCTATACTCGATGTCATAATCAAGGCCTAACATCTTCATAAGATCTTTCTTTTGAATTCATGTCACGATCTTTTGTTCAAGGAGATACTTGAGGCTTTGGTGATCCGTTCGAATGATGAACTTGTGACCCTCCAAGTAATGCCTCCATTTCTCCGCAGCTAAGAGAATTGCTAGGTACTCTTTCTCATAGGTTATCATGGCTTGATTCTTAGGACTAAGAGCTTGACTCAGGTAAGCAATAGGCCTTCCACCTTGAGAAAGAACAGCCCCAATGCCAGTACCACTTGCATCGGTCTCCAAAATAAAGCTTTCGGTAAAGTTTGGCATTACCAACACCGGTGCAGCACACATTGCGGCTTTGAGAGCTTCAAATGCAGCTTGAGATCTCTCATTCCATGCAAAAGCATCCTTCTTCAAGAGCTCCATTAAAGGTTTGGCAATAGAACCATAACACTTAATAAATTTTCTATAATACCCGGTCAATCCCAAAAATCCCCTCAATTGCTTCAAGGTGATCGGAATTGGCCAATCTTGCATTGCACGAATCTTATTAGGATCAGTAGATACCCCCTCTTGTGAGATGACATGACCCAAATACTCAAGCTTATTTTGAGCAAACGAACATTTGGACAACTTTGCAAAGAACTTGTGTTGTCGCATCAAAACAAACATTTGTCTGAGGTGAGTGAGATGAGCTTCATATGTTAAGCTATAAATCAGTCTATCATCGAAGAAAACGAGCACTGAATTCCTCAGAAAAGGCTTGAAAACGTCATTCATGGATGCTTGAAAAGTGGCCGGAGCATTTGTTAAACCGAAAGGCATAACAACAAACTCGAAATGGCCATGGTGAGTTTGAAAAGCTGTCTTGTAGATATCCGGCTCGAGAACCCTAATTTGATGATATCCTGGCCTCAAATCAAGCTTTGAAAATAAGCATGCTCCATGTAGCTCATCAAGCAAATCGTCTATGACCGGAATAGGGAACTTGTCTTTCACGGTTAAAGCATTCAACCTTCGGTAGTCTATACACATTCTGACCGAACCGTCCTTCTTTTTCACGAGGATCACAGGTGAAGCGAAAGGACTACGGCTCTGTCTAATGAAGCTCAAGTGAAGAAGTTCCTCCACTTGCCTCTCAATCTCGGTCTTTTGGCCATGTGCATATCGGTATGGTCTAATTTTGAATGGCTCAGCGTTCACGCGCAAAGGAATAGCATGGTCCAAACTCCTTTGTTGAGGAAGACTCTTAGGCTCCTCAAAAATGTCCCCAAATTCATCTACCAAGGCCTGCACATTAGGTAGAGGATCCTACTGCAGCTTTACCGAACTGATCATGAACATATGACCAATTGTCACGGGTCTGCCCCAGCTCGTGTCTGGGTCCGCTCAAGTTCGCTCCAGAGGTTTGTTAAGGTCCGGCCCAGTGGACTGTCAAGGCTCAGCCCGGTTCGCTGCCGGAGGATGTCATGACACTGCCTTAGGCCCAGCCCGTTAGTACTTGTAATGGCCCATTCGTAATTGAACTAACACCCGGTATTAATAAATATAAATTGGGCATTAATTCTTTTAATTAGCCAATTAAAATAAAGGAAATGTATTAGAAGAATCTAGAACATCAAGAAGCGGTTACAAGTAACACGCTCCTCCCTTCCCCTTCACGCCTTTTTACTTGTGGCGGTTATTTCCCACCTAATTCATTTGAATTGTTGTAAGTAGCTTAAATAGGGAGACATGTACTTGTAATTGGTATCAAAACAAATATGAAATGAACACTTCTCTTTCCCGTCTTTAAATCTCTCTACTTATCTAAATTTCACCTTCTTTCTCTCATCTTAACTCTAAACTCCTTATCAATCGAATTCTTGGATCACCCCGATCCTTGAATCTTAAGTCACGCATCCAAGATCGTGACAAGGTGGTATCAGAGCCATCTTCCGATCATCAAACTGGCCATTACAAGAAGCACACGATCCGCTGCAACGATGTCTACATTGGAGGAAACGATTGATTCGCAAGTTCAACAAAGATTTGAATCGGTTAAAGCGCTTAGAGAAGCTGGAACGATTTTCTGAAAATCAAATTCAAATTAGCAACGAGCTCAAAACCTCCATAGTTTCTCAAGCTCAAGTTATCGAGAATCTAAGGATCACAATGGAGACCTTGAACACTACAATACAGAGATTCGCAATTGGCCAAGAAAAACGACCGGAAGCCACATTACCGACTGCAACAGCTCGCGCTACCGCTGGAGGGTCCGGCAATTATGTTCCAATTGGAGGAAGTGGCTTGATTCTTCCACCGCCACCACCACCGGAGATCAGACATGAGCAAGCTCCCTCACGTATTGGTGATGAAGGAGAAAACAGTGGGAACAACGGAAGTCACCGCACCTGGAGCTCACACCACACTGCCAAACTTGATCTGCCCCGCTTTGATGGATCTAATCCAAGAGGATGGATTAGGGGGTTGCTTAAGTACTACCGTTGGTATCAGGTACCATCGGAGGAGTGGGTGGAGTTCCCCTCAAACCACCTGCCCGATCATGGGGAGGCTTGGTACCAAGCCTTAGAGCTCAAGAATCCAGTAATTACGTGGTTGTTCTTCGTGGACGAGCTTTGCAAGAGATTCGGAGATCGGTCCCTTCATGATATTGTGGAGGAATTTAGCAAGATTGTTCAAATCAACACGGTGGAGGACTATATCATACGTTTCGAAGAACTCAAGAGTTGGATGTTGATTTATCATCCCACCTTAACGGAAGATTACTTCGTTTCCAGTTTTATAAGCGGCCTCAAGCCGGTCCTCAGAGCTTCAGTCAAAGCAGCCAGGCCAAAGGACTTAAGTTTGGCATTTGAACAAGCCAAGCTTCAAGACGTGGCTATCGCTGAGATCTGTGGCACCAGAGGGACTGGAACGGGTGTCACCAGGCCTGGATTCCATGTCAAGACAGTGTCCAGTGCACGCACGAGACCTTCTGTGTCTTTCTAGGGCCCAGCGTCCTCGTACGGGTGCGTGACAAGGCCCAATGGGGCACGGTCAGGTCCAGCACCTTCCACTGGCTCCAGTGCTCCAAGGCGAGAACCTGGACAATGTTACAAGTGCCGGGAGTGATACTTTCCTGGACACATTTGTAAGTCCAAACAGCTCCAAAGTATGGAGGGGCAAGAGGAGGTTGAGGAAGAGCAAGAAGAAGAAGAAGAAGAGGTGCAAGAAGAAGAGGAGGCTCAAGAAGACGACATAGGGGTGATGGAAATCTCCCTTAACGCCCTCTCTGGGCGCATAACTCATAATACCATGCGCTTGAGTGGGTCCATCAAGAAGAGGACCATTACTGTCCTTGTTGATAGTGGAAGCACCAATAGCTTTCTAGACGCTGCTGTGGTCCGTGAACTTAAGCTGGAGACCGTGCCAACGCTTGTCATGACAGTCACTGTAGCTAATGGGGAGAGCCTCATGAGCTATCAGAAATGCACGGGTGTCAAATGGAAAGTTCAGGGCACTACCTTCACTGACGACCTACGGGTTCTTGAGCTACGTGGGAGTGACATGGTTTTGGGAGTGGATTGGTTACAACAATATGGCCCGATAACCATTGACTTCACCAACCTCCACTTCTCTTGCTGCAAGGAGGGGAAGACGGTCTGGTTGTAAGGCATGGCTGAGCAAGCAACATTACATTCCATATCCGAGCGTGGCATTACACGGTTCTTGAAGAAACGGGCCAGCTGCGTGATAGGCCATCTCTTCATGGCCACCGGAGTAGTGGAAATTCCTGAAGCTAAGTTACAGCCAGACTTAGCACATCTTTTTAACCAATATGAAGATGTGTTTGACATCCCAAAGGGGCTGCCTCCACCTCGCACTCATGACCACAACATTCCTACCATACCAGGGGCCAAACGTGTTAACATCAGGCCCTACCGGTATCCTCATCACCAAAAGGATGAGATCGAGAAGCAAGTTAAAGAGATGCTCACAACTTCCATCATACAGCCAAGTAGAAGTCCGTTCGCTTCACCCGTCCTCTTTGTCAAAAAGAAGGATGGCACCTACCGATTCTGCGTTGATTACCGCCAGCTCAACCAGATTACTGTCAAAGACAAGTTCCCCATTCCGGTCATTGATGATCTCTTGGACGAACTCCAAGGGTCAGCAGTTTTCTCAAAAATAGGCCCCCGGGCCGGTTATCATCAGATTCGAGTCAGAAATGGGGACCGCCACAAAACAGCCTTCCGTACGCACCAGGGACACTATGAGTTCCGGGTCATGCTCTTTGGTCTGACCAACGCCCCTGCCACATTCCAAGCACTAATGAATGAGGTTTTTGCCCCATTTTTGAGGAAGTTCGTCTTCGTCTTCTTTGATGACATTTTGATTTACAGCCCGGGGATGGGCACACACTTACAACACTTAGCATTGGTCTTGGACACGCTCCGTGCCCATAAGCTGTACGCCAAACGCAGCAAATGCACGTTCGAACAAGACCATGTTGAGTACTTGGGCCATATTATCTCACAAGAGGGGGTGGCCACTGACATGGCCAAGGTTGAAGCCATGAGAGATTGGCCCATACCTATTAGCGTCAAAAGCCTCCGTGGGTTCCTTGACCTCACCGGATATTACCGTAAGTTCATCAAGGGTTATGGAACGTTGAGCAAACCCTTGACAAGCCTCCTCAAGAAAGGATCCTTCCTTTGGAACGTGACCGCTCAGGAAGCCTTTGAGTCCCTTAAAGTCGCCATGATGACAGCGCCCGTGCTGGCCCTGCCTGACTTCAGCGAGCCTTTTGTCCTGGAAACAGACGCTTGTGACGTTGGCATTGGGGCCGTCTTGACTCAAAAAGGGAGGCCCTTGGTTTATCTTAGCCAGGCCCTCAGTCCGCGCCACTTGGGCCTATCTGTTTATGAGAAGGAGCTCATGGCCGTGATCATGGCCGTCCAAAAATGGAGGCATTACCTCCTCGACAGCCATTTCACCATCAAGAAAGACCACTCTAGCTTGCGCCACCTCTTGGACCAGCGCATCAGCACCAGACTTCAACAAAAGGGAGTCTCCAAGCTTATGGGCCTCAGCTATGGCATTCGGTACCGTAAAGGGGCCGAGAACTGTGCCGCAGATGCCTTGTCAAGGTGCAGTGAAGGACCGGACCAGGGCACGGTGGCCCAGCTGACCCTTGTCACCCCAACTTGGGTGAGGGAGGTTAGCGATAGTTATATAGATGACGTCCAAGCTTCCCAGCTCCTTGCTCAACTGACCCTTGACCCTAAGGGCCAACCTCCGTTCTCCCTTGAAAAGGGGATCATCCGTTACAAGGGACGCATCTATGTGGGTGAAAGTGCATCCGTAAGAGACAAAGTCTTGCTTGCCCTCCGTGATTCACCAGTTGGAGGACATGCAGGAGAAACAGTCACGTTGATGAGAGTCAAAAGCATGTTTTACTGGCCAAAGCTCAGAGACAGTGTCAAGGAATGGGTGCGCAGCTGTGACATATGCCAACGTACAAAAGGGGAACATGTGCCCTACCCAGGCCTACTCCAGCCCCTGTCGGTTCCAGACCTGGCCTGGTCCAGCATCAGCCTGGATTTCATTGAAGGCCTGCCTCGGTCTCAAGGAAAGGACGTGATCTCGGTTGTGGTGGACCGCTTCACCAAGTATGCCCATTTTTTGACCTTGGGACATCCTTATACAGCAGCAAGAGTGGCTCAACTCTTCCTGGATCACGTATACCGTTTGCACGGGTTGCCAAAGGACATAGTCTCATATAGGGATTCCTCCTTTCTAAGTCTATTCTGGAAGGAACTTATGCGTCTTACTGGGGTGAATTTACTCATGAGCAGCTCTTATCACCCCCAATCTGATGGGCAGACCGAGAGAGTCAATCAGTGCCTAGAAAATTATCTTCGTGCCATGGCCCTCCTCAAGCCCAAGCTATGGGCCCAATGGATGCCTTTAGTGGAATTTTGGAATAACACCAACTATCACTCCTCGCTGAAGACCTCGCCATTCAAGGCCCTGTATGGTTATGAATCACGCCTCCTAGCTTGGGATGTTCCCTGTCACTCTACTTCTCCTGATGTGGAGGACATTGTCACAGAACGGGGTCATATGATCAACATTCTTAAGGAAAATCTGAAGGCAGCCCAGCATCGTTATAAGCAGATGGCAGATCTGAAAAGGACCGAGCGCACGTTTGAAGTAGGGGACTTAGTCTACCTCAAGCTGCAGCCTTACCGTCAGACATCCGTGGCCTTAAAAAGGAACTTGAAACTGGCAGCTCGCTACTACGGTCCTTATCCAATCTTAGCCAAGACTGGGTCTGTTGCTTACAAACTAGACCTACCGGAAGGGGCCAAAATTCACCCAGTTTTCCACGTATCCAGGCTCAAAGGGAAGATTGGGCAACGGGTTCAAAGCAGTAACAAGCTTCCACAATGTGACTCAGACGGGGATCCTGAAGTCATGCCTCTAGAGGTGCTCCAACACCGGACCATGACAAGAGACAAGAAGAGAGTTGCACAAGCGCTGATCAAATGGAAAAACTTTGCAGAGGAGACATGGGAAGATTGGGCCTTCCTACGCAGGCAGTTTCCCCTCTTTAATCCTTGAGGACAAGGATCGTTTCATGGGGAAGGCACTGTCACGGGTCTGCCCCAGCTCGTGTCTGGGTCCGCTCAAGTTCGCGCCAGAGGTTTGTTAAGGTCCGGCCCAGCGGACTGTCAAGGCTCCGCCCGGTTCGCTGCCCGAGGATGTCATGACACTGCCTTGGGCCCGGCCCGTTAGTACTTGTAATGGCCCATTCTTAATTGAACTAACACCCGGTATTAATAAATATAAATTGGGTATTAATTCAATTAATTAGCCAATTAAAAAAAAGGAAATGTATTAGAAGAATCTAGAACATCAAGAAGCGGTTACAAGTAACACGCTCCTCCCTTCCCCTTCCCGCCTTTTTACTTGTGGCGGTTATTTCCCGCCTAATTCATTTGAATTGTACTAAGTAGCTTAAATAGGGAGACATGTACTTGTAATTGGTATCAAAACAAATATGAAATGAACACTTCTCTTTCCCGTCTTTAATTCTCTCTACTTCTCATCTAAATTTCACCTTCTTTCTCTCATCTTAACTCTAAACTCCTTATCAACCAAATTCTTGGATCACCCCGATCCTTGAATCTTAAGTCACGCATCCAAGATCGTGACAAGGTGGTATCAGAGCCATCTTCCGATCATCAAACTGGCCATTACAAGAAGCACACGATCCGCTGCAACGATGTCTACATTGGAGGAAACGATTGATTCGCAAGTTCAACAAAGATTTGAATCGGTTGAAGCGCTTAGAGAAGCTGGAACGATTTTCTGAAAATCAAATTCAAATTAGCAACGAGCTCAAAACCTCCATAGTTTCTCAAGCTCAAGTTATCGAGAATCTAAGGATCACAATGGAGACCTTGAACACGACAATACAGAGATTCGCAATTGGCCAAGAAAAACGACCGGAAGCCACATTACCGACTGCAACAGCTCGCGCTACCGCTGGAGGGTCCGGTCCTCACGTATTGGTGATGAAGGAGAAAACAGTGGGAACAACGAAAGTCACCGCACCTGGAGCTCACACCACACTGCCAAACTTGATCTGCCCCGCTTTGATGGATCTAATCCAGGAGGATGGATCAGGGGGTTGCTTAAGTACTACCGTTGGTATCAGGTACCATCGGAGGAGTGGGTGGAGTTCGCCTCAAACCACCTGCCCGATCATGGGGAGGCTTGGTACCAAGCCTTAGAGCTCAAGAATCCAGTAATTACGTGGCTGTTCTTCGTGGACGAGCTTTGCAAGAGATTCGGAGATCGGTCCCTTCATGATATTGTGGAGGAATTCAGCAAGATTGTTCAAATCAACACGGTGGAGGACTATATCATACGTTTCGAAGAACTCAAGAGTTGGATGTTGATTTATCATCCCACCTTAACGGAAGATTACTTCGTTTCCAGTTTTATAAGCGGCCTCAAGCCGGTCCTCAGAGCTTCAGTCAAAGCAGCCAGGCCAAAGGACTTAAGTTTGGCATTTGAACAAGCCAAGCTTTAAGACGTGGCTATCGCTGAGATCCGTGGCACCAGAGGGACTGGAACGGGTGTCACCAGGCCTGGATTCCATGTCAAGACAGTGTCCAGTGCACGCACGAGACCTTCTGTGTCTTTCTAGGGCCCAGCGTCCTCGTACGGGTGCGTGACAAGGCCCAATGGGGCATGGTCAGGTCCAGCACCTTCCACTGGCTCCAGTGCTCCAAGGCGAGAACCTGGACAATGTTACAAGTGCCGGGAGTGATACTTTCCTGGACACATTTGTAAGTCCAAACAGCTCCAAAGTATGGAGGGGCAAGAGGAGGTTGAGGACGAGCAAGAAGAAGAAGAAGAAGAGGTGCAAGAAGAAGAGGAGGCTCAAGAAGACGACATAGGGGTGATGGAAATCTCCCTTAACGCCCTCTCTGGGCGCATAACTCATAATACCATGCGCTTGAGTGGGTCCATCAAGAAGAGGACCATTACTGTCCTTGTTGATAGTGGAAGCACCAATAGCTTTCTAGACGCTGCTGTGGTCTGTGAACTTAAGCTGGAGACCGTGCCAACGCTTGTCATGACAGTCACCGTAGCTAATGGGGAGAGCCTCATGAGCTATCAGAAATGCACGGGTGTCAAATGGAAAGTTCAGGGCACTACCTTCACTGACGACCTACGGGTTCTTGAGCTACGTGGGAGTGACATGGTTTTTGGAGTGGATTGGTTACAACAATATGGCCCGATAACCATTGACTTCACCAACCTACACTTCTCTTGCTGCAAGGAGGGGAAGACGGTCTGGTTGCAAGGCATGGCTGAGCAAGCAACATTACATTCCATATCCGAGCGTGGCATTACACGGTTCTTGAAGAAACGGGCCAGCTGCGTGATAGGCCATCTCTTCATGGCCACCGGAGTAGTGGAAATGCCTGAAGCTAAGTTACAGCCAGACTTAGCACATCTTTTTAACCAATATGAAGATGTGTTTGACATCCCAAAGGGGCTGCCTCCACCTCGCACTCATGACCACAACATTCCTACCATACCAGGGGCCAAACGTGTTAACATCAGGCCCTACCGGTATCCTCATCACCAAAAGGATGAGATCGAGAAGCAAGTTAAAGAGATGCTCACAACTTCCATCATACAGCCAAGTAGAAGTCCGTTCGCTTCACCCGTCCTCTTTGTCAAAAAGAAGGATGGCACCTACCGATTCTGCGTTGATTACCGCCAGCTCAACCAGATTACTGTCAAAGACAAGTTCCCCATTCCGGTCATTGATGATCTCTTGGACGAACTCCAAGGGTCAGCAGTTTTCTCAAAAATAGGCCCCCGGGCCGGTTATCATCAGATTCGAGTCAGAAATGGGGACCGCCACAAAACAGCCTTCCGTACGCACCAGGGACACTATGAGTTCCGGGTCATGCTCTTTGGTCTGACCAACGCCCCTGCCACATTCCAAGCACTAATGAATGAGGTTTTTGCCCCATTTTTGAGGAAGTTCGTCTTCGTCTTCTTTGATGACATTTTGATTTACAGCCCGGGGATGGGCACACACTTACAACACTTAGCATTGGTCTTGGACACGCTCCGTGCCCATAAGCTGTACGCCAAACGCAGCAAATGCACGTTCGAACAAGACCATGTTGAGTACTTGGGCCATATTATCTCACAAGAGGGGGTGGCCACTGACATGGCCAAGGTTGAAGCCATGAGAGATTGGCCCATACCTATTAGCGTCAAAAGCCTCCGTGGGTTCCTTGACCTCACCGGATATTACCGTAAGTTCATCAAGGGTTATGGAACGTTGAGCAAACCCTTGACAAGCCTCCTCAAGAAAGGATCCTTCCTTTGGAACGTGACCGCTCAGGAAGCCTTTGAGTCCCTTAAAGTCGCCATGATGACAGCGCCCGTGCTGGCCCTGCCTGACTTCAGCGAGCCTTTTGTCCTGGAAACAGACGCTTGTGACGTTGGCATTGGGGCCGTCTTGACTCAAAAAGGGAGGCCCTTGGTTTATCTTAGCCAGGCCCTCAGTCCGCGCCACTTGGGCCTATCTGTTTATGAGAAGGAGCTCATGGCCGTGATCATGGCCGTCCAAAAATGGAGGCATTACCTCCTCGACAGCCATTTCACCATCAAGAAAGACCACTCTAGCTTGCGCCACCTCTTGGACCAGCGCATCAGCACCAGACTTCAACAAAAGGGAGTCTCCAAGCTTATGGGCCTCAGCTATGGCATTCGGTACCGTAAAGGGGCCGAGAACTGTGCCGCAGATGCCTTGTCAAGGTGCAGTGAAGGACCGGACCAGGGCACGGTGGCCCAGCTGACCCTTGTCACCCCAACTTGGGTGAGGGAGGTTAGCGATAGTTATATAGATGACGTCCAAGCTTCCCAGCTCCTTGCTCAACTGACCCTTGACCCTAAGGGCCAACCTCCGTTCTCCCTTGAAAAGGGGATCATCCGTTACAAGGGACGCATCTATGTGGGTGAAAGTGCATCCGTAAGAGACAAAGTCTTGCTTGCCCTCCGTGATTCACCAGTTGGAGGACATGCAGGAGAAACAGTCACGTTGATGAGAGTCAAAAGCATGTTTTACTGGCCAAAGCTCAGAGACAGTGTCAAGGAATGGGTGCGCAGCTGTGACATATGCCAACGTACAAAAGGGGAACATGTGCCCTACCCAGGCCTACTCCAGCCCCTGTCGGTTCCAGACCTGGCCTGGTCCAGCATCAGCCTGGATTTCATTGAAGGCCTGCCTCGGTCTCAAGGAAAGGACGTGATCTCGGTTGTGGTGGACCGCTTCACCAAGTATGCCCATTTTTTGACCTTGGGACATCCTTATACAGCAGCAAGAGTGGCTCAACTCTTCCTGGATCACGTATACCGTTTGCACGGGTTGCCAAAGGACATAGTCTCATATAGGGATTCCTCCTTTCTAAGTCTATTCTGGAAGGAACTTATGCGTCTTACTGGGGTGAATTTACTCATGAGCAGCTCTTATCACCCCCAATCTGATGGGCAGACCGAGAGAGTCAATCAGTGCCTAGAAAATTATCTTCGTGCCATGGCCCTCCTCAAGCCCAAGCTATGGGCCCAATGGATGCCTTTAGTGGAATTTTGGAATAACACCAACTATCACTCCTCGCTGAAGACCTCGCCATTCAAGGCCCTGTATGGTTATGAATCACGCCTCCTAGCTTGGGATGTTCCCTGTCACTCTACTTCTCCTGATGTGGAGGACATTGTCACAGAACGGGGTCATATGATCAACATTCTTAAGGAAAATCTGAAGGCAGCCCAGCATCGTTATAAGTAGATGGCAGATCTGAAAAGGACCGAGCGCACGTTTGAAGTAGGGGACTTAGTCTACCTCAAGCTGCAGCCTTACCGTCAGACATCCGTGGCCTTAAAAAGGAACTTGAAACTGGCAGCTCGCTACTACGGTCCTTATCCAATCTTAGCCAAGACTGGGTCTGTTGCTTACAAACTAGACCTACCGGAAGGGGCCAAAATTCACCCAGTTTTCCACGTATCCAGGCTCAAAGGGAAGATTGGGCAACGGGTTCAAAGCAGTAACAAGCTTCCACAATGTGACTCAGACGGGGATCCTAAAGTCATGCCTCTAGAGGTGCTCCAACACCGGACCATGACAAGAGACAAGAAGAGAGTTGCACAAGCGCTGATCAAATGGAAAAACTTTGCAGAGGAGACATGGGAAGATTGGGCCTTCCAACGCAGGCAGTTTCCCCTCTTTAATCCTTGAGGACAAGGATCGTTTCATGGGGAAGGCACTGTCACGGGTCTGCCCCAGCTCGTGTCTGGGTCCGCTCAAGTTCGCGCCAGAGGTTTGTTAAGGTCCGGCCCAGCGGACTGTCAAGGCTCCGCCCGGTTCGCTGCCCGAGGATGTCATGACACTGCCTTAGGCCCGGCCCGTTAGTACTTGTAATGGCCCATTCTTAATTGAACTAACACCCGGTATTAATAAATATAAATTGGGTATTAATTCAATTAATTAGCCAATTAAAAAAAAGGAAATGTATTAGAAGAATCTAGAACATCAAGAAGCGGTTACAAGTAACACGCTCCTCCCTTCCCCTTCCGGCCTTTTTACTTGTGGCGGTTATTTCCCGCCTAATTCATTTGAATTGTTGTAAGTAGCTTAAATAGGGAGACATGTACTTGTAATTGGTATCAAAACAAATATGAAATGAACACATCTCTTTCCCGTCTTTAATTCTCTCTACTTCTCATCTAAATTTCACCTTCTTTCTCTCATCTTAACTCTAAACTCCTTATCAACCAAATTCTTGGATCACCCCGATCCTTGAATCTTAAGTCACGCATCCAAGATCGTGACACCAATCCATTGGATCGCTTTCTTTTTAATTCCACCTTGCACATGCTTAGCATCAATCAACTTGAGCTGAGCTTCCTCGGATATGCCTTGCAAAGATACTTTGGTGCCATGAACCTCAAATGCCACGGTCATTTTGTCAAAATCAAACACAACCGGGTTGAAGGTTCTCATCCAATCTACCCCGAGCACCATATCGCAACCTCCCAAGGGCAAAACTCAAAAATCAAAAGTGAATTGATGGTTTTGCATAGATCATGGGAATGCTATGCATTTGTTTTGAGTCATTAATGAATTTCCATCAGCCACCATTACCGCCAAGGGATGAGTTTTTGTCATGTCATGCTTGACCTTCTTAATCAACTTGGGATCAACGAAACTATGAGTGCTCCCACTGTCAACAAGGATAATGATGGAATGATTTCCAGCCTTGCCTTTGATTTTTGTGGTATTATGAGCTCCACTACCAGTTAGAGCCTTCATGGATATCTCCACTTCATCATCACTTGATTCTTCCCGTGAATGACAGCCTGCACTGTCCTCCTCTGAATCTGAGGCTTCACTGTCTGAATCAGCAGCAAAACGGGACCCCTTTGCGTACATCAATGCTTGAGTTTTGCACCTATGACCAGGCTGATATGGTTGATTACTACGAAAGCAAAGCCTCACAGAACTTCTGTCAACAGCACGCTTAAAACCAGTACTGGAATTTTTCTGCTGTTGAGGTCTGAACTTGCTGCCTTGCTGCTTGAACTTGTCACTTGATTGGACTTGAGTAGCTTCAATCAATTTTGCCTTACTTGACAAAGTCTTAGGATCAATGGCTTTCACCATATTCTTGATCCTAGGCTTCAATTCACTTACAAAGCATGAAACATAATAAGGTTCAGCATCCTCGGGAACTATGGACAAAACTGATAGCAAGTTGGCTCTTAAGTTCTCAACTCTAAGCATATACTCTCTCACGGTTGAAGTTTGTGACAATTTGCTGAAGTTATCCACAACATCCATTGATTCACCTTCTCCATAACGTTCACACATTTCTTCTACGAATTGGCCCCAAGAAAGATTTGGTTTACTCTTCAACAAACTATAATACCAAACCTCATGGCCACCATGTAAATGCACTGCAGCTAGCTGGAGCTTTTCATCATCAGGTATGTTATAATACAGGAAGTACCGGTCACAACTTCTCAGCCATGATTCCGGTAGCTTTCCATCAAAAGTATCAATTTCAACTCATGGCTACCTATAATTACCACTCCTACCACCAGATATAGTGTCATTACTCACTGATCTATGCTGGTACTGTCGATCAGGAGGTCTGTCCAGATGATCGAGCTCATCAAATTCAACTCTGCGCTGCAACACTGAATTATGTGGCCTGATTCTGCGGTCTGCGTTTAAAGCTTCAGGTCTGCAATGTGCTTGTCCAGAGGCTCGATCCTGATTGTCTACATCAATTTCAGGTTGCAAAGATTAATTTTCAGCTGATCTGATGTTAATTGAAGGTCCTACATCCGGCTACATTACCGGAGACTTGCCTCGGTTTCTCACCAGACTTTCAGGCTTGTCAACATTGTTTTGCTGCTGATCGGTCTCCATCTGATGAAAGATCTAACTTGTAGGCTTCAAGATTGCATTAACACATGATTCTCCTTATTTATTAACCTGATCTAGCAATTTTACAATTTTCTCTTCAATTTGTTGCGATCGTTCCTCCTTATTCGCGTCTCTATCCAAAATCAACTTCGACATTTGCTGAATGCTGTCATTCTGTTGTTTAATCTCGATGCTATCCTGATCAAACTTCACATCTTGCTGATTAAACCTTGCATTTTGCTGATCAAACTTAGCACTCAGCTCTTCGAACTTGTCATTCAACTCTCGGTGGTGATCAATTGATGCATCAGCACCAGAATCTGTCACCGCAGCTGATACATTTGCTCCTCCAGCTCCTGATCTGGTTCTCACGCCTTCAATCATGTTTTTCTTTGATTTTTCCAGCCTCAATCAATCAATTGATTGCTTAAACCAGCTCTGATGCCAATTGTTAGCTTCCAATTAAGAATTGAAAGTCTAACCTTGTAGAAGAAAGAGTTTAGATGAGAAGGGAAGTGAAAGGGGATGAGAAATAGAGAAAGAGATGAGAAAAGAGAGAGAATTCCAAAGGAAATTCAGATTATATTCATTGAATACTTGAATTACATGCTTAGGACCCTATTTATACACTTTGGGATACATTGCACCAAGATAAAACCGAACTAAACCCACCTAATAGCTACTCCCGCCAAAACAGCAGCATGCCTCCAAGTTTGACCCGAGTTTGACCACTAGTAGCTTTTGGCGCCTAAAACCGACTCAACAAACATTTAAAAGCATACAACTCAATATTGAGACACTAACCAGCCACTACCACTAGAAATTACAATTAAAATTCTTCAATTTGTAACAAAAAGGACATATGAAATCAATCCCCCCAAATGTCAAATAAATGAACAACTAAAATGTTGTTTAGGGGCATTTCATGTCTCTTGGAAATATTTCTTGTTCTTCGACATTGATCATATTTATTAACAAATTTGAAAGTATCTTTAAAAATTGTGGGCCAATAAAATCTTGATTGTAAAACCTTAGCTACATTCCTTGTTCCACTGTAATGACCATCAGTTTCCAAGGAATGGCAATGACATAGAATGTCTATCATTTCTTTTTCAGGTACGCGCATTCTGATGATTTGGTCCACATAATGCTAATAAAATAATGGTTCTTCCAAAAAATTGTGTTTTAAATCCATAAAGAACTTCTTGTTTTATTGATATGTCACGTCCTTGGGCAGTTCCCATGCAACTAAATAGTTAACAATGTCAGCGTACCGTGGATAATTGGGATTTTGCTTACCAATATAAGACTTTCATCTGGGAATTTTCATTGATAGAGGGACTTTCGTCTCCTCGTACGAGGCGTGATAAATGATCCGCCACCACATTTTTTTGATCCTTTTTGTCTAGGTTTTCTAAATCAAATTCTGAAAGCAACAAAACCCATCTTATCAGCCTTGGTTTTGCATCCTATTTTGCTAGGCTGAATTTTAGAGCAGAGTGATTAGTATATACAATTGCCTTAGGATTTAGCAAGTGACAACGAAATTTTTAAAATGCGAAAACAACGGCTAGTAATTCTTTCTCGGTGGTAGCATAGTTAACCTGGGCTTCCGTTAAAGTGTTTCGAGCATAGTAAATTACATGTAAATTTTTGTTCCTTCTTAGCCCTAGCATGGCCCGTACGACATAATCACTAGCATCGCACATAAGTTCAAAGTGCAAGGTCCAATTGGGTGCTACAATTATTGGTGCTGATACTAGTTTTTCCTTCAAGGTTTCAAAGGCATGCATACAGTCACTATCAAAGTTAAAAGGGACATCCTTCATCAATAAATTGCAGAGAGACTTAGTGATCTTAAAGAAGTCCTTAACAAACTTTCTATAGAAGCGTGCATGACCCAAGAAACTTCGAATGCCCTTAACATTAGTATGGGGTGGCAATTGCTCCATCACTTTAGTTTTTGCTCCATCAAACTCAATTCCCTTTTTCAAAATCATATGTCCTAACACAATTCCTTCCTGTACCATAAAATGACATTTCTCCAAATTCAAAACAAGATTAGTGCAAGTGCATCTTTGTAAAAACCAAATAGAGGTCAGCTAAACAATCATCAAATGAGGCACAAAGACTGAAAAATCATCCATAAATACCTCTATAAACTTTTCCTCCATGTCAATGAAGATTGCCATCATGCACTGTTGAAATGTGGCAGGAGCATTGCATAATCCAATGGGCATTCTCCTATAGGCAAAGGTACCATATGGATAAGAAAAAGTAGTCTTTTCTTGATCTTCATGTGCTATGGCAATTTGGTTGTATCCTAAATAACCATCAAGGAAACAATAATACAAATGGCAAATAAATTTTTCTAACATTTGATCAATGAATAGTAAGGGAAAATGGTCTTTTGGGTGGCATCATTAAGTTTCCTGTAATCTATACAGACCCTCCACCCTGTCACAGTCTTGGGAGAGATGAGCTCATTGTTCTCATTTTCTACAACGGTTATTCCTCCTTTCTTTGGAACAACTTGCTCTAGACATACCCATGGACTATCATATATGGGATAAGTGATCCTGACATCTAATAACTTGACAAATTCTTTCCTCACCACCCACTTCATAGCAGGGTTTAATTGATGTTGCGGCCACACGGTAGGCTTGAAGCTATCTTCCATGAGAATCTTATGCACGCACAAGAAAGGGTTGATTCCCTTGATGTCTAAAAGGGTCCATTCAATGGCTAATTTATGCTCCCTTGGAACTCTAACCAACCTTTCCTGTTTTACAATACTCAAAAAAGCATTAGTAATAACAGGATAAGTGTAAGAATTACCAAGATAAGCATACTTGAGATGAGATGGCAATGGCTTGAGCACGAGATTTGGAGGCTTATATTCTCTTATTCGTTGCTCTTATTTGTTGTAGTGTTTTCAATTTCTTGTATGTCCTCCACTTCTGCTTCATGGTGCGAATCGAATGGTCACAATCCCCCAGGTATTGGGCACATTCCCTTATCCACTTATTCATAGTGTCTAAGGTCCCTGACTTGGTTAGACATGCTTCAAGTGGTAACTTACGGAATGTGTCCATGAACTTCTCGGCTACAAAACAATCTATAATATCAACCTTAAAACAAGAATCCATGTTAGTGGGGAATTTCATAGGATTAAAAAAGTTGAAGGTTACCTATTCATGTTGCACCCTTAAAATAAGCTTCCCTTTGCACATCGATCAGGGTCCTCCCTGCAGCAAGGAAGAGTCGTCTAAGAATAAGAGGTATCTCTTGATCCTCTTCCATGTCGAGTACTATGAAATCGGCCAGGAACATGAATTTGTCGGCCTTTATTAAGACGTCTTCAACCACACCTCTTCGATATTTGATCAATCTTTCTGCTAGTTGGAGCGATATTGTAGTGGGCTTCACTTCTCTTAAGCCAAGCTTCTTGAACACAGAGAGACACATTAAACTAATGCTTGCATCTGAATCACATAAAACTTTATCTAAGTTAGTGGTGCCAATGGTGCAAGGCATAGTGAAACTCCCAGGATCCTATAGCTTGGGAGGTAACTTCTTTTGGAGTATGGCATTGCATTCCTTAGTTAGTACCATCGTTTTGAATTCTCCCAACTTCCTTTTGTCAGGTAAGATTTCCTTCAAAAAATTTGTAAATTTGTAAATAGGGACATTAGTATATAATTTTTTGAAAACTTCCAAAAATTTAGTGAATTGTTCGTCTATTTTTGTCTTTTTCAAACACTGAGGGAATGGGACTTTCGGTTTGTAGTGTTGAGGTTCAGCCCATTTTGGTTCATTTTTGTTGGATTTTCATCCCTTCCCTATTTTTAATTTCTTGGTTCGTGTTTGTGAACAGGTCGAATTGGGGTTGTTTGTTTGGTGCAGTCTTGGTTACCAGAGTTGTTTCATTTAGAGTTTTCCCACTTCTTAATTCAATTGCTTGAACATGCTCTCGTGGGTTAGTAACTGTGTTGCTAGGCAAGTAACCTCGAGACCTTTTAGAGATTTGGTTTGAAATTTGTCCGATTTGGGTCTCAAGGTTTCTAACAGAAGCCTTTTTATTTCGAAGATAATTTTGTGATGCTCGCACAAAATTTCTCATTTCTCGCATAAACTTACTGAACATTTCTTCGAGATCAATTTTCTTTTCTGGTTGTGGGTGAATGGGTTCTTTTTCAATCCCTGGGTTATTCCATGAAAAATTTGGGTGCTTCTCCACCAAGGATTGTAAGTGTTGGAGAAGGGATTGTGTTGTGATTTTTGAAAATTTGAAATAAAATTGGCTTGCTAGTGATTTAAAGAAGCTGTGGCCAAGGGGTTCCTTGTCTGACTTTCTATTCCCGCATGATTTCCTGCACAAAACTCGCGTGCTAGCATAGGAAATTTTTGTTAGCTTCCAATTAAGAATTGAAAGTCTGACCTTGTAGAAGAAAGAGTTAAGATGAGAAGAGAAGTGAATGGGGATGAGAAATAGAGAAAGAGATGAGAAAAGAGAGAGAATTCCAAAAGGAAATTCAGATTATATTCATTGAATGATTGAATTACATGCTTAGGACCCTATTTATAGACATTTGGGTACATTGCAGCAAGACAAATCCAAACTAACCCAAACTAACAGCTTTTCCCGCCAATTGCAGCATAGCCCCCACATTAGACCCGGGTTTGACCAACTACTACCTTTGGCGCCTAAACCTTATCTAACTGACTTATAAATTCTAGCAACTCAATAATGAGACTCTTATCAAAAATTACAACCAGAAATTACAATTAAATTCTAACGATTCATAACATTCTCTCCCTCTTGAGAAACTTCTTGTCCTTAAGAAGTAAAATTTGTGAATTGGCTCTTCAAGAAATTGCAATTTTCCCAAGTCATCAATCTCTTGTTCAAGTTGCACCAAGTCACCAACACCTCTTGCACAGCATCGTGATCATGCTGCAGCGTCCTCCGGGCCTTAACAGCAGCAGGCTGCAACACCAGCAAGCCATTCCATTCTGCATCAGGAGGATTCCGAGCAGCTGCAGCACCCTTCTTGACCTGCTTTTCAAGTAGGGACACATGAAACACGGGGTGAATGTGTGAAAGCGAAGGTAAGTCAAGCTTATATGCAACATTGCCAACTTTCTCCAAGATTTTGTACGGGCCAAAGAATTGGGCACTTAGCTTGACATTACGCCTGACAGCCAAGGACGACTGTCTATACGGTTATAATTTTAGGTGGACCATGTCCCCAACATCATAGCTTTTGTCTACCCTCTTCTTATCTGCATAATGCTTCATCCAAGCTCGAGCTTGTTGAAGATTATCCTTAAGCACTTGCATAAAATGTCTCCTCTACTGCACTAGATTGGTTGCTGCAGAATCAGTATTCCTCGGTTATGGCAGCAGCATAGGTGAAGGAGGAGGATAACCATACAAAGCTTGGAAGGGTGAAGTGCCAATTGATGTATGGAAGTGAGTGTTGAACCAAAACACCGCCAAAGAAATCCAATGATTCCACTCCTTGGGTCTTAAGAAAACCATACTCCGAAGGTATTGCTCCACACATTGGTTGACTCGTTCGGTTTGTCCATCCATTGAAGGATGATAAGAGGAACTAAGTGCCAATGCGGTACCCATCAACTTGAACAGCTCCCTCCAAAATGTGCTTGTGAAAATCTTGTCTCGATCTGACACAATGGATTGAGGCAATCCATGTAATTTGTAAATGTTGTCAAGGAAGATCCTTGCCAATTTCTCAGCGGTAACGGGTCGAGCAAGAGCAATAAAATGGCTATACTTAGTGAAATGATCCACCACTACCCATATAACCTCTTTGCCTTCAGACCTCGGTAATCCCTCGATGTAATCCATGCTAATATTAATCCATGCTCCATCCGGAATAGGAAGTGGTTGAAGTAGACCCTTGTAATGATGATCTCCCAACTTTGTTTGTTGACATACTTCACAAGTCTTCACATAATCACTTACTTATTTTTTCATGCTTGGCCATGTAAAGTACGCTTTAACTCTTTGATATGTGCCTTCTACACCGGCATGGCCTCCCTAAGATGCATCATGAGAAGCATGTATGATCTGATTTCTCAAATCAGTAGCTGAACCAATGTATAACTTGCCACTGCATCTGATCAGTCCTCTCTGCACTGCTAAATCAGGACCTGCACTGCACTTTTCTGCACCATTTGCAATAGCATTAGTCACACAATCTTGGGCAAAAGAATCAACCTCATATGTCTTATATATTTCTTCCATCCAAGAAGGAACCACCACGGTTAAGGCACTGCAATGACCACTGTCAGCACCTCATACTGTCTGGACAGCACATCCGCAGCCACATTCTCTTTGCCTCTTCTATACTCAATGTCATAATCAAGGCCAAGCATCTTCATAAGACCTTTCTTTTGAATCTTTGTTACAATATTTTGCTCAAGGAGATGCTTGAGGCTTTGGTGATCCGTTCGAATGGTAAACTTGTGACCCTCCAAGTATTGCCTCCATTTTTCCACGGCTAAGAGAATTGCTAGATATTCCAACTCTTAGGTCGACATAGCTTGATGTTTCGGACTAAGGGCATAGCTCAAGTAAGCAATAGGCCTTCCATTTTGAGAAAGAACGGCCCCTATAACAGTACCACTCGCATCGGTCTCCACAACAAAGCTCTCGGTAAAGTTTGGCATTACCAAAACAGGAGCAGCACACATTACGGCTTTAAGGGCTTCAAATGCAGCATGATATCTTTCATTCCATGCAAAAGCATCCTTCTTCAAGAGTTTGGTTAAAGGTTTGGCAATAGAACCAAAACCCTTAATAAATTTCCTATAATACCCGGTCAATCCCAAAAAACCTCTCAGTTGTTTCAAGGTGATCGGACTTGGCCAATCTTGCATTGCACGGATCTTATTAGGATAAATTGAAACTCCCTCTTGTGAGATGATATGACCCAAATACTTGAGCTTATTTTGTGCAAACGAACATTTAGACACTTTTACAAAAAACTTGTGTTGTCGCATCAATACAAACACTTGTCTGAGGTGAGCGAGATGAGCTTTGTATGTTGAGCTGTAAATCAGTATGCCATCAAAGAAAATGAGCACTGACTTCCTCAGAAAAGGCTTGAAAACGTCATTCATGCCTGCTTGAAAGTGGCTGGAGCATTTGTTAAGCCGAAAGGCATAACAACAAACTCGAAATGGCCATGATGAGTTTGAAAAACTGTCTTGTAGATATCCGACTCGAGGACCCTGATCTGATGATACCCTTGCCTCAAATCAAGCTTTGAAAAGAAGCATTCTCCATGTAACTCGTCAAGCAAATCATCTATGACCGGGATGGGAAACTTATCCTTCACTGTTAGAGCATTCAACCGACGGTAACCAATGCACATTCTGGCCGAGCCATCTTTCTTCTTCACAAGGATCACAGGTGAACCAAAAGGACTATGGCTTGGTCTAATGAAGCTCATGTGAAGAAGTTCCTCAACTTGCCTCTCTATCTCTATCTTTTGACCGTGAGCATAACGATAAGGCCTAATCTTCACCGGATCAGCATTTGCACGCAAGGGAATGGCATGGTCCACACTCCTTTGAGGAGGAAGACTCTTATGTTGCTCAAAAATGTCCCCAAATTCATCCATTAAGGTCTGCACTTCAGGTTGAATGCCCTGCTGCAGCTCTACTGAAGATATCATGAACAAATGACCAATCCATTGTATTACCTTCTTCTTGATTCCATCTTGCACACTTGCCATCAATTAACTTGAGTTGAGCTTCCTATGATATGCCTTTCAAGGATACTTTGGTGCCATGAACCTCAAATTCCATGGTCATCTTATCAAAATCAAACACAACCGGGCTGAAGGTGCTCATCCAATCCACACCTACCACCATATCGCAACCTCCCAAAGGAAGAACTCTGTAATCAAAGGCGAATTGATGATCTTGCATAGACCATGGGAATGCTAAGGACTTGTTTTGAGTTGTTAAGGAGTTGCCATCAGCCACCATCACTGCCAAGGGGTGAGTCTTGGTCACTTTATGCTTTACCTTCGTAATCAACTTTGGATCAATGAAGCTATGTGTACTCCCACTATCAATAAGGATAATGATGGAATGTTTACCAGCCTTGCCTCTGATTTTGATAGTGTTATGAGCTCCACTACCAGTTAAAGTCTTCATTGATATCTCCATTTCATCATCACTCAAATCCTCTTCTGAAGAATAACCAACACTGTCAATTTCTGCAACAGAGTGATCACTGCCAAATTTAGCTTCAGCACGGGTCCCTTTAGCACACATTAATGCTTGTGTTTTGCACCTATGACTAGGCTGATATGGTTGATTACAACGAAAGCAAAGTCTTATAGAACTTCTATCAATAGCACACTTAAAACCAGCACCAGAATTTGCTCTTGGTTGTGGTCTGAACTTACTGTCGGATTGCTTACTTTTGTCACTTGGTTGGACTTGAGTTTCTTCCACCAACTTTGCATGGTTATAAGCACTTGACAAAGTCTTAGGACCAATGCCTTTCACCTTATTCTTGATCCTTGGCTTCAATCCACTTACAAAACATGAAACATAATAAGATTCAACATCCTCAGGGGCTAAAGACAAAACTGACAGCAAGTTAGCTCTTAAGTTCTCAAATCTGATCATATACTCTCTCACAGTTGTGGTTTAAGTCAAGTTGTTAAAGCTATCCACAACATCCGTTGATTCACCTTCTCCATAGCGTTCACACATTTCTTCTACAAATTGGCCCAAAGAAAGATTCGATTTGCTCTTCAACAAACTATAATACCAAACCTCATGGTCACCATGTAGATGAACCGCAACCAACTGGAGTTTTTCCTCATCAGGAATGTTATAATACAAGAAATAGCGATCACATCTCCTTAGCCATGATTCCGGTTGTTTACCATCAAAGGAATCAATTTCAACTCTTGGCTGCCTGTAATTACCACTCCTACAACCAGATACAGTGCCGTTACTCACTGATCTATGCTGGAACTGTCGATCAGGAGGTCTTTCTAGATGATCGAGCTCATCAAATTCAACTCTGCGCCGCAACACTTAATTCTGTGGCCTGGTATTGCGGTCTGCGTTTAAAGCTTCAGGTCTGCAATGTGCTTGTCCAAAGGCTCCATCCTGATTGTCTACATCAATTTCAGGTTGCAGAGGTTGATTTTCAGCTAATCTGATGTTAATTGAAGGCCGTACATCCGGCTGCATTATCGGAGACTTGCCTCGGTTCCTCACCAGACTTTCAGGTCTGTCAACATTGTCTTGCTGCTGTTCGGTCTCCATCTGATGAAAGATCTAGCTAGCAGGCTTCAAGATTGCATTAACACTTGATTCTCCTTGTTTATTAACCTGATCTTGCAATTTTACAATTTTCTATTCAATTTGTTGCAATCGTTTCTCCTTATTTGCATCTTTATCCAAAATCAACCTCAACATTTGCCGAATGTTGTCATTCTGTTGTTTAATCTCGATGCTATGCTGATCGAACTTTTTCTGTAATTCATGAAGATCTTCTTTAGTAGCACATTGAGGTCCGATCGCTGCATTGTTAGCAACTGCAGCAACTGCATTCACTCCACCAGCACCGGATCTAGTTCTAACACCATCAGTCATGATTTTTTTTTATTTTTCCAGCTTCAATCAATCAATTTGATTGTTTGAACCAGCTCTGATACCAATTGTTAGCTTCCAATTAAGAATTAAAAGTCTAACCTTGTAGAAGAAAGAGTTAAGATGAGAAGAGAAGTGAAAGGGGATGAGAAATAGAGAAAGAGGTGAGAAAAGAGAGAGAATTCCAAAAGGAAATTCAGATTATATTCATTGAATGATGGAATTACATGCTTAGGACCCTATTTATAGACATTTGGGTACATTGCATCAAGGCAAATCCAAACTAACCCAAACTAATGGCTTTTTCTGCCAATTGCAGCACAGCCCCCACATTTGACCCGGGTTTGACCAACTACTGCCTTTGGCGCCTAAATCTTATCCAACCGACTTATAAATTCTAGCAACTCAACAATGAGACTCTTATCAACAATTACAACTAGAAATTACAATTAAATTCTAACAATTCATAACATTTTTAAGGCATTAACACCTTTGTTACCAAATTGTTTTTGAATCATCGAAATTTGAGCAGATAGTGTGGTTGATGCGTCTACTTTGTGAATACCTGCAGGTCTCCTTTGCATTGGTCGATCAGCTGTTCTTACGTAGTTGTTGCTAGCCATCACATCTTGCAACTCGTATACTTCATCTAGTGTTTTGTTGTTTAAGGCTCCTCAAGTAGCCGCGTCCACCATTGTTTGGTATTAGGTGCCAAGCCAATGTAAAAAGTTTGGACTTGCATCCAAACTGGAAAACAATAGTGTGAGAATCTTCTTAAAAGCTCTTTATAGCGTTCCCACGTGTCATACATTGATTCCGAATCATATTGAGTAAACTAGGTAATGTGATTCCTCATTTTAGCTGATGTGGCTGGAGGAAAGTATTTAGTAAGAAGTTTCTATGCCACATATTCCCCTGTGGTGATGGTACCCGGTGGCAATGGCATTAACCATGCTTATGCCTTGTCTTTTAGTGAGAATGGAAATAGTCTGAAGTGAATGGTATCATCACTGACACGATTATTCTTGAATGTGTCGCATATCTCTGAGAAGTTAGTGATATGTAAATCCAGGTCCTCACTAGAAAGACTGCCAAACTGAACAGTCTATTAAATTATTTGTATTATCGCGAGTTTTATTTCAAAATTGTTTGCTTGTATGGGTGGATGTTAGATGCTAGAAGTGCATCCTCCGACTGTTGGGACAACATAATCCTTTAAAGCTCTTTCTTTATCATTATTTTCACTAGCCATTATTTGAGTTTGTTTAGTTTTGCCGATTTGTCAAAGTGTTCTAACAATTGTAGGATCCAAAGGGATTATTTTGTTTTCATTTTGATTTTGCATACAAAGTAAGAAATACAAACTTAAAATTCAAAAGAAAGATAGCAATAATGGGAAAGAAGCAAAGTACTATAATATAATACAAGACTTGACAAAAGCAAATTTTAGAGGGGGAGGGGGGCTAGTAACACTAATGTTTTGAAAATCTTAAAAATAATAATTTTAACTTTCATAATTTTTTCAAAGTTAACTCATAAGTAAAATAAAGATGAAAATAAAGAAAAAACACATGAAAAACAATAAAATAACATGAATTTAACAAAACTTAACAAAAATACAATTGTAAGGGATGAGGGTTGTATATGAATTCCTTTTTTTTAAAAAAGAACATTACAAATTAAAGAAAGTGAATAAAATGAATGAAATAAAAGATTCTTTTTCAAATGTTAACAAAATTTACAAGCTTTCACAAAACAACTTGAAATTAGCACCAAAACTTGTTGGTATCGATATCATTCAAATAAGAACCATCCCCGGCAATGGCGGGAAAAACATGATGTGCTTGGTGTTTTCTTAGCAAGTGAAATAAGTCATATCAAGTAATATAGAGTGAGTAGAGTATCGTTGCAACGATGATTGCTCATTGATTGAGTACCGAAATTAGTAGCTCTAGCACTATTTAAGAGACCATAAATTGAAAATTTGAATATGTAACAAATAAAATGAAAAGGACTAAACTAGATGTTGTGAATCTAGATAGGTTCATAAGCTAGGGATTGATTGGATCAAAGAGAGTTAAGATGAGAAGAGAAGTGAAAGAGATGGAAGTAGAAGAATATCTAGAGAGAATCTAGATCAAAGAGGGAGAACAGACTTTCATTATCATTCATCATGTGAAGAATATAAGAGCATTCATCCTACTTATACTAATCTAATGCATTGTACTTGGACAATCTCTTTAACTGACTTCACATGGCAGCCGCCACAATTGGCTAAAGCTAACTAACTTCCTTGACCTTATTAACCGACATTAACTTATCTTGACTAACTAACCAACCGTTAACATGATCTAAGGCTGATACAAGACCCTTATTTGACTTCTACTAATGACTTATGCTATTATCTACAACCATTGCATTATTATGACTTCCCAACCCCTAGAATCATAGCTATACTCCCCTCTTTAGATATTCTTGTCCTCAAGAATCTAAAAGGGAAGTATAGCTTCAAGATGAGATAAGAATCAAGACCAGATAGCAACACTTGCACCTTGCTTCATTCCCATGATTTTCATACTTGTTCTCCTCTTGAAAAACGCCATCAAACACTTGTTCAAAACAAACTTCAGCACTACAAAAGTATCATCATCAGGTTTGAAAAAGATCTTGCAAATTTCCTCCCAATAGGGAGGTTTCTTCATGAAACACCTATTGATCTTGAGCTGGAAAAGGTCTGCAGCAACTTTAACAAGCCTGTGAGTGTACTCGTCTTGAGGAGAAGTAGAAAATGCAGGAATGAGCCTTTTAAATTTAGTCCAACTTAGCTTAGTTTGAATTCAAATGCGTGCAGCAGCAATAAGGGTAAACAACTTGCATATCTCTTTCCATTTGTATAGTTTCACTATGAAGCACAAGCCTGTGGCAACAAATTTTGAACCTTGAAGCACACCACCTTGATTACATGCTTCAGCCCACTGAACCGCAGCAGCATCCTCACTACCTTTACCAAACTGATCTTTATTCTCAGCTTGAGCTGTTGTTGGTAGTTTAATCATCAAACCCAAACTTTAAGGACGTCTCACCCTCGGGTAGACCTTTGTAAGCAACTCTTCCTTTCGAGCTTGCATAATGAACTCCTTAAACGCTATCGAACAGGGAACATAAGAATGCACATTACTTTGTCTGATGTTAGCATTATGTGCTACTGATGTTGCTGCTGCAAACATCATATTCAATTCACCAACATTTTTTTGCTTCATTTTATCCAGCACAAGCAGAATTTTTGCATCATTAACCTGTTTTGCTGCTATGAATTTCATATGCAAATTGACTCCAGCACCACGAAACACAATCTGCTCGATAGCTTACTGAATTCTTAGCTACGTATAATGATCGCACTCCAATGTAACACTAAGTTTTCCCTTCCCTAGATCAGGAGGCTACAACTGTACCTGCATCGGTGCAGCAACATCATCCAGCATGTTCTTGATCTCTGCTTCCATCTTAGCCTTTATTTCCTCAGCTACAACATCTGATCATATTAACCAGGAATCAACTATAACAAATTGAGGAGCTACTAGGTCAGTCTTATCCTATATTTGCAAGTTTTGCTTCTGAGCTGACATTAATTCCACTGTTGAAGAACTCATTTGCGTCCATTCATTTTGATTGGCAAGTAAAACTGCATCCTTAACCTGAATTGGTGCTTAATCTATTGTAATTTATTCTTCAAGAGTTGCTTGATCATCACATTGCACCAATGTATCGACATGTAGTGGATTGTAAGCATTATTTTGTCCAATAGTTTGTTCTTGCATTTCTACAGACCAATTGATCTATTTCCTGTTGCATCTCTGCAAAATGTTGTTGTATCAGTTGATACATTAATCAATAATGAGTCTCCAATGTTTGAGACATCTTCTGAAAATGCTGCTCGAAAATATCTTGATTCCTCTGAATTGCAACATTGAATATATCTCCAATCCTCTGAGTTAGATCCGTGAATGTAATACCTTCCATCTTTGTCTTGAATTATGCTACACTCAGCTCAATAACTTGCAAGATTTCAAGAGTGTGGCTCGATCTGAAAAATTTTAGCAAGTTTAATCTGAAAACTACTGAATATAATGAAATTCTAACTTGATTAATGATCTAAAATCACTAGAACACAAGAATCAGCTACCAAACCACAATAATCGCAAGCCTTTAAACTGAAATCTGAATCAACAAGCACTTAGTCAACACATAAGCTCAAGAACACCCCGTAATCTTAATCCACACAATCCAAACAGCAAGGACTAATATTATTGCTGCACGATCTGTACAATGCCGCCTAGATCTTAGTTAATTTGATCTAAATAGTAAATTCTGATATGTATACAGCACGATCAGAACAATGTACCTTAATTTCCTGATCAAATGCAACGAACACTGATTTCTGAAGACTCAAGCTCCTAAACTGCAACAGAACCGATTGCACTAATATTGCAGCAAAGACGATTATCTCATGAACACTTAAGCACGATAATTTGATCAATACGATTAGAACAAAACTTGATTTGTTCAATAAAGCTTAATCGCAGCAGATCAATGCCAATTCAGCAAGATATGAATCAAACTGAACCTTATGCATAATACAATGAGCAAATACAATTAGATCAAAACTAGATATTTATTTAGCTTGATTTCGAAGCAAATCAAGTCTTTGATACCAATTGTTATGAATCTAGATCAAACTAGGTTCATAAGCTAGGGATTGATTGGATAAAAGAGAGTTAAGATGAGAAGAGAAGTGAAAGAGATGAGAAGTAGAAGAATATCTGGAGAGAATCTAGATCAAAGAGGGAGAATAGACTTTCATTACCATTCAACATATGAAGAATACAAGGGCATTCATCCTACTTATACTAATCTAATGCATTATACATGGACAATCTCCTTAACTGACTTCACATGGCAGCCGCCACAATTGACGAAAGCTAACTAACTTCCTCGGCCTTATTAACCGACATTGACTTATCTTAACTAACTTGCCAACCATTAACATGATTTAAGGTTGATACAAGACACTTATTTAACATCTACTAATGACTTATGCTAATATCTATAACCATTGCATTATTATGACTTCCTAGCCCCTGGAATCATAACACTAGGTTACTGATTTTAGTAAGTTTTCTAATTTAAATATGTCCAAGGCATCCGATTTCACCTAGTTGCATCAATACACCATTTTATTCGCGGTATTCAAGTTGTCATTACGTGTTGATGGTCAAAAATCCTAATTTACTGAATATTCTCTCTCGAGCAACACTTAGCCTACCCTTTTATATATTAATTTATCAATCTCTTGCATGAATTTAAATAAGAAAAGAGTTTTGAAGATCCATAATTTTCACTTAAGACTACACAAATCGCATTAATCTATCTAATTTAGTAAATAATTATTCATATCATTTTGGCTCATTTTCTACCAATTATACATTAAATTTTATCGAAATTGCTTGCTTTTGCCCTTTTTCGCTTCTAATACCATTTTCGTGCAAAAACACTCATTTTGTGCAAACTCTTGCTAGGTTTTATCACGTAACTCAAAGGGTGAACACAAGATACATAAAAAAAAAAAAGCAAAAACAAAATTTGCTAGATACAACATTTAATACAGCTAAAGCAAGGAAAGACAGGAACATGTACCATTTGCTACAGTTAGCAATTTTGGGTGCCAATTCAAGCAAATCAGATGCAAGGATGAATTAAAAAATTCATTAACATGTCCTAAATGATGTCGAAACTGATTTTGGGCGGCCAAACAAAAAAAAAACTGAAGAGAAACAAGCAAGAACTGCAAGTTGCAGAGAACGAAGAACAAGCCTACACAATTCACTGCAGCTTGCAAATTTGGCTGGCAAAATGGACAAATCAAGTGAAAGAACCTCTTGTACACTTCTAGAACATGTTCAAATTTATTTAAATGCTAATTTTGGGTGGTCCAAAGGAAGAAAAAATTGAAAAAATCAGCAAGTTGGTGAGAGCTGCAGAAATGGGCGACAATGCCAGCAATTTGGTGCAATGAGATTTAAGCATGCTCTATTTTTTATTTCAAGTATTCCCAACCTCACATACTATGAATAGGGATTCTTGGGAGGTATTTTATCATCAATTCATCAAGAAAAAAACACAATACAAAGTTGGAATATCTGTAGAAATTCATAGGGCAGAAGAGGGAGAAGAAAGGAAGTTTGGTGTGTGATTTCTTATTTCCTAGTTCTTTCACATATTTTTCTTCTTTAAGTTCATGAATTTTTTCTTAGTTTTGTATTATATTATATTTACCCTAAACTAATTTTTTTGGTCCAAGGCTGCAATGTAGCCTAAGTTATAATATACGCTCTCTTCTAATTCGACATTTTCAAAGTTTGTTTATTGCATTGTTGGAGTGTTTATCATTGTTTTTCATGAGTTTTGAATGCTTGATCACCATCCAAAGCCCATAATGATTCTTAATGAGTCCAAGAGGAGATTTATGATGATTGCTAAGGTGATAAATTCCACAAATTGAGCAAATGCTTAAGAAAGATTAATGTGATTTGTGTGGTCTTAAGTGAAAACCATGGATCTTCAAAACTCCTATCTTATTTACAATCCTGCAAGAGATTATTGAGTTAATATGTAAGAGAGCATGCTAAATATTGCTCAAGGAAAATAGTTGGTAAATTAGGTTTTCGACCATCAACACGTAATAACAACTTGAATATCGAGAATAGAAAGGCGTATTAATGCAACTAGGTAAAATCGGATGCCTTGGATCTTATTCAATCATAAAAATCAGAAAATTTATAAAAAAAATTCACCAAACACTTTTGTTCTTTTTTCTTTTTTTTTTTCCATAAATAAAATTTCAATTTTTGAACTTTCAAATAGTGCCAAAACTACTAATTTCTGTGCTCACTCAATAATCAACCCTTGTGAAAATGATACTCTACTCACTCTTTATTACATGATACAACTTAGTGCACATTGTTAAGTATACACCAAGTAAGGCATCATGTTTTAGGCGCCGTTGCCGGGTATTGTCCTTATTTGAGTGATATCAGTACCATCTAGTTTTAGTACTAATTTGAATTTCTTTTGTAAAAACTTGCAAATTTTTTCTCACATTTCATGAAGTGTCTTTTATTTCATTCACTTTATTTATTTTGTTGATTTGTAAAGCTATATTTTTTGAAAAATCTGAGAGCATAACACGCCCCCCCCCCCCCCCCCCCCCCCCAAAAAAAAAGTGTATTTTGTTAAGTTTTGTTAGTTTTGTGTTATTTTGTTATTTTTCTTGTATTTTGTCCTTATTTTCAACTTTATTTTACGTATAATTTCACTTTTATAATATTTTAAAAGTTAAAATTGTTAGTTTAAAGTTTTTCAAAACATTAGCGCCACTACTCCCCCCTTTTTTCCTAAAAATTTTGTTTTTCTTCACTTTTGTTTTTTATTGTTGTATTTTTAAGTTTTCCGATTAATTTAAACCTTTTTCAACTTTTTAATTCCCGTACATAAGTTTTTCAAAGTAAATTTTGTTATCCTTAAGTTTTTGAAAACCTTAGTATTACTACGCGCCCCCCCCCCCCCCCCCCCCCCTTCCTTCTCTTTTAACTTCTGTTAAAAAATTCATATACCACCACCCCCTGCTCAAATTTTTGTTTTTGTTAAAATTTGTGTTATATTGCTTTATGTTGGTACTTTCTCATTATTTTTATCATTCCTATAACTTTTAAGCTTACTTTTTTCAAATTTCGTTTTAAAAAAAAAGAGTGCTAAAAGCCACGGCTTGCAACAACTATATGAGACCTCAATATCATGCTACACCAAGAAGAAAATTGAGCATTCGTGAAATTAATGCATTCTCGCCATTATCTGCTCAACTTTAACTAATTCAAAAACAACTGGATAACATAAGTGTTAAAGTTGTTCGTACTCCTAGATGTGAATTTTGTGCGGGTAACCATGCTGGTATAGAATGCCAAATGGGTAATAGCTTTTCCGCATCGGGTTTTGCACAAGATAACTACATATCAAATGAAAACCAACCTCAGTACAACCCTACTTTAGCTCCTATATTCAAGGATGGATGAACTATTCCAACATTTCTTGGAACCATCACGAAGCACTTTGGCCACCCATTATCCACCTCGAGAAAAGAAATACGACTTAGAAAAGACATATAGGGAGTTCATGGAAACCGCGGCTAACTAAAAAAGCCAAGAAGCCTCCTTCCAAAATTTAGAATCTCAAGTAAGGACTACATTAGAGGAACTTTCTGAGAGGTCTAAAGATTCTAGGCCTAGCAATACCGTAATCGACCAAAGGGAGCAAACTAACACCATAACAATGAGGGATGAGAGCACATTAGAAGAACCACCTCAACGTGATATAACCCCTAGGATAAACTCATCGCCACCAATGACCAAACCTATCTTTACCGACCCACCACCCCCAGTTATCGAAATAGAATGTCAAGCTTGTCTAACATGGTTAGAGGTTTTCGGAACAATGGATGCCTCAATGAAAAGATACAAAAAATGTCAAAAGAGAAAATTCAAGTTGTGCAAATCGAGCTCGGGAATCCCATCATTAGAGAGGGTGGAGGTGGTCGTGTAAAGAAGTGTACAAAAAGATCCACGGAAGAAAATAGTCATTGCGGGTGGATGGAGGAAACTCTATTCTTCTTCAGGACATAGGATAGATCATCATCAAAAACCTATTCAAAATAAATATGCTAGAAAATAATAAAAATAAAAGGAATATAAAATAAATGAGTTAAGGATAACAACAATTGGGTTTCCTGCCAAGAAGCGCTTAAGTTATAGTGTTTTTTTTTTTCCGCTGACTTACCAAAAAAAAAAGACTATAACTTAAGCGCTTCTTGGGAGGAAACCCAATTGTTGTTATCCTTACCTCATTTATTTTATTTTCCTTTTATTTTTATTGTTTTCTCACATATTTTGTTTAAATATGTTTTTGCAACAAGTTTGGGGATGGCCCTGATGACAACGTTCACCATCGAAAAAGTAATCCTCAAACCTGGGAAGTATCTCTCACCAGCTGTTGCGTTCTTTTTATTTCTTTCAACATTGAGTACAATGTTAACTTTAAGTTTCGGCGCTGGGAGAGACAATTTTTAAAATTTTGACAATTTTTTTTTTAAAACTTGTCCTATTTTTTTCTTTTAGAGTCGGTTTTAGTGCCTCCCAAAGTTCGGAGTCTCTGTATGGGGATGTAGATAGTTTAAGCAAATAGAAAGATTGCCTAATTTCTACAGTTTAGATCATTAGTCTTTTTAAAATTTCATTTTGAACCAGAAAACCAAAAGACAAAAAAAATTGAGAACTTATCTTCATGCTTTTTAGGCAATTTTTCTTTTTTAGCTCATTTACTTTAATTAGATTTGAATAACCTAAGAATCAATTATTTTTGTGTTCTAATTGCAAAAAACGATCTATTCCAAGGCACTATCTTGATAAAATCATGGTATTTGAGTTCACTAGTTAGCATGGCCATTTTACCTTTCTTTCTTATTCAAAGATGCTCAAATTTGAATAGATTACAGTAAGGTTATCATTTGCATAATAGATATTGAAGAGTTATGCCTAAGTCCAAGTAAAAGGAAAATATGAAAAAAAAACCAATATGATAAAAATAGAGGGAGAGAATCTCTAAGCACCGCTATCCTGTTTAAAATGTCTATCATTTGGATATGTGCTACAGTGTGACGGTTTCTTGCCTTGGTACCGCGAGTAAGTAGATCCACGGGGGTGTTTCAACAACTGGTACCCTGGGCCAACTGGAGCGGGAGCTGCCGCATTGAAAGCTCGCTACAACGGATACTTAGAAAGCTAACAAGCAACAGAGCACCGTTACAAAAAAAAAAAAAAAAAAAGGAGTAAGAGAATTTGGAGAATAATTTTTGTTTTAAGCATACTTGAGAAATCTTGTTATGAGCGGCATGATTTTTGTCTTCTACTCGTTTGAATGTCTTGACATAAGAAAGAACAGATAAACTTAATATGCTTAGCCAACTTTTGAATTCGGTTACTTTGGTGAATGATGGGGTTTTCCTTTGAAAGATTATTTTACCTTTAGAACCTTATAACTTTCAGTCACGATCATTCCTTTCTATTAGAAGTACTCCTGCTTTGAATTGTGAAAAATTCTTAAAAAGCATGAGATCCTAAGCTTTAATGATTAGCCTTACTCGAGGACAAGAAATATTTAAGTTTGGGGGAATTTTGAAAAGTCTAATTTTGTATATAATTATTCATATCATTTTAGTTCATTTTCTAACCATTGTACATCAAATCTTCATCGCTATTGCTTGCTTTTGCTTTTTTTTTCACTTCTAATGCCATTTTAGTGCAAAAACACTCATTTTGTGCAAACTCTTTCAAGGTTTTATCATAAAAATCAACAAGAGAATGCAAGATACATCAAAAAAATGCCAAAAAAGGGCTAGATACAACATTTCACACAGCTAAATCAAGGAAAGATAAGAACATGCACAACTTGCTACAATTAGCAATTTTGAGCTGCAATTCAAGTAAATCAGATGCAAGGATAAATTAAGCAATTCATTAACATGTCCCAGATGATGTCAAAACTGATTTTTGTGGCCAAATCGAAAAAAAAATGAAGAGAAACAAGCAAGAAGAGCAAGTTACAGAGAATGAAGAACAAGCCTGTACAATTGGGTGGAAAAATGGACAAATCAAATGAAAGAACCTCTTATACACTTCTAGAACATGTTCAACTTTATGTAAATGCTGATTTTGGAAGGTCCAAAGGAAGAAAAAATTGAAAAAATCAGCAAGTTGGTGAAAGCTGCAGAAATGGGCGGCAATGCCAGCAATTATGTGCAATGAGATTTAAGCTTGCTATATTTTTTATTTTAAGTAATCCCAACCTCAAATACTATGAATAGGGATGCTTGGGAGGTGTTTTATCATCAATTCATCAAGAAAAAACACAATACAAAGTTGGAATATTGATAGAAATTCATAGGGAAGAAGAAGTAGGAGAAAAGAAGTTTGGAGTGTGATTTCTTATTTTCTAGTTCTTTTCTATATTTTTCATCTTTAAGTTCGCGAATTTCTTCTTAGTTTTGTATTATATTATGTTTACCATGAACTAATTTTGTTGGTCTAAGGCTACCATGTAGCCTAAGTTGTAATATGCGCTCTCTTCCAATTCGACATTTTCAAAGTTTGTTCATTGCGTTGTTGGAGTGTTTATCATTATTCTTTATGAGTTTTGAATCCTTGATTACCATCCAAAGCCCATAAAGATTCATAATGAGTCCAAGAGAAGATTTATGATGATTGCCAAGGTGATAAATTCCACAAATTGAGCGAATACTCGAGAGAGATTAACGCGATTTGTGTGGCCTTAAGTGAAAACCATGGATCCTCAAAACTCTTATCTCATTTAAATTCCTGCAAGATATTACTGAGTTAATATGTAAGAGAGCATGTTAAATATTGCTCGAGAGAGAATATTTGGTAAATTAGGTTTTTGATCATCAACACGTAATAGCAACTTGAATATCAAGAATAAAAAGGCGTAGTAATGCGACTAGGTAAAATCAGATGCCTTGGATCTTATTCAATCATAAAAATCAGAAAAATTTATAAAAATAATTCAGTAAACACTTTTGTTCTTTTTTATTTTCTTTTTTTTTCATAACAAAAATTTCAATTTTCGATCTTTCAAATAGTGCTAAAGCCACTAATTTTGGTACTCACTCAATAGTCAACCCCTGTAGGAATGATCCTCTACTCACTCTTTTTATTACTTGGTACAACTTAGTGCACTTTGCTAAGCATACACCAAGTAAGGAATCATGTTTTTGGTGCCTTTGCCGGGTATTGTCCTTATTTGAGTGATTTCAGTATCATCTTGTTTTAGTACTAATTTGAAAACTTGCAAAATATTTCTCATATTTGATGAAGATTCTTTTATTCCATTCATTTTATTTATTTTGTTTCATTTTTAAAGCAATTTGTTTTGTAAAATCCGCATAGCATAACCCCCCCCCAAAAAATGTATTTTGTTAAGTTTTGTTAGTTTTGTGTTATTTTGTTATTTTTCTTGTATTTTGTCCTTATTTTCAACTTTATTTTACTTATAATTTCACTTTTCTAAGTTTTTAAAAGTTAAAATTGCTGTTTTAAAATTTTTCAAAACATTAGCGCCCCTACTCCCCCCCTTTTTTCTAAAAATTTTGTTTTTAAGTTTTCTAATTTGTTTTATCCTTTTTTCAACTTTTTAATAAAAAAAAAGAGCTAAAAGTGATGGCTTGCGACAACTATATTAGACCTCAATACCATGCTATGCCGAGAAGACAATTGAGCATTCATGAAATTAATGCATTCTCGTCGTTATTTGCTCAACTCTCACTAAATCAAAAACAACTGGATAACATAAGTATTAAAGTTGTTCGTACTCTTGGATGCGAATTTTGTGCCCGTAACCATGTTGGTATAGAATGCCAAATGGGTAATAGCTTTTCCGCATCGGGTTTTGCACAAGACAACTGCAAGAAAATTTATAACCAACCCCAGTACAACCCCTACTCTAGCACCTATAGTCAAGGATCGATGAACTGTTCTACCTTTTCTTGGAACCGTCGCGAAGCACCTTGGTCACCCACTTATCCATCTCAAGAAAAGAAATACGACTTAGAAAAGACATTCAGGGAGTTCATGGAAACCGCGACTAACTTAAAAAACCTAGAAGCCTCCATCCAAAGTCTAGAATCTCAAGTAAGGACTACATTAGAGGAACTTTATGAGAGGTCTAAGGATTCCTTGCCTAGCAACACCGTCACCGACCTAGGGGTGCAAACTAACGCCATAATATTAAGGGAGGAGAACACATTATAAGAACCACCTTAATATGACATAACCCCCATGATAGACTCATCGCCACCAATGACAAAACCTATCTTGACCGACCCACCACCCCTAGTTATCAAAATAGAATGTCGAGCTTGTCTAACATGGTCAGAGGTTTTCGGAATTAAGTGAAAAGTTACAGAAAAGGTCAAAAAAGAAAATTCAAGTTGTGGAACATTAAGCTCAGGAATCCCATCATTAGAGAAGATGGAGGTGGTCGGGTAAAGAAGTGTACAAAGAAGATCCAAGGAAGAAAATTGTCATTGAGGGTGGATGGAGGAAACTCTATTCTTCTTCAGGACGCAGGATAGATCATCATCAAAAAGTGGAGCTAACGACTATAACTTAAGCACTTCTTGGGACGAAAATCAATTGTTCTTATCCTTACTTCATTTATTTGATTTTCCTTTTATTTTAATTATTTTCTCACATATTTTGTTTAAATAAGTTTTTGAAACAAGTTTGGGGATGGCCTGATGACAACATTCACCATCAAAAAGTAATCCTCAAACCTGGGAAGCATCTCTCACCAACTGTTGCGTTCTTTTTAGTCCTTTCAACATTGAGGATAATGTTAACATGTCTTATTTTATCTCTTAGAGTTGGTTTTAGTGCCTCCCAAAGTTCAGAGCCTTTGTATGGGGATGTAGATAGTGTCAGCCAACAAAAAGATCGTCTAATTTCTATAGTTTAGATCATTAGTCTTTTAAAATTTAATTTTGAACCAAAAAACCAAAAGGCAAAAAAAATTGAGAACTTATCTTTATGCTTTTTAGGCAATTTTTCTATTTTTTTTAGCTCATTTACTTTAATTAGATTTGAATAACCTAAGAATCAATTGTTTTTGTGTTCTAACTGCAAAACACGATCCATTCCAAGGCACTATCTTGATAAAATCGTGGTATTTAAGTTCACTAGTTAGCATGGCCATTTTACCTTTCTTTTCGATTCAAAGATGCTCAAATTTGAATAGATTACAGTAAGATTATCATTTGCATAATAGATATTGAAGAGTTTTGCCTAGGTCCTAGTAAAAGGAAAATATGAAAAAAAAAATATCAATATAATAAAAATAGAGGGAGAGAATCACTAAGCACCGCTATCCTGTTCAAAAATGTTTATCATTTGGATATGTGCTACGGTGTGACGGTTTCTTGCCTTGGTACCTCGAGTAAGTAGATCCATGGGCGTGTTTCAATAACTAGTACCCTGGGCCAACTGTAACGGGAGCTGCCGCATTGAAAGCTTGCTACAACGGGTACTTAGAAAGCTAACAAGCAACAGAGCACCATTAAAAAAAAAAAAAAAAAAAGGAGTAAGAGAATTTGGTGAATAATTTTAGTTCTGAGCATACTTGAGAAATCTTGTGATGAGCAGCATGATTTTTTTCTTCCACTCGTTTGAATGTCTTGACATTAGAAAAAACAGATAAACTCAATATGCTTAGCCAAGTTTTGAATTGGGCTACTTTGGTGAATGATGGGTTTTTCCTTTGAAAGATTATTTTACCTTTAGAACCTTATAACTTTCAGACTCGATCATTCCTTTCTATTCGAAGTACTCCTGCTTTGAATTGTGAGAAATTCTTAAAAAGAATGAGATCCTAAGCTTTAATGATTAGCCTTACTCGAGGATGAAAAATATTTAAGTTTGGGGGCATTTTGATAAGTCTAATTTAGTACATAATCATTCATATCATTTTAGTTCATTTTCTAATCATTATACATCAAAGTTTTTTCGTTGTTGCTTGCTTTTGCTCTTTTTCGCTTCTAATGCCATTTTCGTGCAAAAATAGTCATTTTGTGCCAAATATTGCAAGGTTTTATCATAAAAATCAACAAGATAATGCAAGATACATTAAAAAAAATATGCAAAAAAAGGGCTAGGAACAACATGTTATACCGCTAAATCAAGGAAAGGCAAGAACATGTACCATTTGTGGCAATTAGCAATTTTGGGTGGCAATTCAAGAAAATCAAATGCAAGGATGAATTAAAAAATTCACTAACATGTCCTAGATGATGTCGAAACTGATTTTGGCGGCCAAAGAGAAAAAAAATGTAGAGAAACAAGCAAGAACATCAAGTTACAGAGAACGAAGAACAAGCATGTACAATTGGGTGGCAAATGGACAAATCAAGTGAAAGAACCTCTTGTACACTTCTAGAGTATGTCCAACTTTATGTAAATGCTGATTTTGGGTGGTCCAAAGGAAGAAAAAATCAGCAAGTTGGTGAAAGCTACAGAAATGGACGGCAATGCCATCAATTTGATGCAATGAGATTTAAGCTTGCTATATTTTTTATTTTAAGTAATCCCAACCTCAGATACTATGAATAGGGATGCTTGGGAGGTATTTTATCATCAATTCATCAAGAAAAAACACAATACAAAGTTGGAATATTGGTAGAAATTCATAGGGAAGAAGAAGCAGAAGAAAAGAAGTTTGGTGTGTGGTTTCTTATTTCCTAGTTCTTTTCTTTATTTTTCTTCTTCTTTTCTTTATTTTTCTTCTTTAAGTTCATGAATTTTTTCTTTTTTTTTTATTATATTATGTTTAATTTGAACTAATTTTGTTGTAATATGCACTCTCTTCTAATTTGACTTTTTCAAAGTTTGTTTATTGCGTCGTTGGAGTGTTTATCATTATTCTTCTTGAGTTTTGAATGCTTAATTACCATCCAAAGCCCATAATGATTCATAATGATCCAAAAGGAGATTTATGATAATTGCTAGGGTGATAAATTCCACAAATAGAGCGAATGCTACAGAGAGATTAACGCAATTTGTGTGGTCTTAAGTGAAAAACCATGAATCTTCAAAACTCCTATCTTATTTAACTTCGTGCAGGAGATTATTGAGTTAATATGTAAGAGAGCATTCTAAATTATGCTCGAGAGAGAATATTTGGTAAATTAGGTTTTTGACCATCAACAAGTTATAACAACTTGAATATCGAGAATAGAAAGGCGTATTAATGCAACTCGGTAAAATCGGATGCCTTGGATCTTATTCGATCATAAAAATCAGAAAAATTTATTAAAAAATTCAGTAAACGCATTTGTTCTTTTTTTTTGTTTTTTTTCATAGCAAAAATTTTAATTTTCGATTTTTTAAATAGTGTTAAAGCTGCTAATTTCGGTACTCACTCAATAATCAACCCTTGTGGGAATGGTACTCTACTCACTCTTTATTACTTGATACAACTTAGTGCACTTTGCTAAGCATACACAAAGTAAGGCATCATGTTTTTGGCACCGTTGCCGGGTATTGTCCTTATTTTAGTGATATCAATACCATAGAGTTTTAGTACTAATTTGAAGTTCTTTTGTCAAAACTTGCAAACTTTTTCTCACATTTGATGAAGAATCTTTTATTTCATTCATTTTATTTATTTTGTTTGATTTGTAAAGCTATTTTTTTGTAAAATCCGTATAGAATAACCACCCCCCCCCCCCCCCCCCCCCCCAAAAAAAATTGTATTTTGTTAAGTTTTGTGTTATTTTGTTGTTTTTCTTGTATTTTGTCTTTATTTTCATCTTTCTTTTACGTATAATTTCACTTTGCTAAGATTTTAAAAGTTAAAATTGCTATTTAATATTTTTCAAAACATTAGTGTCACTACTCCCCCCCTATTTTTCTAAAAATTTAGTTTTTCCAAACTTTTGTTTTATTTTGTTGTATTTTTATGTTTTCTAATTAGTTTTAACCTTTTTCAACTTTTTAATTCCCGTACATAAGTTTTTCAAAGTAAATTTTGTTATCTTTAAGTTTTTCAAAACCTTAGTGGTACTGCGCCCCCGCTTCTTTAAACTTCTCTTGAAAAATTCATATACCACCACCCCCTATCTCAATTTTGGTTTTTGTTAAAATTTGTGTTGTATTGCAACATGTTGGAACTTTCTCATTATTTTTATCTTTCCAATAACATTTAAGTTGAGTTTTATAGTATTTTGTTAAAAAAAGAAAAAGAGAGGGCTAGAAGTGACGGCTTGCAACAACTATATAAGACCTCAATATCATGCTATACCGTGAAGACAATTGAGTATTCGTGAAATTAATGCATTATAGTCGTTATCTTCTCAACTCTCACTAATTCAAAAACAATTGGATAACATAAGTGTTAAAGTTGTTCGTACTCCTGGATCTGAATTTTGTGCTGCTAACCATGCTGGTATAAATTGTCAAATGGGTAACAGCTTTTCCGCATTGGGTTTTGAACAAGATAACTACATATAAAATTAAAACCAACCTCAGCACTACCCCTACTCTAGCGCCTATAGTCAATGATGGATGAACTATTCTAACTTTTCTTGGAACCATCACGAAGCACCTTGGTCACCCACTTATCCATCTCAAGAAAAGAAATACGACTTAGAAAAAACATTTAGGGAGTTCATGGAAACCACAGCTAACTTAAAAAGCCGAGAAGCCTCCTTCAAAAATTTAGATTCTTAAGTAAGGACTACATTAGAGGAACTTTCTGAGAGGTCTAAAGATTCCTTGCCTAGCAATAATGCCACCAACCTAGGGGAGCAAACTAACGTGATAACATGAAGGGATGAGAACACATTAGAAGAACCACCTCAATGTGATATAACCCCCATGATAGACTCATTGCCGCCAATGACCAAACCTATCTTGACTGACCCACCACCCCCACTTATCAAAATAGAATGTCAAGCTTGTCTAACATGGTCAGAGGTTTTCGGAACCATGGATGCCCCAGTGAAAAGATACAGAAAAGGCCAAAAAAGAAAATTCAAGTTGTGGCACATTAAGCTCAGGAATCCCATCATTAGAGGAAACTCTATTCTTCTTCAGGACACGGGATAGATCATCATCAAAAAGTGGAGCTAACGACTATAACTTAACGCTTCTTGGGAGGAAACCTAATTGTTCTTATCGTTACTTCATTTATTTTATTTTCCTTTTATTTTGATTATTTTCTCATATATTTTGTTTAAATAAGTTTCTGAAACAAGTTTGGGGATGGCCCGATTACAACGTGCACCATCAAAAAGTAATCCTCAAACCTGGGCAGTATCTCTCACTGACTGTTGCGTTCTTTTTATTCCTTTCAACATTGAGGACAATGTTAACTTTATGTTTGGGGGTTGGGAGGGGCAATTTTTGAAATTTTGAAGTTTTTTTTTGAAAAATCTTTTAGAGTCGATTTTTGTGCCTCCCAAAGTTCGGAGTCTTTGTATGGGGATGTAGTTAGTGTTATCAAACAAAAAAGATTATCTAATTTCTACAGTTTAGATCCTTAGTTGTTTTAAAATTTCATTTTGAACCAGAAAACCAAAAGGCAAAAAAAATTGAGAACTTATCTTCATGCTTTTTAGTCAATTTTTTTTAGCTCATTTACTTTTATTAGATTTGAATAACCTAAAAATCAATTTTTTTTCTAATCTAATTGCAAAACACGATCTATTCCAGGGCACTATCTTGATAAAATCATGGTATTTTAATTCCCTAGTTAGCATGGCCGTTTTACCTTTCTTTCCTATTAAAAGATGCTCAAATTTGAATAAATTGCTGTAAGATTATCATTTGCATAATAAATATTGAAGAGTTATGCCTAAGTCTGAGTAAACGGTAAATATGAAAAAAAAAAACCAAAATAATAAAAATAGAGCGAGAGAATCACTAAGCACCGCTATCCTGTTCAAAAACGTCTATCATTTGGATATGTGTTGCGGTGTGACGGTTTCTTGCCTTGGTACTTCAAGTAAGTAGATCCAGAGGGGTGTTTCAACAATTGGTACCTGGGCTAATTGGAACTGGAGCTACCACATTGAAAGCTCGCTACAACGGGTACTTAGAAAGCTAACAAGCAACAGAGCACCATTAAAAAAAAAGGAGTAAGAGAATTTGGTGAATATTTTTTGTTTTGAGGTCTTCTATTCGTTTGAATGTCTTGAAATTAGAAAGAACAGATAAACTTAACATGTTTAGCCAACTTTTGAATTGGGTTACCTTGGTGAATGATGGGTTTTTCCGTGGAAAGATTATTTTACCTTTAGAACCTTATAACTATCAGTCTCGATCATTCCTTTCTATTAGAAGTACTCCTGCTTTGAATTGTGATAAATTCTCAAAAAGCATGAGATCCTAAGCTTTAATGATTACCCTTACTCGAGGACGAGAAATATTTAAGTTTGGGGGCATTTTGATAAGTCTAATTTAGTATATAATTATTCATATCATTTTAGTCCATTTCCTAGCCACTATACATCAAATTTTTATTGCTATTGCTTATTTTTGCTCTTTCTCGCATCTAATGCCATATTCGTGCAAAAACACTCATTTTGTGCAAAATCTTGCAAGGTTTTATCATAAAAATCAACAAGTGAATGCAAGATATATATATAAAAAAAAAAAGCCAAAAGAAAGGGCTAGATACAACATTTTATACAGCTAAATCAAGGAAAGACAACAACAAGTACCATTTGCAACAATTAGAGATTTTGGGCGGCAATTCAATCAAATCAGATGCAAGGATGATTTAAACAATTCATTAACATGTCAAAGATGATGTCGAAACTGATTTTGGGCAGCCAAAGCAAAACAAAATGAAGAGAAACAAGCAAGAACAGCAAGTTACAGAGAATGAAGAACAAGCATGTGCGATTGGGAGGCGAAATGGACAAATCAAGTGAAAGAACCTCTTGTACACTTCTAGAACATGTTCAACTTTATGTAAATGCAGATTTTGGGTTGTCCAAAGGAACAAAAAATGGAAAAAATCAGCAAGTTGGTGAAAGCTGCAGAAATAGGTGGTAATGCCAGCAATTTGGTGCAATGAGATTTAAGCTGGCTAAATTTTTTATTTTAAGTAATCCCAAACTCAAATAGCACTAATAGGATGCTTGGGAGGTGTTTTATCATCAATTCATAAAAAAAAAAACCGCAATTCAAAGTAGGAATATAGGTAGAAATTCATAGGAAAAAGGAGGAGAAAAGAATTTTAGTGTGTGATTTCTTATTTTCTAGTTCTTTTCTATATTTTTATTCTTTAAGTTCATGAATTTTTTTCTTAGTTTTGTATTATATTATGTTTATCATGAATAATTTTGTTGTTCCAGGGCTACAATGTAGCATAAGTTGTAATATACGCCCTCTTCTAATTCGACATTTTCAAAGTTATTTTATTGCGCTCTTTGAGTGTTTATCACTGTTCTTCATGAGTTTTAAATGCCTGATCATCCTCCAAGGCCCATAATGATTCATAATGAGTCCAAGAGGAGATTTATGATGATTGCTAAGGTGATAAATGCCACAAACGGAGCAAATTCTCGAGAGAGATTAACGCGATTTGTGTGGTCTTAAGTGAAAACCACGGATCTTCAAAACTCCTACCTTATTTAAATTCCTGCAAGAGATTGATGAGTTGATATGTAAGAGAGCATGCTAAATATTTTTTGAGAGAGAATATTCGGTAAATTAGGTTTTCGATCATCAACACGTAATAACAACTTGAGTATCAAGAATAGAAAGGCGTATTAATGCAACTAAGTGAAATTAGATGCCTTAGATCTACTTCAATCATACAAATCTGAAAATGTCATAAAAAAAATTCATTAAACACTTTTGTTCTTTTTTAATTTTTTTTTTCACAACAAAAATTTCAATTTTCCGTCTGTAAAATAGTGCTAAAGCTACAAATTTCGGTACTCACTCAAAAATCAATCCCCGTGGGATTGATGCCCAACTTAGTGCACTTTACGAAGCGTACACCACGTAATTTTGGGCGGCAATTCTTGCAAATCAGATGCAAGGATGAATTAAACAATCCATTAACATGTCCCAGATGATATGGAAACTGATTTTGGGAGGCCAAAGCGGAAAAAATTGAAGAGAAACAAGCAAGAACAGGAAGTTACAGAGAACGAAGAACAAGCCTATACAATTGGGTGGCAAAATGGACAAACCAAGTGAAAGAACCTCTTGTACACATCTAGAACATGTTCAACTTTATGGAAATGCTGATTTTGGGCAGTACAAAGGAAAAAAAAAATTGAAAAAATCAGCAAGTTTGAGAAAGCTGCAGAAATGGGTGGTAATGCTAACAATTTAGTGCATTGAGATTTAAGATTGCTATATTTTTTATTTTAAGAAATCCCAAACTCAAATAATATAAATAGGATGCTTGGGAGGTGTTTTATCATCAATTCATCCAGAAAAAAACACAATACAAAGTAGAAATATAGGTAGAAATTCATAAGAAAGAAGGAGGAGAAAAGAAGTTTGGTGTGTGATTTCTTATTTTCTAGTTCTTTTCTATATTTTTCTTCTTTAAGTTCATGAAGTTTTTCTTAGTTTTGTATTATATTATGTTTATCATGAACTAATTTTGTTGTTCTAAGGCTACAATGTAGCGTAAATTGTAATATACGCCCTCTTCTAATTCGACACTTTCAAAGTATGTTTATTGCATTGTTTGAGTGTTTATCTTTGTTCTTCATGAGTTTTGAATGCTTGATCACTGTCCAAAGCCTATAATGATTCATAATGAGTCCAAGAGGAGAATTATGATGATTGCTAAAGTGATAAATACCACAAACTAAGCAAATGCTCGAGAGAGATTAACGCGATTTGTGTGGTCTTATGTGAAAACCATTGATCTTCAAACCTCCTATCTTATTCAAATTTCTGCTAGAGATTGATGAGTTAATATATAAGCAAGCATGGTAAATATTGCTCGAGAGAGAATATTTGGTAAATTAGGTTTTCGACCATCAACACATAATAACAACTTGAATATCGAGAATAGAAAGGCGTATTAATGCAACTAGATGAAATCAGATGCCTTGGATCTTATTCAATCATAAAAATAAGAAAACTTTATAAAAAAAAAAATTCAGTAAACACTTTTGTTCTTTTTTATTTTGTTTTTTTTCTTAACAAAAATTTCAATATTCGGTCTTTCAAATAGTGATAAAGCTACTAATTTCGGTACTTACTCAATAATCAATCCTCGTGGGAATGATACTCTACTCACTCTTTATTATTTGATTCGGCTTAGTGCACTTTTCTGAGCATACACCAAGTATGGTATCATGTTTTTGGTGCCGTTGCCGGGTAATGTCCTTATTTGAGTTATATCAGTACCATCTAGTTTTAGTACTAATTTAAAGTTCTTTTGTAAAAACTCACAAACTTTTTGGCACATTTGAAGAAGAATCTTTTATTTCATTCATTTTGTTTATTTTGTTTGATTTGTAAAGCTATTTCTTTGTAAAATCCGTATAGCATAACCCCCCCCCCCCCCCCCCCCCCCCCCCCCCCCCCGGCCCAAAAAAAATTTGTATTTTGTTAAGTTTTGTGTTATTTTGTTATTTTTCTTGTATTGCGTCTTTATTTTCATCTTTCTTTTACTTATAATTTCACTTTGCTAAGATTTTAAATGTTAAAATTGTTATTTTAAACTTATTTGAAACATTAGCGTCACTCCTCCCCCCTTTTTTCCTAAAAATTTGGCTTTTCTTAACTTTCTTTTATATAGTTGTATTTTTAAGTTTTCTAATTAGTTTTAACCACTTTTTAATTTTTTAATTCACGTACTTAAGTTTTTCAAAGTTAATTTTTTTGTCTTTAAGTTTTTCAAAACCTTAGTATTGCTACGCCATTGCTACGCCACCCCCCCCCCCCCCCCCCCCCCCTCTTCTATTAACTTCTCTTGAAAAATTCATATACCACCACCCCCTACCTCAATTTTGGATTTTGTTAAAATTTGTGTTACATTGCAATATGTTGGTACTTTCTTATTATTTTTATCTTTCCTACAACTTTTAAGTTTAGTTTTTTTCGTATTTTGTTTTAAAAAAAAAAAAAAGCGATCTAAAATTGACAGCTTGCAACAACTACATGATGTTGAAAAATTAGTAATAAAACAGTAAAATAAAACAGGTCACAGCTATCAGATTTGGTGTTAAATTCATGTGAAATCGCAGCGAAGAATTTTTTAGCAAATACTGTTAAATTGAAGTAAAACAACAATAAAATGACCAGCTACGATAAACGCAGCAAGAACTCTGTAATTTCAGCTAGTAAAATGACAGTTTAACACTTAAGGTTTTTTACAGAAGAATTGTAATAAGATTCCAGTAATGTGGACTATAATTCTGCAGCAAACCTAACTGAAACGAGCAGCACAAAACACTGAAACACAATTAAAATTACAGCAAGAAAATCTCTTTAAAATGCAGTAAAATACTACAATAAAAATACTGCAAAAAATATGCAGGTTAAAATTCAGCAGTAACATTTCAAAAACGCCGTAGTGCGGAATTGACGCAAATTATCTAAACACAGCAATCAAATGATACCAAGAGTTGAGAGATTGAATATAATACCAAAGATACCACATCGTGAGAAATACCACTGTCCTAAAAGACGATTTCGCCGTTGCTCCGGTGCAAACAGTGTTACCGGCGGCCGTCCTCCAGGATTAACGCAATCTAACTCTTAATGTGCACTCGTTAATTGCCGGGTAGGAACACCTCGAACTTTGCCCAATGTGAAGAAGGGAGAGAAGTATGGACCGAGAGAGAGAGAGATTAGGAAGATAACTATTGGTATATTTTTATGCACTATGTTGGCTGCGTTTTTACACTGAAATGTTGGAGAATTATCAGTACTAATCCCAATAGTTAAGGGATAGCAGTTAAATACAATCCCAACAGCCATAAACGCATGTAATTAATTACAACGATAAAATAACGGGCGTAATAAATTACAACGGCCATATTATTTAATTAATCATGAATATCAACAGTCATATTTTAGTGACATTAAGCGGCTGTAGGTAAACGGGCTTTGAAAAAATTATGTTCTCATTGTACTTAAGATTAGCTTGTATCAGTTTTCCAACAATCCCCCACAAAGGATACAAGCGAAGAAAGGACTAGACTGGGCAAAGGGAGTTTGGTTTTTCAGTGCCGATGTCTTGCGACTTGAATCGTCACCTAGTGTAACCCAAGTTTAGGGCCAACATCTTGCAAGGTGACTTTAGTCTTGAACCTCACAAGGGGTTGTATAGTCTTCCACTTGGACACATACCGAACTCCAGATCTCGGCAACTCCTGCGGGTTGGCTCGTTGAATCGGCCATGCGCTCGTCCTAGATATTCATAGGTGCTCTAGAAGGCAAGTCTCAAATCCTTCATAGGGAGCGGCCAGACTCCCACACCTATATAGGTAGATCCCATCAAGTGTGTGTTACCTCACACCACCAATCATATGGCTATGGGTCCATTAAAAGCTAAACCTCAACCTTACCCCTGGTAACATATAGACAATGTCCGTCATGTGTAAGTCGTGCTTACACTGCTAACATACAGCATTGGACCCGTCTCCGCACTGTCACACCATAGGGAGGGACAACATAAAATATAGTGCATATCTTGAATGAAACTATGACTTCTCACATTGAACCTGTTAAAACCGTTGGATACATCACATTTTATTCCTGTATAGACTTTAATCCTATCCCCCTCGATGTTTCTACAATCATTTTATGACAAATGCCTTTTGTCAAAGTATCCGCAAGATTCTTTTCAGACTTTACATAGTCTAGTGATATCACTCCACTTTCTAGTAGATCTTTCACCATCTTATGCCTAAGACGAATGTGTCTCCTCTTGCCATTATAAACCTTGTTCTTAGCCACAGCAATTGCAGCTTAACTATCACAGTGAAGTGACACTGATGGAGCTGGAAGCCCCCACAATGGCACATCTCCCTGTAGACTCCTTAGCCACTCGGCTTCATGACTTGCCAACTCAAGAGCAATAAACTCAGATTCCATAGTAGACGTGGCAGTACAAGATTGCTGAGATGATTTCCATGATATAGCACCTCCAGCTAGTGTGAACACATGTCCACTAGTGGAATTAATTTCATCATTATCAGACACCCAATTGGCGTCGCAATACCCTTCTAATACAGCGGGAAACTTTCTATAATGAAGTCCCCAATCCATGGATCCTTTCAAATATTTAAGCAATGTTTTTAACGCATTCCAATGCACTTGATTAGGATTATGTGTGTATCTACTGGGTCTACTTACAGCATATGCAATGTCAGGTCTAGCATAATTCATTAGAAACATAACACTACCAATTATCTTGGCATACACAGATTGGCACATAGCAACACCTTTATGTTTAGTTAAATGTACACTGGGATCATAAGGTGTTCTAAAAGGATTAGTATTGATCATATTGAACTTTTTAAGTATCTTATCAACATAGTGAGACTGGTTTAAGCTTATGCCTTCTGGAGTTTTCACAATTTTAACTCCTAAAATCACATCTGCCTCACCCATATCTTTCATTTCAAATTTAGAGCATATAAAGTTTTTCGTATCATTGACAACATTCAAGTCTGTGCCAAATATTAGCATATCATCAACATATAGATAAATTATTACACATCCATTTGAATCAAACTTAGAATACACACATGAATCACCATTGTTTACAAGAAAATTATTAGCCACTAGCGTGGTGTTAAATTTCTCGTGCCACTGTTTAGGTGCCTGTTTGAGACCATATAGAGATTTTACAAGTTTACAAACTTTATTTTCATTACCAGGAACCACAAAACCCTTAGGTTGCTTCATGTAAATCTTTTCATCTAGGTCACCATTAAGGAATGCTGTTTTAACAACCATTTGATGCACTACTAAATCATGGACGGACGCAAGGGCGATCAAAGCTCTAAGCGTGGCAATTTTAGCAACAGGTGAATAAACATCAAAATAATCTAACCCTGTTTCTGGGTATAACCCTTAGGCACTAACCTCGCCTTAAACTTGTCAATTGTCCCATCAGCCTTTATTTTCTTTCTAAAGACCCACTTGCAACCGATTGGCTTACAACCTCTAGGAAGGTCTACCAATTCTCATGTATGGTTACCTAGAATTGATTCTAGTTCACTATTAATGGCTTCTTTCCAAGAGGTAGAGTCAACTGACCTTATGGCCTCATCGTAGGTTTTAGGGTCTTCTTCTAACATATAGACATTTGCAATTTCTTCATTTATGAATCTTCTGATAGGAAAGTGGTTACAAAGTCAGGCCCAAAGTTGGTTTCTTTCCTAGCTCTTTCACTCCTCTGAATTCAGGAGTGTCTATATCGTTAGCATTATCATGACTAGCAGTTACATTATGAGAAGGCAAACTAGTAGGTTCTGCATCATTAGACTTTAAGGGAAATATATGTTCAAAGAATTCAGCATCACTAGATTCCATGGTACTACCACATGCATATGAATCATTAGATCCCTTAATTAAAAAACGATAAGCAGCATTGTGATGACCATATCCGATAAAAATAGAATTAACAGTCTTAGGTCCAATTCTGCTACGTTTAAAGTCAGGTAACCCAACCTTAGCTAGACACCCCCACACTTTTAAATATTTTAGATTAGGCGCATAACCTTTCCACATTTCATATGGGGTTTTATCGAATTTTTTATGAGGAACTCTATTAAGTACATGACAAGCAGATAGTATCGCCTCCCCCCACATGTTGTCAGGTAGTCCAGAACTGATAAGCATAGCATTCATCATACCCTTTAAGGTTCTATTTCTCCTCTCTGCAACACCATTAGACTGTGGGCAGTAGGGTGGGCTTCGCTCATGTATTTTTCCATTTTCCTCGCAGAATCTTTCTAGAGAGGTTGGATCATATTTACCTCCTCTGTCAGACCTAACTCTTTTAATTTTCCTTCCTAACTAATTTTGTACTTCGGCTTTATATTTTAAAAACATTTCTATAGCATTGAATATCTAGAGTGATCATCTACAAAGGTTTTGTAGTATCTTTTTCCACCTCCACTCATCAGACTTTTATAGTCTCCTAAGTCAGTATGAACTAGTTTAAGAAGTTCAGTTCGTCTCTCAATAGACCTAAAGGGTTTTTTAGCATATTTAGCTTCTACACATACTTCACACTTATTAAAGTTGATATCACTGAAGTTAGGGATCATGTTCATTTTCTTAAGCCGTTTAATTGATTCAACATTTATATGTCCTAAGCGAGCATGCCACAATTCAAGAGATTCAACAATATAAGCAGAAGAGGTACTAGCGATGTTATTCATGCCAACAACATCAAGGACAAAGAGACCACCATTACAAAAACCCTTAACCACATATTCTCCATTCCTAGTTAGGACTAATTTGTCTGAGTTAAAGGATAATTTCAACCTAACTTTGATAAAAAGACTACCCGAAATTAAATTTCTACGCATATCAGACACATGCAGCACATTCGTTAAAGTAAGAAATTTTTCAGAAGTGAGTTTTAAAGAAATCTTCCCTTTTCTAAGGATTGGTGCAGCTACTGAATTACCCATAAAGACCACCTCTCCATCGAACATCTTCTGGTATTCCTGGAACATGCTTCTGTTTGTGCAGATGTGCCTGGTAGCCCCGGTATCCACTATCCACTCAATCAAGTTGTTGACCAGGTTCACCTCTGAGACAACAACTATAATGTTCTCCACTTCTACAAGGTGGGCTTTGTTCTTCGAGTCTTTAGGCTTTTTACTGCTGCAGTCTTTGGCCATATGTCCACGTTTTCCACAGTGATAGCAATCTTCGAGGAATTTGTTGTTCGGCTTTTGAATCTTTCCACCGGGCTTGAAATTTGGGTGATGCTTTTTTCCTTTTTTCTTGAACCTGTCTACATTACTAGGCCTAGCTTCAACAATATTAGCTTTAGAATGGTCGGAGTACGCGTACCCCCTGTCCTTAAGCCTATTTTCTTCTTCAATTTTTAAGTGGTTTATTAACTCCTCTAATGTTAAGTCCTTCTTTTTGTGCATGAGTAAATTTCGGTAATCCTTCCAGGAAGGTGGAAGTTTTTTAATTAAAACATATGCTTGAGTTATTTCGCAAATTTTAAGGCCTTCTGACAAAAGAGTAGTTATAATATTTTCATATTCATGGACTTGTTCGATTATTGGTTTGTTGTCCATGAATTTGAAATCTAACCACTTACTAACTGCATATTTCCTAGTACCAGCATCATCACCCCCATATTTTTCTGTAGGGAATCCCAAATTTCTTTTGCCGTGGATAATTTTACATAGATATCAAAAAGCCCATCACTCATGTAATGTAGCAAATTTCCCCTACAGGTTAGGTCATCAATGGTGAATTTTTCGTCATAAGCTTTTTTTCTCATTCTCACCTTCAGATGCCTTTTTCTCGCAGAGCACGTAATCAAGACATACTAATTGTAGGAAAAACAGAATTTTTTGGGACCACCTCTTATAGTTCTTCCCGTCAAGAGGCTTAACCTTAGACATGTCAGGAAGGGGTATTTTTGTTTCCTTGTTCAAATATTAGTACGTCCAAAATCGTCTTTTAGATTCTTGAAAAATTAGTAATAAAACAGTAAAATAAAACAAGTCACGGCTACCGGATTTGGTGTTAAATTCAAGCTTTTGAGGAAATATTGTTAAATTGCAGGAAAACAGCAATAAAATCACTAGCTAGGAAAAAAGCAGCAAGAACTCTGTAATTTCAGCAAGTAAAATGACATTTTAACACTTAAGTTTTTCTGCAGAAGAATTGTAATAAGATTCCAGTAATGTGGACTATAATTCTGCAGCAAACCTAACTGAGACGAGCAGCACAAATCACCAAAACACATAAAATTATAGCAGGAAAATATCTTTAAAATGCAGTAAAATACTGCAGTAAAAATACTGCAGGTTAAAATTCAGCAGTAAAATTCTAGAAATGCCGCAGTACGGAATTGACGCAAATTATCTAAACACAACAATCAAATGATACCAAGAGTTGAGAGATTGAATATAATACCGAAGATACCACGTCGGGGAAAATACCACTGTCCTAAAAGACGATTTCGCAGCGGCTCCGATGCAAACAGTGTTGCCGGCGGCCGTCCTCCAGGATTAACGCGATCCGACTCTTAACATGCACTCGTTAATTGCCGGGTAGGAACACCTCGAACTCTGCCCAATGTGAAGAAGGGAGAGAAGTATGGACCGAAAGAGAGAGAGATTAGGAAGATAACTATTGGTATATTTTTATGCACTATGTTGGCTGCATTTTTGTACTGAAATGTTGGAGAATTATCAGTACTAATTCCAATAGTTAAGGGATAGCAGTTAAATACAATCCCAACAAGCATAAACGTATGTATTAATTACAACGATAAAATAACAGACGTAATAAATTACAACGGCTATATTACTTAATTAATCATGAATATCAACAGTCACATTTTAGTGACATTAAAAGGCTACAGGTAAACGGGTTTTGAAAAAATTATGTTCTCATTGTACTTAAGATTAGCTTGTATCATTTTTCCAACACATGAGACCTCAATATCACCCTATACCAAGAAGACAATTGAGCATTCGTGAAATTAGTGCATTCTCGTCATTATCTACTCAACTCTCACTAATTCAAAAACAACTGGATAACATAAGTGTTAAAGTTGTTCGTACTCCTAGATGTGAATTTTTTTCTTAGTTTTGTATTATATTATGTTTATCATGAACCAATTTTGGATTTCCAGGGCTACAATGTAGCGTAAGTTGTAATATACGCCCTATTCTAATTCGATATTTTCAAAGTTATTTCATTGCGTTCTTTGAGTGTTTATCATTGTTCTTAATGAGTTTTAAATGCATGATCATCCTCCAAAGCCTATAATGATTGAAAATGAGTCCAAGAGGAGATTTATGATGATTGCTAAGGTGATAAAAGCCAAAAACTGAGCAAATACTCGAGAGAGATTAACGCGATTTGTGTGGTCTTAAGTGAAAACCACGGATCCTCAAAACTCCTATCTTATTTAAATTCCTGCAAGAGATTGATGAGTTGATATGTAAGAGAGCATGCTAAATATTTTTTGAGAGAGAATATTTGGTAAATTTGGTTTTCGGCCATCAACACGTAATAACAACTTGAATATTGAGAATAGAAAGGTGTATTAATGCAACTAGGTGAAATCGAATGCCTTGGATCTAATTCAATCATATAAATCAGAAAACTTTATAAAAAAATTCAGTAAACACTTTAGTTCTTTTTTATTTTGATTTTTTTCATAATAAAAATTTCAATTTTCGGTCCTTAAAATAGTGCTAAATCTACAAATTTTAGTACTCACTCAATAATCAATCCTCGTGGGATTGATGCCCAACTTAGTGCACTTTGCGAAGCATACACCAAGTAAGGTATCATGTTTTTGGCGCCGTTGCCGGATATTGTCCTTATTTGAGTGATATCAGTACCATCTAGTTTTAGTACTTATTTGAAGTTCTTTTGTAAAAACTTGCAAAATATTTTTCACATTTGATGAAGAATCTTTTATTTCATTCATTTTATTTGTTTTGTTTGATTTGTAAAGCTATTTTTTTGTAAAATCCGTATAGCATAACACCCCCCCCCCCCCCCCCCCCACCCCCCGGCCAAGAAAAATTTTATTTTGTTAAGTTTTGTTAGTTTTGAGTTATGTAGTTATTTTTATTGTATTTTGACCTTATTTTCGTCTTTCTTTTACTTATAATTTCACTCTGCTAAGATTTTAAAAGTTAAAATTGTAATTTAAAAGTTTTTCAAAACATTAACGTCACTACTCCCCCCTTGTTTTTCTAAAAATTTGGTATTTCTTAACTTTTGTTTTTTATTGTTGTATTTTTAACTTTTCTAATTACTTTTAACCTTTTTTCAATTTATTAATTCACGTACGTAAGTTTTTGAAAGTTAATTTTTTTTATCTTTAATTTTTTCAAACCCTTAGTCTTACTACGCGCCGCACCCCACCCCCCCCCCCCCCCCCCCCCGGTCTCTCCCTTTTTAACTTCTCTTGAAAAATTCGTATACCACCACCCCTTGCCTCAATGTTGGTTTTTGTCAAAATTGGTGCTATATTGTAAAATAAAAGAGAGCTCAAAGTGACGGCTTGCACAAACTATATGAGACCTCAATATCTTGCCATACCAAGAAGACAATTAAGCATTCGTGAAATTAATGCATTCTTGTCGTTATCTGCTCAACGCTCACTAATTCAAAGACAATTAGATAACATAAGTATTAAAGTTGTTCGCACTCCTAGATGTGAATTTTGTGCAGGCAACCATGCTAGTATAGAATGCGAAATGGGTAATACCTTTTCCGTATTGAGTTTTGAACAAGATAACTGCATATCAAATCAAAACCAACCTCGGTACAACCTCTACTCAAGCGCCTACAGTCAAGGATGGATGAACTGTTCCAACTTTTCTTGGAACCATCACAAAGCACATTGGTCACCCACTTATCCATCTCAAGAAAAGAAATACGACTTAGAAATGACAATTAGGGAGTTCATGGAAACCGCGGCTAACTTAAATAGCCAAGAAGCCTCCTTCAAAAATTTAGAATCTCAAGTAAGGACTACATTAGAGGAACTTTCTGAGAGGTCTAAAGATTCCATGCCTAGCAATACAGTCACCGAACTAGGGGAGCAAACTAACGCCATAACATTGAGGGATGAGTACACATTAGAAGAACCACCTCAATGTGATATAACCCCCATGATAGACTCATCGCCGCTAATGACCAAACCTATCTTGACTGACCCACCACCCCCACTTATCAAAATAGAATGTCAAGCTTGTCTAACATGGTCAGAGGTTTTCGGAACCATGGATGCCCCAGTGAAAAGATACAGAAAAGGTCAAAAAAGAAAATTCAAGTTGTGGCACATTAAGCTCAGGAATCCCATCATTACAGAAGGTGGAGGTGGTCGGGTCAAGAAGTGTACAAAGAAGATCCACGGAAGTGAATGGTCATTGAGGGTGGATGGAGGAAACTCTATTCTTCTTCAGGACACGGGATAGATCATCATCAAAAAGTGGAGCTAACGACTATAACTTAACGCTTCTTGGGAGGAAACCTAATTGTTCTTATCGTTACTTCATTTATTTTATTTTCCTTTTATTTTTATTATTTTCTCATATGTTTTGTTTAAATGAGTTTCTAAAACAAGTTTGGGGATGGCCTGATTACAACGTTCACCATCAAAAAGTAATCCTGAAACCTAGGCAGTATCTCTCACTGACTGTTGCGTTCTTTTTATTCCTTTTAACATTGAGGACAATGTTAACTTTATGTTTGGGGGGTGGGAGGGACAATTTTTGAAATTTTGAATTTTTTTTTGAAAAGTTGTCCTATTTTATGTTTTAGAGTCGGTTTTACTGCCTCCTAAAGTTTGGAGTCTTTGTATGGGGATGTAGATAGTGCAAGCAAACAAAAACATTGTCTAATTTCTACAATTTAGATCATTAGTCTTTCTAAAATTTCATTCTGAAGTAGAAAACAAAACAACAAAAAAAAAATGAGAACTTATCTTCATGCTTTTTAGGCAATTTTTCCTTTTTGGGCTCATTTACTTTAATTAGATTGAATAACCTAAGAATCAATTGTCTTTGTGTTCTAAATGTAAAACACGATCTATTCCACGGCACTATCTTGCTAAAACCGTGGTATTTGAGTTCACTAGTTGGCATGGCAGTTTTACCTTTCTTTCCGATTAAAAGATACTCAAATTTGAATAGATTGCAGTAAGATTATCTTTTGCATAATAGATATTGAAGAGTTATGCTTAAGTCTAAGTAAAAGGAAAATATGAAAAAAAAACCTATATAATAAAAATAGAGGGAGAGAATCACTAAGCACTGCTATCCTGTTCAAAAACGTCTATCATTTGGATATGTGCTACGGTGTGACGGTTTCTTGCCTTGGTTCCTCGAGTCAGTAGATCCATATGGGTGTTTCAACAACTGGTACCCTGGGCCAACTTGAACGGGAGATGCGACATTGAAAGCTCGCTACAATGGGTACTTAGAAAGCTAACAAGGAACGGAGCACCAATAAAAAAAAAAAACAAAAGCAGTAAAAGAATTTGGGGAATAATATTAGTCATGAGCATACTTGAGAAATCTTGTTATGAGTGGCATGATTTTTGTCTTCTATTCATTTGAATGTCTTGACATTAGAAAGAATAGATAAACTTAATATGCTTAGCCAACTTTTGAATTCGGTTACCTTGGTGAATGATGGGTTTTTCCTTGGAAAGATTATTTTACCTTTAGAACCTTATAACTTTCGGTCTCGATCATTCCTTTCTATTAGAAGTACTCCTACTTTGAATTGTGAAAAATTCTTAAAAAGCATGAGATCCTAAGCTTTAATGATTAGCCTTGCTCAAGGACGAGCAATATTTAAGTTTAGGGGCATTTTGATAAGTCTAATTTAGCATATAATTAGTCATGTCATTTTAGTTCATTTTCTAGCCATTATGTATCAAATTTTTATCGATATTGCTTGCTTTTGCTCTTATTTGCTTCTAGTGCCATTTTCGTGCAAGAACACTCATTTTGTGCAAACTTTGCTCAATTTTTTCATAAAAATCAACAAGTGAACACAAGATACATAAAAAAAAAAAGGAAGCAAAAAAAAGGGGCTAGATACAACATTTTATACAGCTAAAGCAAGGAAAGATAGGAACATGTACCATTTGCTATAATTAGCAACATTAGGCAGCAATTCAAGCAAATCAGACGCAAGGATGAATTAAACAATTGATTAACATGTCCCAGATGATGTAATAATTGATTTTGGGCGGCCAAAGCTAAAAAAAAATGAAGAGAAACAAGCAAGAATGGAAAGTTACAGAGAATAAAGAACAATCCTATACAATTGGGTGGCAAATGGACAAATCAACTGAAAGAACAGTTGTACACTTCTGGAACATGTTCAAATTTATGTAAAATCAGATTTTGGGCTGTCCAAAGGAAGAAAAAATTGAAAAAATCAGCAAGTTGGTGAAAGATGCAGAAGTGGGCAGCAATTCTAGCAATTTGGTGCAATGATATTTAAGCTTACTGTATTTTTTATTTCAAGTAATCCCAACCGCAAATACTATGAATAGGATTCTTGGGAGGTGTTTTATCATCAATTCATCCATAAAAAACACAATACAGAGTAGGAATACAGGTAGAAATTCACAGGGAAAAAGGAGGAGGAGAAAAGAAGTTTGGTGTGTGATTTCTTATTTTTTAATTCTTTTCTATTTTTTTCTTCTTTAAGTTCATGAATTTTTTCTTAGTTTTGTATTATATTATGTTTATCATGAACTAATTTTATTTTTCCAAGGCTACAATGTAGCGTAAGTTGTAATATACACCCTCTTCTAATTTGACTTTTTAAGGGTTATTTATTGCATTGTTTAAGTGTTTATCATTGTTCTTCATGCGTTTTGAATGCTTGATCACCCTCCAAAGCCCATAATGATTCATAATGAGTTCAAAAGGATATTTATGATGATTACTAAGGTGATAAATACCACAAATTGAGCGAATGCTCAGACAGATTAATGCGATTTGTGTGGTCTTAAGTGAAAACCATGAATCTTCTAAACACCTATCTTATTTAAATTCCTGCAGGAGATTGTTGAGTTAATATGTAAGAGAGCGTGCCAAATGTTTTTCAAGGGAGAGTATTTGGTAAATTAGGTTTTCGACCATCAACACATAATAACAACTTGAATATCGAGAATAGAAAGGCGTATTATTACAACTAGGTGAAATCGGATGCCTTGGATCTTATTCAATCATAAAAATCAGAAAACTTTATAAAAAAAATTCAGTAAACACTTTTGCTCTTTATTTTTTTTTAATAACAAAAATTTCAATTTTCGGTCTTTCAAATGGTACTTAAGCTACTAATTTCGGTACTCACTCAATAACCAATCCTCATGGGAATGATACTCTACTCACTCTTTATTACTTGTTACAACTTAGTGCACTTTGCTAAGCATACACCAAGTAAGGTATTATGTTTTTTTGCGTTGTTACCGGGTAATGTCCTTATTTGAGTGATATCAGTACCATCTAGTTTTAGTACAAATTCGACGTCCTTTTGTAAAAACTAGAAAACTTTTTCTAACATTTGAAGAAGAATCTTTTATTTCATTCATTGTACTTATTATGTCGCCCCAAAAAAAATTGTATTGTTAAGTTTTGTGTCATTTTGTTATTTTTCTCGTATTTTGTCCTTATAATTTCCATTTGCTAAGATTTTAAAAGTCAAATTTTTTATTTTAAAGTTTTTCAAAATATTAGCATCACTACTCCCCCCTTCTTTTCCAAAAAATTCGGTATTTCGTAACTTTTGTTTTATTTTGTTGTATTTTTAAGTTTTCTAATCAGTTTTAACATTTTTTCAATTTTTTAATTCGTGTGCATAAATTTTTCAAAGTTAATTTTTTTGTCTTTAAGTTTTTCAAAACCTTAGTATTACTACGCCCCCCCTTCTTTTAACTTCTCTTGAAAAATTCATATACCACCACCCCCCGCCTCAATTTTGGTTTTTGTTAAAATTTGTGTTATATTGCTATATGTTGGTACTTTCTCATTATTTTTATCTTTCCTATAACTATTAAGTTTACTTTTTTAAAGTTTTGTTTAAAAAAACAAAGAGCGCTAAAAGCGGCGGCCTGCAACAACTATATGAGACCTCAATATCATGCTATACCAAGAAGACAATTGAGCATTCGTGATATTAATCCATTCGCGTCGTTATTTGCTCAACTCTCACTAATTCAAAAACACCTGGGTAACATAAGTGTTAAAGTTGTTCGTACTCCTAGATGTTAATTTTGTGCGGGTAACCATGCTGGTATAGAATGCCAAATGGGTAATACATTTTCCGCATCGGGTTTTGAACAAGATAACTACATATCAAATTAAAACCAACCTCAGTACAACCCCTACTCTAGCGCCTGTAGTCAAGGATGGATGAACTGTTCTAACTTTTCTTGGAACCATCACGAAGCACCTTGGTCACGCACTTATCCATCTCAAGAAAAGAAATGCGACTTAGAAAAGACATTTATGGAGTTCATGGAAACCGCGGCTAACCTAAAAAGCTAAGAAGGCCCCTTCCAAAATTTAGAATCTCAAGTAAGGACTACATTAGAGGAACTTTCTGAGAGGTCTAAAGATTCCATGCCTATCAATACCATCATCGACCTAGGGGAGCAAACGAACACCCTAACATTGAGGGATGAGAGCACATTAGAAGAACAACCTCAACGTGATATAACCCCTAGGATAAACGCATCGCCACCAATGACCAAACCTATCTTTACCGACCCACCACCCCCAGTTATCGAAATAGAATGTCTAGCTTGTCTAACATGGTTAGAGGTTTTCGGAACCATGGATGCCTCAGTGAAAAGATACAGAAAAGGTCAAAAATGAAAATTCAAGTTGTGGCATATTAAGCTCAGGAATCCCATCATTAGAGAAGGTGCAGGTGGTTGTGTAAAGAAGTGTACAAAAAAGATCCACGGAAGAAAATAGTCATTGCGGGTGGATGGAGGAAACTCTATTCTTCTTCAGGACATAGGATAGATCATCATCAAAAATTGGAGCTAACGACTATAACTTAAGCGCTTCTTGGGAGGCAACCCAATTGTTCTTAGCCTTACTTCATTTATTTTATTTTCCTTTTATTTTTATTTTTTTCGCATATATTTTGTCTAAATAGGTTATTAAAACAAGTTTGGGGATGACCTTATGACAATGTTCACCATCAAAAAGTAATCCTCAAACTTGGGAAGTATCTTTCACCTACTGTTGCGTTCTTTTTATCCCTTTCAATATTAAGGACAATGTTAACTTTAAGTTTGGGGGGTGGGAGAGACAATTTTAAAATTAAATTTTTTTTGAATAGTTATCCTATTTAATCTTTTAAAGTCGGTTTTAGTGCCTCCCAAAGTTCGAAGTCTTTGCATGGGGATGTAGATAGTGTCAGCCAAGAAAAAGATTGCCTAATTTTTAGAGCTTAGATCATTATTCTTTTCATAATTTCATTTTGAACCAAAAAACCAAAAGACAAAAAAATTTGAGAACTTATCTTCATGCTTTTCAGGCAATTTTTCTATTTTTAGCTCATTTACTTTAATTAGAATTGAATAACCTAAGAATCAATTGTTTTTTTGTTCTAATTGCAAAACAAGATGTTTTCTAAGTCACTATCTTGATAAAACCATTTTATTTGAGTTCACTAGTTAGCATGGCCGTTTTACCTTTCTTTCTGATTAAAAGACACTCAAATTTGAATAGAATGCTGTAAGATTATCATTTGCATAATCGATATTAAAGAGTAATGCCTAAGTCCAAGTAAAAGAAAAATATAAAAAAAAGCCAATATAATAAAAATAAAGGGACAGAATCAGTAAGCACCGCTATCCAGTTCAAAAACATCTATCATTCGGATATGTGCTACGGTGTGATGGTTTCGTGCCTTGGTACCTCTAGCAAGTAGATCCATAGGGGTGTTTCAACAACTGGTACCCTGGGCCAACTGGAATAGGAGCTGCCGCATTGAAAGCTCGCTACAATGAGTACTTTGAAAGTCTATTTTAGTATATAAATTATTCATATCATTTTAGTTCATTTTCTAACCATTATACATCAAATTTCTATCGCTACTGCTTGCTTTCTCTCTTTTTTGGTTCTAATTCCATTTTTGTGCAAAAACACTCATTTTGTGCAAAATCTTGCTAGGTTTTATCATAAAAATCAACATGTGAACACAAGATACACAAAAAAAAAAAGGCAAAAAAAAGGGCTAGATACAACATTTTATACAGCTAAAGCAGGGCGGAAATTCATACAAATCAGATGCAAGGATGTATTAAACAATTCATTAACATGTCCAAGATGATGCCAAAACTGATTTTGGGTGGCCAAAAAAAAAAAAAAATGAAGAGAAACAAGCGAGAATAGCAAGTTGAAGAGAACGAAGAACAAGCCTATACAATTGGGTGGCAAAATGGACAAATCAAGTGAAAGAACCTCTTGTACACTTCTAGAACATGTTCAACTTTATGTAAATACTGATTTTGAGCAGTCCAAAGGAAGAAAAAAATTGAAAAGATCAGCAAGTTTGTGAAAGCTGCAGAAATGGGTGGCAATGCCAGCAATTTGATGCAATAAGGTTTAGGCTTGCTGTATTGTTTATTTTAAGTAATCCCAACCTCAAATACTATGAATAGGGATGCTTGCGAGGTGTTTTTATCATCAATTCATCCAGAAAAAAGACAATACAAAGTAGGAATATAGGTAGAAACCCAATACAAGAGGAGAAAAGAAGTTTGGTGTGTGACTTCTTATTCCTCACAATTGGCTAGAATCCGTTATTTGAACAAAACTAGATCTTGTGGAATCATATTGAATATTTGACGATACCCTCCTTATCTTGCTAAAAAGCTGATCCTTGATTTACCAACCACACATTGTCTAACCAAATCCAATTCTCTCACGCTATATTTTTCTTTTTTACATTCACGAATTATTTCTTAGTTTTATATCATATTATGTTTACCATGAACTAATTTTGTTGTTCCAAGGTGCAATTTTTCCTAGGTTGTAATATATGCTCTCGTCTTATTCGACATTTTCAAAGTTTGTTTATTGCGTTGCTTGAGTGTTTATCACTGTTCTTCAAGAGTTTTGAATGCTTGATAGCAATCCAAAGCCCATAATGATTCATAATGAGTCCAAGAGGAGATTTATGATGATTCCAAAGGTGATAAATACCACAAATTGGGCGAATGCTTGAGAGAGATACACGCGATTTGTGTGGTCTTAAGTGAAAACCATGGATCTTCAAAACTCCTATCTTATTTAAATTCCTGTAAGAGATTGATGAGTTAATATATAAGAGAGCATGCTAAATGTTGCTTGAGAGAGAATATTTGGTACATTAGGTTTTCAACTATCTGCACCTAATAACAACTTGAATATCAAGAATAGAAAGGCGTATTAATGCAACTAGGTGAAATCGGATGCCTTAGATCTTATTCTATCAAAAAAATAAGAAAACTTTCCAAAAAAAATTCAGTAAACACTTTTGTTCTTTTTTTTTTTCATCACAAAAATTTCAATTTTCTGTCTTTTAAATAATGCTAAAGCTACTAATTTCGGTGCTCACTCAATAATTAATCCTCGTGGGGATGATACTCTACTCACTCTTTATTACTTGATACAACTTAGTGCACTTTCCTAAGGATACACCAAGTAAGGCATCATGTTTTTGGCGCTGTTGTCGGGTATTGTCCTTATTTGAGTGATATCAGTACCGTTTAGTTTTCGTACTAATTTGAAGTTCTTTTGTAAAATCTTGCAAATTTGTTTGCACATTTGAAGAAGAATCCTTTATTTCATTCATTTTATTTATTTTGTTTGATTTGTAAAGCTATTTTTTTGTAAAATCTGTATAGCATAAACACCCCCCCCCCCCCCCCCCCCCCCCCCAAAAAAAAAAGTATTTTGTTAAGTTTTATTAGTTTTGTGTTATTTTGTTATTTTTCTTGTATTTTGTCCTTATTTTACCAAAGAGGGCACCAACACGCCGTCACCGGATCCCATTAGAACTTCGAAGTTAAGCGTGCTTGGGCGAGAGTAGTACCAGGATGGGTGACCTCCTGGGAAGTCCTCACCCTCAGGTTGGGGGCACTGGGAAACAGCCTCTCTTCAGATTAACACCCTAAAGGGGGAAGGCTGCGTACATCCACCCCCCCCCAGACCCTGCGTAGGCGGGAGCCCTTGAGGCACTGGGTATGTTTCTTTTTTTTTGTCCTTATTTTTATATTGCTTTTACTTATAATTTCACTTTCCTAAGGTTTTAAAAGTTAAAATTGTTATTTCAAAGTTTTTAAAAACATTAGCTTCACTACTCCCCCCCTTTTTCCTAAAATTTTGGTTTTTGTTAACTTTTGTTTCATATTGTTGCATTTCTAAGGTTTCTAATTAGTTTTAACCTTTTTTATAATTTTTAGCTAACGTACACAAGTTTGTCATAGTTAATTTTGTTATCTTTAAGCTTTTCAAAACCTTAGTATTACTACGCCCCCCTTCTTTTAACTTCTTTTGAAAAATTTGTACACCACCACCCCCCGCCTAAATTTTTGTTTTTGTTAAAATTTGTGTTATATTGCTATATGTTGGTACTTTCTCATTATTTTTTACCATTCCTATAGCTTTTAAGTTTACTTTTTTCATATTTTGTTATAAAAAAAAGAGCTAAAAGTGATGGCTTGCAACAACTATATGAGACCTCAATATCATGCTATACCGAGAAGACAATTGAGCATTTGTGAAATTATACATTCTTGTTGTTATCTGCTCAACTTTCACTAATTAAAAAACAACTAGATAACATAAGTGTTAAAGTTGTTCGTACTCCTAGATGTGACTTTTGTGCAGGTAACCATGCGGGTACAGAATGCCAAATGGGTAATAGTTTTTCCGCATTAGGTTTTTAACAAGATAACTGCATGTCAAATTATAACCAACATCAGTACAATCCCTACTCTAGCACCTATAGTCAAGGATGGATCAACTGTTCTAACTTTTCTTGGAACCATCATGAAGCACCTTGGTCACCGGCTTATCCATCTCAAGAAAATAAATATGACTTAGAAAAGACATTTAGGGAGTTCATGGAAACCACAGCTAACTTAAAAAACCAAGAAGCCTCCATCCAAATCTAGAATATCGAGTAAGGACTACATTAGAGGAACTTTCTGAGGGGTCTAAATATTCCTTGCTTAGCAATACCGCGACCGACCTAGGGGAGCAAATTAACGCCATAACATTAAGGGATGAGAACACATTAGATGAACCACCTTAATGTGATATAACCCCCATGATAGACTCATTGCCACCAATGACCAAACCTACCTTGGCCGGTCCACCACCCTCCGTTATCGAAATAGAATGTCGAGCTTGTCTAACATGGTCAGAGGTTTTCAGAACCACAGATGCCTTAATGAAAAGATACCGAAAAGGTCGAAAAAGAAAATTCAAGTTGTGGTAGATTAAGCTCTTATAAAGAAGTGTGTAAAGAAGATCCACGGAATAAAATGGTCATTGAGGGTGGATGGAGGAAACTCTATTCTTCTTCAGGACACGGGATAGATCATCATCAAAAAGTGGAGCTAACGACTATAACTTAAGCGCTTCTTGGGAGGCAAACCAATTGTTCTTATCCTTACTTCATTTATTTTATTTTCCTTTTACTTTTGTTATTTTTGCATATATTTTGTTTAAATAGGTTTTTGAAACAAATTTGGGGATGACCTGATTACAACATTCGCCATGAAAAAGTAATTCTCAAACCTGTGAAGTATCTCTCACCTACTGTTGCATTCTTTTTATTCCTTTCAACATTGAGGACAATGTTAACTCTAAGTTTGGGGGGTGGGAGAGACAATTTTTAAAATTTTGATTTTTTTTTTGTTTGAAAAGTTAACCTATTTTATCTTTTAGAGTCGGTTTTAGTGCCTCCCAAAGTTCGAAGTCTTTGTATGGGGATGTAGATAGTGTCAGCCAACAAAAAGATCGTCTAATTTCTACTGTTTAGATCATTAGTCTTTTAAATTTTCATTTTGAACCAAAAAACTAAAAGGCAAAAAAAATTGACAACTTATCTTCATGCTCTTCAGGCAATTTTTCTTTTTTTAGCTCATTTACTTTAATTAGATTTGAATAACCTAAGAATCAATTGTTTTTGTGTTCTAATTGCAAAACACGATCTATTATGAGGCACTATCTTGATAAAAATGTGTATTTGAGTTCACTAGTTAACATGGCCGTTTTACCTTTCTTTCCGATTAAAAGATGCTCAAATCTGAATAGATTGCAGTCAGATTATCATTTGCATAATAGGTATTGAAGGGTTATGCCTAAGTCTGAGTAAAAGCAAAATATGAAAAAAAACCAACAAAAAAAAATAGAGGGAGAGAATCACTAGGCACCGCTATACTGTTCAAAAACCTCTATCATTTGGATATGTGCTACGGTGTGATGGTTTCGTGCCTTGCTACCTCGAGCAAGTAGATCCATAGGTGTGTTTCAACAACTGGTACCCTGGGCAAACTAGAACGGGAGCTGCCACATTGAAAGCTTGCTACAGTGGGTACTTCGAAAGCTAACAAGGAACAGAGCACCTTTAAAAAAGAAAAAGAAGAAGTAAGAGAATTTGGTGAATAATTTTATTCTTGAGCATACTTGAGAAATCTTGTTAAAAGTGGCATGAGTTTTGTCTTCTATTCAGTTTAAATGTCTTGAGATTAGAAAGAACAGATAAACTTAATATGCTTAGCAACCTTTTGAATTCCGTTACCCTGGTGAAGGATGGGTTTTTCCTTGGAAAGATTATTTTACCTTTAGAACCTTCTAACTTTAAGTCTCGATCATTCCGTTCTATTAGAAGTACTCCTACTTTGAATTGTGATAAATTATTAAAAAGCATGAGATCCTAAGCTTTAATGATTAGCCTTACTCGAGGACGAGCAAGATTTAGGTTTGGTGGTATTTTGATAAGTCTATTTTAGTATATAATTTTTTATGTCATTTTAGTTAATTTTCTAACCATTATACATAAAAATTTTATCGCTATTGCTTGCTTTTGTTCTTTTTCGCTTCTAATGCCATTTTCGTGCAAAAACACTCATTTTGTGCAAAATCTTGCTAGATTTTATCTTAAAAATCAACAAGTGAACGCAAGATACATCAAAAGAAAAGGCAAAAAAATTGTGCTAGATACAAAATTTTATATAGCTAAAGCATGGAAAGACAAGAACATGTACCATTTGTTACAATGAGCAATTTTAGGTGGCAATTGAAGCAAATAAGATGCAAGGATGAATTAAGGAACTCATTAACATGTCCCAGATGATGTCAAAACCAATTTTGGGTGGCCAAACAAAAAAAAAATGAAGAGAAACGAGCAAGAACCGCAAGTAGCAGGGAACGAAGAGCAAGCCTGCACAATTCAATTGAACTTGCAAATTTGGGTGGCAAAATTGACAAATCAAGTGAAAGAACCTCTTGTACACTTCTATAACATGTTCAAATTTATGTAAATGCTGATTTTGGCTGGTCCAAAGGAAGAAAAAATTGAAAAAATCGGCAAGTTGGTGAAAGCTACAGAAATGGGCGGCAATGCCAGCAATTTGGTGCAATGGGATTTAAGCTTGCTATATTTTTTATTTTAAGTAATCGCAAACTCAAATACTATGATTAGTGATGCTTCGGAGGTGTTTTATCATCAATTCATCTAGGAAAAACACAATACAAAGTAGGAATATAGGTAGAAATTCGTAGGGAAGAAGGAGGAGAAAAAAAGTTCGGTGTGTGATTTCTTGTTTTCTAGTTCTTTTCTATATTTTTCTTCTTTAAGTTCATGAATTTTTTCTTAGTTTTGCATAATATTATGTTTACCATGAACTAATTTTATTTTTCCAGGGCTACAATGTAACCTAAATTGTAATATACGCTCTCTTCTAATTCGACATTTTTAAAGTTTGTTTATTGTGTTGTTTGAGTGTTTATCATTGTTCTTCATGAGTTTTGAATGCTTGATCGCCATCCAAAGCTTGTAATGATTTGTAATGAGTCCAAAAGGAGATTTATGATGATTGCTAAGGTGATAAATACCAAAAATTGAGCGAATACTTGAGAGAGATTAACACGATTTTTGTGGTCTTAAATGAAAACCATGAATCTTCAAAACTCTTTTCTTATTTAAATTCATGCAAGAGATTGATGAGTTAATACGTAAAAGAGCATGATAAATGTTGCTCAAGAGAAAATATTTGGTAAATTAGGGTTTTTGACCATCAACACGTAATAACAACTTGAATATCGAGGATAGAAAGGCGTATTAATGCAACTAGGTGAAATAGGATGCCTTTGATCTTATTCAATCATAAAAATCAGAAAAATTTAAAAAAAAAATTGGTAAGCACTTTTGTTCTTTTTTATTTTGTTTTTTTTTTTCTTAACAAAAATTTCAATTTTCGGTCTTTCAAATAGTGATAAAGCTATTAATTTCGGTACTCACTCAATAATCAATCCTCGTGGAATGATACTGTACTCACTCTTTATTACTTGATTCAACTTAGTGCACTTTTCTAAGCGTACACCAAGTAAAGCATCATCTAGCATTCACTCATTTTTCGTTTTTATCACTTTGACATTCATCATAAATCTCCTTTTAGACTCATTATGAATCATTATAGGCTTTGAATGGTGATCGAGCTTTCAAAACTCCAGAAGAATATGATAAACACTCAAACAACGCAATAAACAAACTTTGAATATGTCGAATTAGAAAAGAGCGTATATTACAACCTAGGCTATATCGTAGCCTTGGAAAGTCAAAATTAGTTGATGATAAACATAATATAAAGCAAAATTAAAACAAAATCCATGAATTTAAAGAAGAAAAGAATAGAAAGAACTAAAAAATGTAAAATTACAAACCAAACTTCTTTTTCCTTCCCTCTTCTTCTTCCTCTCGGCTTTCCTCCCATTCTATCTGCTTTCAATTTGATTTTTTTTTCAGATGGAATTGGTGAAGAGAATTTCGTAAACTTCTCTATTTACAGTACATGAGGTTGGGGATACTTGAAATAAAAATTTTCAAAAGCTTTAATCTCATTTGTTCTTGTTGCCACCCTTGCCGTCCAAAACTATTTTTCAAACAACGTGCTCATTTTTCTCAATTTTCATCAGCTTTGCCACCCAAAGGTCAACTTTTACATCAAGTTGGATGTGTTCTTGAAGTTTTTAGGAAGCTCTTGCATTTTATTTGATTGATTTTATGCCCAAAATTGCAAGTTGAAGTGAATTGTACATGAACTTGGTGTTTCCTTGCTTAGTCATGCAAAATTGTTATGTTTTGGCCATTTTTTGCTTTCATTTGATGTATCTTGGTTTCAATTGTTGATATTGATGATAAAACCTAGCAGGATTAATCATAAAATGAGTATTTTGTAAAAAAACAAAAAAACAAAAAAGCAATACGAGCGAAAAGGTGCAAAAGCGATTAAAATTTGATGTAAAATGGTTTGAAAATGAACCAAACTTATATGAATAATTATATACTAAATTAGACTTATTAAAATACCCCCAAACTTAATTCTTGCTTGTCCTCTGTTATGATCCGAGCTTGGAAAGTATCTAGGGGTTACAGTTGTTGTTCTGTTACTGTGTGTTGCTGCTGTTTAGGTGCTAGTTTGGGCTGCTGCTTTGCGCTATTACTGCCGTTAGTTGCTGCTGAGCTGATTTGGGGTTGGTTCTAGTTTTTGGAGCCAAATAATGATTTTAAATGTTAGTTAGTTAGTTTCTAGATGTTTGTAGATGTTTCCTAAGTTAGTTAGCTCGAGTAAGTCTAGATATAATGTAATTGCTTGCTTAAGCTTGCCTATAAGTAGTAGTTGCTATAATATTCAGGATTCATTCAATCAAATGTCAACAAAATATCTCATTTGAGATCAACTTTCTCTCTCTCATCTAACTCTCTCTACCTATCCCTAATTCTCTAATTTCTCATCTCAATTCCCTTCTTTCTCATCTCATACTCTCAATCTATCTCTATTTTACTTAGCTTATGTTTGGGAATCGATCCCGAGCATAACAATTGGTATCAGAGCCTCGTTTGGCTTCCAATCGAGTGCGTAAACAAAAAAGAATTTAAAAAAAAACAAATTCAGATCAAATACTGAATTTTAGTTCAGTTTAAGCCGATTCAATTCGATTTGTGAATTTCAAATTCGATCTGGAAATTTCAAAGAACAAAGTTGCAGTGAACTCAAGTTGGACAAAAGTCCCATTTCGGTCACCAAAGTGACCAAAAATGGACAAGTTGGTCACCCAACTCAAAATTTGGAAATTTTAGTCACCCAACTCTTAAAACATGTTCCATTTGGTCACTAAAGTCATTTAAAATTTGACAAATTAGTCACCCAACTCAAATTTTAGATAATTTGGTCACTCAACTCCTAATTAAAATCTCATTTAGTCACCCAAGTGATTTAAAATTGACAAATTGGTCTGTCAAATCATATTTTGAAAGATTCGATCACATAGCTTCTAATAAAAATTTATTTAGTCACCCAAGTAGTTTGAAATGGACAAGTTGGTCACCGAAATCAAATTTGGAAAACTCTATTTTCCAACTTTAAAAGAACATATTTTGATCACTTACATGATTTTAAAATGATAAAATTCATAGCTCAAATATAAAAATAACGAATTTAATATACCTCTAAAAATTTTAATGACATATTTTTAAAATGATAAAATTTATTACCAAATTGAAAAATATAAAATATTTTCAATTTGAGCACTGGACAAAATAAATTACTAATATATAAATTTTTTGAGCAATTATGGCTATTTTAAATAATTTTTTGATAATATACAATAATATTGCAATATCTATAATCTTTTGTTAATTTTTTTTAAGTGTGAAGGGCATAAATACCTACATTTCTAACAATATCAAAATATCAAAAAAAGATGAATTATAAATTATTAAACAATATCAATAAAAATTGCTTTCACTAATTAATAATTTTTAAATTAAGCGGTTCCTTTTCTTATATAATCAAAAAAAGGAGGTACATAGTAAACATAGAGCATTTTAGCTCTCCCTAGTGCATAGAGCACATATGCTCTAAATCTATCCAATATAATCAAAAAATCATAACCCATCCATCTTTACAACCCAAAATACAAAAAATTGCATACAATGACAAAAATCATTATAACTTTCCCTAACCGCCCGTTTAACATAAGATTCAGTCAACAAAAACAAAACAATTAGTTCTTTAAAAATCGTCCTGTTGTCCTTCCGCATATGCCTCATGGTCGACAATAGGTAGCATTCTGTTTGCAACAAGTTCAATCAAAGGATTATTTTCTTGAATATCTCCATGTTGACTTTGCCTCTTCACCTACAATGGGACAACATGTCGGTTTAGAAGAAGGAAAAACAGAACATTTTTCTGAAAGAGGGAACATAAGTTAGCTGAGTATCCAATAAAAAGTATACCGATAGTTTGCCAAGTGTTGACTGAGATTGCTATGTTGGAAAATGTGCTTGTAGGCCTTCATTTTGAGAATCGAGTTGAAGCTTTTTGCAATAGGTTTTGTTATGACCTTTGCCACCGCATGAACTACAAGTAATAGTTCCCCCTTTTTTGCTCACCTTGCCACTCTTCTTAGGCTCATTTGCTTCTTTCCTTTTCTTCTTCGGCCTATGCGTACATTTGATACAATCAGGTGCTTTGATTGGCCCTCTTTTAGTCCTCGGCCATAACTGTTCCCCGTTCAATGGTTCCATAACATATTCATATGCTTTTAGATATTGGTCTTTTGTATACCATGATGAAACATATTCCTCTGGTTGGTATCTTTGGAACCATATAGCGGCAACTGCGTGAGCACAAGGAATACCAGACAAATCCCATGCTGTACATGCACATGTCTTCTCTACCAAGTCCACAATATACTTCTCTCCCCACAATCCGCTATTAACTTCAAAGCACAACCCCCCATTATGTTGAACATGCCACTTCCTTGCTTGATTTTTAGATTTCTCCAACATTACATGAATTCTTGGACATACTATAATATCCTTATTACCTATTTCATCTCTCTTTCTCCACAATCTTTGCATGGCAAGCTCACGAATATCTTCTAGCATGCTAATGATAGGCTTACTTCGAGCTTCAAGGATGACGCCATTGAAAACCTCATTCATATTATTGTCAACCGAGTCACAAGAAGAATGAGTTGGAAAAAAAGCCCTTGACCAGTATTTGGGTGGAGTGTGATCTCTCAAATAAGTAGCAGCGTCTACATCTATCTCTTCAAGCTCTTTGAGAATGTCTTCAAATTGATTAGGATGAGTAGACTTCGCTAACCTCCAAAAGAATTGGCGATATAATAATCCCTTCCATCTTTTCCTCAAATTTGCATAGATGCTCCTTGCACAACATCTATGTTCTGCTAAAGGAAAGAGTTCATCAATAGCATTTATCAAGCCCTACAATTAAAAATTTCAAGATAAACGCATTAATAATGAAATTAAAAATTAACTGAACTACAAAGAATATATAAAACATACCTTTTGTTGGTCTGAAATCAAAGTCCATCCATCCCCACTATCAAGTTTCACGTCATTGTTCAAATGTTGTAAAAACCACATCCACGAGGCATGATTTTCCCTTTCAACTACAGCCCAAGCAATTGGGAACATTTGATTGTTCCCATCTCTACCAACAGCTGGCAAACGTTGACTTGAAATCTGACCTTTCAAGAAACAACCATCCAAGCCAATCACCTTTCTACACCCCTCTAAAAATCCCTTCTTTAAAGAATCAAAACAAATATAGAACCTTAGAAATTTTCAAGGGTCATCATGTGTAAAATGAATAAACACTGAATTTTCTGGATTCACCCTCTTAATCTCAGCAGCATAATCCCACAATTTAGAATATTTTGCGTCATAGGTCCCTTGTATCAATTTAAATGCCTTTTGCTTTGCAACTTTGCACATTTTTAGAGAGACTTCCACATTATGCTTTTCATCAACGGTTCTTTTAAAGTCCCTATCTTTCCAATATGGACAATTCTTTATTCTATTCAGATACGTCTCCGCTAGCCAAGTAGAAGAAACTCGTCTATTCCCTCTAGCCCTCCCACATGAATGATCTTCCAAAAGCCATGTTTCTTCACCTTGCATCTTAGAAAACCATACTCTCCATTCAGAATTCAAACATTTCACATGGAGTCTCTTTTTATCATTTTTTAATAGCTTTAAGGCATAGCCATGATAAATTGAATATTCTGTGATTGCTCTCTTAATTTGGTTTGAATCAATGTATTTTGTTCCCACTTCAAATGATATTTGATCAGGCCTCAAATCCTTATTAAATTCAAGATAAGCATCATCTTCTTCTTCATCAATAGACGACCTCTCATCATCTAACTCTACATAATCACTATAATGCGCATTTGTCTCATATGGGCTAGTATCGTCAGCGACGTCAACTTAGGGCCTCCCAGGAAAACACTGAATATTGGATAGAGATTTCCTAAGCCTCTTCTCACAGTCTTTAACCTTTCGTCTCGCTTCCGCTAGCTCGTCATCATCATCTTCACTTTCCCTTTCTTCATCTACCCGTTCATTATCATTGTCACTACCTAAATCACCATGATGATCCTCATTGCTTATGACATCATCTATCAAATTCACCTCTCGTCGAACCTTATGTTGTTTAGTTGATTTAGGAGGGATAGCCTTTTGAATTTTTTGGTGAGCTCCATGCTCAATGTATAAATGGACTTCTCCAAATTCTAACATCAATATCTTAAGACGTTCCCAATTCTCTTTACACAACAACCTGCGCCCTTTCTCTAAGTTCAAGCTAGGAACGCAATAACATGTCTTTTCAATATTTTTATACCCTAAGTTATTAACAATGCCACATACTTCATCAAGGGAAAGATTTTAATATACAATTTCAATCAATCTACAAGTCTCACCAACATAAGCTAGAACAGAATCGTTCACAAACTCCCTCCATGATGAATGAAAAATTGTATTTGAAGATTGTTAATGAACATAAGGATAAAGCAGCAGTAACACATTATTCATATAGATTACGAAGAAGCACTATAAATGATTACAAGCATTAGTAGCAAAATTGCAACTAGAACTATTTATAATGAAATTTTAATTTAGAATACTACAAATAAACTTTGAGATTAGCTAGAAGAAATATTTGGTGATCTTTGTCAAACACTAAAAATTCTAAACCCTACTTCTAAATAAAACACTAATTTAGACTAATAAGAGAATTTTTAATATCAAAATAGAGAAAATACCTGGGTAATCTTGTTACAGCCCCGAAAGATTTATGTGTAAAAGAAATTGTAAAATTTGCGAAACAATTTGTCGGGGGTGATTTCGCAAAAGTGGTTTGGGAGGGAAGGGTTGTGCAGTGAAAATGGTTTTGGGGGGAAAAATATGATTTTTTTTTTTATAATTAATTTGGGAGGTAATTTTACTAAAGTGTTTAACTTAGACATTTAATTTTTTTAGTTTTTTTATAATTATAAGTATATTTAAATTATTACATTTTTATACAAAATATTTTTTATATTTTATTTTATGATAAAATTAATTATTTATCTTTTAACTTTTTTTCCAATGTTAATGATCAAATAAGAACTAATTTCATTGCAAATAAAATATAATCGACTATTTAAAAAAAATGATAGATAAATTTCAACAAAATCATAAAATTAGAGGCCAATGAAAAACAATTTGAAAAATATGATTAAATTTATTTTTTTATTTAAGCAGTGAATTTAATCAATTTTAAATCACTTGGGTGACTAAATGAGATTTTAATTAGGAGTTGAGTGACCAAATTATCTAAAATTTGAGTTGGGTGACTAATTTGTCCAATTTTAAATGACTTTAGTGACCAAATGGAACATTTTTTCAGAGTTGGGTGACTAAAATTTTCAAGTTTTGAGTTGGGTGACTAAAATTTCCAAATTTTGAGTTGGGTGACCAGCTTTTCCATTTTTTTCACTTTGGTGACAAAAATGGGACTTTTGTCACTCAAGTTGTGAAGTTGCATTGATCCTTGTTTAGCAGAATTAGATCAGATTCCAACGCATTCAGATCATCAGCTCTAATTCAATTAGATCAAGTCACATTGTGTCGCAAGCGTGAAGTAATGGTTGGAGGTGTGACAACCAGATCAGGATTGGCCAAAGCTGCTACGAGTCCTTCGTATGCTGATGTGGTTAGTGATAATGTAGAGAAAGAGCCGCAAGTTTTGACTCGTGATGTGTTGAATGCTGAGCTTAGGGCTGTGATTGTTCAGCTCAATATTGATCAGCAGGAGCGTGACCAAAAAGCTAAATAAGAGCAGCTAGAAAACTTGCATAAGATGGAGGAACGATTGCATAAGTTGTTGCAGGATCAGAATCAGAAGTCTAATGTACGTTTTGGCTTGCAGATTTAGAGTTTTGAGGAGAAAATAACTGATCAATTCAATCAGCATAAGCATCATATTGAGGAGGCAGTGGCTGATCGAATGATTGAACAAGCAAAAGAGATTGATGGAATGATTGATGCTCATTGAAATCATCAATTGCAGAGTTTTGAAGTGAGGTTTGTTGAAATCAACAAACAAGCAATTGATGCTCGAGTGAATGACCAATTGCAAGGAATTGAGGATAGAGTGGATAGTTGTCTAGCTATGTTGCAAAATCAGGCACAAAAACAGAATGTAGGTGCAAACGGTGGAGGTCTGTTGCCTATAAATCAGTTACTGAGAACTACCAAACCGTCTCAATCACAAGAACCGAGTGCTGGTGTTCATCTTGCTCGCCCACAAGATGATTCTCACATAGCTCATGTGAATGTTCGACCTCAAGTCCAGTTGCAATCTGAAGAGGATAGATTCTAGAATCGAGCTCTAGGAGATCAGGCAGTCCGCATGAACCATCATCTGGTCAGGAGCAAATCCGATCCTTGAGCGAAAATTTTGGACAAAAAGATCACCCTTCCGATCCTCCAAGTCGTCCACTTGATCCTGCTGTGCAGATCAAATCCAGATTTGAAAATTCAGGACATTTTGATCCATCACATGAGCTAACTTACACGCAACCTATTTGTTTAAATGCTGGACACTTGGTTCAGCCACATGATTCATTTCAGCAGCATACCTTTGGTCAGAATGCATCTAAAATTGTTCCTAATCGAAGTAATGGAAACTCTTGTGGTAATAGAAGTAATGGCTTTAGACAACCGAGAGTTCAACTTGAGAATTTTGATGGGAAGCAACCACACTCTTGGTTAAGGAGATGTTAGCGATATTTCAGCTTTTATTCCATTCCCGATGAACAAAAGGAGGAATTAGCTGTGGTATACCTCCAAGGAGATTACGAAGTTTGGTTCTATAGTCTATTGAAGAGTAATTCTACACTTACTTGGGCTGAGTTTATGGTCGAGTTTTGTGAATGCTATGTTGATGATGACCTGAGTGATATAGTTGATAACTTCAACAAGCTGACTCAAGTTACAACCGTAAAGGAGTACATGACAAAGTTTGAAAATCTCCGAGCTAGTATGATAACTGTTACCCTTCAAGCTCCGGAGTCCTTTTATGTCTCGAGTTTTATCAGTGGATTAAAGCCTAAAATCAAGAATTTGGTGAAGGCTATTGGTCCTACTTCTTTATCACAGGCTTATGTGAAGGCGAGGCTGTTTGAGGCTACATTTTTACCAACCAATGAGGGGCCTAAACATCGAGGTGAAAGTTCGCAACAACATCACAGAGAAAGAGATGAAACAAAAGCGCACCGTCCCTTTGACAAAAATTCTCTTGAGAAGAGGCCTCAAAGACTTTGTTTCAAGTGTCGTCAACCTTATGAAATAGGCCATAAATGTAATCCTAAATTTCTCATGGCGGTTAGAGGGGTTGACATTGAAGGGCAGTCTGATGGTGAGTGGGTTGATGTTGAGTATGAGGATTCCAACCAAGAAATTTTCATTAAGGATGAAATGGAGATTTCCTTGACAGTGTTGACAGGGCAAGGAATGCATAAGACAATTAGGATCAAAAGGAAAGCTGGCATAAGATCAGTTGTCATTTTAATAGATAGTGGGAGCACCCACAGTTTTGTTGATCCAAAATTAGTGAAGAAAGTGGGACATGAGGTGATTCAGACTAATCCCTTGGCAGTGACCGTGGCGGATGGAAACTCGATCCTTACTCAAGACAAATGCCGAGCCTTTCAGTGGTCCATGAATGAATATCAGTTCACACACGATTTTAGAGTCCTCCCCTTGGGTGGATGTGATATGGTGCTTGGAGTTGATTGGATGCTTGGTTTTAACCTGGCATCTTTTGATTATGTGAAGCGCGCTGTGTCATTTAAATGTCACGGGTCTAGAGTCACTTAGTAAGGAATGGTTGATCACTAATTTCCATTCTTGAGGGTAAGAATGTTCTCAAGGGGAAGGGAATGTTATGATTCGAGCTTGGAAAGTATCCAGGGGTTATGGTTGCTATTCTGTTACTGTGTGTTGCTGCTGTTTAGGTGCGAGTTTGGGCTGCTGCTTTGCACTATTGCTGCCGTTAGTTGCTGCTGAGCTGTTTTCTGCTGTTGGTTATGGTCTTTGGCTCCAAATAATGATTTTAAATGTTAGTTAGTTAGTTTCTAGATGTTTCCTAAGTTGGTTAGCTTGAGTAAATCTAGATACAATGTAATTGCTTGCTTAAGCTTGCCCATAAGTAGTAGTTGCTGTAATATTCGGGATTCATTCAATCAAATATCAACAAAATATCTCATTTGAGATCAACTTTCTCTCTCTCATCTAACTCTCTCTACTTCTCATCCCTAATTCTCTAATTTCTCATATCAATTCCCGTCTTTCTCTTCTTATACTCTCAATCTATCTCTATTTTACTTAGCTTATGTTTGGGAATCGATCCCGAGCATAACATCCTCGAGCTAGGCTCAGCATTAAATCGCAGGATCTCATGCTTTTGTTGAATTTATCACAATTCAAAGCAAGACTATTTCTATTAGAAAATAATGAACAGGGCTCAAAATCTAAGATTCTAAGGCAAAACAATCTTTCGATGGAAAACCCATCAATCACCTAGATAACCGAATTTAAAAATTGGTTAAGCAAATTAAGTTTATCCGTTCTTTTGAATTTTCAGACATTCAAACCGAATATATGATAAAAATCGTGCCACTTATAATTGGACTTTTTAGGTATGCCCAAGACTGAAAGTTATTCACAAAACATTCTTTTGTCCTGTTTCTTTTTAACTAATTTATGAGGGACTGATCTGCCCTAGTCAAACCCAGCCTATGAGTATATCTCCAGTGAGAATCAGACTCCAGACCCTGAGGCGATGACCGCATGGGTAAAAGAAGTCACCATTGGGACACCCTCATTATGACTGCGTGAGCATATCTTTAGCGAGAATCAAATTCCTAAATCCTAAGCAATGACCGCATGGGTAAGAGAAGCCACCACTAAGATGCAATCGTTACGACTTAATGAGTATATCTTCAACGAGAATCAAACTCCTGACCCGTGGGCGATGATCGTATGGGTAAGAGAAGCCACCACTAAGAAGCGCTCGTGATAGGCATCACATATCTTAAGATGTTTAAATGGGATAGCCGTGCTTACAAATACACCCTCAAAAAAAAAAAAAATTCATATTTTTTTAGACTTAGGCATAATCTTTCAAAGTCTATTATGCAAATGATAATCTAAATGCAATCCATTCAAACTTGAGCATCTTTTAATCAGAAAGAAAGGTAAAATAGCCTTACAAACTGGTGATCTCAAATACCATGGTTTATCAAGGCAGCGCCTTAGAAAAGGTCATGTTTTGCATTTAGAACACAAAAAGAATTGATTCTCAGGTTATACAAGTTTGATAAAAGCAAACGAGCTAAGAAGAGTAGGAATATTTTCTGAAAAGCATGATGATAAGATCTCAAAATAATTTTATGGTTTTAAATTGGTTCAAAATATGCAAGAAAATTTAAAAGACTACTGCTTTAAACTATAGAAAGTAGAAAATATTTTTGGTGGTTGACACTATCTACCTCCCCATGTAATACAAAGGCTCCTAACTCTGGGAGGCACTAAAGCCGACTCTAAAAATTAAAATATCACTGGATAAGAAAATATTTTTGAAAAATTTTGTTCAAAATTTTAAACAAAATGTGACAAAATGTCTGTCCTACTTCCAAACTTAAAGTTAACATTATCCTCAATGTTAAAAGAAATACAAGGAACGAAGCAGTAGGTGAGAGATACTTCCCAGGTCTGAGGATTACTTTTTGATGGTAAATGTTGATATCATGCTACCTGCAAACTTGTTTCAAAAAACATGTAGAACAAAATGTATATAAACATAAGAAAATAATAGAAGGGAATTGAAAGAAAAGAAGTAAACTAGTCAACTTTGGTTGCCTCCCAAGCAGCGCTTAAGTTACAGTCGTTAGCTCGACGTTTGAATGCACCCTTCTTCTCATCTTGAATCTCAATTGTGCCATATGGAAAGACACGGGTTACAACAACGGGCCCTGACCATCTGAAGCGCAATTTCCTAGAAAAAGTCGTAATTGGGAGTTAAAAAGTAAAACTTTTTGTCCGACTACGAATTCGCTATTCAAAATGTGCTTGTCATGCCATCTTTTGGTTTAGTCCTTATAAATTCAAGCATTTGCATAGGCTTCATTTCAAACCTCATCCATTTCATTAATTTGCAGTAAACTCTTCTCTCATGCAGTTTCTAAATTTAAATTCAAGGTTTTTATGGCCTAGTATTCTTTGTGCTCCAATTGTACTGGTAAATGACACGGCTTGCCATGAAGCAGCTGATATGGAGACATTCCAATTGGTGTTTTGAATGTTGTTCTATATGCCCAAAGTGCATCACCAATCTTTTCTAGAAGCACTAACGGTCTTTTCAGGATTAGTTTTCAATTCTTGATTTGAAATTTCCACATGAACACTTGTTTGAGGATGGTATGAGACACCCGCATGGTGTGTGACTCTACATTTACTAAATAAAGGTTTAAGTTGACGGTCACGAAAGTGTTTCCCGTCATCACTTATAATTGCTCTAGGAGTTTCAAATTGAGAAAAGATGACTTTTCTTCCAAAGTTGACCACAACTCTTGCATCATTGGTAAGAAAAGCATCTACATCTACCCACTTTGAAACATAATCTACAGTGAGAAAAATAAATCTGTTAGAAAATTATAAAGGAAAAGGACCCATGAAATTGATCTCCCAAACATCAAATAATTGAACATCTAAAATATTGTTTAGGGGCATTTCATGTCTCTTGAAAATATTTCCCGTTCTTTGACATCGATCACATTTATGACCAATTTTGAAAACATCTTTAAAATGTGTAGGCCAATAAAAACCTGATTGTAAACCTTAGTTGCAATCCTTGTTCCACCATAATGATCACCAGTTTCTAAGGAATGGCAATGACACAAAATGTCCTCCATTTCTTCTTTGGGTACACACCTCCTGATGATTTGGTCCGCACAATGCTTATATAATAATGGTTCTTCCAAAAAATAGTATTTTAAATCCGCGAAGAACTTCTTCTTTTGTCGATATGTCATGTCCTTGGGTAGTTCCCGTGCAACCAAATAGTTAACAATGTCAGCGTGCCATAGATAATTGGGATTTTAGCTTACCATCATTAGACTTTCATCCGGGAATTTTTCATTCATATAGGGACTTTCATCCTCCCATTCGAGGAGTGATAAATGATCCTCCACGACATTTTCGTTTCCTTTTTTTTCCTGGATTTCTAAATCAAACTCCTGAAGCAACGAAATCCATCTTATCAGTCTTGATATTGCATCCTATTTTGCCAAGAGTTATTTGAGGACATAATGATCAGTATAAACAATTACCTTAGAATTTAGCAAGTAAGAATGAAAATTTTCAAATGCAAAAACAAAATCTTGTAATTCCTTCTCGGTGGTAGCATAGCTAACTTGGGCCTCCGTTAAAGTCTTACTAGCTGAGTAATTTGCATGAAAATTTTTGTTCCTTCTTGACCCTAGCATGACTCCTACTGCATAGTCACTAACATTGCACATAAGTTCAAAGTGCAAGGTCCAGTCGGGTACTATGATTATTGGTGTTGATACTAGTTTTTCCTTCAAAGTATCAAAGGCACGCATACAGTCACTATCAAAGTTGAAAGGGACATCTTTCATCAATAAATTGCAGAGAGGCTTAGTAATCTCAGAGAAGTCCTTCATAAACTTTCTATAGAAGCCTGCATGACCGAAGAAACTTCGAATGCCCCTAACATTAGTCGGGGCAATAATCGTTTTATCACTCAAGCTTTTGCTCTTTCAACCTGAATTCCCTTTTTTCAAATTATATGTCCTAACACAATCCCTTCCTGTACAATGAAATGACATTTCTCCAAATTCAAAACAAGATTAGTGTAGTGCATCTTTGGAAAACCATAGAGAGGTTAGCCAAACAAGCATCAAATGTGGCACAAAGACTGAAAATTCATCCATAAATACCTATATGAATTTTCCACCATGTCAGTAAAGATTTCCATCGTACACCGTTGAAATATGGCAAGAGCAATGCATAATCCAAAGGGCATTCTCTTATATGCAAAGGTACCGTATGGACAAGTAAAAGTGGTTTTTTCTTGATCTTCCGGTGTTATGGCAATTTGGTTGTATCCTGAATAACCATCAAGGAAATAGTAATATGAATGGCCAGCAAGTTTTTCTAACATCTGATCAATGAATGGTAAGGGAAAAGGGGGATTTCGAGTGGCATCGTTAAGTTTCCTGTAATCTATATATACCCTCCATCATGTGGTGATTCTAGTAGGAATGAGCTCATTGTTCTCATTTTCTACGATGGTTGTTTCGCCTTTCTTTGGAACAACTTGCACTGGACATATCCATGGACTATTAAATATGGGATAAATGATCTCGACATCTGATAACTTGACGACTTCTTTCCTTACCACCTCCTTCATAGCAGGGTTTAATCGATGTTGTGGCTGCACTGTAGGCTTGAAACTTTCTTCTATGAGAATCTTAAGAATGCATAAGAAAGGGCTAATTCCCCTGATGTCTGAAAGGGTCCATCCGATGGCTGATTTATGCTCCCTTAACTCTAAGGACCTTTCCTATTTGATGTTACTCAAAGAAGGATTAATAATAACTGGGTAAATGCTGGAATTACTGAGACAAGCATACTGGATATGAGATGGCAGTGGGTTGAGCTTGAGATTTGGAGACTCATCTTCTCTTATTCTCTGTTGTGTTTCAATTGATTACATGTCCTCCACTCTTGCTCTATGGTGCGAATCGAACTGTTCGCCATCCTCTAAGTAGTAGGCACATTCTCTTATCAATTTCTTCTCAATGTCTAAGGTCCCTAACTTGGCCAGACACACTTCAAGTGGTAACTTAGGGAATGGGTCCTTCAACTGCTTAGCTCCAGACTGTATATAATATCAACCTCAAAACAAGAATCCATGTCAGTGGGGAATTTCGAAGCATTAAAAACGTTGAAGGTTACCTATTTATCTTGCACCCTTAAATAAGCTTCCCATGTTGCACATCGATTAGGGTCCTTCCTGTAGCAAGGAAGGGTTGTCCAAGAATAAGAGGTATCTCTTAATCCTCTTCCATGCCAAGTACTATGAAATCGTCCGGGAAAATGAATTTGTCAACCTTCACTAAAACGTCTTCAACCACACCTCCTGGATACTTGATTGATCTGTCTGCTAGTTGGAGAGATGCTACAGTGGGCTTCACTTGTCTTAAGCCAAGCTTTGTGAGTACCAGGGTGAGGTATTAAATTAATGCTTGCACCAAAATCACATAAAACTTGATCAAAGCTAATGGTGCCAATGGTGCTAGGCATAGTCAAACTCCCTGGATCTTTTAGCTTGGGAGGTAACTAGTTAGGGAGTATGGCACTGCATTCTTCAGTTAGTGCCACCGTTTTGAATTCTCCCATATTCCTTTTGTTAGATAAGATTTCCTTTAAAATTTTGCATATTTGGGCATCTGCCATAACATATTAGCAAAAAGGACATTAATATGTAATTTTTTGAAAAGTTCCAAAAATTTAGCAAATTATTCTTCCGCTTTTATCTTTTTCAAACATTGAGGGAACGGGACATTCTGTTTGTAGGGTTGAGGTTCAGCCCTTTTTGGTTCATCTTTTTTTGGTTTTTCGCCCCTTCCCGATTTTCAATTTTTTAGTTCTGGTCTGTGGACAGGTCGATTAGGGGTTGTTTGTTTTATGCGGTCTTGGTTACATGAGTTGGTTCATTTAGAGCTTTCCCACTTCTTAATTCAATTGCTTAGACATGCTCTCATGTGTTAGTAACTGTGCTACTAGGCAAGGAACTTTGAGACCTTCCAGAGACTTGGTTTGAAATTTGTCTGACTTGGGTCGCAAGGTTTTTAATAGAAGCTTCTTCATTTCGAAGATTTGTTTGTGTTGCTTGCACGAAACTTCTTGTTTCTTGCATAAACTTATGGAACATTTCTTCGATAAAAAATTTCTTTTCCAGTAGTGGTAAAATGGGTTGTTTTTAAATCCCTGGGTTATTCCACCAAAAATTTGGGTGGTTTCTCCACCCAGAATTGTTAGTGTTAGAGAAGGTATTGTGTTGTGATTTTTGAAAATTTGAATCAAAATTAGCTAGCTCATGATTTCAAGAAGCTGTGGGAAAGGGGTTCCCTATCTTACATCCTATGCTGGCATGACTCCCTGCGAAAAACTCACATGTTAGCAAAGGAGATTGTATGGCATTAACACCTAAGTTACCCAACTATTTCTGAATCATTGAAATTCGAGCGGATAGTGTGGTTAATGCGTCTACTTTGTAAATACCTGCATGTTTTGTTCGCATTGTTCAATCGATCATTCTTATATAGTTGTTGCTAGCCATTACCTCTAGCAACTCCTATGCTCCATTGTTATGACCCGGGAATCCGAGGCATGAGCTGGTGGTGGCTGTGTTGCTGATTAGTTTTGTTTGGTGCTGCTACTATTATGTTTTGCTGCTATTAAGTCCTGGTTACTGCTATCAGTAGCTGCATACGGCTTAGTTAGTAGTGGCATGAGTTGTAATAAAGTGCTTAAGTTCTTGCAGTAAGCATGCTGCTACTATTGGTACTTGGCGCCATAAGCTAGGGAGTGAGTTAGATATTTTAAAGTTAGTTAGAAGATATTTTGGTTAGTTAGATATTTTTGTTAATGTCGGTTAGAGCCTTGAGTCTTGATTCAATGTATTAGCTTGCATTAGATTGCTATAAATAGTTGTTCTCAAGTGTAATAAGAATCATTCAATGATAATATCAAACATTCTCAATTTGAGATGAACATTCTCTCTCTCACCTAACTCTCTCTACTTTCTCATCTATATTTCTCTAATTTCTCATATTACTTCACTTATTTCTCATCTCATGCTCTCATCTATCCTTAATTACTTAGCTTATGCTTTGTGATTCAATCACAAGCACAACAATTGGTATCAGAGCCTCGTTTGGCTTCCAATCGAGCTCATAATCATGAAACAAATTCAAAATCGGATTGTGGTGCTGTGCAATTGATTTAGTTGAATCAAAATCAACTAAGTAGAGTTGTATTGTGTCAAGTTTTAGTGCTGGCTGCAATTGATCAACAAGAAAAAAAAAGGGGTTTCACTGCAGAATTTTAGTTCATTCCAACTGATCAAAGTGCAGGAACAAATACAAGAACAACTGGATAATAATCAGCTCAAATTTAGGAAGTTCGGGTACTGTTTTATTGATGATCCTATTGGAGATTTGAGAATATGTTGCCGATTGGTATGTTCTGTCATTAAGTTGTGATTTTAGTGATCTGAACTTCGCATAAAAGGTGTTCAATTAGTTGTGTTTAGCTCAGTTTTTAGCTGAGCTAACAAAAATCCAGATTGTAAAGTTAGTTTGTTGGTCAGACGCAAGAAACGACATTCATCATGGCTGGTGGAGTAACTACAAGATCTGGCGCAGGAGCTGGAAATTCAGCCACTCTTGTTGATCCTAATAACTCTTATGCTGCTGTAGTTGGTGCAAGTGCAGCAAAGGAGGCACAATTTGTTACTAATGAACAGTTGAATTCAAAAATTGACGCAATGTTGAACGATTTAGACAAGAGAGCAATCAGCGAAGGAATGAAATATTTGATCAGCTTAAGCAAAGTCAGCTGGAAAAAGATCAACAAAGGAATGAAATGTTTCATGAACTTAAGCAAAATAAGCTCGAAAATGATCAAAAGAGGGAAGAAAGAATGCTCCAGTTTTTGAGGCAAATGCAGCTAGATAGCAATCAAATGATTGAAGATCGATTATCTCAACATTTGCAAAGAATTGAGACTAGAGTCGAGGATCGCTTTGCTCTTCTACAGAATCAAATGCAAAGACAGAAAACAGATTCCGGTGTGAGAGGTTTGTTGCCTACAAGTCAGTTAGTAAGACCTACTGATGGGATACACCCTCAGGTACCAAATGCTGCAGCTGAATCTCAAGAAAGGCCTCAAATGGCTAATGTGTCTACTAGGCCTCAAGGTCACCTCCAACCTGCAGATGTTAGACCTCAAAATCGCACTTTAGAAGCTGATTTAACTGCCAGACATCATGAACATCTACTTGAGTAGGTGCAGGTTCGATCTACCAGTAGGGATCTTAAACATAATGGACATTCTTATGATCATTCAGTGCAATTCAGATCAAATACAATGGATGCGAGACAGTTTTCTCATCCTTCTGATCAAGTACATACTCAATCTGCTTGTTTGTTTGGGGAACATCTAGTTCGGCCTCCAGATCAGCCTGAACAGCGTTATCCTGGACAGAATGCTTCTGAAATTGGTCCCGCAAGAGGCAGTGATGTTACAAGTGGTAGTAGAGGCAATGGCTTTAGGCAGCCAAGAGTTCAAATTGAAAATTGTGATGGGAAGCAGCCACATTCATGGTTAAGAAAATGTGAACGTTACTTCCACTTTTATTCCATTCCCAATGAACAAAAAGTGGAACTAGCTGTGGTTTATCTTCAAGGGGATCATGAAGTTTGGCTCTATAGCCTATTGAAGAGTAATTCTATACTTACTTGGGCTGAATTCATGGTTGAACTTTGTGAAAGATATAGTGATGAAGATTCTAGCGACATTTTTGATAACTTCAACAAGGTGACTCAAGTCACAACAGTGGAGTATATGGCATGGTTTGAAAACCTTAGAGCAAGCATGATAACTTTCTATCCTAAGCCACTGAGTCATTTTACGTCTCAAGCTTCATCAGTGGATTAAAGCCTAAAATCAAGAACCCGGTGAAGGCAATTGGTCCTACTTCTTTATCCAAAGCTTATGCAAAGGCCAAGTTGTTTGAGGCCACGGCTCTAACATCCAATGATGGGCCAAAGCACAAAGGAGAAAGTTCCCAACAACATCAAAGGGGGTAGATGAACCCAAGGTGAACCGCACCTTTGAGAAGAATACTTTTGAGAAGAGGCCTCAAGGCTTTGTTTTAAGTGCCGTCAACCTTATGAAATTGGCCATAAATGTAATCCTAAATTCCTCATGACAGTTAGAGGAGTTAACATTGAAGGGCAGTCTGATAGTGATGAGGCCGTTATTGAAGAGGAAGGTTTAGATCAAGAACTTTTTATTAAGGATGAAGTGGAGATTTCTTTGAAGGCTTTGACAGGGCAAGGAATTCATAACACAATTAGGATCAAAGGAAAAGCAGGCATAAGATCTATTGTTATCTTGATAGATAGTGGAAGCACTTACAGTTTTATCGATCCTAAAATAGCAAAGAAAGTGGGACATGAGGTGATCAAGACTCATCCCTTAGTAGTGAACAGTGGCTGAAGGAAACTCTATCCTTACTCAGGACAAATGCCGAGCTTTTCAGTGGCCTATGCAGGAGTATCAGTTCACATACGATTTCGGAGTTCTTCCCATGGGTGGATGTGATACGGTGCTTGGAGTTGATTGGATGCGTTCTTTCAACCCGGCGTCCTTTGATTATGCTAAGCAAGTTGTGTCCTTTGAAATTCAAGGAAATAAAGTTACATAGCGAGGCATGGACGATCTGTAATTTGCATTCTTGAGGACAAGAATGTTTTCAAGGGGAAGGGAATGTTATGACCCGGGAATCCGAGGCATGAGCTGGTGGTGGCTGTGTTGTTGATTAGTTCTATTTGGTGTTGCTACTGTTATGTTTTGCTGCTATTAAGACCTGGTTACTGCTATCAGTAGCAGCAGTGCTGCATATTGCTTAGTTAGTTGTGGCACGAGTTGTAATAAAGTGCTTAAGTTCTTGCAGTAAGCATGCTGCCGCTGTTGGTACTTGGCGCCATAAGCTAGGGAGTGAGTTAGATATTTTAAAGTTAGTTAGAAGATATTTTGGTTAGTTAGATATTTTTGTTAATGTCGGTTAGAGCCTTGAGTCTTGATTCAATGTATTAGCTTGCATTAGATTGCTATATGTAGTTGTTCTCAAGTGTAATAAGAATCATTCAATGATAATATCAAACATTCTCAATTTGAGATGAACATTCTCTCTCTCACCTAACTCTCTCTACTTTCTCATCTATATTTCTCTAATTTCTCATCTTACTTCACTTCTTTCTCATCTCATGCTCTCATCTATCTTTAATTACTTAGCTTATGCTTTGTGATTCAATCACGAGCATAACATTCATCTGGTGCTTTTTTGTTTAAGGGTCCTTCAACAGCTGCATCCACCATTGTTTGGGTATTAGGTGCCAAACCATTGTAAAAAGTTTGGACTTGCATCCAAACTGGTAAACCATGGTGTGGGCACCTTCTTAAAAGCTCTTTACATCGTTCCCACGTGTCATACATTGATTCCATATTGTATTGTGTAAAAGAGGTAATGTCATTCCACATTTTGGCTGATTTAGCTGGTGGAAAATATTTAGCAAGAATTTTTTATGCCAAATCATACCTTGTGGTGATGGTACCTGGTGGCAATGACATTAACCACACTTTGTCCTTATCTATTAAGGAGAATGAGAACAATCTCAAGCGAACTGCATCATCACTGAGACCATTATGCTTGAACATGTCGCGTACCTCTAAGAAGTTAGTGATATGCAAATTCAGGTCCGCACTAGGAACACTGCCAAACTAAATAGTCTGTTGAATCATTTGTATTATTGGGGGTTTTATTTCAAAATTATTTACTTGTATGGGAGGACGTCGGATGCTAGAAGTCCATCCTCCTACAGTTGGGACAGCATAATCCTTTAAAGCTCTTTCATTATCATTATTTTCATTAGCTGTTGTTTTAAATCATTTGGTTTTCCTGATTTGTCAAAGTGTTATTTCGATTTCAAGATCTAAAGGGATTATTTCATTTTCATTCTGATTTTGTATATAAAGTAAGAGATACAAAATTAAAATTCAAAAGAAAGATAACAATAATAATAAAGAACCAAAATACTACAATGTAAAACAAGACTTAACAAAACCAAATTTTAGGGTTGGGGGGGTAACACTAATGTCTTGAAAATCTTAAAAATCATAATTTTAACTTTCAATTTTTTTTCAAAGTTAACTTATAAGTAAAAGAAAGATGAAAATAAAGAAAAACACATAAGAAAAATATCAAAATAACACAAATTTAACAACACTTAATAAAAACACAATTTTAGGGGGGTGTATGTGAAATTTAAAAAAAAAAAAAATGAACTTCACAAACTAAACAAAGTGAATACAATGAATGACATAAAAGATTCTTCTTCAAATGTAAACAAAATTTACAAGTTTTACAAAACATCTTCAATTTAGTACCAAAACTATTTGGTATCAGTATCACTCAAATAAGAACAATCCTCGGCAATGGCACCAAAAAAATTGATATGTCTGTAGTTTGATTAGCAACTGCATTAAGTCCTACCAAGTAATATGGAGTGAGCAGAGTATTGTTCGTATGACAATTTCTTACTGATTGAGTATCGAAATTAATGGCTCTAGCATTGCTTGAAAGACTGAAAATTGAAATTTAAAATATGCAACAAATAAATCGAAAAGGACTAAACTAGATTACTGATTTCTAGTTGCGTCAATGCACCTTTCTATTCTCGGTATTCAAGTTGTTATTACATGTTGATGGTCAAAAACGCTAATTTACTAAATATTCTCTCTCAAGCAACACTTAGAATACCCTTTTACATATTAACTCATCAATATCTTGTATGAATTTAAATAAGAAAACAGTTTTGAAGATCCATAGTTTTCACTTAAGACCACACAAATTGTGTTAATCTATCTCTAACATTCGCTCAATTTGTCGTGTTTATCAATTTAGCGTTCATCATAAATCTTCTCTCGGACTCATTATGAATCATTTTAGGCTTTGAATGGTGATCAAGCATTCAAAACTCATGAAGAACAATGATAAACACTCAAACAGCATAATAAACAAACTTTGAATACGTTGAATTAGAAAAGAGCGTATATTACAATGTAGGCTACATCGTAGCCTTGGAAAGACAAAATTAGTTCATAGTGGACATAATTAGTTCTTATTACTTCCTTCTTCTTCTTCCTTTTGGTATTCCTTTCTTTCTCTCTACTTTATATTTGATTTTTGCTGATGGAATTAATGAAAAATACTTTCCAAATCTCTCTATTTATAGTACATAAGGTCGAGAATACTTGAAATAAAAATTACCATAGCTGTAATCACATCTGTCCTTGCTGCCACCCTTGCCCAAAACAGATTTTTCAAACAACTTGCTAATTTTTTTAAATTTTCTTCAGCTTTACAACCCAAAGCTTAGTTTTACATCAAATTGGATGTGTTCTTGAAGTGTTTATGAAGTTCTTACATTTGATTTGCTTGAACAGCTGCCCAAAATTGCAAGTTGAAGTGAACGGTACATGAACTTAGTGTTTCCTTGCTTAGCCTTATGAAATTGATGAGTGTTTTGCCCTTTTTTGCTTTTTTTTTTTTTTTGATGTATCTTGCATTTACTTGTTGATGTTGATGATAAAACCTAGCAAGATTTAGCATAAAATGAGTGTTTTTGCAAAAAATAGCAATATGAGCGTAAAGGCGCAAAAGTGAGAAAATGCAATTATAGTTTTATTTAAAATGGTTTGAAAATGAACCGAAATTGTATGAATAATTATATACTAAATGGGACTTATCAATCATCTTGCCTTCTGTGTAAGATTCGCACACTGGCAAGGACTTCAGGTCCAAAGGTTCTATTAGTCCATCTTTTACCAATTTTTTGGATCCTGTTAGAATTAATGTAACATAAATGTCAGTACCATGTGAAAGCATTATGTCCTTCAAGGGGTTTTCTTTTAAGAGATTGAATAGGTGAGCTTGTGTTAGATTCATTCGATCAAATATCAGAGTCTTGAATAAGAAATAACATTAAACCATCTACACATGTACCATTGGAAATAAACAATTTATTTCCCGTAATAACAAGTTCATAACTGAAATTAACTGAATAACCATTATCCACTAATCGAGACACATAAATTAAATTCTTGAGCAATGTAGGTACAAATAAGCAATCCTTCAAAATCAAAACCTTACCACTAAAGACTAAGCAAGCATCTCATACTCCTAAGACCGCGACTATTGTACCATCTCCAACTGTCAAGTACACATCTTCATCATGCAACCTCCTGGTTAGCTTGAGCCCCTCTAAGATATTACAAACATGGTCAATTGTACCTGAGGCCACACACTAGAAAACCTAGTGGACTCTTAACAATGCATGACTCAACTAAGAGAGATATCAACATATCTTCATTATATGGTTTGGCAGTCTTTGTAGGAATGGTAGCTAAGTCCATAGAGCAATTCCCTATCCAATGGCTTATATCTCCACAAAGAAAACACTTTCTTTCGGCTTGTTGGCTCGTCCTTAATGCCTTGGTCGATTCGATATCGGTCCTCTGTTACTTGCAGCTCTTTCATTGGCTCAGGCAACGAATAGTTCTTCTTGCTCAAAGAAATATTTAGCCTGAACTGAGTGAATGAGCTGGACAGAAAATTAAGGATGATGTCCTGCTTAGTTTGACTATCAAACTCAGCTCCAAGGACTTCCTGTTCAGAGAAACACGCCGTCAAACTCATGATGTGTTCATTAACTGGCATTTCTTCAGACATCCTCATATTGAGCAACTTTTTGATTAGATCTTTCTTAGATGCTCTATATTGTTGTTCAATTTCTTCTAAATGTCTCATCATCTCAGCTGTTGTTTGCATTTGTACCATATGATGCTTGAGAGCATCTGATGCAAAGATAAATATGTAGCATATGGCTAACTTGTCAGCCTTATGCTAGTGTTCATAATGTTGTTTAACAATAGCTCAACAATCGTTAGTGGGCACAAAAGGACAAGCATCAGTGAGAACACAATTAAGACCCTTGCAAATTAAAATGATGTCAAAACCTTTTTTCTAGGTAAAATACTTTGGTCCAATAAGTATATTATGCTTAAGAATTGAAGAAGTACACAGGTTGCAGCCATTATAAATCTCTATAAATGCAAACATTTGTATAACTATATAGAAAGAGTCATGTACAATGCAGTGATATCTATTCTTTTAATTTTAGCAAACAAAATGTGTTAGGTGTCCACAAGACTGAACTGTAATGCATGCAATGATGACCAAAACACACCACTCCTTACTCCCCAGTGGCGAGGCCACATGAAATTAGTTTAGGTGAGAACTATCCCCGATTAATGTGCTTTGTTGTAACTCTCACTAAACAATGAATAACTCATCACTTTTCCTTAGTCTCTAACGCAACACAATAGAGCTCCTCGGGAAGGCTAATGTATTATACAAATTAAGTGTAAACCATTACCTAAACCTGCATACAAATAGACGTAATACTCAACGACAGAGTGGTTGCATCATTTCTTTGTACTTTGGTTTATCCTACTCGAAGCCTAACCTTGTAACCTGCAAACTGACACCCTCCACGGGGAGTGATGTCAATTCACTCTACTATTAGATTGGTAATAGAGATCGGGAGGTTTCAACTATTGAATCGTTGCTCCTACTTGCATTTTATGAACTACTAGTTTTAATTAAATTGCATTTACAACTAGAATATTTCATAATCAATGCTAGAATCTCATTATTTAATTAATTATTTAAAAAAACTAATTTAATACTTTTATTAATTAATTTAGTACTGATGTCTATCTTATTTTTTTTTAATTTCCACGTCATCACTGACATCATTGCTGATGTCAGCACTCTGTGGATGTCACTGTGGACGTCAGCATTAGTAAACAGCTTAATTTAATTTTTTTCTGAAAAATTTTAAATTTGAATGTTGACACTAATCTCATTACATAAAATATTCTCGGTTTCGTAAATCTTAAACATATACCCACAATCTCATTATACGTAAACCAAATATAATTTGAAAATCTAAATCTACCTATCGGAATTAATATTAATTCATTCATTGTTTCAAACAATTTGAAACTAAATCCACTAATATGATCATCATCAAATAACTCAACCGTCTTTGCTTTGTTATTTAATGAAATCCCTATTTTATTCAATCGCAAGTCTATTTATTTCGATCCTGCTATGTCTATCGTACATATTATGAATGTAATTAAAGACTGGTTCTAATACCAATTGTTGTGATGAATTATAATTTTTTTCTAATTAATTAAATTGTGCAGCGGAATGGTTTAAAATTCCTAATTTTAAATCTACAAGCCTCTACTATATCATATTCGTAATAATAACATGAATATAAAGTAGCATAACAAGAATATTGTAATATAAACAGACAAGCGAAAAACTAGAAGGAAAGGGAAAGAAGAATACCTTGAAATTGCTCCAATCTATAGAAAACTGAAGAAAACCGAGACTCAGAGATTTTCTATGCAATGACCTCAAAAACCTGGAGTGTGGGCTTTCAAAAAAATTAAACTTAAGAGAAAAAATTCAAGGGAAATTTTCTCTCTTTTAGTTCTCCAAAAGCAAACACTTTTAAAAAACGTTTAATTTTGGTTGGATGCTAAACCTTGACTTCGGGACCTCTATTTGTAGTAGGCTACCAGAGCCAAAAAATACAACAAAACTAATGTAGGACGTGTGAAACAATAAAATAAAAAAAAACAAAAATAAAACAATGCAAAATGACGTCGGATCATTCAAGGCGTAAACAGCATTTTTGACATATCAAAAACTGACACGTGGTGATGGTGATTGGTCCGTGCCCGTTGGAGCAGATCGCCCCATTGTGTTGCCCAAGAGCGTGTCATGTGGCATGCTCTTATTAGCCTGCACCCGAAGAAGCGGATCGCTCTTGTATTACCCTCGGCACCTGACACATGTTGCGCACTGGTTGGTTAGATCCGCTTGATGGAGATCCCCATTATTTATGTTTTTTTTTTTTTTTTTCTATTTTGTTTCCCACATGCAAAAATTGATCTTATGAATTTTAATTTTAAAATTATTTATTTAATAATTTTCAACATTTATTCATCTAATGAATAATGTTTAGCAAAATCAAATTTATTCATCTCATGAATTCTTTAATATTTTTCGAATGGAATTTGAAATAGAGGCTTGCACAAGGACCTTGGGGATAATTTAAATCTAGTTCAAAATGTGTTAAATTAATTGCCGTCTCATTATAAAATTTAATTACCATTTTAATGATGCTTAGTTTCATTAAATAAATCCCACTGCACCGTAGAATTAAATTATTTACTGGTTAATTCCCGAATAAACTATATCGACAACATTAACCCTTCTATATGATATTCATGATGAAAAATAACTATAACTATTGCCATTATTTTTTTCATAGCTTTTCCATTAGTTATCGACTCCCCCTTTTCCAAATAATTCATTATTTCTCGAACAAATACGCAGTATAAATTCCAAATGTCAAATTAGAACACTTTGGCAAAAGTATTCGATTTAATTCAAACACTTGGGAATCAACTGAGGGAACATTTGTATCTCCTATGAAAGTGTACATTCCATATTAAATACTTGATTCTTGTCACACTTTATGACGTTACCCAATACACGTGGGACTTCGGCCATTTATTGAGACCTTGCTTATAGTACACCAAGATAACTAACATTCCATGCACATGTCTAGAATACTCTTAGGATTTAGAATCATTGTTCAAGCAGTCCATTGTGAATCTCTCATTTTCGATAGTAGTCTAGAAACAAGTAATGATGCTTGACCTGGTGTTTGCTTAGCAAGTGCATTAAATTGTATCAAGTAATAAAGAGTGAGTAGAGGATTGTTCCCACGAGGATTGTTTTTGAATGAGTATCAAAATTAGTAGTTTTAGCGCTATTTGAAAGACCGAAATTTAAAGTTTTTGATATAAAACAAAACAAAATAAAAAGAAACAACAATGGTTGCTGATTTTATAAAATGGTGTATTGATTTTTAGATGATTTGTAGCATTTCATAAGTCTAAGGCATCCGATTTCACTGAGTTACAACAATATGCCTTTCTATTCTCGATTTTCGAGTTGTTATTACGCGTTCATGGTCGGAAACCCTAATTTACCTAATATTCTTTCTCAAGCAACATTTAGCGCACTCTTTTACATATTAACTCATCAATTTTTTTCATGAATTTAAATAAGAAAAGAGTGTTGAAGATCCATGATTTTTACTTTAGACCACACAAATCGCGTTAATCTCTCTCAAGTATTTGCTCAATTTGTGGTATTTATCACCTTAGAAATCATCATAAATCTACTCTTGGACTCATTACAAATCATTATAGGCTTTGGATGATGATCAAGCATTAAAAACGTATGAAGAACAATAATAAACACTCAAACAACGCAATACACAAACTTTGAAAACGTCGAATAAGAAGAGAGCATGTATCATAACTTAGGCTATATTATAACTTAGGCTGCATCGCAGCCTTGGATAAACAAAATTAGCTCATGATAGACGTAATATAAATCAAAACTAAGACATAATTCATTAGCTTTAAAGAATAAAAGGATAGAAAGAACTTAAAAAGGCAAAATTACAAACAAAACTTTTCTTCTTTCCTTTTGCTTCTTCCTCTCAGTTTTCCTCCCTTTCTCTCTACTTTCTATTTGGGTTTTTTGCTGGATGAGATCCAAAAAGACCTCCCAAGCATCCATATTTATTGTATTTGAGGTTGGGATTACTTAAAATAAAAAAATTTGGAACCTTAAAGCTCATTGCACCTCCCTGTTGCCATTACCGCCCATTTCTGCAGACTTCCATCAACTTGCTGTTTTCTTCCCTTCTTTTTGGCTTTGGCCTCCAAACATCATTCTTGAAATCATCGTAGACATGTGAATAAATTGTTTAATCCATCATTGCACTTGATTTGTTCATTTTGCCACCTAAATTTGCAAGTTGAAATGAATTGTGCAAGCTTGTTGTACATTCTATGCAGTTGTTGTTGTTGCTTATTTTTCTTCAATTTTTCTGCCCAAAACGGAGCCTTGAAATCATATTGGTTCTCAAAGTGATTATTAAGTTATTTCATTTGATTTGCTTGAATTGCCACCCAAAATTTGCAAATTTTAGCAAATTGTACATGTTTTTGTGTTTCCTTACTTTAGCGGTGTAAATTGTTGAATCTAGCCCTTTTTTTGCTTTTTTTGATGTATCTTGCATTCACTTGTTGGTGTTGATGATGAAACCTAGGAAGATTTAGCACAAAATGAGTGTTTTTGCACAAAAATGGCAATAGAAGAAAAAAAGAGCAATAGCAATAAAAATTTGATGTATAATGGTTAGAAAATGAACTATAATGATATGAATAATTATATACTAAATTAGACTTATCAAGTAACTCACATGGTCCAACTCGATGTATTAATCTTATTGCACACACCAACATAACACTTTTTTATCACCATCCGCATGACCAATGCAGATCATCTAAAGTGTCACATTATAGCCTTAGCGAACAGGTAGTCCAAACTTGTCACTAACTGCTAGTTTTTTTTAATTTATATTTCATTCAATTTGTTCGAAGTTTATCTATTGATTAATCTCATAATCCATTAAAAACGAATATGTAAATGTAGTCTGTGGACTACATCCACCTTATAGATGTTTCTTAAAAGAAAAGCACATGCAATATATATACTCACTTACACAAATTTAATGCGGAAATGATTGGAACTCAAATTTCATTTTATAATAAAGTGATAATTACATGATAGATTTGGATTTTTAGGACAATGTTCCTAACACCTAACAAATAAGTGTACGAGAAACTATGTCCATAGGCTTGACTCCGTCATTGTACCTATCATTTCATTTAGGCCCATATCCTTTTACTTTTATGTCATAATTAATTAAAAGATCCACAAAAAATATATAAATTCTATTTAATTGGAGCATATGTCGAATCCATATTTAATTTCAAATCAAAGTCGGATTCACCCAAAATGCCACCTGTTTTCCTTGAAAAGGTGAGTAGTTGAGGTCAAACATGTGCAGTCTAAAATTTAGGCTCGCTCCCACGTCACTGCGAGTCGTTTTTTGCATGTTTGTTTGAGTTGTATTTACGGTGGCCACATTTACACGGTAAGAAAATAAAAAGAGCAAACACACCTTTTGGAAACCACAGGAGGAGAATTTAACATAAGACATAATTGTCTTTAACCCCATCCTGTGTTATCAAACTACAGTCTCCAGCCATTAACTATTGGTCAGAAAGAGAGATCTACTCCTCTTAAGCCTGAGGAACCTAGTCAAGTCTTCACTGGAGCATCCCTTAGAGCAAAGTCATGTGTCACAAGGGGATGAAATAAGTACAAATCGTGGTAACGAAAGCAAAAGTGATGAAGTCATCCCAGCAGACGAGCGTATTCGGCTCGATTTCTCTTCAGCAAAGAGTTTCATGGCCGTGCTCAAATGTCATATGGAACTCATTGATCAAAGGATTGAATAGGCAATGAAAGAGGTCTATAATAGAAACATGCTGAAGTAGAGCAAACTCTAGCGTCTCAGCATGAAAACTCTGCTGCAAGGAAAGCTATCATAAATGACGTTAGCACCTCACTGAATGAAAGGCTTCATAGAGAGACAGACAGAGTCTTGGCTGAGATGAACTCAACCCTGTCTTCTAATGCTGCCCTTATAGTTATGGATGTGGTAAGACAGGCAGTAGCTGAAGTTGAGCCTATGTTAGTCAGGTAGGCTGAGAGTCATAGCAGCTTAGTTCAAGCCATTGGACATGACATTAGGCAACTAAGGCTTTCTCTTTTTCCATCAATTCCCACTAGATGCCCTCATAACCTTCCTTCGATCTTAAAAAGGCCAGTGGCTCAAGTTGACAACACTATCATAGAATTTGGACCGTGTCAGGGCTTGACCACATTAGCTTGGGAGTCATAGCTATCCCAAGACATGAGGAAATACACATTTTATGGCTTAAGAGTTGATGTCATATTCAATTGGCTTGAGGCATATAATAAGCTCAAGATTAGGAGCAAATGCAAAACATTAAAGCCCAATTCAGTAAAGGAAAAGGTATACTATAACTGGCATGATTCGTTCACTCCTTAAACAAAGAACTGCATAATCTTTAGAAATATAGTCCAAGATGCCATTAAGGAAAAGGAGTTAATCTTCCATGGAGATGGACATATGGCTGTTGATAAAGACCTCTTTTCTAGTCTTCTTTTAGTTAATGTTATTAATGTAGATCAATATCATTCAAACTAATCTTTTTCCCGTTTTTAGGTGGAAGATGGTACTAAACAATACTCAAAAGGTAAGGGTGGCAAACAAGTGTTCGATTTTCAAGAAGTTACTGACTAAACTCTATTGCAAGTCAGCCGCTACACTACCTTTGGTCGAAGAGTTTGCAATGAAAATTAGTAGTGAACACAGGAACACTCTAATCCTTTCAAACCAAAAAAGGAAATATTGTGATCTGGAGAAGGTACCCTACAAGGCATGCTGCTATTGTTATGGGAAAATACAGGCAGGAGTGGGGAACTCTAGCTACTTCCTCAATATATTTCCCTTGCTAATCCTCTTTTGGAAATTAAGATGCCATTTGAGAAGTCTCACACGTATGAGCCCACTTAAGACCCCCCTTTAAAGACTCAAATTATCATAAGGACTGGGCACCTCAAGAGGAATCCAAAATACCACTTGCAAGATCTGGAGAACTATAAGGGACCATGGTAGTCAAGACAATGGCCTTCAGGAGTCCATTGTGGTAATGTATGGAGAACCAATCACCTTAAGTAAGAGGATGCTAGTCCCTCCAACCTTACATGAACTCGGAGAAAAAAAAGGCAGCTCCAAAAGAAAGAGCGCAATGAAGAGCTCTGCTTGACACTTACTTGACTTGGCTCCCTGAAGAAGAGGACAAAATCTACAAGGACAGGTGCACTAAGTCCATGGATCTCAAGGATCTAGAAACTGAATCAAAACCTTTAACCGTCATTGGTAAAGGTGAGTCACACAAGAAGCTTGAGAGATGGGCTCGTCTCTCATCCCTTGAGGGTAAGGAATCTTGGGGGGATCCGCTTGTCAAGAATTCATCGGCTCGAAGAATCTCTGATGACGAGAAAAACTATAGTCCTCTCAGCATCAATTTAGTTGAACCTGTGGACTATGTCAAGCCAACAAGGTCTGACTTAGGAAACGATCTCCATGAAGAAGACTTCCCCCAACCAATGGAAGAATCTTAGATCCTAGAGGTTGAATTGAAGGACCAACCTCGGGATCAGGACATGCTAACTTATGGCAGTCCTCAAAATCATGATCTAAGATATGACAAAGGATGGCAATCCTAAGAAGGAAACAAGCCAAGGGGTCCAAATATAGTTTGGGTCACCCCCCGAGAAATTTGATATTAGAAACACTCTGCTCCTTCCTTTGGAGTTCATGGAAACTGACACATAGGAAGGCCTCAAGGAGATGAGATACCATCGGATGAACATCCCCAGATGGAACTTGCAGCTAAAGTGGCAGCTAACAAAATTTAATCACGATCCTTTGTCTTTTAACCTGAACATCTAAGCCAACTAATGACACTCTTGACATAATGAAGATGATGTTTCATGGAACTAATATCACCAATAAACACATCAAGCCTCTATACATCCAGGCCAAATTTGATGGCGGTATGGTGTATAAGGTCTTAGGGGATAATGGCATAGCCATTAATGTCTCGCCTTTAAACATGTTGGGGGTCATTGGTAATCTTGAGATGACTTGATAACTTCATATGTGGCAATAAGTGGCTATTTAGGGGCCATCACTAAGTCTAGAGGTCATCCCGATGTAGTTAACTGTTGGCAGCTTGAGCAAACTAACAACTTTCTTTGTAGTGGGTACCACCTTAAGCTATAATGTGCTACTTGGGAGAGACTAGCTACATGCCACTTACAATGTCCCTTCTTCACTTCACCAGTTGTTAATCTTCTGAGAACCATGACAAGTATGAGGTTGTTTTGGCAAATAGCAAGCCATTCATGGCTTGCTGTAATCCTGTTAAGGCAAAGTTCTACAAAGATGGCATGGGACCACTAGATGTCAAGGGACCACTCCTCAGATTGCCCAACACTAGGAAGTGATAGCCATCCTTGACAACCCACTCACTGGACCTGAGTTTGATTAAGTTGATGTGGAGTTAGAAGACTCTAACTTTGTGGGATGTATGAGAGCCCTTCTAGGTTAAAGGGACATTCAAGGCACACCAAAACCCTTATGTGGGAAGCTAAGACCTCCCGTTAAATGCCTAGAGGGTCATTTCCTCAGCCATTATGAAACTGATGGCCTGGCATGCTGAGAACCAACTGTGGGCCGAGCAGCCATTTGCTAAAAATGGCCTCGAGGTCCAAGTGATATTGGATAAAGAGCCGGAGCTATATGACTTAAGAGAATCACCAACTAAGATAGAGGATTTTAGGGCTGAAGTTCAAGGCCCCCTCGTCGTTGTTAACTTCGGCTCAACAGAGGACCCAAGACCTAGCTACCTGAGTGCTTTACTTTTTGAAGAGTAGACGAAGCAGTACCTGACCTTACTTCTTGAGTTCAATGACTGCTTTGCTTATTTCCTTCCCTAGATAGAAAAGTAGTTGAACATAAGCTTCCCATCAAACCAGGTTCTAGACCAATAATTTAGGCCCAAAGAAGGATGTCCAAGAGGTCGTAAATTTGTTCAAATAGTAGATTGAGAGACTCTTAATTGCCAAATTCATCTGGACGAGGTATGTTGCGTGGTTGGCAAATAGTGTTCCCTTTATCAAAAAGAACGGCTAAATTAGAGTCTGTATTAATATTCGAGATCTAAATACGGCCACCCCAAATGATGAATACCCAATGCCAGTAGCTGGCGTTCTCCTTGATTTAGCCTCAAGGCATGAAGTCTTATCCTTCATGGATGGCTACTGTGGGTAATACCAAGTCATGATTCCTTCAAATGATACCCTCACGACAGCATTTGGATGCCCTGGGTTAATAGGGACCTTTGAGTGGGTTGCTAAGCCATTTGGTTAGCCATGAACTTGATCTTTCATGATCGCATTGGAATGACCATGGAAGTCTACATAGATAACAATGTGCCCAAATCAAGTTCCCAAGTTAAGCACTTGGAGGACTTGAGAGGGGCATTTCTTAAAATGAGGAGCCACAACCTAAAGATGAACCCAAATTGTGCCTTTGGGGTGCGTGGTGGAAAGTTCCTTGAATTATTAGTACACTAGAGGGGCATTAAAGTTGACATCAATAGGACTAAGGCCATTCAAGAGGCAAAATCTCTTTCAAGTTAAAAGAAGCTTCAACACTTCCTGGGGCAGGTTAATTCCCTTAGATATTTTTCAAATGTTGCAGGATAAACAAGTCCTCTCTCCCCTACTAAAACTCAAGTCTAAGAAAGACTTTAAGTGGGAGGAGCCTCACCAAGTAGTCTTTAAGGCCATCAAGGAATACTTCATCAGGCCATCAGTGTTGATTCCACCAAAGCGGCACAAATCATTGAAGATTTATGCCTCTGCTTCTGATGAATCAATTGGTTGTTTGCTTATACAAGGAAAATAAGTAGGGGTTTAAACAAGCTGTGTTCCACCTAAGCCATTGCCTAAATGAATGTGAAATAAAATATTCTTCCATTGAGAAATTGTGTCCATCTTTATTCTATGCATTTGCCATATAGGTGGTTGCTCGGAAAAATGTCCTTAAATACATGCCAGATAGGCCTCTAATGAGAGGGAGGTTAAACAATTAGAATATAGCTTTACTTGAGTTTGAATGGATTTATGTGTCACAGAAGTTAGTTAAGGGCCAAGCCTTAGCAGCCTTTTTAGCTGAGCATCTAAACATTCAATCCGGCATAGACCACGAGCCAGTTTAGCTCTTAGTGATAGAGATGGTCCCTCGGAAGCCATATATTTATGAATTGAGGACCAATTCAAGTGTTGGAGTTGGGATTACAATCGAATCCCTTGTAGGGATCATTACCAAGTTGGTTGTCACATTAGTTAGCACGTGCTCCAACAATATGGTAAGAGTATAAGGCATTAATCATAGGCCTGCATACTATCTTTAAGATGCAAGTTCCTAGTGTTATCATAAGAGGAGATTCACAATTGGTCATTTTCCAAGGAGAAGGGGAGTTTCAATATTTAAGCGATACCTCGATCAAATATATCTTAATAGCGCATGAGCTATTGGATAAGTTTGACAGTGTCTTGTTTGAACACATACCTCAAGAACAAAACATGGTAGCCAATGATTTGGCTCAATTAGCCTCAGGATATAAGCCACCCAAGACATGCTTTGAAGAGACCACAGTCAATAAGACGAAAGTGTTAGATCATGACCTTGAATTCACTGAATCCTTCAGTTTTGACAGCAGAGTAAATACAAGTGAACACTTGGATGACTTTGAGGCACATCAATGGGTCGCATGTCAACGTCAGGTTTGGAGAAAGCCCTTGATGGATTACTTAAAAAACCCTTGAGACTATGCCAAAGACAGAAAGATAAAGATGAGAGCTCGTATATTTCATCTGATGGAGTGCTTCTCGAGTGTTTGGACTTGGACATAGCAATGCAAGTGATGTTAAGAGTCCATGAGGGTATCTGTGGATCCCATTTGGTTGGAAATAAGACGCATTGGCTCATCGGACGATATTGCTATTTTTGGCCAATCATGAAGGATATGCCAAGGAATGTAGAGCATGCGAAAGACATGGTCATGTGCCAAGAGTCCCTACTATTGAGATGGACGCTATTGTTAAACCATGGCCCTTTTGAGGAAGAGCAGTGGATATCATAAGAGAGATTAACCCTCCTTCTAGCAAGGAACACTCTCACATTTTTGTGGCCACATATTATTTTACAAAAATGGGTGGAAGCGAAACCATTTTGGAACATCAATCAGCAAAATGTGATTGATTTTATCAAAAAATAGATCCTACATAGGTTTAGAATCACATAATCCATTGCTAAGGACCAAGCTAAAGTATTTAATGGAGTTGAGGTCAAGGAGTTCACTAGGAGTTTCAACATTGAAATCTTGAAATAAACCCCATATAATGCTCGGGAATGCTAATATTGAGAAAATAATTGAGGATACTCCTAGAAACTTACATGAATTGCTTCTTGATGCCCTTTAGGCTTATAGAACGTCCAAACGAGATGCAACTAGGACAACCTCCTTTCATTTAACGTATGGCCAACATGTTGTACTCCCAATGGAATTCACAGTTCAGTCTATTACGTTGACTCAGCAAGGGAGGTTTTTTAACTTGAATATGAGCCAGCTATGAAGGACGAATTAATTAACTTGGGCCAAGTTAGGCCCGACGCCCTTCATAAACTAGAAAAACAAATGAAAGGGGTGGCTAAAGCCTACAACAAGAAGGTCAAACCAGGGTCCATTGATTTAAGGGACTTAGCCTGAAAAATGGTATTACCCATTTGTTAAAAAGATCTTCTCTTCGGGAAATGGTCCCCAAATCGGGAGGGCTCATTTAGAGTCATAGAGGCATTTGGAGGAAATGCTTACTTACTCAAAGACCTAGATGGGAGAATTCACCCAAGGGCCATTAATGGTAGGTTCTTTAAGAAATATGCGCTATCAATTTGGGATTCTAATAAGGAAGTCCTTAAATTTAGATTCTTTGAATTATGAGCCCAGTTTCAATATCAGTGTCTTGAGGATCAACTCAATAATCCCTAAGTTCAAAAAATAACCAAAAGGAACTACCAAACTGAGAAACCTATTCAACAAAATGCATATTTCATTAATAATATTGAGGAGTACATGGCTAATACAAAAATAATACAAGCAACTTATGTAACCAAGAACTTAGAAGAGTTGAGTCCTAATTCTAAGTAAGGATTCCTCTATAACTGACAACAGGCAAGTGGCTTCATTCAATTATCGGTTCATAGAGAGGGCCTCCTCTTGAAGTGCTCGTTGAGCTCTTTGAGCCTCTATAGTTGCGCTTTCTCGAGCTCTCCAACTTCTAAGCCCTGAGAAGTGTGCTACTATTTAAGAGATGATAGTTGCGTCATTAGCTGACTCAACTTCTCTTCTAGGAGAAGGGTTTCACCCTCTAAGCCTTTCATGTCTCGAACTTGCTAACTGTGGACTTCTTTAGCTGCTTGGAGTTCGTCAAAGAGAAGTTGTAGACCATTTAGTCCAGCTGAACACCCCATGTCACTAATAGCATCTTGGCAATGCCGCTTCTTCTGAAGGACAGATGGGACCTCCTAGTTGACATTGGTAAGCACCTTCTTCTGTGCCTCTGAGCTCTTTGGCAATGGCAAGGGCGACCTTTGGACCTTCTTTTAGGGAGATAGCTTCTTGGAAGGTGGAATTCTTAGTTAGAGTAAATACAGGGAGGTGTGCCATTTTTCTCAGTCTTTGAAATCTTGGAGATACTTGATCCAGTTGCTGGAAGGTCAATCTCTTGATTGCCCCTAATTTTTCCAGTGGAGATGTAATCCTCTCGAAGATGGGAGAAGGAGTGACTGTTCGTGGTCTAACCTAAAAGGGACAACATCAACAAGTCAGATCAAGCCCCAACTTTGGAGATGAACCAAGGAAAGAAAGGGCTAATTTTTACCTCTGAAGGTACAGCTGGGAGGATTGGGGGGACTTCTATTGGCACCTCAGCCATTGGAGTGTCCTCCTCAAGGGGGACTTCTGGAAAAGGCAATACTTGTATGTCCAAATTAACGAGGCAATACTTGTATGTCCAAATTAACTAACGGTTTACATTCGGGATTCATTAGCCAAAACAAGAGATGGTGCCTTCGTGAATCTCTTCAATGGTTATGGAGGATATTCTTGGAAGAAGGAATGGAGCCTGGATAAGGCCCAGTTCCAAGGAGGCTAGGAGTGAAGTTTCTCTGGGCGATTCAGTTACAAGTGGCTCTAGAGCCAAAGTGACCATACCTCCTTCCCCCTCTGTGCTTGAGCTTAGTTATTCAGTTTCCTGTGGGAGCTCTGGCACGTGTTTCTTAGGTGAAGCATTTTGGATTGTTGGGACCATATTTCAAAAAATATGTAATAGAGTGGGTGTAGCGAAAACCAATTTAAACTTCTTAATTTTAGATCTAAGCCCTGATCTAATTAAACTTTTAATTTAAATCTAGATCTTACTCTAATACGTTAATAATATGACAATGGAAAAACATAGAACAAAATAAGTATAAATATAGTATGTAGAATGAATGAAATAAAACAAAAACATATTAAATATCGTTTATTTAATAGGACATACGTGAAGCACGAATCCCAACTCCGACTTTGAAGATCTAAAATTAGAAGAAGATATCTGGACACCTCAAATTCTTCTTGGCAATGACCTCTTCTAGCACCAAGAGTGTGGGTTTCCAAAAATATTTAATAGGAGAAATTTGAAAAAGAAAATGCTCCATTTTAATTTTTGAAAAATCCTATTTTTTAGAAAATTATTTGATTGCTAAACTGAACCTCAAAGACCCTTATTTATAATGGGCCTTGGGTAGAAACTTTTTCAAATGTGTCAATCTGTGGATTCCAAAAAAAAACTTAAATGCATTTAAACTAAACGAAAATAACGTCGAAAACCCAAAGCAAAAAAATTAATTCAAAAATTCGCCCGCCCTTGCCACATGTCGCAATAGTATCGGCCGAAGCAGAAGCACACTGATAACACCTGTGGCTGCCCCAGATCAACCTGCATGACATGTGTCATTACCAGATTGGCTAGTTCGTGTGCACACAGATCTCGACCTGCTTTAAAATGGGATTTTCCTTCGGTTTTTTTTTTTGTTCAAATTTCTACATGTATAAAATTCATTTCATGAATATTGTTTGGTAAAAATAAATTTATTCATCAAATGAATAATAATTCATCTCACGAATTATATTTAGCAAAAAAAATTTACTCATCTTATGAACAAATAATTCAACTCATGAATTCATTTTAAACATTTTCAAACAATACTTAAGCTAAAGCTCGCAAAGGGCCCTCAAGGACTATCTAACTCGGGCTCCAAATGGGTCAAATTTGATTATCATCTCATGATAATAATTAATTACCATTTAGTAAAACCCAATTCCACTAAATAAGTTTTATTGCACCATAGAATTAAATATATTCACCAAAATTTTCCAATAAATTTAATTACCACACTTAACTTCTCCGTTTGATATCCAACAGCAAAAGTGACTTTAACTACTGCCATTACTTTTCGCACATCTTTCGCTATAATTCCCAACTCTACCTTCTCGAACAATTTAATAACACAGAAGTAATTCTCGTATTAATTTCAAATATCAAACATATGAAATACTTTAGCCAAAGATTCTAGAATATGTACATATGCTTGCGAATCAACTAAGGGGATATCTTTATTTCATTAGAGAATATAGATTCCATGTAAAACAATTGTTCCCACTACACTTCATGCCGTTAACCAATGCACATAAAATTTAAGTAAACTTGATGTGACTAATCCTTTCGGCACATCAAAGCAACGAACAATCCATGCCGGACTTCAGACTATTTCTAGGATTTAGAGTTATCGTCTTACAGAATTAAATATTTCACGAGCAGTATAGAAACAATTAATTTAGGTGGTCCTACTTAGTGTTCCAATCATATAGACAACATTAATATAATATTATTGGAACTTATCCTCATGACCAAGATGGGCCATTGAAAGTATCATATTGCAGTCTTATCGGACAAGTTGTCAAAATTGATCACCAACTACAAACATACTTTGATAACATATCACTTATTCCATTTAAGTTTATCCCTAGCTCAATCTCATTGACAACCTCAACTAAACTTGACATGTCATCTTGGACTATGCCCATCTTATGGAACATTTTAGAACACAATCCCACCCATATTTAACTTGTAAAACATAATCAGATAATAAATAAATAAAACAACTTTGTTTATTTTCTATTTAAAACTAACTACTAGGATTTTCTAAGACACCAATCCTAACAATCTCACACTTGTCCTAAACCCAATTAGCCTTGCAATTCAAATCTATCCCCTAGGGATCTGTCAACTAATTGACTATAAATCGCAATACCAATCTTTCACCATCCCATTCTTTTGCTAACATGATTTAATCTATAAGGAACCTTCTGAGCCAAATAGTGTACTTAAAAACTTTGTAGCTATCGAGTACCCAACTTCCATAGTGAAGTCAGCAAAAAAAGATTGCTTCACTCTTTACCATTGAATGACTCCTACTGCAAACGTAAACAAGAATTCTGACGCCAAACATTTGGACTCCCTTTTTAAATGTCAAACATCTAAACACTCTTCTTAAAACAAACAACCCATGATAAACTCAACATCCTTTCTTTTGAATCTTAGTTCTTTCGTTTTAAACTAACTAGACATTTAAATCTAAACAGCTCATAACAATTCTACACCATTCTTAATGAATAGAATTCCATCTACATACAACAAATTAAACGTCACTACTTTCTTGTCATGTCACTTGTATACTCATGGTCCACTAACCATTAATTCAAATCCATAGACTTAATAACCATCATTGAATCCACTATTTAATGAACAAGATGCTATCTATATGTACAAATAAACTTCCTTAGTGCGCATACTATATGCTCTTGACTCTTGGAAATAAACTTGTATAGTTATATCATATACATAAGCTTTTCAAGATCACCACTCAGAGAATGTTGCCTTGATTTCCATTTCCTTGCCTCATCAAAATGAGATACAACGCATAAGCATCCTTATGGTCTTAAGCATAACATATAGCTTGAAGATCTCATCAAAGACGATTCCTTCCTTCAGGGTATAACCCACATTCCAGCCCAAAAGGTCTCAACCTTCTTGTCTAATGAACTATTTATACTTGTAGATCCATTCAGATTCAATCTACTGGAATTAATGCCTTTTGACGCCAGTAAAATATTAGGACAGTCAAAATACAATTAGTCTAATTTAGGTTTATTGCCCTGACCCATTGGTCAACATCCTTTTATTGTTAAGAGTTTCATTGTAGTCTAAAGGATCAGATTCACCATCATGCTTAACCGTTAAGACTGAAGACATGAATCCGTCAGCTGACCCTGACCATCCTCCCAGTACAGCATAACTCTCATGTTCTTTGTGTGGCAATAACTTGGTTGAAGATATATCTAATGCATCATTAATGCTATAGGTTGTATCAAGCTGTAAAGACACAGTATCTCATACCACCAATCTATGCAACACAAGCCATCTAATGCACTTTTAGAACACTTTCTAAAACCTCATACATAACAAATCTTTTGATATGTAGATGTGTCTCATCATAAGAATCTGTTGTCATTTCCTTAGTTTTGCTGCACCTAAGACATGTATTGGTTGTATAGCTTAAATGATGCGTTTAGGTGTAGTTTTCAAGTGTGAGTTAGTGACTATTTTAGGAGCCAAAGTCAGTTAGTTGGTCAAGCTAAGTCAAATGTAGTGGCCTCGCTGTTTTTTCGCAGTAAAATCTAGTTCAAGTCGGTTAGGAGTGAAGTCTTGGTTCAATGTATTGAGATCTATTATAAATAGATCCAAATCATATAATATCTTCATTCAATCAATAAAAATATGATTTCCTTTCGGATAATCTTCTCTATTTCTCATCTCCTTTCAATTCTCTTCTCATCTTACCTCTCTTTTACAAGGTCAGCTCTCAATCATTGGATTGGAAGCTAACAATTGGTATAAGAGCATGGTTAGTGCACAATTTTGAATCTGATTTGTGCGATCATCAATGGTGGGAAGGCCTAGCACTCGTTCTGGAGGTGTAAATGTAGCTAATGCTGCTAATTTTGATCCTAATATTACATTTGCTTCGATTGTTGGTGGAAATTCTGCAGCCAGACCTGAGTTTATTACTTATGTTTAGTTTAGGGCGCAAATGGAAGAAATGTACAAGTCGCAGATGGATATGATGATGAATCGAATTCAAAAGGTGCAGGTTGAACAAGATTTGAAGATTTATGATCAAATGCAACCACATACTCTGCATCTTAAGGACAAGATTGGTGGATTACAGGATCAAATTAATAGAAAACTTGAACAAGATCATAAATTTGCTCAACACGTGCAGCAGCAATCCTTGCGTTTTGAGGAAAAGCTGATTGAATTGCATAATTAGGTCAACAAACATGGTGAATCATTTATAAATGGAACAGTACGACCCCTCCAGGAGAAGTAAGGCAACCGCGAGTTCACGTTGACAGTGTTGAAAGTTTGGACAGGAATCGCGGTGAATCTAATTCAATTCAAACGGGGGTTAGACCCCTAGATCATGTCAGGACAGCTGATACTTGACTTCTAGAGGTTGATGTTGTAGCAAGGACTCATGATCAATCCATAGAACAGGCACATTCTCGGTTATCCGGTCAGAATTTAGGTCTGAATACAAGACCTCCAGATTCTTTTTTGCACAACAGAAAACCATCTGATGAAATTGAACATCAAGACAGGCCACCAGATTAGCATCATCAACGAAGAACACCGAGTAATAATGCAACATCCGGCAATAGGAGCAATTCTTTCGGACAGCCTCGAGTGCAAAGTGAACCTTTTGATGGCAAACAACCTCAATCATGGTTGAGGAGATGTGATCGATACTTTAATTTTTTACAACATAAGTGAAGCTGAAAAGGTAGAATTGGCAGCAGTGCATCTTCATTGAGATCATCGAGTATGGTTCTATAGTGTGTTGAAAAGCAATCCAAATCTTTCTTGGGATGAGTTTGTGGAAGAATTATGTGAGCGCTATGGAGAAGAGGACATAAGCAATGTTGTTGACAATTTTAACAAGGTGTATCAAACGACTACTATGAATGAGTACGTGACGAGGTTTGAGAACCTACGAGCTAGCATGATAGCCACATATCCACAAGCTACAGAGGCGTATGTTATGTTTGTGGTTAATTCACAAACGTAAGCTAGGATAAAGAGAATATGAGATGTGAAAGAATATAGAGTTTAGATGAGAGAAAGATGACAAAGGGATGAGAAAGTAGAGGGGATATCAAAGATATCAATTCATTCATCAAAGTTATGAGATTACAAGCCCAAGCCTTACTATTTATACTACTTACATGATATGATCTATTACATTGTATCTAACTCATGCTATAGCCAGCAACCACTCACTAAGCCGCCACTATTGACCGCATTGACCACCTAAGCTCTAGACTTTACTTATTACATGACTTCACCAAAGCTTAAGCAACTAATTACAATATTAACTAGCTATTACAACTCAATAGGCTCGATTCCATGCCTTATTACATTTATACTTTATTTCGTATGTCCCCCTATTATGAGAATCATAACAATACTCCCCCCTTAAAAAGATTCTTGTCCCCGAGAATCAAGAAGAAGGTTGAAGCTTGAAGAACAAATGCCACAATAGGAATAACGAGCTAAACATGAAGCAACTTGGAAGAAGAGCTGTAGCCAGAAATGCAGCAACATCTGAAGTAGCCTAAACACTCCAACAACAGCCACTTAACCAATCAATCAACCCATAATAGCCTTAACAACAATCTAACAGTAGCATGACAGCAACAGAACATCAGTAACAGCAAGAACACATCTGAATCTAAATTTTAAGCTGGAAACTTGCTATTACTTATTGTTGTGGAGGGGAGAGCTGTAATTGATGAACTCATGCTGAAGTTTATTCAGCTGAACAACCAATCGATGAGCTAACTCTGAAATGTTGCAGGTACATGGGAAGGACAACTTGTTTACACAATGCTGCATTTGAGTGTACCATAATCTGCAAGAGGTCTGCACAATCCTGCTCTTGAGTGTACCATATTCCGCATGAGGTCTACACTGATCAACCCCACATCAACAGCACACACACAATTCTTCTTGTAGCAGTTAACACAGCCCAAACTTCTAATTTGCTGCTGCGAACCACCAAATGCATCTTCAACCTCTGAAATTCTGTTTGTAGAGGGCTGCACAACAGATGGGTACATTATTAACCACACAAAAATGCATTTGAAGTCCTTTAACACCTGGGGAGGCCTTCTAAACTAGAACCAAGTGAACCAAACATCAAGTTCTGGTTGTTGGCATTCCCAGACGCAGCTCCAACAGACACAATTCTTGATCATGGAAACCCAACACATTGTAGGCCCATAAGGATGCAGCTGTGACTCCAAAACTTCAGTGATTTCTTTGTCCTCAGCTGAAACCTTGGAGACAAACGACTTGCAAATGTCCTCCCAGTAGCACAGCTTCATGATAGAGACCTTGTTGATCAAAACTCCCTTCAAAAATAGAATTATTTTACCCCGAACTTGCCGATCAGCATGCCGAAAGTGCTTATTAGCTACTGGAACTCGATTCCTTGCTAATTTATCGTGCTCCGCTGTAATGTTTTCCAACAATTTCAACTCGCACAACCGCCTACTAACACAACTCATGACATGCTTAATAAATCCATGGTTGTTTCCCAATTGCACCGAAAGTGATGTAGAATCCAGCAGCTCAGCAGAACCAACCCGATGCAGTTCATAACAACATATTGTGGCTCGGTGTATGTCCAAGTGGAAGCTACTTGAAGTGAACAAGTTATTACATCCTCTAAAAGACATAATAGCACCAATCCAACCAAATCTGAGCAGCTCATTCACGACTAACAGTGAAGAATCTCCTAAAGAATGTTCAACAACCTCAAAAACTTGTAATTTGTTCTTTCCTGGATCAAACGGTCTGCTAGCACCAATTACATCACCTAAATCACCAATTTTAACTCTTTTCAGCTTCATATAGTCTTAAGAGTCTTCCCCCGGATCAGGAGGCCACTTATCACAAAATTTTGCACTTGGATATGTCACAATTCTACTCAAAGGAAGGAATAGATCGTGCCGAACTTGCCGATAGTACATTTCAGCCACTCTACACTCGTAATCTCTCACCCAACACAAGAGACCTTGCTCAACCTCCAAGATGATGTTGTTCTGGACCCAAGTTAACACTCCATCATGCCCAAAAGTGAACTTAGACACGCTCTACTCACCATTTGGTGATACTGCCGCAGCAACAACTGTCTTTTTAACAGGATGACATGGCTCAACAGAAAAGTGCCTCCATTCTGCATATAAGCTTGCCATGGGATAATACTTAACAAGTTTGGAGATGATAGCAATGAAATCTCAGCAGTGGCATCAATTATTTTGGTTGGAATTCCAAAATTTGCTCAACTACCCCTTGTAAAGCAGCATACATAGCTTCAGCATATACATCAGTAGAAGCAGCATTTTGAGTTGACTTTGTTGATCATCAAACCTCATAGGTTGCAACACAACTTTATGCTTCAATTTCTTCTTTGTAATCTTCTTTGTTTCCTAAAATTCTTTCAATGTGTCGTTAAGATGATTCCGCTTCACTTTACTCTTTGCACTCTTCATCATTCCCATGACATGAAAATCGTATTCCCATTCTTGACGCATGTCATACCGTGGCTCATCCTCTTCAAAATACTCTAACTCTAGCAAAGAGTCTTCATTAAGATCATCTAGTTCAACCTCAAGTTCATCCAACTCGTGTTCATCAACTACGGTATTACCTTGATCCAATTCTTCATCAACTACATTAAGTGGCTCCACAATGTGCGCTTTAGCTACTGCGGAAGAGTTTGGCCTTCGACATTGTTCTTGAATCTCAGCTAATTTCATTTCAAGTTCCTCCCTACACTGATCCCAACGCTTCTTAATCCTATCCTCCAATTTTTATGATTGAAAATTGACCTGATCAGATTTGTCTGATTCAAGCGGTTGAACTTGCTAATCAACCTTGCCATTGATTTGCTGTATCACCTGTTATAATAATTCATCGCAAAATTGCTTCATCCTACGGTTAAAGTATGCATTCGTAAGCCAATCCTGACCTGTTGCATCACTATCATCCATAATCGCTCTTAACTTCACACTGTGAATTGATCTGAATGATCTTTGAATTAATAGCAGCACAAATGGTTAAAATCGACAATTTTTGGAGCTTTCAAGATTGGACTTAAGAATCACCGCATATTCAAACCCTGCTGATGAACTACGAGCAGAGGAAGTTCGAACAAACCCTAACCGCAATGTTAGTTGATTAATTCGACTTACACTTCTGACCTAAGCTCGACTCAAGCTAGCAATCAAGTCCTCAACTCAATACCTAAAATGAACTTCACGAACGAAATCAGATTTCAGCAATTTTTCGTTTCTCTTTTCCACTGTCAGAGTTTCGCCTATGTTGTCAGAGTTTCGCCTAAGCAAATCGCGGCTCGATAACATAAAATTCTTACAAATCAACGCAAATTCTGATGGATCCTCACCACTTCTAAGCTTATCAACAGAATTGCATCACAATCTAGCAAGAAGAATAGATTTGAATCGAGTTTGAACTTGTTGCTTAGAACAGTTACCTTAAATTCAATTTCTGAGTTGTAGAATCTGATTGAACCTCTATTCAGCTTGTTTTTGTGATCCTTTGATGATGATTAAGAGAAATGTGGATAAATTAGCTCACTTGTAACTTTTTCTAAGTAGATTCAAGTGAATGATCGACTTAGCTCAGCACACTAGTTCAGCAACACAAACTTGCTTCAGCATTCAACTTCTGCAGCAAATTGCTTGATCGATTCCCTTGAATTTCAATCTAAATCAGCTTAATGTTGAATATACTCAACAATACCGATCAATTGAACTTTTGTTCTACGTAATTCACTCAATTATCATCTAAACCGCAACACCTCTTAATCACTTGCTAAAAACTGTGCAAAACCGCCCAATCCACTTCAAAATTCAGATTTGAATTCTGATCCCAAAAATCTAAACTAAATTTGTAACACAATTGTTTTTATCGATTAATTGCAATACAACTAATCATATTTTGTAATTTCTTTCCGGATATGAGCTTAATTCGGAAGCCAAATCAAGGCTCTGATACCAATTGTTACGTTTGTGGTTAATTCACAAACGTACGCTAGGATAAAGAGAATATGAGATGAGAAAGAATATGGAGTTTAGATGAGAGAAAGAAGGGAAAGGGCTGAGAAAGTAGAGGGGATATCAAAGATATCAATTCATTCATCAAAGTTATGAGATTACAAGCCTAAGCCTTGCTATTTATACTACTTACATGATATGATCTATTACATTGTATCTAACTCATACTATAGCCAGCAACCACTCACTAAGCAGCCACTATTGATCGGCATTGACCACCTAAGCTCTAGACTTCACTTATTACATGACTTCACCAAAGCTTAAGCTACTAATTACAATATCAACTAGCTATTACAACTCAATAGGCTCGATTCCATGCCTTATTACATTTATAATCTATTTCATATGTCCCCCTATTATGAGAATCATAACAGCGTACTATGCCTCTAGCTTTATTAGTGGATTGAGACAAAGAATCAAGATCATGATGAAGGCCATTGGGCCAAGGACTTAGTCTAAAGCATATCCTAAGGCTAAATATGTAACTTCAAGTGACAAGAGTAAATTCAAAGGAAGCAATTCCAAATCTCAGCATAGAGATTCATTTGGCTCCAAGATAAGTTTTGCTGTTGATAAGAGGCCTTCAAGGCTTTGTTACAAATGCAACTAGCCTTATCGGCTAGGACATAAATGTAATTCCAAGTTTCTGGTGTCTGCAAGAGGTGCTCGAGTTGAAATTAAATCAGACAGTGAAGAAACAGAAGCGGTTGAAGACAATTTTGAGCCGGAGCCACAAGATGAATTGATTGAGGATGAAATTGAGATTTCTGTGAAAGCATTGACCGGGAATGGAGCTCACAATGCCATTCGAATTAAAGGAAAAGCTAGAAAGACTTCCATTGCTATTCTTGTAAACAGTGGGAGCACTCACAGCTTCGTTGATCCTAAATTACTAAAGAAAGTGAGACATGAAGTGACCAAAGCCCATCCTTTAGCCGCGACTATGGTAGATGGAAATTTCATTCTCACTCAAAATGAATGTCAGGCATTTCAATGGAATATTTAAGAACATCAGTTCTCCTTTGATTTCAGAGTCCTTCCTTTAGGTGGATGTGACATTGTGCTAGGTGTTAATTGGATGAGATCCTTTAATCTAGTGAGGTTTGAATTTGAAAAATTGGCTATTTCTTTTGAAGTCCATGAAACTAAAGTCACGTTGCAAGGCATGGCTAATCATGCACAATTACAGTTGATCAAAGGCCAAAGCTTACAAGGAGGATTTGAAAAGAGTGCCATTGAGTGGATTGGGCAATTGTTTGATATTTCTTCTACAGAGTTGGGATCTGTTACTTAGCCTAAAGTGCGGGCCTTGATTGAGGAATTTGGGGATATAAGGCTCTACCTCCTCAGAGAAGTATTGATCATGCTATTCCTCTTAAGGCTAATTCAGACCCAGTGAAGATGAGTCCTTATCGGTATCCTCATGCTCAGAAGACAGAGATTGAGAAGCAAGTGGATGAATAGCTCAAGATGTGCTTCTTCTGTCCTAGTCACAGTCCTTTTGCCTCTCCCGTTATTCTGGTAAAGAAGAAGGATGGAACGGTAAGGATGTGCATCGATTACAGATGGCTTAATTCTTTGATAGTGAAAGTTAAGTTCCCTATTCCTGTCATAGATAATTTACTTGATCAGTTATATGGAGCACATTTCTTCACCAAACTTGATTTGAGGCAGGGATACCATCAAATAGGAGTTCTTGAGCCGGATATATATAAGACTGCTTTTCAAACTCATCATAGACACTTCGAGTTTGTGGTTATGCCATTTGGCTTAATCAAAGCTCCAGCTACCTTTCAAGCCACTATGAATGAAGTTTTTAAGCCTTTCCTAAGGAGAATAGTGCTAGTTTTCTTCGATGATATTCTGATGTACAGTTCTTCTTTTGAGGACCATCTCAGGCATCTCCCGAAAGTGTTTACAATAATGCGCAATCATAAGTTCTTTGCCAAGTTGACCAAATGTTCTTTTGCACAGACTCAGTTATAATATTTAGGCCATGTGATCTCATATGACAGAGTTTCAACCGAGCCTTCTAAAGTTTAGGCGATGCAGGAGTGGCCTACTCCAATGTCGCTAAAACAATTGAGGGGATTCTTGGGACTGACCGGCTACTACAGAAAGTTCATTGTGGGATATGGATCTATTGCAAAGCCTTTGACTGAACTTCTTAAAAAAGATGCATTCAAGTGGTCAAATCAAGCTCAATCAGCTTTTAAAGTTTACAAGGCAGCTATGTGCGCAGCTCTGGTTCTAGCAATGCCTAATTTTGCTAAGGAGTTCATTCTTGAGACATATGCTCGTGGTATGGGCATTGGAGCAGTTCTTCCTCAAAATGGAAGACCTATTGCCTATTTGAGTCAGGCTCTTAGTCAAAATTATCAAGCAATGTCTGCTTACAAAAAGGAATACTTGGCGATTCTTTTAGCTGTTGAGAAATGGAGACATTACTTTGATGTACACCTGTTCATTATCAGGACGGACCGTCAGAGTCTCAAGCATCTTTTGGAAGAAAAGATTGTGACAAGAATCCAAAAGAAGGGACTGATTAAAATGTTGGGTCTCGATTATGCTATTGAGTATCGAAGGCGAAAAGAAAATTTAGCAGCTAACGCACTTTCACGAAGATTTGAAGATTGTGAGCAAGGTTCTTGTTGTGCGGTATCCATTGTCTTACCATCATGGATGGAAGAAGTTTATAAGTCTTAGGAAGATGATCCCTTTCCTCAAGAATGTGTTATTGCCAGAAGTGTGAAAGTTTCGGGTGGTGAAGGTGCTAATGCAGAGCAATCTGTCCGAAAAGGCATCATCCGATATAAGACCAGGCTTTATATTGGTTCTTCTACAAATCTGAGAGATCAAATTGTCAGTGCCTCACATGATTTAGCATGGGGAGTTCATTCAGGAATCGAAGGAACATATCAGAAGGTTAAGGCACATTTCACTTGACCCGACATGAAGAAGACAATATCTGATTTTGTGCGAGCTTACAAAGTCTGTCAAAAAACTAAATTGGGAGATCATCATTACCAAGGTCTTCTACAGCCACTTCCTATTCCTGAGGGTGCTTGGAACAACATAAGCATGGATTTTGTAGAAGGGTTGCCGAAGTCAGATGGCAAGGAAGTAATTTGGATTGTGGTGGATCGTTTCACCAAATATGGTCATTTTATCTCCTTAATCCGACCTGTTACTGTAGAGAAGTTGGCCAAAAGCTTCCTTGATAAATATGCAAATTACATCAATTGCCTGAATCCATTGTATCTGATCGAGACAGGATCTTTACAAACAATTTTTGGAGAGAATTGTTCAAGTTGTTGGAAACGACATTGGCTCTTAGCTCGTCTTACAATCCCCAGACAGATGGTCAAACAGAACAAGTCAATCAATGCATCGAGTAGTATCTTACAAGTATGGTTTTCTTGCATCCAAAGGCGTGGAACCGTTGGCTTTCTTTGGCTGAGTATTGGTTCAATACTCATGTTCATGAATCTATTGGCACTTCTCCCTTCAAATCTCTCTATGGATACGATCCTCCCACTCCTTTCATGCTTTAGAAAGTGACTTCATCAGTACCCGAAGCTACTGATTTGATACAGGGAAGCATATGATGCAAGTTCTTAAGGACAATCTGCTTCAAGCGCAAGTAAGGATGAAACTATATGCTGACAAAAAGTGGGTAGACAAAAATTATGAAGTTGGTGACATGGGCTACGTCAAATTACATCCTTATAGACAGTCCTCTTTGGATGTAAGGAGAAATGTCAAGCTAAGTGCTCGCTTCTTTGGCCAATTCAGAATATTGGAAAAGATTGGCAAAGTGGCGTACAGACTTGACTTACCTCCTAACTGGTACGTTCACCCAGTGTTTCATGTGTCTTTACTCTAAAAATAGGTGAAGAAAGGATTTAAAAGCTCGAAGGAGGCACCTGAAGTTGGATCCAATGGCTCGCTGCTGCTGCGTCCTAGTGCTGCTAAAGCCACACGGGAGCCAGATGTTGCAGACAGAGCTATTTGTGAAGTGTTCATACAATGGCAGAACTTGGACAAGAATTTTACTACATGGGAAGAACTTGCATTCTCAAAGAGTCAATTTCCCGATTTTTCTCCTTGAGGACAAGGAGCTTTTCAAGAGGAGGGGAACATTGTGATTTCCTTAGTTTTGCTGCACTTAAGACATGTATTGCTTGTATAGCTTAAATGATGCGTTTAGGTGTAGTCTTTTACGTGCCAAAGTCGGTTAGTTGGTCAAGCTAAGTCAAATCTGGCAGCTTAGCTGTTTTTTGGTGGTAAAATCTGGTTCAAATTGATTAGGATTGAAGTCTTGGTTCAATGTATTGAGATCTATTATAAATAGATCTAAATCATGTAATATCTTCATTCAATTAATAAAAATTTGGTTTCCTTCTGGATAATCTTCTCTATTTCTTATTTCCTTTCAATTCTTTTTTCATCTTACCTCTCTTTCACAAGGTTAGCTCTCAATCTTTGGACTGGAAGCTAACAAAATCTCACCATATTTAATAACACATTATTGATCCTTTCTACAACACCTTGTAGTAAGGAAAAATAAGAATTCTCCCTAAATCATGACTTTGATATAATCAAACTAACTTGATATATTTGCCTTATTAATCCTAACTTTAGTCTTTAATTCTTTGAACATTTTGAAGGATTCAAGACTTCAATCTCCACAGGTATATTTATATATCAACTAATCAAGTAGTTATTTATAAGCATTTTATGGGAAACTATTCGCTTCCGCTCACTTGAACTTTTAGTAGTTCACAAACAATTTATGAACAAGTTTTAGCCGCTCAGTGGCTCTATTGCAGTTAACTCTTAAATGCTCTTTCAATCACCATTAATTTGAACATGCTTCACATAACAGTTATCATTTATAGCGTAATGATCCCATAAGACAAATTAAACAAATTTTGAATCATACTAATTAATGTGGCCTAAAATCAAGTGCCACTTAAAAGTTATACGGGTTTCATGATATTCTTCTTTTATATGGTTACAGAGCTTAGCTTGTATTAGACTAGTAAATCACCATTAACATAGTTTTGATTAAAATTTGCCAACTATCTACCATTGTAACTTTTAAACAAATGCTTTATTTACTTAACTTTTAGTCTATTTTTAGAAAAATAACTGATAACTATTTTAAAACAAATAGTAGATAGAAATAAAATTTTTTATGTACATTAAGATAGCTACTTCAAAATTAAAACTATATTGATTGACTTAAACTACTATGTCTTGGTTCCTTTACTGAAAACCCATGCACCAGAATAGTAGTTAACTACCCACAAGTCACAACTATAAGAGACATGGTATCAAATACCCCGTCATGTTGGCTTTCTGCCATGGCAACAATAGTATCTAAGTACCTAGGCAGTTCCTTCTAAAACTAATTTCCAATGCTTTAATAAAAGGGACAAAACTGTTTTGACTCGTGTTTTATCTTAACCTCTTGAGGTTACTAATACCTGAGATAAATGCTTACACTAAGTGGACCACTCCCTTAGCTCTCATGATTCCTTTTCTCAAACTGCACTGTCATCAGTTTAGACAATGAACAAACTCTATTATTAAATGTATCCAGCTTAAACAAATTGAAAGACCTTGATAGACAAGTAAGGATCATATCCTTTTGAGGTTGGCTATCAATATTTGCATCAAGAATTCTAGTTCAATTAAATAAGCCATCATCATGTGATATGCCCTTAAACTGAACTGTTTTAACACAATCTAGTGTCTATCATCTTTTTCATTAGTCGTTCTCATGCTGCCAGTTCTCTAATCAAACACCTCTTTCAAAATATGTGATCATTTCTACTATAATTGAATTTTCAAGTATCCAATACTAGAATGCTAACATCCAATGCCCGATTCTTGTAATTAACTAATTTTTTAGTCTAGTCTAACTTTCTAAACATTCCTTTCAACTTAGTACATATATTAGCAGCAACCTAAAAAGCTCTAAGCAACTACTAGTGCTCAATAGATGCTAAGACACATTAAATTTGGGTGAACAAACAGAACAGACAGATAACATATAATCAGTTTTGATTGCAATGCATAAGATAACAACCAGTCCTAAGTCAAAATTGTAAACAAGTCATACAACATACATGATTATTTTTCTTACATTAAGATAACAAACAAAGTTCCGAGTTCACAATCCGACACTTACATGTATGCCGTTGCAACCCAACCGAACTGCCCAAAACTCCCCGTCAGCTAAGCCGAACTGAGATATAAAAAGGGTGAGAACTCTTCTATATAAATATTTTTTCTTGTATGCTCTTGTTAAACATATTTAACGCACCACACTTCTCTTAGACTCTGAGGTCATATGACAGAGCTCCTCGGGGAGGCTAATATAGAGCGTAGTCAAGTGTACACCGCTACCCCAACATCCATGCAAGTCCATGAAGCGCACCCATTTTCCCTACACTTTATCCTATCTCTAAGAGGACTGACCTTGCACTCTACAAATGAACGCCCTCCTCAAGGAGTAGTGCCACCTACTATACTACTGGACCGGTAACGGAGGCCATGAGCATTCACTTAGAAGCTCGCTCCCGCTTGCTGTTTCGAGTCTTGTGAGCCTTTTAATAATTTTAGCAAAAAACCAAAGCATGGAATCCATGTAACCATTCCCTATGTGTGTGCAACGATGAGTGAACAACCTACAAGTACTCCATGGGAGAGGGGTGTAATGAGTTATCAATAAAGTGAGAACTATTCTAAATTAATAAGTTTCCTAAACATAATTAACTTATTGTTTATACCTTGGCCTCTAGAATAGTATCACAATGCTCCCTAGAAGAATAACATGCTATCTCAGTCAAGTGTATACAATTTCCTAGTCGTTAGTACAAGTTAACAAGATGCTCCACGGATAAGCTGTCATATACGTTTTCCCATACCACCATCTATCCTCAAGAAGTCTAACCCTGTATTCTGGAAACAAATGCCCTCCTTGGTGAGTAACTCATATCCACTACACTATTAGACCGACAATTCAGACCGCAAGGAATCAACTCCTAAACCTCACTCCCACTTGAAGTTTTACACGGCGAATCTTTCTTTTTAGTTCGATTATCTCATAATCAATATTAGAATCATATTCTAAATTTTATTTGACAACTAAATTAAACCCCAATCCAATTATGTTACTTTTATTATCCAATATATGTAATCTAATCTCATTAGATCGCAAACTGAACATCTAGTCCTATTAGACATTCTTTGTCTTGGATTATCATAAAATATCCAACAATTGAATATTTCACCCTTTGGTTCAAAATCTAATCATATTAGTTTTAATAATCTAAATCGTTGAACTCCTTGAATTTCTAATCTCATTACAATTGATTTAGAAATATGCTCTTGAATGGGATGATGGCTCATATAAAATTTAAAAAAAATTTGGACGTCAATGAACGTTCAATGTTGTTATTGAACTCTTTAACAATAATGTTCAAGGTTATCCTTTTCCTTTAATGAAATTTTTAATTTCATATTTTTGCAATTCTACATACTCCTATTTTATCAAACCTGATATTTTTTATGTCAATCATGAACGTATTCAAAGTTGGCTATGATACCGATTGTTGAGAACATATTTCCAAAAAAATATGTCCTAAAGCGGGCACAACAAAAACCAATTTAAAATTCTTAATTTTGAATCAAGCCCTGATCTTATTAAACTTTTTAATAAAATTTATATCTTACTCTAATTGGTTCATAATATGACAATCGAAAAACATTGAATAAAACAAAAATAAATGCTAGACCAGTAAAGGAGGCCGCAAGCATTCACTTAGAAGCTCGCTTCCACTTGCTATTTTGAGTCTTGTGAACCTTTTAATAATTTTAGCGAACAAAAAAAGCATGGAATCCATGTAACCATTCTCTATGTGTTTGCAATGATGAGCGAACCAACCTACAAGTACTCCATAGGAGAGGGGTGTAATGAGTTATCAATAAGTGAGAACTATTCTAAATTAATATGTTTCCAAAATATAATTAACTCATTATTTCTACCTTGGCCTCTACGACAGTATCACAATGCTCCCTAGGATAATAACATTCTATCTCAGTCAAGTGTATACCATTTGCTAGTCGTTAGTACAGTTAACAAGATGCGGATAAGCTGTCATATCCATTTTCCTGTACCACCATCTATCCTAAAGAAGCCTAACTCTGTATTTTACAAACAAATGCCGTCCTTGGTGAGTAACTCATATCCACTCTACTATTAGACTGGCAATTGAGACGGTGAGGAATCAACTCCTAAACCTCACTTCCACTTGAAATTTTACACGGCGAATCTTCCTTTTTAGTTCGATTATCTCATAATCAATATTAGAATCACATTCTAAATTTTATTTGACAATTAAATTGAACCCCAAACCAATTACGTTACTTTAATTATCCAACATATGTAATCTAATCTCATTAGATAGCAAACTAAACATCTAATCCTATTAGATATTCTTTGTTTTGGATTTGCATAAAATATTCAACAATTGAATATTTCACACCTTGGTTCAAAATCTTATCACATTAGGTTTAATAATCTCAATCATTCAACTGTTTGAATTTCTAATCTCATTATACTTAATTTAGAAATATGCTATTGAATTGAATGATGGCTCATATAAAATTTAAAAAAAAAAATTAAAAATTGGACATTAACGAACATTCAATATTGTTATTAAACTCTTTAACGATAATGTTCAGGGTTATCCTTTTCCTTTAATGAAATTTCCAATTTCATATTTTTACAATTCTGCATACTCCTATTTTATCAAACCTGGTATTTTTTATGTCAATCATGAACGTATTCAAAGTTGGCTATGATACCAATTGTTGAGAACATATTTCAAAAAATATGTACTACAGCGGGCACAACAAAAACCAATTCAAAATTCTTAATTTTAAATCTAAAGCCCTGATCTAATTAAACTTTTTAATGAAATCTATATCTTACTCTATTAGGTTCATAATATTACAATTGAAAAACATTGAATAAAACAAATATAAACATAGTATATAGAATGAATGAAATAAAGGAAAAACAAATTAAATATCATCTATTTAATTAGACATATATGAAGCCCGAATCCTGACTCTGGCTTTAAAGATCTAAAATTAGAAAAAGATATCTTGATACTTCAATGTCTTCTTCACAATGACCTCTTCTAGCACTGAAGGTGTGGGCCCTTTAAAATATTTATTAGGAGAAATTTCAAAGAGAAATTCCTCCTTTATAATTTTCCAAAAAATTTTATTTTTCAGAGAATTATTCGATTGTTAAACAGAACCTCAAAGACTCTTACTTATAATAGACCTCGGGTTGAAATATTTTCCAAATTGTCAATATGGGATTCTAAAAACAACCCTAAGGGCGTTTACACTAAACCAAAATGACGTCCGCAAGCCAAAGAAAAAATGAGTTCAAAATTCGCTCGCGTCGGCCATGTGTCGGGACTATATTGGCCGAAGTACAAGCACACAGATAACCACCCTGGCTGCACCAGATCAACACGCGTGGCACGTGCCATTACTAGGTCGGCTGGCTCGTCTGCACACAGGTTACGACCTACTTCAAAACACGATTTTCCTTTTTTATTTAAACTCCCACATGTATAAAATTCATCTCATGAATATTATTTGATGAAAAAAAATTTATTAATCTTTTGTATAAATAATTAGTCTCATAAATTATGTTTAGCAAAATAAATTTATTAATCTTATGAATTCATTTTAAATATTTTCAAAGGATGCTTAAGTTGAGGCTTGCAAAGGGACCTCAGGGACAATCTAACTATAGCTCCAAATAGGTTCAATCATATTATCATCTTGTGATGACAATTGATTACCTTTTGGTAAAACTGAACTCCATTAAAAAAGTTTTACTACAGTTTAGGATTAAATATATTCACTCAAAAATTTTTCATATGACTTTTATTACCACAATTAACCCCTGTATAAGATATCCGTGAGTAAAAGTAACTTTAACTACTATAGTTACTTTTTTCACATCTTTCGCCGCAGTTTCCAACTCATCCTTCTCGAACAATTCAATGATACAGAAGGAATTTTCGTATTAATTCCAAATGTCAAACATATGGAATACTTTGATCAAAGATTCAAGAAGCTATTTGTATGCTTTTGAATCAACTAAAGGGACACCTTTATCTCATTAGAGACTATAGATTCCTCGCAAAACAACTGTTCCCCCTACATTTCATGCAGTTATCAAAGCAGGTAAGATTTAAGTCAACGTGATATGACTAATCCTTTTGGCCCAATAACGTAACAACCACTCCATACACGAGTTCAGACTGTCTTACAGAATTAATTATTTCTTATAGTAGTAAAGAAACAAATAATTCAAATGGTCCTGCTTATTGCTCAAATCATATAGACTACGCCAACATAATACTTGTGAATCCCTATACACATGTCCAAGACAAGCCATCTAAAGTGCCATATTATAGTCTTATCAGACAAGTTGTCTAAACTTATTACTAACTACCGGACATACTTTAATAAGATATCACTTATTTGATTTAAGTCTATCCCTGGATCAATCTTGCTGACCACTTAAATCAAACTTGACATGTCATCTTAGACTACATGAATCTCATGGAACGGTTTAGAAAACAATGCCATACATATCTGACTCGTAAAACATAATCAAACAATAAACAAATAAGACAAGTTCATTTATTAAATATTCAAAACTAACTAATTGGGTTTTTTTCGAACACCAATTCTAACAATCTTCCACTAGTCCTAAACCCAGTTAACCTTACATTGCCTATTTATCCCCTAGGGATATGTCAAATCATTGACTATATATCTTAATACCGATAGTTCACTATACCATTCTTTTGCTCACATGCTTTCATCTATAGGGAGCCTTCTGAATCAAATAGTCTACTCAACAACTTCATGGTTGCCAAGTGCCTGACTCCCATAGTGAATTAAGCAATACAAGATTTCTTCACTCTTCACAATCTATGGACTCCCATTTCAAGGGTAAATAGGAATTCTGACGTCGAAGGTCTAAACTCCCTTTTAAAAACAAACGACCCATGATAAACTCAACATCCTCACTTTTGAATCTCGCATAAGCTTGATCCCAAGAACATAGTGTGCTTATCTTAGTTCTTTCATTTTAAACTAACTGGACATTTAAATTTAAACGGCTCATAAAATTTTACACTATTATTAATGAGTAGAATTCCATCTATATACAGCACATTGAAAGTCACCACTTTCTTATCATGTCACTTGTATGCTCATGGTTCACTAACCATTGATTCAATCCACAGGACTCGATAACCATCATCGAATCTGCTACTCATTGAATAAGATGGTTGTTTACGTCTACAAACAAACTCCCTAAGTTTGCATACTATATGCTTTTGACTCTTGGCAGCAAACTTGCCTGGTTGCATCATATGCATAAGCTTTTCAAGATGACCACTTGGAGAATATTGTCTTGATTTCCATTTCCATGTCACATCAAAATGAGATATAATGGATAACGACATCCTTATGTTCTTAAGCATAACATCTTGCTAGAAGGTTTCATCAAAGATGATTCCTTCCTTTGGGGTATAACCCACTGCCATCATTCTAGCCTCGAAGGTCTCCACCCCTCGTCTAATTAACTCTTTATAATTGTAGATCCATTCAGATTCAATCTAATGAAATTAAGGCCTTTCGATGCCTTTAAAAGATCAAGGCATAGTTAAAATACAATTATTCTAATTTAGGTTTTATCGCCCTCTCCCATTGGTCAGCATCCTTTTATTGTTAATAGTTTAATTGTAGTCTAAAGGATTAGATTCACTATCACGCTTAACCATTAAGGCCAAAGACATGAATTCATCAGGTGACCCTAACCATCCTCCCACTACACAAAAACACTCATGTTTTTAGTGTGATAATAACCGTGTTCAAGATAAAGCTAATACATCATCAACACTATAAGTTTTATAAAGCAGTAGACACACAGTATCTCATACTGTCAATATATCCAACACAAGCTATTGGATGTACTTGTAGAACACTTTCTAAAACCTCATACATAACAAACCTTTTGATATATAGATGTGACTCATAATATGAATCTTACCATATTCAATGTCACATTATTGATCCTTTCTACAACACTTTGTAGTAAGAAAAAATAAGAATTCCCCCTAAATCTCCTCTTTGATATAATCAAACTAACTTGATATATTTACCTAATTGATCCCAACTTTAGCCTTTAATTCTCGAACATATCAAAGGATTCAAGTCTTAAGTCACTATAGATATATCCATATATAAACTAATTGAGTAGTTATTCATCAACAATTTATGAAAAACATTTTTCTTCCACTCACTTGAACTTTTATCGGTCCATAAATATTTTATGAATAAGTTCTAGCAGCTTATTGGCTCTGTTGCATTTAACTCTTAAAGGCTCTTTTGGTCACCATTAATTCAAACATGATTCACACACCGGTTATCATTTTAACACTTAGTGATCCCATAGGACAAATCAAACTAGTTTTGATTCATACTAGATTAATGTGGCCTAAGCTTAAGTGCCACTTAAAAAGCTCTATGGGCTTCATGAAATTCTTTTTTCATACGGTTACACAACCCAGCTTTTATTAAACTAGTAAATCACTATTTAAATAGTTTTTATTAAAATTAGTCAACTATCGACCAATGTACTTTTTAAACAAATACTTTATTTACTTAACTATCAGTCTATAATAAGTAAAAACTATTTTAAAATAATAGTAGATCGAAATCAAATTTCTGCAGCACATTAAGACAGGTACTTCAAAATGAAAACTAAATTTCTTGACTTAAACTGCTATCTCTTGGTGCCCTTGCTAAAAACCAATTCACCATAATACAAGTGAATTACCTACCAATCACAACTAGAGAAGACAAGATATCATATAACCCTGTCATGTTGGCTTTCTGTCTTGGCAACAATAGTCAATGAACTAGCATTAAAGGTCAAGTTATTGCCACCGTCTTAAGAGACTTAAGAACGGAGTTGGAAAAACTAACAGAAAAAAACCTGTTAAACCAAAACAAGTAAATGCAAACCGCCTCCTCCTTGGACCCTCGCCAGCAGTTATTACTTTCTATGGCAAAAGCTTTAACAAAAGTCTAATAACTGCTGGGCAAGTTAGTCACTGAGAAAGAAGAGGCAAGGCTTCAGCCTCTTCAGGAACAAAAGAGTGAATAGGCAATTCCTCTCCTCCGGGGGAAAAACCTGTTAAGGCCACGATGTCCTTTAAGGTAATCATGCGAAAACCATCAGAGAGGACAAAAGCATTATAATAGATGTTCCTGCAGCAAGTGAGTGCTTTCATAATGGGGTAGTCTTATCTAAGAGCGGTCTTAGAAAGTCTAATAGATTCATAAATGTGGAGATTCTTCCATTTCTCTTAACAGGTGAGGATCAGTTGATACGCCCATTCAGCATACTAGTTGGTCAGGAATGCCAATCCTTTAAAGGGGGACACTTCTTTTTAGATGTGCCTTATGCCCTAAGAATGTCCTGTAGAAACTGTGCGGAACAAAGGAGATTTTTTAGTATCTGGAAACATGCCTTCAATGCTGGGGATGTCAAACGGAGGGTAAAAAATTGGCCCTAGGGCATAGGGTTCAAAGATTGAAGAAGGATCATTCTTTGGCATCCAAGAAAGATCCTCCTTGTTGGTTCTAAGATCACTAGGGTTCTGAAGCCTATCAAAGACCTTTGAAATGTCTAATTGAACCACACATTCAAATTGCTGAATAGGGCTATCAACCTGAGGGACAAGGGCAGAGACAGCATAAGAAATTTCAGCCACTGTTGCTCGATGTGAAGAATCCTAAAGAAGCGAAAAGCAGAGTACCAATGAAGAATAGTGAATCAAAAGCAAAGAACCAGTGTTTTTGGACGCTTGATCAAAATTAAGAGAGAGCATAGAGTAGAAAAGTGAAGTCAAAGCCCTAACTGCCATATTGATAGACACGTGGGAATGAAGGTCTGATATAAAATAGTCGTCTCTCGAGTTCGCTATAGCTATTGAGGGTCAAATCAAGAAGATTTTTCACCCGTTTGAAATTTGAAATTACCAACGGCTGAAAGAAAGGCATTTGTTGACACCCTAAATTTGATGGGGTTGACCGAGGTTTTAAGCAAAGTGCCACGTGCTTGTCATGTGAGACCCTACTCGAAGAAAGTAAGGCCTTTAGATGCTAAGATAATGATGTATCGAGCCCAGCTACTTGAGGAATTTAAACCTTGACAAGGGTATCAACAGCGCGAGGCTCAAGATGTTTGAAGGATAAGAGAAGCTTTATCTCAAGGGACTTCCTATAAGACTGTAAGACAGGTGGTTTTGAAACTCGAGATAGTTTCTTGGGCTACAATTTTAAACGCGTGGGCTATAAGCTTATCCAACAGAACCTAGGGCATCTAGAAGAGACTCTACTGAAAAAGCGAACGTGGGCTTCAAGAAAGACGCTCAAGCACACCAAATCAAGGGCACTTTCACTAACCATTCATGCACCAAAGGAGCTTGGTGGCATACGTGGGTCGAAATGCCAAAGAAATAGGGGGCAGCCTTTATTTCATTTTTCTATAAAGAAGAGACACTATTGTAGTTGTAAAGTTTCCAAAACCACTCATACATAACTTCTTCAAGTTCTCTTTATAGCACACTGATGCTTTTTACATAGGAGTAGCATAACTTAACTTTGCTTAGCATAGAGTAGATCTTGTTGCACTTTCTTTTGCAATAATACAATGCTTCGGACTTCGGGTATGAAGTCTTCGTTTTAACCTATTCCCAAAATCAACAAGTTAAGAACAGGGGATTTAGTTTAACGCTTTGACGACTGAGGCTTGACCTTGATAGTGTTGGTCTTGACACTACTGTCACTGCTTAATAAGTCAGGTGAACCTAGGTTTGCACCATTATTTAACGGCTTTAATGGCCAAGGCTTGACCTTAATTGCATTGGTCCACATCCAGTGACCCAAGATATGATTTTCTCACCTAAATGTTGCCAAACTCTAACTCGTTTGAGTTATTATAAGTGAAGCGGCCTAAGAAATCTGATTGACTCAGGCTTATAGGTGGACTATTAAGCTTTTGGGTTTTTGTCTCCAACCTAGTTCCTGACTTTTAAGTGTGCGAGGAAAGGTGTCTATGGGCCTTGCTCTTTCACTGTAACTACCACTTGAGTTAGGTCTATATCCCTTTAATTTTCTATCATTATATGTATCAAAAAATTCACAAACAAATACAAAAGTCTTCTTAATTGGAGCCTAAGCAGAATCTACGTGTTAAACAAGCAAAGTTGAATGCACCAACATATCACCTCCTTTTCCCCAAAAATGTTCAATGGTTGAGGTAAAATTCATGCGGTCCGAATTTAGGCTCACTCCCTTGTCGCGGCGAGTCCATTTTGCATGTACGTATACATTTGTATTTACAGTGACTACATCACATTACTAACAAACAAATGAAGATAACACTGTGTCCATATCCCTCTAATTGTTTGTCAAATATTAAACCAAAAAAATCCACAAAAAATGTAAAAGTCTCCTTCATTGGAGCAAGAGTGGAATCCACAGTAATATAGCAAATCGAAGTTGGATTCACCAAAAGCACCAACCCTTGTCTCAAAAGGTGATTGGTTGAGGTAAGAAACGCGTGATCCATAATTTAGGCTTGCTCCCACGTTGCTAGGAGTCCGATTTTGCATATTCTTTTAATTTATATATACGGTGACCACAGATAAGTCTAATTAAGTATATAATTATTTGTATCATTTTAATATATTTCTAACCATTTTACATCCAACTTCTAACACTTTTGCTCGGTTTTGCTCGTGTTGAACTATTTTGCTATTTTCTTGTAAAAACACCCATTTTATGCTAAATCTTGCAAGGTTGTATCATTAACATCAACAATTAAATGCAAGATACATCAAATAAATGCAATAAAACAGAAAAATCAACCCTAAATACATGGTTCATACATGAACCTACAAAAAATAACACTTTTTGCAAACAAATTGCTTTGGACGGCAAGATTATTCAATTATTTTAGTTCAATTACATTGCATAACACACAAACAACAACAAATTGAGCTGATTTTGCAGGTTTGGGCGGTGGATGAAAAAAAAAATGCATAAAATGAGCCAAAGTTTGCAAGTTGCATGTGAGCCGCATGGATGAACAAATGGGAAGCAAGTTCGATGTAATTTTTTTCCCCTCCTCCTCAAACACTATATAAATAGGAGGTATTTGTGAGTGTTTGAATCATCCTTCATTCAACAAAAACACTTACAAAGTGTAGAAGAAGAAAGAAGAAAACGGGTGAAGGAAAAGGAGAAGAAGGAGGAGAAAGCTTGGTTTCTAATTTTGTATTTTTAAGTCCTTTTTAGCCTTTTATTCTTCTAAGTTCATGAATTTTGTGTTAATTATGCTTTATATCAAGTTTATTGCAAACTAATTTTGTTATTCCAAGGCTACGATGTAGCCTAAGTTGTAATATACGCTTATTTCTAATTCAAAGTATTCAATGTTTTGTAATTGCGTTGTTGAAGTGTTTATCATTGTTCTTCATGAGTTTTAAATTCTTTATGTCCATTTGAGGCCTATAATGATTCATAATGAGCCCAAGAGGAGATTTATGATGATTGTTAAGGTGATAAGCACCACAATTTGAGCAAATACTCGAGAGAGATTAACGCGATTTGTGTGGTTTTTAAGTGAAAATCATAGAGCTTTAAAAACTCTTTTCTTATTTAAATTCATGCACGAGAGTGATGGGTTAATATGCAAAAGAGCATGCTAAATGTTGCTCTAGAGAGAATATTTAGTAAATTAGGGTTTTCAACCATCAACACGTAATAATATCTTGAATAACGAGAATAGAAAGGCGTATTGATCCAACTGGGTGAAATCAAATGCCTTGGATGTTATTAAATCATAAAAACTTCCTAAAATCAGTTAACATATTTTTGTTTCTTTTTATTTTATTTTATTTCATATCAATATCTCAATTTTTCGGTTTTTTAAATAGCATTAAAGCTACTAATTTTGGTACTCGCTCAATAACAATCCACGTAGGAACGATACTCTACTCATTTCTTTATTACTTGATGCGACTAGTGCACTTGCTAACACATACGCAAAGTAGGCATCAAGGTTTTGGAGCCGTTGCCGGGGATTGTCTCTATTTGAGTGATATCGATACCAACTACTTTTGGTGCTAGTTTGAAATTGTTAATATTTTGTAAATTTTTTTTTTGAGTTTAAGAAATTTTTCATCTTATTCATTTGTAAAGGTAAATTCTTTTCAGTTTTGTGTTATTTTGTTATTTTTCTAATAGTGCTAATTTGAAATTGTTAATAATTTGTAAATTTTTTTTAAGTTTAAGAAATTTTTCATTTGATTAATTTGTGAAGATAAATTGCTTTTAGTTTTGTGTTATTTTTTTATTTTTCTTATAATTTTCCTTTATTTTTATCTTAATTTTGCTATTAAGTTCACTTTGTTAGGGTTTTTAAAAGTTAAATTTGATAATTTTAAGTTTACAAAAACATTAGGGTTACTACCCTCCTCTTTTTCTTTAAAATTTATATTTTTTTAACTTTTATTTTATATTGTTGTATTTTTAGGCTTTTTGATTAATTGCAACTTTATTTAAAATTTATTTTATCATTCAAATAGGTTTTTCAAAGTTAGACTTGTTATCTCTGAGTTTTTCAAAACCTTGAGTAGTACCTATTTTCCCCTTAAAATTTGGCTTTGTTAAAATTTTGTGTTGTACTTTTGTAACTTTTAAAAGATTTCTCTTTATTGTTATCCTTGCCTTTAACTTTCTAGTTGTTTTAATTTGAAATGAAATAACTCCTTTTGACCCTGAAATCGAAAAAACACTTTGACTAATCAGGAAAACAAAAAGGACTGAAACCGTGGCTAATAATACTAGAAATGATGATGAAAGGACCTTAAAAGAACATGCTGTACCTACTGTTGGAGGGTGCACTTCCAGCATTCGACGTCCACCAATACAAGCAAACAATTTTGAAATTAAACCCGCTATTATACAAATGATTCAACAAACTATCCAATTTGGTAGTCTACCTAGTGTGGACCCAAACCTGCATATCGCTAACGTCTTGGAGATATGCGATACATTTAAGCATAATGGTGTCAGTGATGATGCCATTCGCGTAAGGTTGTTTCCATTCTCACTAAGAGACAAAGCCAAAGCTTGGTTAATGTCACTGCCACCAGGAACAATCACCACTTGGGATGATTTGGCACAAAAATTTCTTGCTAAATATTTTCCACCAGCCAAATCCGCTAAGATGAGGAATGACATTGTCTCGTTTGTGCAATACAATACAGAATCTTTGTATGAGGCGGGAACATTACAAAGAACTTTTGAGAAGGTGCCCACATCATGGTTTGCCAGTTTTGATGCTAGTCCAAACATTTTACAATGAGTTGGCACCTAATACTCAAACGATGGTAGGCGCGACTGCAGGAGGAGCCCTAAATCACAAAACGCCTTATGAAGCTGTTATGATTTCTTTAACTTTTGGTTGTATTTGGTCTTGTATTGCGTGTGTTGCTTTAGTGTTGCTTTGGTGTTGTATTCAAATGTCTGTTGGCAGGTCATTTAGGCGTCAATGTCGGTTAGGGAGTCCAACTAAGTCAAATGCGGCAGCTAGTTCGAGATTCTGGTGTCAGAATTGGTTTAAGTCGGTTATAGTGTGGGTCTTGGTTCAATGAGCTACATCTGGTATAAATAAGCTCAAATCATGTAAATTCAGCATTCAATCAATAAAATACATATTTTCCTTTGGAAATTCTCTCTCTATTTCTCATCCCCTTCACTTCTCTTCTCATCTTAACTCTTCTTCTACAAGGTTAACCTTCAATTCTTGGATTGGAAGTTAACAATTGGCATCAAAGCCGGTTCAAGCAATCAATTGATTGATCGGAGCAGGCAAAACAAAAGAAAAATAAACAAAATATGGCAGATGGAGTAAGAACTCGATCGGGAGCTAGTGGTGCAAGCATAGCTGCCGCATTTAGTCCGAATTTGTCATATGCTGATGTTGCTGGTGCAAAGGCTACAAAGGAAGTTCAGTATCTTACTACTTATCACCTTAAGGATCTATATGTTCACATTAGCAATACACAAAAGGACTTATATGATCACATTAACAATTCTCAAAATGATGCAATTGAACAAGCTGAAGATCGTTTGCTTCTTAAGGTGCAGCGGTTACAGATGGATAGTGACCAGAGAAATGAAGATCGATTGTTGCAATTTGAGGCTAAGCTGATGAATTTGTAGGATCAGATTAAGAAGGAAGGTGAATCATCAGTTAATGCGATTCTTAAACCTGCTAGTCAGATCATTCCTCTAGCTGAAGAGGTTCAACCGCAAGTTCACATTAGCAAAACAGAGAATTTAGAAAGGAATCGTGATAAATCTCCTATGATTCAACCAGATGCTGGACCTTCAGTTCGAATCAGATCAGTTGATGATCGACCTCCAGAGGTTGAGGTTGCTGCAAGAGCTCAGAATCGAACCACAGATCAAGATCATTCCCTTTTGTCTGGCCAGAATTCCGGTCTGAATTCTAGACCACCTGATTCTGTTGATCTCCACAGAAACTCATTCGATGACTTAGAACATCACGATAGACCACCTGATCAGCATCTTCAGTGAAGGTCAGTGAGTAATGACGTGTTATGATTCAAGTTCAATTTAAATCATAACCTAGGGTTTTGATAGTAAATCACACTAAGAAATAAAATCAAGATATAAATCAATGGAATTCAATGGAGAATTAGTGATTATAGATGAGGATAAGAAGGATAAGATGAGATCAAGAGGAGATAACAAGATGAGAAGTAGAGATTGAGAAGAGAAGCTAAGAGATAGAGAGCATTGAGCTCAAAGAGAGAGAAAGATCAATTCATCATTCATCAACATTTATTATCTTACAAGAGAACCTACTCTCATATACTTATGTCAGTTAGAACCATATTCAATGCACCTAGACCATGCCTTCAACCGACTAACAAGGGCAGCCGCCCATATTGACCACTCCCTAACTACCTTCACTAACCGACACTAACTAACATAAGAACTAATACATGACTTATTCATGACTAATGCTACTAGATTGCTACTAATTATATCATTGCATTACTAATACTAATTCACAACATAAATCTAATATAGTCAGGTCATGACAATACTCCCCCCTTAGAGATTCTTGTCCTCAAGAATCTTAGTAGAGAAGAGCCATTATTGGTGCTGAAATGGGGCAGCCGATGACCCCGTGCTATTGCAACTTGAGAATATACTTTAGGAGGTCTTCCACTGTCATACCTCATCAACCAAATTCGAACTCCAATGACCAAACTGACGAGCCAATAGTGCAGCAAATGTAACCCGAGGATCTCAAATGTTGGGCTAAATTTCAATGACTTAAGCAATCCTTTGCAAAACCACGAGGCTATCCAGCTGATAATCTAGCAAATGAATGAACCAAACAACTTGCAAATATCCTCCCATTTGCATAGTTTCGGAAAGAAGACTCTAGTGCTCCTAATCAACACCGGGTTGCACATGAAGCTTCAGGTAAGATCACAAGCTGAACCATAATCCTTATTCAATCTAATTTCCACTTTTCCAGGATCATGAGGCCTCCTTAGAGCCTCATGAGCTTGGTTTACTAACACAGCAGAATTGAGCTTCGGAATTTCTACCCAACCGAGTTGATTTTGAGACTTCGGGCCTAGTATGATGTTAAAGTCTCCATCTCTTGCAGCAACTTCCACAATATTACTGAATCCAACTTCTTTAATTGAGCTTTGCACTGAAATCTTTGCCACTGCTGCAGTAACAGCCCAATTCCCAGCTGAATTGAAGTGTTTTTCATCGAAATTTTGCTTTGTTTCTTCATCCATTTCTTGCTGCGTGTGGTGCATACTTTCCCAAGTGACAAATTGTTCCCCTTTTCCTTGATGTTTTTTGTCATCAACCAACTCTAAAGACCCATTCTTGGCTGAATTATAGTGTTCTGCAGCAAAAAATTACATTGCTTCTTGATGTATAAGCTGCATTTGGGAAGCGTGGTGGTTTTTTACAGTCCAAAAAGTAAAAAGAGGAAATCCCACATTGGTGGGGTGAGCAAGAAAACACCAATTTATATACTAGAGAAGCTACTCCAGCCATTGCCAATTGTTTTGGGATGGAACCTCCTTTAGTATGTAACAATGGTATCAGAGCCGTCGATCCTCGGATTGATTCCAAGGAGCTCGGGTCTGGTATGGGACAGACCTTGCTCCAAAGTCGTGCTCGGTTCGGTATGGGATGGACCATGCCCGATGGCCGTACTGGACAAACCACTTATAACGGGCTTAAGTTTCGGAAAGGGCTACCCAGGAGAGGGCTACCTAGAGGAGAGCGGAGCCGTCCTGAGAAAAGGGCTACCTACTCAGAGTGAAGCTACCTAGAGTGACAGCCGTTGAGGACGACGGTTGTGGAGCGTGGTGGTTTGTTACAGTCCAAAAAGTAAAAAGAGGGAATCCCACATCGGTGGGGTGAGCAAGAAAACACCAATTTATATACTAGAGAAGCTACTCCACCCATTGCTAATTGGTTTTGGGATGGAACCTCCTTTAGTACGTAACATGATGTTACTTCTGGTGGCAGGAGCAATGCTCACAGGCAACCGAGAGTGCAAATTGAGCCTTTTGATGGCAAACAACCTGAGTCGTGGTTGAGAAGGTGTGAGCGGTATTTCCATTTTTATAACATAAGTGAAGTTGAAAAAGTTGAGTTGGCAGCAGTGCACCTGCATGGAGATCATGAGGTGTGGTTCTATAGTGTGTTGAAGAGCAAACCAAACCTTTCTTGGGGCCAATTCGCAGAAGAATTGTGTGAACGTTATGGAAAAGAGGAGACAAGTGATGTAGATGATAGTTTTAACAAAGTGTATCAAACGACTACCGTGAAAGAATACATGACAAGGTTTGAGAACGTACGAGCTAGTATGATATCCATCACTCCATAAGCTTCAGAGGCATATTATGTCTCTAGTTTCATTAGTGGTTTGAAGCCAAGGATCAAGAACATGGTAAAGGCCATTGGTCCTAAGACCTTGTCTAATGCTTACATCAAGGCTAAGTTGATCAAAGCCACGATTGTAACTTCTGGTGATAAGAGTAAACATAATGGCAGTAACTTCAGATCTCATCACAGAGATGCATCAGGCTCCAAATCTGGTCGTGCTGTTGACAAGAGATCTATGCGATTATGTTACAGATATAACCAGCCTTACCAGCCTGGACATAGGTTCAATTCCAAATTTTTTATGTCTGCAAGAGGATCATGAGTAGAAGTTAATTCAGATAGTGAGAATTCAGAAGCTAATGATGACAGTTCTGAGCATTCTTCACAAGATGAGTTGATGGAGGATGAAATTGAGATCTCTATGAAGGCCTTGACCGGGAATGGAAATCACAATACCATTCGCATCAAGGGGAAGGCTAGTAAGACTTCCATTACCATTCTTATTGATAGTGGAAGCACTCACAGCTTTGTAGACCCCAAATTGGTTAAGAAAGTGAGACACGAGGTGACTAATACCCATCCTTTGGTTGTGATGGTGGCTGATGGAAACTCCATTACTACTCAGAATAAGTGCCAAGCATTCTAATGGTCTATGCAAGATCATCAATTCACTTTTGATTTCAAAGTTCTTCCCTTGGGAGGTTGTGATATGGTGCTCAGGGCAGATTGGATGAGATCATTCAATTCGGTGGTGTTTGATTTTGATAAAATGACATTTGCTTTTGAAGTTCATGGCACTAAAGTCGCACTGCAAGGAATTTCTGATCAAGACCAGCTGCGGTTGATCAATGGCAAGAGTTTACAATGCAATTCAGTGGCTTGGGCAATTGTTTGCAATTTGACCTGCAGAACTTCAGCCAGTGATTCAGCTTGAGGTCCAAGCTTTGATTGAAGAGTTTTGAAGACATTTTTGAGCAACCAAAGAGCCTTCCTCCTCAAAGGAGTGTAGATCATGCCATACCACTTCGAGCTAATTCTGATCCAGTGAAGATAAGGCCATACCGATATGCTCATGCTCAGAAGTCAGAAATTGAGAAGCAAGTTGATGAAGTGCTTCAGATGAGCTTCATTAGACCAAGCCACAGTCCTTTTGCCTCCCCTGTGATTCTGGCGAAGAAGATGGAAGGGACAGCAAGGATGTGCATTGATTATTGTTAGTTGAATTCCTTAACAATAAAAGATAAGTTTCCTATTCCTGTTATAGATGACTTACTTGATGAGTTATATGGAGCATACTTCTTCACTAAGCTTGATTTGAGGCAAGGATATCATCAAATCAGTGTCCTTGAGCCGGATATATATAAAACTGCTTTTCAAACTCACCCTGGGCATTTTTGAGTTTGTTGTTATGCCATTTGGCCTAACAAATGCTCTGGCCACCTTTCAAGCTGCTATGAACGACATCTTTAAGCCTTATTTGAGGAGATCAGTGTTGGTCTTCTTCGATGACATATTGATACATAGCTCTTCTTATGAGGATCATCTCATTCACCTTAGAGAGGTATTTGCTGTGATGTTGCAGCACAGGTTCTTTGCCAAGTTGTCTAAATGCTCGTTTGCTCAGACCAAGCTTGAGTATTTGGGCCATGTAATTTCTCATGAAGGAGCCTCCACCGATCCTTCTAAGGTTCAAGCAATGCAAGATTGGCCTACTCCAATGACTTTGAAGCAATTGAGGTGATTCTTAGGATTGACCGGTTATTATAGAAAGTTCATTGAAGGTTATGGATCCATTGCAAAACCTTTAACTGAACTCCTAAAAAAGGATGCTTTCAAGTGGATAGAAAGGTCTCAAGCAGCCTTAGATGCTCTCAAGTCAGCCATGTGTGCAGCCTCGGTATTAGCCATGCCTAATTTTGCTGAAGACTTCATTTTGGAGACAGATGCGAGTGGGTCAGGTATTGGAGTTGTTCTCTCTCAACAAGGGAGGCCTATTGCTTATTTTATTCAATCACTTAGTCCCAAGCATCAAGCCATGTCTACTTACGAGAAGGAATACTTGGCTATTCTTCTGGCAGTCGAGAAATTTGGATGGTCATAGAACTGATCATCAAAGCCTTTAGCACCTCTTAGAGCAAAAGATTGTGAATAGAATTCAAAAGAAGAGATTAATGAAGATGCTAGGCCTTGATTATGCTATTGAATATAGAAGAGGAAAAGAAAATGCAGTTGCAGACGCATTGTTAAGGAGATTTGAAGATGTTGAACAAGGCTTGTGCTGTGCAATGTCCATTGTTTTACCATCATAGATGGATGAAGTTTATAAGTCCTATGAAGGTGATTCATTTGCTCAAGAGTGTGTAACTGCAAGCTTGGTGAAAAATGCAGAAATGGATGACAGTAGTGCTGATCTATCAGTGCAGAAAGGCATCATGAGATTGAAGGATGAGCTTTACATTGGTTCTTTAACAGATTTGAGGGATCAAATTGTCAGTGCCTCACATGATTTAGCTTGGGGAGTCCACGCTGGTGTAGAGTGTACTTATCAAAGAGTTAAAGCTTATTTCAGCTGGCCAAGCATGAAGAAGACAGTGACTGAGTATGTTAGAGCTTGTGAAGTTTGTCAACACACCAAGTTCGGAGATCATAGGTACAAGGGACTTCTTCAGCCTCTTCCCATTCCTGACGGAGCTTGGATCAGTATTAGCATGGATTTCCTAGAGGGTTTGACCAAGTCTGACAGCAGGGAGGTCATATGGGTTGTAGTTGATCGTTTCACCAAATATAGCCACTTCATTTCACTCATAAGGCCTGTTACAGCAGAGCGGTTGGCCAAAAGCTTCCATGACAATATATATATGTTACATGGATTGCCTCAATCCATTGTATCTAATCGGGACAAGATCTTTACAAGCAATTTTTTGAGGGAATTGTTCAAGTTGCTGGGTACCACATTGGCACTTAGTTCATCTTACTATCCCCAGGCAGATGGACAAACCGAGCGTGTTAACCAATGTATTAAGCAGTACCTCCGGAGCACGATTATCTCACAGCCTAGAGAGTGGAACTGATGGCTTTCTTTAGTTGAATATTGGTTCAACACTCATGTACATGCATCTATTGGCACTTCTCCCTTTCAAGCTCTATATGGATATGCTCCTCCCACTCCCTTTATGCTGCAGCAATCAACTCCATCAGAATCTGCTGCAGCAGAATTATTACAGAAGAGGAAGCACATAATGCAAGTCTGCAAGGACAATCTTCTCCAAGCACAACCAAGAATGAAATTCTATGCTGATAAAAAGAGTGTAGACAAAAATTATGAGGTTGGAGACATGGTCTACCTCAAATTACAACCTTATAGACAGTCCTCCTTGGCTGTCATGAAGAATGTCAAGCTAAGTGCTCATTTCTTTGGCCCATACAAGATTTTGGAAAAGATTGGCAAAGTTGCATACAAACTTGACTTACCTCCTAATTCATCATTCACCCAGTGTTTCATGTATCATTACTTAAAAAGCAGGTGAAGAAAGGAGCTAAGAGCTCATGGGAAGGACCAGAAGTTGGAGCTAATGGAGCATTGTTGCTGCATCCGCTAGCTATCAAAGCAAACAGAAAGATGAAGGTAGCTTACAAGGCTGAACCAAAAGTTTTGGTTCAATGGAGCAACTTGGACAAGAATTTTGCTACATGGGAGAACCTTGCATTTTTGAAGAGTCAATTTCCTTGTTTTTCTCCTTGAGGACAAGGAGCTTCTCAAGGGGAAGGGAATGTTCTGATTTCTTTAACTTTTGGTTGTATTTGGTCTTGTATTGCGTGTGTTTCTTTAGTGTTGCTTTGGTGTTGTATTCAAATGTTTGTTGATAGGTCTTTTAGGTGCCAATGTAGGTTAGGGAGTCCAACTAAGTCAAATGTGGCAACTAGTTCAAGATTTTGGCTCTAGAATTGGTTTAAGTCGGTTATAGTGCGGGTCTTGGTTCAATGTAACTAGATCTAGTATAAATAAGCTCAAATCATGTAAATTCAGCATTCAATAATTAAAATGCAGATTTTGCTTTGGAAATTCTCTCTCTATTTCTCATCTCCTGCTCTATTTCTCATCCCCTTCACTTCTCTTCTCATCTTAACTCTTTTTTCTACAAGGTTAACCTTCAATTCTTAGATTGGAAGTTAACAGAAGCTTATGAATTGCAAGAAGTAATGTCTAGCAATAACTATGCAAGGGCAACTGAATAAAAGAAACCTGCAGGAATATATGAGTCAGATGCAATAACAAAGTTAATTGCCCAGGTTTCAATGCTTCAAAAAAAGATGAACATGGATGTGAACGCCATAAATTCTCCTGTACTCACGTGCGAATTTTGCGTAGGGAACCATCCTAGCATAGAATGCCAAACAGGAAATCCTTTCGCCCCATCAACCCATGAACAAGCCAATTTTGTTTCAAATTTTCAAAAAAATAATTCCTATTTTAACACATATAATCCCAGGTGGAGAAACCATCCAAATTTTTTGTGGAATAATCAAGGGATACAAAAACAACCTTTTCACCCCCTAAAAGAAAGACTAATCTCGAGGAAATATTTAGTAAGTTTATGCAAGATACTAGAAGTTTCATGCAAAACAATGAAGCAACCCTTCGAAATCAAGAAACCTTGATTCGCAATTAGGAAGCGACCATTAGAAACCTTGAGACCCAAATTGGGCAAATTTCAAATCACTTTCTGGAAGATCCCAAGGTTCTTTACCTAGTAACACTGTCATTAACCCACGAGAGCAAGTAAAAGTAATGGAATTACGAAGTGGAAAAGTTTTGAAAGGACAAACTCAGGTACACCAAACCATGCCAATTGAACAACCCATAATTGACCTGTCCACTAATGCAAATCAGGAATTGGAAAATGAGGAAGGGATAAAAGTCCAAGAAGAAAATGAACAAAAAAGGGTTGAACCTCAACCCTACAAACCAAAGGTCCCATTCCCTCGATGCCTGAGAAAGATAAAAGCGCACGAAAAATTTGCTAAATTTTTGCAAATTTTCAAAAAGTTACACATGAATGTCCCTTTTGCTAACATGCTAGAACAGATGCCCAAATATGCAAAATTCATGAAAGAAATCCTATCTAACAAAAAAAAGTTAGGAGAGTTCGAAACGTTAGCACTTACTGAAGAATGCACTGCCATACTGCAAAAGAAGTTGCCTCCCAAGCTAAAAGATCCAAGGAGTTTCACGATACCTTGCACCATTGGCTCCATTTGTTTTGATAAGATTTTGTGTGATTAAGGTGCAAGCATAAATTTAATGCCTCTCTCTATTTTCAGGAAGCTTAGGTTAGGAGAAGCGAAGCCTGCCACTGTATCTCTCCAACTTACGGACATATCAATTAAGTATCATAGAGGTGTAATTGAAGACGTCCTTGTAAAGGTTGATAAATTCATCTTCCCGGCTGATTTCATAGTGCTTGATATGGAAGAGGATCGTGAGATACCTCTTATTCTAGGCCAACCCTTCCTTGCTACAAGAATAACCCTGATAGATGTCCAACAAGGAAAGCTGATCCTAAGGGTACAAGATGAAAAGGTAACCTTCTATGTCTTTAATGCCATTTAATTTCCATCTAACATGAATTTTTGTTTTGAGATTGATATTGAAGATGAGTTGGTCACGGAGACATTCGGGGACACATTCCCCAAGTTACCCCTTGAAGCGTGTCTAACAAAGTCAGGGACCATAGACACGAAAGACAAGTTAATAAGGGAATGTGCCCAATACCTGAAAAGTTGCCAACCTTTCAATTCGAACCGCGAAACAAGAGTGGAAGACATTTTGGCAATTGAAATTCAGTAGAGAACGGTAGAAGAAGAGCTGCCGAACTTAGAGCTCAAGCCATTGCCACCACATCTCAAATATGCCTATCTTGGTAATTCTAACACTTATCATGTTATTATTAATTCCTCGTTATGTAATATTGAACAAGAAAGGTTTCTTAGGGTTCTTAGAGAGCATAGAACAACAATCGAATCAACCCTTTCAGATATCAAGGGAATTAGTCTTTCCATATGCATGCACAAAATTCTCATGGAGGATAGCTTCCAACCTTCTGTACAACCTCAGTGGCAGTTAAACCCTGCCATGAAAGGGGTAGTAAGAAAAGAAGTTGTCAAATTATTAGATGTCGGGATCATCTATCCCATATCTGATAGCCTATGGGTTAGCCCAGTGCAAGTGGTTCCAAAAAAGGCGGGGGGGGAGGGGAGATAACTGTAGTAGAAAATGAGAACAGTGAGCTCATCCCTACTAGGACTGTCACCGGGTTGAGGGTTTGCATAGATTATCGAAAACTTAATGATACCGGACAACTTCCCCTTACCATTCATTGATCAAATGTTAGAAAAACTGGCTGGTAGTTCGTGTTATTATTTTCTTGATGGATATTCAGGGTAAAATCAAATTACCATAGCTCTGGAAGATCAGGAAAAGACCACTTTCACTTTTCTTCATGGTACTTTTGCCTATAGGAGAATGCCTTTTGGGTTATGCAATGCCCCTGCAACTTTTCAAAGATGTATGATGGCAGTCTTTAGTGATATGGTGAAAAATTTTATAGAGGTGTTTATGGATGATTTTTCAGTCTTTGGAACCTCATTTGATGATTGTTTAGCTAACCTCTCTATGGTTTTCCAAAGAAGCACTGAGACTAATCTTGTCTTGAATTGGGAGAAATGTCATTTTATGGTACAGAAAGGAATAGTGTTAGGGTATATGATTTCAAAAAGAGGAATTGAGGTTGATAGAGCAAAAACTGAAGTGATAGAACGATTACCACCCCCTACCAATTTCAAAGGCATTCGGAGTTTCTTAGGACATGCAGGTTTCTATAGAAGGTTCACTAAGGATTCTCTAAAATCACTAAGCCTCTTTGCCATTTATCGATGAAAGATGTCCCTTTTAACTTTGATAGTGACTACCTGCATTCCTTTGAAATCTTGAAGAAGAAACTAGTGTCAGCACCAATAATTGTAGCACCCGATTGGACTTTATGCTTTGAACTTATGTGTGACGCTAGTGATTATGCTGTAGGGGTTGTGCTAGGACAAAGAAGGAACAAAAATTTTCATGTAATTTACAATGCTAGTAAAACTTTGACAGAGGCATAGATTAACTATGCTACTACCGAGAAAGAATTACTAGCGGTAGTGTTTGCATTTGATAAATTTCGTTCCTACCTGCTCAATTCAAAGGCAATTATTTACACTGACCATTCTACTCTGAAATACCTTTTTACAAAATAGGATGCAAAACCGAGCCCAATTAAATGCATTCTCTAGCTTCAGGAATTTGATTTAGAAGTCCGGGATAAAAAGGGTACAAAAAATGTTGTGGCAGATCATCTGTCACGTCTCGAACGAGAGGATGAAGGTCCCTCTATCAATGAAAATTCTCAGATGAAAGTCTTATGATTGTAAGCAAGAATCCTAATTGTCCATAATATGCTGACATTGTTAACTATCTTGTTGCACAAGAACTGCCCAAGAACATGACCTATCAACAAAAGAAGAAGTTCTTCCCTGACTTAAAGCATTATTTCTGGGAAGAACCATTCTTATAAAAGCATTGTGCAGACAAGATTATCAGAAGATGTGTACTTGAGGAGGAAATGGAGAACCATTAGCCTCCAATTCAAAATTGGAAGTCTAACCTTGTAGAAGAAAGAGTTGAGATGAGAAGACAAGTGAAAGGGGATGAGAAATAGAGAAGGAGATGAGAAAAGAGAGAGAAATTCCAAAAGCAATTCTGATTTCTATTGAATGAATGATGAATTACAAGCTTAAGAGCCTATTTATACACAATTGGAAACATTGAACCTAGCCAACTATCTTAACCGACTTACAAAGATATTTTGGCACCAAAAAACAGCGCAGCAGCCAAGTTTGACCCGGCTTGACCAACCGAACTCCCTAAAGCGCCAACCCTTACTCAACTAACATTTGAAATATTACAACTCAACAAAGGAACCTCTAACTGAAGATACAACCCAACATTACAATCAAAATCTAAGGATTCATAACATTCCCTCCCTCTTGAGAAACTTCTTATCCTCAAGGAGTAAATTTGGGAATTGGCTCTTTAAGAAATTGCAATTTTCCCAAGTCACCAAGCTCTTGTTCAAGTTGCTCCATTGCACTAGCACTTCTGGCACCGCACCACGATCATTATGCAGCGTTCTCCGGCCTCTGATAGCAACCGGTTGTAGCAGCAGCATGCCATTAGATTTTGCATCAGGTGGCTTTCGAGCAACTTCAGCACCTTTCTTGACCTGCTTTTTAAGTAGGGAAACATGGAACACCGGGTGAATGTATGAATGTGAAGGTAAGTCAAGCTTGTATGCAACATTGCTAATTTTCTCCAAGATTTTGTATGGGCCAAAGAAACGAGCACTTAGCTTGACATTTCGCCTGACAGCCAAAGAAGACTGTCTATACAGTTGTAATTTAAGGTAGACCATGTCTACAACTTCATAGCTTTTGTCTACCCTCTTTTTATCAGCATAAAATTTCATTCGTGCCCGAGCTTGTTGGAGATTATCCTTAAGCACATGCAACATCTGTTGCCTCTGCCGTAGCAGATCAGTTGCTGCAGAATCTGGTCCTACCGGTTGTTGCAGCAACATTGGTGAAGGAGGGGAATAGCCATACAAGGCTTGAAAAGGTGAAGTGCCAATGGATGTATGAAAGTGAGTATTGAACCAATACTCTGCCAAAGAAAGCCAATGATTCCACTCCTTGGGCCTCGAGAAAACCATAATCCGAAGGTATTGTTCTACACATTGGTTAACTCGTTCGGTTTGGCCATCCGTTTGAGGATGATAAGAGAAACTAAGTGCCAATGTGGTACCCATCAATTTGAACAACTCCCTCCAAAATGTGCTTGTGAAAATCTCGTCACGGTCTGAAACGATGGATTGAGGCAATCCATGTAATTTATAAATGTTGTCAAGGAAGATCCTTGCCAATTTTTCAGCAGTAACAGGTCGAGCAAGAGCAATGAAATGGCTATATTTGGTGAAACGATCCACCACTACCCATATAACCTCGCCTTCAGACCTTGGCAACCCCTCAATGAAATCCATGCTAATGTTGATCCATGCTCCATCCGGAATAGGAAGTGGTTGAAGTAGACCCTTGTAACGATGATCTCCCAACTTCGTTTGTTGACATACATCACAAGCCTTCGCATATTCACTCACTTCTTTTTTCAAGCTTGGCCAACTAAAGTAAGCTTTAACCCTTTGGTAGGTGCCTTCTACACCGGCATGGCCTCCCCAAGCTGCATCATGGGAGGCTTGTATAACCTAATTCCTCAAATCAATTGGTATCAAGCCTCTCTGCACGGTTATATCAGCATCCAGACTACATTTTTCTGCACCTTTCACGAGAGTAGTAGCAACACAATCTTGGGCAAAAGAATCACCCTCATATGTCTTGTATATCTCTTCCATCAATGAAGGAACCACCACGGATAAAGCACTGCAATGCCCACTGTCAGCACCTTAAAATTTTCTGGACAAAACATCGGCAGCCACATTTTCTTTGCCTCGTCTATACTCAATGTCATAATCAAGGCCAAGCATCTTCATAAGGCCTTTCTTTTGAATTCTTGACACAATCTTTTGCTCAAGGAGATGCTTGAGGCTTTGGTGATCCGTTCGAATGATGAATTTGTGACCCTCCAAGTAATGCCTCCATTTTTCCACGGCTAAGAGAATTGCTAGATATTCTTTCTCACAGATCGACATAGCTTGATTCTTAGGACTAAGAGCTTGACTCAAGTAAGCTATAGGACTTCCATGTTGAGAAAGAACGGCCCTTATACCAGTACCACTTGCATCGGTCTCCAAAACAAAGCTCTCGGTAAAGTTTGGCATTGCCAACACTGGTGCAGCACACATAGCGGACTTAAGAGCTTCAAATGCAGCCCGAGACCTCTCATTCAATGTAAATGCATCCTTCTTCAAGAGTTCTGTTAAAGGTTTAGCATTGCACCATAACCTTTAATGAATTTCCTGTAATACCTGGTCAATCACAAAAAACCTCTCAATTGCTTCAAGGTGATCGGAATTGGCCAATCCTGCATTGCTTCGATCTTAGTAGGATCGGTGGAAACTCCCTCTTGTGAGATAACATGACCCAAATACTCAAGCTTGGTTTGAGCAAACGAACACTTGGACAACTTCGCAAAGAACTTGTGTTGCCGCATCACTGCAAAAACTTGTCTAAGGTGAGTGAGGTGAGCTACATAAGTGGAGCTGTAAATCAGTATGTCATCAAAGAAAATGAGCACCGATCTCCTCAGAAAAGGTTTGAAAACATCATTCATGGCCGCTTGAAAAGTGGCCGGAGCATTTGTTAGGCCGAAAGGCATAACAACAAACTCGAGATGCCCATGATGAGTCTGAAAAGCAGTCTTGTAGATATCCGGCTTGAGAACTCTAATTCGATGATACCCTTGCCTCAAATCAAGCTTAGAGAAGTAGCATGCTCCATGTAACTCGTCAAGCAAATCATCTATGACGGAAATGGGAAACTTATCCTTCACTGTCAAGGCATTTAACCCTCGATAGTCGATGCACATTCTAGCCAAGCCATCTTTCTTCTTCACAAGGATCATAGGTGAAGCAAAAGGACTATGGCTTGGTCTAATGAAACTCATGTGAAGAAGCTCCTCAACTTGCCTCTCAATTTCTGTCTTTTGGCCATGACCATACCGATACGGCCTGATCTTGACCGGATCAGCATGTGCACGCAAGGGAATGGCATGGTCCACACTTCTTCGAGGAGGAAGACTCTTAGGTTGCTCAAAAATGTCCTCAAATTCTTCCACCAAGGTCTGCACTTCTGGTTGAATGTCCTGATGCAACTCCAACGCAGATATCATGAATAAATGCCCAATGCATTGTATTGCCTTCTTCTTGATTCCATCTTGCACACGTTTACCATCAATCAACTTGAGCTGAGCTTCCTCTGATATGCCTTGCAAGGATACTTTGGTGCCATGAACCTCAAATGCCACGGTCAATTTATCAAAATCAAACACAACCAGGTTGAAGGTTCTCATCCAATCCGCCCCGAGCACCATATCGCGACCTCCCAAGGGAAGAACTCTAAAATCAAAGGTGAATTGATGATCTTGCATCGACCATGGGAATTCTAGGCACTTGTTTTGAGTTGTTAAGGAATTGCCATCAGCCACCATCAACGCCAAGGCGTGAGTCTTTGTCACCTCATGCTTTACCTTCTTAATCAACTTTGGATCAACGAAACTATGTGTACTCCCACTATCAATAAGGACAATGATGGAGTGTTTTCCAGCCCTGCCTCTGATTTTGATGGTATTATGAGCTCCACAACCGAGCAAAGCCTTCATTGATATCTCCACTTCATCATCACTTAATTCATCTTGTGAAGTAAAGCCAGCACTGTCATTTTCTGCATCAGAGTGGTCAGTACCAGAATCAGCATAAGCACGGGACCCCCTTGCATACATTAATGCTTGAGATTTGCAGCTATGACCAGGTTGATATGGTAGATTACAACGAAAACATAGCCTCACTGAGCTCCTATCAACAGCTCGCTTAAAATAACAACTGGAATTACTTCTGTGCTGAGGTTTGAACTTACTACCTTGCTGCTTATTTTTGTCACTTGATTGAACTTAGTAGCTTCAATCAACTTTTCCTTGTTGTAAGCACTTGACAAAGTCTTAGTACCAATGGCTTTCACCATATTCTTGACCCTTGGCTTCAATCCACTCACAAAGCATGAAACATAATAAGATTCAGCATCCTCGGGAGCCATGGACAAAACTGACAACAAGTTAGCTCTTAAGTTCTCAAATCTGATCATATATTCTCTCGCGGTTGAAGTTTGGGACAACTTGTTAAAGCTATCCACAACATCCGTTGATTCACCTTCTCCACAACGTTCACACATTTCTTCGGCGAATTGGCCCCAAGAAAGATGAGGTTTACTCTTCAATAAACTATAATACCATACTTGTTGATCACCATGTAAATGTACTACGGCTAATTGGAGCTTTTCATCTTCAGGAATGTTATACTACAGAAAATACCGATCACATCTCCTTAGCCATGATTCCGGTTGTCTACCATCAAAAGGATCTATTTCCATGGCTGCCTGTAATTACCACTTCTACCACCAGATGTGTTGTCATTACTCACTGATCTATGCTGGAAATGCCAATCAGGTGGTCTATCAAGACGCTCGAACTCTTCAATTTCAACTCTATGATGCAAAACAGAATTCTGTGGCCTGACATTGTGATCTGCATTCAAGGCATTTGATCTGCAATGTACTTGTCCTGAGGCACGATCCTGATTATCTGCATCAATTTCACATTGCAAAGGTTGATTCTCAGCTAATCTGATGTGAATTGAAGGTCCTACATCAGGTTGCAACATTGGAGACTTCTCTCGAGTCTTACACACTTCATCAATTCTGTCTGCCTTGCTTTGCTGCTGATCGGCTTCAACAGAAGGAAGGATCTGACTTATAGGCTTTAGGATTGCATTGACACTTGATTCTCCTTGTTTATTAACTTGATCTTGCAATTGCACAAGCTTCACCTCAATTTGTTGCAACCGATCTTCCTTGTTCGCATCTTTTTCCAAATATAACTGCTGCATCCTTAACAATTATTGAATGTTGTCATTCTGTTGCTTAAGCTGGGCCTTAATGTCCTGAAGATGATCAATTGTGAGGAACTGAGGTTCCTTTGTAGCATTTACACCAGCTCCAGCAGAGCGAGATGCATCAGCACCTACAAATGCAGCAACATAAGTGTCCAGACCAGTTGCATTTGCTCCTCCGGCACCGGATCTCATTCTAACACCTTCGATTATGTTTATTTTCTTGATTTTGCTAGCCTCAATCAATCAATTGATTGCTTGAACCAGCTCTGATACCAATTGTTAGCTTCCAATTCGAAATTGGAAGTCTAACCTTGTAGAAGAAAGAGTTGAGATGAGAAGAGAAGTGAAAGGGGATGAGAAATAGAGAAGGAGATGAGAAAAGGGAGAGAAATTCCAAAAGGAATTCTTATTTCTATTGAATGAATGATGAATTACAAGATTAAGAGCCTATTTATACACAATTGGAAAGCTTGAACCTAGCCAACTACCTTAACCGACTTACAAAGATATTTTGGAGCCAAAAAACAGCACAGCAGCCAAGTTTGACCCGGCTTGACCAACCGAACTCCCTAAAGTGCCAACTCTTACTCAACTAACATTTGAAATATTACAACTCAACAAAGGAACCTCTAACCGAAGATACAACCCAACATTACAATCAAAATCTAAGGATTCATAACAAGAACATTCTGCGCCACTGTCACTCTCTTGAAACTGGTGGCCATCATGGTGGGACAAAAACTGCAGAGTTTTGCAATCCGGGTTTTATTGGCCTACACTCTTTAAAGATGCTTTTAAATTTGTTAGTAAATGTTATAGATGTCAAAAGATAGGTAACTTCTCCAAGAAAAATGAAATGCCCCTAAACAACATTTTGGTTGTTGAATTATTTGACGTTTGGGGGATTGATTTCATGGGTCCTTTTCCCTCATCAGTTTCTAATAGATTTATTTTGGTTACTGTAGATTATGTGTCAAAATGGGTCGAAGCAGCTGCTTTTCCAACCTATGATGCTAGAGTTGTAGTAAACTTTGTAAGAAAAAACATCTTTTCTCTATTTGGAACTCCTAAAGCAATTATAAGTGATGGCAGAAAACATTTTCGTGACCGCCAACTTAAAGCTTTATTGAGTAAGTATGGAGTTATACACCATGTGGGTGCTCCTTACCATCCCCAAACAAGTGGACAAGTGGAAATTTCAAACTAACAATTGAAAGTTATTCTAGAAAAAATAGCTAGTGCCTCTAGAAAGGATTGGTCGAAAAAGTTAGTTTACGCACTTTGGGCATATAGAGTAGCATTCAAAACACCTATGGGAATGTCTCCATATCGACTGGTTTATGGCAACGAATGTCATTTACTAGTAGAATTGGAACACAAAGCATACTGGGCCATAAAAACCTTAAACTTCAATCTAGCAGCTGCAAGCGACAAGAGGTTGCTACAAATCAATGAGATGGATGAGTTCAAAAATGAGGCTTAAGAAAATGCTCGAATTTACAAAGACCGAACAAAAAGATGGCATGACAAGCACATTCTGAACAAAGCGTTCGTAGCGGGGCAAAACGTTCTACTGTTTAACTCCCGCTTACGACTTTTCCCAGGAAAGCTGCGCTCTCGATGGTCAGGACCCTTTATTGTAACCCGTATTTTTCCATATGGCATGGTTGAGATTCAGGATGAGAAAAAGGATACTTTTAAAGTTAATGGGCAAAGACTGAAACCTTACATTGATGGAGAACTCGAGCCTCAAAAAACTTCCATTCATCTCAACAATGTCGAATAAGCCACTCAGAAAGTCAAGCTAACGACTATAACTAAAGCACTTCTTGGGAGGCAACCCAAGTGTTTCTATCCTTACTTATCTATTTTTTTTCCTTTCATTGTTTTTATTTGTCTAATGTTTATGTATATTTTATTTAAACAAGTATTTTACAACAAGTTTGGGGGTAGCATGATGTCAACAGACACCATCAGCAAGCAATCCTCAAACCTAGGAAGTATCTCTCGCCTCACTTAATCTTTATATTTCTTTTAACATTGAGAACAATGTTAACATTAAGTTTGGGGAGTGGGAGAGATAATTTTTAAAATTTTTAAAATTTTGAACAAATTTTTTTCGAAAAAGTTCTCCTGTTTTATGTTTTAGAGTCGGCTTTACTGCCTCCCAGAGTTTGAAGCCTTTGCATGGGAATGTAAATAGTGTTGGCCAATAAAAAGTCTATTTTCTATAGTTTTAATCATTCGTCTGTCAAAATTTTCATAAGAAAAAAAAAAAAAAAAAGAGAGAACTTATCGTCATGCTTTTTAAGCAATTTTTCTACTCTTTTTTAGCTCATTTACTTTAATTAGATTTGAATAACCTGATAATCAATTATTTTTGTGTTCTAATTGCAAAACACAATATAATCTAAGGCACTATCTTGATAAAACCATGGTATTTGACTTCACTAGTTAGCATGACTGTTTTACTTTTCTTTCTGATTAAAAGATGCTCAAATTTGAATAGATTGCATAAATAGTATCATTTACATAATAGATTTTGAAGAGTTATGCCTAGGTCTAAATAAAAGAAAAATATAATAAAAATAGAGGGAGTGAATCGCTAAGCATCGCTATCTTCGTTTGGATATGTACTATGGTGTGATGGTTTCATGCCTTGGTACCTAGAGCAAGCAGATCCGTAAGGGTGTTTCAACACCTGGTACCCTGGCCCAACTAGAACGGCAGCTGCTGCATTGAAAGCTCGCTACAAGGGGTACTTAGAAAGCTAACAAGGAACCGAGCATCCAGAGAGAAGGGGGGGGGGGGGGGGGGGGGGGGGGGAACCTCTCTAGCACCGCTATCCCACATTAATAATTTTAAAGATATGTGCTACCCGTTAAGAGGGTGCCTCAGTGGTGGCTTCTCTTACTCACGGGTCATCGCCCAGGAGCCGGGGCTTGATTCTCACTGAAGATATACTCGGCAAATCATAATGAAGGCATCTCAGTGGTGGCTTCTCTTACTTATGGGTCATTGCCTAGGAGTCGGAGCTTGATTCTCGCTGCAGATATGCTCATTAGCCGAAATTGACTTGAGTAAATAAATTCCTCCAAAGAAAAAAAAGGCGCAAAAATAATTCGTTTTGGGCAAACTTGATAAGTCTTGTTATGAGTGGTATAATTTTTGTCCTCTATTCGGTTTGAATATCTTAAGATTAGAAAGAACGGATAAACTTAATTTGCTTAGCTATCTTTTGAATTCGATTACAAAGATAATTGACAGATTTTTCCTGGGAAAAGATGGTTTTGCCTTTCAAACCTTGAACTTTGAGCCTCAATTATTCTTCTTTAATTTGGAGTATACCTGCTTTAAATTGTGGTAAAATTCTTAAAAAGCATGAGATCCTGCGCTTTAATGTTTAGCCTTGCTGGAGGACGAGTATGATTTTAGTTTGGGGGTATTTTGATAAGTCCAATTTGATATATAATTATTTGTATCATTTTAATATATTTCTAACCGTTACATCAAACTTCTAAGGTTTTTGCTCAGTTTTGCTCGTTTTGAACTATTTTGCTATTTTCTTGTAAAAACACCCATTTTACACTCAATCCTGCTAGGTTTTATTATTAACATGAACAAGTAAATGCAAGATACATCAAATAGAAGCAATAAAATAGCAAAATCAACCCAAAATACATGGTTCATACATGAACCTACATAAAATAACACTTTTTGCAAACAAATTGAGCGGCAAGATTATTCTATTATTTTAGCTCAAATGCATTGCATAATACACAAACAACATCAAAGTGAGCTGATTTTGCAGGTTTGGGCAGTGGATGAAGAAAAAAATGCATAAAATGAGCCAAAGTTTGCAAGTGGTATGTGAGCCGCATGGATGAACAAATGGGAAGCAAGTTTGATGAAATTTTTTTTTTCCCTCCTCCTCAAACACTATAAATAGGAGGTATTTGTGAGTTTTTGAATCATCCTTCATTCAACAAAAAGCACATACAAAGTGTAAAAGAAGAAAGAAGAAAACGGGTGAAGGAAAAGGAGGAGGAAAAAGTTTGGTCTATAATTTTATATTTTTAAGCCTTTTTTAGCTTTTCTTCTTCTAAGTTCATGCATTTTTTGTTAATTAGGCTTTATATTAAGTTTATCATGAACTAATTTTGTTATTCCAAGGCTACGATGTAGCCTAAGTTGTAATATACGCTTACTTCTAATTCAAAGTATTCAATGTTTTGTCATTGCGCTGTTGAAGTGTTTATCATTGTTCTTCATGAGTTTTAAATGCTTGATCACCATTTAAGTCCTATAATGATTCATAACAAGTCTGATAGGAGATTTATGATGATTGCTAAGGTGATAAGCACCACAAATTGAGCGAATGCTCGAGAAAGATTAACGCGATTTGTGTGGTTTTTAAGTGAAAATCATATAGCTTTAAAAACTCTTTTCTTATTTAAATTCATGCACGAGGGTGATGGGGTAATATGTAATAGAACATGCTAAATGTTGCTCGAGAGAGAATATTTAGTAAGTTAGGGTTTTCAACCATCAACGCATTAAACCATAAAAACTTCATAAAATCAGTTAACATAGTTTGTTTCTTTTTAGTTTATTTCATTTCATATCAATATCTCAATTTTTCGGTTTTTCAGTTAGCATTAAAGCTAGTAATTTTGGTACTCAATCAATAACAATCCTCGTGGGAATTGTAGTCTACTCATTTCTTTATTACTTGATAGGACTAGTGCACTTGCTAACGCATACGCAAAGTAAGCATCAACCACACACACACACACTCTAACAAACAAAAAGGGCAAACAACAATGCTTGAAGGTCCTAAAATTAAGTAAGTACCCATGACTGGCCAGTTCTTGTTGCCTCCATGTCTTAAGTAGGCAGATCCGTAGGGATATTTCGACTCCTAGCACCCTAAGACAACTGGATTGGGAGCTACTGTTTCAAAGCTTGTTACATGGGTCGCATAGAAAGCTTAAAATGCGCTAGCATAATAGGTAAGATGAATCTCTAAGCGCTACCTATCTTGTGTAAAAAAATTTATCTTTTAGATATGTGTTATAGTACGGTGGTTTCATACCTTGGCATCTCAGGTAAATAAGGTATGTAGGGGTCCTTCAAAACCTAGAAACCTTGGCAAGCTGGAAGAAGATTGTTGACCTCAAAGCCTGCTAAATGGGGTACATAGAAAATGAAAAGGAACCAAACACTTAAAGAGATAATTGTATGAACATGGGCATACCTAAGAAATCTTGGTGTGAGTGGCATGATTATTGAATTCTATTTGGTTTGAAATTCGAATGTCCTAAAATTAGAGAAATTGAGTGAAACTTAATCTGCTTCGCCGACTTTTGAGTTGATCCTCCTAGGGGATTGATATCTTTCTTCTACGAGTGACTGTTTTGCTTTTTGAATCCTAATTATGTGGTCTCTGTTATTCTTTTATTATTCGAGTAAATTTGTTTAAGAGTGATGATTAATTTCATTATGATAATTTGATTATTCTTCATGGCTTCCCTCGAGGACTATCAAGATTTAAGTTTGGGGATAGTTAATTAAGTCTAATTTTTTATGAACTTCTCATATGATTTTAGACTCATTTATTTACTATCCTTCACTCTTGAGACTAAAAGCAACCAGAAATTAAATTCAAGCCCGAGCCCAAGACCCATGACAATATAAGAGTCCAACTAAATCATTAATTGGACCCAAAAGGGCAATGGAGATTTCCAAAGCAAGAGAAGAGAAGAAGAAAGGGAAAAAGAGATGGGATTCGGTGCTGAGCTTATAATTTAGGAAAGTTTGGTTGTATATTTGTTATGATCTCAGCTGAAGGGAATCTGAATTAAAGTTTGTAATTTCTTGTAATTGCTCTAGCTTGGTATTGGAAGGTTGTAATTGCTTAGAATAAGTCTAATTTTAGTGTTTGGTTTGAATTAGTCTTTGGCGGGAAGTGTAGTTATGTCGGTTAGGAGGTTTTGGTCTATTTTGGCGGCTGAAGTTGTAAGTCGGTGGAAATTGTGCCCCAATGCTTTTATTCTTCTTTCTTAGCTCAAATCATATAAGTAGTGAGATATTCTCTTGTAAGAAAGCATTGAATGAAATTGAATTGATTCTTCTTCTCAACCCTAACTCTCTCTCTACTTCTCATCTCTTTTCTTCTACTTCTCATCTCAATTCTTCCTCTATCACAGTTAATGATTAGGAATTTATCTTAAATCAAAACAATTGGTATTACAGATCGTTTAGCAATCCCATCAAGCTTCTTAGTTATACGATCATCGGATAAGGTTGTTCGATCAGATCCTGGTGGAGTGCGTGCACAAATCTGGCCAGACGTAAGACAGTGATTACAATGGCAGGTGGAGCAACTACTAGAGCCAATGATACTACTAATGTTGTGGCCAATGCTAGAGCAGCAGCTATGGATTCGAATCAGGGTGACAAGATTGCTCAATTTCGAAGCAATTGTATGATCTGATGTTAGCAGTTGGTTCAGTGACTCAAAAGGTTGGAGACATATCGCAACCACAACAAGTGCAGCAACAATTGGTTGGGATGCAAGAACTAATCACACGTCAAGCTATGGAACATACCAAGTGCCTCAAGGGCTCCCGCCTACGCAGGGTCTGAGGGGGGCGGATGTACGCAGCCTTCCCCCTTCAGGGTGTTAACTTGAAGAGAGGTTGTTTCCCAGTGCCCCCAACCTGAGGGTGAGGACTTCCCAGGAGGTCACCCATCCTGGTACTACTCTCGCCCAAGCATGCTTAACTTCAGAGTTCTAATGGGATCTGGTGACGGCGTGTCGGCGTCAAGCTATGCCTTCTGGAAATAGATTTTTTTCATGTGGAAGTCAGCATACTAGGCCACTTGATCCTCTATATCTATGAGTGTTTGAAGAAGGTTCTGAGGATGTGACTATGGTAAAGAGCAACGGAGTTTGTCAGCCTAAGGTTAAGATCGACACTTCCGTTGGAATACAACAACAATCATGGATTAAGAGATGTGAAAGATACTTCTGCTTTTATCACAGTGTTGAGGAAGAGAAGGTGGAGCTAGCTACTATTTATCTTCAAGGTGATCAAGAGTTGTGGTTTTACAGCTTGATCAGCAATAGACCTGCACTCACTTGGCTTGAGTTTGTGGAAGAATTGTGTAAATGTTATGGAGATGAAGATCCAGGAGATGTGGTGGATCATTTCAACAAAGTAGCTCAAACAAAATCTGTGAAAGAATATATGACTCGCTTTGAGAACTTAAGAGCAATAATGATAACAGTGAACCCTGCAGCAAATGAGCTTACTATATCTTTAGTTTTACAGTGGACTTAAGCCAAAATTAAGCATTTGGTCACGACATTGAATCTTACGACCTTGACACAAGCTTTCTCTATGTTATGATTCCAGATAAATCTTGATCATAAACTAGGGATAAAAGAGGGATTAAGAGTATGAAATGAGAAAGATGTGAATTTGAAGATAAGAATTAGAAGAATATAGATGAGAAGTAGAAAGAATTGGAGTTGAGAGAGAAAAGATATCTATACCATTCAACAATCAATCTTTACAAGAGAGTAACCCCTACTTATACTAACCTCAAGCTAATGATTATTAAGCTAGATACATTGCACATGGACTCCTAATGCTAACCAACATTGACCATCCTAGCAGCCAATCTTTACCTTCAACTAACATTTGACTCAATTAACTTATACGAGGGGTTAACAAAGCCTAAGCTAGGACTAAGGAATTATACTAGTTATTTACAACTTATGAATTATTTGCACTTAATTCCATGAGCCCATGTCATAGAATCATGACAATACTTCCCCCATTGAGATTCTTGTCCTCAAGAATCTTAGTATAGAAGTTGTACCTCAAATCTCTTATTGGTTCGGTACCAAAATCAAAAATGTGAACATTTGGATCTAAATTGTAGCTAGAGGATGTTATTGATTTGGAATTCCTGTTGATGCTGATGTTGCAGCTTGAAGAACTCCTCACTAACCCAATAACGTGCTGTCTTCCCTCTCACTTAAGTATGTGAACTTCGCTTAAGAAGTTGCTATGTATCTGTCTAGCCCCCCTAGCTGCTGCAATATGAATTAAATAGCTTGTAAATATCCTCCCAAATGCAAGGTTTCGCTGTGAAGTTTATAATGTCCTTAAAGAAAGTATGAAGTCTCTTGGAACCTTGACACTTCTCACCGGCTTGCATATAATTCTCTACCTTCGTCCTCATGTCTTTTTCATTAAAAAAACTGCTTTACTCATGTTAATCTAAGAGGCATTAGAATTGAATTGTGTAATTAAACCCAATGGCATGAGACATTGGAGAGCAAAGCAATCCAAAACATAAGATCTTGACATAGTCACACAGCCAAACCTTTTTATTGCAGAAACTTTTGAATAACAGGCTCTTTTCTCTCCAATTTTTGGAGTCCAATCAATAACAGATTGGTCCACTTCATGAGCTAGCAAACATTTCCCATTTCAGCCATTCATTTGGTAGTATCAGCAAAAAAAAATAGGTCACAACTTCTTATTCCAAACTTGGAGTCCAATTCCTAACAGCCACTTCCTTTCTTCCCTTACCATGCTCTTCTAGAGCATCAATTACAAATATCTACATCAATCTTTGGTTATGTCTAGTGGCTTTAGATGCAACTAATTTCAGCATACGAGATTTATACTTATCAATAAGCACAAGTTTGAATTTGAAACACAACTGTTAAGGTTTCAAGATTACTCTTGGACCTTAACCTTGGTCGGGATAGTGAGAGTATGAGATGAGGAGAGAATTTATAGTTTAGATGAGATAAGAAGTGAAAGGAGATGAGAAGTAAGAGAGTGAGATATCAAAGATATCAATTTTCATTCATCAAAGTTATGATCATTACAAGCTAGGGCCTTCTACTTATACTACTTACATGATTTGATCTAATACATTGAATCTAACCATCACAACCAACCCACTTACCTAAAATATCTAAACATATGGAAATATCTACTAACTAACTCCTAGCTTAATTGGCGCTAAGACAAATTGAACAAACAATTAAACTACTAAGGCACCCACACCCCAACCGCATCATGCTTACTGCAGGTTATTACAATACACGCAGCATTCTACTAACTAATTAGCACATAACAGCCACTAAATCAATAACATAGCAGCACCCCACTAAAGCTACCAGCAGCACACACATCAAGCACTAAATCTTCTCATGCCTTGGATTCTCGGATCATAACATTCCCTTCCCCTTGAAAACATTCTTGTCCTCAAGAATAGAAGAGAGTTGTAACAATGAAGATCACTTATTGCTTATGAAAAGATAGCTGAAGTGTTGAACTTCTTGCTGAAATTCTGTAGCTGGAAGGACATCTAAAGCACACAATCCGAAATTGCAGCAGAACACCTTGTAGGATGCTTGTTTCCACACAATGTTTGCATTTGAATGTATAATACTCTTCAGGAGGTCTGCACTGATCAGACCAAACATCAACAACACATCCATGACACCTCATGACGTAGTTAACACAGCTCAAAACTCTAACTTGCTACTGAGAATCAAAAGACACAGCACCAATTCTGTAATTTTGCTTGTAATAAGCTGCATAACAGAATTTGAATGTCATTGAACCCATAAAACTGCAAGTGAAGTCCTTGAGCATCTCGGGATGCCTTCCAAACTTAAACCAATTGAACCCAATAGCACAATTGCCTTCCAAAAACCTCCAATTTTTACTAAAATTACCTAACAACACCATCTTGTTGTTGAAACATATAAGGTACCAGGGAGAGTGCAGCCAACAGGTCACCTGAGAGTTCCTCCATGATATGTAATGTTCGAACTTTGTTTTACCAAACCCATACACACCCGGCTCATCTCTTACTGCAACATTTTCCCATACCACTTCCTTAACTGCTAAATTCTGGTGTTTGGTAGTGTAGATCCCAAACAAATTGTAACTGCTACTGTCACCAAATTCAGTTCGTGTTGGATTCAGAAAGACGCTTCCTTGCATTAGCAAGTTCATACTACCACTCAAGACCACAATTGCACCAACCGTGAATCTATTTAGCACCTGATATGCTGCTGACAGTGAAAGAATTGAAATTCTTCCAAAGTTTTCAGCAGCTACCTTGCGTTCTTGCTGTCCGAACTTGATCAATTGAGCACTTGTGACTTTGGCCTGGAGTTCTGGACTTTTGCTCCACCAAATTAAGTACTCGTGGGTTTCAATTGAATTTCTGTCATCAGACTTAAAGATGAACTTCAAATCAGGACACCACTGACACATCCGAATATCTGAGATTACATTTAGTACAAGGGAAAATCTGTCCTGATCTTTACTGCTGAAATGTAAAATATTTTTAGCTAGAAATGATATTGTTTTCTTGTTGTACTCCTTCATCCAAACATTGGAAAGATATTGAAGCTTGTGGACATTATTTTTCCATTCAAAACAACCACAACAGGTCACCCAAACCACATTCCAGCTGGCATTGCTTGTGCTACAAAACACAAATTCCAGCCTGTTCTCATGACTTCCTTGGGTCCCATGCTCATCCAACCGCCAAGTTTGCCCCCAATGATCAAGCTTCGCTTTCTTGTCAATGAGATTAAGTATGTACACGATGTACACTAGCATAAGGAACCAATGGAACATCTGAACAGCTGTGCGAAATTCAGGAGCAAGGCCTGATCCATTCAAGACTCTACTATTGATGCATATACTGCCTCTACCACCTGATGTATTAAGCTGCAGCAGCATTACTCTGCTGATCTTAGTGCTCTAATCCAAATCATGTCTCAAGATCTCAGCAGCAGCAAAGACTACATGATCTTGGTTAAATGGCTCAATTTTAGCTTCCAAGTACTGTACCTCCACATTGAGCTCAAGAGGCCTCACATTTGGTTGCACAATTGGAGCATGATCTTTGTCCATAGCTAGATGAATGCACAATCTGAATTTGGAGCTCAATACACTTGCCTCAATACTATCCAGAACTATCATTCCAGCCAAATGGCAGAAACTAGATTCCACCAAAGCCTCAAGGGAACTTCCAACTTCAAACACATTAGTTAAAGCTCCTGTTGTACTGATTTTGGTCTGAACAGAATTTAGCTCCCGCACATTACTGAATTTATACACCTCCAACAACTCAATTGCTTGTACAGCCACATTGCTTCGCCTTTGTTGAACCTTAAAAAGCACTCGTGCAGCTTGATTACTTCCTTTCAGTAGAAATTCGACTCTTTTCAGCTTCATATAGTCTTGAGAATCTTCTCCCAGATCAGGAGGTAACTCGTCATATGAATGTGTATTTGAATGCACTTTTTCTCCACTCAAAAGCACACCGTGTCCTACAACAGGTGGTACCACAGTCTCAATAACTGATTTTTCAACAGAGTGTGATTGTTCAGCAGTGAAGATGCTACAATTCTGACCGAAAATCCACTCGTCAGTATTCCCCAAGTTCTAATTCTGCATACCAACTTGCCATGGAGAAGCACTTAACAGATTTGACGATGTATTCATTGCTATTACAGCAGTAGCATCAAATTTTTCAGTTGAAATCAAAGGTTCTGCTACATCCAGTCCTCATATACTAACATATACATCAGGAGAATCAGGATCTTGAGTTAGTTCTTGTTGATTAACAAGCATCCTAACTTCTTCCAATGGATCATCTTGATGTCCTATAGCTGAATTGGACTCAATTACAGCTGCAACCGGTTGTCCATTGCTCTGTTCTTGCAAACTCAGAAGCTCCTTAGGCTGACACACAACCTCACGCTTCAATTTTGGCTTTGTCAACTTCTTTTTACCCCAAAAATCTTTCATTGCTTCAGTTAGATGGCTTCTCTTCGCTTGACTCTTTGCTTTCTTTATCATTCTCTTGACATGTGAATCATATTCCCATTCCGGAAGCAAATCTTGATGTAGCTCATCATCTACAAAATACTCTAACGCTAGCAAAAAGTCTTCATGATCATAATCTTGATCAAACTTAGGCTCTTCCAACTTGTGTTCATCAATTTCGGCATTATCATGGTCGAATTCATCTTCAACAGCAACGGATTCCACTTTCTCTTTTTGCTAAACATTGAACTCTTGTTGTCTAAAGCTATCCACTAGCTCTGGAAACTCATTTGTATCAAGAACACCAACACAATCTCGATTGCTGTTTGCATACTGACGATCCTTAATTTCCTGCAGCCATTCGTCCACTACCTGTTTCGTTATCTCATTGCTTTCCCGCCAATTATCCTCGAGATCTTGTCTCAATTCTTGCTTTACTTTCTTTAAAAGCTCACTCAACTCTGATTGAAAAGAGCTGATATCAGCCATGTTTGCAATGAACAACAAGCTTCAATTCGGAACAGCTCAGTTCGCAGGATACTAGTTCGAAAATCGCACAAGTGTGAAACTTGTTTCGTAACTCTTCAACAACCGATTACTTATTGAAGTTCTACTCCTTCGTTCACACAAACAATTCCTTGCTATCGGTTCGACAATCGTCACTTATTACAAGCCCTAAAGCAGAATTCGCGAACGAACCCTAACTTCGAACAAACCCTAACAGTGATGCTTTCCTGAATATTTAGACTTACAATTGTGAATTAAACTCGATTTTGAAACGCAATCAAGTCCTCAACACAATATTCAAAGCAATCTTCAAGAACGAAATCGGATTTGAACACTTTCGGAGCTCAGCTCAATGTCAGATTTTCACCTAAGCAAATCTCAACTTAATAACCTATAATTCTTAAGAATCAAACGCAGATTCTAATGAATTCTCACCACTTCTATGCTTATCAACACAATTTCATCACAATTCAGCAACAAAAGCAAATTCAGATCGAGCATGTAACTTGCAATTCAGAAACCGTTACATCAATTCAGCTTGTTTCTAATTCTTTTATGATGATCAAATTGTTAATCCAATGGCCCACTTAAACTACTTCTCCAACTTATCAAGTGAATACTTGATCAAGATCAATTAAGCTCAGCACTCAACTTCAACAACTAATGCTTTGCTTGAGCACTCAATATCAGCAGCTAATGCTTGATCAGATTCAATTTGAATCAACTTTGATGTTGAATGTAATCAACAATTAATGATCAATTAAACTTTTCAATGTATTTCAATCAAATTGATCCCAACCGAAGCAACTTCCAGGCAATGCGCAGGATATGAATAATGCATATGTCAATAAACGCCAATCTTCCAATTCAGATTTTAGAATTGAATTCTAAATCACATAAACTGAACTAAATCAGTATCAAACTATTTTTGTGGATTAATTGCAACACAATCAATTAGATTTTGTAATTTTTTTGATTTAGAGCTTGGTTCGGAAGCCAAATCAAGGCTCTGATACAAATTGTTAAGGTTTCAAGATTACTCTTGGACCTTAACCTTGGTCGGGATAGTGAGAGTATGAGATGAAGAGAGAATTTAGAGTTTAGATGAGACAAGAAGTGAAAGGAGATGAGAAGTCAGAGAGTGAGATATCAAAGATATCAATTTTCATTCATCAAAGTTATGATCATTACAAGCTATGGCCTTCTACTTATACTACTTACATGATTTGATCTAATACATTGAATCTAACCATCACAACCAACCGACTTACCTAAAATATCTAAACATATGGAAATATCTGCTAACTAACTCCTAGCTTAATTGGCGCCAAGACAAATTGAACTAACAATTAAACTACTAAGGCACCCACACCCCAACCGTATCATGCTTACTGCAGGTTATTACAATACACGTAGCATTCTACTAACTAATCAGCACATAACAGCCACTAAATCAATAACATAGCAGCACCCCACTGAAGCTACCAGCAGCACACACATCAAGCACTAAATCTTCTCACGCCTTGGATTCTCGGATCATAACAACAACATCCCTTGAAGTCTCTGAAATATGAAAACAACTTGGAATACTTCTAAATCGAGGACTGATCTATTCTTGATTTTCTCACTGAAATTCACGATTACAGCAACTGAAAATGATCTCAATCTCAGGCTGAATTCCTCACTAGCAGCATTTTGGTGATTGCTATCAGGTTGGGCAATTCCCGCAGCTTGTATGAAATCTTGAGCTACACTTAAGTGACAATACCCATCACGATTCTTTCCAAAATTAGTTGATTGCTTCCAAGGTAAACTTGTTGCTTTGCCTTGAACATATTCTTACAATTGAAATATAAGTTCTATGGATTCCGATGGCCTTACATTGGCTTGTAATCTAGGAAGATTCCCTTTACTCATGGCATGGGTAACACAAGAATCTAACACTTGTTCTAACTTCCTTTCTAATTTAGTGCTACAAGCCATCAAAATCAGCTTGACCTCATCACAAAATCAAAAGAGTTTCCCTTGATTGCTCCTATATCTTATGCTTTCAAAATTCCTCTCTTTATACTCCACCTTATAGCTACTTTTGGATGAAATTACTCCACTTCCTTGGCTCCAAAATTGAGGTTGTTCAGCAAACTTATTTCTTAACAACTGCTGAATTCCTAACAGAATTTGACAATTTGCTCCATTATCCTTAGATGAGGTGGTCTATTGTTAGTGTTCATAGAAGAATAAATGCTAGCTCCATTCAAGTGAGCTCGCCATTGGACCTTATCTAGCCCAATTTCAGCTGTATTGGAGCATCTCCTTGCACTAGAACAAGATTAGTAACACTTCTCGGTTAAATTTGCTTGCACTGCTGCAGTATCAGCTTTACTTTTTGCTGATTTTGTATCATTGCTCATTGAATTGCACCCCTTCCTTGCTACTTTCATTGTCTTCTTGATCCATGAACAAGCCCCAAATCTATCTATCAACCATAACACCAACTTAGGTTGCCTCAATTTCATGTTCTTGAGCATGCAAAGCTTGTCAAGAACCACTTTATTCGACTTGAGAATAAGGAAATCTAGAGGCCTTCCCTTGTAGACAAGGATTGGCTTCATCCATGCTCTTAATTTCTTGCTTGAAAAGCACTTCTTATGACTTAAGTTAAGGACCAAATGGATCTCAGAACTTTGCTGCAAAGTGAACCGCAATAGTAGCTTCCGGATGCAAGAACTTCAATGCTTTTTTTGCAACTTCTCTGCGGAATATTCAATGGCTCTACAACTTGCAAAGGCACACCTTCATCCTGAAACGTTGCTACAACTATAGAATGGAGCTTCTAAAATTCAGCTAAACCAAACTGATTCTAATTTGTAGCTGTAGTAGTCAATTTCCAACTAATCCCATCACTGTCAGTTGAGTTTTGCTCTTCTTTATGCTCAATTTCCTACTGCCCCTCTTGCTTAGCTTCTTTCTCAATTCTTTGCTGCATCACACTCTTCTTCTCAGCTACCTGCTGCATCTTATGCAATGTGTTATGCATACTTTGAAGAATTTGCAGCACCTTTGGTGAAGCTTGCTCGAATCGAATTAGACTTGCATCACATTCTGTCACTGTTACATCATTAACACTTGCAAATCTCGAAATGTCATTCTGGTTAGAGAAGGTTGATCTAGTGACAAATAACTTGGCTCCTTAGCTTGACAATTACTAGGTCCTATCACCTCTAGCTCCCCTTCCAGTTCATTACACATCTTAAGGTAACTTATGTCCAAAACACAACATTCATTGTATATGTTTCTTCCGTGTAATGAATTGAAGACTAAGTCGGCACTCCTTCTTATGTAATAGCTAATGTGAGCCGTAACCTCAATAATGGAAGATGAGACCACCTCAATACTTTCAAAAGGACCATAGGGCCAAAATACTTGATAAATCTATATGGCAAAGATGCTTCAAGACTTTGATAAAAAGTCTAGCATCATTGGAAGATTTGTCTTGAACCGAAGCTAGATCAAGCCAATGCAGCATTACATATTGTAACACTTTGTCAAACTCCTCACAAGATCGCAAAATTTAGCTACAAGATCACATAAAGGCAAGCTTTGGAACTGACTTCTTGACCAATTTAGTCCGAACTGCATAATTGGCACTCATACAACTCGATTTTCATTATCCTTCAATTTTTCGAATTGAATCAGTGAATGCATCAGCATCCATTTTTGTCTAACACAATTCAACAACTTCAGGAACTTCACAAACAAAGAAGCAATCTAACACAATTCAGCAATCGAGCACAATCTAACACAATCCAACTCAAATTAGCTAAACCAAGAACAACTTCAGTTAGAATGACCTACCGAAGCTTGATTCAAGGTCAATTTCAGTGAGTTCAAAAATAGATTCAACTAGGTAAATGCAACTTTTAGCTAGATCGATGAGCTTGTAGCAAATCTTAAAGGCTCAGCTATATGATCGCAATAGCAACAAATTGAGTGCACTTCAACTAGCCAACGCAAGAACAATGGATTTGAACACAACTTTGGGCAATTAGTTTAGTAATGTAGCATGATCTGATTCAATGTTATTGTAATAGCTTGAACACAAAATCAACCAACACAACACAAGAAGCAAATTTTTGGCCAAATTTGAAACTCTGAAATATTAATAACAAATAAACTTGATCTAATGCTAATTCAATCAAATTCAACTCAATTGAAAGCAAATTCACAAGCTTTGATACCAAATGTTATGATTCAAGATAAATCTTGATCATAACCGAGAGATAAAAGAGAGATTAAGAGTATGAGATGAGAAATAAGTGAATTGGAAGATGAAAATAGAATAATATAGATGAGATGTAGAAAGAATTAAAGTTGGGGGAGAGAAAAGATATCTATATCATTCAACAATGAATCTTTACAAGAGAGTCGCCACTACTTACATGTTAAGATCGACATTAAATCTTGATCAACCTAAGATAAGGTGAGTATGGGATGAGAAAGAAGTGAAGGAGATGAGAAAATAGCAAGAGTTAGATGAGAGAAAGAAGGTTCAATCTCAAAGAGATTGGTTTGATATTTTCATTAAATGAATAAGAATTACACTTGATCATCCTACTTATAGGAAATACAATTAAGCTAAAACATTGAACCTAGACTTAACAACTAACCGCCTCAACTAACAAAATATGTAACTAACTAAAACATCTACTAACTAACAGCTAAAGCATTTGGTGCCAAGATGCTACCTAAAGCCCCACCGTAACCTGCTGCTGCAGGTTATTACAATGAAGGCCATTACAATGCACTATATTACATCTTATAACTAGACAACACTTAACCAAGACTAATACATCTTTATTAGCTAACAAACCCACAACATCAGCGCCCATTCAGCCACATAACAGCCCCCAGCAGCAGCTACCAGCAGCATATCGAACACAGCATTAAACCCTCTCAAGCCTTGGATTCTCGGATCATAACATTCCCTTCCCCTTGAAAACATTCTTGCCCTCAAGAATGGATGAGAGTTGTAACAATAAAGATCACTCATTGCTTATGAAAAGATAGCTGAATTGATGACTTCTTGCTAAGGTTCTGCAGCCGGATGGACATCTGAAAGCAACCCAATCTGAATTGCAGCAGAACATATCAATATGATGCTTGTTCTACACAATGTCTGCGTGTGGATGTGTTGTACCCTTCTGGTGGTCTACACCGATCAAACCAAACCAACCAAACCTCAACAACCAGCCCATGGCACAACTCGTTGCAATTATTACATCTCGAAACTCTATCTTGCTGCAGAGAACCAGTAAACTCATCGATACTTCTGAATTTCTGCTTGCAGTAAGCTGTATAATAGAATTTGAATGTCATTAACCATATAAGACTGCATATGAAGTCCTTAAACATCTCAGGAGGCCTTCCAAACTCAAACCAAGAGACCCAAGTATCAAAATCAGCTTGTAGAAATTCCAAACTGCAGCTCAAACAGCCCCATATATAGATCATGCTAACAAAACGCCTTGAATTCCCATAAGAATGCAGCTACAACCATTTCATCTTGGATCTTATCCAATATTTGCATTTCTTAAACATCCACTTAATAAACCATCTCAGACCAAACTCAACTAACCCTTGATTGCTTCCCAATTCCACTTGTTGTGCTGCAGAGTTTAAGAATTCAGCAGTGTATAACCAAGACAAATCATTGCTGCGGATATCACAGATTCCAGCTCGATTATGGAAGCTTCTTGCTGCTAACAAGTTAATACATCTTCCCAAGGCCACATTAGCACCAACCACACTCAATCTAAGCAACTCATTTACTGCTGACAGTGAAGGAATTGTAATCCTCGAAAAATGTTCAACAGCCTCCAATACTTCCATTGCTTGAATCTTGAGTGTTAACTTATATGATCTGAAAATCTCAGCCTTTTTCCTCCCAAACTCTTGCATAGACCACACCAACTAAGTTTTCATGAGCCATTGTTGAATGCCAAGGACACAATGTCATAACTTGAACTCCCAAAACATTCCAATCTACGTTGTTAAAGTTGCAGCTCACCATTTCCAGCCTGTTCTCAAAACTTTCCTGGATCTGAAGCTCATCCGGCCCCCAAATAAGCCTCAAATGATCAAGCTTTGCTTTCTCGTCAACCATCTCAAACATGAGTAACAAATATAACAAGTGGAGACACCAACAGAACTCTTGAATAGCTGTAAACTTCTTCAAATCTAGAGCTGATCTGGTCCAAACTCCCTTGCTGATGTTTACTCTAATTTCGGCTGGAATTATCCTCAATGTTGCACTGATCTTTTCCATCCAAACATTAAGAGAATATTGAAGCTTGTGCATATAATTTTTCCATTCAGAGCAACCGCAATAGATCACCCCAAACACATTCAGGTTCTGAATCTGAACCGCACCTTTCAGTTGCTGTTTGTTCCAATTTCCAAGTGCTATCATCTTTGTCTTTACTTAGCTTCGTGCACCAGCTGTGAGGTCATACCAGTGGCCCAACATCTCCTCAAACCACCAACTAACAACAGCTGCCATCTCTTCAAGGAATTGCTTGTGTTTGAACCGAAGTAACACCAATTCCGGAACAATTGAGACTTCAATGTCACGATCTGAATTATGCAGCTTGCAACCTGTAAAAGCCTTTTCTTCAAAGCTTGCTTTGATGTTAACTTCACCATCACCCACAGCCACTACCATTTTTCCACCATTGTTTGCACTGGCACTGAATTGTTCATCATCAAACAGCAGCACCAGAGGTCTAGCTTTTACGATCACTTGTAATTCAACCTTTCCCGGATCAAAGGGACTGCCAACATCAATTACATCATTTAAAGCATCTATTGTACTGATGTGGATCTGATCGGAAACCTGTCTACCCACATTCCATCTTTTATACAAATCCATCAACTCACTTGCTTGCATAGGAACCAAGCTTTGTTTTTGTGAACCTTGAAACGCACTCTTGCAGCTCGATTACTTCTTTCCAGCAGAAAATCGACTATTTTTGGCTTCACATATCCTTGAGTATCTTCTCCCGGATCAGGAGGCAACTCGTCATAAAAGTGTGTATTGGAATACACCTTTTCTCCACTCCAAAGCGCACCTTGTTCTGCATCAAATCGTACCACAGCAGCAACAATTGATTTCTCCACAGAATGAGATTGTTCAGCAGTGAAGATGCTTCGAATCTGCACACCAGCTTGCCACGGAGTCATACTTAACAGATTTAGTGATGTATTCATTGATATTACAGCAGTAGCATTAAATGTTTCAGTTGAAATCAAAGGTTTTGCTATATCCAACCCTTGTATACCAGCATATACGTCAATAAAATCAGCATCTTTAGTTAGTTCTAGTTGATCAACAAGCATCCAAACTTCTTCCAGTGGATCATCCCGATCTCCCATAACTGAATTGGACTCGATTAAGGCAACCACAGGTTGTCTATTGTTCTGGTCTTGCAAATTCAGACGCTCCTTAGGCTGACACACAACCTCTTGCTTCAATTTCTTCTTTGTAATCTTCTTTTTTCTCCAAAAATCTTTCAATGCTTCATTGAGATGGCTTCTCTTAGCTTTACTCTTTGCTTTCTTTAACATTCCCTTGACATGAGAAATATATTCCCCTTCCGAAAACAAATCTTGCTGGGACTCAAGGTCTTCGAAATATTCTAACTCTAGCAAAGAGTCTTCATAATGATCGGCTTGTTCGACCTCAGGTTCATCCAACTTGTGTTCATCAATTTCAGCATTACCTTGGTCCAATTCATCATCAACTACATTAAGGGGCTCCACATTGTGCACCTTAGGCTGTAAAACCCCTCTTCGAGGATGAAATTTCTCCCTCGTCTCAGCTAAAATCTCTTCTAATCGCTGCAACAATTTTTCATGAGAACGTTGTATGATCTCCTCGAGTTCGGGTGGCAAAGATAATTAGGAATCAGTTATGGCTTCCATTCCTCTTGCTTAAGGAACTGAATTTCGGACTTGATTCTGCTAAGTAAACACCGCAGATTCCAAACCCTAACTGACGAACTTCGACACAGAGAAAACTCAAACCAGAACCCCCGACTACGATATTTCTTGAGTAAACAGACTTATAATTCTGAATTAAGCTGGACGCTAGATCTCAGTCAAGTCCTCAACACAATACTCAAAGCAATCTTCAAGAACGAAATTAGATTTCACACTTTCGGTTCTCAGTTCATTGCCAGATTCTCGTCCGAGCAAATCTCAACTCAATGACATATAATTCTTAAGAATCAAACGCAGATTCTGATGAATTCTCAGCACTTCTATACTTATTAACACTAATTATATTGCAAATAAGCAACAACACAGATTTTGATCAAATTGTAACTTGAAGTCCAAAAATCGTTACCTCAAGCTCAGCAACTGAATTATAGAACTAGAATTAACCTCAAATCAGCTTGTTTTTGATCTTCTGATTATGATCAAGTGTAATGTTGATCCAATAGCTCACTTTTAACTTCTTCTCCAACTGATCAGATGAATATCTGACCAAGATCGATTATGCTCAGCCCTCACTTCAGCGGCTAATGCTTGCTTCAACACTCAACTCCAGTAGTTAATGCTTGATTAATTCTACTGAATTTAATCTGAATCAGTTTTGATGTTAAATGTAATCATCAAATACTGATCAATTAAATCTTGATCTTAACCCAAGATAAGGAGAGTATGGGATGAGAAAGAAGTGAAGGAGAAGAGAAAATAAAGAGAGTTAGATGAGAGAAAGAAGGTTTAATCTCAAAGAGATTGGTTTGATAATTTCATTGAATGAATAAGAATTACACTTGATCATCCTACTTATAGGAAATACAATGTAAGCTAAAACATTGAACCTAGACTTAATAACTAACCGCCTCAACTAACAAAATAGCTAACTAACTAAAATATCTACTAACTAACACCTAAAGCATTTGGTGCCAAGATGCAACCTAAAGCCCCACCGTAACCTGCTGCTGCAGGCCATTACAATGCACTTTATTCCATCTCATAGCTAGACAACACTTAACCAAGACTAATACATCTTTATTAGCTAACAACCCCACAATATCATCACCCATTCAGCCACATAACAGCCCCCAGCAATAGCTACTAGCTGCATACTGAACACAACATTAAACCCTCTCAAGCCTTGGATCCTCAGATCATAACATCATATTAACCTCAAGCTAAAGGTGATTAAGGTCGATACTTTGCACATGGGCTCCTAATGCTAACTGACATTAACCATCCTAGCAGCCAATCTTGACCTTCAACTAACATTTGACTCAATTGACTTATACAAGGCCAACAAAGCCAATTAAGCTAGGACTAAGGAATTATACTAGTTATTTACAACTTATGAATTATTGGTACTTAATTCCATGAGCCCATTTTGTAGAATCAAAGCAAAGTTGTTTGAAGCCACTGCCTTGTCAATTTCCGATGGTTTGAGGAACAAGAACAATCAAGTGGCATCTTTCTATCGTTCTCCTGCTGTTGTAGCTCCTAGGACCTTGAGTTTGGAGGAGAAGAAGGCTCAAAGGTTATGCTTTAAGTACAATCAAAGATATTTCTTTGGACACAAGTGCAATCCGAAGCTCTTGATAACAGTTACTAGCATTGAGGATGAGAGTGGTCAAGAAGTCCAAGTAATAGTGGATCCAAATAGAGAACAAGTTGACGATTTGCAGGAGGAAACAGATGATGATGAGATGGAGATTTCAGTAAAAGCATTGACAAGGAATAGCTCACACAATACGATAAGGACCAAGGGAGAGGCCAGCTGTAAGCCCCTACTGATTCTAATTGACAGTGGTAGCACACACAGATTTGTGGATCCAAAGGTTGTAAGAGCGGTGGGTCATGGAATGATCAAGACAAGCCCTCTAGCAGTGATAGCTGCTAATGGAAATTCCATATTAACACAAACTAAGTGTAGGCAGTTTTGTTGACAGATGCAAGGACAAAATTTCATACATTTATGTGTGATTTTAGAGTTTTGAGATTGGGAGGCTGTGACATGGTTTTGGGAGTTGATTGGATGAAGACTATCAGCCCCTTGGTGTTTGATTTTGCACAACTTTCAGTTTCCTTCGAAAGAAATGGCCAAAGTGTGAAGCTGTAAGGAATCGTGGAGTGAGGACAGTTGCAATTGATGAGAGGCAAGAGGTTGAAAGGAGTGATCAAGAAGGGATCCTAGTAGTGGATAGGACAGTTGTTCTTCGTGGATGCTGCTCCACTTGATACTTTAGTGAACTCTAATTTTGCAATTGACAAACTCTTACAGGACTATAGTGACCTATTTGAGCAGCCAACTTCCCTTCCTCTTTAGAGGACATTAGCTCATGTCATTCCCTTAAAAGCAAGTTCGAATCTAGTGAGCCTTAGACCTTAAAAGTATCCTCATTCTCAAAAGTCTGAAATTGAGAGGCAAGTTGATGAGCTATTGAAGACTAGTTTAATTAGAAACAGCAACAGTCTATTTGCATTTTAAGTGATATTGGTTAGAAAGAAGGACGGGACTTCCTGATTGTGTATTGATTACAGGCAACTCAACTCACTCACAATTAAAGACAAATTCCCAATTCCCATCATTGACAATCTCTTAGATGAGTTGTTTCGAGCATTGTATTTCTCCAAGTTGGATTTGAGGTAAGGCTATTATCAGATTAGAGTGTTGGATCAGGACATTCACAAGACTGTGTTTAGAACACATCATGGGCATTATGAATTTGTGGTAATGTCGTTAGGTTTATCTAATGCTCCAGCAACAGTCCAGGGTCTAATGAATTTAGTGTTCAAGTCCTTCTTAGGGAAGTTTGTTCTTGCATTCTTTGACGAGATTTTGGTATATAGCTCATCTCTGGAGGCTCACATAGCTGATCTAGAATGAGTGTTTGTTATAATGCGACAGCACAAGTTTTATCCAAAGCTCTCCAAATGTTCTTTTGTTAGAACTCATGTAGAATACCTGGACCATGCTATATCTGTTAAAGAACTAGCTACAGATCCTTCCAAGGTTCAAGCAATGAAAGATTAGCCTACTACTTTGACACTCAAACAGCAAAAGGGATTTCTGGGATTGGCTGGTTATCACCGCAAATTTATAGCTAGTTATGGCCTAATTGCCAAGCCATTGACATATCTCCTCAAGAAAGATCCATTCATCCAGTCTGAATCAACCCAAGTAGCATTAGATCAGTTGAAGACATCTATGAGTTCAGCACCTGTATTTTCAATGCCAAACTTTAGTGTGTCATTCATCCTTGAAACTGATACTTGTAGCAAAGGAGTTGGAGCATTTCTAACTCAGAATGGAAGACCTTTGGCTTATCTTAGTCAAGCTTTAAGCCTAAGACATCTAGGCCTATCCATATTTGAAAATAAATATCTAGCAATTTTGACGGTTGTATAGAAGTGGAGACATTATCTAAAAGGTCACACTTTATCATAAGAACTGACCATCAGAGTCTCAATTATTTGCTAAAGCAAAAGATTACCACAAGAGTTCAACGTAAGGAGCTTTTGAAGATGTTGGGTTTGGACTACTTAATTGAGTACAAGAGTGGGAAGAAAAACCTTACAGCCTATGCTCTATCAAGAATGTAAGAAGATGTAGAGCTTGCTTTGTGTGCTACCATTTCATTTGATTTACTTGCTTTGATGGAAGAGGTTATTTATTCTTATGAAGAAGATGGGTTTGCTTTAGAATGTATTACAGCTTTTAGTGTGAAGAACTCTCAAGAGGGTGAATAGGATCTTTCTATCAGCAAAGCCATTATTAGATTTAAAGGGGGAGTTTGTATTGGCTCATCAACAAATTTGAGGAAGCGAGTGATCTTGGCCTTTCATTCATCTTCTTGGGGTGGCCATTCCAGTATTGAGGGTACTTTCAGAGGCTAAGGCAGTACTTTCATTGGCCTGGAATGAAGAAATATGTACTTGAGTTGGTTTAGATTTGTGGGACTTGTCAGCACACGAAGAGTGATTATGTTTATTACCAAGGGTTACGTTAACCCGTACTTATTCAGGAGAGAGCTTGCCAGCACACCAGTATGGATTTTATTGAGGGGTTGCCTAAGTCTGAGAGAAAGGAGATTATTTGGATGGTGGTGGATAATTTTACCAAGTTTGGACATTTAATTGCCCTCCATCATCACAGGCTTGCAAGGTTGTTCATGGATCACATTTACTAGCTTCATGGGATACCTCACTCTATTACTTCTAATCAAGATAGGTTGTTTACTAGCAAATTCTGGTGGGAATTGTTCTTATTGCTAGGATCAACACTTGCTCTGAGTTCCTCATACCATCCTCAAATGGATGGGCAAACAGAGAGAGAGTAAGCTAATTTGTAGAGCAATATTTGAAGGGTATGACGTTCAATCACCCAAAGAATTTGAACAAATGGTTATTTTTGGCTGAGTTTTGGTACAACACACACGCTTAGTCAGCTCTTGGGACCACTCCATTCAAGGCATTATATGGTTATGATCCACCCTCTCCCGTTGTTTTGCAAGGAGCAACATCCAAGATTGTCAAAGTCAATGACTTCTTAACTCAAAGGTAGCAGTTGGTGCAATAACTCAAGGATAATCTTCAAATAGCCCAAGCTAGGATGAAATATTTTGCAGATAAGAAAAGAACTGACAAAACTTTTAAAGTTGGTGATTCTGTTTTCTTAAAGTTACAGCCTTATGGACAAGCAACCGTCATAGTGCGTAGGAATGTCAAGCTTTGTGCTCATTATTTTGGCCCTTACAAGATCTTGGAGGAGCTTTGAAAGGTTGCTTACAATTGGAGTTGCCCCCTGATTCATTTGTGCATCTGGTGTTCCATGTGTCTCTCTTGAAGAAGCATATAGTAGAGGGTTCTACCAGTACTACAGCACCTCCGAAAACTACTGCTCAGGGAAGCATTATGCAGTAACCTGTTGCTATATTGGACTCTCGTGTGGTACAACAGCAAGGAAAAAAGCTCCAAAAAAGTGATTGTGCAATGGGCAAACTTGGAATTGGAGAAGGCCACATGGGAGAACTTGAATTTCCTCAGGACTCAATTTCCTTCCTTACATTCTTGAGGCAAAAGTGTTCTTAAGGTGGAGGTATTGTCATGATCTCAGCTGAAGGGAATCTGAATTACAGTTTGTAATTACTCTATCTTAATATTGGAAGGTTGTAATTGATTAGAATAAGTGTAATTCTAGTGTTTGGTTTGAATTAGTCTTTGGCTGGAAGGGTAGTTATGTCGGTTAGAAGGTTATGGTCTATTTCGGTGACCGAAGTTGTAAGTCGGTGGAAATTGTGTCCCAATGCTTTGCTTCTTCTTTCTTAGAACAAATCTTATAAGTAGTAAGATATTCTCTTGTAAGGTATTCTCAACCCTAACTCTCACTCTATTTCTCATCTTTTTTATGCTACTTCTCATCTCAATTCTTCCTTTATCCTAGTTTATGATTCAAGATTGATCTTCAATCATAACAATATTTTTTATTCCTTGATTCTTATATCTTTTTTTCTAGAATTCAAAGATCAAAACTAAGGCAAATAAAACAAGATTGGGGTGGAAAATATTAAAGGGATGGCTAGGTTGATTTTTGGTCACTTTTGGAAAGCTTTATGTAAGGTGTCTTCTATTGTATGGCTCACGTGCAAACCTTAATTGGAGGCTATATATACGTCAAAAGAGGTATAAGGGATGGTAATCTAATGGTGAGGATATGTTTACGCCCTAACTTCAAGAGAGTATCATGATTCTAGAAAATGGGTTTATGGAATTAGGTACTCATAATCCATGGGCTTGTAATAAACTAGTATAAGTCCTTAGTTCTAGCCTAATTAGCCCCTTTAGGTCAAGGTCAGTCAAGTGTTAGTTGTTTAAGTCAAGAATGCAGCTAAGTGGTGTAAGTTGGATAGGAAGGTAGTCCAAGTGCAATGCATTTGCAAGGGATAGGCCTAGTATAAATAGTTGGATTCTCATGTAATTACATTCGTTAAATGATATTGATTCTATTCCTCTCTCTTAACTCTAATTCTCTCTACTTATCTTCTCTATTTTCTCTACTTCTTATCTTAATTTCACTTTTTCTCATCTCATATTCTTTTCCCCTAGGTTATGACTTAAGATTGATCTTGAATCATAACAATTGGTATCAGAGTGTTACGCTCGGGCTTGAACCACGAACGTAAACTAAGTAAAATGCGGATAGATTGAGAATATGAGATGAGGAAGAAGTGAAATTGAGATGAGAAAGTAGAGATTTAGAGTTTAGATGAGAGAAAGAAGGGAAAGGAGATGAGAAAATAGAGAGAGTTCGAAGAGAGAGAGAATAGATCTCAATTGAGGCTAATGTTTGATATTTTCATTGATTGATTCAACATTACATCTGAGAGCTTTATTTATACAAGATTAGAGATATTGAATCAAGACAACTAGTCCTAACCAACTTAGAAATATCTAGAATCATCTAGAAGACTCTAGATCTAGCTAACTAAATAATATTTGAATGTTTATTATTATTGTTGGCGCCAAAAAGCATCTAACAGCAGCAACACAGCTCACGGTTTGGAACATTCAGCAGAACAACAGCAACAGCAGTGCACCAAAACAGAATTCCAAACCCCTTAACAGCTTTTCCCGCCAAAAGCTAATTTGAACTCAAGCTACGGAATTTCGGTTTGTAACACAAAGCTTGTGATCTTACTTCCAATTGAATTGAATTGCATTCAATTTAATTGCATAAGCATTAGATCAGGTTTAAGTTGATATCAGGATCATTAATCGGATTGAATTTGATAAAGATTTCAGTATTTGAATTCTTGTTCAATAGCTTGTTGTTGCTAGCTGGATTAAGTAACTGAATTCACAGAGCTTGTGGATTTGCACTTGAATTTGTTGAATCTACTTTCAATTAAGTTGAATTTGCATTGAATCAAGCATGATCTACTGTAGGAGTCTAGCAATTGGAGCCGCTGATGTAGCTGTTATTTCATTGTAGCAGGAGCAAACTGCTTGAGTTCAGCAGCAAAGGCAGCAGCTCACTCAAGATTTCATGCTTACCTTGCAGCGATCACAGCAGCAATCCCAGCAATGGCAGCGGCAAATTTAGCAACAAATTAATAGGAATGCAGGATATGCAGTACAAGAACAATATAATAGACAGGGAGAAGCAGCTCAAAATTGTATCGTGGAATTAGTTGGAATTGGAATGATTTCAGGCTTGAATGTGGCAGTCGCAAGCCAAATAAATGTAGATCCATTACATCAAGTTGTTCGTGATGGATTTATAGGAAATTTTGGTGCCAAGGTTGCTGCATTTGAGAGTAGCCAAGAGCAATCAATGTGGAATCATGTTAAGATTGATCAAGCAGCTGTTGGATGGCCAACAAAAAGATTGACTTTAATTGAGGATGAAGCTAGAGTACCACGATCAAGATTTGGAGCGCTGCAACTTGAAATAGGTGCATTCCAATCTAAAATTGAACCATCAAAGCTTGAGAAGCAAAATATGAAATCAATGTTTAGTGAGTCAAACTTATCATAGGTGCAAATCGTGGTATTGATCACCAGGAAGTTGCTGTTGAAGTTCATAATGCAGCAATGTAAGGAGATCATTTTGGTCATCTACATCACAAGAAATGTTATTCAGGCAAGAAATTAAGAGAGATGGAAAGGCAAATCTTGGTTTATAAAGGAAGTGCACTAGATATCTTATTACTTGAAGAAAATGAAGAGGTTCTTGAAAGGTTAAACAAGAGCAAGAAGTTGGGATTATAGTAGCCCAAGGTGTTGTTGATGTCTATTGATAGGCTTACGGCATCATCCTGGATCCAAAGAAATATCAAGAGGGAAAGGAAAGATACAACTCTACCAGCCATGAGACAAGATCGACATTGAATCACGAAATTTTCGCTCCAAAACTATCTAATTCAGTTAAGGATCGGGCTGTTGCTACTTCTGGTGTCATTGTTACTTCTAGAGCTGGAGCCAATGCTAGAGCTAATTTTGAAGTAAATCAATTTGAGCAATTGAGGCTTCAGTGCGAAAGATGCTTGCAGTAATACAACAATCTCTAGATGAGAAATTAGATCAGAAATTAGATCAGCATTTTCAGCAGCTGCACTGGCGAATCAATGGCCTATAAGAACAGTTCAATGGACAAAATTTACTTGCAGAAACTGAATTATTCTCAGCTGCTAGTTAGCATGTTCGTACACCTGAGGCTTGCAGTCTCCAGCGTTTGAGGAGTTGATGCAAAGGAATTCTGTGGAAGAGTATGTGGTGAGGTTTGAGGAATGGAGGACAAGATGGTTGTCTATGCAACAAGGAATAAGTGAGGAGTATATGGTGTTTTGTTTTATGGATGGCCTTATTCCTAAACTCAAACATAGAGTGAAGGCCATTAATCCTAGCACTTTAGCTATGGCATATGCTAAAGTCAGGTTGTTTGAGTCCACAACTCTTCCTCAATTGCAAGAATGAAGAGTGGAAATTGATCAAGTACCAAGTGAAGCATCTTACTTTCCAGAGTCAGCACCAAATTTGGGTGAAGGGGCAACAAGACTTCCTGTTAAATTCTTTCAAGTGTTGGATGAAAGTTTGCTTTTGGATACAAAGTTGCTAAGCAGTAATGCATTTAGGTTGAAGTCTACAACTTGTGCAAGTGTGAGAGGTCAGTTAAGCTCATTCAAGAAGGCTAGAGTGAGAAGAATGCGTGCATTGGTGGCTAATCAAGGTGTTCTTCCAGCAATGCAACCAAATGTGCGGCCTTCGAAGTGGTTATTGTTACTTTCCTCAATGCAAAGTGGTAAATTTAATCAACTTTCAATGAGGTCTAAGTGTAAGAAACAAGATTGGCAGCATGCGGAAACAACTGTTTGCTCAAATCCGACTTAAAAGGTGCCTCAAAACCACCAATAACTTCTTGAATGGGTCATACCAGTGACTAATTGGCAACATCTGCCTAGCCAAGAGCCTTCCCAGCTTGTTGTAGTACTGAATTGTGTCCCTATGTAAGCAAATGGAGCTGGAATGAGTACATTGACTAAGAAAAATTTTGGAGAACTGAGTATTGATGATAATCTAATAGTGAGGTAGCATGAAGGGAAATTTAACTAGCTTCCAAAGTCATTGTCATTGGAAACAATTGAGGCTAAATCTGTTCTAACAAGCATTGCATCTGCCATTTGGGTAGTAGCATGTCATGACCATGAATATTTTTCTACATTTTTAGCTATTTTTAGTTGTTAATTTCTCATTGTTCAATCAAATGTATTTTGGCAGGAAATTTGGTTGGGTTAGTTAGCAAGTAAGGCTAGTTTTGGCGGGAAAGCTTGTTAAGTCGGTTTAAGCTTGTTTTGATGCTTTGTTTCTAGCCGTCTTTCATCTTGTGCATAAATAAGATAAATATCTTGTATTCTTGTTTCATTGAATAGAAAATTGATCTCTTTCCCTCTCCTAACCCTAATTTCTCTCTAATTCTCATCTCTTTCACTTCTATGTTCATCTCAAACTCTATTATCTCACGTTTATGATTCAAGTTTGATCTTGAGCATAATAATTGGTATTAGAGCTTGTGTTTTCCACCGATTGCTTGTTGATTGATTGGAACTGGCTAGACGCAGGAAGATAGTACTAATGGCTGGTGGAGTGACAACTCAAGTAAATGTTGCTGCTAAAGCTACTTATGCTACTACTGTTGGTGTAAATGTTGTAGTTAATGTAGAAGTTAATCAATTTGAGTAATTAAGACTGCATATAGAGAAAATAAAGGAAATGTCTGTGAGGAAGCGGCAGTCACAGGATCAAAAGTTGGATGAGAAGTTAGATCAACATTCTCAGCACACTGAATCAAAGCTTTAATGGATTACAGTAGCAAATCATGAGGTAGAATCAACCTGCAGGAGCTGGTATCTTACCAACTGCTAGTTCGCACGATCATCCTCTAAAGATCCTGCAACCTCAGTCCTCTAGATCCAGAGAGAATGGAACATCTAGTGGAAGAAGTTAGGGATTCAGACAACCTCGTGTTGAAATAGAATCGTTTAATTGAAAGAAACCTCAATCATGGATTAGGAGGTGTAAGAGGTACTTTCAATTCCCTCATATAGATACATGGAGAAGGTGGATTTAGCTATGGTATATCTTCATGGAGACTAGGAAGTCTAGTTCTACAGCTTGATACACAGCAATCCATCCCTAACTTGGGCTGAGTTCGTGAATGAACTTTGTGAGAGGTATAGAGAAGCCGATCCTGGTGAGGTGATTGATCATTTCAATAAATTGGCTCAAACTTTTTCTACGAGGCAATATATGACTCGTTTTGAGAACTTAAGGGCAAGAATGTTGACAGTTAACCCCAGAGCTAATGAGTCGTATTACATATCCAGCTTTATAAGTGGCCTCAAACAAAGAATTAAAAATATGGTTAAGACATTGAACCCAGGGACATCGACTCGGGCATTCTCCAAAGCAAAATTGATGGAAGCTACTGTCTTTGCTAGTTCTGAGGGACAAAAGACCAAGGCTCCTCAATCATCTTTTATTCAGCAGATAACTCCTACTGATGGCACAAAGGAATTAAGTTTGGAGGAAAAGAAGAATCAAAGATTGTGTTTTAAATGTAACCAAAAGTACTTCTTTGGACATAAGTGTAATCCTAAGTTTTTAATGATAGTCGTTGCAGCAGAGGCTTATGATGACACTGAGATTCAGGATGTTAAGGAGGTTGCTGGGGATCAGAAAGAAGAAAAGCAAGAGGACTCTGAGGATGATGAAATGGAGATATCTGTAAGAGCTCTAACTAAAAACGGTTCTCACAATACGATAAGAATCAAAGGAGAGGCTGGACACAAGCATATGTTGATTTTGATAGACAATGGTAGTACACAAAGTTTTGTGGATCCAAAGATAGTGAAGCAGGTGGGGCATGAGATGATCAAGACCGGTCCTTTAGCTGTAACAGTTGTTGATGGGAACTCAGTGATCACATAGATGAAATGTAAAGGTTTCTGTTGGAGGATGCAATGACACCAATTTGAGTATGATTTCATAGTACTTAAGTTGGGGGGGATGTGATATGGTCCTAGGGGTGGATTGGATAAAAACCATTAGCCTTTTGATCTTTGATTTTGCTCAACTTTCTGTGTCTTTTGAAAGAGAAGGTTAGAATGTAACACTATAAGGATTTATGGAGCGTGGACAATTGCCAATGATGAATGGAAAGGGCCTTGAGAAGATGGTGAGGAAGGGCAAGTATCAATGGATTGGGCATTTGTTTCTCCATCACTGCAAGTCCAGAGAAAACTCAAGTGAATTCTGACCCTTCTATTGGGAGATTGCTACAAGAGTACAAAGATTTTTTTACTCAACCAACCACGTTGCCACCTAAGAGAGTCTTGGATCATGCTATCCCTCTTAAGGTTAACTCTAATCTAATTAATTTAAGAACCTCTAAGTATCCTCACTCTTAGAAAAGTGAGATTCAAAGACAGGTTGAAGAGCTTTTGAAGGTAAATTTTATTAGACACAATCATAGCCTTTTGCTTCTCTGGTGATCCTTGTTAAGAAGAAGGATGGATCTTCTCGAATGTGTGTTGATTATAGGCATCTCAATTGTCTCACAATCAAGGACAAGTTCCCAATTCTTGTTATTGATGACATGTTAGATGAGCTTAATGGATCCCAGTATTATTCCAAGTAGGATCTGAGGCAGGGATATCATCAGATTCGAGTGTTTCACATGGACATTCACAAGACTACCTTTAGGACACATCACGGGCATTATGAATTTGTGGTTGTGCCTTTTGGTTTAACCAATGCCCCAGCTACATTTCAGGAATTGATGAATCAAGTGTTCAAAGATTATCTGAGAAAAAATGTGCTAGTATTCTTGGACGACATAGTAGTTTAAAGTCCTTCACTGGAATCACATGTCAAGTATCTAAGATAGGTTTTTCAGATTATGCGCAAGAATAAGTTGTATGCTAAGCTTTCCAAATGCTCGTTTGCTCAAAATCAAGTGGAATACTTGGGACATATAGTTTCAAGTGAGGGAGTGGCAATAGACCCAAGCAAGATACAAGCAATAAAGCAGTGGCCTGTCCCTCTAACCCTTAAGTAGCTGAGAGGATTTCTTGGATTGACTGGATACTACAAGATGTTCATGGCCGGGTATAGAGTATTAGGTAAGCCACTAACTAATCTTATGAAAAAGGATGCTTTCCTATGGTCTAAAGCTGTTGAGGATGCATTTGAAGGTCTCAAGCTAGCCATGTGCTCAGCACCAGTCTTGATCATGCCAGATTTTGGTGAGCCCTTTGTTTTAGAGACTGATGCTAGCAGTATGGGAGTAGGAGCAGTTCTCTCTGAAAAAGAAAGACCAGTGGCAGTTCTCAGTCAGGCCCTTTGCCCAAAGAATTAGCAACTCTCCATTTATGAAAAAGAATACTTGGCTATACTTATGGACGTGCAAAAGTGGAGGCATTATCTTGAGGGTCATCATTTCATCATTAGAACTGATCACCAAAGCCTCAAGTATCTTCTTGAGTAGAAGATCACCACTAGAGTGCAACGAAAAGGACTTATGAAAATGCTGGGTTTGAGGTACTCAATTGCGTATCGTAGTGGCGGAAAAAACTTAGTTGCTGATGCTCTCTTAAGATATTCAAACCGAACAGAAAACAAAAATCATACCACTCACAAACAAGACTTCTTAAATATGCCCAAGACTTAAAGTTATTCATAAAATTTTCTCTTCTTTTTTTTTAATTTATTTTTTGTGGGATTGATCTACCCTGGTTGATCCAGTCCATGAGTATATCTCCAGCTAGAATCAAGCTCCTAAACCCTAGGCGATGACCGCATGGGTAAGAGAAGCCACCACTGAGATGCTCTCAATATAACCGCATGAGTATATCTTTAGCGAGAATCAAACTCCAAACCCATGGGCGATGATCGCATGGGTAATAGAAGCCACGACCGAGATGTCCTCGTGATGAGCAGCACATATCTCAAAATGTTTACATAGGATAGCGGTGCTAGAGATGCTTCCCTCATTTTCTCTATTTTTGGGTTTTTTTTTTTTTTGTCATATTTTTTTAGACTTAGGCATAACTCTTCAAAGTCTATTATTCAAACGATAATCATAATGCAATCCATTCAAATTTGAGCATCTTTCAATCAAAAAGAAAGGCAAAACAACCATGCTAACTAGTGAATTCAAATAACACTGTTTTATCAAGATAGTGCCTTAGAATAGATCATGTTTTGCAATTAGAACACAAAAATAATTGATTCTCAAGTTATTCAAGTCTAATTAAAGTAAATGAGCTAAAAAGGGTAGAAAATTGCCTAAAAACCATGATGATAGGATCTCCCAAATTTTTTATGGATTTAAATTGGTTCAAAATGTGCAATAAAAATTTAAAAGTCTACTAATTTAAATCATAGAAAATAGAAAATGTTTTTGTTAGCTGACACTATCTACATCCCCATACAAAGGATCTAAACTTTGGGAGGCACTAAAGCCAACTTCGAAAAATAAAATAGGACTATACAAAAAAAACTTTTCGTAACATTTTGTTCACAATTTAGAAAATATGACAAAATGTATGTGCCACCCCCTAACTTAAAGTTAACATTGTCCTTAATGTTAAAAGAAATACAAGAAACGAAGTAGTAGGTGAGAGATACTTCCCATGTTTGAGGATTGTTTTTATATGGTGAATGTTGTCATCAGGTTACCCCCAAACTTGTTTCAAAAACCTGTCGAACAAAATGTACAGAAACATAAGAAAAATAATTAAAGGAAATTAAAGGAAAAGAAGTATGGAAAGGGAAACTTGGGTTGCCTCCCCAGAAACGCTTAAGTTATTCATTAGCTCGACTTTTTGGGTGGATCCTTCGACTTCGTTGAGATGAATGGAGGACTTTAGTGGCTCGAGCTCTCCATCAGTGTAAGGTTTTAGCCTTTGACCATTAACTTTGAATGTGCCCTATTTCTCATCTTGAATCTCAACTGTGCCATATGGAAAGACACAAGTTACAACGAAGGGTCCTAACCATCTGAAGGGTAATTTCCCTGGGAAAATCATAATCGAGAGTTAAAAGTAAAACATTTTGTCCAACTACGAATTCCCTGTTCAGGATGTGCCTATCATGCCATCTTTTGGTTCGATCCTCGTAAATTCGAGCGTTTTCATAGGCCTCATTCCTGAAATCATCCATTTCATTTATTTGCAGTAACCTCTTCTCTCCCACAGCTTCTAGGTTGAAATTCAAGGTTTTTGAGGCCCGTTATGCTTTATGTTCCAATTCCACAGGTAAATGACACGCCTTGCCATAAACCAGTCGATGTGGAGACATTCCAATTGGTATTTTGAATGTTGTTCTATACGCCCAAAGTGCACAATCTAACTTTTTTGAACAATCTTTTCTAGAAGCACTAACGGTCTTTTCAAGAATTGTTTTTAATTCTCAATTTGAAATTTCCACTTGACTGCTTGTTTAAGGATGGTATGGGGCACCCACATGGTGTGTGACTCCATACTTACTCAATGAAGCTTTAAGTTGACGGTCACGAAAGTGTTTCTCGCCATCACTTATAATTACTCCAAGAGTTCGGAATCGAGAAAAGATGTTCTTTCTTACGAATTGACTGCAACTTTTGCATCATTAGTTGGAAAAGCAACTGCTTTAACCCACTTTGATAAATAATCTACAACAATCGAAATAAATCTATTAGAAAATGATGAAGGAAAAGGACCCATGAAATCAATCCCCCATAAGTCACAAAATTCAACAGCTAAAATGTTGTTTAGGGGCATTTTATGTCTCTTGGAAATATTTTCCGTTCTTTGACATCGGTCACATTTACTAACAAATTTAAAAGCATCTTTAAAAAGTGTGGGCTAATAAAATTCTGATTGTAAAACCTTAGCTGTAGTTCTTCTTCCACCATCCAAGGAATGGCAATGACGCGGAATGTCTTCCATTCCTTCTTTAGGTACACACCTCCGAATGATTTGGTCCGCAAAATGCTTACATAAGAATTGCTCTTCCCAAAAATAGTGCTTTAAATCTGAGAAGAACTTCTTTTTTGTTGATATGTCATATGCTTGGGTAGTTCCTTTGCAACCAAATAGTTGACAATGTCAGCGTACTATGGATGATTAGGATTTTCACTTACCTTCATAAGACTTTCATTCGGGAATTTTTCATTGATAGAGGGACTTTTGTCCTCTCATTCAAGGCTTTATAAATGACCTGCCATAACATTCTATGTTCCTTTATTGTCTCGGATTTCTAAATCAAATTCCTGAAGCAACAAAATCCATCTTATCAGTCTCGGTTTTGTGTCCTATTTTGCAAAGAAGTATCTAAGAGCAGAATGATGAATGTAAACAATTACCTTAGAATTTAACAATTAGGAATGAAATTTGTCAAATGTAAAGCAACAGCTAGTAATTCCTTCTCAGTGGTGACATAGTTAACATGTGCATCCATTAAAGTCTTACTAGCATAGTAAATTACAAGAAAACTTTTTGTTCCTTCTCTTCCCTAGAATGGACCCTGCTGCATAGTCAGTACCATCACACATAAGTTCAGAGTGCAAGGTCCAATCGCGTGCTACGATTATTGGTGCTGACACTACTTTTTCATTAAAAGTTTCAAAGGCATGCATACAGTCACTATCAAAGTTAAAAGGGACATCCTTCATCATTAAATTGCAAAGAGGCTTAGTGATCTTAAAGAAGTCCTTAATAAACCTTCTATAGAAACCTGCATGACCCAAGAAACTTCAAAGGACCTTGCCATTAGTAGGGGGTGGTAATTTCTCTATCACTCCAGTTTTTGCTCCATCAACCTCAATTTCTCTTTTTAAAATAATATGCCCTAACACAATCCCTTCCTGCACCATGAAATGACATTTCTCCCAATTCAAAACATGATTGGTGTCAGTGCAGCTTTGTAAGACCATGGAGATGTTAGCTAAACAATCATCAAATGAGGCACCAAAGACTAAAAAATCATCCATAAATACTTCTATGAAATTTTCCACCATGTCACTCAAGATTGCCATCATACACAGCTGAAATATGGCAGAAGCATTGTATAATCCAAACGGCATTCTCCCATAGGCAAAGATACCATATGGACAAGTAAAAGTGGTCTTTTCTTGATCTTTCGGTGCTATGGAAATTTTGTTATATCCTGAATAACCATTAAGGAAACAGTAATATTAATGGCCCGCAAGTTTTTCTAAAATTTAATCAATGAATGGTAAGGGAAAATGGTCTTTTTGGGTGGCATTATTAAGTTTTCTGTAATCTACACATACCCTCCATCCTGTGATGGTCCTAGTAGGAATGAGCTCATTGTTCTCATTTTCCACTACGGTTATCCCCCCTTTCTTTGGAATTAATTGTACTGGACTTACCCATGGACTATCAGATATTGGATAAATGATCCCGACATCTAATAACTTGACAACTTCTTCTCTTATCCACTCCTTCATGGTAGGATTTAATCGATTTTGTGGTTGCATAGTAGGCTTGAAGCCATCTTCCATGAGAATCTTATGCATGCATAAGAAATGGGCGATTCCCTTGATGTCTGAACCGGTTCGTTTGATGGCAGATTTATGCTCTCTCGGAGCTCTAACAACCTTTCCAGTTTGACGTTACTCAAAGAAGCATTAATAATAACAAGATAGGTGTTAGAATTACCAAGATAAGCATACTTGAGATTAGACGGCAATGGCTTGAGCTTGAGATTAGGAGGCTTATCTTCCCCTAATATCTAATGAGTCTCAATCGCTTGTATGCCTTCCACTCTTGCTTCATGGTGCGAATTGAAAGATTCGCAATCCTCCGGGTATTAGGCACATTCCCTTATCCATTCATTCTCAATGTCTAAGGTCCCTGACTTGGCTAGGCACGCTTCAAGTGGTAACTTAGGGAATGTGTCCCTGAACTTCTCGACTACCAAATTGTCTATAATATCAACCTTAAAACAAGAATCCACGCCAGTGGAGAATTTCTTAGCATTAAAAATGTTGAAGGTTGCATGTTCATCTTGTACCCTTAAAATAAGCTTCTCTTGTTGCACAACGATCAGGGTCCTTCCTGTGGCAGGAAGGGTCGTCCAAGAATAAGAGGCATCTCTCAATCCTCTTCCATGTCAAGTACTATGAAATTGGCTGGGAAGATGAATTTGTCAACCTTCACTACAACGTCTTCAACCACACCTCTTGGACACTTGATCGATCTGTTTGCTAGTTGAAGAGATACTGTAGTGGGCTTCACTACGCCTAAGCCAAGCTTCCTAAACACAGAGAGAGGCATTAAGTTAATGCTTAGTAAAGGCTGAGTCAGTAACTAATGGAGAAGCTATGAGAAAAATAATGATAGTAGTTCTCATTATTTTTCATCATGGATGTCTCATAGAGGGCTTGTTGTTGAAGATCAGTCTATTTGGGAATTATCGAACAAATGATTTAAGTCTAGAGCGCAGTGATATTTATTTAGTAGAATTAAGTCTTATTAAATGGTAACTAATATTATCATGTGATGGTAATTAATTCAACCTATTTTGATCTAGATTTAAATTGTTCCTGAGGTCCCTACGCAAGCCTTTGTTTTTATTGCCATTGAAAAAATATTAAAGAATTCATGAGATGAGTAAATTTAAATTTTCCAAACATTATTCATAAGATGCATAAAAGTTAAAATTATAAAACAAAATAATTTAAAAAATTAAAATTCATAAGATAAATTTTTATGTGTAGAAAAACAGCAAAAAAAAAAATATGAAAACACGCTTATGATTCGTGTAAATGCAAATGGACCAACCAGCGTGCATGCGGTCCTAGCAGGTGATCTGCGTACATATGCACGGGCCATATACTTGCCACCACGTGGCACGCGATGATGAGCAGTTACGCCTGTTGATGAAACGGCTTTGTTTTGATTCTTTTGTTTTGTTTTTTTTTTCAGGGTTCCACATCAAAAGTTTTTTTTTCCTCTCTAGTGTCCTAGTATAAATTGGGGTACTAAATTAAGGTTTGGCATCCAATTAAAATTAAAAAGGTTTCTATAAGTGTTTACTTTCGGAGATCTAAAAAGAGAGAAAATTTTCATTAAAATTTCTCTCTTAAGTTTAATATTTTTGGGAGCCCGCACATGGGGTATTTTCGAGGTGATTGCACATAAGGCTTCTTGGTCTCGGTATTGTTCTAGTATGCTAGTTTTCCTTTTTTGGAACAATATCAGGTATTCTTCTTTCCATTTCATTTTTAGTTTTTTGCTTTTCTATTTATTTATAGTATTCTTATTATGCTAGTTTTACGTTCATGTTATTATTATGAAGGTGTTAGAGTAGAGGTCTACAGATTTAAAATTAGGAATTTTGAATCTAAGATTACTAATTTTAAATCCCCTATAGCTCTAGAATTAGTAATTTTAAATCGCTCCACCTGCATTAGTTTAATAAATTAGGAAAAAATTTTAAAATTCGTCCCAACAATGTTATTGTTCTGGTACTTTTCTTTTCTTTTAAGTTCAACTACCTTTCTCCTAAGGGCCGAAGTGGCCTTAGCTAAAGTAATCTTCTATTTACCATTTCTTAAGGTGTCCTTAAATGCCGTAAGGTATTCAGGTCAAGAACATAGTACCACGACAACATATACTTCTTCTTCTAAGGTTACATTAACATTTTTTATGTCTTGAAGAAGTTTGTTAAATCCATCTAGAGAATATTCTAAAGGTTTGTTTTCTTCCATTCTATATGAAAAACGTTTCTCCAAAAACAAAAATCATAACATACAGAACTCTGCTAGGTTTTCCCAGATTTTAGCCATGTTAGTCTCACTAGCAACAACAGACAACACATTATTATCAAGACATAAAACAATCGAACCATAAGCATGATACAAAATTTCTACCTTGTCCTTCTCAGTCAAATGAGAAGGTTGTTTTTTAGGAGGCAGAAGCACGGTTCCCACTCCTTGGGACATCAGCCAGGGCTTAGTCTTGATCTTTTTTTTTTTTTTTTTTTTTTTTGGAGGTCAAGGGAGGGGGTGCGGGGGGGTTGGGGGAGGAATACCCCTCAAAATCCCCCATAAAAAAGAGCCACAAGTACCATAGAGGAGATTCAAACTTAGGTTGCGTATAAGGCCACCAGTGTTCTCTGCCACTAGGCTATGTCCCTAAGGGACCTTGGTCTTGATCTTCTATAGTGCAAAATCATTCTTACTGTCAAACTCTTAGTACAAACTTAGCAGTCATTTTCAAGAACGTTTCCTAGCCAATAGCTCTAATACCACTTGTAAGGTTTTAGATCGTTTGAAAATCATTCTTGATAATAGCTCTAGCCTAAGATTTTATCGGCGATTACAACCGATGATAGTAGAAAGTAAAAAAAAAAAAAAAAAAAAAAAGGACAATGAATACCAAATCTATGTGATTCAGCCCTAAATAGCCTACATCTACAATCCCTCCTACCACTAGAGAGGCCTACTTATTTTATTACAAACAAAAATTAATTACAATTATAGACCATAGCACAACCTAGGCTATGAATACAAACTCTTTCCAACTCAAAGGCTTCTAAGACTGAAACATAGAGAAAGACTACAAAAGGTTACATCAGACACAGTGAGGAACGGCCATTGTTGTTCATCTAATGAGAGCTTAGATTGACCACCATTAATTCACACCACAATGGAACTTAGAGTAGAGGAAGAGGCATTGAAGAAACCCTATAAAACTTTAAGAGGAAATGTTTTTGGGATAAAGACCAAGAGACTACAGTACCAATGAAAACCTGCCCTATTTATAGCAATATGTGTGCAACCAACAATTGGCATAATCTCAGTCTCTATAAGGTCTAAGATCAACAAAGGAGAATTGTCCAAAGAAATGCAAAATGGGCTCTTTGTATGATGACACACAGCATATTGGAGCCTTTTATTCAAAACGGAGGAGCATCGAGGCAAAGCTTCCTCAGGAAGCATTAGGCAGCAATCAGAAGACAGGGTAATGCGAATTATGTAGTAGGTAGGGCCGGGGCAGGGACCATTTGGTAAATGATTAAAAGTGGTAAAAACCCATTTTTAGATTGGTTTAAACCCCAAAGTTCACTTTATTTACGAAATTGCCATCATCAGCTTAACATAGTTAAATGCTGCATTTCGACTCTTTAGCCACCTAGGTTTCATATTTGTTCCTTGATTAATTTCATAGTTAGCATATATTGGAGCCAAATATCAACATTAATAATACAGTAAAATATGCGTTCTAGTGATGTTATCCATCTAATACATATATTATAACACGTATCCGTATTTCCCCACACAAAAAATAAATGATGATTGAAATAATCAATACTTACACCTAAATTAAATATCCCTATTCTATATTTGGTTAAATTTGTCTCTTTAGCTCTCAAATTATTGATTGTATGCTTTTGCTATGCTATTCTGACTGATTTTCTTTTACTTTCATAAGTCAACGAACTTTTGATTAAAATTTTCATGTATAATGTTGAATAATGCACGCATGCCTTAGATCCCGTTTAATTTTTGTACGGTGTTTTACTAACAAGGGACCCAACAAAAGAAACTAGAAATGCACATGGTGTTTTGCATCATAAATGGCCAACTTGTAAGATTTTTGTTCCATTCAGTAGAGAGGAATCCCTCTTTAATTTAATTACTTGTTTAAATGAATAACAAAGATAAATTTCTTGCTCTGATTTTTTTCCTCCTTTGCCTTTATTGGACAACTAGGTCAAGAGGTAAATCAGATAAGGGTGAGGTAATATCCTACCCTTGTTTGTATATATTTAATAGAAAAGGGTAAATGATATCCCCTTATTTCGTAATAAAGGATAAAGAGAATTATGTAAAATGTAAAATAAACAGGAACTAATAAAACAAGAAAACATGAACACAAGAGACTAAATAAAACTTGGATAATAATATTCAACTACAAAACTCGCACCATTGATTGGTGCCATAATGCAAAATAGCCTCGTACAAGGAAAAGGGGAAGAGGAGAATAATTAATCTATTTACTACCTAAAATACAATAAATTGCAAGTACAAAAATACATTACAAAATGCAAGAATATACATGAAAAGTACTAATCTCAACCCTTCCCATCAAGTTGACGCATGTAAATTGACGATGCCCAACTTGCGAAGAAGAGAAAAGGAAGGACATCCGCGAGCCTTTGTGAAAATATGCACAAACTATTCTGTTGACCGAACATAGGAAGTTGCAATCTCTCTCGCCATCAAGCACTCACGAACAAAATAACAGTTTATTTCAATGTGGTTTGTGCGTTTGTGAAAAACCAGATTAGAAGCAATATGTAGAGTTGCTTGGTTGTTACAAAAAAATAGTAATAATAAAGAAGGTTTGATCAAAAAGAACAATAAGGTCAAGTAACAAATGATGTAACCAGAGTAGCTCACTAGTCACTATAGCCATTACTCAATACTCTAGTTCATATGAGGATTGTGAAACCACTTATTGCTTCTTTAAGCACTATGGAACTGGCTCTCCATCCAGGAACATAACGAAACCGATGGTGGATCTTCTAGTGGTAGGACATCTAGCTTAGTCTGCATCACAATATGCACGTAACTGAAGATCACCTTTAGACGGAAGAAAATTCCCTGACCTAGCGTTCCCTTGAGTTAATACGGAACTCATGTAATAGCCTCAAGATGTGGTTCTCAAGGATCATGCATAAATTCACTAAAAACATGAACGAAATGACAAATATATGGCTAAGTGATAGTTAAATGTAGTAATCATCCTACTAAACACCGATATGTACCAGGACTTGGGACGTGTTTACCTTCTATATTAGCTAGATGGTGATTTTGGACAATGGAAGAAGAATCAAGTCACGCTTCTACTTCCTTTGACCTAACATAATCCCGGTCCGAGATTGGACTACTTCTATACCCAAAAAGTATTTAACAAATCCTAGGTCTTTAATACCAATTTGACGATTAAGCATCGATTTTACCTTTAAAATGTGTTACATACTATTACCTGTAATTGATCTCATCAACATAGATGATCCTAGCCAAATAAACCGAACCTTTGAAAAAGGTGAAAATTGAATAATTAGACTTTGATTTTATGAAACAAGATCAAACAAAGATATGGTAATTTTTTTAATTCCAATTACAAATGCCCGTTTGAGTCCATATAGAGACTTATGAAGTTAACGCACCTTACCCTTATGCTGTTCCTTAGACCCTTGAGGAAGGTTCGTGCATACCTCCTCATCAAGATCCCCATGAAGGAAAGCAATATTGACATCCAGTTGATGTACTATCCAATCACGCGCCACAGCTACTGCAAGAACACATGAAAGAGAAACTAAGTTAGCAATTGGGGCAAAAGTATTGGGGTAATTGATACCTTTAACCTGAGTGTACCTTTTGGCTACCAATTGAGCCTTATATCTATCTAGCAAACGATATGACTTATATTTTATCTTGTAGACCCCCTTAGAGTCAATTGCCTTCTTTCCCAGTGACAAAACTGTTAGCATCCAATCAAAAAATTAAGAGCTAACCATGTAGAAGAGAGACAAGATGAGGAAAGAAGTGAGTTTGAGATGAGAAAATAGAGAAAGGGATGAGAAGTAGAGAGATTATCCAAAAAGAAATCAGATTTTTATTGATTGAATGAAGATATTACAAGTTTAGGATCTATTTATAATAGATCTCAATACATTGAATTCACACTAAGCTCTTTAACCGACTAGCAGCAGATTTTACCACCAAAACCCACTAAGCTGTCATATTTGACTTTATTTGACCACTACCCGACTTTGGCGCCAAAGACCACTTAACTACTAATTGAATTATTACATCAAAACGCATCATTCAAACTTTACATCTAATATATGACTCTAACGCTACCCAAATTAAAGAAATCACAGCATTCCCCTTCTCTTGAAAAGCTCCTTGTGCTCAAGGAAAAAAATTGGGAAATTGACTCTTCAAAAATGCAAGTTCTTCCCAAGTAACAAAGTTCTTGTCCTAGTTATGCCACTGCACTAGCACCTCTGGTACTGATCTATCTGCAACATTTAACTTCCGGGTGGCTTTAATAGCAATGGGTTGCAGCAGCAGTGAGCCGTTCGATCCAACTTCAGGTACATCCTTTGAGCTTTTAACTCCTTTCTTCACCTGTTTTTTAAGTAAAGATACATGAAACACTGGGTGAATGCATGAGTTAAGAGGTAAGTCAAGCCAGTATGCCACTTTGCCAATCTTTTCTAATATTTTGTATGGACCAAAGAAAGGAGCACTTAGCTTGACATTTTTCCTGACAGCCAAGGAGGACTGTCTATAAGGCTGTAATTTGAGGTAGACTATATCACCAACATCATAATTCTTGTCTACCCTCTTTTTGTCAGCATAAAGTTTCATCCTTGCTTGCGCTTGAAGGAGATTGTCCTTGAGCACTTGCATCATGTGCTTCCATTATTGTATCAATTCAATAGCTTCAGGTGCTGCTAAGGTTACCTTTTAAAGCATGAAAGGAGTGGGAGGATCATATCCATAAAGAGCGTTGAACGGAGAAGTGCCAATTGATGCGTGAATGTGAGTGCTGAACCAATACTCAGCAAAAGAAAGCCATCGATTCTACGCCGTTGGATGCAAGAAAACCATACTTCTAAGGTATTTCTCAATACATTGGTTAACTCTTTCAGTTTGTCCATCTGTTTGGGGATGGTAGGATGAGCTAAGAGCCAATGTCGCTCCCAACAACTTGAACAATTCCCTCCAAAAATTGCTAGTGAAGATCTTGTCTCTATCAGACACAATGGATTGAGGCAACCCATGTAATTTATATATGTTGTCAAGGAAGCTTTTGGCCAACTTAACAGCAGTAACTGGTCTAACCACGGAGATAAAGTGACTATATTTGGTGAAGCGATCCACAACAACCCAAATTATTCCTTGCCATCTGAATTTGGCAATCCCTCAATGAAATCCATGCTTATGTTAATCCAAGCACCCTCAGGAATAAGAAGTGGCTGTAAAAGACCTTGATAACGATGCTCCCCCAATTTGGTTTGCTGACAAACCTCTCAAGCTCTCACATAATCTGATACTGTCTTCTTCATACTAGGCCAAGTGAAATGTGCTTTAACCCTCTGATATGTTCCTTCAATTCCGGAATGTCCACCCCAAGCTAAGTCGTGTAAAGCACTGACAATTTGATCTCTCAAGTCTGTTGAAGAGCCAATATAGAGCCCGTTCTTCAATCGGATGATGCCTTGGTGGAATGATTTCTCAGCATTAACATCATCATTGCCTGAATTCTTCAAACTTCCAACAACAATACATTCTTGCGCAAAGGAATCCCCTTCATAAGACTTACAAACTTCTTCCATCCATGTAGGTCAAACAATGGACATTGCACAACAAGAGCCTTGCTCACAATCTTCAAATTTTTGTGAAAGAGCATCAGCTACCAGATTTTTTTGCCCCTTCGGTACTCAATAGCATAATCAAGACCCAACATTTTCAACAATCCCTTCTTTTGGATTCTTGTCACAATATTCTGCTCCAAAAGATGCTTGAGACTCTGAGGATCTGTCCTGATAATGAACCTATGTCCATCTAAGTAATGTCACCATTTCTCAACAGCTAAAAGAATCGCCAAGTACTCCTTTTCATAAGTAGACATTGCTTGATGTTTTGGACTAAGAGCTTGACTCAAATAAGCAATAGGCCTTCCATTCCGAGAAAGGACTGCTCCAATGCCTGAACCACTAGCATCTGTCTACAAGACGAACTCCTCAACAAAATTAGGCATTGCTAGAACCAGGGCGGTGCACATAGCTGCCGTGAGAGCTACAAAAGCTGACTAAGCTTAATCTGACCACTTGAATGCATATTTTTTAGTTAATGCAGTCTAAGGCTTTGCAATAGATCCATATGTTGGGAAAAACATATGAATTTTGTTCAAAAATAAACTCTGATGCCGACTATTGGGTTCACAGTTCTCAACTATGGTCACAACAATAGGCACCTATTAGAGAACTTAGAGTAGGAGACTCTTCTTTCTACCTAAGCCCCCAGTCGGAGAGTCACACTTCGTAACACCTTAAGTGCAAGAGTTCCTGGGAATAGGTTTATCTCTATAAACCCTTTGCCCTAATACCGGTTGTTGGGATGAATTTCAAAAACTCTCCCTAAAGATTACGCAGCGGAACAGGTTTAGAATTCATAACTCTAAACCTAGGGTTGATTTAAAATTCCTAATTTAAAATCTACTGACTTAAATTCATAATTTAAATCATCAAATCTAAATTCTTAATTTAGATCTACAAGCCTTTTACTCTAATATGTTCATAACAATATATAAACATAAACAGGTATAATAACGTATACTGTAAATAAATAGAAAAGCGAAACTAAGAGAAGAAGGAAAGAAAAACATACCTGGATTTGCTCTAATAAAAGAAAAACTAGAAAGAGAATAATATTCTTCAAAATTGAGACCTCAAGACTTTCTACGCAATGACCTCGAACTGCGCGGAGGGTGGGCTCCGAAAAATATTGAACTGGGTCTCCAAAACAATTTCAGAAACCCTAAAGAAATATTTTGACTTCAATGCCAAACCTTGGAATAAGCCCCTCTATTTATAGGAATATACCGGAGCGAAAAAATCTGATTTTGCCGAACTAAAATCAAAACGTGTCACTTCATTTAAAAAAGCAATTAAAACGCAGCGTTTCAATGTCCAGCTCACGCGTGCTCTGGCCTGTCACCGCCTGCCACATGTCGCCGTGGGATTGGTTCTCGCGTGGATACGTGGATAGCCCTTGTGGGCGTCCCAGCGCGCGACATGGTTTGCTGGATCCGGTTCACACGGATCGCCACTGTGCAGGTTTTAAAAGTGATTTTTTTTTTTTTTTGCTTTGTTTCTCACATGTAAAAATTTATCTTATGAATTTTAATTTTTTTAAATTATTTTATTTTATAATTTTCAACTTTTATTCATCTCATGAATAATGTTTTGCAAAATTAATTTACCCATCTTATGGATAAATAATTCATCTCATGAATTCTTTAATATTTTTCTAATGGCAATAAATGCAGAGGCTTGCGTAGGGACCCCGGGGATAATTTAAATCTAGCTCGAAATGGGTTAAATTAAATCATCTCATGATATTAATTTAATTACAATTTAATGAGACTTAATTCCACTAAATAATTCTCACTGCACTCCACACTTAAATTATTTATTCGATATCTCCCTAATATACTGTATTGATGACAACAACCCCTCCACCATAAGTCCATGACAAAGGATAAATATGACCACTACCATTACCCTTCTCACAGCTTCTCCTTTAGTTACCGACTCGCCCTTTACTGAATAATTCATTTATACTTGAACATATTCACAGTATAAATTCCAAATGTCAAACACTTGGAATACTTTGGCCAATGTTTCCGAACTATTCAAATATTTGCAAATCAACTAAGGGGACATCGGTATCTCATAAAAGACTGTAGATCCCCTATTGAATACCTGATCCTTGTCACACTTCACGCCGCTACCCAGTGTACGTGGGATTTCAGTCATTTGTTTTAGACCTTACTTATAGTACACCAAAGTAACTAATGCTCCATGCACAAGTCCAGAATACTCCAAGGATTTAGAATTGTCGTTCAAACAGTACAACGTGAATCACTCATCTCTGATAGTAGTCTAGAAATAAATAACCCACATGGTCCAACTCAGTGTGTCAAACACACTAACTTAACACTTTTGGATCTCCATCCATATGACTAAGACAAGCCATCTAAAGTGTCTCATTATAGTCTTAACATACAAGTGGTTCAGACTTGTCTTCGACTACGAGTCTTTCAAACAACAATCCATATCATTTGTTCCAAATCTATCTGTGGCTTAGTCTCATAAACCACTTAGAACAAACATGTAAATTGTAGTCTGAGGACTACACCCATCCCATGGATGCCTCCCGAAAGAAAATCACATGCAGTATAAATGCTCAAATACACAAATTTGACTAGGAAACGACTGGAACTTCAACTTTATTTATTAATTAAAATAATATATCCAAAATAAATCTGAATTTTAGGACACTGTTCCAAACAATCTCCCACTTGTCCTAAATCTAATTTATGACAAAGTCCATACTCACCCCTTTTAAATTTGAACCAAAAAATCTACTGAGCCTAACCCTTAGTGAGCACAATTACTCTATTGTGAAGTTAGCAATACAATAGTGCTTGACATTCCTCTCATTAATGGCTCCCACTCCAAGGGCAAAGACATAATTAGACGTCGAACATCTATCATATTAATCTTACTGGAAGTCTTAAATCAGTATAACCAACTGGAACCAGCTCATCACCTTGAAAGATCATCATGGGATCCTTAGTTCTTCTCAAGAACTAGAGAAAATATTTCACTGCCGCCTAGTCCATTGGACCCAAATTAGACTAATACCTGCATACTATCCCATAGCATGGTAGACATCAAGTCTCGTACACAACATGGCATACCTGAGGCTCCCACTGCCAAAGCATATGGAATATTCCTCAATTGCTCCTCCAATTGAGGTGTCCTAGAACACTACTCAAAAGAGATAGGGACTCCATGCTATACCTTGACAACGTCTTACCAATATAAGTGGCTAGGGAAAGACCCAACATCTTACTCTTACTACCTCGCAGAAGCTTAATCCTAAGAGTAGAGTTGGCTTCTCCTATGTCTTTCATATTGAGCTATCATGACAACTAAGTCTTTACAGCTAATGACACCCCTACATCATTCTCAATGAGTAGTATATCATTGACATACAATACTAAGAAAGTCACTACTTTCTCTTAATGTCATTTGTACACGCATGGTTCGTTTAACCAATCGCTTAAAAACTATAAGACTTAACTGCTTCATGGTGGCTAAAAGGATCAAATTCAATGCCACGATCAACCACTAAGGCTCCCGCTATGAACCTGTCAGGCGTCCTGACAATCCTCCCATCAAACCTAAGCTCTCATGTACCTAGAACATTCTCGTTCCTATCAATAGGTGCATCTAATGCATCCACTGTGTCTTAAGTTGTGTCTAGCTGTTCAAAATTATTGTCATTTTCCTTTAATACTATTTTGTTTTCATTTTTGTAGCTTACTTGGAAAAACCTTCTCTAAGTATTTTGCATTGTATTTACAAAATACCTTTTAAATCAAAACTATAAATAAATAAAAAAAGCCATTGTTCCTTTTATATGTAACACCATTCTACTACGGTGTAACCGGAGCAGAAAGCTGAAATCTCATCTCATTCTGCAGTTTGGAAATCCAAAAACTGCCCCGAAAAATATTAGCCACCTCGACCTAATTTAACTTGTTTACCTAATTGCTTTTCAACTTCAGCTTTGTACTCTTTGAACTTTTCAAAAGAGTCTGACTAATGTTTAATCAGGTAAACATATACATGCCTTGAGTAATCATCACTAAACGTGAATAAGTACTCATACCCACCTCTTGCCTGAACACGTAGTGGTCCACATACATCTATGTCAACCAGCTCAAGCAAGCCACCAACCTTGTTGACTTTACTCTTAACGACAGACTTGGTCATTTTTCTTTCTATGCAGGATTTACAGACTGGTAATGACCTCAAGTCCAAAGCCTCTATCAATCCATCTTTTACCAGTCTTTGGATCCTGTTCGAATTAGTGTGACCCAAATGTCGGCGCCATGTGTAGGCAATATCCCTTTCAAGGTGTTTTCTTTTAAAAGATCAAACAAGTGAACTTTTGTTAGATTTAGTTAAACAATTACCATAGTTTTGATAAGGAAATAACACAAACAAACAGTTTATTCAAGTACATGTGTAAATAAACAACTTATTTCTCATATTAAAATTTTCATTATCAAAATCTGCTGAATAACAATTATTCATAAAACGAGATACAGAAATCAAATTCCTATGCAGAGTAGCTACAAATAAACAATTTTTAAAACAAAACTTAATTACTAAAGTCTAAGCTAACATCTTCTACACTTAAGACCACTATTATTGTACTGTCCCTGACTATCAGGTACAACACCCATCGTGTAGCCTTTAGCTAGCCTGGGCTCCGGTAACATATTACAGATATGGTCAGTTGAACCTTAGTCCACCCACCAGAAAGCTGGTGGACTCTCAACTGCGCATGACTCAACTAAGTGAGATATCAATATACCTTCACTAGATGGTTTAGCAGTCTTTGTAGGAAGAGTAGCAATGTACTTATGTAGTTTCTTTTCTATTAGCCTAGTTTTCTTGCAAAAGAAACACATTTCTTTTGCTGACTTTCTTATGGACTTGGTTGCTACAACAACAACCTTGCCCTTTCCTTTCTTTCTAGTAGGTCCCTCGTGAGTAATAACCAGGTCTAACTTATTTTTTAAGGCAAAGTAATTTGGTTCCGTGAGTACATTATGTATTTAAAATCAAGCAAAGTTCGCCAGCCCTTTCCATATAAAATATTGTAAATGCAAACAAATGTGTAATTGTCTAACAAGAATCACGCATATGCAGTGATATATATATTCTTTCAATTTAACATACACAATAAGTCAGATATCCACCAAACTGTACTATCATACATACAATGATGACCCAAACACACCACTCCTTACTCCCCGGCAGCGGGGTCACATGAAGCTAGTTCATGTGAGAACTATTCCCAATTAACCTATTTTTCTGTAACTCTTACAAAACATGATTAACTCACCACTTTACTTTAGTCTCTAACATGACACAACAGAGCTCCTCGGGGAGGCTAATGCATCACGCTAGTCAAGTGTAAACCATTACCCAAACCTCCATACAAATACACGAAATACTCCACGGCAGCGTGGTCGCATCACTTCTTTGCACTTTGGTTTATCGTTAAGAAGTCTAACCCTGTAATCTGCAAACTGACATCCTCTGCGGGGAGGTCTATCGATCTGCTATAATGCTAGACTAGTAATAGGGACCGTGAGGTTACAACAATTGAAAACTCGCTCCCACTTGATTTTTATAACTAGTGGTTTTTAAATAACTTGCATTTACAACCTGGATTATCACATAATCCCCTTTAGAATCACATTCTAAAATCAACCAAAATTAATTAATTTATTTATTCAAAAACACTATCGTTTTCAAGCTTAGATTATCTTATAATCTGGCATTAGAAATCTCATTCAAAAATCAATCAATAAAATTAATTAATTAATTTTAATTAAAACATTACCAATTTTGAATTTAGATTATCACATAATCTACTTTTCAAAATCTAATTCCAAAATTAAATTAAACTAATTTTATTTAAAAACAATCAACTTTTATTCATCTCATGACTAATATTTGGCAAAATTAATTTACCCATCTTATGGATAAATAATTCATCTCATGAATTCTTTTATTTTTTTTCTACTAGCAATAAATACAGAGGCTTGCATAGGGACCCTGGGGACAATTTAAATCTAGCTCCAAACGGGTTAAATTAAATCATCTCATGATATTAATTTAATTACCATTTAATAAGACTTAATTCCACTAAATAAATCTCACTGCACTCCAGACTTAAATTATTTATTCGATATCTCCCTAATATACTGTATTGATAACAACAACCCCTCCACTAGATGTCCATGACAAAGGATAAATATAACCACTACCATTACCCTTCTCACAGCTTCTCCTTTAGTTACCGACTCGCCCTTTACTGAATAATTCATTTATACTTGAACCTATTCACAGTATAAATTCCAAATGTCAAACACTTGGAATACTTTGGCCAAAGTTTTCGAACTATTCAAATATTTGCGAATCAACTAAGGGGACATCGGTATCTCATAAGAGACTGTAGATTCCCTTTTGAATACCTGATCCTTGTCACACTTCACACCGCTACCCAGTGTACGTGGGTTTTCAGTCATTTGTTTTAGACCTTACTTACAGCACACCAAAGTAACTAACGCACAAGTCCAGAATACTCTCAGGATTTAGAGTCGTCGTTCAAACAGTACAATGTGAATCACTCATCTCCAATAGTAGCCTAGAAATAAGTAACCCACATGGTCCAACTTAGTGTGTCAAACACACTAACTTAACACTTTTGGATCTCCATCTACATGACCAAGACAAGCCATCTAAAGTTTCTCGTTATAGTCTTAACATACAAGTGGCCCAGACTTGTCTTCGACTACGAGTCTTTCAAACAATAATCCATATCATTTGTTCCAAATCTATCTGTGGCTTAATCTCATAAACCACTTAGAACAAACATGTAAATTGTAGTCTGAGGACTACACCTATCTCATGGATGCCTCCTGAAAGAAAATCACATGCAGTATAAATGCTCAAATACACAAATTTAACTAGGAAACGACTGAAACTTCAACTTTATTTATTAATTAAAATAATATATCCAGAGTAAATCTGAATTTTAGGACACTGTTCCTAACACCATATCCTACCATAAACTTCCTGTAATAGCCGGTCAATCCCAAAAATCCCCTCAATTGTTTCAGTGATACTGGGATCGGCCATTTTTGCATTGCTTGAACCTTAGAAGGGTCGGTTGAAACTCCTTCACATGAGATAACATGGCCTAAGTATCCCAACTGTCTCTGACCAAAAGAACACTTAGTTAGCTTGGAAAAAAACTTATGATTGCGCATTATTGTAAACACTTCCCTGAGATGCCTGAGATGATCCTCAAAGGAAGATCTATATATAAAAATGTCATCGAAGAAAACTAGCATTGTTCTCCTCAGGTAAGGCTTAAAATATTCGTTCATAGTGGCTTGAAAAGTGGGTGGAGCGTTGGTTAAACCGAATGGCATAACCACAAATTCAAAGTGTCTATGATGAGTCTGAAAAGCAGTCTTATATATATCCGGTTCAAGAACTCTGATTTGATGGTATCCCTGCCTCAAATCAAGTTTAGTGAAGAAATGTGCTCCATATAACTCATCAAGTAAATCATCTATGACAGGAATAGGAAACTTATCTTTCACTGTCAAAGAATTAAGCTTCATGTAGTCGATGCACATCCTTGCCGTTCCATCCTTCTTCTTTACCAAGATAACGGAAGAGGCAAAAGGACTGTGGCTAGGTCTAATGAAGCACATCTTGAGCAATTCATCAACTTGCTTCTCAATCTCTGTCTTCTGAGCATGAGGATACAGGTAAGGCCTCACCTTTGCTGGATCTGAATTAGCTTTAAGAGGAATAGCATGATCAACACTTCTCTGGGGAGGTAGAGTCTTTGGCTGCTCGAAAATATCTTCAAACTCTTCAATTACGGCTCACACTTTAGGCTGGGTAACAGATCCCAACTCAGTAGGGGAAATAACAAACAATTGCCCAATCCACTGAATTGCACTCTTCTTAAATCCACCTTGTAAGTTTTTGCCTTTGATCAACTGTAATTGTGCACGATTAGCCATGCCTTGCAATGTGACTTTAGTTTCATGAGCTTCAAAAGAAACAATCAGTTTTTCAGAGTCAAACGTCACTGGACTAAAGGATCTCATCCAATCAACACCGAGCACCATGTCACATCCTCCCAAAGGAAGAACTCTGAAATCAAAGGTGAACTGATGTTCTTGCATAGTCCACTAAAATGCTTGACACTTGTTCTGAGTGAGAATGAAATTTCCATCAGCCACAGTCACGGCTAATGGTTGAGTTTTAAGCACTTCATGTCTCACTTTCTTCACTAACTTAGGATCAACAAAGCTGTGAGTGCTCCCACTGTCAATAAGGATGGTAATGAAAGTCCTTCCAGCTTTTCCTTTACTTTGAATGGTATTGTGAGCTCCATTCCCTGTCAAAGCATTCATAGAAATCTCAATTTTGTCCTCCAACAATTCTTCTTGTGACTCCTGCTCAGAACTATCCTCTACTGCCTCTAATTCTTCACTGTCAGACTAAATTTTGACTCGAGACCTCTAGCAAACATCAGGAATTTAGAGTTACATTTATGTCCAGGCTGATAAGGTTAGCTGCATTTGTAACAAAGCCTTGACGGCCTCTTATCAATAGCACGACTTGTCTTGGAAGCAAATGAATCTCTATGCTGAGGTTTGGACGTTCCTCCTTTGAATTTACTCTTATCACTAGTTGATACAACCGTGACTTCAATCAACTTAGCCTTGGCATATGCTTTAGACAAGGTCCTTGGCCCAATTTCCTTTACCAGGTTCTTAATTCTTGGTCTCAATCCACTAATAAAACTAGAGACATAGTATGCCTCTTTAGCTTATGGATAAGTGGCTATCATGCTAGCTCATACGTTCTCAAACCTGGTCATATATTCACTCACAGTGGTCATTTAATAAACCTTGTTAAAGTTGTCAACAACATCACCAATGTCCTCCTCTCCATATCGTTCACATAATTCTTCCACAAACTCTCCTCAAGAAAGACTTGGATTGCTTTTTAACCCACTATAGAACCATACTTTATGGTCTCCATAAAGATGTACTGCTGCCAATTCTACCTTTTCAGATTCACTTATGTTGTAAAAGCGAAAATATCGATCACATCTTCTCAACCACGATTGAGGTTATTTGCCATCAAAAGGTTCAATTTGCACTCGAGGTTGTCTGAAAGCATTGCTCCTATTACCGAATGTAGCATCATTACTCACCGCTGTTCATTGATGATACTGATCTGGTGGCCTATCTGAATGCTCAAATTCATCAGATGAATTCCTGTTATGCAACACCACATCTGGAGGTCTGGAATTCAGACCTGAATTCTGTCCTGATAATCGAGAATGTGCTTGTTCTCCAGATGGACCATGAGTCCTTGCAGCAACATCAACCTCTGGAAGTCGAGTCTCAACTGTTCTATTACGATATGGGGGCCTTACCTCAGCTTAAATCAGAACAGATCCACTATGATTCCTGTCCAGACTTTCAGCAATATCAATGTGAACTCGCGATTGCCTCAGTTCTGCTAGAGGAACTAGCTGACTAGCAGGCCGTAGAGTTCCATTTATAGAAGATTCACCGTGTTTGTAACCTGATTTTGCAATTCAATCAGGTTTTCCTCAAAACGCAAGGATTGTAGCTGCACTTGTTCAGCAAACTTTTGATCTTGTTCCAATTTTCGGTTGATTTGATCCTGTAACCCACCAATCTTGTCCTCAAGGCACAGAGTTTGTTGTTGTAATTGATCTGAAATCTTCAGATCTTGTTCATCCTGCACCTGCTGAATTCGATTCATCATCATATCCATTTGTAACTTGTACATTTCATCCATTTGCGCCCTAAACTGAGTGTGAGTGATAAACTCAGGTCTGACTACAGCATTTCCTCCAACAATCGAAGCAAATGTTTCATTAGGATCAACATTAGCAGCTGAAGCTTAATTTACACCTCCAGATCGAGTATTAGGCCTTCCGGTCATTGATGATCACAAAAAATTAGAATCAAAGATGCTCCTGATCAGGCTCTGATACCAATTTTTAGCTTCCAATCCAAAGATTAAGTGCTAACCATGTAGAAGAGGGATAAGATGAGGAAAGAAGTGAGTTTGAGATGAGAAAATAGGGAAAGAGATGAGAAGTAGAGAGATTATCCAAATGGAAATCAGATTTTTATTGATTAAATGAAGATATTACAAGTTTAGGATCTATTTATAATGGATCTCGATACATTGAATTCACACTAAGCTCTTTAACCGACTAGCAACTGATTTTACCGCCAAAACCCACTAAGCTATCACATTTGACTTTATTTGACCTCTGCCTGACTTTGGCGCCAAAGACCACTTAACTACTAATTGAATTATTACATCAAAATGCATCATTCAAACTTTACATCTAATACATGACTCCAAAGCTGCCCAAATTAAAGAAATCACGACAAAAACCTCCAAGGTCCCTATCTTGTTTTGTTTTAAGGCATCTATTACCTTTTTCATGGCATCCCTCCATTGTTCAAATTGTGCAGCATAAAAAAAAACCCCTTCGTAGAATCATTATATGTTATGGTCTTCAGAAAAGTTGAGTAAGAAACAGAAAATCGAGCATTGGACACAAAATTAGATATAGATACATAACACTTGAGTTAGTCGATGGAGTGGTAGGTTGAATATAAGCTATAAGAGGGGGAACATCATAATATATTCTCGATACTTTACTAGCGTCCCACAAACGTCTCTCCCCAATTCCTCGTCTCCTCCATCTGTTGGCAACTAACCACCAGTAAGCACCACTCCACCAGCTGGTTGCTAGTGGTTGTCATCGCTGTATATAACACCTACCTCACCCAAGATTGGTGATGTTGACCCGGGTGCTGGTCGGCGTCCTAATACATGAACCGGGTCATTAGGATGACTAAATACTTCATAAACAATTCCAATTTCATTGGAAGACAAACCCATAAATTCTCCCAAGTTCGAATTTTCAAGAAATGGAAACACAACTTTGTAAAACATAACATCTTGAGAAATGTTAATTTTTCCACTATAAAGACTATAAATTTTGTAACCTTTCTTGCCATGTAGATAGCCAATAAGAATACATCGATCTCCCGACTTTCTAGTTTGTTTCTAAAATGAGCCCTAACATGTGCATGACATAAACTACCAAAAACTCTGAGATGTTCATACCTAGGCATTCTTCCAAATATAATTTCACCGGCATTTTTCTTTTGGAGAACAGGTGTAGGAATAGTATTGGTAAGATAAGCCATAGTTAAAATACATTGACTCCAAAACTATAGAGGAAGATCTATTGTTTGCACCCCCAAACTCGAGGGGGATAGGATGACGCCATTTTGAGCAAAGCACCACGTGCTTGCAACATGAGGCTCTCCTCAAAGGAGGTAAAGTCTTTAGGCTCTAAGGTAATAGTGTCTCATGCCCAACTGCTTGAGGAGTTTAAAACCCTGACAAGAGAATTAGCCACTCGAGGCTCGAGATGGTTGTTGGGGTAAAAGGAACTCGAGCTCAAGAGACTTCTTAGAAGGCTGCAAGACAAGTGATTTGCAAGCTCGAGGAAGTTGCTTGGATTGCAATTTTAGATATGTGAGCCTCAAGCCTATTTTTATAGAACTCCAGCTGAAAAGGCAGATGTGGGCTTCCAGAAAAACGCTCGAGCATACAGATTCAGCGCATGTTCATTGCCCTTTCATGCACCAAAGGAGCTTTAAGGCTAACGTGGGAAGAAAATACCACAGAATTAAGGATCATTAGTTGTTTCCATTTTATATAAATAAGAGACATTATTGTGGTTGTAAAGTATCCAACACCACTCATACAAATTTCTTTCAAGTTTCTTTCTAGCACACTTGTGCTTTTAACTAAAAGTGGCGTAGCTTAGCTCAGCGTAGATCTTGTTGTACTTGCTTCTGTTAAAGTAATACAGTCCTTTGTGTTTCAAGTATGAACTCCCTATTTTAATCTATTCCAAAAATCGACAAGTTTAGAATTGAGGCTTTAGTTTATGGCTTTAAAGGCCAAGGTTTGACCTTGATTGCGTTGGTCTTAACACTACCGTCACTATTTAATAAGCCAGGTAAACTTAGGTTCGAGCCATTATTTAAGGGCTTTGACAGCTAAGGCTTGACCTTGATTGTGGTAGTCCTCATGCAGTGACACGAAAATGGTTTGCTCCACCTAAATCTTGTCAGACTCTAACTCACTCGAGTTATTATAAGGCACAAATGACAGGCCTGAAAATATGACTAACTTGGGCTTATAAATGGACTGCTGAGCTCTTGAGTTTGTCTCCACCCAGTTCCTGACTTTTAAGTCTATGAGGAGAGGTGCTTGTGGGCTTTGCTCCGTCATTGTAACTGCCACTTAAGTTAGGTTCGTATCTCTTTTAATTTTCTGTCATCTTATATATTAAAAATCCAAAAAAAATATATATATATATATAAAAGTCTCCTTAATTGGAGCATAAGCATAATCTACATGTTTATCGAATGAAGTTGGATATAGCAAAAGCATCACCCCTTTTCTCCGAAACAGGTGAGTGGTTGAAGTCAAAGATGTGCGGTCCAAAATTTAGACTTGCTCCCTAGTCACTGCGAGTCCCATTTGCTAGATTGTAGGGATTTGTATTTACAGTGGCCATATTCACACACTTAACAGACAAATAAACCAAACTCCTGCTTCAAACTGTAAAGCCCAACCTATTTCAATCAGATGACGATGCTTCCTTTCTATAATGCCATTTTATTGAGAAGTATCCTTATAAGAGGTTTGGAATTAAATCCCATATTTCATATGATAATCCAATGAAGGGCCATATTGGAATTCTTGTCTATTATCGCTCAGTACTTGTTTACCCAGCATTCCAAACTGCCTATGCACCATATTACAGAAATCCATAAGTAGTTGAAGAGACTAAGATTTATCCCTCATTACAAAACCTAGGTACAACTACTAAAGTCATCCACAATTGTTAGAAAGAACATGCTCCAGTTAACGATAAAGTATGATAGGCTCCCCAAATATCAAAGAGTGTAACTTCAAAACATGATCTAGTCTGAGTAGACGAGATAAGAAATAGTAAATAGATCTGCTTAAACCATGGAATAGAATCACAGACCACGATTATATTACTCGAAACACTTAAATGAGAAAACACTCAAGACCCAGAAAATAGGACATGCCCTAAAAGTCGTTGTCACAAAACAATCTCTTCATTACTGCAAATAACATGAGACATCGGTGTACCATGCCTCACTTCCAAAACATAAGCCCAACTTGCGCTTTAGCCACTCCAATCAACCTCTTTGAACGAAGGTCCTCGATCGCACAAAATTTTAAGAAAAATGTCTATGCACAATTTTTGCTTATAGTTAACTTATTGGCAGATAATAAAAATGCACTTAAAACCCGAAACTTTGAGGATGTTATCAAGCACTAGATCTTGAGTGATGGAAATTCATCCATGCGGCTATTTATTCCTCCCTCTATTCATAGTGTTTGAAGGGGGAAAAAATATGAAAAAAATTCCAAAAAACTTGCTTCTTATTATTCATCCATGCGGCTAGCTTTGCAAGTTCCATAAGCTCAATATATTTTATGCTTTTTCTTCACTTTGCACTGCCAAAATCTACAAGTTCAGACCTTGTTTCTTGTATTCATGTAGTATACAATGAATTTGAGCTTATAAAATGAGAAAAATTAGCCGCCCAAAGCAAGTTGCTAAGTTGTGTTAATTCTTGTTGGTTCATTGCATAAACTGTGACATTCGGATGCATTTTTCTAATTTTATGCTTTTAATTAATGTATCTTTCTATCATTTGTTGATGTCGATGATAAAATTAGGTAGACTATCACTCGAATAAAAACAATCCATGGCAACGATGCTAAAAACTTGATGCTTAACTTGGTGTATGCTTATCAAGTGCACTAAGTCGTATCAAGCAATAAAGAATGAGTAGAGTATCATTCCCATGAGGATTGTTATCGAGTGAGTACCAAAATTAGTAGTTCTAATGCTATTTGAAAGACCGAAAATTGAGGTTTTTAATATGAAATAAAATAAAATAAAAGGAAACAAAAATTGTTCACCGGTGTTTATCTAAAATTTCCTGATTATTTGTTGGGTTTTATTAATTAATAAGGTCCAAGGAATCCGATTTCACCTAGTCGAATTAATACGGGTTTGTATTCTCGATATTCATGTTGTTATTGCATGTCGATGGTTGAAAACCCTAAATTACTAAATATTCTCTCTCGAGTAACATTTAGCATACTTTTTCACATATCAACCCATCATTCTAGTGTATGAATTTAAATAAGGAAAAAGTTTTAAAGATCCATGATTTTCATTTAAGACCACACAAATCGCGTTAATCTCTCTCGAGCATTTACTCAATTTGTGGTGCTTATCACCTTAGCAATCATCATGAATCTCCTCTCAGACTCATTATAAATCATTATAGGCTTTAAATAGTGATCAAGCATTTAAAACTCATGAACAATAATGATAAACACTTCAACAACGCATAATAAAACATTGAATACGTTGAATTAGAATAGAGCGTGTATTATAACTTAGGCTACATCGTAGCCTTGGACAAACTAAATTAGTTCATGATAGACATAAAATAAAGCATAACTAATACAAAACTCATGAACTTAAAGAAGAAAAGGTTAGAAAGAACTTAAAAATGCAAAATTATAAACCAAACTTTCCTTCCTTCCTTCTTCTTTCCCTCTCGGTTTTTCTAAGCTATTCCTCTACTTTGTATTTGATTTTTCTGGATTGAGGGATGGTCAAACAGCTCCCAAACACCCTCTAATTATAGTTTTTTAAGGGGGGAAAAAATATGAAAAAAATTCCATAAAACTTGCTTCCTATTCGTTCATCCATGAGGCTAGCTTTGCAAGTTGTATAAGCTTGATATATTTTATGCTTTATCTTCACTTTGCACTGCCCAAATCTACAATTTCAAACCTTGTTTCTTGTACTCATGTAGTATACAATGTATTTGAGCTTATAAAATAAAAAAAATTAGCCGCCCAAACAAGCTATTAAGTTGTGTTAATTCTTGTTGGTTCATTGTATAAATTGCGGCTCAAAGTTTAAGGTTCTAAAGGAAAAACCATCTTTTCTATGCAAAAACCTATCAATTATCTAGGTAACTGAATTCAAAAGTTAGCTAAGCAAATTAAGTTTATCCGTTCTTTTAAGACATTCAAACCGAATAGAGGACAAAAATCAAACCACTTATAACAAGACTTATCAAGTATGCCTAAAACTAAATTATTCATAAAAAGTATCTTTTTCTTTTCTTTTCTTTTTTCTGAGGAATTTATTTGCTCAAGTCAATCTCGGTTCATGAGTATATCTTCAGCAAGAATCAAGCTCCGACTCCTGGGCGATGACCCATAAGTTTGAGAAGCCACCACTGAGACACCCCCAATATTACCATGTGAGTATATCTTCAGCGAGAATCAAGCTCCGACCACTAAGCGATGACCCATAAGTAAGAGAAGCCACCACTGAGATGCCTTCATAATGACTTCCCGAGTATATCTTTGGCGAGAATCAAGTTCCGCCTCCTAGGAAATGACCCATAAGTAAAAGAAGCCACCAGTGAGACGTCCTCTTAATGGTAGCACATATCTTAAAATTGTTTATGTGCGATACTGGTGCTAGAGATACTTTTTTTTGGGCATATTTTTGTTTTAGATTTAGGCATAACTTTTCAAAGTCTATTATATAAATGATAATCTTAATGCAATCCATTCAAATTTGAGCATCTTTTAATCAGAAGAAAAGTAAAACCACCATGCTAACTAGTGAACTCAAATACCATGGTTTTATCAAGATAGTGCCTTTGATTAGATCGTGTTTTGCAATTACAACACAAAAATAATTGATTATCAAGTTATTCAAACCTAATTAAAGTAAATGAGCAAAAAAAGAGTAGAAAATTGCCTAAAAAGCATGATGATAAGTTCTTCCTCTTCTTTTTATTTCTTTTTTTTTTAATTTTAAAAGGACTAATGATCAAAACTATAGAAAATAGACAATCTTTTTGTTGGCCTACACTATCTACATCCCCATACAAAGGCTCCGAATTCTAGGAGGCACTGAAGCCCACTCTAAGATACAAAACAGGAAACTTTTTTGAAAAATTTTGTTCAAGATTTTATAATTTTTCTCTCTCCCATCCCCATACTTAAAGTTAACATTGTCCTCAATGTTAAAAAAAATATGAAGAACGAAATAGTAGGTGAGAGATACTTCCCAAGTTTGAGGATTGATTATTTGATGACAAATGTTGTAATAAGGTTACCCCCAAACTCGTTTTAAAAATACATATTTGAACAAAATGTACAGAAACATGAGAAAATAAAATTAATGAAAGGAAAATAAAATAAAAGAAGGAAAAGAACACTTGGGTTGCCTCCCAAGAAGAGCTTAAGTTATAGTCGTTAGCTCGATTTTCTGACAGTGATCTATCCCATGTCTTGAAGGAGAACAGAGTTTCCTCCATCCACCCTCAACGACCATTTCCTTTCATGTATCTTCTTTAGACCCTTCATTACGCGACCACCTCCACCTTCTCTAATAATGGGATTCCTGAGCTTAATGTGCCATAACTCGAATTTTCTTTTTCGACCTTTTTTGCATTTTTTGCATTTTTTCACTGAGACATCCATGGTTCCAAAAGCCTCTGACCATGTTGGACAAGCTCAACATTCTATTTCGATCACTGGTGGTGGTGGTTCGGTCAGGATAGGTTTGGTCATCGATGGAGATGGGTCAATCAAGGCGATTATGTCACATTGAGGTGGTTTTTCTAGTGTGTCTTCTTTCCTCAATGCTATGGCATTAGTTTGCTCCCCCTGGTCAGTGACGGTATTGCTACGCAAAGAATCTTTAGACCTCTAAGAAAATTCCTCTATTATAGTCCCTACTTGAGATTCTAGATTTTGTACGGAGGCCCTTTGGCTTTTTAAAACTCCCTAAATGTTTCTTCTAAGTCGTATTTCTTTTCATGATATGGATAAGCAGGTCACCAAGGTGCTTCATGATGGTTCCAAGAAAAGTTAGAAGGGTCCTTTCATTCTTGACTATAGGTGCTAGAGTAGGGATTGTACTAGTGTTGGCTATAATTTGACATGTAGCTTTCTTGTTCAAAATCCCATGAGGAAAAGCTATTACCCATTCGGCATTCTATACTAGCATGGTTACCTTCAGAAAATTCACATCTACGAGCATGAGCAAAACACAATTTACAAATTGTTAATAACTTCAAATGAGTACTAAAACTAGGTGGTATCAATATCACTCGACTAAAAACAATCCCCAGCAACGGTGCCAAAAACTTAATGCTTAACTTGGTCTATGCTTATCAAGTGCACTAAGTCATATCAAGTAATAAAGAATGAGTAGAGTATCATTCCCATGAGGATTGTTATCAAGTTAGTACCGAAATTAGTAGCTCTAATGCTATTTGAAAGACCGAAAATTGAGGTTTTTGATATGAAATAAAATAAAATAAAAGGAAACTAAAACTGTTCACTAATTTTTATCTAAAATTTACTGATTATTTGTTAGATTTTATCAATTAATAAGGTCCAAGGCATCCGATTTCACCTAGTTGAATTAATACGGGTTTCTATTCTTGATAATCGTGCTGTTATTTCATGTCGATGGTTGAAAACCTAAATTACTAAATATTCTCTCTCGAGTAACATTTAGCATACTTTTTTACATATCAACCCATCACTCTAGTGCATGAATTTAAATAAGAAAAAAGTTTTAAAGATCCATGATTTTCACTTAAAACCACACAAATCGCGTTAATCTCTCTCGAGCATTCGCTCAATTTGTGGTGCTTATCACCTTAGCAATCATCATAAATCTCCTCTCAGACTCATTATGAATCATTGTAGGCTTTAAATAGTGATCAAGCAGTAAAAACTCCTGAAGAACAATAATAAACAATTCAACAAACTACCCAGATGGTGGGCTCTAAAAAATATTAAACTTGAGGAAAGAAAATTTTCAAAAAAAAAAATTTCTCTTCCACTAGATCTCCAAAAGTCAACACTTTTGGAAACCTTTAATCTTTTTTTTTATGCCAAAGCTTTGAATTCGACGTAGGATTCACGTACAACTAACAAAACGCACCGTTTAGTATTAAAAAAATTAAAAACACCGCGTTTTATCTCGCCCCTGAACCCCCACGTCAGTGCATGCGACGAGGCAGCACGTGAATTGCCCGCCTGGTTCGTCCATTTGAGAAGGGGCAAATCATGATGATTTTTCTGTGATTTTGCTTTTTTTTCATTTCACTTTGTTTACCACATATAAAAATTTATTATATGATTTTAATTTTTAAAAATTATTTTATTTTATAATTTTTAACTTTTACTCATCTCATGAAGAATGTTTGGCAAAATTAAATTTACGCATGATCCCCTACTTCAAATTGCTCCAATACAAGAAAACAAGAATAATAATAACTCCAAGAAAACTGATAAAATAGAGACCTAGCTGCCTTCTATGCAATGACCTCAAACTGCTAGGACAGTGGGTTCCGAAAAATATAAAACTGAGGAAAGAAATTTTTCAAAGAAACATTTTGTCTCCAATTAGGCCACATAATCCACTTAGAACAAATATGTAAATTATGGTCTAAGAACTACACCCATCTCATTGATGTTAACTAAAAAGAAAATCAAATGAAACTTGCGCGCTCAAATACACAAATTTAACAAGGCAACAACTGGAACTTTGATTTTATTTATTAATAAAATAAATTTCAGGACAAATTTGGATTTCGAAGACACTAGTCCTAACAATCTTCCACTTGTCCTAAATCCAAATTACTATGCACTTTTTACCCATCACCTCTATGTGTGATCCAAAGATCTACTAAGTCAAAGTCTTGGTGAAGTTAATTACTCTACTTGAACCAACATACATTTTTTGCTGCTTTTAAAGCTGTAATATATGCAGCCTCTATGGTGAAGTCTGCGACACAAGACTGCTTAACGCTCCCCAAACTCATAACTCCTCCTCCAAGGGTAAAGATTTATAACAAATTTCGAACATCTAGCATCTCTATATGACTAGAAGTCTAAATCAGTATAGCCAACTGGAACCAGCTCATCACTCTAAAAGATCAGCACATAATCTCTAGTTCTCCTCAAGTACTTGAGAATATGCTACATTGCCACCCATTGCATCGGACCCAAGTTAGACTGATACCTACTTACTATACCAATAACATAGCAGATATCTGGTCTGGTGCACAACATGACACACATGAGGCATCCCACGGCCAAAGCATATGGAGCATTCCTCATTTGCTCCTCCTCTTGAAGTGTCTTAGGACACTACTCTAAAAAAAGAGGGACTCCATACCTAAAAGGGAAAAGCCCTTTCTTAGAGTCCTCCATGCGACACCTTAACAACATCTTTTTAAAATAAGTGGCTTTGGAAGGGCCCAACATCCTACGCTCATGATCTCGCAAAAGCTTAATCCCAAGAATATAGTGGGCTTCTCCTAAGTCCTTCATAACGAACTGCCTTGACAACCAAATCTTCACAGCTTATAACACCCCTACATCATTCCCAAAGATTAGTAAATGACATACAATACTAAGAAAGTCACTACTTTCTCTTGATGTCGTTTGTACATGCATGGTTCATTAGCCAATTGCTCAAAAGCATAAGATTTGATCACTTCATTGAATCTAATATTCCATGAGCGTGATGCTTGCTTCGGTCCATATATGGACTTCTTTAATTTGCATAGCATATGCTCATGATTTTTGCTAAAAAAACCGTCTGATTGTACCATATAGATGTCTTCTTCAAGATGACCATTCAAAAAGGCCATTTTGACATCCATTTGCCAAATCTCATAATCATAATGAGCTACAATGGATGGGAGTATCCTTATGGACTTTAGCATGGCTACTGGTGAGAAGGTCTCATCATAATCAATTTCTTCCTTTTGGGTAAATCCCTTAGCAACCGTTCTTGCATGTAAGGTCTCAACCTTCCCATCCATTCCTCTTCTAAACCCATTTACGACCAATGGGCTAAATGCCAACAAGTGCCTTTACAAGATTCTAGTTCTGATTAGAATGCATAGATCCTATGTCATATTTCATTGCTAAGACCCACAGGTCAACACACAGGTCAACATCATTGTCTTTAATTACCTCACTGTAGCTAAGAGAATCAGATTCAGTGTCACGGTTAGCCATTAAGGCTCCCGCCATGAACCTGTTAGTTTCCCTAACAATCCTCCCACTACGCTTAGGCTCTCATGTACTTAGAACATTCTCGACTCTATCAGTAGGTGCATCTAATGCATCCAATGTGTCTCAAGTTGTGTCAGCTGCTCAGAATTAACGTCATTTTCTTTTAATTCCTCTAACACTACTCTGCTTTTGCTTTTGTAGTCTACTACAAAATCCTCCTGTAAACATTTCGCATTTACATTTGGAAAAACCCTTTAATTAAGAGGACTATAGAAAATACCACCCTTGTTCCTTTGGGATAACCCCAAAAGAGATTGGTAAAGTAGCATGACTCATCATGGACCTTACCATCTCTAATAACGTCCTATTCCTTCTTTATACAACAACATTCTGCTACGGTGTACCTAGAGCATATAGCTGAGATCTTATCCCATTTTCAGTTAGGAGATCCAAAAACTCTCTCAAAAGATATTCTCCACCTTGATCTGATTGCTTTCCAACTTCAGTTGTGTACTCTTTGAACTTTTCAAAAGAGTTCGACTTATGTCTCATTAGGTCAACATATCCAAACCTAAAGCAACCATCAGTGAATGTGATGAAGTACTCATACCCCCCCCCCCCCCCCCCCCTCTCTCTCTCTGGCCTGAACCTTCATTAGTCCACATACATCTGTGTAAACCAGCTCAAGCAAGTCACCGCCCCAATTGCCTTTACTCTTAAAGAAAAACTTGGTCATCTAACCTTTTATACAGGATTCGTAGACTGGTAATGACTTCAAGTTCAAAGGTTCTATCTGTCCATCTTTTGCTAGTCTTTGGATCCTGTTTGAATTAATGTGACCTAAACATTGGTGCCATGTGCAGGCATTATTCCTTTCAGGTTGTTTTCTCTTAGGAGAATGAACAAGTGAGCTTGTGTTACATTCATTCAAACAAACATGAGAATTTTGATCAGGAAATAACATAAACAATCCATCAATGCATGTACCTGTGCAAATAAACAATTTATTTCACATAATAACATGTTCACAACCAAAATTAACTGAATAACCATTATCCACTAATCGAGACACATAATTCAAATTCCTGCGCAATGCAGGTACAAACAAACAATCCTTTAAAATCAAAACTTTACCACTCAAGACTCAGCTAACATCTCCTAATCCTAAGACTGCTACTCTTGTACCGTCTCCAACGGTTAGGTACAGCTCCCCATCATGCAGCCTCCTGGTTGGCCTAAGCCCCAGTAACATATTGCAAATATGGTCAATTAAACCTGAGCCCACACACCAGGAACCTAGTAGACTCTCAACTACGTATAACTCAACTAGGTGAGATATCACCATACTTTCACCAAATGGCTTAGTAGTCTTTGCAGGAAGAGTAGCTATGTACTTCGTGCAGTTCCTCTTCTAGTGGCCAGTCTTCCCGCAAAAAAACAAAAAAACAAAAAAAAAAAAACACTTTCTTTTTGCTAGCTTCTTTATGGACTTGGTTGCTACACTAGCATCTGACTAACTCATTAGCCTTATGCCAGCATTCATAGCATTCTTTAACAGCAGTTGTAAAAATTTTTAGTAGGCACCATGGGTCGAGCATTAGTGAAAACAAACTTATGACCCTGATGTATTAACACTATGTCCAAATTCATATTCCAGGTGAAGTAATTCAGTCTAATTAATTTCAGAATTGAATGAAGTGCACTAGTCACAGCCATTTTAAAACGCTATAAATGTAAACAATTGTATGACTATCTAATATGAGTCATGTGTAATGCAGTAACATCTATTCTTTTATTTTAGCAAACACAATAAGTCAGGTATCCAAAAAACTGTACTATCATGCATGCCATGATGACCCAAACACACAACTCCTTACTCCTCGGCAGTGGGGTCGTACGAAATTAGTTTGGGTGAGAACTATTTACAATTAACATGTTTTCTTGTCGCTCCTGCTAAACATGATTAACTCACCATCTTATCTTAGTCTCTGACATAACACAATAGAGATCCTTGGGGAGGCTAATGTATCATGCTAATCAAGTGTAAACCACTACCTAAACCTCAATGCAAATACATGTAATACTCCATGACTGCATGGTCGAATCACTTCTTTGCACTTTAGTTTATCCTAATACAAGTCTAACTCTGCAACCTGCAAATCAACATCCTCCGCCAGGAGGTCAATCGATCTACTACCGTGCTACACCAGTAATGGAGATCGTGAGGTTTCAACAATTGAACTTCTCTCCCACTTGATTTTTATAAACTAGTAGTTTTTAATTAACTTGCATTTACAACTTAGATTATCTCATAATCTCCTCTAGAATCTTATTTTAAAAATGAAATTAACTAATAAAATTAATTAATTATTTTTTTTAAACAGTACCAACTTACAACTTAAAGTATCTCATAACCTACTTTAGAATCTCATTGTAAAAATAAAATTAACTAATAAAAAATTAATTTTTTCATTATTATAAAAAAAAGTATTAATGTCTACACGTCTCCAAAAAAATTTTAAATAAAAATTGCTGGCATCAGTACCGTGTCAGCACTGATGTCAGTATCAAGTAAAATTTTTTAATTAAAAATAAATAAAAAATTAATTAAATCTAATCCCATTAGATCAATTTACCCGATTTCGTAAATCTTGATTATGAATGCACAATCTCATCATACAAACAACATAAGTGAAAATTTTAATTAATATACATTGACGAATCTGAATTAAAGATTAATTCATTAACGGCTTAAACAATTTAAACCGTCGCTTCTCTATTTTACTAAAACGCAACTCTATTTATTTCGATCTTATTATACCTATTTATGTATATTATGATTCTAATCAGAGGCTAGCTCTGATATCAATTGTTGGGACAAATTTATAAAATTTTCCCTAATTTGATAAAGTTAACGCAGTAGCGGAAGGGTTTTAAATTTTTAATTTTAAATCTAAGGTTGATTTAAAATTCCTCATTTTAAATATGTAGATTTAAATTCCTACATTAAATCTACAAGCCTCTACTCTAATATATTCATAATAATTACATGAACTATAACTAGCACAATAAGAAAATTATAAATAAATAGAAAAGCGAAACTAAAAGAGAAGGACAGAAGAATACCTGGAATTGCTCTAATGCAATAAAACCAAAATAATAATGACTCCAAGAAAGCTAAGAAAACCAAGACCCAGCTGCTTTCTTTGCAATGACCTCAAAAAGCCTGGAGAGTGGGTTCCAAAAAATTTTAAACTGAGGAAAGAAAATTTTCAAAGGTAACTTTTCAATCTAATTAGGTCTCTGAAAGTCAACACTCTCAGAAACCTTGAATTTTTGGAATTCTGATTAGATGCCAGACCATGAAATCGGTAACCCTATTTATAGTAGGATACCAAATGAAATCATGCTGAAAAACTAATGTGGGATGCGCAGATCAGTTGTAAAACTATCATGATTCTAATAGTTGAGGCTTATGGAAGTGAGTATGAATTAGTCAAGATGGTAATAAGTAGTAATGAGTCTTAATATTGTCATGTATTAGGCTTGTTAGTAGGTAGTTAATTAGTAATTGTCAATGTAAGTCAAGTGGTAGTTAAAATAGGTCAATCTTGGAGGCTAAGGAGGGAAAGTCGGTTAAGATGGATGGTCCAAATGCAATGTATCTAGCTTAAGTGAGTCTTAGCTTGAGATTAATATAAATAGGTGAATCTTTCATTGTAAGCTCATAACTTTGATGAAATACCAATATCTTTTAGATATTTCTTCCTTTCTTGCTTTTATTCACTTCTTTCTTATCGCAAATTCTTCTATCCCTAGGTCATGACTCGAGTTTGATCTCGGGTCATGACAAAAACACAACATTTCGCATAAAAAAAATCCGGAACGCGGTGTTTTGTCATGCGCTCAACCACCTGTCACTGTGTGCCACGTGGCGGTACGAATTGGTCTTCCATGAGGCACGCGAACAGCCACAGGGGACGCCAATCCCATGATTCGTTCGATGGAAAACACATGGATTGCCACTGCATAAACGGGATTTTCATTTTTTTTGTTTTTTTTTTGTTTTGCTTCGTTTCCCATATGTAAAAATTCATCTTATGAATTTTTATTTTCAAAAATTATTTTATTGTATAATTTTCAATTTTTTTTTTATCTCGTGAATAATGTTTGGCAAAATTAAATTTACTCATCTCATAAATTCAATAATATTTTTTTATAGCAATAAAAACAAAGGCTTACATAGGGACCTCAATGATAATTTAAATCCAGCACCAAATGGGTTAAATTAATTACTATCTCTTAATAAAATTTACTTATATTCCACTAAATAACTCCCACTATACTTTAAACTTAAATCTGTTACTCAATAATTCCCAAATAGATTGTATTGATGACAACTACCCCTCCATTAGATGTCCATGACAAAAAATAACTCTAACTAATACCATTATTTTTCTCATAGCTTATCTAATAGTTCCTGACTCGTCCTTTTCTAAACAATTCATTTATCCTTGAATAAATTCACAGTGCATATTCCAAATGTCAAACGCTTGGAACACTTTGACCAAAGATTCCGCACTATTCAAATACTTGCGAATAAACTAAGGGGACATCTATTACTTATAAGAGACAGTAGATTATGTACGTAATACCTGATCCTTGTCACAGTTCACACCGCTACCCAGTGTACGTGGGAATTCAGTCATTTGTCTAGATCGCACTTATAGTACACCAAAGCAACAAAAGTCCAGAATACTCTTAGGATTTGGAGTCGTTATTCAAACAGTACAACATGAATCACTCATCTCCGATAGTAGTCTGGAAACAAATAACTCATATGGTCCAACTCAGTGTATCAATCTTACTAAACACGCCAACATAACGCTTTTAGATCACTATCCACATGACCAAGACAAGTCATCTAAAATGTCCTGTTATAATCTTAGCATACAAGTGGTCCAAACTTGTCCTTGACTACAAGTTTTTCAAACAACAATCCATATCATTTTTTTCCAAGTCTATCTGTGCGGTTAATCTCATGAACCACTTAGACCAAACATGAAAATTGTAGTCTGAGAACTATATCCAGCTCATGGATGTTACTAAAAAGAAATTCACATGCAACATACACATTCAACGATACAAATTTAACTAGGCAACGATTGGAACCTCGATTTTATTTATTAATAAAATAATGTTTACATAACAAATTTGGATTTCTAGGACTTTTATCCTAACTATTTGATCCTGCTTTGGGCTAAGAACTGGTGAAATCGTAAGAGAGCGATGGTGTCCTCTCGAGGATGTAAGCTCTGGTTTATGGCTTCGACAGCAGATTCACCTACAATATAAGGCAAGTGAATGGAATGTTGTTGCCGATATGGTATTTCGTACAATGTGGCATGCGCCACAGAATGGAATGATGTATTATACTACAGTTCGGCCAAAGGAAACCATTTACTCCACCCAAGAGGTGTCGTACATTCCATACATCGCAAATATGTCTCAAGACAAGGTTGAGAACTTCAGTTTGACTGTCGGATTGTGGATGATACGAAGATGACAAACTCATCTATGTGCCAAGGTGATTAAAGAGCTCTTACCACAAAGCACTCGTGAAAATCATATCTCGGTCACTAATAATACTACCCGGCATGCTGTGAAGGTGGTAAATCTCAATGTCTTAGGTTGATAATGCAACCCCTGAGAAAATAGGGAATCTAACTATGGTTAACCAAGGTGCTACTCACTTGGATTTGGGCCATAGTGCAACCTATGGGGTTGCTGGCCCGTTAACCTAGGGTTATATTTTTGGCTTCAAGGGACCTCACGCTCAATGCTCAGGTCACGCCTATCCCTAATAAAGAGGGCACATCCATCTACACCCTCCTCGTGCTATTGAGGCCGCCTCGAGGCCTAATTAGAGCCTCGGAGTAGGTGCGCAAGGGCAAGTTCCCAATACTGAGGACCACTATCATTCCACAAGGCCTCTTTCTACATATGAGATTGGGGGTTTTAAGTCCTCAAGATCAGACCTTGGGGATTAATCAGGTAAGGATGGCCCAACAGCTTTTTAATGAGGTGTGCCTTCAAGCATGCCACATATCTAGGGATCTGTTGGTACATACTTCATGGCCAATTAACCAAATGACCAGAATAATCAAGGGCGTCACTACCTTGCATGTGTGGGACAAAATTCGTTCCCACATCCAATTGTTATGGGAGCCTAGGGTATCCAGCAAATCCTGCTCAAGCTCCTCAATCCCTTGGGGGACAACAAAAAGTGCATAACCATATGCCAACCTACCCATCCAAGACTGATTAGCCATTCTTATTGAGCAAATATATGGGCCAGACCTCAAAAGGTTTAATAGACCCCTTTATAGTAAACCGTACCTTGACTATATTCATAAGGCCTACCCTTTCTCTCGATGATATAAAATCCCCTAGTTTACCTTTACTTAGGAGAAGGGAGCGTATCGCTTCTCGAGCATTTGGCAAGATTGAACTGTCAATGCAGGGAAGTAGCTGACAAACCGTACTTGAAACTTAGGTTGTTCCCTAGTTCTTTGATAGGGACTACCTTTCAATGGTACATCAGCTTACCACCTAATTCTATTTACAATTGGGATGACACAGCTTGACAATTTCAAGCCCAATTCCCAAGAATGGAACCAGGAACCTCTATGTCAGACTTGGCTCGAATGGAGATAAAATCTTGGTGAATGTATAGAAGATTATATTAATCGGTTCAAAAGAGCAAGGTCAAAATGCATAGTCGCTCTCCCTAAGTTTGAATATGCCAAGTTAGCTTTAAACAACTTGGATATTGAGTTTGGGAAGAAGTTTAAAGGATCAAACTTCACAACTCTCCTTCAGTTTACAGAGTGTGCCGCTAGGTATGAGGCTGTGTTGAAAGAAGAAAGCCTCAAGAAAAATAGCACTTATGGAACCTACATACATGGCATGACTGACAAGGAAGAAGATTCTCCATATGATGTTGAATACATCAAAAGACCTCCTATGGTTTGTAATCCTTTGGTAAAGAAGGATATCAAAGCCAAGAAATCAAATAAGTCCCAAGACTTGAGAAAGTACTCATTTGACCTCTTAAGAGCCGACATTATAATTGATTGGCTTAAGGCAAACAGTAAGCTCAAGGCTAGATGAAAACATAGGAAACCTGGCCCTAATGCACTAAAGGGGAAGGTATACTATAAATGGCATGATTCATTCACTCACTCAACAAAGAACTACGTAATCTTCATAAACATAATTCAAGATGCCATTGAGGCAAGGGAATTAATTTTCCCTGGAGAAGGATAGATCGTAATGATAAAGATCCTTTCCCTAATCCTGTACAAGAGAATGTAATAGACACAATCATGCCTTGAGATATTTATGTTGACAAAACTGATTGTAAACTTCTTTGAAGGATGAGTGAAGATAAGAACGTTGGCTTCTTGTTTGACAAACTGCTAGATCAAGGGGCAATCAGGTTCTCAGAGACTTTAGTTGAGTTACGATATGAATTCTACAAATAGCATATCATGGCAGAGCATCCAATGCATGATTGTGCCACCTTTGAGAGGTTCCTGAAGAAGCAACTAGAAAAAGCGACCATTTTTTTCTCAAGAGAAGAGGAGTCAATCATGGGAATATCCACCAACAATCACTAGCAAACTTTCTTTGCCACCAAGAATGAGGTAATGTGAAGGTTTATGTGCCTCACTCATGATCATTGCAGAGATTATGGTCACAAGTTGATATATGAAATGGAGAAGCTGGGATTGTATCTTGGAAGAGCACCAGCAGCCTCGTAAAAGGCCTTGTTTGCTGGACCAACTCATGGTCTCACTTCGAAGGCTCGACTAATCATTAGGGTTGAGCATCCGAAGAGGAACCCAAAACAGCACTTATGTGAAGTGGGCAACAATCAGGGACCATGACAATCTGGACAATGACCCTCAGGGGTTCGCTTTGGTAATGTGTGGAAAAGAAACCAGATCAAGCAAGAAAATGCTAGCTCTTCTAACCATACACGAACTCAAAAGAGAAGGTTGCTTCGTAACAAGGCAGCAAGACGAAGAGCTTTACTTGATACTTGTTTGGCTAAGAATTATAGTGTGGAAGACAGAGGCTATGAGGATAAGTATACTAAACCAATGGATCTCAAGGATCCAAAAGGTAAGGCAAAACCTTTAGATACTAATGCAAAGGTGAGCCATGTAAGAAGCTCAAGAGGTGGGATAGTTTCTCGTGTTCAAAAGGAAAATAATTTTGGTGGGACCAGCTTGCTAAGAATTCTTGGACTCGAAGAACATCTGACAATGAGGAGGACTACTGTCCCCTCAGTATCAATCTAGTGGAACCTCTTAATAGTGTCAATCCAACATGTTTGATATAAAGAATGACTTCCACGAGGAAGAATTCCCAAGAAAATGGCGGAGTCTAAGACCCCTGAGGTTGAACTAAAAGATCAACCTCAAGACCAAGACATGCAAATCAATGATAGTCCAGGAAAGGAGACTAACCAGGGGATCCATATATAATTTGGGTCACTCCTTGAATAAGCTGATGTCAGAACTGCCTTCCTCTTTCTTTTAGAGATTATGGAAACCAAGACACAGGGGATCCTTGAAGGGGATGTAATAACAGCAGACGAAGATCTAGGGTGGAGCACGTAGCTGAAGTGACAGTACCCCAAAGGTAATTCTGATCCATTGTCTTTTAAAGTTAAAGTCTCCAACATCCAAGTCAAGTGATAACCTTCCTAAAGTGATGAAGATGATGTTTGGGGGTCCTACTTCCTCCAACAACAAGCCTCTATACATCATTGCCAAATTTGATGGCATTTTGGTAAATAGAATCTTAGTGGATAATGGCGCAGCTGTCAATGTTTTGCCTTCATACTTGTTGGGGGATTATTGGTAAATCTCGGCATGACTTGATAACTTCACATATGGCAATTTGTGGTTTTTATAGGGCCAATACCAAGGCTTAAGGGGTTATCCCAATCAAATTGACTGTTGGCAAATTGAGTAAGCTTACAGCTTTCTTTGCAGTGGATACCACCTCAAGGTACAATGCCTAGATTGGGAGAGATTGGCCACAAGCCAACTATTGTATCCCTTCTTCACTCCACCAGTTGTTAATCTTTTGAAACTATGACAAATATGAGGTTATTATTGCAAATGACAAGTCATTCATGGCTTGCTCCAACTTCATTAAGGCAAAATTCTATGAGGATGGTGCGGGACCATTAGATTTGAGAAGGACCACTCCTCAAATTGTCCAGCATGAAGAGCTTACAGCAATCCCTAAGAGTCCACTCACTGAAGCTAAGGTTGATTAACTTCAAGTGGAGTCTAATGGCTCTGACTTCTGGGGATGCATGAGAGCCTTTCTTAATGAAGGGGACCTTCAAGGCTTGCAAGAAGCCACATGGAGGGAAGCTAACCCTTCCAAATAAGCACCCCAAGGGCCATCTCCTCAGCCATTACGAAGCTAGTGGCTTAGTGTGCTAAGGATCAGTTATGGGTAGAGCAGACCTTTTTTTTTTATTAATGGCTTTAAAGTCCAGCTAATACAATGAAAAGAGTTGAGTTATCTAACTTAAGAGTGGCACTAGCTAGAATGGAGGACTTGAAAGCTAAATTTCAGGACCCTCTCCTTTAGGTTAACTTACATTCAGTAGAATACCCAAGGCCTACATATGTGAGTGCTCTACTTTCTAAAGAGCAGAGGAAGCAGCACACAACCATGCTTCTTGAGTTCAAGGACTGCTTCTCATAGGATCACCATCAGATGGTTGGCCTACATAGAAAAGTGGTTAAGCATAGGCTACCTATCAAGCCAACCTCGAGGCCCACAATTCAAGCCCAGAGAAGAATGTCCCAAGAGGTGATAAATCTGGTCAAAGAGGAAATTGAGAGACTCTTGAAGGCCAAATTCATTAAAATAGCCGGGTATGTTGAGTGGTTGACAAATATCGTTCCAGTTATCAATTCAGCCTTAAGGCATGTGTTATTATCCTTTATGGATGGTTATTACGAGTATTACTAAGTCATGATTGCCTCCGAAGACACCCACAAAATTGGACTTAGATGTTCTGGCTCAATAGGGAAATTTGAATAGGTGGCCATGACAATTGGATTAAAGAATGCTAGTGTCACCTACCAAAGCGCCATGCTCATGATCTTTCATGACCTCATTGGCAAGACCATGGAAGTCTACATAGATGATATCATGGTTAAGCTGAAGTCCCAAGTTGAACACTTGGAGGACTTGAGAGGTGCATTCCTTCAAATGAGGAACCACAACCTCGAAATAAACCCACTAAAAATGTGCCTTTGGAGTTTTTGCTGGGAATTTCCTAGGCTTCTTGGTATAGCAGAGGGGGGTTGAGGTTGATATAAACAAAGCTAAGGCCATTCAAGCAATCAAACCACCTTCAAGTAAAAAGCAGCTCCAATGCTTCTTGGGGCAGATTAATTTCCTAGGACATTTATTTCAAATGTCAAGGAAAGCCTAAAGTCTTCTCTCCATTACAGAGGCTCAAGTCTTAGAAGGACTTCAAACGGGAGGAGCCACACCAAGTAGCTTTTGAGGCCAGCAAGGATATCAGGCCACCTGTGTTGGTTCCACCAAAGCAAGGCAAACCGTTGAAGATCTATGTCTCTACTTTTGATGAGTCAATTGGATGTCTGCTTGTACAAGACAATGAATAGGGGTGTGCACAGGCTTTATTCTATCTAAGCCGTTGTTTAAATGAGTGTGAAATCAAGTAGTCTTCCATTGAGAAATTGTGTCTATCCATGTATTACGTGTCTGTAAAATTAAGACATTACTTTTTAGCATTTACCATCTATGTAGTTGCTCAGATAGATTTCCTTAAATATATGTTTGATAGACCCTTAATGACAGAAAGATTAAAGAAGTGGAATATTGCTCTACTTCAGTTTGAATTAATTTATGTATCACAGAACTCAATAAAGGGTCAAGCTCTAGCAAACGTCTTAGCTGAGCACCCAAATAATCGAACCAAATTAGTCCATGAGCCAGGTGAACTCTTGGTAATTTAAATGGCCCCTTGGAATTATATTTTGATGGATGAAGGACCAAATCATGTGCCGAAGTAAGGATTGTGATTGAATCCCCTACTAGGATCATCACTAAGCTTGTTGTTACCCTGGTAGGCATGTGTTCTAACAATATGGCTAAATACAAGGCATTCATTATTAGCCTGCAAACTCTCATAGATATGTGAGTCCCTAATATAGTTGTAAGAGGCGCTTCACAATTGGTGGTTTGCCAAGTAAAAGGGGAATTTCAATTTTTGATCAACACCTCGAATAAGTATATCTCAATGGAGCAAGGTTTGTTGAGTAAGTTTGATGGTGTTCAGTTTGAACATATACCTCGAGAATAGAATAAGGCAGCCAATGATCTGGCCCAATTAGCTTCTGGGTCAAATTTCCCAGGATGTCGTGTGAGGAAACTATGATCATCAAGGCCAAGGTCGTAGACCATGACATTGAGATCACTGAGTCATTTACCACTGAAAGCAAAGTAACTACAAGTGAACGCTTAGATTGCTTTGATGCACAACAAGTTGAGATAAGTCAACGTGAGGATCGGAGGAAGCCCCTGATGGATTACTTCAGGAACTCTCATGACTATGTCAAAGACAGAAAAATGTTAATGAGAGCTCATAGATACCATCTGATGATGAATCTGGAGAGCTATACAACAAGGATGCTAGTGGAGTGCTTCTCAAGTGTCTAGACTTAAACGAAGCAATATTAGTAATGGTTAGAGCCCATGAAGGAATCTTTGGACATTTGGCTGGGAATAAGATGTATTAGCTCATCAGACGTTATGGCTACTACTGACCATTAATGTCAGATGACTATATCAAATATGCCAAAGGGCGCAAAGCATGCCAAAGGCATTGACATGTACCAAGGATCCCTACAGGTGAGATGCATGCAATTGATAAACCATGGCCATTTCGAGAATGGGCAATAGATATTATAGGAGAGATTAGTCCTCCTGCTAGAAAGCAATATTCATACATTCTTCTGGCCACAAACTATTTTACAAAATGGGTGGAAGCTAAGCCATATAGGAACATCAATCAATAGGATGTGATTAAATATATTAAAGAATATATCCTATGTTGGTTTGGAATCCATGAGACCATAACTATGGACCAAACTAAAGTCTTTAATGGGTTTGAGGTTGAGGAGTTTACCAAGAGTTTCAATGTTGAAATTTTGAACTCAACACCTTACTATGTCTAAGAAAATGGTCAAGTTGATTCTACCAACAATATATTAAAGGCCAAATTAAGAAAATGATTGAGGATAATCCTGGGAGGTGGCATGAACTGCTCCTTGATGCACTTTGGGCTTACAGATCGTCAAAACATGATGTAACTAGGTCACTTCCATTTAACATATGGCTATGATGTTGTACTTCCAATGGAAGTCGCAATTCAGTCTATTAGATTGGCTCATCAAGGGAGGTTTCTGAACTTAAATACGAGTAAGCTATGATGGACGAATAAACTAACTTAGATCAAATTAAGCTTGATGCTCTTCATAAGTTGGAAAAGAAAAAGAAAAGAGTGGCTGAAACCTATGACAAAAAGGTCAAGCTAAGGTCCTTTGACTTAGGGGACTTAGTCTGAAATGTGGTTTTTCCCATTGGCTAGAAAGACCGAATCTTTAAGAAGTGGTCTCCAAATTGGAAAGCTCCATTCAAAGTCATAGAGGTATTTAGAGGAAATGCTTACTTACTCCAAGATCTGAAAGGAAGAACTCACTCTAGGGCCATTAATGAAAGGTTCCTTAAGAAATATGTGCCTATAATTTGAGATTCTAACAAGAAAGTTCTTAATTTTAGATTTCCTGAGTTGTGAGCACAATTTTAGTATCAATGTCTTGAGGATCAACATAATGATCCTTAAGTAATTGAAATAATAAGCTTGTAAAAGGAACTACCAAACTGAGAGACGTATTGGAACAAAATACGTGTTTCATTAATGATTTCAAAGAAGTACATGGCAATTAGAAGCAATACAAGTAAGTCACTTGTGTGGCCTAAAGCTTCTACACAATCTCAAAAAAGATGAGTCTGAATCGTAACTAAGGAATCCTCTATGGATGTTAACTAGCTCGTGGCTTCATTCAGCTGTTGGTCCACTGAGATGGCTTCTTCTTGAAGGGTTTGTTGATCTTTCTGGGCCTCTATTGCTACTTTTTTGAGCTTTCCAACTCTTAAGCCTTGAAGGGTATGTTGTTGTCTGATAGATGTAAGTTGACCCCTAAGCTGGCTCAATTATTGCTCCAAGCTATGGACTTGATCTTCTAGGACCTTGGTATCCTAAGCTTGCAAATTATGAAAATCTTTGGCTTCTTGAAGTTCTTAAAAAAGGATCTGCAAACGTCCTAGGCTAGCTGAGCGTTCAAGGTTCCTGATAGTTTCCTGACACAGCCGCTTCTATTGATGAAGTGTTGGGACCTCTTGAAAAATTCTAATAAACACTCGCTCCAACACCATGATCTCCTTAGCAACATTAGGTTCTTCTTTTAAGACCGTCACAAGGGAAAGAGCTTCTTAACATATGGCTTCCTCAGCCAAGAGAGAATAAGAAGATGATCCCCTTGCCTCTAGAATCTCAAAGAGACTTTTTGGTCCAATTGCTGGAAGGCCAGTCTTTCACTTACCCCAGGCTTTTCTAGAAGAGATGAAATCCTTGCTGATTTAGCAGGAGTGATCCTTGGTGGGGTGACCAAATTGAGGCAACATCAGAAATGTCAGAATTGAATTTCAACTTTGGAATCAAGCCAAAGTGAGAAAGGTCAATACTCATCTCTAAAACTTCAGTTGGAGGTGTAAAGGGAGCTACTGCGAGTACCTTAGCCGCAGGGACAACTTCCTTAGGGGGAACCATTGAAAAATTATACTTGTTTGTTAGGACCAAGTCATGGTTCAAATATCAAGGATCCATAAAGCAAAGTAAGAGATGATACCTTCGTGAAGCTCCTCAATGGTGATTGAGGGCGTTCCTCGAAGTAGGAATGGAGCCTGAATGAGTTCTTGTCTCACAGGAACTATAGGAGGAGCTTCTCTGGGTAACTCACTAATGAGGGACTCCAAAATTGGAGTGAATCATATCCCCTCCTTCACTAATGCTTGAGCCCAGAGACTTTGTTTCCTTAGGAGACTTTGGCACGTCTTTTAGGTGGAGAGTCTAGGACTTCCACTGTGACTGGAGCTGTTCTTGCCTGGTATTATGCAATGGCGAGTCAAGACAGCTTTAGAGAAGAATAAATAAGGAAAAAACCAATATGGAAAGGTTAATACCTCTAGTTGAGAGACTCTAGCTCTTGTTTTTCTCATGAGCTATAAGATTGGTACTGCCTTGTCATCATCTTCTTCTTCTTCCAGTGCCTGAGCTCCTTGAACCACCAACCTTAGGGACAGGCATGGTAGCTTCTAAAGCATATTCTTCCAAAAGCATCCTGGTAGAACTCCGAGTATTTTTGGAGGTCTCTTGAGTAGCGAAAGCTTTAAAGAAAACAAAACTATGTTAGCATTCTCTCAGTCCACTGGGGGCATATCGGAGCTTCTAAGGCCTGTTATTCACCTTGTTCCGAGAATTCTTAGAGACCCAGGAACACACAGCTCTGCAGTTGAGTGCCTATAAAGGGATGCACAATGTTACTAAACCCCTTTTGTTTTTCTAGGAAGGCTTTTGGAACTTGAAAGTTTACGAAATTAGCGGAGGACCTGGACTACAGGCGAAATCACTTATGACCGCTTTGTAAACCATCGTGGTATAGACCTACGCTACTGTACAACTTGTCATGCATTAACACGGCAAGGGAAAGGCAATTTACATTTTTCCTGTGGGGATGCATTCAATAGGTGTCACTACAACAGCACACAAAGGCATTGTTACCCTTAGAAGAACATGGGATTGTGCACCCAATTCATGCACTATGAAAGGTTGTCCACCCAATTCATGAAGGACAGATTCTTCGTTGGTTCGTAGTACTCCAGGAGGAATACCCACAAGCATAATACCAAATAAGGAAAACCATGGTTTGTCATAAGGGATATCCTCAGAAAGGTCAAAGATTGGTCCTAAGACACATGGGTCAAAGGAACAAGGATCATTCTCAGTCATCCAAAAAAGAACATCCCCGATAGTATTGAGGTTAATGGGGTTTTGGAATCTATCTAAAAGTAATGAAACATCTTATTGAACTAGACGTGTCAATTGCTCTATAGGGCTGTCAGGTTAAGGGAGGGAGATAGAAAGAGCATGGGTAATTTGAGCCATTATTAGTGGTTTGAAGGATTCTAAAAGCCCTAAGGATGAAATTAGCAACAAAGAATGAAGGTTCGAAAGCTGAGAGCAAGTGTTAGAGTGCTTGATCACCATGGAAAGAGAGCACAGAGCGAAAAGTAAAATTTTAAAAGCGCTAACTATCATATTTGTAGACACACGGTAACGAAGAAAGCTAAAACATCAAACAATGCTCTCTCGAGCTCCCTGTAGTCACTGGAGGTCCAATCAAGCAGATTTGTTTTTTACCCGTTGGAAATCTAAAATTACCGATGGCTAAAACGGGGGCATTTGTTTGCATTCCAAACTTGAGCGAGTTAGGACGATACTGTTTTGAGGTAGAACATCATGCATTATCACATGAGGCCATCATTGAGGGATGTTAGGCCCTTGGATGTTAAAACAATGGCGTCTAGAGCCTAGTTGCTTGATGAGTTAAAATCCCTTGAAGGGTATCAACCATTCAAGATTGTTAAAGGGGCAAAGAAGGCTCGAGCTTGAGGGACTTCCCAGAAGGCTGCAAGACATGTAGGTCTAGAGCTCGAGACAGTTGGACCGCAATTCCAGATACTATCCAACGGAACATGGGCCATCTAGAAGGAACTCCAACGAGTTATGCAAATGTGGGGCATACAAAAGGACACTAGAGCGCACAATTTCAGCGCATGATCAACACCTATTCAGCGCCCCAAAGAAGCATTAAGGCAGACGCCGGAAGGAAATGCCGAAGGAATAGGATGTAGCAGCTATTTCTATTTTCTATAAATAAGACATACTATTGTAGTTGTAAAGGGTTGAGAACCACAATACAAACTTCTTCAAGTTTCTTTACAGAACACTTGTGATTTTTACCTAGGAGTGATGTAACTTAGCCTAACTTAGCGTAGCGTAGATTATCTTTGTACTTGCTTTTTTCAAGGCGATACAATACTTCGAGTTTCAGCTATGAACTCTTTATTTTAATCTATTCTCACAATCGACCAGTTGAGAACTGAGGCGTTGCTTTAAGGCTTTGACAGCCAAGGCTTAACCTTGATTGCGTTAGTTTTAACACCAGAGTGACTACTTAATAAGTCAGGTGAACTTAGGTTTGCACTGTTGTTTAAGGGCTTCGACGGCCATGGCTAGACTTTGATTGCATTGGTCCTTATCCAGTAACCCAAATACAGTTTGCTCCACTTTAAGCTGGTCAAACTCTTAACTCTTTTGAGTTATTGTAAGTCAAGGGTGCCAAGCCTAAAAATATGATTAACTCAGGCTTGTAAGTGGACTGCTGAGCTCTTGAGTTTGTCTCCACCCCCCTTTCTTACTTTTAAGTGGTACAAGTAAAGGTCGTTGTGGGCTTTGTGCCGTCATTGTAACTACCACTTAATTTAGGTCCATATCCTTTAATTTTTTTGTCATATATATATATATATATATATATATATATATCAAAAAGGCACAAAAATCTTTAAAAAGCTTCCTTAATTGGAGCATAAGTAAAATCCGCATTAGTTGCAAACCGAAGCCGAATTCACCAAAAGCAACATCCCTTTTCCTCGAGAAGGTGATTGGTTGAGGTTAAACACATGCTGTCTGGAATTCAGTCTTGCTCCCACTTCATTGAGAGTCCCTTTTTGCATATTTGTTTGATTTGTATTTTCAGTGACCACACACACACACTAAGCAAACACTATGGGATTGGGTACTTATTCTTTATTGTGACTTTGTTTAACTTTCGATATTTTATACAAGGCCTTATACTCTCATCTTTTGTTTTCACAAGCAGAATAGGTGCACCCATTGGAGATATACTTAGGCGAATAAACCCTTTGCCTAGCAGTTCCTATAACTGTATTTCAACTCCTTTAGCTCAGCAGGGGCCATCCAATATGGAGCCTTAGAAATAGGTGTGGTTCCTAGCACAAGGTCAATAGAGAAGTCTATTTCTCTATTTAGTGACAGACTGGGAATGTCTTCTAGAAATACATGTGTGAAATCTTTAACAATAATGTCTTCTAACTTAGGGCTCTCTTTGTTGACTTCTCTAACATAACACATATATCCTTTACATCCTTTCCCAATAAGTCTACGAGCTTGCACTGCAGATATTGTGGGTGGGGGTTATGATGGCTACTACCTTGGAACGCAATCTTAGTTTGGCCTAGAATGCAAAATGTCACCTTCTTTGCAAAACAATCAACAATTGCATGATATGTCGCAAGCCAATCCATGTAAAGAATAATGTCAAAGTCATGAATGTCTAGGATGATTAGATTGGAAGGTGGAATCATATCCTTAATTTGAATTTCACACTCCCTACATACATATGTAGCAATTATAGAATCTCCTGTTGATGTTTCCACACATATTTTGATATCTAAATGTACAGGATTTATGCCAAGTTTTTGAGCTAGCGAAGAAGATACAAAGGAATGTGTTGATCCAAAATCAAGCATTTCATGAGCATAAAGTGAGAATAGACATAAAGTACTTGTTACCACAAAGTTAGAGCCTTGCACAACTTGTTGACTTAGGGAAAAAAACTCTACCTTAAGTTTGAGACTTCTTTGCTTCAAATTTCTGCACATTTTGCTTGTTGTGGTTGCTCTTAATATCATTTGTCATATCTGGACAATTTGCAATTTGGTGTTCCTTGCTATAAGCAAGTGCCTGTCCTTCTATAGCACTCATTTCCAGAATGGAACCCACCGTATACACGACATTTACGGCTCCCAGAAGAAATCTTGTAGTTGGAAGCCGAAATATTCTGCTTTTTCTTGGAGTTAATGTCCCCTGGCAATGTTGTATTAACTTGATAATTCCTTTTCAAGTCTCTGGCTTGTTAGTGTCTTTGAGTTCCCTTTCAAACATAGAAGTAGTATCGACCACATCTTGGTAAGTCTTGTCCAAGAGGCACTACACCAAGCTTGATATCATGCCTCAATCCTCTTTCGAAATTTTTGGCTCTGGCGTAGTCATTTGGGATCACATGTGAGGCAAAAGGAGATAGTTTGGCGAAGTGCTTCAAATAATCATTTAAAGACATATTGTCCCCTTGCTTTAAATCTATGAATTCAGTCGCTTTTTGCTCTCTTAGCACCTTTGGGAAGAATTAAGCGTTGTAGAGTTTCTTGAAGTTCTCCCATGTCATCAATTCAGAAAGTTGTGATTTGGTTAATTCCCACCAGTGTTTTTCCCAGTCTCGTAGCATGAAGGCACTAAATTTAACCTTTTGCGAGTCAATGCATTCTAATACTTCAAAGTACTCCTCTATCTCAGTCAGCCAGTCAAGAGCTTGTTGAGGATCACCATCACTGGAAAAGGATGGTGGATTCATACTCTTGAACCTTTGGATGGCTTTACAAGCTTCAGAAGCGCCTTCATCGTGCATCACATCTATAGAGGTCTCTTTATTGACGTGCATGTCAATTTCCTTATCTGATTGCTAACTAAAATTTTGTGCTAAATTTTCAAGTAAGGAAGTATAAAGGTTTCCATTACTACTTGCCCCAACTTGGTTAGTCCATTTTCTCCGGGCATTATTGAAGGAAGGGGACATCCTCCTTATCATCTGAAGGGTTTGATGGATGATTCGACATCCTATATTATACAAACCTAACAGACCAAATTTCAGTTCCAAAAGAAGATATATATCCAAAGATGTTTTGAGGTAAATTCTAACAAGGATGCAAACTAAGTAAAGTTCCCAAAACCCACTAGGCTAGAATCATGCTTTGATACCATTTCTATCATGACCTCAAATATAGTAAACAATTGGTAAATACTTATAAGCAAATAAGGGAACCAATGGTTATCGTAGGTGAAACACTAAGAATATTTATTCTAAATATGCTTTATAATACGATGCAGAATATGCAATACAATGCTCTTGGAGTTGAAAGCTCAAATCAAAATGTTAAGATTTCCAAGAAGTAAACATAATCTTATTTAACTGAACTCCTAAACTCATAAAACGTAAAGAAAGTCATCTAGTATTGTAACAACTTCAACAATGTAGAAAGTAAGTTCCTTGAGTTTCTTCAACCGACTCACTATGCCTTGTTTCAAATTCGTAAACAACAAGATGAGTATAAAGCTTAGTAAGTAATAAATCAGCCAACAAAACAAGGATCAAGCATTATTTGAAAGACATGCAATACATTTCAAAAGTATTAGCTAGAGTCACTTACTAAAAAAACTTAATCTGGGAAAACTTAAGAACACATCAACTAAACTCTTAGGCCTTAAGCCTCTTAATTGTGGCTGCATATAATCCCCACAATTAGGCTCGGAATTGGCTATCATAATTGGGTCCTCAAAAAATTACGGGTTCTAAGGAATGTTCCAAATAGTGCACTATTAACAAGATGGTCTAATCCCCCATGGAGGGCTTAAAGATGTCTTTTTCCTCGTCATCATGCACAACACATATAATAAAATATAAGAAATACATTTCATAATTGCACAACATAAACATAAGCCCAAATTGAATTCTAAAGTGTCATAGATCAAAAGATTATGAAATAATAATTATTAAATTCCATATTTTAAATACTTAGACAAACATACTTAATCTCATTTAGGTTTTGAACACGTAGATAGGTTAAAAGGGTTAACAAGTGGTGTACAAAACAAGTCTCATGAGAATTTTAAGAAAGCTATAAAAAGGTGGTCTACAATTAACAAATCAAACACTTAGAGGCTTAACTAAAAAGGATGGAAGCGTTGATGAATAAATTATTTACTAGAAGAAACAAAGCTTTCTTAAAATCCCTTGCACAAACTTTGGCTCTCTTCTCCCTCAACTCTTATTCTTACTTATGTAAAATGAAGAACTACTAATTTGGATGACAAAAAAGGGTTGATGAGGAGTATTTATAGGAGAGGGGTGAAGTTTTTAGGGTTTGGTCAAATTTGTGGGCTGCTTTATCAAGGAGGCTTCCTTTTAGTCAAAATTGAAGGCTTGAAGAAGGCTTGTGTTGTTTAAGTATGGGAAGGTTTAAAACTAAAAAAATGAGTGAAAAATTTGTCTAGAAATGTTCAACTAAAATTTAAATAATCACTTGAGTATATTGGTAAATTATATGGGAATGTCTTAACAAATTTAAATTCTTTAGACAAAACTCAGAATTTTATATGTAGAGAAATATCATGAATTACAAAAATGAACACAGGGGATGTTTTGCCATAGAGTACTATTTTCGCATTACTTTATAAAACTATATTTTGTACTTTATAAATGACATGTGGATTCTTTCATCGTCCAAATGCAGAAGCAAAAGCATGCATTCATCAGAGATCATGTCATTTGTTTATACAACCACATTCAAGCATACAGTAATTTTTTACTATCAAATTCATGCATGCAGAGACATCCTTTTGCTAAATTAATGCATGCAAACTTTAGTAGTATAATTATGCTAATCTCAATTGGGTATAAATTCAAGCATGTGTTTTATGCTAACATGTGTTTATATGTTTCATGGTTGATTAATTCCTATGAACATTAATGTCAAAAAATTCAGTGATGACATGAAAACGCATGAGCAGAATTTATGATGTCAAACAATCAAACTAATACTTCAAATAGAGAATAATGAGTGCTCAAAATTGGATCTGATGCCACATGTAAATTCGGGAATTAGAAAACTACTTCCCAATAAAATAAAATAAACTGAATTCTTCTATGAATTAAAATAACGATAACTAAATATCTTGTTGCCTAAAAAAAGATAAATTTTGTTCTTTTTTTATCAAAAAATCCAACAAACTCTAATAAAATATCATATCTTCTAAAATTATTAAATTCTTTTTTCGCACTGTATAAATTACCCAGCCCGCTATAGCAAACAGGCCGACAAGATCGAATCACCAACATGACGGACTGGTCGGGTTGCGTCATTTCCAGGGGAGGACAAACCATGTCACAAGTTGATCCGAGTTGGCGTCTCTAATCGATGGAATCATTTGAATACCAAAGAAGTGACACGAGAAGAGACATGTTTGTCCCTGTGTGGGCACAACATCGATCTGACCTGAACATTTATTTCCAGCTCAATTGTTTTCCGGCGGTCCCGCACACCACCCTTTGATGAAGACTCTATTGTTTACTTTCATTTCCATTTTCAACTATGAAATCTATAGGATCATAATCCTCGCCACCTCTAATGCTGCGTCAAAGCACCTTCTATGTGCAGAAATTTGGTCAGAGAAGCAATGAGGGGCAGGTAAAGTACAATACCAATTAGAAATGTTGAAATTGCTGTTCTCCTTCTATGGTTACAACTTTTCAAGGCCTCAAAAATTTGATTCATAACTGGTATGTCCATGAACCTTCTATTAGTACAACAACACAAGCACGAGTATACAAAGTCTGCCATAATCAACAAGAGCTACAACATGGAAGAATAAATGTTCTTTTCTTTTCCACTTCCCTGAAGAAATTCTCACCAATAATCCCCACAAGAACAATTCCCATCCTTAAAATGATGAAACCTCCTCACATCTCGGACAATGATCTCCCTCTCCACAATCTTGGAGATGAACTTCGTTGCAGTGTGGCAATCATTGCATACTCTAAGATTCTTTGCAACTCGAATTATTTTGCCAGGAGGAGTGTTCAGGATGCCAAATGCTATTGCCAATCGCTCACTGTGCCCACATAATAGATTCTCTTTTTCCTCCTTGTCAACATTGTAAGGAACAGAAGAAATATCTGGTTCGTAGCCTTCCTTCCTCATCCTCTCTACTAAGTCTTCAAGGAAACTGTACAGACGCTTCGATTGTGGGTGAGATACATCACCTGCTGTGAATCTATGAACCTTATCGCCATGTTCAATCCAACTGTATCCGGGTTCTTTTCTCACCCCCATCTCTCTCATCTTCTTTCTAACTTCAATAGCATTTTCCCATAGCCCAGAAGATGAATAAATATTAGAGAGCAAAACATAATGGCTGCCCACATGTGGTTCCATTTCAATAAGATGGCTCGCTGCAATCTCCCCTAGAGGTACATTCTTGTAAATGCGACAAGCACCAAGCATACTGCTCCATGCACCCGTTTTGTCATAATCGGGGGGCATGCTATTGATCAGTTCATATGCAGCCTCCAGTCGGCCTGCTCGGCCAAGCAAATCCACAATGCAGGCATAGTGGTCTGCTGTAGGTTTAATCCCATAGTCATCTCTCATCTTATAAAATAAGTCAACGCCTACGTCCACCAACCCAGAATGACTGCAACCAGCAAAAACAGAAATAAATGTCACATTGTTCAGCTTCACCTCTTTGCTCCTGGACACTTCAGCTGCCATAGTCTTAAAAAGATTCAATGCTTCCTGCCCTTTCCCATGCATTCCGTAAGCCATGATAAGAACATTCCATGTTATCACATTCTTCTTATGAAGTCTATCAAATACACTTTTTGCCAAAGTCAAACAGCCACATTTTGCATACATGTCAACCAGTGCACTTCCAACTGCAACATCTGAAGTTAAATCATTTTTTATGGCATGCGCATGGATTTCCTTCCCTTTAGCCAACGCTGACAGGGAAGCACAAGCGGGAAGAACCGTCATAAGTGTTATTGAATTGGCTCTGAATAGACTTGCAACATCTACGTCATGTTTGTGATCACTAGTTTTCTTTCTCTCCATTCTGTGCATCTGATGAAGCAAAAGAAGAGCATCACTGTGGCGCCCACTAACAACACATCCAGTCATCATGGTGTTCCAGGAAACAATATCTTTAACTTCCATGCTATCAAATATAGCTTTTGAAATTTCTATTTTTCCCATCCTAGAGTACATGTCCATAAGTGCATTCTGCACGTACATGTCCCAGCAAAAACCCAACTTGATTACAAAACCGTGAATGCCTTCTCTGTCTGAGAATACTTCACAGTGCACACAAGCTGGCAGAATACTTGCTATAGTGGTGGTGGTAGGGGATAATCCTCCCACTGAAAGCATTAGGAAGAATAGCATCAATGCTTTTTCATAATGACCATTTTGCGCATAACCAGCTAGCATAGCATTCCAAAGAGGAACCTTGCGCTCAACCACACCAACAAAGACCAGGCGACCACTGTTTACTTGCTTGCAATTGCAATACATGTCAACGAGAGCGCTAGCCACAAAGGGATTGCCACTGAAATTACCATTTCTCAAAACATAAGCATGAATTTCCTTTCCCAGCCCCAACAACTCCAAATGGGAGCATGCTGGCAAAACACTTGCAATTGTCACACCATCAGGCTTAAGCCCCTTAAGGATCATACCTTTAAGGAACTCCAGTGCTTCCACGAAACAGTCATTCTGTGAGAACGAACTAATTATGGTATTCCAAGTAACTAAATCTCGATACTCAAAACTATAAACTAAATACCTGACGTAACCAAGTCTCCTGAGTTTCGCATACATTGCCATCAGGGCATTTATGGTAAATGTTTTTACATCTCCCTTCCTCAAAATGTACCCATGAACCTGCTTGCCAAGCCGGACCCCGTCCTGCCAATGCAAATTACCACAAGCCGACACTACACTAACCAATGTAAAGGAACTCGGCTCAAGACCCTCCACTTGCATGGACCTGAACGCATCTAAAGCAATCTCCCAATCCTCGCTCCGGCACAATGCTGCAATCATAGAGTTCCAAGACACTTGGTCTCTCTGTGACATTCTATCAAACACCTTATACACATCACCAATATCCCCACATTTACCATACATATTCAAAAGGGTATTATCCACCGTCGTCGAATTTGAACCAAACCCAAATTTAAACACCTGGGCATGGACCTGTTTTCCCAAGTTCAAGTCCTGAAGGTCCGCCGCTGCCTTGAGAACGGCAGGAAGGGAGAAATTGTCCGGAAAAATACCCGCCGCCATCAGTGAAATGTAGGATGAAATGGCGCAGTGGAAGAGGCCGGCACGGACTTGGGAGCGAAGGAATTCGATCCAAGTAGCTTCGGAGCGAGCAGTTGGTATTAGTGATGGAACTGTGGAAGTAAGCGATGTGTCGGGAGACTGAAAGGCCGCTGCCTTAAGCAACGGCGGGGGTCGCGGTGGCTGGGTTAGAAGCGGAGGAGCGACGGGGGGCACAAAAAGAGGAGAGAGAAATTGGACTGTGGAGGACATTGGTTTATCTGTTTGCTATTTCTACGAGGACATCGGTAGTTAAATGACAGTTGACAGCGAGTGGAACTTCGAAGAGCTTTGCTAGTGAGGGCGCGTTAACGTTGAATAACGTACTTTACGATTAATCCAAGTTTAACATGATCGATAGCTTCTTAAGTATTTCATATGTAGAATTTATGGGTTAGAAAAATTATCAAACTGATGGCCACCTTTGTTTTTGTTCCCAAAAAAATAAATAAAAAAATAGCCACCCCTACCCCACCTTAGCCACTTAGTAATAAAATTAATACACCTTGAATTATGATTTTCATACATCAATTATGTTTACGATCTCCTATTATAAATTTGGACGATTACTTGATCTAGAGCATATTTTCACAACACTAAAACAAGAAGATTGAAAAAAAAAAAAATCATGAATTTTATCTTCTTTTATCTCCTCTTTCCTTACCCATTAATGTGTCATACATTTATGCATCCTATTCCTCATTCACTATGATATTTTAGACAATTACATATGTAGTTTGATGCGATTTGTGTATTTATAGGCTTCGAAAGTGTTGGAACAAGAGGAACTCGAAAATTGGAGAAGAATCAGGAAAAACAAGCGTATTTAGATATAACATTAAAAGACACTACCACGTGTGAAAAAAGGACACATTGGATTGAGATTCAGCGGGACATATCTTTATTTACCCATCATATTCCATATGTTTGGACTCTGATCAATCAAACCCAATGCATTTTACTTACAGTGGACATCCGAGTGATCAGTTTTGTACCCAATCAATTGGATGCCAGCATGGATAATGCCAGGGGCACTCCCCCTCTATAAAAGGGAGGCCCATTTAGGGTTTTGGGGCACTTTTTGCCTCTTCTTTGATTTCTTCCTTCCCAAAGCCACTTTGCGAGACCTAAGTGTTTATAATATAGGGGTAGTTTGCCAGGCGAATAATTTACATATAGACAATTATTGTATAAATCGGCTAGCTTTAAGGATTAAAGGTTATACCTACTTTGGGTTAAGCACCCAGTACCTACTCACTCGGTACCTACTCGCCCGGCACCTATCCACTCAGTACTTACTCACGCAGTATTTACAAGCCCGATACTTTTAGGCCCAATGCTACGGTATAATATGCAGGTAATTATTATACAAAATCGGGTAACAATAAACTAATCCCAAATTAGAAAGTCAAAACTTGAGGTAGTCGTTAAGGAAAAATATGATTAGTCTAATACTGTACATAACTGGGTAGTAAAATACTGGATCCAAACTAAACATGTTGATACTAAAATATAAATTAGCTGATAAAGATAAACATACCACCTCATCTGCGGCTCCCTTCATGAAGAAAAATTGTGAAAATGTAAAGGGGTTAGCCATCAACCCCCTTAAAAAAATTTCACCAAGAACCTCTCTCTCTCCTTACCAAGAGCTTCACCCCCACACCTCCTTCCTTCTTCCTCATCTATGATTTCCTATCCGGAGCAATAATCATTCAAGCCTCCTACTCCTTTCAGGCTAAGTATTGTATATATGTTTTGTCTATATATTACTCGCCTTTATTACTATTTCATGAGTTTGATAATGACTTGAGCGTCGGAGGAGTCCTTCATGGCTACCCCACAGGCTCCTCTAACTATTTGTTTAATCTTATAGGGAATATCAAGTCTGGCATTTAGCTATAGCTTAAGTTCAACTCATCCTAACAAACCCTATACAGGTGTCTGAAATGATGTATAAGCATACTGACCCCAAACATCATAAACAGATTGATGTCGTCTGTGGGAAAGATCATAAGCTCACTCCTAGCTTTATATTTCTTGAAAATTCAAATGCTTCAACATCAGGTGCGTCCATTTTAAACATTTTTTGGTCTCTTTGCCATTTTTTTAAGTAAAAACAAGCTACTCATGAATTTAGTCTAAGTTATATTGGGGGTGATGAGTATTGACTCATAGTGATAAATGGATGAAGGGTGGATGCATAAGTGAAGCACTTGGTATTTTGTAATGGAATATGATCAAAATTAATTGAATCCGTAATGTGAAAATGACTTAAGGTTGGAGAATATTCAGACTCGTTTTGTTGACTCATGTTTATTAGGTGAGTTAATTTTTAGTATTTTTTTGGTCTCCGTTGCATTCTTTTTAGATAAAAACAAGCCTACTCAAGTAAAATTAACCAAAGGAGCTCCCTTGTATTCTTGAACACATAAAGAAATTCATTTGGGTAAAAGTCAAGTGCTTTTACATCCTTTTTTCTCTTTAAAGTACATCCTTGAACCTATAAACAGGCTTACTTAAGTAAAAGTCAAGTATTTTTACATCATTTTTACCTCTTTTAAGCGTCTTAGAACCTCTAAAGAGGTTTGTTTGGCTCAAATCTATCAAATGCTCTTACATCCTTTTTACCTCTTCCATGCATATTCATGAACAATACAAAGAGGTTTGCTTGGTAGAGTCAAGTATTGCTACATCCTATATACCTCTTTTTTTTTTTTTTTCTTTGATCCAAAATTCAAAAAGTCAATGTAGGCACCTAGAGGTCTTCAAGCTCTTTTATTTTGATATGTAATTCAATCCGTAACTCTTCACGGATTGAAAGTTAAGCCCGTTTTAATTTACAAGATAAGTTATATAGCTAATATGCGCGGTACACGCCCACTTCATCTTTCATACATTTTCTTTTATCAAAAATTCAAAAAGGCATCATAGGCATCTAGAGATCTTCAAGAGCTTCATTTTGATATGTAATTCGATCCGTAACTCTTCACATATTTCAAGTTATGCTCATTTTAATTTACAAGATAAGTTATATAACCAGTACACGCAGTACACGGCCACTTCATCTTTTAAATACTTTCTTTGATCACAAATTTGAAGAATCGCCATAAGTATGTAGCAATCTTCAAGAGCTCCGTTTTGATAGTTGATTCAACTCATAGGTCCTCACAGATTAAACATTATGCCCATTATAAATCACAGGGTCAAGTTGTATGGCAGTTATCTTCCTCCATCACCACTAACACCTCCTCAAACTCCAAACCACCATCAACTACCTGCCACGTTTGGTTACCAGTAGTGTTGGAATAACTACATGCCTACTAGCACTAAAGGGCAGATATAAGTGACATAAGTATTAAAGGAGACTTATAAGTTGCATGAACGTTGTAGACTGAGTTACACGCCTACTAGCACTAAAGGGAAGTTATAAGTGACATAAGTATTAAAAGAAGTTATAAGTTGCATGAATATTGGAGACTGAGTTACACGCCTACTAGAACTAAAGGGGAGTTATAAGTGATATAAGTATTAAAGGAGAGTCATAAGTTGCATGAGTGATGTAGACAAAGTTACACGCCTACTAGCACCTAAGGGGAGTTATAAGTGAGATAAGTATTAAAAGAGAGTTATAAGTTGCATGAGTGCTGTAGACTGAATTACATGCCTACTAAAACTAAAGGGGAGTTATAAATGACATAAGTATTAAAAGAGAGTTACAAGTAACATGAGTGCTATAGACTGAGTTATACGCCTACTAGTAGTAATTGGGTTACCCGCCGTGTTCTGCTACACGCCATGTTGGGTTACCGGCTGTGTTTGGTTACCCACCGTGTTCGGTTATTTTCTTGTTCAATTACTCACTGTGTTTGGTTACAAGTCATGTTTAGGGTTAGGTGACCCCCCTCGCGCACCAGTTACCATCGCTTCTTCTTCATATTAACCATTATCACTCCTTTACACTGACAATTGTCACTCCTTCACTCATGGCCACCACCCACGACATTGATCACCATCATCAACATTTCATCCACCAACGTCACAACCATCACCACTAGCACCAGCACCGGCATCATTTTACTTGCCATGTCACTACCACGTTACCCACCGCTAGGTTACCTGCCATGTTCTAGTACCCATCGTGTTTCCACTACTTGTCGCTTACTGTTACCCCCTACATTACTACCTGCCAACGTCCACTGCCCAAAAACCATCGCATGATGTTTCGAACTCCGGCGTCACTGATCACATGCGTGCCTCCACTAGACATTATCACCTATAATTGTTGTCACCGTGCACAACCACCGCTCAAAGTTCCGGCCACCACCACCACCCACAACCACCGTCACATCAGCTACCATCAATCTCCGTCACTGTCCATGGCTAGGTTCTCTCATCTTCAAAACCTAATTTGGGTCAATTTTTGTTATAATCTCAGTTTAGTCATATCTTAAATGGGTCAATATTCGTGACAATTTCTATTCAATTGAACTCGAATTGGTTCAACTTTCATTGCAATCTTAATTTAGTTCAATCTTGATTGAACCAATCTTCTTTACAATCTTAGTTCAATTCAATCCTAATCGGGTTAATTTTCACTAAAATAAAATGTCAACTTTATTTCTTCTCTCCTGTCTATACTTTTAATACGTGTCAAGATTAGGTATATGGGCATAGGTAGCAGAGTAATCCAATACTAAGGTGTGAAAGTTCAACTAAATTATGTGCTTGTTGTATTATTAGGCAAATAAACTAGCCACAAGTTTCAACTTCAAAAGCAACTAAGAAAGTGTCAGAGTATAAAATTATTCCTGGGCCTTTACCCATTAGGTTAAGTTTTTGGGAAAGATGGTTCCTTGACATGGTATCAGAGCCTTGTGACCTAGAGATTACGAGTTCGAATCCCAATAGCCCCCACTCTAATATAAATATATTTCAAGCACAAGATATGGGAGGGCCTGTGCAGTATCCACGCTTCAAGCCCAATTGACATTAGCGTGAGGGGGCATATTAGAGTATAAAACTAGTCCCGAGCCTTTACCCATCAGCTTCAGCTTTTGGGTGAGATGATTCCTTGACTGAAAATAAAAAAAAAAATAAAAAAATGGTGAATCCACTAATTCTCCATGTGATAAGATCGATAGTATTTTCACAGGCCTGTACTCTTTCCATATATGTTCACCATTATAACTATTGCCTATAGGCAATTTTCATATTGACCATCATTCTTAGGAGAATTGTTCCAATCACTAATTAATAAGCTTGAGTACTAAAAGCACCAAACAACAAGTGGCTTTTTTTAATTTTCAACTAATTCTTGTAAGGGACAATAAAAGGACAAAAATAATGTCCATAGAAAGCAAGGGCAAATTGAGTACTGGAGGATGGCCCCTATTGAAGGTTAGGAATATGCCACTAAAACATCCATCAATTAAGCTTCCCAACAACCACCAGAACAACATAGTAACACATTTTAGTGGACCATAGAGCAACCATATCATGTGACATGAGAACTATGGGGAGCCAATTAATCAATATCCTCATTCACGAGGGTAAGCTCCACACCTGATTTAGTCCATCCATATCAGAACCGAAACTAAAAGCTACCAAACAAACAAGGCCATACAGCATCCAAACATTGCTAAAGCGATCCAATATTCACACCACTTTGATCGGCTTTAACAACAAGATAGTAATCCAATACTCACAATCAAATAATATTCAACACCAATATACTAAGATTGATGTAATAATCTAATTCATTTGTGTGCGATTAAATCACCCTTATCCATGCAGCTCAAAATCTTAACTTCAGTTGTCAGAGGATAATTGATATATATATTAAACACATGTATCAGCTACCATTTCTATGAGCAACACCCATTTGAAGACATGAAGTTACGCTTTCCACACCCATTATTAGAGTTATCAAGTTCTAAGGCAAACCCACCTTAAATTGTTTCACTTAATATTCCCAATAATTTATGACTAGAGGCCTTATATGTGAGAAAGGTACATATATCCTCTACATTCACAGTGGGCATCATTTTGTTACTTTTTGGCAAAATCACAACTGTACATGTATTGGATATTAATAACCAAGTTACACATGATGTTACCAATCCAATTATCAAAATTGCCAACTTATAGAGTTAGAAAATTGAATAAAACTTGCAGCCATAGCGTACAATTAAGAGACATGTTGTAAAGTATGTATCACATGTAAGAAGTACTTTGGGATACTGAATCCTGCTCAAGTTCATTCCAGTTAATCTATCACTCAATCAAACATATACATGAAAGAACCCACGTAATAGGTCAAAGTTTTCTACCAATACATTTTAAAGAGAGCGTGCATGGGATATGTACAATATAGAGGATTCCACCACAGTCCCTTACTTAACTTTGACTATGCTCAATATATCTTTATTTAGGATTAGCAATATCTTATTGAATCTTAAAATCATATCCTATCAAATACCCAGTAGCATCGAAATGCATTGTCTAGATGGATGTCAGACAATTACTCACACTAACAAATTGGAAGAAGATAAATCACCCTAATTAAGTTTAAAACCAAAAAACAATATTAACCATTCTGAATACATAGAACTCTAGGTGACTGTCTTAAAATTGTTGGAGATGAATACCAAAAATATTGTCCACAATATATAATAAAGGAAAGATATTATCCTAATTGCGTGGAAACGATGAAATACCAATTAAGTACTAACTGAGCGAGGCGCAAACCATGCTCTCTTTAAGATGGCGACCACACTCCTAAGAGTAAACTCAATGCAGTAGGTATATAGCACGCCGCCTGCACGATATAACGCTCAGCCTATGTTATCACTCTCAGATCCTGCACGGGTCTAAGAGGCCGAAACATTGTCCCATACCCGTAGCCCAAAACCTCCATCATAAAAGTAGGAGTATTTTTAACACAATATAAAAGCTACATGAGAATAGTAATACTTTTTTTTGTACACATAATTCTAAAGAACCGTACTTATTTTATTCTAGAGTGTTGGAAAAACGATACAAACTAAGCTTAAGGGTTATGGAAAAATTACATCCAATATTGGAAAAAATAATAGAAGGCTCTAGTATACATCCCACATTGAAAAAGAAGGGGGTTTTTGTTGAGTTTAAATATGTATATGGAAGCCCTCCACTTGAATTAAGTTCAACGTGAGAGAATAGTGGGAACCACACGCTAGCGCGTTGCCTGCCGCGCGGTGCTTGGGCGTGGGTGATCTTCTTACTAACGGGTGTATTTATTTTCGGAAAAAATCTATTACCGTCATTACTTCTCTGTATTTCTAAACCTATTTACCGTTTGAACGTTGCAATTTAGCAGCTGTCAAATGCTCTTAACCGTTTTGAACGTTACACTTCACCATTACTGCAAATGTTTAAAGTTGAGACCATTATTGTGCAACGATTCCATTGCATTTTAGCCACTGCAAATTTTAGTATAAATATGAGGAATGACACATTACATAAGAATGAACAAAAACATATCAACAACTCTCTTCATCTTTGCTCTTCTCTCATCTTCGGTTTCTTCTTTCTCTCAAAAACACTTGGGCAAAGTTCTTCAGTTCTCCTACCCGGCAATTAATGAGTGCACGTTAAGAGTCGGATCGTGTTAATCCTGGAGGACGGCCACCGGTCATACTGTGTGCACCGGAGCAGCGGCAAAATCGTCTTTTAAGACAGCGGCATTTACCATGGCGCAATATCATTGTTTTGTAAGATCTTTCTAATTACTCTCTCCTTAATGGTAATGTCGAATATTATGCTTAAATATTAATCATTTTTTCTAATATTCTAAAAGATGATTTAGATAAGGACTCTTCTACACATGTCATTGAAGGTACTTGATTAGTTTTTGATGTTTGCCCATTTGGATTTTGGTATTTTTATGTGGGTTTCTGGCTGGTCCTGTGTTTGCCCGTTACCTGTTCAATAAAATGTCTGAGTGTGAAAACCAATAGTTATTGCAAGAATGCAATAAGATTACCCTTGTTTTTTTTCAATTTTTAAGCTTGTTTCTTTCCCTTGCGTTAGTTCTAACAATATGGGATTTGAATGTGCCGCCTCTGTTTTTTGTTCTATATTTATTCCTCTTACCAATTTAGTATTCATTTTGGGGTTCCCTGGCTTGTCATCTATGGCTATTTTTGTGCATTCAATGTTCTCTACGATAAAGGAATACATAGAGTTGAACATGGTAAAATAAGAATTTGAAAGATTTCATTGAAAATGTTCATTTGGAAATTTCCCGAAGTAATTTTGTTTTCGCTTATGACTAGTCTTGAGATTTTCAGGGTCAAAGCGAGTTTTAATTGGTAGGCCTTTTTTTTGCCAGAGTTGTCTAGATTATCTTATGCTCATATGTTGTCCATCATGGAAATAGTCTAGTAGTAAAGATTGTTATTTCACTAAACATGAATGGTAATATGCAATAAAAGCAAGCTCATAAGGGGCATTTAATAAATTGGGGCCCTTAAGCTACTTCTTGGTTGCTTGGGTATTAATTGGCAAAAAGAGATATTTTCATTCTCAGTGTGGAGAAAAATAGGAGCTCAATACGGGATGATATATATTAATGCTTGTAGGGTCACACATGCATATGGAAGGACAGAGTTTGTTGAATAATTTATCGACAGTTAGATTTGATCGTTAGAATTTTTTGTCCATTACTTCTTGGCTAGGTTGGTCCTACAGTTTGAGTTTTCCTATGTACTAGATTAATTTAATTATTGGGAATGACATTGCTAGCCGTAAATACATCTTTATTTCCATATTCGCTATGTAAGACAAGCTATTTTTAAACTCTAGATCATTGGCTTTGAAATCTCTTTCATGGGATTTCCTGCATTTTCAAGAAGTTCATATGTCAGTTTTTCCATTCAAAACTTTCTTGAAAAACAAATGAGGCTAACCAAAAATCCACAAGATTTCGTATTGGTGTTGTTCATACTAGGTGGGAAACATAAAAGAATGTAGATTCTAAGTGAAGGTAAATACTGGAAGTTTACACTTAAATTGATCCCATGATGGGAACCCACATTATGGTCATTGTCAGTAGTTTTGGTGGACCTAAGCATAGTCTACTGAGTCTCTAATTCGATGATCGATGTGGTGGATTCAAATTATGTAGTCATTTCCTAGTCTGATCGTTTTCCTCATTTGGTGTACCATAGGTTAATGCCTTGACCTTTTCTCTTGGCCATGATATTGTAGTGTATATATCAAATGGACATCTAGTGATATTTCTAAAAAATGACTCTTAAGGAAAAGTCTGTTTGGAACAACCAAAAGAATCTATGGCCCTTAGTATGGAAGACAAAATTTGTAAACTTGTGCATCTTAATATGGGCTTAAATAAGCTCCCGAAGAGTGACATAAAAAAATTTAATATAACCTTGGTCATATGATGCTAGTGCTACTGTTGTGTGGCTGACCATGCTGTACAAATATTGAATTGTGTGTTTTTCAATTTTTTGAGTGATTGTTGTGGTTAATACGTGTTTAATGCTCGAGGTCGATTGTGAACTTTAGCCTTGAGCCTAGAATTGGCCAACTCTTAGGTTAGGCATATTTAGTTGCAAAATCTTGAAATCTTTTTGTGAGTAGAGCATGGTACATTTAAGGTTTAACCATGAAATTAACCTTATATGTTAAAGTTGGTTTTCTTGCACATTTGGAGTGATCTAAGTGAAATAGTTGATTCTTGTAAAGGGCTAATAGGACTAGTGAGTTCTTGTGAAAATCCATGTGTTATTTTGTGTGTTAGTCTCCATGGTGATGTCTCATGTATTTCCTATGACTATGTTTGAAGCAAGTTGGTATATGTTGTCACATTGCTTGAAGCAATGATAAACATGTTGTTTATGAACTATCTTTAAGCTGAATATGCTGCTATACGTTTACGTTTGAGCTGTATGTTGCTGCTATATGTTGGTTTACTGCTAAATGTTGATGCTCATACTGAATTTGGTGCTGTCCACATTGATTTTAGGCTATATGTTGAGTATATACTGCATATTATGACTGGTAGCTACTGTAAGTTGCTATTAATATTGCTTATATACAGGTTATCGGCTGTCTGCCATTGTTTTATGCAGTTTTTGGACTGTACATGCAAAACTTGCTATGTTCTTGCTAAATTTTAGCCTATAGTTGGGAAAAACATGATATGATTGAGTCATATGTGGACTTGGTGTTGTCTTTGGAGACTATTATGCCCCTAGGATCATTGTTTCATGTCTTCTTTTCTAATTTTTGGAAAAAAGGTAAGGTGCAAGCCACATAAGAACCTTGATTGATCATAGACTTGGTATTTAACTTGTGTGTAGATACTTAGTTTGGGTTATTGTCGTATGTTGTATGCTTATGTTGGTCATTTGGATGACATACTATATGACCCTAGTGTTCACTTGATGAGGAGAAAAACGCAGCATCGCGTCATGAGCTAAACACGCTAAGGTGATTGATAGTATCACTTTTTGATGAATAACATAACACTCGTCTTATTATATCATATGTCAGTGGTAGATCTAGTCTACATCCATTGATTCGAATGATGAATATTGAAGTGCTCTAATTAAATTGCTGAGGTACTAGTGAAGTACAATGAATGGGGTTTACATTATAATAGACTTCTTATTATATTGGATGTCTCATATCAATGAGAGATATTCTACTGATGACAATGTATTTAGGCTCTTGAGTGAGCTAATTTTGTGACACCCCTCTTAAACATGCATTATTTAGTTATCCTTACAGATTTAGTTGGCAGGTAGAAAAATTGAGTAGCTTAGGAACGCAGCATGAGACATTCCAATGTGGGGGTAGTAAGAGCACTTGAGGGTCTATGAGATATATCGTCTGATCATAATCCTTTCTGACTATTATGGTTTTGCCAATGTTTTTTGGTTATAGCTAGCTTATGAAAATTGATTATTGTGGAAATATAATTTTGGTGACTGTCCAAAGTCAGTGAGAATAGCTTGATGATGCTAGTACATGGGCTCGAGAGCCTTGTAGAGGCTTGGGTTGCCTTAAGTTAAATTGTAAAAGGCATCTTGTGAATTATGGTCTTCTGTATCTTTTTTTTTTAATATCACCAAAATTTGATATAACATTGGTAAGACATGAACTATCCTTATTAGTAATAACGCATGTACGCAAAGTATGATGGAAATGGGTCTATGGTCTTTTCGGACCTAAACTGGTGATAATGTTTCACAATTGTGATGAGATGTGAAAGTGACAATTTGCGGTAATTGGTTTTCGTGCCAGCTATATGTATAATATACGTACGATGTGTACTATTTGAGTACTTGGGATAGAGATATAATTTTATTGATATGATATTTGCTCCACTATTGTATTATACTGACTTTTGTTAAAGCTGGCAGGCGATGGAGCTAGTTGTTTAACAGCTCGTTACAGATACCTCAATGTGGGGGTGAGAACAACTCGTGATTGACGTTGAGTACTGCTATGTTGCAATATGGTGTGAAAAGCCATGTATGATGATTGAGCATACCCATAGTCCGTGACGGGTGGTGTGGACACTGCACACTTGATGGGTTTGGCAAGAGGAGACCTATTCGTCTCAGGCATAAGATCGTAAATGGTCTACTCGAATGATATCACTAAATTGTGTAAGATCATAAAAGAACCTTGTGGAGATATTGATAAAGATGCTATGTCGAAACATGATTGTGGAAACATCGAGGGGGACGGGACTAAAGTCTATACATTAATAAACTATGATGTATCCAACCTGGTCTTAACAGGTTCAATGTGAAAAGTCATAGTTTCATTCAAGGAATGCACTGTGTTTGATGTTGTCCCTACCTATGATGTAACAGTGCAGAGACGGGTCCATAGCCATATGTTTGGTAGTGTAAGCAAGGCTTGCACTTGATGGACACTGTCTGTATGTTACTAGGGGTGAGGTTGAGCTTTAGCTCTTAATGGACCCATATCCATATGTTTGGCGGCTTGCAGTAACACACATTTGATGGGATCCACTTATGTAGGTGTGGAAGTCTTGCCGCTCTCTATGAAGGTTCAAGACTTGCCTTCTAAAGCGCCTATAAATATGCAGGACGAGCACATGGCTAATAAAACGCGCCGAACCGCATGAGTTGTCGTTATGTTACCAAGGAGTAAGGTTGAGCTCGGGCTCTTAATGGACACATAGCTATATGTTTGGTGGTGTGTGGTAACACACACTTGATGGGATCTACCTATATAGGTGTGGGAGTGTGGCTGCTCCCTATGAAGGCTTAAGACTTGCTTTCTAGAGCGCCTATAAATATTCAGGACGAGTGCATGGCCGATAAAATGTGCCAATCCGCTGGAATTGACGAGATCTGGAGTTGAGTATGTGCCTGAGTGGAAGACTATACAACCCCTTGTGAGGTTCAAGATGAAAGACACCTCACAAGATATTGGTCCTAAACTTGGGTTGCACTAGGTGAGGATTCAAGTCACGAGACATCGGCACTGAAAAACTGAACCCCCTTTGCCCAATCTATTCTTCTTTGTTTTCTTCTGCTTGTATCATTTGTGGGGGATTGTTGAAAAAATGATACAAGCTAAGCTTAAGGGTTATGGAAAAATTACATCCAATATTGGAAAAATAATAGAAGGCTCTAGTATACATCCCACATTGAGAAAGAAGGGGATTTTGCTGAGTTTAAATATGTATTTGGAAGCCCTCCACTTGAATTAAGTTAAAGGTGAGAGAATGGCAGGAACCACACGCGCACGCGCTGCCCGCCGCGCCGTACTCAGGCATGGGTGATCTTCTTATTAACGGTGTATTTATTTTCAAAAAAAAATCTATTACCGTCATTACTCCTCTGTATTACTAAACCTATTTACTGTTTGAATGTTGCAACTTAGCAGCTGTTAAATGCTCTTAACCGTTTTGAAAGTTGCACTTCACCATTAGTACAAATGTTTAAAGTTGAGACCATTACTGTGCAACAATTCCTTTGCATTTTAGCCACTGCAGATTTTCGTATAAATATGGGGATTGACACAGTGCATAAGAATGAATAAAAACATATCAACAACTCTCTTCATCTTTGCTCTTCTCTCATCTTCGGTTTCTTCTTTCTCTCAAAAACACTTGGACAAAGTTCTTCGGCTCTCCTACCCGGCAATTAAGGAGTGCACGTTAAGAGTCGGATCGTGTTAATCCTGGAGGACAACCGCCGGTTATACTGTGTGCTCTGGAGCAGCCGCGAAATCGTCTTTTAGGACAGTGGCATTTACCACGGCGCGATATCATTGTTTTGTAAAATCTTTCTAATTACTCTCTCCTTCATGGTAATGTTTAGATATTGTGCTTAAATATTAGTCAATTTTTCTAACATAGGGTTTGGTCAAGATTGGCATTCATAGCCCATGCAAGCCGTTGAGAAATATTGAAACTTATAATATCAAGCATTTGATGTTTGATGCATGCGTTATGTGATTAGCATAACACATGCAACAATATTTACTTTTGAAATTTCAAATTTGTTTATTTTGAAAGAGATTTTATTAAAATATTCTAATAGAAATTAGGGGATGGCTCTGCTGGATAGGGATGGAAAAATTGAGGTGAGGAAATGAAGAAAGCAACGACTTTGTGAAGCAATACAAGAATGACGTAAAATATGGGATTCGTGGAGATATTTGCAAAAAAAAGATATTTGAATGAATTTGTATTTTTATATTTTCTAGATATTAATTTGTCTTTTAGAATTTTTGATATTTATGAAGTTTTCATATTTTGAGACGTTAAATATTTTAGGAAGTTTTCATATTTTAAGAAATTTGCATATTTCCAAATTTTGTCTATTTTAACTAGTCTCCATATCTTAGATTATTTAGTTTCCTAATTTTTGCCCTAGGGATGCCTATTTTAACTTATGTAAACTCTCATATTTGCAAGATGGAATATATAATTGAGTTAAATGTTGTCCTCTAAACTCCCTCTCCCCGCTTCTCATAATTATCCCTACTCTTCCCTCTTAAGTCTTTTCTTTCTAATTCTCTCTTCTCTCTCCTCCTTCCGTCTAATTCTCTCTGCTTTTCTCATCTCTCTCTTCTCCCTTTCCCTTCTCCCTGTCCTATATCACTTTGTATTGTGTTGTTTATGAAGCTAGAGGATTTTCAAGTTTTACGTTGTTGTAACGGCAATTTGTTAGCGCTGAGTATATAATGTTGTTTTAGGAGATTTGGCTGTGGTTTTGGATATGTTAGAATTTATGGTTAGCAAGATATGTTAGAAGCGCTTTTGAGCAGGTGCTCCAACTTATTCCTAAGAAGATATTTAAATTGGAGGGACAATGAACTTGCCTTTAGATGGCAGTCACAGTTATGACCACATGGAATCGGAAAAAATGGACAGATATGAACCTAGCATAACAGGTCATCGTTGCAGATGGTTATAATGGGCAATGCTAAAATTCTGTTATTTGGTTATTTGGTTGGCACCAATAGCACGGAAAGTATAGATTGTCCAGTGTAGAGGGTGATATTGTTGCTGGAGTTCAAGAAGAATTGAAAAAAAGATCAGGTAATGTGGTGAAAAATAATTTTTTAAGATCTTTGGGTTTCAAAATATTCTCTTTGAGCTATCATCACAAGTGATGAAGCTAATATATTGAGTGGCACTAGTCTTATATTGTGATCTCTAGAAAATGATACTTGATTACACTCTTTAATCACATAACGAAATCCCAAATCACAGTGTTGTTATGACCATAGGATTGCCACCAAAGAGATGCATGGACGTTACATTACGGATGGGGTTCTTGCAAAGACATTCGTAAGTATATTTTTTGGTAAATAAGATACAAAACATATTCATCTTTCAGCAAATTAGGAAAAACAAATCCCCTTAAGTAACAATCTATGATACATTTGGTAGCTAAAAATTCAATAGTCATTATGCCATGTAATGTCAATAGATGTCCCTGAGAATCTTTTGATATGTTAAGTCAAGGTTTTTGGACATTGTTGATAGAGGGAATTCAGAATACACTTGAGTCTTGGCTGTCTAAAGTGCGGAAGTGTAATACCCAATCCCAAATTGCAAACAAGAGTGAACTCCATAATTAGGGTTAGATAGGGCCAGGCATTTCAATTAGAGTCCTTCCTTTCAACTTCAGCAAGGAAAATGTGTCCAAAAAGATCGATTGGTTACCAGGATTGGTCCCTTTGGGCTTGGAGCATTACTAGTGGTGGGTTTAGACTCTTACTTAAGGTTGGTCTTGACTTACAAACTACATTAACTCCAATCTCCTTTAACTTACTTTATTTGGTTGCTATGTGTGCTAATCTTCCATTATTAGTTGAAATTTGTAGGTTTTGTGCCATAAATAATAAGTAAGTTGAAGCAATTTTTTTAACATATGCAAATCATCAAAAATAAATGTATATAAAAATATAAAAAACTTTGTAAAATTCGCTCGTTTTATGGTCTACTTCTCCAAGAGAAAGCTTTTGATCTATATGGACAGAAAAAGGAAATTTAGTAGTAGGTGTAAAGTTTCAGCAAGTCGTTAGTACATAAATCTAAAAATATGTCAGATTGTCAACACTCATGTTCAATTTCTTTTGAGAACTTGAATACAAAATATTACAAAGTAAACAAAACTTTAATGGCTAATTAATTGAATGTACTATAATCATGTGCAAGTATGTGTGATCTTGGTCACTAATCCAACCTTGATGTTGTCATCCGCTTTTGTTAAAAGGAAATACATTGAAAGAAATTTTATTTACTATGCCACAACAATAAGAAATAGATGATCAAAGCGGATTACTACTTTTTTTTTTTTTATCAAGATTGTACGTTTCATTTGCACAGACCAATTGAGAGTGCTTTGTGGCACATTGTCCCAACTTTATAGATAAAGTTACAAAAAGCTGTTCGTGACATCCATTTCTCAAGAATTAATGGATTAAAACTTCTCATATTGTTATGATTCAAGATTACTGTTAGATCATAACATAGGATAGGTAAAGAATTAGAGTAGAGATGAGAAGAGAATTAGAGATTCAAGATGAGAATTGAAGAATATAGATGAGAAGTAGAGAGAATTAGAGTTGAGAGGAGAAGATAGAAATCATTATCATTCATCAATACCAAAATTACAAGAGAAGCTAACTACTTATACTAGCATGGGACGAAGACGGCTAATACCAATGCAATGTGCCAAGACTAACTTCCTAACCTACTTAACTAACCATCCTAGCCGCCATTCTTAACATTGGAGCAACTAACATTGACTTACTTGCTACCACCATACAACTAACTAGAAAAGACTCACAATAGCTAGAGAAGCTACTAATTGTCCTATGTTATTACAACTCAAGGACTTATTACAACTCTAGGACTTATTAGCACTTAATCCATAAGCCCCTACTTTGTAGAATCATGAAAACACTCCCTCCTTAGGAAAGATTCTTGTCCCAAGAATCCAAGCAAAGCATTGGTACTTGAAGGAAGAATCCATGTAAAGCATTGATACTTGAAGGATCCTGTTGGTACTAAAGAGTATAGCAGGAAGAGCATTGCTGTTGCAGATTACCCTTATTGTTGATGCTGCAACTTGAAGAAGCCCTCACAACCCAAGTAACTTGCCGTCTTTTACTTGCTTTAGAAGGGAACTCACTCAAGTAACTTCTATGCATCAGTACACATCTATTGCTGCAGTCATAAGTAAACAATTTGCAAATATCCTCCCAATTGTGAGGTGTCAATATGAAATCTCTAACTTGCTTCATACCAACATGAAGTCCCATGTGCAGTACGTGAATGCTTCCATAAGTTTGCATCCTATGCTCTATCTTTTTATTCAATGCTTCCCAACTTGTTGCAATTGTGTCTGAATTGATGGTAAATTGATCGATTTTGCAAGCTTCCCAAACCCGTTGTATCTCAACCCCTTGCTTGATACTACCAATAAAAAAGTACTTCACAACTCCTTGATTCAAGCTTTGAGCCCATTTCTCAACCACAACCTCCTTACCAAACTCTTTTAACCACCTTCCTGAACACAAAAACAACTTCTCTTGAATAATTGAATTAGTGGATTGAAATTGGAGACTTTTAACCCAATAGTATAGGTCTTTAGATGTCACTATTAGGCTCTAACGCAAAGCTTTCTTGTGCTGAACTCTCAAGGAAGCCAAACTATCTTTACTCAGCTTGCAACACTTAAATTCCAGATCCTCCACATAACCATTAATTCTAGTCTAAACCTACTGTGTCTTAACGTGCTGTTGTTTCCTACATTTCAATGAATCATTCAACCTTGTATTTACTCCTGCAGCACGGTCTAAGAAAATCTGATTTTCCTCGACTCTTATATAATCTTGGAACATATCAAGATCAATTTCAGGTCTGGTCATGTTGTCCTTGCAACACAGCCCGATGGTAACATCATAATCTGCTTTTAATCTCATGCATAGCTTGCCAACAAGAACATCTTCTCCTCCCAATCACCCTCTAGCTGGTGGAGGAAAGACCATGAAAAATTCATGAGGTCTTACATGAGCTTGTATCCTTGGAAGATGCTCCTTACTCTTAGCCTGAGTAACACAAGCATTTAACTCTTGTCCAAACTTCCTTGCTAATTCAGTGATAGAACCCATCAAAACCAACTTGGAATGACCTTTAAGTCCAATCATGAACTCTTGACTGCAATTACATTCCATCCATTGAGCCTTCGTCTCCCTTCTTCTTGCTTTTGAGCTAACAAACTTATCTCCCAAAACATCTGCACTGTTGACGTCATGCCTGCCGTTCTCAACAAGTTGCTCCTTTTCTCTTAGATCAAGAAGCCCATTGTTAGTGTTCTTAGATGAATAAACACTAGCTCCACTCAATTGTGCCTGCATTGGGATTTGATCTTGCAATTTTTCTAATTGAACAGATTGATCTGCAGCAGTAACAACTTGATGTTTCATTGAATTTGTTTGCACTACAGTAGCATCACCCTGATTTTGTGCTGAACTTGTATCATTATTGATAGAATTCTTCATTCTCCTTGCCTTCTTCAACATCATTTTGATCCAAGAAGATGCTCAAAGTCTGTCAATTAACCGCAGCACCATCTTAAGTTACCCCAATTCCAAATCCTTGAGCATGTTATACTTGTCAAGAAACACCTTAGTTTCCTTGAGAAGTAGAAAAACTGGAGGTCTTCCATTGTAGATCAAGATTGGCTTGATCAAAGCTCTTAATCTCCTACTTGAATAACACTTCTTATGGTTAAGGTGAACTACTGCTTTGATCTCAATTTTCTGTTGCATTGTGAGCTTAAACCTCAACTTTCTGATGCTTAAAATTTCTATGTATACTTGCAATTTCTTAGCCGCAACATTCAGTGGCTCCACAACTTACAATGGTACAATTTCGTCCTAAATTGTAGCCTGATTTGCAGCTGCAGCTTCCTTGTTTCAACTGAATCCAGCATTGCCAGTTGAGATTTGCTCCATTTCTTAATCAATTTCCTACTGCAACACTCTCTTTTGCTTAGCTTCTTGCTCCATTTTTTCAACTTTGAGCATAGCTTGAGCAATCTCTAACATCTTCTCTGTAATTTGCATTATCCTCACATGTGGTTCAATTTCAGCAACCTTAGGTGGTTCAACATCTTGCACTTCAGGCTGTAACGCATCAGCTTTAGACTAAAATGCACCAATTTATGGGCGAGATGCTTCAATTACATCCTCATTTGAAGTTAATCTTGTGCTACTTGACATTCCAACAGCAGCTTGTTCAATATTAGCTTAGATTCTAGCTCAGCCGATCGGCTACGTCTTCATCCTCATTCTTTGCTGCCACTTCCAGATTTGAACTAACACTAACTCCACTCGCTGCATCTTCATCCACCTCATTCTCTTGATTCTGATTGTATTGTTGCAATGCCATTTCCACATTCAATCCCTTTACCAATTTTAATTGCTCATTTAGAGGATGATTTCCTGTTGTTTGTTCATTTTCCTCCCAAGGAATGAGAAATTAGATATCCATCACACAACAGTAGTCATAAATGTTTCTTCATTATCGTTGAATTAATGCGGATGCAGCTTGACTTTTTAAGGAATAGGTCACAAGAGCTACAACCTCTAAGGTTGCAATTGAAATAATCTCAATTCCTTCAATAAAACCACAGAGATAAAAGACTTTGCAAAGAACATCTTTGGTAATAGGATATAGGACATTCTAAACTTTAACCAAAAGTGTAGTATCGCTGGAGAAGTTTCATGGGATGAAGCCAACCTTGTTTATGTCTTCAATTTCCTGAAATGATTTTGCAACAGTGCCTGAATCCATTTTTGCCTTCTTTGTATGCCAATAATTCAGCCAATGTTTCACAATCCTACTCAATTTAAAGTTGAGATCCTTAATTCATGACTTTAGAACACTCGGAACCAAAGAATCAGTACCACTGCTCAATCTGAAGCTGAGAACCGTAGGTCAAACCCTAGCTTAACTGAAGCTGAGATCCTTAAAACCCTAGTTCGAATAGAAATCCAGAGATCGAGTGCAACTCTAGCTCAATTTCAAAACAAGGCACTAATCAGACAGCCTTGCTTGTATGTATATCCTAATAAATCTAGTATATAACTTCAAATGAATTGATATGCTGAAGCTGCGTATGAATATGATTCCAGTTAATGGCAACAATTTGTTCAATTCATCTCACAATAACTCAGGAAACTTGTTTGCATGTAATTCAGAGAGACTGAACCAATTAGCATCAACTTACCCAAGAATCAATATACTCAAAACAGAACTTGCACTGATTCTAACTTAGGCAGCTTAAAATCAAGTGTTGAGATCTAATTTTGGCACTTTAGTTACTGATTTTGCTGATGAACAATCTTCAAGTTTCCAGCTCAATTCTATGCAGCTGATGCTTGAGAATTTTAGCTTAGTTTCTTGATCTGATCCGCGAGGAATAATGCAGCAATCTGAAGCTTGATCTTGCTCAACTTAATTAAACACTAGCATCAACTCAAGTTGTTCTGTTACTCAAGTTGTTCCGATCAATTTCAATCTTACTTGAATGCATTCTAGCACAACAAGCCTTAGCTAAAATTCAGACAATTTAAGCTCATTTTTTTTTCTCTTCTTGATCAAACACAACCGGGTTTAAGAGTTTGACATCAATTAACTTGATTCAGAAGCAAATCAAGGCACTGATACCAATTGTTATGATTCAAAATTACTATTGGATCATAGCATATGATAGGTGAAGAATTAGAGTAGAAATGAGAAGAGAATTAGGGATTCAAGATGAGAATTAGAGAATATAGATGAGAAGTACAGAGAATTAGAGCTAAGAGGGGAAGATAGAAATCATTATCATTCATCAATACTAAAATTACAAGAGAAGCTAACTACTTATACTAGCATGGGACTAAGATGGCTAATGCCAATACAATGTACCAAGACTAACTTCCTAACCAACTTAACTAACCATCCTAGCCGCCATTCTTGACATTTGAGCAACTAACATTGACTTACTTGCTATCGCTGTACAACTAACTAGATAAGACTCACAATAGCTAGAGAAGTTACTAATTATCCTAGATTATTACAACTCAAGGACTTATTACAACTTTAGGACTTATTAGCACTTAATCTATAAGCCCCTATATTGTCGAATCATGACACATATATGTTGAAGTCATATGAAATGATGACTAGCTGATTATTTTGAAGAACCGAAAATATGAGACATTGAATGCTCATTATTTTTTGTAAGATTCTCATTATTTGGTAGATTTGAATATAAAGTAGGGTGGACTTTAAGAAAATGGTTCAAAACTTAGAAAACATATATTTGCATGAAATTTTGTAAAAGTTGAGAGAGGAGAGAGGGGGGGGGGGGGTTTTGTAGGAGGCACTTGAATGCACCCTGAAGAACCCTTATATTTCAGCATTACCCAAGAGGAAGTGTAGAACTAAGTTCTATTGCATGATCCACCTCTTGAGTTGTAAGAAAAACATTGTCTCACCTCTTGAATTGTCGGAGCCACCTCTAAAATCCATGTTTCTTGGGGGTGTATCACGATTTAGTTTGTGACAAGACCTGATTGGGCCAAGGAGGATTTGTTTGTTGAGTGGGGTTCTTGTAATGACCTAATCCCACATTGAAAATGTGAGCAAGAAACTTAGAATAGGCTACTGTTAGGCTTAAAGTGGGAAACCCATCTCAACCAGAGCTATTCCTTTTCTGGCTTACATGACAGTGGACTGGAAAGTCTTGGTTGGCTCTAGTCAAGACTTTCCAGTCCACCATCATGCAGTCACTAGTCAGTCCAAACCTAGGGTGTCAGAGAATAGATAATGAAAAAAAAACAGCTGATGAAATATGATAATTTTAAGATTCATGCTAAATTTGATTTAGGATTCTGAAATGGAGACTGTGGGATAGCAGTCTTTATCGTCTCTTGCTTGGTTATGGATGATCATGGCAGGTTTTGTATTGAATCCCACTCCAAGGCTACAAGCTGCATCAATGAAAGATTTTTTTATTGTCTCTTGTATCATGCAAATAGTTATGGATGATTAACTAAACTTATTGCCCATCTCATCTCATATAAGGTCTATTGCTCCTATTCCTTTTATGGAGGTAATCTTATGGTTTTGAGTCATTACATTTAATGCTTAACTATGTTTATTTTACCTTCTTGTCTTAATTAATGGTTCATTCTCGAATATTAATCCTTTTGAAAGGGACATGTTAGGAAGCATAGTACCAACATTGTGATTTCATCAGATCTTTGCACTATTGATTTTCCATATATGTGTCAAACTCCACCTTGGAGGACTTGTCTTGGTTTATTGTCGTGATATTATGAAAAATTGTCATGGTTGGCTTTGCATTAGAAGTGAAAAGAAATATTTTGTATCAGAACTTGCCAAAAATATTTTTTGATGGCTTTTGACATTCTAGAAAGCTCAAAGAAGAATTTTTTATTCCTTGATAATTTTTTAAATCCGGGTTGGTTTTATTATAACTGATGTATAATGTGGTATGTTTTTTATTTTGTTTGGATTTCGTAAATATTGTTCCTTTTTTTTTTTAAGGGTTGGGGCCCTTCATAAATAGCGTCTTTACAGGATAGCAACCTATAGGGGTAAGGTTGTATACATCTTATCTTCTCATATCCTACCTTAGCGGGAGCCTCTTTGAGGCACTGGGCTGTTGTTGATTTTGAAATAGAGACCAACACGTGACATCACCTCAAAATGAAAGTGTATTTATGTTTCTTTCAATATTCTTCTGTTAAGAAATTTTTTATAATTAGTTTGTAATTTTCTCCTTTTTTTCTTCATAGAAGCACCTTTTTTTAGCCAAATGTCGGGGGTTGGGGGTGGGGGAAGCAATGATAAAATCTAGAATGCTTCTTTAAGAAATCCTTGATCACAGCCTCCATTTCATGATGAGCTGTAGATCATGATTATGACTTTTACTTTCTCACCCGCGGCAAGAGTCTCATAGAACTCACGGAATCAAATATGATAATTTTTAATTGATTGTAGGCAGAATTGATTGGACGCGTGCCACTAGGGTGATCAAAATCATTTTTCCACTTGTTTATGAATTTCCTAGCATTGATGACCCAAAAAACGATGTTCTTTCTCCTGACAGCCAAATTTTTCTTCAGTTTTCAGCTTTTGTTATTGACATCCAATATACAAACTAACATATAACATTTTCTCCACATTGTCTTAATTCATTGAATATTTTTTACTAGGTCATAAGTTGAAGTTTTATGTATACGTGTTACACCTCATAACTAGCCTGTGAATGATGAAAAGTAGACCTTCCTTTTTGACTACGAAAAATGCACTTTTGAAATCTCACATCACACTATCTATTTATGATCATCTTTATTCACTAATTTGATAACCTTTACAGCTCAAATTGCAGAATCCCTAATTCCTTTATTTTTTAGATGTAGTTAAACAATGCACAGATGTCTTGGAGGGAATAGGTGACGTTGCACACTGTAGCTAAGAGTAATAGTCGTGGTATGCTTTGAATGTTTTGTAAGAGGTATTGGACATAGTCGAATTGGTCTATTGAAAAGAAGATATACAGGACTTCCCTCCAGGTCACCGTATACTGTTTAAGAACAGTGGCTAGAGACAAAAAATATGCGATTCTGCATTGCAATTTAGGAGGGGGGGCAAAGGAGGTCAGATCGTTTCATCCTCACCCTACATCTTTGTGAAGCATAGCGCGATAATTTAGGGCCTACTAAATCATGAATGATGAGGTTTCTGGAAAATAAAGGAGAGAAAACTACTTCAATGATGTATTGCCATTGAAAGAAGAAGGCCTAGCTCCACTACAAAAAAAGTGGCAAATAGCAACAAAGCAGTTTATGGTTCTATTGGTTATTTTTTTGTTACTATAGCTTTTAGCAACATAATTATGTCTGTTGCTACGTTGTTGCTGTTGCCGCTGTCACTAAAAGTTATAGCAACGGAAAATGTGTGTTGTTGCTATTGCACCCTAATAGCAACAACCTGGTGGTTGTTGCTAGTTTTGTTTCTATTGCCTCTTGCAACAACATGACAACTGTTGCTATTAGTTACAACAATAAAGTACTTTCTGTTACTATTGGTTACGGCAACAAAGTGCTTTCTGTTGCTATTGGTTACAACAACAAAGTACTTTCTGTTGCTATTAGTTGCAGCAACAAGTGCTTTCTATTGCTATTAGTTACAGCAACAAAGTGCTTTCTGTTGCTATTGGTTATAGCAACAACAAAGTTACAGCAACGTCTTTATAGTTCTGTCTCTATTGCTATTAATAACAACATTTTACTTTTGTTTCTAAATTTCACATTTTTCAACCAATTAGAACACATAATTGAAAATAACAAAACCAAAAACCCTACATTATCATCATACCAACGGACAAATTTGTCATGCATTACATACAACTAGAATCATCTATATATCCAAACAAAAAAACACATACTTAAGCAAAACACAATATTCAATACAATTCTTCTCATCATTTGCAGGTTTAGCTAAAACACATAATGTTCGACAAATGGGAGAGTCGGTAGAAAGCAGTCCAACATAAGTATCTTGGCAATTGTGCGATGAAAAATCATTCATTCAGGTCATCTTCCACTGCATCATCCTCGTCTTCTAAGACATCATCCCCATCTTGTTCCTCATAATAAACTTTATCATCACGAGATGAGCTAGCTTCTTGTAAAACAAAGATAAACAACCCAAAACTTTTGTAAGGGTGGAGATCACTTGCCTTTAGAGTAGGTAGTCGCATGTCAAAACTGAATCGAGTGTTTTAAGTAAGAACATAGTCACGTTGCAACAGCCAAAAAGGTCAACTTTTAAAAGAGCGTAATGTAAATCCAAAGCAATGAAAGAAACGATATCCAACTGGACCTAAAGAAAAGGTTAAATTCACTAAGTAGTCTACAAATTCATCATAGATAATCCAATTTTCGTAGTTATCTAATTTATATACCAAATATACATAATATAAAATACAAGCTTATAAAACTATAATTATTTTAACAGTATTATCACAAACCGCAAGCACCATTTGTATAACTACTTAGAACATAAGCAAAAATACTAGTTTCACCAAAGACCAAAACTAGCACATACTAACATTCATACATTTTTTAGGCCCGGTTGGATATCATTTCTTATTTGCAAATTTTATGTAAACTTGAGGGGGAGAGAAGAGAGAATGAGAGAAGAGAAGGAATCATATGGCAACCAACTATTTGAAAATACAACAAGGGTAAAAGTAAACTTAAATAAATAAGCAACCACATCATATTCACCTCTCTGAAATTATAAGATTTGAACAACACCACAGCCACCAACTACAATCCCAACAACAACTTTTCTATCTTTGTTAAGATAACCTAAAAAAGCCGAATACAACCAAGTTTAGAACTAGACCTAGCAGAAGTAGATCCAACCACCCAATAAGCAATGTTCAGAATCACTACAACTGGAGACCAATCCTGCTACATTCACCCAAGCCACCACAAACTATGGATAGAAAATCTAAAGAAATAAACTTCAACATTCAATCCAAAGCAATTAAAATTTGTACTATGTCGAATTCCCAAGCAATGCAAAAGCTCACTGACCTTGTTTCCCCTCTTCGTCTCAGTTGCCATTAGAAAATCTACCCGCTCACATATAGATTTCAAGCTTTGTTTTATATCTTTGAGCTCAGCCTCCAACTTCCTATTTTCTTTTGCTTTTGAGCCAAGAGAGAGCATTTCACACCAAATCGAGTGACTTTAACGCCTAACCCATATGTCTTCGCGTATCCATTTTTGTCTTCTCCGACAACTTGTACAAAGATTTTTTTGCGTTCCTCAACTCGTGTTGCCTCATCAAGATCCTATGGAAGCTCTTCTAATCTTCTATCAATCTCAGCCTGATATCATATTAATAAATGCTGACCTTAACGTTTAGAAGTGACATGGGAAAAAATTGAATACCAAATAACTAAAGATAAACCATACTAGACCAGTGGCAGATCCAACATCAAGTTTGGATAAAGATTTTGGCTGATGTGTTTGCTGAAACATTGTGAGCTCATCTGATTCTTTCCCATTAGTTATCAACTGCACACACATATGACTTGTACTTTTCAATAAAATTCTGCAAAAAATAGACCTCATTATTCAAAGCAAACTAAGAGACTAAACCAACCTTCTCATTGCGTCTTCTAGCAAGTGTCTTAGTGCCACAATAATGCCTCTAATTTGTTTTTTTTTTTTTTTGGTTTTTGATGCCCTCTCGCGGCGTTCCTAAACCCAAAACATGACAAGTGAATAATATGTAACAGAATATATTGCGACAATATGCTTATGGAAACATATTAGCATACCTGTCCTTCTAGAGAAAAGCAAAATTCGACAAAATTCTTCCATTGTATAACAGGTGTACCGGAAGGCCTATTCTTTAAAGCTATATCTTTCGTCTTTCCTTCAATGAGTTTGTTTCTCCACGAACATTTGTTACTTCTCCACGATTGATCCATCTTTGATTTCACCCATTCATATGGCTCTTTTCCTTCAGGAAAGTAGTATGATTGCTATATGCAAACAAAGAGATATTAGCATCTATACTTTATTGGCATATTTTCTCATTCCACAATTATTATATGTTTTGACCGATGATGCTAAGTCCTTTAAATTTACATGATAAGTATAAAATACATTACCTTCACTACATCCCATACGTGGATAATCCTCCATTCCGGCATACTTGTCCATTCCTCAACATCGATCGACAATGTTCTAGGATCACGTGCGTAAAATCCTATTAAAGATGACATTTTCTATTGTGAATCTAAACATGACTAGCCATGATCATTAACATCTACAAAAATTGGTTCCTTTGGGGTGTGCATTTTGTTTCTTCCCCTCCTCTTTACAGATTGTTGTAATCCTACAAATTTAATGTAGTTGTTTTAGCATAATTTTAAACCCAAATATAAGATTACTCATTTCCCACACAATTGTGTAAAATAACCTGAATCTTAACCATGATTAGTTGCTTGTGTTTCTCCTTAGGATGATGTAGGAACATGACTTTCAGAACCTATATAAATGATAAAATCATCATAATAGATCAAAATCCTTTTCATATGAGAAAAACAGTTATCATTAGAGAAAATAACTGAATTATGAGACAATATGTATATTAAACAAGAAACTACACAAATGAGATTGCTTAACCTGCTCCCTCGGAACTCCCAACATGTCTCTCCCCTTGAGGACAAACGGTATCACCGCATTCAGAAGCTTAAAGATGAGAAGTATTATATTGTAGTTAGAAAGCACGATTAAAATATAAATAGATGAAGATCAATAGAGCCAACAAATAGAATGCATAAGCTCACCATCTGGATTCACTTGGCATTCTGAATCTTCCCTAATATCTTCATGCACCTGTTGAAGTTTCCTAGGGCTTCTTCTAACAGTAGAGGTCTGAAATAGGGCACATCGAGCTTGGGTAATGGGTATATTCTAGGGGTTCTCGACATCACTTTCACATTGTGGTAAATTCTTATGGGGAGGCTCAATGCCACTTTGGTTCCTATGTGAAGATGAAGAAACCAATCTAGGACTGTAGGGCATTTGTACAGAAAATTGTTGGAGTTTGTTCTTCTTCGACTCCATAAGACGCTACATAGAGATACAACTCAGTTTCAATAAGTAATGTTACAATAACAAATACAAAAATATTTTAAAAATATAAGTCACACATTTAAATCAGTTACTGTTACCATTTTCCTCTTTCCGTTGTTGCTCTTGGTGGGGGCCATGGCGTCCTTCACAATTTAGGGCTAGAAAATGATGCAACATAATAGTATACATACGATGGTAAATATTAACACATCAAGCTTAATGACACAATTAAACCAAATATCAACAACATTCAAACAGAGAATAAGGAAATTTGAGAAAGAAGAAAATAGAAAATGTCGAAGTTGTTTAATCATTCAAATACAAAAAGTTTGTCATAAGCATATAAAGATGTTGATAACATATCTCCAAAATCTTTAGTATGAATCATAATTATACAGGGTATCATCTTCTTAACAATCACTATAGTAGAAGTACTCTTCATTATCTTCATCAAGTAAAGTAGCCTCATCTAAAGGTATGTCAATCATTGCCCCTTCAATATCTTCTCTAACAATGTCAATATCATCAACATTGATATCCATCATTGCTGTAGACGGAACGCAATCTATTTCAGGTATCTTTTCCTCTCAGATGTCAAATAAATCTCTTGGTTTTGTCTTAGTGAAAACATGCCATTGTTTTCTCTCATCATCAGGAGTGTATAACACTTGCAATGCATGGGAAGCTAGCACAAAAGGTTCATCTGTTTTCTACAATGCTTGTAAGTTTACAAGAGTAAAACCAAGTCGATCTTTCTTGACACCCTGATTAGGATCAACTCAATCACATCGAAAAAGAATGACCTTTCTTCCTCGATGATAGTTAAATTCCAGTATTTCTGTTAGCACACCATAACATGTTACCAAACCACCTGTATGTGTACTAGCAGTAACAACAACACCAGAATTTTGAGTTACAGCTTTGGTGTCTATACTTTTGACACGAAATCTAAAACCATTGCAAATGATTCGTGTCATTGTCTTTATTTGCATGTTAGGCCATTTACTCAACCATTGTAGGTATTCTACTACAACAGGATCCGCAGGTTGATGAAGCTTTACCTAAAAAATTATAAATAAATAAGAATAATGCATATATTTAAAATGCTGGAGTCGCTTGATAATGTTGGTGCCCAATATTATTCCGTCTTAGAACTTACATTAGACTTAAACCAAGTACAAAATTTTGTTCTGTGAATTTCTTCAACATATAATTGTCGCATCGGGGTATTTTCAATTTAAAGCAGTTGTTTATGCTCTCTTTAAAAAAAACCAACATAATATAATCAAAACAGTTGATTGAATATAATAAGATGATTGAAATGGCATGAATCATAGAAATGACTTACTCGATGTAGATGTGGATTTCATCACAATTGAACAAAACAAACCTATGTGCCTCTTTTCTCAATTCGTCACAAGCAACTACATCCTTCTTCGATGTGTAACGACTTTTGAGAGAGAATATTGATAATCCTTTACGCACTTCACCATCATCTAAGTCTTTATTTCTCTTAGAACGAGTCCCTCTTGTCTCAACACTATGCAAATACCTCGAGCAAAAACTTAAACACTCTTATGCAAGGTATCCTTCGGCAATAGATCTTTCAGGCCGACTTCTATTACCCACATAATCTTTAAGCCTATGGAGGAACCTAGCACAATACACTAAGTAATTAATAAGACATTATTGGAAAAGTATGTGTTGATTATTTTTAGGAATACAAAATCAAAAAGACATACCTCTCTATTGGATACATCCAGTGAAAATGTACAATGCCAGCAACCATTTCCTCATATGCCAAATGAATGGCTAAGTGCACCGTTACATCAAAGAAGGAAGGGGGAAATATTTGATCAAGGTCGCAAAGAACTATCTTCTTGCGATCTTCTAAGCAATCAAACTCATGTTGCGTCGCCACCTTTGAGCATAACTCTCTTAAACAGTTGGATAGCTCAATTATTACCTGACTCACCTCCTTATTTTTCATTTTTCACACTTTTAATGGAAACAACTGTTGCATCAAAATATGATGATCATGGCTTTTCAATCCATATATCTTACGTTCGTTCATGTGCACACATTGTGCAATGTTGGATGCATATCCATCGAGGACCTTAATTCTAGTTAACACATTCATAAGTTCCTTCTTCTCTTCACCACTTAGTGTGAAGCATGATGGAGGAATAACTGTCCTTCCTCTTTCTTCTTTTGGGTGAAATTGCTTCCGAATATTCATATCTTAAAGGTCAAGGCGTGATTGTAATGTGTCTTTTGTTTTTCCTTGAATATCAAAAAGAGTCCCAATCAAACTTTCAGAGATATTTTCTCAATATGCATAACATCCAAATTATGTCGTACTAGAAGATGTTCCCAATATGGGAGTTAGAGGAATATGCTCTTCTTCTTCCAAGGTCCAACTTCATCTACCCTTCTCTTGGTCTTTTGTTGAGATGCAAGACCCTTGCCTAGAGTCACATTTAACCCTACCATCTGCTCCAACAACTCTGACCCTGATCTGAATTTTGGAGCACGCCTTCTTTTACTAGTTCCATTAAATGTTTTTCTTTACGACGATATTTATGATCATCGCTAAGAAAGCGTCGATGGTCCTGATAACATAATTTACTACTCCTTTTCAAATAATGAGAACATGTATATATGTTGCAATGGGACATGCAAATTTTCCTTTAACCTATTCCTAGACAAATTACCATAAGCCGGAAAGTCATTTATTGTCCACAATAATGCAGCTTGCAATGAGAAAGTCTCATTCTTCAAGGAATCATATGTCTCCACAGCAGTCTCCCACAACTCATTTAATTCATGGATCAATGATTATGGGTAAACATCAATATCATTGCCTTGTGCCTTGGGCCCCGGTATGAGCAAAGAAATCACGAAGTACTCTTGCTTCATACACATCCATGGGGGTAACTTATACATCATCAGAACAACCAGCCATATACTATACTGTGTACCCATTATCCTAAAGGGATTGAACCAATCACTTGATAGACCAAGCCTAACATTGCTTGGATCTGAAGAGAAACAAGGGTAACATTCATCCAAATGTTTCCAAGCCGTAGTGTCTGCTGGATGCCTAAGCTTACCATCTTTTGTGCGCTCATCTGCATGTCATCTCATGTATCCAGCTATTTTGGATGACATGAATATCCTCTTCAGTCTTGGTATCAAGGGAAAATGGCGAAGCACTTTGCTAGGAACTTTAGCACCCTTAACTAGTGATACCATGTTAACTTCCCAAAATTAATTTGGAAACCTAACCTTGTAGAAGAGAGTTTGAGATGAGAAAAGAAGGGAAGGGGATGAGAAAATAGAGAAAGAAGATGAGAAATAGAGAATTCCCTTAGGAATATGATTTCATTTAATGGGATAAAAACAAATTACACTATAATCTCTCCAATATATACAAGGATTCAGCTCAAAAATGCAGCAGCAGCAAAGTAGCATATTCCCCTGCATTGTAACAAATTCTAACTGATTTCTGCACAAGCTGTCCGTGTGCTGCTGAGGCCTAATTTAATTTTAACTAGTGCAATTTTAATTGTTGTTACATCATATAGACTCTAATCAAAAGTAATACTAAGAATTAAAAATGCATTATAAGTAAAATTTATTAATTCGTAACATTCCCTCCGTCTTGAGAAGCTTCTTGTCCTCAAGAAGCAAAACTCGGAAATAGGCTCTTCAAGAATTTGTAGTCCTCCCATGTTTTAAAATGCTCATTTAATTTGCTCCAAGTGATTTGGAATTGGTGGATTTTTCGGTTGTGCAGCTGCAATACTCGTTCGGCTCGGACAGAGTTTGGTTGCTGCAGTAAGACGCCACTTGCTTCAGCTATGGGCGGCTTTTGCGTCGTATCGGCATTTCTCTTAACCTTTTTTTTAATGAGGGAAATATGAAACACGGGGTGAATGTAAGAATGTGAGGGTAAGTCGAGCTTGTACGCCACATTGCCAATTTTCTCCAGAATTTTGTAAGGACCGAAGTAACGAGCGCACAACTTGACGTTGCGTCGAACAACCACAGTTGATTGTCTATAGGATTGTAGTTTGAGGTAGACCATGTCCCCGACATCATAGTTCTTGTCTACCCTCCTCTTATCCGCATAATGCTTCATACAGGCCCGAGCTTGTTGGAGATTTTCCTTAAGCAATTGCAAGATCTGTCTCCTCTGCTGCACAAGCTGTGTTGCTGCTAAATCAGTGATTTTGGGCTGTTGGATCAGCATATGAGAAGGTGTAGAGTATCCATACAATGCTCGGAAGGGCGTAGTGCCGATGGTTGTGTGGAAATGTGTGTTGAACCAAAATTCGGCTAAGGAAAGCCAACAGTTCCACTCCTTGGGCTTCAAGAAGACCATGCTCCGGAGATATTGCTCCACACATTGGTTGACTCTTTCGGTTTGCCCATCCGTTTGAGGATGGTAGGAAGAACTAAGAGCCAACGTGGTTCCCATCAGCTTGAACAATTCCCTCCAAAAGTTGCTAGAGAAGATTTTGTCCCGGTCCGACACGATGGATTGGGGCAATCCATGTAGCTTGTAGATGTTGTCGAGGAAGAGCTTTGCCAACTTCTCTGCAGTAACGGGTCGAGTAAGAGCAAGAAAATGACTATATTTGGTGAAGCGGTCCACCACGACCCATACGACCTCCTTGCCTTCGGATTTCGGTAGCCCCTTGATGAAATCCATACTAATATGAACCCAAGCACCGTCCGGAATGGGAAGAGGTTGAAGAAGTCCTTTGTATCTCGGATCTCTTAATTTCGTTTGTTGGCAAACTTCACATGACTTCACATAGTCGCTTACATCTTTTTTCAAGCTCGGCCACGTGAAATAAGCTTTAATTCGTTGATAAGTGCCTTCCACACCCTCGTGACCTCCCCAAGCAGCGTTGTGTGAGGCTCGGATGACCTGTTTTCTCAAGTTGGTAGCAGCACCAACATACAGTTTTCCCTGAACACGCAAAAGACCCTTTTGCACTGTCGGTTCGCTGTGATCTGCAGCAATTTTCGTGTCGGTCTGGAGCGCTGCAGCAGCCACCTTTTCACGAGCAAATGGATCCCCCTCGTAGGAATTGTGTAACTCTTCGACCCAAGAAGGAACTACCACCGAAATGGCTGAGCATGTGCCTGAAACAGTGTCCTCAAAACGCCTTGACAGTGCATCTGCAACAGCGTTTTCTTTGCCACTTCTATACTCGATATCGTAATCAAGGCCTAAAATTTTCATTAAGCCTTTCTTTTGAATTCTTGACATGATCTTCTGTTCAAGGAGATATTTGAGGCTTTGGTGATCCGTCCGAATGGTGAATTTATGACCCTCCAAATAATGCCTCCATTTCTCCATGGCTAAGAGAATTGCGAGGTACTCCTTTTAGTAAGTCGACATCGCCTGATGTTTGGGGCTTAAAGCTTGGCTTAGATATGCGATGGGCCTTCCTCTTTGAGAGAGAACAGCCCCAATACTAGTTCCACTTGCATCGGTCTCTCAAATGAAGCCTTCGGTGAAATTTGGCATTGTCAAAACCGGTGCTGCACACATAGCGGCTTTGAGAGCTTCAAAAGCGGCCCGAGACTTCTTGTTCCACCCAAAAGCATCCTTCTTCAAGAGCTCTGTTAAAGGTTTGGCAATGGAACCATAACCTTTAATGAATTTTCGATAATATCCGGTCAATCCCAAGAATCCTCTTAATTGCTTCAAGGTGATCGGGGTTGGCCATTCTTGCATTGCTCGGATCCTGTTAGGATCAGTAGCTAAGCCCTCTGATGAGATGATATGACCTAGATATTCAAGCTTCTTTTGAGCAAATGAGCACTTGGACAATTTTGCAAAAAACCGGTGTTGTCGCAACAAGATGAATACTTGTCAAAGGTGTGTGAGGTGAGCTTCATATGTGGGACTTTAGATCATTATGTCATCGAAGAATACCAGCACCAACTTCCTTAAATAAGGCTTGAAGACGTCATTCATAGCCGCTTGGAAAGTGGCCGGAGCATTGGTTAGATCGAAAGGCATAACAATGAACTAAAAATGGCCATGATGAGTCTGAAAGGCGGTCTTGTAAATATCTGATTCTAGAACTCGGATCTGATGATATCCTTGCCTTAAGTCCAGCTTGGAAAAGAAGCACGCCCCATGAAGCTCATCAAGCAAGTCGTCTATGACCGGTATCGGAAATTTGTCTTTCACGGTTAGTGTATTCAAACGGCGGTAATCGATGCACATACGGGCTGTCCCATCCTTCTTCTTTACAAGGATCACGGGTGAAGCAAAAGGACTTCGGCTTGGTCTAATGAAGCTCAACCGAAGCAACTCCTCCCCTTGCCTCTCTATCTCGGCTTTTTGGCCATGACGATACCGATATGGCCTAATTTTGAACGGGTCGGCATTTCCCCGTAAAGGTATGGAGTGGTCCACACTCCTTTGAGGAGGGAGACTTTTAGGCTCTTCAAAGATGTCCCCGAACTCGTCAATTAAGGTCTGAACAACAGGAGGATGAATCGGTTGCTGCATAACCGAGCTCACCATGAATAAGTGCCCGATCCATTGTATCGCCTTCTTTTTAATTCCACTTTGCACATCCTTTGCCTCGATCAATTTGAGCTGAGCTTCCTCGGACATGCCTTGCAAAGACACCTTGGTGCCATGAACTTCAAAAGCCACGATCATTTTATCGAAATCAAAGACAACCGGGTTGAAGGTCCTCATCCAATCTACTCCGAGCACCATGTCGCAACCACCCAAGGGAATCACTCGGAAATCGAAGGTGAAATGATGGCCTTGCATAGTACAAGGGAAGGCTATGCACTTGTTTTGTGATGTCAAGGAGTTCCCATCAGCTACCATGACTGCCAAAGGATGAGCTTTCGTCACTTCGTGTTTGACCCTCTTAATCAACTTCGGGTCAACGAAACTGTGAGTGCTTCCACTATCAATGAGGATAATAATGGAGTGTTTTCCAGCCCACCCCTTGATTTTGATTGTGTTATGAGCCCCACTTCCGGTTAGAGCCTTCATGGAGATCTCGACCTCGTCATCACTTGAGTTGCCTTGTAAGTTGCATTCAGTCTCCTCTAATTTAGCTTCCGACTCGGTGCTGCCAGCTTCATTTTCAACAGGGACTCGACTTCCTTATACATACATAAGTGCTTGTGCTTTGCACCTATGCCTGGATTGATACGGTTGGTTGCATGGAAAACAAAGTCTAGCTGAAAATCTGTCACTGTTTTTACTGCCGTGACTCATGTTCTGCTGCACTGGTCTCGGTTTGCTGCTGGTATGTTGCTTTCCTTTGTCATATGAAGGGACTGGAGTTGCTTCAATCAATTTTGTTTTGTTATAAGCGCTTGACAAAGTCTTAGGACCAATGGCTTTCACCATGTTTTTGATCCTAGGCTTAAGGCCACTTACAAAGCAAGAAACGTAGTATGATTCGGCATCATCGGGAGCAATGGCCAAAACTTACTTCAAATTTGCTCTCAAATTCTCAAATCTAAGCATGTATTCTCTCACATTTGATGTTTGGACCAACTTGTTGAAGTTATCCACAACATCCGTTGATTCTCCTTCACCATACCGTTCACACATCTCTTCTACCAAAAGGCCCCAAGAAAGATGTGGTTCGCTTTTCAACAAACTATAGTACCAAACCTCATGATCACCATGAAGATGGACTGCGGCTAGCTGGAGCTTCTCCTCCTCAGGTATATTATAATATAAAAAGTATCGATCACACCTCCTAAGCCAAGATTCCTGTTGCTTTCCATCAAATGGATCAATTTCTACCCTTGGTTGCCTGTAGGAGCCACTCCTACCCCCAGATATGTTGTCATTTGACACGGTTCTATGCTGATATAATTGATCCGGTGGTCTATCCATATGATCAAACACGTTGGGTGCAACATTTTGGTGCATAACAGAATTATATTGCCGATTGTCCTGATCTGAATTTTCTGCATTTGTTTGGTAATTAACAGGTCCAGACATTCGTTCTTGATTTTCTATATTAATTTCAGGTCGAATAGGTTGATTTGCAGATGATCTAATGTTAATGGATGGTCCTACACCAGGTTCTAACATAGGAGATTTACCACGGGTGTGCATTCCATCTTGTGATCTGTCTAGGCTGATTTGCTGCGATTCTGGACTTGCGTGCTGCTGATTAACTTCAACAGCTTGATGAATCTGGCTTGCCGGTTTAAGGATGGCTTCAACACTTGATTCCCTTTGCTTGTTCATCTGATCTTGCAAAACCTCAAGTCATTCTTCCAATTTCTGCAGCCGATCATCTCTTTTTTCATCTTACTCCACCAACGTCTTCAGGATTTGCTAAATACCTTCGGTTTGGCTTCGATTTTCAGCAAATTGTTGATCAAACTTGGCTTCCATGTTCTTTATTTGATCACGTAGCTCACTTGAAGTATCCAGAATCGAACCGGTACCTCCAGCCCCTGTTCTGGTACGAACTCCATCCGCCATTTTTGGTTTGAAATTTTTTTTTTTTTATTAACAGCTTAATCAATGTTGATGATTGATAAATCTAGCTCTGATACCAGTTGTTAACTTCCCAAAATTAATTTGGAAACCTAACCTTGTAGAAGAGAGTTTAAGATGAGAAAAGAAGGGAAGGGGATGAGAAAATAGAGAAAGAAGATGAGAAATAGAGAATTCCCTTAGGAATATGATTTCATTTAATTGGATAAAAGCAAATTACACTATAATCTCTCCAATATATGCAAGGATTCAGCTTAAAAACGCAGCAACAGCAAAGTAGCATATTTCCCTGCATTGTAACAAATTCTAACTGATTTCTGCACAGGCTGTCCATGTGCTGCTGAGGCCTAATTTAATTTTAACTAGTGCAATTTTAATTGTTGTTACATCATATAGACTCTAATCAAAAGTAATACTAAGAATTAAAAATGTATTATAAGTAAAATTTATTAATTCGTAACATACCACAACCCTACCATTTGTAGCTTTCCATTTTAATGAACCACAAATAGGGCATGTGTCATAGTCTTTCAACTCCTCCCAAAATAGCACACAATTGTTGGGGCAAGCATCAATCTTTTTGTAGCCAAGACCCAAATTTCGAATTATGCTTTTTGTTTTATAACAAGAGTTGGGCAATGTCTCACCTTTTGGAGGAGATCTTTTAAAAATCTTTAGAAAAGCATCAAATCCAACATTAGTCACTCCATTCAAGCATTTTAGATGATATAATTCGACAATAAACGAGCGCGATGTAAATTCATCGCATCTAAGTTACAAGGGTGTATCTGCATCTTCTATGAGTTTATATAAATTTTCAGCCTCAACATTGCATCCCTTTTTAAGTGGTTCTGATGATTCACTAAAATTAGGAGAATGCAATCCATAAGCATCCTCTAACATTTCATGTATACCATCATCTGACAATTCATCAGAAGTATCCATCTCACTAGCAAAATCATTTAGCTTGGGATCCTCCACCTCCCCATGGAGATACCACTTGCTACGTATGTAATTATCATCCATGCCTTTAAGTGTAAGGTGAAGTTTCACTCTATCTATGTCCCACTCATATCGATTTGCACAAGTCTTACATGGGCAAGGTATCGACTCATCCACACCCACAATAGCAAGCGCATTAATAACAAATGCTTCCACACCATCATGAAATTCAGGTGAAACTCATGAGCTTTTCACCCAATCTTTGTTTTCAAACACATCCATATGGACAAATCTTACACTTAGAATGTATGAATATTGTTAAAATAGGATAGAATATTAGTGAAATTACATATGTTAATCTCTTATTGACCATAGGAATAGTGTAAGATTTGTTACTACACTCAAATTCCATGCAATTTATATTTTACTAACTATAATCCAAATCAACAACTCAAATTCAATCTTCAAACACCAAAATAAGTCAAAAGCTAAAAAACGTGACAATAACACAACTAATCATAATGAAGCATCAAACATGATAATCTAATACACTAGAACTCATTAAAATCAACATTTAAGAAAAGAAATAGCTTAAAACACCATACTTGGTTCATATTTTCTCAAAATCAAGCAAAAATCGAGCAAACTAATCATGATAGCATACATCAAAGCTAGTACCACCCACCAAACATTAACACATTAGGTAATCATACATTAAACTCTTTAATCATCAACAAATTGATAGTAATCTTACATTAAACTACTCAATCTTCAATAAATTGATAGGAATCTTGCTTTAACCATAGTTTATTACAAACTAACCCTATTTTGTACTTGAAACAAGAGAATGATGAGAACAAAGCCCGAAGACCTAAATATGGGATTTAAAATACTTTCAAATAGTCTAAACCTAGCATAATCGCTCAATTCACGGCAATTAAACTACATTACAGAGGAAATTGAAACACAAAATTGATACCTTCGCAACAAAGTCAATCTCGCAGCGTAAATCCCTTTAGCTCTACTAGACCTGCACTTAGGACACAAAAATGAAATAAAAAAAATGATGAGCAAGAGAGAGAGAGCGACGACTCGAGCAAGAGAGAGAAAGCGAGACAGACCAGTGAAGGAGAGACCGAGAGAAACGAAGGTGAGAGAGATGGGCTTTTCTTTTGAATGGGAGAGAGTGGGTTTTAGGTCATGATATAATAACCTATTAATAAAATTATCTATATCCAAAATATAGAGAGTGAGTGTGGGCGGCAAATTACAGTGGCAGGAATTCTTTACCCAAAATTTTGTAAATTGACATAAAATTTTTAATTCTTGCTAATAGTAGTTTATGTAATGAACTTAGAGGACAAAAAAATTAATATAATTGAATTAACTATGTGTTTTTGATAAATTGTTTTTTTTAAACGTAATATAGGAGGAAGGTGAAGATTCGTTTCTTAGCTCATGAGATATGAAATTTTTTTTGTTGAAATACCATTACCAACAAACCAAAGTGTACTGTAAGTAATGTTATACACAATACCAACATTTTAGCTTTTTGTTATAAAAGAGGTCAGCCTTAAGTGGCATGTGTATGGGAATTTGCATTTGCAACAAAAGAAAATTTTTGTTGCTATTGGTAAATCAATTATTACAAAAACTTTTCTAGTTTGTTACTATTAGTCACTTTTTTTGTAGTGCTCGATGCTCAAATTTTAGGCTCTATTTGACACATTGTATTGGAATTGGAGTGAGGAATTACAATTTCAATTCTAATTCTGATAGAATTGCAATTAGGATGGAATTGAAATTTCATTGTTTGGCTAACCAAAGAATTAGAAGCTAAAATTGTAATTTCATAACTAATCATCTCGAGTTTTAAGCCAATTGAGTAGGATCATTCTGGATTCCGAGTCAATCAGGGTTGGGTTTTGGTCTTATAGGATCATTTTGAATTCAAGTCATTTCGAGGTTTAGGCCAACTCGGATGGGTTTTAGTTGGGTCAAATCATAGTGTGCTCAAGTCGTATCTAATTTTAGGTTTATTAGATAGGTTTATTTTATGATTCAGGGTAGCATGGGTTGGGTTTGAGTTGATTAGGGTAATATAGGGCTCGAGCCATCTTTGTTCCAGCTCAATCAGGTTGCGTCGCTTTTAGTTCCGGGATCTAAGTTGTGTCGTGTCATGTCATGTCATGTTTAGTCTTAGTCATCTCTAGGTTTTGAGTCAATTAAGATGGGTTATCTTGGGTTTTGGATCAATATGGTTGGGTCTTATTCAAATCAGACCCGAGTCAAGTAGGGTTATTTCCTGTTTGAGCAATTTTGGATCATGTGACAATCAATTGGGGGTATTTCCATCTTTAAGTTAGATGGGTTAGGTTTAAGACGGGTCAAATGAATTCAGGTTTGAGTCATTTAAGTAGGGCCATTTTGAATTTAGGGTCAAATTTAGATTGGGTCCAGTGTTTCATTTTCAAGTCATCATTGGTTTCAGGTTAATTTAGTTGGATATATTTGGGTTTCATGTCAGTATAATTAATATAAAATTACAATTATTTACCTTAGCCTAAAGAAATTGGAATATATGGTTTTCAATTTAAATCCAATTCTAAGGAATTGGATAGTGGAATTGTAATTCCAATTCTATTAGGTTAACTAAACAACAAAATTGATTCTAGTCCTAAACCCAGTTCCAGGCTTCAATTCCATATGTCAAACAAGACCTTAATGATTGTTGGTGTTGGAAGTGTTGAAAAATTTATGTTCATCAAAAGGATTTTAAAAAAAGAGTGCCACATGGTTCCTAAGTTCCAGTGCAACTACACTAAACGATACATAACGAACACCCTCTTATGTGAGAGATTTTTTTTAATAAAGAGAAAAAGAAAAATACAGTTATGTTTGGCCCATGAAATTGAAGTATTGAGGTCCTGAATTCCTACTCTATTGTTTGATTCATCTACTGAAGTGGAATTATAATTTCATTGTCCAATTCTATGGAATTGGGTTTTAACTAAAATTCGTCCATTCCAATTCCTTAGGATGGGGGTTAGGAATTATAATTACCTTGTTAAATCTACTAACATGAAACCCAAAAAAAAACCCAATTCTATTGACCCAACAGCTAAGATGACGCGAAACCGATGTACGCTACCCGAACATATTTTGCTCGGAAACTCAAAATTACCAAACTTCATAGACTTAAACCTGAATTGCCTTAACCTTAGCTAAGCTTGGTCTGATCTAACTCAAAATTGGAAATGACCCAACTTGGTTGATCGAAAGTTCAAGACAACTCAAACCCAAAATGACCCTACCTGGCTCAGACCTAAATTGAATGTGACACAGTTGAGTTGACCCAAAATCTGAGATAAACCAACCTAATTGCCTCAAAACCTAGATATGGCTCATATTAAAATGACTTGACTGAACTCAACTCAACCTAAATTTGATTTGACATCAGGTAACCTGGAACTTTTAATGAGAAAATCTAATTGACCCAAAATCAAGATCACTCAAATGGGAAATCATCATACATAACTCAAACTCGACTCATGCTGACGCAAATCCCAATAAGAACCCACCTACAACAACAACAACAACAAATCCAATGGGGTCTTTGGGATTTTTTTTTTTTTTGGGGGGGGCACAGCCCCGTACAGGGTGCTACCTTGAAGGAAGGCTATGTCCAAAGTAGTCCCCTACCCTAGAAAGCAAAATATATTAATATTTATAAAATTAAGTAAAAGTTGAGTCAAGTCAAGTCCTGTCAAATGAAGTAGTGCCAAACATGAAAGCACCAATAGAGCAACAACAGTAGCAGTAGTATACAGGAAAGCCTAGAGGCATTGTGAACTGACACCAATGTGCTACCCTCTCCTAACACCTAGAGCCTAACCCAAGCAGGCCTGAAGCTCAATATGATTCGAACCTTATGTGATTTGATCCAAGCAAAACCTGACGTTGACTTGAAATACAAAATGATCCAACTCAATTGATCCAAAATCAAAGCTGATTTGTTATAGAATTACATTATATAAACAATAGAATTTCAATTCCATCCTAAATCCAATTCCACTAGAATTAGAATTAAAATTGCGATTCTACTGTCCAATTCTAAATTCATGTGCCAAACTGAGCCAAATAGAACAGGTAAATAGGCAAAGAGATAAGCAGAAGAGCTTGGGTTGTAATATATGTGGAGCTTTAGTTAAGAAGCCATGTCTCCATTACACTGGAATTTAGGATAGAATGCGATCCTCTCTGAAGTCCCATCATGCTATGGCCCGTCCATTCTTACATGAAGTCCTCTCACCCCATTTTATTTTCTTTTTTGCCCTTTCTTTATGACATTTTTGTCCAGCTATATAGGCCAACTTCGTTTTAGAAATTGTTGCTCAAGTTTTTCCGACAAAAACCTATTTGGGTAACTTTCTTTTTCCGATTATTGCAAATTACACTTTTATGTAATGGTGTTGAGGATCACAAAACGAACTCACGAGGAAGCGAGATTTCTTTGATAATTAATCAACAAGTATACATATAAGGCAACCAACAAACACAACAGTAATCAAGGATAAAGGTAGAAAGTTGAAAATTCATTGAAGTGTAGGTCAAAGCAAGCTAAACATGTGATTTCCTCGAGAGCAATTTATATCCTTTGCACTAGAAATATGGATATCCTTTCGAGATACAACTGTATGAATTCTATGGTGGAACAAGAGAATCCTAGACTGGATGTCCACCCACGGTTCAAAATGAGAAATACTCTTTTGAAGTTTCTCACCCTTATTTTTGTAGGCTGAAGAATCAAGGTTTGTTTTTTTGGGTAGTAAATAGCAACCGAAGCATGGTTCTGTTTTTTCTTCCCTTTTTGTTAAGTAGCTGTGAAAGGATGGTTTTTCTTTTCTTTTTGGTTTTGATTGAAAAACTCTTTTTTGCTAATGAGGAACCTGATTACCCGGCAGACCCCGGCCCGTGAAGTGACCCACATACCAGAGGAACCAGTTAAGTCAACGATCCCTGAGGGAGAGGTTCAGGGGAGGGGGGGAGTTGAACTCCAGACCTTGTGGCTTAAAGCAGCACTCTCCCCTCACAAATCGTTTCAAGTTTGAATTGTATAAACTTTTCAACAATGTTCAAACAACAACAAATGTGGCCTTATGCTACATTGGAGGTGCCTGGTGTCATGATCTGAACAAGAACATGACCTAGTGGTCGAGTGCACTCCGTGCATATCATTGTCATAACATGCAAATGCGAGCGTTGCCATGTGTTGCGTGCATGAGCTATCTTGCATCTAGTTGACCCAAGGCTCACATGTTGTGCGTGTGCTGCCTTACGCCAGTTCGTTGCGATGGGCCAATTGGTCACTCGCTTGGTCATGTTGGGCAATTTGTCATGTAAGTTATACTCGATGGGGCCCCTTGCACTTCGTCCCCATGGGTTGTATCATGGCTTATTTGCACAAATTTGCATAGGCAATTCTTAGAGTTTGGTTACCCCCCCCCCCCCCCCCCCCCCCCCCCCCCCCTCTCTCCTCGGCGGGGAAAAACAGGTGTATAATTGCATGAATAAGGGGCATGTTTTCTCCTTTCTTGGCTATGGAATTCCATAAGGCTCTTTATTGGGAAGAATCCAATCAACTTGTAAACCCCATATCCATTGTATGTTATCTTAGGAATATACCCAGTGCCTCAAGGGCTCCCACCTACCCAGGGACCCCGGGGGGGGGGGGGGGGGGGGGGGGGGGGGGGGGGGGGGGGGGGGCGGATGTACTCAGCCTTTGCCCTTCAGTCTGTTAACCTGAAGAGAGGCTGTTTCCCAATGCCCCCAACCTGAGGGTGAGGACTTCCCAGGAGGTCACCCATCCTGGTACTACTCTCGCTCATTGTATGCTATCTTGTTGAATGCAAATTGTTTATGTTTCTAGCATTGTGTTCAACGTGTGAGTGTTTATTGTGCCATGTACTTGAGAAGGAGTAGCACATTGCCAAATTTCTGCACCTCTTTGTCCCATGACTTTGGAAGTCTGTGTCCCTATGACCCTTCTGTGCTCAAAATAATCTGTAATAAGTGGAAAGCATGTGGCGCATGATGCCTAGACCTTAGGACCATCACATCTTGACAGGACTAGCTGGATGAAGTAAACCTTTAGGATTACTGTCATTCTTCTCATCTATTGTTGAACAGATGTTTTGACATCTATATGGATAGAGTGACTCTATGAGACATGTAGAATACTAATAAGGCCTTCTTTAATGGACGTTTTAGTAAAATCATCTTACTTTTTTATGCAGTCTCATTAAACCACCTTAATTTTTTTATTCCTAGGAGACTACACTAGCTTTGCAAAAAATTTGCAATGTCACCTCATTACTTAGTCTAAGTTTTACGTATTATGTTTCATTTGACCAAATGTTGTGTTTAGGTATTATTTAATTCAGTAATATTTATCTAATGATCATTGTGACATTAGTTTTAAAGAAAAGAAAAATCAACTAGAGAGAAAATAAACAATTTTCAAACCCCTTTTTCAAAAGATTTTTCTTATTTAGTGTAAAAACAGGTGGAAATTTTTGTTATTTTATAAAGGGAAGGGTAATTTTATGATTTTACACATTATTTTATGAAAACCATCATAAGGTCTGATATTGCAAATTTTTCACAAAAGTTTTCTTGAAAATAAAAAAGAAATTAAGGTGGTTTTATGGGACTGCATAAAAAAGTAAGTTGGTTTTATGAAAATTTTCCTTCTATCATTAGTCAAGCCCTAATGACACTTACCTGTATTAGCCACATTGTCAAATTAGTTATTATTGTATTCGATATCTCTCTTATTAGTAATGTCTCTTTTTTATTAGTGACTGTGGTTAGGGTGAAGGGATTTTGAGCAAAGGCCCCATGTCCTAAGGCTTCAAACTTTATAGAGTTCTTACTTCCCAACCGATGCTTCATTTGCTTCTTGTTTTTGAATTCGCTTATGTGTGATGTTTTTTTAATCGGTGATTGAGGTTAGGGGTGATAGGATTCAAGAGAGATTGGCTTTTGCTTATTTGTTCTTGTTGCAGTTTATACATAAGCAAATCTTGTCGCTCACTTCATTTGGATGGCTTTGCCTTTATGATGATTTTATGCTCAAGTTGATGTATTTTAAGCTTTAGCTTACTATTAATTTTTCATTTTTGTATTTACACTACGCATGATGAGCTTTGGATACGATTATCATTGGGCGTACAAGGATTCTCGCTTTGACCAGAAGGTAGTTGTATTCCTGCAGCCTTCTTCACGAAATCTTAATTTGTATGAAATATATTTGATCTGTTGCCACTGGCTTAAAGTAATTGATGCTTGTTCCTTTCATAACTTGCAGTATAATAGAGAAGTCTCACTGTTTGCTAGAATAAGACTTAATAGAGTACTTCACTTGGCGTGTAGAAGCACATTCAACATTGCTGAAGTTGTAAATCAGGAAGAACATGCTACTTACTTCTACAAGTCAGTGCACGCTACTTAATGTTGTTTTTATGAGATGGTGTAAGCTTGTTGCATAAGGCTCCCACCAAATTCGGTGTCTGGGTGGGCTGGTTAGATGGGTTACTTTCACCATGTTCACTAAGGCTCAGTTTGTTTAGGAGGAAAAATAGATTTTTGTTTTTTTTTTTAAAAGATTTTTCAAGAAAAAAAAGAAACCTGATTGAGATTTTCCATCTTTTGTTTCAAAGGCAGACTTGCTTCCATATTGCGATATTCTACTATATGGCTTAAAAGAAACTCTTTTTTACCAATCATCTTATATATCTTATTATAGAACAATATAAATAGCAATACAACATATATGAGAAATTATAGAAAAATAAATTTAACTATCAAAGTTATATAAAATTCGGAGGATTTCCGCCATAAAAGCTAATGTGGTATAGACTACAACAATATGCATATTCTATGTCAATTTTTCTATGAAAATTCAATGAATTACAAAAATGTTAGCTTTCTTCTGACAAAAATTATGTATACATTACTAAAATAATGTGTAATGCTTGCATTTTCTGACAACGAATTCACGGCGTTAAGATAGAGGACACATATATATTGTTGAACTTGTGTTTTACATTAACAATTTTGATTTGTGTTTTACATTAACAATTTTGATTTAAAATTTATCAAATTCTGGAAAAAGATACATGATTCATAAACTTCTTAAACTTCAAGGTACTTAGGTGGCAAAACTTCTAAATCTAAGGGTATGCCATTTTATATTATTAAAACATCAAGGTATTATCAAATCTGGAGTTGTTTAATTGATAACTTCTCTACATAATATAATTCAACAATTTAAAATGATGAAAATTGTTACGTGAAATAATGACAAAGAACATCAAGGCTCCATTTGATTATTTGATCTAGTTCTTGTTCAACTTTATGATGTTAAAAGTTCACGCTCCAATTCGGTTCATTTCGGTTTGATCCATATCCACACTATGATTACTAGGAGTGTTTTAGCCACTTGGAATCACTACTTTCCCATTTTACAGGGGAAGTCATTTTTCTCCCAATTGATGGAAAACCTTCCATAGGAAAGTATCTTTCATCAATGAATGTGCAACAAGCAACTGAAAAGCGGAAAACGTATTCCTAAAATCTAATTTTTCATCCTATCAAATAGAGCCTAAAAATGATACTATTGTAAGTAGGAAAGGAGTGGAGTGTCGAGAGTGATAAGTTCTCCTTTAGCATATACCTCTACTATCTAGTAAATGCACCGCCCTACGTTGCTGGACCCATTGTCAGCTTCAATGCCTTCGCTTCACAGGTATTTAGTTCTAATTTTTGACTCCATCCTTCGTTCAATTTTTAGTTGGACTATGTGATGGTGGTTGTCCCAACCTTTATTTTTTTATTCTTACATGCTGCTGCCTGTATATGCTTAACAATGCCCTTGCTTTGACATACGGTTCTGGTGTTGGATCCACATTCTATTCTTCTATTTTTCTTTTGTTATCGAAAATGATGATTGGCGTTTGAGGAACGAAAACAATTATTCTCTCAGCCGTACTAGTTTGATGAAGAGTCACTTTGTCATTTCTTCAATCTGTCCACTGAGAAATTACTAGTCTATTGAACTGTTAAATTTTTCACCGCGCCTTTGGGCCCGATCCATAGAGTTGGCACACATGAGATCTACATATCAGCCCAAGTGGGGTTCCATCTTAAAACCAATTGGTAACAAATGGAATAACCCACTAGGCTTATAAATTGATCTCTTCACTCTCACAACTCCAATTTAGGATTCTACAAGATAGACTAACATGTGGAGTCCTCAACATGAACTTCTAAATTCTTCATTTATTTACGTAACTTGCATCTAAAGCTACGTTTATCACATTGAGAAAGAACCAGATTCTCTATCTAATTATTCTAGTAAGGCGATTTACTTCCTAAGAATCAAAGTTCAAACATAGCACTTGTGGAGACCAAAATGAGGCTAAAGAACAAACGATAAGATAAGCAGGTTTCTTCAAAAACTTATTTATGCAGCAACAGGCCTCAGCACTTATTAGAAGTTAGTGATACATATTATCAATAGTCCTTGAATAACTTGTGATTGCTGAACATTTCTCGTTAAGTGTATAGGATCCATGAAACATTATTTGGTATTTTCTTCTCCCCTTGCCCCTCCAACATCTTAAGGTATCATGATTACACTGCTTTCCTCAAATTCTGTGGTTCATCCATAACTGTTCTAATGATTGACTTACGTGGATTTTTTGTTGTGTTGAACTTATTTCCAAACTAGTTCAATCATATTGTCCATGCAGTTAGATACGCCTCAGAAAACACACTCAGTTAAAGATGTTACTCTTTATGGATTACGATGGATCCTTGCATATTTGCTAATTGAACTAATGACGCATTTACTATATTACAATCTACCAAATAGGGCACCAACACGCCGTCATCAGATCCCATTAGAACTCTGAAGTTAAGCGTGCTTGGGCTAGAGTAGTACCAGGATTGGTGACCTCCTGGAAAGTCCTCACCCTCAGGTTGGCGGCACTGGGGAGTAGCCTCTCTTCAGGTTAACACCCTGAAGGAGGAAGGCTGCGTACATCCACCCCCCCCCCCCCCCCCGCGACCCTGCATAGGCGGGAGCCCTTAAGGCACTGGGTATGTTCCTTCCTTACTATATTACAATGCCTTTGCATAGAGGTAATAAGATGCTCACATAAGAAATCCTGCCCAATATAGTGACTTCTTTCTGAGACTAACTTCATGTTGACTCGATTTTTAGTGGCTTGTAAAAGCAACTTTCAGCACCGGATGTCTTTATCTTCGGGTACGAGTTAAGACATTAATATTGACATGTCACATCTATTATTTGCAAGGATAAGATTTTGTTATGGTATATTCTTGGACAAAAAACACAAGACACTGAATTTTTGGTTAGTTGATTCCCTAAGGTTGTGTTTAGTTCTAAGAAAATTTAAAGGAAAGAAAATATGAAGAAAGAAAATGAAAGAAAAGAAAATAGAAGGAATTTTAGTTTTTTTTCTCCCTTTGTTTGGAAATAGAGAGAAGTATAAGAGGAAAAAAATAAAATCAATATTATGAAAGAAGAGAAGAGAAAGATTGGGGAATAATAACTAACTTGGCGCCTATAGAATATTTTGTCTTGACTATAAACTAAAATTGTGTTGCCTACTATTTAATTCAGTTCTTTGTCCTTAATTAGGCGTTTATTAATTTTTGGTTGCCTGAATCCGTTCTTGAAATGGCTAACATATTCGAAAGTTTTCTTTTAATTTGTTTAACAAAAAACCACCTTTAAAGTAGTCTTTTTTTCACTCAACCACCTTGAAGCACTTGGTTTGTTGTCGTGGTAGTTGTATTTTCCATTGGATCCAAACATATGAAATTATTTTCCTTGAAAAAAAATTTCTTTTCCTTGGATTTTTTTTTTTTTTTCGTCCCAAGCATAGGGTAAGAGTTTGAATACTATAAAATCAGATGGAGGATATGCATGCCTAGAAAGTGTATGAATATATACTCGTCTTTATGTGAAGCGGTATGAGGACAATTTAGAATATAAGATTCATGAAGATATATAGATTAGAAGGAATTTAAATATATTTGTGCTTTTAAATTCTTTAGATTTGTTGAGTTAGGTGAGTTTTATATTTGTACAAGGTTTCCTATTCTTATAGGAATTCCTTTTAGTTTTCCTATTTCTATTCAAATTGATTTTGTTTAGGTTTTTATCTCTATAAATAGGATTTTAGGTTGTTCTAAAAGGAAACTTCTAATTGATTGTTTAATAAAATATTTTATTATTTTTTCGAGTTTAGGGATTTCTTTCGGTGATTCTGAATACGCCAGTTCAAGCAATACTCGATTAACACCTATTCGTTTGTCATACGAACATAACATATTTGAACCCGCTTCTGTCCTATGTTAGTTGGTATTAGAGCAAGTTTCGTTCTATTGTTGTTTCCACCACTGCTATCATCATCTTTCCTCATCAACATCACCTACCACCGAGGCACCGATCACTGTCATCCTTTTCTATCTAACTTAAATAAAAAGAAAAAAGAAATTCCACTTCTTAGACCTGCGAAACATAGACTTAGAATCATCCACATAAGCACCGTCTCTAAGACCCAAAGCGCTAACCCAATTTATAGACCATGACCCACCGTCGCCTTACTCGCCATTTTCATCGCCATAACCCCTAGAAACCAAAACTCAAAATAGTCGACACTCTCACCTGCTCCCATTGCTGCATCTTTAGGTCCAACCGCACCCCTGCTTTCACCTCACCTCAGCCCACCACTGAGACCCTAACCATCACCACCCACTATCCAAAACCTAACTTTCGACACCCACAACCTAACCCGAAATCCTAAAACTTTGGTTCCATCCACTTTCAAAAGAGCTAAAAACGACCTAGATTTGACCCTCACTCGTTGTGGACTTCGACTGCTCTACCAATTGTGTGATTTTCCGCTGCTTGCCTGTGTCCTTGGTTGCTTGTCACCACTGCTACCATTGACCCTCGTCCTTTCCCTTGTCGGCAATTCTAATTGAGCCTAGACCAAGGATAAACCCTAGTTTGGGTCAACATAGGCCCCACAAGGTTAGACTTCAAGCTCTTTTTAAGAATTTTAAGTCAGTTCCTCGTTTAGATTAAAAGGATTTTCTAAAAGTTGAGATATGTACTCAATATCAGAGAGAGCAATAAATATGTTAGAGAAAAATCTTAAAGCGAATGAAAATTGACTTCTTACTAGCAGTCCAATTTCAGGCAATGAGCTCCTCTCGTTGCTTAATACCACTTTAGTATGTCTTGCCAAAGTGGAATTAACGTTGTAGAGGTCAATGAGAGATATATTTTCTCCATTAATGAAAGCATTAGTAAGTGAGCAACTATTGAGACACCATGATCCCGGTATAAAAGTTGCAGTTGCTGCATGCCTCAACAAAAGGATTACAACTCATGATGCACCCTATGATGATGATCCAATGTTAAAGGTATTTCAATTCATTGTGTCTTTTTTGAAAAAATTATTTGATATGTCTAACCGATCCTACAATAGGAGGATCAAGATTCTCGAAGTTATGGCACTATCTAGATCTTGGTTGATAATGTTATATTTTTAATGTGATACCTTGATTTTGGAGATTGTTACGAATCTAGGTTGAACTAGGTTCATAAACTAGGGATTGATTGGATAAAAGAGAGTTAAGATGAAAAGAGAAGTGAAAGAGATGAGAAGTAGAAGAATATCTAGAGAGAATTTGGATCAAAGAGGGAGAGTAGACTTTCATTATCATTCATCATATGAAGAATACAAGAGCATTCATCCTACTTCTACTAATCTAAAGCATTGTACTTGGACAATCTCCTTAACCGACTTCACATGGCAGCTGCCACAATTGACTAAAGATAGCTAACTTCCTTGACCTTATTAACCGACATTGACTTATCTTGACTAACTAACCAAACGTTAACATGATCTAAGGCTGATACAAGACACTTATTTGACTTCTACTAATGATTTATGCTATTATCTACAACCATTGCATTATTATGACTTCCCAACCCCTAGAATCATAACAATACTCCCCCTTTAGAGATTCTTGCCCTTAAGAATCTAAGAGAGAAGTATAGCTTCAAGATAAGATGAGAATCATGCACCTTACTTCATTCCCACAATTTCCATACTTGATTTCCTCTGGAAAAACACCATCAAACACTTGTTCAAAACAAACTTCAGCACTGCAGAAGCATTATCCTCAGGTTTGAAAAAGATCTTGCAAATTTCCTCCCAATAGAGAGGTTTCTTCATGAAACACCCATTGATTTTGAGCTGGAAAAAGTCTGCAGCAACTTTAACAAGCCTGTGAGTGTACTCGTGCTGAGTAGGAGCTGAAAATGCAGGAACGAGCCTCTGAAATTCTGTCCAACTTAGGTTACTTTGAATCTAAATGCGTGCTGCAGTAACAAGGGTAAACAACTTGCATATCTCTTCCCATTTGTATAGTTTCACTATGAAGCACAAGCCTGCAACAACAAATTTTGAACCATGAAGCACACCACCTTGATTACATGCTTCAGCTCACTGAACCGCAGCAGCATCCTCACTACCTTTACCAAACTGATCTTTATTCTCAGCGTAAGCTGATGTTGGTTGTTTAATCATTAAACCCAAACTTTCAGGAGGTCTCACACTCGGGTAGACCTTTGTAAGCAGCTCTTCATTTCGAGATTGCACAATGAACTCCACAAATGCTACCGAACAAGGAACATAAGAATCCACATTACTTTGTTTGATGTTAGCATTTTGTGCTACTAATGTTGCTACTACAAACATCATATATAATTCACCTACATGTTTTTGCTTCATCTCATCCAACACAAGCAGAATTTTTGCATCATTAGCCTGCTTTGCTGCTGCGAATTCCATATGCAAATTGACTCCAGCACCACCAAACACAATCTGCTCGATAGCTTGCTGAATTCTTAGCTGTGTATAATGATCACCCTCCAATGTAAAACTAAGTTTTCCCTTCCCTGGATCAGGAGGCCACAACTGTACCTGCATCAGTGCAGCAACATCATCCAGTATGTTCTTGACCTGTGCTTCCATCTCAGCCTTTCTTTCCTCAGCTGCAACATCTGATCGTATCAACCAGGAATCATCTATAACAAATTGAGGAGCTACTAGGTCAAACTTATCATGTATTTGTAAGTTTTGCTGCTGAACTAACATTAGTTCCACTGCTGAAGAACTCATTTGCATCCATTCATTTTGATCGGCTAGTAAAACCTCATCCTTAACCTGAACTGGTGCTAAACTTGTTGTAATTTGTTCTTCAAGAGTTGCTTGATCATCGCATTGCACCAACGTATCAACGGGTAGTGGACTGTAAGCATTATTTTGTCCAATAGTTTGTTCTTGCATTACTACAAGACATTGATCCGTTTGCTATTGCATCTCAGCAAAATGCTGTTGTATCAATTGATGCATTGATTGATAACGAGTCTCCAATGTTTGAGACATCTTCTAAAAATGTTGCTCGAAAATATCTTGATTCCTTTGAATTGCAACACTGGATATATCTCCAGTCCTCTGAGTTAGATCCGTGAATGTAATACCTTCCATCTCTGTCTTGACTTGTGCTATGATCAACTCAACAACTTGCAAGATTTCAAGAGTGTGGCTCGATCTAAAAAATTTCCACAAGTTTAATATGAAAACTGCTGAATATAATGAAATTCCAGCTTGATTGATGATTTAAGATCACCAGATCACAAGAATCAGCTATCAAACCACAATAACCACAAGCCTTTGAACTGAAATCTGAATCAACAAGCACTTGATTGACATAGAAGCTCAAGAACACCCTGTAATCTTAATCCACGCAATCTAAACAGCTAGGACTAATATTATTGCTGCAAGATCTGCACAATGCAGCCTAAATCTTGGTTAATTTGACCTGAACAACAAATTTTGATATGTATACAACATGATCTGAACAATGTAGCTTAATTTCCTGATCAAATGCAATAAACACTGATATCTGAAGACTCAAGCTCTTAAACTGCAATAGAACCGGTTGCACTAATATTGCAGCAAAAACGATCAACTCATGAACACTTAAGCATGATACTTTGATCAATACGATCAGAACAAAACTTGATATGTTCAATAAAGCTTAATTGCGGTAGATTGATGCCAATTCAACAAGATATCAATCAAACGAAACCTTATGCACAATACAATGAGCAAATGCAATTAGATCAAAACTAGATATCAATTTAGCTTGATTTAGAAGCAAATCAAGGCTTTGATACCAATTGTTATAAATCTAAATCGAACTAGGTGCATAAGCTAGGGATTGATTGGATAAAAGAGAGTTAAGATGAGAAGAGAAGTGAAAGAGATGAGAAGTAGAAGAATATCTAGAGAGAATCTAGATCAAAGAGGGAGAATAGACTTTCATTATCATTCATTATATGAAGAATACAAGAGCATTCATCCTAGTTATACTAATCTAATGCATTGTACTTGGACAATCTCCTTAACCGACTTCACATGGCAGCCGCCACAATTGACTAAAGCTAACTAACTTCCTTGACCTTATTAACCGACATTGACTTATTTTGACTAACCAACCAACCGCTAACTTGATCTAAGGCTGATACAAGACACTTATTTGACTTCTACTAATGACTTATGCTATTATCTACACCCATTGCATTATTATGACTTCCCAACCCCTAGAATCATAACAGAGATGTTTCAACACTTCTTTAACTCCGTAAGTTACTTTCGTGATAGCACTGTGTTTTCTTTTATGGAGATGATTATGACATTGATCCCATATGAGAGTAACAATATATCACCCGAACTACAATGCATCTTAGAGCTTATTAACAAGGGGAATAATGATGTCTTGTCAATTACTCAAAGCCTTGTAAAAAGGGTAATCAAAAGAGTTGCAGAAAAAATCAAACCAAGCCTTGTCTATTTAGTGGAATTTTATGGAATGTCCTTGGATGATTACAATGAGGTTATTGGTAATATAGGTTCAGTAAGGCCTACTACAACTGCACCCGTAGAAGAGCTCGATATGAAAAAAGTTTCATATGATCATTAGGGACCATCCCAGCAAATGACGAACCCGAGCTACAAATTTATGAAGTGGAGCATGACATCACATAACTAAAGGCAAAAAATGATTGCAATGAGGTAGTTCCAACTACATATGAGATGATTGTGAAAGAGGTTGAATATATGGACTTCATTAGTTCTGATGACACTTTTGATTGAAACACTCATTCCTTGATCATAATGCTACACCAACTGGAGAAGATTGAGAATGGCCAATTTGCTATGTTGTCTTTTGACTTGAAGTTACTCTTTTGGCGTTTCATCGAATTCATGCTACACCATTATAAATATTTTATTATTTTCCTGAGTTGAGGGATTACTTTCGATGGATTCCGAATATATCGATTCGTGCCAAACTCGATCAACACCCATTCGTGTGTCTTACAAACCTAACAAACTGAAAACCGCTTCCGTTCTGCATCATTATGCATCCTGTGTTTTCGGGCCATCCTTATTTCAAGACGGAGAATGAGTTTTCCTTTTTGTGAAGGGCCTGGACTTTAGTACATTAGTGGAGTAATAAGCCATGTTTAGAATGGAAGACACGCTTTTGTGTACGAGCTTCACTAGAATTTATGTGAGATGTCGAAATAACAGAACTTCAGGATAAGAACGATATTCTTAAGATGATATTAATAAGTTGGCTGGGCACTTGATATATGTAATCGCTACATGATCACTAGATTAATTACAGCTCATAAATATGAAGCACTTACTGAAAATTGCACTTTATCCAGTTCTACACTTACTAAGCTATGAGTAATATATTACATCCACCCCATCCAACCTAACCAAGAAAATACGCTACGGTAGCTTTTGTGATTTTGTTTTGCTTTTAGATGCCAGGGGATAGGGAATAAAATGAATTATTGATGTGCTGAGCCTACATTCTCCATCGCTTGTATATATTCATTTCTGTAGAGCTAGAAAATGTGTGGATATTTGTTTTATTGGTTATCTCCTGCTGAAGGATATACAATATACAACTGACATGAATTAGGTAAAATATATGGAAAACATGATTTGTAGTGAATTGGAATATTCTTGCTATCTTTTATACACTATAATAAAAAGGAACAAGGCTTTCTTGACAGTTTTTCCCTTAGAGAAGAAAGGCAGGCCTAGTGTAGCCCAAATTATTTTTGCCAAGGATTATGAAATGAATTAAAACATAAACATGGTGTATGGCAGGGGAAATTCCGATTTATGTTACTTGTTAAATAGATAAATAGAAAATTAAAACTTTGCCTTGACACATTTTGCTTGAGTTTATTGACACGAATGGTTTGTCGTGGTTTACAATTTTATTTGAATCGGTCTCTCATCTTTATTTTTTTTAAAGTAGTCCTTCATGTTTCATTTTTTGCATAGATTTAGTCTTTCATCACATTACCCACATTTGGTAACATGGTGAGGTATGGTTACCATGCCATGTGGCACTATGTGGTGCCATATTATATACAAAATTAAAAAATGGAAAAAAAAAAGAAAAATGATCTTTTACTTCGTTGGTTCCTAATGTAAATTTATTCAATCCTTCATCAATTTTTTGGATTAAAATGATTCCCTTATATTTATTTTTTTTATCAAAAATTGGTCCCCGTTCAATTGTCCACTACTTGATAAAATATAAAATAATCTCACGTAGCATCACATGATATTAAAAATTAAAAAAATATAAAATTTGAAATCCATGTATCCCCAATCTCACCCATGTATTTTTGTATTATTAAAGTTTTGTGTAATGAAGAACAAAATATAAAATTAGAACTCTTGGTTAAGCAATGTAAGCTATCGGTTTGGAACCAACTTTGTTAAAACCTCAAATATGAGGGACTATTTTGATAAAACAAAATAAGCCATCGATTTGAAAAAAATTCACAAACAATAGGAACCAATGGAGTAATCAATTTTGCTATTTCCCTCTTTTATGCTTTTATCACATGTTACGTAGCGCTACATGGCATGAAAACTAACACCTCACTAGTTACCTAATGTGGGAAATCTTTTGAATTTGTTAAGAAATGAAATACGAGGGATCCTTTTACATAAAAGAACGGATGGGAAACCCATTGGAACAAACTTGTAAACATGAGGTTCCAATTTACTTATCTGTGTCTGGATGGCAATGCTTATGAGTATTAAAGAGGAAATGTTGCTGAAATGGAGCGTACAACCTTTTCATGGCCACCTCTTTGGCTTTATTTGCTGAACTACTTCAAACCTTGATTGATATAGTCCATTTCTTTGAGATCAGCTACACTCTTGTCAACGTGATGCACTTGAAGACTTCATGTCTTTTATGTTTTTTTTTTTTTTTTTGTGGCAGGTCCTCAATTTCATGTGGCTAAAGTTTCTTCTGATTTGGTGCTACTTTCAGTTCTAGGCAGTGGTATGATCATGAGTGACCTATTTTTTTTTTATTTGCTATATGATCATCTTTTGTTTTACTCATGGCTCATCAGTTAATACAAATTAGCATTTTGTTGAAATGTTTTGAGCCATTGCGTTTGATTTCATGTCTATGCACAAGGTGATTTTATTGTATTACTTTCTAGTGATGCTAGACTAGCGGGATTGAGGCCTCGGAGTGTTGTGATCATTAGTTAACATGTTGATAATGCATTTGTATGTGTTCTTTAGGAGGGAAAGTCGGTTAGGAAGTCAAGCATAGTTAAGTTTGGCAGCTGTTGTATTGAGTCGGTTGAGGCATTAGTCTTAGTTCATTGCATCTATCTTGTTTGTCCACTTGTTGCTGTATTTGATTGATTTGTGAACGAAGGCTCCGAGTTTCCTCAAGTGATACTCCTTCTTTGTCTAATTGTTGCTGCATTCCACCCACTTGTATGGAAAGATTCTGTGTTGCCTCCCGGCTGTGTTGAAGTGACAGAAACATAGCATTCACTTGGCGAGCCATGTTCGCAATTGTATTAGATTGATCATCAATAGCAACATTTCCGGCATCTCCAGCTTCATTCGCAGCAGCTCCTGCTACAGCAATAGCATATGAGGCTGCACCTGATCTGGTAGTGGGCATAATTTGAAGCAACAATCGCAAATCTTATACTGATTGATGTATATGCAAGAGAACAACAAGCAATAGAACAATACGATGTATTTGTAGATGAGAGGAAGTTTATTGTTAAGTAATGCACTCAACTATAATAGATCCTAAACAATGATCAGTTTGCAAGGCTTTAAAAGCTGAATTCCAGATCGAGCAGCTCTTGATCTGGATTTGATCAATTTAATCTTGTAACATCACTTGTTGTTCAATGCTCAACACGATCATGAACAATTGCAGGCTGTTCAGTGCTGAAGCAAGCAATCGCAGCAACAATTGAACTATTCTAAGTTCAAACTCTCAACAAATGCTTGACCGAGGATCAAATGCAATTAATTGCACTTCAGTGGCTCAGTGATGATGAATTGGAACTAAATTCAAGCTCTGATACCAATTGTTATAAATCAAGAATAGTCTTGATTCATAACCTAAGATAGAATAGATTTTAGATGAGAAGAGAAGTAAAAGTAGATGAAAAGTAGAGAGAAATTAGGGTTGAGACGAGGAACATAAGTTTTTTTTTTTTTTTTTTTTTTTTTTTTTTTGTAATTCAGCGAAATATATAAAAAGAAAGAAATGTTTGTACAAGTTACAAGGGGCATATCCCAAGGCATGGCCAAAGCCTACAAAGAATAAACAATGTCAAAATAGAGTCCAGATATAGTTCATATAGCAACCAAGAAATACCAGGAAACAAAAGAGAAAACTAAGGCTCAGGAATAGAAGTATATTCATTCATCAATCATCAATTACATGATAGATCTTACTTATTTATAACAAGATAGATGCAATGAACTAAGACTAATGCTTCAACCGAATCAATACAGCAACCGCCAAACTTGACTATGCTTGACTTCCTAACCGACTTTCCCACCTAAAGAACTCATACAAATGCATTACCAACATTTAACTAATGATCATAACACGGAGAATATGCCAAAATGCAACAACAACTACCACAGGTTAGAGAACTTTGGGAAACGTTAGCATGCTTCCTATAATAAATGGCTTGTAAGGTGTGACTTTGTCTCTTCTATTTTCACTAATTTTAATTGACTACCACAGTGTATGGATTCAAAATTCTCAGTCCAATTTTTAATAAAGTGAATTTATGTCCCATGGTAACCAAAGTAAGGTGTTATAGATGTAACATAACAATCATGACAAAGGCAATGGATTCTTTGAAAAAGGTAAATAAGTTGTTTTAAGATTTATTTGCAAAAGAATTAAATGAATAGTCGTACAATTATCGATTTGGGCATCTTGTAACCACGTAACCACTAGCTTATAATTTGTTATGTAACGATGCCACAGTGACATGTTTATTTAATTATATGGCAATAGGTACATATATAATCCTCTTTGTAGTTCATGAACAAAGCTATTAAATGTGTGGATGATATTCACGTTTGTTGCTATATGTCATAATCTTGAGCGGTCATGATTTCCTTTTTTTGGGCACAATAACTTCGCGATCATTTTACTCTTAACATGTTCGTAAATCTTTTGAGTTCATTTTTTGTGTCCCCCAAATCTTACCTTTTCAGGAAGCTTCTTTCATGGCCATGGTTCACATTTTTTTCTTCATGCTAGAAATGATACTAAAATCAGCAACAAGGGCTTTCCAGGTTTGTTATTTTATTTATTTTTTATTCAAATCCAGAATTAAATTTGTATTCATACAATTCAATTTTCCTAGGCTCAGTTTGTTAAGAAAAAATATCTTCCTTGGTGGAGGTGAAGTTGACTTCCACTCAAGAAGAAAGGAATAAATTTTTGTTTTCCAGAGAGCAACTTTTCCCATGCTAATCGCACATCCAAAATCTCACCTCAACCTCATATGGGGCCAAGCATAAACCTCATACAAATTAAAATAATGAATATATATTCATTAATCACTCACACGTGAATGATGAAAATAATTATAATTATTTTAAGAATAAGTTTTCTAGAAAAAATGGCTTTCATATGTCCAAAAATTGTTTCATGTGAGGTTGTGCGAGTTATAGCTGCTAAATAGCCTTTACATGTGTACGAGTGGTCCATGCAAATGGAGCCTTGGTCGAGTGATATAAAATACCAGCAAGGTTGAGGTGTCATGACTTGAGCACTTAGGCTAAAATTTTTGACACTATTTAAATACAAATAAAAGGGTGATTCATGTGCTTTTTCTAATATTTCAATTCGTGATTTTGAAATGAGTTCCAATGCTGCAGTGCTCCTTTAGACATGTCTACCATAGTGGGCTGGGTCATGGGTCCAAATATAAGCTCTTTATCTGGTCCTACTCAACCCACCACAGGACCTAGGACTTGTGACCCATGCTAATCCTTGTCAGACCCGTGTCATCACACGACATGGCATGGCATTTTAAAAATTGCTTTTTAAGAAAATAAATTAAAAAACACAACCATCCCCCGCGCTCCCTATATATGCCCCGTTTCTTATTTCCTCTAATTCATCCATTTAAAACTCCAAAAACTCTCCAAATGTTTTTATTTTATTTTATATTTCTCATTATTATTATTACAATTATGTGTTGATGGCATTGTAACACGATATTTATTTCTATTTTTGTATTATGACAATCTTGTTTATCTGGAGGTCTCACTGACCATCTTCACCAGCTTTGTTTAGATCAGTTATATGGGTATCTATATTTATGAAGCCCAACAACTTGCATGCATTATTGAAATTGAAGGAGGCGGTGGCAGGCTAGTGGGCCAACCGTATGACCTTAGATTCTTAGGTGCAGCAGCTTCTTAAGTTTTGGAACCAAGGACCATACAAATTATGATGAAGCCTAAAAGCAAAAAATTCATTAGCTATATGAAGTCATAGAACACACCGGGATATCTCTCATCACTGATACATCTAGGTGGCCCATGACAACAATGTGAGCATTTTTCTTGCATATTTCAATTCACTCTACTACATTAGATTTTTAGGTCAAGTTCCAGAGTTTTAAGATTAAAGGAAGTTGGTTGCACAAATTCTAATGTCATGGTAGAGTAGAAGGATAGAAACGACACATTATGATTGATGGAGATAGTAAAGAATAAAGGAAGCTGACTATAGAAACTATGCATATTTCTTATTAATAAGATTAAGATATATATATATATATATATATATATATATATATATATATATATATATATATATATATATATATATATATATACACATGTTTATTTAATATATTAATATAGCACCTTTTAGGGAAAGGCTGCATACATCGCACCCTTCCCAGACCCTGTATCTGCGACTCGAGGCACTGTGTTTGTTGTTGTTGTTATTTTAATATTTTATAAAAAATTGTTAAAAATAAAAGGGTCAAATCTAGGTTTTGACCCAGGTTTGTCTAGCTTTCCATTTCCATGCCTATCTGATATCATTCCTTTATATTTCGATTAATGTGCCATCCAATGTAAACTCTTTAGAGATTCGTCACCTTTTTCTTCTCTAGGTGGAGAGTGCTTATGGGAAGTTGGTCTTCCGTGAACTAAAAGCAGTTGCTGGGCAATTACAATTACTTATCTCATGGTATGTTCTCTTCTAGTTTTTAATTCTATTTATGTGCACGTAGTCTTTTGAGTTGATTTTGACATTGAAGCGATTTTGGGCTTGTACTAAAATGCCATGAGGAAAATATCACCAATCTTTGAGACAGCTGCATCGAGTATACTATAACTTGTCTTCGTGTAGGTTGTTAATCTTGCTGGCTTTGTTGATTTCTAGATTCCTTAGTAAGAAAGGTATGAGAAAATGGCACATCTTTCACTGTATTTTGAGATGTCTTTTCAAGCATAGTCAAACTTAATATTTACATAATGTTTTCCTTTACGGGACTTCTAGTCGTAGGTGGCATTTGCTTCCCATTTTATCTTGGGACAAAGGTATAAATATAATTACTTAATTGGTAAAATGTAGTTGATTTTAGCCCTAGTAGGAGTATGCCTACCATTGTTTCGATTCGTGGTTGTGGAGTTGCAAAACTAAGCTTCATGGGCATAACCTCGATCGTTGTAATCATAGGAAGCTAAAGCTAAATTCCATTACAATAATTGGAATTCCATAATGTGTCCATTATAAATTCATGATTCCTAATTGGAGTTTTCAAATAGGGATGCTAACTTGCAAAAAAAGCTTAAGTTGGTGGGTGAAGATCTATGAATGGTTTTATACTTTAACATGTCCCCTCATGCAAATGCCCATTGGGCATGAATTGTGGACAATGCATAGACCTTCCAATAGCGTATGACTGAAATATATGAATATTTAAAGTGGCAGAAGTTGGGATTCAAACACGTGGCTTCTCTGATACCTTTTCACTGCTCTTGAATATGTTCCCTTTGCAGCTTATTTTCATATTGAAGCTGCTAAGCAAAGAGCTTATTCAACATAGAATGAAAGTAGAGCTTCATCATGTTTTGCATATTTTCCAACAGTTGCTGATAAAATGAATGGTGGAGTACATCCGATGTTGATGTTCAAACCAATTGCCTCGATCTGCCATATGCTCGCTTTGGTCGATTCCAGCTTTGTTTTAGATGGATCTATGTTTAGATCGGGTTAGGTCAATTAGGGATTCAGTCATTCAAGTTTGATAACTTTGAGTTTCTTGTCAGATTAAGGTTGTCTTGAATATTCTGGTTTCAAGTCCTTTTGGATTCTAGGTCATTTGAATTTGATCATTTTGTACTTTGAGATAGTAGAATTAATATTAAATTAGAATTTTATGTGATTCTATGGAATTGAGTATTGGATTGTAATTCCAATTAAGAAAGTAAACCAAACAAAATTGAAATTCTGGACCTCAATTCTTATTTTAACCTTAGTTTCAAGCTTGAATTCCATGCTACAAACTACAAGAGGAGCATGGGTTAACCAGTGACTCAACCTGTGGGTTAGAATGGTTTAGATGGGTCGATACGGGTTAGATTCCCGTGTATAATGGGTTGGGTTGGGGAGAAAATCCCCCACTTGGTTCGGTTCGTGACAAGGGCTTGGGACAGGCCAGATCGGGTCGGGTAGAGCCACAAGTCTAATGGGTCAAGACTAGATTGGTTCAGACCCGTGTCAAATTCGATTCGGGTTTGAACCTGATTAGACTTGAGTATGGATCTTATTTACGCTTTTTTCTATTTTGTTGTTAGAACATTTTTTTTTTTGTATTAGATCTATTCAAACCCATGTCAAACCTGATTCGGGTCTGAACTAGATTAGACTTGTGTCTGACTATATTTTTACACTTTTTTCTATTCTTTTATCCGAACATTATTTTTCTAATTTATAAAAATACAATAAAATAACTATAAAATAAAATAAAATAATAATTATAATTTATGAAATGTTAAACATAAAAAATATATAATACATAAATTATAGCCTAAAAAATAAATTATAAATATTATTATAAAATAATTTTGAAAATTTTTATCTAAATAGACATGTGAAATGACACGGGTCCGACCTGCGAGAACTTGGTAACGGGTTGTTATCGGGTCAAACTTATGGCTTGAAAGGTCAGAACCATGTCATTACCCGAGTTAGGCTAGGTTCTAGGTTTTGTGAGAAAAAAAAGTGACCCATGACTTGCCACCTGCAGGCCGAGTCACGTCAAGGGTCAACCCAACTCGTTGGCCACCTTGACTACAAACATAACTTGAGGATTTTTGGTTGGTAATGTTTTTTGTTTAATTTTTGGTTTCTAAGAGAGCTCTTACCTCGAAGTTTTGGTTTTTCAATAATTAAGAAGTGAAGACAATAAATCATGGAAGTTAATGAACTTTTGTTCATTAAGCATGTAATATTGTGTTATAATTCCCTTAGTCTTTTGATTGTATTTGGTCTTTAACTGCTTGTATTGTGTTCAGTTGCTTTGGTGTTGTGTTTTTTTGTTAGTTACTAGGCAAATTGGTGCCATGAGGGTCGGGTTTAGGTCCTTAAGGTCCAAGCTAGTCAAATGTGGCGGCTTCCTTGTGTTTAGGCTCCAAAATTTAGTTAGGCGGTTAGAGTGGGATGTGTCCTTGTGCGTTGTACCAAGATCTATTATAAATAGATCTAATGCATGTAATCTCTTCATTCAATCAATAACAAACTTGATTTCCTTTGGATAATCTCTCTAATTCTCATCTAATTCTCTACTTTCTCATCTCCTTTCAATTCTCTTCTCAGCTTATCATTCTCTTTCACAAGGTTAGCTATCAACTTAGGTTTGGTAGTTAACAATTGGTATTAGAGCTGGTGCAACTTGTGTATTGCTTGATTTGAGCTGGCAAAATCAAGGAAACACGATCAAAGTATGGCTGATTGAGTTAGGACACGATCGGTAGCAGGAGGAGGCAATGTAGCTTCAATTGTTCAACCAGAAATGACATATGCGGCTGCTGCTGGTTCGAACACTTCAAAGGAATATGTTACAACTGATCAGATGAAGGAATGGTGTAATCACATTACTAATTCGCAATTACAGTCACAATTACAATCAGAAGAACGCATGTTCTCAAGATTACAACAAATTCAGTTGGAAAATCAGCAAAGTTATGATGATCGATTGTCGAAATTGGAGGAAAGGTTGGAGAATCTGCAAGATCAGATCAAGAAACAAGGAGAATCATCCGTCAATGCGATTCTTAAACCTGCAAGTCAGCTCATTCCTCCAGCTGATGTGGCTCAACCGCAGGTTCATCCAAACAGAAATGAGAATTTGGACAAGAATTGTGGTAAATCTCCCGTGATACCAGCAGAAGCTGGTCCCTCAGTTCATATCCGATTAGTGGATGATTGACCTTCTGTAGTTGAGGCTGCTGCAGGAGCACATGATCGAAATACAGGACTAGGCCAATTCAGATTTTGTGCCCAGAGTGCAGGTTTGTAATCCGGGCCACCTGATTCAAATGCTCACCAAAGGAGTTCATCGGATGACCTTGAACAACAGAACAGACCTCCTGATTTGCATCAACAGCGGAGATCATTGAGTAATGATGCTACATCTGGTGGCAGCAGTTATGCTCATAGACAGCCAAGGGTACAAATCGAGCCATTCGATGGAAAGCAGCCTGAGTCTTGGTTGAGGAGGTGTGAACGGTATTTTCATTTCTATAACATCAATGAAGCCGAAAAAGTAGAGCTAGCTGCAGTGCATCTTCATGGAGACCACGAGGTATGGTTTTATAGTATATTGAAGAGTAATCCTTGTCTTTCTTGATGCCAATTCGTGGAAGAGCTTTGTGAGAAGTATGGTGAAGAGGATTCAAGCGATGTTGTTGATAGCTTTAATAAAGTTTATCAAACATCTATGGTGAAGGAGTACATGATCAGATTTTAGAATTTGCATGCTAACATGATAGCCATTAATCCACATTCTACCGAAGCATATTATGTCTCAAGCTTTATTAGTGGATTAAAGCCAAGAATTAAGAACTTGGTTAAGGCCATTGGGCCAAAGACTCTTTCCAAAGCCTATGATAAGGCTAAATTGGTTGAGGCTACACTTGTATCTTCAAGTGACAAAAGCAAATTCAAGAGTAGCAATTACAAGACTCATCAAAGAGACTCATCAAGCAACAAGGCTGGCCGTTCAGTGGATAAGAGATCTACACGGTTATGTTATAAATGTAATCAGCCATATTAGCTCAGACATAGGTGCAATTCAAAGTTCTTGACGTCTGCAAGAGGTTCTCGTGTTGATGTTGAATCAGAGATTGAAGGTTCAGGTTCTGCAGAGGATAGCTCAGGGCAAGATTCACATGATGAGCTGTTTGAGGATGAGGTTGAGATTTCAATGAAGGCATTGACAGGGAATGGAGCTCACAACACTATACGCATTGGTGGGAAGGCAGGAAAAATTTCCATTACCATTCTTGTGGATAGTGGAAGCACACATAGCTTTGTTGATCCCAAGTTGGTAAAGAAGGTGAAGCATGAAATCATCAAAACTCATCCCTTAGCCGTAATGGTAGCTGATGGCAACTCAATTACTACTCAAAACAAGTGCCAAGCATTCCGTTGGTCTATGCAAGATCATCAATTCACTTTTGATTTTAGAGTTCTCCCTTTAGGAGGGTGTGATATGGTGCATGGAGTAGATTGGATGAGGTCCTTTAATCCGGTGTTGTTTGATTTTGATAAGATGACAGTGTCCTTCGAAGTTCGTGGCAATAAGGTCACATTACAGGGAATTTCAGATCAAGCACAGTTGAGGCTGATCAATGGCAAGCGCTTACATGGTGGTTTCAAGAAGAATGCAATACAGTGGCTTGGACAATTATTTGTTATATCAACTACAGAACTGCAATCGAATATCCAACCTGAAGTTCATGCTTTGCTCGAAGAGTTTGAGGACATTTTTGAGCAGCCAAAGAGCCTTCCTCCTCAAAAAAGTGTAGATCATGCCATACCACTTCGAGCTAACTCCGATCCAGTGAAGATCAGGCCTTACCGTTATGCCCATTCTCAAAAATCAGAGATTGAGAAGCAAGTTGATGAGTTGCTTTAAATGAGTTTCATTAGACCAAGCCATAGTCCTTTTGCCTCACCCGTGATTCTTGTTAAGAAGAAGGATGGCACGGCTAGAATGTGCATCGATTATCGCCAACTGAATTCTTTGACAGTGAAAGATAAGTTTCCTATTCCTGTTATTGACGATTTGCTTGATGAGTTATATGGAGCACATTTCTTCTTTAAGCTTGATTTGAGGCAAGGATACCATCAAATCAGAGTTCTCGAGCCGGATATATACGAGACTGCCTTTCAGACACATCACGGGCATTTTGAGTTCGTTGTTATGCCTTTCGGTTTAACAAATGCTCCGGCCACATTCCAAGCTGCTATGAATGACATTTGCAAGCCTTACTTGAGGAGATCAGTGTTGGTTTTCTTCGATGACATATTGATATATAGTTCGTCTTATGAAGATCACCTCACTCACCTTAAAGAGGTGTTTGTAGTCATGCGGTACCACAGATTTTTTGCTAAGCTATCAAAGTGCTCTTTTGCTCAGTCCAAACTTGAATATTTGGGTCATATCATCTCTCACGAAGGAGTTTCTACCGATCCTTCCAAGGTACAAGCAATGCAAGAGTGGCCAATTCCCATGACATTGAAGCAATTGAGAGGGTTCTTGGGATTGACCGGTTATTATAGGAAGTTCATAAATGGTTATGGGTCCATTGCTAAGCCCCTAACTGAGCTTCTAAAGAAGGATGCATTCAAGTTGAATGACAAGGCACACGTAGCTTTTGATGCACTTAAGTCGGCTTTGTGTGTGGCTCCGGTATTGGCCATGCCAAATTTTGCTGAGGACTTCATCTTGGAGACAGATGCAAGTGGCACTGGTTGTGGGGCTGCTCTCTCACAACATGGAAGACCTATTGCTTATTTGAGTCAAGCGCTTAGTCCTAAACATCAAGCCATGTCCACTTATGAAAAAGAGTACTTGGCAATTCTCCTAGCAATTGAGAAATGGAGGCATTACTCGGATGGTCATAGGTTCATTATTCGAATAGATCATCAAAGTCTTAAGCACCTCTTGGAGCAAAAGATAGTGACAAGAATTCAAAAGAAGGGGTTGATGAAGTTGCTAGGACTTGACTATGCAATCGAGTATAAAAGAGGAAAAGAAAACCAGGCTGCGGATGCTTTGTCAAGGAAGTTTGAGGACCACGAGCAGGATTTTTGTGGGGCATTGTCTGTTGTTTTGCCTTCTTGGATGGAGGAAATCTACAAATCTTATGAAGGGGACACTTTTGCTCAAGAGCGTGTGGCTGTAGCTTTGGTTAAAGGTGCTGATATCGTTGATAGTGAGCTTGAAGTGTCTGTGCAGAAAGGCATTATCCGGGTGCAGAACAAGTTATATATTGGCTCCTCGACTGATTTGAGGGATCAGATAGTGAAGGCTTCACATGACTCAGCTTGGGGTGGACATTCCGGGGTTGAAGGTACTTATCAGATAGTTAAGGCATATTTTAGTTGGCACGGTTTGAAGAAAGCTGTATCAGATTTTGTTAAGTCTTGTGAGGTGTGTCAACAAACCAAGTTGGGGGATCATCGATACCAAGGACTCTTGCAGCCACTTCCCATTTCGGAGGGTGCGTGGATCAACATAAGCATGGATTTTATAGAAGGACTTCCCAAGTCTGATGGTAGGGAGGCAATTTGGGTTGTGTTGGATCGTTTCACCAAATATAGTCATTTTATAGCACTTATCCGGCCTGTTACAGCTGAAAGGTTGGCTAAGAGCTTCTTAGACAACATATATAAGTTACATGGGTTGCCTCAATCCATTGTTTCTGATCGAGACAAGATCTTTACAAGTACTTTTTGGAGGGAGTTGTTCAAGTTGTTGGGAACTACATTGGCACTTAGTTCATCCTATCATCCCCAAACGGATGGACAAACTTAGCGTGTCAACCAATGCCTTGAGCAGTATCTTCGAAGTATGGTTTTCTCACGGCACAAAGAGTGGAATCAATGGCTTTCTTTAGCTAAATATTGGTTCAACACTCATGTCCATGCTTCAATTGGCACTTCTCCTTTCCAAGCATTGTATGGGTATGCTCCACCTTCACCCATGATGTTGCAGCAGCAAGGTAACCCAGATTCTGCAGCAGGGGATCTGATTCAGCAAAGGAAGCAGATGTTGCAGATTCTTAAGGATAATCTTCATCAAGCTTGTGCACGAATGAAGTTCTATGCAGATAAAAAGAGGGTAGACAAAACTTACGAAGTTGGAGACATGGTCTACCTCAAATTACAACCTTATAGACAGTCCTCTTTGGCTGTCAGGAAGAATGTCAAGCTAAGTGCTCATTTCTATGGCCCATATAAAATTTTGGAGAAGATCGGCAAAGTTGCTTATAGACTTGATTTTCCTCCTCATTCATACATTCACCCGGTGTTCCATGTATCATTACTCAAAAAGCAGGTAAAGGTTGGTGCTAGGAGCTCACGGACTCCACCAGAAGTGGGAGAAAATGGTGCAATATTGCTTGGACCGGTAGCTGTCAAGCGGCATCAGATGATTGCAGGAGCTGCTGGAACATTTCAGCAGATTATGGTGCAGTGGCTGAATTTGGATAAGAGTATGGTCACATGGGAGAATCCTACATTTTTGAAGAGCCAATTTCCAAGTTTTTCTCCTTGAGGACAAGGAGCTTCTCAAAGGGGAGGGAATGTTATAATTCCTTTAGTCTTTTGATTGTATTTGGTCTTTAACTGCTTGTATTGTGTTCGGTTGCTTTGGTGTTGTGTTTGTTTGTTAGTTACCAGGCAAATTGGTGCCATGAGGGTCGGGTTTAGGTCCTTAAGGTCCAGGCTAGTCAAATGTGGCGGCTTCCTTGTGTTCAGGCGCCAAAATTCAGTTAGGCGATTAGAGTGGGATGTGTCCTTGTGCGCTGTACCAAGATCTATTATAAATAGATCTAATGCATGTAATCTCTTCATTCAATCAATAACAAACCTAATTTCCTTTGGATAATCTCTCTAATTCTCATCTAATTCTCTACTTTCTCATCTCCTTTCACTTCTCTTTTCACCTTATCATTCTCTTTCACAAGGTTAGCTATCAACTTAGGTTTGGTAGTTAACATATTGTTGTTTTAAATAATTGACACAACCTTCGACATCAAAAGGACTAAATAAACCCTAAGCTCCCAAGCAAAAGATCGATCGCATGCTAATCAAACTTTCCTACCCTTGTGCATAAGATATTTATTGGACCTCTTCGGCCTTGCAACATTGTCTTTGTTTTACCATTACTTGTTTCATCCATGTGCACCACTGGGATAGTTGAGAAGAGCATCCTCGAGCTCCTTCCTAGTCACCTCTAAGAGAACACTACAAATGGACTGGACCTATGTATTAGCTTTCATGGATGTAGAGTTGAAACTTTGTCAAGTTGGTGGAAATGGGCCACTAAGTATCGAATTATATGCAAATTGTCCAAGGCCCTATTACGAACCCAAGGGTTAGGGTTCGATTCTAGCAATCAAGTTGTGACTAAACTACCCAAATTCAGTAATGGTTGGGCAAAACTTGTAGTAACAAGTGGTGATAGTAGCAACAAAACGAGGAGGAGAGAGAGACGGAACAATTAAAGGGGGGGAGAGAGAGAGAGAGAGAGAGATAGAGAGCGCAACTGTATGAAAATTTCATTAATTTTTGTAGAATGACAATGAATCCACAATTTTCCCTAAAATCCCTTTTATAAACGAGGAGAGGAAGACCCGGTTTAGTACATTACACTAAACCCAATTGCACAAGACCTGATCCAAATTAGACAAGACCCAGTTCTTAACAAAACCTATAAATGAATAGTGTCGATTGATTGGTTGTACCCCCGATCAATCCAGCTACAAAATCGAAAATAAAATAAAAGAAATATGAGCCAAATGTTACGCCCCCCCACCCCCCCCCCCCCCCCAAAAAAAAAAGCCAATCCTTACCTTAGGGATTAAAGTGAGGGGATTGTCTTCTAATAAAAGGGTAGTCCTCCCAAGTCGACTCTTCCTTACTCAAGTTAGTCCATTTGATAAGCACTTGCCCCATAGGTCCTTTATATCTTTTCACAATTTTCCTATCTAAAATGGCTTCAGGTTCTATTAGAATTTCCCTTTCTTACTTGCTAGAGGAGAATCTGAAGAAGCTTGAACATCAAGGCCAACTCTTTTCTTAAGTTGAGACACTTGGAACACATGGTGGATCAAATAAGAAGTGGGAAGCTCCAACGTGTATGCCACTATTCCAATACTTTGAATGACTTTGTATGGACCATAGTACTTGGCAGCTAGCTTCACATTGCTCCTTATAGCCACAGTGCTTTGCCGATAAGATTGAAGCTTCAAATACACTTGGCCTCCTACTTCAAAATCTCTTTTGGTCCTATGCTTATCCTCGCTTTGCTTCATGCGAGCTTAAGCTACTTCTAAATTTCTTTTCAACTTTGCAGCTATCAAACTTCTTCTCTTAAGAAGATCATCAATAGCAACATTAGGAGTAAAGAAATCATTGGATTAGACAATGTTAGGTGCATAATAACCATAAAGAGCAAAAAAGTGTGCATTTAAGTGAAGTATGGTAACGAGTATTGTGCCAATACTCAGCAAAATGCAACCATTTGCACCATCAATATTGCTCTAGACTATGATTAAGCCTCTCTGATTGTCCATCAGACTGAGGATGATAGCTAGAGCTTAAATCTAAGTTAGTTCCTGACAATCTGAACAATTCTTTCCAAAAATTACTTGTAAAAATTTTGTCCTATCAGAAATTATACTCTTAGGCATGCCATGCAATTTCGAAACATATTCCACATAGATTCTAGCAAGAGATGATATAGTAAAAGGATGCGTAAGGCTTTATGAAATGGGTATACTCAGTCAATATATCAATGATAACACATATCACATCTTTACCCTCATATTTTGGTAAATCCTTAATGAAATCCATACATATATGGGACCAAGGCTGAGTTGGGATAAGAATGGGTTGTAATAAACTCGGCATTGTCACATGCTCAGCCTTACTCATTTGGCAAGTATTGCATTTTTTAACAAATTTCTTAATGGATCTTTTGAGGCCTCTTCCAATAAAAACAGTGTTTTGCTGTTTTATAAGTAACTAAAAATCCAGATGTCCACCAAGTTTTGAGAAATGGGCATTTTCCCTCAATTTACCATGCAAATCACCATAGCTTCCTACACAAAATTTTCCTTCATAGCGCAAAATGCCTTTCTTTAATGTAAAATTCGGACAAGCATTGGGATCTAACATGAGCTTTTGAATAATTTCTAAGGTCTGAACATCATTTTTATAACTTTGCTCTAGCTCTTACAACCAAGTAGGCACAATTTCAGAAACAGCACAATTTTCAGCAATAGAAATAGCATAATTTTTAGCAAAATTGCACCGATAAAATTGCATCTTCCACCTTGTTTTCACTTCCTTTTCTATAGAGAATACCATAATGCAATCCTAGGAGCTCACTTAGGCCTTTTTTTTTAAGTGTAGTAGTAATTTTTTGATCTAAAAGAGGGCTTCGTGGTCGGTTTTGATAAAAAATAGTGTCCTTCTAAGTAGTGTCTTTAGAATTGCATAGTATTGTTTTTCATAAATTGAAAGAACTTGTTGTTGATATTTGAAAGGTTTACTTCGAAAAGCAATTGGTTGCTCTTCTTGCTTCAAGACTACTCCTAAATCATCATGGCTTGCATTGATCTCAATCACAAAGGTTTTTGAAAAATCTAGGTGCCTAAGTACCAGGGTTTGAGTCATAGCCTTTTCTAAAGTTTCAAAAGCTTTTGCGGCTTCAACTTTAATGCATTTTTCTTTTATAGCTTAGTTAATGGTTTAGAAAGAATGCCATAACTCAATATAAAATTTTTGTAATAACTGGTTAGACCTAGAAAACCTGTTAAAGCCTTTAATGTTTTAGGTGTAGGCCAATTGGTCATTGCTTCCACTTTAGTAGGAGTGGTTGCCACACCATCTTTAGAGATGATATGTCCTAAATATTCAACACTAGTGGTCCAAATGTGCACTTTGAAAGCATAGCATACAACTGGTTAAGTCTCAAAAGCTCAAATCCTAAGTGTAAATGGTGTAAATGCAAAGACTAAGAAGGACTATAAACAAACACATCATCAAAGAAGACAAGAACAAATTTTCTAATGCAAGGTTTAAAAACATCATTCATTAGCGGCTGAAATGTTGCGGGGGCATTAGTTAAACCGAAAGGCAAAAACAGAATTCGGAATGCCCATAGTGAGTCCTAAATGTCATCTTATGCACGTCCTCTTCTCTCATTCTCACTTGATGAGAACCATGCCTTAGGTCATTTTTAGAGAAAAACTGAGAACCATGGAGCTCATCTAATAAATCATTAATTAAGGGAATTGGAATTTGTTTATATTGGTAAGATCCTTTAGTCTGCTATAATCAATGCACATTCTTGCAGTGCCATCCTTCTTCATCAGAAGTATCCGGAGGCTCCTCAACACCAAAAATCCACCCAAGCCACAACACATGCCCTTCCCCAGTGCTTTCTTGAGTTTATCTCCCTTGATCCAATTCATTGATCCTTCTTCTAAGATACCCTACAAGACAACTTTGGCACCATCTTTGTGCACCATTAGTCTTAGGTTAATGAAATCAAGTTCGACAAGTTATGGATTTTCAGCCAATCAACCCCTAGCAAGACACACATCCTCCCAATCTAACTACTCTAAAGTAATACTTGAAGGAATGACCTTGCATATTCCATGTAAATCCAACACAATAAGTTTGAGTGACAAGTTGGCTACAATTAGCTATGGTCACCGAGAGGGAAGGGGCAGTTGAGAGTGGAAAAGCACCAGCCTTGGCAACTCTAGGGTCTATAAAGCTATGAGTACTACCACTATCAACTAACACCAAAATTTCCTTCTTTTTCACAAGTCCTTTGATCCTAAGGGTCCTATGATCTTTCCCACCATTCAAAGCCATGGCGAAAATAGCCATATTATCTACATCCTCTTCAACCCACTCATCCTCTAATGGTTCATGGTGTTCCTCCTCTTGGTACCTAGGACTAGGTTCTTGGTTCTCCTTTTCGACTATAATAGCATTGAGTTGTTTACCTTGGCAAGTATGACCAGGGTAATACCTCTCATTGCATTTAAAGCATAGAGGTGGTCCTTTCTTGTATTCAAGAAGCTTAATGGAGTTAGAGTTAGCGGTTGAAGTGTTACAATTGTTAGATTTTTGCAAAGAGCCTTATGAGTTCTTTTGAAACGTAGAACTTGAATTCTTTGAAAAGTTTTGTTTGAAGCATTATTTGAATTGTCAAGTTTCTTATAATTAGATGTAGAAACTAAGGTTTTACTTGTGGATGGGTGTGCAAGTTCAAACACAGCAACTAAAGCTCTTTGTTTAAACATAGCCACAGAGTGCTTAATTTCAGGCTTAAGCCCACTCATATAACTATGAATAAAATACGACTCACGCAAATGCGGATCATATTTAAGCATATATGATTTGAGTTCTTCGAATTTAGTTTGATAATCAAGAGTTGATCCTGCTTGTTGTAACTTGTTAAACTCATCAGCTACATTTGCAATTTTCTTGTCCCCATACCTAACATACAAATCTTCCACAAATTCATCCCAGTCAACATGATCCCTTTCCATCAAACAATCTTCTAACCAAGTTCCAACATCCCCATCTAAATGAATTTCAAGTATTTCCCATCTTTCATCATGTGGAATCTCAAAAAATAGTTAAAGTATTTATCATACCTCCTATCCTAACCCCTTGGGTTACTAGCATCAAAATATGGAAAATCATATTTGGGGTTTGGTTTCTTAGGGCATGGTCGATTGTAACGATGTTGATCTTGACCATTTCTCCTATGTCCTTAATGGTTTACATGTTCTTTATAACAGTTTCATGATTTCTTGGATTTTTTCTATGATTCTTCTTCCTAGGAGGGGATTTATAGTATGAATCATCATTTTCCCTATCACTATTGGGGCCAAATTGGGGTCAATTTGCTTGGTTAGGTGCTGTAGAAGCACTAAAACCAAAACAGCGGTCTAAAGAGGCATTTGACCCTCTGTTTACCCTACCGCACCCATTTGGGTGTTTGTACTCCCAATCAGTGGAGGCAGTCTATTGGCATATTCAAATTTATTAAGTTGGTTTTCTCCTTACAATCAAAGATTTGTTGCATCAAGGAGGTTTGTTGACTGCTGGAACGTTCAATGTGCACCTCCATCATCTGAGTTTGTTCTTCTTGGTGCTTGGACAAATCTTGGATACTAACCATATTTTGGCTTACTTCCTTAAGCCCTTGTCATGCTTGGCATCAATCTCATCCAATTGTTTACCCATACTAACCATTTTTTGAGAGAGTACAACAACTTGGTCCTTAACCATCTCGGGTAAGCATTCCACCGACAAATCATGTGAAGCAGCGGCAGGAGCCTTTTAAGGAGCCATTTTCTTGCCTTTGTGGAACAATTGTGGCTTTGATAGCTACTTGTTACGAACCAAAGGTTAGGGTTCAATTCTAGCAATCAAGCTAAGAGGATTCAGAGAAACAATCATGTAAATTTTATTAATTAGCAAAGAATGACAATGAATCTAGAATTTGCCCTAAGGCTCATTTAGGAGGTGAGCCATGTATATTTCATTTTGTTTTTTGTTATTTTGCGGTTATTTTCAGTATTTTTGTTCGTGTCGTTGTTGGTTTGGTTTTGCTATTGCCATATCTCATTTTTCAAGGGATTCAGGGTCAAGTTGTTGGGACCCCAAACATAACAGGTCTTATAGTGGATTCACCAATATGCAAATTATGTTAGAGCATATGGTGACTAAAAGAACACTTAAGTGTAAAGGCAATAGAGTCACTAAGTTGCTAGAACTTGTTCATAAATTTTTTATGGACTGATGAATGTTCAAGCAAATGGAAGCAATTTCATAAAAGTTTATGCATAACTACTCAATAAGTAGTTACATGGATTTACCTATAAAGACTAAAGTCTTAAATCTTTTGAGAAGCTCAAAGAATTAAAGACCAAAATTGGGAACTATGTAATCATATCAATTCACTTCGATTAGATCGAAGTGGTGATTTTAGGAGAATTCTTCTTTTTCTTTACTTTAAAGTGTTGTCGAAAGGATCAATAATATGTTATTGAATATGACAAGATTCATGTGATGAGACACATCTACATATCAAAAGAGTTTTTTATGTAAGAGTTTTTAGAAATAACCAAGAACATTTAGTAGTTAGCTTGTGTTAGATAAATTCATAATATGAGATATTGTATCTCAACAGCATGATACAAATTATAGTTTAGATGGTGTATTAGATATATCCTCAACAAGATCAATGTTGCACTTAGTACATTAGAGCCTTGATGTAGTGGGAGGATTGTTATGACACCTAACAAATACATGTTGTCATCCGAGTGGTTGGATACAATAATGAATTTGATCCTCTATATTGCAATAAAGCTCTTAATAATATTGATGCGCACCAATGGGTTGGGGCAGTAAAGGCTAAGTCCATTAGATTGGATCTTAATGGATCTACAAGAGTTTAGAGAGGAATGAACACGAAGGTAAAGACCTTTAAGACAAACCTAGACTAATGGCAGTAGGTTTTGCCTAAAGGAAGGACTATCATTGATGAGACCTTCTAGCCAATTGCTATGCTTAAGTCCCTAAAGGATGCTGTCATCCATTGTGTCTCATTGTGATGAGATATGAAAAATGGAAGTGAAGACGTTTTTTGAATGGTCATCTTGAGAAAGTTATGTATTTGAGACAATCACGCAAGTTTGTTGCCAAGAATCAAGAACATATGGTATACAAACTGAGGAAGTCTAATTGTAGATTTAAATAAGTATCTTGTTCATTGAGTAGCGGATTCGATGAAGCCCATCAAATCATATGGATTTGAATCAATGATTAGTGAATAATGATTGTGAGAGTGACGTGACAAGAAAGTAGTGACTTTCTAACTTTAGTGACTTTCTAACTTTTGTATATAAATGGCATTTTACTAATTAAGAATGGTGTAGAATTGTTATTAGCTGTTAAGATTTGTCTATCTAGGTATTTCAAAATGAAAGAACCAATGGGTTGCTTGTTTTAAAAAAGGATTTTAGATGTTTGACATTAAAATTTTATGTTTACCCTAAGAGTGGGAGTCATTAGATGGTGAATTGTGAAGCCGTCTTGTATTGCTTACTTCACTACCGAAGTTGGGTACTTGACAGTTATGGAGTTGTTGAGTAAACTACTTGACTTAGAAGGCTCCTTCTAGATGAAAGCATGTGAGCAAAAGAATGAGAAAGCGAGAGATTAGTATTGAAAATGTCTATAGCCAATGAGTTGATAGATCTCTAGGGGATAGTTGTGCAATCTAAGGCTAATTGGATTTAAGACAAGTGAGAAATTATTGGATTTGGTGTCATAAAAAATCCAAATCATTTTATTTTAAATATTAATTAAATAAAATTATGTTATTTATTTATTATCTTATTATATTTTACGAGTCAAATATATGAGTGATTGTTTTCTAAAACGTTCCATGAGATGGACGTAATCAGAGATAAAATTTCAAGTTTAATTGGTCAATAAGATCGAATCATAGGTAAACTTAAATCAAATTAGTAATATGTTGTCAAAGTATGTTTGTAGTCGATGATAAGTTTAGACAACTTGTCTGATAAGACTATAGTATGATATTTTTAGATGACTTTTCTTAGTCATGTGGATAGGGTGTTGGAATTGGGGTCTTGGAAAACCCAATTAGTTATTTTAAATATTAAACAAATAAAATTGTTTTATTTATTTAATGTCCAGTTATGTTTTACAAGTTAAACATGCGTGTGATTGTTTTCTAAAATATTTTATTAGATGGACGTAATCCAAGATGATATGTCGGGTTCGGTTTAAGTGGTGAATGCGATTGAGCCATAGATAGACTTAAATGAAACAAGTGATATCTTATCAAAGTATATGTTTGTAGTGAGTGATGAGCTTGGACAACTTGTATGATAAGGCTATAATATGATACTTTAGATGGCCTTATCTTGGTCATGTGGATAGGGATCTAAAAGTATTATATTGGTGTTGTCTATATGAATGGAACATTGAGCAAGATCACCTGAATTATTTATTTTTAACTGCTTTCAGAAATAATTAATTATGTAAGACATTAACTTTAATCATGGAAACAATCTGAACTCGTTTATGGATTGTTTGTTGCTTTGATGTGCTCAAAGGATTAGTCAAAGTGCATTGACTTGAATCTTACGTGCGTTGGGCAACGGCATAAAGTGTAGCGAGAATAGTTGTTTTACATGGAATCTATAGTCTCTAACGAGATAAAAATGTCCCCTTAGTTGATTCGTAAGCATACGAACAAATTCTAGAATCTTGGGACAACATATTCCATATGTTTGACATTTGGGATTAGTATGCAAATTGTCACTGTATTATTGAATTGCTAGAGAAGGGTGAGTCAGGAACTGCGGCGAGATATGTGAGAAAAGTAATAATAATAGTTAAAGTTATTTTTGCTCATGGATCTAATAAAGGGGTTAATTATGGTAATGAAAGTTATTTGGAAAATTCTTGAGTGGATATATTTAATTCGAGAGTTCAACTTATTTAATGGAATTAAGTTTTACTAAATTGCAATCAATTGTTATCCTCATATGATAATCAGATTTGACCCATTTGAAATTACAGTTATATTGTCCCTGTGGTCCCTTCACAAGCCTTAGCTTAAGCATCGTTTGAAAATATTTAAAATGAATTCATGAAATAACTTATTTGTTCCTGGGATGAATAAATTTATTTTTCTAGATATAGTTCATGAGATAAGTTATTTATTCATAAGATGAGTAAATCAATTTTACCAAATAACATACATGAGATAAATTTTATACATGTGGGAATTTACAAAACAAAATAAAAGGAGGAATTACATTTGCCTAGCTTCGCGCGTGCGTTAGCTATGAGGGCAATAGCAAAACAGGGGAAGCATGGCATGCGCCTGCCTCAGCCCCCGCGTAAAAGGGAATACTTTCACTGACTATATGATGCGTCAGTGAAAGCGTTAGTTATGTTTTGAGAACATGTTGTGTGTGATGACATCAGAACCATGTCAGCCACTGTTTTTTCCTATATATATACACGTAATGTACGATATAGACCATGTTTTTACAATTTTGGAACCTCGTTTTCTCCCATTACGAAAACCCTAAAATTGTTTTAGGATTTTTCTAAATCATTGTTTAGATAATTTTTTTGAAAAATATTATTTTTTTAAAAGATTGAGGAAAAAGTTTGTTTCGAAATTTTCCTTAAGTTAAATATTTTTGTAAGCCCACACTCATAGTATTAGAAAAAGTCATTTGAAAAAGACCTTGATGTGTAAAATTCTTCTTCTAATTTCAAATCTTCAAGTCGGAGTTGGGATCCGTGTTTCAGGTATGTTTAATTAAATATATTATGTTTAAATTTTTTTTTCTTTATTTTATTTGTTCTACATAACATGTGTATGCATGTTTTATTTGATGTTTTGTTTGTCATATTATAAACCTATTAGAATAAGATCTAGATCTAATTAACTAGTTTATTTAAATCATTGTTTTAGATTTAAAACTAAGAATTTTAAACTGGTTTTCCTCCGGGCTTGCTCAAGCCGTTGAGGGAAAATATTTTTTTTCAAATATGTTGCCAACATAGGGATCCAAAAGTAGTATATTAGTGTTGTCCATAGGATTGGACCACTGAGTTGGACCACCTAAATTATTTATTTCTTAACTTCTATTAGAAATAACTACTTCATTCTAGTAATACGATAACTCTAAATCCTGAAATTGTCTTGGAATTGTGCATGTGATGTGTGTCACTTTGATGTACTAAAAAGTGTGGTCTCGATTAGTGGGCCGACATGCTTTCTATGTTGGGTGATAGCATTAGGTGTAGCCCGAATAAAACATTCAATATGGAATCTATAATCTCGTACAAGATACAAATATCTTTTAGTTGATTCACAAGTATTTGAATAAATTCCGAAAAAATTTGGCCAACGTTTTTCAGGTGTTTAACATTTAGAATTAATACAAAATATATTTTTGTATTAATGGATTATTCAAATAGGCGAGTCAAGAATTAAAGAAAAAGATATGAGAAAATAATGATAGTAGTTAAAGCTTTTTTTTTATTTTTTAATATGGATATTTAATAGAGGGGTTAATTGTTATTAATAAAGTTATTTGAAAATATTGAATAATTATATTTCATTCTAGAGTGCATTAATATTTATTTAGTGGAACTAAATATTACTAAATGATAATTAGATTCGACTCATTTGGAGCTATAATTAACTTGTCCATGAGGCCCCTCTTCAAGCGTCTAGAAGTACAACAGTTGAGAATTATTTAAAAAATATACATGTGATAAATTATTTATTCATAAGATGAATAAATTAATTTTCCTAAACATATAATTCATAAAATAAATTTTCATTGTGACTAGTGGAATGCGCACCATCAACCATCCGTGTCAAATGTTGGCATCTAATCGTTGGACACCACATGGCTAAGGTGAAACGACAACGCTGGATGGCTAAGATGGGAATACGCATGCTTTCTCGTGGGCGCAGAGTTGCTGACACCTGGCAATTTCTATTGGAATTTAAAACACGCGTTATCTGGACTTTGTGACATTGTTTTGGCGCGCTTTTGAAACGCATTTTCTTTCCTTTCTTTGTGAATCCCACATCACCTTTTGAAAGTTGTTTCTATCCAAAATCCTGTTATAAATAAGGTTCTTGGAAATTAAGTCCAGTATCTCTATATTTTCTGGAAAAAAAAAAGTTTTTTTTTCATATAATTAAAAAGAAAGAATTTCTTTTGAGATTTTTTCTTTAAGTAAATAATTTTGTGCTTACTCTTCGAGTATCAAAGGGTCATTGTAGAGAAGATCTTCGATGTCTTGGTGATTCTCTGGGGCAACAATTGCAATCTATAATCCTAGTATTTCTGATTCCTTTTCTTTTGAGCTATCCTTTAATTTTCGCATTTCTATTTATGCTTTTAGTTTCATATTTATTATGCTTTGATGTTCTTTTTTTCTTATGAATATATTAGATTGGAGGTCCTTAAATTTAGAATTAAAAAATTTTTAAATTTATTATGTTACGCCATTCTAGCCAATTTTAGGGAATATTTTAAAAATATTTCTAGCACCTTTAGCCTGGACATCATAAGGCTAGTAAGATCATCGAAAAGGATTAGGACTTTATGCAGCAATGTTGCTTCATCTTCATCACCAATAGAAACCACCACTTCCTTAGTTCCACGAACCTTAGGAGCAATTAGTGCTCCTGCTCCTAATTTTTGCCATTAAACTCATCATGGGGAAGCATTTATCTGAAACCACCCACATGTCATGCATGAAATCAAGGCAAAATCCCACCTTAGAAGGTTCAACTACAGGCAAATGGCTCTGAAGTTTTCAAAATTGCTAGGACAAACATTATGCTAACCAGGTGCACGTTGTCAGGGAGAGTCATCTACATGTTCGAAAAACTTAGGGAGAAAGTGACTATGGCCAATTGGGGTATGGAACCGCGGAAAGTAGGGAATACCTAAAGAAAGTGAAGCATTGGAATTTGAATATGTGAAACCTGTAGCTTGTGTAGCAAATTATATTGATGCTATAGTAGAACAATGTATTGACTGTCATACAATGGGTTGGGGACAAAATGAGGGGGTTAGATTAACCTCGTCTATTTTGGGAGCAAGTCCACATTGAAAGGCCATTTTTCAAGTCTTGTGGAGTAGTCCATCTAGGGTTGTAATGAATGCGATGAGTTTGGAAGAGGACCGCTAATGAAGGATTATAGGAACCTATAGTTTTAGATGCAGTTGTGGAACACCTTAATGAGGCCCATGAGCTACTAAAGGTTATGCTAGTGTCATACGAGAAGTACCATGCCGCTACTACATCAAAGGCTATGACACTTGGGGTTCTAGCTATTTACGCCCCAAATTCAAGAGCTGGGACAACGCTGTTTTGGGAAAAGTGCAATGAGCCTATCATGTGAGGCACTCCTTGAGGAAAGTCAGTACATTAGTTACTGAGACAACAGTGCCTCGAGCCTGGTGTCTTGCGATGTTTATCACCCTAATAAGTGTATCAGCCACTCAAGGCTCGAGATGGTTGAATTTTAAAAGGAGCTCGAGCTTAAGGGACTGCCAAGAACGCTACAAGACAGGTGATTTTCAAGCTTGAAACAGTTACTTGGAGCGCATTTTTAGATGCGTGGGCACCAATCTTGTCCAAGAGAACATGGGGCATTTAGAAGAGACTTCAACTGAAAAAGTGGACGTGAGCTTCAAGAAAGATGTTTGAGCACCATATATCAAGGCACGTTCACTGATCATTCACATGCTCAAGCAGCTTAATGGGCTGACATGAGAAGAATATGCCACGAAAATAGGGGTGGCCATTATTTAGTTTTTGCTATAAATAAGACATGATACTGTAGTCTAAGATTATCCAACACTTATACAAAACTTCTTTAAGTTTTCTTTACAACACACTTGTGCTTTTTACCTAGGAGTAGCATAACTTAGCGTAGCGTAGCTTAGATCTTGCTGTACTTGCTTCTTTAGTAATGCAATGCTTCGGGCTTTAGGTATGAACTCCTCGTTTTAATCTATTACCAAAATCGATAAGTTAAGAATTGAGGCTTTAGTTTAAGGATTTGGCGGCCAAGGCTTGACTTTGATTGTGTTGGTCTTAATAGTACTATCACTGCTTAATAAGACATCCAAGAAGATGAGCATATTGAGCTTGATGATTATTCTCGAAATAGTTTCAGGGCCATGCTAAAACGTTGTTTAGAAACCGTGGACCAAAGGGTTCAACAAGTTAAGAAAGAGGCCTTTGAGAAACAACATGCTGAAATAGACATAGGATGTGATCATGAGAGCTGTGATCAATGATGTTAGGACCTTAATGAATGAAAGGCTTCATAGAGAAACTGACAGAGTCTTAGTTGAGATGAACTCAACCTTGTCTTCTACTGATTCTCTTATTGCTAGGGACATGGCAAGGCAGACAGTAGTTGAGGTCGAGCCTCTCTTAGGCTAGCTAAGGCTCATAATGGCTTAGTTCAAGCTGTTAGAGAGGATATCAAGCAACTTAGGCCAATGCCTCCCCCGTTATTCCCAATTGGATATGTACGTGACACTCCCTGAAGCTCTCGATTACTGGTTGCTCAAGTTGACCACATAGTCCTTGAGGGAATGGGAAAACCAGCAATGGCTAACCCAAGTGTTATACACTTGGAACCTAGCCATAGGATTAACAATGTGCCCCTTGGGTTTACAGGCCCTACAAATCAGCAATTTTCTCTGGCTTCGAGGATCTAAATGCCAATACACTATTGTCACCTGTCCTAGACACAGGGGGCATAGCCGTTCGTACCTTTCTCATGTTGGAGAGGTTGCCTCGAGGCCCTCTAGAGGCCTCGAAATATGTGTGCAAGGACAGGTTTCCAATTCTAGGACCAAGCCTTTCTTCCAAGACCTCTCCATGCCTATTAAATTGGGGGAAAAGCTAACCACCCACGTCCTCAAGATCAAAGCTTATGGATTAATCATGCAAGGATACACCAATAGCTGCTAATAGAGGTGTGCCCTAAGGCATGCCATATAACCTCGGGTCTGCAACATTCTTTGTGGAAAATCAGACGCATTGCTAACAACATGATCAAGGGGGTTACCTTAGGTATAGGGCAATAACCGTTCCCACACCCTATTGTAATGAGAGCTCAGGGGTATCCCGCAAATCCTACCTGAGATCCTTAGCCACTAGGCGAGCAATGACAAGCGCATAACCATGTGCCTAACCTACCCCTCTAGGACCAAGTGGCTGCCCTTATCGAGCAGATGTATGGGCCTTGCCTCACAAGGGTCAATGGACTCTTGTATAGTAAACTATAGCCTGACTATATTGATAAGGATTACCTTTTTCCTCACGGATACAAGATCCCTGAATTTACCCTTTTCTAAGGAAAAGGAAGTGTATTTGCCCTCGAGAATTTAGAAAAGTTTAATTGCCAATGCAGGGAAGCGGCTGGCAATCAATATCTCAAACTCAGGTTGTTCCCTTAGTTCCTTAACAGGGACTGCCTTTTAATGGTATATCGGCCTACCACCTAATTCCATCTACTATTGGGATGACAATGCCAGGCAATTCCTATCCGGAATAACTAACGTAGTTATTAATTAATCTAATTCTAATGCTAATTGTTGGGTTTACACTTCATGACACCTCACTCGCAAGAGTTCCCGAGAATGGTTTCTCTGATACCAGTAGTTGGGACGGATTTGAAAATTCTTTCCTATTTTAATTAAGTTAACGCAATAGAAGGTTTAAAATTCTTAATTTTAAACGTAAGGTTGATTTAAAATTCCAAATTTTAAATGTACAGATTTAAATTCTTAATTTAAATCCACAAGCCTCTACTCTAATACATTTATTACAATAACAAGAACTTAAACAGGCATAATAAGAAAAACTCTAAATGTATTGAAAAACGAAAACTAAAAGAGGAGGAAAGAAGAATATACTCGGAATTGCTCCAATATAAGAAAATCAGAACAATAAGAACTCCAAGAAGCTGAGAAAGCCGAGACCCAATTGTCTTCTACGCAATGACATTGAATTGTCCGGAGAGTGGGCTCTAAAAAATATTGAGCATGAGGAAAGAAAAATTTCAAAATAAATTTTTTTCTCCCATTAGGTCTCTGAAAGTCAACACTTTTAGAAACCTTTAATTTTTAATTCTAAATTAAATGACAAACCTTTGGAATAGGTGCCTCTATTTATAGCAGTATACCGGAGCGAAAAATAACAAAATTTTTAGTGTGGGATTCACCAGGTATAAAACAAAGCACAGTGCTTTAATACATAACTTAGCCAAAAACGATGTAGTTCACCCCCTGGTCAAAAAGCGTCTTTTATTTAAATCCACCGTGTGCCACATGGCGAGCCATGATTAGCCTATGCACGTTGCCGTGGATTTCCACAGGGGCAAGCAAGCGAGTGATTCATCCGTTTCCGTACGCGCGGATTGCGCTCCCTTGTGTGATTTGCGTCTTGCTTTTGTTTTTTTTTTTTTTTTTTTTTTTTGCTTTGAAAAATTCATCTTATGAATTTTAATTTTCTAAAATTATTTTATTTAATAATTCTCAATTTTTATTCATCTCATGAATAAATGTTTGAAAAAATTAAATTTACTCATGTCATGAATTCTTTAATATTTTTTCGATGACAATAAATACAAAGGCTAGCACAAGGACCTCAGGGACAATTTAAATCTAGCTCCAAATGGGTTAAATTAACCATCTCATGATATAATTTAATTACCATTTAATGATATTTAATTTCACTATATAAATCTTATTGCACTCTATACTTAAAACATTTATTTGATATTCGCAAATAGATTTTATTGATGACAACAACCCCTCCACCTAGATGTCCATGACAAAGTATAAGTGTAACTACTATCATTATCATTCTCAGAGCTTCTCCATTAGTTACCGACTCACTCTTGACTGAATAATTCATTTATACTTGAACATATTCATAATATAAATTCCAAACTTTAAAACACTTGGAATACTTTGGCCAAAGTTTCCGAACTATTCAAATACTTGCGAATCAACTAAGGGATATCTGTATCTCATAAGAGACTGTAGATTCCGTATTGAATACTTGATCCATGTCACACTTTACGCCGCTACCGAGTGTACGTTGGAATTCAGTCATTTGTCTAGACCTTACTTATAGTACAAAAGTAACTAACATTCCTTGCACAAGTCCAGAATACTCTCAAGATTTAGAGTCGTCGTTCAAACAGTATAACATGATTTACTCATTTCTGATAGTAGTCTAGAAACAAGCAACTCACATGGTCCAACTCAATGTATCAATCTTATTAAACACACCAACCTAATACTTTTGGATCACCATCCACATGATCAAGACAAGTCATCTAATATGTTAAGTCATGGTCTTAACAGACAAGGTGCCCAAGCTCATCATCGACCACGAGTTATTCAATTATCATTCCATACCATTTGTTCCAAGTCCATCAGTGGCTTAATCTCATTATCCAGTTAGAGCAAACATGTAAAATGTAATATGAGAACTTTGTCTATCTCATGGATGATATTTAAAAGAAAATCACATGCAGTATAAATACTCGCTTACACAAATTTAACAAGAAAATGACTGGAACTTCAATTTTATTCGTTAATAAAATAACATTAATAGAATGAATCTAGATTTTAGGACACTATTCCTAATAATCTCCCACTTGTCCTAAATTCAATTTACAACAAGCTTTATACACATCCCTTCTTTGTATGAACAAAAATGTTTACTGAGTCAAGGTCTTAGTATAGTCAACTACTTTATCTGAACCTACATGCCCTCTTTGTAGCTTCTAAAGCTGCAACATATTTAGCCTTTATGGTGTAGTTAGCAATATAATACTGCTTGACATTCCTCCCACTAATGGCTCCTACTCTAAGGATAAAGACATGCCCAGAAGTCGAATGTCTGGCATCTCTATATGACTAGAAGTCTGAATCCGTATAGCCAAGTGGAACTAGCTCACCAAATCTTTACAGCTGATAACACCCCTACATCAATCACAATGAGCAGCATATCGTCCACATAATACTTAGAAAGTCACTACTTTCTCTTAACGTTGTTTGTACACGCTTGGTTCGTCAACCAAATGCTTAAAACCATAAGACTTAATTGCTTCATTGAATCTAATATACCATGACCGTGATGCTTGCTTCAGTCCATATATGGACTTCTTCAGTTTGTATACCATATGCTCCAAATTTTTGCCAATAAAGCTATCTGGTTGCACCATATAGATGTATTCTTCAAGATGACCCGTCAAAAAGGGCTGTTTTGACTTCCATTTGCCAGATCTCATAATAAGCTGTAATGGATAGGAGTATCCTTAAGGACTTTAGCATGGCTGCAAGTGAGAAGATCTCATGATAATGAGTTCCTTCTTTTCGGATAAAACCCTTAGCAATCAGTCTTGCCATGAAAATCTCTATCTTTCCATCTACTCCTCTTTTCTTCTTGTAGACCCATTCATATCCAATGGGCTTAATTCCAACAGGCTCCTCTACAAGAGCCTAGACCTTATTAAAAAACATAGATCCTATCTTAGATTTTATTGCTAAGACTTATTGATCAGCATCCTTGTCTTTTACTGCCTCATTGTAGTTGAGAGGATCATATTCAATGTCATGTTCGACCATTAAGGCTCCCGTCATGAACCTACCAGGTGCCCTGACAATCATCCCACTAAACCTAGGCTCTCGTGTACTTAAAACATTCTCAACCCTAACAATAGGTGCATCTAATGCATCCACTGTATTCCAAGTTGTGTCTAGCCGTTCAAAATTAGCATCATTTTCTTTAAAAACCCTCTAACACTACTCTATTTTTGGTTCTGAAAATTAGGAAATCTAGAAACTCACCCGAAAGTTATTCACCACCTCGACCTGATAGAAATGACTAAGCCTATTTACCTAATTATTTTTCATCTTCATCTTTGTACTCTTTGAACTTTTCAAAAGAGTCTGACGTATGTCTCATTGGGTAAACAACATGAATAAACCATTTGCAAGTGAGCTTATATTAGAATCATTTAGAGTTTTGATTAGGAAACAACATGAATAAACCATATATACATGTACTTTTGCAAATAAATAATTTATTTCTTGTAATGAAATGTTTAAAACCAAAATTAACTGAATAACAATTATCCATATAATGAAACACGTGTATCGAATTCCTGCACAATGCATGTACAAATAAACAATCTTTTAAAATAAAAAATCTAGCACCAAATACTAAGCTAAAATCTCCTACTCCTAAGACTGCTACTCTTGTACCATCTCAAACCGTCAAGTACAGCTTTCCATCATTTAGCTTCCTGGTTAGCTTGAGCCCCTGTAATATATTGCAGGCATGGTCAGTTGAACCTGAGTCCACACACTAGGATTCTGGTGGACTCTCAACTACCCATGACTTAACTAAGTGAGATATCAACATACCTTTACTAGACTGCTTAGCAGTCTTTGTAGGTAGTGCAAATAAGTCCTTAGTGCAGTCACCTTTCTAGTGGCCGACTTCTCTGCAGAGGAAACACTTTCCTTTAACTTGCTAATTGTTGCTCATTCCCAATTTGTGGGCACTCCTCATGCCCTGCATCAAATCCTCTGCTGCTTGCAACTCTTTCATTAGTTCAGGTAGTGAATGCTTTTTATTGTTCCTGTAGAAATTTAGGCTAAACTGAGTGAATGAGTTGGACAAAGAGCTAAGGATGATATCTTGCTTAGTTTGACTATCGAACTCAGCTTAGAGGATTTCCAATTCAGAAAAACATGCCATCATATTCATGATATGTTCCTCAACTGGTATTCCTTTGGACATCCTCATGTTGAGCAACTTCTTTATGAGTTCTTGCCTCGCTGCTTTGTATTGCTCCTTGAACATTAATGTTCAATCGTCTCAGCTGCTGTTTGTTTCTCAAGCATCTTGTGCCTAAGCACTTTTGAGACTAAGGTCAATATATAGCACTTGGCTAACTCATCAGCCCCATGCCAACATTCATAACGCTCATTTTTAGGAGCTGTTCAGTTAGCAGTGGGCATTGGTGGACAAGCTTCAGTGAGACCAAACTCAACTCCCTTGTGAGTAATAACTAAGTCCAACTTGTTTTTCCAGGCAATGTAATTTGGTCCATTGAGTATATTATGTATCAGAATCGAGTGAAGTTCACCAGTCATATCCATTTTGAAAACCACTATAAATGCAAACATTTGTGTAACTACCTAACAAAAGTCGTGGATAATGCAGTGATATCTATTCTTTTATTTTAGCAAACACAATCACTCGGGTATATACTAAGCTGTACTATCATGCATGCAATGATGACCCAAATACACCACTCCTTACTCCCCGGCAGCAGGGTCACACGAAGCTAGTTTGGATGAGAACTATTCTCAATTAACATGTCTTTTTATAACTCTTACTAAACATGATTAACTCACCACTTTACCTTAGTCTCCAACATAATACAACAGAGCTCTTCGGGGAGGCTAATACATCACACTAGTCAAGTGTAAACCATTACCTAAACCACCATACAAATACACGTAATACTCCACAGCAGTGTGGTCGTAGCGCTTATTTGCACTTTGGCTTATCCCTATAGAAGTCTAACCCAGTAATCCGAAAACCGACATTCTCTGCAGGGAGGTCTATCGATCCACTATACTGCTAGACCGGTAATGGAGACTGCGAGATTTCAACAATTGGACCTCGCTTCCACTTGATTTTTATAAACTAGTGGTTTTTAATTAACTTGCATTTATAAATTAGATTATCCCATAATTGTCTTTAGAATCTCATTCTAAAAAATTAACTAACAAAATTAATTAATTAATTTTTATTTAAAAACAGTACCAACTTCATATTTTAGATTATCTAATAATCTACTTTAGAAACTCATTCTAAAATTAAATTAATGAATATAAGTTAATTTCTATTTAAAACAATACCGTAACTTAGATTATCTCATAATATATTTCAGAATCTCATTCTAAAATTAATTTTAATTAAAATAGTACCATCTTATAATTTAGATTATCTTATAATCTATTTTAGATACTCATTCCAAAATGAAATTATAAATTAAAATTAATTTTAATTTTAATTATGTAAACCGGTTCTGATGTCTACATGTTCCAAAAAAATACTTTTTAAAATTTTTTTTTATTGTTGCTCAATGTCAGATTTTTATTATTTTTTATTTTTTAAATAAAAAAATTAATTTAAAAAAAATAATTGAATCTAATCTCATTAGATCAATAATTGAATCTAATCTTATTGATTTAATTTTATCCAATTTCATAAAAAATTATTGGATATAATCTTATTAGATTAATTTTATCCGATTTCATAAATCATGATTAAATATGCACAATCTCATCATGCAAATAATATGAATGTAATTACATGAATTGACAAATATGAATTAACTATTAATTCATAAATGATTTAAATAATTTAAATCGTTACTTTAAACAATCTAATTAACCATTAATTCATAAACAATTTAAATACTTACTTTAAAGAATCTTTCCTTCCTAATAAAATCACTATTTTATTAAATCGTAAGTCCATTTATTTCGATCTTATTATACCTATTCATGTATATTATGAAAGTAATCAGAAGCTGCCTACCAATAGTTGGGAATAATTAACCTAGTTATTAATTAATTTGGCTCTGATGCCAATTGGTGGGTTCACAGTTCTCCAACTATGGTCACAACAAAGTCCATCTATCAGTGCACTCAGCGTAGGAGACTCTTCTCGCTATCTAAGCCCCCAGTCGGAGATTCAAGCTTTAGGACACCTCACCTGCCAGAGTTCCTAGGAATAGGGTTATCTCTATAGATCCCTTTGCTCTTATACTAGTTGTTAGGGTAGATTTAAAAAACCTTCATATTTTAATAACTTAACGCAGCACAAGGGTTTAAAATTCTTAATTTTAAACATAAGATTGTTTTAAAAATTTCTAATTTTAAATCTACATATTTAAATTCTTAATTTAAATCTACAGGCCTCTACTCTAATACATTCAGAACAATAACATGAACTTAAACAGAAATAATAAGAAAAGTTATAAATAAATAGAAAAGCAAAAAGTAAAAAAGAAGGAAAGAAGAACATACCCAGAATTGCTCTAATATAAGAAAACTAGAACAATAAGAACCCAAGAAGCTAAGAAAGCCAAGACCCAGTGGGCTTCTACATAATGACTTCGAATTTCCTGGAGGGTGGGCTCCGAAAAATATTAAACTTGAGGAAAAAAAATTTCAAAAAGAATTTTTCTCTCCCAGTAGGTGTCTGAAAGTCAACACTTTCAGAAACCTTTAATTTTTTATTCTAAATCGAATGCCAAACATTTGGAATATGTATCTCTATTTATAGTTGCATACCGAAGAGAAAAATAACCGACTTTTCGATGTGTGATTCGCCGGATATAAAGCAAAACGCAGTGCTTTAATACAAAACTTATCCAAAACGCTGCGTTTCACCCCAGGTCATAAAGTGCCTTTTATTTAAATCCACTGTGTGTCTCGTGCTGGGCCATGATTGGCCTATGCACATTGCCGCAAGTCCCCACAAGGGCAGGTGTTACACGCTGTTCGTCCGTTTCTGTACACACGGATGACGCTCCCTTGTGCGATTGTTGTCTCTTTTTTCTGCTTTGTTTCCCACGTGTAAAAATTCATCTTATAAATTTTAATTTTCCAAAATTATTTTATATTATAATTTTTAGTTTTTATTCGTTTTAGAATAATGTTTGCAAAAATTAATTTATTCATCTCATGAATAAATAATTCATTTCATAAACTTTTTAGTATTTTTTCAATGGCAATAAATACAGAGGCTTGCGTAGGGACCTCATGGACAATTTAAATCTAGTTCCAAATGGATTAAATAAACCATCTCATGATATAATTTAGTTACCATTTAACGAGACTTAATTCCACTAAATAAATCTCACTACACTCTAGACTTAAACCATTTATTCGATATTTCTTAAATAGACTGTATTGATGACAACAACCACTCCACCTAGATGTCCATGACAAAGAATAAGTATAACTACTACCATTATCATTCTCACAGTTTTTCCATCAGTTACTAACTCGCCCTTTACTGAATAATTCATTTATACTTGAACATATTCATAATATAAATTCCAAATGTCAAAGCACTTGGAATACTTTAGCAAAAGTTTCCGAACTATTCAAATACTTACGAATTAACTAAGGGACATCTGTATCTCATAAGAGACTGTAGATTCCCTATTGAATACCTGATCCTTGTCACACTTTACACCGCTGCCTAGATCACTCTCTGAGAAGATTGATGTTAGAACTGCTCTACTCCTTCCCTTAGAGCTTATGGAAACAAATGCTCAAGAAGGCATCGAGGGACATGTGATAGAATTAGACGAGGACCCCCAAGTGATACTTGTAATTGAAGTGGAAGCTACCAAGGGTAACCTTGATCCTTTGTCTTCTAAAGTTAAAAGCCCAACATCCAGGTCAACTAATGACACTCTTAACATAATTAAGATGATGTTTGATGGGCCTAATACTGCCAATAAAAACATCAAGCCTCTAGACATCAAGGCCAAATTTGATGGCATCCTAGTGAATAGGGTCTTGGTGGATAATTGCACTGCAATCAATGTCCTACCTTCATATATGTTTTGGGTCAGTGGTAAATCTTGAGATGACTTGATTAGTTCAGAGGTTGCAATCTGTGGCTTTTTTGGGGGCCACCACTAAGTCTGAAGGGCTTATCCTGATTGAATTCATTGTAATTAGCTTAAGCAAGCTAATAGCCTTTTTTGTAGTAGATACTAACTCAAGCTACAATGCTTTGCTTGGGAGAGATTGGCTACATGCCAATTATTATATCCCTTCTTCACGTCACCAGTTGTTAATCTTTTAGAACTATGACAAATATGAGATTGTTATGGCAGATAACAAGCCATTCGTAGCTTGCTCTAATTATGTTAAGACAAAGCTCTACAAAGATAGCGTGGGAGCATTAGATGTCAAAGGACCACTTCTCTGTCTGCCCAACACCAAGAAATGATAGCCATCCTTGACAACCCGCTTACCAAAGTGAAGGTTGATCATATGGATGTGGAGTCAAAAGACTCTGGCTTCTAGGGATGCATGTGAGGCCTTCTTGGTGAAGAAGACCTTCAAGGCCCACTAGAAGCCTTATGCGGAGGAGCCAGTCCTCCCAGTAATGGCCTAGAGGACCGTTTTCTTAGATATAGCAAAGCTCATGACTTGGCATACTGAGGATGAAGTGTGAGCTAAACTGCCATTTGATAAAAACGGCTTCAAAGTTCTAATGGCACAAGAGAAAGAACTGGGGCTATTTGACTTGAGAGCAGCACGGGTCAGATGGATGATTTAAGGGCAGAAGTTCAAGACTCCCTCCTTGAGTTAACTTAGTCTCAATAGAGGAACAAAGATCTACCTATTTGAGTGCACTGTTTTTTGAAGAGCAGTATATGACCTTACTTCATGAGTTCAAGGACCACTTTGCTTGGGATCATCATGAAATGCCTAACCTAGACAAAAAGGTGGTTAAGCATAGGCTTCTTATCAAGCCAGGCTCGAGGCCATAATTCAGGCCCAGAGATGGATGTCCCAAGAAGTAATTAATTTGGTTAAAGAAGAAAATGAGAGACTCTTAGGCTCCATTTATTTCAAGGGAAGTGCTCTTACCCGTGAAAACTGTTTCCTATAGAAAAGATTTTCCATGGAAAAGGTAATTCCCTTTGAGTTTTTCTGTTGTTTGTTTCAACAAAAATTGCAATGTTTTTTGTTTATTTTAAAGGAATCATCTTCTACCAATCATTTTATACCTGGTCATAGGGTACTATAATAGCAATATAATATATTTAAAATTATCTAGACTTTGTGTGGTTATGAAATTATACTAAGATACCGTGAGATTTGAGCATATATCACTTCTGCTGACATTTCAATATATACATTGAGATACCTTGAAGTTCATGAATTTTTGTAAGAATCAAAGAAAATGTAAAAAGTGCCTACATAATACATAATTATAATAATATTTACAAGCCATGTCAATGTTTTCTACAAATTGTGGTAAAAAGTTCATTGCATGTTGATGTTAACTACCTAAATATGGTCGAAATCATATGTCATTTTAACATTTTTAGCAAAAACCAATTGAATTCTAAAGAGAATACTTATATTGTCAGAATCATGTTCTATTTTAGATTGAAAATCCATTGAATTTCAACCAAGGCACTTGATTGATAAACTTTTAGATCTTCAAGATACCTAACTAATAAAATGTTTAAATTTCAAGGTACCCATTGTATGCATTGAAATGCTATAGTACCTAGGTGATAAATGTTCAAACCTAGAGTACTTGAGTTATAATATTCCTAAAAACATATATCAAAAAGAAGTATTTTCTTAAAAAGAACATACTATATAAATAATTTTTTGGTGTTTAGTTTGATGTAGACATTATTTACTAACTATAAAATTCACCATAGTTTGAATTATACTAAAGATGTTTTAAATATAAAATATAAGTCAAGAACGAAAATCAAATGGAACTATAAAATTCACTCCAGTATTTAGAGTTGACTGATTTTTCTTTGTCCAGTTCTTGTCCCATATTATTGCCTCTAGTGATCTAGATTCCGCCAATTTCATTTTAGATCCATATTCGGACTGATGTACACCTTTGAACTTCGTTGGATCACTCAGAATGATGACTTCCATCATTTTAAAAGGTAAATCATTTTCCCCCTTTTGAGGGAAAAGGTTTTCCATCGGAAAGCCTTTTCCGTAAGCAAAACTCATGCCAAACAACGAAAAAGGGAAAATCACTTCCTAGAATGTGGTTTTTCCCCTAAACAAACAGAACATGAAAGGCCAAATTCATCAGGGTTGCCAGGTATGTTGAATGTTTGGCAAACATTGTTCCTGCTATCGAAAAGAATGGCAAAATTAATGTTTGTATTGATTTCAGAGATCTAAATGTAGCCACCCCAAACGATGAATACCTAGTGTCAATAGCTTATGCGCTCATTAATTCTGCCTCAAGGTATGAGGTCTTGTTCTTTATGGATGGCTATTGCAGGTACTACCAAGTCACGATTGCTTCTAAGGATACCCACAAAACACGATTCAAATGTCTTGCATCAATAGGGACCTTTGAGTGGGTGGCTATGCCATTTGGGTTGAAAAATGCTGGTGCCACTTACTAGAGAGCCATGAACATGATCATTCATAATGTCATTGGCAAGACCATGGAAATCTACATAAATGACATCGTGGTCAAATCAAAGTCCAAGTCAAACACTTAGGAGACTTGAGAGGAACGTTCCTTAGAATGAGGAGCCATATCCTCAAGATGAACCCATTAAAATGTGCCTTTGGCGTATGCGCTAGAAACTTTCTTGGTTTTCTAGTGCACCAGAGGAGTATTGAGGTGGACATAAATAAGACTAAGGTCATTTAAGAGGCCAAACCACCTTCAAGCATAAAGGAGCTTCAACACTTATTGGGGCACGTTAATTTCCTAAGACGTTTTATTTCAAATGTCGTAAGGAGAACCAAAATCTTATCTCCACTGCTAAGACCCAATTCTGAGAAAGACTTTAATTGGGAGGAGCAAGCAACTTTTGAGGCCATCAAGGACTACTTGATTAGGCCACCAATGTTGATTCCACCAAAGCAGGGAAAACCTCTAAAGATCTATGTCTTTGCTTCTGATGAGTCAATTGGTTGTTTGCTTGTATAAGATAATGAGCAAGGGTTTGAACAAGTTGTGTTCTACCTAAGCCTTTGTTTGAAAGAATGTGACATAAAATATTCCTGTATTGAGAAATTGTGTGTATCTCTATTCTATGCATCTACGAAATTTAGACATTATTTCTTAGCATTCACCATATACATGGTTGCTTAGACAGATGTCCTTAAGTACATGCTAGCTTGAGGAAGATTAAACAAGTGAAGTATTTCTTTGCTTCACTTTCAATGGGTATATGTGTCAGAAAAGTCAGTCCTAGACCGAGCCTTAGCAGACTTTTAGCTGACCATCCAAATGTTCGCACTTGCTTTGACAATGAGCCAGACTAGTTGCTAGTAATGGAAATGATCCCTTGGAAGCTTTATTTTGATGGATCAAGGACCAATTCAAGCGCTGGAGTTGGGATTGTGATTGAATCCCCTGCTAGGTTCATTACTATGTTAGCTCTCACCTTAGTTGGCAAGTGCTTCATCAACATGGTAGAATATGAGGCATTGATCTTAGTTTTACAGATTCTCCTTGAAATTCAAGTCCCTAGTGTTATCATAAGAGAGGATTTGCAATAGGTCATTTGCTAAGTAAAAGGGGTGCTTAACCGATACTTCAAACAAGTACATCTCGATGGTGCGAGAGTTATTGAGTAAGTTTGATGGCGTTCAATTTGAAGACATACGAGCAAAACAAGGCAGCCAAAGATCTGGCTCAGTTAGCCTTAAGGTACAAGCTACCCAGGACTTGGTGTGAAGAGACCATGGTCATTGAGACTAAAATTTTAGACTATGACATTGAATTCACTGAGTTCTTCAGTTTTGAGAGCAAAGTCATTGCAAGTGAATGCTTGGATCCTTTGAAACACATCAATCTGTCACAGGTCAATGTGAAGAATAGAGGAAGCCCTTGATGGATTACTTCAAAAACCCTAGAGATTATGTTACAAATAGAAGGATGAAAATGAGAACTCATGGGTTCCATCTAGATAAGGAATATGGAGAATTATTCAAAAGGGACACTAGTGGAGTGCTTCTCAAGTGTCTAGACTTAGATGAAGCAATGCTAGTGATGGTAGGAGCCTATGAGGGTATCTGTGGATCCCATTTGGCTAGCAATAAAATGCATTGGCTCATCAAGCTTTATGGCTATTATTGGCCATCGATGATGGATGATTGCATTAAGTATGCCAAAGGGTGCACAGCATGCCAAAGACATGGTCATGTACTAAGAGTCCTTGCAGATGAGATGCATGCTATTGTCAAACAATGGCCCTTTACAGGATCGGCGATGGATATCATAGGGGAGATTAGACCTCCTTCTAACAAGTAACGCTCCTATATTCTTGTGGCCACATTTTACTTTACGAAGTGGGTGGAGGCTCAACCATATATGAAAATCAATCAGTAGAATTATATTGATTTATCAAAGTATACATCCTGTGTAGGTTTGAGATTCTAGAAACCATTACTATGGACCAAGCTAAAGCATTCAATGGGGCTGAGGTTAAGGAGTTTACCAAGAGTTTCAACATTGAAATCTTGAATTTAGCCCCTTATTATGCTCAAACTAATGGCCAGCAGAGTCTACCAACAAGATCTTAAAGGCCAATATTGACAAAATGGTTAAGGATAATCCTAGAAAGTGGCATGAACTACTACTTGATACCGTTTGCGCTTAGAGAACGCCCAAACTTTATGCAACTGGGACAACACCCCTCCATTTAACTTATAGCAAAGATGTTGTACTCCCAATGAAAGTCACAGGTCAGTCTATTAGGCTATAGCTCATCAAGGGAGGTTTTCTAAACTTGAATATGGACAAGCTATGATGGACGAGCTAACTAACTTGGACCAAGTTAGGCTTGACGCCTTTTATAACCTTGAAAAACAAAAGAAGAAGGTGGCCAAAGCCTATAACAAGAAGGTCAAACCTAGGTCCTTTGAGTTAGGGGACTTAGTCTACAAAGTTGTTCTATCCTTTGGCCAGAAACATTGCATGTTTGTAAAATGATCTCCAAATTAGGAGGGCTCATTCAGAGTCATAGAAGTATTTGGAGTTACTTCAAGACCTAGATGGAAGAACTCACCCAACGGCCATCAATGAAAGTTTCTTAAAGAAATATATGCCATTAACTTGGGATTCTTATAAGGAAGTCCTTAAATGTAGATTTCATGAATTATGGACCTAGTTTTAATATCAATGTCTTGAGGGTCAACTCAGTGATTCTTGAGTTAGAAAAATAATAATAAAGGAAGTACCAAATTGAGAGATGTTAACAAAATGCATATTTCATTGATGAGTACTGGGGAGTACATGGCTTATACAGAAACAATACAAGTTACTTATATGGCAAAAAAACTTCTTTACAAGAATCAAAAAAGCTGAGTCCTAATTCTAACTAAGGATTCCTTTATAGCTAATAGCTGGCTGGTTGCTTCGTTTAACTATTAATCCAGAGAGGATGCCTCTTCTTGAAGAACATGATTGGTTCTCTGAGCCTCTATGGTAGCTTGCTCGATCTCTCACTCTGTTAAGCCCTGAGAAGTGTGTTGTTGGTTGAGAGAAGACAATTGGTCCTAAAGTTCAACTTCTCCTCCAAGAGATGGATTTCATCCTCTAAACTTTTGATATCTTGGGCTTGCTGACTCCGGACTTTCTTAGCGACTTGTAGTTCCTCAAAGAGAAGTTGTCGGCCTCCTAGGCTAGCTAAATGCCCTAAGTCCCTAATAGTATCATGACAATGCCCGCTTCTTCTGATGGAGTGATGAGACCTCTTGGTTTATTTTGGTAAACACCGTCTCCAATGTCTCGAGTTCTCTAGCAATGGCTGGAGCCACCTTGGGATCTTCCTTCAAGACCTTCACTAGAGAAGAGGCTTCTTGGTAGGTGGCTCTCTTGGTTAGAGCAAGGAATGGGGAGGTGTAATATTTCCCTCAATCTTTAAAATCTTGGAGATATTTGATCTAGCTGCTGGAATGCCAATCTCCCACTTGCTCCTGGTTTCTCTAAGGGGGATGTAATCCTCTTTGAGATTGAAGAAGGGATAACTCTTGGTGGTGTGACCTGCAAGGGGAACCATAAAATAGAGTCGAATCAAGTCGTAAATTTGAAAATAAACTAGAGTATGAAAGGACTATTTTTTACCCCTGAAAATTCAGTTAAAGGGATAGGAGGAACCTCTGCTGGCACTTGAATCACTAGATTGTCTTCCTCAAGAGGGGTTTCTGGAAAAGCAACGCTTGTATGTCATTACTAACTAATGGTTTGGACATCAAGGATTCATGAACCAAGTAATGATATCACACCTTCATGAATCTTTACAATGGTTATGAAGGACGCTCCCAGAAGAAGAAATGGAGCCTGCACAAGACCGTGGTTTAGAAGGATTGGGAGTGAAGCCTCTTGAGGGTGTTCAGTTACAAATGGCTTAAGAGTTGAAGTAGCGATTTCTCCTTCTTCCTTAGTGATTAAGCTTGGTGATTCAGTTTCCTGGGAAAGCTCTGGCATAGGGTGCTCTGATGGAGAGTCTAGAATCTCCATGATAACTAAGGTTGTTCCTTCCTATGGCTGTGTAAAGGCAATTTAAAGATAGTTTTGCTCTCCATAACAGGTCACCCCCTCATTTGTGGACACAAAGGGCCCTTTGTCGAAGAGCTCAGAAAGTAGGCTTGGGCCAAAAGTTGGACCAGCCATAAGGGTCCTCTTATCTGGACAGCATAATTCTTGACTATGATATCCCTAAGGCATCAACGTACTTGGGCTAGAAATAATGCTGCTAGAGCCAATGGACCAGTGCTAAAAGCTAGGTTAATCGCCATGGTCTTAAGAGATCTAAGTACAGAGTTGGAGGAGTTAGCATAAAAGAACTTGTTCAACCAAAACAAGTAAAAGTAGACCTCTTCTTCCCTAGACACTCATCCAAAGTAATGTGTCTCTGTGAAAAAATCCTTGACAAAAGACTCATAACTACTTGGTAAGTCAGTCACAAAGAACGAAGAGGAAAAAGATTTAGCCTCATTAGAAATAAAAGAATCAGGAGGCAGCTCCTCTTCTCTTGGACAAAGACTTGTTAAGACCGCTATGTCCTCTAAAGCGATACCAGAAAGCCCTCAGGGAGGATGAAAGTTTTGTAACAGATGTTCAAACAGCAGATGAGTGACATCATAATGGGGTAGTCATACCTGAGAGTAATCTTGGAGAGCTTGATAGCCTCATAAATGCAAAGATTCTTCCATTTCTCTCCATGGGTAAGAATTAGTTGGACTACCCATTTTGTATACCACTTAGTTAGGAACGTTAATCCTTTGAAGGGATCCGCTTCTGTACAAATGCGCCTTCTGCACAAAGATTGACCCGTAGAAGCTGTACAAGGTAAAGGAGAAACGTCAGTATCTGGAAACACACCCTCAAGGCTGGGGATGTTTCAAGAAGGGTCAAGGGCAATAAGGTACAAAGATTGAAGAAGTATCATTCTCTAACATCCAAGAAAGATCCTCCTCGATGTCACCATGATCGATAGGGCTTTGAAGCCTATCAGAGACCATTGAAATGTCTGATTGAACCAGACATATCAACTGCTCAATAGGACAGTCGGCCTAAGGGATGGAAGTAGAAAAAACAAAGAGATTTGAGCCATTGTTGTTTAATTCAAAGAAACACAGAGGGGCAAGGAATAGATTAAGCAACGGAGAATAAAGATTCAAGAACAAAGAGTAAGTGTTTTTAAATGCTTGATCACTGTAAAGAGAGAGCACAAAGCAGGGAAAGTGATGATTTGAAGCCCTAACTTTCATACTTATAGACATGCGGGAAACAAGATCAGAAGCCAAAGTGTTCTGTTGAGCTACCTGTTGCTGTTGAGGGTTAAATTAAGCAAACCTTTTACCCATTGTAAACTTGAATTTACCAACAGCTAAACGAGGGGCATTTATTTACACCCTAAATTCAAGAGAGCTGAAAGAATGTCGTTTTGGGCAAAGTACCACATTCTTATCTCATGAAGTCCTCCTCAGGAAAAGTCAGAACTCTAGGTATTGAGATAACGACATCTCAAGCCCAGCGTCTTGAGAAGTTTATCACCCTAACAAGGGTATCAGCCACTTAAGACTCAAGATGGTTGAAGGGTAAAATAAGCGAAAGCTCAAGGGACTGCCAAGAAGGCTGCAAGATAGGTGGTTTCCGAGCTTAACACAGGTACTTGGGCAATTTTAGATGCATGGGCACCAAGCCTATCCAAGAGAATGTGGGACATCTAGCATAAACTTAAGCTAAAAAAGTGGATGTGGGCTTTAAGAAATGTGCTCAAGCACCATATATCAAGGCCATGTTCACAGATCATTCATGTGCTTAAGGAGCTTGATGGCTTGGCATGGGAAGAAAATGCTGTGAAAATAGGGTTGGCCATTATTAAGTTTTTGCTACAAATAAGACATGATACTATAGTCTAAGATAGTCCGAGACTCATACAGAACTTCTTCAAGTTTTCTTTACAGCACACTTGTACTTTTTACCTAGGAGTAACATAACTTAACTTAGCTTAGCGCAGTGTAGATGTACTTATTCTTTCAGTAATACAATTATTTGGGCTTCAGGTATGTCTTTGCTCTATTTTGTTTCAAGTTATGTATGTGTGGTCACCGTAAATGTGAAAACAAAACAAACGTGCATATGGGACTCACCATGACAAGGGAGTGAGCCTAATTACGAACTGCACATCTTTGACCTTGTTTTCGGAGAAAAGATTGTGATATGATGGCGTATCTAACTTCAGTTATATCATGAGTTCATCTTATGCTTTAATTAAGAAGACTTTGTTAAAAGTTTTTGTGGATTTTTTATGACTTTTTATGACATAAAATTAAAGGATATGGACCTAACTCAAGTTAATAAAGCAGGGGCCACATACACCTTTTCTCGTACACTTAAGAGTTAGGAACTAGGATAGAGACAAACCTAAGAGCTCAGCAGTCCACTTACAAGCATGAGTCAATTAGGCTTTTAAGCCTGGCACCTTTGACTTATAATAAGTCGAATGAGTTTAGTTATGACAAGATTAAAATGAAGCTAACCATATTTAGGTCACTATATTAGGACCAACTCAATCAAGGGACAAGCCTTGGCCTTCAAAGCCCTAATTAATGGCGCAAACCTAAGTTCACCTAACTTATCAAGCTATGACAGTAGTTTTAAGACCAACGCAACCAAGGGACAAGCCTTGACTGTCAAAGCCATAAACTAAAGTCTCAATCTCAACTTTTCAATTTGTAGGAATAGATTAAAACTAAAATGTCATACCTGAACGCTCGAGAATTGTATTACTATGAAGGTAAGTACAACAGAAATCTATGTTATGCTTCCCCTATCTGCGTTACGCTACTATTAAGGAAAAAAGCACAAGCGTGCTGTAAAAGAAAACTTGAGGAAGTTTTATAATGAGTGTATGTACTAGTTTGGACTGACTCAAAATCCTTTATTTATAGAAAATAAGAAATAACAACTGCTCCCTCTTTCCCGGCAACTCCACCCAAGTCTTGCCACTAAGCTCCCTTTTGTGTGCGCAAATCTTTAATAAGCGTGTTCTAGATTCTGTATTGGAGGGAAATCCTTGGTGCCTTGGTCCAAATTCTTAGCGGAAGTCCCTCTAGAAGCCCGATGTTCTCTTGGATTAAGCTTAGCAACCATGTGAGTAAAATTATGCCCCAAGTAACTGCCTCGAGCCTAGGAACCACCTGTCTTACAGCCTTCCTAATAGCCCTTCGAGCTCGAGCTAAATTCACCCCTCAACTATCTCGAGCCTCGAGTGGTTGATAACCTTGTCAAGGGTAATTACTTTCTCTGGATGTAGGGCTCAAGACACCGTTATCTTAAAACTTAAAGGCCTAACTTTCTTTGAGAAGGCCCCCACGTGTTGACCACGAGGCACTGTATTAAAAACGATGCAGTCCCAAGCCCCTTTGAAATTAAGGTGTAAATAAATGCCCCCCTTTTAGCCGTTGGTAAATTCAAATTTAAAATGGGAAAAAATTTTCCTAATTTGACCTTTAACAGCTACAGGAAGCTCGATAAAATACCGCATGTCGCATGCTTTGACTTCACGCGTGTCCATAAATATGACAGTTAGGGCTTGAAATTCCCACTTTCTTGCTATGTTCTCTCTTCTTCTTTGTTATCAGGTGCTTCTGCAAATTCTTACCTTTGCTCTTGAATCACTGAATTCTTGACTCACTCTGTTATTCATCCTTCACTTCCTTCTGATTTAACAATGGCATAAATCTCATTTGATAACCTCTGATGTTCTTCAGAGCCCAACTGATATCAATGTTATTGAGGAGGATCTTTCTTAGTTGTTAGAGGATGATCCTTCATTGAACCTGCCATTCTGTGCCCTAGGGCCAGTCTTTGGCCCATCCCATGGCATTCCTACTCTTGAGGGATTGTTTCTAGATACTGACGAGTCTCCTCTTCTTCGTGCAGTCTCTTCACATCATTCTTGAGGAGGCAGGCACCTTTGTAAGGAAGCGGCGCCCTTTAAAGGATGGACATTTGTGACCAAGTGGTAACCTGAATGGGTAGATGGACTGAGGGTGACCTATGGTGAGAAATGGAAGCAAGTTCACATTTACTAAGCCATTAGGCTTTCTACCATGGCCCTCAGGTATGATTTCCCCATTGTAACAACACTAACTTGCTATTAGAATACTTGTTATAATGCTTTTGTCCTCCATGAGGGCTTTCTAGGAACCACTCTAAAGGACAAAGTGACCCTAACAGGTCTTTTCTTTAGGGAAGGAGAGTAGCCCCTCGATTCTTTTGTTTCTTTAGAAACTGAATCTTTTGCCTCCTCCTTCTCTGTCACAGAGCTGCCTAGAGGTTATGTGTCTTTCGTTAAAAAGTTTGTAACAGAGGATTATGACTTTAGGCAAAGTTCTAAAGAGGAGGAGATGTGCTTCTACTTGTTTTTGTTGAGCAAGTTTTACTTTACAAACTCTTTTAAATCAGTCCTTAAGTTCCTTAGGATCATGTCCATCAACCTAGCTTTTTGTAGTGGCCCTTTATCGTCGGGTCCACCATTTTTGGCTCAGGCATGTGGTTTCCTCAAAGACATCTTAGCCAAAAACTATGTTGCCCATGTAGGTGGTTCTTTGCGACTGGTCCAACTTTAGGCCCAAAACTATTTCCCTAAGTTGTGCCCTAAAGGCCCTTATGCTCCCACAAGTGAGGACTTCCATTAGTTAGCATGTCCTGTTCTTGCAGTTAGACCTTGAGATCAACCTCTGGGATTCAAGATTCCTCCATAGACTGGGGAAAATTTTCTTTATGGAAATCATTCTCAATGTAAGACTATGTTAGGTTGACATGGTCTAGAGGTTCCACTAAGTTAATGCTAAAAGGGGAGTATTTCTCCTTGTCTTCAGCAGATTTTAGCACTAGGTGACCCTTGGTAGGCTGTAAGATTCTCACCCTTCAGATGCTGAGGAACTAGCCCATCTCTCGAGCTTCTTGCAAGCAGGCCCTTTAAAAGTATTAAAAGGTTTGGACTCAACCATTGGATCATCAAGATCCTTATGCTCTATTTGCTTGCCCTTTTGGATCATGCCCACTTCTTGAGAGAGCTTGACCAAGTTGGAATCAAGCACAATCCTTCATTGAGCTACCTTTTTATGCAACTGCCTCTTTTTCTGGGTTTGAGTAAGGTTAGAAGGACTAACTACCTCTTGACCAAGGTGATTCCTTGTCCAAACATTACCAAACTTAACACTAGAAGGCTGATATCCTAACTGTCGTGGTACCAAACTGGTGTCCACATTCAATAAGGTGTACTTTGGATTCCTCTTAGGATGCCCTGTCCACGTGACAACCTGAGTCTTCGATAGAGAGCCTCGAGAAATCCCTGATGATGATGTCTTTATTGGAGGAGCTAACCTTTTGTTTGGAAAAAGGTTCATCTTCTTCATCTCGAATAAAAGCTTACAACCGAAACCCCCGCGGAGCTCGTGGGTGAGGCATATGAGTTTTCTTGATGCCTATTTCTTAGAAGCGAAGATTGTCTGCCAATGGTCATATTTAAGAATCGCCATGGCCAACTCTTCTTCCTTAGAGAGGAGGATGGTACGTTCCTCTAATTACTTCTTTATTAACCTTCTAAACGCTTCACAATCGTTTATAGAGTGTTCAACTACGATGTGCCATTTACAGTGATCTTCTGGCAATCTGTTACAAACCAAGAATCCGAGACTCAAATTTAAATTGATGAAATGGGCGGGAAAATTAATTGGCGGTAAAATCTGTTAATTGCTTGCTGTGGTTCTGTACTGCTGGTTGCTGCTGCTGCGTTGCTCTCTGCTGCTGCTGTTAAGTGCTGAGTTTTGGCGCCAATTATAATAATTGAAACATTAGTTAGTTAAGCTTGAATTCTAGATTGTTCTAAGGTTTGTCTAGGTTCATTGCAATAGATTGTTATAAATAAGAAGTGAATGTATGTCATAAATTATTCAATGAAAAGTAATCTGAAATATCAATCTCATTTGAGATTAAATTCTCTTTCTCATCTCCTTTCCCTTCTTTCTCTCATCTAACCCTAAAACTCTACTTTCTCATCTTAATTTCCCTTCTTTCTCATCTCATATTCTCAATCTATCTGCATTTTATATTAGTTTACGTTCGTGGTTCAAGCCCGAGCCTAACAATTGGTATCAGAGCCTCGTCCGATCGAGTGCGTAATCAAAATTAAACAAAACAACAACAACAACAAAATTCAGATGTAATCAAAAACATCATATTCATTACTGAATTTCAGTTCAGTACAGTTAGATCAAATCCAGATTTGATTCATACATTGATCTTGAGAAAAGAATTCAGATCTGAACTTGCAATCGGTGCTGCATTGTCTCTGTTGCTGAAGCAAAGCTAGTTCATCATTCAATTGATCGATTAAGGTTAGTAAAATAGAAGGAAAAAAAAATGACAGAAGGCGTGAGAACCAGATCTGGAGCTGGAGGTGCCAATGTTCCTGGTTCGGGAATGGACTATGCTGCGGCAGTTACAAATTCTAGTGCTAACGTACCATCCGATCACCACAGGGAGCTGAATGATAAACTTGAACAATTGAATGCTAAGCTTGATCAGCAAAATGTGAGGTTTGATATGAAGTTTGATCAGCAAAATGCAAGGCTCGAATAGCAAAATGACAACATTCAGCAAATTTTGAAGTTGATGATGGATAAAGATGCACGGTTACAACACATTGAAGAAAAGATGGTACACTAGCAAGAGGAGGTGAATAAGCAAGTGGAGAAATCAGTGGTTGAACAAACACAGATGTTCAATAAAAACTTTGGGCCTCAACAATTGCAAGATGTCGAAGAAACAATCAATGAACAAGTGAATCAGCAAGTTCAAGTGTTGGAGGAAAGAATCTCAAACCAAATGAACCAACAAACATTGAGTTTGGAAGAGAAGATTAAGGAGTTACACAACCAAATTGATAAACAAAATGTGACTTCTAAATCTGCTCCTTTGTTGCCTTCAAGTCATGTAATTAGACCACCCGAGTCATGTAATTAGACCACCCGAGCTGCTGCAACCGCAAGTTTCCGGCTCTGGAATTCACCTTGCTCATCCACAAGTCGATCCTCAAGAGGTTAATGTAAACACAAGACCTCACGTACAGCTGCAAGTTGAAGAGGAAAGACCTCAGCACCAAGTTCCAGAGGCTAAGTGTACTGCTAGATTGCGTGAACATCAGTGGAATCAAGAACATACTCGATCAGTGAGCATACAATTTGATCTGAAGGAGCATCCGCCAAATTTCACAGCCCATTTTCCTGGTTCTGCAGCACCGAGCAGGTCATGACATGAGGATGCAGGACACTTTGATCCATTTCATGACCCATCTCGCACACGACTTGTTCGCTTGAATGCCGGACTCAATAATTATCAACCTAACACTGTTCAGCAGTATAATTCGGGGATAAATGCATCTGAATTTGTTATTGACCGAAGCAACGAAGTCTCTTACAGGAATAGAAACAATAGCTTTCGACAACCTCGAGTTCAACTTGACAATTTTGATGGAAAGCAACCTCACTCTTGGATAAGAAGATGTGAGCGATATTTCCATTTCTATGCCATTCCCGATGATCAAAAGGTGGAATTGGCCGCGGTTTATCTCCAAGGGGATCACGAAGTGTGGTTCTACAGCCTGTTAAGGAGCAATCCCGTTCTTACTTGGGATAAGTTCGTGTCCGAGATATGTGAGCGCTATGGTGATGAAGAAGTGGGTGATGTCGTGGAAAGCTTCAACAAATTAACGCAAGTCACTACCGTGAAGGCCTATATGACGAAATTTGAAAATCTCCGAGCCAGTATGATTACAATTGCACCCCGAGCCCCGGAGTCCTTTTATGTCTCGAGCTTCATCAGTGGGTTAAAACCGAAAATCAAGAACTTCGTGAAGGCTCTTGAACCTACTTCCTTGTCTCAAGCTTTTGCGAAGGCAAAATTGATTGAGGCCTTAGACTTAACATTTCTTGATCGGTCCAAGCATCGGGAAGAAAACTTCCAACATCCTCATAAGGGGTTAGACCACAAGAAATGGGATGAGCATAAGGAACTCCGAAACACTGAGAAGGAGTCGGGGCACCGTTGTTTTAAATGCCATCGACCTTATGTGCCCGGCCACAGGTGCAATGCTAAACTTCTCATGATCGCAAGAGGGGTTGATGTTGAAGCGGAATTCGAAAGTGGTGAAGATGACCCTGGGAATGAAGGGTCCGATCATGACAATGACAGCAAGGATGAAGTGGATCCAATAGCTCGAAGGAAAGAACTGCACGGCTTGACTATGAAGTTGTACAAGTCCAAAAAAACTCCAGTTTCGGAAGGGCAACGCTTCCAATGAGTGATTTCGAAGTCTCGTTCTCTTTCATTCTTGAGGACAAGAATGTTCTCAAGGGGAAGGGAATGTTACAAACCGAGAATTCGAGACTCGAATTTAAATTGATGAAATGGGAGGGAAAATTAATTGGCGGTAAATTCTGTTAGTTGCTTGCTATGGTTCTGTATTGCCGGTTGCTGCTGCTGCGTTGCTCTCTGCTGCTGCTGTTAAGTGCTGCATTTTGGTGCCAATTATAATAATTGAAACATAGTTAGTTAAGCTTGCATTCTAGATTGTTCTAAGGTTTGTCTAGGTTCATTGCAAAAGATTGTTATAAATAAGAAGTGAATGTATGTCATAAATCATTCAGTGAAAAGTAATCTAAAATATCAATCTCATTTGAGATTAAATTCTCTTTCTCATCTCCTTTCCCTTCTTTCTCTCATCTAACCCTAAAAATCTACTTTCTCATCTTAATTTCCCTTCTTTCTCATCTCATATTCTCAATCTATCCGCATTTTATATTAGTTTACGTTCGTGGTTCAAGCCCGAGCGTAACACAATCTTAACTTGGTTCGGGGAAACCTCAGTGTTCCTGATTCGAGCAGCCCGTTAAACATAGCGTTGGCCATGACCATATCATCTTTGTCTGCATTCATCCTGCATAGAGATTCGCCATTAGTTTAGCTGTTACAGGGATTATAAGGCTTTACCACCTCAACCACAGTGACCTTGGCAGGACTACCGAAGGGATCTTTATCAATGCTCATTTTTCCTTCTCTCGGGAAGATCAATTCCCTTGCTTCTATGGCATCCTGAACCACCTTTCTAAATATCATGCAGTTCCGCGTTGAATGGGTTAATGAATTGTGTCACGTACAGTATACCTTTCCCTTGTTAGAATTGGGATCAAGTTTTCTTTTTTTACCCCTAATTATGAGTTTGTTGTTTGCCTTAAGTCAACCAAATATTACTTCGGCTCTGGAGAGCTCAAACGAGTATTTTCTAAAGTCTTGGAACTGATAACACTTCCTAGCTTTAATAACCTTTTTGATCAAAGGATTACAAACCAAACATGGTCCTTTGACATATTTAGCAACATCAATCTTGTATGGAGGGTCTTCTTCCTTCTCTATTGAGTCATGTTCCTATGTTCCATAGATGCTATTTTTCTTAAGGCTTTCTTCTTTTAAAATAGCCTTGTATCTAGCGGAACATTTTGCCAGCTGAAGAAGAGTCGTAAAGTTAGAGCCTTCGTATTTCTTCCTGAATTCAATATCCAAGTCTAGGGCCAACTTGGCATACTCAAGTTTAGGTAATGCTGTAGTGCATTTTAACCTGGATCTCTTGAACCAATTAATATAATCTTCCATTGACTCGCCTGGCTTCTGTCTCATGTGAGCCAAGATAGGTTCGACTTCAACCAACCTCTGCTTAACCATGTCCTTAGCAATAAGAGTAGCAGTAGAAGATAAGGTCAAGTTCATTTTCGTTAACACTCTATCGGTTTCTCTATGAAGTCTTCCACTCAACGTCGTTAATAATGACTCTTATAGCGCTAGCATTTTCACATTGAGCCGCTAGATTGTGCTCTATTTCAACACGTTGTCTCTCAAAGGCTTCTCTCATTGTTTGCTAGAATCTTTGGTCTGTAATCTCTGAAAGATGTTTGAGCAAATCCATAAAACTCTTGTGAGAATGGCCATCAAGCCCAATACATTCATCTTCTGGGATGTCATCAAAACTATCACTTTCGCTGCCATGGCTATGACTTGGTTCATCCCTTTGAGATATGGGACTTTGCTCAATACGACGCTTAAGTGGGGATCCAACCAAGGGCAAGCCTTTTTGTTCCTCATGCTTGAGGGCACTAGACCTCCTAGTCTTGACAATGGGTGAATGGCCGGCAATTACGCTCTGGTGATCCATGACGCGCTAAAGACAATGAAGTCTCTTTTCAAGCCCCCCACTATGGTCACCAAAAGGTATGTTCGCTCTATTTTGTTTCAAGTTCGGTGTGTGTGTGGTTGCCGTAAATGTGAAACAAAACAAGCATGCAAGGGACTCACCGCGACTAGGAAGTGAGCCTAATTATGAACCGCACGTCTTTGACCTCAGCCACTCACCATTTTTGGAGAAAAGGTTGTGATATGTTGGTGTGCTTGACTTGGGTTATACCCTGAGTTCTGCTTACGCTTCAATAAAGAAGATTTTATTGAATGTTTTTGTGGAATTTTTACGTATTTTTATGATAGAAAATTAAGGGATATGGACCTAATTCAAGTGGCAGTTATAGTGATGGGCCAAGGACCACAAACACCTTTCCTCGTACACTTAAAAGTTAGGAACTGGGATAGAGACAAGCCCGAGAGCTCAGCAGTCCACTTACAAGCCCGAGTAATTAGGCTTTTAAGCCTTGCACCCTTGACTTATAATAACTCAAATGAGTTTAGGTCTAACAAGATTAAGATGGAGCAAACTGCATTTAGATCACTGGATTAGGACCAACGCAATCAAGAGACAAGCCTTAGCAGTCAAAGCCTAAAACTAAAGCCTCAAATTTCAACTGTCAATTTGTGGTAACAAATTAAAACTGAAAAGTCATGCCTCAAGCCCGAGAGCTGTATTACTATGAAGGTAAGTACATCAGAAATCTACTTTATGCTACGCCTAGCTAAGTTATGCTACTCCATAGGAAAAAGCACAAGTGTGCTGTTAAAGAAAACTTGAAAAAGTTTTGTAATGAGTGTATGTACTAGTTTGGACTGACGCAAATTCCTTTATTTATAGAAAACAAGAAATAACGGATCCTCCTTCTTTCGCGGTAACTCCACCCACGTGTGGACTCTAAGCTCTCTTTTGTGCATGCACATCTTTAATGAATGTGCCCTAAATTAAATATTGGAGGGACATCCTTGGTTCCCACTTCCAAATTCTTAGCGGAAGTCTCCTCTAAAAGCCTCACATTTTCTTGGATTAAGCTTAGTGCCCAAGTAATTGAAATTGTGCCTTAAGTAATCGCCTTGAGCCCGAGAACCACCTGTCTTGCAGCCTTCTTAATGGTCCCTTAAGCATGAGCTCACTTCACCCCTCAACCATCTCGAGCCTCGAGTAGTTGATACCCTTGTCAATGGTAATTACCTTCTCAGGATGCTAGGCTTGAGATGCCGGTATCTTAATACTTAAAGGCATGATTTCCCTGGCCTTCACATCCTTACCACTTAGCATTTTATTCAAAACGACATCATCCCAACCCCCTCGAAATTAGAGTGTAAAAAATATTAACTTTTTGTTTTAATATATTCCCAAAATCGACAAGTTAAGAATTGAGGCCTTAGTTTAAGGCTTTAAAGGCCAAGGCTTGACCTTGATTGTGTTGGTCTTACAACTACTGTCACTACTTAATAAGCCAGGTAAACTGAGGTTTTCGCCATTGTTTAAGGACTTTGATGACCAAGGCTTGACCTTGATTGCGTTGGTCCTCATCCAGTGACCCAAATATGGTTTGCACCATCTAAATCATGTCAGAGTCTAATTCGTTCGAGTTATTACAAATTAAGGGTACCATGCCTAAAAATCTGAAGACTCAAACTTATAAGTGGACTACTGAGCTCTTGGGTTTGTCTCCACCCCAGTTCTTGACTTTTAAGTGTACGAGAGAAGGTGTCTATGGGCCTTGCTTTGTCACTGTAACTGCCACTTAGTTAGGTCCATATCCTTTTAATTTTGTGTCAAAAAATATATCAAAAAATCTAGGAAAAAAATATTTAGAAGTCTTCTTAATTAAAACATGAGTATAACTCACATATTAACCGAAGTCCGATACACCAAAATATCACCTCCTTTTCCCTGAAAAAGGTGAGTGGTTGAGGTCAAAGACGTGTGGTCCAAATTTAAGCTCACTCCCTTGTTGCAGTGAGTCAATTTTGCATATTTGTTTACATTTGTTTTTACGGTGATCGTATCTGACTAATTAACAAACAAATATAGCAAACACTAGCAGTATCAATCAAGTAGGCAATTTTTCTCCTTCTTCCATAGTTATGGAGCTCTTGCCCTTGAGATTCAGTAAACAAAGAGATTATTTTACAAGGGTAATGAATGCTTTTATTAGTCCTAGCCTCTACCTAGCTTTATATTTAGTACTTACTTTTAGGTTTCTATCCCCACTCCATGTAATATTCTATCATGTATATTCTATAAATAAGGTAATAATACACTTCATTATTTATCCAACATGGTACCTGCTGGGATTGGTGTCCTTGAAAATCCAATTAGTTAGTTTTAAATATTAAGCAAATTAAATTGTTTCATTTATTTATTGTCTGATTATGTTTTAAGAGTCAAACATGTGTGTGATTGTTTTCTAAAACGTTCCATTAGATGGACGTAGTCCAAGATGACATGTCAGGTCTAGTTCAAGTGGTCAATGAGATTGAGCCACAGATACACTTAGATCAAACTAGTGATATACTGTCAAAGTATGTTCGTAGTCAGTGATAAGTTTGGACAACTTGTCTGATAAGACTATAATATGATACTTTCGATAACTTTTCTTGGTCATGTGGATAGGAATCCAAGAGTATCTATTATGATCCGAGAATTCAAGATATGGGCTGTTGTGGGCTGTGTTGCTAATAATTCTGTTTGTGCTGCTGCTTTGTTGTTGCTGCTGTGTTCGGTTGCTGCTAATGATCGGTTGTTAGCTAATAAAGATGCAATAGTCTTGGTGAAGTGATGTCTAATAAACTGCATTTAGCTCCTGCATTATTAAGCCTGCAGTACGCAGGTACGGTTGGGGGTCTTGGCTCCAAAATGCTTAGGGAGTTAGTTAGGAGATATTTTCTTTGCTTTAGATATTTTCTAGCTTAAGTCGGTTAACATTTCTATCTTGATTCAATGTTTTAGCTTGCTTGAATTAGCTATAAGTAGTAGTTGATTGTATTTTTCAGAGCATTCAATCATAATATCAAAGAATTGTCTCTTTTGAGATCAAACTTTCTCTCTCTTATCTAACTCTCTCTATTTCTCATCTCCTTTTCCTTCTTATCTCATCTAAACTCTAAATTCTCTAATTTCTCATCTAAATTCACTTCTTTCTCATTTCATACTCTCAATCTATCTCAATTTTACCTAGCTTATGTTTGGGAATCGATCCCGAGCATAACAATTGGTATCAGAGCCTCATTTGGCTTCCAATCGATTGCGTAATCAAAAGGAAAAATATAAAAAAAAAAAAATCAAATTCAGTGCTGATTTTGCTAATCAAGTTTAGATTTCAGTAAATTCAGATCAGTTGAGGACAATTTGATCAAGATCAATTCCAATTTTTGATTCATAAATTTGATCTCGAAATTTCAGAAATTGTTGATCATATTTGGTGATTGTGCTGCTGTTAGTTCGACAATCGATCAGATCATTTCAGATTATGAAGTTCAAGAGTGAAATTATGGCTGGTGGAGTAACAACAAGATCAGATGCGGGAGCTGGAAATCAGGCTACACATGTTGATCCTAATGTTTCCTATGCTGCGGTAGTAGGAGCTAATGTTGAAGCAGGTCAAGGAGAGGTTACAATCAGTCAGTTAAGCTTGCAAATGAGTGCTATGTTCGTGAAGATGTAGCAGTCTCAAAGAGAATTGCTGCGAGAACTGGATCAAAAGTATGATGCAAGATTTGCTCAACATTCTCAGTAAGTGGAGGAAAGGATTGAAGATCGAATCAATCAACAAGCGCAGGAGTTTGATAACCATTTGAATCAACAATTGCAGAGGTTTGAAGTGAGATTTACGGAAATAAACAAACAAGCGATTGAGGATCGAGTGGATAACCGTTTTGTTATGTTGCAAGATCAGATACAAAAATAGAATGCAGATGCAGGTGTTGAAGAAAAGTTAACTGCACATGTGAATCAACTAGCTCAAGTGCTGGAGGATAGGGTCACGGACCGACTGAACCAACAATCGCAGACTTTGAAAGAGAAGTTCACAGAGTTGCGCAACCAATTAAATAAACAAAATGAGCCATCAGGTCCTACACCTCTTTTACCAATGAGCCAGCTGAGGCGAACTTGTGAGGAGATAAATCCTCAGATGTTAAATGTTGCAGTGAATTCACGAGAAGGCCCTCAAGTTCAGCTTCAATCTGAAGTGGTTAGACCTCGAAATCTTGCTCCAGATGCTGCAATAACTAACAATCTGCCTGAACAACCAATGGTTCAGAGGCAAATTCAGTCATCTAGCTTGAACTCTGGACCGAATGTGCATCATCAGGAACATCCAATAAACCTCAGATCAAACACTTCTAATATAGGACATCTCAATCGACCTCCTGATTCATCACACCCGCGACCTGTTTGCTTGAATGCAGAACACTTGGGTAGGCCACCAGATCTGGTGGTACAGGGGCAAAATTCACCTGCAATTGGTCCTAGCCATGGTAGTGATATTATGAGTGGTAATAGGGACAATGGCTTTAGACGATGAAGAGTTCAACTTAAAAATTTTGATGGGAAGCAGCCACATTCTTGGTTAAGGAGGTGTGAGCGATATTTCCACTTTTATTCCATTCCCGATGATCAAAAGGTGTAATTGGCTGCGGTTTATCTTCAAGGAGATCATGAAGTTTGGCTCTATAGTCTATTGAAGAGCAATTCCAGACTTACTTGGGCTGAGTTTATGATTGAGTTTTGTGAACGCTATGGTCATGAAGATTTGTGTGATGTAGTGGATAGCTTCAACAAGCTGACTTAAGTTACAACCGTGAAGGAATACATGACAAAGTTTGAAAATCTCCGAGCTAGTATGATAACTATTACACTTCAAGCCCCTGAGTCCTTTTATGTCTCGAGCTTCATCAGTGGACTAAAGCCTAAAATCAAGAATTTGGTGAAGGCAATTGGTCCTACTTCCTTATCTCAAGCTTATGCAAAGGCAAAGTTGATTGAGGCCACGGTTCTAACCTCCAATGATGGGCCAAAGCATCATGGAGAAAACTTCCAACAACATCACAAGGGGTTAGATGAACTTAAAGATCCTCGAAATGTCGAGAAGGAGCCTCGAAACCTCTGTTTTAAGTGTTGTCAGCCCTATGTAATTGGCCATAAGTGCAATCCTAAATTCCTTATGGCAGCTAGAGGAGTTGATGTTGAAGGCCAATCTGAAAATGATGAGTTTGATACTGATATTGATGGTTCAGATCAGGAAGCCGGTAGTGAAGATGAAGTGGACACTACAGCTCGAAGAAAGGGAATAAGAAACATGCCTAAGAGATTGTCAAAGTCCAAAGCACTCCAGCTTGGAAAGGGTAATTCCTATTCCTACAACAAGAAGTGATCTTCAAAGTCTCATTTTCTTTCATTCTTGAGGACAAGAATATTTTCAAGGGGAAGGGAATGTTATGATCCGAGAATTCAAGATATGGGCTGTTGTGGGCTGTGTTGCTAATAGTTCTGTTTGTGCTGCTGCTGTGTTGTTGCTGCTGTGTTCGGTTGCTGCGGATGATTGGTTGTTAGCGAATAAAGATGCAATAGTCTTGGTTAAGTGATGTCTAGCTATGAGTTGTAATAAACTGCATTTAGCTCCTGCATTATAAAACCTGCAGTAAGCAGGTACGGTTGGGGGTCTTGGGGCCAAAATGCTTAGGGAGTTAGTTAGGAGATATTTTCTTTGCTTTGGATATTTTCTAGCTTAAGTCGGTTAACATTTGTGTCTTGATTCAATGTTTTAGCTTGCTTGAATTAGCTATAAGTAGTAGTTGATTGTATTTTTCAGAGCATTCAATCATAATATCAAATAATTGTCTCTTTTGAGATCAAACTTCTAGCTAAATGCAGTTTATTACAATTGCATTTAGCTAGACATCACTTAACCAAGACTATTACATCTTTATTAGCTAACAACTAATCATCAACAACAACTGAACACAGTAGCAGCACAAGCAGAACTATTAGCAACACAGCCCACAACAGCCCATATCTTAAATTCTCGGATCAAAACAGTATCATGTAGGTGCTGTTAATAAGATTAGAACACTGAGCAAGACCACCTGAATTATTTATTTCTTAACAACTATTAGAAATAATTAATTCTGTAAGACAATAACTCTAAATCTAGGAAACAGTCTGAACTCGTGCATGGATTATTCGTTGCATTGATGTGCTAAAAGAATAAGCCAAAATGCATTGACTTGAATCTTACATGCGTTGGGAAACAGCATGAAGTATAGCAGGAACAGTTGTTTTATGTGGAATCTATCATCTCTAAAGAGATAAAGATTGAATTATTTCTATATTATTGAATTGTTCAAGAAGGACGAGTCAAGAACCATGGCAAGAGATATGAGAAAAGTAACCATAGTAGTTAAAGTTACTTTAACTCATGGATATCTAATATAAGGGTTAATTGTCTTAATAATAGTTATTTAGAAAATTCTTGAGTGAATATATTTAATTATAGAGTGTAGTAAAATTTATTTAATGGAATTAAGTTTTAGTGAATGGTAATCAAATGTTATCATGAGATGATAACCACATTTAACTCATTTGAAGCTAGAATTAGGTTGTCCCTAAGGTCCTTTCGCAAACCTTAACTTAAGCACTATTTAAAAATATTTAAAAAATCAATTCATGGAATGAATTAACTATTTATGAGATAACTAAGTTTTTATGCTGAAAAAATATTGATGAGATGAATATATAATATGATAAATATCTAATTTTAAATAAAAAAAGAAAGAAAATTCAAATAAAGTAACGTCACACCATTTGTATTTTCTTATATGCGTTTTGCCTAGGGCATTTTGTGTTTCATTTTTAATTGATACAAGTTTTATATCGTCTAAGTTTTAAGGGTTTTGGAACCTAGTTTCTCCACAATGAAAACCTTAAATTGTTTTAGGGTTTTTCTATATTATTGTTTAGCCTATTTTTTCTTAAAATTTATTTTTTGGAAAGATTGAAGGTAAATTTTTGTTCTGAAATTTTTTCTAAGTTAAATACTTTTGGAGCCCACACTCTCAATGCTAGAATAGGTCATTATGAAAAAGACCTTGAGGTATCAAGAAATTTTCTGATACAAGAAAACCCAAGAACTATGAGTTCTTGATTGCTATAATAGATCTAGAACAAGGAAGGGAGGGAGAAAGAGAATTAGAGAAGTTGTTAGGGAGAAAAGAGAAGTGTTTCATTTAATTAGATACCCCTTTCAATGTACAATCTATCCTTTTATACAAGTATTCCCACAACTAACTCAACAACCAATCTAGTAACTAACAACTAACCAAAGAATTATGCAATTACATCATATAGGATAGTTGTACTATATCAATAGCCCCTCCTTAAACTTCAACCTTGTCCTCAAGGGTAAACTAAGGATACTTGCGTTGAATGTCAAATAGAAATTCGCATGTAGCTGCTTCTTTGTGCGCTCCTTTCCACTGAATCAGGACTTTGATGGCTGCTCCTTCGAACCAGCTGTCTAGCAAGTATACTTTCCGGCTCCTTGACAGCTGCTGCAGCAAGGAATTGAGGAAGGGGTATAATGTGAGCAGGTAAGGGACCTTTCTGTGGTTTCAATTGGGACACGTGAAAGACATCATGGACTTGAGCTGGAGCTGGTAACGCCAACTGATAAGCCACCTTACCAACCACGCATACAACTTCAAATGGACCAAAGTACCTTGGGGATAGTTTATGATTACGTATGTTAGCCACTATGAGCTGACGGTACGGATGCAATTTCAAATACACCCAATCTCCTACTTGAAAGTTTCGGTCACTCCTTTTTGTTTACATACTGATGCATTCTATTTTGCGCCCTTTGTATGTGAAACCTGAGCACCCTTATCATATCGTCTTTGGATGTCAAGCTCTGATTAACTGCTTCAACCTCACTTTCACCCAGAAAATAAGGAATGTGGATTGGAGGAGCTTGGCCGTACACAACTTCATAGGGAGTCTTTTGAGTAAAGGAGTGCCATGTTGTATTATACAACCACTCCACTAAAGGAAGCCATTTAGATAAATGAGAGGGGTTAGAGCTACACATGCACCTCAAGTATGTTTCCAATCCTCTATTGACTACTTCTGTTTGGCCATCCGTTTGTGGATGGTAAGAAGTAGAGAGGTGTAAATCCACCCCTTGTATTGCAGATAGTGCTTGCCAAAACTCGCTCTGAAAAACGGCATCTCGATCACTCACAATGGTGCTCGGTAAACCATGTAACTTGTAAACATTGTCCATGGACAATTGAGCTAATGTTATTGCTGAGTAGGGGTGTGTAAGAGCCATGAAATGAGCAGCTTTACTAAGTCGATCCACGACCACAACAATGACATCCTTGCCGAAGGAACGAGGAAGCCCTCAATAAAATCCATTGAAATGTCTGTCCAGATCATAGTAGGGATCGGTAATGGTTGATTTAGTCCCGGTGAAGCAATATTTTCATGTTTACATACTTGGAAAACATTAAATTCTCGTACAAAACTATTCACTAATCTTGTCATACCCTTCCAGAAGAATAAGGACCTAATCCTTTGAAGAGTAGCTTCACGGCTTGAATCTCCCCTTTGTGGTGATGAATGTAACCATTGCAATATCTTCTGATTCAAGACAGCTGATTGGCCCACTACTAGCCTCCCTTTTCTCTTCAATTGATTCTGGCTCTAAGTATAATGAGAATTAGGCAATTTTCCTTCCTGCAGCTGACTAATGAGCTGCTACAACTGAGGGTCAGTCTACCAATCCAGCTGTAACATCGGATACAAATTGCTTTCCACCGCAAATAACATCAAGCAAGTAATCTCCTGACCTGGTATTCTAGACAAGGCATCAGCAACGACATTCTCCTTGCCTTTCTTGTATTAAATGCTGTAATGAAATCCCAGTAGCTTGGAAAGCTACAAATGCTGAAAGTGAGTGCTTAATTTCTACTCTAGTAAGTACTTCAGGCTGCGCTGATCAATTCTTATAATGAAGGTGTCATTAAGGAGATATTGTTGCCATTGTTGAATAGCATGGACTACAGATAGCAACTCCTTCTCATATACTGACAACAATTGATGCTTTTCACTTAAAGGTTTGCTAATGAAGGCAAGGGGATGGTTACTCGGCATAAGCATAGCACCTATGCCCACATTACAAGCGTCTATTTCTGCAGTGAACTGCTGCTTCAAGTCGGGTAAGGCTAGAACTGGAGCTATACATAAAGCTTGTTTCAGAGATTCAAAGGCTGCAAATGCCTTTTCATTCCAGTTCTAATTTTCCTTCTTCAACAAGTCAATGAGGGGTCTTGCTATGCTGCCATATCCCCTGATAAATCTGCGGTAATAACCAGTTAAACCGAGAAAGCTTCGCAGCTGCTTGATATTGCTGGGTGTGAGCCATTGTTTCACTGCTTCTACTTTCTCAGGATCTGTAGAAACTCCTTGAGCCGAGATGATATGGCCTAGATATTCGATTTGTGGAGCAGCAAAGCAACATTTGCTCCTCTTGGCAAACAATTGATGATTTCTCAACAATTCAAAGGTCAACCTCAAATGTTTAGCATGAGTTACAACATCTGCACTATATATTAGTATATCATCAAAGAAAACAAGGATAAATCTACTCAAGTAAGGATCAAAGATAGTATTCATTAAAGATTGAAAGGTGGAGGGTGTGTTGGTCAAACCAAATGGCATTACTCTAAACTCATAATGCCCAAAGTGTGTTTTGAAAGCTATCTTTTGGATGTCATTCATGTGCATGAGTATCCAGTGGTATCCAGATCTTAAATCCACCTTAGAGAAGAACTTGGCCCCTCCTAACTCAGCCAGGAGTTTGTTAACAAGAGGAATCGAGAACTTTTCCTTAATCGTTGCTTGATTCAAGTCCCTATAGTCCACACACATCCTCCAACTGTCATCCTTCTTTTTAACCAGCACCATTGCCGATGCATAAGGGCTAGAACTATGCTGAATATATCCTTTGGCCAATAAGTCTTCAATCATACCTTCTATCACATCTTTTTATAGAGCTGGGTATCTGTAAGGGCGTTTGTTTTTGGGTTGGGTACCCTCTTTGAGGTGTATTCTATGGTTAAATGAGGGTCTGGAAGGAGGAAGCTGCCATGGCTGCTCAAAAATATCAGCAAATTCTAGTAGTACCGGCTCTACATTAGGATACATGGTAGCTCGGTCAGGTTAATCAGCATCTTTTCCCATCAACATCAATTCAGCTAAGACTTATGATTGTGCATCAGAGGCTACCTGTAGTAAGGCTATATAAGGAGTGCAAGACAATGTTCTAGTCAAAGCCTTGGCCCCCACCAATTTGCAATTTGTTGCTTTCTGTCCCTGCAGCACGCGAGGTACCCTTCCAATGTAAAAGCCATTGTGAGGGACTAGAAGTTACATTGAATGTCTCCAAGTGTAGCTAGCTATTTGTTAAGGTTTCAAAGATTACGTCTTGAACCTTAACCTTGGTTGGGATAGAGAGAGTATGAGATGAGAAAGAATATAGAGTTTAGATGAGAAAGAAGGGAAGTGAGATGAGAAAATAGAGAGAGAAATCAAATGTAATCAATTCATTCATCAAAAGTTATGGATTACATGCTATTACCTCTTATTTATACTACTTACATAATATGAGCCTAATACATTGAATCAAGACTCACTCAAGCTAACCAACTTAGGAAACATCTAGAAATATCTAGAACTAATGCTAACTAACATTTGAATCCTAATTCTTGGCGCCAAACCAGCCTAATCAGTAACTAACAGCCCTGACCAATATAACAGTACTACAACTTACCACTGCAGCAGGATTACAATGCAAAGCTAGCTACGACTAATACAATGCAACCATACCAAGCTAATACATCTTTCATTAAACTAATTAACATCACACCAGCAGCAGCAGCCAACATTTCAGCACAGCAGCAGCATACCGACAATTCAGCAGCAGGATAATACGCAACTACCATGATTTCCATGCCTCGGTTTCTCGAATCATAACATTCCCTTCCCCTTAAGAACATTCTTGTCCTCAAGAATAGAAGAGAGTTGTAACAATGAAGACACTTAGTGCATATGAAAATACATCTGAAGTGATGAAGTCTGCGGAAATTTGCAGCTAAGACTACCAATAAGCACTTCAATTTATCGTGATGCCATGTCAATTTATCGTGATGCCATGTCTGTGTTTTGAGTACATAATGTTCTTCAGGAGGTCTGCTATGATCAAACCAAACATCACCAACACATTCCAAACCCCTCCTATTGCAGTTAACACAGCTCAAAACCCAGACTCGCTGCTGAAATTCCCCAAATGCTGATACAATTCTGTTTTTATGCATGTAGTAAGCTACATTACTGATTTTGTGTATCTTTGTCTCCATTAAATTGCATATGAAGTCCTTGAGCATCTTGGGAGGCCTTCCAAACTCAAACCAAGAGAACCAAATATTGAATTCAGCTTGCAAACATTCCAAAACGCAGTTCCAACAACCATATCTCTTGATCATGGAAGCAACACACATACTAAATTATTTCATCTTGGATCTTATCCAAAATTTGTATTGCTCACGCAACCACATATTAAACCAACTCATGACATGCTTAACACATTCTTGATTGCTTTCCAAATGCACCCAAATAGCTGCAGAAACTAGGAATTCAGCAGAACCAACCTGATGCAGTTCAAAACGACATATTGCAGCTCGGTGTATGTTCATATGGAAGTTATTTGAAGTGAACAAGTTATTACACCTTCTAAAAGACATAATAGCACCAACCAAACTTAATCTGATCAGCTTATTCACTACCAACAGTGACAAATTTCTCCAAGAATTTTCTGCATCTTCCAAAACAACTTTTGGCGGAATATTGAGAGTAAACTTGTAAGATTTCAAAATTCCAACCACTTCTTTGCAAACTCTTGCATAAGACACACGAATTATGAACTCAATATCCATTGTGGAATGCCAAATGCACAATGTCATAACTTGATCACCCAAAACATACCCAACGACTCTTCTAATGCTGCAGCTCTCCCTTAGTGATCTGTACAGCAGATTACTTGTTCCCCAAAGCTTTACCAACCACCATTATTGCCTCAAATGACCAAGCTTTGCTTCATTATCAACCAATACAAGCATTAAGTAACAAATATAACAAGTGGAGATACCAATAAAGCTCTTGAACAACTGAAAATTTCTTCCTACATCCTGCAGTTCTGTCCCGAGCTTCCTTGCTGATTTTTACACTGATGTGAGCCAGAGTATTCCCCAATCTTGCATTGATTCTTTCCACCAAAACATTAAGGACATATTGGAGCTTATGCATATGATTTTTCCACTCAAAACAATCACAACAAATCACCCCAAACCTGTTCGGAATCTGCACTATATCATTACCAGCCACTTGCAGTTGATCCCAATTGTCAAATGCTAACATCTCTATGTTTACTTGGCTTCGTGCACTGACATTGGACTGCACTGCATTTTCCTTCAGCATAATACAACGTTTATACGCATCCAACAACCCAATAGCTCGCATAGGAAACAAGCTTTGTTTGTTATGAACCTTGAAACGCACTTTCGCAACTCGAGTGCTTCTTTTCAGCAAAGATTCGACTCTTCTCAGCTTCATATAGCCTTGAGAATCTTCTCCCGGATCAGGAGGCAACTTATCATAGAAGCTTGCACTTGGACAAGTCATAACTCTACTCACATAAAAGGAATAAATCATTCCGAACTTGCCAATCGGCATGCCGAAAGTATAATTCAGCAGCTCTAAGTGCATAAACATTCTCCCAACATAAGAGACCTTGCAAGGCATCCAATATATTAGTACTCTGGATCTGAGATAGCACAACAGCACGCCCAAAGGTGAACTTGAACATACCTAGATCTATTTTTGTAGGTACTGCAGCGACAACAACAGGTTCTCCAACAGAAATACATTGCTCAGCAACGAAAATACTATGGTTCTGCATATAAACTTGCCATGGAGCCATACTTAACCGATTTGGTGATATACTAACATATACATTGGTAAAATCGTGATCTTAAGTTAGTTCTTGTTGTCTAAGTTCTTCTTGTGGGTTAACCCGATGTCCCATAATTGAATCGGACTCAGTTATAGAAACCACAGGTTGTCCATTGTGCTGCTCTTGCGAACTCAAAAGCTGCTTAGGCTGACACACCACCTCACGATTCACTTTTGGCTTTGTCAACTTCTTTAAACCCCCAAAGTCTTTCAATGCTTCACTTAGATGGTTCCTCTTCTTACTCTTTGCTTTCTTTAACATTCCTTTAACATGAAAATCATATTCCCAATCTGGATGCATGTCATGTTGTACCTCAGCGTCATCAAGATACTCCAACTCTAACAAAGAGTCTTCATAAGAATCATCTTGTTCAGCCTCAGGTTCTTCACGCCTGTGTTCATCAATTTCGGCATTGTCGTGGTCGAGTTCATCTTCAACAACAACAGATTGTACCTCCTCTTTTTGCTCAACAACGAACTCTTGCAGTAGAACCACTTCTGTAGGTGGAAAAATCTCAATTTGTTGCAACCGACCTTGCCTCTTTACATCCTTTGCATCTTTGTCCATTAACAATGACAGAATTTGATCCATCTTTTGATCAAAACCTTTCTGTAAATCTTGAAGGTCCTCTTTAGTAGCATTCTGAGGTCTGATCGTAACATTTACACCAACTTCAGATCGAATTCTCTCTCCATCAGCCATATTTGCAAATGAACAACAACTTCGATCTGGAAGCAGCACTTTTGCAAAGTACAATATCGAAATTCGCAGAAATATAAAACTTGTTTCACAACTCTTCAACAATCGATTGATTTATGAAGTTATACTCGTTCGTTCGCCCAAACAATCCCTTACTATCGGCTCCACGATCGTCAATGATTATAAACCCTAGCTGATAAACTTCGAAGAGAACTTCGAACAAACCCTAACCTCAAGCGACTTTTGACAGGAACGTTTTGTCGAGTAATTCGACTCACAATTCTGAATTAGGCTCGACTCTACTCAAAATCAAGTTCTTAACACCACACTCAAGCGATCTTAACGAACGAAATTGGATTTCAACACTTTCGATCCCACTGTCAGATTTTCGCCTATGCTGTCAGAGTTTTGCCTAAACAAATCTCGACTCAATAGCATATAATTCTCAAAGATCACCGTAGATTCTGATGAATTCTCACTACTTTTGTGCTTAGCAACACAATTTTGACATCATCCAACAACAAACACGAATTCTCAATGAATTGCAACTTGAAGTTCAGTAGACCATTACCTCAATCTTCAACTTCCGAATTGCAACATCTGTAATCACCTCCATTCCGATGATTTCTGCTATTTTGATGATGATCAGGTACAATGTGGATCATATAGCTCAATTTCTACTTCTTCCTCAACCGATCCAATGGATGATCGATCAAGTTAGCTCAGCATCAATTTCAGCAACTGCAACTTACTTCATTACTCCACTTCTGCAGCAAATGCTTGATCGATGCTATTGAATTTCAATCTGAATCAGCCTGATGTTGAATGTACTCAACAAATACTGATCAATTGAACTTCCTTCAATGTAATATGATCACTTAAATTCCCAACCGAAAGCAATCTTCCCAGGCTTATGCAGCAACTGATGCAATACCGCAAGAACTCTTCAATCAATTTAGATTTGAATTTCTGATCACCAAATCTGGATTAAATCAGTATCCAACCTTCTTTTGTTGATTAATTGCAACACAATTAATCAGATTTTATAATATTTTTCAGATATGAGCTTGATTCGGAAGCCAAATCAAGGCTCTGATACCAATTCAAAGATTAGGTCTTGAACCTTAACCTTGGTTAGGATAGAGAGAGTATGAGATGAGAAAGAATATAGAGTTTAGATGAGAAAGAAGGGAAGTGAGATGAGAAAATAGAGAGAGAAATCAAATGTAATCAATTCATTCATCAAAAGTTGTGGATTACATGCTAGTACCTCTTATTTATACTACTTACATAATATGAGCCTAATACATTGAATCAAGACTCACTCAAGCTAACCAACTTAGGAAACATCTAGAAATATCTAGAACTAATGCTAACTAACATTTGAATCCTAATTCTTGGTGCCAAAGCAGCCTAATCAGCAACTAACAGCCCTGACCAATATAACAGTACTATAATTTACCACTTCAGCAGGATTACAATGCAAAGCTAGCTACGACTAATACAATGCAACCATACCAAGCTAATACATCTTTCATTAAACTAATTAACATCACACCAGCAGCAGCAGCCAACATTTCAGCACAGCAGCAGCAGGACAATACGCAACTACCATGATTTCCATGCCTCGGTTTCTCGAATCATAACACTATTCCACCCCTAGGACCATGTCACATCCTCCTAAGGGTATTAGCATGAAATTGGTAGTATAGGCGAACCCTTGCATCCTCCAATTAAGCTCACAACACTGCTAATCACATTGTAGAATGCTACCATCAGCTACTGACACAGCTATAGGGTCTATTTTTCTGAGCTTATGACTGAATTTTGAAGCCAAGGAAGAATCTATGAAGTTTTGGGTGGATCTTGAGTCCACCAATATATGCAAAGGACGATCACCCACATATCCAATGATCCTCAATGTCTGAAAATTATGAGTCCCAGCCAAGGCATGGATTGAGATCTATGCAGTTGTCTCTAGTTCCACCAATTCTTCACTGCTCATTTCTACTTCATCTGATTGATCGTCTGGCCCATCATCTTCTTCTTCAATGATGAACAATTGTGGGCCCTTGGACTTACATTGGCGCCTAGGTTCAAACTTTTTTTTTCACAGAAGTAGCACAACCCTTTTGCTCTTTTATCCTACAACTATGCTTTAGTTAATGTTTTATGGGGTCTGTTGGCTGTAGAATTTGGCATAACTGTTTGATTATGAGTATAATTTGTCCTAGCAATGCTAAGAGGGTGAGATGCCATCAATTTAGGAGTTGATGGTGTTAGCAATAAAGGTACCCTTAAGTATTTCAATTGCTTAGAAAGAGCTTCAAACTTTGCCTCAACCAATTTAGCCAAGCATATGGCCTGCTACAGGTTAGCTGGGTTCCTAGCCCTGACTTCTAAGGCTAAATCCTCTAGTAGTTCTGTCAAGAGGCAGCACACTAATTGTGATTCTTTTAGATCTATTCCTACTGCCATTGAATCAAACTTAGATAGGTACTCTTTTACCGACCCATCTTGTTTTAAGCTCCTCAAATCAGACACAGGGTCACCATAGGGATTTCCAAAACAAAATTTAAGGGCTGACACATATTCATTCCAACTCAAGACACTGTTATGACTTCTATTTTTCATCAATTGTTGATGCCACTGAGAGGCGATCCCTCTCATGTGCATTGACGCAAGCCTTACTTAGTCAAAATCAGGTGTGTGATCAATAGCAAAGAATGGATCACAAATATAAAGCCAGCTATTCAAATCTTCTCCATGAAACAAAGGAAACTCAATCTTGATTAATCGGGCTGAATAAGATTGATTATCTACCATCGTATGAGATTGTTGTACTAGAATTGAAGGCTCTTGAGCCATCTGGTGTGAATCTCCCTCCATTGAATGGCTCTGCTGCAACGGCATCCTAATAATCATGTCCTTCAGTTCATGGATCGAATTCTTCATTTCACTCACCGACGGCTCCATGGTTTCTGTTGTTGTTTTGAATTGAGAGGTTAATGCCTCTTCTATTCTTTTAATCTTCGATATTGATCTTGTGTTTTCTGCCATTTTCCTTTGAAGTAAATCTTCCCACTAGCGAGAGGAACGTCCAGCTCTGATACCTTTGATACAAGAAAACCCAAGAACTATGCGTTCTTGATTGGTGTAATGGATCTAGAACAAGGCAGGGAGGGAGAAAGAGAATTAGAGAAGTTGTTAGGGAGAAAAGAGAATTGTTTCATTTAATTGGATACCCTTTTCAATGTACAATCTATCCTTTTATACAAGTATTCCCACAACTAACTCAACAACCAATCTAATAACTAACAACTAACTGAAGAATTATGCAATTACATCATATAGGATAGTTATACTGTATCATCTTCTACCACTTTCAGATCTTCAAGTCCGAATTGGGATTCACGGTTCAGGTATGTTTTATTAAATATGTGATATTTAATTTGTTTTTCTTTATTTTGTTTATTCTACATACCATATTTATATTTGTTTTATTCCATATTTTTCATTTGTCATATTATAAATCTATTAGAGTAAGATCTAGATCTAATTAAATAGTTTAATTAGGCGAGGGCTTTATATTTAAAATTAAGAATTTTTAAATTTGTTTTCTGCTGCCCCACTCTAGGGAATATTTTTTGAAATATGTTCCCCACAATTGGTATCAATGTCAACTCTAACTACATTCATGATTGACATTAAAAGCATCGGGTTAGATAAAATTGAGTATATAGAATTACGAAAAAAATAAAATTGGGAATTTCATTAAAGGAAAAAGTTAATTCTGAAGATTGCTGTTAAAGGGTTCAATAACAAGATTGAAAGTTCATTAAAGTTTAAAATTTTAGATAAGTCATGATTTAATCAAGGAGTGTATTTCTAAATCAGATCTAATGAAATTAGATATTCAAGGAATTGAACAATTTCGATGATTAATCTAATATGATTAGATTTTGAAACAAGGTGCGAAATATTCAATTGTTGAATATTTTATGATAATCCAAAACAAAGAATATCTAATAGGATTAGATGTTCAATTTATGATCCAATGTGATTTAGATCAGATTTCATTATTTATTTATTTATTTATTAGAAATAATTAAAAAATTAAGTGCTGGGCTTTTGTCCGATATTAAAAAGATCTTTTCTAATTTTTATTATTCAGATTATTTGATAACATGATATTTGTTAAATTTTAGTTCTTATGTTCAATATTATTTAAATAAGTTAAATATTATGTAAGATGTGAATACAGTTATAAGACCATAAAACTTGGTGAAATATTTAATTTTGTCAAATGGAAGAATTTTTTCATATAGTAGATAATTCAATAGTTGAATTATTTGAAAAGAAAATTGTTATAATGTATCTAATAAGATTAGATTACATGGGTTGAATAATTAAAGGAACCTAATATGATTAGGGTTTTATTTAATGGTTCAATAAAATTTAGAATATGATTCTAATTATTGATTGTGAGATAATTGAACGTAAAAGAAAGACCCGCCATTTAAAAATTCAAGTGCAAGCAAGGTTCAGGAGTTGATTCCTCATGGTTTCTATTGCTAGTCTAACAGTATAGTGAATAGACATTACTGTCCGAGAAGGGCGTTTCTTCATGGAATACAGGGTTAGACTTCTTAAGGATAGATGGAGGCACAGGAAAATAGATGTGACCACATATCCGTAGTTTACTTGTACTGAAGTATAGGTAATGGTATATACTTGACTAGGATAGTATGATAGTCTCCTAGTGAGTATGGTGATATTGTCTTATAGACCAAGGTAGAAATGGTGAGTTAATTATATTTAGGAAACATATAAACTGAGAATTATTCTCACCTTACTAATAATTCATTACGCCCCTCTTCCATGGAGTAATGGGTAGATTGGTTAGCTCATCGTTGCACACAAACAGAGAATGATTAGGTGGATTTCATGCTTTGTTTGATTGATAAAATTATTAAAAGCTTCACAAGACTCAAAATATCAAGCAGGAGCGAGCTACTAAATGAATGCTTATGGCCTCCATTACCGGTCTAACAATATAGTAGGTGGATGCAACGCCCCGAGGAGAGTATTCATTTGCAAAATACAAGGTTAGTCCTCTCATGTGGTAGACTGAAGTACATGAAAAATGGGTGCGGCCGCTCCAATGTGGAGTACTTGGTGGACTTGCATGGATGTCAAGGTAGCAGTGTACACTTAACTAGGGTCTAGATTAGCCTCTTTGAGGAGCTCTGTTGCATGACCTTAGAGGCTGAAGGAAAAGTGGTGCATTAAATATGTTTAGTAAAGAGTTTACAAGAAAATATATTTATTGAAAAATGTTCCCACCCTTTTGATATCTCAATTCGGCCTCACCGACGGGGAGTTTCAGGTTGTTCGATTGGGCCACCATGGCATACATGTAAATGTTGGACTGTGAACTCCGAACTTTGATTGTTTGTTAAAAGTAAGAAAAGTAATCATGTATGTTATATGACTTGTTTTACAATTTTTTGAACTTAGACTGGTATTATTTTTTCATTACAATCAACACTAGTATGTCTTACTTGTCTGTTCAAGGAATGGCCGAAGGAATTAGGACACGATTAGGTGCTGGTGGAGGCAATGTAGCTGCAGCTGTCCAACTAGAAGTGTCCTATGTTGCTGTGGCTGGTTCGAACACTCCAAAAGAGTATGTCACGTTTGATCAGATGAAGGAATTGATCACTCATTCACAATTACAATCTGAGGAACACCTGTTCTCGAGGATTCAGCAAATGCAGTTAGAAAATCAACAAAAGAATGATGATCGATTGACAAAATTGGAGGAAAGGATGGAGAATCTGCAAGATCAGGTCAAGAAACAAGGAGAATCACCCGTCAATTCAATCCTAAAGTCTGCAAGTCAGCTTATTCCTCCTACGGAAGTGGCTCAACCACAGGTACATGTAGACAGAACTAAAAATTTGGACAAAAATCGTGGCAAATCTCCTGAAATACAAGCTGAAGCAGGTCTATGAATCGATGAATTTTAATTGTAATTTCTGGTTGTATCTTCGCTTTTGATTTCCATTGTCGAGTTGTAATGTTTCAAAAGTTGATTGGGGGTCGGTTTGGCGCCATGGAAGATCGATTGGTCCAGTTTGGTCAAATCTGGCGGCTGTGCTTAACTTTGGCTCCAAAAGCTAGTTGAGTCGGTTATTTTAGTTGGTTAGATTCAATGTTCTAATCTTTGTATAAATAAGCTCCTAGCTTGTAATCTCATCATTCAATGAATAGAAATCAGAATTCCTTTCGGAATTTCTCTCTCTTTTCTCATCTCTTTCTCTATTTCTCATCCCCTTTCACTTCTCTTCTCATCTTAACTCTTTCTTCTACAAGGTTAGACTTCTAATTTCGAATTGGAAGCTAATAATTGGTACCAGAGCTGGTTCAAGCAATCAATTGATTGATTGAGGCTGGCAAAATCAAGAAAAATCATGACCGATGGTGTAAGAACTAGGTCCGGTGCTGGTGGAGAGAATGCAACTGATCAGAATGTGGAACATGCTGCTGTAGTTGCTAGTAATGCAACGATCGGACCTCAGAATGCTACTAAAGAGGATCTTCGAGAATTACAGACAACATTTGATCAAAAGCTTGAAAGCATTAATCAAAAGATGGAGCAAAGGATGGAACAGCTGATGTTGAATTTGAGGCAAATGTTGTTCGAAAAAGACTCCAAAAACGAGGAGCGATTGCAACAAATTGAAGAGAAAATTTTAAAATTTCAAGATCAGGTTAATAAACAAGGAGAATCAAGTGTTAATGCAATCTTGAAGCCTGCGAGTCAGACCTTCCATTCGGTTGAAGCAGAACAGCAGCAAGACAATGCTGAAAGACCTGAAGGTCTGGTGAGGAACCAAGGAAAGTCTCCGATAATGCAGCCGGATGTAGGACCTTCAATTAACATCAGATCAGCTGAGAATCAACCTTTGCAACCTGAAATTGATGTAGACAATCAGGATCGAGCCTCTGGACAAGTACATTGCAGACCTGAAGCTTTGAACGCAGACCGTAATGTCAGGCCACAGAATTCAGTTTTGCAGCGCAGAGTTGAATTTGATGAGCTTGATCATCCTGACAGACCTCCTGATCAACAGTACCAGCATAGATCAGTGAGTAATGACACTATATCTGGTGGTAGGAGTATTAATTATAGGCAGCCAAGAGTTGAAAGTGATCCTTTTGATGGTAGACAACCAGAATCATGGCTAAGGAGATGTGATCGTATTTTTTGTATTATAACATTCCTGATGAGGAAAAACTCCAGCTGACTACAGTTCATTTACATGGTGACCATGAGGTTTGGTATTATAGTTTGTTGAAGAGCAAACCGAATCTTTCTTGGGGCAAATTCGTAGAAGAAATGTGTGAACGATATGGAGAAGGTGAATCAATGGATGTGGTGGATAGCTTTAATAAGTTGTTTCAAACTTCAACCGTGAGAGAGCATATGCTCAAATTTTAGAACTTAAGAGCCAACTTGTTGTCAGTTTTGTCCATAGCTCCCGAGGAGGCTGAATCATAATATGTTTCATGCTTTGTGAGTGGATTGAAGCCAAGGATCAAGAATATGGTGAAAGCCATTGGTCCTAAGACTTTTCAAGTGCTTACAACAAGGCAAAGTTGATTGAAGCCACTCAAGTTCAATCAAGTGATAGAAATAAGCAGCAAATCAGCAAGTTCAAGCCGCAGAAGAGAAGTAGTTCCAGCTCTGGTTTCAAGCGAGCTATTGACAAGAGTTCATTGAGGTTATGCTTTCGTTGTAATTAACCATATCAGCCTGGTCATAGGTGCAAGTCTCAAGCACTAATGTATGCAAAAGGGTCTAGTGCTGAAGCTGAATCTGGCAGTGAACATTCTGCTGCGGAAATTGACAATGCAGGCTATACTTCGCAAGAGGAATTGAGTGATGATGAAGTGGAGATATCAATGAAGGCTTTGACAGATAGTGGAGCTCATAATACCATCAAAATCAGAGGCAGGGCTGGAAAGCACTCTATCATTGTCCTTATTGATAGTGGGAGTACTCATAGTTTCGTTGATCCAAAGTTGATTAAGAAGGTTAAGCATGAGGTGAATAAGACTCATCCCTTGGCGGTGATGGTGGCTGATGGCAACTCCTTAACAAATCAAAACAAGTGATTAGCATTCCCGTGGTCTATGCAAGATCATCAATTCACCTTTGATTTCAGAGTTCTTCCTTTGGGAGGTTGCGATATGGTGCTTGGGGTGGATTGGATGAGAACCTTCAACCCGATTGTGTTTGGTTTTGATAAGATGACTGTGGTATTTGAGGTTCATGGCACCAAAGTATCCTTGAAAGGAATATTAGAGGAAGCTCAACTCAAGTTGATTGATGGCAAATGTGTGCAAGATGGAATCAAGAAGAAGGCAATACAATGGATTGGGCATTTGTTCATGGTATCTGTGGTAGAGTTGCAGCAGGCTGTCCAACCTGAAGTTCAGGCCTTAGTGGAAGAATTTGAGGACATTTTTGAGCAGCCTAAGAGTCTTCCTCCTCAAAGGAGTGTGGACCATGCCATTCCCTTGCGTGCAAATACTGAGCCGGTCAAGATTAGGCCATATCGGTATGCTCATGGCCAAAAGACATAAATTGAGAGGCAAGTTGAGGAGCTTCTTCACATGAGCTTCATTAGACCAAGCCATAGTCCTTTTGCTTCACCTATGATCCTTGTGAAGAAGAAAAATGGCTCGGCTAGAATGTGCATTAATTACCGTCGGTTGAATGCTCTAACAGTGAAGGATAAGTTTCCCATCCCGGTCATAGATGATTTGCTTGACGAGTTACATGGAGTATGCTTCTTTTCAAAGCTTGATTTGAGGCAGGGATATCATCAAATCAGGGTCCTCGAGCCGGATATCTACAAGACAGCCTTTCAGACTCATCATGGACATCTCGAGTTTGTTGTTATGCCTTTCGGCTTAACAAATGCTCCGGCCACTTTCCAGGCAGCCATGAATGACGTTTTCAAGCCTTTTCTGAGGAAGTCAGTGCTCATTTTCTTTAATGAGATACTGATTTACAGCTCAACTTATGAAGCACATCTCACTCACCTCAGACAAGTCTTTGTGGTGATGCGGCAACACAAGTTTTTTGCAAAGTTGTCCAAATGTTCGTTTGCTCAAAGTAAGCTTGAGTATTTGGGTCATGTCATCTCTCAAGAGGGAGTTTCCACCGATCCTAATATGATCCGAGCAATGCAAGATTGGCCAATTCCGATCACCTTGAAGCAATTGGTTTTTTGGGATTGACCGGGTATTATAGGAAATTCATTAAGGGTTTTGGTTCTATTGCCAAACCTTTAACCGAACTCTTGAAGAAGGATGCTTTTACATGGAATGAGAGATCTCAAGCTACATTTAAAGCTCTTAAAGCCGCAATGTGTGTTGCACCGGTGTTGGCCATGCCAAACTTCACCGAAAGCTTTGTTTTGGAGATCGATGCAAGTGGGACTGGTATTGGGGCTATTCTTTCTCAAGGTGGAAGGCCTATAGCTTACTTGAGTCAAGCCCTTAGTCCTAAGCATCAAGCCATGTTGACCTATGAGAAAGAATATCGAGCAATTCTCTTAGCCGTGGAAAAATGGAGGCATTACTTGGAGGGTCACAAGTTCATCATTCGAACGGATCACCAAAGCCTCAAGTATCTCCTTGAGCAAAAGATTGTGACAAGAATTCAAAAGAAGGGTCTTATGAAGATGCTTGGCCTTGATTATGACATTGAGTATAGAAGAGGCAAGGAAAATGTGGCTACAGATGTGCTGTCCAGAAAGCTTGAAGATGCAGACAAGGGGTGTTGCAATGCTGTCACCATGGTAGTCCCTTCATGGATGGAAGAAATTTAGAGGACATATGAGGGTGATTCTTTTGCCCAAGATTATGTTACTTCTGCTCTTGTGAATAGTGTAGAAAAAGCCTTCAAGATGCTGATATATCGGTGCAGAGAGGGTTGATCAGAATATGTGGCAAGCTTTACATTGGTTCAACTACTGAATTGAGGCATCAGATCATACAAGCCTCACATGATGCTGCTTGGGGAGGTCATGCCAGTGTAGAGGGCACTTATCAAAGAGTTAAGGCTTACTTTAGTTGGCCAAGCATGAAAAAAGAAGTAAGTGAGTATGTGAAGACTTGTGAAGTGTGTCAACAAACCAAGTTGGGTGATCATCGTTACAAAGGACTTCTTCAACCTCTTCCTATTCCAGATGAAGCATGGATTAACATTAGCATGGATTTCATTGAGGGGCTGCCGAGGTCTAAAGGCAAGGAAGCCATATGGGTGGTGGTGGATCGTTTCACCAAATATAGCCATTTCATCGCTCTTGCCCGTCCTGTTACTGCTGAGAAATTAGCAAGGGTCTTCCTTGACCACATTTATAAATTACATGGATTGCCTCAATCCATTGTGTCGAATCGTGACAAGATTTTCACAAGCACGTTTTGGAGGGAGTTGTTCAAATTGATGGGAACCACATTGGTACTTAGTTCCTCTTATCATCCTCAAATGGATGGCCAAACCGAACGAGTCAACCAATGTGTAGAACAATACCTTCAGAGTATGGTTTTCTTAAGGCCCAAGGAGTGGAATCATTGGCTTTCTTTGGCGGACTTTTGGTTCAACACTCGCTTCCATACATCAATTGGCACCTTACCTTTCCTAGCTTTGTATGGTTATCCTCCTCCTTCACCAATGTTGCTGCAACAACCGCATGGGACTGATTCTGCAGCAATGGATTTAGTGCAGCAGAGGAGACATTTTGTGCAAGTGCTTAAGGATAATCTCCAACAAACTCGGGCACGAATTAAATTTTATGCCGACAAAAAAGGGTAGACAAAAACTATGATGTTAGAGACATGGTCTACCTTAAATTACAACCGTATAGATAGTCTTCCTTGGCTGTTATGCGAAATGTCAAGTTAAGTGCTCGTTTCTTTGGCCCATACAAAATCAAGCTTGACTTACCTTCGCATTCATACATTCATCCGGTGTTCCATGTTTCCCTACTTAAAAAGCAGGTCAAGAAAGGTGCTGCAGCTACTTGAAATCCACCTGAAGCTGAGTCCAATGGCATGTTGCTGCTGCAACCTATTGCTGTTAAGGCCCGGAGGTCGCTGCAGGGAGATCAAGGGGCAGTGCAAGAAGTGTTGTTGACTTGGAGCAACTTGAACAAGAGCCTTGCGACATGGGAAAATTGCAAATTCTTGAGGAGCCAATTCCCAAATTTTACTTCTTGAGGACAAGAAATTTCTCAAGAGGGAGGGAATGTTATGAACCGATGAATTTTAATTGTAATTTCTGGTTGTATCTTCGCTTTTGATTTCCATTGTCGAGTTGTAATGTTTCAAAATTTGGTTGGGGGTCGGTGTGGCGCCATGAAAGATCGGTTGGTCCAACTTGGTCAAATCTGGCGGCTGTGCTTAACTTTGGCGCCAAAAGCTAGTTGAGTCGGTTATTTTAGTTGGTTAGATTCAATGTTCTAATCTTTGTATAAATAAGCGCCTAGCTTGTAATCTCATCATTCAATGAATAGAAATCAGAATTCCTTTTGGAATTTCGCTCTCTTTTCTCATCTCTTTCTCAATTTCTCATCCCCTTTCACTTCTCTTCTCATCTTAACTCTTTCTTCTACAAGGTTAGACTTCTAATTTTGAATTGGAAGCTAACACTTCAATTCATATCCGATCAGTGGATGATCGACCTTCAGTAGTTGAGGTTGCTGCAGGCACTCATGATCGAAATGCAGGTCCAAGCCAATTCAAATCTTATGGCCAGAGTTCTGGTCTGCATAATAGGCCACCAGATTTGAATGTTCATCAAAGAAGTTCATTCGATGATCTTGATCAACAGAACAGACCTCCTGATTTGCAACAACAGCAGAGGTCCTTGAGTAATGATGTTTCATCTGGTGGTAGAAGTCATGTTCACAGACAGCCAAGGGCGCAAATCGAGCCATTTGATGGAAAACAGCCTGAGTCTTGGTTGAGGGGTTGTGAAAGGTATTTTCATTTCTATAACATCAATGAAGCTGAAAAAGTAGAGCTAGCTGTAGTGCATCTTCATGGAGACCACGAGGTATGGTTTAATAGTGTCTTGAAGAGTAATCCTTATCTTTCTTGGGACCAATTCATGGAAGAGCTGTGTGAGAGGTATGGTGAAGAGGATTCAAGCGATGTTGTCGATAGCTTTAATAAAGTCTATCAAACATCTATGGTGAAGGAGTACATGATCAGATTTGAGAACTTACGTGCTAGCATGATAGCCATTAATCCACATTCTACCGAAACATATTATGTCTCAAGCTTTATTAGCGGATTGAAGCCAAGAATTAAGAACATGGTTAAGGCCATTGAGCCAAAGACTCTCTCCAAAGCCTGTAATAAAGCTAAATTGATTGAGGCTACACTGGTATCTTCAAATGACAAAAGCAAATTTAAGGGTAGTAATTTCAAGCCTCATCAAAGAGATTCATCAAGCAACAAGGCTGGCCAGTCAGTGGATAGGAGATATACACGGCTATGTTATAGATGTAATCAGCCATACCAGCCCGGACATAGGTGCAATCCAATGTCCTTGATGTCTGCAAAGGGTTCTCGTGTTGCTGTTGAATCTGATACTGAGAGCTCCGGGTTTGCAGAGGACAGCTCAGAGTTAGAATCACATGATGAGTTGTTTGAGGATGAGGTTGAGATTTCCATGAAGGCCTTTACCGGGAGTGGTGCTCACAACACCATACGCATTGGTGGAAAAGCAGGAAAAACTTCCATTACCATTCTTGTTGATAGCGGAAGCACACATAGCTTTGTCGATCCCAAGTTGGTAAAGAAGGTGAAGCATGAAATCATCAAAACTCATCCCTTGGCCGTAATGGTAGCTGATGGCATCTCAATACAATTCAAAACAAGTGTCAAGCACTTCAATGGTCTATGCAAAATCACCAATTCACTTTTGATTTTAGAGTTCTTCCTTTGGGAGGGTGTGATATGGTGCTTGGAGTGGATTGGATGAGGACTTTTAATCCAGTGTTTTTTGATTTTGATAAGATGACAGTGTCCTTCGAAGTTCATGGCAAAAAGGTCACATTACATGGGATTTCAGACCATGCTCAGCTGAAATTGATCAATGGCAAAAGCTTACATGGTAGCATCAAGAAGAATGCAATACAATGGTTGGGACAATTGTTCATGATCTCACCTGCAGATCTGCAACACGACTTACAGCCTGAAATTCATGCTTTGCTCAAGGAGTTTGAGGATATTTTTGAGCCGCTAAAGAGCCTTCCTCCCCAAAGAAGTGTTGATCATGCCATACCACTTCGAGCTAATTCGGATATGGTGAAAATCAGGCCATATCATTATGCTCATGCCCAAAAATCAAAGATAGAGAAGCAGGTAGATGAGTTGCTGCAAATGAGCTTCATTAGACCAAGCCATAGTCCCTTTGCTTCACCCGTGATTCTAGTTAAGAAGAAGGATGGCACGGCTAGAATGTGCATCGATTATCGCCAACTGAATTCTTTGACAGTGAAGGATAAATTTCCTATCCCTGTTATTGACGACTTGCTCGATGAGTTATATGGAGCACACTACTTCTCTAAGCTTGACTTAAGGCAAGGATATCATCAAATTAGAGTTCTCGAGCCGGATATATAGAAGACCGCTTTTCAGACACATCACGGGCATTTTGAGTTCGTTGTCATGCCTTTCGGTTTAACGAATGCTCCGGCCACATTTCAAGCGGCTATGAATGATATTTTCAAGCCTTACTCGAGGATATCGGTGTTGGTTTTCTTCAATGATATATTGATATATAGTTCATCCTATGAAGATCACCTTACTCACCTTAGAGAAGTATTCCTTGTGATGCGGCAAAACTGGTTCTTTGCCAAGCTGTCGAAGTGCTCTTTTGCACAGTCCAAACTTGAATATTTAGGCCATATCATCTCACATGAAGGAGTCTCTATCGACCCTTCCAAGGTGCAAGCAATACAAGAGTGGCCAATTCCCATGACCTTGAAACAGTTGAAAGGTTTCTTGGGATTGATGGCTATTATAGGAAGTTCATAAATGGTTATGGGTCCATTTCAAAGCCCTTAACCGAGCTTCTAAAGAAGGATGCATTCAAGTGGAATGACAAGGCACAATCAACTTTTGATGCCCTCAAGTCGGCTATGTGTGAGGCTCTTGTATTGGCCATGCCGAATTTTGCCAAGGACTTCATATTGGAGACAGATGCAAGTGGGACTGGTTGTGGGGCTGTTCTCTCACAACATGGAAGACCAATTGCTTATTTGAGTCAGGCTCTTAGTCCTAAACATTAAGCCATGTCCACTTACAAAAAAGATTATTTGGCAATTCTCCTTGCAATTGAGAAATGGAGGCACTACTTAGATGGAAATAGGTTCTTTATTCGGACAGATCATCAAAGTCTTAAGCACCTCTTGGAGAAAAAAAATAGTTACGAGAATCCAAAAGAAGGGATTGATGAAGTTACTTGGGCTTGACTATGCAATCGAGTACAAAAGAGGAAAAGAAAACCAGGCTGCCGATGCTTTGTCAAGGAAGTTTGAGGACCACGAGCGGGGTTTTTGTGGAGCATTATCAGTTGTTTTACGTTCTTGGATGGATGAAATTTACAAATCTTATGAAGGGGACACTTTTGCTCAAGAAACCGTGGCTACAGCAACGGTGAAAGGCACTGCCAGTGTTGACAGTGAATCTGGTGTGATGATGCAGAGAGGAATTATCCGTGTGCAGAACAAGATTTATATTGGTGCCTCAACTGATTTGAGGGATCAGATAGTGAAGGCTTCACATGATTCAGCTTGGGGGGGTCATTCCGAGGTTGAAGGTACCTATCAAAAAGTTAAGGCATATTTTAGTTGGCACTGTTTGAAGAAAGTTGTATCAGATTTTGTTAAATCTTGTGAGGTGTGTCAACAAACTAAGTTGGGGGATCATCGATACCAAGGACTCTTGCAGCCACTTCCCATTCCGGAGGGTGCTTGAATCAACATAAGTATGGATTTTATAGAAGGACTTCCCAAGTCTGATGGTAGGGAGGTCATTTGGGTCGTGGTGGATCGTTTCACCAAATATAGTCATTTTATAGCACTCATTCGACCTGTTACAGCTGAAAGGTTGGCTAAGAGCTTCTTAGAAAACATATATAAGCTACATGGATTGCCTCAATCCATTATTTTTGACCGAGACAAGATCTTCATGAGTACTTTTTGGAGGGAGTTGTTCAAACTGTTGGGGACGACTTTGGTGCTCAGTTCATCTTACCATCCCCAATCGGATGGACAAACGGAGAGAGTCAATCAATGCATTGAGCAGTATCTGTGAAGTATGGTTTTCTCACAGCCTTGAGAGTGGAATCAGCGGTTTCTTTAGCCGAATATTGGTTCAACACCCATGTTCATGCTTCTATTGGTACTTCTCCCTTTCAAGCATTGTATGGGTATGCACCACCTTCTCCAATGATGTTGCAGTAGCCAAATCAGTCCGGATCTGCAGCAGGTGAATTGTTACTGCAGAAGAGGCAGATGCTTCAGATTCTCAAGGACAACCTTCATCAAGCTCGTGCTCGAATGAAATTTTATGCTGACAAAAAGAGGTTAGACAAAGCTTATGAAGTTGGAGACATGGTCTACCTAAAATTACAACCCTATAGACAGTCCTCATTGGCTGTCAGAAAAAATGTCAAGCCAAGTGCACGTTATTTTGGCCCATATAAAATTTTGGAGAAGATCGGCAAAGTTGCTTATAAACTTGATTTACCACCACAATCGTACATTCACCCGGTGTTCTGTGTTTCATTATTGAAAAAGCAGGTCAAAAGGGGTGATAAAAGCTCACGATCTCCATCGGAAGTGGGAACAAATGGAACATTGCAGCTTGGTCCAGTAGCTGTCAAGAAAACCGGACTGATGCAGCAGGAACTGGAGCTTCCCAGCAGATTTTGGTGAGGTTGTTGAACTTGGATAAGAATGTTGTCACATGGGAGAATCCTACATTCTTGAAGAGCCAATTTCCGAGCTTTTCTCCTTGAGGACAAGGAGCTTCTTAAGGAGGGGGGAATGTTATAAATCATTCGGTTGTAATTAGTCTCAAGTTGATTGTATTGTGTTAGTTTATTGTGGAGTGGTATTTTGTTTGTTAGTTGGTAGTTAGTTGGCGCCAAAGGAGTCAAATTCAGGTCAAATGTGGCGGCTTACTGAATTAGGCGCCAAATTCTGTTATAGTCGGTTAGCTATTAGTGTGCCTTGGTGCATTGTATTGGATCTTCTATAAATAGGTCTAATGTTTGTAATATCTTCATTCAATCAATAGCAACCTGATTTCCTTTTGGAAAATCCTCTCTATTTCTCTACTTCTCATCTCCTTTCAATTCTTTTCTCATCTTATCTCTCTCTTCCACAAGGTTAGCTATCAATCTAGGTTTGGTGGTTAACAGAATGTGAACTAAAGTATTCCCCAATTGAAAAATTGTGTCTGTCATTTTTTTATGCAACAACAAAATTAAGACATTATTTCTTGGCGTTTACTATATTTGTCGTTGCCTAGATAGATTTCCTTAAATACATGCTAGATAGACCATTGCTAAGAGGGAGACTGAATAAGTGGAGCTTAGCTCTACTTCAGTTTGAGTTGGTTTATGTCTCACAAAAGTCGGTAAAGGGACAAGCTTTAGCAGACTTTTTAGCTAACCACCAAACATCCATACTGACTTAGACAATGAGTAAGAACAGCTTCTAGTGGTAGAACTGGTTCCTTAGAAACTGTTCTTTGATGGTTTGAGGACCAATTTAATTGCTGGAGTTGAAATCGTGATAGAATCCCCTGATGGGATCATCGCTAAATTGGTAGTCACCTTGGTGGGTAAATGTTCCAACAACATGACCGAGTATGAGGCATTGATAAATAGCCTTCCAACGTTTTTGAAAATTTAAGTCCTCAATGTTATCATCAAAGGGGATCCACAGTTTGTAATTTTCCAAGTAAAAGCGAATTTTCATGTTTAAGTGATACCTCGAATTGATACCTATCAATAGTACAAAAGCTATTAAGTAAATTCGAAGGTGTGCAGTTTGAACATATTCCTAGGGAAAAGAATAAGGCAGCCAATGACTTGGCTCAGTTGGCATCTGGGTACAAATTGCCTAGAACTTGATAAGAAGAAACCATGGTCATCAAGACTAAGATTCTAGATCATGACATCAAGTTCACCGAGTCCTTTGTCCACATAGGTGAAGACAAGCCAAGTAGACACTTGGAGTACTATGAGGTTAATCAAACTATCCTAAGTCAACAAGAGGATTGGAGGAAGCCCTTAGTGGATTACTTCAAGAACCCTCAAAGATACATTAATGACAGAAATATGAAAATGAGAGCATAGATTCCATCTGGATGATGAGTCTGGTGAGTTGTATAGAAGGGATGCTAGTAGAGTGCTTCTCAAGTTCCTTAACTTGGATGAAGCAATGCTAGTAATGGTAGGAGCCCACGAGCATATGCTGGCAACAAAATGCATTCTCTTATCAGCCGTTATGGCCACTAATGGTCATCAATGATGGATGATTGCATAAAGTATGCCAAGGGATGGAGAGCATGCCAAAGATATGGACATGTGCCAAGAGTCACTACTGCTAAGATGCATGTTATTGCCCAATCATGGCCACTTAGGGGTTGGGCAATGGACATCATATGGGAGATTAACCCTCCTTCCAGTAAACAACAATCTTATATTCTAGTGGCTACTAACTACTTCACAAAGTAGGTGCAAGATAAACCATATAGGAATATCAATTAGCAAGATGTGATTGAGCTCATCAAAGAACACATCCTGTGCAGCTTTGGTATCCCAGAAACCATCACAGTTGACTAGGCTAGAGCTTTTAATGGGGCTGAGGTTGAAGAGTTTACTAAGAGTTTCAACATAGAAATCTTGAACTCAACACCTTATTATGCTTAGGCTAATGGCCAGGCAGAGTCAACCAACAAGATTCTGAAGGCCAACATTGAAAAGATGATAGAGGATAATCCCATGAAGTGGCATGAGTTGCTATTAGATGCCCTTTGGGCTTACAGAACCTCTAAACGAGATGCAACTGGGACAACTCCTTTCCATTTGACATATGGCCATGATCCTATGCTCCTAATGGAAATAACAATTCAGTCTATTAGACTAGCTCATCAAGGGAAGTTTTCTAAACTTGAATATGAGCAGTCCATTACGGATGAGCTTACTAATTTGGACCCAGTAAGGCTTGATGCTCTTCATAAATTGGAAACTCAAAAGAAGAGGGTTGCCAAAGCCTACAACAAAAAGGTCAAACCAAGGTCTTTTGATTTAGGGGGTCTCATCTGGAAGTGGTTTTATTGAATGGCCAAACAGATGGAGTCATTGAAAAATGGTCCCCAAACTGGGAGGGCCCATTCAGGGTTATAGAGGTATTTATAGGTAATGCCTATCTACTCCAACACCCAGATGGAAGGACTCACCTAATGGCTATCACTAGTATGTTTTTAAAGAAATACGTGCAATCAATCAAGGATTCTAACAAAGAAGTCCTTAAATATAGATTTCTAGAGTTATGGGCTCAATTTTAGTACCAATGTCTTGGGGATTAACCTCATGATTCTTAAATTAAGACAAAAAAAGAAAAAGAACTACTAATATGACAGACATATTAAGCAAAATGCATTTCATTAGTTGTGGAAAGAGTACATGGCTTACATATAAAATAAAAATTACAAGTGAGTAACTTGTACAGCCAAGATCTCTTTACAAGGAGACAAAATATCAAAAGAGTTAAGTCCTAATCCTTGCTAAGAATTGCTCTATTGAAAACAGTTGGTTAGTTGTGTCATTCACTTCATAATCAAGTGAAAGGGCTTCTTCTTGAAGAGCTTGATTGTTCCTTTCAGCCTCCATGGTGGCCTCTTCGAGTCCTCCAACCACTGAACCTTGGGAGGTATGCCATTATCTCAACGAGAGCAACTCTTCTTTAAGGTGACTTAACCTCTTCTCTAGATGATGGATATCATCTTCTAAACTTTTGATCCCTTGAGCTTGATGGTCCTAGATCCTCCTTGCTACTTGGAGCTCTTCAAATAACAGCTGCAGACCACCTAGGCTAGCTGAACACCTAAGGTTTCTAATGGCATCTTGGCAATGTCGTTTTCTCTGAAGAGGGGCAGGGACATCTTAGTTCACCTTTAGGAACACCTCCTCAAGGACCTCGAGTTCCCTGGCAATAGAGGAAGCCACTTTTGGATCTTCTTTCAAGGACCTTACTAAGGAAATGGCCTCCTAAAATCTGGCCCCCTCAGCAAGGGTTAAACCAGGGAGATGTGCAATTTCTCTTAACCGTTGGAGTTTAGGAGATTCTTGGTCTAGTTGTTGGAAAGCCAATCTACCACTTAGTCCAAACTTCTCTAGAGGAGAAGATGTTTCCCCTATCCTTAAGGGAGGAATGGTTCTAGGAGGGATAACCTACAAAAGGTTAACAACAAAAGAGTTAGGCAAGATTTTGACTTTGGAAAACATCCAAGGTCAAAAGAAAGGCCTTTATCTCTGTTGCATCAATTTAAGGCAAAGAAGGGGCCTCTATTGGCACTGCTACCAGGGGAGCTTCTAATGGTACATCCATCCTCGAAGTTTCAACAGGCGCCTCAACCGTTGCAATTGTTGCTAGCTCTTCAGCCGCTAATACACCTTCCTTGAGAGAGACTTCTAGAGAACAAGGCTTGCATGTTAGAACCAAACATGGTTTAAATCATCAAGAATTGGAAAACTAGAGAAACCTTTGTTAGGAACAGTGTCCTGAAATCCAAATTTATTCTGGATATATTATTTTAATTAATAAATAAAATTGAAGTTCCAGTCATTTTCTAGTTAAATTTGTGTATTTGAGCATTTATACTGTATGTGATTTTCTTTCGGGAGGCATCCATGAGATAGGTGTAGTCCTCATACTACAATTTACATGTTCGTTCTAAGTGGTTTATGAGACTAAGTCACAGATAGACTTGGAACAAATCATATGGATTGATGTTTGAAAGACTCGTAGTCAAAGACAAGTTTGGACCACTTGTATATTAAGACTATGACGTGACACTTTAGATGACTTGTCTTGGTCATGTGGATGGAGATCCAAAAGTGTTAGGTTAGTGTGTTTGACACACTAAGGTGGACCATGTGGATTACTTATTTCTAGACTATTATCGGAGATGAGTGATTCACGTTGTACTGTTTGAATGACAACTCTAAATCCTGAGGGTATTCTGGACTTGTGCATGGAGCGTTAATTACTTTGGTGTAATATAAGTAAGGTCTAAAACGAATAACTGAAATCCCACATACACTGGGTAACGGCATAAAGTGCGACAAGGATCAAGTATTCAATAGGGAATCTACAGTCTCTTATGAGATATAGATGTCCCCTTAGTTGATTCGCAAATATTTGGATTACTTATTTCTAGACTATTATCGGAGATGAGTGATTCACGTTGTACTGTTTGAATGACGACTCTAAATCCTGAGGGTATTCTGGACTTGTGCATGGAGCATTAGTTACTTTGTTGTACTATGAGGTCTAAAACAAATAACTGAAATCCCACGTACACTGGGTAACAGCGTAAAATGTGACAAGGATCAAGTATTCAATAGGGAATCTACAATCTCTTATGAGATACAGATGTCCCCTTAGTTGATTCGCAAATATTTGAATAGTTCGGAAACTTTAGCCAAAGTATTCCAAGTGTTTGACATTTGAAATTTATACTGTGAATGTGTTCAAGTATAAGTGAATTATTTAGTGAAGGGCGAGTCGGTAACTAATGGAGAAGCTGTGAGAAGGATAATGGTAGTAGTTATATTTATCCTTTGTCATGGACATCTAGTGAAGGAGTTGTTGTCATCAATACAGTATATAAGGGAGATATCGAATAAATAATTTAAGTCTGGAGTACAGTGAGATTTATTTAGTGGAATTAAGTCTCATTAAATGGTAATTAAATTAATATCATGAGATGATTTAATTTAACCCATTTGGAGCTATATTTAAATTGTCCCTGAGGTCCCTACGCAAGCCTTTGTATTTATTGCCATTGAAAAAATATTAAAGAATTCATAAGATGAATTATTTATCCATGAGATGGGTAAAATTAATTTTGCCAAATATTATTCATGAGATGAATAAAAGTTGAAAATTATAAAATAAAATGATTTTAAAAAATTAAATTTCATAGGATGAATTTTTACATGTGGGAAACAAAGTAAAATAAAAAAATACAATAAAAAGCCAAAAATCGCAAATAGCCCGCGATCCACATGCTTCGGATCCAACGAATCAGTGCGCGTGTCGCGCACTGGGACGCCCACCAGGGCTATCCGCGTCCCCACGCAGGGACCAATCATGCATTGACAAGTGTCACGTGTTTTGAATTAAAATAACAGGCGTAATTTTTGGGTTGATGAAACGACGCGTTTTGAACTGTTTTCTAATTAAAACGATGCATTTTATTTTAAACTAGGCAATCCCTTTTCGATTAAAATTATATTTTTTCGCTCCAGTATATTTCTATAAATAGAGGGGCTTATTCTGAGGTTTGGAATTGGAGTTCAAAATATTTCTTTAGGGTTTCTAAAATTGTTTCGGAGACCCAGTTTAATACCTTTCGGAGCCCACCCTCCGGGCAGTTCGAGATCATTGCGTGGAAGGTCTCGGGGTCTCGATTTTGAAGAATATTATTGTCTTTCTGGTTTTTCTTTTATTGGAGCAATTCCAGGTATGTTTTTCTTTCCTTCTTCTTTTAGTTTCGCTTTTCTATTTATTTACAGTATTCGTTATTATACCTGTTTAAGTTTATGTATTGTTATGAATGTATTAGAGTAAAAGGCCTGTAGATCTAAATTAAGAATTTAGATCTGTTGATTTAAATTATGAATTTAAGTCAGTAGATTTAAAATTAGGAATTTTAAATCAACCCTAGGCTTAGAGTTATGAATTCTAAACTCGTTTCGCTGCGTAATCTTTATGGAGAATTTTTGAAATTCATCCCAACAACCAATATTAGGAAAAAGGGTTTATAGAGATAAACCTATTCCCAGGAACTCTCGCACGCGAGGTGTCACGAAGCGTGACTCTCCGACCGGGGGCTTAGGTAGAGAAAAGAGCCTCCTACTCTAAGTACTCTAATAGGTGCCTATTGTTGTGACCATAGTTGAGAACTGTGAACCCAATAGGCGGCATCAGAGTTTATTTTTTCAAACAAAATTCATATATTTTTCCCAACAACCTTTACCTTCAGCAATCTCTTCTGCAAAGATTGGGCCTCCTAAGAGTAGGAAGGGAGCTTGCACAAGGCCCTGGCTCAAGATAGCTAGGAAGGAAACATCTTTAGGGAAGTGGGTTGTGATTGGCTCCATAACAAAGACGGCCATGTCGCCTTCTTCTTCAATACTCGAGCTTAGTGATTAAGTGTCCTAATAAGGCACTGGTGCAGTCTCTCAAGACGGAGAATTTGGTATGTCCACAATGTATGGAGTTGGCTCTTCTTGAGGCTATAAAAGGCCATGGCTCTTCTTTTTCTCACTAATTGTGAGATGGATATCTCTTCTTCTTCTTCTTCTTCTTCTTCTTCTTCTTCTTCTTCTTCTTCTTTTGCGGTTGTAGGGAGAGTTGGAGGAACAACATCCTTCTTCCTCTTTCTTGAGCCACCAACCCCGAGGGCTGGTGAAGAGGTGCCTAGAAGGGATGCCTCTAGCAGCATTTGGGTAAAGCTCCTAATCCTAGCACTCCTGGAGGTTGCCTAGACAGTTGTTGTAAAAAGAAAAGAACAAAGATCAGACTTTGTTCAAACCATTAAAAAGACTGAAGCATGCTTCAGAAGTGGTTGCTTACCTAATCGTGCCTTCTACAGGGTTGGCCTGATGCTGACTAGCTGGCTTCTTCCTGAGCTGGGACCTGTAAGCTCAGACAAGGGTATAAAATAGTGCTTGGCACCTCTGGTCTCCAAGGAGGACCAACAGGCTTGGTACCAAGCTAAAAAATGTGGTGTGGCACATAGATTGTACCTACAAGCCATAGGGTACCCATAAAGGGATCTAACTTCTAGGTCTAGAGCATGAGCTCAAGGAGCTGGGTAGGTTGAAGAAAATCCTCTTGGCTCACTAGAGGTTCTTAGTCCTTAGGCTTGGAAAAGGCACATCGTAGACCATACCAAATTGCCTAGCAAACAACCCATGCCTATATGTCTCTACACCAGAGTGAGTCTGGTGATAAAAGAACAAATCTTGGGAGCATAAGATTGCTTGCCAAATTTGGGAGTTGATGTCCACTGAGACATCATTGTGAAGGTTTGGTTTCCTGAACCATTCAAAGCCAAGATTCCTTCTCTTGAAGTGAGTCCATTAAGTTCCACACCTTTCTAAAGGGGACATCAATCTCTCTAAGCATTGGTCAAATGACCATCCTGAAGGTAGTTGGACTTCACAGCGAGCAACCTACTCACCAAAACAAGAAACCCCCTCTCCTGTGGGAGCGTAAGGGCCTCTGGGGCATAACTCAAGGAAATAGGCTTGGGCCCAAAGTTGGACCAGCCACAAAGGACCACCTACGTGGACAGTATAGTTTTTGGCTATGGTGTCTCAAAGGCAACCATAAACCTAGGCCAAAAATAATGGTCCCAAGTTGGGATGGCAATGGGGCAGGGCAGATACGGGGGTTGCCTCCTCCATACCAGTACCCACCACCCAAATCCTATACCTATACCCGCCCCATTAACTGCCACGAGTATGGAGTGGATACCCGTACACGCCCCGATGGGTACAAACGCATACCCATGCCCGCCCCAATACCTGCGGGTATCCAATGGATATCTATTACCCGCCCCGTACCCTCTCTAATGTGCAGAAAAAATGATTATGTATATCCGCTCATATTAGTTATTAATATTATTTTTAAAAACCAATTATATTATTGATGAACAATTTGGGTTATTGAATCTAAATACATATTTTTTAATTTGAAGGTTAACTATGTACAAAATAAAGCGGGTATAGTGCGTATGAAGTAGGGCAGGGTGGGTATAGAGGGGGGCGGGGCAGGTTCAAAACTATACCCATACCTGCCCCATACCCATGATGGGTACAAGGCGGGTACACCTAACCCATACCCACTACCCGCCCCACTTATATCCGTACCCGCCCCAAATGAGGCGGTATTTGCGGGTAGCGGGTTTTACCTGCCCCATTACCATCCGTAGTCCTAAGGATAAAGGGTCATTAGTAAAGGCTAGGTTAATGGCCATGGTCCTAAGTAACTTAAGGACTGAGTTAGAAGAGTTTGCCAAAAAAAAAAAAAAAATTCTTTAACCAAAATAAGTAGAAGCACACCTCCTCCTCTCTGGAACCTTGCCCAAAGTCATGATCCTTTGTTACAAACTTTTTAGCAAAAGACGCATAACTTCCAAGTAGGTCTGTGACCGAGAAAAAGGAGGCAAAAGATTCAACTTCTGAAGAAACGAAAGAATCGAGGGGCAACTCTTCTCACCCAAGGAAAAGACCTGTTGGTGCCGCTATGTCCTCTAAAGTGATTCCTAAAAAGCCCTCAAGGAGGACAAAGGCGCTATAACAAGTATTCCATCAACAAGTTAGTGCTGTTACAATCAAGCAATCATACCTGAGGGCGATGTTAGAAAGCCTAATGGCTTCATAAATGCGAAGTTGCTTCCATTTCTCGCCATAGGTCACCATCAGTCCATCTAACCCTTCAAGCTATGACTTGGTCAGAAAGGTCCATCCTTTAAAGGGCGCCGCTTCCTTGCAAATGCACCTTCCTCCCTAAGAATGACCTTAAGAGATTGCACGAAGAAGAGGGGACTCGTCAGTATCTGGAAACAATCCCTCAAGACTAGGAATATCATGGGATGGGTCAAAGATTGGCCCTAGGGCACAAGATGACAGGTTTGATGAAGGATCATCCTCTAGCAACCAAGAAAGATCCTCCTTGATAAAATTGAGATCAGTTGGGCTTTGGAGAACATCAGAGATTATCAAAGGGTCGGATTGGAGAAAGCGTGTCAGTTGCTCAATGGGACTATCTGCCTGAGGAGGGGGAGCAGAAATGGTGAATGAGATTTGTGCCATTGATTAATTAGAAGGAAGCGAAGGATGAAGAACAGATTGAGTCAAGAATTCAGTGATTCAAGAACAAACGCGAGAATTCATCGAAGCGCTTGATGAACAACAAAGAAGAGAGACCAGAGCAAGAAAGCGAGAATTTCAAGCCCTAGATGTCATATTTATAGACACGTGGGAAGGAAAAGCAAGTGACGTAAAGTGCTTTCTCGAGCTCCCAGTAGCCGTTGAGGGTCAAATCCGGCAAACTTTTACTAGATGTAAATTTGAATTTACCAATAGCTAAAAGGCATGCATTTATTTACACCCTAATTTCGAGGGGGTTGGGATGACACTATTTTGAATAAAGTGCCACATAGTCAGCACTTGACGGCCTTCTCAAGAGAAGCCAGGCCTTTAAGTATTAACATAACTGCTTCTCGAGTCTAGCATCCTGAGAAGGTGATTACCCTTGACAAGGGCATCAACCACTCGAGGCACGAGATGGTTGAGAGATGAAGTTACTCGAGCTTGAGGGGCTATCATGAAGGCTACAAGACAGGTGGTTACCAGACTCGAGGTATTTACTTAGAGTGCAATATCAGTTACTTAGGCATTAAGCTGAATCCAAGTGAACGTAGAGCTTCTAGAGGGTACTTCCGCTAAGAATTAGGATGTGTGCACTAAGGATTTCCTACAGTACTAAATTAAGGGCATGTTCATTGAAGATTTGCGCGGGCAAAAGAAGGCTTAGTGGCCAGACGTCGGTGGAGTTGCAAGGAAGAAGCAGCCGTTATTTCTTATTTTCTATAATTAAAGGACTCTACGTCATTCCAAAGATGTACATACACTCATTACAAGACTTCTTCAAGTTTTCTTTTATAGCACACTTGTGATTTTTCCTTAAGAGTAGCGTAACTTATCTAAGTGTAGCGTAACATAGATATCTGTTGTATTTACCTCCATAGTAATACAGTTCTCAGGCTTTAGGTATAACTTTCCAATTTTAATCTATTCCCACAAATCAACAAGTTGATATTTGAGGTTTTAGTTTAGGCTTTGATGACCAAGGCTTGTCCCTCAATTGCGTTACTGTCACTGCTTGATAAGTTAGGTGAACTTAGGTTCGCGCCACTGATTATGACTTTGACGGCGTTGGTTCTAATCCAGTGACCTAGGTGTGGTTTGCTTCATCTTAATCTTGTTAGACCTAAACACATTCAAATTATTATAAGTCAAGGGTGCCAAGCCTAAAAACTTGATTGACTCGAGCATGTAAGTAGACTGCTGAGCTCTTGGGTTTGTCTCCACCCCAGTTCTTGACTTTTAAGTGTACGAGGAAAGGTGCCTGTGGACCCTACTTCGTCAATGTAACTGCCACTTGAGTTAGGTCCATATCCTTTTAATTTTCCATCATAAAAATACGCAAAAAAATCCACATAAACATTTAGCAAAGTCATCTTAATTGAAGCGTAAGCGGAACTCACAATATAACTGAAGTCAGATGCACCAACACATGACAACCTTTTTCTCTAAAAATGGTGAGTGGTTGAGGTCAAAGACGCGTGGTTCGTAATTAGACTCACTCCCTAGTCGCGGTGAGTCCCTTTTGCATGCCTGTTTTCTTTTCACATTTACAGCGATCACACACACAAAACTTGTAACAAAATAGAGCAAACACTTATCACTCCCAATACTTTGTCCTTAAGGTCCCTATCCATGATAACACCCACTCCATTCCTCCCTTTAACTTTGCCCGCATACCACAATTTATTTCCTAGCATATCCCTGGCTTTTGTGCCCACCCATTTAGTCTCTTGAAGGCAAAGGATGTTGATCTTTCTCTTCATTATCATTTAGGCCACCTCAAAATTCTTCTTTGTTAATGTGCCAACATTTAATGTCCAAAATTGCAAGCTTGCCTCAAGGGTTGACTTGCCCTCCCCCTCCCCAACCCCTTTGAAGATGGCCTTAGGTTTTGAGCTCCATAACTAGAAGAGTTCATCAACTAACTGTCCACAATCACAAGGAAGAAAGCACACAATCACAAAACAGGGACATAATTGACATAGCAATAACAACAACAATCAAAATCATGAAGTTAAAAAGTAGAAAGGTGAAATCAAATAATACCCAACAATCTAGAAGATATTCACATAGAGGAGAGATCTGACTTGGGACCAGCCGACTATTGCTTACCTAGGACTAGCCGACTGCGAGCCATGGAGTGAGATTGTAGTGGCTGCATTGTTGGGGAGGGTCAAGGTTAGATTTGGGGTTTATAGGGCTGGGTTTGGCCGGTTAATGGGTTAGGATCAAGCTTTTGGGTTAGTTTTGGGGATTTATAGGGTTTCGCAAGGTGAGGGTGGTGGTGGTTTGCAACTTGGAGCTGGTGGTCTAGTCTAGTGAAGGCGGGCTTGGTGGTGTTCTAGTCCGGTGGTGGCGGTCCAGTGGTGGCCTCGTTTAGGGTTGGGCTAGGGTTCTTTATGAAGGCCCAAAGAGCAACCTAAGAGGAGGATGAATTAGGTGCTTTCGTGATAAAATAAAAATTTAAAATTTAAGAACTAAAAAATGATTTAAAAGATAAACAATAAATGCAAAATATAAAAACTAAACCCAAGAACAAAAAGATGTACAACAATTTTTAGACTAGTTCACCTCCAACCCCGAAGCTAGTCCACTCCTCAAGCAACTAGTCTTCATCACTTGAGCCTTTAACTAAGCTTGATGATCCTTTTTAAAACTAGGCATAGGATCCA